>CM062917.1:54035000-56535000 GCA_031878705.1 Tapirus indicus | reverse complement strand
AACTCCCACTAGGTTCCTTTGGATAACATCTCCCTGGAGCTTGGGTCACCATGGTAATGGGTGTTTGAGCTATTCTTTTCAGGAATTGGAACCCCTTGCCCACTTCAGGCTGGTTGAGACCATCAACCCATCAACTGGGCCCATGCAGACATATGTCTGATAAGCGACCTTCTGACGTCAAGAGGTTAAAACTCCACCCTTAGGGCATGCTAACGCTGCCATCCTGTGAGTTGCCATTCTGTGAACATGCATCCTACGAAGCGGCACGAAGCCTGACTACGCTTGCGCAGATCATCAATTACCTCATCTCTCCTCACCTCCAATCATTTCAGACCACTTTGCCCCCTCCCCATAAATATCCCTGAATCCATGTTTTCGGGGAAGCAGATTTGAGATTCATTCTCCCATTTCCTCACTTGGCTGCCTTGTGATTATTAAACTCTCTCTCTGCTGCAATCTCGTTGTCTCAGTGTTTGGCTTTCTGGGTGGCAGGCAAAAATGGACCTGGTGTGGTAACATAACCCTCTGGGGGAGTCTTTCAGAGTGTTCTAGTGGACAGATTGGCTTCTCAAGCCCCCATTGCATGCTTTATGTCTGTCTCTCTGTCTACCTTTCCTCTCTCAACTTACACATAACCAAAAGGAATGAGAACCCAGCAGGCCTGACATCCGTTCCACTGAGACAGCACACTCAAAATTAAAATTCCCAAGGGGCCTCACCCAGCACTCACTCATGCTGCCATGTTTCCTCTCCTGACCCATGTAAAGCCATTGGGCAGAGCTAGGGATCAGACTCCAGCCTAAACCATCTGAGGATGCTGCTAGAGTATTTTTGCTATTGTTCAAGAGAAATTTTTCTAGTCCGCTTTCTTGAAGTCTTCCCTGTTCCAAGGAATAGTCCTCCAAACTGCAAAGGAATGTAAGTAAACCTTCTCATTTATTTAGATTAAAAATGTAAATAACATTCTTATTTACCAAAAAAAAAAAAAGCTTCTGTTTACAGAGTGATTTAACTACAGGTCCCATTAAAAATTTAACCAGCTTTCTGAAAATAAAATTTGACACATGTGGAGCATCACAAAGAAGCCCAAATACCAAACATACCCAGACTGTGCAGTGAGCTAATTACCCTCTAATTTTAAAAAAGTGTTGATATATTGATGTAGAGGCTACCTTAAAGAAAAAGAGAGTGAGTTATGGGGAAGTGCAGATAAAAACTGACTTAAAATAATAATCTGTAAACTCTAAAGAAGGCAGCAAAATATAAAACCACCAGGAGTTTCAGTGGCAGAAATGAGAAGGATATGGCTGGTTCTAACAATCCACAGGAAGCACAAGAAAGAAGGCAGCTTGGAGAACCAAGAGACACACCTGAAGTTATTCTAAGGAATTTAAAAGAAATACAAACAGGAAGGCAACAGTTTCATGGCCCATTCAAATTAAATGCACTTTAAATTGCATTTTAAATTAGTGAATTTCATTCAGTTTTCACAGCATCATTCCATTTTGCCTTTTGTCAAGTAAGAGAGCTGTGCAAGTTTCCTCAAACCTTTACATTTCAGTGAAAGGCACATTATGTTCAAGACAGAAACTCAGAATTCCCTTTAATTCACAAAGTAGAACATTACTCACCAATTGAGGTGAGTCACTAAACTCAATTCAAAAAAGCCTAGCTAGCCATCCTTCTAGCTATAGACATAGATATTTTTTAAAACCTCTATTATACATATGAATTCAGATATATGGAATACTACTTTATAGTAAGGGTCAGAACACAATCACTTCCAAAACATCAATGGTAATGAGCAACTAGCAACTTCATAAATAAAATTAATATTTAAATTAAACCCAGATATGTAAAACCAAATTCTTTCTAGGCATAGTGGAAAATGCTCTAGTTTGTGCAAAGAATATGAAAAATTGAGATCACGAGCTAAATGTAAATCCTTAATTCTGTTTCTAGTTTCTTCACCATTAAGCCTTTTCTCCTTAAGATGATCTACAATCCCAAGATCAACTAATTTCAACGTTATTTTCTTTATCTTCCCTTTCTTATTCTTTCAAAGTAACAGGGAGTTAGTCAAATGTTTGACAATAGTTGGGGACCAGCAATATATCAAAGTGAATGGATGATCAGTCTTAAAAATCAGTTACAGCAAAGAAAATCTCTCTCTATGCAGATTAATGTACACAAGTTTATTCAGAGGCCTCTCTGGCTGATATTAAATTTGAGCCTATAACTAGAACAAAGAGTGCTACGAGAGGCAGGGACACTGTCTGTTTTGTTCACTGGCTTATTCCTTAACCCTTGACATATAGTAGGTGCTCAGAAAATATGACAGATGAACTAATGGAAAACAACGGGTGAATTAATAGCTGTTATTAACCAAAACCAAGACAAACATGGTGCACACTATTTGTGGCCAAGTGAGGTTCATTTCTATTTTGCTACGTTTTGTTTTGCAGCCAGTGGATTTGACAATGAGTCTCTGAGCTCCTGGCCAAGGGCTCCTTCTATTGCCCCTGTTCAGGATGGGGTCCACTGGCCTCTGGCTCTGGAGCCAGGAGAACTGAGGGCCCAGAGCCTAGTGTGCCATTACACAGTAGGAACAGAAGCAGCAAAGAGGGCTTCTGCCATGGGGGCTGGGAATCCAAAATATTTTACAAGCACTACTGCTATTTAAATTATTATACAGATGCACATGCCTCTGTTCTGCCAAGTCTGATGATGGCTGATTCTTCTCCATGTATATAAAACCATAGACAAGGTGATAAGCATCAAAAGATTGGGGGTGAGGGGCCGGCCTGGTGGCATAGTGGTTAAGTTCGCACACTTCACTTCAGCAGCCCTGGGTTCTCAGGTTCAGATCCCGGGCACAGACCAATGCACGGCTTATTAAACCATGCTGTGGCGGCGTCCCATATAAAGTAGAAGAAAATAGGTACAGATGTTAGCCCAGGGCCAATCTTCCTCAGCAAAAGGAGGAAGATTGGCAACAGATGTTAGCTCAGGGATAGTCTTCCTCATACACACAAAAAAAGATTGGAGGTGAGATTAGACTAGTTACCAAGGTCACCTGGTTGCCCAGATTGTTTAATTCCTCAGACAAATGCGCTACTTCACACTTCTTTAGGAAGTATAGCAAACAGAAACTCTAACTGTGTCAATATTTCTTTTTTTCCCAACCACATGGTCCATGGAGTAGTCATTTAGCCCAACCCATTTAGAAATAAACTCAGGTCACCAAATCATAGTAACTGATGGATCTATTTTATAATCATCAATTTAATGCCACATTTAGTCCAGACAGAATACTACAACAGAAGTTTCAGCCTCAAATTTGAACTTATAGCTATATATTTCTGAGAGGGAGGAATAATATATAATCCGCGAGTCTGCTGCCTTGGTGCCCCCCACATCACTCTCTAATATTTGAGTTAAACAGTCTCCCTCCCATCCCATATACTATGGGAAGTTCTTATCTTCCCCGAGATTTTAACAATCCCCAGGCATTTATGTCCTGAGGATCTGATTTACTGCTTCCACTGAGCTCTCCATCACCCAGCCCCTGCCTCGTTTCCTTCTCTCAGTACCATCACCCAGCACAGCACATGGTCTTCATTCTTTATTCTCAAGTAACACCACTGAAAGACAGGCTACTACACCATGCCTAAGTCAGGGGCAATGGAGGTGGTCAGTGTCAACATCACAGCTCGGCATAGCTAAAACTGAAGGTCCTCCAAGAAATCCCACTAGCAGAGACTTTTGATTAGCCCCTCTTCCTCCTCAGGTGCCAGCCTCCTGCATATTTCTGCCCTCTCACCCTGAGGACCCTTCCTTCACTTTCTCCGTTTATCCGGAACCCTTCACACTGTCGGACTGGCAGGACTACTCCAAATTTCTCTAAGGAGAGAAATCCAGCTCTTTCTATATTTTCAGATTATGACCAGGGGTCAGAGGGAGTGCAAATCTTCACCTTTCATGCTGAAGGAGGCCCATCAGGGTTCTAGCCAAAGAGCAGATTTTTGATTACCAGGCATTCTGCCTCCTCCTAATTCAGATAACAGCCAGAGTAACTTTTTTTCTTCCCACTATACAACTTTTCTCCACTATTTTGTTATCATAAAGTGTAACTATTAAGTCATAAGACTGATCGCACACATAGGATACTCACACATCTGTCGCAGTATTTACAGTCTTTGTGTTGAAGGAACATCAAACATGAGGCCAGATCCTGACTTACAACTAGTGCCATCCTTTCCCAGAATCTTTGCTCCCTCCAGGAACGGATTGGTCCTGAGCCCAAAGCAGGCCCTGTAGTTAAGAAATAGCAACTTGTGGCTTGCTAAGCAGTAGCAACTGCTCCAGTGCAGGAGCAGTGGCTAAGCAATGAGGCCTGAAGGCAGCACACTGTGGGCGGCAGATGAAATTAATTAGAACAATTGTGTGAAGAGGTAGCTTATCTCTACTCTAAATCCAAATGCTTAGCATGGAAACGTTTTCAATGAAGCTCCCTCAGAATGAAGACATGTTTGCCCAGGACCACCCCAGGCCACATGACTATAAATCTATAAATTTTGTCTGTGCCACTCACCAAATACTGTGCCCCAGCTAATGATTCTTATGCATTGACTTCTCAACTGCAAGCTTCCAGAGAGCAGGACTTAAACAGTTCTCTCTTGGGGTCCACTCGGGGCTCTGCAGAGTCCCTGCACATTACACGTTGCCAAACTGTAATTAAGAACATATGTTTTTCATACCAGAGGAGTGAGAGCTCCGACTCAGGTCAGCACAGAACCCGTAGTGCTTCATGCCACATGAGCCAGGAGACTCGGCCTGGTTGCCTCTCTCCTCTGGACCACTATGCCTCATGCTCCGAACTCTGAGATTATTCTTGGGCCAATTTGCTCATACTATACATGTTGTTAGAAATTTCATTCAATTTGGCCAGGATATTTTTGGAATTGTGCTGATTGGACCCTTTGTCCAAGAACATAAAAGACTGCTAGAACCATGCTCTTCCCTATCTAGAAACATATTGGTTATTTCATAATCTACTCTGAGATTGTTCAGTTTGTTTAACTACGGGATTCAGTTAAAAAAATTTTTTAAAGGGTGATATCTTTTAGATCCAAAGAGTGTTTTTCTTCTGGGAGAAAAACAGAGGTTATATTTTTCTTCCTCTTGTTACATGTAGAGTCTGTAGGACACACTACATTTCAAGATAGCTATATTGATTCTTATGCTTTTTATTGCAGCAGCTTGGTGACTCAAATTCTCCTTCAAGGAATCCGGAGATACATGGCTAGAATCATTGGTGGTGGCGAATTTCATTCTTTTGACTTAAATGTGAACTTTACCATCAGGTCATTTTTTTCCTCTAAGGACACACATTTGAGGATGAAACTCAACCTGAAACATCACTTAGTCACCTTAAATTATCTGAGATACTTTGAAATAGAAAGCTTTCCACTAAAGTGATAAGCATATCACTTTCATGAAAGAAAACATTATCCAAGGATGACAGTGCTTCAAATTGGAATCTCTTCCTCAATGGGATGGTGCCAAAGTATGTCTCTAAAGAACAATAACAACATAATACAACAGGATGCACTGTGTGTGGACAACATATGTGGATGAAGTGCAAGTCAATCACATCAGCAAGCTGTCTTCTGTGCACATGTATATTCAAATGTCCTGTCAATATTCAGAGAAAGGCTCTCTGTTGATCTGAAGATTAATTTTTCTTTTTCAGTGTTTTTTTCACACTACAAGGGCTGGCAACTCAATTCCTGTTTCTTGGCATGTCCACTCTGAATATGAAAACACACTTCACAAAGCAACCTGATACAGATTCCATCATGAAAGCATCTATTATTTACTTGTACCTCATGCTCTGAACTCTGCAGCAGCCCAGTTCCCTACACAGCTTTCTAAAGGTCCTGCACAGCTACAGACTGCTTTTGGGGCTGCCAAAGTCTCAATATGCATCTTATTATTTGCCACATGCGGATGACTTCCTTCAAAAAAGGAGATGGTGTTCCAGGTAGCTTGAGGTAATCACCACCCATTTGTATCATCAAAGGCCATCCTCAGAATGTCTTTCTGGGGTACCATTCTACTTGGAATGTGGAAGAAATAAATCAGAGAGTGCCTTGAAGTCTTCCCCAGCAGCTACTCTTTCCTGAAAGGCCACCATTGCTGCACAGTGGGCATTTGGCCTGTGCCAGGCACCTGGAGGGCCAGCACTGCCCAGTGAGGGTGGAGATGGGGGCAAACCCTGGTCTGCTCAGAGCCAGAATCAGACAGTGCAGTCTTTGACCCAGTTCTCCCTACACATCTTTAATTTCCGTATTTTCCAGTAAAGGGTTTCAAGTAGCCAATGCTACATCGATTTCCCATCAGTCTGATATCACTTGGGTCCTGTGTCTCTTTTGCTCTCCTATCATCCAGAGCATTGTAAAGCAAGAACTACAGCCAAGGATCTAAACCATCACTACTCAAAGTGTGGTCCACAGACCAGCAGCAGGCACACCACCTGGAAGCTTGCTTAGAAAGGCAGAATCTCAGCCTTCATCATGATCTCAAAATCAAAATCTGCATCTTCACAAAAGCCCCTAGGGACTCGTGGATATTAAAGGTGGGACAGCGTTGTTACGCAAACTGGCTGAGGGCCCAATGGGAGCCTCCTACTTCACTGCAAAATCTGATTCAACAACCAAAGCCAGTTCTGAGCAAACCATTCCTTTGAATATGGCATAAACTTGCTGTGCAATCTTGGGTAAGTTATGTTAACGTCTTCAAAAAAAGATTCTAAAAAAAGATAATAATAATAGTACTTGACTCATAGTGCTGCTGTAAGGATTAAACTGGGTAATATAGGTAAGCAGTATTTAGCTCAGTGCCTGGCACGTGGAAGGTGCCCAACAGGTATTGGCTATTTGTTTGTGTTTTTGCAGATGTACTTTTAGACACGGGGTAGAAGAGAGCACTCAGTCTCAGGCATCTCCCACCAGTTTACTGCAGGAAAGCCCCGGTAAGTTGTCCAGGGCAGCAGGTCAGACAATGAAGTAAAAAGGTGAGGTTTGGAAGTTGCATCTCTGGAAAGAAAGGAAGACAGTCAGTAGGAAGCTGGGAGGGTGGGTACCAGCCTACTGTGCCATGTGAACTAGTAGAGGGTGGAAGCAGCTGGTTGAGGATATCAAACCAAAACAAAGCAGAAGGCAAGTCGCAGGACACTGGTGTCCACAGAGGAGAGGCAGGCCGTGCTGCAGGAGTGTCAGGAGCTGGGTGTTTCAGCCCCAGGCCTGATTCTTTGCCTCAGTAAAGGCCACGAGTGCTGTCCTGGACTCAGGCAGGTCCCATGAGGGTCCACCCTGTTTACCTGACCCACCAATCTAAACCAGGCAGGACTGCTCATTATATCCTACTTCCCCCTTTGTGCTCTTGTGACTCTGCCTCTCTCTCTCTCCATTTGCGTCCCCTCTTCTGCTTCTTCCATTGCAGCTGTGTCACCACAGATTCCCTAGAAGGAGGTGGTGGCCAGAATAAGGTCAGAAGCCAGAAAGACCACTGGGAAAGAGACTCAGACTGGAGAGAGGCTCACATTTAGTCAACCTGGAAGTAGGTCTGCGGACATGGTTGGGAAAAGGTGGGAAGAAGAATGGGGCCTTCCAAGGCAGCAGGCTCCCTCACCATGTGGCCTAGTCCAAAGGCAAGCTTGCAGAAGGCCACAAGAACCCATGCCTCACCCTGGAGGCCCATCTGCACATAAAAAGTACAACACATGCCTTATTCAAGGACAATTCATATGCCAAATGACAACCCTGGCAGCAATATTAAGACATCTCCCAGGCACTGCTTTCTAAGGCTGATCTGTGAAGAGTATCAAGAAGTGTCTGTAGAACTGGCACTTTTTGAGCACCACTAAATTCCTTTATTTGCCTTCTCTGCCTCAGAGATTTCTCCATCAAGCAGAGTAAGGTCAGCACCATCAAACTTCATAGTCTCTTACAAAGGGAATCTGCATCAGGTCATGAGGGCCACTGTTTTCCATGTTCTATGGAAGAGTCCAACTCCCCTCAGCATTACCTTCAGACTTGCCTCTCTTTGCCAAGTGTTACTGCAAATGAGAGATGCTTTTCAATATGCAACACAAACGTAACAATAACATGCATTATAAACATCCATCCAGATAATCTTTTACATTCATGAGATAGATGGTAACCTTAAGAGACCAGGAGACCACTGAAGGGGGGGCGGTGAAAGAGAGAGAGAGGGAAGGAGGAAGGGAAGAGGGGGAGGGGAGAACCTTGGACCAGGATTCAGCAGTCTTAGTTCCAACCATGTCTGCCATTTATTGGTCCTAGTCCCTAAGCAAGTCTCTTACCCTCTCTGAGTCTCAGTTCATTCATATACAAATGGGAAAAACACCTTCAAGCATTTGGTAAAGATGAAATGATAACATATGGAAAGTGCTTTGTACACTATGTATCACGGTAGAATTTTGTTTTATTTTTGTTCTGACTAGAATGAAATAACACCAAAAAAAAATGGTAAGATAAAAATGGTGATTAATGCTCAAGAGAACTGAAAATTTTGTCCATTATTTTAAAAGTATGGCTCAATCACAAGTGATCTCAGAATACAGAAAATGTATGAGAGATTATTTTTTTGCTTCCATGCCTTTGGCTTTATTGTTGCAGCTAACTTCATTTCCCCTCTCACAGACATCTCTTTTTCTCTTCTCATACATATAAACCTGTTCGGAGTGCATGATATGTTTTCCAATATTATGAAAATCTCTTCCACACGCTTTGTGATCTGCTCCAGCTTATCTGGGGATGCTTTTTCCGCCACATGCAGATCAAGGAGTCACTACAGGCTCGTTGACAAGAAGGGGCCTAATAGACTCCCAAAGAAATTCTGAAGGCTCCAGAGGCACTGTTTATCTAAATCCGGAAGGGAAATGAACATGCACGAAGACTATATTTCATACATTTCCCATAGAAGCGTCTGCTTACAATAGTACCATAAAAAATCCCACAGGAGGGGCCAGCCCAGTGGCTTAGTGGTTAAGTCCGCGCGCGCTCCACTTTGGCAGCCCGGGATTCGCAGGTTCGGATCCCGGGCACGGACAGACACACCACTTGTCAAGCTATGCTGTGGCGGTGTCCCATACAAACTAGAGGAAGATGGGCATGGATGTTAGCCCAGGGCCAATCTTCCTCAGCAAAAAGAGGAGGATTGGCAACAGATGTTAGCTCAGGGCTAATCTTCCTCACCAAAAAAAAAAATCCCAGAGGAAATTAGCCACCCCCCCAAAAAACAAAATAATATTCCCAAATTGAAATAAGTCTGTGAGATTTCAAGCATATTTAATACTTTAAAAATGTTCTGAAATGGAAAAAGCTGCTCAAAATGTGACAACACAGAAAAACACACACATACATAGGAAAGGACAAGTTATCCTTCAAGAGAAACAGTGCTGTAAGGAGGAGGGAGGGGAGAGGTGTGGCAGCCATCGAATATGTGACCCTATAGTAAACAGCACTGTTATAATCTTGGCCTCAGCGTCTTAGTCTTCCCTCCCTGGGCCACACTAATGTGGGGGTGATGGGAGGTGGCCCAGTACTCAGGCAGAAAAGTCAAGGTACTCCTGACTTCTGGAGATGGGGCTCCAGGTCAGGCAGATGGCAGGGTGCCACTGGTGGGAGGCTGCAGAGCTGAGGGGCCAGGACCGAGGGTGTCCCAGCAAGGGGCAGTGGCAGCACAGAATAAACTTGTTTGTGGGCACATGGAGAATATCCCCAGGAAGCACCCCAAAGTATTTGAGAGCACTAAGTAGAGTCAAATGAAGTCACATTAACAGAAATTTCCAGGGATCTGTGTCCCCTCCTGCTGATACAGGACCTCCTGTCCCTCCAAAATCACTCTCTGCTTGAGAATTTCTGCCAACGTTTGGTGGCCACTTAGGCTCTACCATCCTGTCACCAGTGTTCTGAACCCCTCCTAGTGCTCAAACTCCTAGTGGCCTAGAGTGCAGGACAGGAGAATGGCAGTTTCTCTTTCTTATTACACTCCTTTCGAGTGATCGCAGCAGTGTTTTACATACTTTGGTAAAATAGGTCTTCGGTTTTTCACTTACAGAGCACCATCCTCGCTAGGACCTGGTCCCAGTTAAGCTGGAGTTCTGGTTCCCACCCTGTGCTCAGGTCTCCTGCTCTCCTCCAATGGCTCTGGCACCAGGGCTGGGCCCAGCTCAACATGCCTGGTGCCCTTTTTGAGGATGATCCCCAAACCTGGAGTGGCTTCTACCCAAGTTCCTCTTCCAGAGGCTCCTTAAGCCAAATAAGGATGAGCCTTTTGTAGGCAGCTATCCCACCACACTTCAAGACCCTCCCAGATACAATGCAGACTCAAGATGGGATCCCTGCCACCCGAAGTATGCCCATTAACTTTCAATGGTGTTGGTAAAATTTCTGCACAACCAATCAAGTTTACAGAAAAACCCATATTTTCCTGGGGATCCTGACTGGTTAGTACTCCAGTTGTCCAAGATTACTAGGATCCAGAGGTAGCTCTATGGTCTGAAAAGCAGATTTTAAAATGTTTAAACGTAAGATTTGAATAAGAGACAAAGGGCATGGGAACTACTAACTACTGAACACTTATTGTATGCCAAGTGCTATACTATGCTCTTCATTCTTCCAGCAAAACAAAAAGTTAATGTTAGTATCTCTATTTTAACACAGAGGACACTACGTCATATCTGTTTGTTTTTTTCTTAAAAAAAATCAATATATAGCTTCTTTATGTTTTTAAACAAATGAAGTTAGTTACAGAGAAGCATATCTTTTAATCTGGGGTTTTTAGAAAAAAAAAAATAAGCAGAGTGGTTACTCTATTGTCTGGCAATAGGGTTCAAGGAAGGCCAGACCTAGCTTTCCCAGACATCTTATTTATTACTAGAAGTAAAAGTAAATAACTCTTAGATGTTATTATTTTTGTGACTTTCAGCAAATAAGTCAGGACTCAGAATACAGGTCTGCCAACTCCCAAACCACTCTCTTTCCATCATCAAACACTGTTTTCCAATTAATCCAGTTCACTGTACCTGAGCACCAGTCTATGCCTGCTTGCAAAGGCACACACAGACTCACACGCCACACACAGGGACTGTAATAAAACTCTTGCAGCACTCAGGCACAGTAAGGGTAAGTAGCTGTAACTAGGGCAGCCTTAATTTAAAACTGGGGTGGGATGGATAGTGACACAAGCCAGCTTAATTGGCATCTTAATTCTTTTTAAGATCAAGAAGATCAAGTCACACTTAAAGTTTCAGAAGCTGAGAATAAAATTGTGGGCAGTTCTGACCTGGAGGAGAATGCAGGGCTTCAACCACAGAGAACGTACACTAAGCAACATCTACTCTGGTGGGAGTTGTAATATACACAGTTCATCACACGTGAGTTGATAGTCATGGCTTTTGCTGGAAGGAGCAGGTTTTGAAGTAAAGTCAGGTGAGGAGGTGGCTAGTGAGCAATAATAAATGGTTATTGTTTTAAGCCATTGAGGTTTTGGAGTAGTTTGTTACACAGTATCACTGAGGTACTAGCTAACTAATGCAGACAGTAACTTTCCTTGTCTGGGAAAGTTAGTGTTGGCCTTCCTTGAACCCTACTGCCAGACAATAGAGTAACCACTCTGCTTAATTTTTTTCTAAAAACCCTAGATTAAAAGATATGCTTCTATGTAACTAACTTCATTTTTTTAAAACATAAAGAAAGAAAGAAACAGGTATGACAGGATGTGAAATTGGAAGTTTTGAATGAAGCATCAAGATGCAATAAATATGTCAAAGCAAGGGTACAGATCCAGCATGAATTTTCAAAGGAAAGCATAAAATAAAAAACTGGCACCAGACAGTTACAAAACCCTTCAACCCTGACTTGCACCAAAGTACAGAAGGGCCATGGCAACTACTGAGAAGGGGCTTTCTCTGGCGCTCTGAGGCTCACTCCCAACCCCAAGGGGAAGAAGAGGGAGCACCTGATCCAGACTGATCTAGGGGCCCTGAAGTTGGAGAGAACTGTGTGAAGAGAAACTTCTCTGAAGAGTTTGTGCTGTGTCTCACTAGGATCCCTGGCCAGGGGACAGGGTGAATGGTGCTTCTCCCTCTTTCATTTCAGGCCAAGGCAGAGAGAGGTTCATGGGACCATCTAAAAAGTTTCAAACAAGTCAGAGAGGCTCAGTAGACTGCTGCCTGATCCCCCCAACGAGAAATCTAGAGACCAAAGAGACAGGCTGATTTGCTGCTTTGGAGGCAGTGAAGGAAAGCAGCTGCTCCCGCTGCATGGGGTGGGGGAGAAGCGGGTTCCTAGAGTCTGCCAAAGCAAAGGATGTGGATCACGAGCAAGAGCCCAGTGAAGTCAGTTCAAATGCTCCCCAAACAGTTCAACTGGAAAAGCAAAGGAATCCCAATGCAAACGGTCTGTGTGCAGGGGGTCATCCAAATAGTGAGGGTAATGGCCAGTGGAGGAAAATGCATTGCCCACATTAAGGAAAACGAAGCAGAAGGTTCCCAGTGGGCAACTCTGAAGAACCCATGTGGCCCAGCTTTCCATTGTTGCACAACCAATCACCACAGACTTAGTGGCTTAAAACAACACCCACTGATTAGCTCACAGTTCTGTAGGTTGGAAGTCCAGCACAGCATGGCTGGGTTCTCTGCTCAGGGTCTCACGAGGCTGTGCTCTCTTCTGGAGCTTTGGATCCTCTTCCATATTCATCCATGTTGGGTGACAGAACTGAGATCCCCATTTCCTTCAGCATGGCCCACCCCCTCACCACATGACAGCTCACTTCTTCAATGCTAGCAGGAGGGCATCTGCTACCACTTCTTATCTCTTTTAAGGACTCACCTGATTAGATCAGGCCCATCTAGGATAATCTCCCTTTTGATCAACTGATTGGAGATCTTAATTACATTTGCCAAATCCCTCACATTTGCCACATAATGTAACCTAATCACAGGAGTGACAGTCACAGCTCCCACCCACACTCAGGGGAGGGGATTATCTAGTGTGTGTAAACCAGGGGACAGGAATGTTGGGGACCATCTCAGAATTCTGCCTCACATACCATGAAAGCACCAAAAGGAGTCAGCTATAAACACATGGAAACCCAAAGAGCGCAAATCACCCTATGGCCTTGCCACGCAGGCACAGCATTCCTAATTCCCTCCGCCCCATCCCTGTATGATTTGGTCTTGGTTAGAACGCTGCAGGAGGAAGGCTGGAAGCATGAGGTGGGAAAGATAAATGATTACACCCCGCTCCTTGGACTCCCACCCACAGATGCCGGCTTATATACTTGATACATTTAAGATAACACTATAAAATATTATTTACAAAAAAGTTGGTAATATCATGAGTTTCTTACTAAAATTCCAAACACAAAATCACTCTGGGATTCACCGCTGGGTTTTTAAGAACTTGGATTCATTTAAGGGAGTAAAAATACCTTTGGCCCAGGTAAAGAAGACAAATCTAAACATTCAGGATATAGCTTTTGTGGCTGATGTCACATCACTCTAGTCCCTTTTTGCAGCGTGCAAGCTTCTATTTGAATGACGCAGATGAAGACTGGAGAGTATTTCAAGCAGGTGCCATGTTCCATGACATGAAGCTCAGTCAGTTATATCTTAGAAAACACATCTCATTTGCACAGTAATTTTTTAAACAGAATTAAGCCCTCAGGACCATCCAGTACAGACATGAAGACTGGCCTCTCCAAGTACTGGAGAAAATAAGATGTGTGAAAGGCATGTTGTTAAGGATATTTACATGATTAGGATACAATATAATTCTACACAAATGTAAAAAGTTGGTCTGTTGTAGAAGATTTTCTAGAATCATTTATGGATAATGTTCCATTTTCAAGGGGCTGCCTGGTAGTAGGATCAGAGACCCTTTTGTTCTACCTAACAAGCAAGGCTATCAAACAAGCTGGTCAGAGAATTACGCAGCTTATCCAAGGAGCAAGAACTCAGTCTGGCACAGGCAATGTTGCACAGTAGATCAGACAGGAATACTGAAGCATTCATTACCCTAAACAAAAGAATCAGATCAGAAATATTCTCCTGTTTCAATATACTGCTTTAGGGGAAAAATGATATAAGCAGCTATAATCAACAAGTAACATTTGTTGAGTGCATTCTAAGAGCAAGGAGTTAACTTGAGCTAAGAGCTTCAGTTGAGTTACCTCACCATAACCCTATAAAGGATGGACTAGTATTGTTATCTAGCCTGCAGACAGGAGACCTGGACACTGCAAGTTCAATAACTTGCCCACGGAAACAAAACCAAGCATACGAGGTGATTACTCACCAGCCTTACAAAAGACATGGATGGCTACTAGATTTCAAATTATACTTCCAGTAATGACTATCACTATTTATAATTTAGTTTTTTCCATATTTCTCATTTTTGTCCTAAGGTATCTCCCATACTTGAGATATTTTTTAAAAACACAGGGCAAGTAAGCAACAGGGTTGAGGTAAACTCAGATGACTCCTAGTGGTGCATTCATTGCAGTGGACCCTGGGATAAGGATGGTTTCCAAATCAAAGCTCCTCCTCACACCACTTATCATAAAACAGCAGTGGTAAAGGGTGACTGTAATCTTGTGACTTTGGTACCCAATTCATACCACTGGCAGTATATCCAGCACAGGTACTCACAGAGGATATTTTTAAAGGCACTCTGTCATAATTTGACAACTCCTGGTTTGTTTTATTGTACTCCATCTCTAACGAGAGCAAGAGTCAAAGCTCTTAATGACTAGAATATTTTCCACAATAGGCCGATTTTTACACCTGTATCAAATTACAAAATAGTCTAATCATGTAAATATGCTTAACAAGAAGATAATTAATCTTCTCAACCAAATTTTCCTAACAAATATTCATAGTAAAGACACAGAACAATTCCATTTAGGAGGTTCAGAGAACACACACACTTGCTATTTAACTAAAGCAGACACACTAGAATCTAAAAAATGCAACACGTAGGGGAAAGGGTCCAGGTTCTGCATGGAGACCACCAATCTCATAAAAGCAGATGAAGTGGGGTCAGAAAAGGATACTTGGAGGGGAGGACAGAGGAGAACACAGAATGCTTGCTTATCTCAAGTTTGGCTTAAGTGAGGGCACCTGCGAAAGCTCCTAGGCAGGGTGGGGCACATCGGTGACACTCAGATTAGTTTTCTTCCCACACTTGGAATTCATCTGTAGTACTCATGTCCTGGAAAACTCCAAGTTTGAATGTTCTCATAATTTGTAATGCCAGGCAGCATGAGAAATTGAAAACAAGAGCATCAGTTAGAACAATGTCTCCTCCCAAACTGAGCTCCATGGGACAGACACATTCTGCAATGGGTCTTTTTCTAAAAACAGAATTCCATGGTTAAATAGGTATGGAGACTGCCACATTAAACAAGTTGTATAGGCTTTCTGACTTCTAAGGACATTCAACATTCACATTCAGGCTAATGTGAATGATGAGTCTTCCAGCAGAGGAACGTCAGCGGCAGGGCCAGGAGGCGGCCAAGGGTAGGGTGCACATTCTCCATCAGCAACATCTCCTCTGTTTTTTGACAAATTCTTGTCTTCTTAATCCCATGTAAAGATCTATGTGAGTGCATTTTTTAGTTGCCTCCTCTGGGTCACCTATCCTAAAGACTGCCGTCCCTAAGCACTTCCTGTGGGGCATTCTTGAGCAGCTGGGTGCGTGTGTACACAGTGTCTCCAACCTTGTTTGAATGTGGAGCTTCCTTTGTCAAGAGACACCTATTAATATGTCAGCAAACAGAATACTAAAGATATATGAAATGCAGTTTAGGAAAATCAGACTAAAGCTATTAAGGTGATGGTTACTCTTCTACACCCTACTACTATTCTAGGTTCATGTTTCTCTTCATCAGAGAATACCAACTTTCTGGTGATACTGGAAGGCAGTATTTAGCAGACTTGGCAAGCTGCCTCCAACTAAACAGTTAAGAAAATCAGACTCATCCTCATGAATTCTTCTGAGGAATTACTAGTAACTTACTTCATTGCCCAAGCTCCTAATACACGTATCTTCAAAAAGAACTGGTAAATTACAGGGCCTTTAAAGGACACTTATGGTTAAGAACTATTATTTGTGTTCAAATGCAGACACATTTTCTACCCTCTTTCACGTGTATTCATTACTTAAGTGCACCCAGAGCTAAGTGCATATTTCATTTTACCTAGTAAATTCCAGGTGTGTTTAAAACATCAAGCTTCTGTAGGTAACAGTATCTATTTTGCACAACAGTACTTGATTATAAAATATCCTTAGAACTTTTTTTCATGAAAAACAACAATTTTTCATGAAAATGAAAAATCAGTATGAACTGGCAAACCATTAGTACTTTTAGGGTATTTACCAGAGATAATGTGAGATATGGTAGAAATTTTCATGTCTGCTAACTTTTGGAAGATGTTAAGTCTTTTTGGAAGAAGCCAAGTTCCCCTTGAGGAAGTTAACCAAAAGAAGGAAAACTCAAGGCAGACAAGGAAAGCGCTGACCCCGACTCCCTCTGGTACACCAAGGAGAATACAGCACATCAACTCCAAATGTTTCTGGAACTACAAGGAAGATAAATTCCATTTCTGGCAATATAGTGAATGAGATCCCCAGATTTATCCTCTGCTGGAAACAACCAAAGTGCTAGATGAAATGAAATAAAGAAACTTTAAAATAGAAGTAAGATAGCAAGCAACACTCAGAAGCCAAAAGCTAAGTGAAAGTGGGTAATTAGAGAGTCAATGAGCACTGAAGGTTTTTACCTTCAAAGTATTTGCCAAGGTGATGAATTTGAGTTTCCATTTTAATGGCTCTTGCAGCACAGTAGACAGGAGACAAAACCTAGGGCATTTCCACTGTAGGGGTCCAACAGTGAACACCGCTGCTGGATAGAGCTGGGTCTCCAGAGAATTATTTCCTCAGTATAATCGTGAACTAGAAATAAACTCACACCCTATGCCCATCCTATTCCAGTGGCCTGAAAGGAAAATTTACTAGTCTTGAGTAGATGCGAAAACAATCTCCCATGAGAATTTGCAACCCTAAGCTTGCCCTTAGGCAGGTTTATAACCTAAAATCATACTTTCTGGGTAAGTCAAAAATACTCAAGGCAATAACAGAAAATGGTCAAAAGCTGAGGGTGCTCCAAGACATCTGGTGGATACAAATGCATGTAGCCCTGGAGAAACTCACCTTCAACCTAGGCCTCAGGAATTCCCATAGATACAGTTCTAAGAAATACAAGCTCACATTAAAAAAAAAAAAATCACAAAACAAACAAGAAACAAAGCACCATGAAGGACAACGAGTAGAAGCACAGAAAGCTGAATGAGACTTGCCAAGTCTTCAGGTATGGAAAATATCAGATACAGAAGATAAAATTGAGCACGTTTAATATGTTAAAAAAAGGTATTGGAAACTTTGCATAAGGAGCAAGACACAATTTTTATAAGTGACCAATCCAATTTGAAAAAGAGCCACACAAACCTTCTAAAATGAAAAATATAAATTAAACACAAACTTACTAGACATGTTTAATAATATATTAGACACAGCTGAGGTGTGAACTGACTGGAAGTAATCATCCAGAATGTAGCACAGAACAACAAAGAAATGGAAAATACAAAAGAGAGATAAGTGACATGGAAAATAGAGTCAGAAGGACTAATCTACAACTAATCATAAGTAGAGGAGAAAGAAAACAAGGCAAGACAATATTTGAAGAGGTAATGACAGAATTTTCCAGAACTGCTGAAAGACATCAATCCACAAATTTGGGAATCTCACAAAATATAGAGGAAAGAGTGGGACGGGCAGATGGGAAAGGGGAGGATAGGAGGAGGAGGAGGAAGAGGCAGAAAAAAAGAAAAAGAAATCCATGCCTAGACATATTATAAGGAGAACAGAATATCATATATAAAGACCATAAAAATAGCCAGAGAGAAAAACTGTCCCACCCATGGGGCCCCAACAACTGTAAAAACACTTTCTTTCCAGGGGCCCCATGTGTGCTTCCAGGACTGTACCTCTTGTGTAGAAGACAGGTATTCACCTGCCACATTCCCAAAAACATGATGACTGCAGACATTAGAATTTTTAAGGAAACACCACCAGTAGATCACGTAACCCTCAGACAACTGAGGGTTGAAGCTACCCTTGGTTACTCAGGGTGCTTCTTAGAGGAGTAACTAATTCATTATTTATGTGCATCCTGCAGACAGTTGACATCCTACAAAGGAAGTCATCCAACTAGAAAAAGTGGAACAAAATTTGTCCCTGATCTGGCCACCTGTCACCTTAGTGATCAATGGTTCCTTGGCTCTGGAAGGCATTCAGGTCAGCCTCAACTCACTGGCAGGATTGGTATGGATGACAGACTTGCCCTGGACTCCTGTGGGCCAAGGCAGTCTGTGAAATCACTGATCCATCCTGCCATACCCAGATTAATGCCCAGGCCAAGTAGAAAGGTCAGTAGAGAAATGTAAGGAAAAGCCACCGGACTTTTTCAGGCAGACTTCGATGGTTTATAAGATTTCTTCAGCTGGCTTAGTCTGGGACTCTGAGGGTCAAGGTTGAGGTCAATACTGTTGGCCTCATTCAGTTGGAGTTCTATTGATAACAGCCTTAATTGAATGCTGTATGAAACAAACCGAATGGATTTGGTCCTAGCCTTTGTCATGATCAATACAATGGCGTACTCAGGGGAAAATCTGCCAGAAGCCAAGTTGGTATAGAAATAAGATATTTCTCCATGGGTCTCTTGTGGTTCTGCACATCTTGTGAGCAGAGGCACCAAATGTCCCTTGTTCTGGATTATCATTTCAAGGATGTCTGTATAGTAAACACCCTTGGAAGATAAAGACAGTATCTCCCTCTGGAGCAAAGGACAAGTTTGTTTACTTTAGTAAAATAAAGATAACATTTCCCTCCAGGCCAAATGACAGACATGCTTACTGCTCATTATAAAAGATTTGGTTCCCTAAACTCAGTGTTTATCTAATCCAACCCATTGTATGTGCGGGCATCCATCTGGGCCCATCTGCACCCCAGTAAGACTTGGGGCAAGGAGAACTGATGTAAATATGCTGATGCTCATGCTGCTTTGTTATTCTTTGAGTAATAAACTCCTTTGTCTCTAGTCCAGGAGTCTTACGTCTTCTACCAGCACCCAGAAAACTGGCAGGCTAAACTGTTAGCTTGCAAGTAGGGTAGAACCTCAGACTCTTCACAGATCTTGACTCAGACAAACCAAAAGAAAATGGGCAAAAAAACCTGAAGAGGCAACTCACAAAAGAAAAATCAGAATAGCCAGTAAATGTATCAAGAAGATGCAAATTAGAACTCCAATGAGATGTTATTTCACACTGAACAGTCTGAGAAAAATTGAAGATTCTCACAATATCGAGTGTTGGTGAGGAGAGGAAGAAACTCAACACTGCTGGTGAGAGTGCAAATTGGCACAATTACTTTGGAAAACAATTTGGCTTTGTAGTACAGTTGAAGATGTACATATCCCATGATCTGGCAGTATCATTCATAGGTAGATGCACTAGTGAATCTCTTGCACAGGTACCAAAAGACTTGAACAAGAAAATTTATGCCAGTACAGTATGCACTAACAAAATATTTAAGCAACTCAAATATCTATCAATAGGACAATGTACACATTCACCTTGTGGCATATACAGTATATCACTACACATGCAGCAATATGGGTGGATATCATAAACACGTTGAAAAATAAAGCAAGTTGCAGAAGAATATAGATATTGTGATTCCTCATAAAGTTTAAAAACATATAAAAGAAAACAAACGTGTTTAGAAACATACATATGAGGAAATCTATAAAGAAAAGTGAAGAAATGATAACCACAAATTCTGGGTAGCAGTGACTTCTGAAAAGAGAGGAAGCTCAGAGTAGGCATATGTGAGACAGGGAAGATAAGGGTAACATTCTTTTGTTTGAACTGGGTGGTGGGAACATGAGTGTCCACTGGACTGTGATGTTTCTTAATACCTCACACAAATGTTACGAATATCTGCTTGTAAGGAGCCATTTTTTTAAAAGGGATGCCAGCTGCCTGAGGAGCACAGGTTGATGCCAGGCTGCTTTCCTTCAAAGAAGGCGCCATTCAGCAGCACTGCCAAAGGCTTCTTCTCCCACTGAGTTGCCACATTCTGGAGTTAACAAATTCAAACTCATTTTATATAACCTCATCCAGAGTTTGTAAACCTTTTTAGGATTAAAATACATTGATGCCCTAAGATACTGAATCTCTGAATCAAAAATAGTGTCAGTGTGAAGTGCTGCTCTGTTGATTTTTAGGAATAACTAGAATTTAGAATGCCACCCAAACAATCAAGAGGATAACTATGGAAGCATGTCTTGCTGTCAGACAGGGTTCTGTCCGCATCCTCAGATTTCTACACAAATCACACCCTCAACTGCAGCCTCACAGGAAGAAGAGGTGCTCATTGGCTCAGCATCGTATGAAGGTGATAAGTAAACAAAGATGGGAATGCCCTCGGCAGCACAGAAGTCTAGAACTTTCTGTAAAAAATGAGATCTTCTTCAGAACATCATTGAAAGAGATCATTCATGATTTTACTGCTATAGGGGCTATTATAAAGAGTCAACCTTATTAGGACTTTGTTACAGTAACATGTATTTGTAGTACCCTCAATTTTTCTACCTTCAACTTTGGGGGCAGGGAAGAGGGAAGAGATATAAATAAATCTTGATATAGGTCCAAGACTCACAATTTTCTTTTTTCTCACATAAGGAGACTTTTAAAAATCAAAACATTTCAGCTTGCTTAAGAAACACTCCCCATAAAATGCAAATAAATACCTCAAACAGTAGTGATCTAAATATAATTTTAGAAGTATTTTTAGCCCTAGAGATCTTATATCATTGTCTGATTTTTTTTTTTTTTTTAGGTCCTAAAAAGGTAAAATAAAGAGAAACCATTGTTAAATGATTGGAATTAAACACAGGAATTTGTAAGTTTACTGAGATTTCTTCAAGAGGTTGGTAAAACCTGAGGGGGCCTTCCATTAATGCTGCACTGCCATTAATTTGCAGTATAGGCATTTGTACTTTCCTGAAAATTCGCCTAAATGTCTGATCAATGGCTTGATTTATCTGAAAATTTAAAGTTTATTTATCTGTCTGGGATTCTTTGTGCTCTCAGGTTTTTTTTAAGACAACAGTCCTATAACCACAAGGCTTTTAGGACAAAGTTAGCTTTCATAGTTACAGTCAAACTGAAACACAAGAGCAACAACCACCTAGGACCAAAATGGAACCCTGTTGTCTCCCGTCCTTTGCTATCTATTTGGAAGCTTTACAAAAACCAAAGTCAGAACTACTCATCTTTCCTTCCCTCATGCCCACAGGCAGCTCACCAAGGATTTTGGGTTATTTAAAACAGGTGTAATTACAGAGGCAAGCTCTCGTGAAACAGAAAAGTATGTGCCAGTGTTCTGCACAAGGCTGTTACATGCTCTGAGCCATCTCCACAACGCAAGACTCTTTACCCTGTGTTCCACTATTTACGTTATTTCTCTAGCAATAAGGTGGCCCTTTAATACTCATGTAATTTAATTACTTCCTAACTATTTAAATATAGCAAAAATGTCCATGAAGAGGGGCCGCCCGGTGGCGCAGCGGTTTAGTACGCTCTTGGCAGCACAGGGTTCGCGAGTTCGGATCCCGGGCGCCCGCCGACGCACTGCCTGTCAGCCATGCTGTGGTGGCGTCCCATATAAAGTAGAGGAAGATGGGCACGGATGTTAGCCCAGGGCCAGTCTTCCTCAGCAAAAAGGGGAGGATTGGCAACAGATGTTAGCTCAGGGCTGGTCTTCCCCACAAAAAAAAAAAAAAAAAAAATGTCCATGAAGAGAAAAATTGCCCACCCACTAAAACATCTTCAGTGCTTAGCCCACAGTAGTAACAGGAGAAGAAACAAGGGTGCAGAGTTGGCAGGGTTTTGGCTAATATGCCCTTCAATTACAGTACAGAGCCATGTTAAATTCTGCTGCCTGGAAGAGCCTTTTCATCCTGCTCATCGATAAACAGCAAGATGAGGCAGATTTGAGCAGAGACATTGAACCCGGAGGTTTCACTTACCCACTGGGACACTGGAAGAGGCTGTGGCAGCAACACGGTCCTGGGTTTCACCTCGGGCCTTGTGCATGTGTTTAGATCACAGGTCTACACTGGTTAAATCTGCTTTTGGAATGAGCTCTGAGACACAGCTGCTCAAGGTAGAATTTAGAATACCAAGTGGACCTACAGCTTCTTCATATGAACACGCACATAAGACACAAATGCAGAATCTGAATAGAGTCTTAAGACTATTAACAAGTAGCACCCCAGTTACAGATACCATAGGCATATCATTATCTGGTCAGTCTCTATTTTGAGCCCCAAAATCTTGGTTCATCTATCAGCTAGGCCCATGTGACTCAGATATCTGTTTAATTATACAAGAAGGGATTATTTAATTCTGAACTTTATAAAGGGAGAGGAGGAATGAAACTGAATTAATATTTGTTGGGTATCTATTATATATTAGACACCGTGCTGGTAATTTATTTGCATTCATTTAATTCCCACAACAACTCCATGAAATTGGTTTATTATCTCGTTGTACAGATAAGGAACCCAGGTTAAAAGAAGCTAAATTAACTCTTTCAAGGTCACATACCCAGTCATGGAGGGGGTCAGGATTCAACCCAGGATTTGAGTACTCCTAAGGTATTAAGGATTCTTTGAAAACACCTGGGTTCATACTATGGAATGAGAACCATACACAGTTCACCAGAAGAGTTAATATATGCAACACACTACAAACGAAATACAATAGTAATTTCCAATCTCTCCACCTTCCTGTTTACAAAGTGGTGAAATGTTAAACAGAGTGCAGGTAAGAGACATAACTCTGTCTGAGACTGTTTGAGTCATCCTCTTTTCATCACCCCAGTTGCCTGCATTTATCCATAATGACATGCTATGAGCCATATAGCTGAAAAAGCCTTTATTGCTTTCTGCTGAGAATTTTCAATCTGTCTGTCTGCAATCTCTCCAAGTTCCAATTTTAAATCTAAGTATTCATCAACTGGACTTCTAACCTTTCTTATACCTTGCAAACCCAAAAGGACAGGCTAATGTGTGCCAGGTTGGGATCCACCCTTTACTCTTACCTTGGTATGACAGGTGTTTTATGACTTCTAACGTGCTCCAGTGAAATCAAAGCCCAACATGTCTCCAAGGCTTAGGGTCCTGACACTTTCTACATGGCAAGAAAACTCATCAAAAGCTCTTGAAGCTCACAGAAAACTGAGATGCCATGAACTGATGAGCAAGAAAGGTGAGAGGCAGAAGTCTGTGATGACCCATGAGCTACCCATGAACTGATGAGTACACCCTCCCAAGAAACATGTAAAGCTCCTGAAGTTTGAATTTTCCCTAACGAAAGAAGAGAAAGAAGCATACAATTTAATTAGTTCTTTACTATTTAAGTATAGCAAAAAATGTTGATGACGAAAAAAGTTGCCCACCCACAAAAACATCTTGTGTTTATTTCACAGTGGTAATGTGGAAAATGCGACTTATCTACTGCTGTCTAAATGCTTTCTGAAGCATTAGACAAGTCAGATTCCAGAAACTGGTAGTAGGCTGATATAACCCTAAAGGCAGGAACAGTGAAGAGACAACAGTGAGGACTGACCAGACATAGTGACCCCCTCAGGCCAGCTCTGTGATCACCGGGTAGGTTTATCCAGAAAAAAAACAAAATGTAGTGTAGGGCAGACTGAGATGACTTGTTAATCAAACCACAAACATTTATCTAGCTTACAAAATGTGTAAGATCCTGTTCTTGTGCTGAGTAGGCCCCTCTGCGTAGTTTAGGCCCTAACTAGTTTAAAGGAACTACTGCTGGGCAACTAGTGTCTGTAGTCAAATAGGAGTCACTGCACTCATCATCTGATATTTCAGAGCACAATCTCTGAAGTCCAAAAGGCAGTGAGAGAAGACAAGATTTTTTCCACAGGGTAATGTATAAAATAAGCCAAAAGAATTTTACTTTTTGGTCTTTGCAGCAAGTAATCTACGTTGCCAAATTTATTTTCAAGCAAAATTTGACATGCCCAAATATTACAGCCAATGGGAATTTGGCTAATAATACCCAGGACAGTATTCGAACCTAATCACCCCTCAAAAAAACAGATGGAAAATTTAAAATTAAATTAAAGATGAATGCAGTTACGATTAACTAGATGTGGGAGGAGGCAGAATACTAGGAAAAATCAATCTCTAGTTTTCCCAAGTTAAATGTAGTAGTCATTGGTTTTCTAAGGCTATTCAAAGAAGAAATGATCAAGACAATTTCACACAGGAACTATGAACCACATAAAATTAGTCAATGAATCTAAGGAAGTGTAAATCTAGCATGTGAACAACAAAAGCAGTAGATCTATTAGGGACATAACACATATTCAAAAGTGTCAACATTTGAAAGGAACCCAGCACCAAAACTGTGAGCATCCAACCTTTTCCACTCAAGAAACTCATGGTAAGTGCCTTACAAAACCTATGTAGGATGTTCCTGTTTCAGAATATTTTCTTACAAGGCCATGGATTAAGTGGCTATTAACTATGTAGGCATCTAAAAAGACCAGTCATACATTGTGACTATGGAGGATATTTCTTATTTTAGTCAGGTACTTCATGCCACAAAAGATGCGCACCTGAAGGGTTAAAAAATGGCGTAGCTGAAATATAGCCACATTTCCTTATTATGCCTATCTCCATCCTAGAAGCCCAATGCAAAAGACAACCCTCAAAAAACAGGAGGGAAATTACATTTAAAAACAAAACACTACAGTTTGCCTTCCAATCCATCTTGGATAAGTATAATGACTGCTAGAAGAGAATTCAAAGAACTTTAGTGATAAGCAGTACAAGTACTCTTTACAAACTTAATTTCTACGCCCAAGAAATGTCTTCAACTAAACACATAAGCAGTCACAATAATGTACACTCCAGATGTTTTACATCTTTGCAGTCCCTGGAGCATCTTTCCCCAGTGCCAATGACAATGAAAACAGATTTCTTGGGGCAGTTCCTTGATTCAGTCTGATTTTAGGGGGTTAAGTCAAGCAAACAAAGTGGAGGCTAAGGTCATTTCTTTGTTTTAGGTTTAGGGATTTTTACTCTTGAGTGCCAAGACTTCCCAACCAGCATGCCCAAAAGAAAAATGCTGCCGGGTGATGTTATAGCAGACATACTGATGCTGTAAGCCTTTTGTATCAGTGGGTCAAACCAATCCCTCTTTCTCATCCCCAAATTTTGAAGTCAGTCCTCTAGGGAAATTTTTCCCCATCAGAAGAAGATCACAGAATTCATGATATGTTCTTTACCCATAATTTTTGAAGAACATGCCCATTTTGTAGTGAACTGATACCTGTGTGATTATTTTTAAGAATATTTTGCTTTTCCTTTTCAGAAACAGGATTAAAAAGCACGGTGGAGAAGAGGCCTTCCAAGCTTGGCCAGTGTACTTCTCTTCCTTCCTCAGGCTACGCTCAGACCATTCCTCACAGATCCTGTTTGTGAAGACACAAGCAACGCAAGACTGACAATTTCCGTGGATAACCCAATCCAGGCTCAAAGGATCTTGCTCCCAGAAATTATTTCCATTTCCCTAACCTTAGTGTGTTAGCTTTTATTTGGAAGGCTTGAATTTAATTCCATTTTTTCCAAGTAAATAAAAAGATCACTTCAGCAGCACCACCTCTACACCTCTTCCCTTTTTTTTTTTTTTCAATAGTTTTCCTCTTATTTCTCATACAAGCCACATTAATCCTATAATTGCTTCAAACTATATTTCCTTTGTCCTTTAGATGAGGCCTCTTAGCTCCCACTTTCTGTAGTGGAGATGAAGAATCATTCATCAGGCTCCGGGTTGAACTCACAAGGTGTTGAAACCAGTCATTACACATCAGGAAGGCTAACCTGGTTGTCTTAACCTTTTCTCAGATGTCTCCTTTTTGAACTCTCTAATCATCTTTATGACTTTCTTTGGAATGCTCTCTAAAGTGCCCCCACATCATAGAATCAAATAGTTTTAGAGCTGGAAGAGACTTTGTAAAGGTCACTCGGCCTTTTACAGGAGAGAAAACTGAGACCCAAAGAGGCTGAGTGACCTACAGAAAGTCTCCCAGCTGATTACTGATGCAGTTTTAACTAGAAATCATGGGTTCTGATTCCTATAAAAACATATCACTTGTTCTGTTCAAGATCTAACTGTATACAGACTATCCTTGCTTTACACAGTTCAGATATGAAAAAATTATGGTTACCATAGTTTAGTTAAATAACATCATCCCCAAACAACACAGTTCAAATTTCAGTTATCAGAGTATATTAACTGTGAGTAATTGCATAAAGTACAAACTCTACAGCTAGCTCTTCAAGTCCACAAATCACTATGTAAATAACAGATGAGCATCATAATCAGTGACCAATCACATCACTTCTTTCCAAATCTGCTGGTGATTGGTCACCACGCAGCTCTTATTCACACACAGACAGCAAAGCATGTAGTTAGTTGTGTTGTGCCCTGCCTCCCAGGGGTACACATACATGACACTTTACAAAAGACGAGTAATCAGAAGAGGGACCTAGCCAACAAAAACAAAAAGTGCTATTGCTGGAAGTGAAATTTGAATCTACCATAAACAGAGGTATAGAAGTAACAGCTGACAGTGGGAATGGCTGACCCTCCTGCTGTTCGAGACTCTTAATGTACAGCCAGAGAAACTCAGTGACGGTGAGCCTATCGACATAAAGGAGGAAAGTGATTGTGACAAAAAGGATGAAACTATCCCAGAGGAAATGATGCCAGTAAAAAAAAATTTACATTAAAGGAACTCTCAGAGATACTTCACAACATTGAAAGCACAGAGGATAAAATGTTGGAAGGGACCCAAACTAAGAAAGGAGTAATGACAATTCATTAAGGCACAAGAAAAACGCTTGGTCTGTATCAGAAACCATAAAACAAGAAGAAGACAGAAGTACTGTTCAAACTCCTCTTGATAAGTTTTACCAAGAAATAAAACACTTTAATTCTCAATGTTTTAAATTACAGTATGCTAAATAAATATTAGTTTTACTATTATTTGTCATCTCCCTATACATTTATAATTGATAATAAGAGTTTTTAATGGTTTGACAAAAAATGTTTAAAGGTCAGGGAACAACTCTAGTTTTTCCTATTGATTATTAGTGGGATTAATCTAAAAAATATCCTTTTTGTTGGTAGACGCTAACTGAGACTTAGGTTATAGGTGATCAGCTCCTACCATCTAAGGGAATTAAGAGACACTATTACATTTCTTTATTCATAGCAACCACCATATCTAGGAGTTCTCACGGTGTGGCAGGGATTATGCTATACGCCATCATGACAACCCTGTGAGATAAGGATTAAGTGACTTGTCCAAGCCATGTGGCAGAGCTGGAATCCAAAGCTGGTTCTCCCATCTCCAAGACACCCTCTCTGCCCACCCCTCCACAGCGTGTCCAGGTTCTCTGGTGGGAAGGATGGCACTTTTTATGAAGGATACATATTCCCACATCAGAATCCATCACAAACAGCACTGGCAAGTAATGGGGGCATCTTTATGGGAATGTTGGCATGGGATTATTAACCAATGGTCAGAAAAATCTAACACGCTCCTGCCTCCTGCAGAAGAAAAAAATGTGTGTTCTATATTACTTATTTATCTTTGAATATGCAACTATTCATTTAAAGACAATGGATATTCTGTAAAGCCATGGTCTTTCTCATCTTCTGCCTGATGTATATAGCCTATGATGCCTTCCCAGAATAAAACAAAATCCACTTCAGAATGGGCCTCATTCAATATGCACATATTCTTTGCTTGTTTTGGTCCTCTCTAGTATGGCTATGCTCATATGTTATACCTGCGATTCTTCTATTTTATACAGAGCTGTTTTAAACTGAATTCGTAGGTCTCTTTCATAGCAAGGAAACCCCTCTTGATTCTTTTTCCTCTTTCCTTTTCATATCCGTTTCCCTTTTCTGATATTTAAAGTAGAAAAACGCAGAAGATTTTAAAAAGTCTCAATTCCCATTTAGAGTTTTTAAGATATTTTTCCTTAGGAGAGGGAACCTCACACACACCATCATTTGCTCTGTACCTGGTGGTGGGAAACATGCTGCCTGTTGGAAACTGTGGCAGACTGCCAAGTATCTGCAGAAAAGAATTTTCAAGGGCTACACAGAATAGAAATATTGCTGGAGCACAAAGTGCTGCATTTTTCAATGATATCTTTTATAGGGGCCATCTTCCATGTAACTGAGGAAAAAAATTATGCAGTAAAATAAGAAAAAAAATACCCTTAGTATCAATCTCTACTTTCAGGTATATAAATTGTAAACATTTTATCATATATCATCAGGTGATAGTGGCCAGAGATAAACCATAAAGAGACAGAATTCACACAGTCAAAACTTAAAATTCCGTCTAATACCATCAGCACCTCATGTTCATGTTAATACAATAATCCTGACATAAACAACAAACTCTGCTGTCACCCTTCATTCTCAAGCATTTCCTCCCCCAAATTCTTTGTATTACAGAAGATATTTGAGGCACCCACTGACCTACAACAACCATCTGGACATAAAGTCCCACAAGACAGAAAGAAATCCATCCCCCCAAACAGTTCATGATGAGTTGTCTGATGAGAACCAATCTCAGCCTGTGGACATGGGGCTGCTCCCTGGATGATCACACAGTCCAGGGATGATTCCCAGATAGCTGATCTCTCTGAGGATGCTGGGGAAAAGTTAAAATTCACTCCAAAGCACTGAGAAGACCTTCATAGGCAGATCACCTTCACAGGCATGGCCCAATTCTCCCAGTGGGCAGTCCCTGTTTGGTGTCAAACATGTGGATTCTGGTTAGTCACAGCCCAAGCTGGCTGAGAGTATGTGAGAAGCAGAGCTACAGAGCTTGGCTCATTCTGCCACCAGCAGGAAGCTACTTTATCTTTTCCTCTATATATTTTTACTTCCATAAAGGGTCAATAAATAATTAAGAATTTACTGAATAGCCATATTGTATAGCTATGAGCTTAGCATTTAAAGTATTAAAATTTTTTTAATAACTTGGTGGCTAGAATGAACTTCATACACAAAAATTTGGTAATACATAGGCTAATAATGAGCATTCAATTGTGGGTTTATAAAGGAATTAGTACAACTTAAACTCAGATATGAGTATTGTAGAAAAAAATTATCATAAAATATACCTCGACAAAGTCCTAAGAGCTGGTTAACAATCAGGGCCAACACAGAGGCTGTTTAGCTCTAAAACAGAATTTTAGAAGATGTGACATCAATTGATAAAACGAAGTCATTTAGTAGCAATAGCACAAAATCTATATGATATGAAAATTTGAGTCAAGAGCTAAAGAAAACATAAGGCAAGCTGGTCCTAGGAGCAGATGGAGTATTTTCCATACCCTATTTGGAAAATTTATGGAATAAATATTTGGTACTTTAGTGATAATTCAAAGCCTTCTCAACACTTTCAATATTACCCAAAGATTTTACTTTGCAACCTAGATTTTTTCTATTGTGCTTATCCAGAACTTCTATACTGTGTACAGTACTAATTTCAAAGAGGTTCGAGGCTGGTGGAATAAAAGGATTTTAAGTATTATGTTTTCTTAGGTTCGAAATATTAAAAACACATTTTTGGTACAATTTCGGTTTTTTCAAAATATTATTTTAGTTGCTAAAAATCTTGAAATAAAACCTCCTTCATTGTGGAATGCCCCTTGTGTTTACCACGAATTAAAACAAACCAAAACAAAATAAAAACCCTATTTCATTCACCTGTCCCTGATTCTTATAAAGAAAGAGTGTGTTTGCCCGAGAGCATGGGGATGTTTGTGTGTGCACACACACACACACATACACACACACAAAGGCACTTCACTTCTCCTTGTAATTCTGATCTTTCTAGTCTCTATGTGTATTAATACCTGCCCACCTGGCTGGCAGACCTTTTCACAACGTGCCCTTCAAGATTTAAAAAAAAAATCAGCACAGTTTGAAAATAGACAATGACAATCCTATGGAGGGCTGGAGAGAGAAAGAAAGGAACTAAGGGCGAGACCCAGACAGACAGACAGACATGCTCAAGGAGATCATTTCCAACCATGGTCTGGGGCTATGCAGCTAATCAGGCAGGTATTCAGTTCTTCACTTCTGCAGACTTGCTTAGCATCGAAATCGGCTGTCTGCCCAGGAGGATGAGGTAATGTCTAGGTTTAATGCCAAAATCCCTCTAACTGGCAGGACACATTGGGTAAATATTTCTACTGCAGGAGAGCACATTCATTTGATGTTGCTGCCAGTTTTATTATTGTTATTATGCTCATTAATATTAATACTTAGCCATCCTACCTGTTTAAGACTGAAGATGGAAAAGCCAGGGTTTTTCCTGAAATCATATGAGCAGGTATGGGAGGAAAAGAGTAAGGCTCCCACTCTGCTCCCCAGCCCCTGTCTTCCCCTAACAATGACAGTCACAGTGCTCTCCTCCTACAATCCCTTTCACACACCCTGGGCTGCACAAAGAACCACCCCCTGCAACCGCCTCTCTGTTGGCTGTAAATCTGGAACCTCGGGGTTTCCCCCCATTTCATCCCACCAGTGAGAATGGGTGAGGGGGGTGGGGCAGGTGGGGCTTGAAGCCCACTTCAAGCTACCTTAATATTGTAACATTTGGAAATGTAGATGGCCAATGGTATCTTCTCCATTCTAAAAAACAATTCTACATTTGCTTACACCACCTATTTTTGATGACCTGTTTTATGGCCTCACAAATTATGGGCACCATAGTCTCATAACTTGTTCCCTGTCTCTATGGTTACTGTCAACAATATGCATTCACATAGTAGCATATTATCTTACAGAAGCGTTTACAGAAATGCTTAAGGCTTTTTTAATTTAAATTTTCCTTGTTGTTACTGGATGAGGCCTCTGGCATCTGCCTTTATTCAGTTAAAAAGAGTGGACTTTTGTTCTGGGAGTCAGCAACTAAATGTCAAACTTCACATGGGGTCATGAAGGACCACCTACAAGGGACAGTAAAACTTTCACCAATCTTATCTCCTCTCACCAAAGAGTTGGGAATAATGCTTCCCTCCCACAGGAGGAAAGGGGCAGGAAAGCATGATGCCAAAGTCGTCTTCCCACAAAAGGCACTGTAAGGGCGGTATTATGTGTGAACAACATGAAAGCACATCTGAGACTGGACATAATTCTGCAATGAGAGACAGAGATGAACTTCTGCACTCTACCACCTACATCACCTCAAAGGGACGGAAGAGCTCTGAAGAATGCAATCAATCAGGAGACAACTCCTCAAATGTGCCAAAGGTGAGAAAATAACCAGAGAGATGCTATTCCTCTTCTTGGTTAGGACCAGACCAACCCAAATAGCTGCTAAGATCGTATACACAGTGAGCCCATGAGGTTAGTCGAATATTTTTTTTTTAAAGATCCAACAACCCTCCAGAAAGAAACAGTTCTAAGTTATTCTTAACATTTCCAAATTTCAGAGTCTTGGACAACATGTCTACACCAGATATGTGCTTCTAAACGGGAAACCAAAACTCCCTGTGAATCATGAAGGTAATTCATTGTAGATGGGAATTGGAAACAGGGGTGGAAAGGAAATGAGACAATGGTGACGTCTTATCGTTAGAAGAATGGAGACCTGGTTGCTTGTCTCAAGAATAATATCGGAAGGAGAGCTGAGAGTGAAAAAGGAAGGGGATCATGGAGGTTTTCCACAGCTGGGGAAGGTATGTGGTCAGAAGGATTTCTTCAATGTCCTTCTTACCTGGGCTTCCTCCCATGATGACGGGTAAAAGGACTTTTCCTGCTCCCTACCCCCATGAACAAAATATTCCTTCTCACTGTAGTTTTGGTTTTTAGAAATCATCCTTCTTTCTTCCCAAAAGGGGGAACCTTTGTCAGATACAAGAAAATTAAGCCTCCCCAAATGTGTTTTGATCTGATATTATGACATGAAAGCCACGTGTGCCTTCTTACAGGGCTTGGAAAACTGTTTTTGAAAAACAGTAATAATTAAGACAGGTTGAAAATGTACACCAGTCACCCTTTTAAAAGTGCTATAAGAATCCTTTTTTAAGCTGTAACAAAAAGAAGCTAATTAAAATTCCCAATAGCTAAGTGGTCTAAACTTTACTTAGACTGGAGAATGCTCATTATGAGTCAGGCAACAGGCTGGATGGAAATTACTAGTTAATTGAACATTATAGCTTTAAAACTCATTAATTCATCTTACTGCACTTCCTGAATTCCTGAATACATGCACATTTTTTATGTTTTGTTAAACTAATAAAAACACAATTTTAAAAGATTATTATTGAGGAGGGTCTAATCCTTGTGCTGCTTGGTTATCTATCCTCAAGTCCACTGAGGTGCCACTTGCAGGGGTGGCCACCTTCCGATTTGCTGGAGCAAATAAATGTGTGAGCATGACATTTTATACTACGTGGTTTTAATTTTGGCTTACATTAATGCAGTGGTTTGGTGGTAATTGCCACAAACCTTGAAATCACACTCTTTTCCTCCCACCTCCCAATCCCTTTATTAACCTCAACTATTGGAGACTTTCACTCGAATACCAAAACCAAGAATCAAGTTTCTGTGAAGTCCTTCTCTCTGAAACCATCGAATGATGCAACCCAATTCAGTGCTGAATCTTGAGTCTCCCCAACTCTAAACACTCTAAATATAACTAGATACTTTAAAGGTTGGATTCTGATCTCCTCTGCTCTTCGTCTCCACTGGGAACACGGCTTAACTTTCACAGGAAAGATTTAGGTCAGATGAAAAGATGGTATTAATATCTTCAACAAAAGACTTGTTAAGCATTAGACTGTGCCACTGACTGTGGAATTCTCATCCCTCGAAAATCTTTTAATAGAATCAAGAAGGAGGATGGGGGTAGGGTCATCTGGTTCACCCCCACGACTTCAAGCAAGATCCCACTAAAATCATTCTGGGCAGTGAGGTTGCCTCATTTTTAAGGTATGTGTTTTGTTTTTCAAGAAGAGCAGATTTCACAATCTTCCTTAACAATCTACTCTAGTTCCTGCCAGTCAACACGACTCAGGATTCATTTCCTTATGCTTAACCTAAATCTTCAAAGCTGCCACTGGTGCTCATTTCCTCCTGTGTTCTCATTGGTACTGATGCAGAACAGCTGGTGCCTGTCCTCTGCATAATAACTCTTCCTGTTCCTCCAGACACAGCCACATCTCCTTCAGGCCAAGAAGAGGAGGCCAGAGGGGTGGCAGGAGAGCCAAGAGAGCCTGGGATTTGTTACAGAATTAAAAGAGGGACCTTAAAGGGTGGGGAGGGAGGAAAAATCAATGGGAAAAAATATTCCATAAAGAGGCTGGCAGCTGAAGGAAAAGGCAATATGAGTTAGAAGATGAATGAAGATCTTCAAGCTTGCTTAATTTCATAAAATAACAGTGCTTAATGATTTTTCTATGTGATCTACATGGGACATATAATTCCTCTGAATTTCAGCTGTCATCTCAGTACAAAATTAATAACTTAATTGCCTAAATACAGGGGGCTGGGCCCAATGACCTTAGAGATCCTTTTTTTGTTCTAGAATTTGTAATTTTATTAACCTATTCCTGACCCATCTTAGCTACTCTAAAGGTTATTGACCCAATTCTGAGAAGCAGCTAAGGGAAGATTTAAGAATCCTTGATGTATTTCTTTCCTTTTTACTAGGCCACATTATTAGTAATAACCCCCTTTCAAGAATACCATCTTGTACTTCAGGAAAGGAGAAAAAAAATTCCCCTGTATTTCCTCTACAAGATAAATAAATGGACTCACTGCAAGTGACAGCACCAAAGCTGTTTCTTTGGCTAACGAATAGAAAACATTTGTTGACTGAACACAGGCTTAGAGAAACAGAGGAGATACATTTAGAATTTCATTTGTCAGTAGAATTTTAAGCTCTGAGATTTGTCAACTAAAGAAAAAAAGAGATTTAGGTTCAATTCCTTTCTCAATTCCAGATCCTCCTTCTACCATGTACATTCACCTTTTTGACACTGGAATTGAAACTGTTCCCCAATTTATAAAACAAGGCCATTAGACCAAATGATTTCTGATTTCACTTCTATGATGAAATTCTGTATTTATGGATGTAGACTGAAATTTTTATAGTCTTTCCTCAGAATCCTACCACACAAGCCCTTCTGAATAGCGCCATACATTTACATTCAAAGGTCATTTTCTCAGACCATGATTTACTTACTATGAAAACTTGGTGAACTTGGAAATCTCTCCTTGATTCCAAATAAGACCTTAAGAGCCATCCTAACTGCTGTGCCAGAAGGCCAGGGGCACTAGGGTTGAGTTGAACAGGATTGAGTTGTACCTTGAACTGAATATTAGCCCATTAGGTTCACTCTCACTATTGTAATAACAAGAAAAAGGGTTGTTGGACAACATGTACAGAGAAGACACCAAATTACAAATTACCATTTTACAAGACTTATTTAGTAATCATTTAACAATTCATTGATAAAGCCGATATCCTGGGAGGCAGTGGGGGGACACCCAAACTTCTTACATGTTACGTATTTTCTTCAAATTCCCACTATAAATGTCATTTATTTAATGCATATTTTTCTATAGCACAGGCATACTGTCAATACGTCATATAAGAGAAGATATATTTTGCTTGTTTTGTAAAACTCAGACATTGACTTGAGAGAAGTCCTTAAGACAGAATTTGTTTCAGAGGGCACACTGCATTGTGAACTCATTAAGAAAAAGCTTTCACAGACTTCAGTAACTAAGCTCTTCAACTGAGGCCAGGCTGGAAATGATTAATATTAGGTCCTTTTTTTTTTTTTTTAACTGAAGTCTCTTGAAGCAGAAGTTAGATGAAGATTTTATTTCCCCTTTCAGTGAACATACGCATGTGTGTCAGACAAGCCAAAAGCTACCACAGTTGGAATACAGTAAACGTCAATATTTAATCTGTCCCTTCCTTTTCCATTTTTACACCACAATCCATCATCTCAGCATGATTAATAACAACCATCCCGCTTCTTCTCCCCAACTGATTCCAGCTCTTCTTGTTGCTAGGTAATATAGTCAGCTGTCCTCCAAACACAGGGAAGACGGCCTTCTGGAAACCACTGCTGATGGGCCTCCAGTCCACATTTGAGGATGGCAGCGTGGCAGCTACTATGTGTGGGACCAGCATGCCTGCCTCCATACCGCAGGGCACCACCAGCGCCTTCTCAGGAAGTGGGGACCTCTTGGGTCACCCAGCACATGGATGGGAGGAAGTAAGGGCCCAATAGGGGATGAAAGAGGCCCAATCTAACAAGCATTCTTCTTCCTAAGGATTGGGGCAGAGGCAGGAACACAGGTGAGTGTGACTGCGACTTTCACCTCTGCCTCTCTCAGCCTATTCTGTGTACTCTTTTTCTTTAAAATAACGAGGCCCATCTGCAGACGAAGTAAAGAAAGTGTGTTCTGCTCTGTGCCCTGCACTGAGACTTCCTGGTGCACCACACGGAAAACCACTAAATCTTGGCCTCCTTCAGTTTCTTGCTTAAACAAGAAAAGCTCTTATGTTACGAGCCAGGCAGAGTGTTCTATGATTTAATGAAAGGATACTATGCAAATACTTGGAAAATATTTCCAAAGCACTCAAAGCAATTTCCAACCAAGAATACCTTTCTTCTCAGAATATTAGGAACACCAAAGCCAGAAGTGGTAGGGGGTGTACAGTACAAAAAGAGGAAAAACAATTTATTTGTTTCTACATAAATTATTTTTAGTAATTAATACTTCCAAGATCTAAATTTCTTTCAATTTTTTCTAGTCCTAAAAGCTAACTCCGTGGTCTAACAAAAATGCAAAAAGAAACTTCATGACATTTCACACAGAACAACACTTTTGTGCAAAAAAAAAGACTCAAACAATTGAAAAGGAAGACCAGAGTATCAGGACTGGCCTTCAGATGAAGGGCATGCACATTCCCAGCATCGGTGGACTTGCAGAAAACAGTTCTGAAGTTGTTTAAAACAATCAAGTTTATGGGTTGTGGGCAACATGTCAAGGTATTTAGAAGACAGGGTTTACCTTTTAGGATTTCCCTCTATTTACCACACCCTTTTGGTAGGGGAGAGACATTCCGAGACAGCAGGAGTAGAGGAGCCGTGTGGATGGAAGAAATAAGGAAGGTGGGACTGTGGCCTGACCTTGTGCTCCTATGGAGAATCCAGATGGCTGAGGCACTTCAGCGTCAGCCAGAGAGCCCAGTCTTTTGGGGAATGGCAAGACCCCGGCAGGACATCTTCAGTCTCAGGATTCTAGGCATGCACCCAGCTCAGGTGTGAATCAGGTGGGCTCAGTGCAGGGGGGCTCACAGGAGGGTCAGTCCACTACACCCAAGACCTCCCTGGAAAAAAGTCTAAGGGCCTAGGACACCCTCCCCAAGGCTGCCCTGGTCTGTGGAGACACCACTCCTGGGTAAGTTTGGACAATGCCCCTTAGCCATATGCTGTGTCCTCTTCAGGGAGGTGGACTGTCCTGCTGGGCCAAGGACAGTTTACCTAAGGAGCCACCTCTTCCTGGCAGATTATAAGAAGAGTGAATGAACAGAAGCAAGCTAGGATTAGGACACAAAAGGAAGGGTTAATCACTTTTGTTATATAAAACAGACATTTCACATGATTTATACCTTTACAGCAAGGCAAAGGGAACAAGCAAAATCCTGGGCAGCGAAAGGATGTCACTTCAGGCAGATGCACCTTGGAACTAGAGTAAAGCTTCCCGGAAAAGCAAGATTCCATCAGGAGCCCAGGAACATGGGGGAGAAATACCAAGATTCACCTTCCTGAACACCTAGGTCATTGAGAATCCTGACAAGAGGCCACTCACATATACACCTCTGTATTTCTAAGTCCTCACAGTGTCACCTTATGGTCTCAAGCCCTTCCTGACCATTCAAGGAACATAAACATGACCTGTTTTGGCCAGACTTGACCTATGGTGGCACAAGTCTTAAAGAATGACAAGCTGCATTTTCAACTCCTACCTAGATGCTTATCTACCTTTATTTGATTTGTTGTGGACCAAAAGTGAATGGTGGGCAAAAATTATATGAAAGCAACATAAATTACCTACACTGTATTAATTATATCCATAAAATATAGTATTGCAGTGCTAAATACAATAAAGGAAGCTTAACAGCCATCCACGAAGTGATAACGAAAACACATCTACTTCTCCTTCAGTGATTAATGCAAGCCCCTTTATGGAGTTCTGCAACTGCAGTGATCCAATAGCACCAACGTGTAAACCTTTGGCATGACAAGGCACAGAGTGTGAACTGTCACCTAGTGGGAAGAGTACTGGGTTGAGAAAGAGGAGATCTGTTTTCTTGGCCTCTAGCTCTAGATCTTAGTCTTTGTCTGTAAAATGGGTATAAAACTCACCTCTGGGCTACCTGACATTGACTTTATTACTGCTTATATACAAACAGCCTTGCTACACTCAAGTGCTTCTTTTGCTATAAAATCAAATGTTAGCGTCTTAACTATGGGTTACTAAATTACTCTTACCAACACTAAATATCTTTAAAGGAAACAGACACAAATTAGAGTCAATGGTACCAGCTATTAATTATTTCAAACATATACAGTATCTTAAAAAGTGGTAAGTCAAATTTATTGTCATTCAACTTTAAATGTGTCTGTCTTAGGGCATCTCTCCAAAAGTCTCTGTCTTTACGCGGGACACAAACACACAAGTCTGTAGACTGAGCATGATGGATGCATTCAATAACAGAGCCAGTGACGGCCAGCCACCAAACTTGGGTTCCAGAGCTGATCAACTACAGACAGAAAAAATAATTCTTGGGATGTTTTAATTATCCTAGTTGCCTTACAGGTAGATATTTATAACAAATTATTTATAAAACACTCTCATATAAATGCAGCACATCTCAACCTCTCATCATTAACTGCAAAGGACTCTCTGCATGGTATGTAGCAGGCTGAATAGTTTCCATAAGGGTAGGTCTAAATGGCAGCAAAGTGGCCCTCTCTCCTATGAAGAGAAACAGAGAAGCACTGGCCACCCACTGTGTCCAACTAAATCCCTCTTGCAGCTCAGAGATTCACTCTGCTGCCAATTTTCAACCTCTGAGAGATTCAGGATAGAGTCACAGAACATCTTCATTGGAGAGAGGAGGCAGAATATTTAAAGGGAGGGGTAGTGTAGGAGGCCTCAGTCTGCCTCTCCCTGCCCTGTGCCAAGGACTGGAGTCTCTGTCACAGCCAACATCTGGTAAACTCCTCGGTTGTAAAAAGAACCAAAACCCACTATTTCACATCCTCTGAGGAGAAAAGCACTGCCAGATGAGTCTATTTCAATTCTGGGAAGGGGAAGCACTTCCCATTCGCAACATTACAGACAGAGATTCTCGAGAGGCTGCCTCAGTCCTGCCTCACGTTCCAGCTTTCTCCTTTCACACAGCCCAGTGATCCTTGTACTGAGCAGACCCTCATCTGCACACACTCAGTGCTTCCAAGGACTGCTCCAGTCAGCCTAGATGGCAAAATGCCCTCCAGTGATCAAGGCCACACTTGTCAGGGAGACAGCAAAAAGTACACTTTTTGCTTTTAATATTCCTTTTTTTTTTTCCATTCTGGAAAACATTATAAAAAACTTCCCCTGGAAAATTCTATAAACCATAAGACGAAGTAAGGCTTAAGAGGGTTTTGGGTTGTAACTTTAAAAATTTTTTATTGAGGTATAATATACATATAGAAAAGCACACATATCACAAGTTATAGTTTTCAGAAACTGAACACACTCATGTAAATTTTTTAACTTAGACTGTAATATTTTGAAATAAAAATCTCACAAAAGGATACAAGAAGTGAAAAAATATTCAATTTCAATTGCTATCATTTCATAATAGTTGGTAACAAAGTTATGAACAAAGCTTAAGGGAATATAATCACTAGACCACATTAGGTCATAGTAAGTCATTTTGGGTACATTAGCTTTATATCTCATAACGGTAACTGGCCATTAGCACTTAGGGTAGATGGGGTATCCAAGATAGGAGTCTCCTGGTCTCTGAAGAACTAATTACAGTTTTCTAACCATTACGGAGGTTTAGGATAAGCAGTCACTTCACTTTGCCCTATCTCTTCTAAGTGGAGAAAATCTGGAATTTATTCACTTTTATCATGAGTTATTTGCAGAAGGAAAAGAGATATATGTAACTTTTATTTATTTTAGCCATTTTCCTTCATGCCTGGCACACAACCTTCCTCTTCTATTCCAGGTTCCAATAAAGCACTCATGTTAAAAGAAGCAGACAGACCCTAGGGGTATTTCAATGCAGCAAAGGTCATCAGCAAAGATGTAACTCTGACCCACATGCTGGAAAAGGGCTATTGCTACGACCCAATTATAGGCCTGTTTGTGTTAGGAATGCTAGCCAATGCAGCCTTCATCCAGGCCATGCTACTCTGGGAACTTCAGTACTTTGACTTATGAGTCCTGACAAATATTTTCAATCTGTGTACCTACTTTGGATGTAACAGGGCGTCAGTGCTCATATATGAGTATCCACATGTGAGTGTGTCCATGTGCTATGTGCATCTGCAGAGCAGGAGACACGGGACATCAGATCAAGCACATCCCAATGAGTCCTAAGTGATGAAAAATAAGGGCGATTCTGTTACAACTAAAAATGCCTAGAGGCAAAAACCAATTAAATGTCTCCAGGGGCCTCACATCCCTCACACATCCACAGCAAGTGTTTGACAAGGTATGTCTTCCACTGGTTAACAGAAATGGCTGTCAGTGTAGTTCTCACATGGTTTACATACCTCAGAAATGCACCTGGAAGGGTGGCAGAGAGAGACTAGGCAGATTTTAAGCCCCCACAACACTCAGGGCATATTTCAATCTTGTCCCTCTCCCCTCCAAAACAGCAAAGTGTGGAGAGCACAGAGGGCTGTCTGTGAGAGAGCACTAAAGGAGGCGTCAGCTATTCTTTAGCAGGTCCTGCCCAGCTCTGCCCTGGGACACTCTCACCACCAGGGCATGGCAGTAGGAACAAGGCCCCAAGAGCAGAAACTTGAAGCAAGAGCAATGACACACAAGGCCAGGTGGCAGATGGGGAGGCAAGTGGGGCAAATGGGGCAAAGCCATCTCTGGAAGTCCCTGACAGTCTGGGGAACGGGTGAGCTTGGAGTGGGGCAGGTGTGCTGGACCCACAGAGTCAGATGGTTTCTTTTCCATGAGGTAGCCGGGGTTAGCCTTTAAAAAACACAGTCAGCTCACATTTTTCCTGGCCCAAAGTCCTATACTGCCTTCTCCTCTCACTTGGAGTAAAATTCAAATTCCTCACCAAGGCCCATGACGCCCTAACGAGGTCTCTGACCTCTGACCTCTGTGACCCTTGCTTATGGTGCTCCAGCCACTCTGGCCTCTGTGCTGTCTGTCCAACGCAAGCACAATCCTGCCTCGGGCCTCTGAATTGCTGTTTCTTGCACCTGGATGCTCTTCCATGAAACGGCCATGTGGGTACTCCCTCACTTGATTCATCTCTCTACTCAAATATTGCATTCTCTAAGACCTTCCTCATCATCTGCTGCCACCACTCTCCAACCCCTCCCCCTGTTTCATTCTTCTCCAGAACACCTGAAATCACCTGACATATTTTTACTGATTATTTTTTGTCTCCATGAAGGCAAGGGGTTTGTTTATTTGGTGTTTTATCTCCAATGTTGAAGACACAGCAAGAGTTCAATGATACTTGTTCGATGAATTAAAGAATAAATTAACTAATTAATTAATGCAGGCAGGCAAGCTATGGACATTAAAAACCGTGACAATGAAACAGAGCAATGGCAGCAGCGGCAAGAAATAAAGTTGATGCCGTGATCACTTTGCAAAGGTCTCAGCATTTCTGCCCACATTGGGCAGGACTGCCCCTCCCCAGGTCAGGGGAGCTGCCTCTCTTCCTCTGGCACCCTCTCCTTATTCTTGCCATGTGGCACTACCAGGAAGTCACAGAGGATCCCTGCACCAGCATGCCTTTGTAGTTCTTTCTGACCGCATCCCCAACCAAACAGCAAGGCCTGAGGTATCCTTCAGCCGAAACACCCTCCAACAGGCCTCCCAAAAGAAGAGAAAGGGTGAACAACCTAGCCAAACGGGGCTCGAGACCACCACCAAGGGCAGTTGTGCCTTCTGCAATGCTTCTGAGCAATGGGAGCCAAATTCTTGCAAGTTTCCTGAACTGGATTATGGTTGGGGAATGGAAGAGAAGCGATCACCCTCACAGAAATTTTACTAAGGAAAAAAAGATCTCCATTTAAAGCAGAATCACAAAAATTCAAATGACCAATAAATATATGAAAAGGTCACTTAGTCATCTAGGAAATGCAAATTAAAGTCTCAATATACTACTACTACCCACCCAGCAGAAATGGCTGAATGAAAAAGTCTGACGACACGGAGTGCTGTCAAGTATGTCGAACAAGTAGAGCTCTCATAACTCTGCTGGTCAGAGTGGAGAAGGGACAGCCATTTGGCCCCAGCAATTTCACTCCTACATTTGCAACGAAAATGCAGCTCAAGGGATTATGCGGGTGGCTGCTTGAGTTCTGTTGCTTCTGCTTTTTTCTTAGGTGAAATTCACATTAATATAAAATGAACCAATTTAAAGTGAACAATTCAGTGGCATTTAGCACAGGTGTGTTCAGTGTGTAAAAAAATACAGTGAGCTTTTGATATATGCAGTTTTCTAATGTATATACAGTCATGTGTCACTTAACGCCAGGGATACATTCTGAGAAATCCATCCTTAGGTGATTTCATAGTTGTGTGAACATTACAGAGTATAGTTACACAAACCTAGATGGAATAGCCTTCTACACACCTAGGCTACATGGCACTAATCTTATGGGAACACTGTCATATATGTGGTCCACTGTTGACTGAAACGTCATTATGCAGTTCATGACTGTACTAATTCAACAAAAATTTTAAAAACGAATGACAAAATAAAAACGAAATCTCTTTCCTTGCTTCCACTTCTTAAAAGAACATCTGTTTTAGGGCCGGCCTGGTGGAGCTGTGGTTAAGTTCGCATGCTCTGCTTCGGTGGCCAGGGGTGCATGGGTTCGGCTCCTAGGCGCAGACCTACACACTGCTCATCAGGCCATGCTGCGTCAGCATCCCATATACAAAATGGAGGAGGATGGGCACAGATGTCAGCTCAGGGCTAATCTTCCTCAGCAAAAAGAGGAGGATTGGCAATGGATGTTAGCTCAGAGCCAGTCTTCCTCACAAACAAAAACAACATCCGTTTTGTAAACAGAGAGGAGGTGTGTGCAGCATTTTCTCTTTAGCCATCTCTGTATTATTTCTTCTTTCTCCCTGGTAGAATGAGCTTTGGTCACTTTTGGTTATATAACAGGCCCTCCATATCTACGGGTTCTGCATCCATGGATTCAACCAACCACAGACCAAAAGGCCCACAATGGTTGTGTCTGTACTGAACACGTACAGACTTTTTTTCTTGTCATTATTCCCTATATAGTACAGTATAACAACTATTTACATGGCATTTACATTGTATTAGGTATTATAAGTAATCTAGAGATGATTTAAAGTATACAGGAGGATGTGCATAGATTATATGCAGATACTACACCATTTGATATAAGGGACTTGAGCATCCTCCCATTTTGGTATCTTCAGAGGGTCCTAGAATCAATCCCCCACAGAACACAACTGTATATCATCAGATCCCTTCTCCCAGACAATTTATGGGTTTTCTATGCACGTGACAAAACCCATCAGGTAACCTTTCCAGGTGGCTTTAAATTGTACCTTTCTATTTGTTTTCATAATTACCCAAGCTAGCACATTTCCAATTCTTTGAAGAAAGTAAATTGCTTTACTACAGTAAGGGGAAAAGTCATAAAGTAGTAATAATAACCAAAAATAAATGTGCAGCAAAATTATTTTGCATGTGAAAATCACCTACAATGTCACATATCCCAGAGAACTGTGTGTGCAACATGCAAGTGCTTTTCACACTAGGCACTCACCATGCTAACAGCGCTCAGAGCCCTTGGAGGAATAATGGTGTGTATCTAACTATTTCCTTATTAGATAGTTTCCGAAGCCTGATTAGTGTTTGGAGAGAAGACAACAGGGTTAAAATTCAGTTTCCTGGATTGCTTCTTAGTTCTGGATATTTCCAAGTGGCTGATGCATCCCAGAACCATGGGTAATTATCAATAATACATAGCTACTTCTGCAGAGGCAGCTTCTGGATTACTATAAAACTAAACAAAGGAGAAAAGAAGAGAAAAGGCCCCTTTTAAAGCAATTAATAAGGCTTTATCTTTTTGTATTTTCAACCACAGTTGATGTTTCCTGTTCTTATATTTTGTGGTAATATTACTTATTTGTCCTCGTGCATTAATATAAAAATTATACCACACAGAACTTGGTATTAGCTGAGATATGGGGAAAATTATTAATTTACTAAAACTGAAGCACCTAAGTAGATCAGCAGTGAGAATCCAGTGAGTGGGCAGGTGAGCCCAGGACCACACGCTGGGACAGGTTACTACCCAGACAAGAGCAGCTGCCATCATCACACATGTATTCACGGAACTGATGCCCCACACACATCCCTGGCTGCACTCCCCCCACAGGGAGTCACCTGAGACCAGGGAGCAGCTAGGTCAGTCATGTGACCAAGCCCTGGTCAAGACTGCTGGGCTGAGATTCAAACTCAGGCCTTCCTGACTCCCAAATCTGTGTTTTTACTGCCCAACTGCACTGCCTCACACCAAGGCAAGATGCCCAGAGAACAAAAGCAGAGATGAGCAAAGTGAGTCCTCCCCCAGGGACTGTGGTCAGCTGTAAGAAGGTGGGCACACTGACAGCCACTCTCTATACACCGTGGAAGTGTTTCCATGGGTCCTGGGGAGAGTGAAGTAGCAGATGCTGGTAGCCTGAAAAATAAGCAGTGAGTAAATCCCCAGGGCTGTTAGACAAAAGGCACTAAGTGAGTAAGCCCAGAGTGAGAAACGGATCCGGGGTGCCACCCAGGCCCATCATTTGATCTATGCAGACCAGCTGTGAAAGCAGTCCAACTTTTGACCACTTAGGAGGTGGCAAGGGATGGCTTCCAGGCCACTCAGGTATTGCTCTACCACCTACAATAAGCTTTCTCACCTCCTCCAGGAAGCCCTCTTGACTCCCACAAGCAGATTCTGACACTGGGATGAGACCTCATTGTGCCTGGCACATGGCCCCACTGTAGCGATACTCACTGTTCTCATGACTTTTCCCACCAGCCTATAAGCAACCTTCAAGGAGGGTTTCTCTTTTCTTCTTTGGATGCCCAACACCTAGGAAAGTCCTAGCAAATAGCAGGTGTTCATTAAATACTGGCTAAATATGTACTGTAGAATATTTCTCCACATATGTAGCTGGTATCACCAGAGATTACTCCCATTGGGTAATGTGCCTTTCCAAAAATCTCAGAAGAGCTGCAGAAGTAAAAATTACATTCTAATTTTTTAGAACAATCCCCCATCATAAGTGTTAAAATATGTCTAATAATACTACTGTACCCAAGGCTGAGCTTAAGCAACTTTGTATAACTACTGAGGATATTTAAATCCACCACCAAAATATCCAAATCAATATCAGATTAGCTAACACTCACTGGAAAAATCAAAGAAGGTATAGGCACCTGTGCTGGATATTTGCATTAAAGACTGTCCCTCCTGGGGCAGCGGGGGGAGTTACATCTTTTTAATTCTGATAGGAGAGAAAAAATTTCTTGAAAATGTTCATCAGTGAGATAGAAAGTGCTTTTAATATCTTCTAAAGGTAACATAAAAATCATAGCTTAAAATCTGTTTTCTAAAACTACTCCAAAAATACACGTTTTGCCCACTCTGACCTTTCGCCTTCCTAACCACTGGATCTCCTGCTCCTCTCAGATGCCTGCAGAATCTACCATCTCCCAGCAAAGGTCCCACCAACACCCACTAGGAAGTGGAGCGAGAGGCGAAGGCAAGGCCACTACTAGGTCAGGCTCCCCTCTTGGACACATCCTAATTGCAGTCAGACAAGAATGTTTTCCTTTTTGGCCAGAATCTGGTCCCTCTTTGCCTAACCAGGGTGGGTGGAGGCCCATGTAGCTTGGATGATGCCCTGGCACAGAGGGACTGGTCAAGAAATGCCTGCTGAGCTGGGCATGAAAGACGTGACCAAGTGTGAGCTCTTTGGGTCCTGTCCTTGCTGAAGAGGGCAGGGGCGGAACACACTCTGCTGATCCCTTTCCATGAGTTGAAGTGGAGGCAGGGACTAATTATAAAATTTAACAAGATAACTGGTTGACTATCAAAACAAGGACCTGTGTGTCACTCCATTGTCCCTGCAGTTTAGGGATTTCGCTGAGAATTCCTCCCTTGAATGGAGTGAAAGAGAATGCAGATATCCTGTAGGGCTGGTCAGAGAGGGCTAGATGGGAGCCCATCAGATCAGGTGTGGGGGTGGGGGAGGAGAGACATGACAGAAGAAGACAAAGCAAACATGTTGAGTCTGGGGTCCATGATGAATGGGCAGGACACGAGCACTGCTGGGGCAAGACCTGGATAAGGACCTACCCCCACTAACCTATTGTCTCAGTGGCTTCAGCAAGCGGTCTCATTTTTCTGAGCCCCTCCCTGTTTTCTCATCGGTAAAATGGAGACAATAACATCTACCCACTGGGAAGATTAAATGATACAATATACACACTGCCTGGTACTTAGCAAATGTTCAGCAAACATGTCTCATCTACCTCTTCAATGACTACCGGGCCAGAAAGGTGGACTAGAGGCACAGAGCCCACACAGCCTCCGCCCCCACTTGCAGAAGGTGCATCCAATGCCAGTGCTCCTTTCCATTTTAGTGGACACTGCCTCAGAATCCGTCCCAACATAGCAGTTGGGCAGTGACATGGTTTAGTGATGGCTTAAAATGGTCCCCAGGTCCAGGGGTCCATCTGGGCAGGGACAGGATAGGTGTTTTATAAAGGTTTCAGCAGCAAACATGGAAGACTGGACTTGGGGACAGGAGCTTCAAGGGTAGAAAACTCAGTTCTTGGCACATCAGGCAAAGCTCAGAGCCTCAGAATACAACAGACATTCAGTAACTGCAGCCCTGAGTCATGGCAGGTCTGGTTAGATGCTGAGCCGGGGAGCTTAGGGCTCATATATCCCCTCCAGGTTTGAGTCCCGAGACGGAACCAGTGCTGACACAGGAGCAAGGGTTCAAGGGTCCAAGGACCCTCAGTTAGAAGGAAGTGGGGAGAAGGAGAAACCCCTCCACTGTACCTTTGAGCATTTCCAAGGTTTGAGGGTCCCGGGTCATAGGCCCTGAGGTGATGCTGCTCACTCTCCTCTGAGAGGTGAAATTTCAACTCCAGGCTCTCAGATCTTTGTGACTTAAATGGAAAGAATTCCTTTCCTCTCCAAACCAGCATTTCTAACTCCTTCCTTCTGTTTTCACCCACCATCATAACATAGCAGAGGAAAGATGCTAAAGGAGATGCAGCAAGACCTAGCTACTGACAAGCTATGTGGCCTTGGGCAAGTGGCTTAGAACTCAAACTGAGGGAGCTGGCCAGGTTCCCTCCAAGATCCCTTCTTCCCTATATTATCACACCACAGAGAAAGGAATTGGTCCATGAGAAGTGACTGATTTATCAACTGATTTGAACTCCTCCTCACCCCTCTTCCTACTATTTTTTTCTAGTCAGCTACTGATCACCACCTGGGCTTAACAGCCTTCCCAGGTTCATCAACCTGATCATTGTCTCCAGCAAAGCAACTACAGATATAATAAAGGTATAAGTTGCTGAAGAGAGAGAGAAAGAAAGGGGGAAGACTAAACATTCAGACTAAACATTGATTTCTGAGAAAATTTAATCAATTTTGACCTTTGGTAACTCATGCAATTTCTGCCTGTCTCCTCAGGTATGCTAGACAGCACACCTCTGGCATCTCCTGGATTTATTTGATCCCTAGGACAGGGTTGAAGGCACCCGTTAAGCAAACCATATGCTAAATCATTAGCAGAACTGCAAAGTCATTTTGCAAGTAAAAGGTTATCCTTTCTGTTCTGGAGAACATTTCTTATATGCTGCTCCAACTGGGGGTGGCAGGGGTGAAAAACAACCCAGAATGGAGATGGGTTACGGTGCCAGAGGAATTTCCAACCAGCCTGCTCTAAACAAGGGTATTACTAGAAATAAACACAAATGGGAAAGAAAGAAATCTTTGCAAAAGAAAATCAGAGCATTCTGGATAAAAACTGTGAACAACTTTAAAACTCTGTATGTTATTACAAGAGAAATTGACAACTCCAGAGTTGCGCAGAATATTTCACCAGCTCTTCCCCAGCCCCGTATCAGCTTTCTCCACTCCCCGTCACCTTTCAGGCACTGGGAGCCAGAGCACACGATGCTCCATCCAACTGCCCATCCCAGCCACTACCTGATGTCCATCAGGCATCACAAACTTAACAGGTCCAGACCCAAACTACTCACCCCTACATTGCCCATGACTCATCTCAGCCAGTGGCAACTGCATCCTTCCATGAGCTCGGGCCAACAACCTCGGAGCCCTTTTGCCTATGCTATTGCTCTCACATCCCACATCTGATCCATCTGATCCACAGCAAGTCCTGTTGACTCAACATTCAAAATATACCCACTACTTCTTATCGCCCTTCACAGGTACCACCCTGTAGGTCCATACCACCATCATTATCTATGACTTGTATTATTTCAGTTTCCCTGCTCCCACTCTTGCCCCTCAGAGAGTCTATTCTCAATATAGCAGCCAGATGAATCTTTTTAAACACAGATCACATCATGTCATTCAGAACCTTTAGTGCCTCCCCATTTCAGAGTAAAACTCCTTCTTTCAGTGGTCTGTGAAGCCCTAAATGATCTGGGTTCTCACTCTCCCACAATGCGGCTGCTTCCTTGATGTCCCTTAACTACAACAGGCAGGCTCTGCCCCAGGGTCTTTGCACTAGATGTTTCTTTCTCTCTAGGTCTGCACAGCTTACTGCCTCGATTCCTTTGGGTCATCACGCAAATGTTACATCTTCAGTGAGGCCTTCCCTAACCATCTATTTAGAATTGGAACCCCCTTCTTTCCTTTATTTTTCTCCAAAGCACTCATCACTTTCTACTGTACCATTTAATTAATCAGTTTAGTTTAGCTCTCTCCCTGCACCAAAAGGTAAGCTCCATGAGGGCAGGTACTGTCTGTTTTGTTCATAGTGCCTGGCGCATAGTAGGTGCTCAATATTTGTTAATGAATGAACGAATGAATGACATTTTCACCTGAAGTCTACACACAGGGCTCATATGTTATTATGATAAGTGTTAACTTCCAGATAGCTCTCCAATCCCACCTTTAAACTCAAGGGGAAAATCTAGAGTCCAAGATTTCTCATCATCATAAAACTGATACTTAACTGGTTTTCTTTCCATCAGGTTCTGTATAGCTCTTTTTCTATGGAAAAGCCCACTCTTTTTCCCTCTCTCTGGTCCTGTCCATGCCCTAACCACTCAATCAACCTGCTTCATCAGTCATCTCTTTAATATGTGAGCACCTTCATGGCAAACACTGTTTTCTGTGATACACAGACACACCTACAACTGCTTCAGAAAACAGACAAGGAGTTTGAAACAGTACTTCAGAACTATTAATCTTTACTATGAGTCTTAAAAAAGATATGTATTAGGTTTATATATATACCGGGCGGTTGCTCCAACTGTGCAAAACCATGTAATAAGGGTCATCCAAAACTCATTGTCTTTAGCAATGCCAAGTGTCCTGGTTCTTCTGCATTGAAAAGAAACTAAAACCTGAACCATCAGAAAGTACCTAGAAGATCTGCAGGCTTTGAAATAAATTTCCACTTAGTGACTTCAAAGTCAGAAAAACACTTATTACTTGAGGGGCAGTTAATTTATCTAAAATTAGAAATAACAGTTGGAATTTTTTTGAAGGGCTCTAAATGGTTTCAGAATTTGGTGAGAGCAATTTGCTCTTTTGCAAACAGACAAATTTATAAAATATAACTCGGAAACATGCACCACTAAAATAAAAAGCAATTCTCCCTTCCCTCGATTTCCCATCATTGCAGTTATCTGTCTTTCAAACATCTCAATGCCTAGAGGTCCTTCTACATAGGGCAGAAACACACCCTCTTACCTTCAATCCCTGCTCACAACCTCGAAATTTTAAATCCTTTCAAGTACCAACTAAGAAACTTCTTCCATTTCCACTCCAGTGTCTTCCAGCTTCCTCTTTCCTTCCTTTCCTTCCATAACCAACTCCCCATCTCATTAGGCTGCATATTTATTCCTCCAGGCTTCAGGGTTCAGCTCTTCTCCCCACTGAGACAAGGTGAGTTGCAATTCATCCCTCAGTGCTCGCTGGGCACAGACTGATACTTCCACTGGAGGCCGAAGCTTGATACCAGCAGACGGAGCCCAGGTTAATTATCACTGCCCCCAAGAGAGATGCTGACAAGCCCTTCATTACCTCAAGCTGCCCAGCAAGCCCGGCAGTCACCAAGCAACTCCTGGCAGTGACCTCTTCATCCATCACCTTCAGGAGCCATCAACTTGCTCATAGGACTATTTTCCATGCCATGTGAGTCCACTGGCCTCGGAGTAGCACCGCCTTGCAGTCACCACAGGCCCCAGACTCCACAGGACACCTCTGGCCTAGAAGCACTCTGAGTCTCCCTGTGTTCTTTCCCCTTTGAGCACCTTGGCACTCAATTTCTTTTTTTGTTTTTGAAGGGAGGTAGGAGAATTCAGATATTTAAATACTTGTAAATAGTCCCTTGTCTAATTGCTCAGTAAGAGTGGTGATTTTTGCCAAGCAAAAGTACTTATAATCACATTGCTAACAGGAATCCGTCATTTGGGAAGACAGAAGAACGCTGTTCATAAAAGAAATGATCTGGTGCAGGAGAACCACCTGGACTCATCCACCACAGAGTCGTACCTTCCTGTGGCGTAGGAAGTAGGGGGCCGAGGAATCTGGCAACCATGGGGGTTTTGAAAGGCACTGGTTCTCCCCCTGAAATGCCCCACTCTGGCCCTTCTTGGCAGGCCCCCAGCCCTCACTGCAGTCCAGCTCCCCACTGTCTCTCCTGGAGCACAGTGTCCACTGCTGTGAACTTGCTCACCTCTGTCACTTCTCCAACTGCAGCCACAAAGACCTCCTACTCTCCTTTACAGACCCCCAAGAGTCAGGCCTTCTTTGCCCCATGTCCAGCAAGCCCTCCCACTCAGCCTTGCCCCTGTCATTCTGTCTCTCCTCCAGTAATCCCCCCATTCCCACCCCAACCCTGTACATGCTCTGCCTGCTTTCTCTCCTCTCTTCTCCAGTAGGCTTTCCCCATGCTACACCCTCACCCGCAAACCCTACTCACCTTTCACATCCCAGCTTAAATGTCTTTTCCTCAGAGAGGTCTTTCCTGACCCTCAAAGTTGAAGCCTCTTATTCAGGACCCTCCCATAATTACTTATCTAACTGCCCACTTCTTCCAACAGATTGCAAGCTGTGGAGGACAGATGCGACTTTGCCTACCCTGAGCCCTGCAGAATCCCCATGCCTGGCACAGGATCTGTCTTAGGGCAGGCATTTAATAAATATTTGCTGAATGAATGAATAAATGAATGATGGTGTCTGGGGATAGAACAAGGTTGTACCTGGAAGAGGTATGAGCATTGGGAGTGGGCTTAGAAGACTGGAGGGATCAGGAATTGTGACAACAGGAGCCAAGCTTTGGGTAACAGTCACAGCTTGAGGGCCACTGGAGCTCTTCCCAGCAGATGGGGACACATGCTCTACCTTGTCCTATCATGTCCCCTAAGAAATCATGCCACTGCAATAGTACAGTTAGTGTCAAACCATCAGCCTCCATCTGCAGAAACCTCGATTCCTCAGGTTTAAGCCTGAATCACCCAGTCTGCCCAGAAAGCAGTCGCGGAGTTAGGGGCTTCAAGGTGAGAGAGAGCCGAGGTAGAGCAGAGGGAAATGTCTCCTGTGACTCTCTCCACTCCCACTCTCCTTGTCGATACTCCCTCAGCCAGGCTACCTCTTCCAGGCAGGCTCACTCTCAACAAAGGCAGAGAATTCACCCATCTTGGATAACTGTGGAAGGCGATGGGAGGACAGCTATATATACTGTCAGTCAGGACTAAAGCCACTCTTCAGCCTACACTGGCATGTCTGTCTGTGGTCCTAAGACACATGCATTCACAGCTTCCAGGTCAGATCTCCTGGGAAGATTGATCAGGCTTTGCCAGAATGCTGAATTTTTGCTTAGGTGATCATTATATGTTCTTTCTTAAATGCTGACGCTGGCCACACCTCTCTGGCTGACATTGGTGACAGCTTGAATGTGGGGGACATGGGTGTGTGTGTGGCTGGAGTGACTTTCTATGTTCTATTTCAGGTCATTTGTTTCTGACACGTGTCATCATGGCCCAAATCTAACTTTAAAAGCATTCTTCCACATTATGAAGCTCTATTCAGGATGTTTTTAATTAAGAGGGAAAATTTTTAAATACTGAACTTTTACACAGGAGCGTATTTCAAATATTTTTAGTGGTTTTATCTAATTTTGTATAAGTTACTATATGATTCCCTTCTTTGCCAAAGTAATCAAATAGTTCCCTAATGAGAATAAGAAAGCCTAATTTGATTTTCCAAATTACAATTACATAGTTATGTCAGACTCATTTAAATGGAATTCAATAACCACAGTTAAAACACTGAACATGGTATTCTAGCCCTACATGCAGACACTTGCCAGAGAGCACCCTGTGTGAGGTGACACTGTGTGCCTGTGCTACAGTCAACTGAACCCAGAAGACACAGTGACAATAGTGAAGTTAGCACTTAAATGGTTTAACTTAGTGTTTTACCATGAGTTATTTTAAAAGCAAGAGAGCAATATAATCTCATTATGAGAGATTATTTTCCCTAAAATGAAGAAGCTGACAAAGCACCTAATCACGCTCGTTAGAATAAATCTTTAGTTTTTTGTTTAAGAACTGCTTTTGTTTTTTAAATCCTGAAAATTATTATATGATGAACTCCACTCTTTAAGAAAGTAATTCAACTTAACACCTATTGAGTTTACTCACATTTCCTGGGAGTACATTGCTTCTGTTTGCATCCATCCCTTCCACATCCTGCCTCTATGCTCCCTCAAACACTGCAGCGTCTGATATCAACACAGAATTGCTCCACTAAGACCTCCAAGTGAACTCAGGGCCCTTCTCTCTTCCTTTCCTTTCCCCATCCACTGAATTCCAGCCAGCCACATTTGACTACATTTCAACCATAGCCTTCAAAGCTCTGGGAGTAGGGAGTAGGAGTTCTTTTCCTTCCCTTGAGGCCTGGGAGTCCAAGTTTCTATTTCTAAAAGGGCAAAATCAGAAGGAATAGGTTTAGATCACAGTAGGAGGTTAGACATTTATAAAGAGCTTACTAGAATCTGAGGGATCAGGGAGGCCCAGATATCAGAGGACAAGGGTTTTGCCTATCTTGTTTGGCCACTCAGACTAGTACTTATGAAATACAGGCCCATGTCACCAAGTATTGTTGTAGAAGATCCTTCTCCAGAAGCATTTTAAAGGCACAGGCAGCTTCCAAGGCAAAGGAATACATAACATCAGTGACCCTCGAGCTTTTCTTGCTGAAAACCTAATGTTCAACTCAAGGGCTAAAAGAGAACCACAGCTGTGACTCTTTTTAAAATGGCCCACTTAATGTATGATAACTATCATCAAAGCAGCCTGTTAACCTACAGAATAATATTCCTGTTGAGCTGAGGCCTCCTGGTGCCCTTTTCCACCACTGCTCACTCATCTAACACACACATACTGAGAACCTATGTGTGCCTGGCACCATCCTAGGATCACAGCATGCCTTGAGGACTATATGGACAGCAGGCAACAGACAGACCATCAGAGAACTTAGCACGTGAGCCTGGATATGGCATGATGCTTTATAGAAGGAAGTCTGAGCAAAGCCTTAAAACAGCCTTGGGAGTTGAGCCAAGTAGGTGAGGGGAGAAGAGCATTCAAGAAGTGAGGTTCAATGCAAGGAACTCAGGAGGTATCACAGAGGGTACTAGAGTTGCTGGGAAGTCAAGTAGGGGCTAGACTGCAAAGCGTCCTGTGTCTGGTAAAGCAAGGCAGAGCCAAGTAAGGATTTTAGGCAAGGAACTGACAGCTGGATTTTGTTTTCAAACCAGAACTCTGGTTGATGTTCAGAACAAATAGAAGAAGAACAGATGCTGGGAGCGGGGGGGTGGGGGAGACCATCTAGGGCAGCATATCTCAACTTGGATGTGCATACTCATCACCTAGCAATTGTGCTCAAATGCAGACTATGATCCAGTACGTCTGGGTGGAGTCCAGGATTCTGGATTTCTAACCAGGTGATGCAAATGCTGTGGGTTCTTGGACAACACCGAGTCACCAGGGTCTTGGGGAGAGAGAATGAGGTATGAGCTCAGGCAAAGTCAGTGAGGAGGGAACAAGTTCCAGAGGTGGATACATTTGTCTTGTCACTCTTGTTGTTCCCCCTGCACCTGATTATCAGAAGTAGGTCTAGAGCAGGGAGGAAGGGAGATGAAGGGGTCAGTGAACAGATGAATGAAGACAGCACACCTTTGGCACCCTTAGTTGACCTGAGATGGATCACTGGAGCCAGAGACCAAGGAAAAGCTGCCACCTTTCCCCTAACCAATAGGATACCCCTGCTGGATTTGTTCTGCAGCCTTGATCCTCTACTACATCAATCTGAAGGATCTCCTTGACAGCCCATCAGTATGGGCATATGTCTCTTCTGCACCTCTTTTCTCCTTCCTAACTGTGCACATAGCTTATCAAAAGGGGGAATGAATTGGGGGTCAGGAGAACAGCTGTGTCACATAAGTACCTGGATATCCCCTGGGCTCATCACCTCACTTTCTGGACCACAGTTTTTCTCAGCTTTGAAAAAAGGGGGTTGAACTAGAAAATGTCCATGGTCCTCCTTCCATAATCCTATAACCTGAGCTCCACCCTCAACCTTCTAAAGCCCTCTCCTTTGTTTCCAGAGATCTACCTCCAAGCCACTCTACCTGCACAGTCAGACTTTATCGCAACTCTCAGCCTTCAGCAACTATTGAAGGGAAATACAAGTAGTTCACAAAACGAAAGCAGTTGGGGAGCACATTTCTAGAATAGAAGCGTTCCTGCCATTGTTTCTGTTTCCTTCATTGATTATAAATGTTGCTGCCCTGGGCAGGGGGGGTGGTGTTGGGCATGGAGGAATTGTGGTCAGCTGCTTTCTCAAGCAAGCTTGCGTTTCCCAGCCAAATGGACCTCTCTTTCAGCTTGCTCTCCTGGTCATGAGTCTCATTAACAAACACCTCTTCCTGCGAGGGTCAGGGCCTCAACTTCACTCAGAAAGGCAGTGTAACACCATAGCCATCTTGCTGGAAAGCAAAATGAGGTGTAAAAGAAGTTCCTCTCTTGGGGAAAATCAGGGTTTCTTACTCTTGGTGTTCCTTCTTTTATTCTTTACCTCAGAAAAATTCCACCAAAGTATTAAAGTATTCATTAATATAACTTCAGTCTCTTAAAAAGCCTAGTCCATTGTAGGCTCAAACTGAAACATGTTCATAAAAACTGATTTAAGTAACCTTTTTTATCAAGATATCGTTGACATATAACATTGTATTAGTTTCAGGTGTACAACATAAAGATTCTATGTATGTATACAGGTTTCCCCCACTATCCAAAAGTTCACTTTACATCACTTTGCTTTTACAAAAGACCTACATTAGTACTTGTTTTCACTAACAGAAAGAAATCTGAAGAGGATTTTCGCTTTTAAGAAAAAAGGCAAAAAGTGAAAATAGCGTTCAGCATTTGTTTCGCAGCAAGCCTTTACAGAGGCAGCACACACCCCAAGGAGCAAGAGTAGCCACAGCCAAGCTCCTTCCCTGGGAACCACACTCAGTAAAACTCAGCATCAAGTTGCCATAGTTCTGAACTTGAAAAAAGGGGGTTGTCTGTGAGCATCTGAGCTTCATCTCAATTTATTTTGGTAGGCTATTTTTTGGGTCTGGGAATGCTCAAAATTTTTTCCCATATAAATTAATGGTACTTCTTCACTTTATGCCATTTTGGCTTTTGAAAGGTTTCACAGGAACACTACTTTCGGATAGCAGGGGAAACCTGTATATTGTGAAATGATCACCACAAGTCTAGTTAATATCCATTACCACATATAGTTACACATTTTTTTTTCTTGTGATGAGATCTTTTAAGATCTACTCTCTTAGCAATTTTCAAATATACAATACAGTATTATTAACTATAGTCACCATGCTGTACATTACATCCCCAGGATTTACTTATTTTGACCACTTTCACCCACATCACATAAGTAACTCTTCTTGATACATCAAAAAGGATAAGACAAAAAATGTTAGCCAGTAGAGAAGTTTTTCTGATATGAGGCATAATCTAATCTGATTTAAATATTATCCACATCACTCCATTCTCTTGTTTAAAAATATTAGGCCAGGCAAACATTTGGAGGGGACTATACCTAGGACCAGACACACTCACCACCAGCTGTCAGGCAGGTGATGTCAGTGAGTGAAGTAGGCTAGGTGGAACAGAACAACAAAGCAATCCTCCCGATATCCACAAAAGACTCTTGGCCTCTGTGTGGTGGAGACAGCAAGGGCCATGGGGAACCCAGCTGCTACTCAGTCCCCACCAAGGACCACCAACAATGCAGGCCCAACTGTTATTACATCTTCCCATTTTTTCAGAGAGAAATTTGACCAGATTAAAATGTTGGCAGTTTACTTATCATTTTTAAAACAGAGAGACAACAGTATATATGTCAAACTTAACACATGTCTGGACCAGATGTGGCCCATGACTGCCAATTTGCAACCTCTCACACACAAATCAATCCCCCATCACTAGGGAACTTACAGTCCACAGGTTTACAATCAAGGTTCTCACTTGCATCCATATCAAGTGTTAATGCTGTTACAGGTTTAAAGATCCTTCATTGTCTGATTCCCCCAGATTAATCCAATTTATGTCACATACTCCCCTAACAAACACTCCATTCTAATAAAACCAACCTCATGAGGAGGAATCCCCATGAACATACTATTTTCATTTCCATCTCTGTCCCTTTGCCCAAGTTATTTTGTTCTCCTATAATGGCCTCTCTTCTCTCTCCATTCATGACATAGAATCACATCCCACCTCTCCATACCATCTTCCTTGACTCCTCTGGTGAATGTATCTTTTATTATCAATACCACAGTTTAGCATGTAGTCATACACTGCTGTTATTATGAGCTAACTGTTTCATATGTATTCATTATTTATTGATGAGGCTGTCAGTTCTGGGGGGAAGAGGTAAGGTCTTATTGGCTATTCATAAGATCTCATGTGTTTTAAGCAAGTTAACAGGAGTCCACACATATCATAAGATATACAGGCATTTGGGACATCAGCCACAAAACATACTACATTAATTAATATAAAACAGAACGGCCACTGCTAATTTGGCATTCCTTATAGTGGGAGGGAGAAGAGCTGCCCAGCCTAAATGAAAAATGTCTAGTTAAGACACAGTGCAAAGCAAAGAACTGAAAACAGCAAACCAACGTTCATATCCTTGAATTTGCCAGTCTGCTCTATTTCTCTTTGGAGTCAAGTCAGCACTCAATTGGTCTAAACCTTACTTGGGGGCTTTCCAGAAATCAGGAGGAGCTATACCAGACTCAGGGCAAACTCAGGTTCCAAACTAAGACCATGGCATTTATCTCTGTTCCATGAACCACCCTCAACCCAGACCAAACAGGATGTATACCTCTTGCCAATGAACTGACTCCAAGAGGACTCCTGAACCAACTGCATCAACTGGAGTCTTTGGGTTATCCATTTTTCAAGATCAGCCTGAGTCCTCTATAACTGCCACCAGCAAACCTTGAGCCAGACATATCCAGTCTGACCTCAGGACTCCAACACACACCAAGTGTTTGAACTTGTCTAGCTGGGATATTGTATTCATTCAGAAACACCTCGACTATGGACAAGTGCCAACAACAACAACTAGAGAAGCTAGAGATGGCAGGAAGCGTCAGGCAGCATGCTCTTCCCTTTCCATCTAAGATTGTAGTCTAGGCAAGATGAAGACACATTTTAATGTCTCCATTTTGAAGCGAACACAACTCACCTGGCATACGATCATTAGGTTATAATTAGGTTTGCTTTTTTATGAACTATATTCTGCCTTCAAGCGCTTAAACCCATCTGACGTGCTGGTGGGGGGTGGGGAGAGGGGAGGTCAGCATTCACTGCATTCCTGTAAAGTATTTTCATTTCAGTTGAGAAGCTTAATTAATGTTGACTTCTACAAACAAATGCCGTTCAGACAAAGATAATGACATACTGAGATTATGAGTAAATTAAAAAGTAACACTATCTTTGAAAGTTTGTAAAGAACAGGCAGACATGTACCTGCCCACAAAGTCTCCTCTACATATCACCAAAGGAAAAGAGATGCATTTTTGCTCATAAATGCCCACTGTGAACTATGAAACCTGCCCTTTTTCATTCATTGAAAATAAACATACATTTGTAGGCAAGATTATTCATAAGATAATATAAAGTTCTGTACTGCATTAACCTATGTGGGGACCTGTGTGATTCATAAATAAAATCATTTTATTGCACTTGACCTTAACCTCTCTCTCCATAACCTTCCTGCCAACATTAAGGCCAGGTAAGCAGACAGAGAGGATAAGGGTAGGAGAATGAATAGGATGAAGGAACCTGCCAGGTGGATTTTTCACTAGCTCAAAGGACGCTAAAATCCTCAGACTTGGCTTAAACCTTGGCACGGGCAAGATCCTGCAGACTCCACAGTGCTGCTCCTTTGTTCATATTCTAATGTGTTTCATAGCACAAGACAGAAGCTACACTGTTATGCCAAAACATTTCATGAACCTCAAGTCATTTATCTGAAACCGAAGCCTAAATGACTTCTTTTATCTGCCTGGCTTGCTGGCCATCCCCTTCAAGTGCCTGCAGGAAATCAAGGCAGGCCAGTGCTGTTACATTTCTAGGTTTCAATCAACTCCACAACATCTCAGAGGGCAGAAAACTGATTTGGTCACCAGGATTTCAGAGGCAGTTCTTCAAAAGATGGCAGGGTGCAGAAGAAAACACCACCCACGGACTGGCCTTGGTTGTGGTGTTGGCTGGATGGAACGGAGTGAGGCCTCATCCAACAGCCATGTCTTTTCCACCCTCTGTCTTAGTGGGCTGCCGGTAGACGGGTGGCTTTGATTTCGGTGGCTAAGACAAATTCATCCAAACAAAATCCTTCTGCCTAAAACCAAGAATCTAGTTTCTCTGAATAGAAGGTCAAAATCAATACTTTTATGATCTGAGTTTTCTTCTCATGATTTTCCCTTATGAGAGTCATGTCTACTCTTGGAACAATAAGGTATTAATTATTTAGTAAATTTTTTCTGTAGTGCCAAAGACTCCATACAAGCCTGAAAAAAAAAAACAAATAGAAACCAAAACAAACAACACTGTTCTTCAAGAATAATACAGCATCATCAATGAGTGATTAGTATGAAACAGGAGAACTCAGTTTATCTGGATTGGGGGCTGTCCCAGGTGGAGCTGTGAGGTATGCAATCCTGTCTTGAGCATTCTTCTCTTCTCCCAGCACGTCCTTCTTTTGCTGCCTCCAGGGCCCTCTCTCTAGTGCTCTAGGCTAGTGGTTCTCAAAGTGTGGTCCCTTTGATGTTGCAGCAGCATCAGCATTATCTGCAAACTTGTACAAAACATAAATTCTTGGAACACCCCAGGTCTTCTGAATCTCAGAGGATAGAGTGATCTGATGCATGAAAAATTAGAGAACCACTGCCTGAGCCTTTTCCTCCCTCCTTCTCCCCTTTAAAAAAGAAAAACCGTGCTTTATTTCTTTCTAATGGTGATGACAAAGCTTACCGTGAGTGAGACATGCTAAGTGCTTACCACCTTTGCTGCATTCGCTGTCCCTACATGGCAGATACATAGTGACAGGCTACTACTGCAGAGAACCTGATCAGTGTTCACTATTATTATTTGCACATGGCCCTAACCAGATCAAGGTTAAGAAGCCTTATGATTCTTCCAGATGCCTATTTACGCTGTGCCACTCTGAGGCTACAAAGGGCCTCAGAGACAAAGGGTCTGAGACAGACATTGGTCCTAAGAGGCAGGTGTGGAGCCCATCAGAACAAACCAGTCAGAATGGCTATAGAAAACAGCCAACGGGGAAAACACCACCAGTCACTGGGACATACTGCAAGTGTTGCATACTAATTATTGACATTGTTGATGATATGTAGAGGACTTTATAAAAAGATCACCAAGTGTGTGATTTCACCCACAGTAATGGCATTCCAACACACTGTCTGCAGACAAGCTTCTTTAACCGGGTCAGCCTGGGCTTGGAGAGGTGAGTGTGGTTGCAGAGTCAGCAGTGAGAGGAAGGGGGCAATTATGATGGCCCTGCATATGTCATCAGAGTGGTCTCAGTGGGGTGCTCTGGTTGACCAACATACTGGGGAGAAATGGAAGTTGAGGGCAGGGCAGCAAATGAGCAAGTGAGGAAGGTCCTTCCGCAGCCAATGGATGAGGTGTCAATCTAGGCAAAGAGGAAACAATCTCCTTGCACCCCAGTCTTCCTGCACCCTGCACATGGGATGAGAGAATCAAGAAGCTGCAGTCCTCACTTCAGAAGGAGAAAGAGGAAATGCCATTACTGTAGACCAAACATTCCATTTCTCAAAATGCATTCCTAATTTCAAAGCATAGCCTTTAAACATAATATTGCACAGAATAACTATAAGCATTGCCAGACTTAAGATAGTGTTTTCAACTACTTGAAAGTGACCTACTCATCCATTCATTCAACAAATATTTCTAGACCTCATACTATATGCCAGGCAGGGTGCAAGGTGACTTCACATATATGTCTCATGAAGCTTATGACCCAGTGGTCTAGAATATTTGTTGTTTCGCTCCCATACAAATTTGAGTCATGCATTGCGAGGACTATATACAACCTCTACACTGGGGAGGGAGCCAGCTAAGGGACTGGAACCCACATCTCACGCTGACATTTTTACTTTCTAACCGTCCTTATACACCCTTGCAAAATGCTGAAAACTTTATTTCTTCATGAAACATGACCAGTAAACTTGAGGGTGAGAAAATATACAGGAAACATTTATTTCTCTTTAAAAACATGATTCTGGAGAAAGCGAGGAGACTCTACAAACATTTCTGCAGTCTCAGATTTGGAAATCTGCAAAATCTCCAGGTACATCCTTCTGGATGTCAAGGGTCTACTGAATATTATTTTCTTATACATAGTCATAGCAGAGGGAGTTTATTCTCAATCTCCCCTGATCCCCAGATCTGCAAAACATTAGTCTGGAGAGGGAGAAATAAAACTTAACGTTATTAATCCATTCCAAATAATTGCATTATTTTTTCTAATTTTTTTGTGGTAAAATATATATAACAAATTTTGCCATTTTAACCATTTTAAGTATACAATTCAGTGGTACTAATTACATTCACATTATTGTGCAAACATCACCACTATGTGTTTCCAAATCTCTTCCATCACCCCAAACAGAAACTTTGTAACCAACAAGTAGTAAGCCCCCATTCGCCCCTCCTCCCAGCTCCTGATAACCTCTAATCTACTTTCTGTCTCTATGAATTTGCCTATTCTAGGTATCTCATATAGGTGGAATTATACAACAATTATCTTTTGTGCCTGGCTTATTTCACTTAGCATAGTTTTTCAACATTATTTCAACATATTGTAGCCTGTGCCAGAACTTCATTCCTTTCTATGGCTGAATAATATTCCTTTATATGGATATACTACATTTTATTTATCCATTCATCAAGTTATAGACATTTGGATTGTTTCCACCTTTTGGCTATCATGAATAATGCTACAATGAATACTGGTGTACAAATATGTGCTCAAGTTCCTGTTTTCAGTTCTTTGGGGTATTCACCTAGGAGTGGAATTACTGGCTCATTTGGTAATTCTACATTTAGCTTTTGAGGAACTGTCAAACTGTTTTCCACAGCAACTGCACCATTTTATATTCCTACCAGGAATGCACAAGGGTTCCATTTCTCCAACTCCTTGCCAGTTTTGTTATTTTCCGATTTTTTTTCTTTTCTTGTTTTTTTTCCTTTTTTTTTTTTTTTTTTTTTTGATGAGCAAGATTAGCCCTGAGCTAACATCTGTTGCCAATCCTCCTCTTTTTTTGCTGAGGGAAATTGGCCCTGGGCTAACGTCCATGCCCATCTTCCTCTATTTTATATGTGGGACACCTGCCACAGCATGGCTTGAAAAGCAGTGCGTTGGTCCGCACTTGGGATCCGAACCTGAGAACCCTGGACCACTGAAGCAAAGTGCGTGAACTTAACCACTATGCCACCGGGCTGGCATCCCCAATTTTTGATTATAGCCCCCCTACTAGGTGTTAAGTGGTATCTCATTATAGTTTTGATTTGTATTTCTCTAAAGACTAAATATGTTGAGCATCTTTTCATGTGCTTTTTGGCCATCTGCATTTCCTCTTTGAAGAAATGTCTATTCAAGTTCTTTGCCCATTTTTTCTTGATATTTCATTTTTATCTTTTAAATTTTTTCCAGTTTTATTGAGATATAATTGACACATAGCACTGTATAAGTTTAAAGTGTACAGCATAATGATTTGACTTACATATATTGTGAAATGATTATCACAATAAGCTTAGCTAACATCCCTCATCTCATACAGATACAAAAAGAAAAAGAAAAGTTTTTTTTCTTGTGATGAGAACTTTTAGGATCCACTCCCTTAACAACTTTCATTTATATCATACAGCAGTGCTAAGTATAGTCATCATGTTGTATGTTATATCCCCAGTATTTATTTATCTTATAAGTGGAAGTTTGTACCTTTTGACCACCTTCATCCAATTCCTCCTCCCATCCCCCAACCACAAATCTAATCTCTTCTTCTATGAGTTTGGTTTTTTATTCTTTTCTTTTTTTTTTTAGATTCCACATATAAATGAGATCACATTGTATTTGTCTTTCTCTGTCTGACATTTCACTTAGCACAATGCCCTCAAGGTGCATCCATATTGTTGCAAATGGCAGGATTTCCTTCTTTTTTGTAGCTGAAAAAATTCCATTGTGTGTGTGTACATATGTACAACATTTTCTTTATCCATTTATCCATTGATGGACACTCAGGTTATTTCCATGTCTTGGCTATTGTAAATAATGCTGCTATGAACATGGGGGTGTAGATATCTCTCCAACACAGTGTTTTTGTTTCCTTCAGATATATTACCAGAAGTGGAATTGCTGGTTCATATGGTAGTTCTATTTTTAATTTCTTGAGGACCTCCATGCTCTTTTCCATAGTGGCTGCACCAACGTACAATCCCACCAAGTGTGCACAAGGGTTCCCTTTTCTCCACATCCTTGCCAGCATTTGTTATCTCTTGTCTTTTCGATGATAGCCATTCTAACAGGTGAGAGGCCATATCTCACTGTGGTTTTGATTTGCATTTCCCTTATGATTAGTGATAATGAGTATATTTTCATGTATCTACTAGCCATCAATATAACTTCTTTGGAAAAATGTCTATTCAGGTCCTTTGTCCATTTTTAAATTAGATTACTCATTTTTTTGCTATTGAGCTGTATGAATTCTTTATGTATCTTAGATATTAACCCCTTATCAGATATATCACTTGCAAATATTTTTCCCATTCCATAGGTTGTCTTTGCATTTGTTTATCATTTTGTTTGCAGTCCTTTGCCCATTTTTGAATTGGGTTGTCTTTTTGTTAAGTTTTAGGAGTTCTTTATGTATTCTGGATATTAAGCCCTTATCAGACATATGATTTGCAAATATTTTCTCCCATTCTGCAGGATGTCTTTTCACTTTCTTAATAATGTCTTTGATGCACAGAAGTTTTTAATTTCGATGAAGACAAATTTATTTTTTCTTTTGCTGCTCATGCTCTTGATATCATATCTAAGAACCCACTGCCAAATTCAAGGTCATAAAGACTTTCCCCTATGTTTTCTCTAAGAGTTTCATGTTTTAGCTCAATTTAGGTAACTGATCCATTTCAAGTTATTTTTTGCATCTGGTATAAGATAGGGTTCCAAATTCATACTTTCACATGTGGAAATTCATTTGTTCCAGCATCATTTGTTGAAAATACTATTCTTTCCCCATTGAATGGACTTAGCACCCCTGTCTAAAACCAGTTGGCCATAGATGTATGGGTGTATATTTCTGGACTCTCAATTCTATTCCATTGGTCTGTATGTCTATCCTTATGCCAGTACCACACTGTTTTGATTACTGTAGCTTTGTAAGTTTTGAAATTGGGAGATGTGAGTCCTCCAACTTTGTTCTTTTTCAAGATTATTTTGGCTATTTAGGACTCCTTACAAATCTATATGAATTTGAAGATCAGCTTTTGCATGTCTGCAAAAGAAGGCTGTTGGAATTTCGATAGGAATTGTATTGAATTTGTAGATCATTTTGGGTAGTATTGACATCTTAGCAATATTAAGTCTTCCTACCCTTGTATATGTGATGCCTTTCCATTTAATTAGATCTTCTTTAAAATTCTTTCAATAATGTTTTATAGTTTTCAGTGTATAAGTCTTTCCTCCTTGGTTAAATTTATTTCTAGGTATTTTATTCATTTAGATGCTATTTTATTTATTTTTTTTTTTCAGAAATTTTATTCTTTCTTTCTTTTTTTTTTTTTTTTGTGGGGAAGACCAGCCCTGAGCTAACATCTGTTGCCAATCTTCCCCTTTTTGCTGAGGAAGACTGGCCCTGGGCTAACATTCGTGCCCATCTTCCTCCACTTTATATGGGACGCCGCCACGGCATGGCTGACAAGCAGTGCGTAGGCGGGCGCCCGGGATCCGAACCCGCGAACCCCCGGCTGCCAAGCGCGGACTAAACCGCTGCGCCACCGGGCGGCCCCTAGATGCTATTTTAAATGGAATTATTTTCTTAATTTCCTATTCAGATTGTTCTGTACACACGCAGTGTATAGAAACACAATTGATTTGTGTTAATCTTCTTCCCTACAACTTTGCTGAATTTGTTTATTAGCTCTAGTAGCTTTCTTGTGGATTCTTTGGGATTTTCTATACATAGGATCATGTCATCTGTGAATAGAGGTAGTTTTATTTCTTTCTTTGCAATTTGGATATCCATTATTTCTGTTGCTTGTCTAATTGCTCTGGCTAGAGTTTCTAGTAAAGTATTGAATAGCAGTGAAAAAGCAGGCATCCTTGTTTTGTTCTTGATCTTAAGGGGAAAGCTTTCATTCTTTCACCATTGAGTATGCTGTTAGCTGTGCGTTTTTCATAAATGCTGTTTATTCTATTAAGTTCCCTTCTATTCCTGGTTTGTTTTTTTTTTTGAGTGTTTTTATCATGAAAGGAGGTTGGATTTTGTCAAATGCCATTTTTGTGTCTACTGAGACAAGTATATGAGTTTTTTTCCTTCATTCTGTTAATGTGGTGTATTACATTAGTTGACTTTCTTGTGTTGAACTACAATTCCATTATTTTTTTAAAAGATAATTAATTGCAAAATATGTATTACTATATAAAAACTATGCTCTGAGCATCACTTTAAAGACTAGTTCACTACATTATTTCATTCAACAAAGATTAATCGTACTCCCAGGTATTATTCTAAGTACTGAGGGTACTTCACACCAGTGAACTAAACAGATATATCTACCCTTCCAAAGTAACATTCTGGGAGGGGAGACAGACAATAAGCAAGATAAGTAAAATGTATAGTATGTTAATTAGTGACAAGTGATACAGAAAAAAGGGATAGAGAGAATGAAGAGGTTGAGATTTTAGATAGAGAGGTCTAACTTGCAGCATTACAGTTTACACACATGTCCATAACTTAGCATTGCTTTAGAAATAAAGAAAAACACTTTTAATGAAGAGGAAGAAATTGCCTAAATGAACTTAGTGTCTTCCCTACAACAATCCTCTGCCAAGCCACAAGTCCTACTAGGAAATCCCATTTCCTTTTGGCTCCACGTCCTCACCAACAGATACTGACCTTGATGCTGAATGTTAACATGTTTTTTAGGTTTTGTGAGCCAATGAGGGCATAAATGGCACCAAATATTGGCCTCTTGAACCAGAACCAGGTTGTAGAATCCAACAAGTGATGAATGAGTAGTATTCCAAAATCAAATGCTTCAACATACCCACCGTTTCCAATTTTCACCCCTTTTTTTCATTTTTTATAGTTGAAAATATTCAGGACCGTGCGTTTGTCCATAACTCCTATAGGCTAATTTCCTAATATTGTATAACTAAGAAGCTATAAAAGGTTAAATCATCTTTTCATTTCTGATTCCAATATGATAGAATTTGAACATATTCACCTGACCTTCAAAATAAATGAAAAATGCAGCATGAGAATGAAGAGAAGGCATGCTATTTGATAAGCTGACGTTAACATGTAAGCAACAATTGAGTGCTGCTTAACTAAACTATAGCAATAAACAAAATATATTCAGGTTTTTTAAACCAGATCTTATGCAGGTTAAATATGACCTAATTTAAATTACAAAACAGCAATATAGTTATTAACAGTTTATGTAGATTTTTAATCAAGAGCTTCCTAGAGAAGATATCATTTGACTTTATATTCAAGAGGCTGCCATCCTGGGCTGAGCAATGTTTCTTTGAGCCCAGTTCACCTCACTTGCCTTTCTCCCATCACAGCCGACAGGATGCACTGTGTGAGCAAGAGGAAACCTGTGCTTCCTAGTCTTGTGCCCAGGCCAACCAATTAGCATGTCACCAGGAGGGGCAGATGCACATGAATATGGAGCACAGAGCCTCATTTTTCTCTTCAGTCTATCAAGCCATGAATTCACTAATCTAGTTTTGTCCCAAAACCTTGGGGTGGTGGTGGGGGCTGAAGAGAAGGAGGGTTTCACAAGCCCCATCTACAGGGATGTTAAATTGAAAACAGTCAGGCTCTGTCAGCCCCAAAGGGTATTTCTGAATGCAATGGCTCCACCTTTCTATATCCAGGTGCACTTTCTGATGGAAGATGCTAGATACACAGTGACTTCCAAATCATTCCATATGGCAGACAGTCTCTATGTTATGTCATTCATTTACATAAAGGAAAACCTGCTGTAAGATTTTGAGCCTAAAGGACAACAAGTATAACCAGACATTTAATAAGGAAAACTAAAACATTGAAATGAGAGTACTGGTTGACATGAGCTCAGAAAAATGTACAGGAATGAAAATATGCAATGTCTAATTTTTTTTTTTTTGGTGAGGAAGATTAGCCCTTGGCTAACATCTGTTGCCAATCCTCCTTTTTTTTTATTCGCTGAGGAAGATTGGCCCTCAGCTAACATCCACACCCATCTTCCCTCTACTTTACATGGGACGCTGCCACAGCATAGCTTGATAAGCAGTGCATACATCCGCACCCGGGATCCGAACCCACAAACCCAGGGCCACTGAAGCGGAGCACGCAAACTTAACACTACACCACCAGGATGGCCCCTGGAACATCTAATTTTATTTATCAGATTACAGCATCTATAGAAAATTACTGTTCTTTGCTCATCAACACAGTTTAAAGCAATGTAAACACGTCCCTATTGCTACTATGCCTAAATACTTCTCTGCTGAGCTATTAGCAATAGTTTCATATTATAAAAACCATAATAGAAAATGTGGCCAAACAGCTAGATGGAGTGTTCCCAGCAATATGGAGAAACAGTTGTGTTTATGCAGAGATTAGTCTTTCAAATTGAGAGATCGCCAAAGCTCCATTTGTACTTGAAAGGCTTGTCTTTTTGTTATCCAGTAAATAACTCATTCATATTCTACAAAGAAAACTCTCTAAATTGGGAGAAATAGCCATATTTAACATTAGATAGGGAAATGGGGCTGAAAGCAAGAAAAGAAGTCTATTTCTCCCAGTTTCTCGGACTAGATTAAAGCTTGTCTTTATAATTTAATATAGCCTCTGTTTTTTCCACATATAAAAGGCAGAATTTCATGAAAGGCTGAGAAGTGCTATCAATAAATGCAGAAATTATGCCAGAGAACAAGTTAAGAAATACATTTTAAAAAGAAATCTTGGGACCTTTTCTCTTAATCTGCAGTACACTATTTCTTAGCTGCTAAGATTTCCCCCAAAGTTAGAAGGGTAGTTTTCAAGATGGTCTGAAATGCAGTGTGCTACAACTGGTCTTCACGCCAGGGCCATCTTTCCTAAAGCAGAAGAGTGCCCAGGAGAGTATCTTGGGATGACTGAAATGTGACTTGCAGTTAATTTCTCAGAATTAGGAATAAATATCAGAATTGTGGGAGTACAGTGTATACTATATGATATAAATTAGAGCCTCTGCAAGGCACAACGTACTTTGGTCAACTCACTATCACAAAAAAATGAGAATATGTGTTAAGAACTGTTTTTAAGCCTCTTTGAACATAAAAAGAACAGAACAGAGCTACAACATTAACAGGCAACAAATGCAATGCATCCAGTTCTTCATCAGTCATGTGTCCACAGGTTGCTCTCGGGCTGTGCTCTTCCAAACCCAAGGCTGGGGTACAAACAACTGGAAAGTGGGGACTAGCAAGGAGGAAAGAGGAGCTTTCTTCAGAGACAAAGAAGAAGGTTAGGGAAAAGGAGGGAGGCTGAGAGTCTGTCCTCTCCAGTCGAAGTCCAGGGGTTATGTGACCACACCCAGAAAGAAATCAGTGCTCACATGGAAGCTCTTCCCTAAGTGCATACACACATCATGCCTGAATCTAGAAATTCTGTGTGGTATCTTCAGGAAATCACCAATTGCTCCACAGAGATCCTTACAGTCCGTGGGTCCCTAGAGCCACAAGTAGGAAAAACACTCCACTACCCTTTAAAGCCATCCTCAGTTGCTGCCTCTAAAGGTCTGGACTTGTCTGTTATCTGTTCCTCAAGAGCCCAGGAAAGGCTCCCATGGCAACCCCACCCAAAGTGTCCAGATCTCCCACAGACACTTCCGGACGAGAGCGCTATTACACTGCTTGAGTCTAGACAGCAAGTTGTTCACCAAAATGTTGAATCCCTCTGATTCCTTCATTACAGAAAAGTTCCTGGATGGGGCTTTGCTTGGGGTCTTTGCACTTCTGGGTGATGTCCTGGGACAGCCCTGGTCCTCCCCTTACAGCTACAACAACTAAGCCCGCCCTGGTCTTCTGGACCATCTCCCTGCTGCACTAACACACTTCTGCCTCAAAGAGCTTTTCAAAGCTTGGGCATGGAAGACTTTTGCATTAAGTAAAGATGACAAATCCCAATTACATACCTCCCAGATTTCTTTTTTACAATCATTAAAGTTAGTTCCAAGATCTCACTACTTATAGGATACTGAATGTCTCACAGTCCTATCTAGAATTCAGCTTATGTTACACCAAACTTGGCATCTTTTCCTGAAAAGCAACCCTTTTCCGACTGCATGGTCTGGTGAATCACATCTTCATTCACCCAGGCTTGACACCTGAAAGCTTACCCCAGCTTCTCTTGCCCCACCACCTAGCTCACAGTCCGTCAATCATCCTGTCTGCACTTAAGTTTTGAGAGTATTCACACTGACCACTTGCTTCCCAGTCTTACTACCACTGTCTTATTCAGACCTATCTCACACCTGGCATGCTTTATTTCCAGTATGTCCACAGTTGACAATCTGTCTACTTTGGGGATTGTGAAGGATTTCACAAGCATTAGTTGTTGTTCTATTGCTGTATTTAGTTGTTATTGCTATCACAGTATACGATATCAGTCCACTGCTCAAAAACTTTCTGTAGTTTCTACAGAATGAAGCTTGACCACATTTAACTAATTAAACAGTTGACTCCAAACTCCCTCTTCAGTGTAATTTCCTTTCCCATAAGAACTTTCCACTCTTCTTCAGTAAAGTTAATGTCACTGTTCCTCAAGTCTTCCTGGCTCTTCCTTGCCTTTGTTTACAATGTCCCCCTACTCCTCCTTGGTGCTCCCCATGACTCTCAAAATTCCATATATTTTTCAAGGCTATCTGTACCCATCCCTGGACCCCCAGCTCTGGCTTTTCTCATCTTCTATAGTAGTCTGGCCTTCATGAATACACTCATTCATTCGCTTGACAGACGTTCATGGAGCACCTCTTGTGGGCAAGCACTGTGACATACAGTGGGGACAAGATAAGTCAGCTTCCTGCTCCCACAGAACTAACAGAGAAGATAAACCAGTCCATTCCAACATGGCATGGTAGGGAGCATTAATCACTCATAGTGATGGATGAGGAGGTTGATGCCACCAATGGAGGTTGAGTAAGGTCCTTAGGGTCACACAGAAGGCAGGCTGTGGAGGACTTTTTATAGAGCAGTGCTATCAGCTATGAGTGGCACACACTCCAGTGGGATGACTCATTCATCGTAGGAAGAAAATACAAGATTTCTTCCTATCTCATTTCTTGGTAAAATCTATAATTTTGTGTTTATCTTATAGAGTTTATAGTTGTAAAATAGTACATGTTTATCATTTTCAAATAACTAAATACACATAACATGGGGTTAATCCTAAAAATACTTTACTGATAAGGGGTCCATGATCCAAAAAGTCAGGAGCTACGAATTCTCTACCTTAAATATCCTCATCACTAATTCTCCTTTTTTGTTCCCTCTCAATAGCAGCATCTCCTCATAAGACAGACATAATTTTCTTTACTCAGCAAATCTATTACAAAAAAAAGATACATACGGCATTGGTCACACAATATGGGTCCACTCTAATGGACTGCTCTAAACTATCAATTTAGAAAAATAATGTTAATTAACTATTATTTTCAAATATATCTCTGCTCCTCTAATGTACTATATCCTTGTAAAGCACCTCCCTTTTGTATTCCTCTTCAAAAGGAACCTTGAGAAATTGTGCAGTGAAATGACGATATCTATGAATGAGGACTCGGGAGACTATGGTTCTAGATTCACTTCTCTGTCACTGTGTGACACTGCCTATAAGACAGAGCTGGATCAAGTGCGTGACCTAAGGCAGAAACTTAGGGATGCTTACTAAAATGAAGAGGCTAGGCTACAATTTGTAGAGTGGGAGCTAATGTAAATGTCCATACTTCTCACACAGTGTAAAAACTGAGAAAATGCAGGGCTGGAAAATTTTTTCTTCTTTTTATTTAAACAGTAACTTTAAACATATGTATTAGTTCCCTAGTGCTACTATAACAAACTAGCACAAACTTAGTGACTTAAAACACAAATTTGTTATCCTACAGTTCTGGCGGTCAAAAGTGCGAAATAAATCTCACTCAGCTAAAATCAAGGTGTCAGCAGAGCTGTGTTCCTCCCCAGAGGCTCTAAGAGAGAATATTTCTTTGCCTTTTCCATCTTCTAGAAGCTGCCCACATTCCTTGGCTTAAAGCCCCTTCCTCCATCTTCAAAGCCAGCAATGGCAGATTGTGTCCTTTTCACATCACATCTCTCTGACTCTTCTTCCATCGTCATATCTCCCTCTGACCACAGCCAGGAAAGGTCCTCTGCTTTTTTAGGCCCATGTATCTGGGTCTGTCTGGATGGTCCAGGATAAGTTCTGCAACTCAAGGTCCTTAATGTAATCATACCTGTAAAGTCCCTTTTGCCATTTAAGGTAACATATTCACAGATTCAGGAGATTAAGACATGGACATCTTTGGGGAACCATTATTCTGCCTACTATATCTTATATGAAATTAAACAAAACAAACAAAGCAATGCAGTGAATGCTTCAACATATGTGCAGAACTGCTCTCACAGAGATATGTCTGATTTTCATCTGGCACACACACTCCAGCCTGGCCACAAGTCTGGTCAAGTAGGAAGCCCAAAATGATGTTTGTACAAATGATATGCACATAAGAAAGATCGATTCTCCTTCCTCAGCCCAAGTGGAGCTAAACCTTACATCATACATGCTGACAAAGCACTTTTAAAGTAACATGCAGCTTTCCTTCTTAGTTGCTAAATTTGCTTTGCCTGAATGGCACTCTGAATCCCTTGTCATGCAGAGTTAACACAACTGTGTAGATTTGTTCCACTGTTCCTGCCTTAGAACCAGCCACCAAGCTCCTCCTTTATGCTCCTTTCACTCAGGACCCTCATGTTCTTTATGCTGTGCTCTTGATCCAGTTCGGAGTCTCCCTATTACTACACTTTTAACAAGAAATGAATGAATGTAAATCCTTAAACTCTCACCATTAGGAAAGGCAAAGAAATCATTAGAGCATGTATTAGTGACAAAGGTTACAGTGCTGGAATACATTGTTTTCCAAAAATATTCATCAGTTTGTTCACTCAATGAACAAATTTTTAGTAAGTACTAGTCATGTTCACGGCACTATGGAGGATAGAAAGATCTCTGAGGTATGGTTCCCTGCTTTCAAGGAGCTTATAACCATGAAGGCCAGTAAGCACTGAAGCACTGATAAGCACTGAAATAAGTAAACAAGGAGAAGACAAGGCCTCATGTGCTAACAGAATGGAGCTGAGAGAGTAATTCCTTACAGCAGAGGGCCCTGTGGAAGCTTGTGGAGGGAGGCAGTAAAGCTGAACCATGAAGGATGGTGAGATGTGAATCTTTGGAGATGAGAGAAAAGGCAAAGGAGGGATAAAAGTAATTTTAGATAACACTGTAAACCACAAAATTTAGAAGAAATCACATGTGTTTAAGGAAAAGCAGATGGCATAGTTCTGTTGATCTACAATTTATTAAGGTTCTTTAGCTTAAGATTGGGGTCCAAACCTACATTGACAGTATAAATTGGTTTATGTCTGAAAATATAATATTGTTTTCTCACTTATAGGAATAGTTTACAAAAGTAAAATTATAATAAATACATGTGCATATAACTGATTTGTGTGTATATATATGAATGTTATGTCAAAATCAACATACATTGTCTACTATGTGGTAGGCTTTGTGCAGGACACTGAGGTCTAAAAATGAATAAAACACAGACCCTACCCTGGAGAGATTTACTCATAATCTAGTAGAAGAGGAGTAATTAAACAAATAATTAAAATCCAACATGATACGGGTTAGAGGAATCCACAGAGTGATAAAGTAGTGCAACAGAAAGAGAGAAAGAAAAAGAAATCAACCCATTGAGAACCTAAAATGGCTCAGATACCATGACAGCTGCTCTGCTGGTCTTCCTGGGAGCACCTTACCCAAAGCTGCTCAGAGAAAAGAGTGGCCGAGCTGCGCAGCAAGTGGTAGAGGAAGCCAGCAATGCATTCCAGTTGAGGAAGCAGCGCTCTCTGATGGGTATAGCACGCTCAGAGAAAGATACACAGTAAAAGATGTAAGTTCTAACTGTTTCTAAAATCTAGTATCCCCTCTTCAGGCAAAACTCATGCCAGCCCCTCAATCCCCCACCACAGATGGTCACTTTGGTAACTATTTATTCATACCCTAACCCAGACCACCGGATACATTTTCCACCAGGACTTTTGACACATCTCCTGCCTAGAAATCTATGAGAAGATGCTCCTTGGTTCTTGGAAGATGTATTCTTACCACATCAGTGAAACATGCAATTCTTCCCCCATATGCTGGGAGCCAAACAAGAACATGTTTCTTCTAACAATGGAAAGAAGTGAGACAACTGGTACTCCTGTAAGGAGACCTGTTAGACATGCACATGGAAATCAAAAGAATCATATATTGGGGGGCCGCCCGGTGGTGCAGTGGTTAAGTTTGCGCTTGGCAGCCCGGGGTTCGCGGGTTCGGATCCCGGGCGCCTGCCGATGCACTGCCTGTCAGCCATGCTGTGTGGCATCCCATATAAAGTAGAGGAAGATGGGCACGGATGTTAGCCCAGGGCCAGTCTTCCTCAGCAAAAAGAGGAAGATCGGCAGTGGATGTTAGCTCAGGGCTGGTCTTCCTCACAAAAAAAAAAAAAAAAAGAATCATATATTGGAAGCAGTGAACTGCTGGGGCTCTGAATAAAAAATAGACCAAGAAATAGGCTTATTTCACAAACATTTTTGCTTCCTTCATAATCTTAAAAAATATAACTGTAATTTAACATCCATTCATCTAGTGCCACCAATATTTGTTCAAGGGTACATTAAAACATGAAAAATGACACCAAAAGCATTGCAGTTTCCACAAGAGGACCCAGTGATTGCATGCTGAGAAACTGAGAATGATTTTTTACTATATAGGTAAAATAAAATGACCTTTCAAGAAACATTCTTGTATGTATTATAATTTCAGTTTTTCTAGTCCTTTATTAGTAAATGTCCAAAATCAATGCAATAAAAGTATTTTGTTAAATGCTGATAAATTAATTCCTTTGTGTTAACAAACATATGTATTATGCCCCAAATTTATATATTATAAATAAAATTTTTAAAGCTGAGACTTGTTTGACACAATACTGATACTTTTCTCCATACAATGATAGTGTATTGTATATATTTTCTACTTTCTGTATATTACGATATTTTAACATCTTAAAAAAATCTTTCCAGGAGTGACGTCAGCAACATGGTGGAGTTCCCTTTGTCTCTCCCCCTTTGAACTACAACTAAAAGGACATTCATTGATCAGCAGAGGATACCCACACAGCACATCAGGACGCCTGAGAGACCCACGCAGCAATATGTCTGAAGGTGGATGGACTACCCACCGAGGAGGTGGTGGACATAGGTGAGGACCCTCTGCACCCCAAGCAGCCCAGCGCACACGTGCAACTGCTTTCCAGGCTGGAGCAATCATAGCACTGGTGCAGCCCTGAGAGTGGGAGCATGCCTCGGCACAACTGTGGAAACAGGTGATGGCAGCCCTGAGCCCCCATGTGATCTCTTCCCCGTCTGGAGGGAGAGTCCTCAGGGCCACACAGTCCACAGAGAGCAGCGCAGGCTTGCACCCAGCAGGGAAGCCCCACCCACCAAGCACAAAGGCTGGTGCGACCTAGGAGCAGATGGCATCCGAACTCTGAGTCTAGGTGAACCAAATGAGCTCCCGGCTGCTGTGAACACCCATAGTACCTCTGCAGCCCCGAAGAGGGAGCAAGACTCTGCAGGACTGTGAGAGCAGGTGGCAGTAGCCCTGTGCCCCTATGTGACCGCTCTCACATCTGGTGGAAGAGTTCACAATCCCACTGCAGTCCCAGAGAGTGGCTCTGGCTTGGTCCCAGAGGGGAGGTCCTGCCCACCAAGCACAAAGGCTGGTGTGACGTAGAGCAGATGGCAGCGCAAAACGAACAAGCTCTTGGCTGCCATGAATGCTCATAGTACTGCTGCGGCCCCTAAGAAGGGAGCACAACTCCATGGGACTGTGGGAGCAGGCATCAGCAGCCCTGAGCCCACCGGGACTACTTTCCCATTCAGTGGGAGACCCCACAGGACCACTGCAATACCAAGGAGTGGTCCAGGCTCGGACAGGCACAGCTTATAAGGATTGCAGCAGCAGGCTCAGATTACACAGCTCCTGCCCACCCCCGCGAGTGGCAGCAGGTAGAAACTGCGTCCAGATACTATCACTATGTGCCAGCACAAATCTACTCCATCAAATGGTATGAAGAAATATATACAATATAATATATATATTAATACTCTAGACCACAAGGAAAAAAGACAAACACCCAGAAATCAATCCTGAAGGTATGGAAATCTACAATCTAAATGACAGAGAATTCAAGACAGCCATCATAAGAAAACTCAACGAGTTACAAGAGAATTCCCAAAGACAGTTCAATGAAATCAGGAACGAAATTACTAAACAGAGAGAATTCTTCACAAAAGAGATCAAAACTATAAAGAAAAACCAATCAGAATTGTTGGAGATGAAAAACACAATGGATGAGATAAAGAAAAATCTGAAGTCCTTAAACAAAAGAGCTGACAATATGGAGGATAGAATTAGCAATCCAGTGGATAGGAATACAGAAATGCTTCAGATGGAGGAGGAGAGAGAACTTAGACTAAAAAGAAATGAAGAACTTCTCTGAGAAATATCTGACTCAATTAGGAAATGCACCATAAGGATTATAGGTATTCTAGGAGGAGAAGACAGGGAAAAAGGAGCAGAGAGCTTGTTCAGAGAAATAAGAACTGAGAACTTCCAAAACTAGGAGAAGGAGCAGGAATTACATGTAAAAGACATGTAGTTCAACAAAACTCCTAATTACACCAATGTAAAAAGACCTTCTCCAAGGCATATACTAGCAAAGCTGGCAAAAGTCAATGACAAAGAAAAAACATTAAGGGCAGCTAGACAAAAGAAAATAACCCACAAAGGAACCCCTATCAGGCTTTCAGCAGATTTCTCAGCAGAAACCTTTCAGGCTAGGAGAGAATGGAATGATGAATTCAAAATTTTGAAAGACAAAAACTTTCACCCAAGAATACTATATCTAGCAAAAATATCCTTCAGATATGATGGAGAAATAAAAAGTTCCCAGATAAACAAAAGCTGAGGGAGTTCATTGCCACAAGAATTCCCCCTACAAGATTTGATCAAGAAGGCCCTCATATCTGGAAAAAAAAAAAGAAGAAGAAAGGGTTTACAAACCCTTGAGCAAGGAGATAAATAGGCAGACAAAATCAGAAAATTACAGCTCTCTGTGAGAACAGATTTTAGCAAACCCTTAATTATAACTCTAAAGATAAAGGGAGGGAAAACATCAAAAATAAATATTATCACTTCATTTTAACCACAAATTCACAACACATAATAGAATAAGTTGTGAAAACAACAACTTAGAAGGAGAAGAGGAAAGGGATGAAACCTGCTTAGACTAGGGGAACAAGAGGCTATCAGGGAATGAACTATCTCATCTACAAGATCTTTCATACAAACCTCACAGGAACCACTAAACAAAAAATCAGGACAAAGACATAAATGATAAATAATGAGAAAACCATCATGGAGAGCCACCAAACTGAATTGGCAGTCCAAAATACACACAACAAGAAACAAGGGAAATACATAACAACTGAAAAGAAAGTGATAAAATGGCAGCATTAAGCCCTCATATATCAACAACCACTCTAAACGTAAATGGATTGAATTCCCCAATCAAAAGACACAGAGTGGCTGGATGGATTAAAAACAAGACCCAACAATTTGCTGCCTCCAGGAAATACATCTCAGCTCTAAAGACAAACACAGGCTTAGAGTGAAGGGATGGAAGATGATACTCCAGCTAATGGCAAATAAAAGAAAGCAGGTGTTGCCATACTTATATCAGACAAAGGAGACGTCAAGATAAAAAAACAATGTGAGACAAAGAGGGGCAGTTTATAATGATAAAAGGGACACTCCACCAAGAGGACATAACACTTATAAATATATATGCACCTAACACAGGAGCACCAAAGTATATAAAGCAAGTATTAATTGACATAAAAGGAGACATTAACAGCAACACAATAATAGTAGGGGACTTTAACACTCCCTGTCATCAATGGGTAGATCAATCAGACAGAAAGTCAACAAGGAAACAGCATAACTAAATGAAAAACTAGATCAGGCGGACTTAATAGATATATATATAAAACCCTCCATCCAAAATCAACAGACTACACATTCTGCTCAAGTGCACATGGAACATTCTCAAAGATAGACCTTATGCTGGGAAACAAGGCAAGCCTCGATAAGTTTAAGAAGATTGAAATCATAACAAGCATTTTTTCTAACCATAATGCTATGAAACTAGAAATCAACTACAAAAAAAAAACTTTGAAAGTGACAAACACGTGGAGACTAAACAACATGCTACTGAACAACCAACGGATCAACGAAGAAATTAAAGGAGAAATCAAAGAATATCTGGAGACAAATGAAAATGAAAATACACCATACCATCTCATATGGGATGCAGCAAAAGCAGTCCTGAGAGGGACATTCATAGCAATACAGGCCCACATTAATAAACAAGAAAAATCTCAAATTAGCCATCTTAAACTACACCTAACAGAACTAGAAAAAGAAGAACAAAGCCCAAAGTCAGCAGGAGGGAAATAATAAAAATTAGAGCAGAAATAAATGAAACTGAAACCAAAAAAAAAAAAACCAGTAGAAAGGATCAATGAAACTAAGAGCTGGTTCCTGCAGAAGATAAACAAAATTGACAAATTCTTAGCTACACTCACTAAGAAAAAAAGAGAGAAGGCTCAAATAAATAAAATTAGAAATGAAAGAGGAGAAATTACAACTGATACCACAGAAATACAAAGGATTATAAGAGAATACTGTGAAAAGCTATGTGTCAACAAATTGGACAATCTAGAAGAAATGGATAAATTCTTAGACTCACACAACCTCCCAAAACTGAACCAAGAAGAAATAGAGAATCTGAATAGACCAATCACAAGAGATTGAGACAGTAATCAAAAACCTCCCAAAAAATAAAAGTCCACAACCAGATGGCTTCTCTAGAGAATTATACTAAACATTCAAAGAAGATTTAGTACCTATCCTCCTCAAACTATTCCAAAAAATTGAAGAAGATGGAAAACTTCCTAACACATTTTACAAGGCCAATATCACCCTGATACCAAAACCAGAGAAGGACAACACAAAGGAAAATTACAGGCCAATATCACTGATGAAATTAGATGCAAAAATCCTCTACAAAATATTGGCAGACTGAATACAGCAATACATCAAAAGGATCATACACCATGACCAAGTGGAATTTATACCAGGGACACAGGGATGGTTCAACATTCACGATTGTTGATATCGTGATATCGTGATAACGTGATATACCACATTAACAAAATGAGGAAGAAAAACCACACAATCATCTCAATAGATGCTGAGAAAGCATTTGACAAGATCCAACACCCATTTATGACAAAAACTCTCAATAAAATGGGTATAGAAGGAAAGTTCCTCAACATAATAAAGGCCATGTATGACAAACCCACAGCCAACATCACACACAATGGTGAAAAACTGAAAGCCATCCCTGTGAGAACAGGAACAAGACAAGGGTGCCCACCTTCTCCACTCTTATTCAACATAGTACTGGAGGTTTGGGCCAGAGCATTAGGCAAGAAAAAGAAATAAAAGGAATCCAAACAGGCAAGGAGGAGGTGAAACTCTCGCTGTTTGCAGATGATATGATTTTATACACAGAAAACCCTAAAGAATCCATCTGAAAACTATTAAAAATAATCAACAGTTATAGCAAAGTTGCAGGGTACAAAATCTACTTATAAAAATCAGTTGCATGTCTATATTCAAATAACGAGCTAACAGAAAGAGAACTCAAGAATTCAATCCGATTTACAATGGCAACAAAAATAATAAAATATCTAGGAATAAATTTAACCAAGGAGGTGAAAGACCTATTCAATGAAAACCATAAGACATTATTGAAAGAAATCGATGATGACATAAAGAAATGGAAAGATATTCCATGCATATGGATTCGAAGAACAAACATAGTTAAAATGTCCATACTACCTAAAGCAATCTACAGATTCAGTGCAATCCCAATCAGACTCCCAATGACATTCTTCATGGAAATAGAACAAGAATCTTAAAATTCATATGGGCTAACAAAAGATCCCAAATAGCCTAGCAATCCTGAGAAAAAAAGAACAAAGCTGGAGGCATCACAATCCCTGACTTCAAAATACACTACAAAGCTATAATAATCAAAACAGCATGGTCCTGGTACAAAAATAGACACACAGATCAATGGAACAGAATTAGAAGCCCAGAAATAAAACCACACATCCACGGACAGCTAATCTTCAACAAAGGAGCTAAGAACATACAATGGAGAAAGGAAAGTTTCTTCAACAAATGGTGTTGGGAAAACCGGACAGCCACATGCAAAAGAATGAAGGTAGACCATTATCTTTCACCATACACAAAAATTAACTCAAAATGGATTAAAGACTTGAAGGTAATACGTAAAACCATAAAACTCCTAGAAGAAAATATAGGCAGTATAGCCTTTAACATCCATCTTAGAAGGATCTTTTCAAATGCCATATCTACTCAGGCAAGGGAAACAAAAGAAAAAATAAACAAATGGGACTTCATCGGACTAAAGGGCTTCTGTAAGCAAAAGAAACTAGGAACAAAATGAAAAGACAACCCACCAACTGGGAGAAAATATTTGCAAATCATATATCCAAAAAGGGGTTAATCTCCAAAATATATAAAGAACTCACACAACTCAACAACAACAAAACAAACAACCCAATCAAAAAATGGACAGAGGATATGAACAGACATTTTTCCAAAGAAGATATATGGATGGTCAACAGGAACATGAAAAGATGTTCAACATCACTAATCATCAGAGAAATGCAAATCAAAACTACAATGAGATATCACCTTACACCTATTAGAATGGCTATAATTACCAGGACAAAAAACAACAAATGTTGGAGAGAATGTGGAGAAAAAGGAAACCTCATACATTGTTGGTGGGAAAGCAAACTGGTGCAGCCACTATGGAAAACAGTGTGCTGATTTCTCAAAACATTAAAAATTGAAATACCATATGACCCAGCTATACCACTACTGGGTATTTATCCAAAGAACTTGAAATCAACAATTCAAAGAGACTTAATGCACCTCTATGTTCATTGACAGTGTGATTGTTCATTGACAGTGTGATTGTCATTATTCACAATAGCCAAGACGTGGAAGCAGCCCAAGTGCCCGTCAACTGATGAATGGATAAGAAGATTTGGTATATACATACAATGGAATACTAGTCAGCCATAAAAAAAGTTGATGGAAGTTGAGGGTATTATGTTAAGTGAGATAAGCCAGTCAGAGAAAGACAAACACTGTATGATTTCACTCATGTGTGGAAGATAAACAAACACGTGGACAAAGAGAACAAATTAGTGGTTACCAGAAGGGTAGGGGGATAGGCGGTGGGCATGAGGGGTAAAGGGGCACATATATATGGTGACTGACAAATAATAATGTACAAATGAAATTTCACAATGTTATAAACTATTATGACACCAATAAAAAAATAATTAAAAAAAAACTTTCTAGCTGGGGAGTCATTGCCCCTCCCAGGGCTAGCCAATTCTTGGAGACAGCCAAGGGTTCAGCCTACAGCACGCCTTTGATGTGCCAACTACCAATCTAGGGCCAGACCTCCTCTATCTGGCCCATACACCCCAGGAGGCAATATTCCTCTGCCAGGGCCAGGTACCAGACAACTAGAGACCACAGCCTGCCAAAATTATTCGAACTAGCCAATCTTAAACTCTTTACCCTGACCTGCCTTGCCTTTCCCACAGAAACCCCAATAAAGGCTGTGGCCCAAGCTCTCCCCTCACTTCTGTCTTCTGCCTCCACTGTAATGTTTTCCCCTGTGGCCCTGCATGGCATGCAGTGACTCCTTCTTTGGGACCTGTGAGTGTAATAAACTTCCTTCCAAGCCTAGTTCTCTTCTCCTCCTATGGCAACACCAACTTGACCTTACCATAACCTACACATACATTCTTAGAATAGAGAGAAAACCTACAAACAATTTATTAATACACAAGAATCATGTCCAAAGAATTGGTTAAGACAGAATTGCCAAGAAGAAACATTCACACCATGGAGGAGCTAGAGGACTGGAGAAAGGGAAAAAACAAGAGAGAGAGGTTGAGATGAAATTCTTATGACTCATTCCTTTGTTCTCTTTCTTGTGCACCCATTACATCCTACAGGAATGAGTCCACATGCATCTCCTATAACAAGTGATATTTCCCACTGTAGGAAAGAGGGCAATTTCATTCTCCCATTTTAACTGAGGGCAAAGATAATGACTGGATATTTTATATAAGGTTACTGGAGTTGAGTCTTTAAGAAATGAAGGAAAAATCATACTGGTTTTCTTTCATTGCTATCTGGTAAATGATGTCCAAGAAGAATTACTCAAGGTGATATAGGGCTGCATTCAGATAGAGGAAATGGTTACTAGAGTGTTGTAAGTGAGGCTCAGTCACCGAAAAAGCCATCTCAGGATTCTAAGGGATCTTTCAATCTTGCAGTGTAGGAGGTCAGAATGGCATTTTTAAATAAACAAATATGTAAACTACAGGCATGTACAGCCACACACACACACCACAGATACACCATCACACTCCCTTCGTCACTCTGCACTTTGTGCCTGCATTCATTTCAGACCATATCTCACTTCTCAAAGTCTTTATCAACTTCTGTGGCAGCTGCCTACAGTGCCTGGAAAGACCCCAAAAAGACAAAGGCCACAGCCCATGCAGGCAAGGAGGGTGTAGTGGACTCCCAGTGCAGACTTCCTCCTCTGGTTTATTAGGGAGCCACTGTTATAGGGCTGTGCACCCTTTGGAAATATCTGTCTGCCCCTGAGATACACTCTCATTCCCTGTGCCCTAACACCTCTGCTGAAACCTTCGTCCTATATTTCATTTCAGACAGCCTGAAGTACAGACAGCAGATATCATTATTCAGTTTAAGAAGAAAGAGAAGTGAAGGAGGGAGTCAGATGGTGGGGGTGGAGGGAGGGAAGGGAAAAAAAGATGAGGGGGTGTACATGTGTTTCAAGGTTTAATTCCTGTGTGGGAAGGTAGTAAGCAGAAAAAAAAGTGTTATAGCAAAATATCCTTCCAAAATTACTGTAACGATGTATTAAGGAAAGCCTAGGGAAGGGGTGACTGTGGTTTTAATTAGAATCTATGATGAGTTTCCCACTACACAGCAAAGCACTTTATACAGTTTCCTCAACTATATGTTAGTGACCTTGACTGCTGGTGGAACATATTAGCTATGAATCCTACTGTAAAGAGAGAGAGTCCAGAAGAATATGCTCCTGGTACATGTACATAGGTTGACAGAGTGCCATCCATCACACTGTTGGGAGCCGTTTCTCTTCCAAAGTCCTCCTTGGCAATTACCCTACTGTTCTGTTCTTCAGGAGAAGGGGTGTCTTCTCCCCTTTCTGGAGGGAAGAGGGTCCTGGCTCATGAAGATAATCCTGGTGTGTGCCTGGCCCAGGCTGGCAGGCTGGGTTCTAGGACCAGAGCAAACCTTCCTGTACAGGTGGAACTGAGGGGGAAGCACAGGAATGCCTAAATAAGGGGTTAGGGGCAGTCCATAAGGGGATGGGCACTTACCATGCCCTCACTCTGCTGTTGTTCTTTAACAATAAGATGCATCTTACTGCCTAAGCCTGACTGTAAACTCTGGAAGAACAGGAACTCTAGCTTTATTCATCTTGCTATCATATAGTAGGCTCTTCTTTCGATAAACATTTACTTCTCAGTTCACATCTTCAGAGGTGTCTGTGCTAACACTCTTCCTCGACCACTGCCCAGTGTGGGGCTGAACACAGATGAAGAGAAGGTGGGAAGCCAAGCTCCTGGGCAGCTTACCTGGGAGCTGTGCAGAAGCGGGAAGGAGCAGACACATGCTCTGCCCCAGTTGCAAAGGGGTTGCATCTCTGTACCTGCTCTTATTCTCCTGTCTTAAGCATGTGCACAAAGTAACCGAGCCCAACTCCTCCATGAAGAGTGAGGACACAGGGGATGGTGAGGTGGGCACACCCTCAGAGGGACACCTGGGCTATGGGATAATGCTGAGAAGCTCCTAGTATTTCTCTACCTTCTCAATCAGGAGCAGGCCTCTTCTCACCACAGGCTGCCCAGGGTCACATCAGCACCTGCATGGACCTCACAGATGCACCCTAAACCACTGAAGTGCACCCACATCCCACATAAGACAATGAACCATAGTTGACCAGTTAATGTGCTTTCATGTTATGTTGACATTTAATTACGTGTGTTCATTTCAATTTTGCAGTTCTCTTTTCCTATCATGGAGGCACTACCATTTTTTTCAGGTGTCCAGTATTTGTGTAGACCCTTGAAAAGTGTGGAGACCCGGAGCTCCCTGCCTAAGTGCCCACTGGGTAGAATGATCTGGCCGCCAAGCCTGAGGAAACCCCGATCCTGGTGCCATATTAGCTGGTGCCATGCGCTTCAGAATGCTTGGTCCTCTGCCAAGCTTCTCCTGGCTCCTCCCCAGCAGGGCCCACTCCTCCTCTCTGGTCCCCAGCTTGTGTGTGTGTGTGTGTGTGTGTGTACAGGTATCCCAGCATCAGTCTACTTTACATCCTTCATAGGTAATGCCCACCAAGTCTTACTCAGTTTGAATTGCCCAGCACAGTGACTGGTACATATGAACCTTCTCAACAAATACTGATTGAATAACTACTGGGTTCCATATCCTGTTCTTGCTTTGAGGGATCCAGCAAAGTATACATCCTAGTGGGATATCTGACGAATGAATGAATACATAAATGATCATGACCTATATCTATGGGCTCAGGGTTGTACGATCTCCAAGGCAACACAAAACATCCAATATATAACAGCATTTGTCATAGGAACCCAGGGCTTCCCTGCTCCCTAGAATCTTCTGAACGAGGCCCCTTGTGTGTCTGCCTGAGCCCTGAGTGCCCTGGCACTCAGCACTCTGCCCACTTCACCTCTGCCAGCTGCCTGGACCTGTAGCTGAGGAGAACTCCCAATGTAGGCCAGGCATGTCCTCCTGCCGCCCTCTTGAAGAGACAACAATCCTTCAGTTTGGTCAAATAGCACCAGCCCTGTATAGCAGATAGCATCTGGCTATCTCAATGTCCAGTCACTGAGTATGTTTTTCACCCAACTGACTTCTGCAAAGTGACAGCAAGCAAATAAGGGGGAGGGGGAGCCGAGAGATGTATCTTGGTATCAATAAGAGGAAAGGTTATGAACAGAATAGAGTCATTTGTTAACATAAGCCAGGAAGCAAATTCAGAACAAAACTGTAAGCCAGAAATTCAAAATTCTATATATTTAAAATATAATGTAATGCACTTAAATCTTCCCTTTAAATCTGGGATAGTGGAATTCTTTTACATATTTACATAACACATTTAGAACTCTTTCTAGAGCTCAGAAACTCCACGAAGATAAACATTAACCATAAACAGGATAAAACTTAATTTATTTTAATCAAACAACTGCAGCCTATCATTATCGTTAACATTTCTCCTCCACAAGAACTCTGCTCTCTTGCTCATTCTCTCTAACTAAAGGGGGTTCTTCTATTATCATAGCCCCAGAAAGCCAGCACACTTTATAAAGGAGACAGGAGGTCCCTTTCAGAAAATAACACTGCAATAAATAAAAACAACCACCAAACACTGGGATATGAGCAGCACACCCTCCTGTTCCGTCCCCACATTCAGCAGTAGCACCGAACGAACATCTGTAGTGTAAAAGCGGCGCCCATTAGCTCCTGCAGCTTGTTAGCATATTTTAATGCTGTGATCACAGCTTTCTATTTCTATCAAGGTGCTACTAGGTGCCAGACTCTGGATTCACACATTGCGTCATTATTGTCCCCAGTGAACAGATTACACAGCAATATTAGGGATGTGGTTGAAAGGTAATGAGAAGAGGTAACAGTGGGAAAGGCAGATGGAGCACCTGGCACTTTGTAATGAACGGATGAGTTGATCACACAGAGGGAGATTCTAATTTTAGTGGGCACTGGTGGACATTTTCTGCCCTGATGAACACCTCTTTCAAAAACCTGAAAATAATTACATTATTTACAAAGAAACACCTCTCTTGAATAAATATTGTGTCCAATATTTATCTCATTCAAGTTAATAACCGACATAAAGTCACTGATTCAGATGCTTTTTTGAGCCACAAGGGACTCTAGGGATCAAAACTGCCTTCCTTGCCAGGAGACCAAGAAAACCCAGGCCCAAGGTACTAACAAACCAAGGTCACTGCACAGAGTAGCAAAGCTGAAGAGTCTGTATTCTAACTCATTCCTGTGGCGCAAGTAATGCACAAATCCATTGTCATCCCAATGACATCACAAGTTTCAGTGCTGGGCCTCCAAGAAAAATATCATTAAGGGTCCTGCCCCTTCTGAAGTTTACACTCAAAGTTTCTATATAACCCTATGACAATTCACAGGTCTCCTGATTTCCATAATGCATGCACATGAACATATAGCACAGACATACCAGCAGCAAAGCAAAACAAAGTCTATCATCATTTCCTTCAAAGGGGAAAAGAGCTGGACCCTATATCTTTTCTCAAATACAATTCCAGCTGTTATTCAAATGTTGTATTTGAATAAATAAATTAAATCAATAAAATCCCATGACACACATGCTCACTCACATACACACACGCACCCCAGAGGGTGAGGGGGTGGAGGAAATAGGAAGAAGTTGGTAAAAGGAAATATTTTCAGCTATAAGATGAATAAGCCCTGAGGAGCTAACGTAAAACAGGGTGACTATACTTGATAACGCTGTATTGTATAAATGAAATTTGCTAAGAGAGTAGAACTTAAATGTTCTCACCAAAAAAAAGAGAAAGATAAATATGTGAGGTGATGGATGTGTTAATTAACTAGACTGGGGGAATCCTTTCACAACATATACATACACAAATCACCATGATGTACACTATAAATATCTTACAATTTTGTCAATGACACCTCAATAAAGCTGAAATATAAAAAAAAAATTTTTTTAAAGAAAGTTGCAGGGGCCGGCCCGGTGGCGCAGCGGTTTAGTCCGCGCTTGGCAGCCCGGGGTTCGCCGGTTCGGATCCCGGGCGCCCGCCGACGCACTGCCTGTCAGCCATGCCGTGGCGGCGTCCCATATAAAGTAGAGGAAGATGGGCACGGATGTTAGCCCAGGGCCAGTCTTCCTCGGCAAAAAGAGGATTGGCAACGGATGTTAGCTCAGGGCTGGTCTTCCCCACAAAAAAAAAAAAAAAAAAAAAAAAAGAAAGTTGCAAGGTACAACCAAGATGTTGACCGCTATGACTGCGAATCCTTCCTACATCAGTATTTTTTTCAACTCCCCAGCCCCAAGCTGACTGGTGGCAGAAGACCCCAAGTATCCTGTACTGCAAAGACCTGTCCCATGAGGTAATCTTTCCTCCTCTCTTTCAGCTCAGTATCTCCACCTCAGAACCAGGTTTTGCCCAAGTCTCCCAGGAGGAAGCTTTTCCCCTTCTCTATGCTGGATCCCTTCCCCCTCTAGACTTGCTCATGGGGTCCTCCTCCTCCTCTAGAGACACCAAGTGGCCTCTCCAAGATATCCCCCTGCCCTGAAATGACTGCAGTCTCTCACTCCCTCCCTTCCTCCTTTCATGGCACTGAGAGCCTCTGAGGGCTGTCAGGTGCTGTGCTGGGCCCTGAGATTACAGCAATGAGAGGTGGGCTACAGAGGCATAGCAGACCGCATACTGGGGGACACCCCAAACTGGGGGATACCTCCAGGCTGAGGCACACACTAACTACCTATCTATTCATCTCCTGGTGTGAGTTTCACACTGATTCCTCCAAATTCTTTTTTTACATAATCTTAAAAATTATCACAGGAGTATGACTATCTTCAAAAACTTGAAAAGGTCCCACTTGTGGCAAATGTGCTGGGGGCCTGTCCCCTCTAATAACCTTCCCAGTTATGTTTCCATGTCTCTGCCCTCACGGCACACCAAATTCACCTAAAGGCCACCCACTCTGTGGAGAAGGGTCCTTCCAGTTGACTCCCTCTTCATTCTCTGTGGTTCTCTGTCACTGCCTAACCTGACAAATTAGTATGAGGACATTATATAGTGGAAAGAAAACTGGCCTAAGAGATAGGAAGCATTCACATCAGGGTCTCTGCCAGTGACTATTTTTGTGACTTTAAAAAAGTTATTTACACTCTCTGGGTTTAAGTTCCTCTGTCTATAAAGTGGAGTACAAAGCTAGGTGATCTCTAAAGACGTTCATGCACATAATTGCTTTGTAACATAGCCTCACTCTCTTACACAAAAACCTTCAATGACTTCCTTCAGGACAGAGAATAAAAACTATTTGGCCTGACATCTCTGAATTTCTAGAATCTGGCCCCAAGCTACCTTTCTAGCAATGCTCCTCAAAATCTGCCCTTGCCTCCAAGCAAGCTGGCTTATCATAGCAATTCCTAAATGACATCTCTGCTAACCCATTCCCCCATTTGTGCTCCCGGCCCATGCTGCCAGGCTGCTCAGGAAAGTGAGAGTTCTCCAGAACCACTCCCCCATGATGAGGTCGCCCTGAGCACCCAAGCTCAAAGACATTTTCCCTGCTATCCCACACATTGGCACTGGAGAAACTGTCCTGAACCTTAATGGATCTTATCAAGTATACTGTTTTGCACTACAAGGAAACAGCTGGAAAGCAGAGACCACATCCTATACATCCTGCACCCACTCCATCCCCCCTGTGCCCCCTACACCCACCCCATCCCCCCGTAACACCTGCACCCACCCCATGACCCAGCCCCATGCCTCTCACATATTCAACACTCACAAAAATACTCTCCGTGAAATATGCTCCCCAAAAGGAATGTGTTGCTACTATTTAGGATATCATTTCCTGCAAGTAACTACCCCACACATGTTTTCTCTAGAGCACTCCCCAGTCTCCTGTCCAGATATTATCTTTCAATAACTTTTTCAATTCTTTTTCAACAACTTCTGAAAATCAATCAGTGCTGGTATCTTGTCTTTTGGGGAGAAGCTAACTGCACTGGCCATCAGTTCCTGTCATTTCCAGATTAAAACGTCCCAACATGAGAATAACATGGAACCACAAGTGCATGAGGAGGCAGTGGCCATTGGTTCCTGATGGTCTTGTGGGGAGTGAGCAGGATGCACTGGTAGATCTGAGAGAGTGAAGACCCTTTCCATCTTTTAAGATCAGATTGGCATTTAAAAACTTGGTTTCATGCCAAGCCCTCTCCTCATAAAACAGACAACACTAGACACTTCTATCTTCTAAGCATATGTAACAGGAAGGGGGGGATCTCTCTGAGGGGTGCATGTTCCTTGGTTGCCCTTCTGTGGAAAATTAAGTCAAGTCATAGACATAGGCCTAAATCAAGTCAAAGAAGGTAAATAATTTTCCTTGCCTGGCTCAGCCACTACCCTCATGACAGGGAGAGCCACCGCTGGGTTTCAACCTGCTACCTGCTGGTTGGCACATTCAGACTGGTTGGAGAGGCTGCCAGTCTGAGCACACTCCACTGCTGCACCTTACCAGAACAATTCCTGAGCCTTTTCCCCAAGATCTAAGGAGAAAAGGGTCAAGAGTTTATCTCAAGTTCCTTTTTCTTCCAAATGAATAATGGAAGCCCAGAACCCCCACTAAAGATAAAGAGATACAGATAAGGAGGCAGCACGCCCAGGCACCCATTCCAGAACAGTCATGTGCCAACGTGAGAGCAGGTACCTTTTCTCAAAAAGGGGGAATAATACTATATTCTCCTAGCCAACACACATACACGAGCCCACGAGTCACCCCACAAAATCTCTGGAGTCTTTGAAAAAGGCAGATGTGTGGTTTTGTTCCTCTGATTATAAGGGCTAACAGAACCAAGAGGCACTGGGGTTCTGCCAACTGTTGTGGTTTGCCTCCCAGAAACCCAAAGCCATCAGTGTAAATTGGCATTGTGCCCCCACACTGCACCTTGTTGCCACAAACAGACACTCCTAATAGGTTATCCAAAGGGTGGGAGAGTTTATGCCCTAAGTATAACAGTCTGATGGGGACAGCAGGCAAGAGTTTTAGGGAAAGAAGATGCCTTTCTGAAAGACCTCTGTACCTTCTGGATGACCTTGGCAATATTTCTGAAAAGAGCCATTTTGGAACAAGGATGGAATTGCTGGCTGCTTATGGCTGCAGCTCTTAAATACAAGATTTCTTTCTTTCCTCTCTAGAAATTGTGTACTTTAAGAATATTTTTCATCTCTGATTTCCTTTTCTTTCTAGGAAGGAAGAAACAAAAATCATCTACTTTTCTCTCTTCTGTTAGCTCTTAGGACATACAAGAATGGATGAAGGAGTAAAAAAAACAATTATTGCTAAATTTAGGTTATTGGAATTTTTTCCAAATTAAAAGCCTATGCTAGTGTCTCCACTGAGACATGACTAAAAGAGCTAGGAGCCCAGATGGTTAATTCAGAGGTTTGACCCTCTGAGGGTCACTCCACCTCTGTAGTACAGAACATATCACATGACAGTTAATTTCAGCTTTATTTCTGTGATTACTCAGAGATGGTCTCTTCCAAGCTTTACTGTAGACCCTCCTGGGTAATTTTTCTAAAGCAAATATATGACGAATGACAGCAAGCCCAACAACGAAGCCCCTCCCAGTTGAGCTGAGTCATGCTCTTCTTGCCGGTGGTCCCTTTGCCTTCCCCCATAATTTCATCCTGATAGCAATACACTCTTTCCCCCACCACTGCCACATCTAGATTGTGAGTTTTCATGAGTAGAAACACACTGCTTATGTCACGTAAACTCCATTCCTGGCACCGAGGAAATACTGAGTAAAACAACCATCAGAAATTGGCCATGTACTCAAGCATAGCTAAGCAGGGGCTCATGAGATTTTTACTTCATTTCCTACGGCACCATTTGCAGAGCTGCTTGTGATGAGATCCAGCTCTGGAAAGTTCTCAGAGAGTCATCAGAAATGAAAACAAGCCAGGTGAGTCTCTAAAACCCTCCTAATTAAGAGGCTAAACCCTGGAAAATGAACAGTCAGGACAGACAGTCTCAACTCAAGCAGTACTAGTCTCATCAATACACACAATTAATACAGGTCATCCAATGGTCTGCATTCTTGTTTTAATGACCCAACAAGATGTCCTCCTTTTCTGCTCTTCTCTGGCCTTTCGAGGACCATGTCTGAATTAAATCATTCTGCATTCTGTAGCGGAGTACGGTTTAAATCAATAGTGTTACCATACTACAACTCTCCTTTCACACTCTCCCTCATGCCTAATATTAGTCAAGTTTGCACTAAAATTGATCAGTAACAGAGGGCGTTTTCTCTTTAACACCCCCTCCAAATCTAACCTCCCGCCCACCTCCCTCCCACCCTGGCCTCCCCCAGGAAGCAGGATCCGCACTGATTTCTATCTGATTACAGGAGAGCTTGCCCTGACTTTCCCCAGTTACTTAAGCCGGCGTCTCACTGCGTGTCCTTAGAGACCAGGGCTTCGCTCAGGCAGAGAGTGTCTAGACAGTATTCATGACCCATCTGTCTGGCACGGCCGAGCGGATGGCAAACTCTATTAGAACTGAAACCATTTTTCCCTCCTCCTCCTCCCATCTCTCTCTCCCTTTGCAAAGCAGGAATCTGACACTGAAAATTACTATCATTGTTGCAATTCTCAAAATAGCACCGCCAGACTTTCATTAACATCCATGCTAGACTACTAAATATTTAAAGAAGTGGATAAATTTCATCTGAGGTGGGACAGTCCCCCACACATGAAAGCAGTAACAGAATCAAAATGTAAATCTAAGAGGTTGTTTTTATCCACGTAAATTTAGTGTCACAGCAGGAGGAAATGATGCCTAAGGTTTATTGAAACTTTCCCTCCCATTTGTTCTCTGCCTTTGTTTATTTGAAAAGGCAGAATTGCCTTTCAAGACCCTACAAGATTTTAATTGATCAGAAAACTCTCTTGGAGAAACAAAGGCCGCAAATCAAAGGGGTGGGTAGGGGAGGGGCCCTCCTCTTTGGCAAGGAAGGAGGAGGGTGAACGCTGCCAGCGCTTCCTCTGTGACTCACCCCACAAAATACACCCAGGTGGAAAGCTTGTTGCCACTGACAACCTACAACCTGATTGGGCTCAGGTGAAGAGATGCATATCCTCCTCCTCACCTTGTTTTAAATACCAACTTGGATCATTTTCACACGGCAATAATTGTTTTGCCAAGGATTCTTTTTTCTTTTCTTAAGTTGAAAAAGGGGGCAGGGAGCCCTGTCAAAAGAATACACATTGCTCTGCAAAACAGCCTGATTCACTCAAAGCAGTCTCTACTACTGGCCTAGACCAGAATTAAGCAAATGGAACTTTCAGAGCCCACGCCCCCCCACCCCACCATGCTCTGGACACAACACAACATACTGGAAGACCCCTGTCCCACCTTCCTTGCAGACAGCAACATCAAAAGTCTAATCCACTGAGTGCTTAAGGGTCCAAGAAGCAGGAAGAGGCCCACTCCTCCTTTGGCACAGCTGAAGGAGTCTGAAGGGACCACAGCGTTCACACAAGATCCAGCAGGAAATTAGGGGTCTAGGGCTAAAAGCTCACATCTGGCCAAGGAGGGTGCTTGGTGCTCACAGCAGGTGAAGGAGGAAGAGTAATAGCAGAAACAGAGCCGCTCTGTTCACTGAGTACCACCGAACTTGAGTCACACGATCTCTCATGTGCACAGCTGTCATCGCACTCACCCCCCTGACAGGGAAAGTAAAACAGAGAGGGGAACCGACTTCCCCCAGGTCACGTAAATAATACACAGCCCAGGAGGAATTGAAGAAGGGATTAATTAGATAATCAATTAGTAGAAGAAACTGAAAGAAACTCAACAAAACTAATGATCCTGAATACACTGGGGATCCTGCGTTAATTTTTTGTAATCTATTCGAAAATCCAGGATGTAACCAAGATTATCATCATCTATATATCAATTAAAAATTTACATATAAACACTTGCTCTTGGAACACTCACTTCTATGGGGCTTCATAATAATGGACTATTTGATCTTCACCCCTCAAACCCTACAAACCTTTAAAAACTGATGAGTAAATCCGTGTCTTCCTTGAAAAATATCATGAAAAAGAAAACACACACCCAGAAGCAAAACCAAAACCACAGTCTGAGTTCAATTCCCAATTGCAGCATGTTCTTGTGGTGTGACTCTGCATAAATTACCTAACCTTTCTGAGCACTGTTTCCTATGAAGTCTTTCTAGGATGATTTTGAAAGATAAATGAAATGATGCATGTAAAGAGCTGGCAATCAGCAAATGGCAGCTCTCTGCCTATCTCATCTCCATCCCAAGAAGCTGCAGGCCTTCAGATAAATTCCTTGCACCCACTGGTCATCAAAGAAAGGGAGCAGTGTTGCCACTTCATCTTTAAATAAGGGATGATGAGATACACAGGAAATAGAAATGGGTGAAAAACCAGGGTCGGTGAGCTCCTGGTGTGCACTCTTGTTCTTGAACATTCAAGATGATAAAGACAGGTTATGACTGGGAGGGATCTAAGAGGTCTCCTAGCACAGCTTCCTCCCCAGCAGTATTCCTGTTACTTGTCCACTAAGGCTTTGCTGAGAAACACAAATTACTATGACAGACATGACCGAGGCAACTGGCAAGAGTTTAATGTGGACTGTATATTAAAAAATATTACCATGTCAACATTACATTTTCTGGGTTTTGTCAACTATACTACGGTTATGGAAGAAAATGTCTTTTTCTTTGGAAATGCACTTTGAAGTATTTTGAGGTAAAGAGATACAAAGTCTGCAACTTACTCTGAACTGGTTCAGAAAAATTAAAATGTAACTATATAAGAAACAGAATAATAAAAAGGATAAATTTCATAACTTTATTCTAAGTTTGGAAATTATTTCAAAATAAATTTTAAAAGACAGCAAATAAAGAAACAGGGCTGTAAATGAAATAATATTTATCGAGCATTTACTGCTCACCAGGCATTATTCTAACTGCTTCACCCAAACTATGTTATTAAATCCTCAGAACAACTCTTTGAGGGAGATACCAATATTATCATCTTCATATTACAAATGAGAAAATCAAGGTACGAAGAGGTTAGGCAACTTGCCTAAAGCCAGTCAGTGAGTGGTGACTTTAGGATTGGAACTCAGGGCCTTGATACTGTACTTTGTAGTTTAAACAAATTGTAGGACCAGCCTGAGAACCTAATCACAGTTTATAATGTTGTTTATAACATTGTGTCCACAGGAAAATATATTCTCCCAGTAGCAATATGAAATGCAGGGTGCCAGGGATACACTGGCATAAAATGGGGACTTGACCCGGGAAGATTTATCAGGTAACTGAAGCTACACACTACGCCCACACTCAGACAGACATGCTCACACACACTCTCACACACCCAACACACTCATTCACGCACACACCACACACAGACTCACACACTCTTGCATACACTCATACTTCTTTAGTGCCCAGCAGGAAGCTTTTCACATTTCTTCTGCCCTTGGCATGAACCAACCCTTCAAATGTAGCATATGGATATTCAGAAGTCAAAGGTTTGTCTCTCAAGGGTTGCCATATTGGGAAACCTTGACCCCAGTAAAGCACGGTAAAAGTCTATCATACTATTGGTAACAGAATAAACACTTTACACTAGTGTAGCATTATACTCTGGTTAGTTTCAGTGTTTATGGTAACCAAATATACATTGTAATGACAGACAATTTGGGGGGACGTACCTTATGTCATCTCCTTTCTGTGTCCTATCATGCAGGCTGCCAGGCTTGTACAGGTTATTTTCAACCCTCCAGTTCCACTAGCAGGGCACTAGGCCATGTAAAACAAAAATTTTTTTCATCCTCTAGTCAGACTTGAGTTTTCTAAAATAATCACCTTCATCCATTCACTCAGCAAATATTTACAGGGCCATGCACCATATGCTATATATTCCATATAATGATATGTTACATATGCCATTTACTTTATGCTATATACGCCATGCACTGTATACTATATATGCCATGCTACGCACTATGGTAGGCAGTAGGGCTACAGCAGAAATCCTTACAGGCACTGTTCGACTGAAGGCCACGCTTGCAGCATGCTGGGAAGCAGCAGAGGGAACATAAATGGTTTCAATTCAATTCAATAAATACTTTTCAAGGTTCATATGTACAGTCCATGCTATGGGTGTCAGAGCTTCCAAAAATGCAAGCATAGCCCCTGCCTTCAAGGAGCTTAATATCTAGAGAGAATTATACTTGTATAGGCATATCTCCTTTTATTGTGCTTTGCTTTATTGTGCTTCACAGATAATGTGATTTTTACAACTGAAGGCTTGTGGCAACCTGTATTGAGCAAGCCTATTGGCACAATTTTTCCAACAGCATTTGCTCATTTTGTGTCTCTGCACCACATTTTGGTAGTTCTCACAATATTTCAAACTTTTCCATTATTATTATATTTGTTATGGTGGTCTGTAACCAGTAATCTTTGATGTTACTATTGTAATTATTCGGGGGGCACCATGAACCGCATCCATATAGGACAGCGTTGTGTGTGTTCTGACTGCTCCACCAACTGGCCATTCCCCATCTGTCTCCCTCTCCTCTGGCCTCCCTATTCCCTAAAACACAACAATATTGCAATTCAGCCAATTAATAATCCTACAATGGCCTCCAAGTGTTCAAGTGAAAGGAAGAGTCGCATATCTCTCAATTTAAATCAAAAGCTAGAGATGATTAAGCTTAGTGAAGAAGGCGCATCAAAAGCTGAGACAGGCTGAAAGTTACGCCTCTTGTGCCAAACAGTTAGCCCAGTTGTGAATGCAAATGAAAAGTTCTTGAAGGGAATTAAAAGTGCTACTCCAGTGAACCCAAGAATGATAAGAAAGCAAAACAGCCTTATTGCTGATATGGAGAAAGTTTTAGTGGTCTGGATAGAAGATCAGACCAGTCACAACACTCCCTTAAGCCAAAGCCTAATCCAAAACAAGGCCCTAACTCTCTTCAATTCTATGAAGGCTGAGAGAGGTGAGGAAGCTGCAGAAGAAAAACTTTAAGCTAGCAAAGGTTGGTTCATGAGGTTTAAGGAAAGAAGCCATCTCCAGAACATAAAAGTGTAAGGGTAAGCAGCAAGCACTGATGTAGAGGCTGCAGTAAGTTATCCAGAAGATCTAGCTAAGATAACTAAAGAGGTGGCTACACTAAGCAACAGATTTTAATGTAGACAAAACAGTCTCATATTGGAAGAAGATGCCATCTAGGACCTTCATAGCTAGAGAGGAGAAGTCAACACCTGGCTTCAAAGCTTCAAAGGACAGGCTGACTCTCTTGGTAGGGGATAATGCAGCTGGTGGCTTTGAGTTGGAGCCAATGTTCATTTACCATTCCAAAAATCCGAGGGCCCTTAATAATTATTCTAAATCTACTCTGCCTGTGCTCTATAAATGAAACAACAAAGCCTGAATGACAGCGCATCTATTTCCAATACGGTTTACTGAATATTTTAAGAGCACCGTGGAGACATATTGCTTGGAAAAAAAAGGTTCCTTTCAAAATATTACTGCTCATTGACAACGCACCTGGTCACCCAACAGCTCTGATGGAGATGTATAACGAGATTAATGCTGTTTTCATGCCTACTAACATAACATCCATTCTGCAGCCCATGGATCAAGGAGTAATTTTGACTTGCAAGTCTTATTACTTAGGAAATACATTTCGTAAGGCTATGACTACCACTGATGGTGATTTCTCTGATGAATCTGGACAAAGTCAATTGAAAATCTTCTAGAAAGGATTCACCATTCTAGATGCCATTAAGAACATTTGTGATTCATGGGAAGAGGTCAAAATATCAATGGGACTTTGGAAGAAGTTGATTCTAACCCTCATGGATGACTTTGAGGGGTTCAAGACTTCAGTGGAGAAGGTAACTGCAGACATGGTGGAAATAGCAAGAGAACTAGAATTAAAAGTAGAGCCTGAATTGCTGCCATCTCATGATAAAATTTGAATAGATGAGGAGTTGCATCTTACGGATGAGCAAAAAAAGCGATTTCTTGAGATGGAATCTACTCCTGGTGAAGACGCTGTGAAGACTGTTGAAATGACAACAAGGGATTTAGAATATTACATAAACTTAATTGATAAAGCAGCGGCAGGTTTTGAGAGAATTTACTTCAATTTTGAAAGAAGTTCTACTGTGGGTAAAATGCTATCAAACAGCATCGCATGCTACAGAGAAATGTTCGTGAAAGGAACAGTCAACAGATGCAGTGAACTTCATTGTTGTCTTATTTAAAGAACTTGCTACAGCCACCCCAACCTTCAGCAACCACCACCCTGATCAGTTAGCAGCCATCAACACTCAGGCAAGACCCTCCACCAGCAAAAAGATTATGACTCACTGAAGGCTCAGATGATAGCATTTGTTAGCAATACAGTATTTTTAAATTAAGGTACGTACTTTGTTTTTTTAAACATAATGCTATTGCATGCTTAATAGACTACAGTACAGTATAAGCATAACTTTTATATGTACTTGGAAACCAAAAAAATCATGTGACTCACTTTATTGTGATATTTGCTTTATTGCAGTGGTCTGGAACTGAACCCGCAATATTACCGAGGTATGCCTGCCTGTACACATGTAATGATCAAGCAGAACAGACAACATCTTAAGAGAGGCACAAAGTGCTGCAGGGTTTAAGCAGGAGAAATTATTTCTGGTTATGGGGATGGGGTCAAGAAGGGTGACCAACTTGTTATAACCGGCAGATGGTCAAAACACTAAATACCAAACCAGAAAATAGCAAAGGAGGAATTGGTCTGGGGGTGGAGGGAGAAATAATTGATTCAGCTCTGAACGCTCAGAGTTTGAGAGGCTTGGAAGAGGCCTTACAAGCAGTTGGACACATTGGTCAGGCTGAAGATAAAAATATGGGTGCGGTTTTGATGACATGTGGTGTCTGGAATTACCCAGGCAAGGGCAAGGAGTGAGAACTGTGGGCCAAGGCTGGAACCTGGGGGACAGAGGAGCTGCCAAAGAAAAGGAACAGCTGGAGGTGTCCATAGAGACGAGTCAGCTGCAGATAGATCCTGTGACCCAAGGGAACAGAGAATCTCAAAAAGGGGATGATCAACCTTATCAATTGCAGAGAAAAGACTAGTAAAAAAAAAGAAGAAATGGAAAAAAAAGTCCAGTGGATTTGACAAGGAGCAGCAAAAGCAGCTAGGAGAAGGGGAGGAGAAAGAAGGGGTTGGAGAGGGAGCAGTCAGGGGGCTGTCAAGCTGTCTTCCAAAAGCAGTAGAAGGCAAGCTGGCACTGGGAGGGAAAGGGACAGGGAACGGATGGAGGGTAAGCAGGGCAAGTCTGGACAAGTGTGGAGGAAACCAGGAAAGGGCTCCAACTAGGGAACTGCAAGGATTCTCAGGGGAGCTGAGGGCCCCATCTGAGTGGAGGCTATGTCCAGTCATAGGATGGTGCCCGTTAGCAGTGGAGGGCTTCTCAGTAGGAGTTGGAGAACAGAGTACAGCCCTGGGGTCTGCAAGGTGGGTGCAGCAGAGGGCGGTGGGCTCAGAGGCACAGGGTTGTAAAAAGGCACTTCAGGAAATCACAGGTAAGTAGGTGAGAACGAGGGGCAGGAGGAAGCTGAGAGTGCTTGGGAGGAAAAGGTAGGACTAACCAAGTGAGCTGATGGAGCAGGTGTGAGGGAGTGAGCTCACGAGACTCCCAAGTGCTGGGGGACAGGGTCAGAACCTGCACTCCTGGAGTTTCACTTCTTTGAAGTTGAACAGGCCATTGGGGATCACAGAATCCTGGATAAGACCTGGAAGTTGGTCACCCAAGTGCAGCAAAGGGGGTTTCTAAAACAGTTTCGTGTGTACGTCAAACATGTTTTTAATTCATCGGTTCATAATGACACATAAAGAAAATCTCATTGGTTACCTCAGAAGGGCAAAAGGGGACTTTCTCATTAAGAAAACTGATCCTATATGATATCTATTTTATGGTAATCACACAGTTGATGGGGAGTTTCCCTTTATACAAGTATTCCCACTAATAAATGGAGACAAAAGGATAAAATCAGGTTATGACAATTTTGCAACCCCTAATGACTGATAATCATCACACAACAGCGAGACAACCAGACAGGATGAACCTCCCGACGGAAGACAACAGCACCTATGAAGTCACTTCACACACACAACATTCAAACCTCAATCTCCTTAAACCTCTAGACCTAACTACCCACTCACAGGAATTATAAGGGACAGAGAAGCACATTCAGTGACTTCATGGGAAAGCATTCAGCAAAATCCAGAATGTGGAAACTCTACAGAACAAACAATCCAGACTCTTCCACGAAAAATGATAAGTAGGGAGAACTTATAGAGTAAAAAATTCTTAAGGGACATATCAATCCATCCTGAAGCAAAGCTTGGAGCTTCTTTACATCTTGGTTCAAACAAACGAACCGTAAACAAAACAAACATTTATAAGACAACTGGAAAAATATGAACTCTAACAGGATATTTCATGATGTTAGAGAACTATTGCTAATGTTTACTGAAATAATTACAGAAAAAAAAAATAAAGGTCTGGCCTTTGTGAGCCTGGGTGTAGACAGGTTTTCTATGTGGTTATGAGTCTGGTCCCAAACACAAAATACTTGGTGCTAACTAAACTTATTGTGGTAACCATTTCACAACAAATGTAAGTCAAGTCATTATACTGTACACCCTAAACTTATATAGTGCTACATGTCAACTGTAATGAAAGAGGGAATGAATGAATGTATAAGCAAACTTGGGAGACAGAAAGTTGACGGCCAAAGGTTAAGTACAGGGTAGTATAGCTCAGTGCGGTGCCTAAAGCTGACTGCTGTCTTAAGCCTAGGTGACAAGTAGGATGCCAGTCCCTTTGGCAAAAAAAAAAGTGAAGAAAGTGGGAAGAGCTGACTTGGGAAGAAGGACACTCAGCTCAGATTTTAATATGTTGAATTTTATCTTATTTAGTTGTTATTACCCTAAATGGCCTTGGGGGAAAAAAAAGTTTCCTTCTGAAAAAGTCCTGAAGCTAAAATTCTGGCTTAATTGGATACACTATATTAGCTTCAGTTCATTTGATTTTGAGATTCAGTTTAAGAGGCCACCTATCGAGAAAGAAGCAAGTTCCCCCTCCAGTAGGGATGGGAGCTCCTCCACTCTCCACTTTCCCTGAATTGGATCCTCTCAGTTAATTGGAAATTCCGCTGAAGCTGAAAGTGAAAGTTGTTCCCATTGACTGCTGGCTTCGTTTCAACTTTGGTTTTACTCTTAAAGTCTAGTGGCATGAATTCCTTAGCAGCGATTGCTTAAGGAAGGTCTGTTCTTGCCAACACTTTCAAAGAACACAGCTCTTTCCAAGGCTGTTCAATTATTGCTTCTGGGAAGTCCAAGGAACTCTGCTCTCCCCCAACAAGATATGGCAAAGGAGCTTTGAAAATGTAGTGTAATAGAAACATTCAGCTTGGTAGGAATGGTGAGGCAGAGGGTCCACTGAGTGAAAGTCTGGGAGCGGTGATGCCAGCATCACCCAGGCAACAGGCAGGCTGTGCAGCTTTCCCCTGCATATGCGCAGCAGACCCACAGGCACTCCGTCTCTTTTCAGAGACAAGGGCAGAAGGTGTGTAGCATGGCTTACGGGCTTTTCTCTGAGGGCCCAACCCACCTTTCCAACTCTATCTTAGGCTACCCCCACCCCAGGCCTCCTGTCGAATCAGGGCGTCCACCGTCACTCTCCCCGCACTCATGCTATTCTCAGCCCTAACACTGCCCTCTCCATGCCACCCATCATGCCTCCTCCATGAAGCTACCATGACTACTAGTCCAACCAGTTCTGTAAACTCATGAACCACTAACTGCTGAAACCACATTGTGGAAATCTTTCAGGTTCCCAACCTGACTATCAGCACTTGACTGTTATTCTTGATAATGGGATCTATGTTTTCCTTCATCCCCCACAATGCCTGGAACAATGACCAAAGAAGGCACTTAATAATTTTATTTGTAAATGTAATAATTTGTATAAAAATAATTCTATTTTTATAAATAATTTTATTTGTATAATTTGCATTTTTAGTGCTCAGGAGTACAAAATTTTTATAGAGCAGACAAGAGAAAAGACATGAGAAAAGTCAGCAATTTAGGCTGATAGCATTTTCCCTCTTCTGCAAAAAGATGCATCCAGCAAAACTCTTTCCCTATGAGACAATCAACACCAGCCCAGTCCTCCACATCTGTGCAAAACACTTTGGGGCTCACAGAAAAATAAACTAGCCTGAGTCAATGGATAGCTTGACCATAGTTAGCAAAGTAGAGAAGCAGGTGAAACCACTCAGTCTAGGTTCCAAAAACATTTTTGAAGAGAAAAATTATTTACAGCTACTGTAAACAGGACTTCCATTAGCATTAGCGTTGCTGACTTCACAAACGACAGTTCCTTCTAATCTTAATTCATGCTAAATTCTAGAGACAGAGATGACCAAGACATCTGAGTCATGGTGCATGCCCACAGCCAACAACATAGACAGAAAACTGATTCTAGCCCATCTAGAAATCCAGAAGATTCTACCTTGCTTTACCCCAAGCGCAATCAAATAGCAAAATGTTGAATGTTTCCTCCAGGCAGGAACAAAGCAGATTAAGTAAACAAATCTTCTTCAACAGAAACAAGGAGGAGGCACTATTTGTTTTTCTGGAATGCAACACTCTATAGACAAGAATTCCTATAATACTTCAAGTTCTCAAGGTGGAGAAGAAGGGGAGCCTCTGTGAAGAGCATATTGTCCATCTGCTGTAGGAAACACACTGGTAAATCCATTAAAACTCACTTACAAATGGACAGCCTCTAAGCCTTGTTACACAGCTATTAATAGGAAGTAAAATATCCTTTGTTTACTCTGTATTCTTGCCCGACAAGGTATGGGGAAAAGAATATGTTCTTTCGATATTAGATCATCCTCCAGCATCAACAAAGAGCAGGGAAGCTACAACCTTTCCCAAAGGCTCCTGACCACAAAGAACAGACCAGATACAACAAACTCAGAGCAAGTGTCCCAAAGTGACAAATGGGGCCTGCTCCCTCTAGTGCTTGCAGAGAACCGGGGGAAAGCAGTGTAAAGGGGGCTGCTGGCCAGATCACAGCAAGTCACCTTCGGCTGGCAGACTTCCCCAGAAGGCCCGCCCCAGGGGACAGAGTAGGTGGGAAACATCCAGAACCTTTGGGGATGAACTCACCTTTGAACACCTGGAAACTCCTGTTACATAAGAAGAGAGGCTCTGGCATTCAAGACTAGATGATACAAAGTCATTATGGTCCACCTCCCCAAGAAAAGCCAAACAATGAGTGGGGATGATGACAGTCATGATGCAATTATGTAGACTACGCTTTTCATGTATATTATTTCATTTAAATCCTCATAGCAATCTTACTTGGCAGAAATTATTCCCATACCCAAACAGAGAAACTAAGCCTTAAAGGGGTTCAGCCACTTCCTTAAGCTGGAATTTGAACCCAAGTCAACCTGAAGCCACAGCCATGGTCTTGCCCTTTATTATTCTGTCCCCTGGCTCTCAAGTCTCTTAAAAAAGAGCACATTGTAAATAATCTCCCATTTTAGCTATATCTGAACAGTAGGCACCAACAGTTTGCCAACAGGATCTTAGGGTTCCTCTTTTAGAGCAAACTCTTGTAGCTGCGTGGGCAACGCTGAGCCATTTATAGATGTAACTGCTTCACCTGGCTTCTAAGCAAAATTAAAGTGTTCACATTTTAAAAAGTGAACGGAGAGGATATTTGGAAACAGGCTTTAAAACTAAAAAAGAATGAGAAAGAGAGCGAGGCAAGGGGAAAGGGAAGAGTGTTCAGTACAATAGGAGGACTGCAGTGGAAGGACCCTGAGGTGAAGGAGAAGCACCTTTAAGATACAGAGAAACAGTCTATGAAGCACCCCAGGGCAGGGGCCAAAGCTGTGGTCTGCCTGCTTTTCACACAGAACTCTCAAATCTAGTCGAGGTACTATACATGATCATAATATTCTCTCCACAGTTCATCATGTATGTGTTTGCTGTTACTCAAGTCTAGAGAAAACAAAATAAGAAATTGCCTTTACATTGCCCTTCTTCTTCTAAGACCCCCTGGCTTGAGTCTAGCTGACATATATCAAGTGCTTAGCACCAGCAAGATTCTGTTCTAAGTGCTTTATGTGGACCATCCCACTCAATCCTCAGGACACTCATTCTCATGCCCCATTGTGCAGATGAGGGCACAGAGCTGCCCAACTGTTGGGTAAGCATCAGGGCCAGGATTCCAAACCAGCAGTCAGCCTTGGGGCAGGCAGGACAATTAACTTCAGAGACCCCTTCCCAGTGTCCAGGCAAGCTGCATTATATAAATGACAGCGCTGAAGACCGCAGGCTACTGCACAAAACATCACCAGAGGAAACACACAAACCAAACACCAAGAAAGCACACTCCTAACCTTAAATTGTCTTCTCAAAGTATAGAGATGGGACTCTAAGAATGCAAAATATAAGGAAATACAAACTAACACAACAGGAAAACAACTGTACTATTAGACTCTCGAATTTAGCAAGCATAAAGAGCAGGCTTAAAATTCGCTAGGCAGAGTCATTTTCTGAGCTTTCCCCCATATAAAAATACAGTAGGAATAGAGAAAATTGTTTCTTTTTAAAAATCTCCTCACATTTCACATTGCAGTATCAGTATTTACATAGTCTGATTTCCATAACAAAAAATGTAAAAATCTGTAAGCAAAAACAAATATAATTCTTCAAAATGATGTCAGTAAAACTGGGGAGAGAAGCTGAATGTTTCATGAAATGATCTCAGTAAGAAGACCCCATGAAGAGGGTCAGTGCTGCAAACATTCCTCCAGGACGCGCTACTGCAAAAAGATTCTCACCCTCACCCGACTTCACTCAGCCCAAGGAAACAGGAAACAAGCCACTTTTCCTAAGAGAAGCTCAGCAGTGCTTCAAAGCCGCCTTCCTTCTCCTTCCTCTTGATAAAAACCATGAGATCAAACATCAATGAACTTCAAACTCTGACTTCACCTGTTTCAAGTTAAAGAAATACTCAAAGCCTCAGCCTTGGGATTCACATGTGTAAACACCTCACTTATCTTATTTTCTGTCCAGTATCAAATAGAAAAAAAACATGATCAGAACCTTCTTTTACAAGTCCCATATAAATTTTTTTATTTTCTTATTTTAATTACATAATTATGAACTCTGCACATATCTTTCTTTGCTTATTTAAATTTTTAAAATTATTTAAAAATTTTTATTTAAAATTACTCTAAAAATTTCTACAAAACTGGTATGAAGAATACTAAATCAGTATATTATTTCTTAGAATCTAGTGAGTGCTTCTAAGATAAGTAGCAAAAGCTTATTCCAAAACACAATGCCACTGGCCATCTCTGAAAATAGAATGAATTTCCCACTTTTAGACATACCAGCTTTCTATCCTAAAAGAAGAAAACACTCCCTTTGTGAAAATGCAAATCTCTTTTCTTAACCAAAAAACAACATCCTTCCCACTCCCCCACAACCTTACCTCCTAACGTTTCAAAAATACAGTTAAACTTGATGTCAAGGTGAGTGGAGGGACTTACAGTTGAAGATGCCTGGAGGTGGATGTTCAGTCACCAGGAGACAGTTTTCTTCATCACTGTTGTCCCCACAGTCGTTCTGTTGGTTACAGACTAGTGAACCAAGATACAAGCATTTACCGCTGGTGCAGGTGAATTTGCACTCTGAAAAAGTACAATATAAAGCATGAAGTAGTCAATACAAGCTTGACACTCTTATTTTTTTTCTCCCCCATTTGCATGCCATGGTAGTTGAAGAACTCAGTCTATCTGGAGACCCCAGGAAACTGAACTCAGAGAAAAGCTATCTTGGTAAGGATCTTCCTCTGTGAAATGCACAGGACAATGCCCCCAGGGGCACTGCGGGGCCTGCCATATATTACTCTTCCCACATCTCTAACTCACAAAAAGGGTAACACAGGTGCTTTCTTTCCATGACCTGCCCAGCAAAAGTCACAGCTATGGGGCTCTTATTCTGCTTGAAAAAAATCCTTGGCTATTTTCCGTGCCTCCAAGGATGACAAGAGCTTGCGCAGCAGCAACTGGGGCTACAGCAGCACTTGGGAGCTCAGGCTTGACAAAAGGAGGCTCATACATTTTATTTCCAACTTGTCACTAATATTTAACCTCTCTGGTAGTCATTCATCTTATGCCTAAGAAAAACCAGTTTAATACCAGGCAGGGGTAGCACTGACTTCACACTGTAAAACATGGGAAGATAATCTGTGCTCTCTGCTACCTGGGAAGCACCCATGCCAAGTGCCATATGAGTGACTTAAAGAATAGGATAGAGGCCAACCCAAATCGCTATAGGCCACACTGAACGTGGGATCCCTGAAATCTATACAAACCAATATTTTTAAATGGAATTTACTTTTATAAGACTTGAAAATAAATTTTCAAACTTAACATATTACTCAATTTAAGCAATTAAGGATAAAGGAAATTACACAATTACATACACATGGGCACATAAATGTCTATATATCTTACATTGAATGTCACCTTGCATTCTGATTGTGAGCTTTTTCCTAGGAGCACCCACAGAACTAGCATGACTCATCCAGTACATCCCACTCTGTGGGCAGCTGGCAGAAAACAACCTCAGGAAAAGGGTCCCAGGATCCCCACTGACGCTGACTATCGCAGCTGCTTCATTTCTCCTCGATTTTGTCTGTCTAGAATATGATTGGAAGGCCTAGAGCAAGCCCAAGGTCCTTTCAACTCTAAAACTGCATTATTCAAATGAACGACTGGGCATCAGCACACTGAGGCCTCCTCCAGCTATGCTAATAACACATGGGACTGCAAAGAAAATAACACCTTACCTGTTGTAAAGAGACAGAACTTACATCTTCAAAGTATTTCTGTGACCCAGTATGAAAGAAATATCACAATTCTTCATTTGTTCACATCCTCTCAAAAGAATATAGAGAAAGAGACCAACCACAGCCCCTGACCTAGTTTAGAATAACATGTGAACACAACCCAAATGCACAACCACAAGTTTGTCACTGGCTGCACCATCCAGGTTAAAATGTCTGTGTGCTGGACAGAGACCTGATTGGTGGTTACCAAGGGGAAGGGGGGTAGGGGGGGCACAAGGGGTGAAGGGTTACATCCACAAGGTGACGGACAAACAAAAATGTACAACTAAAACCCCACAGTGTTATAAACTATTAAGACATCAATAAAAAAAATGGTAAAAAAAAAAAATATCTGTGTGCTGAGTGTGATCCAGGCCACGTGGTAGGAGCAATGCTGAAGCCAAAACTCTCTCCCACAAGGTGGAAAGATTAAAATCCAGCTGCCTGACACCACATTTATGAAGTGACTTTTTTTTAACTTAATGGAAAAAAGGGATGTCAAGGAAGGAATTTATCTTCCTTTCCAAAAGAAATACTGGAGTTCAGATTAACACCAAACATGAAAAGGATATTAGCCAAAAACAGGTACTCCTGATGTTGTTAAAATGGTAATTGGAAAAAGGGAATACTAACCTAAATTGAATTAAAGTCCAACTGAAAAATTAACCATTGCTGTGGTTTGAAAGGATCTCAGGTTATACTACTATGTTCAAGTTCATGTGGAACTTTAACCAGCAGGGAAATGAAACCACATCCACACTTAATTCAACTTGTTCAAGGGATCCCCAGTCTAGAGTAACAAAATATTTTCAAGGAAATGAATTATGTAATTCATTCATTCATATAACCAATATTTTAGCCCCTTCTATGTTATGAGCCAGATATGGAGACATGAAAGTGCGGAGATGAGAAAGCAAGCGCTCTTCCAAGGGCTTACAATGTAAATTTTTTTTTAAATATGAGCAGTGACTAACATATTTGCTACCTCCTTCCTAGACATATTTTCCTTCTTTATATCCTTCACATCTAGAGTGCTGCCTGGCAAGTAACAGGCACTCAGTGAATCATATATTTGTTGAATAAATGAATGATCTAATCTGAGCCTCATAAGAACTCTGTGAAATAATTAAGATAGATATTATTATTCCCATTTTATAGACGAGGAAATTAAGACTCAGAGATTAAGTGACTTGCCCATAATTAAACTGCTAATAAATGGCAAAATCCAGATGAGTGCCCAAATCCTCTGCCTCTTGTCTCAGTCTCTCCCCATCGCTGCCTCTCAGTTTCAAAATCTACTTTCATGAATGTGTAAGACTCATTTGTAATGAGGATGCCTACATATGTAATAAAGTTCTCAAAACAGTTTGTTTTCTTAAGTAGGCTTAACATTACTCAGGACTCATGAACAGGACTTGTGCTACTGATTTGCTTAAACAACTCTTACTACTTAGATAATGGAAATATCAACATCAACCAGTTGAATTTCAAATTCCTAAAATCTAAATCTTCTCAACGATGAGTCATTAGCTGAATATCAAACTAAAGGTTTCTCCATCACATGGCCACTTGAATCAAAACAACTGGATTGAAATTTTGAACCTATCGACTACTTGATGTGATACAGAAAATTGCTATAATGCTATTAAGAGTTAAAGATTAATATTAAAGCTGGAATGAAACTGCAGACCAGAGTAAAACATCTGTCCAAGTTAACATAACTGGTGTTGATAGAGGCAGGCTTCCAACTCGATCCTGACTCACCCTGCAAGGCCATCTTCACCACACTTTGCTATCCAAAAACCCAGTGTGTTTAGACATTAGGGGGTAGTCCTCTAATAACTAGGTTATTGTGATATTTCAAACAAACTAAGAATCCTAGATGGAAGGCTCTAACCTTGGCTGAGTACTGGAATCACCTGGGCATCTTTCAACACTACTGATGTCTAAGCCCCAGCCCAGGCCACTGCTCTCACTAGCCTGAGGTACAGCCTGGGCAGAGGGGGTTTCTAGAGATCCTTAGAATGATTCTGATGGCAGCCAAGATGGAGAACCACTGCCTAGTGAGAAGAAGATAATTCACTTATATTAAGTCCTCTCTTTCGCTAATAGCATTTTATTGGAATGTTTGTTATTTGCTAATTGACTAAAAAAAAAAAAAACTAAAAATAAATCTCTTAAAATAGGCAGGTATTGTGATGATTCGGGGATATAGGGCCCAGTTGCCACAGCTCTGTACTGTCAAAAGGATATTTCAGAAACTTTGAGATCAGGGGTGTGACTCCTAAACTACATTTTGACACTCTAGAACCAGGAAACATCCTCAACGGAGAAAATTCAAGTCAGAGAAAGAAGATAGAAAAATTAAAAAGTACAGTTTCTTATTATATTTTGTCCATTCTTTGTGGAACTTGAATATTTCTGCCAAGCCAGAAGTTGAAGGAAATCAAAGATTGTTAAACATTGGAAACATTTTGGCTACAAATTCATGGTGATTTCAGATGTATAATATTGGAATGGAATACAAAATGAACAACTCAGAAACCAGCTTTTCCTTTAGAGCTATAGATTTAATTAAAAATGTTAGGGGCTGGCCAAGTGGCGCAGCGGTTTAGCTCACACTTTGGCAGCCCAGGGTTCGTGGGTTCGGATCCTGGGTGGCCGCCGACGCACTGCTTGTCAGCCATGCCATGGCGGCGTCCCATATAAAGTATGGGAAGACGGGCACGGATGTTAACCCAGGGCCGGTCTTCCTCAGCAAAAAGAGAATTGGCAACGGATGTTAGCTCAGGGCTGGTCTTCCTCACACACACACAAAAAAATGTTGCAATATTTAGTAATTCCTCTTCTTTAAAGTCAAGACTCATTAAATGAAGAAAATGGCATTCCTTTCTGCCATAATTCCCTGTGTGACTTCTAATGAAAAAATTTCTAGAATCAGCAATAGATCTTAGAATCACTTTATATACTGTCAGTAATAAAGAATATTCTTCAAATTTGAGGTCTTTAGTTTCTCTACATTCCTACATGAAGCATCTGATGAATTTCAGTGAGTTTGAATTATCATAGATTCATAAAATTCTAATGCCGAGAGGGCCCTAGAGACACAGTGGTCCAACCTCTCATGTCACAGATGAAGAAATAGTCCAAAGGAAATTCCTGACTTATCCAAAGTCAAAGAAGCAATTTCCTATAATGGAACATAAAACCCAAGATTTCTACCAAATTGGGGTGAAAAAACTTCTTGTCCTAAATCTCACTCTAATTATATACAAAATAAATATTAACCAGTTGGAGTATACCATTTAAGAGAGGAGAAAGGAAAAGAATGATTAAGAGAATTTCCTAATTTTTGTTATCTTTGAAAAAAACAAGCAATTTTAAGAGTCCTGAAAACCGGAAAGAAATGAAATATCGTAAGGTGTTAGCTAACGGTATGGTGATCATCATTTTGTAAAATATGAGTGTATCAAATCAACACATACACTTTAAACTTACACAGTGTTATATGTCAATTATATCTCAATAAAGCTGGAGGAAAAAGGCAACAAAAAAGTTGTTCTCAATTTTTCCTACACTGTTTTTAAAGCCTTAGTTTTCACAGATATGATCTCAGTCACACGATAAGGACCTATACACAGTATTACATCACAGCTGTAAAAGCAGCCTTTTTTGTGAATTGGCAAAGTAGTCTACGGTAGCTATTTCTGTTAAAACTCATATAGCAACATCGACTCATTCAGTTCACACTTCTATCATTCACAAAACTGAAAACTGAGAGTGATTCTGGCTCCAACATTTCTGACAGTAAAATCCAGGACTTGCTCTCAGTATTGGAGGCCTTCTCAATGTACTTACATTGTGAATAACAAAGAGATTAAATTTAGCCATCAGCAACCTATAAGTGAAGAATTAACAGGTTTCTAAAGTTAGTATAAATAATTTTACCATAACCAATGTAAGTTTAGTAGAGGGGTGACAATATTTTTATTGATTTATATGTTCATTGCCTGCAAGGTACAAGATTATGTATCATAAAATAAAGTTCAATAAAAATGAAAACAACCAGTAAAAGACAAAAAACATGAACCGAGAAATGCAGGGGAAAGAAGAAAAACTTTGTGACTTAAGAGAGTTCTAGTAACTGGGCACTAAACTGAACTCCAAGCAAATGAGCTGCTATGGAGACAAGGAAACCAGAGGCATGGTGGCAAGCCGTCGCTGGCCCATAGTTGTAAGCATTCCAATTAATCAGAAACGGACTTTCTCCTGCTTCTAAGACTTAAGAGGATGCGTTACTCTTTTTAGTAAAGGGTGCTGTACAACCATATGGAGGCTATCTTAGACACCAATCTTATAAGAAAGGAAAAAGGACTCCCCATGTTGTTATTTCCTATATCAGCCTTCAGCCAGGTTGGAATACTGGAGTAATTTCTATAAAGGGAGCCAGAATGACAGCGTCCAGAAAGTGAAGCTTTGAGAATCTTCAGAAATGAAAAAGTTAATCCTTAGGGCTACTCTTCTCAACTGTCAGCTTTCGACAGCATGTGAATGGCATAAGGATGATATATGCACATTCTCCTACAAAATTTTTCAATGCAAGGAATACATTTCGAGTAATCTGTAAGAGACAATACCTCACACATTATCAACATTGATCTCCTTGGAAATCTGAGGGAAGAGATCTGCAGAAGTTGTGTGTGCCTCACTTAACATCACCTAACATCACATGGCGATTTACATAGCATGCTGAGAGTCAACGGTAAAGACACTGCATCACTAACGACGCTCTCCCCCTTCACTCAAAAATGGGGCTGGCTTTCCTGATCATAAATTTGGAACAAAGGAGAATTTAATTTGAAGGTTTATATTCTGTGTAATGAATTGTTATCCCACAAGCATTTAATAAAAGTCATATCTTAAGTGGTGCTACTGAAACCATAGTTGTCTTTCAGAAAGATGAATCTGACATGATAAAAGGATATTTGCCCATATAATAAAATTAACATAGAAGAGCCTCCCACTGAAGATAGTAATAAAATTTTTTTAACTTAATCCACTTTATGATATGGCTTATCGTTCCCACTATGGTGCTGAAAAGACGATTTTAACGTGTCTGAAATTCTCTAAGAACCATAAGTGAAAAGTGTGCTCTTAAAAGTTCAAGGTACTTTCAGGCTTTAGACTTCTAGTCCTACAATTACCCTTTAGAGCAGCTTGAAAAAATTACCCAACTTCCATCAAAAAACCATCAAGCACTTTAAAAATCAGTAAAAGTCCTTTAGGACTTGAACTGGCAAATAGCACCATTTCTTTTCCATGTTTAAAACCAATGAATGAATGAATTTGTTTCTGTATTTTTCTATATATAAAATGTGATGAGGTATTCTTATTAGCTTCTTAGAACAGTAATGAAAGCCAGAACCATCTTAAAACACTGAGGAACAAAAAGGTGTATCAACATATGCAATGCACATGGGAAAATAGTTTGAAAGGATACTGACCAAAATATAGACAGTGGCTATCTCTAGGTGCTGAGCTCACTAGTAATTTTTAAGTTTCTTGTGAATTTTATGTATGATTTTATAATTAGGAAAAATATAAAGCCTATTTTAAGGGGAAAAAAATCTCTGTGAAAACCAAATGTTTGTAGAATTCTAAATTCATCATAATCCTAATTTTAAGGGCACTAATAAAGCACCTAATTCCCCATGGCATCATCCAAACAGAAATCCAGACACACAGCTCCAAGCCCACAAGGATAAACACAATTTCAGCTACGTTTCATTTCATGAAGTACATACTGAGCACCTACCATGGGTGGAGCAGTAGTAACAGTAGGGATACCAGTTGGCAGTATCTGTCTGAATAATTGTCTGAGGGCAGAGGAGGTCCACTGATAGCTCAGGCCAGTCCTGCGGAGCCTTGTGGGCCACTGCACAAAAAGCAGCTTGAGACATTAAAGGATTTTGAGCCCAAGGACTGATACACTCTGACATCTTAAAAAATATTTTATTGGAGCCAGCCCGGCAGCGTAGTGGTTAAGTTCAAGTGCTCCACTTCAGTAGCCCAGGGTTCACAGGTTCAGATCCCAGGTGCAGACCTACACACCACTCATCAAGCCATGCTGTGGCAGTGTCCCACATACAAAATAGAGGAAGACTGGCACAGATGTTAGCTCAGGGACAATCTTCCTCACCAAAAAAAAAGATTTATTGTAGTACAGTACGTATGTGAAAGGTCCAGTCAATGGATTTATACGGAGGGAAAAAAAAAACACCCATGTAACCAGCACCCTGATCAAAATATACAAAGGCACATGGGGTGGGGGGACAGGGGGGAGGTTCCTGGGGTGTTCTAACTTTCATTTTAACAGGATGCCACTGTCTGTGATGTGAAAATAAGACTGGGGGGGCCAGGCATCCAGTCATGAAGAACCTTGTATGCCTTGCTGAGGACCGTTAACGGCTCTCAGTCTTTAAGTTTTAAATGTATTTGAACGTCATGGCAACCGGGGAATGTAAGAAGCATTTAATATACATTCATCAAGACTAACCTTGCATAACCCTCTCGTGACTTTGCTCCACTGAGTAAGCAGCATAAATCACAAAACTCAACAAGAGTTCTAAATTATCCACTAACAGTTGTCCTTTCCATACGCATTTGAGGTGCACAGGTTATGAGGACCACACCTAACCAGCAGGACCAACATAAATGGATGCACAGCTGTTTTCCAACACAAACCTGGGCCCCAGAAGGGGTCCCACAGGGGTGAAAGGGCAACATTTGTCCTTGGGTATTGCAACCGCTGGGCCTGTGGGCTCCTTCCCTCTAAGCCATTCATTCATTCATTCATTCAAGAGTCCTGCACTGCTCTGGGCAAGGAGTACAGCCACAGGCACCAAGGAGAGACGCAGATAGCTCACTGTCCTGAGATTCAGGAAATTGGCTTCTCTTCCAGCTCTTAAACTAAATATTGTGTTTTCCTTCAGGCAAGAATCTTAACCTCTAGATTCCTTACTGATAAATGAGGTGCCTGGATTAAACCAGTAGTTTTGAATCCTTCCTCTGAAAAACCTAGGTGTTCCCCTTGAGGCCTCAGAGTCTTTGGCAGGAGATGGGGTTGGGGTCGGGTCAGTAAAGGAATCCTGGCAGGTCCACTAAGATCTGCATACAGGTGAGGCTTTCCTCTGATATTTCATTGGAAAAAGGCATCCCCCAGCTAAAATATCTGAAACCCACTGAATGTCTTGCATTCTAAAAGTCCTTTCAGTTCTTACAATCCATAATTCCATAAAATTCCAAAAGAAGAATTTTTTTCAATTATTTTTCTGAGGTCATAATCCTTTATAAAATTGTGTAATTTCAGGTGTACAATATTGCTTATCAGTTTCTGTATAGACTGCATCATGAGCATCATCGCTTCTCCCCGACCTCTTAACTTTGGAGTGCCCCACCTCGCCCTCAATCCTCTTCTCTTTTCTATACACCTATTCCCCTGTGATCTCAAGCAATCCAATGTCTCCATGCTAATGACTCCCACATTTATACTGAACCTCCCTACCTCTCCCTAGACTCCTGATTCCTCCAATCACCTGTTCAACATCTCCATGTGCAATGTAATAAACATCTAAACTCATCGTGGTCACAAACAAATACCTCATTTTCCCATGCAAACTTGACTCCATTCATAGTCTTCTACGTCTCAGGAACTTCATCCCTCCAGTTCCTCAAAAACACTGAAGTCATCTTTGACTCTTTTCTTTCTCCAATCCATTAAGAAATTCTTTTAGCTTCACCTTCAAAATACATTCAGAAACTGGCCCCTTCTCACCATCTCACTATAGTCACCCTACTCTAAGGTGCCATCATCTCTTACCCCGATTATTTCAACAGTCTCCTAACTAGTCTCCCATCTTCTCCCTGTGTCCTTCCCAGCATATTCTAGTCCCAAAAGGGCAGCCAGAATGTTCCTCCTAAAATGGAAGCCAGATCAGGTCTCTCCTCTGCCTAAAACTCTCAAATGGCTTCTATTTCACTCAGAGGGAACCCAAAGTTCTTATAATGAGCTCTACACAACCCTCCATGGTTGGGCCCCCATCAATTCTCTGACCTCCCCCCTCCGTCCCATAGTTGGCTTTGGGTACACTGGCCTCCTTGGTGTCCCTTGAACACACAGGGCTCACCTACACTTGCTCTTCTTCTGCCTGGAACACACTTTCCCAGGATATCTGCTTGGATAACAAACTCACTTTCATCAAGACTTCACTCACATGTCGCCAACTCTTCGGAGTCTTCTCTGACTACTCTGTTTAAATTTGGACACCCCCTCCCCATTACATACCTCCCATACCCCTGGCCCTTCCTTACCTCCTTTCCTGCTTTATTTTTCTCCACAACTCTTATTTCCATCTAACAATATATCTAAATATATGCATAATGTTTCTTGTCATTTTTTTCTCACTAGAACATAAATTACATTTCCCACTAGAATATTAACTACATAAGGGCAGGTAGGAATTTTTGTCTGCCTAGTTTTACTGATGAATTCCCAGAGTCTGGAACACAGCCTGCTATATAGTAAGCATTCAATAAATATTTGTTAAATAAATCAAGCAACAGAAGTAAAAGCTTGTCAGGAGGTTCTTACAGGAACCACAAGTAACTACTGGTAACCCTTTGAATGAAGAAAGTTTTCTCTAACTGAGCAAATATCCCCATTAGGGAGAGAGAGACTGAGAGAGAGAGGAAGATGGAAAATGAGGTAGAAAGGAGACAAAAAGAAGGAAACAAAACTCAAATATATTATTAGAAAATTACATAAGATTTTTTAAGACAAAGAGTTAAAATTATTAGCTTAAATAGTTTTTTAATTACCTGTGTTCTTCAGTAACAAAATCATTCTCTCTCTTGTCTTCAATGTCATAAATATTTAGGCTCTTTCCATCTGTCCCTTCTCAGTCATCTGGCCTAATTCCTCAATCATAATGTTCTCTCTCAGTGTAGTCCCCGTGTGTTTTGGAAAGAAAGCCACTGTCTGGCTAAAGCATTGGACTGTTTATTTAGGAAACAGCTAGCTCCTTCCCTCATAGCTTCTAGCACCTTGAGAACTGGGTGTGGACACTGAGTTCTCCGTCTGTCTTATTTTTTAATATCTGCAAACAAGCCCCAGAGCCAAGGAGTAAGGCAGGTATTTACCGATTCATGGTGTTGTGGACACAGTCTAGTCCCCAAGTTGATCACAGCTAGTTATTTCTTCCTATTTGGGTAAAAACTGCCTCACTTCTTGCCTTGAGCCTACCATGGCTGTCTGCCTGGGGTCCTCCAACTGTCACACCCTTTATGAAATTTCTCTTCTTGAAAACTTCTATCTTCTGAGACCTCCACAAAATCAAACCTTGCTGTCCTCAAAAGTGCCTACAGGGAGCTGGCTACATCAACTCCTGTGTTCCCAGTCTCCTTTAGCCAACCCACACTGGAATTCTGAGATAGTATCTTGATACTTTTTTAAAGGATAGTAGATGCTCCACTGCAAGGAGAATATCCCTTGCCCTAAACAAGGAAGGTTTGTTACCTTTTGTTTTGTCTTATTTCCCCTATCAGTTCCTTAGAAGCCCTTCTTTGTCCCCTCAAATGAACTTCCCACTTTAGGCCTTATTCAGCCCTTCTGTCTCCCAGGATAAGCTGATGGCCTCATATTCATGACAGTGCCATATCCAGCTAAGTCTCAAAGCTCCCTCACAACACACACAGCCCTAGAGATGTTCAGGGATGTTGGTAGACAGAGCTGTCTCTTCATCTCTAGAGGGAGACCTCCAGATACTTAAAATAATGGCCTTTGGTTTCCACAACCAGTCAAATTTGAGGCCAGGGATCAATGAGGGAGGAAAGCCACTGCCATGTACTCCCTCAAATGCCATACTTTAGAGAGAGGAAAAATAGGGGGGGCTTTCTTGGTTCTCAGCAGGAGGCTCCTGGTGATCTAGGACCAATCCTGCCTTGGGCAGGAGAGATGTAGGAACCTCTAGCCCTGCACTCCACTTCCATCCATGGTTACTGCTTTACTGGAGAAAACGACCTATTTCTGACAACCTAGGCCAAGTTCCACAAGGACAAGACTTTTTTTTTTTTTTTTTGTCCTGAACATGCTCATTTCAGGCCTTTCATAAAGAATTTCTTTATAGTACCACGGGCCAATTAAGGATTTCCTGAATTCCTTTGTTTATCTCCCCAATAACCAAAAAGAGACTATTTCTAGTAGACTTAAGAGACGTCAAACCCATCTGATAAATAACCAGGCCCAGGGTCTTCCATCCTCCTCAATGAAACATCAGTTAATAAAATTCCTACCTTCTGGGGGCTGTCCTGGTGCTGTGGCGGTTAAGTTTGTGCATTCCACTTCGGCGGCCCAGGGTTTGTGACTTCAGATCCTGGGCGCAGACCTACTCACCACTCATCAAGCCACGCTGAGGCAGCATCCCACATAGAAGAGCTACAACTCTACAACTATGAGATACAACTATGTACTGGGGCTTTGGGGAGAAAAAAGAAAGAAAGAGGAAGATTGGCAACAGATAGCACAGGGCCAATCTTCACCGCCCCCCCCCCACAAAAAGGCCCCTCAACTACACATCTGCAATGTCCCTCATATTAAAAAAAAATTCCTACCTTCTGAAATTAACAACTCATCTGTCTTTCTGCTCAATTCTTCCCTGAGGGCACACCTAGTAGAGCGTCTGTTCCAGCACCCAGAAGCTCTGGGCATCGTATTGGTCTTGGTCATTTGTCCCCAAATCTCCTCCTGCCAATCACTCTGCTTCACAGACTGACCCTCAAGGAATCTTATCTCCCTATCACAGGCTAGAATCACTCTCAACCTTTGCCTGGCTTCCTTTCTAGCCCCCTTTCCAACAGAATGGGCCTCAAATGCCCTACTCCAAGGACTCATTCACCATTGCTGCAGCTGAGCCCAAATCAGCTGGACTGATAACCACAGTAGTATCAATGACTCCATAAGTGTGGAAGCACATAATGAGAACAATTCATCCTTCCCAGGCCATCCACTCCAATATGGAAAACTCATGTTTGTCCTCACTCCAGCCTTAACGCTCCTGCTGAAGCTAAACCCATTCTATCTTGTTCTGTCCTTAATGGAGATAGAAGTAATGGTCTAGCTTAAATAACCATTCACAGCCTTGAACATAGTTCTGAGGTTACTCTTTAACTTTCTCATCTCCAAACTCTAATTTGTCAAATTGTACACATTACTGGAAGGAGTAAATACACTAAATGGACATGGAGTCAAGTTTTAATTCTATTTCACAGGCAATATAGGAGTTTTTCTCAATACTATTTCTATAAACAAATTTATAAAACAGCAATAATAATTGACATAAATAAGAGATGAATATGGCATAGAATCTGAATCCTAAAATACCCACTGAAAGCAAATTCATAAAAAAATACAAACCAAAGTAATTTCTCTTTACATTCAAGTATAACAAAGCACCCTATTTAAAAATGTAGCCTTCCCCATCCGTATCTAAGACACCCCATGTTCCTTGCTTTATTTTTCCTATAGCACTTAACACCTTTTAATAAGTCATATAATTAACTTTTTGTTTGTTTTTTATGTAGTGATCTCTGATCACTAGAATGTAAGCTCATCTAAACATAGGGAATTTTAGTGGAATTGTTTATTGTTACTTTCCTGAGGCCTAAAACACTATCTGGCACGTAACAGGTTCTCAAAAAATATTTGCTGAATGAAGGAAAGTTTTATTCTATCAAGTAAATTGTTATTTCTAAATCATAAATACCACATCACTCAGCTATTTTAAATTCTTCAATAGATTCCCATAAGCTTCAGAATAGTCCATATTAGCTAGGCATATAAGACCCTTCCTCCTAATGTGGTCCTGACCATCTTTCCAACTTCATTTCCCAACTCCTCTACACGTCACCCTGGAAGCTAGATACACCAAAACATGAGGATGTTCTCAAGCACACCATGGCTTCCCATCACTGTGCCTTGATGCACACTATTTCTTCCGCCTGGAATGACCTGCTCCCCACTCCCTTACCTGACAAATGCCTAAGAACTTTCAGTAAAAAAAAAAAAAATGCCACGTCAGTGAAGCCTTCCCCAACCTCTCCATTCCCATCCACAATTAAATACTGCTGCCTCTGTGTTCCCATGGCAACCTGTGCATCCCTCCAGTACAGCACTTGCCAAGTTGCTGTCATTATTTGTCTATTTGTCTGTCTTGCCCACTGGTGAGACCTCTTGAGCCCAGCACACATCACATCTTTGCATCCCCAGCATCTAGCACAATAGGTGATTAATAATTGCTTCAACTTAAATTGAATCAAAAGCACTGGGGGAAGGTAAAGAGAGAAGTTCACTTTGGCGTTCAATTTTGTTTCTTTCACCAGCACCTGAAATCTATGCTTTCATCACAGACATACAACCTAAAGAGAAAGATGTAAAAAAAGCAGTACATGCTTCACTCCACTGGTTTCACATTAAACCAGAAAGGCCCATTTGTCTTTGTTAATTCAAGCTGTTAAAACTGTGCAAATCATACAAACTAGTAGACTCATCTCCTCTCCACTACATGTTCAAATTAGAAGCCAATAAACGGCAGAAGATATTAAGTATACATATTTCTCACACAGAGAGAAAATTATACACAGAAATTATAAAATGTCAATGATCACAGGTTTCCTATGAGAAAAAAACACATGAGAAGGAACCACATGAACAGGACTTTCTACAACTCTTCAGGTACACACATGGGGAACAGCCACCAAGGATTTCTGTAGATAAATGAAAACAGTGAGTCAGCAATAATAAATACAGATGAGGCAGGAGGAAGGAGGGCAAAAGGGGTAAAAGGGCACATGTGTATGGTGAAGGATGGTAATCTTTGGGTGGTGAACATGATATAGTCTACACAGAAATCAAAATATAATGATGTACAGCTGAAATTTATATAATGTTATAAACCAATGTTGCCTCAATTGAAAGAAAAAAAGGTCAGGGACCAGTCTGGTGGCATAGTGGTTAAGTTCACGTGCTCTGCTTCAGTGCCCCAGGGTTCGCAGGTTCAGATCCCTGGTGCAGACCTATGCACCACTTATCAAGTCATGCTGTGGCAGGCATCCCACATATAAAATAGAAGAAGATGGGCACAGATGTTAGCTCGGGGCCAATGTTCCTCAGCAAAAAGAGGAGGACTGGCAACAGATGTTACCTCAGGGCTAATCTTCCTCACCAGAAAAAAAAAATCATAGTTTAATCTGAAAAAAGACGTGCAGACAAAAGAGTGACTGAGTGTGAGTACTCATGGACTCAGCCCTCCCAGTTCCTAGAAGCAGCTGAAGTCACAACTCAATGGGAAACGTAGTAAATAGGACTTTTTCTAAATCTCCTTAAAATCAGCAACTTTTTTCCCTAAGGGCCATAACTGATCGGAGTTCTAGACAAGTGGTGACTCACTGCGATTACACCAATATTATGAGATAAAATAAAGGCTTCTGGACATCAATAGCATTACAGGCATTCACTTATCAATCCTCAATAGCAGGTTAAATTATGCTCAGCCAGTGAAAACTGCTGGGATTAACCGTGGGGCTCACTCAACTCCCCAGGCTGCTGCTGATAACTGGAGCCACGCTCCTTTCCCAGCGTCATCTTTTAACCCCTGGTTAGTGGAGATCGTGTTACTAAGGTTGAGCTGCAAGCAGCTACAGCCTACAGCCTGGCACAAGCAAATTACAAGGGAAATTTGAGCCTGTTACATCTAGGCAGTTGTACCTAACAACATACTCTTCTGGTGCATGGCATGTGGAGACGGAAGAAGAGGAAAAAGTAGATATGTTGCTAGAGACAAACCAGCAAGCATAGTTCTTTTTTATTGTTGTTGTTTTTAACAAACATATTTGCAGCAGTCTGCAGTGTCTCTCTTTATTTGCAAGTGGCAATTAGTAAGGCCTTATAGTGCTAGAGACAGAGAATATTTCTTTGGATGTCGGAACTTGAAGGGCTAAAGCCCTTTTTCCAAATGTCACCTTCCACAGTGTGAGCCCCATGGGACCGGTACAGTGAGGTATTTTTTTGATAACATAAATGTTCGATGAATAAAGGAATAATAAAACAACAGAATGAATTAAGGAAATACATACTGGGAAAAAGTTGCTATTAATTCAGTAACACTTAGAGATGAATGGGCAATTTGTTAATCACAACAGAAATTAAAATGTATTCAGTCTACAACAAGCATCAGAAGTATGGGTCAGCCATTCTGTTGGAGCCAATTGGTTACCTTATTGCCTGGGCCCTAGAACAAAGATGTTTCAAGCCGTCCTCATGGGTGAAGGACACCAGTATAGGTGTAGTATGCACAAACTTGAGGCTGCAGGTTCAGTGTGAGCTCATCCGCACCCATGTCTCCAGCCCCTGCCCACCAGTAGGCCTGCTTTACTACCATCTGCAGAATGTGCTATGCCTGCAGCTGACCCAGTTTGTGTAAATATCTGCATTTCTGCTTCCCCTATAGTGCCCAAGGTATCTTTTAATTCTATAAATAGCAATCAGGGAAACACCAGGGCAGATGGGGGCATCCTCTCAGAAGAAGGCCTACAGAGAAAAGCAGAGGACAGAGCTCTGTCCTCAGTTCCCGGAGGCCTAGCAGAGACTCACGGAACCCTAAAGACTCTCACGTTGGAAGGAGGCTCGGACTGGGTGGAACAGACAGTTGGGCTTTCTCAAGTGGGCAGCACTCATCCCTGGGCACGAAGGCCCATACTGGTTTCTCCACAATCTTGGACAAGTTATAGCTTCCCTATTCTTTAATTTCCCCTCCAGACTAACCAAAATTAAAGCAGTCACCATTCCAAACTTACTCTCATCAAATATCAGGTGCCCTTAACTTTTACTTTCTTTATCCCCACTGTTATTTATTCAATCCTTTGGCATTCAGTCAACAACTACTATATGCCAGGTCCTGTAATAGGGGATTTTTTGCACATTATCTTAGATGTGCAAAAAGGCTCAAAAAGCTTCAATGAGCAGATGGTCACCTGAAGAAGAGCCAGGAAACAATTCTTCTTCACATGCGCACTCTCCCCTGCTCCAGGCACTGAGCCCCCTTGGCCCACACAGAGCCATGGTGTGTGGGTGGGAGGTGGAGGGGCGGGATGAGGGGGCTCCTGTGGGGACAATGCTGACAGAGCTGCAGCATCTGCAGACCGGAGGAGGGGGTGCAAAGCCCAGGCTGGCTTCCTAAATTCCATATACCTTTCCTGTCTAATCCATTGCCTATCCCCAGGACACAAATGATCTGGAAATAAGTGTCAAGATGTACAAAAGTATCCTCATATATGGGCCCAGAAAAACATGCCCACAAACACCCCTACACACAGCAAGGGCCCAAAAGGCAACTTGAATATTCCATCCTGCACAGCTATCCCCTCTACAGAGACTTTTAAAAGTTAGTCTGTGGTACTAAATGCAGAAAGATATTCGCTGTTCCTTTTAAGGTTCAATGATTACTTTGCTCAGCGACCCTGGTATGCTTTCCTCTGTATAACGTGGAGGAAGGCTACTTAGGGGAGCTTCCCTATCCCATCACTGCACCTGGGCGGCTGCTCAGATGAGAATATCCTGCTGACAGAAGTCTCTGCCAGGCTGCACTGAGTCCCTTGTACACTTGGGATGTAGAAGACTGAGGTGCCTTCCAGCACCTGCAAATGTAACTAATGTCTTCTATGGGGTCCAGACCATTCTAAAGTGAGTCTTCCGCAGTCATTCATTACCCTCTGCAAAGCTCAGCAAGTGATGAGTCAGGGCTGACCGGGGACCACAGTGTTCTATAAGCCATGCAAGGAAGCTCCACACTTGGTCTCTGAAGCCTGAACAATGTTTTACCCGGACGTCTCTAGCAGAATAAACGTCGGACCTCAAGTATGCTTTCATCAAGTTTATCTTCTATTAAGGCCTGTGTTCTTTACTTTTGTGAAGAATTAAAATGTTAAAAAGACATTCCGTGCTCTGCTAGGCTGTGTCCCAAGAATCCCCGCTCCTTAAAAAAGGTTCTTAACGTTGTAGTTGTCACTTTTTCCATTACAAATCATCAAGTGTGGTAGCCAGTTGACAAGGGACAGTTGTTTCTCCTCTGAAGATGCATGCAGAACGGTATAGGGATTCTGTTCTGATTCACCGCACTCAGACACAATTTATGCAGGCCTTTCAACCAGACCACCCAGCTGACACCCGCGTAAGTGGGGCTTGTGTGAACATGGACACAGGAGTGCATGTCCAGTCTTCTACCAAATGAGAACACAGAATGTTAGGGCTGGAAGAAACCCTAGAAATCATGTAATCTAACTCCCTCATTTTAGAGATGAGAAATTACAGGCCCAAAGAAGAGGGGAGCTATAACAAGGAACTAGAATCAGACTGCCTGGGTTCAAATCCTGGTGTGACCATTTATTACGTGTGTGATCTTGGACAAGTTACTCACCTTCTTTGGGTCACAGTTTGCATGCCTGTAAAATACAAACAATAGTATCTACCTCATGGGGATATTTTAAGGATAAAATTATATAATTTGTGTAAAGAACTTAAAGGACTCCCAGATTTATAACATTAGGTCTGAAACTAAGTTTGGGCCAAATCATGATCTAAAACTTTGGCATAATGACTTCCCAGCTAACTGCTGTCCTACTTGAATCATCACTTATACTGCACAATATATTATAAAATGATATAAAGACTGAACATCAAAGAACATACATCTGTGTTATATATGTCTACATACAGAGGTCCTTGCCCCAAAACTTATGTGGATTCCCAAATACAATTATAGAATATAATTTCCCCAAATAAAATGCAGTAAAGTATAACTGAAATTTAAGGGACCCATTTAGACTCTTAATGATTCTATAAATATAGCCCTAAGGTAATTTATAAAGCTAATAAAATACATGCCAACTGAAGCATTTACTGCAAGTTTTTATGGTTGGTGACAAAAGTACATGAAGAAGTTTTTTATGTCATACAATCAAGCCACAACTGAATACAATAATCTTTGTTTTCATTAACACAAAATTTCCACTTTCAGGTTCTGAGACCCAATTGTACAAAGAGTCTAAAGGTGGCAGGGTTGGGGGGAAAGCTCCCTGAGGGTGGGAGTCACGTGGACGGTCTAGTACTCTCTCTCTGGCACAATGTCTGGCTCACAAATAAATGCTTCTGAAACCAAACTGTTGTCTGGTAGGCAGTGCCAGCAAACCATAACTCAAAATGTTGTTCATTAGCTGCTATTCAAAACTTTGAACTCGGCACAGCAAAGGTGGTTTAGGTGCCTCAATGTAAAATGCACAGAAGTACAGGTTATTCAAAAGTTGACCATATTAGACCTGAGGGCTATCCATAGCGACAAGAGCCTGAAATGGAATAATAAAGGCCCAGAACCTGTAAGAGATTAGACTGCAGACAGAGAAAACATAAGAGGAGATCCAGGGCAGTGATGGGAGATGCAGTTTTAAGGGCCCCTTAGGCAGGAAGAATGATATGGAAGAGACCTAGCTTGGGCCAGGTCCAATGGCATGAACCTTCATGTCCCAGATGCCGAGTCAGACAGGAGCATAAGGGCTGTAAGTCACTAGAAACAGGTGAGGTTCCCAATAAAGATGGCACTGAGCTGGCCCCTAAAGGCGAGTGTCCAGGCAGGGGTGGCAGTCCTGGTATAGACCCAGTGCCCAGGAATAGGCAAGCATAAAAGAGCCTGCTCCTGGCACCATGAGTGCCCCCATGGCCAGAGCTGGGCCAGAGCTGGGCTGGGAGGTGAAAGAGAGCATAATTGGAGAAGAGGCTACAGAGGGAGAATGGGACTAGCCTGTGAGAGTCTCAGGTGACAAGCAGGTGTTCCAGGGCTCAGAGCAGGCACAGGACTCCTGAACATCCCAGAATCCAAGCCCCCAGGACTATCAACACTTATAAACAAGAGGTGAGTCGAAGAACTGGGAAAGCCCTTCATTTCCCTGGCCTTTCTTCCTCAGTGGATGAGTGCTATCTACCAAGACAGACCTGTAGCCCAGTGGTGTTAGGATTTGGCATGTTGTAAAACATATTGTAACAAAGGCAGATAAAAGAAAACACACAAAAATTTGCCTATAATAAATTAATTGAGCAAATAGGAATCCTGACATCACCAGGCCACTGTAATGGGGGCATGAATTTGTATGATTTGAAGTATATCAAAATATCAAATCATTTAATTATTTGCAAATAAAATGATGTTTAGGCCATCACACTAAAGCAGAAAAAATTGTTTGGTTTTCCTTAGCGCCTTACTTTTGCATTGAACTTTTGTTCAAAGCTTCTGAATTATATAAGGCAGTGAGAGAGAAGGAATCAATTTACACAAATACATTTCTTAAAATACTTTGTCTAGGGCCAGCCTGGTGGTGCAGTGGTTAAGTCTGCGAGTTCCGCTTCGGCAGCCAAGGGTTCACAGGTTCAGATCCCAGGCACAGACCTAGGTGCCACTCATCAAGCCACGCTGTGGCAGCATCCCACGTAAAATAGAGGAAGATGGGCAAAAATGTTAGCCCAGGGCCAATCTTCCTCAGCAAAAAGAGGAGGATTGGCAGTAGATGTTAGCTCAGGGCTAATTTTCCTCACACACACACAAAAAATAGTTTGTCTAATTTTCAGGTCTTACTCAGATCTTGGCCTGGTCTATCTCAACCACACTGAGATGTGAACTATGGAATCTCAAGCTACAAGCCATTCCCCATTCAGAATTAACTGCCCTCATTTTTCTAAGGTAGCAATTGATTTCAGAGGCAGTATAGCACAGCAGTTAAGAGTGGACACTGCTGCCAGAGCATCTGGGCATTTGAAGCATGGCTCTACTACTTACTGGCTGTGTAACACTGGACAAGTCACTTAACCTCTCTGTGCTGCACTTCCCTGAAGCTATAAAAAGGAAACAGAAGGAATACCTATCTCATAAGGTTGCTGTGAGAATTAACTCAAATAACATAAATAGAAAGCACCAAACATAGTGTGTGGCATAGAGAGCACCATGTAAGTGTGCTATGATTATTAATGATACCTTCTATTATAACAAATTTGGTTTTTTCCCTTTATTATAAATCTTGTGTTGTTCATATTTTTTCACCAATAGCATCCAGCATAGCTTTTTTTGCTATAGCAAATAACTTTTTTGCAAATAGAAAATAAAATTTCGTTGAATGAAAGAGTGAATGAGTGAATTCCTATTTCACGAGCTATAGGTCCAAATATTTTAAGGCACCAGCATCACACCAAGAAACACAGACATCTGAAGTAGGCACAGACCTTTCCCTACATGATATAATTACCACAATGGCTCTTTGATGAAGTTTGTTTTCACTATTTCCCTCTAGAGCAGGGTATGATAATGAGTCCTGCTGACCTCAAGCATCAAATGAGATAATGGATCTATGAGTGAACATGGAACCACAAACCACTAAAGACAAAGTTACTGTTATTGTTGGTAAGAAAAGTGGAAATAAAACCAGAATTTGAAAAGGTGATGGTGCTTGGATGATCCTATTCACACAACTTGAAAAACAGCAAGAACCTGAAGAGGCCCAGGTTCTGGCTGGCGAACACAGCATTCACAATCATTCACATCTGTAACTGGGCAATGGACTTCGCGAGCATTACCCCGTTTAAGCTTCACAACAAACCCATAAGAGGTATTACCGGGCACAATTGGGCCCACTTTCCCAAGGGTAAACTGAGGATGAAGTTTTGCCACAGTTTTGCCACAAAACAGCCAGTGTCTGGCAGAGGGCAGACTCACACCCAGGGCTTAGGACTCCAGTGTCCAGTATCAGATCTGCTAATAAATAACTCTTTCCTTCAATCCAGCAGCTTCCATTATCACAAAGAATCAAAACCCCCCACCAGCCCCATGTCGTTATTGAAGATCTGGTCGACACTCCCTTCAGCCCCCTGACTTGAAGTCACTGAATGACTAACAGCCAACGTAGAGCCCAAAACCAAAGATCTCCAGTGGGCAAAGCACCGTGGAGATGAGGCCAGGAGCCAAACACAGCCCTGTCTACCCAGTCTTCCATCCTAGAAGGCTCTCTGCTGGGACTCAAATGCAGCTTCAGGAAGGACTGACTCAGGGTGGAAAGCACCCCCTCCAGGAAGACAAGCCTGCCCATCCACCCTGCTGATTGATGGGGCAGCCAGCAGTCCTTGTCTCCAGACCACAGCCTTGGAGAATTGGAATTTAGTGGGGAAGACGATACAGAGGACTCCAAAGGGTTGCCAAGATCTGTCCTGGGGGGTGAGGTTTGTCCCTCTGGTAAGCCAGAGGTATCATCCATTTCACGTATTAACCCCTGGAGCTGTTTCAAAAACAAATCAAATCTCACCAGTACTCTATATGCCTCACAGCCCCAGGAGCATGGCTGGCTCCCTCAGACAGTCTTGACCACAGAGGATCATCTGCTCCCCAACCAGACCTCCCTGAGTGAGAAAGCACCCATACCTCACCCTCAGTGGAGTAGCATCTGGATCTCCCCTGCTGCTCTTCAGAACAGTCTAATCAACAACACAGGCACCAGACATGCTGGACATAGACACACACAAACCCCATTTGTTGGGAAGGATAATTATCTGGAGAAAGGTGATTCCTCCAGTCCATTACCCATCTTAATGCACAAATGCAAGTGATGGATGTTTTTCAGGTCATAAGAGACTAAGTGTTTTGGAAATGTGAATAACCTCTTAGCTGAGGAGTAAATCAGCATTTCTGGAACCAAAGACCCTATGTTGTACTCTTACAGAGATCTCCATGCAAAGGATGCCCCCAAACATCTCATCTCCAGTTGGAACTGCAGGCAAATCTCCATTATCCATGGTCATGGACGAAAATAGCAGCAAGGGTGATCCTCCAAAGAACTGTTTACATAGGCTTCACCAGGAGGTTTTGTACTTCTTTGTGCATAAAGATGAGCCTGGCGTTCAGGGAGTTCACTTCATGGCAAATAATGAAGCCACCCTGAGACGGGCTACACTGTCAGAGGGCTGAGGGTTGTGTGGGCTCCCTCCTCCTCTGAGCTCCCCCGACGCTTCAAGCTAAAGAGAGTGCAGGTGGGTGTTTGAAAGCCAGCCTCCTGGTTCACTATCGCTGGCCAGAGAAGATGAGGCCTTTTGGTTTAATGGACTTCCTCCTGGGCCGCAGTAAACACAAAAAGGCAAAAGTAAGTAAGAAATGGCGAATTGTGTCAGTGGGGGACTTCATCATATTCTCCAGTTCATCATACAATTATAAAATTCAAACATGATTTCCCTCTTTAAATCCAAATTCCACAGCCTGATGTCGAAAGCTCTCCAGGATCTGAATCCTGCCTGCCCTCTGGCCTCTAAATGACAATGACAATAGTGATGCTGACTGTACAAGAAACTGAACTGGACACTGGACAGGCACAGCTCCATTTAATCCAATGAGGTAGGTATCAATAATCCTATCCTACAAGGATGAAACAGGCTCCAGAAAAGGCAGGAAATGACTGTTTCTCAAGTCTGCTTAGCTCCAAAGCCCATCTGTTTGTCCCTTCAACCAAGAGACCCACTTTCTAAAGGCAGGCACTCCGATTTGTTCATCTTTGTATTTCTTTTGTGCCCAACATAAACTAGGCACAAGGTAGGCCTCCAATAGGTATTTGTAGAACAAAGGGTAGCTGACCTCTATGGTATGAGAAAGTATGTCCAGAAAACCACCAGAGAGAATGTCATCCATTTATTTAATTGCCACAAAGAAACCTTGGATGTGGCTAGAAATGCTAACACTCTTTTACAACTATTCTTTTCCCCAGTGATTTCATGTGCCAATTACATCCTTTCATATAAAAAAGATATAAAATTTCTTGGAAAAACTTACTAAGTAACGCAATTCATTACACAGCAACCTCAATAAACACTGGACATCCAGTAAAATTTGCTGACTGAATGACTGACTAGAATTTCCCAATTTCTAAAGACGTAATTTCTGTACTCAAGCAGAGTCACTATCGCTTTTCCCAAATCATATTCTACCATGCTGTTTTCTGAAAAAGATACTGTTCTTGGAAAATTACCAGCACCTGGTCACAGACCTGAGGCCTCAAGTGCTCACACTAGAGATAGGGTTAAAAGAAGAAATTCAGTTTACAAAGAACTTGACACAGATTTAAAATATACTGTGAGGGGGCCGGTCCAGTGGCATAGCGGTTGAGTTCACGCCCTCCACTTCAGCGGCCCGGGGTTTCAGAGGTTCAGATCCCGGGCGTGGACAGACGCACCACTTGTCAAGCTATGCTATGGTGGCGTCCCATATAAAGTAGAGGAAGATGGGCACAGATGTTAGCCCAGGGCCAGTCTTCCTCAGCAAAAAGGATTGGCAACGGCTGTTAGCTCAGGGTTAGTCTTCCTTACACAAATATATATATACACACTGTGATAAACTCCTGCATAAGTATTCACTTATTTTGTCCAAATTTTCTATCAGCTTAAACACAAAATAGCCGGAATTTATGAAAAGTCAACCAATTGCATTTCAGTGAGTGGCAGACATTTACAATTCTCTTTTCCTGCCCAGCACTGAAACTTCTTGCTTAGGGAATTCCCTACTTTATAGGTTTTGTGGGAAGTGAAGCTCCTTCACAACAGAAAATGAAAATGCAAATGCAGCCCAGGGTTTCAGGCTCACCTGCAGCCAGGGTGCAGCCACGTGACCTTAGTTCCAACAACCCAACACACCATCCTAGGCTTCAACTGGGCTTCACCTGGAGCTAGTGGTATGAGATAGAAGGGTCAAAGGGAGCCCTTTCTGCTGGTTTCTGTTGCTTGCATTCTGCACTGTCACATATGCCACCTTCACCAGAAGAAGGAAGCAGCACTTCCAGGAAGTCGAGGAGAACAATCAGTAACAGTCTTCCTTTGATTAGCTCAGTTCATAGATGATAAAAATTTGACAGGCTGCTGTGATCAACTATATATCGTGCAAATCAGTACATTAAGTGCTCAGTTCATTTGTGCATTTATTGAGCACCTACTAGCTGCCAGGTTGCTATCCTACACACTAGGGTTACAAAAACAAGGAAGACAAAAATCCATGCCCTTGAAGAACTCATAATCTAGAGGTGGAAATAAATCATCTTCTCACAACTGTAATTACCTTATTAGCTAAGTCCACCAGCCCTAATATGGAGGCCCATAAAATCAGGCACCTTGTCTGTCCTTTCACTGCTGTCTCTCCAGTTCCTCAAGTACTCAGCCCATAATAGGCAATCCGATGAACGGATGAGTAAATGAATGAATTAATTCAATTCATTCAAACAGAAACACTATGGCAAATGTTATAACAGAGAAATATAGAGTCCTGCAGTCAGAAAAGACTTCACAAAGGAAACACTTGTTGACCTAAGTCCCGAAGATGAACAGGAATTTCTCAGAGAGAGAAGAAAAGTGACAGTGCTCTAATGGCAGGAAACAAGTGAGCAGAGGCTGAGCGAAAAGAATACGCCACGCCCTGGGAACAGCAGGGTGTGTGACAGGGCCAGCGTGGAGGGTATGCATGAGGAAGAGGCAGACAGTGCAGCAACTGAGGCAAAGTCGCTGAGCTGACTGCTGTCAAGGAGTTAGGGAGCTACCCTGAGCAAACACCAGCTTAAGAACTCGGTGCAGACTACTGGGTAGAGTCTTGTAACGGCAATTTCGACAAAAACATCCTATTTACTGGCTTATGATAGTACCTGAAATACCTGCTCTTTTATATGAAGCCATTGTGTCTTCAGGAGGTCCCTACAAAAAAATTTAAATATTTTTACCTGGAAGTAGTAACATGTTAGTTTATAGTAAACACTTTCTTCAAATATTTATTGAGCACCTATTACGGCAAAACTATGAGATATTGGGAATAAAAAAGATAATTCTGCTTTTGAGGAATCTACGTAGATTTGCTTACCATAATAACCAACTGCCTCCTTCTACAGCGGTCATGTACCTCATAGACCTCTAACTGCAGGAGTGGAGACACTGCACTCAAAATCCATCCTCTCATTTGTGCTGAATCTCTGCTTCCCACTAGCAAAATATCATCCACTAAATCAAGTTAATCTTTTAGAAATAGAGCTTTCACTTTCCAAAAAAATGGCTTATCAGTTTTATGAATTTCTCTAGGCATCCAACCTGTTGGGTCTCACCTCATATTTTGTTAGGCTAATCACAAGCGAAATCTGAGGAAGGGAAAACAATTTACATACAGTGTATCTCAAAATCCAACGTAAACCAATATCTGTAATTTTGGACTCCCCATACGCTATGTTTTCATCCATTAATGCAGACAAGATCAAGCATGACTACATAAACAATAGCAAAATTCTATGTTAATTAAAAGAGTATATATATCCATAATGGATTTTTTTAACTTCTTATTTTGAGACAGTTTTAGACTTACAGAAGAGAAGCAAAAATACTACAGAGTTCCTGTACACCCTTAACCCCACTTTCCTTAGTGTTATAATCTGAGAACTATAGGACAATTATCAAAACCAAGAAAGTAATATTGGTATAATACTATTAACTACGGAATTTATCTGGATTTCATCAGTTCTTCTCAATATTGTCCTTTTTTCTGTTCCAGGATCCAACATAGGAGCCCAGGTTGCATTTAGTTGTCCTGTCTGCTTATTCTCCTTCATCTGTGACAGGTCTTCAACCTTTCCTTGTCTTTCAGGACCTTGACTCTCTTGAAAAGTACTGGTCAGGTATTTTGTAGAATATTCTTCAATTTGGTGTGATGTTTTATTATGATTAGACTAAGATTATGCATTACAGGGAAGAATACCACAGAGGTGATGTTCCCTTCTTACTGCATCATATCCAAGTGTACAAAATGTGGATATGTTTATTACTGCTGATGTTGACCTTGAGCACTTGATGTCTGCCAGTTTTTTTCACTGTGAAGTTATTATTTTCTCTTTGTAATTAATAAATATTTATCTTGGAGGAGAGACTTTAAGACTATTCAAATATCCTGTTTCCCTTAACTTTCATTGATTAATTTTAGCACCTATTAATAGATCATACCTGTAACAATTACGATTATGGTACTCTAATGGTGAATTTCTATTTTCCTCATTTCTTCTACACGTATTAACTGGAATTCTTCTGTAAGAGAAAGCTGTTCCTTCTCTTCCATCTATAATGCTTTTTATTCTTGTGAACTGTCCCTAATGCGAGAATGAGACATTCTACATTAAGAATTAATCTAGGGAATGCTCATGTTGCAATATGTAATGCAAAACTTGCATATGTTCTAGTACTAAACGATAAAATACAGGTCGCAGATAGAGAGTTTTAAGAACATAAGTTCCACATAAGATATAATAGGTTAATAGTTTGACCTATCAGTAGCTTAAAGTCTTCTTATACGTATTAGCAATAAATAAGAGGGAAGGTTATTTAATAATCCATAGGCATGGTAACCACAAATGGTACAGTGTAGAATCCCCTATAGTCAAGGACAGACTCCCCAGAGGGCAATCAAGCATTCTGAACAGTATCCCCAGGGGGACCCCATACACTTTCCCCTTCTCTGAGGAGCAAAGGCAATGGCCTTCCCCTCCTGGGCTCTACCCAATCACTCGGTACTAGGGGGCATGTCCTCTCTGCATTATGAAGGCGGCCCAGTTACTTCCCTAGTGAAAGAAAATAGTGTAATTATTTCATGTAACAAAGGTAAAGCTGGAAACAGGCAGAATTGAGCTTATCGAGGGCAAACCTATTTGGAGGGTAAGGGTGGGACTACAACACAAAGGCAAAATCTCACAACTGCTCTGAACTCTCAGTGTGCTCAGAGATCTTTACTCTCTGCACACAAAGACGAATATAATAATCACTCGCTGTAAAGTGATTTTAAGCTAATTTCCATTGCTCAAAAAAGTAATTCATATTCATAGTAAAAAATTTAGAAAACCTAGACAAACTAAAAACAAAAGAAGGAGGAGGAGAATGAGAAGAAAGAAAAAGAAAAGGAAATGAGAAAAAGGAAGCTAAGAGAAAAAAGAAAAAAACGCATCCTAACTTCATGAACCAGAAGAAAACATTGTCAATAAGTTGTGTACCTTCTACTGGCCATTTTTCTTTGCATGTATTTTTTTTTTTTTTTTTTTTTTACAAAAATGGGCTTATACTTTACCTTCTCTATTTCTCTTAATATGCTATATTTAATTGAGTCAAAGGTGATAGTAATTGTAAGACACTATTTTATGTGCCAATAAGAAAGAAAAAGATAAGCAATTTTAATTGTAAGATGTGATCATATCGCAGTTTTGGAGATGTGGCAATGGTGGAAGGGGAGGAGATATGCTTCAAATTGACTAATTATGGTTTCTTAAATACTTTCTATGTTATTAAAAATGCCTTCCCAGCATCATTTTTAATGGCTACATATTATCATATACACTGCCAAATTACCTCCAGAAAAGTTTATTCGTTCACTTCTTTACTCAATATTTATTGAGCACCTACTTTGTGCTAAGTGCTGGAGGTAGAATAATTAGTACAACGAAATGTAGTTCTTGCCTTCAGGGACTTGGAGAGACAGACACTCATAAAAAAAACACCCACATAAATATATCATTAGAAACTATGATAGGGTGTGAAGAAAAGGTCTGTGAGACACAGATAGGCAGCCCACTGCCGTGTCCACACCCAGGGTACCCTTCTTGGACAGTGGCCAGACGCATGCCTATCATTTGGCCAGAGAGTGGTTCTCTGAGCTCTGAATGGCCATCTCCACGAAAGGAGGTCAAAACCTTGAACAGAGAGCCCTGGCACAGCTCCTCCCTCCGGCAACATTGGTACAGATCAGAAGAGTCAGGTTACATATGAAAGTGACTGGAGGGGAGACACCTCGTCTTGTTCATCTTTACATCCAATCACAGTGTTAATGCAATGCCTCAGCACTGTAGGAGTTCTATAAATACTGGGGAAAAATTATTCAAAATAATCACACCATCCCTCAATTCACCCATTGTTATGATGAGGGGAAAATGGCATTTTCCTATAAGCTAAATTATTTGTATGTCTCTAATAAAAAATGAAATTAGAGAAGCAGTGGAATCATATTAAGATTGGCCTTTAATGAATGAAGCACCCAGAGTTAAGCAGGTGATGTCAAGGAGTAATACACAATGATATGTGCATTTAAAACAAGCATAAGAAAAGTCCACCAAGTTCTCCACTCTCTCACACTTACTCTCAGATTATCCAAAACACTGCAAAGGGAAAACAAACAGAAGAAAATCTTAAAGTCCTTACCACCATGTGCCTTGTTTATTATTCCGTTCCACAGTATGCCAGACCACGTTAAATTTATGGAATATATGAACGAGCAGAGGCCAACAGTACTGGCTTAAATTGCCATTAATAAAGTCATCTTATTTCACAGCTGCATCAGTGCCTGGGCTCCAAAGTTCAAGGACTCAAATCCACCTTCAACTGCCACACCACTCAATCCTCAGCACCCTGACAATTGTATTTCACCTCACGGACAGTTGGCCTCTGAAGGACAAACACTTCACCCTGTAAGCATGCAGAGGCCCCTGGACATCTCCCTCACTGTCCTCTCGCCCAGCACACATGGGGACCACTATACTGAAGTCCCAGTGGGCAAGCAGGGACAAGATGCTGCCGGTGTGAGTCAGCCCCGTGAGAAATTGTGTGCTACATGGCTGGTTCTGTGTTCCACTCAGTGTGGCCCCAGCCCCACTCCAATTTACTCTCACAGAGTCAGGCTGAATGATTAAGCATGTCTGGGAATTCTGGAGCAGGCAGGCTCAGTACAACAGTGAAGCATGCTCCCCAGTAAGCAAAATCATTTATTCCATGACGTGTATGGGACAAAAAGGACAAAGCATCCTCCTTAATGTATCATCCTGTCTTGGTCCTACATGATGCCAGACCCTCCATCTCCTCTGTAACAAAGAAAACGCTTAGGTAGCACTGCTCATGTCACTGTTTTTTTTTTTACTGAAGTCACATTGGTTTATAACATTATATAAATTTCAGGTGTACATTATTACATTTCAACTTCTGTGTAGACTACATCATGTTCATCACCAAAAGTCTAGTTGCTGTCTGTCACCTTACACATGTGCCCCATTCGCCCTCCTCTCACTTCCTTCCTTCTGGTAACCATCAATCTGCTCTCCATATCTATGTGTTCGTTTGTTTGTTCATCTTCCACATATGAGTGAAGTCATACGATAATTGTCTTTCTCCATCTGACTTATTTTGCTTAGCATAACACCCTCGAGGTCTATCCATGTTGTCACAAATGGCAAGATTTCATTTTTTTTTTCCAGAGGAAGAGTCACCCTGAGCTAACATCTGTGCCAATCTTCCTCTATTTTGTATGTGGGTCACCACCACAGCATGGCCACCTACCAATGGTGTAGGTCCGCACCTGGGAACTGAACCCAGGCTGCCGAAGCAGAGCACACTGAACTTAACCACCGGGCCATGGGGCCGGCCCCCTACGGCTTGTCTTTTTTTATGGTTGAGTAGTATTCTGTTATGTATACATATACCATGTCTTTTTTTTTTGAGGTAACATTGGTTTATAACATTATATAAATTTCAGGTTTATATTATTATATCTTAATTTCTGTGTAGACTACATCATGTTCACCACCCAAACACTAATTACCATCCATCACCGTACACATATGCCCTTTTACTCCTTTCACCCTCCCCCCTCTTCCCTTCCCCTCTAAGCACCAATCTAATCTCTGTTTGTTTGTTGTTCTTGTTGTTATCTTCCACATGAGTGAAATCACATGGTATTTGGTTTTCTCCATCTACTTACTTCGCTTAGCATAATACCCTCAAGGTCTATCCATGTTGTCACAAATGTCAAGATTTCAACTTTTTTTATGGCTGAGTAGTATCCCAGTGTATATACCACATCTTTTTTATCCATTCATCAGTTGATGGGCACTTAAGTTGTTACCAAGTCTTGGCTATTGTGAATAATGCTGCAATCAACATAGGGGTGCAAATATATTTTCAAATTAGTGTTTACATGTTCTTTGGATAAATACCCAGAAGTGCAAAAGCTGTATCACATGGTGGTTCTATTCTTAATTTTTTGAGGAATCTCCACACTGTTTTCCATAGTGTCTATACCAGTTTACATTCCCACCAGCAGTGTATCAGGGTTCCCTTTTCTCCACATCCTCTCCAACACTTGTTTCTTGTCTTTTTTAATAATAGCCATTCTGATGGGTGTGAGGTGATATCTCATTGTAGTTTTGATCTGCATTTCCCTAATAATTAGTGATGAACATCTTTTCATGTGCCTGTTGGCCATCTCTATATCTTCTTTGGAAAAATGTCTTTTCAGATCCTTTGTCCATTTTTTAATGGGTTTTTGTTGTTGTTGAGTTGTATGAGTTCTTCATATATTTTGGAATATTAACCCCTTATCAGATATATGATTTGCAAATATCTTCTCCCAACTGTTAGGTTGTCTTTCCTTTTGTTGATGGTTTCCTTTTTCTGTGCAGAAGCATTTTAGTTTGATGTAGTCCCTTTTGTTTATTTTTTCTTTTGTTTCCCTTGCCTGGGGAGACATGCTATTCAAAAAGATACTGCTAAGACCAATGTCACAGTGTACTGCATACATTTATTTCTAGGAGTTTTATGGTTTCAGGTTTACATTCAAGTCTTGAATCCATTTTGAGTTAATTTCTGTGTGTGGTGTAAGACATGGTATACTTTCATTCTTTTGCACGTGGCTGTCCAGTTTTCCCAACACCATTTACTGAAGAGACTTTCCTTTCTCCATTGTATGTTCTTGGCTCCTTTGTCAAAAATTAGCTATCCATAGATATGTGGGTTTATTTCTGGGCTCTCGATTCTGTTCCATCGATCTGTGTGTGTTTTTCTGCCAGTAGCAAGCTGTGTTGATTACTATAGATTTGTAGTGTATTCTGAAATCAGAGAGTGTAATACCTCCAGCTTTGTTCCTTTTTCTCAGGCTTGCTTTGGCTATTCAGGGTCTTTCATTGTTCCATACAAATCTTAGGATTCTTTGTTCTATTTCCATGAAAAATGTCATTGGGATTCTGATTGGAATTGCATTGAATCTATGGATTGATTTAGGTTATGGACATTTTAACTATGTTGATTCTTCCAATCCGTGATCTTAATAAATATGGGTCCACAGCCTCTTGTTTACAGGTCACTGTCATTTCAGGAAGCTAAGTGACTTGCAAAAACTAGCCCATAGTACCTCAGTACCACCTTCCCAAGACAGACACATGATCCTTACCAATTGGAAGTTGCCGAGGTCACTTGGAGGTTGTAAACTCACCAGGTGTCATCAGTCAGGAGGGGTGGTTAGTAAGAATCCAGAGTGGATATGTCTGGAAGTCCCAGGCACACCACTCTGATGAGGGAAGGCTGTTGTGCATGGCTCTGTGACATCACAGAATGAAATGTGCTGCAAAACCAGAGGTGACTTTATCAGCCACCATAAAGAAATGTGAAATTGGTGTTTTCAAAGTTGTATAGTAAGAAACATTCACAAAACCTTTACTCAGTCTAAAGAAAAGAACTTAGGGAGGAACCATCTCTCACAATGAAGTGAACCATCTGCTTTAGAGGAAAGAAAATGAGATGTGCACAGGAAAGGGTCCAGGAGCCCAATGGTGCTCATGCACACTCCCAGCACCATTACACACCTTCCAAGTCAGCGAGGGGCAGAGTGTCAATGTGTACCAGAACAAGCCAACAAAGAAAATGCTCCAAATGGTGAAAATGCTCATATATCCACACATCAAAATTTTTCTCATTAAAATAATTTTTGTGCCCATGGTACTGACGTATGAGATAAAACAAAAGACTTGTGGCTGAGATCAAATTATTGTGACAGTGTTGTCTTTATTTAAAGAGGAGGTGATGAACTTGTTTATAGCCTCCATTCTGAACAAGGTACCTGAAGAAGATCAGATATACTAGTTAAGGAAATGGGTTTGGATACAAATTCCACCTCTACCATCAGAGAGCTGTGTCTCTTTAAGTCTCAGTTTTTTCATGTATAAAATGTGTTTAACACCTAATTCTTAAGGCTGCTGTGAAGATTAAACAAGATGCTATACAAAAAGTGCTTGGTACAGTGTCTGACTGATGGTATGTATATAATAAAATGGCAGTTAATAATATTATATTTGTTATTATCATTATCATTACCACCTGTTCATCAAAAAAACATATCTGAAGCTACAGTTAAGACATCCATGCCCTTTCCCCAGGGGTTCCCACTGCATCAGGGAAGGGCAGTACTGTCCTCATGAAAGAAGGGCACTCACAGAAGCTGCTATGTCACATCTACATTTATATCAATGTAATTTCATTAGGTTTCTCTCACACTACATTTTTCTTTCATTACTTATATAACCCACATACTAGATTTGTGATTTCTGTTCTTTGCATGCATTTCTGAAATATCACAGACAACTGAAATGGATATTAAAATAGGTCCTGAATTTGTATACTTACTTTTCAAAAATCTACACATAAATTTGAAGTAACAACAAACAAATACTTTTGGGGGAGAAAATGTTGCCTAGCAACCGTTCCTATGAAAAGAATTAGGAGTTTTCACGTTCTGTAAATTGAGCATGTCTGTCGAGTCACTCTGTGACAAGTGCAACACCTGGCACAGAGGACGCTTGTAGGAGGTAGACCAGGCCAAGGTGGGAAAATAGCTAAAAAGATTAATATAATCTCAGGCTGTGTTGTCAAGCATGGAGCCCAGGTCAAGGTCACCTATCATTGCACTCTATGCCATCAGACATCTGAACTCAGGAGTATCCTGTGCACATCTGAACACCCACTTTAGGGGGCACTTAGAAACAGTGTGAATACAGAGCAACGTGACAGCAAACCTGCCAGAGGAAAGAGTAACCTGCGACACAGCATGCACCCCTCAATAGAGGGGTCAAGTTTAGGATGTAAAACTGCACATCAGAGATGCTCAAGGATTCCATTCTCCAAGACACCTCTCAACCCCATGTGACATTAATCAAGAAATAGCAAAATTTGAAATCACTGGCCTCTTACGAAAATATACTTAGAAGGAGAAGTAAAAGTCATTTCCCAGGGGGGTGGAGGATGGGACTGTGATATTGTGATTTATAATAAGAAATATATATTTGGTATTAGTCCCTGTTCTGGCACAGAGTTCCTAAAACCCTTGGAATTTGCTAAGTGATAAGAGTCATAAAGGTGTCTTTTGTTATTCATAACAAGCCCCTTTCAACCACACCTGAGTTTATGTTAATGAAGTGACTTTTGGAAAGCCCATAAGGATGAGGGCTGGGTGCCAGGAAAACCAACCAAGTGATTAAGGGGTTGGAACTTTCAGCCCCACACCCTAACCTCTAGGGAAGGGAAAGAGGCTGGAGATTGACTTAATCATAAATGACCAATGATTTAATCAACCATGCCTACATAATGCAGCTTCTATAAAAACCCAAAAGGACCGAGTTCAAAGAGCTACCAGGTTGGTGAACACATGGAGGTGCTGGGAGAGTGGTGCACCCAGAGAGCATGAAAGCTCCGTTCCTCTCACATACCTTGCCCTAACCATCTCTTCCATCTGGCTGTTCCTAAATTATATCCTTTAAAATAAACCAGTAATCTAGTAAGTAAACTGTTTTCCTGAGTTCTAGTGAGCCACTCCAGCAAATTAATCAAATCTGAGGAGAGGTCATGGGACTCTCCAATTTACAGCCAGTTGGTCAGAAGCACAGGCGACAACCTGGACTTGCGATTGGCCTCTGAAGGGGGCACTCTTGTGGGACTGATCTCTTACCTTGTGGGAGCTGATGCTAACTGCAGGTGAACAGTGTCAGAATTGCATTAAATTGTAGGACATCCAGCTGGTGCCACAGAATTGCTTGGTCCACACATTTGGTGGCCACAAGTGTGAGTGCTGTGCACAGACAAGGAAGATACAAGACTTTGTTTATAGGGACAAACAAAAATCAGAACTCTCCCATCTCTAGCCTCCATTCAATTCAGCTGTTTGCTCATTTTGACTCAGACACCACCTCCTTTTGTGTGCTTCACTGGGGGCAGAGTGCATGTGGATGATCTTGCTCTCTTTCACCCAAACATTGTCCTTCCAGTCCTTGCTACTATCCCATCATCCTGGGATTTACAGACAACAGAAAAAACCTGCTTTAAGGACACAGACTCCTCATGCCATGTCTTTTAGAGGTAATATACATGAGGACCAATTTTAACTCTGTTCATTTACACTCTAGGTCTTATAAATACACAGTCCCATGAGGTTTCTGTACACCAGGAAGACATCCCCCAACAAAAGACAACTAAATAAGGTCAGGACATAGGTGGACAGAATCAACACATCATAATACAGTTCACCATCAGAAGGAGGTCTCAGAGATCATTTTAATTCCTAATTTCACAGAGAAACTGAGGCCACTCACCCAAGAGAGTAACTCACCCAAGGTCACCCAACTACATAATGAAAGAACTGGCAATATATATCCCACTGTCATTTGTTCCCAAAGAGAATGGTCAGATGTGCTCTTTTAATAATATTATAAAGCAATAATATTAAACTATACTGGACATGTGCAACTGATTGTTTTTTTTCTTTTTGCAACTGATTGTTTTTAACCACAAAAGTAAGAACAGTTATTAATGGCCCATTATTTTTATAAAACATTTTCATTTTTACTTAAAAAAATAAAATTTGGAAGATAGAGTAAGTAAGTACAAGAAAGTAAAAATCACATCTAATGCTGTCACTCAGAGGTAGCCACTACTAACATTTTGGTGCATATCCATTTACACTGTCTTTGTTCTTTGAGTAAAAAAGAAAAAAATAAAAGGATCATCCTCTTCATATTGTTTTATGGCCTATTTTTTTTCACTTAAAATCTATCATAAGCATTTCTCCAGGACATGAAATACTTTTCTCAAACATCCTTTGTAACAGCTGCACAGTATTTCATCATAAGGATGTACCATTATTATTTAACCATGTGTTACTCTGGGATTGGTTCATATTTTGATACTGCTATCTTTCTAAATTTTGATTGTGTCAGCCAATGACTATGCAATTCCTTCTAGTCTCCTGTCACCTGCAAATCTGACAAGCATGCTTTTTATCACCTTCACCCAAGTTCTTGACAAAAGTCTTGAGACACAACCATTAGAGAGTTCCTGCCTAGTTGAAACTAATTCATTCATCAACATTCTCTGGGATCTCCCAATTAGGAATTCAAATAATGGAAGAATCCCCCAATCATCACAAGTAGCTGATGTTTCATTCATTCAATATACATTTCCTAACTATTGTCTATAAACAGCACTGACCTAGGAGCTATAAAAATGTCTGCAAAGTGTTAGGAATTTATGACTCTTGCCTACAAAAATACACTCAGATTTGGCATCCCCAAAGTTATAATCTGGGGGCCAGCCCAGTGGCGTAGTGGTTAAGTTTGCCTGCTCCATTTCAGCAGCCCGGGGTTCGTGGGTTCAGATCCCAGGTGCAGACCTGCACACCGCTCATCAAGCCATGCCATGGCAGCATCCCACATACAAAACAGAGGAAGATTGGCACGGATATTAGCTCAGGGACAATCTTCCTCAAGCAAAAAGAGGAAGATTAGCAACAGATGTTAGCCCAGGGCCAAGCTTCCTCAACCAAAAAGAAGTTATCTAGAAGACTTCAAAATTTTTCATAAACTTCTTTTTAATAAAAAAAAAAAATCCCTGCAATGCCAAAAACATGTTTTGGAAACATATCTATATTATACAAATTGTTCAAGTTATTGGAGATAAAAACCTTATAATTCAAATTTAACTACTGGGCAGCTATCATTGCTAAGTAGTAAGTTTATGAAAATGGGATGTTTATAATGCAGGTTTGAATTCAAGTCACAGTAGTAAGGTCCTGTAACCAGAAGAGCAGCTTTGGTTTTGAAGAAAGGGTAACAGGCTGTACCTGACTTCACAGAAACAAGGAAACTCGTGGTTACAAGCAAAAAAGAACCAAGAGCCAAAAGCCTCAAGAGAAGAGTTGGAAGAAAAGGACAAAGGATATTTTTGGTTCATATCTTTTTAAAAGGTGGCATTTAGTGCTGAAAATATCATGAAAAGTGCATCAGATGTTCTCATTTTAAGTGAGAAAAGACAAAGTATGGCAAGATTAAAAACTGATTTGGCAAAATGCCATTGGTACTGATCCTGATCACTCTTTTATTATGTAGTTGTCCCAGATAAGGACGAACTACCCTTGGAAACTGTGTTTGTGAGCTAAGCACAGAAACCTAAGAGAAATAAATTCCAACATGAACTGGTGGTAGTGTTACCTGCCAAAGGGGCAGCATTTTGAAAGGATGGATAATGAGAAATGGCCTCGGTGTTGGCTGAGGTGGACCCAGTTAGGAAAAAGAGAACCAAGGCTGAAAGCAGATCCTGTTCTCTACATATCTGGCCCCAAATAACTGCAGCCTGCATCTGAGGAACAAAGCTGGGAGTGCTAAGACTGAGCAAAATGTCTGTCTTGTCTTTCATGTCCCTCAACCTCTGCTGGAGAGAAGCACGGGCTCTCCCTACACCTGAGGAGGTCATCGTGTGGAGTGTCTTCTCTCCCATTAGACTTGCCATTTCGTTTCCCATTTCTCAGTGAGTAACCATAAGAATTTGCTTAGCCACCACCTGCAGTTGTTTCTCTCATACTTGTATCAACACTTCTGAGCGATGTGCTTAGAAAGTACCAGAATATACAGAAATTGAAGTTCAAGAACTGACCTTAAATATATAAGCCCTTCTAGTGGACTCAGTGTTTGAGACACAGACAATTTTTAAAAGGCAGTGATTCAAAACAAGACATAATTCAAATGTACTAAATACAGTTATGTGCCTCATAAGTACATTTTGGTCAATGCCATATATATGACAGTGGTCCCATTAAGATTAGTACCATATAGCCTAGGTGTGTAGTAGGCTATACTATCTAGGTTTGTGTAAGTGTTGTAGGACAGGAAGAAATTTTCCTCTACCCTTCTAGGTTCTTCTGGCTTCTCTAAGAATTAAATTGACATGAGACAGATTAACAGGAGAAAAACAAAAGTTTAATAACACGTATACATGGGAGAAACCCAGGAAAACTGAGTAACTGGCCAAAATGGCCAAAGCCCTCACTTTCAATATCATCCTCAGCTAAAGACAAAAGAAGATGTTGGGGATGGGGGGAGTCAGGGACTTCAGAGGGAAAAAAGGCAATTCACGGGCAGACGAAAAGGAGCAAAGGTTTGGAAAACAAGTGTTTGGCCACACAGAAACAGAAGAACACAGAGAGGAGCCAACAAACAGGCTTCTCTAGGTTTCTCCCCCTCTACACCTAGTTCATGTTATGCTAAAGTGATAACTCCCTTCCCGAGACAGGTTTTTTAATCTGACTTCTTTTAGGCAGTTAAGGGGGAGGTGACAAGAAAAACTTTCTGAATCTTTTGTTTCTTAAAAATAATCAGCCTAAAACAATCCTCACGTTAAAAAGACACATTTTGGGGTGGTCAATTTTGTTTCCCTTCAGTAAACTGTATGATGTTCACACAATGACAAAATCGACTAATGACACATTTCTTAGAAAGCATCATCATTAAGCTTCGCATGACTGTATATAGCAAACAGCGCTAGCTAAAATGTACAGATACTTACCCAGATTCTCCCTCCCTTTGGAGAGAACAGTGAGAATCAAAACAATGTAAAACAAAAGCACAGTGACCACCCATTTGCCCAGCTCACTCCTGGGCATGTGACCATCCAGACAACCATCTTGCTGTTTTTCAAACATCAACTTTGTTCCAACCCCAAGCCCTCTGCACGTGCTGGGCCCTCTGTACAGAACTCGCTTTCCCTGCATCTCCACATGCTCTCTTCCCTCCCTTCTCCTTAGAAAGGCCTTCCCTGATCATCCCATCACTCGCTTATCTTCTTCCCCACTTTATTTTCTGAAAGACTTGATTGCTATCTGAAATCACATGATATATGTGTTTACTTCTTTATTATCTGTCTCCCTAGCCAACCTGTGAATTCCTTAAATGCAGGGGCTACCTCTGTCTCGTTCACCCCTGTATCTCTAGTCCCTACTACAGTGCCTAGTATACAGCAAGTGCTCAATAAATATGTATTAAATGAATAAATCTAAGAGTGGGCCTCACATCATGGACCCACAAATAAACCACATCCATTGTTCTATCATCCTTAAGCCAAAAGTAAGGCTTCCTCCTGGTCAAAGTGTTTTTAGAGAACGTATAAGAGAAGAAAGATTAGGTTCCACACACATGCTCTCAATCCTGATCAACTTATAAAAATACATGTGAACACAGCTGGGTTTGTCATTACCCTGGTTTGTTTCCAGCCATGGGCTCCCATCATAAATACTCCTTTCACCATCTTAAAGTATCTCCTTCCCTGTTACCACATTTAAGAGTCTTGTCTGCTCACTTGTGAACTGGGCTACATAAACAGAGGGACTCTCCTGGTGCCAGCAAGTCTGAGCTCCATACCGACTACCAAGGACTAAGTCCCAGAGCTTGCTGGGGGGTGCAGCCCTTCCCTCACTCCTCTAGACTTCGACCCAAGCCCAAATTCCTGCCGGAAATGGAAATTCCTTAAGGCCTCCAGGATCTTAAAGGGACACAAAGAGGTACATCAAACACCCTCGTGGCACATTTTTTACATGCAGAAATAAAGTCACCAAGGCATGCATGATTTGCTCTGTCTTGTTTTTTTGTCACACTAAAAAGAATTTAATTGTACAAATATATATGCAGTGCTTTTATTAAATGAAATGTTTTCCTGTTTTGGAAGTCATTTCACCATTACATTCGCAATGCTGAGCCCAGTGCCTGGCATAAAAGTCAATAAGAGAACCAATGCTGACTGGCTCTCCAGGCCCAGGAATTCACATCCAGCAAGACAACAGGAGAAAGAGTAACAGAAAAGATGCAGAATCTAAACGGTTTACCAACATATATGTTTAAAATACATTTCTGCCTTATTATAAAATTTAGCGAAAATTCTGTATTTAAATGACAAATATGTAATAAAGATTCTCACTGCAGTGGGAAATCAATCTTCATTGAATGCATTCAAAACAATTAATCATGTGGGAATATTAAGTTCAACCTACAAAGGGTATCCAAGAATCAGAGGTTTGCTTTGCTGTTGCTTAACAAATGAACTAGAAAAGCATATATTCACATAAATTTATACCACGAATTCCAATACTGTTATCATCACTCAAAACCCTTTGGAACGGCTCTTCTGGAAAAGTCCTCAGACTCCCTGGGCAAACATGATACCATGTGTGGACCCACTGACATTGGATTCAGATTTTCAGAGGCAGCAAAAATTCATTAAGGGGGCCAAGTTGTATAAATGAGGTGAGTCCATGGCTAACAATCGCTTGCTGCCATAAAGTCTTGTTTTGAATAACAGCAACATCCCTGAAATAACAGTAATAATAACTATTGCATTCTTACCGTACATCTGGTAAGTGCTTTACCTGCATTAACTGATGTATTTTCCCAACAATGCTCTAAGGTACATACTATTATTGTTATTCTCATGTTATAGATGAGAAAAGTGAGGCACAAAAAGGTCAAGTTACTCATCCAATGCCACATAGGCTGCTATCGCAGAGCCAAGATTTCAACCCAGGTAGTCTGGATCAGAAGCCACATGTGTTTAAGCACACTGCTGTCTTATCTCTCTCTATAGCAAAATATACATAGCATCTTAAGATGACTGCTACTTAGAATATCACTGATTTGGAAATCAAAGTTTTAAATGCTCCCTGGAAAACAGTCATGAAGGGGATACGAGTGTGTTATGTTTGGGAAGCGCATGGAAAGAGCTCTTTCTTCTCTGGAGATAGGGTAACTTCTTAGAGTAAGACCCCTCAAAGAAGGTCAAGACACCCCTATGTTCATTGCAGCATTATTCACAACAGCCAAGACTTGGAAACAACCTAAGTGCCCATTAATGGATGAACAGATAAAAAAGATGTGGTATATACACAATTGAATATGACTCAGCTATAAAAAAAGAGATGAAATCTTACCATTTGCGACAACATGGATAGACCTTGAGGGTATCATGCTAAAGCGAAATAAGGCAGATGGAGGAAGTCAAATACCATTATGATTTCACTCATAAGTAGAAGATAAAACCGACAACAAACACACACACACATAGATACAGAGATTAGATCAGTGGTTAGAGGGGAAAGGGGGAGTAAAGAGGGAGAAAGGGTTGATAGGGCACATGTGCACAGTGATGGATGGTAATCAGTGTTTGCATGGTGAACATGATGTAGTCTACACAGAAATTGAAACACAATGATGTACACCCGAAATTTATATAATGTTATATACCAACGTTACCTCAATAAAAAAAAAGAAGGGGGTCAAGAATCTAGCCACCATCTCATTGATGGGCTTTACATCCTAGTCTTATGAGAATTAACAGGACCGATTTTATAGGTAGATAAGAAACACTGAACACCCAAAGCATTCTTAAGAAGAACAAAGCTGGAATTATCATGCTCCCTAATTTCAAACTATATGACAAAGCTTTAGTAATTAAAACGGTATAGTTATAGTATTGGCATAAAAACAGACACACAGATCTATGGAACAGAATAGAAAGTCCAGAAATAAACCCACACATATACGTCAATTAATTTACAACAAAGGAGCCAAGAATATACAATGGGGAAAGGACAGTCCTATCAACAAATGGTGCTGGGAAAATTGGACAGCCACATGCAAAAGAATGAGACTGGACCACTATCTTACACCATACACAAAAATTAACTCAAAATGGATTAAAGATTTGAGCATAAGACCTGAAACCATAAAACTCCTAGAAGAAAACATAGGTGGTAAACTCCTTGACACAGTTCTTGGCAATGATTTTTTTAATCTGACACCAAAAGCAAAGCAACAAAAGCAAAAATAAACAAGTGGGACTATATAAAACTAAACAGCTTCTGTACAGCAAAGGAAACCATCAACAAAATGAAAAGGCAACCTACTGAATGGGAGAAAATATTTGAAAATCATATATCTGTTAAGGAGCTAATATCCAAAATATATAAAGAACTCACAGAACCCAACAGTTAAAAAAAAAAACCAAACGATTAAAAAATAGGCAGATCTGAATAGACATTTTCCAAAAAAGAGAAACAGATGGCCAACAGGTACATGAAACAATGCACTACATCATTAATCATCAGGGAAATGTAAATCAAAACCACAATGAGATATCACCTCACACCTGACAGAATGGCTATCATCAAAAAGACAAGAAATAACAAGTGTTGGTAAGGATGTGGAGAAAAGGGAACCCCTGTGCACTGCTGGTGGGAATGTAAGCTAGTGCAGCCACTATGAAAAACAGTAAGGAGGTTCCTCAAAAAATTAAAAATAGAACTATCATATGATCTAGCAATTCCACTTCTGGGTATTTATCTGAAGAAATAAAAATACTAACTTGAAAATATATATGCACCTCCATGTTCATTGCAGCATTATTTACAATAGCCAGGATATGGAAACAACCTAAATGTTTGTTGGACGGATGGATGAATAAAGAAATTGTGATATATATGCATACATACACAATGGAATATTATTCAGCCGTAAAAAAGAATGAAATCTTGCCATTTGCAACAACATGAATGGACATCAAGGGCATTATACTAAGTGAAATAAGTCTAACAGAGAAAGACAAATATTGTATGATCTCTCTTCTATGTAGAATCAAAAAAAAACCAAATAAACCAAGATCACAGATACAGAGAATAGAGGGGTGGTTGCCAGAGGTGGGGGTGAGGGACAGGAGAAATGGGTGAACTGTTTTGTTTGGAGGGAGGGTTAGTTTAAATAAAATGTGGGGGGGAGAAATCGTCTAGTTCAACTTCTTTATTTTAACAATAAAGAAATTGTTCAGAGATGTTAACTGCTTTTCCAGACTATATACATATATATGCGTATATATGTGTATATATATAGGGAGGGAGAGAGAGAGAGATTTAAAATATATACTCTCTACGTATTTTATATCATTTCCCACTAACGGCTTGTGGTGAAGAGAAATAGGAGAAAGTGGATGTCCCCTTTTGGCTGTGCTAATTTGGCCCTATCCAGACTTCCACTTCTGGGTGAGTGCAGTCTACCCTCAACATTACTGATTCATATTTTCCTTCTCTTTTTTCACTCTCTTCTTTCCTTCTCTAACTATTCCTTTCACTGTTTATCTTTGTCTTTTCTTAAATTCACTTTATTTCAGAGTTCAAAATGTTGCACCAATAGATTTTATCAAGGTTAGGTTAGAGTTGGGATTGGTGCTGGAAGCGTTAGAGATGATTTCTGGTATACAACAACAGTAATAACCACAAAACCCTACGTCATATTCTCTTACCACTATTTCTATGCTAGAAAACACTATTGCTATGCTAGAATGCTTTCATATTAGACTTTTCTGTCCACCAAGTTCATTATCTTCTTTGTAGCTTAATGATCTATATACATATTTAAACTTTCAAAAAATATTATGAAAAAAATATTATGAGAAGCTTGATAACACAGGTATCAGTATCCTTTGGCTACAAGCAATAGTAACAAACTCGTGCTAACTAAAGCATGAAAGAAACAGAGAGAGAGAGAGAAAGCTAGCTAAATGGGCAGGTTTACTATTGTAAGGCTACTGAATGACATGCTGAATTAACCAGGCCTAGGAAAGCCAAGGACTTGGGCATTTGGGTGATCTATACAGTGGGAACTCATGTACTCACTATGTTAGGAGCTGCCATCAGATGACTCAGTTCTAACTGCCTTCTAGTCCTGTGTGTCTCTGCTAATGATTCAAATTCCTAGAAGAGAGAACCTGATTGTTCTGGCTTAGCTTGTCTCTGGAGTGCTGTGACTGACAGCTCACTAGAATCAGATAAAGTGCCAGAAGGACAGATAGCTCTGACAAAAGAATGGATGCTGGGAAGGAAGCAGAAACAAGAGAAGTCTATACTTCCTAATTATTGGCCTTCCAACAAAAACACATGCCCTTCTGTCCATCAATACCATTTGAAAATATTTCAAATATAAAACAAATATTTGAAAAAAAAAAAACTAAACAAAAGAACTACTCTCCCTACCCCACACTGCCTGAACTTCACACCCAATGTTGTCATGTTGATGAATTCCCACTAATGATATTTACCAATCTTCTACTAAATTACCATCACATCTAGAGTGGCCCTCTCAATTTCAGGCTGAAATCAATGAGGGCTGAGAGAAGCAAGGACCAGTGAGGAGGGAAGGGGCAAAGCAATAGAGCTGGCCCAGTTACTCTCTCCAGACCTGAAAGGGCTGATGTATTGTTACCAGCACACATGGCCACACAGAACCTCTCCTTATCTGTTCCTAACTAAGGAGGGGACCTTAGGAGTCCCCAGAGTTCAGGTCCAGGTAACATTAGACTTTTGCCAAGAGAACTTTAGTAACCCTCCAAGGAGGTAGACAGTAGGAGTGGGGGTTGAATGGAGGGACCCAGAAACAAAGGTATGCACATGTATGAGTTTGCAGAGGCGGCTCTCTGCTAACTTTAAAGTCTAGCCAAGGATAGCTTGGGCTGGCATAATACACAGAGCACCCATACCCCATTTCTTCTCCTGTTCCAGCCCTGCCTGCCTGTCTGCCAAAAGAGCTCCTAGACTTTAGGTGGATGTTGGGTAGTATCATTTCTACTTCTGGAGTCTTACTCCCAGAATCTGCTTTCAAGTCTAGATCTTATCCTTCCTCTCCCTCTGGCCCAGAGATGGGCTTCATTTCCCTTCCAGTCACTCTGCTCTCCTATGGATCCTCCTCTGTGCCCAGGAGGAAAGGAGTAGGACCCTACCTGACCCCAAAGTGCTCTCCTGGGCACCAGGACCCCTGCACTGACTTCATCGTCATCCCCTCACTCCTCCATGAAGAGAGCAATGGCTTTGGCCCTGGCCATCCCACTCAGCTGGGATCCATTTTTTTCTCACTACTCTATTTTAATCTGTCTAACACGCATTCTCTGGCAGTCTGCTCCCTGCACCCTCCTTCACCCATGTCTCTCTTTAGCCCTTTCTCCCCTCTCCAAACTTCTTTATACAAAGTTGTTCACACTCCCCATCTCTGCTTTCTCACTGCCCATTCATATGTCCATCCCTGGCCCCTCAGGCCATGTCCTGACACCCTCCCCTGAATGGTCCCCTTACTCTGGCTGTGCCCTCCATGTTTGCATTGTCCTTTAACACTGACATTCCACACAGTCTTATCCTAAGCTTTCTTCTTGGGCTATATACCATCTCTGTAAAACTACATTCCCTCTCTGGCCTCAATTATTACCCAGTTGCTTCCATGCAGAAACATTGGAAATAAAATAAAGCTGTGTGTGATCAAAGATAAAGGAACAACAACCTTTAAACCTGAAGCTGCAGTAGGCCACTGTACCCACGGAGGAGACAGCCCCTTTTCAGAAAGGCCCAGTGATGGGCTCCACCTCTTATATGCCAGTGGGCTCTGGGCACGGTCTGGAAGCATGAGAAGACAAAAAGAAGCATGTGATAATGTGCAGCAAAGAGCCCTGTGGGCTGAAGTCTATGGACAGGCTTTACTGGCTCCAGCAAATAAAAAGCAGGGTCCTCAGGAAATGTGTGAGTGTGTGTACAAGGGTACACAAGTCAACCAGAGGAGAAGAGAAGACTCAGGAGATGGGGACACAGCTTCAGCTCACACTGGCCCAGAATCCTCAAAGGGAAGTACGCCCTGGGACACCATCACCATGGACCAGGCAGCAATGTTAGATGTAACGGTAGGGTTCATGTGTCCTGTGGCCTACTCTGTGAGGGAAGGGAGTGGACCCCAGGACAAGACAGGTGAGTAGGAAGTGGGGTTTTCCTAGAAAAGAAGTTAGAGGTTTAAAGGGAAGGGCTCTGTGAAGGAAGAAGGGGCTCTCTTTCTGAAGAGGCAGAGACAAGGCAGACCTGTAGACAGGAAAGAAAGGGGAGGAGTAGGCCGTCCCCAGGAGAGGATCATCTATAAACAATGTTAGTTTTGCTTTTCTCTCAAATTCTGTAAATTGTCTTATTTCATATATTAAGTGTCCATTTAAAATTTTTGTCTCCTATCCTGTAGCTCCTGCTGGCTAGCTGCAGTCTTCAGTAAAGCTGGACACCTGCAGTCTCGTGTTAACATGGTTGCAGGGTTCACACAGCAACGGAGAGCTGGCCTCACCTCCTGCAAGAATAGCTCAGCACAGCAACACTTTTGAGGGAGGGCAGTAGTTCACTTCTCCCTGTGGCAGACACAGCGGGTGGGGGATTCAGAGTGAAGGGGAATGAGAAGGGAGGCGCTGGGGGCAGAGAGGCAGCATCAGTGTGCGCAGAGGAAGAAGGGTTTTGAAATGGGCTCCCTTCCCCAAAAGTCTGCTGTAAGGAGGGGAGGTAGGTATTTGCAGTACATATAGTGCTACAAGCTACAGATTGCTGTTTCCCAAACCCTACATCCAGCCCTGATTAAAGGTGGATATGTAGGTTCATATCCAACTGCATGCCTGACATTCCACCATCATCATGTACTAAAGCACCTCAACTTCAATACATCCAAGACTAAACTCAAGGTCTTCCCCCCAACACCTTCTCCTCCTGCATTACCTGCATCACCCACCTGTCCTGCAGGTGCCTCAGCTGGACATCTTAGCATTAGTTTTGACTCTTCCTCTCCCTCACACCCTACTTCCAGTCAACCATCATTCAACAGAACCTACCTCTGAACTGTCTCTCAGTTCACGTCCCTTCTTCCCACAGCCACTGCCACTGTCTCCGCCCTGCACACCAGTCCACCTCCTCTCTCTCCAACCCCATGCAAATTCTAAGCTCTGCCAGGATGGAGCCACTACCCAGCCTCTTCCCACTCACCTCTGGGCTGTTGCTCCTGCTGTCCAGTCTTCCTGGGACTCCTTCCTACCCCACCTACTCCCTCATTTCGCCAAGTCCTACTTCTGATCTCTGTTTATAAATCAGAGGAGCTTTATAAATCTGTTTATAAATCTCTGTTTATAAATCCTTTCTTATGGAAAGCCCTTCCTTGATGTCTCTGATGTAATGCAGTTGACTCTACAATGTAAGCCTCACGGCACCCTGGAAATGATCACAGTGATGATAATTACTTAGTCCCCTGTCTGGGTTCTCTCTCAGGCTTTACACTCCCTGGGGGCTCACCTCATATAGTATGTTCCTGGCACATACTAGAAGCTCAAGAAATATTACAAATGGAATGGATGAATTTGGTCTTCACTTAGCAGCACAGCCTCATCATCAGAGGTTTATACACCAGTTTTTAATGTGGATGAAACAGGTGATGCTACTTAATTCTTCAATGTGTAATTCCTCCCTCTGCTGACAGGCTCTAACATTTTGATAACTTCATTTGGCAATCATTCTGTTTCTAGGGAAGATACACAAAGTCTGCCATAAAAAAAAAAAAGGATGTGACTATCAATCACAACTTGGTTTTAGTCATTCTTATTCCTTCTTCCAAAACACCAAGCTGAGCAAATCCCACAAAGTTGTCTGTCATCTCACAGCCACCTGAATTCTACAACCAGATGAAAAGCACACAATGGCTTTTAAAACAATGCAATCTTTGGCAAGAAAATAACACTCCCACAGCTAAACTTAGGCAACTTATTATTTGCAGGTTATTCCACTTTTGGGGAAAAACTACATTTAAAATGTACATATCTTAACTTGGTTTTTTTCTGTCTTAACCAACACAACCCTCTTTCCACTCTCTGAGTGCTGACAGGGGTTTATAAATCCCTCAGTCATACTTCTGGCTTTGAGCAATAGGGAATAGATTCTTCATGCTCAAAAGAAGAGTGTGTGCCTTTGAGATAGACAAAAAAAAAAAAAAAAAGCCGGTGAGGCTTGCCCAGAAACATCAAAGGGGAAGGTAAAAGAGAATAAAAAAAAAAACATGCCCCTCAGCTGAGCATCATCTACAACCAAGCACGAACTTCCTTCTGCCTAGCCTCCGTCACCTCTGCTCTCTCAGGGACGCTGCTGCCACAGCAGCTCTGATAAAGTCACTCCCTGGCCGGAAACCCTCAAAGGGTCTTCATTCACCTCCAAATAAACTCCAAACCCGCACCCTGACCACCTGCCCATCTTCACACACTCCAGGTCATGAGCCACTTGTGCCTGTACTGCTCCCGCCTTAATTTCCCTCCTCCTCGCCTGGAATCTCCCTCCCTGGGCTCCAGGCTCAGCTCATTCTTCCTAAGCTGCCTCATGAGCCTGCCTTCTAGCTACCCTAGAGTGCTTCATGGGTGCATTCCTTAGCACTTAGAACCTTCTGCTTCATGTTGTAGCTATTTTCTCCACACCTATTGGTTATCTCTCCCAATAAAACAGGATACTAAGGTTAGGAGAGACGCCAAATTAATTTTCATTGCTCCTCCAACCCTTGCCAATAGTAGGTGATAAAAAACAGATGGACAAGGAATAAACAAATAACACTACCAAGGGTGCTTCAATGTAGCCCAAAAGACAAGGTATTCACCCATAATGCAATTGGAGATCAAGGCCTCTACTAATTTAAAAAACAAAAATAAAAACAAACTCTGATGAATTTCTATCGTTCTATCTTCAAAACTTTTGAAGTTTCCCCCTCGCCTATCTCTCTCCTGTATTCATGACTGAGCACTCAATTCAGCAGTTCATCATACTTAGCCAAAAAAAAAAAATCATACTTATTTAGTGGATAATTGTGTTTACAAATCTTAAATTTAAAAAAACAACAAACTTTAATTTTAATTACCATTTACTTGCACGTACATGAGTTGGTGCGAGGCGGTTCACTGGTAACTTTGACAGACATCATTAAACCCTCACAACAGACCCATGCAGGAGGTACTTTCCACCTGAGAGACAGAGGTGGACATCCACTCTCATCACCACACAGCTAGTCAGTGGGGAGCCAGGGTTGACCCAACTGTGGGGTAAGTGTCCCTTCCACCATGCCATATTGCTGCAGAGCTTATCTTCCAATTACAAACGTTTCACTGAATAGAAAACCTCTATTGATCCAAAAGCCGTCTTTACACACAGCTGTTGCAGAGACAGTACAGAGTGAAGATGATCCAGGGAAGTCTTCCTGTCACTATTCAGAGCCAGAAAAGAGTCACTCCTTTAGTCAGGGTATCAGCCATAAGTAAGGTGATCAGAAATATATTGATGGTCTAAAGTGGGACATTTCTGAAAGTGATAGGGAGCAATATTAATAACTGCACCACCACAACAGGCATACATGGGGTATGCAAATACAGAGTAAACAAATACTCTGATTAGAATGGTTCTCTGGCATCTATACATCATTATTAGAATTATTAGCTCCTGTGTAACATTTTAAAATTTACACAGCACTTTCCATACGTTTTTTTAAAATTTGGCTCTGTATCAGCACCTAGGAAAGTGTGCATTTATACATTTCCCATCTTACAGATGAGAATGGTTTCAGAGAAATAAACATCTGTGACAGTGCATAGTTCCCAGGTAGAAGAACTGGCCAGACCCAGTGCTTGCATGTCCACTGTTCCAGTGTGCCCTGATGTACCCTCGCCACTCAGGTCACCTTCCAAGAGGCTAGCTTCTTGAGAGAACAAGACAACAGTGTTGGTGAGTGACAGGAAAGGAGGGGGTGCTATCCCATGGCAGGCAGAGAGCTCCAGCAGGGCAGCCCTGGGGGACCACAAGGGAGGGAACAAACAGCAATATGGATGAATTTTCCCAGTGTTGGTTTTTCCTTGGCTTAGTCTAATATCTTAGGCCAACATGTTAATATTTAACATTAGAAAAGAGTTTTGACCAAACAACTGCTTCCCTCTCCCCCCCAAAACAGGTAAAGTTGCTCCAAACTGAATAAAGAAACAGTAGAGGTATAGACTGTACAGTAGGTTCTGTACTGTGACTTCACACATCACAAACTCACAGAAGGGCAGGATAGAAAAAGAATCAACCATCAAATCCATCCATAATCCCCTCAACCCGTTTCAGCCTGTAAGTCCCAGCACCTTAACCAGCAAAATGGCGTCAGCACTATTCATGTACAGTCTCATGGCTAGGTTTAAGTTGTAATTTGGCCCCTTGCTCACGCCTACCCTCTGTGAATGTGCTACAGATATATGAAATAAAGACTAAAAGCAGGCACAGAGGAGGCCTGGCCCAGCTGGAGAGGCCTCATCCTGGAGAAGTTGTCTCTGAGGCCTGCCTCCACATCAAGGCTTTGCGGACTCCAGGGGACTTCACAACATAGCTCCCGGGTCTTTCCAGCATGGCAGGGATCCATGGAGGGAAACTAGAAGCCTGGTCTGGCACTTCACCTAGGTTCTCTGTTTAGCTATTACAGCCATATAGGGTTGAGATCATGACTCCTATTTTACAGGAAAAAAAACCCCGGAGATCCAGATTAAGTAACTTGTTCAGATCCCACCCCTAACAAATGGCAGGACTTAGGTAAAAATCTAGATCTGATGAGCCCAAGCCCACCCTCTCCTATCCTTGCTGTGTTATCAGCACAGAGAAATAGCGCTGTGTGGGGGACGGTCTGCTGTGCATCCACAAGAGGCGTTCTCTGAGTGAACTGAAATCTTTATACTCTGCAGGTCCGAAAAAACCTCCTCCCTGTGCTATGAGCTGCTGCCCAATGTCCGAGCACTGAATGGAGCACCACGAGGCAGGAGCAAACCAGAAGCATGAGGCAAGCAGATCTTGCCTCCATTCTAGAATATTAGCCAATATATCCAAATAACTGGAATTTTTCTCATTGTTCATTTTACACTTTTTAAAGGGGAAAAAAAGACCTTGTGAGAAACAAGGTTTATACTGAAAATAGACCAGCTAGATTGTTGAACAACAATGCTGCACCAGGCTGCACACAACACAGGAAGAAACACAGGTATTCTAGTGCTTCTATACTAGCTTACTTCCAGACACTCTGAAAGACCATCAGAGTGACAAGACACACTCCTGTGTGGTCTGAGCCTAGAATTAGAGAACACAACAGGGCTGTAAGTCCATATACAGGAAACCACTGTTTGTATTCAGGCTATGGTTTTATCATTTTTCTGTCAAAAAATGTCCTTACGGGCCAAGTTTTCTTAAATATACAACTGTAATTATGCATTTCCCCACAAACTAAACCACCTCTCCAAGAGTGGCATTTAGATCATAGGTCTCTGTGGACACTGATAGGCTGGAAGGGAAACACCTCCTGACAAAGGCTGGCCTTCACCACATTCAAAGTGCAGTCCAGTCATTTGTGCTGATTCCAGAGGTTGCAGGTTCTAATCCTAGCTACTTATCTCACCAGAGGTGTAACCTTGTGCCTCAGTTTCCTCATCTGTCAAAATAGCATCATAATAGCACCTATTCTATCAAATTGTTTTGAGGCTTGTAAAAGGTTATATATATCAAGTGCTTCTATATATAAAGTGCTTAGAACATTGCTTGGTACATAGTAATATTCAATTACCATCATTTACTCTCTCTCCATAACCCTCACCCTGAGGAGGGAGGGATGAGCAACCTTATGCATGTATTCACGGTATGCTTAACTCAAGAGTGGACGAGAGCAGAAGGCAATCAGTGAAGGCCAAGGCTGGGTGTTTAAAAGATAGGAAAAGGGGCTGATAGCTTAAGTGGCAAAGGCAACTCACAGCAGAAGCAGTAAGCAGGGTGTGCAGGACCAGTGTGGTTCACAGACTCCCACCTTGGAAATGGCACTCCCTGGTAAAAGCATTGGCCTGGGTCTATCAGAGGACTGTCTCCACAAAGTGAGCTAGGACAGGAAGATGTAGGTGACAACTGGAGCCAGGTACACAGAGCAGCTAGAATTTGAAGCACAAGCAAGGAAATTGGGTCTAAGAGTTCCAGGCCAAAGACCAACTCAGAAGACTCAGAAAGAGATACATGGCACCAGCTGCTGGAAGTTTGTGTGAGGCAGGGGTGAGGACAAGAAGGAACTCAAATAATATTACACAAGGAGGTGCATGAGGCAAGAGGGATGGGGGTTCTAAACCAGCAACAGGGAAAAGGACCTCTGTACCAACACCTTGTTTTGAGTGACAGCTGCCTTGTATCTGTGACATTTCTGGAATGTGAGCTCCTCCCCTGTTTAGGCTGGACACTCCTGAGGTGGTCACAGCAGAGTCTCTCACTGCTTACACAACACCTTCACTTTTGTCAGTCTCCTCTCTTCTTGCCAAGCCACACATGATAGCCAGGAAGGCCATGCATCAGCCCAAGTCACAACAGAACCTACAGTGACAAAAGGAGACGCCCAAGAAACCACGAGGTTCTAGCCCCACTCCCCACCATGGAAAGTAGCCTTCCAGCATTTCCTGGCTTACACTCACATTTTCAGTCTCTAACCCAACCACTACCCCCACCCAAGGAGAACCAGATTCTGGGGCATGCCAGCCAAGAAGTCACCCAGAATGCCAATCTATACCAAGCACCAACACAGTACTCTGGTCCTCAAGTATGTTTACAACTATCAAGAGCTGGGGGAAACTGCATTTATCACATCTCTGCATGAGCACACAGTATGAGCTTGGAAGCAACATTATGATCAGTGCTTTGTATGGGAAGCGAGTCCCAAGTAATAATAGACGGTTGTTAAACTGCCTTCTAGGGAACAGGGCTACTTACCTGCAGGGACTTCACGTTGCTAAGTGGGATTCACGTGTTCAGAGCCAGCAGCACAGAGGCTGTGTGGGACACCAGCAGCTCACTTGAACTCAGCCTCTCCTCCCAACTGGCACCGAACCAATATTAAGGGAGTATCAATTCATCAGCACGTCCAACTGTGGGTACACCCATCTTGTTCCAAACCTGCTCTTAAGCCAAATGAGACCCTTGCTCTTCCTCACATACACAACTATTCCCACCTTCCCACATCTTTCTGCCCCGTCTCTCTATCAAGACCCATGCTCAAATCTGAGCTCTTCTGATAAGCTCAACAGTATTGGTTCTTTTTTTTCTCATAACTGTTTGTTTTTATTGTGGTAAAATATATGTAATATAAAATTTACCATTTTAACCATTTTTAGGTGTACAGTTCTGTGGCATTACCTACATTCAACAGCTGTGCAACAATCACCACCACAGTTCATTCTTGTTCATTCCTAAGCATTCCAAATGCAGAATGATATAAAAATTGGTGAGGTTATCTTAAGAGGTAGACATTTAAAAGTCTGTATTTTCCAAGTTAGAACACAGACAACACTATCTGACAAATGCTTGATATGCGAGTTCAGTTTAGAGCTTCAACTTCCTGTCTCTCTGTATGTCCCTCTCACTCTGCATTGGATCTGAAGGAAATGCCTGTTTTTCTCTGCTCTCCCACGTGCTCCGAGGAGCTGAGGCAGCACAGTGGGAGACATAAGGATCTGGGTCCGCTGCAGACAGACATGCATTTCAACTCTGGCACTGCGGCCAGTCAATGCAGCCTCAAGCAGGCTCTCTCTGGGCCTCTGTTGTTCCCTTACCAATAAATCGGGGATAATACACACACCTCCAAGGGCTGTTGCAGGGACTGAATGAGATTACACATGTGAAAGCACCTGGCACAGCAGACAATTAATCTTCATTCCTTATGTCAACTCTGTGAAATATCATATCTAAGATCAAAGATCGCGTAATTCCAAAAGGGCAAGGGAAACACCCTTAATTTCCCAAAATCTTATCACAAAAGAAAAAAATAATAAGTTTAGATGATAAGACCAGCATGGTTTCCCATCTCACTCCTGATACAAAGGAGCCCTGAGCCCAGACACTGCCTACAGGTGTGTAGGACCGTGCACTGTCATCCTGTATCTGGAACCAAGAGGTGTCTTGGTTCCAATGCTCTGGCAACATTCTAAAATAACAAAGTCAGCTGAGAGGAAAAAAATGTCCATATTACTATATTGACTGTTATTGGTTAAAATGTTAAAATTGAACCATAAAACATCCACCCAGATGTTAAATGTGTTCATTTCTGCACCCCATTTCTGGGTTTTCACATTTGAACATAGTGTTCTGAAATATGCAGATGCAGACCTGTGAATCCATCTTAGGCCCATCAAGGCACACACCCGTGACCTGTGATGACTCTATGTTTGATATGTTACATATATTACTTCATTTAATCCTTACCAAAACCCTATTAAGTAGTTACTATTATCTCCATTTTAGTATTGTAAAAAGTATGCCTCAGAGAGGTTAGATAACTTGTCAACATCATAGAGCAGGAACTGGGGGGAAGGGACTACCCGGGACTGGCTGCTCCTGCTGGAAAACATGCCCTCTATGGCCTCTGAGCTCATCCTGCAGCGGTAAGCACAAAAGAATCCAAATGAAGGATTCTAGAAACATCTGCACAACAATCAGCAAGAGTCTAGGACCCAAAAAAGAAATTCAAGAGTTCTAGAAAGAAATTCGACATGTGACTGCCACAAGTCGAAGCAGTCACCTGCTTTCTGCATAAGTCTCTGATTTCTCCAGAGCTAAATGACTCCATTGAGGGGTAACTTTTAACATCCAAGTTTCAGAAGTATGATGGACAAAAGCCAACATTTTTAAAGAATCTAATGAGATTTGTAGGCCATTTTTGACCCTGGATATTCAATGATAAAGAATTCATCTTAAACCAATGTTGATTACTTAACTGATGGTAAAAACTATCATTCAAACCAGTCTTAACTTTTGCGTATATGTCCCAGAACCCAGCAATGAGTAACCATCATGACTTTGAGTTGCCCTTTAGGATACTCTGCTCACAAATAAAAAGAGCTGGGAAATGGAAGGTTTTAGCAAAACAAAAGCGTCTGTCAGATTAAATAGTAATTTGAATGTTTTTTACTTTATAATTCCTATATTCGTTTTGATGTTATAGCTATTTAAGAGCTATAAAAATAAGAAGTTTATAACTATCTTTATGTTGTACATATTTAAGTAACCTTAAAATAAACACAATTTCAGGCAACACTGAAATTACTTTGTGTCCTTATTTTAAATGGGTATGTACACTCCTCAGACATTAGGCCACCATAATGCCTCTAAAAAGAAAGATAATCACATTCGTCACAGTAGGAAAATTTTGGAAACAGTGTAGAATGGTTTACAGGGAAGAAAATGGAGATGTGTTTGGAGCTTATTAGAAAACAACATAAATTATGTATTATTTACACACAGAAGAAATGTTATTTAATAAGAGTTAGGTTTGTAACTGAGGATCAGATGCCAGGCTAAATGGGGCAACATAAAAGCCAAGCATGCACACCACAGTTATGTTCTGACAGCTCTCTAAGCAAACCTAACCTTCCTCGAGCCAAAGCATGCAAGATTTTACAAAAAGCTTTTATCAATCATTTCTACATCTATTAAATAGCAAGTAGGAAGACTGCCTAGGTTTCTGTGCACATCACAAAAGATTTCATGGATCAGGAAGACAGAGAGGAAGATGGTAGAAGGACAGAGTCTAAGGGAGATGAAAAAGCATTAGTAAAAGCATTAAGATATTTAAAAATGCAGAAACTATTTGGAGATGAGCAAGTGATCCAGTTTGTATGGAACTTCAGTCACAGCAAGAGAAGGAAGGGAGACAACACCAGGGGGCCTTGAACTCCAGGCTGAGGAGTCCAGACTCTTTTTAGGAAGCAAGAATATCAGCAGAGCTAGAGAGGGGAGAGAATGGAGGCAGGAAGACAAACTGCCTCATTACATTCTTTTCATCTGCAGCACTTTACACACGGCTGGCAAGAGCTCTGTAAACATGTGCTTAATAAAAGCAGCCTAGCTAGGGAACTGCTGTACCAGCACTAGCAGGACAGGGACACCCGAACTGCAGATAGAAAGGGGGCAACATCACAGACCATGTTGTGGGGAGTTGTCCCTCCATTTTTTCTTTCTAAAGAGCCATCAAGGTCTTATTATTTGGGAAATGCTGCCCACCGTCTGCCCATTTGGGACCTTCATACTGCAGTCTCATATTAAAGACTTTGAAAAGTTCTACAGTAAAGAAACCAATTTAAATTTCTTGTTCCAGAATTTGGCCATGAATCCACCCCTACCCCTATTACTGAGAAACAGCTCTCAATATCTCCTAAAATAAGCATCCTCCAGGCACCTTTGGAAAGTGAGGGCTAAGGTCTCCGTGGGTCAGCACACGGGTGCAAGCTTGAAGGGAAGAGTAAGAAGCTGAAGGTCTGGGTGGTAGGAAAGGGGTGGTTCAGGATCCTTTGGGGCTGTTCAAAGTCCTGGGAACAGTGTAGCTTCAGTCACACCTCCAGGTAAGGCCACATCCACCCCACACAGGGTCCCGGAGCTCTTGCTAGTGTGAAAGAATTCCATGGAAGAAATATAAGCATCCCAACAACTCAATTTAAGTGAGTCTTCCTTTTTGGTCATTAGTGGCCAAGAAAACCTGGTCACCAGCAACCATAAAATAGTTCTCTTTCAGATACCTGAAGACTATTAAATCAACTCTCATCCTTTCATCTCCTTCATGAGTGAAACAACCTAGATTTATTTAACAACTAGGTCTGATTATCCTTTTCACAAGAAAGACTTGTAAATTCTACAGGAATCTGGTTTATTTAACTAGTTATCGAAGGTTAAATGTTTTTTCTAACACTGAATGAAATGATTCAAAGAGCCTAAGGAAATTAATTGGGCAAAATCTTTACATCTAAGCATGGCGCTGGGAGTGGGGAGGAGGCAGAATCTCAAACCTTCTTCTTTAAGATGTACACATCTTAGAGGTGCATCTTCTTTATGATGTACACAGTAATAACCCAGGTAGGATGCTTTGCAAGTCACCTGAGGGTACAGTAAACCTCAGACGAAATCTCCATCACCATTATAACGCTTCAGCAGAGAGCTGACTGACCTAGCCTGGAAGTATTCCCATTTCTCTCTGCCCACAGGCACTGGGGGGTTTGTTTTTATAAGTCTCATCTTGCTGGAGTCTATCAATCGACATCATTGCCTCAGTGAACTACAGCCAGGCAGAAAGACTCTGTGAAAGAATAAAAACAGTAAACTTAGGACGCTTGACTTTTCATTTGCCCAAACGAAATTAACTCCTGGCACTCAGGTAGCCTTTGCAGGAGCTGCTGCAAAGAGACCACAAACAGGCATTAATCTCATGATACACCACAGGGCAGGCAGGGCTGCTCCATCCCACAGCTGAATGGCAGGGACAGGCCACAGCAACTATAAACAGGCAACCAGAAGAAACTGAGCTCAGTGCAGTCTCAGAAGCTAAGACCAACCATTCTTTTTGGAAATTCAAACATAAACCTTAATAATGTTCACATCTTTTGACCCAATTATTCTGCTTCTGGGAGTTTATCCTAAGGAAATAATCCAATATGCAAAAGAGCTTTTTGCACAAAGGTGTTCATCAAAGTATTATTTATAAAGGTAAAACTGTCAAAAACTGCAATATCCAACAATAAGAGCACAATTTTAAAATTCAAGTACACATACATAAAAGAATATTATGCAGCGATTTTAAATCACATTTATAAAGAAAACACTCATAATGTGACGTTAAAAGGGAATGATCAGGGGCTAGCCCAGTGGTGTAGTGGTTAAGTTCACATGCTCCACTTCGGTGGCCCAGGGTTCACAGTTTCAGGTCCTGGGCACAGACCAACGCACCACTTATCAAGCCATGCTGTGGCAGGAGTCCCTCATATAAAGTAGAGGAAGACAAGTAGGATGTTAGGCCAGCCAATCTTTCTCAGCAAAAAGAGAGGGATTGGCAACAGATGTTAGCTCAGGGCTAATCTTCCTCACCAAAAAAAAGAAAAAAAACAGGGAATGATCAGGTTATAAAATTGAATATATATTATTAACACATTATGTAAGAAGACATTTGCACAGGAGAAAGATTGGAAGGATACAAGCCAAAATGTTAACAGTGGAAAGCTTCGTATGGCAAGACTATGTATGGGTAATTATTTTTCTTCTTTTGACTTTTCTGTGCTTTCAAATTTTCTTACAATGAGCAGGCACTACTTGTAAAAGGGAAAAACTAAATTTCTTGTTATAAAATAGTATCTAAATAATTAAAATCATTTCTAAATTACATGTGCAAAGAAAATTAAAAACAATGTATAAATTGCTATATGCTATATTTTCTTCCTAAGAAAATCATAATTAGGAAGTTGAATTTGCAATATGTATCCATGTGGGTATACCTACATTTACACAGGAAGCAAGATGTAAGACAGGACTTCTAACCACACAGGTGGACCATCAGTGGCATGTGGGGGAGGGACCTTGCAAGCTTCCACCACCTGTCACGGTAATTTCACACACTCCAAACAAGCAGGGTCTGCCACGCAAACACAGCTTCACACAGGTCTCCTAGCTTCCCTCCCAGCCAGACTGCAGCTCCTAAGCCCTTCTTAAATAGGAATCCTGAGCACCCCTCTCTGTCCCACCACCAAGAGAACTGGAACATAAAATATACACGGACAAATCTTTTTAAGCGGAGGTATGATTAACTGTATACTGACTTTTGTCTTGCCCTAAAACAAGATTTAAAGCCAAGGAATAATGCTTTAACTCCTTCACCATTTAAGATATTTAAGGCAAGACTCCTTTCCATTAACCTAGAGAATCAGTAAAATCAGTGCACCCTCAAGTCCAGAAACTAAGATGTTAGCATCTATAGTTGCCCTGGGATAAGAAAAGACTAAACTCAGAAAACATAAGAACAGCAGACCAACTAAGGGGCTGGGCACCAGCCTCCTACTCACCTCCAACTAAGACTACAGCTTTACCCAGCTGCTTGGGCAGGAACTGAGGATCAGCTCTTTCATCCTACAACATAAGTAACTTCTACCAACTCTGTGGGTAAAGAAAGATGAGAAGAGCAAGCTAAGAATAAAAATGATGAGCCAAGTCCATAGGGATCCACCTCTAGAGAAGGCCGGGTACTTACATCTCCTTTATTTTACCACTGGTTATTTCCCGAAGATACTAGGAAGCTAAAACCATTGCGTGCCCAGCTCTGATACCTAATATTTGACCCTTAACATCTTCCTTAAGGATGGGCAGACTAGTTAATTCCATCATCCCTGCTGAAAGAATAGACAAGTCAGTTCCTTTTTTCAAGAACTGACTCTCCCAACCTACCCCTCACCTCTAAACACCACTCTCTGTACAGTGCTGGCTCTCAGCGCTTCCCAGACTTTCATGTGCACTGAGCACCTGGGGATTTTGTTAGGATGCCGGTCCTGATTTAGCAGGGCTAGGTGATGCAGAGACCAATTAAATCCCAACCTTTGAAGGTGAGACCCAGGCAGTGGTAAGGCTTCTCAGGTGACCTCCATGTGCAGCCAAGGTTGCACACAGTGCTAGAAGATTTGGAAAGGCCACCAGCTCAATCTAACTCCTGGCTACTCTGAATGTGCCCCCTGCACCAGCAACACCAGCATACTAACACTGGCCTCAGAGTTGTTGTGAAGACTGACAGAGGTAACACAGGTAAAGTACACAGTTAAGTTCTCTAAAATATTCGCCATGGTTATTATTTTACTACTACTAGTAGTATGATTATTTTTCAGGCTGATGCAACTGGGAGAAGGCCAAATTTGTAAGGAAACAGAGTTCTTGGGAAAACTTTGAGTTAAAACATTAAGAAAATATGGGCTGGGGAGGAGCTTCGAGAAAGTGGCTGAGAGCATGTGGGGAGGTGATGCAGGGCCCTGTGCACAGCCCACCACCAGGGTGGTAACAGTCATAATAATAGCCGCCATTTCCTTGGGCCTTAATTAATGCACCAGGCATGGTCCTAACTACCTCAAATTCTCCAGGAAAAAGCTAGGGGTTTTCATTATTCAGAGCCTACTATCCCAAGGGCCCAGACTCAGGCCAGCCTGGGATCCTGACTGAGTGGGGGATTTCTTTCCCTCATGGCAGAGGAGTTGCAGAGCTCTCCAATGAGTGGTGAGGACTAGACACAACTGTCTAAGTGTGAGCCACAGAGGATCAGCACCAGGCTCAGGAGGGTGAGGAGACTGTGCCTACACTCCCTCCCCTGCCACCTCCACTCCCAGGTCAGGTCCCTCTAAAGGACTAACTGCCCATGAGGGTAGGGGCAGGAAGGCAGGAGCTTCAGCAGCCAGGCAGGGGAGGCAACCACTGCAGGAGCTTTTCACTTCCTCAGTGGGCAATGACACAGCTGGGGAGCACGGGGACTGGACTAGCCTATATTTTGAATCCTGTGTCGCTCTTCCTCAGGTTCTTTTTGTCCCATCCTCTCTTCCTTCTCTTTGCTCCTTCTCTCCTCCTCTCAGAACTGCTTTTAAAAGCTTCTTCCCATGCACCTCCTAATGCCTCTCCCCCTCCAGCTGTCTCCCAGGGATTGGGGAAGAGAATCTGAAGGGCGGTGCACCTGGCCACTTCACAGAGGTGCTTCCTGTCACAGCCCTGCATGCCCGGAGGGGGAGGTGACATTCCATGAAGCAGCAGCTCATGTGACTGAAACAGCTGAAGTGTACCCAGTAAGGGAGGATAGTAAGGCAGGGTTTCAGGCCAGCCAGGCTGGAAGTCTGAAGATGGTTCTAGAGAGCTCAACTTCATGTACTATTCTGAGTCTACATTTAAATAGCTGTTTCACTCATTTTCAGTGGGCCATGACCACCCTAGGAGGACCTTCCCCAGCATAGGCCCCAGGATGGAGGCTCTCATGTTACAGATGCAGATGCTAAGAGGTCTAAGGAGTTTGCTCAAAGGTTCTAGCACACGGAGCAGTAAGGACTGGACCAGGCAACCTGGCTCCACACTGTGACTCCACATCAGGAAACAGCCAAGGCCTGGACAGCATCGTGCTCTGTGTTCAGCATCTCACATACATTGCCCCATTTTTCCTCAGAGGAACACTGTGAGAGCTGCATGACCATCTTCATTTACAAATGAGCAAAGGGAAATGGAAAGGAGCTCAACAACTGCCTAGGAACAGAGCTCTAGTCAGGGGAGAAGGCAGAGTCCAAGCCAAGTCTGTGTGGCTCCCAAGCCTGAGCCGCAACCTCTCTCCAGGCACCCTGACAACCTGACCTTCTCTCTCCACAAATCTGCAAAGCTGCAAACTTTTAGGACTCACAAGACCAGAGAATATGGTGACTTCTCGTGATTATTCTACCATCTTTCCTTTAAAAGAAAAAACCTCTTTTTTATGTAAAAATGTTTTCCCTGGATTCCATGAGGTTCTTCAACTTCACAACCTCCATTTTATAAACAATGAGCCAGAGACCCAGAAGGATTAAGTGGCTTCCTGGGACATTAAGTGAATCAGACAAAGAACCAGGACCCAAATTCAAAAGCCCCTGTGTCTCAGGCCATGGCTCTGGGGCACCAGCCAGACTGAGTGGTTCCCTGCAGCATATGCAAACTGGTAGCCAGGAGGTAAATCAATGTCAAATAGTGATGCCAGGCTGCTCTATGAGCTCATTCATAGGAGAAGGGTCCTAACTGCAAGGTTAGTTCAGCAGAGTCGCCACCCCACTACCATTTGCACACAAACAAATCTGAAGAAGACGGAGAGAGAGAGGTTACTCATCAGCAATAACTTTACTCCCTCAGAGTCTTCCCAGCTCTGTAAAGAAAAACATAACCCCTGTACCTTGCTCTGCAAATGACATATTTCCTTTAGAGAAGAGTGACTTGCAGGATATTGTGTGCTCTACTACTCAACAAAAGCAAAACCCTAAGACGTCAAATGCTTTTTCAAATTCCTATTTAGAGAGAAGGAATACAAGCTATTATTTTGTGAAAATCAGTCACCATGGCAGCCTGAACCCCTTGACTCTGTATGGCCTTCAGTTCATAAATGCAAATGTACATTCATTTTATACAGCTGTTTACTATTTTATTACTTACCAACTAAGAGTTTTAAGTTTTCATATAAGTGTGAAGTATTCTCACCTGTGAAAGCATTTGTGGCCTGAAAACCAGCTTCCTGCATACTGCTCCCCAGACAAGCCTGTGTTCCAACTCTTAAGCTGTCCTGTCAAGAGGAAACCGCCTGGACGAGGCCTCAGGTCACTTCCATCTTAGCTTGCCGGAGTCCATCGCTCTGCCCTGTCTGGCTTTTGGTAGCATCTGATGCCCACTTGCCCTGCTCCCAGACCCTGAGAGCAGGCAGTACCTGGGACAGCACCCAGTCCCACAGCATGCACACTTGGGGCACACGGTCACGTCAGCCGTCCAGCCAGAGAGTGGAGGCCATGGTGAGCCGAGGGGTGGAGGAAGCTGTCCCGCTGAGACCTGCTTTCCCACCTTAGAGTGAGGGCCTCCTCAGCCACTTGGCAGCCAGCATCCTCCACGGATCTCAGTCACTCCAAGGGAGTTCAGTATGGTCTGATTCGTTGTTCCCTGTGCTTCGCCTCTCCACTTGCTGAAATTAAAAAGAAAGAGATCACTTTCCTGATGACCCATAGGAACACTAAATTTAGTAGACCCATAGAGGCCAAAAAAGAAAAAGAAAAAGCTATCCAGAGCTGTGCTCATGACCACATTGTGGGCACTGGGGGCGCTCTGGGGAGGGGGCAGCTGTGGCACCTTTTCCTGAGTGCCTGTGAAGGGTCAGGGGCAGAGGGGAAGCCCACAAGACAGCATTCACCGCTCCAAGCCTCTCTAAGAACAGCTACAAAGGTCACACAACATTCAAATGTCCTTCCCCAGGTTACTCATAGTTCAAAGACACCCTGAAGAAGAAACCCATTTCCCAATCTGGTTCTCAAGGTCTTAGAAGCAGGGTCTGAGGTTCATATCCACTGCTGTTAGCACTCCAGGAAGGATTTGGGTTGAGCAGTTTTAAAAAGTGACTCTTAAGGGGGAAAATAAAGACCTGTATTAATTGTTTAAAAAGAGTGAAAAGGACAAACAAATTTAATCTATAAACTGTTCCATATATAGTATATAATAATAAAAGCATTTTACAAAATACTCTTCAGATATTTTAATGTTGTTATACAAGAAACAACATTAACAACAAGAATGTTAGAAGCCCAAAGGACCAGACTTTTAAAACAGAATCCCAAATATAAATCTCCAGTATTGGAGAAAAGGAACCTTTTTTCCATTATCATCACTTCATCCTAATCAACTAATAACCAATTTTTAGAAAATGTAACTTTATTCCTCTTTTTCACCACCAAACTAGAGAAATGAAAAAGAATTTAAGAAAACAGCACATAACAGCAAGGAACTCTGTTAAAAAACTCTTGATGCTATAAATATAAATATAAGGTAATAAAGTAAAACATCACTAATATAGACTAACTATAAGGAAGACTTTATGTATTAATGAAGCAATTCAATTATATTAAGAAATTCAACTGTATTCCCTTCATGTACCTGCAGTAACAATCTCAGTTAATAAGGTATAGCCTAGTAGGAGTCCTTAAGTTTAATGAATAGGTAAAAAAACTTATTTTAATTAAAAATCGTTTATGTAAATGGTTTTGAAGCACTTGAAAATGTGAGAAAACTTTTTTCCTCTGAATTTAAACATTCCATGTAAAATGACCAACACACACAGTATCAGCATTCCTAAGTCCTACACCAACTTCTAAAGTAACTAATCACAGGCACTATAGTCATCAATTTTAGGAAATGGAACTGTCAGAAAAAACCAAAAGCCCCCCTGCCTTAAAATTTTGATTTTATTTGCCCTTTTCTACTATGCTTTCAATGCACAGAAATACTAAACTTTATTTGTTCTCTTTCTCTGAACTCAGAGACAAACTGAAGTTTGGTGAGGTTTTTGTTGTTTTATTGTGGGGTTTTTGTTTATATTATTTTGTTTCATTGCAAAAGGTATGCTACCTCACTTTTTAAGATCAAGCTATCCTATATTACATTTCAAATGGCTATGGGAAAGATTGAGGAAGATGTGGATAGAAATAGAAGAAACAACATCATTTCTTTTCTTTTTCTGTCTTTATCACTCTCACCAATTCTTTACTTCTTCTAAAAGAGAGGTATGACAACAGGTGTGTAACAGCTCATTTTGAGGTCTCAGGCATGGTCTTGGCCAGAATTTTTACGGCATGATGTCTGTCGTTCCCAACAAAGGCCGGAAGGACACAATTGTGTTATCTCACTAATGGATAACTTGAATATTCCTACATAATCTCTGAGTCTCTTCATATGCAATTTTCAAGTTAAAATGAAACTACCTGCCATAAAATGTTTTCTTCCTAACCACTAACAGTACAGATAAGATATCCTTTCTAGAAATATATAAGAAAGAAGTGAAGGTCCCCAGAACCTGTTCAGTGAGGGACCCGACCATCCGGAACAGGGCCAAGAACCTAGCAGTGCTCAGTAAGAAAGTGTCAGATGACCCAACGGGCTGGTTCAGAACAGAGGAGGGTGATGGAGATCCAAAGTCAGCAGAGGCACAGCACCTCTGCTTTCACATTTTAGTAACCAATCAAGAAACAGCAAAAAGGCAGAGAAACTGAACAAATGGTGCCTCATAGGCTTGTCCTTCCTATCTACCACTCGCGTGTGGTTCCTGCTCATAATTTGCCACTCAACTTCCAGTCTTAGCTCAAACAAACCTCCTCAGAGATGTCTCCTTTATCATCCCCCAGGCTAAATTCAGAGCCTGTTTATCAGCTTCCAGCTTCCCAGCACTTCTCACAGTAGTGGCTGCATGCAGGGTCCTGATGGCTTAGCCCCCATCTCTCGGGCTGGACTGTGAACGCCATGAGAACAAGGACAGTGACTGGCTGACTCTCCATCTTCCCTCAGCACCTAAGACACTGCCTGGTGCCCAGCAGGTGCTCAGGAAATACATGTTTATTGAATAAATGGATGAGTAGATGAAGGCCATTGGTATTCAGAGGGGTGCACACAGAAGGGCTCAGCAAATACCTGCAAAGCAAACCCACCCCAAGCCGTGAACTGACAAGCAACATTTCCCAGGCTGAGAGGCTATTCTGCAGCTCTGGCTCTGAGCCTCTGAACTGGCAGAGCTTTTCCTATTACCCCACTAGTCAAGATGAGGCAGTGATTATGAGTGACAATTCCTACTGCACTCACACTTCACAGAACATCCTATCCAGTAAAGGTCCTTAGAGGTCATTGCTTTAAATACCCTCAAACCACAGAGAGAAAACTCTAACCCCACAGAGGTTAAATAACTTAAGCCCCAAAAACTAGTGTGCAGGAGAGTCAGGACTAATGCCTGGGTCTCTCACCCCTCCAATCACTGTTCTTCCCATGCTACTTCTGAATCTCAGGTAATTCCCTAAACTGAAATGCCTTTAAGTCTGATAAAACTCAAATCAGGAATACGAAGGGGAAAACAAAGAATAATAATAAAGACAGAAAGAGGCAACTTACCCAGGATGCAAGGGCACAGAGTAATTGTGAGCTATACATTCAAGAGCCCCTCTACAGCAAGTATGCTGTCATCATCCTGTGGTCAACACATACATGCACACACACACACACACACACACACACACACACACACACACACACAGATGTTCTATTTATACTGGGAAAATGGGCAGGACCAACCAGGAAATAAATTAATTCAATATTGCACTTGAAAAATGTCATTAAGTCCCTCCCATAACAGAGCAACAGTTACTAAGGAAATAGAGCACACCAAGCAGAAAAACACCCCCACAGGAAGGGACATTTTTTTTAAAACATGAACGCCCACAAAACCTAACCAAATAAGTTGTGGAATATTTTTGCTTTACCATTTGTTCATGAAAACTTATATGAAACGCAGTCCTCCTAGGAATCATTGGGGAATGAAAACTTAACTGCATTCAACAGATCACAGCTTTCATAAAAGTACACTGCAAAAACAGACATATGCAATTCAGGAAACACTAGGGTCACGCACTGGGCACAGAAGCCAAAACCCAACAGAGAAGTGAAACAACCTTTTTTCTAATCTAGTAACATTCAAAAACTTTGTAGTGCATAAAGAATAAACACAGCAGTTTCATTTTTATTTCCTCTCACTGTGGACAGACTGCTTCACTGGCTGGTGTCAGTTACCAAGGCGATGGCTAGACTGAGCAGCCATACAGGCTCTGGGCTGTGGAGAGTAGGAGCTGAGGCCCCGTACCTGCGTCTGATGACCCATCACTGTTCTACCCACCAGAGAAGTCCCAGGGAGAAAGGAACACTGAGAGATGAGGAGATGGTTCTACCTTGACAAACTATGGCACTGTTGTAAAATTTAAAACATAAAAATTAATACATTAAGAGTTGTACTGCACTGCTTACCAAAAAAACAATCTCAACTAGGCTGGTTCATTTAAGTTCAAAGTGGCAATGGACTTCAGCGAGACAGACGCGAGAAAAGGTGGGAAAAAGAAACCTGAGGATCTATTTCCAACTCGGGTTTGAATCAGGTGTCACCCTGAGAGAGAGACGTCACACTTCTCCCTTACCTCTTGAACAGAGAGTACAGACTTTGGCAAGTGCCAGTCAGTCTCAAGATTTTCTAACAGCAAAAAAGGAGGCCTTTAGAAAAAACATGGCCTCTGCCCTCACAGTAGCCGTGGGACAGAGAGCACAGGACAGGGCATCCCTCTCCTGGTTCTGGGCCTACTTATAGGACTTGATCAAGTCCCTCAGCCTCTCAGTCTCCTATTTCCTCATTTGTCAAATGAAGAGGTGAAACTCAAGGTCCCTTCTGATCTGAGAATGCCCCTGTGGCCGTGTCTCAGGTCAAGAGAGACAGGACAAACATGCATGAAAAAGACACAGTAAACAAGGCAGAAGATCTGAACATAAACTCAAGTCTGAGAACAAGTCAGAGAAACAGGCTGCCTGCAACCAGAGGAAGATGAGCTGGGGTGTTACAGATTCTTCAAGATACTCTCAATTTCTGTGATTCAAGAATGTAAAACAATTCGTAGCTTTTATAACACAACCTCAAAGCCATCCTAGCCTTGGGTAGCTTGATGGGCTCTGGTTACTTAGGTCACCATTTCCGGAAGCAAGTAAAAAATCTAAAACATTCGTTTCAAATACACATACAAGCTGCACACAGGAAAGAGTGGCAATGATATTAGAACATCCTTTAAAATGTCACCTTGGCAAATACGATACTTGAGAAATCCTGAAGAATCCATAATCTGAGGCTCTACCCAAACCAAGATGGAGAAAGTTTCCCACCAAATAATAAAGTAAAATAACTCTCTCTAATGAATCAGTAAATCTATAACTATCTCCTCACACTATCTAGAAGCAAAGGAAGCCATAAGGGCTCATCTATCCCACCCCTGCATTTTATGAGGAGACTGAGGCTCAGAGAGGATAGGGAACACACTGAAGGTGACTGTGGTGATAAAGGTAGAGCTGGGACCAGAACCATGTGTCAATCTAGGCCCAAGCTCCAATTTCTCTGTACACACAAATTGGCCAAAGGATGAAGCTGAGAAAGGAGCACAGTGCACATCTGTACCAACTGCCACTGGGGATCAGAATACTGAGATGATTTCCACTTTCCCAGGCCCAAATCGGGCCATGCCCACAATAAAAAAAAAAAGGCAAGAAAGTCAAAAAATTAAAAATAGAAATATCATATGATCCAGAAATCCCACTATTGGGCATCTACCCAACAGACTTGAAATCAACCATCCAAAGAGGCTTATGCACCCCTATGTTCATTGCAGCATTATTCACTATAGCCAAGAAGTGGAAGCAACCCAAGTGCCCATCAACAGATGAATGGATAAAGAAGAGGTGGTATATATATACAATGGAATACTACTCAGCCATAAAAAAGACAAAACTGTCCCATTTGTAACAACGTGGATGGACCCAGAGGGTATTATGTTAAGTGAAATAAGCCAGAGAGAGAAAGACAAACACCACATGATTTCACTCATATGTGGAATAGAAACTAACACACAGACAGAGAAAACTGTTTGGTGGTTCCCAGGGGCAAGGAGGGGTGGGGGGCGGGCACAAGGGGTGAAGGGATGCATTCATATGGTGATTGACAAACAATAATGTACAACTAAAACTTCACAATGTTATAAACTATTAAAACATCAATAAAAAAATTTTTTTTTAAAGACAAGGAAGGGTCAGGGGCTTGGCACAGAGTCAGATAGTCCTCAGGTGAATGTGTACTGAAGGTCATCTGACCTAGTCTGAGCACAACACAGTCACTCGGAGTGTGGACACCAACTAAGCAGAGGGGAACTGTGTGAGAAATGGTTACCCCTCTCAGCCTCATGTGAGGGGCACAGACTGGCCACACCTGGAGTTGGGCTCTGAGATGCTCCACACCTAGCACTCTCCCCCTACCCCAGACCCCACCAATTTTCTTCAGATAAAATCAGCTTACGGGGCCGGCCCAGTGACATAGTGGTTAAGTTCATGTGCTCTGCTTCAGTGGCCTGGGGTTCACAGGTTCGGATACTGGGCACAGACCTACACGCTGTTTATCAAGCCATGCTGAGGTGGCGTCCCACATATAAAGTAGAGGAAGATGGGCACGGATGTTAGCCCAGGGCCAGTCTTTCTCAGCAAAAAGAGGATTGGCAACAGATGTTAGCTCAGGGCTAATATTCCTCACACACATATACAGACACAAATCAGCTTACAATGGGCATGATAGGCAAAGAAAAAGGGGATCACACAGGGGGCTAACAAGTGTGAGCAGAAAGGGAAGAACAGCTGTAGTCTACTTCTTTGGTGAGAGTAGGAGAAGAGAATATGGACTGACGAGCTGTTTGTACGAAGCAGTTTTTGTGCTCCTTGCACACACTCTCTAGTGCCCTCATCACCCATCAATGCCTGCTCTGCCAATGCCTGTACTCACAGCCCACCCTCCCCACACCAAGCCACATCCCTGCCTCAGGCTTCTATGGGACATCTGTGCCTTGCCCAGGACTCTCCCTGCTCTCTGGCCTACAGAACACTGCACAAGCTGATACTTCTTATTCAGTATTTCAACAGCTATTTGTGGGGTCATTACTCTAGCCAGGCATTATTTTAGGTGCTGGGGAGACAGCAGTGAACAAAACAAACTAAGCTTCTGTCCCAGTGGTGCTTATATTCTTCTATCTTTGTCTAGGGAGATGTTTCCTGACAGAAACCTTTTCTCGCTAATCTTTGTATCTTCAGCATTGTCCACAGAGACTAGAATACAGTAAGTGCCCAATAAATGCTGGTTATACTGCACTGAACCACATTTGAGCTTCAACTAGGTCACCTCCTTGTCACTCTACTACCTTTGTCCTGAATTAGCTGCACAAAGTACCAAGGGCACAGTACACAAGGAGGCTGCCAGGCACAGGGCACTCAAACCCTGGAGAGCACTACAAGTGGGAAGTTCTGCCTGGGAGTCTGCAGCACAGGCAGTGCCAACTCCTCCGCCATTTAACACACGCTCAAATGAGAGCTTTACACACAAACAGGCCAGAAGACAAAGGGCCAGGTTCTGAGTCAGACTACCTTGGATTCACCTCATTTTAGGCCATGTATGGTTTCGGCAGTTACTTAACCCCTCTGAGCCTCAGTTTCCTCAACAGTAAAATGGAAGCAAGAATGGCACCTACCTCACAGAATTATTGTGCATTTAATAAGAAAATATATACAAAACATTGGTCTCTAATATACGCTAAAGAAATAATAGTCGCTACAATGATTACAAATCACTTCAGCAGATGACTGATAAATTATGCCTTTGAGAATATGCCCCACCTACCCTCTTCCAGTTCTTATCTGACCTATTTGGACACAACATGGCATTTTGTCCTGTAGATCCTCAGTTCATTTGTCTTGATTTTTTTTAAAGTTCTCAATAGATAAAAATCTAACCTCAAAATCTTTCTATGTCAGCTAAAATTAATAACAGAGAGAAACAGGGGAAAGGATACAAAATGAGAGAAAATGTGTGGGTGAGGTATTTGGTATGAAATGTGGTAGAATAGTAGAAGAGGAAAAAAAATGACAAAAAAGAAACCTGCCTTTAAAAGGAAAAAGAACTTCTTGATATATTCAAATTTTTTCATACTGAAATATCAAATTTAAAAAACAGCAATAGGGGGGCCAGCCCGGTGGCATAGTGGTTAAGTTCATGTGCTCCACTTCGGCAGCCCAGGGTTTGCAGGTTCGGGTCCCAGGCATGGACCTACACACTGCTTATCAAGCCATGTGGTGGCAGGCGTCCCACATATAAAGTAGAGGAAGACGGACACGGACATTAGCCCAGGGCCGATCTCCCTCAGCAAAAAAAGAGGAGGATTGGCAACAGACGTTAGTTCAGGGCTAATCTTCCTCACGGAAAAAAAAAAAAAAAAACAGCAATAGGCAGTAATAAAAAAATTTAACCAAGTCTTTACATCTTGCCAGAAAATAATTGTATAGGGTCCAATCTGCCTTTCTTCCATCCTTTTCTCTGGTTTGTTCCCTTTGTAAAGTGCTGACTTTTTAGCCCTCTACGTGCATTTCTCAAGCTTTCACAAGGCCCCAAGAATGAAACTCTGCACAGAAAGGACACCCTACCAACCCCTCACAACAGCTTTATAAATCCAGCACTCCTCCACACAACAGGAGGTGTTGGAACAGAACAACCAACACTTTCAAAGCTAATAAAAACTGATCAACAATAAAACTGCCAATGCTCCCTATAGAAATGAACGATCTGCAAATTTCAGTCGCATGCATCAGCAAAAGTTTCCTAAGTGTCCCTGGTTTATGAAGCTCCAGACCAGCTCCACATTTGCCTCTTTAATCAAAACACAGGGAATGCCCAATTTTTCATTAAGTAGTTTTGTCTTGTTTGCTCATATTCATTTTCTAAAAAATATATTCCTTTAGGAAAAAGAAAACTTTCCACTTCATAATTTTTTACAACTCAATATCCAGTTTGAGGTGGGTAGTGGTGAACAGAAATACTCAATAATATTTTTCTTAGATATTTCCAAAGAAAAGTCTGTGTTGTCTGGGACAGACATGGGAAAAGGGAGACATACAATGAGGGCCTGACAGGCACTTCCCCAACACCTAGGTCCTGTGAGGCTCTGACCAGTGGCCAGCCATCAGAGACCATTGCTGAATATAATACAGGTACAACTGTGGGTCACACACACACAGTCTCGTTTAGCAACTTGTGCCCTGGCAGAAAGACTCTTTACTGCCTGAATAAGCCTGTCACAACAAAATTTAGGAGAAGTCTCACTTACCTCTGGAGAGAGAAAGAGGTTCCTATGGTCTGCAGAGCAGACCCTTCTCATAACCTCTTATGACTTAAACTTTCACTCAACCACTGTGCTGTTTCTCTCATTTAAGGGAACCAGAAGAAGAAACAATATGCAACATATCACACACCACCAAAGGAAGATCATAGATTCTATGACTACCTTAGAGAAACCATAGGTTCTCATATAAGAGCTAAAAGATAATCTCTAGACCATCCTTTCAAGAATGACTTGGAATTCAACCGGGAAAGCTGTCATTTGAAACATACAAAATTCTGGAAACAGAACTCATTTAGCTCAGTTAGCATTGGTGAAGTAACTTAATCTGATCACAGAAATTCAAGGAGGTGAACATTTCAGCAGATGTCTGGAGGACACAACACAAAATGGCACTGTCTGAGGTTGGCCCCTGGAGCTGATGTCACTGGCAGTTAACTATTCCAAGAGTGCAACAAATGAGCTCTCAGTAGTACAGTCACACACAATAATGAACGCTACATCTGTGACAGCCCCCAGCACACCAAGCCATTTGATGAGCGGTGTCTGACTCCACATATATTAGGGAAACACTGATAGAGCTTCACATCTTCCTGGAAGGCTGGATGAGGCAGGGCCATGAAAGTCCATCTGTCCTGAAGAGCAGCTGTTGAAGGGGACAGAGAATTCAGGGGAAAGGCTGTCTGGTATTTAACTAATGGGACTACACAAATCCCGTCCCTGTGTGTCCTGGAGGCCTCCAGCCAAGCAGAAGGAGTTCATTAGACCAATTTCTGCTGCCTTGGTAACAAAGGCCTATGCTTGTGCTCTTACACAGTAAAAGCAAACAAGCGTTATTCGTGGAGGAAAGCACTACAGACAGGTACTGTGTGTCCCACCAAGCAGCACAGGCGGCAGTGGAGACATGCCCTCCTGTAATACAGAACTGGCCCCTCCAGAAGTCCAGTGTGATTGGAAGCAGTCTCCTACAGCACCTGAAGCCACGTGTTTACGAGTCTGCTGAGTTTGCTCAGAATTAGAAGCACTTATCAGTGGCTACAGAAACTCTCATTCTGAATAGTGTACTCAACCCAGCATCAGTATCCTTGATGCCCAGTGAATCTGTCTTACATGTCCACCATCAGATCTGAACAAGAGAATTCTTGGAACACCACCAAAGAAAACTGCAGGGCTCCGGCAGCAAAAGGAAATTTTAATCACCAAATTTGGAACCTGAAATTATTGTTCATGTTCCCATCACTTTTCAAGTTAGCTACACAGTGCCTGTGAGGCCTTGCATGATCTAAGTACACCATGGACCTTGCCAGCATGACAGGCAGCTTTCTCTGCATTTAAAATAGTGTCTTCTTTCAGTTCTTCCTTCTTCCCTCTCAGAATCTAGCCCTTGTTTATTTCCTTTCCCTCTGGAGTCAACAAGTAGGAACTGACTCATTCTAACCCCTGCTCTGTAGTGGCGCCCTCAGCTGTAGCTTCTTCAGATAAAGGCCTGGGCCTCCTGCCTCCACATACCTAGGAGGACAGGAAAGAGGTACAGATGGGAGGGAAGGGAAGGCAGGAGGACAGGAGGAGACTTTACCATAATGTACACCACCACCAACCCATTTCCCAGCTTCCCACAGTCTAGAGAAGTAAATTAGCTCCCTAAAACAGCAAGAATGAGCATTTGATTTCATTCCTCACAGGAAAGCAAGCTGTAACCAAAATACTCTCTCTAGGCCAATGTTCCCCAAATATCCCAAGAGGAAGCACGCAATCATCAAAACTAAATTTTGTCCATTTTGACTTAAAAACTAAATATATTGCTAAATACAGTTGAAATACGAAAATACTCATATGTAAATACAAAAGACTAACGTCAAAGAGCAAGGAGCTACCTGTTTATTTGGGCTAGCTGGCTAAAGGAAATATAGTGAGAGAGAGGCTGGGGAGTGGGTGCTAAGAGTGGCTCCCATTAGGTGACAAACTATTGTCAGGGGCTCCGTAATCTCCCTTGCCACTGACACAGGCACTCACTCCATGGAGGTGCTAGGCTCAGAGGAGCAAGCACAGCTTTGGGGTCAAACAGACAGGGCTTAGAATGATAATTCTGCTGAGAAGTCATCACACCTTACTCAGGCAAGTTACACAAGCCCTCGGAGCCTCAGTCTCTGCGTCTGTCAAATGGGGCATTAACATACCATAAGGCAGTGGTGACGACTAAATGAGAAAATAAACAAAGGGCATGTACATGGCACCAGAATATCTAATAGGCTCTCAATAAATAGTTAAGGCACTAATGGGGTGCAAGAAAGAAGGGCAGGGAGGCCGGCCCTGTGGCCAAGTGGTTAAAGTTCCACATACTCTGCTCTGGCAGCCCAGGTTCGCAGGTTCAGATCCTGGGTGCGGACCTACTCCACTCATCAGCCATGCTGTGGAGGCATCCCACATACAAAACAGAGGAAGACTGGCACAGACGTTAGCTCAGAGCAAATCGTCCTCAAGCGAAAAAAAAAAAAATAGAGGAAGATGCCAACAGACGTTAGCTTAGGGCAAATCTTCCTCACCAAAAAAAAAAAGAAGAGCAGGGACGACACTGCCTGTAGTTATCAGACCCTTGGGAGACATGTGGAAGGTGTGGTCAGTCAACCAGGCTATAGGAAGGGTGGAGAAAGATTGGGGAGGAGAAAGGAAAAATAAAGCATCTCAGCGGGACCCAGTGAACTCCACTCCGTGGTTGAACACTCAAAGAGCTAAAAATCTAGGGCCTGTTAGATTAGAATTTAATATTCTCATCTTCAAATAATTACTTAAATAGGTCAACATCAGGTACCTTTTACTTCTTTCCTCACCCCAGGCCAAAACTTCCCCATCTAACTTGGGCATCCACCGTGTCCCTGCTAACCTGGCCTCCTTTCACCCCACCAGGCCCTAATTCCCATCCCAACACACAGAGCCAGTCAATATTTACTGCACACCCACTAACTGTAGGGATTCCCCACATCAGCAAAGTCACTCCTATTGAAATGACTCATCTCTTCACTTCCTTTGAATAAAAACATGTTATTATGTTCAATAAAACCATACAAGAAATAATAGCTAAAGATGACATTTAAATAACTTATACCAATACCTAAAAATGGCTTCCTGGAAGAAAAGGAAATGATTGGCATTTTCAGGGATATTTTAAGAGCTCTATCTTTTCTCCTTCTTCTCCACCCTCCTCCCCCAAAAGATGAGTCACGACCACATTCAGAGCTGCACAGGCCACTGGCCTAAATGTAAACTTGGGCAAAAGAGGGTTTTATAGTGAGAACGGAGCCTGCCATTGAAATTTAAAAGCAGTCTAGCTACTCTACTACCATCTCTTTCCCTTCTGGTTCCCATGGAAACAGACCTCAGATCGCCAAAAACAGGGTAAAGATAGCACCATGCCCAGTTTTCCTGCAATCTGTTTCCATGGGAACTGAAAAAGAAAGGAATGGAGGCTGGGTAGCTAGACTGCCTGCAAATCTCCATTCCTGTCAGCTGGAGATGCAGACAGCGCTGGCACACAGGTACAGGGCCCTGCAGGTCTCCACAGAGATGAGTATCAGAGAAAGGAAAGCTCAGCAAGCTAGACCATGGGACCAAAGCCAGCTGCGGACCTCCAGACACACTCAGCAGGTGATTCACCTTCTCAAATGTCCCTTCACCAACCAAGGATGATCCACTTCAGACCAGTGGTTCCACATCTGGCCGGGCAGCAGGATCAGCCCAGACCTAGTGAATCAAAAATCTCAGGGGGCTAGGACCAGTATTCTGTAGTTTTTAATCAGCTCCAAAGGTGATTCTGACGCTTGGTCATCCTGGGAAACCAATGATCTGGACCAAAGCTTCCCGAAGTTTAAGGTGCTTGTGGATCCTGCGGGAACCCTGGTGAAATGCAGATTCCAGTTCAGCAGGTCTGGGCTGGGGCCTGATATTCTGAATTTCTAACCAGTTCCCAGGGGATTCTGATGTTGCTGGTCTTTGGACAACATCTAAGTAGCAAGGATCTAGACTTTAGTGAATTGGCTCTAGAAACCTCCTCCACAGACCAAAGACGGACACTACAGTCATTCTCGCGGTAGCAGTTTATTCCCTTCTTCAGCCATCAGTCGACACCTAGGCCAGGCCTTTAAGGCAGACAGCTCTGGTGTTAGGGACTGAAGAGGAGTCAAGTCATACTTCATATTACCCTCCCTCTAACTGTTTTCTCTGCCTCCAGAGACAATCTGCGTGGATAAGAAGGTAATAGAATAACCAAAATTTCTCTATAATTATCAGGGGAAACATGACTGTCTCCTCCAAATCTGATTTGTCTAAGAAAGGTAAAAGCAAATTCTGCATAATTGAGGATCAAACCAGTGGTGGAAAATGTATGAAATATTTATAAATCTTATAAATAGAAATGTATTATCAAAGAATAATGGAACTGTCCACATGTCACTTTAAAAGAAGTGAGAGAGAATTTTGAAAATCCCTATAATTATTAAAAGGAAATAACTCAGCTAGCCTTAAAATCCCTAGTCTAAAATAATATGTACAGAGTAAAAATAGACTCCATGTTTCAACTAAAAGTATGCAGAGTAATACAAAAGTAATGTTTATTTCTATACTGAACCACAAAATAGTTTTAAACCATACAAAATGCCAGTGTGTTATTCAAAAGCAAGTCACTAATTTTCTATTTTAAGAAATCTCCCTTTTGCTTATATATAAAAAGGGAGCTATTTCAATTTGTTTCATTAAACACATTTTGTATCTCCTTCCCCAAAAAGTATAATATATATTAATTTTGAAAATTAAAAAATGCACAAAGAATTCAGCTATAAATCATTATTGAATTACATTTCAAGCTTACTTGAAAAATAATCTTCTGATTCTAAAAATGTAAAAGGGAACAAATCAGTTCTTTGATTAGTCAGCACACAAGCAACAAAGAGAGCTCAGCGTTTTGCAGTCCTGTAACTGCAAGCAGCCAAAGAAAACTTCACACATACAGTCTCTCACACACATTTTCATTCCAATGAGGCAAAAATATACACATATTTATTTATACATGTGTGTATAATGTCACATACAAACTTCAAAAAAAAGAGTTAGTTTTGAGACTCAGTTGCTTTTTAGGTTCCCAAAGCACATGAAGCCAGAGTGCTATAACTGTTTGTGATGAGAAAATAAAGTCAGAAAGAGAGATTTCTGCATTTGCTTAAAAAACAACAAACACACACACACAAAAAATAACAAACAGCTGTAGCAGAAGATGCCCAAGGGGTGTGAGCTGTTAAGTGCTCCACTAAAAAAGATAAAAGTAATTGGGAATAAATGCAGAGATGTGCTTACACTCAGCTCTACTGAAATGTGTTAGTCAGCAAGACCCTAGCCAGAGAATCCATTGGGGGTATTTATTAGTGTAAATGTGTTTAGTTTGTGTTTACATGAAGAAACAACTAGAGTAGGGTCAGCAAACTTCCTGCAAAAGGCCAGATGGTAAACGGCTTTGCAAGGCACGCAGTCACTGTTCCCACTCCTCAACTCTGTCGTTACAGCAATGAAAGCAGCCACCACAAACAATACATAAACTAATGAGTGTGATGTGTCCCAATAAAACTTTATTTATACAAACAAGTGCTGGTCAGGATATGGCCTATGAGCCATAATTTACCAACCATTGGAATAGACTACAAATTCCTTATTTTGAGGGAAATGTCTTATTCAACTTCCTCTCCACAGCTTCAGGGAAGGGAGGGGGGAAAAAGGATGCAGGATCTGTCTCATATCTGTTTTTCAGTCACCCCTGAGGAAACCCTGGACTCTCAATAGCCCAAACGTTCTAGCATTTCCCAGCACTTATACACCAGTTCTGTATAGCTGCTACTAATTAACATACAATAATTATTTGTTGTGTGCTGTTTGTGTTCTCTGTATTTTTCTTGCATTTATCTTGTCTCCTTCACCAGATTCTAATAGTCCCAAGGGCAAGATTTTTTTATTTGCACTTTCCCTCAGAATTTAGCTTAGTGTTCAGTTAAGGATACTTCTGACAAACAAATCCTCCCTTCTCAAAGAGTAGGGAGAAATATGGCTAAACAAGAAAAAAAAAAAAAACACCACTATCTTTTATGTTTACCCCCAATGCAACTCTGGCAGAGAACACTCTTCAGGTCTACCCTATGAAGACCAAGTATGTAATGGACATGTTCACTAGAACTTCCCGAGGGCTAGGACTGGCCTTATCTGATAGTATCCCCAGCTATTGCACATGGTAAAATCTATTGAAATCAACAATATATAAAAGTATAATGAACCGTATGGTGAACTAAATTAATTTCTTATACTTGAACAAAATCGTGGAATTTGGGAATAGGAAATGCTCTTAGATACCATCCAGTTCAACTCATTGTCCCATATAAGTAGAAATTATGGCTCAAATATCACCATAAGTTATGCAGAGCCAGGCCTAGGACAGAGCGCAAAATTGTGCTAAATCTAACGCTCTTTTAAACATAATAAAGAAATTCCTGCTATTTTAAGAAATCCTATAATGAATCTTCCTTTACAAATAAAAATATATGCATTATAAAAAGACGTCTGTTCCCTAACTGAGCAGTTCCTTGAATCTGGGTTCTGATAAACTGTTTGCCTAGTGGAAGGCACACCAGTAACTACTCATAGTGTTTATACGGGAGATTATGACAGTCCATGGCGATACAGCAGAGACAACAAAAAGCTGTGGCTTGGGTCCAGCAGCAGCAAGGTATAGAACACCATGCCTCTGGGGACTGCCCCAATCTTAGAGCATGCTACACCATCCATGGGATGCATTTCACAGACCTGGCTCCTCAATCTCACTTTCTCTGTAGACTGTTCTCATGAAGCATCAGAATAAAATGAACACAAGTAGCAATTTCCAGAGCCATCCAAATTCCAAAGCAGGAGAGGAGAGCCTTCTCTGCAGCCATCTCTACCTCCTGCAGCTGGAACCTGGTTTCTAAGGACAACAAAACCTTCCTGGAGCCACCAGCTTAGTCTGAAAACCTTGGTAGCATATTCTGACAAGAAAAGATAGAAGGATCAAAACCCATGAAGGAGATACTGCCCACCTCTAAAAACAAGGTAAGGCCTGATGTCATAGAAAATGGCCAGCTCCATGGACAATTTCAAGCTTTCTTTTGGCCACTCTGGCAGAACAGGAAAAAGAAACAGCATCATCTTTCACGTTTTTATTATTGTGAATAATAAAACTTGCCTTATAGGGGTGATACAAACACTAAACTATGTAGGGTCTATGTAAAGTGACTGCACAGAGCAGGTATTCATTAGTATTATTATTATACTGTGCATTGTCATAACAGAAATCATTAAGGACAGTCAACACAGTCAACTCAAATAAATAAAGGCAAAGTGAAAACTAGTTTTCAAATATTGTGTTCACATGGGGCTCATTAATGACAGTGTTTAATCCCAGCCTAGAGTCTCTGTGACACATAACATAGTTCCACACATGCACCCTTTGCCTTTTTCTCTCTGTGCCAACCAGCAAATGAGTAGAGGCAACAAGCCGCATTTCTGTACCCAAGACTGTAAGTTCCCACAGGGCAATGTTTTTCAAACATCGGGTTGTGATCCATCAGTGGGCTGTGAAATTAATGTAGTGGATCATAACCAGTCCTTTTTTTTTAATAGAGAGAGAAAGAGAGTATATCCCAGGAAGTATGGGTGAGTATTACCCCAAGAAACTTCGGCACAGTGGCATATACGTGGGTACTACTATGTGAGCACCAGGTCACAATGTAACATTTATTTCTTACTGTGAATCATGGTCAGAAAATAAAATTCATTTCTTACTGAGAAATACTATGCTATTAACACAGATCATCAACACAGTTCCCTGTGTGAAGGGCCACCTGCAATCAGGAATTTAATTAGTGTGTTTGCTGAGTATTAAAAATGTCCATGCACTAACTATTCCATACTAATGGAGACATATTCTAGGGACAAGAGCTCAAAAACTCTCCAGAATCCCCCACAATTCCAAGCCTGAGCCCTGCTCTTGGGTACTGCTGTGGCCAGGCAGCAGAGCTGGGCTGATAGGGACGATCTTCACAATTACCCCTGATTTGAAGATGAGGCAGAAAACATGGGAGGAGGCAGTCTGACCTCATAAGCCCACTCAGTGTTTACTGAGCCTGTCATCAGAGGAAAAGACACTCAAGGAAAGGATATTTATCTATAGAACATGAAGTTCATTTTCAATATTTACTAAGAGGTAATCAGAGCATTTATCAAAGGGCTGGGGTACAGAAGCAGCTCTCTAAAATGCAAATCTGATCAGATTGCTTCCCTGCTTAACCTTCTTCAATGGCTCCCCACTGCTTTTAGGATGCAGCTCAAATTAAGGAGCATCTATGGCCTTTCATGGTCCAACGGCTGCCTCCCTTCCTATTCTCATCTCTCTCCACTCCCATTCTCCAGACATCCTGAGGATCTCCACAGATGCCATGGCCAGCCCTATGCTCTCAATGCCCCTGCCAGCAATGCTCTCACCAGGACCTGGGCTCCCACCCCATGGCCAGCCTGGGCCTCAGGCCCCTGAGGGCTCCCATCACATGCAGCCCTCTCTTAGAGCACCTGATAGCCCAGAATATTTTTCACTTTTCTGTCTCTACCAAGCTGGGTTGCTCCTTGAGGGCAAAAAATGCATATCATTCACCGAACACAGGGCTCCAGAGGTAAGAGGCACTCCATAAACATTTAACTGAATGGAAAAAGACAAAATACCCTTAGAAGGAGGGTGACTGATTGCCATTCTTCAGTTCACATGTGCCCTGCCTATGTGAGCCTGGCCTCAGCATCTGGTTAAAGTACATTGTCCTACAGCCAGCCTTGGCCTTTCAATTCTTCATCTCGACGTCCAGCTCACTGCTGGACAGATGCACACTGACTGAGCTTCCTCTGGCAAAAAGAATTATGGTCTGTAATATTTTCCTCCTTCTCCATTGACCCTCCACCTGACCTGAAGAGAAAGTCACAACACTAACCAGAAGGGTGACCCAAAAAGAGAACAGACAGCTCCTAAGGCTGACAGACAGCTCAAAGACAAGGACTCTAAGCTGGTAAGGAGTTCAACTAAAAGGTAAACAATCTTTGTGATATATAAAGATTGTACAGTTATTTACAACTTATATATATGTTATATATTGTGCATTATGTTATATATATGGTATATACATGAGTATGCATGTGTGTGGAGATAGAGCATAAATACAGATATATAGAGATAAATAAAACATACCTATCAATAATGATGAATTAACACATGGCATTGGGGGGGGAAGTCACACTTACTAAGTTCATCTCAATGAGATGACAAATTCACTCCCAAAATCCAACGGATGACTGACTCTGCTTGTGAAGTTATAATAATCATTAGAAATGGAAGCTATTACAAATGACAAAGTGATTATTGAAAAAAACCCTAAAACCCATGTGTGGTAAGCTCCTGGTGACACAACGTAACTCCACCTAGTCATGATGCATTCAACAGCATTCTTCCCGTCCTGAACCTGCTCATGTCCATGTTCCTGGGCTAACAGAAACTCATCACCTGCTCAGCAATGCCATTCACTCACCTGCATGGGCCACTGGCAGGAAGGCAAGGTGGGCCTGTTTTTGAAGGGATTCGGTAAGATTAAAAGACAGGAGAGTCTGGCTCCTGGTCCTTGCCTCTGAAACTGGAGAACTTCTGAGCAAGAAAATCTCATCTTCGGGGCCCATGATGGGACAAGTGCACCCTTCTGGCCCAGTCCACACCCATAGGGGAAACCCTGCCTGTTTCTTCCTATGGGCAAAGGGGATGTTACTATCCAAGGAGATGAGAAGGAATGAGAGATGCCCCAGTAGTTGGTACTGACAAACTCCTGGCACAGGTAAATTCATTCGTGTTTCTAATCCCATGTATAAACTTGTTAGAGCCTGAAAACAATGTTCACTTCTGTAGCAGATTTGCTCATGGAGATTAGAGCCTTTAAGAAATCTTATTAACCCCTCCCAGCTTTCACAAATCAAAGTATTTCAGATGAAAAGAAAGAGGGGATTGTCAAGGACAGCACACAGCTACATACTCATTTTGCAAACCATCAGCAGCATGATCAGCAGGGCTAAGGGCATCTCAGGGCCTCCACCTCACCCCAAACCTGAACCTTAACACCTGTCCCCAACCCCACTCCTATCCTGTGACACACACAGCTTCCTGCCATATTTGCTGTATAAGTACTTTGCCTCTCAAGTGAGGTGAGGGGTGAGAAAGGGGCACATGCTTTGTGGGGCTCTCATCCTGCCACGCTCAGGAGAAGCTCTGCTTCTTTCCATCTTGCCTCCTTGGTGCCCAGCTCCTGCTATATACCCCCAGACACTCCCTACCATGGACTCCCCAAATCACACAACTTCAAGCTCTCAAATGCTTCAACTTACAGAACACCCTGGGGTCATTTTTTAAATTCTGATGGGCATTTCAAATATTTCAAAATAGTAATTGACATGTGTATATATTTCTTCGCAGTGTAATATTGTTTCACATCTATTAGGAGGCTGGTCTTTCCCATAGTCAAGTAATTTTACCCATCTCTCCCTTATAGACAGGCAAGACCAGAGTCAGAAAGGCTAAATACAGGCTTGCCTGAAGGCTGCGACGTTAGACTGTAACAAAATTTGACTTACAGGAGCTCTTCCCACTGGAAACCTGCCTCTTTGGACTGCACCAACTTGGTTTCTCCAAAGAAGCAGGGCCAGGGCTGCAGCACCCTCATTACCTCCCCACCAGAAAAGAATAAGCGCCACTTCCCCCCACCGGAGGGACTCCAGCCCTGAGGAGACACTCCACGTGACCATGACTACCCAGAAGCTGTGCAGCTGGATCCAGCACCTAAAAATAACAACCAATAAACAAGAAATACAACAAAACAAAGAAAGCCAAACAGCTTGTATACTTTACCTCTCCCAAATAAAATAGATCAAAAAGGGTGAAAACACAAATAGGACAAAAAAGAACCATAAAAGAAAGTCCTGGCAGTTTGCTAGACAAACAAATGCAGGTTAAAGGAGGGGCATTCAAGAGGGAGATGGTGCTTGGCTGGTTAAGTGTGAAGATGACTCAGTTCATTGAGGCTTGGGCTCCTGCCACCCTCCCCTAACCTTGGACAACCAACTAATCCAACTTCCCTAGTCTCAATCTTCCTCACAGGTAAAGGGAGAGATGAAACTAGAAGCCTATCAGAGTTCCTTTTTCTCCCAAAATGTATGAAAGGAGAAATTTATGAATAGTGCATATTAACCTACTAGTTTTTACAAAATTCAAACAGGCCCTTGGCTAGGAGCACTTTCCAAAACTTAAGGTGTTCCTAAACAACCTGGTGGCAAAACACTTGAGAAAGTGCCCAGAGAAATAATATAAATGAGTAATATAAATCAAGTGAATCAGGTAAGTGCCATGGAAGAATCTAGAAGAGCCTGAGTACACAACAGGCTCTCATCTACCTGAACAGGTAGATAGGACAGATGCACCACAGCCAGGCAACAGATAGATAAAACTCTGAGTAGTGTTATAAGAGAAAAGTACTTTATATCTGTTTTTAATATTTGTTCAATTTAAATATGATTTTTGAAGTTAAGTTCTGGTGTATGCTGGGCTATTAGTAACTGCAGCTCCTTAAACAGCAAGTAGCCACAACTAGGGTCCAGGTCAGGAGGGCAGCACCCACTTTATATGGCCAAAACCACCACATGCATTCTCCCCATCCCACTGCAGCACCTGACATCCAGGTCCTCACCCTCTCCAGGTCCCCTCCTGATGGGTCTGTTTTCTTCTCTTTCTTTTGTTGCTTCTTCCTCCTCAGCTCATCCCCTAAGTGTTGGTGTCCCCAAAGTCCCATTATCATGTCTCCCATTTTCTCCCTCTAGAGACTCATCTTCACAACCATCTATGTGCTGATAACCCGAAATCTGTAACTTTGGCTCAGGAAACTTTTCCTGAGCTCCAAATCCACCTCCTAAATAGTCTCACTTGCATATCCCCAAATATACCCAATTTTAAGACATCAAAAACAAATTCTTCCTCTCATACCTATTCCTCCTCTTTTTATACTCCCTGACTCAAAAGAGAAGATAGTCATCCCAGACTTTCCATGTTCCTTACCTGTACTCTCAGCCACCCACATCAACCCCCTTCAATCTATTCTGTTCACACTGCCATGGCTACATTTCTGGAACACGCCTCTGTTCAGGGCTTTCCTGGAAGGAAACTGACTGTGGTTCCCCAATGATTATGGTGTAATGTGTAATTCCTGAGTGTGACTGATGGAGCCCTTTACAGTCTGACCTTCCCAGACTATTGCCCTGCCCTCCACCCAGGTCCCTACCATCAGGCACATTGGGCTTGCTGCCTGCCCCTAAACCCACCAGGCTCCTTCCTATCCCAAGCAATTACCCACACAGGTCTAGGCCTGAGACCCCTTTCACTCCTTCCCTGCCTGCTAGTCCCTATGTATCCTGGAAAGTACTTAAACTTCACGTGCCTTACTTTGGTGGACCTACTTCATCCTACCAGCTGTCCGCACCACCTGATACACAGCCCTCTTATGCTGTCACAGTCCACTAGTCTCTCCACCACCATGCAGTGGTTCTTAGACTCTGTGTGGATCAAAAGCATCTGCAGAGTTTATTTAAAACTAAGATTCCAAGTTGCATCTCCACAGGTTGTATTTCAGTGGTGCTGAAGTGGGTTATAATGCCTTCCCTCACATATCCAAAGGACTTTTGTGTGGACAGCAAATAGGACTACCCTACAAGGCTCTAATAGTCAGAACTAGGACAAATGAGTGAAAAAGTATGGCTTCCACTCATTGACAGGAAACAAATTTTAATAATTAAGAATGATACAAACTGAAATGAGCTGCCTATGAGGCAGTAGGTTCCCCATCACTGCAGTTGTTGGAGAAAGGCTGAATGACCACATGTTAAGGATGTTGAAGAGAGATTTGTCCATCAGATAAGATTGCATCAGATAGGCAAGAAATGCCCTCAACCTCTGAATGATTTTACAAAAATAGTAATTGTGTATGAGTTAACCCTTACTGAATCTCACTCAAAGCTCTGCTGGCAACAGTCACCTCAGGGACACACCCTAAAAGTATGAACGGTTCTCTCAGATACCAACCATAAAGACCAACCATGACTCAGATTCCCATAGAAGCTATTTACAGACAGAGGGTCAGGAGCTAAGGCCAGTATTCATCAATTTTACCTTGAAAATGGGACTTGAACCTCAAGTATGCTTGCTCCTAGAAGCAAGGAGCTATGAAGTTTTTTTTTTTTTTTTTTAATTTGAGTGGGATTAGACCAAAGATAGAATTCGGATGTTAAAGATCAAACAACCCTCTTATTTATTCAGAAGGATTTTTTCTCATGTTGAAGTTTTCAATACCAAATAAATATATTACAGATCCTGATCTCTAAGAGCTTATATTATAAGATGGTCAATCCAGGCGAAAAGAAATACCGATCTTCACAAATCAAATATTTAATTTTAGCTGAACATCTAACAAGCCTGATATTTCCACAGAAGGACCTTCCACCGAAGTTAATCATTCCATTAACTGTCTTTAGGGAGACAATGTGAGAAAGAAACCATGCTCTGGATTATTCTCTCCTTCTATTGAAAAGTAACCAGTGTCTCCTATGGAACACTCATTGACTTTGAGATAAACACACAATTTACTGTGAGTTCAGGACTTACAGGAACAGATATTTACTTTGAATTTCAAATAATCAGTATATGCTATGGTCAAAAAATAATAATAAAAGCCAGCTAGGGAATCTTTGTGACTCTGAGACAGGCAGCCCTTTGAATGAAATGACTTCAATCTAATGGGTTTTTACAGGAAGTATATTTCAGTATCAAATCAATTTACTCTAATGACATTTCCCCACGTCTAAATACAAACTGGGTGTTGTCAGAAAAGGAAACTGTCAGTGGAGGGGATTAAAAGGAAACTGTCAGTGGAGGGGATTCATAGACACAGGCTGTCTTCTAAGTGACACTGTTCAATTTTACTTATGAGTAAAAGGTGGAGAAAGTTCTTTATAATGAATTTCACCACTCTCTACAGAGCACTACAAATATTGACAATTATCACAAATATTGACAATTATCTGTAACAGTGACTACAAGATTAAAAGCAGACTGATTTTGTGCTAGAATTATCCATCTCATTCCCCACAGCCCAGCTTCCATTCTCAGGTGGTATTAATGAAGACGTGTGAGGGGAATGAAGTTTTCCATATATCTACAAGCAGGCAGCACCCAGGGGCCCGCCTGGTGGTGTAGCGGTTAGGTTCGCACGCTCCGCTTCAGCGGCCCAGGGTTTCGCAGGTTCAGATCTTGGGCTCGGACACACGCACCACTTGTCAAGCCATGCTGTGGCGGCGTCCCATATAAAGTAGAGGAAGATGAGCACGGATGTTAGCCCAGGGCCAGTCTTCCTCAGCAAAAAAGAGGAGGATTGGCAATGGATGTTAGCTCAGGGCTAGTCTTCCTCACAAAAGAAAAAAAAAAAGGCAGCATCCAGATGTAGTTAACAGAGCTTTTTATTTTAGTAACTCCTGTAGAACAACATTCGAGGTAAAGAGCTAAAGATTGATGCTGGAGCGCCAAGGATGTCGCTTTGCAGAAGACCTTTCCAAGGATAGACACCTGCTCTTCCAGAGAAAAGAACAAAGCAATATTAAAGTGTTTCCTCAATGACTCCTATCTACGTTCATCTTTCCCTTCCTATCTCCTTTGCACCCATTGTCTGCATCATACACCACAAGCAGCTTTTCTCACTACTTGTATTGCACGACTCAGCAGCACATTACATCCTGTATCATTCACTAACTGTTCTGAGTGTGACCTTGTCTCCCCAATCAGACTGTAAGCTGCTTATGGACAAGGACATTGTCCTATGTTCTTTGCATCCACTCCCTCAGAGCACTTCACACCCTTCAAACACACAGCTGGTATTCTATCAAATATGCAGTCTAATACTGCCTGCCTGCTGGGTTGCTTTCTTGCTTCCTTCCTTTCTTCTATGAGGAATTATTGAGAGATTTCTGCACACATAATAATATTTAAAGCATCACCATCTTTAGGTATGCAGGACATAGAGAACGAAGTGCCTCCAACGATGATTTCAAAATTGACTTGTTACTTGTATAACATGTGCCCCTATACACAAAAATCCAATAATACCTATCACTATAGAATATTTTTTAAAAGGCAATAATGTTCTCTGTGGAAAAGAATGGAAAATACAGATAAGTAAATTTAAAAATTAACACTTATAATCCCATCACCAAAGCTAACCAGTATTAGTATCTTGGCATGCATCTTTCAGATCAGTTAACTATGCATACATATTTTTTAACAAAAATAGTATTATATTACAGACTATCATATAATGTTTTCACTAAATATATATTATAATTCATTCTATGTTAATTATTCTTTGGAACAGAACATTTATGTGACCTCATATTTAAGTATATTTAAGGACAATCTTTTAAAATTCAAAGTAAAATTCATCTTCACTCCTTGCTGATAACAAGATCAGGTCTAGCAGAGATGGCAGCAAAGAACATGCACAGTACATGGAATTATTTAGAGACTTTTAATACTAACAGGCATCACAAAAAGTAAAGCGTCAAGTCACATTACGATTCCACCTAAAAGAATGTTCTAGTGCTGTTAATTTGGCAATTAAAATGTTTCACATTTTTAAAAATGAGCCTTTATAAAGTCTTACAATAACTATGAGACCACAACCAATGTTTATTTTATTTTTATTACAGTACTACTCCTGACACTACATATTTTATCATGGAAATGAGAACTACTATTATCATTGTCAGCTGTCAAAACACCTTCTGAAAGCCAAGGTCATAAGTCAACACTAACTAGAAGACAACGTGATAGTTAAAAATGCAAAACTGTCCTCAGAGCTGACTCCTAGACTCTTCTGACATGATGCATAACAGGTTTTGTTCTGTTTAGACAAAGCTCTTTTTGGCGCTAGAATAATCAAACCACATAGGCGCACTTGGGAAATCTGCATTTTAATTTCTACTATCATTTGTCTCTGGTGCAGTCCTAATGACTTTCATTAAAGGAAGCAACTTGTAGCCTGCCCACCCACCTACCCCCAATCTCCAATCTTATTCTCAAGTCTTTCTGCCAGTTGGCATTTTTATGATTAACCTCACAACTACAACACATAGAGCTGGTTAGAAACATGATTAGTTTCTCCAAAAAGATGAGTCAGGCAGGTTCTCACATCTCAAGCAAAGAAAAAAAAAACAGTTTTCCAACTAAGCTCTTCTCTGAAGCCATAAAAGTATCCAACAAGCTCAGATCCAGTGATCCACCAACTCCTCAGTAATTTTCAGAATGAGAGTCAGAAGGAACCTTTCTGCCCTGAACACAAATAAATACTAAATCTCACTCAAGAATAATTTGATGTTTATCATCTTTGCATTCCCCTTTTCATTTCTATTAAATTGATTTCCATACTGTTAGATCTATCAAGTTTTCCTCTGCTTTCACCTTTTGATTTTTCTACTTGTTTTATTCAATTTGTCTTCTAAGATGTGTTATATTTCTACTAAGTTACTGGAGACATCTGGATGCATACCTGAAGCCAGCAGACTGAGATCCAAAGGTTACCTGGGCTGTATCCTGCCGGAGCAGTAGTTTCAGAAGTAGACAGCTACACTAGGTTGGCTCGATGGTAAATAGCTACTCGAAATCATACCTTAATCTCCTGTGTGTCAGTTCCCTCTACCTACAGACTTTATTGGCATATTCCAAAGCTCCACATGTAAGGTCTATTTGGACGGCAAAAAACTTTGAGTGATAAGGTCACTAGAACACTAAACTGACACAAATTTCTGAAAGTAAAATTGTGACTCACATGCTGGAAAAATCAAGAAATGTTCCAGCACAAGCTTTGAGAATATCAGACTAGAACTGCTGCCTGACAGTCCTACATAAGCTAGCACAACATGCAACTAGCCTTAACAGAAATGTACAAGGCAAAGCAACTATGACAAATTCCAAAGATGGTCTCTCTTCTCTTACACTTCTGCTCATATTGTATTCCAAACACGTCTTCGCCCATCCACCTACCTCTGTGGGTAACAATCACAAGTTTATGCTCCCCTTGGCCATTAAACCACCATACAGTCAAGATGTGCCAACTATATCAAAGCCCAATGCTGACAGGAATCAGAGCAGGCATGCCTGGCTCTGCCATGACTCTGCTCTGACAAGGGACAAGGACAACATGGTGTGTAGTTGACATCATGCTAGGAGGAAGAGGCCCTTAATGGGAAACAGGCAACTCATTATTTCTCATCCATCAAATTGTTATAACAGGCCCTCCTCAGCTCTGTCAATGTAGTCTTCACAACAGCAATAATACCTAACACAGATGAGGGTAGTAATGATGTCACCCAGACAACCCACAAAATTATATGCTCTTGAGCCGATGAAAGAACCTAGAAAGGTGATGTCCTAATCTAGCAGATGAGACAATACAAGTCTGGCTTGGGGACATGGTGATGTTGACTCATCTGTCTGAAGGGTTGTACTTAGAGCCATGAAACCACCACCCTAATGAAGTGCAACAAGAAACACCTAGAACTTAAGGAAAGAAGTATACACTCTTCTTCAAACTCAGTATCTCTCTCCCTTACTAGAAATCATCACCAGAAACACTGGCATACTGTGTATACCAAAATAACAGAAGAAATGGGAACTTACATTTACAGGCATATTTTGAGTGTGAACAATTTAAGGGAAGCCCTGTGGCCATATCAAGGATCTTCTTGATGAGCAATGGGCTCCTTTCACGGGGCTTGCTTTGGTGCTCAGAACTTTAAATGTGTGCTCCTAACCCCACTCCCCACCTACTCCATAAGCCAAAATCTGCAATCCACATTCATCATCCAAATATTTGGTGCAAACCTCAAAGGCAATTCTTAATGCAAAATTTGGTGGGATTGCTATACTCATCTCCACCCATCTGCCTCCTCCTCTGGGAAAAAAAGAACCAAATTCGGTGGGGAGAAATGGGGGAAAGGTGAGACAGAAAAACAGAAATTCTCTCTGGGGCCAGAAATGGACACCTTCACTTACTTGCATAGTGAGAAAGCAATGCACACAAGTCTTCCCCTTTTACTCAGTTTCCATTCCTGAGAGGCCTTGTGTGAAAAGGTGTCTAATTGCCCTGCCTCTCTGTGGCTTTTCTACCTTTTGAATAATGATACTAGAGATTTCTTTTCAAGTCAAATTGTCTTTGTAAATAAATTTAAATGGCCAGTACATTTATGGGCAGAAATTGGAAAATCCATGTTATATTTACCTATGTTCTTTTCATGCCTATTCATGGTCATTTTGTAGGTATGATATGGAAATCCCATGACTTAAAAATTCAAGCATCTTTTGTCATACTGACTTATTTTAGTACTGATATCTGTAATGGAGACTCAAGGTCTAACCGGATAAAACGCAAGATGGCATTGAGAGCAAAAACTAAACAAGATCGTCACTGATAAATATTGGTAACTGTCCTTGCTGGGTATAGTGTAATATTGTATATCACTTCACCTGTATTTACCTTGCTACATTCCCAATTAGATTACAACCTTCCTGAGGACAGAGAACACATTTTTCTGAGAAGAGAAGCTCTACAGGATATTTTATTCTTAGTCTAACCCTAAAATAAAGCTGTTTCCGAAGTGCCTGAGAAATGTGATTTTTTTCCTCCACTGATAACAAGGGAAATACTAGCAGAAAAGTCAAAAGCCTGGGTCCTGGGTAGGGCAAGTTTGGCTGAGATCCTGGGTGGCCAAGCCTTGTACATCACTCAAGAGAGATACCATTCTCCAAGACTTACTACAGCCTGAAGTTTAAGTCTTTTCATTCCATGGCCCACCTACAGCTCACATTCTCTGTGCTCCATCAGAAGCGGAAAACACCTTAGTCTCAATTATTTCAAAGGCCAAAAACAGTCTGACACAAAATTAATCAATTTCCAACTGTGCCTTAGCCATATGCCTATTAGTTGGAAGGAAATCCTTGAAACACACAAGCCAATCTCAAGAATAGTGTCATGTGAGGGTGAAACAGGTTGGAGGAATCTGTACTCTCTGCAGTTGTAGTTCGCCTGCACAAAGATATGCTTAATGTAGCTGTCACCAGAAAATTTAATTCTTAGGGGAAATATTCCTGATGAAGTACCAAAATTCATCATTTATCATCTATGTGATTATAAAATCAAATTTAGCTGGCAGTGTCTCCAGATTAGGTGTCCACAAGAGACAACTCCCAGGGAATTAAATACCAAAAAATGAGTTCACAATCATGATTACAGGACATAAAAAATTCAATCCCTTCCTTGCTATTATTACATAGCAAATGAAACAGCAGAGTATTAGAGTTAGCAGGTGACAATATGATTTTGCTTTTAAGCTGGCTTGAACAATTGTAAAGACAGGGAAGCTTATTACTTGACAAGAAGTGCAACCCATTATTGGACAACTCCAACTGTTAGAAACTACATTCCAACAATGAAGCAGAATTTTGCTTCCCTACACCTTGTACCCGACAAGCCCTAGCCTGATAATCTCAAGCAGTGACAATACCCTACTCCTTCCTCCACCGAAGAGCAGCTCCATTTATTTGAAGGCGTTTTTCTTACAACTATAGAGTCCTCTCCATCCTTGGCTGCTTCTCACGTGACATGATGTTCAAATTCTTGGCCATCAGAGTTCCTGCCTCTGAACCATCTCTAGTGTGTCAATGCCTATAGTTTAGCATGAAACCTGAAATTGAACCCAGATGTGGCCTGACCAATGTGGGCTTCCATGGGGCAATTACATGCACTGACTTAGACACTAGTCTTCTACGAATGCAGCCTAAAAATCCAATACTGGGGTTTTGTTTGTTTTCAGCTGCCTCATATTCTTGATATACATCAGTTTTTGGTTTTGTTGTGTTTTGTTTTACTACTAACCATTTCCCCATCCAGTCTTTTTCACTTTCTTATCCTAAAATTATGTAACTGAGTTTCTGAACGAAAATACAGTTCAGACCTTTATTTTCACCCATGTTAAATTTCAGCATATTTGTAGCAACTAATTTTTCTAGCCTATCAATATCTTTCTGAATTATGATTCTATTATAATACATTTACTGTTCCCCGCTAGAAATACAAGCCACCTATCTTAGTCCATTCAGGCTGCTATAACAAAAATACCATAAACTGGGCAGCTTATAAACAACATTAATTTCTCACAGTTCTGGAGACTAAGAAATCTAAGATCATGGTGCCGGCAGATTTGGTATTTGGTGTCTAGTGAGGGCCCACTTCCTCAGAGACAGCTGTGTTCTCACTAAAACCTTACATAGTGGAAGGGGCAAGCTAACTCTCTAGTGTCTCTTTCATAAGGGCACTAACTCCATTCATAAGGGCTCTGTCCTCATAACCTAACCACCTCCCAAAGGCTCCACCTTCCTAATACCACCTTGAGGATTATGACTTCAACATATGAATTTTAGGGGCACACAAACGTTCAAACCTTAGCACTCTTTTTCTAAACTTCAACTACTAAACAACTCCAAAGAGGATAGCATTAGACTCACCCTTCCTCTGCAATAAACTGTTCTCAGTAATCATAATAGGTGGACACAGTATTAGTATTTTTCTTCTAACTCTGTTGTACATGTAAAATGAGATAAATCAAATGAGTAAGCATAAAATATTCTAATTCCATCATCCCTCATGTCCTTGAGAACCAGGATTCTCACTGCAGAAGGAAGGAGATAAATGTAATATAGAAAAGGTTTAGATAAAAACTCAGTAACCCTGAAATCCTAAATCTGAGGTAACAGTGGTTTATAATATTATAGAAGTTTCAGGTGTGCAACATTATAATTCACCTTCCGTACACACTACAGCATGCTCACCACCAAAAGTCTAGTTTCCATCTGTCACCGTACAATTGACCCCTTTACCCATTTCACCTACCACTCAACCCCCTTCTCCTCTGGTAACCACCGATCTGTTGTCTGTATCTATGAGTTTGTTTTTGTTTTGCTTTGTTTCTTCAGGTTTTTTTCATTCCACATATGAGTGAAATCATACAGTGTTTGTCTTTCTCTGTCTGACTTATTTCACTTAGCATAATACAATATCTTCAAGGTCCATCCATGTTGTCGCAAATGGCAAGATTTTATCTTTTCATGGTGGAGTAGTATTCCACTGTATATATTTATATGTGTGTGTGTGTGTGTGTATATATACACCACATTTTCTTTATCCATTCATCTGTCAATGGACACTTAGGTTTTTTCCATATCTTGACTATCATAAATGCTGCAATAAACATAGAAGTGCATATATCTTTTCAAATCAGTGTTTTTGTATTCTTCAAATAAATACCCAGAAGTGGAACAGCTAGATCATAAGGTAGTTCTGTTCTTAATTTTTTGAGGAATCTCCATACTTTTTCCATAGTGGCTGCACCAATTTACATTCCCACCAACAGTGTACAAGGGTTCCTTTTTCTCCACATCCTCTCCAACACTTGTTATTTCTTCTCTTTTTGATAACAGCCATTCTACAGATGTGGGGTGATATACCATTGTGGTTTCTGATTTGTATTTCCCTAACAATTAGTGATGTTGAACATCTTTTCATGTGCCTGTTGGCCATCTGTATATCTTTCTTGGAAAAAAGTCTATTCAGATCCCCTGCCCATTTTGTTGTTGTTGTTTTTGTTTATTTGGCGGGGGGGACGTGAGGAATATTAGCCCTGAACTAACATCCACTGCCAATCCTCCTCTCTTTGCTGAGGAAGATTGGCCCTGAGCTAACATCTGTGCCCATCTTCCTCTATTTTATATGTGGGACGCCTGCCACAGCATGGCCTAATAAACAGTGTGTAGGTCAGCGCAGGATCCAAACCTGCAAGCCCCAGGCCACCGAAGCGGAGCGCACAAACTTACCCACTAGGCCAATGGGCCGGCCCCCGCTCTGCCCATTTTTAAACCAGGTTGTTTGTTTTTCTGCTGTTGAGTTGTATGAGTTCTTTACATATTTCGGATATTAACCCTTTATCATATATACGGTTTACAAATATCTTCTCCTATTCAGTAGGTTGCCTTTTCATTTTGTTGATGGTTTCCTTTGCTGTGCAGAAGCTTTTTAATTTGATATAGTCCCATTTGTTTATTTTTGCTTTTGTTTCCCTTGCTGTTGGCGTCAATTCCACAAAAACATCACTAAGACCGATGTCAAGGAGTTTATTACCTATGTTTTCTTCTACGTATTTTACAGTTTCAGGTCTTACATTCAAGTCTGTAATCCATTTTGAATTAATTTTTGTGTATGGTGTAAGATAGTGGTCTAGGTTCATTCTTTTGCATATGGCTGTCCAGCTTTTCCAACCATTTACTGAAGAGACTTTCCTTTCTCCATTGTATGTTCTTGGCTCCTTTGTCATAAATTACTTGTCCATCTGAAATTCTGAATTTAACCTGAATATATTAAGATGAATTCACAAGATCTTTTATCTTTTGATATGTATATATTCCTAGCTCTGTTCATTGTAAAGGCCTAAAAACAATAACCTAGTATCAGTGAGCATCCCTAGTACTCAGACTATGCTCTTGAAATGCAGTTTCCCATTAAAAGAACCAGGACTTTTTGGGAAAATGGCTCATTCCAGGTCTAGTGCAGAAAACGTACAAAATAAGCCTGGAACATCTTGTCATACCAGATAGCAAGGAACCCATCAAAGACTGCTAAGGTCATGTCACCAGACAACTGGAAGAGATTCTCATTGGTCAAGGATGGGATCATTTGAATTTCAATAATAATAATGATTGTAATGGATTGAAACCCATTTGTTTAAATCCATAAGTTCATAATTATATTTTAAAAACTAATCAGTCATCTTTTGAGGATGACAGGGAAACTTGGTGAATGAAAGGAACATCAAAGCATTTACATGAACTATACCAGTGGATAACCAAATGGCAGATGAGGGGAAGCATCTCCTTACAAAAATGCTCCAGCTAATAAGAAAAAACAACATAATGGAATTACAACATGACCAGTTTATAGCCCCTGATAAAGTAACAGAACCAGGAACATTAAAAAAAAAAATGGACAAGCAGACATTACATGCCTCTGGATGAAAGAACACAACACACCTTCTAGACTTGCCAAACAGACCAAGCTTCTGGATACAGCTACCAATTTACAGGAATTACAGAGGACAGAGAAACATGTTGAAATGCACTATGACTAGGCAAGTAGTAAAATCCAAAGAGGAAGAAACTACAGGTCAATAGGTCCCAGATCTTTAACAAATAAACTTCAAAGAAAACAAAGGGATAGAGGGAAAACATGCATATTAAAAGAAACTTAAAAGACATATGAAGTTTTTTTTTAATTGGGAAAGATTATAGATTAAACTTGGATGATAAAATCATAAACAAATGTCAAGAAGTCATTATTATAAAAAGCCTAGATAGCGCTTACTTTTGGAAGGAAGAAGGGAGGAATGAAATGTGATAGGAAAGGGACACATAGAGGGACTTCTTGGGGTGAGTGGCAAAGTTCTATTCCTGACTTCAGTGGTGGTTACAGGCATATTCACCATAGAATAATTTACTAAACTATATATTTGTTTTGCATGTTTCTGTATCTGTATTTTATTTACAATAAAAAGGTAAAACTTTTAATTAGAAGAGAACTTATTTTTAACTTTAAGTAAAATGCTTGTCTTGCCTTTTTCTTCTTTCTACACCCCTGCATCTTCTCCATTTGACTTATGATAAAACAGATATTAAAACTGGACAATAAGAATTTTTTCTCGGGGCTGCCCGGTGGTGCAGCGGTTTAGTCTGCGCTTGGCAGCCCAGGGTTCACAGGTTTGGATCCCGGGCGCCCGCCAATGCACTGCTCGTCAGCCACGCTGTGGCGGCGTCCCATATAAAGTAGAGGAAGATGGGCACGGATGTTAGCCCAGGGACAGTCTTCCTCAGCAAAAAGAGGAGGATTAGCAACGGATGTTAGCTCAGGGCTAGTCTTCCTCACAAAAAAAAAAAAAAAAAGAATTTTTTCTCAGTCAAATATGCTAAACTAGCTTGAAAAAATGCATTTATACTATCTGGGTCCATTGCAAACTTGGTTTCATGGCACTGCACCCATCCTGAGCAGCTGTGGGTGCTGGCTGTCAATGGCTTACAGCTACCCCTTCTCTATAAACTCCCCTTGGCTGAATAAGAGCCACCTCCCTCAGAGGTAATGCCTAATGACCCAGCGTGCAACCCTGTACCCTCAAGTCCCCAGGCAGCCAGTAACCAGAGTGACTGATACTGAATACAAAAGGCCTACCCCCACTCCTCAAAGTTGGACTATTCCATAGTGCAATTCATGCTCTGGAGTCCCCATGGGATGGTGCTGAAGCAAGACTCTGGCTGAGATCACTTACTTGCTTACCTCCTTCCCCCCCACTGTCCAGTCCTGCTCTGTTCAATCCCCTGTTCCTGAGAATATATCCTCAGTAAATCACTTGCAACCATATTGCTGTCTCAGGCTCTGCTTCTAGAAAACCAACTTAAACCTTTTGAAAATGAGAAGTTTCTTTTGCAGTGACCAAAATGACTTCAGCATACGTGAATTACTGATAGGTATGCTAGGTCTCAGTAAGTCATAATAAGTAAGCATTTTGCCATTCTAGAAATACTAAATGCCATCAGCATGTCCCAACATCTTTCATTACTTTATGTAGATGAGCCACTAACTCCCTCATAAAACTCCCTCATAACTGGCTTCTAACAGCAACTCCTTAGGAAGGACACAGAGCAGAGGAACCTAATCTTCTCTTGTTAGTTGATTACCAGGGCTTCTGTTCAATAGCATCTCAAGAATCACCCAGGTTATCCAGATAAAAAGATTAACTTGGCATCTCACTAAATCTCCATATTCATCAAGTCTCCAAGTCTTCCTAAGTTTTAAGCACCGTCAAGAATGTCAAAGTTTCACTCCAATTTTAGATTAAAAGAATAGATAAGGTCTGATTAAATGAAACAAACAAAAAAACTTGACAACACAGACCAAAGCGGAGGAGGACCAATAGCCTCTAAGAGGTCCCCTCTGACTTTGTGCCAAAAACTCTTCACCACAGTGTGACAGTATGACAACTTTAATCTGCTCATCAATCATATTTATTATCAATATGTCAAAAAAGCATGGAATTGAGGTGGAAACAAGCACCTCTTTCCATTCATTTCCCTCTCAGAAGTCCAATTAAGTCAAACTGGAACCCTCTCTGTGTTGACAGCAGGTTCCAAAGCAGAACCTCCCTGAAGATGGACACTGGTGACACTGGAGATGGCCTCAGGGCACAATGACCACCTTAAACTGCCAAAGGACTCAATGAAGGTCTACAGCATATCTATCATTACCTAACAACACGTGCCCCTGCCTCCCAATGCTGGCCAAACTGTACACTGAGGAAGACTTCAGCAAATCCTCTGCAAAACGATTTTTGGAATATTATTTCACAAGAAGGTTTGCTTTAGATCCATTAACAGATTCTGGGTTCAGAACACCATTTGAATAATCTCTGAATCACATAACCAGAAGGTTCAGATGGTCATTTACCCACTCCCTTTCCTTCAAGGATGGTACCTAAGTCATCACAAGCCCAGTTCTATTTGCACTTTGATTTAATGGAGCTGTAAATCAGTTCACACTACTTCTAGTTCTCTACATCTTTTCATCACACAAATAAAAATGTAATTTGTAAGTCACAGTACCCTATGTGAAAAGTAAAGAGTGTGCACCCAATAGCAGTGAAAGAACATTCCCGATTTATGTCCATTCCATGTTGTTTGCCCAAAAATGAGACAGAAATTCACACCAATTCTAAGTACACTTTTCCTTTTTGTGAATAAAGTTGTACTGCAGCTAAATCAGCACAATGAAAACTTCAATATGAAAAATTTTAGTGTAAAAAAATCAACAATTTCATATTGCATTTTCCAAAGTACTTGAATAAATTAAACTTTAAACGTTTTTAGTCCTTTGAGTCAAATCACTGCTGTTTTGTTTGTTTTTTGCTGAGGAAGATCAGCCCTGAGCTAACATCTATTGCCAATCTTTCTCTTCTTTTTTTTGGCTTGAGGAAGATTAGCCCTGAGCTAAGATCGGTGCCAATCTTCCTTCACTTTATATGTAGGTCACCACCTCAGGATGGTTGATGAGTGGTATAGGTCCATGCCCAGGATACGAACCCATGAACCCAGGCCGCCAAAGCAGAGCACGCTGAACTTAACCACTACGCCATGGGGCCGACCCCAATCAATGCTGTATTAATTGGGCAAAAAACAATATTATCTGGAGAAGTGGAGTCAGCAAGACAACAGAGTAAGAGGCTCCAGGCCCTCATTCATCTGTAAAAACATTAAAAGAACAATTATTATTATTTATTTATTTATTTATTTATTATATTTATTTATTATATTAACTAGATAGAAGCTGTGGAAAACAAAGGTCTACAGCAACCAAGCAAAGGCCCAATCAAGAAGCCACATTCAAAACAGTAGGAGATTTTGTGGCATTTTTATTCACTCTTGCCCCAACCCCTTCCCAGCCTACCGTGGGCTTGATTTGGAAGAGGTGGCAGCCCAGTCCCCAGTTACCTCCCTTGAAACAAAGGGAGCAGAGCAGACCTAATTTTCAAAGTTCTAACCTGTCTGGGCTGCCTGATGAATTGGTCTCTGTGTCACCTAAGTCAGAGCTCAGCAAAAAAGTAACACAGCTTGTATCTAAGGCTAGGAAAAGCCCTGGGAAATAGGAAGCAGCAGTAAAAACCGCAAGGAGACTAGAAGACCCACACACGCCAATAGCAAGAAATTACAGAAAGAAGAATATAACACAATATTTAAGGCTCAGAGAAGAAATCAAAGTGAGACTCTTAGGGAATTAAAACATTTAAAAGCAGCCATGTATATGGGGAAATCAAAAAATCACACAAACAGGCCCAAGCAAGATATATATCCAGAAAAGGTCTGAGAAGACATTAAGCCTTCACAACTGGTTGATCCCAAGGCTCAGAACATATCCAGCTAATCAGTGAAGGTCTTCCCTAGCAAGTAGCCACTCTGAAAAGACAGAGAAAATTGGCTATTTTTTTTCAAATGCACAGTTTTCAACAAAAAACACAAAGCATACCAAAAAAGCAGGATTTATACAGTGATGTATGTCAATTACATGGCAATAAAGCTGAAAAAAAAACAGAAAAACATTCAAAGGAAGAAAATAAAGTGGTAGAAACTGTTCCTAAAGAAACACAGGTATCAGACTTACTAGACAAAGAGTTTAACACAAGTGTCTTAAATATGTTCAAAGAGCTAATGGAAAACATGAACAAAGACCTAATGGGAATCAGGAAAATGATACATCAACAAAATGGGAATATCAACCAAGAGACAAAAATTGTAAAAATGGAACCAAAAATAATTTTTAGAGCAGAAACACACAATAACTGGAGTCTGTTAAAGCAGACTCCAACAGGTAGAAGAAAGAATCAGAGAACCTGAGGACAGTTTATTTGAAATTATTGAGTCTGAGAAGCAAAAAGACAAAAAAAGATTGAAGAAAAGTAAACAGAGCCTAAAGAACTTATGTGACACCATCAAGCGGACCAATACACGCATTACAGGAGTCCCAGAAGGTGAAGAAAGAAAGGGCAGATGTTATCTGAAGAAATAATAGCCAAAAATTTCCCAAATTTGAGTAAAGACATAGATCTACAACTCCAAGCAGCTCAACAAAATCCAAGTAGGATAAACACAAAGAGGCCCACGCAAAGACACCTTATAATCAAATAGTTGAAAGACAAAAAGAGAATCATGTAAGCAGCGAGAGAAAAGCAATGTATCACATACAACAGATCCTCAATAAGATTACCAGTGGATTTCTCAGCAGAAATCTAGCAGGCCAGAAGACAGCACAACAATAAATTTAAAATGCTGAAAAGAGAAAAAAAAAGTGTCAACTGAGAATTCTCTATTATTTAAAAATGAAGGAAAAATTAAGACATTCCGAGATAAACAAGAGCTAAGGGAGTTCATTACCACTAGACATGCCCTACAAGAAATGCTAATGGGAGCACATCAAGCTGAAATGAAAGGACACTAGACAACTCAAAGCCATAGAAAAATATAAAGTTTTCCAGTAAAGGTAAATACATGGACAAATACAAAAAGCAGTAATATGTAATTTTGGTTTGTAACCCCACTTTTTATTTTTATATAGGACCTAAAATACAAATGCATAAAAAATAATTAAAAATCTATGTTAATGGGTACACAATATACAAAAAGATGTAATTTGTGACATCAGTAACATAAAGTGGGGAGCAGAGATAGAAAGGAGTGCTTATACGCAACTGAAGTTAAATTGGTATCAACTTAAAATAGATTGCTATAACTTTAGGATATTATATGTAATCCTCATGGTACTGACAAAAAAAAAAAAAAAACCTCTATAGAATATACAGAAAAGTAAATGAGAAGGGAATCAAAACATGTCACTACAGAGAAACTCAACTAACACAACAGTAATGGAGGATAGAACAGATGAAAATGCTAAGACAAACAGAAAATAGATAAAATTTTAAAAAATAAGTCCTTCCCTATCATAAATGGATTAAACTCCCCAATCAAAAGACACAGGTTTGGCAGAGTTTGGAATTAAAAAATACAAGGTCCAACTATATTCTGTCTATAGGAGACTCACTTTGAATCTAAGGACGTGCATAGGTAGAAAGTGAAAGGATGGAAAAAGATATTCCATGCAAATACTAACAAAAAAAAGAGGAGTGGCTATACTAATATCAGAAAAAATAGACATTAAGTCAAAAACTGTTACACAAGACAAAGAAGAACATATCATACAATAAAAGGGTCAATAAACGAAGAAGATATATCTATTATAAACATATACAGACCAAACATCAAAGCTCAAAAACATATGAAGCTATATTGACAGAATTGAAGAGAGAAATTAGGTAGCTCTACAGTAATAGGAGATTTCAACACCCCACTTTCAATAATGAATACAAAGAAGACCAATAAGGAACTTGAACAACACTACTGACCAATTGTACCCTAGCAGGCATATACACAATATTCCATGCAACAACAGCAGAATACACATTTTTCACAAAGGCACATGGAATATTCTTTAGGAAAGAACATTTGTTAGGCCACAAAACATGTCAACAAATTTCAAAAGATTGAAATCATACAAAGTATCTTTCTGATCACAATGTAAAACTAGAAATCAATACTAGAAAGAAGAAAATTCACAAACTTGAGGAAACTAAATAACATGCTACTAAACAACGAATGAGTCAAAGAAGAAATCATAAGGGATATTGGAAAAAATCTTGAAACAGATGAAAATAAAAACACAACATACCAAAACTTATGAAATGCAGCAAAGCAGTGCCATGAGGGAAATGTATAACTATACACACTTACATTAAAAAAGAAGATCTCAAACAACTTTATACCTCAGGAAACTAGAAAAAAGAACAAACTAAACTCAAAGCTAGAAAGACAGAAATAATACAGATTAGAGTAGAGATAAATGAAATAGAGAAGAGAAAAACATTAGAGAAAATCAACAGAACCAGGAGCGGATTCTTTGAAAAGATCAACAAAATTGTCAAACTTTTAGCTGGACTACAAAAGAAAAAAAGAAAAGATTCAAAATACTAAAATTAAAAATGAAAGTGGGGACATTACTACTAATTTTATAGAAATAGAAAGGATTATAAATGAGTACTATAAACAATTATATGCCACATATTGGATACCTAGAGGAAATGGACAAATTCCTAGAAACATAATCTACAAAGACTGAATCATGAAAAAACAGAAAATCTGAATAGACCTCCAACAGGTAAGGCAATTGAATCAGTAACCAAAAACCTCCCATAAAAGCATAACTCATGGGGCCAGCCCAGTGGTGTAGTGGTTAAGTTCAGCACACTCTGCTTTGACGGTCCAGATTCGCACGGGTTCTGATCCTGGGTGCGGACCTACACCATTCACCAAGCCATGCTGTGTTGGCGTCCCACATACAAAACAGAGAAAGACGGGCACAGATGTTAGCTCAGGTCATTCTTTCTCAAGCAAAAAGAGGAAGATTGGCAACAGGTATTAGCTCAGGGCCAACCTTCCTCACCAAAAAATAAAATAAAGAATACCTCAGGACTAGATGTCTTCACTGGGAATTCTACCAAATACTTAAAGAATTAACACCAATCCCTCTCAAACTTTTCCGAAATATTGAAGATGAGGGAACACTTCTTAACTCATTTTATGAGGCCAGAATTACTCTGATACTAAAGCCAAAGACACTATAAGAAATCTACAGACCAATATTCCTTATGAACATTGATGCAAAAATCCTCAACAAAATACTAGCAAACCAAATTCAACAGCATATTAAAAGACTTATACAACATGATGAAGTAGATTTATTCCTTGATGCAAGGATAATTCAATATATAAAAATCAGTCAATGTAATACACAACATAACAAAATTTAAGGGGAAAAAAACACACATGATCACCACAATTGATGCAGAAAAAAGCATTTGACAAAATTCAACACCCATTCATGATAAAAACACTCAACAAACTAGGAATAGAAGGAAAATAGCACAACATTATAAAGGCCATTTATGAAAAACTCACAGCTAATATCATACTCAATGGTGAAAGACTAAAAGCTTTTCCTCTAATATCAGGAACAAGACGAGGATGCCTACTTTCACCATTTCTATTCAATATAGTACTGGAAGTCCCAGTCAGAGCAATCTGGCAAGAAAAAGAAATAAAAGGCATCCAAATTGGAAAAGAAGTAAAATTATCTCTGTTCACATATGACATAATTCTATATGTAGAAAACCCTAAAGATTCCACACAAACACAAAAAAGAAAAACTTAGAACTAATAAATGAATACAGCAAAGTTGCAGGATACAAAATCAATACACAAAAATCAGTTGCATATCTATACATTAACAATGAACAATGTGGAAAGGAAATTAAGAAAACAATACCATTTACAATAGCATCAAAAAGAATAATAAATACTCAGAAATAAACTTAACCAAGTAGATGAAAGATTTGTATCTTGTAAACTAAAAAACACTGCTGAAAGAAATTAAAGAAGATACCAATAAATGGAAAGATATCCCATGTTCATAGATTAGAAGAGTTAATATTAAGATGTCAATACTACCCAAAGTGATTCCACAGAGTCAATCTCTATCAAAATCTCAAGGACATTTTTTTGCAGAAATACAAAAATCTATTCTAAAATTCATATGGAATATCAAGGAACCCCAAATAGCCAAAACAATCTTGGAAAAGAAGAACAAAGTTGGAGGTCTCACACTTCCTGATTTCAAAACTTGCTACAAAGCTATAGTAATTAAAACATATATATAGTCCAAAGAAATAGAAATCCTAAACCATTCAATGGGCAAAGGACAGTCTTTCAACAAATGGGTTGGGAAAACTAAATATCCACATGCAAAAGAATTAAGTTGGACTCTTACCTAATACCATTTACAAAAATTAACTCAAAATGGAGCAAACCTAAACGTAAGAACTAAAACTACAAAACCCTCAGAAGAAAACATAGAGGGAAGATTTCACGACATTGGATTTGGCAATGATTTCTTGGATATAACACCAAAAACGCAGGTAACAAAAGAATAAACTGATAAACTGGACTTCATCAAAATTAAAAACTTGTGTATCAAAGGACACTATCAAGAGAGTGAAAAGGCAACTCACAGAATTGGAGAAAATATTTCAAATAATATATCTGGTAAGGGATTGGTATCCAAAATATATAAAGGATACTTACAACTCAAAAACAAAAAAAGCAAACAACCTGATTAAAATATGGGTGATGGACTTAAACAGACATTTCTCCAAAGAAGATATACAAATGGCCAATAAGCACATGAAAAGATGTTCAACATCACAAATCATTAGGAAAATGCAAATCAAAACCACAAGATACCACTTCACACCCATTAGATTAGCTATTATCAAACAGAAAATAAAACAAAATAACAAGTGTTGGTAAGGACACAGAAAAATAGGAACCCTTGTGCATTGCTGGTGGGAATGAATAACGGTACAGCTGCTGTTAAAAACAGTATGGCCGTTTCTCAAAAAATTAAACAGAGAATTACCATATACTCCAGCAATTCGACTTCTGCGTATATACCCAAAAGAACTGAAAGTAAGGACTTGAACAGACATGTGTACACCAATGTTCAGAAGCATTATCCATAATAACCAAAAGGTGCAAACAACACATGTGTCCCTCAAAGGATGAATGGGTAAACAAAATGTGGTCTATACACACAACAAAATATTATTTAGCCTTAAAAAGGAAGGAAATTCTGAGATTTGGTACAACATGGATGAACCTTGAAGACATTATGCTAAGTAAAATAAGCTAGATACAAAAGGACAAATACCATATGATTTCACTCATATGAGGTACCCAGCATAATCAAATTCATAAGGACAAAGTAGAATGGTGGCTGCCAAGGGGCTGGGGAAGGGGGATATGGAGACTTAGTGTTAATGGGAACAGAGTTTCAGTTTGGGAAGAAGAAAGAGTTCTGGAGATGGATGGTGGTGATGGCTGCACAACACTAAATGTACATAATGTCATGGAGCTGTACAATTAAAAATGGTTAAAATGGTAAATTTGTTGTGTATATTTAACCACAATATAAAAAAAGTTAATTTAAACAAACACTAACAATGACTACCTCCAGGAAGTGAGATTGAGTGATTTTTATTTCCTTTTTAAAATTATCTCTGTTTTCAAAATCTTTTATCACTATCTTAATAAGAGAAAAAGTATTTTTTGTTTCATTATTTTAAAAAAAGAGTATCAGCATTACATTTTGGTACTATAACTATTCTGGCTATATATAGTTGTATGTTTTAAATATGCTAACTTTTTACCTTTACATATGAAAAGAACACAAAGCTTAAAAAAGATATATAAAAGCAAAACATTTAAAGAGATGATGTGTTCACCATATAACACATTAATTTTTGAAAAGCCATTATTTTAATCAGTGAATGTTATTCTCAAGCTGCAATGGAAAGTAGTCCCAGAAATATGGGAAATAAAACTATCAAATACCTGCCTTTTCCCTACCAAAATATGCTGGTATGTCACAGGTATTATAAATTAAGCAGAAACAAAATTTTAAGCTATTTTATGAATTCTTCTACAAGAATGTGTCTTTTCCCTTGACTAATCCCAAAACAGACCAAAAAAAAAAATCCCCTAGACTCACCACTGTCCTCTTCAGAGGAAATAGTCAATGGAAAGCATCATTTCAAAACACTGTCATCCTCCTTATCTACTCTCCACCCTGAGTTACCACAAATCTACCCAGACAAAAACAAAAACAAAAAAACACAAGCCAGAATTTGTGTACAGGACCCATATGTACAAACAACGAAGTCTGATCCTACAACGACCTTCAGTGCTAGCAATTAAGCCTTATTTCTTTGCTACAGAGTAACACCACCAATAATGTCTGAAAACTGAACTGTTTTTCACAGAAATGCAAAGATGGAGAACATGGCACAATTCATTTCTGTTTTCACAAGAACCTTATCTTTACAGAGTAAACATATGTGTGAGAGTAACCTTTACGCTCTCAGAAACATTCACAAACAAATCCACCAACGCAGTATTCAAGAAGGGCACAGCAACGTTCAGGGCTGAGGATCCTGTCAGAGTCAACAGCAGCAGTTACCGTTTTTAGATTTCTCTGTTTCAGGAAGCTCAACCTCTCTAAACTTGTGAAACTAGACAAGATAAGAAAAGAAATCTGATTTTACCCACTCATTCCTCACCTGCACAGAATGTCTGACTAGAGGTCCTCTTAAACAAAATAAAGAGAAAACAAATTATATTAGTGAGTCCAGTTCTAAAAAGGAAAAATCAAGAGAGAATAGAACAGAAGAATGGTGGATGACATAAAACATCTCATTCAGAGACGCTGCAAGAAAGACAGCAGATGAGAATAGAGAGCCTTATCTACCTATAGCCTCCTTTTTGGGGTCACAGAAGGAAGGAAAAAATAGAAGGGAGGGAGGAAACTTGAAGCTGCAGAAGAGCATGAAATTCTTAGTGTTCCACTAAAGGAAGGCTCAAAAACGTTCCAGCACCATCACTTGCTGCTTAGATGCATCTACCTCTGTGAACAAACATCCAATGAGACTAAGATCCTTTGACTATACAACAACTCTCTGCTGTGACTATACTTCCAGTCCTGAAGAAACACTGTGGTACAGTGAAAAAGCATAAGCTTTTAAACTTGGTTTTGAATCCTCACTCTGCCTTTTGCTGGGTGACAATGGTCAAGTTACTTAACCTTTGTAAAGCTACTTTCCTGATCCATAATAATAGAAACAACAGAACTTTTTCCTTCTCCTCTGGATATCAAACAAATACAAAAGACAATGAAAAAAGGTCGAATGAAATTTTCAAACTCCATTTTCCATGCAATTAGAAGACAGGTACAATCTATAGACTTCAAAATGCCTATAACGACTGCCAGAGGCAGCTGAGATTGGGCAGAAAGTTCATAGGAGGAAGCGAAGAAGAGAAGCATAGAGAAATGAAAGGACTCAGTGTTGGAAGATCCCAAGCACCACAAGCAAAACCATAACTGAAGGTGAAGAGCACATCCTGAAGAACATAAGCTATATTCCATGCTTGCAACAATGCATGCAAGAAATGGCACGAGCAAGGTGGTGGCAGAAGACCTCCAGGACCTACATAGGTTCAAAGAATCAGAAGAGATGAGACTGTTCAAAAAAATCTCAAAGATGGAAAAAAAATCTCATGAATGAGCCATATTGGCAGGAAACAGCCCCATCTCTGATGCAGCAGAGATGGAGGGAGGCTCTGGGTTGTGAAACCTAGAAAGCCACCCTGGAAGCTTCCCCATACCTCAATACCTCTTGCAAAAAGCTGGTCTTGGAAAACCCAACTCACTCAATGAGTAGTAGTAAAAAAGGAATTGAAAAAGCAATAAAAAAGATATTCTATGAAAAAAAAGTAAAACCATAAAACTTACCAAGAGACAAAGAACACTCCCTAGAATGTTGCCATTGGGCAGATAAAAGTTGTGACCAAATTTTTCGCCATAAATGTTTTAAACTTAAAGAAGCAATCACCTCTATGGAAACAAAGAGGAGGGAAAAAAGGCCACAAGGTACAAATATACGAATTCAAGGTAGAAATAGTAAGAATCGAGAGAAGATAGATAAAATATGAGGTGGCAGAAATCAGAAAAGAAATTTTATGGGGGGAAAAAGTCACAGAAATGAAGATGAATTTGAAATAAGCACAAGACAGAAAAAATATTGCAGAAAACAAAGGAAAGGGCAGAGGACAGGGATTAGAAAAGCCAAGAAAATTAAATTAAACAAAAGGAAGACTTAGGAAGGATTGAGGAGAAAAACAACAGATTTTGAAGAATGGCAAATGAGATTTAACATATGCATAACTGGAATTTCTAAAACATAAAAACAAACAATGGAATTTTTAAAATATTTAAAGACATTATTCAAGAAAATTTTCCCAAATACAAGGAGATTTAAATCTATAAATCTATAATGAAAGGGCACACAAGTCACCTCATATGACAAGGAAACTGACCGAGAATAGTCAACAACCAGGCATATCCGAGTAAAACTGGACCTATTAAATTTGGACTTTCAAAATAAGAAACAACTCCTTGGTGTAGCTGGGCAAAAAGAAAAATTCAAGTCACCTATCAGATGTAAACACATCCATCTGGCTTCATATTTCTTCACAATAATAGCCAATGCCAGAAATCAGTAGAGTAAATCTTCAAAATGTTTAAACTTCTTAAGCAAATAAAGTATGGGCCAAGGATTTCATATCCAGCCGGGCATTCCTTTGAGTATAAGGAAGCTCAGTTTTGAACTAATTGTTTTGTTTTGAATGCACAGTTTTGAACACATCAGAAACTCAGGAACTACTGTCCCCCTGAATCCAAGAGATAACTGGGGAAACAAAGGCAAAAGAACCAGCAATTGAATTCATTTAACTGTAGAACTAAGGTTAAAACAAATGTAAGAATTAAAGTGATAAGCCAAATGTAAATTTTATAATGTGTGACAATGTAAAAATGATACAACCAGCAAAAATTGTGGCAGTGGAAGAGAGCTATAAGATGGTGGGAGATAGGGTAATGTTACTGATTGCCTAGTGACTGAGAATCAAAAGATATCACTCAAATGTGATGGAAAAAGTATCTAACATTTATGAAGATAAATGCTAATAAGATATAATTGACTAACATCAAGTACAGGAGGGACAGAGGGGACAGGGAAGAAGAAGATATGTGCTATACATCATTGCTCATTGTAGGAGCTTCTCTCTAACAAAATACAGGAGTAAAGGTAATTCCATAAAGTTATAATCAAAAAAGTTACTACTAGAAAAAAATGTAAGCAACTGTAAATATCAAAAATAAATTACAAAAAGACCCCATTAACAAGGGACTTAACTATAAAAACAGAAAACATATAAGCAAAGACCAAACATATAAGCATAAATAAATAACAGGTTACATAATGAAAAAGACTTAAAACTATAAAAACAGAAAACATAGAATGTAACAGAATTTAGACCAAACATAGCTATCATATCAATAACGACCTTAAATCCAAACTAAATTAACTTAATTCACCAATTAAAAATTTTTCAGATGAGGCCATGAAGCAAAATTCAGCTCATTCTCAGCAAACTAGGAATAGAGACAAACTTCCTCAACTTGATAAAGAACATTCACAAGAAACCTACAGCTAATATCACACTTAATGGTGAGAAACTAGCTTCCTGCTAGTTTCAGATTCCTGCTAGGATCAGAAACAAGGCAAGGCTGTCCCCTCTCATCACTCCTTTTCAACATCATACTGAAGTCCTAGCTAATATAATAAGATGAGAAAAGGAAATGAAAGGTACACAGATTGAGAAGAAAGAAATAAAATTCTTTGTTCACAGATGACATGATTGTCTACACAGAAAAATTCAAAAACATGGACAAAAACTCTTGAAACTAATAAGTGATTATAGCAAGGTTGCATGATATAAGGTTAATATACAAAAGTCAATCACTTTCTTATTACCAGCAATAAACAAGTAGAATTTGAAATTAAAAACAATACTATTTAGATTAGCACCCCCAAAAATGAAATACTTAGGTGTAAATCTAACAAAATATGTACAAGATCTATATGAAGAAAACTACAAAACTCTGATGAATGAAATCAAAGAACTAGATAAATGGAGAGATATTCCTTGTTCATGGATAGGAAGACTCAATATTGCCAAGGTGTCAGTTCTTCCCAACTTGATCTATGGATTCAACACAATCTCAGTCAAAACACAGCAAGTTATTTTGTGGGCATCAACAAACTGATTCTAAAGTTTACATGGAGAGGCAAAAGAACCAGAATAGCCAACACAATATTGAAGAACAAAATCAGAGAATACACACTACCTGACTTCGAGACTTACTATAAGGGTACAGTAACCAAGACAGTGTGATACTGATGAAAGAAAAGACAGACAGATCAATGGAACAGAATAAAGAGCCCAGATAGACCCACACGAATATAGTCAACTGTTCTTTGACAAAGAAGCAAAGGCAATACAATGGAGAAAAAAATAGTCTGTTCAACAAATGGTGCTGAAACAACTGAACATCCCTACGAATAAAAACTAATCTAGATACAGACTTTACACATTCCACAAAAATTAACTCAAATTGGACCATAAACCTAAACATAATATGCAAAACTATAAAACTCCTAGAAGTTAACATACAAGAAAATGTAGACAACCTTGCGTATGGCAATGACTTTCTCATACAACGCAAAAGTCACAATCCATGAAAGAAATAATTGGTAAGCTAGACTTCACTAAAACTAAAAACTTCTGCTCTGTGAAAGATACTGTCAAGATAATAAGAAGACAAGCCACAGGCTGGGAGAAAATATTTGTAAAAGATGTATCTGATAAAGGACTGTTATCTACAATATACAAAGAACTCTTAAAACTTAACAATAAAAAAATGAACAACCTGACTAAAACATGGGCAAAAGACCTGAGCAGACACTTCACCAAAGAAGATACACAGATGACAAATAAGCATATGAAAAGATGCTAAACATCATATGTTATGGGGAATTGCAAATTAAAACAACAAGATACCACCACACTCTAACAGAAAAGCCAAAATCCAAAACACTGATGACACCAAATGTTGGTGAGGATATGGAGCAACAGGAACTCTCATTTATTGCTGGCAGATATGCAAAATGGTACAGCCACTTTGGAATACTGTTTGGTAGTTTCTTACAAAAGTAAACATACTGTTACCATACGATCCAGCAATTACAGTCCTTGGTATATACCTGAATGAGGTGAAATGTTATATCCACACAAAAAACCTGCACAGAGATGTTTATAGCAGCTTTATTCAACACTGCCAAAACTTGGAAGCACCCAAGATGCCCTTTAGGAGGTGAATGGATAAATAAATTGTGGTACCTCTGAAGAGTACTGTTGAGGGTCACTGTAAATATTCAATAAAATTACCTTTCAACCTTTTCCCCAACAAAGATATAGATGAAAAGAAGTTAATCTTGTCAATTTACTGTTTTCTTGTTTAACCTGAGGGGTGACTCAAGGGTCATAAGGATTTATAAGCTTGTTTTACAAAAGAAAAAGAATGCCTTCGAGGAAGTTACAATCACCAGACAACCAGTCCGCAGCTGCCATTGACGCCCATAAGTCAGATTGTCCAAGGGCTTATGTGGAGTGAAAGAAACAGGGATTATTACCCCTTTGTCCAAAACTCCTCCTGCCAAGCCCCTTAGCTCTATAAACCTCCTGTTTTCTTCTCTTGTGAAGGTGGATTTAAGAGAATCTATCCTTCCACCTTCTCATTTTGGCCAATTCGAATAAACCTTTCTCCATCTCCAAGCACTGATGCCTCAGTGATTGGCTTACTGCACACTGGGCACACGAACTAGAGATTAAGAGGTTCAGTATCACATCCAGACAATGGAATATTATCCAGCACTAAAAAGAAATGAGTTATCAAGCCATAAAGAGACATGAAGGAAGCTTAAATGCATATTACTAAGTGAAAGAAGCCAATCTGAACAGGCTATATACTATATGATTCCAACTTGATGACTTTCAAGAAAAGGCAAAACTGTGGAGACAATAAAATAATCAATGGGTTACCAAGAGCTGGGGGAGGGAAAAATGAAGAGGTGGAGCACAGAGGATTTTTAGGGCAGTAGAATCGTTCTGTATGATTCTATAATGGTGGATACATGTCATTACACATTTGTCAAAACTCACAGAATATACAAAACCAAGGGTGGACCATACTGTAAACTATGGACTTTGGGTGACAATCACGTGTCACTGTAGGTTAACTGACTGTAATTAATATACCACTCTGGTGTGAGATGTTGATAGTGGGGCTATGCTATAAAGGGCAGGAGGTATACGGGAAATCTCTGTACCTTCTACTCAATTTTTCTGTGAAATTAAAACTGCTCTAAAAAATAAAGTCTATTAAAAAGAGAAAAATTCAACCATAGAGGATTGTTTTGCTCAATACAAATAAATTTGAAATTCTGAATGAAATGAAAAGTTTCTAGGAAAATATAATTTACCGAAACTCATCATACCAAAGCTTTATTAATAGACTGATTTTCACAGGAAAAAAAAGAGAGAAGGTTGTCAAAAGGCCATCCCTCCAAATAGTGTCAGGCCAGTTTCACTGGAGTAGTCAACAATACAGATAATTATAATGCTATTTATACTGCTCCAGGAGAGAGAAAGAGAGAAACTTCCTATTTTTTATAAGAAGCAAATATAACATTTGATACCAAAGCCTGACAAAGAACAAGCAAAAAGTGGGCTATTCACTTATTACATTCAATGCAAAAATCATAAAGCATTCTCCAACATCAACTAAAAGTAGAATATGATCAAGTATAGTTTATTTAGGGAACAAAAATATGGTTCATAAATTTATCATAAATTTATTATTTATAAAATCATAACTTTATTATAATTAATTATACTGATCTTGCTTAATAGAAAAACACCAGACACAAAACTAGGAAAAAGACAAGGATACTTCCTACCACCAGTGTATTTAACACTGTACTGGAGGTACTACCCAATGTGTTGTGATAACTGACCATAAAGAAACTGAAGATTTTGTTACAAAATGGAAAAGAGGAGGTAAAATGATGGCTATTCACAAATAATATGATGTATACCTGGAAATTCCAAGAAAATCATCTGAAAAACTGCTACAAATAATCAGATCCTATTTACAGTAGCATTAAAAAAAGATTATGTTTCCAAGATTAAACATCAATAAGATTTGTATAAAGAAAACCTTAAGGGGCCGGCCCAGTGGTGTAGTGGTTAAGTTCAGTGTGCCCTGCTTCGGCAGCCCAGCATCACAGGTTGGGATCCCAGGTTCAGACCTACACCACTCGTCAAGCTGTGGCAGCGACTTACATACAAATAGAGGGAGACTGGCACGGATGTTCCAAACTCAGGGCCACTCTTCCTCAAGCAAAAAGAAGAAGACTGGCAAGAGGTGTTAGCTCAGGGCCAATCTTCCTCACCAAAAAAAAAAAAAGAAAGAAAGAAAACCTTAAAACACAACTGATGGAGACAAAAGAAGACTTCAACAAATGAAAAGATATACCATGATCTAAGACAGGAAGATTTAACACTATAAAGAATGTCAATTCTCCAAAATGTACACTTTTATCATGATCCCAATAAAAAAAATACACATTTTTAATAGTTCAGTAAAATTTATTTTTCAATAGTCTGCTTTTAACAAAAAGAAAAAGAATATTCCATGTCTTCTGTAAAGAACAGAACTTTCTCATCTCACAAAGTTAATTTTCTGAGAAGCTCTTGTGTTTTAATCTTATTTCTTGAAATATTTTTAAACAGAATTTCCTCATTAACAATTTTTTTAAAAACTGTATTTCCTAATACTTTCTGTTGTGCCTAATTTAAATATTATGACCCCTAATTTATAGATTATTTTAATAAAAAATACACATTTTTAAAAACTAGACAAGCTTGATTCTAAAGCTAAAATGGAAAAAATTAACAAAAGAGTATAACTAAGGAAATTGGAGGGGAGTGGGAAACCATATCAGATATTAATATATACATAAAAAGCCTTCATTAATAAATTAAATTAATAATGATAAAAATAGAGAAATAGACCAATGAATTAGTATGGAAAGTCCAAAACTAAACCCAGATACAAACAACAATTTAGCATATGATAAAGGTGGCATTTCATCAGTGAATAAAAATGGACTATGCAACAAATGGTATTAGAATTGGGTAACTATCTGGAACAAAAAGAAACTGGATCAATAACTTACACCACAGCAGGATAAATTCCAAATGGATGAAAGATTCAAATGTTTAAAAAAAAAAATAGGGAAGCCCTAAAAGTAATGGAAGAACACATGGGAAAATTCCTTTATAACTTTAGAAGACCCTCCTAACTATGATTCTAAATCCGGAAATCACAAAAACAAAGATTTGATGATAGATTTGACTATATGAAATTAAAAAAACTTATGCATGGAAAGGGGAAGAAAAAACAGTAGTAGTGTAAAAATCAAATGAAAATTTGAGAGGAAATTTGTAATTCATATCATGGAAAACAGATTAATCCCCTTATTATATAAAGAGCTCCTAGAGATCAATAAGAAATATGACCAATGATCCAACAGGAAAATAAGAAAAGAGTATGAACAGTTAAAGAAAATGAAATACAAATGACTCTTATAAACATGTGAAAAGATGTTCTATCTCAGTAATAAAAAATACAAATTAAAATAACTCTATTCAATGTTTTACCCAGTAGATTGACAGAAATTCTAAAAAAAACTGATAAACATACTCTGTTGGCAAAGATGTGGAGGAAACAGGACTCTAGTACACTGCTGGTGATCATGTAAATTGGTACAACCCTAAGGAATAGCACTGTTAATAACTACTCAAAATTAAAATGCATATATTCTTAATCCAGCAATTCCACTCTGGGAACTTATCCTGCAAATGTAGGTTCACATGTAAGAAAATATGCCTATATAAGGTTTTAGCATCACCTGTAATACCAAATGACCAGATACAAATAGATGTTTATTTATATGGCATTGGGTAAATAAATCCCAGTATATTCATTCAATCCAGTCAATACTAAGAAGCTATAAACAAAGAATGAGGCCACTCTCTCTGAACAGATTTATGAGAATTTTCAAGACAAACTGTTAAGTGAAATAAAGCAAGGTATAAAACAGTGTGTACAGAATCTACAATTTGAGCATAAAAGGTAAACAATAATGTATTTTATATTTGATTTTATATGCTTAAAATTTTAGGACATATATAAGGAAAACAGAAATGGTTAAATATTGGGGAGTGGGAGAACTTGATGGATGGAGAATAGGGATGGGAGGGAAATTATTCAATAGATGTTTTTTTTTGTATGCTTTTGAACCACTTAACTAAAAGGCACGTTCAAAAAATTGAAGTTAAAATGAACACAATTAATATATTCCACAGAGTTGCGAAGATCATATTAGATAGCCAGTCCCTAACACAAAGTAGATGCTCAATAAATATTAACTTCCCCCTGTCAACAGGATAAGGACAACATTACGAAGCAGAGTGATGCCATCCCAAAAGCAAAGCAAGAGGGCCAGGAGACACTGGACTCTTGACATCCCCACACAGGAACTCAGTGAGGCCAGTCAGAAGGAAAACACCTCTGTCTCTCCAAGCTCGTCTGAGTCTCTGGGTCATTTCAGAGATCCAGTTTTCAGCATCCCCAGTTTCTCATAATACATTAGCCACTTGCTTTCTCCTTAAAATGAGCTCATGTCCCTCTATCTTTAGAAACAAACTTTCCTTCATCCTGCTAGGCCATCTAATACTACTTCCATTTGATGCCAAAATCTTTAATTTAAAAAAAACATATTCCATGCACCATAGGAAATCTCCCACTTTCTCTCCACCTTCCCCTTCTAACTTCCTTGATATCTGGCTTCCATTTCAAAGACTTGCCTGAACTGTGCTCTTCCACAGTGACTCCCTTCTTGCCATTTTGATGGCTTTTTCTCAGCCAGTTCTGATTCAATTTTAATCTCTCCCCATGGTGATTGATGATGCTGCCTGTCCACTCTTCGAAGCTCCTTCCTTAATTTCAGCAGCACCATATTCTTTGGTGCCACAAGTACTTATTCTCAATTAAAGGCTAGATGCTGTGCTAGAATAACCTCACAGAGCTGTGGTGACAACTGATGGGTTAATAATTATAGAATGCTTAGAAAAGTCGCTCGATCACCATCATTATTATTACTACCATCATCATTTGTTTAGAAGACAGTGGGATAACCAATCAGAAGCTCAGGAAGATGAAGATCCTCATTGGAATCATCAGCCCACAGACAGGAGTCGAACAGAAAAGCAATGGGCCCATGACAAGATATTAATTTTTAAGAATAAATACATGAGGAGGATCCCCGATAAATAAAGGGAGAATTAAATGTCAAAGAAGTAGTTTAATGATAGTAATAAAGATAATAATAATACAGTGTCTACCTTTTATTGAAGCACTTGCTACGGTGCACTTCGATAAGCACTTTAGTATGTTTTCTCATTTAACCACATATAATTTTGTGATATATGTATTGCTATCCTCATTTTATGAGGAAATTGAGGCTTGCTCCAAAGCACGCAGCAGTTTCAAAAATCACTAGAAACCCTTATACACTATATACATTTAACATCATTCCCAAGAAATCTAATCCCATATGCTGAATATTTACATCTAATCAGAAAGAGAATCCTCTCTTTGTTGATACACAATCAAGAATGAATTCCATTCATAAAACTAAAAAGAATCAACTATTCATTTTAATATATCCAAAGTATAAATGCTACAATTTATAGTAGTGTAATACATTATCAGGAGTTTCTGCTTGTGGTGATATGTTAAGCTATTTTCATGAAATTTATTAAAACACCTCAAGAAAGCTCAAGTGGTAAAAACACCTCACTGTTTATTTATTTCTCCAAACTAAATACAAGGAAAGGCATATAACTCAGACCCTTTAAAATGCACATACAAATCATCTGCAACAAAACCAACAAGAGAAGAAAAATTGAGATGAAGCTAGCTTAACAAAACTGGTAAAACAAACAAGGTGTTTGGGTATTAAGCCACACTGGAGCCTGAAGCAAAAGGAAACCAGTGATACAGATCCTGTCTTTATTTAAAATTTTAATATTTCGTTCATCATGAACTTATGTCATAATTTTGATGTTTTAAAATATTCTTTATCTTGATTACTGAAGGGTTTTTTTGGTGCCTCCTTAAATTTGGTGCCTGACTCTAGTCTTGGCCCTGTGAGGTGATGACCTGATTTGGGAAAAAGAAAAGAGCAAATAGCACTAACATATTTACTATTTCCTGCTTAAGACACAAAAATGATCTAGCTATACAGCCCTTACACTAAAGCATCATTCATTTAAAAACATACATTCCTCTCCAAATTGCTAGTCCTGCCATTCACACTGCACAAGTTCTCACTTTTAGGAGCTTATGATAAAAAAAAAGGAGCATCACTGGTGAAAGCAAAGAACATGTAGGTAGAAAAATAAAAATGTACCACGATATATTTCTTAAAAGAACATTTTCTAAAGAACAAAAGCAAAGTTTTTTCTGAGGAATTTGAAGGAAAGCAGTTTTCTTTCTACTGCTCCCCTTCCCAACTGCTTTCCCCATTGACCAAACTGCACAAAAGTAGAAATCCAGAGCTGCTGGTGCTGATTTCGTAACTACCTGTGAAGAAGAAGAAAACTCTAAGTCGAAGTCTTTCCATGACACAAATTTACATTATCCAAAACCCAATCTGGGAGGCATAGTGTTGACTACAGAAGGAAGTAAGAGCCATTTTTAAAATCAGGTTTAAAGTAAAATCCATTTTATTAAAAAAAATCAAGAAGGAAAACACAATTTTTCACATAGAGAAACTGTCAAATTATGTAATACAACACAGAATCTGACTGCATTACTTGATTTTCTTCTGAGGATAGAGTTTTCTATGCTGTGAATTAATATTTTCTACATTTCACTAAAAACTAACAAGCAGGTTTTGTTTTTTTTAATTCTAAATATAACTATACTGGCTTACACTGCTTTCTTCACAAATAAAGGTTTTAAGTTTTTGTGATTATTCTTAATACATTGTTTTTTGCAGAAGAGTCACCATAATAATTACACAAATCTGACAGCTATAAAATTGTATGGAAAAGACTAGAAAACAGAAGACACAAAGGAACTAATACAAAGCTGTAAACAACACTTAAAATTTGAGGGAGATTAACAGAGCACAAAAGAGGATAATTAAATAGCAACTAAAGCTAAACAAACTATGACTTGAAAAAACTGCACAGTCATAGGTCTAGAAACATGTTTTGAAAATGTCTGCTACTACATCTGAAATCACAGAGTAGTAACTTTCAGAAGGGAGCCAAATAATGAATAGATCTCTGTGGTGAGAAGTAGTTCCCAACAAGGCAGACTCAGAGGTGCAGGGGTAGAAAATAAACCTGTTCTTCAATGAACAGCCTACCTGCTAGAACAGATAAGAAATGGGGAGGGAAATCTCTCAGAACTCTAAAGGATGCTCTGGATGAAAAATAACTACCCTCTGCTTGCTGACTTTATACACACAGAGGGAAAGCAGGGGACAAAATGTTGCTATGGAAAAAAGCTGCAAAATCAAATATCTCAAGTTATGCTCTCCTCACAGAGCTCATTTGGCTCACTAAAATATTCCATTTACTCACTACTGCCAATTTACTTTTCCCCACTAATTTATTAGAAATCGTTTCACCCACACACGCAGGCAGAGAGGGCCCACATCCTGGAGAATCCCATACAGGGAGAACCCACAACCGTTCCTGCTGTGCTTTCACCATATTCTTGAATTACACTTAAATACGGTCCACCTGATGCTGTGGGCATTCACAGTATGTCAAAGGAAATACTGAGGTCAAGAAATATCTTCAAACTCAGAATTACCCTGCTTCTCACCCTGGCTTACCCCTCCCACGTCATGTTACCAAGTGGCAGCAATATTCCTCAAGCCCTCACTGAGCTTATCTGGTGAAAATTGCAAACAGATTTTTCACCTCCATATAAAGAAGAGGTTTCTAAAATTAGAACTATCCAGAAAGAGGATTAATGTCACCTTCTTAGGTGGTGACTTCTCTGATCCTGGAAGAGTTCAAGCACAATCAGGGTAACCACTTGCCAGAAGGAATTCATTCATCCACAGCAAACTAACTATACTGAGAGACTCAAGAGTACTGTTCCTGCTGCAATCCTAGGAGGAAACCAGCAGACTCAAATGAGGTTTTAAAAATAAAACCTGTCTCGGGGCCTCCCGGTGGTGCAGCGGTTTAGTCTGCGCTTGGCAGCACAGGGTTCGCAGGTTCGGATCCCGGGCGCCCGCCGATGCACTGCTCGTCAGCCATGCTGTGGCCGTGTCCCATATAAAGTAGAGGAAGATGGGCACGGATGTTAGCCCAGGGCCAGTCTTCCTCGGCAAAAAGAGGAAGATTGGCGACGGATGTTAGTTCAGGGCTGGTCTTCCTCACAAAAAAAAAAACCGGTCTCTTTCCTAAGTTAGAGGATGTATTTTAAATGTTTTAGTTTAAAAGGCTCCCTCCTAGGCTAGATGTAACATAAAAGTAAAAATAAAGAAGAGGCAACAAATTATGTCAACACAGGACTTCATACATAGCACATTCCACCTAATTAGATTAACACAAACTTGAAAGTAGGATGGGCAGAGGCAGAGATGCAGCTAAGAGACTTGAAAATGAAAACTACAGAAGACTTTCTAATGAGATATGCAATAAAATTCATCATCTCATTAAACAGTTGAAGGGGCAGGCCTGGTGGCATAGTGGTTAAGTTCATGCGCTCCTCTTCAGCGGCCCAGGGTTCACAGGTTTGGATCCCAGGTGCAGACCTACACACTGCTCATCAAGCCACACTCTGGTGGCATCCCACATACAAAACAGAGGAAGATTGGCACAGATGTTAGCTCAGCGACAATCTTCCTCAAGCAAAAACAGGAAGATTGGCAACCGATGTTAGCTTAGGGCGAATCTTCCTCACCAAAAAAAAAAAAGTTGAAATCTCAGGATAGTCTAAGAAGTAACTATGATTCTGCAACAATGTGGACACCATTGTTCCCAAGACAAAACCAAAATGTTTTATGGTCAGTGACTCAGCCATATATAGTTTTGGTTTTGTTTTGTTTTTTATTCCTTCTTCCATTTGGGGGTATAGGTCAAAAGCTATTTATAAAATTATTATTAAAAAAGAAATAATAAAAATTCAGCATAGTGATCCTGAGTAATGCAACCTGAGCATTAAACCATACCAGTTTTAGAACTAGAAACCAATCATGTCCTAAAATGCACACATTTAGAGGTTACTTCATTCAGGGTTCCCAAAATTTCAGTCACTTGAGTACCCCCTTCTCTGTTTTTGCCATAGCTCCAAACCAACTGTACTATTTACTTACTGTTTTTCTATAAATCAAGTCACTTTATTGGCTGAAAATAAGTTTATTTAAAAGGAGATTTCCTGGTTCTGCAGCTAGAGGTGCCCGAGCTCAAACCCTACATAAATTATCATGCTCTGGTGGGCACAGATGCACCCCTGAAGGCCAAACATCTCTTTCAGAAAGCAGCTGCACCTGCTATTCAGAAGGACTTCAAGGATGGGACTTTTGACCCCAAACACCTGGAAAAGTAAAGCTTTGATCCCGCACAGAAGGCAAGCTCTTCCAGCTGTATCCCAAGAATTTCCCACACTAGGAGCAGAGCAGTGGTGACTGCTGGGTTTGCCTGTGAGCTGAGGACTGCGCTGAACCATCCTCACCAACCACTAATCCCGGGTGTGAGCGAGTAGGAAGGCTTTTCCCTCATTTTGTTTCTATTTAAGATTTTGGCTACCATACAAAAAAATGATTTCTATCACTACCAGAAATAGAGAGCCAGTATCACCAGTCATAAATTAAAAGCAAATCTAAAAAAAATAACAATGAGAAAATAATCCAGCAATAACTTTTAGGAAGAAACATTTAAATGAACGTTAACAAGTGTCTCGAATGAATAATGAATGTGGCTTCCCTGCAGGGAAAGAGTTCAATTCCTGCTTCCATCAACCTCTAAAACTTCAGCTTTCTTGATCTACCAGAGGTCCAGAAGCAGCTAGGTATCTGCAAACAAAGTACCATCAAACCAACAAGAAAACTCAAGATGTTACACCTGGCTCATACTCAACAGTTTTATGACCCTAGGCAAGCCATTCCACCTCTTCACACCGTTTCCTGTCAGTGAACTGGGACTAACACCACTTCCCGTGGCTACTTCACAGGGCTGTTGTTCATTATTAATGACAATCAGTTCATGCTTTTATAAACTGTAAAGTCCACACAAACAAAACGTGGTATCTCACAGAGGAGTAGCAATAAATTAATCAATACATGTAAAGTATTTAACCAATATAAAGCCTTTATGAAGAGTAGCAGCATTTTTTAAAAATCTAACCAGTGAATGACCTCACACACCAAACAGCTTGATGTGTTACGGATCCAGCAGGATCCAAGTTCACCAACAATTATTCCAAGTAATGATTTTTCCCTATGAATTCCTGGGCTTTCCTCATTCAAAGCCTGAAAACTGTGCAATAAATGAGTCCTCCTCCAACTCCATGCCAGGGTGGGTGAACATCAGGGCTAGGGCCAGGGCCAACCTGTGGAATCAATAAAGCTGTTAATTTGCAAATGAAGTGATTTACCTTGAGCCCGCACCATGTGCATACAAAGTGAGCTCTACAGAGAAAGGGTGAAAGGCTGGCTGCCCCCAGGAGATGTGATTGCAGGGGAGCTGAGCCCAAAGGAAGGAACCAGAACCAGGAAAAGCAAGCTTCTGATGCCCCAAAAGAAAGAAGGAGACACTGAGTCAAGGGCAAGTAGAGACTACTATCCTTGGTGGAGAGGGATCACAATTTACTGGGAAGCAAAAAGGCTTTTCTAACCTGGTGGCAACAGCACTGCCGAAGTTCACCCAACAGCCCACCAGACAGCAACCATGGCAACAACTTGGCAACGAGGGTCCTCCTTGGGTCTGTGGACTCTCTGGCACCACATCAATACATTGGCTTGGAATCATCAGAACATCTAACATCATATTTAAAGTAGCATTAAGGTTCCCATTGTCATCCAATGCCATTTTAAACTCAGATGAAGGAAAAAAAAAAATTTTAGCCTTATTGATGGGCATTTAATCCAGTTTTTGAGGACAGGCTTAAGATCCACCAAAAGCATCATGCCCAATACAGAGATGGCCACAGGCAGAAGGGGAAGGAGGGGGTGGTGCTGTAAAGCGGGAGCTACAGATAAGGGCATGGCCTCACCTCTGAGGGGCCCAACTCTTGCGTCAGAGAACATTCCTAATGCTGACATGCTAAAGCAACCATCACCTTGACAACAGACAAGAGGAAAGGCCAGGTATGTTGTACAAATGGACCAAATCATTCAAAACAGCAGATACTCAACTATGTGGTAACATAGAAAGTTCTATTCCAAATGACATTAAGAGAAAAATATTTAACACAATATGAAATCCAACTGTGTACATTAATAAAGACTAAAAGAAGACATAGATTCTCCTGGTAGAAATAGCTGGTGTCATATAATATAAAGGATTTTTTTCTCAAATAACTTTATTACCATACGAGTAATAATTTTTCATTGAAGAAAATATGAAAGTACAGATAAACAGGGAAGATAAAATCATCCATAATCCTTTCATTCGGACGGAAATGTTATTTCTATTTTGGTGTATTCTCCCAGACTTTTTTCATATGAATATAAACATCACATTTTTAACTGAAGTGGGATCACAGTGTACATACTACTGTTTTGTAACTTGCTTTCTTTAACATTTTCCATGTTCAATGACTACACTTCAACAATATTATAAGGTATTCCCAGTGGCACAAGAGAAAATACGCAAGTATACCACCAATTACTCAATTAATCCCTGTTATGAATTTATTAAAAAGATGGAGGATAATCAATTTCAAATGTTAATTTCTTTAAGTGATGGATGCCTCCTAATGAAGAAATGCTATTTGTAAATCCATTAAAATGAATTCAAACATGAAACAGTCTATCTTCTTAAAAAAAAATCATCTCAGTAACTGAGCAGGCAAGCATCTTCCATCCAAGTTGCTTTTGGGAATGCGTGCATTATGCTTCAGGCTTAAAGAAGTTGGGAGTCTTTACTTACTGAAACTGTTCCTAAGAGCTTTGGGTACAGCAGGGGGGTAAATGAAGGACTATCCCTTTGTGGCTAAAGATCCTGCCTTTATATTAAATTATCTTCCTTGGAAACTGACCTTTTATCATCACGAAATGTCTGTATCTTTAGCAATGCTCCTTGATTTAAAGTCTACTTCATCCGATATTGTTGTATAGCTACACCAGCTTTCCTTTGGTTGGTGTGTTTACATGGTGTATCTTTTTCCATCCCTTTACTTTCAACCCCTCTGTATCCCTTTATTTAAGGTATGTCTCCTGTAAGCAACAATCATTTTTTAAATATCCAAATCAACAATCTTTGTCTACTAAACAAAGTATCTAGTCCAGCTGTTACTGAACGAGGTTCGTTTTTGCCTATCGCCCAGAAAGCCAATCACCAAGATGACAATATTGCAGCAGAGAGCAAATTCAATCACAAGGCAATCAAGTGAGGAAGCGAGAGAACACATCTCAGATCCACCTCTCCCAAAATGGAGACTCAGGGATATTCATGGGGTAGGGTACAAAGTAGTCTGAAGTGTGGGAATAGATGATTGGAGGTAAGGAAAAGTGAGGTAATTGATGATCTGCACGAGCACAGTCAAGCTTCATGCATGTTCACAAAATGGTGGCATTACCATGATCTGAGGGTGGAGTTTTTAAGCTCCTTGACATCAGAAAGGCCACCTGTGAAGCATTTGTACAGGCCCAGTTGATGGGTTGGTGGTCTCAACTGGCCTGAACTGGACAAGAGGTCTCAGTTCCTGAAAAACCACTCTTACTCTGTTGATAAGATGGGGTCAACTGACCTGGTCCTGGAAGGCCCACGGTTACACAACTACATTTCATGTAATTATATGTTTCAGCGAAAATTGACCATGTTGCTATTTGTTGCCTGTTTGTCCCACATGTTTTGTTTCTCCACCTCTCTTTTCTTACTTTCTTTTGGATTCATCAAGTACTTTTTTATCATTTCAATTTCCCTTCTATTGCCATGTTAATTATATATTATCATTATTTTAGTGATTACTATAGAGATTACAGTATACACTCTTAACTTATTAGAGTCTAACAAATAAGTACTTCAACAACTTAACAATGGAAGTGTCTTTACTCCACTCCCACCTTTTATGCTATTATCATGTATTTTCATTCTATATACATATTACACCCCCATAAGATACTGTTGTTATTGTTGTTGTTGTTCTGTAGTCAATATTCATGTACAATTATCCAATATTTATTGCTCTTCATTTTTTCCTATATTTCCATGCTTCCATCTGGGACCATTTTTCTTTCTGCCTGAAGAATTCTCTTCAGTATTTCTTTTACTACAGGTCTTCTGGTAACAAATTCTCCCTGCTTTTGTTTGTGTGAAAATATCCTTTGGTTGCCTTCATTTTTGAAAGATATTTTCAACAGGAAGTGAATTCTAGGTTGACAGTGACAGTGATTCAGGTATTGAATCATCCCTTTAAAGATTAATCATTTCATTGTCTTCTGATTTCTATTATTTTTGTTGAAAAGTCCACTGTCAGTCTTACAGCAGCCCCTTTAATATAATATGTGTTTTTCTCCTCTGGCCGCTTTTTAATACTTTCTCTTTGTGTTTTGGTTTTACTATATGTCAGGTGTGGTTTTCTTTGTATTTATCATGTTTGGAGTTTACTGAGCTTCTTGAATCTCTGACTTAATGTCTTTAGAGAGTTCTGAATAATTCTTAGCCAGTATCACTTCAAACATTGCTTCTGCCCCCATCTGTCTCTCCTCTCATCACTTCCCTTTACTTACATAAATGTTGGATCATTTCACCATGTCTCATATGGTTCTTATGCTCTTTTCTCTGTTTTTCTATTCTTTTTTCTCTCTATGCTTCAGTCTGGATATTTTCTATTGACCTACATTGCAGAGTTTACTAATTTCCTGTGTCCAATCTGCTATCAAATTTTTCTATTTAATTTCTCATTTCATTTATTGCATTTTTCATTCCCAGCATTTCCATTTGAGTCCTTTTTTGACACATTCCATTTTACTTGTGACATTCTCATTTATTTTTCTTGAACATCTTAATGACATCTCTTTTAAAATCCATATCTAATTATTCCAATACCTGAATCACCTGTTGCTGTTTTCATCATCAGTTTTTACTCATTTTTTTTCTTTTAATCATTTGGCCCTATTTCCTGGCATGCTTGTTAATTTTTCATTGAATGCCAGACACTGTGTATCAAAAACTAATGAGATAATCTGAGGTTCTGGCTGATGTTATCATCCTTCAGAGAGAATTTATTTTTGCTTTCTGCCAGGCAGCACATAGAGTAGGAACAGATCACTGTAATCCACTCTGAATTAAACTGGTTCAAAGCTGAGTTCAGTCTTATGTGAAGGCTATTTCAAGTTTCCTCTTATTCCTAGGGTAGAGCCAGGCCCAAAGAGGAAGTCTAGGGTGCTTACCAGGGCTCCTCCTCCTTGGCAAGTCCTAACTCCAATTTTCGTTTCCCCAGATCCCTGACACTGCCAGCTTAGCCTCCCAGCCTGTAAGAATACCTGTCTCTTCACTTCCTAGCCTCTGAGTTAACATATCAGCAGATGCCTTGAAGAGAAAATAGCAGTGTACATTATTTGGCTCATCTTAATATTCTTCCCTTCTCCCCAAGATCCTGATCTCTTAAGTCCACACTGCCTTTGTAGCTTTAACTCCAAGTTTTGTCTCCACAGCACCATAAGACTGCCAAAAGCCCATTTATGGTCCCAGCTTGTGGGAAGACACTTTCTGTTTGGTTTCTTTGCCTATTCACCCCCAGACCCCTTATAAACCAGCAAATACCTCAAGGGGAAAAGCATCTCAGAATGTTGGGCTTGATCGGTATGCTTCCTTTCTCTTTAGTACCCTGGTTCCTCAAGTCCTGGCCACTTGTTTTTTTGTACTTCATCCACCTTTTCTAGATGACTTGGTGGGAAAGGGTGGTCTACAAGTTACTCCACTTTCACTAAAAGCAGAAATCCTTCTACGGTAACTTGAACTATTGCTTTCATCTTTGGAGCTCTGTCCTATCCAGATAACTTCTCTCTTCTGTTAGAAGCTGCTCTAAAATCCCTTAAAGGCACTTAGTTAAATAGCAGCTGATTTAAAAGCCCAGATAAGCAGCATCCAATTATTCTAAATATCCATCAAAATTCTGTCCAGGCCAACTACGTACACTCCCCTGTTCCTGTTGCAACTCTGAACATTTCCTGGGCTTTGACCAACTTGGATTTGCCAACTCCCACTCCTGGGTACATCTCTATGCAGGATAGCCCACATCTGGTTTAATCCATTTTGTCTTCTGAGAGAATCTTCCTTCTGGGTCTACCTGCTCCATATTCCCAGTCACTATACCATGTAATCAGACCCAAACATAAGACTCAACTTCACCAACCTTGACAAATATGCCTGTACTCTCAACCCAAATCAAGCACCATCCAATGTTAGCATTCCAAGCTTCAAGACCCTCCTTCCCCTTTCACAAGTTTCTTCTGTGAACTCTGATAGTAAGCAGGCCTTCACCTACAGGGAAGAGAGGCCAGGCATTCGAGCTCTGTGGTATCAGTCTCAGCCTGTTGATAGTGATGCTATGGGCTAGGAATGCCTGAGGCACTCACCTGGGCCTATACTACTTATGGCAAAGCCCCCACACACATATCCCTGACCAGAGGCAATGTTGTGGCTGGACCAGGCCTTGTGGTTCTTATTTTGATTGTAAGACACACCTAAGCAAAAAACCATCAGAGAACTTTGAAGAACAAGATTTATTACTCAAAGGTCCTGGAGGGTACACAGCATGCCCAAGGCCACACAGTGAAGTCACAGGTAGAGAGAGAGAGGGAGGGATCACAGACCTGGGGCTCTGCCTTTATTAGAGTTCGAGGGTGGGATGCCTAGGGTTTTGTGGGTTCACTCTTTACTGGCAAATTTAAAACATCAGAATAGGAATTAGAGAGCAGGAAGGAAGAAGCGGCGTCACTCAAGCAATCAGTTATCTAGGTTACCCAGGGCCTTCTAAAAGAACTTCATGGGTGGGGGCAGCCTAGTTCCTTATCTAGTTGGTTTGCTAGTAGCTGTGTCATACAGCTGGCAGTATATTTATTCGAGATGGATATCTTTGAAATGGATGCCTCAGCAATCAAAAGCTTAATGTCAGGCACTTACACTACAAGCTCATTCCCACAGTAAACCAGCTTCTCTCAGCAGCAAAATATCTTCTGGAATATATAGCAAAACATACTCAGTTCCCTGCATAACAATTTGCTGCTTTTCAGATCTTTCACATTGATATTTTAATCTGTAAATGACTTCCTTGAGTCCTCTTTCAGGTTTTGGGGTTACATTGCTTCCCATCCTCTGCCACTCACCAAGAAAAAGAAATGCTCAAACAACTGGATTATAAAAGAAACACAAAATAATTTTAATATTAACTATAAACTGAAAAAGTCACTAAGTCTTCCTCCTCTCCAAAAAAACTCATGATGCATTCCAAAGACAAATAATCTTTTATTTTCCCCTAATATATATAATATAAAAACAACTATATTTATACTGTTGTCTTAAGAACAAGGGCATTTTTGAGCCCAGAAAATATGTGATTTCATACTTTATGTAGTATACTACAGATTTGATGCTTATTAAGTAACACTGATTTTAGCACCAGTATCATTTAACACACAAAATTTTTTTTTTTTTTTTTTTTGTGAGGAAGACCAGCCCTGAGCTAACATCCATCGCCAATCCTCCTCTTTTTGCTGAGGAAGACTGGCCCTGGGCTAACATCTGTGCCCGTCTTCCTCTACTTTATATGGGACGCCACCACGGCGTGGCTGACAAGCAGTGCATTGGCAGTCGCCCGGGATCCGAACCTGCGAACCCCGGGCTGCCCAGCGCAGACTAAACCGCTGCACCACCAGGCGGCCCCAAAAATATTTTAATCCATATACTACATAGCAACTATGTTCTAAGATTTGCCAAATTTTCCCCATTTATATCTAACAGGCAGATTATGCCATTTTCTAATAAATGCAGAAAGTTAACCCTTATTTTCTTTCTTTGTCAAGACTGGACTTTTCCAATGTATCCCACCTGGGGCTCTTCTCATAAAGCGCTTGGGAAGAAGCTGACAGAGTCAACAGAGAAGGTGTCATTTAAGGCAGTCCTTTGAGCACTATTCCATCCTCTGCTGTGGCAGAAATACTCACACAACTACAGGAATAATTTGAATGACTGATTTTCATCCCTAAAGCCAAAGGGTTCAAGTTGTCCTCGATGCCATACAGCTGTCTAGAGACAGAGGCTCTCCGTTGTCAGAGGGACATCTGAGAGTTGCTGTGACACGCTGTCACCTTCTTTGGGTGCTGGGAGCATGGTGCCACTGCTGGCAGATCTGCAGGCCACTTTGTCATGCTGGCTGCACTGGGAAGACTGCACCATAGCCCAAGGTCACAGGGCTATGGTAGATCACAGGAACACAAGACCCTTTAAGCAAGGATAATTCCCAAGCCAGGGTCCTTCCAGGGTTGCTATATATTCAGGTAGAGGTGAAAGAGTAGAATAAAATAGGCTCTCTATTTGATTTATAAATTATGCATAGTAAGAGATTAACAACAATAACTAATAAAATAGAACAATTATAACAATATACTATAATAAAAGTTATATGAATGTGGCCTCTCTCTCTCTCAAAATATCTTATTGTACTGTACTCACCCTTCTTCTTGGGATGATGTGAGATGATACAATGCCTATGAGATGAAGTGAGATGAATGACATAGGCATTGTGATGCAGTGAATTTTCCATGAATATATTTGGACCACGGGTAACCAAAACTGAAGAAAGCAAAACCATGGATAAGGGGGGACTACTGTATGCTGCAATATGTCCTACTTCACTTCCCAACACAATGGCACCTGTGAGTCAGCCACAGGCTGAAAAGATTTAGTCCAAGTAAGAAATTCCTCTGAATTCTGAACTCTCTAGATGTCTTTCTAATCAACCAAGTTATCCTCAGCAGTTGTCACCATTCTTGTCACTCTGAACACATCGCTCAGTTTCTTCATCTATGAAATGACAGTTTTGGGGAACATTATCACTAAGCCCTTGACAACTTTCACATTCTATAAATTAGCAGACACAACTGCTGCCCTGACACCCTTGGTACCTGGTGTCACCATCTACGTGGTGGGTGAATCAATGATCCTCCACCTAAGAGGAGATGTATGTGTCGCGAGGATTCCAAAGGAATACAAAAATTATCTTTTGATGAAGTCAAGAGATAGGAAGAAATCTGGAAGGTGGGAGCCATTGGACTATTTTAAGGCCTAGATGGCTAAAGGCTGAGCTGGCCAGCCATATAAACACCATCTGAGAGTTGTTCAGAGCCTTCTAACAGCCATATCATTAAATTAACATCAACCCCAAAAGTAAGGCAAGGAAGAAGGTCTTCAACGTTTAGACCAGAGAAGGCAGATATGGCCCCAATTCTGAAGTTCTTAAAGGAGCAAAGGAGATGGGAACCCCAAGGGAAGATTTGGGGGAGGGGCTGAGACATAAGACAACAGTGAGAATTTTTTTAATGCATTTCCTGGTGCACATTCATAAATGGCATGTAACAAACGGAAGGAATTGAAACTGAATTTGAATCCAAGTCCCTTCTATCCAGGTGAGAAAGCTTCTGACAAGAGAAATGTCTCAGAACAGGGGGCTAAAGGGTCCAGGGCTGCCCAAAGCGCCTCCTTTATGACTTGAGACTCTGGCTACCCGCCTCTCTTACCCACCCCTGAGGCCTCAGGGAACATGTTCACATGTATGAAATGTTGGGTGGGGGGCATTGCCTGTTTATACCCCTTCAAGCAAGGCCTCTTCTTCTGCATGGACTCCAGGGCACACAACCCCATGGTCCATTGTTCCTGACCACTGTTTTCCCTGCAAGTGAACCTACTGTGCAATATATGCTAGTACACACACCTGGCTGTAAGGCTGGCCTCACACATCATGGAAAGGGGAGTTACATGGGACCCAGAGTCAGCAATCTGGAGTTTTGAAGTCTTGATGCCTCATTAGTAACTTTTATGGCCTGATGGAACTACACAAGAGGAAATACGTGAGCTTTCTTTCTCCAAGCCAGTGACCTGAGACCCTCTGAGCACCCCTGCGAATGGGAGCAGCTCTGCTGGTTTAAACAAAGTCAGTCTAGGCACACCATCTAGCAAAGGGTCTGCTGATTAGATACATCGGTCAAAACTTTCTGACAGAAAGTTAAACCAGTTTCATGATCAGCTCTAAAACATGTAACACTCACTTGCCATGCTGAACTATCACTAAAAGTAGTTCTAAAATGCACTGGGCCAACAGGGACTATTGTCTAACTCTAAACTTTTTCAACAAATGTGTGGTGTCTTATGTTAATTTTTTAAATATAGCTAAGTCATTTTTATTCCTTATACACACATACATACTATTATAAGAGTAATAGCCACATCACAAAAAGTGTTAAAATTAAGAAAGCACTTTTTAATAATTTGACTGTACAATATAAAAACAATTACTTACAACTTTTCCAGAAAACAACTCACAGCCCTTTGCTACCTCTAATTCATAAAACATTCCACTGAGTCACGTCAAAATAGTCTCTTTTAAAGTGTCCATTCTGACCTACCACTTGGCGACTGAGAAATCCCAAGCCATTAGGAAATATGCCAAAGCCACCATAAATCGTACCAAGATATTTCCCCCTCAAGCTCCACTGATTCCCAAATCCATTACCAGGATGACCTGAAGATGTTGCTTCTTCCTGATACTAACAATTTAAAAGCAAACACTGAAACACTGACTTGGTGCTGAATCTCCAGGCGATACTACTAAAGCATGGGCTGGGATCAGTGGAAAGATATTTTTTGGTTGCATTTAATTCACAATAAAATAATAATGATTTCTCCAGCTTCCTTCCCTTTCTGACTTACAAAACATAAAAACCACAAAAAGAAACGATTCTTCTTAACCCAAGCACTAAAATATCACTCAGGGGAGGAGAGGAGCAGGCCACCACTGCACGCAGCTGGTTTGCGAATGTGGCAGTGCACACTGGCATGAGGTAAACGGAGCAAAGGCAGAAACAGGCAGAAACTGTCACTGTCCTTCAAGTCCTTATGACATGGAAGAGGAAAAAAAAATCAACAAAGAAAACAGCTGTGAACAATTAAAAAACAGTATATCAACAGGTGCAAAATGTTCTCGTTCAAATGAAATGCACATATGAGTGCCAAGGAGACTAACTTCATGTTCACATTGTGGGGAAGACTGCAGAGGAAGGCAGTTCCTTAAACAACTGTTTACCACAGGGAAATTGGGTTCACCACAGAGATAAAAACCCAAACTTGCACTCTTTTGTCAAAGGAAGAAAAGATTCAAGGGCACATCTAAATGGTACTTGCAGCCCATGTCCGCTCCCTTATCACTGCAGGGCAGTATGCTGCCTATTAGCTGGCTACGGGGAAGGAATCTGTTTGTGGCACAGTCAGAGCTAAGGAATAACTGACTCCAGCCCCTGCTGCAAGGCCGGACAAGGCTAGCATTCTAACCCAAACAGGTTAGCCATACATCACGTGCTGACTCACAGAGGTCTCTGTGCAAATAAGAACACAAAGAGTTTTGTAAGCTTATCCTTCCTTTAAAGAATAGAGATAGTGGATAATGAAAGAAATAACAGATCCCTTCTAGTAGCCCTAAAATTCTATGAAGCATGTGGCCTTCTTTAGCACTTGATCACCAAAAATCCTTACCTATACAGATCAAGCTCCACAGCTGAATGCAAAGTGGACCAACTCCCTCCATTGTTAACCAAGTCAGTAAAAAGATCAAAGGTAAAGAAAACTGGAAAAATCCCCCACACACAAATAGAACCTTGTGTTATGTTTATATTATTTTATTACCATCTTTTTTTAAGCTCTAGGCTTAAATATTCAAAAAACATCTTATAAGACATATAATGCAATTGAAGCTTAAGAAGAGTTTTTCCCAGTGGTTTTATAATTATAATTATTTAAGGTATCTCATTCACATAACTGTAAGACGAAAATTACGAAGTATTACCTTTAACCTTGAACTCATTTTTTTCAATGGTGCTTTCCTATAGTTCCTGTAAGGATGTAACTATTCCCATGAATTTTTATTTTCTAGGTTAGCCAAGGGCAGCCCGGATGACTCAAGGGATTTTTCCAAAGCAATCTGAAAAGGTAGGATTCCTTCCAGTCAGGCCTGCTAGCATTTCCTCCACCTCCAGGCTAATCTACCACCTTCCATAAGAAGATGACAAAGAAACCAGAAGGCACTGCCAGTTGTCACAGTGCCCAACGCATTCAGCTTTTGAAGACCTCCATAAAGGTTATTTTGAAATCTCCCCTGAGAACACTGTAAAAACCAACTGAAAACATCTTTCACTGTGGTTTACATTCCTGAGGATGACACTGGAATAAAAGTCACCTCTGCTGGCAAATGCAAGAGATCGCGCCTATGATAGGAAGAATAACAGTCCCTGAGAGAGTCCAGTGAAAGCCAAGACTTGATGGGTATCAGAGCTTCTTGCCACCACCCCCCTCAGTGCTGCCACCAGGACACACGAGGACTCTCTCACATGAAGGATGGATCTGTAGGCAGATAGCGTCAGGAGGCCCTTTTGCCTACCCTGACAAGACTGAAGTCGGACCCCTGAGTAGCTCTTTGAGGGTGGGATGGAATCTTATTTGTATCTGTGTCCCACCTATCACAGGTCCTGGCTATAGAGGAAGCACCCAATGAACTCTGACTCAACAGTAAAATGGACAGATGAATGAACGAATGAATGAGTTTGAAATATAAAATAGGAAGGGTCATATGGATCCTCTGCCCTCCCCAACAATAGTCATAACTTGTAATTTGTTCTTATCTTTACAAAAGCCCTCCAGGTAGGTAATTTTCTCCCCCTATTGTAGAGCAGGGAACTGAAGCTCAGTGAGTTAAATGGTTTGTCTAAGGCCACAGTAATGCTAAGAAGTAGAACAGTAATTTGAACTTATATCTTTCTGGCTCCAAAACCTACATCTTTCCAACATACCAAATCATCTTCTTAATGAAAGTTTTGACTCTGCAAAGTTTCCCAAGTAAAATAAAAGAATAAGCAAAAGTAAATTTGTTAATTTCAGAATTAAAAAATAATATTTCTTAGACTGTCCGCTGTAAATAATATAAACCAAAGCATGCCAAAACACAAAACTGAACTGACGATCAAAACCCATCTGGAAGCTGTTATTCCAAATGGAAACAGAGAATGAAGCCCTGAAATCTCAGTCCCAGTGAGGAGGAACTCAAGGCAGGACTAAATGAAGAAAAGGAGTCTAGGGAATGAGAAAAGAGCACGGCCACCTGAGGCTGCCTCATCCACCCCTCCTGCAGGGAGAATTTACTGGTCATTCCATGCAAGTGTCTATGGCCTCTCTGATTAGGTCAGACTGTAAAATCTCTTAGGGCAAGGACTGGTGTCTTCTACCTATATTTTTTTTCTACCATGACATGTATCACCACACTGTACATATCACAAAGGTTCAAACAAATGTTAGTTGGATTAATGCTAAATCCAACCAATGAACAAATGAATGGTGAACTCTATAAGCAAATAGAAGTAATAGCAAAAAAAAAGAACTAAAGTGCTCCCTGGCAATGGAAAGGGTTATGCCTTCTTTTGGTTCTTAGAGCAAACACAGTTCTACTCTTTTCTTTCCCCTGACTGCATGCCCACCCAGGCCTCCCAGCATCCCCTCTCTTGGTTCTGATATGAAAGAAGTAGGTAATGCCAGTCTGCAGATCACAAACACTATAATCCTGGCCATTTATCTAGCTCTATTATTTGTCCTGAGGCATCATTAAGTGATCACATTATCATTCTATCAATAGTTTTAAGTTCAGTGATGGAATTCTTTGGAGAAGGTGGACCGGACTGTGTAGAATGAAGGCCACACGGCTTCAGTCACAAAGAAGGGCAATAATCGCTCCCACCAAACTCACTTCTGGGTGTCCTGATAAATCTCAAACAGAACTATTTTTTAAAACTTTATGTTTGGCAATTGGTCAGAGGTAAGTCACGTGGGAATTGTATATCACACCAGCAGATCCAATAACAACAACTTTGTGACGGTTTATGGAGTAGTTCATATGGCACAGACAATCTTGAATGAACAATGGTCTCCTATGGTCACCCCTTCCATTCAATAGTGTCTACGGGGAAAGAACTCAAAAAATAGCAGGATGCTCACTTTTCATCGCACAGTCAGGCTTCTTGAAAGTGTTCTGGCAAAGCTTTCCAATGCCCTCCTAATTTCCAAATCCAATGAGCATCATTCATCTCCCATCTTATTTGACCTCTGAGAAGCATCTGATGTGCTGAAGGCACCTGCCTGTCCCCTCCACAGTTACCAGGACTTCACTCTCCTGGTCTCTCTCTGACCATCAATGGTCTCTGACACCCTCGAGGGCATCTCTTTCTCCACTGAGCCCCTAAAATTTGCTGCTGCCTAGGGTGCTGTTCTCAGCAAAATCGTCCATCCTGAATTTTATTGACTTGACCTAAATTTGTGCATCAGTGGAGAAATGCTAAATGAAGGACAGCAGGAAGAAGGTAGCAAGAGAAGGAGGAAATAGAAGAGGGTAAACCACAGGCTTGCTCACTACACGTGTGTAACTGGCAACCACACAACCAAGACTCAACTGTGCACAGAATTTAGTTTTGGCTGTCCTATGGCAGGAATTCAAAGCCTAAAGCTAAGAAATAACCTTCATTTGCTTTGTCATTTCAACTGCTTAAACGACATACAGTTAAAACAGCCACCTGCTAACCAACAAGTACAGCAAGACAGACTTACTATAGGTGACAAAAATAATGCCCGGTATAAGCTGATAATAGCTCTAGCAAGGATAGGCTGAGTCCTCAACCAACCATTTTTCAGAAAAGCAGACGTGGGACCACCCAGTGTTTGTTGGTCTTATATACAGTCATCCTGGTCTTATATACAGTCAGCTCTCCCAACTCTCCTGCATCACTCCGTATGTCCCTCAGACCCTACTCTCAGCCCATCTCACAAGTCACAGAAAATATTTAATCCACAAAGATGAATCATATATAAGATCTTATTTTAAGTGATCAAGGTCTAAGCAAATAGTTTTCTGACAGACTCTAATTTGTTTTTTTTCTTAAAGTCTTTAACATCTTTCATACATGAAGAGTGCTGTAGAGCCCAATAGGAGATGGGTGCTGTGTCCTATGGGACTTCACCCATGAACCAAGCTCCAAGTCCTCAGTAAATTCACATAGAGAGAAAGAGAGTTGTAAGTAATAAACACAACAGGCTCGGCACATTTAATAACTACTTGCAAGAGAAACTGGAAGCAGGATGCATAGAAAACAACTTATTTAGAATTCGATTTTCATGAGCCAAATCATCCTCATCCAACTCATGGAATTCCCAAGGCCGTTTGACAGGTGTTTGTTACCAGCATTCTGAGGCACTCTAGACTGACATTCAGAACCATACCCTACTTCACAACAAAGCCAAATGTCTCTCCCAAAGGACAGTCCATGGTCCACGCCAGGGTGTGTGTGGAGGGCAGGGCCAAGTTATTCCCAGGCCCCAGGGCCAAGTACAGCCCTCTGACAAGTCTAATCTGCTCCACTGAGAACATGCCCTTCATTTTTCCACTTTGGGTGGCAATGACAATCTCTTTCCAGTTATGGGAAATGGAAAAATGTACTAAGTATATCTTATTACTTTAAATAAAGTCAAGAAGAGAGGACAAAAGCAAAGTACATGAAACAAAAAGCAAATATAATATGAAAAACCTGTGTTATTTTTGGGTTTTAGAAACAGAAACCAACAGATTCTCTAAAACCAGTTAATCCTAAACAACCATGTGGTTCTACAACCATGCTGAAAATTCCTTCCTAACTATGACTCCAAATCCAGAAGCCACAAAAGAAAAGATTGATAAATATAATCACATAGACATCAAAAACTTTAACCTGGTAAAAATTAAAGTTAAAAGACAAATGACAAAAGCTTGGAAAAGGTATTTGCCAGTTTTATCACAAAGTCTACTTCCCAAATATACAAAGTGCTCCTAGAAATTCACGAGACACAAAAAGTGCAACAATCCACAAATACAAAGGGCTCTTAAAATCATATGAAAGACGCACAACCTCACTCGTAATAACAGAAATGTAAATTAAAACTACATTTAGATATCACTTTCCACCTATCAGGTGGGTAAACTCCAAAAATGTGGTAACGTGGTCTGTTGCTGAGGATGTGGCGAAACAGGCACCTTCCCCCACTGCTGATGGGGCATGCACTGGTACAACTCCCAGGAAGGGCAACTTGGCAATGTCAACCAACTACAACTGCGTATACTCTTTGACTTGACAATTCCAATTCTGGGAATTAATCCTAAAGGTACATTTGCATGTAATTAAGTGCAATGAAATTAAGTGAAATGAGATATTCCTTGTATTTTATTTGTATGTTATTGTATTATGACAATTAACATTGTTATTGTATGTTATGATGCTATTGTAACATTATTATACAAATAACATTGTATGCTAGTCATTGTATTTTGTTAGTATAAGCAAAATTTGGAAGTCAAATGTTCATCAATAGAGGACTGGTTCAATAAATTATAGTACATCTGTTAAATGGGACATCAGACAGCTGTAAACAGGAAGAGGGGAGAGGAGGGAAGTGGAAGGAAGCTTTCTATGTGCTGATGTGGAAGGATCTCTGAGACATATTAAGTATAAAAGGCAAGGTGCAGGAAAGTGGGTATAATACCTTTTGAATAAATAGAGGGTGGTGATGGTTAACATATTTTCAAACTTGTTTATTAATGCATAAGGAAATTTCAAAAAGATACAGAAGAAACTAGTAACAGTGATTGTGGGGACAGAGGCAGGGACAAAGTGAAGAGAAGTAGACTTCAGAATGAACACCTTTTGATAACTGATTTTATTTTTGAATCATGTGATTATATTACCTAATCAAAAAATAATAATAATAGTTTTTTAAACATGACATGACAGCTATCTTTCATACCAGAATCCGTATCAGCAAGCTGAGGCATAAGACAACTATGAGTCCATCTTCCTCAGACGATTCTTTTGTCTCCTATGTCGTTTACCCTTCCCCATCCTCATGGGATCCTTAATATCCCCTTATAGTACCTGGTGTACCAATTGTCTATCCTCAAGTCTATTTCTATGACAAGGAGTTTCAGAAAATGGAAATTATTCTTGAACATCGTAATCTGAAACAAAGCAGATGGAATCCATTTTCCTAAACCTGCAGTAAGTAAACATGGAAAAGCTGAAACCTCTTACGTTAATCAAATAAGAGTAGTTGGGGGGCCGCCCGGTGGCACAGCGGTTTAGTCTGCGCTTGGCAGCCCGGGGTTCGCAGGTTCGGATCCCGGGCGCCCGCCGACGCACTGCCTGTCAGCCATGCCGTGGTGGCGTCCCATATAAAGTAGAGGAAGATGGGCACGATGTTAGCCCAGGGCCAGTCTTCCTCAGCAAAAAGAGGAGGATTGGACGGATGTTAGCTCAGGGCTGGTCTTCCTCACAAAAAAATAAATAAATAAATAAATAAGAGTAGTTGGTTGATCTCACTACACAAGGGTGAGTCTGAAAGACAACCACCTTCCCTAGCCTCTCCGTCAGCACTTTTCCAGGTGGTCTGACTCACAGCCTGCACGGTGCCAGACCTCCAGGGATATCTAAGGTCCGATGCCTTGGACAACATCAACCAAGACTGGAGCTGAACATGGAAACCTCGAAGCCGCCCACAGGTCCTGGTATGGAGAGCCTCTGTGCTGGGGTCCAAGATGACCCACCTGAATGGAAGTGCCTGGATCCACCCTTTCACAATATAGGACTCTACTCAAATCCTTCTAGCTGTTTACCTTTACCTAAAAATTTCCAGAAATGACTTTTCTGGATGACAAACTGCACTAACAACACTTAGACCATAGTTTTTGCACAACTCCTTGGTCTCTGTACAATTTAAGCTAGTTCCTTCTTATTGTATCTTATGGAGCAATTAAGACCACTTTAATTCTTTTACTATTTGAACCTAATGCTCATCTATCTAAACCCTTATATCAAGAGATCCATAGAACAATACATGTGCTTCCCACTCACAAGCAAGTTTTATTTTGTTTTTTGTGGGTTTTTTTAGCTTCCTTCCTCTTTTGCAGCATCTTGGGGAAGGAGGGGCAGGAGGGTTAGTTTAGAAAGATTTAGCTCACGCATAAAATAACTCCTTTTTCATTCATCAAAAGCTAAGTCCTCAGAGGGCAAAGTTAATCTACTTCCCCCTCAGTGAATATGAGAAGACACGTGGGTAACCCCAAGACAGCCAGCCAGGCATCAAGACCCTGTATGGCATGCAGTCTAACACACGCTCTCCTTATGCTGAACTCCCACCTGCCTTGTGCCTTTACTGTTGGCAACTCTAGAGTCAACTGAGCCACCAGAGTGAGACAGCCATATATTGCTGGAGAAATCTAGAGAATCAGTTTATTCATTCAAGACTACCTCCAAAAATCTTTCTAAAAAGAAGGAACCAAAAGCTTTCCTTTTGGACCACGGCCAAGTTCTCGTTTTACAGACAGTCAGCAGCAGGCCCCAGGACTCCAAAACAGAAACAGTAACTGCATATTTCCCTCTTTTCCCTCTGCAGCTGGAGAGCGAGAATGAAGTCCTGACAGAGAGATCACAGAGGACCTCCAGGAGCCTTCTCATCTGCCTGCCCCATTACAGGAACCACTGCAAACATTTTCCTTTCATTCCAGCAGTATAAATTCCCGAAAGGCACTCATCTGCATTTGGCCTCCATGCACATCAGTAAATATATAAACCAAAATTGTGAAACATCTCCCATAAATAACACTGAAACAGGTAAAACAACGTACGCCTCCTTAACCCATCCCCAAATTACCTCTTCTCCTGCAGTATCACTTTCCTCAGGTAGCATCAATCCTTCTTAAAGCAGTTGCTTTTAATAGTTTTCTTGGAAACTAAGTATCATCTTAGCAAGCTGTTACTCTCTTCCACAGAGCCGCTGAAAACTAATAATTGAGCTGTAAACATCAGGTTTGGCAAACTTTGGCTACAGAAAATCATTACTCTCATAATGGCATTTTAGAGGTCTCCACAAAATCACATTTCCAAATGAAATAAACCCAGTTCCCAAACTGGGCTGCACTGGAACAAGGAAAGAGCCAGAGACAGCAGTGAATCACAAATGGCATGATAATTACCAGTCTACATCCAAAAATAGCTCAAGACTGCAGGATTTTTGTTGTTAAAATAACTACAGCCTTTATTCCAGGGCTGGGCGATAGCATCTGATTTATTCAAATGCTTCAGCTTCTAAACATAATAACATTTATATGTACTTATATGGGAGGGAGTGAGCAGAAAGAAACTTTGAGGACCAAGGCATGGGTCCTCAGAGACAGCAGCGGGCTATCAGGGGAGAGCTGACCATCAGCTCTCACACACACGCACCAGCATCACCAAACCCACCCTGTGTGGCTGATGGGGCTGGGGGGGCCTCTCCTGCTTGCCCTCTTAGTGGCACCCATCTAGACTCTACAGAAAGAAAGGGGAAATACAGAAAGAAAGGGGACAGAGGAAACAAAGTCTCTACACAGTGTCATTAACACGTTCATCACTTATTCCATGGTAGGTGAATGACCAGCAACAGTGCCCAGAGTTTTACAGAGTTTAGATTACAATCCTGCCTTCAAGAAATTTATAATCTGCTAGAGAGAAAAACAGGAGAAAGTGCATGAGCATGACAGAAACATGGTCATTTCATGCCACTGCCCTTGGTTCACTAAGGATAAGATGAGCATCTCTCTCTGCATGTGCAAGTTCACCTCAAGAGATAAATACATCACCTTACCCGAGGTTCCCGTTCATGCGTGGCCTACAAGGTTTAATTTCAGAATTTGGAGTCTGAGCCCTGTTTAGAGACTAACCCCTTCACCCTGCCCCAAAACTCAAACTTCTGTCACCTTATTACCCCTCTAAATATATTCCATCCTCCCACCCCTGCTCTCAAGTTCTAGAATGTTCCAGCAGGAAGTCTCCTTCAAGGTCGTCTGGTCCAGCAAAAGTTCCTCTAGGCTTAATGGAGCTGTAGGAAAAGAGTGTTCTTGGGTCAAATAAGTTTAGGAAATTCTGGGTTAAACAACACTAAGGTTTTCTTTACTGTAGGACTTCACAGAGCCTCTAATACACTAAAGGTACTCAAGACTCTCCAAGAAAAGGATATAACAGGCAGCATTTATAAACTCAACTGACTGGAAAATCTTTTCTTTTGCCCACCTCCTAAAACTACTATTCCTCTGAACACACACTGGGCTAGGGTCTGGGCCCACCTTGTCCTTCAACCGTTGGGCAAATATTTGCTGAGCACCTACTCCATTCGGGCACACGCTGGGTGCTGAGGATATAAAAATGGAAAAGACACACATTTCTCCAGGTACACACAGCTTAGGATTCTGAGACTGTGAGAGGTGTGCCACTCAAAGTCATGCAGCTAGTTACCAACTGGTTTCAGAGCTCAAACAAGTTGCCAGCTCTCAGTTCACCACACTTTCTTCCTTACCACACCCCACCTCTGATCATAAGAGATGTTCAGCCTTAGAAATATAAGATCAGAGGTCTCCGGAGAGAAGTCACCAGCAGCCTAGATCCCTCATTAAAATAAAACATGATGCATTCCCTTTGTCCACTGGAACAATCCTATTTAGTATTAATACAACCAAGGAATTCTTGGGTAAGGTGGTTCATAAAATAAAGATGAAATAAAGATTCCAAATTCCCTCATCCTGCTGTCACCCAAGTTTTCATCTAATGGTCAATTCTCAAACACCCAGGTAAAAAATAAGCAGAGATGGGTCCAGGCATCTCTAGTGGGACAGACCTAGGAGAAGAGCTAACCACGAGGTATCTACACCACCCAGTATAGGCACCAGTCCCCCCACCACAGCCCTCCCTTGGGACAGGGGTCATGGCTGACTCTGGGGACACCATGTCCTTAAGACAAAAGGCCATCAGAGTAGAGCTTGCCCCTCTCATTCCTGACTGAGGTTGGGCAGGCAGGGATACGTGGGAGTGTGGGAAGAAAAACCACAGTCTCCCCTCTGTGCCCTCGACAAGCCCCACCCATAAGAAAGCACTTGCTGAGCCTTAAAACCATAGCTGTCTAGAGGCAAGCAAGGATGGGAAGCTGCAGCTAGGGAGGGCAGAATTCCTCGAGAGCCAAGACTTATCAGGCACTGGGCAGAGCCAGATGGGTTGTGCCCAGCTGTTCCTATTTCCAGTACATTCTCCAGAGTGCAGGCATTCTCTCTCCAGACAGAGCCAGCGACTTAACCATGACAGGCTGATCTGTGTGTAGGCACCAGGTGAACTCAGGTAGGCAGCCTTTCAACACACCCCCTCTTCTGAGGGGAACAACATCCTCCCGGAGCCCAGGGGCACTGGACTCCCCTTTATTTCTACACTCATGCACAGGGACACTAAAATACCCTTCACCACCAATATCCTTCATCGCCAAGAGCATCAGTGTGGAGGTCGCAGGTCTGAATAGGTCCCTGAAATTCACTTGTAATTGTCAGGCCAGGCTGGTCTCCCCGCTAAAAGCTAAAAGTTGCATCACAAAGGACTTTCATCTCAATTTCAGGACTAACTCAAGAGTGCTCTAGACCCAGTTTCACATGTCTTTGGCCCACGTAGTCAGTTACTTGGGCTTTCCCTTCCTCTCAAGTGGGGAGGTTGTGGTAGGGAGTGTTACCCACTTAACTTTATGCTGTGAGGAAGAGGCAGGTGTTCCAAAAACAAAACTCTGAAGAAAGATTTAAAAATGCTTTTGCTTCGAGATGTCAAACAGGCACACCATAAACTTAAGCTCCACTACTTCTATTAAAATTTGTTAATATCCAGAAAGAAGAGTCTGGCCCAGCCACTAATCTTCCACAATCGCTCACACATATCCACCATCCAAGGCAGTGGGATGCAGTTGATTGTGAAGTTCCTATACTAACTGGTGCCAGTTTATAAAAATGATCTTCACTTTTCAAAGGAAATCAACTCCTCCTTTTTTTTAACTACAAATGTCACTTAAAATGCCTACATGTTACATAAAATCATCACTCTAAGCATTCTGTCCTAGAATTTCAGAGGGAATAACAAACCCCCAGAATTTCAAGAATGGAGTAATTTTGGACAAGCCCATATGTTCAGACTACTCATGACTTACTGACTTCTACTTTCCAGAGTGTGACACTGGGACCTGCTGATGTTCCCACCTGTCCAGACGTTAGAACAATTCCAAGTTTAAGCAGGATGGACTTAAACTAGACTGCTGCATCCCAGGTGCTCAGCAGCAAGTCCTGTCAATGCTGACCTGGCCCCAGGAGCTGTGCCCTAGAGCTGTTCTGATCAAAGTGCATTTTTATCCAAGCTCCCTAGTCCCCAGGCCCTACCGGCCAATGAATTTCTATCAGATTCTACAGAATGCCAACCGTCTATTGATAAATGCCAGGGATCTCTGCTGTCTTTAAAAGCTAACCATCCCCTCACTCTTGCACTATCTCACCCTGGGACCAGAGTCCTGCCCCTGAACATGGCAACAAGGTTGCCCCTCCACAATCACCTGGCTCCCCTACAGCTATACCAGGCCTCTCACACCAAGGTGCCCCTGTGTGGCCTACTGCATGCCTGCTCCAAGAACCCCTCTTGGTCAACACGCACAAATAGGACAGATCCTACTCTACTTCCAGCTTTAATCCAAATCCTGGCCCCACTCTATATACCTTCTCTTTTGAACAATCAAAGAAAGGCCTATCGTATTAGATACAACAGATGGGCCTGGTGGAGACTCTACATTAGACTTGAAATTCAGGCACTAATACCATGGCTCTGGAGTTTGGGAAACGATGTTTCGATGTTTCAATAACTGGAACAGGTACTTCCCTTCAATCAGGTCCCCATGTTTACCAGGGAGCTCCAGTAAACGATTCAGCCCTCTACAGGACACTAGAGAAAGGGCTATGTGGCTCTACTGGCCCAGAAACCAGCAAAGGGCCAGCGCCACCCTCCCCCTTCCCTTCCACCCACAGGTCAGCAAAGCTAAGGCCCCTCCAAGATGTAGGGACCTTCAGGGCCCCAGAGTCACTCAGTCCCAACACCCCCTCCTATGAACATTCTCCCACAGCCAGCCATGGGGGACTAGGGACTTCTCTTATCAAAGAGGGTGGTAATTTCCTTTCAGACCATGCAGGAAAATGAAAAACAAATGACTAGTGCACTGTGAAAGACCAGGCACTTCATGGACAATATCTCCCTCAACTTTACAAGAATCCTATGTGAGTTTAAGGTATTATCTTATGTTACAGATAAAGAAACTGAAATCCAGACAGGTGAAGGAACTCACCCAAGGTCACATAACTAGTAAACAGTAGGCCCAAAAATCAAACCCAGGTCTGTCTGCCTCCAAAGATAATGAAGTTTTCACATAGCCTTGTATTATATGATTATGACCTTGTAGAAAGCACATATTTAAAATTTTTTTTTAAATATTAAAAGACTGAAAAGAACAGAAAGGAAAATAGGGGTTATGTGAAAATAATGAAACCATGGGAGACTTTTGCCCATTTCTTTGTTTCTAAATTTTCTTGCTTTTATTATTTAAAAATGTTTTAAATTAAATAATAAAATGCTGTTTATAAATCAAAACTGCATGTATATCAGTTAAAGGGTACTTCCCATTAGTTCTATTATAATTTCTTAACAAAACAAAATGGGGCCTGTCAGTCATTAGTGCCATTCACTGACGGGCACATGGAAGGCGAAGACCCCTGGCCCCTCACGGTTAGAGGGGACCATGTGATTGATCCTGGTTACTTCTGGGCCAGAGCCTAGAACTGCTGGGACAAGACTTTCCATATATAACCTGAGACAACAACATAAAGATACTCTTACCACTTGGAAGTCACCAGATCACTATCATAACTCACTAAGCATACATTGCTAAACATTTCAAGGTGCCAGTCAATCCTTTAAAACTTTATTCTATTTCTTCTACAGGTTTAAGCTTACATACAAGCCACTTTGATATGTGAAGCTATGTTTAAATGTTACTAGTAGTCCTGGGTGATATCACAACTACAGGCTGACTTGTAGGGAGATGGTGAGGAAGCCCTGTGCCCACAGCCGGGCTTCCAAAAGTAGGAACCACTGGTTTTCCATGGTTCAGGCTCAGGCACATTGTGATCTCTACACGTGCAGCTTGATGGGGGAATAACTCTACAGAAGGAACCCTACAGAAGAATCAACTTCCAAGTTTCCCTAGTCATGAGATCCATCAGAGCTTTTCAGGATATTGGACACATTATGCCAGGCAACACATGTTGGTATGTCGAGGGCAAGCCTTTGAATGAGGGAAAATTTCAAGCAAGAAAGTAAATATCTCAAATTTCTACAAAGTCCAGATGCCAGTAGGGGGCCTCACTACTGTTGATACTTTTGTTTAAGCAACTTCCCTTAGAAAAGCCATTGATTAATTCCTCAGCAGCAAACAAAGATTCCACAACTCAATTCTTTCACAGCAAGAAGGGTTTACCTACAAATCAAATGCTTGATTTTCACTGTGCTTGACTACTACAAAATATTTATGCATGTCCCTAAAATCTGACCAGCTAGTCACCAAAGTGCTTTTTGTTCGTGAACATTTTCTAATGACTAATGAACAAATCTGATGGAATTCATTTTTATGTCGATTGAGAGTATGTACTGACAATTTCTTAGCTCTCCTACTAACAATCTCTCAGCTATTCCATATGAGACCAAACTAAAAAGGTAAATATATTTTACTATTCTACACAATGGGCTGGCACTCAAACAACAGGCAGGCTGTTCTAACATCAACTACAATGTAAAAGGTGTGCAACCAGAATTTTCCCAGCAACCACTAAAACTATCATTTTCAACTGGCCTTACAACATCCTCCATCCACATCCTCTGGCGTAGGATAAGGTCTGAAAGGGGCACAGGCTGCAGTGAAGAGCTCTCACTTCAAGGTTCACTCCATCACTTACTAAGGGTCTGACCTTTGGTTAAGTCACTTAACTTCTCTCACTTCCATTTCCTCTCTTGTAACTGAGGTTTTTGAATATATCTGATAGCTTTGGTCCCTTTCAGTTCTAAATAAAGAGACATAACTTGCTCTCCTGTTAATAACAGCTTTAAACTACCACAGACCTCATCTTTTTGATGAGAAAAATCTCTTGCTGTGTATTCAAATTGAGTGATTTAAGTCTTTTTAAGAAGAGACCATTTATCATAATTATCTCTTATTTAAGCCATTTCTGGTCAGGTCCTTCTGATATGCTCCCAGCCTACAGCCTCAAAGTGACAGTCACCTTGACCATCATCAGCCCTTTTATCATGGGCAGAAACTAGCATTTAACATGTACATTTCTCAGCGTACTTTATAGAATTAAATAGCCAGAGACAAAAAGGAGAACCTCTAGGACAAATCTGTCATTCCAACCTCAGAAATAATTTAGCATGAATTTAGAAAGAGCTACCACTGAATTTCTACTAAAGGACTCCTCTAGCCCACAAAAGCCTGTAAGCCTGACTCCTACAAGATCCCTAAAGAGGACAGATAGGCCTAGCTTCAGACAGTGCCATTAACGTATGATTTTCTGGGACTTAAAGCAAGGTAAAATGCAATATTAAAAAATAGTTTAAAGGTAAAATTTAAAAGTAGCTTCAAAGGGTGATCAGCAGAGGTGACAAAGACTAATGAGGTAATACCAACACCTGAAAATTCACATGCAATGTGAAAAAATGAAGAAGGAGGGTGACATTCATCCAAGACTTCTTACTTAGGCAGTCAGACTTTTTAAAAGAAAAAGCATTCTAAATTTATGATTTAATCCAAAAATGAACCGTAAGATAACTGTACTTCCATATCTCCTCTATGATGGCAACGAAGGGCTGGTATAATACAATATTCCAGTCCAGTGGAGCCAGCTCATTTGTGTATGGTTTGCGTACATTTGCATACCTTCAACATGAGTAGGTGTTCTCTTCATGCATCTAAATTTAATTAAATAATTTCAGTATCTGTTCAGGGATGGTAGAGGGGAAACAGAAGCCATAAAATAATCACAAACTACTACTAACTCACAGAAAACATACAAACACATACAATAACACATGAGATCAGCTACAATTTGACTATATGGCAAAAGCTTCCCAGCAGCAACCTAGAAATAATGTCGCCTCTCCCTTTACCTGCTCCGTTAAATTAATATGTCCACAAAAGGATCAGTTTTCCAAAAACAGATAACTGATTTAATTCTACAGAGTCCATAGAAGGAATGTAAAACTAAACTATAAGGAATGCCAACCCATGCTCCAACACTTCGAAGATTGTCAAAAAATTTCTAACTTTGCCAAGATCTAAACCAGTGATTTCAGGTTTATGTTTTCACAATGAGTCCACCTTGAAAGTTAAGAAGTCAACAATGAAGGTTCACAGTATTCCTTTGATAGGATGCCCAAGCCCCAGAACCAAAGCACGCCTGCCTCAGGAGCATCCTCACCAACACCCAGAATTGATCTCCTGGAGTCCACACTGCCTTGGTCATCATTCCATTCCCAAGTGTTCCCTGGACTGGAAAGATCCCAGATCTCTCTCCAGTGGCCTTCGTACCCCAGAATCACCAAGAAACAAGTAAAAGGGTAGCAAGTGAAAAAAACCTGTATCAGGACTGTTGATCTCCCACAAAGCTGAAGGCAGTTTATTGCCGCCTCATTTATTGCAAAATAAATCCTCCGTGTAATAACCAGAAAACAATGTGCTGCTAAATCAGGTGGAGAGCTAAATTAGGTGGAGTAGAAACCAAGAAATCTCCACTTTCCACGCTTCGTGATATTCAATCAACCATGTGGCTCTCTTATGCTTCAATTTCTTCACCTGGAGACATGATTTTTAAAGGTTTTCAATATTTCCATTTTAAATTTTGGAGAACTGGTCATGAGAAAACTTACCCCAAGACTATCCTCTCTCCTTTCTCAAAGTGTACTGGAGATGTTTCATTTCATTTGATATTGTGAAGATATCCCAAAGCTTAAAGACTGGAGAATGTCTAGAATATTTCTAGGTGCTAAAAAGATTTTACAACTCAAATTCCCCTGACCTATAGTCACCTCAAGGCACAATCATTTGGATTAGCTGGAGAAAGCAGCAGGAATAGAGTATGGGTCACAGAACCACAAAAAATGCACAGAAACACACCCAGGAATAATGTCAGCAGACAATCCACAGATAATCGAGGTTCACATCAAGGTACACCCAAGATTGTTGTTATTGTTTTGCCACATGCTTTTGAAACATCTAAGACAATGAACCAAGAAAAACATTAAGGCCTTCAGAAATGCTTTATTATTATCTCCATTCACTCCACCATCCAAATAGTAGCCAAATAGCTCCTTGAGACCAGGAAATTTCTGAATCCCACACCACTTCCTTGTCACCTGCTGAGCCCTTGGATGACACACAACAAATGCATTAGGACTGATTGAACTACAAACCCCAACATCTAGCACTTCTTTTGGTAGCCTAGAAGGGAAAATTTTGTTTTACTGGTACATTTTCCAAAATTTCACCTGACTGGCTCAAAAAGTAACCTAATCAGCTAGCCCAGCAGATTTGGGGGCAATATTTCCCTGGTAAACAGGAAACTCCCTGTGCTGTGGCCTCTACTTGGGACACTGAATCTCAAGCATAAAAAGCACAATTTTCAAAAGAAAAGAATTATATGCTTAAGAATGCAAAAGAAAATTACATTGGTCATGAGATGGTGCACTTTCATTCCTCAGAAACATTGCTTTGTTAAAATTCAGGAGTTCTTAAAGATAAATCACATTCATATTGAATGTAACTCTCATTGTTCCTGAGAATCTTAAGATCTTAGTTGCTAAGGTTTGGAGTAAATCAGCTGCAATTCAAACCAGGCCAGTCTACAGGGTCTGCTGTGGGAAAAAGAAGGGCTGAGTCTGTGATGAAGTGAAAGGTGCACGAGGGACTCAAAGACCTGAGTCGGGTCCTTGCAGCTCCATTTTTAAGCTCTGTAACCATGAGCAAATTATTGCAGCTGTCTGAGCCTCAGCTTCTGCAACTATACAATTCAATTTGTAAAAGGCTTTTGCCGGGACTAATATTTTATGGTTTCAATCAACAAGTACTCAATAATTATTTATTGAATAAATAAGTGAGTGAGTGTGTAAAATGAATGAAAAAACTAACAACTGATTTTGCCTTCAGATGCCCCTCTTGGTGGCAGAGAGGGCTTTGCTGCTGATTATATCATTTATCATTTTGTTTTCTGGAGCACAACAGCTTGAGCCTCAGTTGGAGAGGTATAAAGACGTCAGCGAACACAGACTGGCTGAGGGGAGGAGGGGAGGAGCAGTGGATATGTATGCCACTATTCAGATATACTCTCTCTTCAGGAGCTATTTTGCTGTGACTCAGAGGCCCAAACGCCATCCAGTCTTGATAGTCCATTTTAGTTTCGCTTAGGTTTTTATTGCCTCTAAACTGAGAAAACATCTCAGAGTTTAGTTAGCCTCAGGAAATTAAAATCCCCATGTGTCACAACAGATCCAGATCTGGCCCCTGTGTGGGCTGACTTTCTCCCAAAAGCCATGATGCAGAGCACGGTCTCCAGATCTGCTCACTGGTAATGGCTGCACCGTCACTGACGGTGCTTATGTAGACTGTACCCTCTTAAATTTTTCTATCCCTATCTTAGAGGCAAAGGTCTGTTATAAATCAGCTATGGTTTAAATTTAGGAATAAAAGACTTTTTTCACTTTTCTGGTATACTCTAACTTCTTAGAATATATCCAGTGCTTGACTTCTAATTGGTTTTATACCTCACTAAGTGTTTTGCTGCTGCCCACAAATAAGGAGTAAGTCACACATCTGATGGTGGGCAACAAAACTCTTTCAAGATACCCTGATTTTGCTTCTTATCAAAAAAGAAAATATGCATGTACTAGTATATGAATAAGGCATAAAAAGATACCTAAGACAAACCCAAATCTTTTTTTTTAAGAATATCTGCCTGGAAAATTAATTTAAAAAAAAAAGGAAACTGAAGAAAGCAAATAAACGGATTCTTTAATAGCTATCAATTCCTCTGGCCAATCAAAAATTGGATAGTGTTCTAATGGCTTCAGGATTATTTTATCCAGAATAAGTTAGATATGCAAGGAGGTAAATGTTGAGATAGTAGGAGAATGCTTAGGATATAAACAAAATTAGATTAATGAAGATGCTGCTGCTACAAATTCTTAAACTGACTATGTTAGTTAGGGTCCTCCAGAGAAACAGAACCAATAGGATACAAACACACACACACACAGACTGATTTATTATGAGGAATTGGCCCACACAATTATGGAGGCCAAGAAGTCCCATGACCTACTATCTGCAAGCTGCAGACCCAGGAAAGCCAGTAGTGTAATTTCAGTCAGAGTCCAAAGGCCTGACAACCAGGGGAGCCAGTGATGTAAATCCCAGTCCAAGGGAAAGAGAAGACCAATGTCACAACTGAAGTAGGCCAGCAGGAAGCAAAATGGGCAAATTCATCCTTCCTCCACCTTTTGTTCTATGCAAGCCTTCAACAAATTGGACGATATCCATCCACACTGGGGAGAGCAATCTACTTTACTGAGTCCACCAACTCAAATACTAATCCCATCTAGAAACACCCTCACAGACACCCAGAAATGTATAATCCGGACACCTCTTGGCCCAGTCAAGTTACACACAGAATTAACCATCACTCTGACTACAAGCTAAACATTTTAGCTACCCAAAGTATTCACACTCTTCTATGAAGAACCATGGACAAGAAGGAATCCCCAGTTCCTCTTTCTCTTCAAGGATCATGGGACTGAGGTGCCTGAGAATCATGGGGAAACAAAATCATCCAGTCTGATGATAATTAGTGGTAAGAATGGATGCCCCCATCAACAAAGAGGAGGCCCACCAACTGTCGGGGCCCTGCTTTCTCCTCCAACCACATTCAGTTAGGAGGAATGAAGGTCTTCCCCAGGGATATAGCTCCACCCAGTAGTCCACCACATCTACCAGTGCATAAGAACTATACAACTGGACGTGGGAAAGATACACACACAGGGTCAGGAGTCAGTCTTGTTGTCCTAAACTGAACATACAGAATGTCCCTGTGGTTCCCCCAGATGCTGCTGCACCTCTCATGTGAGCCCCCAACGTTCAGATGAAAAGCTGAGAGAGAGTGTGGTTCTTCTATAGGTAGGAGGAAGCCTATTCTTGAGCATGATTCTTCACCCTTCTAGGCTCAAGTACCCAACTTTAGCAAAGAGTTTACAACTGGTGGTCTGTAATCCAGCTGTTCTCTCCATAACTCTTTCTCTCCATGGCAGTCCTCATGGTTCAGGACTGCACACAGCTGGGTCTGCAGGTGAGCAGAGCTCTCTAAGACAGGGACAGATGGATCCCAGATGATTCTACCAATGATTTATCTGTCTTTTACTTTGCAAAGTATTAGAGTGGACAACTAGCAATTCTTAATCATAGTCTTATTTATGCTTTCTCTACCAAAAACTAAAGTCCCCAAAAGATGGAGTCAATGTTTTTTATTCAACTGTAAATTAAAGACAGATGACACTCCTGAAGGTTTAAATTTAAGTGATTAGACAATGAGCCAACTAGTAGTACTAAATCTTACTTATATTGACACATTTATGAATCCTTAACAGTTCAATGTGCTGCAATCTACAATACTCTATTAATCCTTTCTAACACTAAAAGTCATCACAAATACTATTATATGCCTCATAAAATCTCTCATCCCCTCAGTTTTTCCATCTATACAATAGGGACAAATAAGAAAATGAATATGATGTAATTTAAGACCCTAAGAAGTAAACCATTATGTACTCTGGAACAGAATTATTTTACTTTTAGAACTCAGAATAATATAATACAAGCTCAGAGCACATTCAAAACAACTGCTAAACAGGTCTAGCATTGGGATCCTTACAGTAATGTGGAAAATACCAAGCAGTGGAGCATTCTGAATTGTTGCAAAGCAGAACAGAACCCGAGTTCCTTATGAAGTCCAAGTGGTGTTTCTAAAAGCCCCCAACTGCCAAAATGTCCAAAGGCTTAGAGGCTGCTCTGTTTCCACGGTGTTTTAGTTCTTCTGCCAAAGCTCCATACTTGTATATTTTTTTCTAGGTGGTGTTTTAAATGCTTCTAACTAGGACAGTTGTATCAGTAGGTCTTACTGCTTTGTTAGTGTCATCAAAATGAAGAAGGTATGGTCTATCGCCAAGGTTGGTAGGATTGCTGTTATAGCAATATTTTAGTGTGAAATAGCCAACGTTATATATCTGATCCTGTCATCAATTATATTTTCCTCTGCTGTAAACTTGAGATAGTTTTAGTGTAAACAATTCTAATATGGATGGTCAAAGTAAATCTTTAAATTTCAATAAATTCTTGTCCTTTAAACAGATATGGAATAGACTCTATTGGTGTAATTTGGGCTAACATGATGGACGGTGACTACAAGAGATCATTTCACTTTAGTTATCTGAAATTGAGGTTGGGGAATTTGCCCATTTCATTCTGGATCATATTCTACTTACATTTAGTTGAGGAATTATAAAACTGCTATGTTTTATCAATTTAAAAAGCCCCACACTGGCCCAGTGGCGCAGCAGTTTAGTTCGCGCTTGGCAGCCCAGGGTTCGCCGGTTCGGATCCTGGGTGCCCACGGATGCACCGCTTGTCAGCCATGCCGTGGCAGCGTCCCATATAAAGTAGAGGAAGATGGGCATGGATGTTAAGCCCAGGGCCAGTCTTCCTCAGCAAAAAAGAGGAGGATTGGCAACGGATGTTAGCTCAGGGCTGGTCTTCCTTACACACACACAAAAAAAGCCCCACAGAACACAATTAGAATAGCTACAAAAGTAAATCTTCAGTTCAAAATATGAGAGGAATATAAATTGATAATTATTCCCATTCCACCTTCTTCATGGAATAATTATTTTGGAGATAATGATAATAGTACCCAGTCATTTATCTGATGGCTTCTAGGTCTATATTAGATTTTCTAAAAACTCAAATGATTAAACTAAAACTAGCTATGCAGGTACATTTTGCCTTAATCTCTTTGCCTCCTTCGATATAAGGTTTTTAACATTTTTCTCTGCATAAAACCAATGTCATCAGTGGTGTTTTTTCTTAATTTTTTAAATTTTTTATGTTTTTGGTGAGGAAGATTAACCCTAAGCTAACATCCGTTGCCAATCCTCCTTTTTGCTGAGGAAGACCAGCCCTGGGCTAACATCCGTGCCCATATTCCTCTACTTTATACATGGGACACCTGCCACAGCATGGCTTGATAAGTGATGCGTAGGTCTGCGCATGGGATCCAAACCTGCAAACCCCAGGCCGCCGAAGCAGAGCACGTGAACTTAACCACTACGCCACCGGGCCAGCCCCATCAGTGTTTTTTTTTAATTGATCTTCTATTAATTATTCTCAATTGCAGGAAGTTCATACTAATTACTAGCACTTTCTCTGAAATAAATAGTCTAAGTTAAAATTAGATGATTGAATAAGTCCTCTCCTCATAATAAGTGTTTCTCTCTCCACTCACCCATACTAAGTTCCATATGAAATCAGAATAGTAATAGTAATAAGAATTTGGTCACCCCGCCCCTCCCATAACATGAGAGCAGATGGTGGAGAAAATGTATGAGCCCACTCAACAAAGTCAAGTCATCACAGCCAGGGCATGAGACAAGACTATAATGAGCATGCACAGGCCAAGAGTAGATTATTTATCCAAAAGATGTCCCTACACCATCACCCACCTTCCAAAGTGAAGCAAGGGCTCATTTCTCACACCTCTATATCAGATCCAACACAGGAGATATAGAACACAAAACCCATTTTATCCTTACCTTTGGTCACGTATTAATAAAGTAATATTCATTAAAGTGCATTTATGAAAGAAGATTGACTACAAAGCTTTTCAGTGTTCCCAATTTCTAATGGCAGAATATCAACAGTGAAATCTTTCCAATTGCATTGAGAGATAGAGTGATTTTTCTCTAGCTTCACTGAGGTATGATTAACAAATAGGGTAAAACTCTTAAAAGTACTTCTGAGTAGTTATAGAAAGAAGACAAGATATTAGGTCAGGGGATTTTGAAACCAGGAGCTCACTGGCCAAAATCACCCAAATTGAAGGCTGACTACGATACGCATTATTTGGGGAAATTTTTTTTAGATTATATACACAAGAGGGAGTGTGAGTTGCAACAGGTCTAAGGGGTTCAGGTATAGACAGGAAATACTTCGGATAATAGGTATACCAGGGGGAAAATCTCTAAGGCTGTACTGATGAGTTAAAAGGATACACAGTACAAAGTTTTAAAGCTTAACAACTGTTTTCTGACAACTCATGAGAGACAGACAAAAACCTGACAACAGAATGGATCATCATCATTATAATAAGACAAAGAAAGTTATATAGCTGCGGCCTTCAGGCCCTTGTCAAAGACCTGCTCTCTTATTTGTTCTACATCTTTGGGATGATCTTGCCATATGCTGATGACCCCTAAATCTCCATCTTGTAGTCACAACTTCTCGCAGCCTCAGACTGCTGTCTAACTGATCTCTAGCCATCTCCCCGCAGATGTCCTAAAGGTGTGTCAGTCAATGAGTCTCACCCTGAGTGAGCTCCACCTCCCAGGCTGCCTGTCTCGGCTCATACCATCTTCTCATTTACCCAAGACTGAAACAGAAAAGTCATTTAGGAATCCACATTCGCTCAATGGGCACACCCAGGGCCTCTCTGCTCCAGGCCCTCTTCTCTGGTATCACTGCTGCCTAGTTCAGGCCTTTTCACCGCTGCACTGTAAGAGCCTCCTCATTATTCTTTCCAGCTGGTCTTCTCAGCTTCTGTCTCTCCCTTCCATTCACTCCTACCCGTGGCCACCAGACTCGACTTCCCTAAACACGTATCTAATGACATCATCATCCCTGAAAAGCCCAAAATGGCACTCCCTACAGCACAGGACAATCTACGCACAGCATTTAAATACGTTATGGTCTGGCCCCAACTTTGTTTTCCAATCTTATCTCTAACTCTCACCTTCCTTCTCAAGCACCCTACATCCCTGCCGCATTTACTATTTCCCTAATACACTGTTGGTTTTCTCACATCCATGCATTTGTGTGAGCCTTTCCCTGTGCTCAGAATGCTCTCTCCTTACATCTGTCCACCTAGAAAGCTACGGTTCATGCTTTAAGACCCACTTCAAATGTCACCACCTCTGTGAGCATATCCACAAACTTTCCTAGACAGGTGTACACAGATATCTCTGGTTTGGGTCCCCTCAGCACAACATGCTGAGCACGTCACTGTGGACTATGACCAAGGACATACTTGTGGGTCTCCTCCATCAGATCATGAGTCCCTCTGTAAGGCAGGGCCCATTTCCCATTCACCTTTGTGCCCAAGTACTGTACAGAGTGCCCAGCACATTGCCCAGAGCTCTATATGTGTGTGTTAAAGATAAATTTTATCACAAATAGCTGGTCGTGATCCTTCTTTCCCATTGCTCCTCTTCCAACAACAGCTTCTTTCTCTTGGTGACCTATAAGCATCTTCATGTACTTTTGAAAGCCAAGGTCTGCCCAGATTGGGACGAGCTTCTCTGAGCTCTCACATACTAGTTTTATTTCTTGATTTGATGGAGGATTTCATGCACTAAAGAAAACGGAGGCACAGCAGGTTGGCTCCCAAGGGTGAGCCTACCCTTACAAGCTGCCATTCCACACAGAAGGCACTGCAATGATTTGATACTGTAAACTTAATATGAAAACCTTCCTACTGCATATGATTGTTAGAAATCATTCCAATAAAAACCTTGTGGAATTCTTATCAGGAAAACTGTATTATTATCCTTAAAAAGATCACAACTTAAAATTTTTCCAATTTTGAGGAAAAACAAGAGTTTGACCAGAAATTTTCCCATTTTTCCATTTCTTCACATTTTCTGATAGTCTCCCCTTTCAGCAGCCCTGACAACACAAGAACAACTTGAAGGCAAAGTGGGTTGTTCCTGGAAGTTGGTTATTTGGCCCTACCTGGAGTCTTGTCTAAAGACTATTGCCTCACTCAGAAACATGTACTAGAGGCTTACTGGTCTCTAATAATGTTTATTACCTCTACAATAAAGTATAGCTCTCAATTCTATCCTGTCTTTTACTTTCCTTAGTTCTTATTTGCAAATCTTGTAGTTTCAAGTAGACCACCTCCACACTTCAGTATACTTTTCTTCTGGATTCCTAATGGTGTCTAATTGAGAGTGTGCTTTAAAAAAAAAAAGTTTTTTGAGTTTAATTTTTTAAAAAAATGAGGCTACCCAAAAGAACTGAATACAGGGACTCAAAGAAATATTTTGACACCCATGTTCATAGCAGCATTATTCGCAGTAGCCACAAGGTGGAAGCAAGCCCAGTGTCCACTCAACAGATGAACAGATACACAAAATGTGGTATATCCATACAACGGAATATTATTCAGCCTTAAAAAGGAAGGAAATTCTGACACATACTACAACATGGATAAACCTTGAGGACATTGTGCTAAGTAAAATAAGCCAGTCACAAAAACACAAATATAGTATGATGCCACTTATATGAGGTACCTAGAGTAGTCAAGATCATAGAGACAGAAAGGTGAACAGTGGTTGCCAGGGGCAGGGGGCAGGGGAAATGGGAAGTTAGTGTTTAAAGAGTATAGAGTTTGAGTTTTTCAAGATAGTTCTAGAGATGGATATGGTGATAGTCACACGACAATGTGAATGCACTTAATGCCACTGAACTATACACTTAAAAATGGTTAAAACATAGTGTTTTCCACAGCAACTATACCATTTTTTCATTCCCACTAATGGTGCACAAGGGTTCCAAATTCTTAACGCTATGTGTATTTTACCACAATTTTTTAAAAAAAGAAGAGCAGAACATTTGAGAACCAATAAAGATCAAAAAATAGGTAACTGACTTAAATATCACAATACTAAGTGTAATAATAAGTTCTTTTAATGATGACTCGAAAACACCCTCATATCTTGCAAAGCACAAAAAACACTTCACAAACCCACCTGGACCCGTGAAACAACTTTTTCTCAAATGATTCAAGAATCTCAGCACATTTTCTTATTTTTACGAACTCAATGGGGGTACAGAGGGATGAAGAGTGAAGTGATGGGACATGTGGCAGTTGCCACACCAACACCAACAGTAGAAGAAGTAGAACTCCTGCCCAGTCACTGTACTGGCTAAATGCAGCTCAACCCAAATCCAGAAATACAGAACACCAAAAGCATCATTATTACGGGAGTATAACGGCACAGGTAAAATATCAGAACAGAACAAAAACTGCATAACAGGTAACGGCTTTGAAACTTTAGTAACAGCTTTGGAACTTTAAAAAAGTAAATGCAGACTCAGGTTGTAGAGTAGAGTCGAGTCCTCCCTGCCCTAGTGCCACATCTCCAAAGCGCCCCTCACACTTCACTCTGGAAGACAGAGAAGTGGCGGTCCCAAGGGACAGGCCCAGCAACACCATGGCCTCCCTGCTCCTCTAGCTACATCTGTGGACTCAGAAGAAAAACTTCTGCTCCTAACTAGGATATGCAGTGTGAACACCACTCCTGACCTGTCGTAGGCACTCTCTCCTACACAATCATTTGGCAGCTGTAATGCTTTGCATTTATAAATTATCTGTACACTTATTCAGAAATCCTGTCTCCCAAACATGACTGGCCCGGTCAGACTGAAGGCACTGAATCAGAGCATCACCGAACAGCCCCAAAGCTTATGGCACGTAGTGAAAGCTGAGATGAAGCACTCGTTGCCTGAGGTTTCCTCCACTGTCCTCTGGACAACTATGCCCCTTGACTTCCCTATCATAATCCCTGGGTGCAGAAAACCATAGAGAATCATGGCAAAGCAGATCCCAGGAAAAGAAGGGGGAAACTGTTTATTAAACGTCAGGCTGAATCCACACAGATCCCAGACACCCTATGAGCAACAGGTACCTCTCCCAAGCACTGAGCTTGCAAAGTTAACCAAGCATCACCAAGCAGCCTTCAGCTGGAATCATCCCCAACACAAAACAAGTATTATATGAAGTTCAAGAAGAAAGCCTACAAAGAAAAACCCCAGTGGAAACCTCCAACGGTCCCCTTTTGTGTTGTTACATTACACAATTTATACACTGGATCTCTCTTCTCCCTCTGCCTTTCCTCTTCAAATCCTGTCGCCAATCCCCAATCCTGTCAACATCTCCCTCTGCCCACACTCATTATATTTCCAAAATGATTTTTCCAAGTTAAATGAACTTCACATCTCATTCTCTACTGCAAATGCTCTTAACCTTTTTGGAGGTCAAAATTTTACTGAGAATCCCATCAAAGCCCTCGCTTTCTCTGCAGGAATAGGCACAATTTCAAGGAATTCACATATTTCCTGGGTCCTCTGAGGGTTAAAAACTTCTGTCCCAGTGGCTGCCTCCTTCCATTTCCTTTCTGCACTGAATTTGAGAAACACTCAGGCAACCTACCTCCATTTGTAAGAATTATGTAACTCTAACAAATTTCAAGAATCCATAAGGATTCCTTTTGAAGGGATGGCCCATCCACCTCGCTGATATCAAGACTCTAAGGAGAGGTCATCTCACATAGGCTCAAGAGATTCAGCCAAGTGACACACAGCAGCCCTGAAGGACTCCCCCCACCCCGATTATGATATCTGCTCCCTGTGACTGCCCTCACACATGTACCAATGTGACTTTGTGGGGACCGCTGAGACTCAGTCTGTTACAACTGGCATCAGTTGCCACAGGCAAGTCATCACAAGAACCTGACCTTGGTAAATACATTTTACACTTGAGTGCTGTTCATCTGGGTGACACCAAGTGGGGGACAGGGAGGCAGGAAGACAGGCAGAGACAGTGCCAGAGTGTGCTGCCAGGCACTGCCCCCCACCCCACAAGCTGCAGAAGCTGCAGAAGCTGCCTCATCCACAAAGAGAAACCGAGCCCAAGATGCCAAATTTTTGAGCTGCTGCTGAGAATCCCATAAAAAGCAATGCTATTTCTAACCTCCTGCACCATGGAAAAATACACACGCCACCAAGCAACCCAGAAACTCTGGAAGGTTTATTTTTATACTCTTCCCCACGCCCCCCACCTCTACCTCCCCCACAAAATTTTTAGGTGGAAAATTTGCTAGCTTTTTAGCAGTTTGACACTACTGTGCTAGGCACTGACTAATGAAGCTGCTAGCATGTTTGATTTTAAAGTGAAATGTAAAGGTGTTTTTCTGATACAACTCTGAATGTCTACTTAATAAGAAAATAATATAGTCTGATAATAAGACAGAATCCAACAAATGAGCAGAGAAAATTCCCAAGTTCCCAGGCCACAGACAGAAATGACAGAGTTTCTCTTCCCAGCCTCTAAAGTGGTGTTCCTGCCTGCTGGCCTTCCTCTCTGCACTGCTGGCTTTTCCTAACTCAGAATTTGCATACAGCAACCCTGAAGTCCTTGCTGAGTTTCATTTTTTCTCAGTGCCACTCTTAACCTTAGAGTTGAAGAATGAGGGGAAAGCAGTGAGAGGGAGCTCAGATGTGAGTCCACTGACTCTGCATAGACATGGAGCAGGCGGGAGGGAGGAAGGAAGAGGAGTGAGAGGAGGTGGGAGGCCCTGAATGAGGCCTAGAGAACCCAGAAACTCTTCTAGAAGCCAAGGGGGACCCAAACTAGTCTACCTGGGATCTGTCCTAGGACCCCTCCCACTGGGAACCCTGGAGTCACTTCCCTGATGACAACCTGCAAGGCCAAAAAGGCACCAACCCACCACTAGTGGCCCGGCTTCTCACACAGATGGGAAGTCTTAGTGCAGCCCCTGAACAATCCTAATCTAACTATAAGGCAGAGTTTAAATCCTCCTTCAAGTTAGGGAATCCCCAGCACAACATGGTCGCTTACACCAAAGCTCTGAATGTTTTTCTTTGACCACATTTTCACGGTTTAATCTATTTTATGGTACAGTGTCAAAGATACATCTGGAGAAAATAAGCATTATTTTATTTACCAGTGTAGACAGCAGGGACCTACACTCAAAGATGATGCTTCTCCCAGCATACTGATCCTCTTTGATTTACCTTAAAAGTTTAAATTTAACACAAAGACAGGAAGTTCAGGTAAAGGATGCATCGCCTGTATCTAAGGTTATTTTTTAATTGCTGGAGCATCTCCCCACTGGGACCGCAGGTCTCACAATGGAAGACTTTCACATGGCTCCCTGGTCCTCTCCAACCACTTCAGACCCCTTAAGGACCTTGAAGGAAACCAAAAGGGAGGTGGGATTTTCCCCAGCTGAACCTGTCTCATCTGTGCAGAGAGCCAACCAGATCTAAGTCTGAGGTTTCATCCTCTCATGAAGAGGACAGAAAATGGTACAAATAGCTTAAATTAATGATTTCTTCACCTACATTCCAGCAGCTTTGTGCTCAATCGAGTCAACAGCACCAGCACTCCACCACACCTGGCTCTAGCAAGATGCCTCACGAAATTCCTCAGTAAACCTCCTTAGTCCTGAAAGAAGACAGAGATCTGTGCCTCTGCTCTCTCTCTTCCTCTGGTCTTGCCAGCACATGGTCCTTGGGTGAGAGCTAGCATTTGGATGGAAAATAATAACTGACATTTTATGAGTTCCTACTGTGCATCAAATGCTGAATTAGGCATCTTCACAATAATTCCACAAGATAAATATTATCCCACTTAAAGATGAGAAAAGCTAAGACTCAGAGAGGGTTAGGACTTGCCAGAGTAACAATGTGAATAAAAGTGGCAAGGACAGAATTTGAACCAAAGGCCATGTTTCTGCCTACACCTTACAAATGTGATATGACAAAGAGACATCTTTCTTCAGATTTATCAAAGAGGTTAAAATTCAAAAATACATTTAATAACAACCTAGACACCGGGACCCAACCCCATTTTAAAACCAAGTTCAAGAAAATCCACTGTACAGTAAGACAGGCACATTCCGCAGTTAATGTAAAAATCCAGACCTCCTTGGGCCTTCCCAGCCAAGCAGATGGAACAGAGTGGTAATGCCACCTATCCATCTTATCAGCACTTAGGAATGTCTCACGGTCCAGCTGTGAGCTTCAAGGGACAGAATTTTACAAGTAACGGAGCAAATATAAATTCCAGGACAGTCAGCTCTAAGAACCTATTTTAGAGGTGCAAAAGTTCTTACAACATCTCAGAATCCAAGTATGTACCTGACAATGATCCGAGATGCACAAAGCAACATGTAGTTCTGCAGACAGGGGTCTGTTCTTTAATCACTCTGATGTTCAGAAGGAGCAATGTAGTTTTGTATTTAACTTAAAATCCACATATAGTAATGTAGTCAAGAAAAATTTTTCCATTACCAATTTTGAAAGTTGCTTAAAATAGCTGACAGAATGAGATAACCCCATACATGGAGGAAAATCAGGTACTAATGTAACTTGAAAGAAGTATTTCTATTTTTATCAAAAATTTGTAAATCAAGCTGCACAGTCCTTAGGGTCTAGTGGTTTGTTCAGTTACCCAGTAAAATTTTACTTGAAGACAGTTCTTATTTTTGGTGAGTGAAATCAAAGAGGACTGTATCTGAGATGATGAAAGAGAAACTAAACTGTGCCCACACTGTCTTCAGCCCTGGTAGAGATGAGTTGCCACCTCCCAGGTTAAGCTGGTGGTGGATGTGCCAAATTATGGAAGAAAAATAAGGCAACTCATCAACACTCACCAAGTCAGGAAGATAGGGGATTCTCAAACATCATACTGTCCCATCAGGTAATAAAGAATCACATGAATGAGAAGTATTTCATCAGTCACCAAACATCCATGAAGTGCACAGCCTGAGTGCTCCCTATGAAAGCTTATCACTCACCCTGTGAGAGCCTATCAAACGGGCTCCAAGTTTTCAGATATCTGATAGTGAAATTCACTTAAGAAAGAAACACATATGAACTGCACACACTCAGCAATACAGAGGAATTGCACCCAACACTAAGGTGTGTGGTTTGTTAGATACTGCATGCTTCTTAGCACCTACAATTTTAGGAAGGTTCCAAACTGTGAAAAGTTCTTTTCAATTCAAGAGTCTGTATGCCTCAGTGAAGAAGTGCATTAAATCTCTCCTGATTCTCCAACTGACTCATCTATTTCCAACCGCAACCATAAATAAAAAGGCTTGGATACGCTGAGAGAGCCTCCAGGGGGGATATTCACCAATTCATTTCATTTAACAAAAGTTTTATTGAACTCCTCCCATGCACCCGGCACTGTTTTAGGGCCTGGAGGGAAAAATAAGTGGGAAGGAGGGAGATTCTTGCCCTTATAAAGTTTACATTCTAGTAAGGAATTTAGCATAAATAATGAGTCATACCATGTTAAAAATTTAGGAAAAAGTTGCACTTTATATTCTACAGACTTTCTTACTTTCCTGAAGACTCTCATATTTTTCTTCATTTGATGTTCCTTTCAGCCCGGCAATTAGGCAGGACAGGAATCACTTAAGAGTTGACAAAATAGAGTCACAGAGAGGTGAAGAGGCATGCCTAAAGTGAAAAACTGGTGGTGGGCAAGCTGAAGCAGGGTAGGGTGCTCCTGGCACCCTCCCAGCACCTTCACTGACTGCCCCCCCCCACCACTGGGGCTGGCTCCAAATAGAGCTTTGGTTCTGAGGATGTCCAGAGTCGACCAAAATACATAGGTGTCTAAGCTTCTACTTCCAGATATCCCAAGGTGCGGCCACTTAAACCTCACCCTCCAAAAAGAAACACACGGGTACACAAACGTGCAACCAAATGGAGTAAATTAGGAGGTCAACCTCCACTTCACAGTGCAGACCACATGTGCTACCAATACAGAGAAAGAAAAACTTTGCCCACTTGATGCCACAACAGCTGAGAGAAAGGAACTGATATTTATTTAGTGTGTGCTATATGCCAGGTGCTGCATTGAGCACAGCAGCTCTTTTATGTCTCATGGCAATGCAATTATTATCCCCATTTTATGAAGCAGGAAACCAAGCAAAACAAAGAATTTAGAATGAGAAATAAAGAATCCCATTTCTCACGGACCTTAAATGTTTTTAAGCATCTGAGCATTAAATCCTCAAGCTCAGCAATAAACACAAGTTGGTACTGTAAGGTTATTTTTCTTCAGGTATTTTATTAAATCTAGAAATATGTATTTTATATATATTCACAGCCCACTGTGAATTTATTCGCCTATTAAACAAAAAAGAAAAGTCACATTTAATCTGATATCATGCAACTTTCCTCCTTTCAGAAAAAGCTAAATTAGTAAGAAAGTTTTTGCATCTAGAAGTTGGTAAGACTTTCTTGAGAGGAACACCATCTCAGAATGGTTAGTGCTGTGACAAGCTCTGCTTCATAAACATTATCAAAGAAAAGAATCTTAAGTCTACTCACCTTTTAAGCTGTATGAAAACTGACGTCAGTTCTTGAAAATGATCCAATCAGGACACAGCAGTTTGATGTTACAAACATAGAGCTTAAACTGCCAAAAGAAAAAAAAGAATTTCAGTGAACTGTTTATTGGTTTCTCTTACTGCACCATCCCCTTCCCCAAGTTCCAAAAACTATTTGAGGACTGTCACAATAAAAGGCACAACTGTCAAAATGAATAAAAAAGGAATACAAAGATAAACATCAAATAATAAAGAGACAGAAGAGAGAATCAGAGCAAAAAATCTGGGGTAAAGGATGTGACTGAACTCGGGACAAAATCCCCCTACCAGCTCTCCAGCAGCCACAGAGGCACCAAGTTCTCATGTTCCAATCAAAGGATACATACTTATTCCTCCAAACACACAGGCCTTTTCTTCAGTGAAAGGCCACAAACAAATAATGGACAATGTGGATTTGGAGGTTTTTTTAATTAATCACAGACATCCTAAGTATGGCTGTGAACAGACCGTTTTCTTTCTTAACAATCCAAATTATCTTGCAACCACACGGATCCACCTGATCCTTAACTGGAAAAGAAGGTAGGCCCAGTGGCACCTTTTTCCTCCCATGAAATATATGTCTGATTTTGTGAGAGCAATACTGACCCCTGCTTACTGAAGATCTAGCTAAAGTGATGACATCCATAATTCTGTCTGCAAGGCTGTCTTAACACCTGTGCTCTACCCTGTTGGTAGAATGTCCTCCCGTTTGGTGCTCCAGACTTTGTCCAGTTTCAGTTCACACAATCTGTCACCAGCATCCTCATCCCAGCTTGATGAGTATACTCTGTGTGCATCACACCATTCCGGGTCACATCAGGTGACCGCCTCGCGCCTTACAAAGCAGTTTCAGGTAAACTCAGTCAGCTGTGCCTCAGATACCACAAGCAACTCTCAGCACCCAGCCTGCCAATGTGTAGGATTATACTCTTGTCCAAGGTTGAATAAGCCACCATCTGTCTAGCTTGTGTGCTGCAGTGTACTCTCCAGGAGACTTGTCCCTCAAAGCACGTTCCTGCCATTTGTCACTCCAGAGTGATCAGCCAGTGCTAAAACATCCAGATAAAAAATGACTGTGTCTAGCCAGATGATCCTGTGAGATTCCTGTGGAGGTCCACCCCAAACACATGAGCCAAACACACCGCTGTTTTTATGTAACTCCTTCCTATCAATATTGTGAACCTACAAACAATACTTTCTTCTCCTATTTTCTACCTACTGAAAGAAGAAAATAACCTACTTCTGGTTTTCCAAATGATTGTTTTTATTTCTTCACTGGGACTGCTCTCATCAGTCTTCCTAGGACTCAAATATTCAGATTTCTTGGGAACAGAAGCCAGAGGAATAATCAGAAACGTACTGTGGTGGGCAGAATTCTAAGGTGACCCTCAAAGGGTCATATCTTTGTATAATCCCCTCCTCTTGAGTGTGGGAAGAACCTGTGACTTGCTTCTAGCCAACAGAATATGGTGAGAGTAATGTGATGTCACCACCTTAATCATATGCTTTATAAGGTATGCTATATGAGACTCCATCTCAGCAGACTAGAGATAGAGAGACTCCCTTTCTGGCTTTGAAGAAGTGAGCTGCCATTTTGTGACAGGGCCTGTGGTGGAGCCATATGGCAAGGAAATGCAGAGGCCTCTAGGAGCTGAGAGCAGGCTTCCATCTGACAGCCAGCAAGGAAACAGGGACATCAGTCCTACAGCTACAAGGAAATGAATTCTGCCAACAACCTGAATGAGCTTAGAAGTGGATTCTTCCCCACTCACACCTCCAGATGAGAACAGAGCCAGGCCAACACCTTGATTGCAGTCTTCTGAGATCCTGAGCAGAGAACCAGCTAAGCCATGCCCAGACTCCTGACCCATGGACACTGTGAGATAATATATGGGGATTGGTTTAAGCCACTAAATTTATAGTAATTCGTTATGCAGAAATAGAAAATAAATTTAATTTAGTAATTAATTATAGAAATATATAAAACACATATGTATAGTTTATGCATACATAACTGGCACATCAGAACAGCCTTCCCTACCTGCCTCATCCAACCATAAGTGAAAATTCATTTCTCCTACTTGACTATGAGCTCCTTCTGGGCAAGAACCACATCATCATCACCCTGGCACCCCCAAGACTTTGCAGAGTATGTGACACATGGGAGGCCCTTAACATTTTTTTTAATAAGCCAAATTAAAAGAATTATGATTTGTCAATCTCTAGTTACTGCAATAAGGCCAAAGCAACAGAATTTGTGCAAGCCTTCAAAGCAGAGCTCAGAACCTCAAAATTAATTTCAAAATAGGTGGAAAACACTTAGCCTCATGCTCTACCTCCAAATGATGAATACACAATTTCTCCAGTACTGGTTATTTCATTTTACCTGTGAACCTGAGTCAGTGCTTAGAAATGTTGCTCAGCCATTACTACTTTTGCCAAATATCCATGCCACTTCTCTGGCATTCGGCTATCTAACAGCTGAAGGTTAAAAACAAAAAAATTCCCTAAGAAATTTTCCAAAGTAAGAATTTGTGACTTGTTCTTAATTTTCCATTCATATCAATAATTCATTACCAACCAAAATGGAAAAACCTGTATAGGTCAAATAACTCAGTTCTAATTTTGAAAGAAAATGCTAATCCAACTTCTTGATAACCTATTTCAAAAGTTCTTTAAGATTTTTTATTTTCAAACTGATGATTTTTAATTCTTGTAAGCAAGATTTTATTTAAGCTGTTTAAAATGAAAGTTGAATGCATAAATATATTGTTTCTGCTATCCTTAAGTGATAAATTGTTTATTACAAAGAAGATTGTGACTAAAGTTTTGTCTACTTTATATTTCGAAAGGATGGATATAATAAAAGGGATATTTTAAAATATTCAAATCAGTTAAATTACTTGAGAGTACACAATAACTTCATTCATTACAGAAACATATCATACTCTCCTAAAATCTATATTCAGGATCTTATTATATATTCTCACTCCCTCATAAGTCACTCAGCAAACCTCAACATTCTCTCCAAGGTTTATCCCCTGGTGCTCAGCCTCTCAGGCAGCAGAGTTCTCACACTCATGCCAAGAAAAACTAAAAACACCAGTTCCATGACATACGAGACAGAGAATTTCAATAAACCCACCTCTTCTTCTCAGCATAATTTTAACTCTCTTGGCTCCACCTCTATGTATGAAAACAGCCAATGACCCACAGCAGGGAACTGGAGGGGTCACTGAGCTCACCCCTCCCTCTGCAGAGGAAGAAACAAGCCTAGATGATAGACCCCACCCAGTTTCCACCGTCAGTTCTATTAAGTGCATGCCTTTTCCATAATCTCACAAAACACAGCTCAACACCAAGTCCAGTGCTTCAAAGAAAGAAGATTGAGCATCAATATTATGCCCCTCCAAAGGAAGTTAAGCCTTCAAAAGAATGGTTCACTCAAGAAAGACGCTGAAGATTAATTAATAATCATAGGCGCTCACAGAAGGTGCTGGCAGAGTTCCTCATATACATACCATACCCTGCTGCCAAAAGCATTTGAGGAATCCACACATGGCTTTCCAAAGTGATAAAATATGGTCCTGTCGGGCTGATGATCTCACTAGCCCCAAACCATCTCCTGAATGCCATGTTCCTGACACATTTCCAGCACTTTACACAGCACTGTAGATTCAGTGGCTTCAGTTTGGGAACCATGAACTGGTGACAGGCAGAGCAAGAGGTAGAGTGCAGGTATTCCTGAAAAGTAACATGCAGCAAGGACCTCCCTCGCACCAAGAAGGGGACACATGAGCTGCAAAGACTGAAAAATCAAAACGGAAGTGAAGTACATTTATTCTCAACCTTCACAACATTCTCACTTTCTCTTTAAGGTAAAAGAAGACGTTTGTTTCGGACAAACGTTAAGAGAGAAACCTGGCTGCATGCTTCCTTCCTTTCTCTGAAACAGGACTGGCTCCAGCTGGTGACTGGGTCCTGTGAAGTGGAGCCATTTAAAACACCATGATGCCTGGAGACAAGGGAGAGAGCCATTTCATGGAAATTATAAATTGGGATGGGAAAACACACAAAGTAGTAGGTAATGTACTTTAGCGTACAGAAAGAGATTGAGGAAAATAAAAAACAGAGGTTCCCTTCCCAAAACTATTCTTGCTCTATGTCATTTTTCAGAAACGTCGAGAGGATCCTTAAGCATGAACCTACACTCCTACCCCAGACGCAGTAACACGCATAGATTTTTGCGTCGTGTCATTTTCACGACAAAAAATGTATGGGTGCATTCATTCAACCTATAAATGCCGCACGGATTTTGTTGTGATATCCTTCTCTCCTGGGGCTGAATTATTTCAGAGTAAACTGATGCCAAGAAATACTGACCAGAGGTGTGTCTCTGCAGCCCAAGTGCCCAGTACAAGGATCTGCTCTCTCACTACCTGAGCTTGTCCCGGGGAAGGGCCGGCTGGCAGGTAGCACCGCCAGCAGCCACCCTGCAGAGCCCAGGGTGAGATGCAAACCACCCTCTGCAAAGCCCACGGCGGTGTGGACACACGTAGGGTCCAGCCGCCCGACCACCACAAGTTTGACAAGTTTCTTAAAGCATCGGCAACCATTCCATCAGTGCCTTTCAAAACACGGTGAGGGCGTCTTTGGGCAACTCCCAGCAGACACTAAGTCGTCCGGCAGGAAGGAGAGGGATCTCGAAGCCAGGCGCCGTCTGTCCGCTGTCTGGCTTACTTCTAGCAGAGTTTTCCGTTCCCAAAATAGAAACGAGGGACCTCTTCAAAGCAGATGCAACAGTGAAACGGTCCCATTCCGCGTGCCAAGAAGAAATAAGGCATGGCGACGGCCACACCCACAAATCATCCATTCTGGAGCACAAAGGACCAGACAAGGGGCCTTTCCTGAAGGACAGCTGAAGCGGCCGGCCTCTTGAAAACACCTGGTCCCCAAAAGCCCCTCGAGGGTGCGTTGAATGGACGAAGGCAGTCTAAGCGGGCTCCCACACATGCCTCCTCTCGGCCTCCGAGGTCTGCTCTGACTGGGCAGCGGAACAGCCAACAGACTTGCAGAGAAAAGGCCCCACACTAGGGCTCTTCCCAGTCTGCCTTACCCTTCAACCAAGAAAATCTTTCAGTCAAAGCAAAAACAGTCCATCTGCCTAAAGCTAAACAACACAAAGGTTTCCTATCTTCCCTGCTCTTTTGGCTTGAGTTCTTCAGCCTGCAAAATTCAGAAGCTCCTCTCCTAAGCTTTATAAAGGCCAGAACCATCTGCGAGGAAACTAAGACAAACCCACCCTCAGACTACGGTTTACTGCGACGCAGCACCACAGCCAACATGGCGGCCAGGATCCTTCAGGACTACCTGACGCAGCTTGCGCACGCGCGCACGCACACATACGCACACAGATGCACACAAGCACGCACGCAGAGGGGCGCTGACACATACATACATGCTTGGAAAACCTGAAGATGGGATGCTTCAGAATCCTAAGCGAGAGAAGTAAATGTTCCAAAGCATAAAGGGGGAAAAAGTTTTAAACAAAGCTAGAAAGAGCACCTTAAGAAAAAAAAAAAAAAGGACGATTTCTTTTAAGTGGCATTCAAGTCCAACAGCAAATAGTTTCCTAGTTATTTCCAAACTCAAGGGAAGAAAGACAAAGATCAACATCTCCACAAAAGATCATAAAGTACTTGAAAGGAATGAAAAACTTGACAATGATTGGAAGACATCAAGATGTTTTTTGCTTCTTATGCAAGCAGTACTGTCTCCTTTCCCAGGCATCCTGGAAGGAGTTCTCAGGGTCAAATTATACTCTTTAAAGCATACTAGCAAATAGAGCACACATCCAAATAAAGATGTTACCATATCTGTTACAAGCCAAAATGGGAATCACTCAGTCACAGCGGCAGGAACTCCATGAGCACGACGACTGGGCCATGTGAAAGAGCCACAGATGCAGCCTGCCTTGGGTTCAAATCCAACTCCACAGCTTACTGCCTGCATAACCTTGGGCAACTTCATCTCTAAGACTCAGCAGCTAACAAATGAAGATAAGGCTATCTACCTTGCAGGTCATGACGGAGAGTAAGAGACAGTAGAGGCCTTAGTATTTTACCATAAATATTAATATAGTAAATGATATAAAGAGCAGCATTGCTTCTGATCAGAGAAAACATGCTGCTAATACATATGACTCATTCCAGAAGTACCTCCTCCCAAAAGCCCTCCTGGGTTACTCCACCCTCCACAGTCCTCCTCACTCAGTTTCTACAGCATTCCTGGGCTGTCTGCACATTCCCACTCTCATGTTTACTCAGGATTCCTCCATGAGAATACCAACCCTTGAGGACAGGTCTCATAATTTCTGGGGTTTTTTATACAATCTACTCCCTTCCCTGCACCCCACCAACTACATGTATCTCCATAGCTGGCATTCTCCTGAATAGCAGCCTCAGAAGAAGGCTTGAGGCAAATACCACCTTTCATATCTTACAAGCTCTCACACTCAAAGAGCTCAAGCCCCTTCCCCTTGTGTGAGTGAGGAAGAAATCAAAGAGCACAGAAATGAAAGGTCTTGACCTAGTTATGCAGGTGGGTCAAGTCCCAAAGTGCACAGACCTGGGCCTCTTGCCTCCCCCTGGAATACTCGCTCTCCCATTGGCATCTGTTTATCATAGTGCCCACTTCATGGGATGAAGCAATTCTACTGGCATTATAAAGATAAATGTCCTAATGACCCGCATATCCTACCACACAGCGCTGGGCCTTGGGGCCTCAATGGTCATCAGACAGCAAGGCAGACTTGCTTCAAGTGACAGCCCCGCACACCCAGGATTCGGAGCTCCGGCCCAAGTGTTCTGTTCTCTGCTCTTTTTGACCTTCTGTTTGGACACAATTATGACAAGAAGAAATCAAACAGATAAAAGTACTCAGGCATCTTGGTCATTCATTTCTAGGTAATAATAATAATAACAATAAAGCTAATGTTCATTTAACATTTCCTCAGTGCCCAGCCTGGCACTTTACACATGTTTTCTCATTTAATCCTCACAGCAAACTTGTAGGGATGTTATTAGTATCCTCAGTTGACAGATGAGAAGACCAGACTCTAGAGAATTTAGGTAACTTGTCCAGGATCACACAGCTATTAAGAGGCAAAGCTAGGATTTGAACTCTATTCTATCCTACAAGCAGATCCACACTGCAATCAGAACAAATGGTTATAACAAGAAATGAAGCATAACTGAGGTATCAAAAAATGCTCTGTTCTTGGGAGTTCCTTTGAAAACTAAGGCATATTTTTATCACAATATTATCTTCAAACCCAGACTTTATTATTCCATTTGGAAATAGCAACAAGTCATTCACCAATAAGCAGACTTCTTTCAGATCCTTTTGGTCATTTCCATGAACACTCCACAGGCAGAGATGAACGTGGATGTTGTGGAACCATGTTGGCAGACGAGAGTCCTGACCCCTACAGACTGGCGCAATGGGGGGCCACAGCCAACACTTCTCAGGAGCCACAGCAGACAGTCTCAGGCTGGCGAGGCAGCAATGTTTTTGAAGACCTGTTATGTCCCAAATTTTCTACCATATGCTATCAGAAAAGAAAAAGAACGTAAGTTGTTATTTCTCTGAAAATCTAAAATTTAATATGGGAAACAGAACAAACATAAATAAATCTGTGCTGTTATAATAAAATGTCAAGACTATTTCTCATAAGCCAAAGATAAAAATTGTTATCAATATTCTATTGACCTCTATTAATATTTTACATTAAATACAGACCCAACTCTCCATAGACAGCTGTTTCTGTGTGCTGAACCCCTGGGACTGTGAGGGAGTAAATGCTAAATGCCAGGAAGAGACCTGAGAAGTCACTGTGTCATGTGAGGTGTAAAGAAGAAACCCAAGTATGTCAAAATCTACACTCAAACTCATTCAACCATGCAATCCGCCGGCAGGATGTATGAGCACCCACTAAGTGCCAGACACAATTCCAAGTTCTAGGGGACATCAGCAGGCAGAACAAAAGCGGAGAGTTGAGCAATGAACCTACTCAACTCATAAATTAAGTAGTTTGCTCGAAAGTGGTAAGTGCCATGTAGAAAGGCAAGAGTAGAGCAGGGCGGGAGACAGCCAGCGCAGGGCCGAGGGAAGCGGTGCCGGAGAAACCTCCCTGAGAAGGCAGTATCTGAGCCAAGGCTGGAAGGATGCAAGGGGGTTGGACATATGGGTGTTTGAGGAAGAGCAGTCCAGGGAGAGGTCCAGGAAGAAGAAAGCAGGGTGGCTGGAGAGAGTGAATGAGGGCAAAAATATCAGGAGATGAAGTTGGAGAGGCCATGGGGGCCCCAGGGGCTTGTAGGCAATTGTAAGGACTTGGCTTTTACTCAAGAGAAATGAGGAGCTATTGAAAGAGTCAGGCATTCATTCAACAAGGACTTACAAGATGCTAAACAGGCCAAGCCCTGTGCCAGATTCTGCTGAAGACATGAGAAGAGGAAGAAGGTTGAGAAGAGGCAAAAATTGGACTTTTCAACCTTCAATGGTAGCTAAGGTCTTCATTCAGTAGACTAAGTAATCAAGAGTACACTCCAAGCTTTATGTGGGAACCTGGAAATGAGCATTCTATGGGCTCAAAGGATGCCTCTCCATCCTTTACTTATGCATAGATACTGAGCATTACCGTGGTAACGCCAAAGATACAGAAGATCCTAAAGTTGTCTAAATCAGCAGTGAAAAATCAAATTAAGTTCAAAATCATTTTAGTCTTGACTATACCTCATTGGATTCTAAATATTTAAATCTATAATGGTATTATGATAGCCCGAAAGTAACGTCTTTCTCCTCCATTAAACTACATAGACTATATTTTTTTAATACTTCCTCTGTAACTCCCCCGTAATACTAGTCAGTTGTACTTTCAAGCATTTTTAATGCAATATATATGTGTGTGTGTATATACATACCTACATATATATGCCTATATGCATATATATGAAAATGCGTATATATATACATATATAAATATATATACGTATATACATATGTGCACATATACTGAGTTATGATATTAAGTATCTGTATATACACATACATATCACATATCACACAAACTTTTTTTTTTTTTTGGCAAAGTTAACATCTGTTGCCAATCTACCTCCTATTTTTTTTCTTCCTTTTTCTCCTCCAAAGCCCCAGTACATAGTTGTGTATAGTTGTAAGTTCTTCTGGTTCTTCCATGTGAGCCACCGCCACAGCATGGCTACTCTCAGACAAGTGGTGTGGTTCCACGCCTGGGAACTGAACCCCAGCCACCAAAGCAGAGCATGGAGAACCTTAACCGCTAGGCTATCAGGGCTGGCTCATGCATAACTTTTTTAAAGTTTCTAAAAACAATACTTAGCCTTACTATGTGAACTACATTCTACCGTCTCTTCTCCTCTCTATTGCAGGTCACTTTTTTAGTGGTTGTAATCTACTAAAATGATTTCATGACCTGCCAATAAGTTGTGACCTGCAGTTCTAAAACACTGGTCTAGGCACTCAAAATAATTATGGCACTTAATTAAATAATAACTATTAATGAATTAACCCACATCACAACATCAGTTATCCCCCCTTTGTCCACCCACCTTCCCAGCCTGCAGAGAAAAGCAAATTCTAGTCTACTAGTGAAACTTGAGGGTGTCCTGAAGGGTGATTCTTCAAAGCACAGCCCTGCAAGACTCATGGACTAACCAGAAAGCAGTTCTCTGCTGAAGTTGAAGAGAATTCACCCCATCTGCACTATCTGTGCAGAAACTTTTCAAATAAAGTCTGGGATCCAGCATTCTGAAATAACTTAATGAAAACACATTCTACTCCTACAGGATCTTTGCCTTCAGCTTACAGTGCTTTGATAAACTTACAAATGGTCATTAAAATAGGCCCAGTATGAGCACTACTTTGCACTCTAGAGCAGAGCAGATTCAGAATCAGCAGGTCTGCAGTGAGTCCCAAGATTCTGCATTTCTAACAACTTCCCAGGGGATGCCAATGTGGTGGTCCAGTAACAAAGTGCTAGACAGCCCTGGGTCGTTTATAGATCAAGGTAGCCCTCCTTAGCCCCCTAATAATGTGTGTTCACACACACAGCAGACTCCTCAGCAGAGAGCACCTGTTGTAAAGGCAGGTGTTTAGGTGACATCCACAAGCATGTTAATGTGGGCTTCAGCTAATGGCAGCCCATCACTGGTGGTGATGGAAATGGGCATCTGAGAAGGGAGGAGGACAAAACACCAGTGAGGGAGTAAAAGAACTCAGAGAGGAAATCAACTTGGGAAGCAGAACCAAGCCTAGTGCAGCAACCTGTAAACTGCCCCAGGATGAAAAGAGAACATCTATTTGGAAGTAACTACATATACCACCAACTGGGATACACTAAAAGTGAGCCATGTAATGTCAAATGGGCTTGCTAAGGCTCCAGCAGGCTGGAAAACGTATATTGATGATGAAACCATCATTCGAAAAAATGTCCATCTACCCTATTTTATTTGAAAGGAACACAAATGCTCCAAATATTCCCACGTCAATTGATCATTTTAATTGAAAATAGATACATGCTTCTACTACCTCATTAGAGGTCAAGTTCAGAACACAAAGATCGTCTGACTGTAAAGACCATCATTAGCCAATTGCTTATATTCTATTAGGTCACAGGGGTTTTTTTAATTACCACATTCCTCTTCATTTTACACCATTCTTAGAAAATACTTCCCAGCATTTTTTTCCACAAGATCATCAAAAAATAACTATTGGAATTCTACCCATTCGGAGGCCACTATTAAATAACTAAAGTCTGTACATGCCGGTCTACACGCTACTGAATCAATAAGGGTAAAAATAAAATTCCAGAAAAAGCAAAACCTACACTCGTAGAGCCTTCTCTTATTTGAAACCATGCAGTCTTTCCTCATTCTTGTGGGTTTCATTAAACTAAGAAGCACAGGACACTGTAAACTGATTTGCTAGTTTCCATACTTGCTGCCAAATTTCCACTTCTGCAAAACCAATTTAAATCAAAAAAAAAAGGAAAGCTAATCTTCTAGTTCTTCACATGGTCCAATTTATTCAGAAGTGGGATAAAAAGTTGGAAGAAAGGAAATCAGCCGTTGGCAAATAATGCAAATGTTAATTTATTGTCTTTATTTTGTAAATTGCTACATTGTCTCAGAATCATTTCCTCCTCAGAGTTCTGGAAAGTTTTTAAATGTGGACACTGCCAAACAATGACCTTGTTATAAGCCAAAGTTTAGTTATTTTAAGGAATTTACTACCTTTTAGCCAAAGGAGTTCTCATGAAAATCCTTTCAAACCACTAACTTTGTTAAGAATTTTTACAGGTTTACAATTTAATACTGCATAGCTTCCAAACATTTTAAGGTTTTACTTTGTGCAGTAGTTTAGCCTTTAAGAAAGCAGTACAATCTAAAATTAATGACATAGGTAAGAGAAAGGGAAGCTAACGGGGAAAAGCATGAAGTGACTTGAGCGCAGCAACACTACGTTACAGGGAAGTCAAGCGAACGGCAGGATGCAGCCTGTGCAGTATGCTTCAGCTGCTGGGCACTAGACAGAAGAGTAATTTTGAAAGCATAACATTTTACATCCACCGACTTATTAAAATATCTCCCCTCCTCAGTGTCTTCAATAGTAAACACAGATATGCACATAAAGACCAATAAGCACCATGTTTTCAGATCCTCAGATGAAATTAAGTCCACTTAGCCAGAATCCAAACAACTGGGAAATTCAAATAACTGGAATTTTTGTGAGAAGGAAAATAATTACAACCACAAGACCTTAATACACGATATCATTGGTCAACTTCCCAATTACAATGGCTGCCAGGACCAGGAAGGAGAGGGGAGAGGAAGAAGAGGGGTCAAGCCAAGAGGAGAAAGCAAGAGGAAAGGGACCAAATGGGAGAGGCAGCTAAAGGAGGAAACTGAGGGGTAGGAAAAAAATGGACTGAGAGGAAAGGCACAGTCAGCACCATCTGCAACCTATAACAGAGATACAAAATATTCTACCATGTGATAATGAAAACAAAGGAAATCAGTGCAACACTGTGCTCTTAGCCTTGCGAGGAAAATCTCTCTCCGTGCATGTCTTGAAAAGTATAAGAAGAAAAAGTTTGATGAAAGAATGCACCAGTCTGCACATTACTTAAATCAAAGCCCAGAAAGGACAATTAGTGACTCAAAATCTGTGTTAGTTCTCATCGCAAGGCAAGCTGTTACCGTGGGCCCCAGGAAAGCTGCTGGACAATGCTTACATGTGGGTGGTCCCCACTACACCAGTCTAAGTGAGGTTCCACTACCTCAGGCTTCAACCTCCCAGGGAAGCAGAAGATGAGAGTGAACAAGTGAAGTAGCCGAGCTGCATATTACATCTGAAGTGAGGTTTGTTCATCTCAAGTCATAATGCAGTAGGAGCTAGATCTGAGTGAAAACAGACAGGTCATCTCAAGCATGTAAATGATGCACAGGTCGTTTTCAGAAAGTGAATTATCATGCATAAGCTATTCCCCTGGAAAACTTCACAATCCTGATAAAATTGTCCTTATCCTTCTCAAATTTCACTACATGTGACAGGTGGAATTGGTGCCGCTGGTTTCAAAATAAATAAGACAGATCACTCTTCTGATAACTGTTAATGCTGTAGGCCTGTGTACATACACAAAAAACAACACACACACACACACACCTCTAGTGACTGGAAGTAGAGCTTTCAAAAGTACCAAACATTTCTCCAATAATTTAAAATTGCATGACTTTATCTGATCACATATAGAAAATGTTTCTAATACATTTAAATATTTGGGCCTTTTAAGTAAAAGTACATTTTACAAATATAGGTATAACTGAAGACTGCTACGCAATTTTAGAAGTCATTTTCATAATTCAGAAATGCAACCTGAGAATACTTTTACCAACCTCCCCCTTGCCACAGATACTCTGTTGACTCTAGCCAAGACCTAGGCCAGAACTCAGAAAATGATGTTATTACAGGAAGAGGTTCCACGTGAAAGCAGATCTATCATTCAGACAACACAGAAGATTTTCAATCTCACTAGAACATAAAAATTGCAACTTTTAGTATTGCTCTTACTCAGAATTCTGTTCGCTTCAATTCTACACCAAGTCAGTGACTCCTCACCCTTTGGGTTGTGATGAAAACTGTACCTAACAACTTGAAGGCAATTCCAAGGGGTGGGGTGGGGGCAGGGCTCCAGGAGTCCTGCCAGGATTTGGGGGCTGGGCTCACCTTAAAGCAGCTCCCTTTACTCCACGTAAAAGCCATCACCAGCTACCATCCCAAAATGAACGCCACTTCAGCAGCTTTCCTTTGATCTAAGATGATCATTTTGCCAATTAAAAAACAACTCATTCTCAGCCATGCCCAGTAGATGCCCTGAACTGGAGAAAGCAGCCATCGGAGACCCTCAGAAATTTCCCCACCTCTGGACACAGGAGCATCATGCAGAAAGAAAAGAAAAAGCAAACCCCTGAGTTTGGTGCCTCCCTCAGCCTGTGGCATGCACTTGTCTCCAACACTATTTCTGCCCATGTCAGTGTTGAGTCCCAGGCACACGGCTGTGCAGGAAGAATAAAGCACATCCCCCGCCCTCAAGGAGTCCACGATCTACTCATGAATCTCCAGCTGGGTAACAGAACGATTTAACTACTCGTAGCCAAATGGCTTTCTGTGTTTCTGAGTCCAAAGGGAAAAGGGGGTGGGGTCTGGACAAGTGCTACTCGATGCACAACCTACAGAACAACTACAGCAAAAGTGCTGGGCGTTCTTATTAAAACACACTCCTGGGCACCACCTCAGCTCCCCTGAGTCAGAATCTCTTGCAGTGGGGTCTAGGAATCTACATTTTTACAAGCTCCCCAAATAATTCTTAAACATACCAACATTTACAAAACAGAGCTCTCAGGACCACCAGATGGCGCAGCTGTTTAGTTCGCGCTTGGCAGCCCAGGGTTCGCGAGTTCGGATCCCAGGCGCCCACCGACACACTGCTTGTCAGCCGTGCTGTGGCGGCGTCCCATATAAAGTAGAGGAAGATGGGCACGGATGTTAGCCCAGGGCCAGTCTTCTTCAGCAAAAAGAGGAGGATTGGCAACAGATGTTAGCTCAGGACCGGTCTTCCACACACACAAAAAAATTTTTAAACAAATAAAAGAGGTCTAAATCCAAATTAAGTTAAACTGATCTACGTGAGGGAGGGAGAAAGGACGCTTAGTGTTCAGAGAAGAGGTGGCGGAGAGGAGATTGGGAGGAGCAGACCAAGATGCTCCATGGAGGGCAGAGCTCAGAACAGCCGAGCTGATTCTCAGGACTGACACGGGGGTGGGGAGGGGGGGCACCCCTACCTGGGGTGACTTCAGCAGACCCTGACTGAGCTCCAAGCACCACCAATGAAGTGGAGGAGGTGTGAGTGAAAAGTCCTGGGGTACACACTGCATCCTCAAATGACCAATACAAGCCGTCTTATGTTTCTTGGTGAGTCATGGCTCAAATGAGATATAACAGCTCTAGAAAAATAAAGAGATGTGGCATGCCTTGCTCCTGAGTACCACAGAACAATTCATTCTTATTACACATTTCAACAAGTTAAGATGAGCCCAGAAAAGTGCTCATCTCTCTGGGTGACATCCGTGCTGCACAACAGAGGAGGGTGGCATTCCAGGCAGAGAGGACAGGAAGGGCATGGTCTTTTGGGTGTCACTAGAGAAATGGGTGGAATCGGGGAGCACTGGGAGAGGGGGCTGGAGACAGAGACTCAGATCAGGCCACTGAAAGCCTGTGGCCACACAGGTAAGTCCGGCCTTTACCTTTATTAAGCAAGGCAGTGATAGGTCAGCTGTGCAGGCTAGGTGACTACAATGGTGGCTCTCAGAAGGGAGTCCCAGACCAGGAGCATCAGCATCCCCTGGGAACATGTGAGAAATGCAAAGCCTCCAGCTCCAGTCCACACCTACCAAATCAGAAACTCTGCATTTTAAGGAGCCCTCCAGGTGATTCTGACACACACGAAAGTCTGAGACCCTCTGCTCTAAGCACAGGGAAGGACACACGAGGAGAGGAGAGAAAAATTAGAGGTCAAAGGCAAAGCAATCTGTCCAGAGGCTGCCGCAAAAGTCCAAGCAAGAAATGCTGAGAATCTAAGGCAGCACCTACATGTAGGCATGGAAAAAGTCATGTGAAAAAATACTCAGAAGTGAAATCACAGGACTTGGTGATACAGGGTCTGGTATGAAGAGAGGAGGGGAGGAGCCAGAACAAGTCCAGGTTTCTGACTTGGGTAACCAGCTTTAAGGCAGGTAAAAGAAAAGAGAGCTTTTATATCATCGTACAGATAAACGTGCCAACATCTGCCTCAACCTTGAAATACTCAAGTCTGTTTCTAAGCCACTTCGGAATCTTCCAGACTCAGGAAGATTGTATTTTAAATGCTTTTATAAAACAGCACAGTTGTGAAATGCATCCATGTGCTTTCTTCAGATACATTCTTCAAGAACATTTTTCAGCAATGCCTCTCGGAAAGCTTTATAAACAAAAATCAGTCCAGATTCAAAGTCTTGGAATAAGAGAAAGGCTACAGAGATCTCACTGCATACACTCCGAAGCACAGCCATTTGCAGAGAAAAGTATGAAACAATGCTTAATGGCTCATCACAATTTTGAATAGGAAGGAAACACAGTACAGTGTCTAATATGAACCACATGTTAAAGACTTCTCTGCCTAAGAATGTTATTTACCTAAGTTATTGGGCTCAGGATATTTACGAAAAAAAGTCCACCCTTAATTAGCTACACTCATAAAGGAAGCTGTTTAATTAAATGATGGCAAATACCTCAACAATCACTAATTTCTGGCTTTATAAAATGTTTTTATACTTATCATGAAATATGAGTGTGTCTAACATTCTGGATATTCCCTTTTAAAAAAGCAGCAGGCCCACTCTAAGGATGAGACTCTGGGGAGCTGGGAAACTGATGTCTACGTCTCCAGGCCCTGTCTCTCTCTCAGCTGCTTAACGCAGAGCAGCTGTCTGGCAGGACTGTTAGGTCCCGTCGTTGTCATGATGGTCAGTTGTACAGGACCATTAACAGCCACTTTCGTCCCCCACTGACCCCTGCTCTTTGAAATAGCATCCAGCCACCCAACAGCAGCAGCGCAGGGCCTGGAAGAGAGGAGGAGTGGGGTCTGACCTGCCGCAGGAGGGACAGGGAGTCATGCAGCCCTCCCTGACTCCTTCACAGTGCCCTCCAAACCCCCTCCTGAGCCATCCTGCACTGAACAATCACCTTACAAACTTATTCCAAGGTTATATTACTGTTCCCCCCAAAATTCTAAAGTCCTGCTGACTGTACTTTATTAAATGAAATAAGATTACTCATACAGGAGAAGCTGAAGTTCAGCTATAACTCAGTAATGACCTTCATATAGAGAGGTAATGTAGTCAGACAGACCTGGGTCCTCACGATCATAATAAACACTTGGGATAGGCCAGCCATGTTTTAAACACTTAACATCATTAACTCTTAAAATCTTTATAAGAACTCTGTGAGGTGGGTAATTCTATTACCAACATCTTCCTTTTACAGATGGGGAAAATGAGGCCCGGGAAGGTCAAGTGAATCATCCAAGATCACACAGCTGGGAACGGGCAGAGCTGGGATTTGAACCAGCAAGTGGTGTGAAGTGCTGTCTCTCCTGGCCAGCTCCTGCCTCCATGAGCCTGGGTCTCTTCGCCTGGTGCCCTTGCTGGCTTCACCAGGCTGCTGTGAGATCCACTAGAATGCAGATGGGAGTGCACACTGTGGGCACTGCTCAGAGTTCAGTTTCTGAGTAGGAAACTCCCACATCACCCCTATTTCCTTACTTTCTCTTTGCTCTCTCAGGCCCAGCTACATGTGCAGTCCTGCCTCCAGAGCCCGCACCATCCTTCTACCCTTCCTAATGCACAGCACAGGTTCTGCACACAGGCCTGCAATGACCCCTCTGGCTGCCATAAGTCTCACGAAGTCTTCAGTACAAATGAGTCTTTACAAACCCTGGAGCTCGTCCCCGAAATTCAAAAGGAGGACAGAAACGCTGCACTTTCTAACATCATCAAAGTTTCTACCTACGAGGTTAATTTCCCAGGTGGGCTTCTTGTCAACTCTGTGGACCTAATCAGTGTTGCCTTTAGAACACAAACCTTTAGTTGTTGCCGAAACAGCTCCCGAAAGTTCTGAAGCTCTCACGTCGAAAATATGAAGCTGACAGCAAAGATTCTTATCCCACAACTTGAACTGAACTGGAATTTTCACAAACATCTGCTGAAATCTATTCTGTCCCAGGCAGGGCATTTTCTTGAAATTTTCTTTCTATAAATGAAGCAACTCAGAGCACTCTAACAACCGTTCACCAGGAACCAAGGAGAAACAACATTCTTTCTTCGTAAACAATACGAAGAAAATCTATCTAGCAAGCAGAACAGCAAGAATCCAGTGGTCTGTTTTTCCACCAGTAAATGGAATGCTGGGGCAGAGTTTTGCTGTTCACTGGAGACAGGACGAAGTGCCCCAGCATCTCATCCTCACCAATGCTCTCGTCACTTCATCAAGCCTGTGCTAAGACACAGTGCATCGTAGCCAGCTCTGGAAAGCACTCCTAGGACCATGTGGTGTGCACGCCCTTGTCTAGAAGAGGAACATGGAAGGGCCATGAATGTTCTAGAGAAGGAATGGCAAAAGCAAGCTGGGTCGTCCAACCTTGAAAAGAGGAGGATCAGGTGGGGCCATCAGAAACATCTTCAAATATTGACAGGGCCAACATGGAAGAAAAGCAAATCCCTACTCAGAGTCACAGGCCAGGGGAAGCATATTTCAACCTTCTGCTGCACTGTCCTCCAAAGGGGTGCATTCAGTGATGCTAAGCTCCCCGTCCATAGAGAGGTTCAAACCAAGGCTGGATGGCTCCTTTAAGTCAGATGACATAATAGAGGGATTCAAGGTTGGAGGGGTGCAGGTGCCCATTCATGTCTATGAGACAGAATGTCAAAAAAGACAAAGTCCTAAAAAGAAAGGCATCTGAAAGGAGGGAAGGAAACAGTGGGAGAAAGGATAGCGACAACAAATAACACATTATGAAAAAGGAAATAACTGGCTGAGTCACAGAAATGCTATACTTTAGAATCTTGCCATTTCCCACTAATTGTCATTTGCCCCCATTCACCCCAAACAGGAACAAATTTGGCCAAGTTCACGTAAAACCAATACTACTCAGCTATTTGTCAAATGGATTAAAGAAAGATTTGCAAGCACTCTAATATATTTAAGTCATTTATGACAGTACATAAAAGACAATCTTCTCCAGTAAGGTTCCTGAGGCAAAGAAAGGCTTCAGAGCTCTCAACAGAGCTGCTAAAAAGCTGGAGAAGGTACTGAGTTCACAGACATCAAGGGAGCAGTCTAGGAAAGAACATGTTTGGTGCTGTGGTCAGAAAGAAACTCAAGGAAGCAAAGGGTGAATTTCCAATGCTGTGCCACATGGACTGACACATGGGCCACTCAACTGACATTGAAAATAAGAAGGTCAAAGCAATGACCTTCAATAAAAAGCATACATGACATTAGGAGAGTATCTGAAAATGAATTATAGCCTTTTCTCTTTAAGGGGAAGGTAGAATGAATGCCCCTTGAGTTTGTGAGTTGGATAGATGGATGAATGGATGGATGGATGGATAGATAGATAGATAGATAGACAGACAGACAGAGAGATAGGTAATGATAGACAGAAAGATAGATAGATGACTGACTGATAGGTAGAAATGATAGGTAGAAAGAGATATAAATGATTGACAGATAGGCAGACAGACAAATGGATAGAGACAGATATAGATTGATAAAGATGACAGATATAGATAGATAAATACATTGATAAATAGATATGATAGATAGAAGCACATATATATAGATGACAGATAGATATGATAGACAAACAGATGGATAGATAGAAATAGATATAGATAGATGATAAAGATGATTGATGGATCAGAAAACAAGCTAAAGAAACAACTGGAAGAAAATGAATCAAAACCACATAACAATGTATGATATATAATCATTCCTTGGTATCCAGAGGAGATTGGCTCCAGGACCAACCCCCTCCCCCGCCCCCGCAGATAGCAAAATCCTTGAATGCTGAAGTTCCTTTTTTAAAATGGTGTAGTATTTCCATATAACCTACACACATTCTCCCGTATCCTTTAAATCATCTCTAGATTACTTATAATACCTAATACAACATAAATGTCATGTAAACAGTTGTTACACTGTATTGTTTAGGGAACAATAACAAGAAAAAAAATCTATACATGTTCAGTACAGACACAACCATCATGGGCCTTTCAACCCACAGTTGGCTGAATCCATGTAGGCAGAACCCATGGATACAGAGAGCCAACTGTATATAATAAGACATTCTAAGGCTTATGGCTTTTTTTTACTTAGTACCTCTCCAACGGCTACAACTGTGGGATGTTTTAACATTAAAACTCATTTTACCCAAAAGTCAATTAGAAATTAGGAGGTAGCCACAAACTATGCAAATTAGCCTTCTATTTAGGAGGTGGTGTGAAATTGTACAAGTGCTACAAGAAAACAACAGCCTCCCAAACCAGAGTGTGTTTCAGGAACACACCGTCATCCGGAATCGAGCATAAGATGATAAACAATAACCTGCACTGGGGACTCACTGGTCTGCCATTGCATTGGGCCCAGAAGTTGTGTATGGCAGCAGCACCTGTCCAATTCTGGATTAAAATCATGAGTCCCCTTTAGCTAGGGCATTTTCTGGGAAGATTGTGTTTCATAGAGGTTAAAAGGCCAGTTGTTTTGGCCTAATTCTTTCTCTGCCTCATTTGAACATTATCGGTAATCTAGCTAAGGAAAGAGGAAATCTGTGTCACGAAAGACCAAACCATGGCCTCGGTGATAAGCCAGAAAGAAATATTATTGGCCTAAATATTGAATTAATGAACAACAAATTTATCAATTACAAATTTCTATAAGGTGGAATCAGATCACAAAAGGTTTTAAGGGACCAGGTAAAAGAAAGGAAGGGCAATTGTGAAAAAGAATTTAACCTTCAGTACACAGGTGATAGATTATTCCACTCCCTGAACTTCCCTCCAATTGTTTTAAAAGAAATTTGTTTAAAGAAACTTCAATTTTGAAGTCATGAAAGCAAAATTTAAGTAAATATCCAAATTCAGTGACCATAAAATCTTCAAGAACATGGATCACATTTCCAGTGTTTTCACCATTGTCCCCAGTGGCTATTTTATTAGCAAATTCCATTTTAATGCTAACAAAAAAGGATTTCATAGAATTCACTGATTAAGACAAATCAAGAGCTTAAAAAGGAAAGCCCTAACATCCCTTTAGAGATGTGCTTCTTCAATGTCAGGCAAAATGTTCTGAAAGCACAGAAGAAAAGCAGGGCCACCTATGATAAAGGATTCTGCCCATACGGACCTCAGCAGTTTGCAAATATCCGTCCTCATTGGAAAAAATGGATTTGGGACAATGGAACTTCTTTTCTGAATATTAAGTGAACAATTGGAAAAGGAATAGAAGCAGACATTGGAGATCTGATATCTTTTCAACCACTATGTGGCTACAGTATACGTTCTAATCTTAACTCACTATTATCCATCTATGAAAACTGCACTAGCTCTAAAGCAGGGTTTCTCAACCTCAGCACTACTGACATCTGGGGCTGGATCATTCTTGGTTGAGGCGGCCATCCTGTGCATTGTAGCACATTTACAGGATCCCTGGCCTCTACCCATTAGATGACAGTAGTGCCTCCTGCCTCCCAGTTATGACAACCAAAAATGTCTCCAACATTGTCAAATGTCCCCTGGGAGATAAAATCGCCTCCAGCTGACAACCACTGCTATAAAGCATCCAGACCCATAGAAAAATACCCCACATGTTTAGTTTCTCACATCTCAAGGCCACAGGCTGCACTCTGAACCGCAGACAGCCATCTTCCGGATGTCTGCCATGAGCACAAGGTGAATAGGGTGGGACAGATAGGTCAGGACAAATCCACCATTATTAGCAGGAGAACATCTTCATGCCATGTTCTATCAATGATAAGCTAATGGCTCCACCCCTGAGTCTGACAAACATTATCATAAAAGAACAAAAAGTCAGGCACTGAATTCCTCTCTATCCTAGCCATCAAAAGAATAGCTAAATCTCAAACTTGTGCCTTAAGATCATTGAAAGGGAGAAGATTTTCAAAACAGAGCTTTTCCACAGGAACCAGGCCATTTTCACTCTTTACAATTCAATTCACCAATTTAAAAATCAGACCCACAGCATACACGCTTGGGCCCTTCTTGAGCTGGGGCCATGAGGCGGTGCATATCCTCCCAGACTCTTCCACCACGACTTGATTTAACAGCAGCACATTTTAACTGGAAATGATTTGTGACAGCTCATAAACAGCTCTGAATACAAACCATTGTCAAAGGAGGTATTAACAAATTTGCACTTCTTGAGTTCCCACACAGGCAATTTTCTCATCATTCTGACAAGAGAAATGTTTAAGGAAAATGCAACAAACAATTCTGAGATCTATGGGCAATGTTTTCCAAATAAGTGCACCAACGTACATCAGAAAGCTATTTCATTTCAGCAATATGAATTTCCTCTCATCCCAGCAGGTGCACCTGCAGCACCGGGTGTCCAGACACCTGGGCTTTCCCCCTCCATTCATTCAATCCCAACTTTTGACCCTCTCCTTAGAAAAGACAAGGCTCTCTATTGCATGCCAGCACACACACCAGCTTAGCAGGGGTCTCATTTTCAAAGGGCTCTCTAAGAAAGCATCTACAGGGTCCCAGACCACTGGAGATGCTGTAGGGGGTGATCTGTAACTTGACCCTGTTCACCCCAGCTCTACAGACCTGCCAGCGTTCATTGGACTTAAACCAGGTGGCCCTGATGAAATGCTGACCCCAAAGCAAGAAGACTTCAGAAACACTTAAAATTGTCCTCACTCAGTACTTCTCCAACTTTAAGGTGCTCGACTCCCCTGGAGACCTTGCTAAGCAGCAGGTTCTGATTTGTGGGTCAGGGGTGGGGCTGGGAGTCTGCATTTCTAACCAGCATCACAGGAGGGTAACTCAGGTAACAGAGCCAGGAAAGGGACCCTATTTTAAAAGAGGAGCAATTTCTACTCCCAACACACAGAGGACCCACCCCAAATACAGGAAGATGTTTTTAGAGGAAGGAAACAGATTTCAATTTAAGCCAAACTTCCAGCTGCCACATTCAGGGCAGTTCATGGATCTGAGTCCTGTCAACATACATAATCATTGTTCTAATTTTCAATAGAATAATAGGGCATTAAAAACTTGCATGTACACAGCACTTTTTTCCTTGAGGAATCAAAGTGTTTTAAACTGAATTTTTCTTGCAGAGAAACTCCATTTGATTTCTGCACAACGATTAATACTCATAATGTCCTGAATAAGTGGTACATTATTTTCTAAAAGGTTAGCAAGCACAAAGATCAGGCAAAAACAAGATGACAATGAACACAGTAGTAAAAGTCAGCCAAAATAATACTAATACTACTACTATTAATACTACTACTAAAAATAATACTAATAATAAGTTGTCTTTTCACAATAAGAACAATGATTGAAACTGCTCCTTCCTAATCTTTCCCATCCTGATAAAATACAACTCAGGAAAAAAACTCTAATGTGCCCTTGTCTTTCTCAGCCCTCAGCAAATCCCTGGAGCTCCACCTTCAAAGACTGGGCCCTGACTCACTCCCTCCACTCTGACCACCCTGGACTGGGGAACTATCCTCTAGGGACTTGACACTGCAACAGCCTCCTATACCATCACCCCACTTTACTTCAGAGAGACCCTCATGAAACCTAAGCCAAGATGCTGCTCTGCTCCATTCCTGGAATGGCTCCCTTTCACCAAAGCACTACAGGGCCCTACAAGACCACACGCATGCACACAAGTATGCACACACACATGTGTGCGCGCACACACACTTGGCCTCCCTCCCCTCTCTCTCCTCCCCTTGCTCCTCTCCAGCCACATGACCATGAACACTCCAGGCAAGCTCTCGCCTCAAGGCCTTTGCACCGAGTTCCCTCTGCCTAGAAATCTTCTTCCTAAATACCCACATGAATCACTCCCTTGGGGCCCTGCTCAAATGTCACTTCATTGATGAGCCCTTTCCTGCCCCAACACATGGAACCCCACTTTTTGTTAACAGTGGAACTTTTTCAATTAAAAGAATTGGGATTTTTTTCTTTTAAATGTTTTTTTTCATGCTTGTTACTTGTGGGCATTTTTGTTTGTCAAAGCTTACTCTGGTTCAGAGTAGAAACATACCCAGTTCTCTAACAGCCATGACTGGAAAGACAGTATTAGATGTATCTGAAAGAGTAAAGACTACAGCTGGAGTTTCAGGTCCAGCCAGGCCCCGGATCAGCTGAGTGGCCTCAAAGCAGCCCTTGCCCTGTATGCACCTGGCCTTCCCTGTCTGTGCAAGGGGAGACCCTCCACACCACTTGCCCAGTCTCCACACTGGGGCCAAGTGAAAACAAAGCTTGTCATCCCGCTGCTTCAAACACTCCAATGGCTTCCCAAAGCCTATAGGATTCCAGAAGAGAAAATCCTTAACCAGGCTGTGGGCCCCCCACGCTCCCTCCTGTCCCAGTTGCTCAGTCTGTTCCCCTGCCTCCACTGTAAGCACCTGTTCCCAGTCAGCTCTCCCTCCACTGCCCAGCTCTCACCTCTGGAAATCCCCAGCCACCCACCAGGGAAGCAGGGAACCTCTCTCGTGTTTATCCTTGTCCTTGCTGCCTCTCCCCAGGGGCAAGACTACATTTATTCATAGGACTGCCTGATCACTGCGTTCTCCCCACTTTACAGTCAGCTCTGCAAGGCCAAGCTGAGCACACTGAGCCCCGAGTGAGCAGGCAAGGAGGCCATCAGAAACTCACCCAGACCCAGATGTCTCATGGGTGGTGACATCTGACCACCAGTGTCATGACATGAGTGTAAAGGCACAAGCACAGCCCTGTGCCCAATCAAGAGAGCTTGTGTTCATTTCTACAGAAAAGAAATAAAGGTATGATAGATTCTGATCTTTAAGTCTTTAGGAGAATACCAAAAACACTATTCTGAATTCCAGGTTTTTCTGGAATTCATTGAATATATTCCTTCTTTCCTCCTCTGTCTCTGTCTCTCTCCCTCTCTTGTTTGCAGAATTCACAGGATAATATACACTGTACTTCCCACTACAAATTATTCCCCATTAGCACCATGTGTCATAATCCCAAAAGGAACCTTGCCTGCTGGTATTAAATCAGTCATAAGAAAGACTTATTAGCCATCCTAACGCTAGTTTACCCTGCAGGCTTAGTAATTCCTTCAAAGAGTAGGAAGAAAAGAAGAAGGAAAAAAGGGTTTTTAAAATATTACTCTTGCTAGATTCATATTGCATCTCTATAAAGAAATGGAATAAATGGCACACTTCAGTAAAAACAGCCTAAGCGTGTTCATGCTAAGAATGACAGAAGCATACAAAACGTGTCTGGCTTCCTTCATAATGGCTGCCTCTGGTCACTTGGAGGCTCCAGCTACCTGTTTTCCCAGGACCGCAGCTCTCTCGTATCCTTGGCAGCTACAGTGCCTGACACTTCTTCGTCTCACTACTTTTCTCTCCTGTGGCACCTCTCCGCACTGCCTGTGCATCAAGACTGCAGACATCCACAACCTGGGGCTCCTCTGGGACTAGGCCTAGCAGTCAAATCCCACATCCGGGGCCCAGGCCGGCCAGAAATCACGCCAACTTGGGAGCAGGGGCAAGAGAGGCGGTGTGCCAGGAGTGAGCAGGCCTGGACCCTGGACCCTCTGGCTGTCCCGGCTTCTACACAAGCATGTGTTTGTCTCATGCTATCTGTTCCCTGAGGCCTCGTGGTGCAGGCAGTGATTTGCAAAACTAGCGAAACGCCAAGATACAAAATAAACAGAAGAAAAGCCTAACAAGACTATATGGATACTATAGGATAGCCTCTCTGCAAAGGGCCCAGATTCAGATATCCTTGGGCTGACTCGACTGAGGATGTGGAAGGAAGATGGCAAAGGAGGCTGTTTCTAAATATTTCATATAAGCCTTACTTATATATCAGCCAATGGCATCTTAGTTTCTCATACCAGCTTCTCCACATTTTTCAACGTCTTTACACATTATACAATTCAGATATTTGCCACATGCATCACAATCATCTTAAGATTCCACCCTGTTAAGTGTAGACTAACTGATTCACAGGAGGACCCTATGTGACAACTTAGAGATACAATGTCATACTTTCATGTGACAGGTACACAAAAAAATGCATCAATATCTACCCGTAATGAATTCCTAATTCTTAAGATGACTAATTACTAGAAATTAGACCTTGTCACGCACATCTACAGCAGTCCCAGTGCCTAAAGCCACACTAGGGACTCCTCAAGTTCCAGTGGAATGACTGTGGTGCCAACCCTGCCATCAGCCTTGGGTTTCCATGTGTAACTATAATAATATTAGCAATGACTACTGGAAGTATATCATGGGTGCATCAAAGGCTATATGAGAGCAGTCACCTGGCCAGACACAGACTGTGGCCCTCCTCTGGGTCCCAAGCACCTGGCACACTGTGCACAGTAAATAATTCTTGAAGGAATGAAGATATTTACATTTGAACTTCAGCAATGATGTCAATTTTTCATTAAAAACTTTATTTATGGCAAGGAGACATTCCAATATGAGCAGACATTCTAACACGTACTGTTTCTCACCGAAAGACCCAAGTCCCCTTCAAACAATCATATTTCTATGGAACCACAAAAATAACATTCTTTTCAATTTGCCTCATTTAGTCACCAGGTTGAGTTTTCATATAAGCCACTAACTTGTTTTGAAGAGTAAGAAATTCATCCTAGCCTCCTCCAGTAGCTGGCCACAAGGTCAGGAATTCCACATTTGGCTTAAGCAACTATTCTTCAAAACACTATCTCCTTAAAATGTAAATAACCTTAAGGGGTCAACACTGAAAACACTAACGGCTATTAACACCTTGGTGTGAAGTAGCTTAGTAGTTAAACTCATAAACCTATTGATTAGCAGGCTAGTGGTTCATTCATTCATTCAACAAACAATTACCAGATAACACCTAATGGGGGTAATGACTGTCAGGCACCAGCCAATAAGTGGGAAAAGGCACAAGAAAGACAGCAGTGCCAGGAGAAAGGAGTATATCCGAAGCAATCTGGGGGTGACATAAGGATCCTGGGCACCTAGGGAAGGTGGAATATGCAAGTAAGGTAGCTGTTCTCCTGTCAGACTCTGCACTTTAGTCTGCTCTTACAATCACATATCTCAAGAAAAGTGGAGTTACATGGAATTGGAGAGGTTTTCTGAACCACTGGGTCATGCTAAATAATAAACATAAACTGGAAGTGATGAATAAAGGCTCTGGAGTGAGTGCATTTGCCAACAAATCCTATTGCACATCCCTTGCATTTGGAGCATTTTTCTTGGAAATCATGGGAGAAAGCAGGGAAAAGATCAAATTCAGTTCTCATTTAAAGGTGCTTGCAGTAGCAACTCCAGACCACGTGATGACACACTACAAGCATGCAACAGGTACGCACTCTGCAGGCCCCATGTACAGGCATGTGAAGCGCACTGCTGAGGGTCATGATCACTCATTTATGGCCAACTTATTCAATAGGAAATGAGAAATGGTGCGGACAGAAGAGGTGAGATTAGCTATGTGTTGATCGTGGTTGAGATGGGTGATGATTGACTCGGATTCACTATGCTGTTCTCTACTTTTACCGAGTTTGAAATTTTACCATATAAAGAGTTTTTTTAAAAATTGTTTAAAGAATAAAAAAGAACAGTGGCTAAATACAATGTGGCATATTGGATTTGATGCGGGAATAGAAAAAGGACGTTAGTAGAAAAACTGGCAAAACCCAAATCAAGTTTGAGGTTTTAGGTAGCAGTTTTGTATCAATGTTAATTTGATATGTGATCAAATTATCCCAATGTTACTGTGATAAGTGTGCCATGGTTGTGTAAGATGCTAATATTAGGGGAAGTTAGATGAAGGGCTCATGGGAACTCTGCACTATCTTTACAACTCTTCTGTAAATCTACGATTATTTCAAACTAATTGATGGAAAGTTAAAAAAAAAAAGCAGTGGCTTAGTAACAGAAAGGGGAGGGATACAGACTTTAAAATTCTGCAGCCACCCTAAAAACATAACCCATAATACCTACTACCTCCTGGCACCTAAAAAACTAGCCAGGTTGAATTTAAAAGACTGTCTAGTGAGAGTGGATGTGTTTCTAATGACAACCTTTAGCGGCCTTGGGTTTACCCCTAGTTTTTTTTGTCCTCAGCACGCCATCACTGTATCTGTGTGCAATGAATACATATTTGCTGCTAGGAAAAATGTTTTAAAGTGCTAGTAGATAAAAAGATATCAAAGCCTTTCAGGAACAAAATTAACCTAGTTTTAAAAATCTCAACTATTGGTCACTTGTGATCTACCTCCAAGACTGTTTAACGCTGAGGTTACTAAGTGCACATGTTCTCATTTCTAAGTGTGATTAACAGAACATCAGGAGTGCAAACCACCAGGTCTTCCAAATAAACTGGCTAAATACTGCAAGAGGAGAAGACAGCATCTGATACAGCTCACTCCACAGTTCAGCTCCAGAGGCCAATTTTCCAAGACACTGACAAAAATGGGAAATTCTATCACATTTCTTTACAGAACCCTGCCCACTCCAATACCTACTCCAGCCAATAAACGGCAAGCCAGTCACCCAGCAGGGGCAGCAGCACCTGCATTTTATAGTATGGCGGGGGCCAAGTAAAGGGAAGCAACTGCACATAACCTCAGTGTGTGAATACCCATCAGTAATAAATCACTCTCCCTCTGCTCATCACCACTGAAGCACTTTACAGAAACCTGACTACAGATTTCTATGAGTGATTTACACAAGTGGCCTGGGAGAACTCCACACGTGTCCCAAACTCAGGGCTGCAGAAACACACCAAATGCACATCACCAGGCACCAGGCACCTGAGGTCCCCAGGTCCAGGCCCTGTGGGCACAGTCTGATCTCAGTACAGGCAGAAGCAGGCAGCACTTAATGGCAGTGTTGGCCACAGACCATCAAACCTCTGCAAGCTATGCATCCTATGCAATTAGCTCTTTAGTGAATGCTGGATGGTGATTTTAGATGATATGGGTATCTGAATTTATCATTGTTCATGCACTTTAATTAGCCTCTAAAAATACAGGGACCCAACCTTCATGCCAATCTTTGTTCACACATTGAATCCATTTTTAACAATGCATTTTTAATTTGTTCTTGAGCATCTACTTATACATCTGTCAGTGCCTGTCTTATAATTCCAGGCAGAGTCCCACTCTGTAGAAAAGAGTAATGATAGCTACAGTGTTCTGAGCCCTGAGCCCCACTTCACACTGGACACAGGCTCAGCACTCTGCACGCCCTGTTCCCCTAGTCCTCCCACTGGGCCGCAGGCAAGTAGATGTGGAAGCCAAGAGGGAGAGAGGTAAAAAACAGGCCCAGGCTCACATTTGGGCCTTTACTCACCCCTCATAGGAGGCCAGGTACTGCCGTCTGTACAGTTGATCTGGGAAACATCAATCTCTTTGCCCTTCTTGAAGCAAAAACGATCATGCTGTCTGCTGTTGTCCTGTTTGGAGAAACTTTGCTGTCCACATTCCTTAGGGGTGCGTGGGCCTTGGCAGACAGGTAGAGAGCTAGGGTCCAAGATGTAGGCTTGAGGGACAGAGCCAACTCCTTCCCGCCCAGGATTGACTTGGGAACATCACTCAACCACTCTGAGTCTCAGTTTCCACATTTGGAAAATGAGGATGACAATAACATCCATATAGTAAGCATTTGGCAAAGTCTTACATGAATAGTAATGAGGAGGAGTAGTATTTCCCGCTAGAATAAACTGAGCAAAAACTTCAGGCAGCCCCCAAAACTGACATCACTTAAATCCAATGCATGAATTAAAAACTCTCCCCTACTTGCCTGTCTCACCTCGAATCTCCGCTTTTATCCCTGGTACTGAATAAGGACTCACTAATGGTGAGGCCAAGGTAGAATTAAGCATGCCCCCATGGGTTGGGGCCACAGTGTAGTCAGCCCTTCCTAGGGTTTGACTGAAACTGAATGGGTGACACACCTGATGCTCTTCCAAGTCCGGAGACACATGGTCCCAAAAAGTCAGGATCACTCCTGCGTATGTAATTCATGAACACTCTTTGCTCCCTGAAATCATTTCTTGACGTTTTCCTCTCTCATGGCACTAACTCAGGCACAGCTCTACTTATGGGGGGAACCCATCGCCTCCACCAAATGGAGTGTTCAGGTCCACCAAAATGAGAAAGATGACAGTACTCTCCAAGAATCTCATGTGCATAAGATGTAATGCTCCCCAAAATGATAAGGCCCACAGGACACAGATAATTCATGTGCTTTTGTTTGTTTCCTCTACAATGCCTAACAAAATTGCTAATAAGGCATATGATACATGCTTTCTAAATATTTATCAAATTTAACTTTAAAACAAGTACTCTCACCTGTCCATAAAGATAGAAAATCCCAACCATAGGATCAATCCACAGATTCTACTACAAGCTCAAACTTCACACAGGAACATTCAAACATAAGACTTGCTCTGTATGTGTGTGTGTGTGTGTGTGCGCACGCGCGCGCGCACACGCCTGCACACAGGCATATCTGAATGTGTGTGTCTGTTTATGTGATGTGTGTGTCGGGGGGAGGCAGGAAGAAAGACCTAAGCTTTTGATGGCAACACTTGCAGTGTAAATATAAGTGATTGTATTAACCACAATACACTCCATGTGGATCAATAAACAACTTTTAAAGATTTCAAAGGTTAATTGATAATTATAATTTAAAAAAGAGAAGCACAAGTAGGTAATAGAGAAAACTGGTGGCTTTTACCCTAACATTAATTTAATTTATGCTTGGCAATTAAGTTTAATAAGTGAAAGATAGATAGATAGGTGGGCGGAGTTGGGTGGGGTGGATGGATGGATGGATGGATGCTGATATGCTAATACAAAGTTTCATGTGCTGTCCCCATACTGTGACTCATCTTTCTTCCTCACAGTTGGAGACATGTTATCATGCCCCCTCTACAGAAGTTAGTAACATGCCCAAGGATAAGAGCTGGAAGTGGCAGAGGCCAGGGACAGCTCCAGCGGGGCCTGCCCCCACCCTCGCACCATGCTGGCCCATGGCAAGGGGCCTTACCCCTTCAGAAAGTCAAGTTGTAAAGTGCTCTCAAAGAAAACATGGTCTGGTTGGAAAATAAAGATCAGCTGGGGTCAGGCACAAGACTCTAAGTGCTTCCAGCATAAAAGAGGGCTCAAAGACACTCAAATAGGGGATGCAGAAAGGAGGGATGTGGGAACAAAGGCACAAAGGCAGAGAGGGTGCACCAGGAGAGCTGAGCCTCCTAGATGAGCAGCCGGATACTCTCGGCAAAAGGCAAAACCAAGAGGAGGCAAAGCAGCAGCCAGCACTGCTGCTCCCCACAAATAAGAGGACGGCTGGAGCTAACGGGGCCATCACCGTGTAACAGCTGAAACTAAGTCAGGACAAGTTGGGTCAGAGCTGAGTGGAAAGCCAGACAAAACTGTTAGATGAGATTAAAATAAACTACTTGGAAATTACATTTATCAGAGTTAATAAAACAATACACCTTTTGCATTTAGTTCTTATTGCTTTTTCTACATACTATAGAGACTAGATAGTATTCTGTGATTACCACATTTTAAAAGGTAAAATATTATCAATCTCTGTATTATTGTTGTGAAAAATCCACTTTTTTCTTTTTTGTGAAGAAGACCAGCCCTGAGCTAACATCCGTTGCCAATCCTCCCCTTTTTTGCTGAGGAAGACTGGCCCTGGGCTAACATCCGTGCCCATCTTCCTCTGCTTTATATGGGACTCCGCCACAGCATAGCTGACAAGCAGTGCGTCGGCAGATGCCCAGGACCCAAACCCACGAACCCTGGACTGCCAAAGCACAACCTAAACCACTGCGCCACCGGGCCAGCCCCTGAAAAATCCATTTCTTAATGAAATTATTAGTAAGTGCTTGAAGGTAGTTTTCCATATCTGAATAAAGTCTATAAAGCTCTTGCCTGCCCTACTATAATTAGATGTCACTAATCACCAAACACAGCTCCAGGTCTGAAACCAAAACACCAGTAGGAATTAAACAGCCCCTTTAGAGCCTTGAAACCTTAAACTCCTGACTGTAAAAGAAATGTGAACGTGGTATTGAGGTGACTTGAAATTTCCTTCTCTCAGGTAAAACTTGAAATACCAGAATCCTAAACAAAATTGTTTCAATGGACTTTCCTGGACACTTGTAACTAAAGGATTCTAGTAAGTCAATATGTCTGAAGTACTTCTTTGATTAATAAATCTATGTTCAAATTCATATTTTCTTTTTCCTAAAACCCTCAATCTTGTATTATTATTTTGACATTACATGTATTTTTGTAGATGTCTTTAAATCACTTCTGGAAGGAAGCTGGGCATGCATAAAGAAATAAATAGAATGCAACTGGTGCAGGAGGAACAAATCCAAGATCTCCTATGGGATATATTCTCTGATAGAGACATTGGCCTGAGTCACTCTCAAACAAGATGAAACTAGACTCTGAGGCCTGAGCCCTAGTCCCACAGCAGAGGGTGACAGGCAACAGGAGCCATTCTGTGCACCATAACAAGGTTGTCCTGTCTCCTGCAGATGGCAGAAGGTACAGATGTAACAGTTGTCCACTTCTCCAGAAACCCAACCTACTCTGACCTCTGCAATACATGAGAGTCTCTGAGAAGTGGACCCTACAACGTTTATTTTATTTATTGTGCGTGTGTGTGTGTGTGAGGAAGACTGGCCCTGGGCTAACATCCGTGCCCATCTTCCTGTACTTTATATGGGACGCCGCCACAGCATGGCTGACAAGCAGTGCATCGGCGGGCGCCCGGGATCCGAACCGGCGAACCCCGGGCTGCCAAGTCCGAACTAAACCGCTGCGCCACTGGGCCGGCCCCCCTACAATGTTTATTTTTAATTACATTAAAACATGCAGATACACAAGACAGCGGGGTAGTCATCTTTATAACCTTGGCCTCCAGCAAGAGTGGTTTTGATGATGTTGTTAGTGCCATCAAGTTGATTTCGACTCCTAGTGACCCTGTTCACACATTCAGCAGAGCGGAACCCTGCCCGGTCTTTTTGCACCATCCTCTCACCTTCCAGTGCTATATCAAACAATACTCTGTGGCTATTCATAGAGTATTGAATGGTTTTCGTGGCCGATTTCTTCGTAAGTAGGTGGCCAGGTCCTTCTTCCCAGTCTGTCTTAGTCTGGAAGCTCCACTGAAGCCTGTCCACCACAGGTGACCTGCTGGTATCTGAAATACTGGTGGCTTAGCTTTCAGCATCACAGCAACAAGCAGCACCACAGTATGACAACCGACAGATGGGTGGTGTGGTTCCCTGACCAGGAAACGAACCCGGGCCCCAGGGGTAAGAGCACCGAATCTTAACCACTAGACCAGCAGGGCTGGCTGGGTTTCATGTAGGATATGCTTAATAATGTCCCATGAAACCAGCATCCAGAAGGCTCCATTATGAGGTGAACTGGGGGAAATGATGGAGGAGCAGCATTTTGCTATTGAAGGAAAAGAACTTCACAGCACCACTTCAGGGGGCAGAAAACAAGGTTCAGAGGTCACCCTTGCATAGGCCAATTGGTCAGTCAAGGGTAAGAAGCTGTGAGGCTGGCTGACCATCAAGGCCCACAAAGAGCAGCCTTCTGGCAAGAAGGCCTCGGTGCCTGAATTCACCGCTGCTCCCAATGTTTGTCCCTCAGACACTCCTATGGTCCAACCACGCTGATGTTGATTTAGCCAAGGTTTTGCTGTCTCTATCTCCAGGTGGGATCTCTGCCCCATCTCAACTCTCAAAGTATCAAAACTTTTTTTTTCAGAGTGACGATGAATGTTAGAATTGCTGAAGAGCCTCTGGGAGATTGTCCCTGAAGAATATTCTGGTTGAACTCATGAATCTACAAACAATGATGGAAAATCACACAGGAAGCACTATGGCCAGTACTGAAATTCACACGTCTTTGGGTCCTCATAAACTAGCACCGTACCATACCATGTGAGGTGCCCAAAAGGGACACAAATAAAGGAGTAGGGGATCAAGCCTGCTTAAAGCAAGGCCAATTCTTTCTTAAGCAAAAAGCATGAGACTAGACCACGATTCTGCCATTATCCTCCATCACTGCTGCGTCTCATCTATCCCTTCTCTCAGCAGTCACTGAAGACCTACTATGCACCAGGCCCTGTGTTGGGCACTTGAAATATAAAAGTGCATGGTATAGACTCCAATGGTTGAGAGTTTATGGTCTGTGTGGAAGGCAGGCACAAGCACAGTCCATTAGGAAACAGTGGTGCGAGTACACATGAACATGCATGCACACGCACACATGCATACACGATGCATGCATCTGCATGCAAACACACACACACTGTGTGCACACACTATGACCAAACTCTGAGGAAGCACAAGGGAGGGAGGGGACCTGCCAGCCCAGGGTGCTGACCGTGGCCTTGGAGAGCCTCAGAGGAAGAGGGAAGGTGAAGCAGCACCTCCCAGTTCAGGAAGAAGAGGAAGGACAAGAGGGTAGGGGTGAGAGCCTGGAGAACGGCAGGGGCATGCAGAAGGGGAGGGTCCAGGGCACTGAACCTGCAGCTCACAGCACCTGCCAACCAGGAGCTGCGTTTTCAGCGAGCTAGACCACGCAGGGCTGGGGCAACCGGCCGCTCTGTTTACAAATGAACCTGAGACTCTTTCCAGAGCACCCTGACCATGTGGGTGACCTGTCTCCATCACCAAAATGGGTCTGGGTTGGGTCTTTTAAAATACTAGCCTATTTAACTATAGAGCGAGGAGTTTCTATGTGCAAGGCTGTCTGAAACACAGCAAGGCAAAGAAATATTGATACACTTAGGAATTCCCTTCGTTGGCCAAAAAGGAGCAGCCCCCTGACACTGGCGTGGGGAGTGCTTGCAGTGCCAGCCACTGCAAACATAAACACAGAGCTTCAGAACCAGTCCAGGCCGGCCCTAGAAGGGGCATCTATAGCCACAGCCTTTTCTAGTAAGGAAGCTGGTGCAGCCGCGTGGCAGGGTGCACTGCAGAGTGCGTCTGGAGGCCCGCCAGCCACCGACACGGGCTCTACTCCTCCCAAGGCCACCAAGGAGAATGAGGTGCCCACATCTTGTCCCCGCTCCACACTGCTCTAGTCTGGGCTTGAAAGGGTAAAGAATGCAGTGTGAAAAGAGAGCACAGCCTTTCTGAGACTATTTCAAGTCCCTCCCCTTATGACTGGCCAAAGCCCCCTTCGGATAACCACTACTTTCATTTGCTCTAAGACTGTACAATCATTAATACCTGTAATTCATCCTAACTAATAAAAATTCATACTAGTTAATTCACCAGCTAATTAGAATTTAAAAGGGCACTATTGCCATTCAGGCCAGCTCATTTAGGAGCTATTGAAATCCTTATACAAGACTAGGTGAAAAGGGAGAACTGAGTCTGTTTAAACTTCTAAGTGGTCCCTTCAATACCCTTTGTTCCCTCAAATCCCTTAGCTCAGTAGGCTAATCTCATTGGATTAGCTGCATTAACATTTCCAGTATCCTCTCCCCTTCCACCAGGCCCTGCCACCAGCAAGCCAGGTCCAGGACACAAATGTTCTATCAAAACCACAGTTACAAGCACCGATCTTTATGCTCACACTCCATGCAGAAACTGCCACATGAGCCCTGCTGGGGCAGGGGCTCCAGTGGGTGGTGGGCAGGACACGTCCACAATGGCCTTCACCAAGTAGTCTGACAGCCAACCTGAAACCAGCTTTATAAACGTGAATTTCCACACTCCAAACACAGGCGCAGTCACCAGCTCTGTAGCACCTGCTGCATGCTGGCCTATCACCTCATTTAGTCTCTCCAGGACCCTAAAAAGTAACACACCTTTGGTGCACATTTCAGCAGAGATTGGAACCCAGGTTGATGGGGCTCCAGAGCCCACATCCTCCCCCTGCATCACTCTGCCTATTTGCACATCTTCTCTCTTGCTCACCCTTTCTCTCAACTAACCAGCAACTCTCTGAAATAACCCAGTTTATCCCAGAAACTCAGAATACAAAGTAAGATATAGAAGTCTTCCTTTTGTGTGAAAATTAGCAACCTAAATAAAGAAAGCCATCCAATGGAGCTTTAAGGACATTTAGAAATATTTTAAAAGTTGCATAGCGTGGGCAACTCCAATTATCCTTCTAGTTGAGCAAAGAGGCTGCCAACAAGAGGTGATGCATAACAAGGACCAGCCAGACAGCAGCGTGTTTTTGAGAGCAAAGACAAGATCATTCTGCCTCACTTCAGGACTAACCACGGCTAGTCCTTAAGAGTTCTGCCTCCAGTTCCTCTCCTGGGAAATAACAAAGAGAAATCTTACATCTGTCCTGGTGCTTGGGTGGCAAAGTGACAGGATGTCCCTATGACTTGAGAAAGGCAGAAATTTCGGGCATTATTATTAAGTATGTAGCCCCAGTAGTTCCTAGGGTTTTAGGTGGATTTTCAGAACACATGGTTGACGGATAAGAACGGAATGGAAACAGCCCCACTCCACTGTCCATTTCCTACACAATCAGCCCGAGAGCCACAACTCCTAAGGAAGCAGGCTCCTTGAACTTGTGAGCCAGGAAAAGCCCAGGGAGCCACCAGGCTCCACACCAGCCGCTCATTTTGTACAAGAGAGCTTAACAGTGTGTGACCTCAGACGAGTTGCTAAAATTCTTTAGGCCTCAGTTCCCTCATCTGTAAAACAGAAATGATCATAACACTACCCAACCCCATAAATGAATTAAACGGATCAAACAAAATAATGCACATGAAGTCCTAGACGGCAATGCCAGCCTGAAGGGGGGTCCCAGTTGGAAACTGAGGCTAGAGGTCTTGAATGACCACAGTGCCTGGTCCAGGGCAGTCAAGCAACAGTATCCACTAAAGGAATGGATCCTGAGTTGCTTGGGGGACAATGCTACTTGGGGACAGGGCTGGGAACAAGAATCCATGAATGTCTTCCAACTGCCTTTTCCATTAAGCAGAATCACCCTAGTTCCCCCTTGGCCCTGGGGATAGGAGTGAAATCATCACCTGTATCCAAGGCAAGAATGAAACAGCATGCTAGCTGGTCACTGTCCACAAGTCCATCAATCACAGTAACCTTCCTTTGTACCAGGCATCTAAACTAGAAGCTGTAGGTGCTAAACAGGCCATCCAAGGTAACTTCATAGAGCCGCACGCTATCAGATCATGAGAGGAAGTGGGCAGGACACAGCAGGACACGCAGCGACCCTGCCAGTGGTCAGGACATAGGCGCAATGCACCTTCCAAGAACTTAGTCCTTTGCTTCTCAAAGTAGACACCTGCACCATCTTATCTGACAATCACAATAACCCTATGAGAAGACAAGTTTCGCCACCCCCATTTTCCAGATGAGGGAACGAGCAGAAATCAGACTGGCCTAAGACCACACCCACAAAATGAGATCAAGAGCAGCACCAACTCAGGGGTCCCCTGATATCTAGTCCAGGGCCCCCATCAGGGTTCTGAGAATGCCATCTGATTCCAACCAGTCGGCTGCCAGGCATCCCAGGGCCAGCATCTCCACCACTACATTAGCCTTATGAGTCCTCCAGTGATAAGCGAAGACTCAGAAAAAGAAAGCCTACTGCTTTTCTTAATCACTTTGTTTCATACTCCATTAAACGTAAAACTGAACTTTATTTGCATGCATTATGTCCCCACCACGAGCCCAGAAAAGAACATTATAACCTTCTCTCCAGTTGAGACGGGACCATATTGATTCTACAGAAGTGTATGAGGGAAGGAGACCGGTTTCAAGAGGCAAAGCAAAGGGAATTGAAAGCTGTGTCTCTGAAAGAGATGTCAGCACTTGCGCAAAAGAAAATCAACTCCAACTGTGATAAAAATATGACGCTGTGCACCCTGTTCAAGAAACACCTCCACTCCACCAGCAAAGCCAGAAACCCTTCAGGCTGTAATGCATCAAGTCTCATAGGTGACAATAGGCACAGAGTGGTCAGACACTGCAGAAAGCAGTTTAGAATTGTGTTCCTGCTATTAGATCAAAGCTAAATGGTGATTTAAGGGAGAAAAGATGGAATCGTGATACCATGTGTAATTGTTTCCACATCTAATGAGAAACTCTGCTGTGCGTAGGACTGCCCAGCTCGGCTCAGGGAGCATGTGGTGCCAGATGGAACCACTCTCTGTAGAGAGTAAACCTTACTGTCCCCATAGCAACTCCATTCCTGCTTCCCAAATGCTTAAAAAGACACACATCAAATTGTTTTCCACAATTTTTCAGAAACTGACTTTTTATTCCATGCCCTGAGGAAATCAAGTTCACTGGGAATTTTCTTATTATAAAAATGATCGTTGTAGGAAATATGGAAAAGATGAAAAGATAGAATTTTTTAAATCACCCTTAGTACTACACTGGAAGACATCTATTTCTAATGTCCTGGGTGCATTTCCTTCCAGTCTGTTTTCTGGGTGGAGGTGCATGTGCCCATGTCCTTCAAACCAGAGATTTCTAATGGAGGCAAAGATTGGAGCTCAGCCCTCAAGACCCACTCAGCTGGGGCTGGAGATACTCTGTCACCAGTTGGGGCAGTACTGCAGATGTGTCCTTTGGCTGGGAGGAAAAAGAAAAACCTGTAAAGGGAGGACCTTGATCCATCCAAGGCTGACTTTCTCATCAGCAAGCAAGGCTAGTGTGCGATATATATCACAGACAGGCTGAAAACCATTAGTAGGAGCAAACTGCTGTATTACTCACCACTATTTGGAATTTGTCTTATTCAGATTTTATTTTATTTTTTTTTTTGCTTGTTCCACTAGGAATTAATCTTCACATCCTTGTGGATTTTTAATCCAAGTCAGCAAAACGAAACTCAAGAAGATATATCTAATATCAGAATAAAAGCACAGTCAGATGTCTGGAAGATGAGTCAGACTTCCAGGTAACTGTCAGACACTTAGTCTCCTATGAAGAGATGGAAAAAAGAGTCACAGATCATAATTTTCTCTACTTTGAACTTTTCCTGATCCCAAGAACAGAAAAAAACAGTTGAGGGGAACAAAGATTATAACAGCGACATCTTTTCTAAAGAGAAAACATCTGCCTATGGTGATTTTAATAAAATCAATAAATCTGATGATTTACAGTTTGATAAATTTGCTTGAAACATATAAATAATATCTAATTCATCCATAATTTATTTAGCCAGCAAGTTAAATTTGGGGGAAGAGAGAGGGAGGGCAAGAATTAGTCCAGAAAACAATTGCTTCTCCTGGCTCCTAGTAGGTAGTTTACTTTGGGGGGAAACAGTGAAATAAAATGCTGCTATAGGTGAGCAGAAAAACCTAAGGGGGTGAGGGGTGGGGGGATGACAGCGCTGACACTGACTGAGATGGGCCAACCTTCTCCTCCTCCCTGTCACTTCCGTGGCTGTACTTTAGCCTTTCCGGGAAGACTTTCTGTTTGCACTGAGGTCTGCCTGACCCACAGTAACTGAGGTGGGACGCCCATCACCCACATCTGGCCCCACCCAGGAGTCACAAGGGAGGAGGGAGTAGACTGCTCTGCCCGAGGGGCCCAAAGCCTCCCTGAGCCCTGCAGCCCTGCAGGGTGCCGCACTGCCACCGTCCTCCCACTGGCCATGTGCCTCAACCCCATGTTCATTTGATGATGCAGTTGCAGTCCCTGGGCTGCCAGTGGGCACCTCCCAGAGTGCGGGACAAGACAGCAATATGCCTGCCCTCCCACGCTTACTTTCTAGGTGGGGAGATAACAATCAGCACCTATGGAACACATGGAGAAAACCAGGACAGGGTCCAGGCAGGGCCCGTGGTCAGGGATGGCCTCCTGAGGAGGGACACCCTACAGAGGCCTGAATGAAGTCAGAGGGACAGTCGTGCCACCCCAGAGGGGGGTGGTGAGTTTCAGCAGAGCAAAACAAAGGCTCTGTGGGGAGGAGCAGGATAATGAGGAGCTGCAGGGGGAGGACAGCCCCCCTAGCAGAGAGGCAGAGGAGCAATGCAATCGCTGGGCCCGGTTCACATGGCCGCTGGGCTGAGACTAGACTGTGGGATGGGGAGGAGAGTGGCCAGTCAGGAGACTCTGGCATGAGCCCAGGAAGGAACACACTGAGCTGCTAGCAGTGGTGATGGTGACAAGTCACCAGATTTGGGGCCGACTTTGAAGGCAGAAAAAAAAGGATTTGTTGATGTATTGAGGTAGGCTACGAAAAAAAAGTCAAGAAGGGCTCAAACGTGTGTGGCCTAAATCACCAGGCAGATCGGAATGCTGTTACTGAGATGGGACAGTGAGGGACAGGTGGGGGGAACCAAGGGGACAGTCGGGGGCAGGTTGCGGGGGAACAAGAGGGCAGTGGAGAGACCAGGAAATCATTTTTAGGTATAGGCTTGGAGATGCCCACTGGACAGTGGAGATGCCCGATAGGCAGTAAGACGAGTTTGAAGTTCAGAGTTCAGGGACGAGATCCTCTGTGTAAATATATAACCAATTTCAATACATGAAACAGAATTCTGCTTCTAAGCTTTCTAGATGTGGGTATAAGGTTTTCAGTTCAGAAGTCTCTCTCTACTGACAGATAAGGGAGAGATCCCACAGAATACTGACTCTGAGACTGACCATACCACCTGGCAGCTTTACTTGGCAGGCCACATCACAGAGGCAGGGAGACCAAGCACCCAAATATGTCTTACCTAGAGAAGGTTGTCAATAAAACTGCACCAGAGACAGTGACAAATAGGTCACAGAATGGAGTATTTCAAATAAGAGGGCACTTGGTTCTTCAGCCAACTCACAAAAGCAGCCATTATATTCTTTGCTGGGCTCTGCTCGTTGTTCCCCTCTGTCAACTCTACGAAGAAGCCAGGAGGACCCACTGACATCTTTTCATCTTCCTGCCACAGTGAACAAGCCCATGAAGTTAACAGATCACAGTTATCACTCTATTATCAACAGCAGAGACCCTATTCAAATGGTACAGAAGACAAGTTTGCTTTTGAAGCAACGGAAAGAGGATGTCTCATAGCACTGCCCTTCAGGGCAAACAGTTCCTCAGAGGTAGGGCCACTTTATTACAAACTCTCTGCAGAATTCACCATGCACAACCACAAACTGACCCCTCTGCCGCAGTTATTTAGTCCCTATTGATCACACAAACTAATTGCCCAAGGAGATCAGAAAGCACTTCATTTGCCACCTAAACTACTGAATGATACCTAAACCCCTTTTAGTGGTTGTCCAAACCAGGAAAAGCCAGCAGACACTCCAACCTCTGTCTCTTTATCATCAGCTTAGGATGCAGAAGTAGGCTTCCCGCATGCAGACCAGGAGGTTTCCACACACGGTTTCAGTAAGCGGGAGTCAGAGGCAGCACTTCTGAGGTCTGTGGAGGAGAAAGAGCAGAAAACTGCAAAGCAGGTGTGAATAACTTCTTGGAATACAAGAAGGGGAGCAGGATACTTGGCAACCACAGCGGAAGAGGCAGAACCGCACGCAGAAGTGAGTAGCTGAGCAGAGAAAAGGGAGCCAGCCACCAGAGGTAGAGGCCTGGGCTGGGCAGAGGTGGCCAGGCGCTGGCCGAAGGCTGAAGCCACAGGGCAGTGTTATGTAACCTGGACAAAGGGCCCCGACGCGGAATGAAAACTATTTTGCTAAAAGGGGAGAGACAGAATTGACCGTAACTTGCACCCACAGCTGAACAAACTGATACCCCAACAGAAGCCAAAACCACCTTGAGAAAAAAGGGGCACAGGCTGAGGACAGAGGTCTCAAGTGTAATGGACACACAGCATGCAAGCAGAGGGTGTGCTGGAGCGCCCGCGCCACTGTTAGCAACAGGCAGACACTTTAGATTTGCCAGAACCTAACACAGTTTTTTAAGTGTCACAAAGAGATCACCAGCAAACCTTCCTTTAACAGAAGAGATGAGAGCCAGCTCCCACATCCACCCCAGGCTGCCCACACACTTCATTTCAACGATGTCTCCATTCTGTGCAATCCACCAGGGAAAGCACTGCATGGTTCAGCCTCTCTAGTCTCCTTGATTCAACTATCTGTACTTCTGAATTCGGTTTTTAGTACTTTCCCCTAACCTCTCAAAATTACGTCAGCTGGGTGACTGCCCAGCCAGCAAACTGCAAAACCTTGGTCCCAGAGACCTTCAAAAAACATCCTGCTAGGGGCTGCCCGGTGGTGCAGCGGTTTAGTCCACGCTTGGCAGCCCGGGGTTCGCGAGTTCGGGTCCCGGGCACCCGCTGACGCACTGCCTGTCAGCCACGCTGTGGCCGCGTCCCATATAAAGTGGAGGAAGATGGGTACAGATGTTAGCCCAGGGCCAGTCTTCCTCAGCAAAAAGGGGAGGATTGGCGATGGATGTTAGCTCAGGGCTGGTCTTCCCCACAAAAAAATAAATAAATAAATAAAAATAAAGTTTCAGTGTTTAAAAAAAAAAAAATCCTGCTATACAGTTTGGACAATGACAGGGCATCTCCTTCCAATTAAGCTTTGCACATTACAACAAACTCTGATCTGAATTCCACAATCAGCTAATAGCCACATTAGAGAAGAATAAGGAACAAATCTATTAATTATACTTCTATGTACATTTCATTAATTATTTGTTCCTTAAAGCCAAGGAACATGAAATTAGATGTTGTCGTGAAGAGCTTTAAAAACTTACAATGTTTTGCAAATACAAGGCACTATTATTACCACGTGAAAGTGATAAACCTGGCTTCCTGGTGTAAACCACATGGAGTATGAAAATTTAAGCATTTTGTGAAAGGTGAACAAATACTGAGTATTAAAGAACTGTGGTCAAGTGTCCAGTGCAAACAATTGGATATGAAAATAGATATAAGGCAGGTATCCCAACAGGCTTGTTTTTCTTCACCATTACTGGCTGGGCGATTCAGTTTTCTGCAAAGACGGGAGAAAACACTTCACAACAGAACCAGTCTTGCCTACCTTAACCCAGTGCTATCAAGATGACAACATGTAACGTTTATTCAGCACTAACCATGAGAGCCCCTCCAATGGACTGATGTTCAAACACACCTCCAAGTTCCCCCGCCTTTATTCACACTCTTCCAGCAAGCACTCCTCTTCTTGTCTTTGCCCAGCTATCATCTGAGGCTCATGTCAACTGCCATTTCTTTCACAAAAGAAATGTGCCTGTCCTGTACCCTCACAACCTTCTGCCCATCCCCAGCGAGAGCCCTCTTCCTCCAACACCACTGGCACTGGGCTCCCTCCTACCCCACCAGCACACTGCCTCACAAACACCTACATGTATCTGAAATTCAAAACTCCGGCCACAATGTACATTCTGTGAAGGTAGGAAAAGAACCAGTCTTTACTTAACCCTGCAGCCCCCTCAACATATTAATTGAACTTCAGCCTTCTTACAGATACATGTGGGCCCTAAAACTGTGCCCCTGCTTGGAGCATGAATAATCTCAACTTCTTGACGGTTGTTTCTCTGGGTCAATAAAGCAGTCCTATTAACATTTCATGTTACCTATACCAGAATGCCAAATCCTTCCCCACAACTGCATCAGATTTACCGTCCCCATGCTCCAACAGCCTGTAAGCCCAGAAAAGGAGACTGGGAAAGTCACGGTGGCAAGGTGACGAAATACAGTACATAGATTTTGAGTTGGTGGCACTTAAAACGCTCACAAATAATTCAGGGTTTTCTTCACCACACTCACCCTTTCATGAGGTAAGTGCAGTTAGAGCTCTAAATTTCAGGAGCTCTACACATCACTCTGGACCTATCAGGCCCTCCTCACTCTTACAGCTGCTCCCTCCCACCTCTGTTCTGAATACATGTTCCCACTGCCTGCCAGTGGGCCCCCCCTTTTATAAGCACATACTCCTATAAGAAAAAAAGTGTGAGCACACACACGGGTCACGTGTATTTATTTATAAATTACCTACATGTGCGACAGTAACAGTGCATTTGTACACATTATACACAGGAACTTAGAGCTCTAGTACTTGCCTTCTAGAACCCGGTGCACACAGCTCTCTGGAAATCACCGACAGAGAACACTCTCCCTCTGCTTGTCCACCTGACAAAACTGTTCTTTCACTAAGTCGTAGCCCAAAGTCAGCCTCTCCCTGAAGTCTCCCTTGATTGACCAGAGTAGATCAGGATGTCCTTCTAGCTCCTCCGGGCCCTTTATACTTCCCCGGTTCGGCCATCACCCCATGCAGCAACTGTGTGGGCACAGAGCCAGAGCCTGGACATCACAGTGCTCCACAGGAATGTAGAGCCGAGTAAGAGGGAAGGGAGGGAATGAGTGAGGCCATCAGAGCTCACTGCCCTTTAGGCCCAGCAGCCTCTCTCTCCAAGTACACAGCCTTTCCTGACTAACGGCTTAACCTGTGTTTCCCAACTCTTAACCCGAGACTTGATGATAAACCGCCCACTCTTATCTGCTGGCTGCTTCCTGTACACATAGCCTATCTTCTCCCTGAGTCTCCAAGTCCCCAGAGGGCAGGAGCTAGGTCTCCACCACACCAGGCTGGCTGGCGCTTCATAAATCCTTATTTGACATAATGACGGCTGCCATTTATTGAGTACTCACTACGGTAGTTGGACCTTGTTTTAGAGAAGGGCAAACTGAACCCTCCCAAGATCACACAGCCTCCAAGGAGCATGGCCAGACAGAAGCCCAGAAGAGACAGCTAGTGGTGGCAGACGAAAGCAACCCCCTTATGGCAAAACCTTCCCCCAAACCAGAAGATGACACGTCTTCTCAGACCTGTCCACACACATTATGGACAGCAAGTTGCTGCAGGCGGCTGCCACTCAGGCTCACAGTTTAGCCCTGATGTTGCTTCCTCGGGTGGGTCAAGTTGGGGACAGCCTGCTCCACGGCAGATGCCAGAACAGGAGCTATTCCCTTAGGTACACAAATGTGCCCTGATTTTAAAAAGCCAATATATAAACCATGTTATAACAGTAAAAGGGAGGGCATTCACATTACAAAGTAATGCACTGAGAATTTCATTAAATAGCAAATGCTCCAACTCCATTTAATGTTCAACTTTATCGGAAAACAAATAGGATGATTTTTCTGGACTGAATTTACTACATAATTCTAGTTATGACTGTATACATAAAACACTTATTATTCTTACATTACTCTTCAGATGAAAAAGAATTTTAAATCCCAGGCCCTCTAGTTTAGAAGTAAAAGATTTTGAATCTCACATTTAAACACCAAAAGGATGAAAGCTAAGTTCCATAAGGGTGCAATGTTTATCTTAATAACTGAAGTAGCAGAAAAACAAATGTTCAACCAAGCCATCCAACTGTAAACATTACCTCCACCCTTGAAATCATGCATGCATTATGTCCAAAAAGGCTCTCTGTCCCTACTAGAAAAACGTTCTGGCATTTTATCATTCTGCTGAAGGAGCAAGCCAAATCCAGCCAGGTCAAATTGAACAAAAGTCTGTCAGTGCTGCACACATCAGCCAACAGCAAACAGGGGGAAAGTACACAAGGTGTATTTTTCAGTCACTCAAAGTGCCCTGAGGAAACGTCCCAGCAACCTATTCAGTAACACTGCTAGTACGCAACACCCCTGGGAACCTCCAATCCAACCTCAGCAAGGGACCCCGACCAGGCTGCTCCCCTGAAGATGCCGCCTGATCCCTGCCGGTCAGACCACCTGGGTGGCCACCGCCTAGCCCTCCCCCCACTGGTGGTCCTCTGCATGCTCCATCTCCAAGGCCGTGGCACCCTCAGCACCGCCAGCCATGGCAGGGTGGGTTTGCACCTGGAAGACAGCATGTGTTTGACTGGGTGGCCAGTTGGGGAGAGATGCAGGACAAGCAACAGTTGCCCAAGTGGAGCTTCCCACCGTCTGTACCTGGAGTGCAGGGGCCCACATACCTGAGCACAGAGGAGAGAAGAGTGCCCACTTGGGCCCCAATGGCCCTGCGCACTGTTCACCAGGCCATGCTCCAGGCGGCACACACCGCCAGCATGCACCCCAGAACATGGCAAGCATCCACACCTGGTGAACAAACAGATGCATAAAGGCACATATGAACAGAACAGGCGAATTAAGACTAACCCCAAAGATGTAGGTGTGACGTCTTGCTCCCTCCAACCAGCACTGTAAATGGGCTCCCCTCTGGCTGGTCTCAATCTTTCAACTGAAAAGGCTGCCTTTGAAGAAAACAAAACCGACTTGCTTTTAGCTAATCACAACCTACTAAAATGATTTTTCCTTTCTCTCAAGGTTCAGGAGCAACCAGTTTAGGAGGCCAGATACTGTTCATAGTTACATGCAACTCTGAAAGAGCTCAGGCCTTGGCTGGAAGCAGAAAATTCTGCCAAATTTGTAGAGGGGAGGAAGTGAAGTACCCTCAGCAGAGGACACCAACATTAAGTGTTGGGCATCAACCATCAAGTGAAACAAACGGGAGTGAATTTTATGTCTGCATCATTGGGCTCAAGGCTAGGGAAGTGTTTAATCTCAAAAGGTGGTCATTCAAATGGAGAGAAGTTATTTCCTCCATTGTGAGTCCGTTACCCGTTGAGGGAGGGTTAGCATATTGGAGAAAGACTAGGTGCAGTCCTCGGCCATAGAATCCAGTAATTTTATTTAAAAACATAATATTACACTGTTTCATACCCTTTATCCACCTGAGTAGAATTTAATTTGAATTTTAAATAGCACAAAGGTCTTATCCCCCTGATGAGATCATCCACTAACATCATTGCATTTGCCTATAACGAAACTGTAGCAAACAGCAAAACTCTTTTCACGTATAATCCAGATGATATAAACCCAGATTTTTACAACAAAAGGATAAAGGAAAATTTAACATCATACCATTTTACTGCCAAATTTACAAAGATTTTTTCATAATAATATTCAGCACTGGCAAGGGTGTGGTCACCCTCATATCTGTGGGAATATAAAGTGCCCCATCCTCCCTGATTAGCAATCTGGTAATACTTTTGGAGGACCCTATAAAAGTTCTTATGCCCACCAACTGCCTATGAATTTATCCAAAGGATGTAATCAAAATATTCAATGCAGTATTATTTGTAATAGAGAAAACTAGTAACAGCCTCATGTCCCAAAACAGGTTTTCAAAAAAAATATATAACCATACAGTAGAATATTATAGTCATCAGCAGTGGTATTTTTGGAGAATATTTAAATTATATGAAAAAATGTTCAAGATGGAATGCTAAGTTTAAAAAAAGTAAGTTCTATATATGATTTTATAATTATTCAGTAGATAAGCCTGGAAAGACTCTACTAAACTGTTAACAGAGATCATCTCTAAAGGTAGTGGAACCACAGGTAATTTCAGTCATTTTTATTTTCTTCTTTGTTTCATATTTTCCTAATTATCTCTGGTAAGTATATAATCAGGAAAAAAAGGATTTCAGAGACTAGATCTGTGACCCTGGTTTCAGCCAGGCCTGAAGGACACTATGGAATAAAAGTCAGGTTCAAACAGAGTGGGCAGAGCGCTGAAAGAGTGGTGATGCACCAGGCCCCCCACCCTGACTGGCTGTGCTCACACCTGCCCCACAGGTGGTGACAGGAGTGGTCACTCCGTGAGAGGCCTCGTCCTGGGTACTGATGGCTATGATGCAGTCTGGGATGCGTCACGTAAAGATGTGTATGCTCAGGGCTGTGGAAACAGGGAGGACAGAGCACAGACCAGAACAGGAACTTCCAGAGGCCTGCTTTGCCTCAGCCACAAAGAGGAGCGCACTTGTCCAACCCCATTCCAGGCCACTGTAACGATCAAATGCAATAAAGGCCCAGAAACGGCCCACGATGTGTAAGCGCCATAATAGATATCTATACAGGAGAAGGCACCATCCCAGCCACCCAGCTGAGCTCAGGGGCTGTGACGGGTCCCTGCCCTGCCCTGCCCTGCTGCCAAGGGAAGGTTTGCAAGAGCTGAAGAGCTGTCCTGTCAGATGTAGGCAAATTTGCATCTCCTGGGAACTCACTTTAGGTCCCATAATCTCAAACACTTAGGTTTGTCCAAGATAGACAACATTTCATAAGAAGTACATGTCAATAATCTATGTCCCCATGGAGCAAAATAGAGAATCTTAAAGATATGATAATATTTTCTTTCTTTTTTCCAAATGTGACAGTAGCGCTCCACGTACTGGGACGAGCTGGATCCTTCTGAGCGAACAGACAACTGAGGAGGGCCTCATCCAGCCTCACCCCCAGACCCAGAGCAGACAGAGGGCTTCTCCCCCACAGGCCTCCATTCATCACCCAGAAAACAGGTCCTGATGCTCCAAAAAGCTACACCGAGAAGACTAACAGAAGTGCTTTTTATGGAATGGTGCAGAATACAACCAGGCAACAATATTTCTGCTGATTTTTACTGTACTTCTCTTTCCAGGAATTCAAGGTTCAATGTGGACAAAACAAAGCTGCCAATGGCCCAGTTCTCAAAACCAAGACTCTTACCACAGACAAGACAGGCACAGACAGCAGAAGTTAGAAATAAGCATGGGGAACAGAGGTGAGGGTACAAATCAGAGCCACAGACAAAGGCAGGAAGGAAGAAGGAAGGAGCTTGCTGGCAGGATAGAGTCACTGGGGCCTGTATGGGGACAAGGAGAGAAATGGCACCATCCCCCCACACCCAGCTGGTGAGTGATCCATGATGAAGAACTTCTGACGTGGGCCCTGTCTCATGCAGCTCCAGAGTCAAAGCCCAGACCCCAAGCAAGAGACTACCTGGGCTGCGTCCAACTCCACCCTTTATTTACAAGTGGTGTGACTCTGGGCAATTTCAGGGCTTCTTGTTGCCTGCCTACAAACTAGGGATGGTAGCAGCACCTATGCTATAGGGCTGCTGTGAGGATTAAATTAGTTAATATACACTCAGCACTAAGAACAGGCTGGTGCATAGCCAGTGCTATGCAAGTGTTTGGAACGGCTGCTACTATTCTCTGACCAAGTGCCCTGGTGGAGGCGGGCCGGCCAGAGGTCCAGGAGCCCTTCCGAAAGCAGGCTGGCCTCCTGCTCTCCGGCTCTTGCCTTCAGAAGCAGTGAGATTTTCTATGGAAATTCCCTCCCCAACTCTGTGCAGAGGTTGCAGGCCCCTGGGGCCACAGACAACGAAAACAATGCTTGGCTGTGCCTCCACCAGCTGCCATAGCCCGGCCCATTTCTGAAGAATGGTGGCCATGCACAGGAACAAACGAGGCACCGCAAGAAGCCCGCCATTCTGCAAACTCTAGAGGCAGGGAGTCTGAGCACCTACACAGAGGGTCCTTGCCACGCCTCACTGGAGGGATGGCTAGCCAGGGGTGGATGGGATGGATCCTTTTTGCAAACGGGATAGAACAGCCTTACTTTGAAAAGACATTCTAGGTCCAGTTAGGGACCACGTGGATGAGGACACACAGATGTCACTCACACCCACCCAATTCCTGACCTTAAAGTCACTCGAGTAGTCCAGGCTCTGAATCCTGTCTGCAAAGAGAAAAGCAAGTCATTTGGCAGGGGCCCAACTTAGGAGGTGGCTTTGTAATATGAGCAGCGTGTCCACTAACAACTAGAGCAAGACCATTAAGTTCATTACACCTGTCACTCTGCCAGCTGACTATCCAAATTGCCAAAGATGAAAGTACATTATGCCCAAGGAGTGCCACCCAGCCCCCTCCCAGGGCAGCACACACACTTATCTCAGACAATTTGTTCTCAGTGTCTGCACCTGCAGAAAGAACGCAACCATAAACAGCTTGAAACTTGGCTTTGAGAAACCTTAGGGCCTGAGCAGCTAAGAACAAAGTTTAGTTTCATCCAAAGCAGGTCCCTTCGAGGAAGACTAGGGCCCATGTCCTCTGGTACAGAGGAAGGAAGAATGTGAGGGGGTGAGAAGAGGAGGGGTGAGGGGCAGGGCAAGAGGGCAGAGCCGCCCAGCAAAACCAAGGACACAGAGCTACTACGTGGATTCTGCTGCCCTGCAGCACTGCGAAAAATAAAAGCAAGAGACACACCCTTTTCATTTCCGAACCAAGTCACAGAATGCTAAGCAGTAGGCAGGGGCCTTCCACGCAGCTGCACATCCAACAGGCTCCCTGGGTGTGCAGCGCCCAGCGGGCCGGCTGCAGCGTGCGTTTGCAGTGCAAGCGTGTTGCAGACAGCAGTAATTTATTTATCCCTGTCATGTAACATTAGCAATCTGTCTGGAGCTTGGCAAGCACCAACTTGCACTGTCATATAAACTGTCTGACAAACTTAAAGTTTCATAAATGCTTCTCTTTTCCAGCAGACAATAAAGCATCATAAAAAAAAGCTGTCATCTCCTTTTCTGTTTCTTTTCTCTCTTCCTCTTCCAAAAAGAAAGAAAGAAAAGGAATAAAAAGAAAGAAAATCAACCACAAAAGAATCCATGCAAACAGAAATGATCCCTCAGCAGGATTCTTAACCTTGAAAGTCTCAACATTTTTCTAATGCCAAGTAAATGAGTAAATAAATGAATGGGGGAGAAGGATGGCATGGTGGGGGTCAGTTGTGAGGGAGGTACAGAGCAAAATCTGCAAAACAAAAGTACAGTCATTAAAAATTAATAAAGGGTGTGGACATCAGCTCCCCACCCCCTTCTGCTCATGGGGATTTGAGCCAGACATTCTGCATCCTCATTAAGTGGTGTCTGGCAGGCTGCCGGAGTTTTAGTGGGTTCTGGGAATGCCAATATATTAACCAGAGGACTTTTTGCATACCCTTTAGAGTTTTTATTCTAGAAAAGTCAACCATTTGGCACAGTGCAGCCTTATTTTTGTCCGGGAAAGCTCTCAGCTGCCAATCAAGGGAGAAATTATAGCTATGTTCTTCGTAATTTCCAAGACCTATCTGGAAAACAAGCTTGGTGGAAAGAAAAGTCCTCACAAAAACAGCTTAAAAGGCCAAAGTACCATTTTTAGTGGGAATTCAAAGAAAAGCAATCCATACCTAAATCACATGGATACAAGACAAAACAAACATTATTTTCAAGTCTCCCTATGATAGACAAAAAACAATATTAATTGGAAATATGAACCCTATATTCCTATAGCAATTAATAGTACAGGTTCTCGCCTGTTTCTTTTAGTTGCCTAACAACGAAGCGAGTAATGCCACAAAAAAATATCTCCCTAAAAAGTGGCAGGTCTGGTGGCCTACATTTTCAAACGGTAGGCAGAAGCTTTACATTCCTATTTTAAAACTTAAGATTCACCTTCCATGCACACCCATAATATAGGTCAAGGTGTAATTCTAGACTAACAAATCCATGTAGGCAGAAAGTCACTTTGACATCAGAAAATAATGGCTTCCAAGAGAGTTTTCTGAGACCCAAAAAAGGAAGAAATGGAAGCGGGAAGGGAAGAGGGGAAGAAGACAGGAAGGAGCAATTTGGGACTACACAGCAATTTGCCACTGTTCACATTTAAGAGCCATGTGTTAAAGTATGTTAAAACATTTCTAAGAATTTTCCAGATTGACATAGACTCGTCTTTTATAGCCATTGCTCCTGGAGTCTGCTTTCTTCTCTATTAACTCTCACCCAAAAGGACAGACACAGCACAGAGACTCCATAAGCCTAGGTTCAGAAGAAAGACGAGAAGAAACATAGCAAGGCTACCAGAAAGATCTGACCAGTCACAGCTGCAAGTGTTCCTGCCCCAAGCTCTGAGAGTACTTGGGTTTTACATGATGACACAGAGCAATCACCTCCTGCCCAGACGGTCTCTACTTGACCGCAGGCCAGAAATAGCCCCAGAGAGCAAAAGTCACTCTCACCTCTCTACGTTCCCAGCCAGGCTGGGAGTTGCCCCTCCAGCAGCCCAGATAAAAAACAGACAGCGTCCCATGAGCTGCAAGGCTGCTCTGCCAGGCTGCTAAGTCAACCAAGACTACAGCACAGTCCCAAATTGTAAACACCTCTGCAGACAGACAGGTCCTTGCTCTCAGCGCACCAGGCAAGAAAACTATTCTTAGAACACTGTCAGCAGTTGAGGGAAAAAAAAATATTTATATATGTATATACTCTGGTTGGGGAGAGGGGTGGACTTTGAATCTCAAATGATGGGCCAACAAATTGGCACAAAATCCCTTAATAAGCAGCTGGGACTGGCTGGGTTCCTCTGCAGGATTATGGTCATGCAAACCGAGCCCCAAAGAGGATTCAAGAGACATCCCTAAAATCCTGCTGGGAAGTCTTCTCCATTGTAATTACAAACCTACACAAACTAGAACCACGACCAATGACAGCAAACTCTTCCAAGGGTAACAGCAGAATGTTAAGAAATTAGAGAGGTCTTTTAAAAGCAGGGAGGAAGGTAGCTACAACTCCATTACAGCAAATCCCTTCCTGGCATTTACAGTCTCAGCCCTAATTCCTAACAGTGTGTTCTATGTCAATAGCAAAGTGAAGCTCTTAAAAGAATTAAGCTTTCAAAGATCATGAGGAATTTACCCCCACGTTTTAAAAAGCACTGCTTTGCAAGGGCCGTCAAATGGCATTCAAGGGTTGATAGGAAACCAAAACTATAATTCAATAAATGTACTTGGGTAATATTCAGATCTACTCATTTGTCTATATAACAACTCAAATTTGACATTATGATCCTTTACTGAACATAAAGAATATGTTTCAAAAGAACTGTGCAGAGTACAAAGGCAGATGTACAGATGACAGTAAACTCAATATAAATACTAGAGAAGACTAAATATTCATATGCAAAATGCAGAACACGACTTGATGCAATGGCAGTTTCTCAGTGCAGACTCTACAGAACATTTCCTGTAAGTCAGTACTCAGTCCTGAAGCTCCAGGAGAGATACAAATGGGAGAATATCTTTCTTGGCGAGCCAAACAAGCAGAAAGGGCGATTTTAAAGGGAAGTTTCCTAGCCCGAGCCCTGAGGGAAGGCACCAACCTCCATGCCAGCCACAGGACTCATACATTTTTAAGAGCCAAGGCTGCTCACCATCTCCACCCACATCTACTACAAGTGACTAACAGTAGCTCTCCGAATCAACGTTTCGTACAGCTTATCTCACCTCACACCCTACAATGCCTAGCACATAGTAGGTCATCAATAAATATTTATCACAATCTTAATTAACATTTAGAAAGCAACACCGAAACATAAGTGAGGGGTCCAGGGATGAGAAGTTGCCAAAACAATTAGAAAGAAGAGAGAAAGAGAAGGGAATAGATGGGACACAGAAGAAGAGAAAAGAAGCAAATCAAAATTATCCAATTCTAGCTAATTAAAAGACTCTTTGGGGAAAACAAAAATTAAGCTAGTTTATGTGGCCACTGCCACTCAGCAATCATTCCTATGCCTGGGTAGGAGCGAGGAAGCCCTGCTTGCTTTAGAGTTTCTCGCTGTCCTGACCTGCGGCGCGATGACCTGTCCGCTGACCCGAGAACCAGGGCACTATCCGATGCGCCTTCTCCAGGTGCCACCCACCCACCACGCATCCATGTCGTCTTCCTGAAAATCTCTGCCTCACTGGGAAGCCTCCTCCTCTTTCAATTGAAAAAAAAAGTTTAAAAACAAGCAAATGCCCTTTCCGCCACCATAGCGAATTAACCTGAACCCACTGTCTTCCAGCAGCGTACTTACAGGGCGCGCCCCCAACCCCAAGACGGGCGGCGCACCGGGCAGGGGTCCCAGGGAAGCCTCCTCACCGCTGTGCAGGGCAGACCCCACAACAAAGGCAAGTGCCGGGCCCAAAGCTGGGTGCCCGTCGCTTCCTGTTTATTCCTCCGTTGAGGGTCAAAGAGAAATTCAACACACGCCTGCTTCCTCCGGGGCTCGGAGACCCAGCCTGAGTGTAATAGCAGCCGCCCGAAACAATCGACTTCCCAGCCAATGCCGGGAGCTCCGGGCGGCCCCGCGACCGACGTCAACGCGCGCGGGGGGACCGGGGCAGACGCCGAGTGAGGCGGGTCCGAGGGGCCGGGGGGGGGGCCGCCGGTGGCAGGATGCGGGGTGGGGAGCGCGGAGCCGCGGGACTGGGGGGTGCCCGGCTGCAGGACGCAGGTTACAGGGTACTGCCCGCTCCCGCCCCCCTTTCCTTCCCGCAAACTCCCGGGCAAGATCCTGCACGATCTTTCCGCTTCCCGCTGACCTCCAGTCCCCCGCTCGCAGTGGTTCGCCGAGAGGCCCAAGGGAACTGAGACCTCAGTTGGGGCAGCCACCCCCACGGTCAACCCGGTCTCCTGGCGGTGCAGAATCAAGTCCTGCAACCTCGGGACAACCGGCGGCGAGGCACTGGGAAATAGAAACCGGGGTAGGGGTCGGCAAGGTTCCCCCAGCAGAGCATACCCGCAAAGGCGGAGTGGCTGCGGTTCGAGGGTGCGGGGTCGCCCGCCCCACACCCGTTCCCGGGAGAGCGCCCTGGGACGCCCGTCTTGCCCACCGGCTACAGTGCCTCACAGACCTCGCGCACTCGTCTCCGGGGGACTCGCCGGGGTGGGGAGGGTGCACGGTGTCTGGCCGCTCCCTCCGGCCCCCGCCGACGGCGCAGGCTCGCGGACGTCCCGTTCCCCGAGCGTCCTGTCCCCGCGTCCCCCGCCACCCCCCTCCCCCGGCCCCAGCGCAACGCTGAACTTGGGCCAGACGCCGGGACCACAGCAACCACCGCGGGTCGGCACTCACCTGCGGCCGCCCCTCCGGAGCGGAGGCGGGGACCGCCCGCAGTGCGGTTCGCCGGGCCACCCAGTCCTGCCGGCCGCGGGGGAGGGGCGAGGGGTGCGGGGCCGCCGCGGTGGGGGGCACGCAGCGGGTCGGCGGGGAGCGCGGCGCTACGCGCCGGGTCTCTTTAAGAGCCGGAGATCTTACACCCGGGCCTCCCCCGCACTCCCCGCCCCCCTTTCACTTTCCCAGGGACTAGCAGCCTGTCTGGCGGCGGCGGCGGCGGCGGCTCCTCCCCGGCTCGCAGGAGATCCCCGGCCGGCCGCGGAGGCGCGCGGGGCGGGCAGGGCCAGCCACACTCGTCCGCCTGGCCCGCCGGCCCAGCCCGCAGCCTCCGAGCGGGGGAAAGGGGGGAGACGGTGCTGCGGCCGCCGAGGGAGGTGTCCTGCCTCCTGTCGCCGGAGGGGAGGAGTGTCCCGCCTCCCGCCGCCGCCGCCTGTCTCCAGCCGCAACTGTGCTCGCCCAAGCTGTGTCTGTCTCCAACTCCTCCAGTCTCTCCTCCCTCCCCATCACCCTCTGCGGCGGGGACCCGGCCTGAGGCCAGGCCGCGGGAGCTGGAGGGCTGCCCTGCTGACTGAGGGGTGGGCCGGCCCTGACCCCGCACGCACAGGCCGCACCGACCTCTGCAGGCTGCGGGCACGGAGCTGGGGGCGTGCGGGCGCGGAGGCCACAGGACCCCAGGGCTCCGCGGGGCCGGCGGCTGTGCACGCGGCAGCGGGCTCGGCCTCGCGGGGCGCGCGCCCACCGCCGGCCGGACAGGGAACTCCAAGTGCCAAGAGAAGTCAGGCTGGGGCGTCAGGAGAAGCCGGCTCGTTCAGTGCACCACTTACCTCACGGGCTACGTGCGCCTAACCGGCAGCGGGCCTTCGGGCACCAGCCCCAGACACACAGTAGGGCTGCAGGACACTTAGTGGGACGGATGAATCCTCAGTGAGCCAGCCCCGCGGGGCTCCCTCTCACCCGACGTGGCCACCCCCCCAGGATCCCTGCCCTCTATAAGGGAAATGGTTCCAGACTGGAAGGTCAGACGGATTCTTCCCCCTAACACCCTTTCTCCTTGAAGGATCTACATCTCTCCTCCTCTGAAGGCCGTTTTGGACTTGAGCTTCACCTTAGTGCAGACAATATGCATTTTGTCCTGCAGAAGTACTAGCATTGCCATCAGCCAACGTAACTATGTTTGATAGGGGTTTGGCTACTGCCGTAGCATATGGGCATTTTAACCCAATTTTATTACAGTCACCCAAATTAGACAATTCCCCTCTGCCGAATTTAAACCCCCTGCAGTAGTACCAAAATATACTAACCTGGGATTTCAGGCAGGGCCTAACAGGTCCGGCTAATTAAAGGGGTAACAATTTTCAACCTCTCCCCCCAAAAGTTGACCAGTTCATACTCCCATAATATCAGAGACAAGAATCTTTTGAATTCTATGATTAATTTGTCAGTAACTTTTTAGTTAGTGAAATGTTGGCATAATTCAGCTTCCTCTAAAGAGCCCTCAGCTCTCCTCAACTATCACTGCTGTGTAGTGTAATTGGTATGTAGCATTTGATGGATGCTCATATGTAATACAATAACTAACATTTATTGAGAGTGATGTGCCAAGCCCTGCACCAAGTCCTTTCCATAGATTGTCTTATTTAATCCTCACAATAACTGCGGCAGCTATTACTTCCTTATTTTACAGATGAGAAAGTTGAGGCCGTGAAAGATTCAGTAGCTTGTCCCCAGACCACAGAGATGGGTTTAAAATTCCTAACTGGCAACAAATAAAGAAGGGAGTTGAACCATACTGCCACCTACCTACTGCAGCTTTGACATTCAGTTCTGTTCAGCTCAGCCCAGCAAGAACTGACACCATCTGCTCTAAGCCAGGCACTGTGCAGGCACCAGTCTAGAATGCCCAGGTTCCAGGCTAATGGAGGAGCATTTAGACTAGTGGGGCAACTTTGAATCTGGCTGTGAGGGTAAACTTTTTAAAATGATCAGTGAGCTGATAAGTGCTTAATACAAGTTACCTGAATCTGACAAGCATATACTTATGAGTTTGTATTTAATGTGCGTGAATGCATACCACACTCATCGCAGCTCACATGCTATGGGGTTGGAGAAACTGTGTTCTGCCCTCTTGGGGTGGAAAGAAATGTCTTTTTCCTTCTAAACCAGAAACTGCCCGTGGACGGTGAGGAAGAAAATGTTTCTTCCAAGAACATGACACAATTTGTTCTTCTGTTTTGGTTGTGTATGATTTACTTGTGTATAATTTAATTCTTTTAAGTTGAGAGCTGAATTTTAAAATCTTAACCTCAATTTTACCATTTATGATGAATCTTAGTTAACCTTGCATTGCCTTTTCTTATTGTCTTCCCTAATTTATAACTAGAAACTGAAGATCCCTAATTTTATTTCTAGAAAAGAGCTATGGGAGAAACCTATCCCTGCATTTTCCACTCTGTCCTACCTGTATTTGTTTTCCATTTCAGCTGTTCCCTCTCACGCCCCTCCAAACACACACACACACACACACACACACACACACACACACACAATTACAGCAATGGGAGACTTGGAGGCATCTAGATATATGTTTGCTCTCTGTAAACTTCAACACAGTCAGCTCTACCCTGACCTTTAGTAATCAGTTGCATTCATTCCAGGGGCCCAGACTGAAGCCCAGGAGAACAGGACTTTGTTCTGCTCAGAATAGTGGAGAATGTGTATCCCCAACACACAGAACTGTGCCTGCCACTCACTAAGGGATCAGGAGATATTGGGGAATAAATGGAACCTTGTATTGGGATAAACAAGTAAATAATATTGAGGTAAAATATCATGAAATTGGGTGGAAATCAACTGAAATTTTTTTCAAACAGTGGGACATGAGAAAAATTATTTCTCAGTATAAATCCATTACAGTTTACCTAGTGTAGATTATACCCTGACCATACTTAGTCCATTGAAGAAGGCCAGTCATCTAAGGAGACAAAAATAGAAAGAGTAAACATGACCAAATGTTGAAAAAACAGAGGGCCCCAATTGACCACAAGATGCATGTGAATCAGAGACTATCATTCTGTTATTTGGATCTCATGCATAACATTTAGATGAAATTTAAGCTAAACTATCTGAAAAAACAATCCGTCCTACTCTTTGTACCTTTTAATTTAAACAAGAAATGGAGAAGAGGAAATAAGAGAAGCTTGCACTGAAGGAATTCTGCTGGGGAAGTGAGAGCCCCAGTCTGGATAAATACTTAGGACCAGAATACATGGATGAGCTCAGTTCCAGAGAGAGGCATCTGCCCCATATGCCTAAACAATGTCATGGGCACATTTCATCATATTACTCTGCACCGTCTTACTGTCTCAGTGTTCAATCTGTAACCTGGAGATACTAATTCCTACCTCACGGGATCTGTTGTGAGGTTGGCCGTAGCCCCATCTACACACATATACCCTCTCTGGGATCCAGTTGCTCCCCTGCTCCGGGACCCACAGACATCACTCCTCCTTCAATGGGTGTAGGTTTAAAATCACAAAAGCCGGAAAGGAAAATATTTTGCAGGTAACTTCTGCTTTCAACTTTGCTGCAATAGTCTCCTTGGGCAAAAAAATATATATATATACCACAGTATCTGCTCTCTCTCCTTGAAGGGAAGGGGTTAAAGGAAAAGGGAAGATACAGCAAGAAAAAAATGTAGATGATTACCTCAGAGATTATCCCTCCAGACACATTTGTGTGTGGTGTCTATATATCAGTTAACAAAAGTGATAGAACAATTCCTAACCAATGACTAGTTATTTTCAAATCATTTACAAATATTAAGGAATAGTAAAATCTCCTCAGTCTGTTAAGACCACAGCAGTTCACAGCTTCTGCCTCTTCTGGTCCCCAGGTGTCCCCCAAATTAACCCATACCCCTGCAGAGTGTCGCAAGGCTCCCTGACACCTTCCTGAGCTTTGGGGCTCTCTCTCTCTGCTGCAGTGACCAGCAGCTGGGTGTAACTGACTGCTGCCTATTCCACTGCTTTCTGACACATGGTCTGGTCAGCTCCCTACTAGGGTATAAATTATCAATGAGTTCAGTGTTTAGCACAGTACCTGGCCCCAAATGTACTCAATAAATATTAGCTTCCTTCAGTCCTTTTCCTTTCCAGCAGGGACAGGCTCTCTGGTGACTTTGTACTGTGTCAGTTTATCCATGCTGGATCCGTGTCTCCCAGAATGCCCTTCCTGTGGGGTTCCAGGTGCTGAAATAAATTTCTAGGCCAAAGATGGAGCTGCTCCTGCCCAGGGTGCCCCATCAGCAAACCAAAACTTAGATAACTTTCATGTCCCTATAAATGCTCCACTTGGCCAGAAACACAGTTCGGTCATGCCCTGCATAATGAAGTTCTGGTCAACAACAGACAGATTATAATATTTGACAGTGCCTTCTTTGTGGTTGGTTGGAAGAGTAAAGTGGGTTGATAGAAAATGGAGATTAAACTCTTCCCATTGGGGGGGGTTGGGAGGGTGAAATAGTTGATGGAAAATGTAGGTTATGACAATGCTACCACTTGGAGGTTTGATGGACAATACAGATTATGATGCTTTCCTCTTGGGTGGGTGGGAGGGTGAGGGGGGTTGAAGGAAAGTGGAGATTATAACTGTGCCTCTTCCCTCATAGCCAGGGAGTGGCAGTAGTGGAGAGAATGTGGTGACTTGACCCCACAAGGCCCTGAGTGGAGTCTACACAAGACCGTATTGACCTGCTTGGAATGTGCAGGATTGGGAGAGCAGGGAGGAGGCTGTCTGCACTGAGGCTTGAAAGATCAGCAGGAGTCTTTACCTGCCAAACACAGAAAGGCCTGTAATACCAAGGAGAGCCCCACCTACACCCTGGCATGATTGGCCCTCAAGGCTGTCTGTCTTCTGCCTTTTGGCCAGTCCCAGCTGAACCCCAGGGCCCTCACCTCAACCCCTCCAGTGCTGCCCAGTGACCCCCGCCCACAGTCTCTCTCCTAAGGTCCACCCACACCAGCAGCATCTAGACACCACCTACCAATCCCTGATGTCTCCCCCACCCACTGCCTAGTTGTGGTAAAGCCAAGTGGGGCAGAGCTCAGACCCCTCATGGGGACCCTGGGTCTGCATCCACTCAGACTGTGCCCACGGTCTGTCCCCCTCAGGAACTTCATCCTTGCTACACCATCCTCCCCATTGGCCCTCAGTCATCTCTGCCACTTCAAGCTCTCAGCACCTACCCTAACTGCCCCACATGCAGCCTGCCCTAATAATCTCACCTGCCTGGGGTCCAGCCCCACAGGATCTCCAGCCTGTGTCTTCTGGAAGAGGGGAAGGGCCAGCAGACAGGAAGGTAGGGTGTAGTGGCTATACATCTCCCAAGCCACTGCTGGACACTGGACAGGCTGGGGGACTGCCCCGTGACCTCTCTTGTCAGCCACCTCCAAGAACAGAAAGTGGAAGAATGTCCAAGCTAGCAAGGACCTGGGCAAATGGAATCGGGAGTTACTTGTGTGTCCACCTTGGGGCTGCAACGGGCAGGACGTGGCCCATGGCGGCAGGGAGTACAGCATTTTCCTGTGCTCTTCATGGGGTTCTCCCCACGGCCTCGGGAGCTGGGTCTCTCATCGTGCCCACTTTCGGGGTTGCCTGCCTGAAATTATACAGCGAGAAAGGGGTTGGGCCTTCTGTCTGAGGGCAATGCCCTTGCTCTTCCCTGCCTGTGCTGACGGGGGCATCTTGACCTCACAGAAGCAGAAACATGAAGGCTCATGAGGCCATGACTCGGCAAGTGTGAGCACCTTCTGTGTGCGGGGACTGAGCTCAGGTCTGGGGATACAGAGGGGAACACAACGGGGCTCCCTACTTTCAGGGTGCTCAGTGTCACAGGGGAGGGAGACATTTTTCGGATGGACCAACAAACACATATGAGATTACAATGATGATAGGACAGTGAAGAAGTCAGGGGGTCCGAGCTAGTGGGGGGCCAGGAGGGCACCCTGGAGGAAATGACTGAGAGTAGAATGATGGGCAGGGACAGCCAGGAGGCCGACCCTCCGGGGTGAGGGAAGAGCACATGCAGAGGCAAAGGGGCGTGAAGGAGATGGGCCAGTTCTGGGAACTGGAAAAAAGTTGCTGCAGCCAAAGAGGAGGGGGCTTTAGAGTTGTGAGCATAGGCAGGTGAGGAGCCCCCTTCCTGGGACCACAACAGCTGATCATGAGATGCAGTCCTAGCAGACCTCTTCCCTGGGGAGCAGTGGAGTGGGGAAGGAGCCCCGGATAGTTGGGGATCAGTGCATCTGCATATAACAAAATGTCAACATAACAATGACTGGGGGAAAAAAATGTGAAGTTCTTTTCTCTCATGTAGAGAAGTCTGGATTCTCCGTGCCAAGACTAGGGCCCTGTCTCCATCTTTCTGCTCCATCACTTTCCCATGGCTTCCATCCACAAGGCGCCACCTGAGGGAGTCTGACCATCACATGGGCACTCCATATCTGCAGGAGGAAGAAGAGATGGCAGCGAAGGGGCTGTTGCCTCTCTTCCAGAGCCTCTTCAGAAATCCCACACAGCCCTTCTACTCAAAACTTAGTCACATGACCACACCAGGGCTCAAGGGAGCCAAGAGACTAGTCTTCATAGGATGGGTGCGTGGCTCTGTAAGGAAGAAGAAGGAGAGGGTGTGTGCACTGAGATGACAGGAGCTGCCTGAACAACTGCAACTGGCCAACACCCTACTGGCATATCCCGTGATGAGCTCATCTGATAGTTTGTACATGAATTCCTGGTCTGTAGGAAGGTCCCGTCCCTGCAGGGATTGGGGTGAACACAGGGCCTTCATCTTTGGGATCCACGCTCCTCTGGGCCAGGCCTAGACTTGTCCTCTTGCTTTCACAGCAGTGACCACAAGGACTACACTGGGTCATTCAGGTTCTTGATCTCTCTGGTTTTTTTACTTGTTTTGTCTTGTTTTACGGTAGTAAAGATATTGGTCTGGGTGAAGGCCTGTGCTCTGTTGATGGCCCAGACTGTAAACCATTCATTACACACTTTTATTCATGACACATGTTTAGCACTGACTATGAGGTAAGCAGGATGCAAGGACACTGGAGGACACAAATGTAATGAGATATGACTTTGACCTACAGTGACCTATGTCTCACAAGGATAAATACAAATTTTGGTAGTTAGAAAGTGGAATCGGCAGAAGAAATATTTAGATAAGATATTTAGATTACTCTGGGGATGAAATGGATCAGCTGGGGTGGCTTCAGCTTCATGTCACAGAAATTCTGGCCCGAAGTGACTTCAACGCAGGTGGCTGTGATCTCACCAACAAGCAGTCCAGAGTCAGGAGGCTCCAGGGTTGGTGAATTCATCCTGTCAGCAGGGGCGGGTCTTTCATCAGCTCCTCTGGGATTCTCTTTACCTCCTTCCTCATGGTCTCACTTTGGCTGCTACAGCTGCCAACATCACATATTCCCCCTACCAGGTCAAAGGCAGAGAGCGATGACTGATTCCTACCACCTGCCTTTCTTTAGTTAAGGAGATAAAACTGGCCCAAACACCACCTGCCTCCTACAGAGGTCCTCTCAGGCCCTATTGGCCAGAATTGGGTCAAATGCCCTCCTCAGCCCCCAACCCATCTCAACAAAGAGGAACGGGAGGACCACGATTGATTTCCTCCAGTCATGATTCATTCCCTAGGAATGCGCTACTTTCTCTGAGCCCATTGCATCAGGAGACCAGAACAATTTACATTATATTTATTAGTATTACCGATATTCAGTGTAGAAGAAAGAAGTGACTGCTGGGGAAAATATGAACAATGTTTGCAACAGGAGGCAAGGAGGTCAAGGACCAAAAGTCCAGGTATAGACTGGATTGTCACTGTGGATGTAGAAGTCACCCAAAATGACGACGGGGTGTGGTGGTGCCAGCAGCGAGCAGGGCTGAAGTCTTCAATGATGACCACAGCCATGGGGAGGGGGCAGACGACTGCATAGGAGGGGTGATGGGGTGCTGTCCAGGGAGGTACCTCCACCTTCTCGGATGGGCAGCCTACTCCCGCTGTTGTTCCTGGGCCCTTGGCGTGAGGACCCTTCCTCTTCTTTGAGTCTCTCCTCCTCTGTGCTTGCCCCAGGCTGCCTGCACACCGCCCACCCTGCATCGATCTCCCTTTCCCTCAGTTCCGTTCTCAGAACCGGTTATTAGCTGCGAGAAGCTGCAGTAACAAAGCGAGCAGTTGCAGTGGCGGGATCCAGGTGCGCTTAGGGTCACCATGGAAACCCCTGGGCGGAGCTTTGGTGACTGGCGGGGCCCCAGGGAGGACTCACACCAAGTGAGGTACAACCCGCCCTCTGCCAGCTCTCATATCCCCTAGGGTCCTGGGGGCGCTGGGTTGGGCTGCCCCGCGGGGGCAGGTCACCGGCCCCACCCCCAGTTGCTCTGCGATGAAGGGGAGCGAGCCGGGGGCTGCAAGGGGCAAGAGGACGAGGGATGGCGTCGGGCCAGTGACTCGGACGGGCGGTGACAGCTGCCTGGTGATGGGCCGCACCAGCAAGACGAGACGAGAGCTGTCTGGCGATTGGCCGGGGGCGCCGCTGTGACATCAGGAGGAGGGCATTATGACGCACTGGGCGGTTATAAAAGTCGCGGTGCCTGCCGGAGGCCTCGCTGAGGAGAGAGATGGCGCTTCCACCTAAGCTCCTCGTGTTCTTCACAGGGTACTACGCCGCCTTCTCCACCCCAGATGCTAGCGTGAGCCCTGCCCACTCGTCCTGCCAGGGCCTCTCGCACACACCATGCGCCCCACCTTCATGTTCGGGTCCACCTTTGGCCCCTCTGCGGTTCCTCAAGTTCCTGCATCGCACCCAGCACCTCCTCAGCCTGTGCCCCGCCGGGGTCCTCAACCAGATATTCACATTCTGCGAGGGGAAGTCACGTGCCTGGAATCAGAGTACCGTGGACCCTCACCCAGCAGGAGGGGGTCCCTTCCAGACCTACAGCATTGCAACCGGGTTCTGCACAGGGTGCTCGAGTTCCCCAGACCCCCAGCTGAACGAGAGACATCCCAGCCACCTCAGCACAGGGTGTCTCCTGGACACCCGGTCAATTGCGAGCCCCCCACCCCGGCTCAACACAGAGCAAGTGAGTCCCCCAGAAACGCAGCCCACCCTAGGAAGGCATAGAAAGGGAGCTGGGGCGGAATGTGGGTCCCTCCTCGAGTGAGGTGGCGTGAGCTTCACGATGGTTGTGAGTTTTAAATAACTGTTGAAATGCAGAAGTGTCCCGGGTGGCGGTGATGTCCAGCCCGGGGTCACAGTCACTGCACCCGCCACACGAGTCTCACGTTCTCCAGCTGGTCGGTCCCCACAGGGCCAGTGTCTAATTTGACCCTCAGAGCAGAGCCGTGAGGTGGGCAGGGGTCCCCACGGCTCTGAGGAAGTGTCCGGGAACCACAGGGAGGGGACACTGAGCACAGCCTGCCCGTCCCCGTCAACACTTCTCACCCGGGGCGACTCCTCTGAAACTGAAGCCGCGCTGGGGCGGCGCCGTCCTGGCAGGAAGGAGAGCAGAGCAGAGTGTCCGCGCCCGGCTGGCTCTGCAGAGACTGTTCCCGGCCGAGACCTCCCCGCCGGTTTGTGGCAAACGTGGGTCTGGACCCCACGTTGTGGCTCCGAACTCCGGCCCCGCAGCAGGTGCTTCTCCCCCGCAGGCTCCTGTCTGCGCGGGCCTTTGAGGAGCAGACGGGAGCCCGGGCGGAGAGAGGCCCTGTCCCTGGGGGAGGTGGGGGGGGAGGCGGCCGGGGAGAGACCGGAGAGGGGCCGGGGTGGGGGCTGCGTGCTCAGAGCCACGGAAGCCCTGCGGGATGGGGAGACCGGGATGGGCTCTGCTGCTCTCGGGCGGGGCGGAGGGAGAGCGGGGCGGAGCAGGAGACAGGTGGGCACAGGTGCGTCGGGGAGACGGGAGGGTGTCCGTGGACACGGAGGGAGCTCACCTCCAAGAGGCAGAGCTGAGAATCAGCGATGAATTGGATGCTGGGGCTGGGGAGGGAGGAGGGCACCAAGGTTCCAGGCTCACCCCTCAGGGCCGTGGGCCCTCAGCTCTGGGGACTGTGGCTGGAGCTCAGGTGAGGCGGGGACCCCAGTGAGCTGGGTGCCTGCAGCTCAGGCTGAGTGGAGGTGGAGAGCCTGGGGCTGTGGCCCAGGGCAGTGCTGGAGGCGCATGGGCTCATAGCAGCCGGGCCTAAAGGGAGGGGAGTCATCCAGAAGGCTGGGCGGAGTGGGGGGAAGGTGAACTTGAGGGGCCTGGTACAGTGTCTGAGCGGGTTCCAGGGCTGCTGGTTTCAGGGGCCAGTGGGGAGGGTGGTGGAGTCCAGGTGACTGGGAGCTGAGGGCAAGTGGCTCAGAGCTGGCGTTAACATGATAAATGTGTCAGACGGTGAGGACCAGGAGGAGGTGCAGTTTGAGGGACATTCGGTGAAGGTCTGCGGTGGGGTGGACACTGTGTGGGAACTGGACCTCTCGGCCGGTCCTCCCACAGGCAGAGGCAGCATTTCACACTCAGTTCCTGTCAGCTGGGGACCCCAGGTCTCCTGTACTGGGCGGGGACTGAGGGGCAGAGGTTAGAGGGCACAGGGGACACTTGTGTGGTCTCAGCCCTGGGAACCTCCTCTGCTCAGCTGCTCAGACCTGGCTCCCCCACATCCCAGGTCTGCAGACACAGCAGCCTTCTGTAGGCTGGAGGGGCCTTGAGTTTGGGGGTGTGACCCAGAGCTGCTCACCCCTTCCCAGCCCCCAGTTCTTTCCTCTGTAAAATGCAGGCAACTTGGGGACGGAGTGGGATGAGCGGGAGATGGCAGGGGTTGGGGAGAGGGTGTCAGGGGCAGGGGACTGATGGAGTTCCTGGGAGGGAGGGTCCACTGTGAGCTGGCTCCTTGTCCTGGCTGTCGCTTCCCAAAGGCAGAAAATCAGCTCTGGGAGGAGTGCATTCTGGGTGCTGCCTCTGCCCCACAACCGCCTTCTCTGTGCCCTCAGTCATAGGCTGCCACAGCCCAGCACCTGCATTCTGCAGACCCCTCCTGTCTCCTCCACGGCTGCTCACCACCCACAGGTCAGGGCCCTGGGCCGCAGGGAAGCTTTGAGCTCCAGGGAGATGGGATGGGATGGCTGGCTTTAGGGAGGTATTCTGTGACCTGTCACAAACACGGAATTAGTAGATAGATAGATAGATAGATAGATAGATAGATAGATAGATAGATAGATAGATAGATAGATAGATAAATATAGATTCACAGGAAGCTGCAGATAGTACAAAAAGTCCCAGGTACCCTTCACCCATTTTGCCCCAGTGGTAACGTCTTACGTCACTGTGAACAGTATTGACACCAGGAAACCGACATGGGCACAATGGGCGTGTCTGGTTCTGTCATTTTTTCATGTGTTCATTCTCGTAACCAGCAGCACAATCCGGGTGTGGAACTGCTCCATCAGCACAAAGATCTCCCTCGTTGCCCCCACCATTCCTGCCCGTGGCAACCACCAATCTGTTCTCCATCTTGGGAGTTTTGTCAATTTGAGAATGTTACATGAATGGAATCACAGCTGTGACATTTTGAGATTGGCTAGGTTTTTTTCTTTCACTCAGCATCATGCCCCTGAGATGTGTCCAAGTTGTGTGTATCAATGGTTCTTTCTTTTTTATTGCTGAGTAGGATTCCATAGTGTAAACATACCACAGTTTGTTCCATCCATTCACCTTTTGAAGGACATTTTGGGTGTTTCCAGTTTTTTGGCTATCCCAAATCAACCTGCAGTGAATATTTGTGCACAGGTTTTTGTGGAAACTTAAGTTTTCATTCTCTGGGATGGTAATCCAGGAGCGTGATTGCTGGGTTGTATGGTATGTTTCTGTTTAGCTTTTTAAGAGCCTCTCAAACTGTCTGACCAGAGTGACTGTACCGTGTAGGTCCCCACCAGCATATATGAGAGATCTGAATTCTTGCCAACGTTTGATGATGTTGTTATTTTTCATTTTAACCAGCTGTTCTAATAGGTGGGTAGTGATATCTCATTCAGGTTTTCATTCAAACTTCCCTAAGGGCGAGTGATGTGGAATATCATTTCATGTGCCTATTTGACATCTGTATATTCTCTTTGGTGAAATGTCTGTTAATGTCTTTTGCCCATTTTCTATTTGGATAGTTTGGTTTTTTACTGTTGAGTTTTGAGAGTTCTATATATATTCTAGATACAAGCCCTTTGTCAGATACATGGTTTGCAAATATGTTCTCCTAGTCTGTAGCTGTCTTTTCATCCTCCTAATAAGATCTTTAGTAGAGCAAAAGTTTTTAATTTTGATAAAGTTCAATTTGTCAAGTGTTTTAGTTTATGGATTGTGGTTTTAGTGTCATGTCTAAGAATTCTTCACCAAGGTCTAGGTCCTGAAGATTTTCTCCTATGCTTCCTTCCAAGTTTTATAGTTTTACATTTTACTTTTGAATCTATGCTGTGATGAATTTGAGTTCGTTTTTGTATAAGGGGTGAAGTTTAGGTCCAGATATTTTCATTCATTTGTTTTGCTTTTGTTTTTGGTTTTTGCCTGTGGATGACCAATTACTCTGGCACTATTTGTTGAAAAGACTATCTTTCTCCATTAAATTGACTTTTCACCTTTGTCAAAAATCAGTGAGTTGTACTAGTGTAGGTCTACTGCTGGCTCCTCTGTTCTGGTCCATTGATCCTGTGTCTTTTCCTCCACCAGTACCACAGTCTTGAGATGGAGTATACTGATTCGTCCCATTTTATTCCTTTTCAAAATTGTTTTAGCTATCCTAGTTCCCTTGCATCCCATATAAACTGTAGAATAATCTTGTCTACGTCTATAAAAGAAAACTTTCTAGGATTTCTATAGGAACTGTGTTAACCAGTATGTCAACCTGAGGAGACTTGACATCTTTCCTATGTTGCATCTTCCGATCCATGAGCATGGTATGTCTCTCCGTTCATTTAGTTCTTTGATTTCTTTCATCAGTGCTGTGTAGATCTCAGCATACAAGTCTTATACATGTTTTTTAGATTGATATCTAAGTTTTAATGATTATAAATGGTATATGTAAAATTTTTGATTTCCATATGTTCATTGCTAGTGTATAAAATTGATTTTGTATGTTTATCTTGTATCCTGAAACCTTTTTGAACTCACATACTCGTTCTAAAATGATTTCTTTTTTGTTTTGTTTGTAGATTCACTGGAATTTTCTACATAGACAATCATACTATCTACAAATAGGACAATTTTATGTTTCCCTTTCCAATCTGTATGTCCCCAGCCCACCCCACTTCCTTGCCTTATTGCACTGGCTAGAACTTCCAGCACTATGTTGAATAAGAGTGGTGAGACAAGACATCCCTGCCTTGTTCCTGATCTTAGGAGAAAAGCATTCAGTCTTTCACCATGCAGTATAATGTTAGCTGGAGGTTTTTTGTAGATGCTCTTTATCAAGTTGTGAAATTCTCCCCTGTTCTGATTTTTTTCTGAGAGTTTGTTTGTCATGAATGGGTGTTGAATTTTGTCAAACACTCTTTCTGCATCAGCTGATGTGCTCATGTGATTTCCTTTTTAGCCTGTTGATATGGTGGGTTTTGTTGGTAGTGCCGTGGAGTTGATTCCGACTGCCAGCGACTGTGTACAGCAAAGCAGAATCCTGCCCAGTCTTTTTGTGCCATTCTCTCATCTTCTGGCGCTAGGTCAGACAGTGCTCTGCTGCTATTCATAGGATTTTGTGGCCAATTTTTTTGGAAGTGGGTGGCCAGGTCCATTTTACTCTAGAAGCTCCACTGAAAACTGTCCCCCATGGATGACCCCACTGGTATTTGAAATCTCTGTGGCATAGCTTTCAGCATCAGAGCAACATGCAACTACTGCAGTAAGACAACTGACAGATGGGTTGTGTGGTCCCCTGGCCGGGAAACAAACCCAGGCCATGGCAGTGAGAGCACCAAATCTTAACCACTAGACCACCAGGCCTGGCTTATAGTGGATTATTATTGATTGATTTTCAAGTATTGAAACTGTCTTGCATCTCTAGAATGCACCTTACTTGGTCATGGTTTATGATTCTTTTTATATAGTGCTTAATTCTATTTGGTAATGTTTTATTATGGATTTTTGACATCTCTATTCATGAGGGATATTAGTTTATAGTTTTCTTTTTCTATACTAACTTTGTCAAGGTGATTATCAGGGTAATACTGGCTACATAAAATAAGTTGGAGAATGCGCCCTTCTTTTCTGTTGTCTGGAAAATATTATGTAAAATTGATGTTAATTCTTCTTTAAATGTATGGAAGAATTCTCCAGTGAAACAATCTAGGCCTGGAGTTGCCTTTTTTTGGGAAATTTAAAATTATAAATTCAATTTCTTTGATAGTTATAGGGGTATTCAAATTTCCTATTTCAAATGGGGAATGTGTAATAGTTTGTGCTTTTTGAGAAATTGGTCCATTTCACCTAAGATGTTACTTTGTGTAGGTAGAATATTCTCTTATTATTCTTTTGATGTCTGCAGAGTCTGGGCTTCTATCCTTTGTTTCATCCCTGCTATTGATAATTTGTGTCTTCTCTTTTTCTTTATCAATTTTACTAGAGGTTTGTCAGTTTTGTTGATTGCTATTTCATCAATTTTCTCTATTTTTCTTTTTTCAATTTCCTTGACTTCTGCTCTTATTTTTATTGTTCCCTTCTTTCTGCTTGGGTTTATTTTGCTCTTCTTTTTTCTAGTTTCTTAAGGTGCAAGTTTAGATGATTGATTTGAGACTTTTCCTCTTATTTAATGCTTTGAATTTCTCTCTCAGCACTGCATTAACTGTGCCCCACAAATTTTAATATATGTAGTTCATAATAATATAGTTCAACGGTTTTAATTTCCTTGAGACTTGCTTTTGACCCATGGCTTATATAGAAATGTATTGTTTAGTTTCTAGGTGTTTGGAGATTTTTTTGTAATCTTTCTATTATTTTTTAGTATGATTCCATTGTGGTTGAAGAATATACTCTGCATGGTTTCAATTCTCTTAAATTTGTTGAGGTTTGTTTTATGACCCAAGATAAAGCTTATCTTGTTGTATGTTCTGTGGGCACTTGAAAACAATATGAAGTTTGCTATTGTTGAGTGGAGTGTTCTATAAATGTCTATGTCAATATTCTAAACAGAAGTTTGTTTTTCTGTTTTTTGTTTCCATTTTTTTTTACCTTCCTATGGGTGACTACAACATTTTTTAGAATTCCATTTGTATTTAAGTGTTTTTCAGCGTATCTCTTTGTAAATTTTTGTGTGTATTTGTTCTAGGAATGATGTTTTAGGTACATAACATCACGGTCTATTGATCTCCACACCTTACAGTCTGATTGATGATCAGGAAACTTACCTCCCCTTATGTCCACTTATCCTCCACTGTGTATAATGTAATTGTCTTCAAGATTTTCTCTTACTTATATTGAAAACCACTGTCAGACAAAAATATTGAAATTTTTCTTCAACCATCAAACATAATTTAGGAAAATCAAGAGGACAAGAAAAGTCTATTGTATTTACCCATATTTTCACTCTTTCTGTTGTTCTTTCCTCCTTTGTGATGTTCCATGATTCTTTTTTTTTTTTTTTTTTTTTAATTTCTTTCCTGTCAAGAACTTCTTTCAGCCATTCTTTCAGGGTAGGTCTGATGGTGGCAAATTCTTAGTTTTCCTTCATCTGAGAGTCTTTATTTCCTCTTTATTCTTTAAAGATATTTTTACCAAATATAGAATTCTGGGTTGGCAGTGCTTTTCTTTCAGCACTTGAAAAATGTTGTGCCACTTCTGGTTTCTGTGGTTTCTAGTAAGAAATCCACTGTCATTCAAGTGTTTCCCCCCCGCCCCCCCATAGGTAAGACATCGTTTCTCTCTCACTGCTTTCAAGGCTTTTCCTTTGTCTTTAGTTTTTAGAAGTTTGATAATTAGGTGTGGTCTGAGTCTTCTCAGGCTGCCATAACTAAACACCGTAGACTGGGGGGCTTAAGCAACAGACATGTGTTTTCTCACAGTTCTGGAGGCTGGAAGCCTGAGATCGGGCGCCAGCATGTCAGGTTCTGGTGAGCACTCTCTTCCTGGCTGGCCGATGGCCGCCTTCTCGCTGTGTTCTCATATGAGAAGAGAGCCAGCAAGCTCTCTGGTGTCTCTTCTCACAAGGGCACCAATCCCATAATGAGAGTCCCACCCTCAGAACCTCATCTAAACGGAATCACCTCCCAAAGGCCCACCTCCAAATGCCATCACATGGAGGGGTAGGACTTCAACGTGTATATTTGGGGGGACAAAAGTCAGTCCATCGCATGTGTCTTGGTGTGAATTTCTGTGGGCTTATCCTATTTGGGTTTTGCTCAGTTTCTTGAATCTTTAGGTTTATGTCTTTCGCCAAATTTGGGGGATTATCAGCCATTTTTTCTTCGAATACTTTTAATCCCTGCTTTTTTCTTTTCTCATTTTGAGATTCCAATGACACAAATGTTAGATTTTTTGCTATAGTTTTACAGGTACCTGGGGTTCTGTTCTCTCTTTCTTTTTTTTTTCAGTTGATTTTCTCTTCAGGTTACTGACTCTTTCCTCTGTCTTCTCCATTCTGCTATTGAGCCCATTTATTGCATTTTAAAAATTTTGAATATTGCATTTTTTCAGTTCTAAATTCTCAATTTAGTTCTTCTTTATATCTTCTGTTCTTTGCTGAGACTTCCTATTTTTTTCATTTGTTTCAAGCACGTTTGTAATTGCTTGTTGAAGCATTTTTATGATGGCTACTTTAAAATTCTCATCAGATAATCCCAGCATCTGTGTTGTTATTTTACGAGACTCTGGATCTTATTAAATCTTGTGTGTTAGCAGGTGGTGGGTCTATAAAAGTGTGACTAGCAAGTGTAGCCCCAGCTATGTGCCCAAACCAGAAGGAGCAAATTTAAGCCTGACCAGAACTACAGCTGCTCAGCCTGGTCAGACATGGCTGGGAAATAACAGGACAAATGGTGTGGGAAGTCAAATCATCACGGCATTCTCTCCTGCAGGCAGTGATGAAAGCACATGCCAACTAACATGTTGTTTGCTGAATTTATTCCTAAGGATGGATGAGAACCAAAACTCTGGTTGCAAGTGGAGAATCCATGATAGATGCCTCAGTAAATGTCTGTTTTGCATGTTGAGCACGTTTGAGTTTACTGTATGCTGGTGGAAATTGGTAGGGATGAACTTACTGGGATGGTTGGTATTGATGTTGGGCTTGCTCAAACTTAAATCAAGGTGGCCCCTTCTTACTAGTGTCCTCGTTCTAGGTGTCATTTCCCAGGACCCCCTGAGGGAGCCCAGGCTGGGGGGACAGGCCGAGGATGGGCCAGCTCCACAATGGGCTAGTACACTGCACAAACCTGATATGGGACACATGTTCCCCTCCCTGTCTACTCCCCTCAATTTCCTGCTTGTGAATGACCTCTGCCCTCATTCCCACCACCAAAATGTAGTCACAGAGGGAGAATAGCCTGGTGGTGACCTCACCTGGAAGCCCCAGTGGCCAGTCTCTCGGTCTCCCTGCATCAGCCTGAGGCAGGTATGTGGTGCTCCTTTATCCACCTGGGCACTCCCTCAGGGAACTGGACCCTTGCCAGAAATTCCAGGACCAGGAGTCTCATAGAGGGTTCTCCTTCCAGGCAGCCACCCAGGTCATTCCCAGGCCCAGCCCAGCCTCCTCCAGGCTGCAAGTCCCAGCTATGTCCAATAGATTCCCTCTTGCTCAGGTTAGCCAAGGCCAGCCTCTATAACCCAGGTGATACAGAACTGTAAAATAAATTGACTTTTCTTATTACCCAAATTAGGCAGAATGAAGGGAATATCCTCACTCCTCCCAAAGCATGGAACAGGCATTTCAACCCAAGTCCATCTATACCCAGAGTGTCTCCCCATATGGTCAATCATGGCTGGCCTCGCAGATGGGGCAGTCCATTCACTAAGGGCTAATGAAAACGTATCTTTGAGAAACACTTTTGCCGGAAGTAACCCTGACTCCTTTCTATAGGGAATGGGTTTCCTGAAATGGAAGTGATGGCCTGAAGCACATTCTCAAAGTCAGGGGTTTCAAGTCCACGAGACTTCTCCGATTAGACTGAAGGTGAGCTCACCGCGTTCATCTCACGCTCCTCAGTGTGGCGGCGGTGGGAGGCCTGGACCGCAGGGGGAGGCTTAGGGTGCAGCTGCAGCGATGCCCCAGGTGTGACTCTCCCAACTCGGGGTTCTGTGGGGATCACAGGAGAGTCAGCCTGAAGGGAGTGTCACTGCGCAGTGCCTGGTAGAAGTCCTGCCTTTGCAGACGTCTGCTTTCCACTACGACAATGAGTGAAACTAGGTGGGCTGAATCCTCACTCCAACATGGCAAATCAAGAGATCAGGTTCAACAACGACGTGGGACCCAGGAGAGGAGGTGCCGGGTCTCTGGGCCCAAATCACAGAAGTAAAGCTATTTCAATATTCCATTTTTGAATTTCAGATTTTCCAATGCAAATTTAAAATATAACTTATTCATATAATAGTTTGCAGTAAACTGTGCTTCCCACAGCTCAGCAGGAAGGTGTCCTCCTTTTCTGCCTTGATTGTCCCTGCAGTCCCCCTTGCTCCTCTGCAATCTGCCCTCTCCATCATGTGGCAGTCTCTGTCCTGCTGGCCACAGAGAAACAGAGTGAACATGTAGCAATTTCTGAATCAGAGCAACATAGATGTTGCTAAAAACACAAAATGAGTTGAAAGAAGAGGCAGCAGAGTGGGATGGAACCTGGGGATTCTCTCCATCATCCACCCATTTGACAAGGGTCACTGCTGGGCATCTCTGGGCGTCGAGGGCAGGGGTTGTGCTGGACACTGGGCAAAGAAGTTGGGGGAAGGCAGGGGGCACCTGGGGTCTGAGGAACAACGCTGCACAAATCCCACAAAGATGGCCCCCAACTTCCCATCAGCAAGTGGCCTCATCCTCCCACTTGCTCACATCCCAAACCAAAGTGTCATCCTGGCCCTCTCCTCGCCGCACAGCCCCCCATCACCGCAGCTGAGCTCCCCCAGCCCGGGCTGCCATTCTCCCCACAGGAGCCTGAGTGACCGACCGACTGTCTGAGCACGTCCTCTGCATCCTGCCCAGCCCTGTTTGAACCTCCCGTGGCTTCCAGGACACGAACTCCTTGCCTATCCCACCCTCGGGAGCCCCCCTGGCCTGCGGCACCCTCTCCTTCGCTGGCTGCCTCCCCTGGAGTGCTCCTCCCCATCTCCTTGTGTCTTGGCTCCCTCAGGACCCCTCTGGCGCCCCCCAACAGAGAGGGCCTACTCCCCCAACTAGCCTGCCACCCAGCCCCCTCCGTCCAGCCCCTGAGCTCATGTTGCTCCTCCTCGTACGCTGGTCCAGGAGGCTGTAGGAGTGATTGGGATTGCTTCACTGGACTGGCGTCTGTCCCCCCCAGTGTGGCCTCAGTGGGCCCAGGGACTGCTCTGAACCCCTCAACCTAGTCAGCGCCCAGTAGGTAGTTTGCACTAATGAGCACATTGCTCTTTAGGAGAGGCCACATTTAAAGAAACAGTCAAACTCAATCTAGTTCTATGCAGTAGAGAGTAATATCTGAACAGCAGCTGCTCATCCCTGGGTCCCACATTGACCTCCCAATCTTGATTAACCGCCTGTGCTTAGAGCATGGCTCCTGTGAACAGGACAGGGTCCCCCCCGCCCCGGACCAGCGTGGGCTGCTCTGTTGTTGATGAGCCTCGCAGTGAATGCAAGTGGAGACAATGAGTTCCTGGGGCAGACGGAGCCTCTGGATGGCAGGACCACCGGGAGGGATGAAGCCCCAGCTCCCAGGGGCCCACAGCCTCGCAGGTCAGGGCACCGTCCAGGCTCCGGGTGCTTCTCACGAGGGGAGCGGGCGCCGGCCTCACCCGCTTCCCGGCCCGCACTCCTCAGGGCAGCATCTCCAGCCTCACGCAGCCACCGTTCCAGAACAGCAGACCCGTTCCTGAAATGGGAAAAGGAAGATGAAGAACAATTTTCTAGAGCACAAACATCCAAATAAAAGGAACGGTGGCTTGTCTGCCTGTGGACAACTTGAAAGGTCGCAGGCTGTCCAGTTTGTGGGCTGTTCTCATCAGCGGCTTCTGGATGGTCCTGGTCCCTCGTGTCCTGGACACTTGCAAGCTTTGGAAAGGCCACCGGTGCTCGGGCATGAGAGGAATGAACTCAAGGCTTCTCACTCATCACTGTACTGTCATGTTGAGTTTAGGGGATGATGCAGGTTAGCGGACGGTCGCAGGGAACATTTTTCTCCATAAATGTTGGTGGAAAGTGCTGTATCGAGAGGCACTCGGTTCTGGCTGGGTTGCGGTGTTGAGCCAGCCACATGAGAGTAACCTTGTCTCGTCTGGTTCCCAATCTGACCCCACCCAGGGCATCCCTCATATACAGCTCTAGCAGAGAGAGACTCAGTAAAGGTTTGTTGAATGAATGTGTGCAGAGAAACCTGAGGGACCAGGGCCAGAAGGGGTGTGGGCAGCAGGTGGCCACATTCCAGACCCAGGAATCGGGGGTGGGGCACCCTGAAGCAGGACTCCCACGCTTTTGATTTCGGGAGCCAATACAGTCCAGAGCACACTGGAGGGTTGGCAGTTTTCTATTTTCACAAATAAGAACATGAAGCGCAGTTCCATCCACACCGTCACCTTCTCATCTAAGGAGAGAGATTCTCCCACTCACTTCAGAGAAAAGCCAGTCCTTTCCAAGAAATGGGGACAGGTGGCTGATTGTCCAGGCCAGGCCCCTTTGAGGGTGAAGGGACTGTCCCCACCATCAGGGGGACAACAGGAGTCACCGACGGTTGGGCCCAGAGGATTGCAGTCTCCTGCCAGGAGAGGGCGCTGTGACCTCCTCGGGCCAGCCATAGGTGCCCACTGGGGCCTGCTGTCCTGGAAACCTCAGAAGAAGGTGCCTCAGGGAAGCAGCTGTGGTCAGTGAGGGGCCAGGACGGGGACACAGTGCGCACCTGCTGGTGGGTGGTGAGGTGTCCTGCTGGTCTCCCTGTGTCCCTCTTGCTGGTTCTGTGCACTGTCCCCCATCTGATGCATCATGGGCCCCTGCACCCTCCTGCAGAGGTCTGCCCTGCGTGTCCAGCCACTTAGGCCGCAGGTGCAGGGAGTGGAAGTGACTGGAGTCAGGTCGCTCCCAGGGCACCCAAGCCTCTGAGCCTTCGGCTGGCTGGCGCTGCAGGAGGCAGGTGTAACTTGTGCCCAGAACCCCACGGGAGCAGATGATGCCCGTGCACCATGCAGCCTCCCGTGTGCAGTGCAGATGGACGGGACCGTTGGGGAAGCAGCCCTGCCAGCCTGGATGGCCATCCGCGCTTAGGACACCGCCGACAGGTGGCAGACACAGGCTGAGCCTGGGGGAGAAAGCTCTCCCTTCAGACGCCACAGCCACAGCAGGCTTGGACGGCCAAGGGCTCGTGTCTCAGGCTCTGTGCGCTCCTTCACACAGTGGAGCAAGAGCACAGGACAAAGATGGGTGGATCGGCAGGAGAAGGAGTTCCCACCTTTTGTAATGGACAGGTAGCTGTTTGAACTACTCTACTGTCCTCTACTTCAATCAGCTAAATGTCCCCCGCTTGTCATCGTCTCTGGTTCCACATTTCTTCAACCACGTGATCATTTAGGAAACATCCTGGATGACTGTGACTAGTCAAGCCCTCAGCTGGCCTCAGGTTGGGTCCCCTGCCAGCTGCGGGAGGAGAGCTTCCCGAGCTGGGGGCCTCCCCACGTGGTGCAGCTACTACCTCTGACCCCCACGTGCGCAGCTTCTGAGAGGATGGGATCCGGACAATGCCGAGAGCCAAAGTCAGAGGCTCACACACCCTGAGCCAGGTGAGCCCCATGGTCCTCATCACCCCTCCACCTTCCCATCCCCAAACAGAGCCAGCGGGGACCCTGCGGGAGCTCCAGAACAACCAGCATCAGCACAGCCCGGGATGCGGGCGCGCCCAGGACCGGGATGTCCCGCCCTCGGAGCGGTCAGGTGTGGAGCCAGAGGAAACCTCAGGACGTGGGATTTGGAGATGGAGTGTGGTGACAGCTGCTGACCTGTCCCCCAGGCAAGACCCTCCACCAGCAAAAAGATTATGACTCACTAACAGCTCAGATGATAGTTAGCATTTTTCAGCAATAAAACGTTTTTTAATTGAGGTGTGTATATTGCTTTTTAAAGATATAATGCTATTATACACTTAATAGACTACAATATAGTATAAACACAACTTGCATGCAGCAGGAAACCAAAAAATTTGTGTGACTCGCTTTATTGTGGTGGTCTAGAGCTGAACCTGCAATATCTCCAAGGTATGCCTATATTCAGTTGGCCAATCCCTAAATGCCAAGTCAACTGTGGCCCTTCTCACCCCATACAAGGTTGCTTGTGTGGCCCCAGCCAATCAGATATTTTCTATTTGTCTCTTCCTTGTTGTTTATTCTTTATTCTATAAAATCTTCTTGCCTTCCAACAGTCTCCTAAAGGAGACTGTCCACTTCATGAAATGTTAAGTAAAGTTTGTTTGTATTACCTAAATTGTCTTCTTTAATCTCTTTTTTAACACAGGTTAGGGATGCCACATGAGGAAATTGTGTGTGACCTGAAAGGAGGAAGTCAAGCAGTGGCCAGTAACCCTGCAGGTGAGTGTGGAAAGCCAGGCACTATGAAGCCTGCACATGTCCCTGACCTGCTCTCCCCTTGTCCGCTTGTCAGGTGGGGGTGTGTGCAGCCATATGGCAAAGGGCCCAGCCTCTTCTACAGGTTGCCTGCATCATTGAAGTTGAAGGGACAAAAGACAGACATTGTTTGTCTTCATGGGCTCCAGGTTGTCCCTGTGTGTATCAGTCTGTCCCTGATCTCCCCCACTTCATGGCTAGTTTTCCTGCCCACTTGCCTACCAGACCCAGACTCAATGGCCTTCCATAGGCTTCTCACTATTGCCTACAACAAATCGCGATTCTGTGTCACTTACAAAGGTTCTGCTTCTATAATCTAACTCTGATATAGAATCATACACCAGTGTATCTCCCTGTCTTAGCTAGAGATTGGTTGTTTGTTGAGAACATAACCCCCTCAATCTAGCTTTCTTTATGGAAAGGTGTGCCAAAAAGAAAAATGGATAAACCACTTGAAAAGTTATTTTACAAAAGAAGATACTAAATAGCCAATAAACACATGAAAAGGTACTCAACTAATTAGGGGAATGTAAGTTAAAACCCTAATGAAATAGCACACCCACTGGAATGGTGAAAATTGAAAAGACTGACAATTCTGTGTTCACAAGTGTATGGAACAACTAGAACTTGCATACCCAGCAATTCTACTCCCAAGAGGGCACAGAGAAATGAGGGCAGATGTCCAGCAAAAGGAAAACACAGCAATGTTCATACCAGTTTATTCACTAATATGAAAAGGAAAAAACTGGAAACAACCCAAGTAGCCATCAGTGAAATAATGAATAAATAACTTGTGGTACACTCATATAATGGAAGACTACACAGAAGTTTAAAAAATTTTTAATTGTTGACACACAACATGGATGAATGTCACAGAAACTTAACTGAGTGAGTGAAGATAAGTGCAAAAGAATAATAATGTCTGATTTTATTTATGTGAAGTTCCAAAGCAGGAGAAGCTAAGTGACGGTGATAGAAGTTAGAACAGTGGCTACCTCTGGGTGGTATTAAGTGGGAAGAGGCAAAAGAGAGCATTCCGAGGGGGTTGGAAGTATCCTATATTTTGATCTGGGTGTGGTTGCAAGGGTGTATGCATATATAGAAATTCATTAGCTGTACAGTTAAAGTCAGTACATTTTCTGCATATGTTATACATTAAAATGGAAAAGTTTTGAAAAGGGGGGATTTATTGGATGTAGGATGACGTTTGTAAGGTGGAGTCACTCAGCAGCAGGGCCAAGTTTCCCAGAGGAACTATGCCCACTCCACTATCTCCCCAAACACCTCACAAGTCTTCCTTCTGCCACACAGAAGGTCTCAACTCATTCCTCCTGAATGAATGACTAGGTGGTGCTGAAGAAGACCTGAGGCTTAAGACATGCTCACACCAGTGTGAAGACAAGAGCCGGCACCCAACAGCGTGTTTCCATCTATAAGGTGATACCCCTTGGAAGCTCCCTTGATGTTCTTTTAACCTGTTCCACCTGGAGAGCTGGGGAGACGTGGCGGTACTTGAGGTCTGGATTCTGGACTCCATCCTCAGGGGAGTCTCTGCTTGGTCCAATTCAAGCCACAAGACTCAAGAACCAGACATTCTGATCAACTTCAGTTTGAATTATAAGTTGGCTGTGAGTTAGATAGCAATGGTTAAATTAAATACTTGAAGTATAAAGTGCTACGTGAATATATATGTGGATAGATTATATATCAGCATTGCTGCTATATATGTGTATGTATATACTGATATATGTATATGGGTATTAATACTGCTATTATTAGGACCACACCCATAACACACACACACACACACACACACACACACACACATACACACCCCTTCTGAATCTATACATCAATATACTGTTGTTAGCATATTTTTCCTGAAATATCATCCTATTCTTTTTGTTGTGTAGGGAGTATGAATCCTGGTCCACAAACCCAGATGCACAATAAATATTTTCTATAACTCAGTATAATTTCTGACTCTAAGCTTTCATTCTGCAGAGCTGGTGGGAAACTTAACTCAGTCCTTGGGGATGTCCTCTCCCCAAATTTCAGCACCGTCCTGGGGTATTTGGGAATGCCGGAGCGGTCACAGGTTTCCGCTGTGATGTCTATTGTCACCATCCATGTGGCCACCTGAGATGCAGTGGCTCACCACTGCCTGTCCCTTGGGTGCAGAGGTCTTTCTTGCACCTGCCTATGATTCCATTTGCTTAGTGTTTTTCTAGAATCCACCACCTCCCGGGAGGCTCTTCTGGGAAGTAGGGCCTGGGAGCCCCTGCTCTTAGCCCACAGCTATCTCAGTCTTCTCTGGACAGGAAAATCTTCCTCTCTCCTGATTCTAGAAGCACTCTGTCTTCATCCACAAATTCCTTTTTGTTTTTACCTCTTGCAGGCTGCCCTCCAGCTCTCCTAGAGGCCTAGGATTTTGAAAATCAGAAGCCAGAAAAGCTCACAGGTTATTCTATTTTCAGTCACACCACATGCCTTGCTAATCCATTGAAGTACAAACTGAGTACTTTATTTTTTTATTTTTATTTTTATTTTTATTTTTTGGTGGGGAAGACCAGCCCTGAGCTAACATCTATTGCCAATCCTCCCCTTTTTGCTGAGGAAGACTAGCCCTGGGCTAACATCCGTGCCCATCTTCCTCCACTTTATATGGGAGGCCGCCACCGCATGGCTGACAGGCAGTGCGTCGGCGGGCGCCCGGGATCCGAACTCGCGAACCCCGGGCTGCCAAGCGCGGACTAAACCGCTGCGCCACTAGGCGGCCCCCCAAACTGAGTACTTTAAAAGTGACTGATGCTTGCACGGAGGAGAAAAAAAAAAGGAAGAAAATGCAGGAATATGTGTGTTAAATAAGTGTGTTGGGCAGAATTCTAAGATGACCCCAAATGACCCTCACCCTTGTACAATGCCCCCCTGTGAGTGGGTAGAACCTGGGAACAGGATGAGAGGATGAGAGGATGAGTTGGTACCTCTGGGTTATAGGGTTATGTTGTGCTTTAAGACAGGGAGATCATCCAGGGGAGCCTGATCTAATCACACAAGCTCTTGTAAAGCAGCTTTCTCTGGCTGGTGGCAGAAGAGGAGGGCAGGGATTCAAAGTGTGAGAGCGATTCCACACCAGAGAGCGTCTCTGGTGCTGCCCTTGAAGATGGAGGGGCCACATGGTGGAGTTCTGGGAGCTGAGAGAACGTCCCGCTGACAGCCAGCCAGGAAATGGGGCCCTCAGTCCTACAGCCACAGGAAGGGAATTCTGCCTCAATCATGTGAGCTTGGAAAAGGATCCCAGCCTGAGGTAAGACCCGGGCCCAGCTGATCCCTTGACTGCAGCCTCAGATGAGCCGAGAACCCACTACACTGTGCCTAGATTCCGACCTGTGAACTTATTAATGGACGTTGTTTAAAGTCACTAAGTTTGTGGTAAGTTGTTACTCAGCAATTGAAAACGAATATGATAAGTCAAAATATAAAAATATTGTCCAACCAGATGTGTTTTGTCCTGCCTGGTTTATTTAGATTGCATGCCCCCCACCAACAATCATTTCTCAAAGGGAAGAAAAGGGTGGTTTAAGGGACTCAGTATGTAGCCTACCAAATGCCAGGCTCCATTGACACTAAACAGGCTCCCAGGTCAGCTGTTGCTGACTCCCAGAGCCCCAGAAAGTGTCTGCTAAAGGACAGAGCCAGATTCAGATGTACCTAGCAGCAGACAACTGCTGCAGAAAGCAGTATTTAAAAATCTCACCATTCCCCTTAAGACTTCTGTGGTGAAAAGGAGAAAACTGAGAGTCAGGAAACCCAGCTCTGCCACTAGCTAGTTGTGCAAATGTGAGCAAGTTACTTTACCTCTCTGAGCCACAATGCCTCATCTGGAAAGTGAGAGACACAGACTAGATGGTCTCAAAGGCCCACTAAGACCTTTCATGCTTTCATTCAACAAATACTTGATGAGGTTCTACTATGTGCCAGGTCCTAAGCCAGGCACCAGGAACAGAGCTGTGAGTTAGACAGAGTCTGTGCCCTCACTGGGCTCGAATTTCCCATGGGGGCATCAGACAGTCGGCACAGGGAAAAGAGGGCTCCCACTTAGAATTCTAACAGTGGGTGTTTTAGGCTGCCACAGTCCCCACTACCTTCATCCTGCCTTTTCTGGGTGACATCTCAGGTCGGGCCCACCTCACCACAGCTGCGAAGTCCTCACCTGCCAAAACCAGAGGAGAACTGGAATGGTCAAGTGTGATTTGGAAGAACAAGGCATGAGGAATGGTAGAAACTCCACTCATTCTATTGCAGTGCTTTGGGCAAGACCTTCCGTTCAAGTCACTCGGCCACTGAAGGAGTGATAAAAAATAGAATCAATGCCAACCTTTGATCAGGCCAAAATTGTTAAGCAGGCAACTTGTTCTCAGCTAGCTGCTAACTAATCTTGATTAAAGCAAGAGCCGATCGCTCGACACTTTTATAGAATTTTAGAATCTCCGGGGAAGTGCCCTGGAGGGTAAAGCCATCTCAGAAATCTCTCTACTGCTGACTTGCCAAGTGGTTTTCCAACTCTCCTTGAACTCACTGTTTTCCCAGGCAGCCCTGTGGATCATGCTGAGGTGGTTTTTTTTGCATTTTTCAGCCTTATTTTATTATTTTATTTTTTGTGGTAACATTGATTTATAACGTTATATAAATTTCAGGTGTACATCATTATATTTCGATTTCTGTATAGATTACATCATGTTCACCACCCAAAGACTAATTACAATCCATCACCATATACATGTGCCTAATCATCCCTTCCCCCCCACCCCCTTCCCTTCTGGTAACCACCAATCCCACCTCTGCCTCTGTGTATTTGTTTGTTGTTTTTATCTTCTACTTATAAGTAAGATCATATGGTATTTGACTTTCTCTCTCTGACTTATTTTGCTTAGCATAATACCCTCAAAGTCCATCCACGTTGTCACAAATGGCTGGAATTCATCATTTCTTATGGCTGATGAGTATTCCATTGTGTATATATACCACATCTTCTTTATCCATTCGTCCCTTGATGGGCACCTAGGTTGCTTCCAAGTTTTGGCTATTGTGAATAATGCTGCAATGAACATAGGGGTGCATTTATCTGTATGCATTCATGTTTTCATGTTCTTTGGATAAATACCCAGCAGTGGGATAGTTCTATTCTTAATTTTTTGAGGAATCTCCATACTGTTTTCCATAGTGGCTGCACCAGTTTGCATTCCCACCACAGCAGTGTATGAGAGTTCCCTTCTCTCCACATCCTCTCCAACATTTATTGTTTCCTGTCTTGTTAATTATAGCCATTCTGACGGGAGTGAGGTGATATCTCATTGCAGTTTTGATTTGCATTTCTCTGACACATCTATGGACAGCTACTTTTCAACAACAGAGCCAAGAACATACAATGGAGAAAGGAGAGTCTCTTCAATAAATGGTGTTGGGAAAACTGGACAGCCACATGCAAAAGAATGGAAGTAGACCATTATCTTACACCATACACAAAAATTAACTCAAAATGGATTAAAGACTTGAATGTTAAGACCTGAAACCATGAAACTTCTAGAAGAAAACATAGGCAGTACGCTCTTTGACATCGGTCTTAGCAACATATTTTCAGGTACCATGTCTGACTGGGCAAGGGAAACAGTAGAAAAAAAGAAACAAATGGGACTACATCAAACTAGAAACTTCTGCACAGCAAAGGAAACCATCAACAAAACTAAAAGACAACCTAACAATTGGGAGAAGATATTTGCAAACCATATATCTGATAAGGGGTTAATATCCAAAATATGTAAATAACTCATACAACTCAACAATAAAAAAACAAACAACCTGATCAAGAAATGGGCAGAGGATACGAAAAGACATTTTTCCAAAGAAGATATACAGATGCCCAACAGGCAGATGAAAAGATGTTCAACATCAAGCTGAGTTTTAGAATGCTGGGTCTTGCCCTCAGCTGAGACCTGAGTCCTAGCAGGCTTCTTTCTATCACCCCGCTTGGGTCTCCTGTGTGTGTAGAGCAAGCCAGCGTCCTCTTCACATGAGTCCCTGCTTGAAGGCAGCTTTCCTGCCACACTTTCTGTCTCCAAGTCAGATGACCATGGTTCTTCCATCCATTTTTCCAGTGCTATGGCCTTGAGTCCCCTCATCATTCCCTCTCCTCCAGACACTTCTGGCTGACCAGTCCCCTCCTTGGAGTATGGTGTCCAAAACCCAGCCCAATGCTACGTGTGGTTTTCACTAATTAGATCAGGTTGGTCCCCTTCCTTCCACATTTGACGCTGTAGTGTGGTTAGTGCAAACTAATACTGTATTAGCTCATGTTAGCCGCCAATCGCAAACAGCCCACAACTAAGCATCTAAAACCCCAAAGTCCTTTTTCATCAGGATTCTTTTGATGGGAAATGATAAGACACAACTCAAACTGATGCTGAAAGGGAATTTCTTGGCTCACCTTACCTGCGAATTTCAAGGGTTGGATGTAGCTTTAGGCAAGGTCTGTCTGCAGCCAGATCTTTAATGAAAGTATCCCAGTTCTGTCTGTCTGTCTCTCTCCACACCATGCCCCTGCTCTGCTGCCTCAGTTGGGTCTGAGTCTCAGTCGGGGCCTCTCCAGAGGGAACCAATGACCCCAGTTGTTCCACCCTCCCATCCTGCCAACAGGTTAGCACCCCAATGAAAGAGTGCCTCTCTCCCAAGACCCTGGGAGAACTCTGTCCTGGACTGATCACATGTTCACCATGATCCAATCACCAAGGTATGAAGAAGGGCTGCTCTAATTGATCAGGGCTGAGTCCTGTGGCCCCCCTCATGTAACAGGCTCCCCAGATGGAAGAGTGTTTTTATGACCAAATGAAGGCAGAGGAACACTAGTTAGACAAGAACAGTAAATGTTCACTCCAGTAGTGTCAGCTGTATTTAAATCTTGGCCATTCTGTGTTCCCACCCTGGGCATGGAATCAGCACCAAGCCAGTGTCTGCAAAGAGAAATAACAACCCTCTCAACACAGATGATACTGCATGCTGCTTTGTAACCTGTTTCGTTTTCACTTAACATTATAATATAAACATTTCCTCAAGTCATCAAGAATTCTTTATAACATATTTTAAATGGATGAAATACCATTTCATGGATGTACCATCATTTGTCTAATTGTTTCCCTATTGTTAGATGTCATGTTATTTTCTTCCTTTCTTTTTTTGTGTTTATAAATAATATATAGCAATATGAACATTTTTTACTTTTTTTCAGAATTTCTGATTATTTCTTCAGAAGAAATTACATTATATTAGCTAGACATTTCCAGATTTAAATTTGGAGGACCACAAACAAGGAATTTCACATAGTAGACCACCCAGGATGGAATGGCATAGTCGGCAAAGTTTGCATTGGCCACCCCAGCATCTCAATCCATCTCACTCACCCTACATGCCTCATCCATTTTCCCCATCCCTTCTCTTTTTAGAAAAAATGCTATAGGATCATTCACACTAAATAGATGTAAAGTTTTATCCAAGGAGATTAATTAACAGGAAACAAAGTTAAATAAATTAATCCCTCATTCTGACATTTCAGGCCTCAGTAAGCTGATTGGAGAAGTGTTTTGGGGCTAACTTCCCCATGTTCCTGTAATCTCGCAGCATAAGCAGCTGTCTTTCCAAGCCCGTGCTAAAACTCTTCTTGGTCCTATACACACTCAACAACAGGGTGAATTGTAGGCTGAATGGTTGATATTTCGATGGCTGACAGTGTATTATTTATAGTATATCAAAGTATCAGTGGGAAATCAAAGTCAAAATTGGGAATTCTGGTAATAGTCTTGGTTGTACAAGAGGAAGAAATAGTCCAATTATGTTAAAATCATTCTGTGCCAGCTACCGCTTATTGAGCATAGATGAGCACACAGGCACCCTGCCAAGAAGTTACATATTTATTTCATCCTTAAAAGAAAACTTTGGATCTCACATATATTAAATGATGTGCCCAAATCATACAGTCACTACATCCGGGGTCTGATTCCCAAGATGGTGTCTTACTGCCACCTTTCTGTCTCTCGAAATCAGCTCTCCACAGTGGCTGCCCATCCTGGCCTCTCTAACAGGATATCACTTGTTCTCCCACACATGTAGCATAATGTTATTAAGTGAAAAAGTAGTTGAAACCAATAAAATAGTTTTAAATTGCTGGTGAAACCACTATGAATGCTTTAATGTTGGTCATTCACAACGAGCAAAGTGTCTGACTCTCGATCATGGCTGGGAACAAGAGCGTCTTCTTCTGAACAGCACGATTTCAGAGTCGAGGCTGCAAATTCAATGCACCTTCAGAGTTATCTGCCCTCCTTGTCCTCATCCTTAACTCCTAGAGGCAGGCACGGACCATGCCCAGTGATTACAGTGCAGTGCAAGGACATTGCTGTCATTAGCCCCCTTTAAGCCTGTCCACAGCAAAGGGTCTGAAGCATCCCTGCTTCCCCTGGGGGCTTGCCCTCCACCTCCATCCCTATCACCACCCCCCACAACAACTACCACTGTCACATACTTTTCATCAGCTGTGTAAAGGAGAAAAATTTTGAAGATCAACAGTAATATTAAAAATACCTAAGATGCAGGAATATATTATCTTTTTATACCCACTCATTCTATCACTTTTTATGTCCAGCAAACTTTGCAACTGCTCCCTGTCAGCAGATGTCAAACCCTCAAGGACGTATCTCATTTGCACTCTGTTACTTTAAAGGGTATAACTTGGAAGATTTCACATAAAAATTTCAAATTTCTGCTTCTCCGAAAAAATAGAAAGACCTTGCTAATCAGCCCTGCATTCCCGCCAGGTACCAGGGCTAGAGTTGACTGCATCCACCCTGTGCGTGCAATGTGGGCGGCATCCTTGCACAATCTCCTGTCCAGTTTTAAATGAGGGAGGGATGTGGCATGATTTGGTTTTTATTTTTTAAAGTTTTAAAACTTTACATTGGCTGGATTACGGACTTAGTTTGGATGGAAACTCAGGTGGATATATCCAGAATCTGATTCCTTCTCACTACCCCTGCCCCTCCCTAGTCCAAGCCCCCAACTTCTCCCACCTGGACAACTGCAGCAGCCCCCTAACTTCCCTACTTCCTCCCTCCCTCCTTCTATGGTCTAATCTCACAGGCATCTGAATGGTGCGTTTAAGACACGATGAGACTGTACTCAAAACACCCAGTGGCTCCCATTTCACTTGGAATCCAATCCAAAATTCTTTCCAGAGTCTACACAGCCCCTGCCTACCCCCCTGGCCTTGCCTCCTGCATTCTCCTCTCCATCCCTGTGCTCCTGGCACACGCAGTCTCCCTGCAGTTCCTGAGCAAGCCAAGCTTGCATCTGCTCTTCTGGTCTTGGTGCTCTCTTGTGCTAGAGCACAGCTGGCTGACTCCCTCCCTGCCCTGGCTCTCTGCTCAAATGTTATCTTGGTGCCCTGCCAACTGAGATCAAACAAGATCCTGCACACTCCTATCCTCCACCACCCCTCTCCTCTGTTTTATTCTTCACACAGCACCATCATCACCTCACATAGAAGGATTTGTTTGTTGTCAATCTCTGTCCTCAGCAAAATCCACACCAAGAGTTTACTGCTGTGGCCTGGGAAACTAACACTGTCCCAGCACATGGGGTTGTACATGGGCTCCCGCTGTGGCGGGAACGGCTGAGGAAAGGCCCATAGGAAGGCTGTCATGTGGGGCCAGATGAGAGATCACGGGGACGTGGCTAAGAGAGCAGGGTTGAGGTGGAGCATGGAGAATTATTTGAAAACTGTTGAGGGAGAAGGGCCAACACACTGTGTGAAGAGTTGCAGGAGCATCAGGATGCCCTCCAGGTCTCTGACTTGCACAGCCAGATGGAAGATGGTACCATTTCACCCAGACAGGTCACCAGGAGAGAACCAAGCTGGAGGGGAAGGCACGAGTTCAGGTTTGGACGTTGGACGTTGTGTGGGAAGTGACAGCTGTATGGATGCCAGAAGATGAATTTTCTATGGTCAGTCTGAGATCTTTCTGTTCAGAACAAGGAGCACGAGACTCCATTGCTAGCAGAGGAGTCACACAGAGGAAGGATGCCCAGGACTTTGGCTGGCAGCCTCTCTGCCCTGCATCAAGCAGCAACTGGCAGCACAAGATGGAGAGTGCTAACCACAGGCACTCTTCACATTTGGTGAGCCTACAACCTGCAGCAGGCTGCTGAACTCAGGGTGGGACGTGGTGGGCTCCAAGAAGCTGACACGGATGTGCCTTCTTAGCAGCTGGCTGACCCAATGATACAGCTGTGTTCTTTAATAAAGTAAAGCTTTTCTTTCTTTAAAATCTGGGGGCAGAGCTTTTCTGATGGAAACCAATTCAAAACCTTTATATGCCCACTGCACCTTAATGGCAGGGGCAGTATGCTGGTACTTGGAAAGAGATATGAAAGCAAGGAGGACGAGGTCCCCCAGAAGCCAGGACAGCCTGATGGAGGCGTTGACGTTTGGCTGCCCAGGAATTCTAGGCAGAATTCTAGAAAATTTAGCACAGTGGAACTAGAAGGCTATTTCCTCACACAGTCCTGAAGATTTGTTGCACTAGGTATAGAAAGAGATTAAAAATGAAAGTAAAGCATTGGCTTACAAAGCCACCTTGGGAATGAGGTAAACAGCCAGAGGAGAGACACATGGCCCCAGGAAAGACTAAATACAGAAGGAATCACAGATATGGGTGTCAGATAAGCCCCCACCCCCAAAGAAGCCAAGGATTCTGGTAACTAGGGACTTGCCTACAGCATAAAATAACAGAGTCCTCCTCAGTTAAGAGGGAGGAGGAAGAGAGAAGCTGAAAAAAGCTTTACATTTTCAGAGATTAAATCCTTCCCATAGACCACAAAACAAGAGACCAATTACAGGAAATTTTCATTTTAATGGCCTCTCTTGTTGAATGTTATCAGTGTTGACTGTGAGTTTTAGTATGTGTGAGTTAAACCCTCTGCTGTTATAGACAAGAGTGCCTTCTGCCAATGAGCTGTGACTTAAAGCTGTGTGATTTGTGTAAATGTGTTGTAATTAATTGAGCTTTAAAAATTGACTTTGAGGGTCTCGAGGTCTTAGAAATGGCTGTTGGCTTGGAAAAAGTCACCTTCTAAGAAGATGATCAAAGATACTTAATTGACACAAAATTCCTCTAAAATTATTTTGGAAATGGCAATTTAAAAAATTCTGTGTGTTCAAAAAGGATAAAATTTAATTAGAAGAAAATAAAGAATTAGAGGAAAATAAAGAATGGCTTACTAAAGTTGGAGTTGAATGAGAAACATCAGTATGAACTCACATGCTTTAAAGGGATTCCAACTCTCTCACTAATAGCAGCACTGGGCAGCCCCCTATTTCTCTTATATCTGTCTACAGTACTCATAGAGAACCCCAAGGCCTAGATCTTGATCTCTATTACTGTTCCCCACAAACAGAGATCAGAAATCCTTGGAAGTCACTGAATCCATGTTGAGGACAGAGAAAATAAAGATGGGTCCAGGACATCTTGTGTTTGCCAGAGAATGTTTTCCAAACTGTTTGAAATATTGCTAAATAAAACAAAGAACTCTCACTGGCCAAACTGTGATGCTTTGAGTATCAAAAAGAAAGTACCCATTATAGTCAACTGAAGCATGTTAAGGCTATAAAAAGCCATGAGACCATAATAAATCTAAAGGAAAGAAATTTCATTTTTTTAAATGCTATAGGTTAATCTATCCAAATTGTGTGAGTTATACATTCAAGTTCTGATCACCTAAGTTGACAATCTCAAATAATACACAAGAATATAAAGGGACCAGCCCAGTGGCATAGTGGTTAAGTTTGGCACACTCCACTCCAGCAGCCCAGGTCCACAGGTTCAGATCCTGGGCACGGACCTACACTACTCATCAGGCCATGCTGTGGTGGTGTCCCACATACAAAAAAAAGGAAAGATTGGCACAGATGTTAGCTCAGGGCCAGTCTTTCTCAAGCAAAAAGAGAAGGATTGGCAACAGATGTTAGCTCAGGGCCAATCTCCCTCACACAAACCAAAAGAATATAAAGACATAATTAGAGTAAACTTTAAAAATAACCATTGTTTATGTCCTTTGTTAATTTTAAGGAAAAATGTATTTAAATATATGTTGACAATGTAGGGACAGAGTTATCCAAAAACTAAGGTAAAGGTAAGTGTACAAAATGTCAGCTAAATGAAACTTTTATAAACAATTTTTAAAACCAAACTGTCCTTACCATCCTATCCAGAAATCACCTCCTTGGTATTTACTCAATACACACCAATGTTTATAGCACTTTTATTCATAATTGCCAAAACTTGGAAGCAACCAAGATGTCCTTCAGTAGGTGAATAGATAAACTGTGGTACATCCAGAAAATGGAATATTATTCATCAATAAAAAAAGAGCTATCAAGCCATGAAAAGACATAGAGGGAGTTTACATTCATATTGTTAACTAAAAGAAATGAATCTGAAAAGGCTACATACTGCATGGTTCCAACTATATGACATTCTGGAAGAGGCAAAACTGTGGAGATAGTGAAAAGAGCAGTGCTTACCAGCAGTCCAGGGGAGGGAGAGATGAACAGGTGGAGTATGGAGGATTTTTAGGGCAGTGAAAATATTCTGCATGATACTGTAATTATTATACATTTGTCAAAACCCATAGAATGTGTTAATACCAAGAGTAGGCCCTAACGCAAACTATGGACTTTAGTTACTAATAAAGTATCAGTATTGGCTCATCAATTGTAACATTAGTGTATCACACTAATGCAAGATGTTAATAAAGGAAATGAGGGGGTGGAGGGGCGGGGATATTTGGGAATCCTCTGTACTTTTCTGCTCAATTTTTCTATAAACCCAAAACTGCTCAAAAAACAGAGTTTGTTAGTTAAAACAAAACTTCTAGCTTCTTTCTACCTACCTCATAAAATGGACCAACAGGAGACTAAGCCAGTATCTCTATTAACTGACACAACTAGAAACTAAGACTGGTCCAATAACAAAGACATTTATGCATCATAGGTGCAACAGACTCAAAAGATGGTCATCAAAGCAATCTCTAAGCTAAACCCTGGTAGGTGTCCAATAATATCAATAGTATTAGTAGTAGTTACTTTATTATTATGGTTGGCTCATCATTTATATTGCCATATTTGTTGCTTCAACTATCAAACTCAATCTGTCACAAACTTAATAACACATATACTTAAAAAGTAGTTTGTGGGGGCTGGCCCAGTGGCATAGTGGTTACGTTCAAGCACTCTGCTTTGGTTGCCTGGGGTTCGCAGTTTTGGATCCCGGGTGAGGACCTACGCACCGCTCGTCAGGTCATGCTGTGGCGGCGTCCCACACATAAAATAGGGGAAGATGGGCACAGATGTTAGCTCAGGGCTAATCTTCCTCAGCAAAAGAGGAGGATTGGCAATGGATGTTAGCTCAGAGCCAGTCTTCCTCACACACAAAAAAGTAATTTGTGGGACGAGAACTGTCGTGGGTTCCCAGTTCAGTATGGTAGATTAGCCTCGTGTGTTTATTGCTCCCCCTTCCAAAGTCCTGCTGAAATGATAATAAAAGAACAGAAAAGGTACAAACCCAGAAAGCTGAAGACAATGGGAGAAGACACCAACAGCAGACGCGAGATTTCAGTGGATTTTTGGAGAATGGAAAGAAGACAGAGCTTAGAAAAGTAAATATAGAGACATGGCATGAGCCAATTTGCCCCACAGAACGGGGAAGCACCTGGAATGGCAAGGGGAGGGGCTGGGGAAGGTGTGAACTGGGAACAAAAGTATGTAGAGAGAGTGACTTGGCTAATGAGTACCCTGTCTCATCCTGAGCAGCCAAGAGACTTCCTTCCTCTAGCTCCCTCCCTAGAGACTGAGGGTTATTCTCCGGAGATGTCGCACCTGTAGGCACTAGTCAAGGGCACCAAATGAAGCAAGGAAGAGTGGTGTCAAAGGCAGGAAGACAAAGTACCCAACTGTGCAGGCCTCTGACACTCCTCTGCCTAGCTTTCAATCATTATTCAACAATTATTTGTTGAGTGGAACTTTGTACCAGATACTGTTTTAAGGGATTCAACAGTGAACTAGACAAAGTCCCTGATATCATGGAGCTGGCGTTCCAGTAGGGCAGACAAGCAATAGCAAAGATATTAAGAAATATATATCAAAAGTGCAGGTAATGCTTGAAGAAAACTGAAATAGGATAATGGGATAGAGTGACAGGAATCTATTTCAGAGAGGTAGTCAGGACAGGATCTCAAAGGAGGTGATGTGGAAGGAGACACTTGAATGAAGTGAGGGCCCTGCTAGGATGTGGGGACAAGAGTTCTGGGCACCAAGTGCAAAGGCCGTGAGACAGGAGCATGCATGGCTTGCTCAAGGAATAGCCAGGAGGCCAGTGGGTGCCAAGCATGCAGTGACCCAGGGGAAAGTAGAGGATGAGGCGAGAGAGGACAACAGGGACCAGATCCTGTAGGTTCTTCAGGACCAGATCCTGAAGATTATGATGAGAACCTGAGATTGTAATCCAAGAGAGATAAGAAGCCACTGGGGGGTTCTGAGCACATGTGAAGTCCATTCTAAAAGGGTCGTTCTGGATGCCATGTGTAAAATAGATGAGGGGAAGGATGGTGAAGGCAGCCAGACCTGTCAGGGGCTATAGAAGAGCACCAGTGCCAGGCTGCTCAACACCACAAGCACTCCAGCAGGAGAGAGGAGAGTCTTCTTTGGTGCCGGCAAGTGATGTCCAAGAAATAAGCTCTGCCTCCCAGCCTCAAGGTCAGCTGTTGAAAGATGACAGATTCCTAGTCACACCAGAGTGCAGCCCTCCAGGACACTGGGCAAGAAAGACCAACACACATGCACACATGGAGCTTGCAATCCCCTTTTCTTAATTTTTCTAATTTTCAATTATGAAACAGTTCAAACATATAAGAATATGACACCAATATATCACCAGCAAGATAAAACAGAAACTGATATTTTACCTTACTTGCTTCATATTTTTCTGTTTTAAAAAATGAATGGAAGGGGGCCGGCTCCATGGCCTAGTGGTTAAGTTTGGCATGCTCCACTTTGGCGGCCCGGGTTCGGCTCCTAGGTGCAGACCTACACCACTTGTCGGTGGCCATGCTGTGGTGGCAGCCCACATACAAAATGGGGGAAGATTGGCACAGATGTTAGCTCAGGGCTGGTCTTCCTCAAGCAAAAAGAGGAGAGTTGGCAACAGATGTCAGCTCAGGGCCAATCTTCCTCAGCAAAAAAAAAAAGAAAGAATGGATGAATTAATAATAAAGAAAAGTATTATATCTGTAGCTTGAAGTCCTTCCTTCTCTGTCCTTCCTTACAGGTAAACATTACTGTAGAGTTAGTGGGCATTATACCCATTTGGCACTTTTATTACATATTATTACCTCCATAACAATCTGAACCATTGTGTTTTTAAAATACATAAATGATATCATACCGTATGTATCTTTTGCATCTTGCTTTATTCACTCAATATAATGTATGTGAGATACTTCCACTGATATGAGAGATAGCTTATTCATTTTAACTGCTGAAGAGAGTAGTATTAAATCAACAAACCACCCCCGCCTCGACCACTCATGTAGCGCTTGCAATGTGCCAGGCACTGTCTAAGCACTTTATTTGTATTAAGCAGTTTAATCTACAAAATAACTCTAAGATATAGGAACTATTGTGATAACCCTTTCAAGATGAGACAACCAACTACAGAGAAGTTAAGTAAATTGCTCAAGGTCACACAGCTGGTAAATGGCTGAGCTGGGCTTTGAATCAAAGCAGTTTGGCTTCAGAATCATCTTCTTAACCACTATGTGCTACTGAAAGAGAAGTTATTTCCAATTTTTCACTATTATACAGAGTGCTACAGTAAACATCCTTGTCCATATCTTCTTGTGTAAATATGGGAGAGTCTCTCTAAAGCAACCATAAGAGGGTTATAGGATACATTCATGCTTGGTGTGGTAAGCTGAGTAATGTCCTTCAAATTGCCCATATCCTAATCTCTGGAACCTGTGGATATGATATCTTATATGGGAAACAGGATTTGCAGATATGGTTAAATTAAGGACCTTGAGATGAAGAGATTGTCCTGGATTATCTGGGTCAGCCCAATGTAACTGCAAGGATACTTTTAAGAGGGAAGCAGGAGAGTCAGAGTCGGAGGAGGAGAAGTGATGATAGAAGAAAGGGTGAGAAGGAGAGAGGGAGAACGGGAGGGAGTAAGAGGGGAAAAGATTTAAAGATGCTATACTGCTGACTATAAATATGGAGGAAGGGGCCATGAGCCAAGGAAGCTCCTACACACTTGAAAGGCAAGGAAACAAATTCTCCCCTAGAGAGTCTAGAAGGAATGCCGCCTTGCTGACTCATTTTGGACTTCTGACTTCAAAAACTGTAAGACAATAAATCTGTGTTGTTTTAAGCAACCAAATTTGTAGTAGTTTGTTACAGCAAGATTAGTGAACTAATACACATGGAGTGTGCAAAAAAACAGCTGAGTAGTGTGACTGATGTAGAGAAAGTGTGGAGGTGAGAAGTACAGGATGATGAGACGAAGTTAGAGAAGCAATAGGGGTCAGATGGATTAGGGCCTTTTAGGCCCTGGTCAGGATCTTGGTTTTTACTCCGAGTGATGTAGAAAACCATTGGAGGGTATAGAGCAGAGGAGTGAAATAATTTAACTTACCTTATAAAAGAATTACTCTGGCTGCTAAGTACAAAACAGACTAGAGGATAGTAGGTAAGAGGCAAAGAAGGGTGACTATAGGCATAACCAAATCTGTGCCTCCCTGAGGAGCCAACATCAGAGGCTTAACACTACAGGGGGAAATAGACTCCACTGTAGTAATCTGACCAGTCACTAAACAAATAAACAAGCAAATAACAACAACAAGCCCCAAAAGGGAGAACCAGTACCCAGAGTTGCTACAATATTTTATCTAAAACATCCAGTTTCTAACAAAAAATTATTATGAAATAGACAAAGAAACAGGAAAAAAAAAAAAGCAGGCAATAGAAACTTCCTGTCAAAAAAACTAAGAAAAACCATGCCTAAAGAAGTAAAGAAGGGAATATGTCATTGTCATATCACATAGAGAATATCAACAAAGAAATAGAAATTATAAAAAATAGCCAAGTGGAAATTCTGGAGTTGAAAAGTACAATAACTGAAGTGAAAATTTCATTGGAGAGGCTCAACAGTAGGTTTGAGCTGGCAGAAGAAAGGATTAACAAACTTGAAGATAGGTTGATAGAAATTATGTAATCTGAAGAATGGAAAGAAGAAAGAATAAGGAAAAATTAAGAGAGCCTCAGAGATATGTGTGACATCACTGAGCACATCATATACACATAATGGGAGTATCGAAGGAGAGGAGAGAGAGAAAGGAGCAGAAAAATATTTGAAGAAATAATGGCTGAAAACTCCCAAATTTATTGATAAACACTAAACTAGACACCCAGGAAGCTCAAGAAGCTCCAAGTAGTATAAGCTCAAAGAGATCCACAAACAGACACATTGTAACAAAAATGCTGAAAGTCAAAGACCAGGAGAAAATTTTGAAAGCAGCAAGAGAAAGACAACTCACCACTTACAAGAGAGCCCCAACATGATCAACAGCTGACTTATCAGCAGAAACAATGGAGGCCAGAGGCAGTGGGATAACATGCGCAAAGGAAAAAACTGTCAGTCAAGAACCCTACATCCAGCAATCTATCTTGCAAAACTGAAGATGAAATAAAGACATTCCCAGATAAGCAAAAACTGAGAGAATTTGTTGCTAGTTGACCTACCTTACAAGAAATAATAAAGCAATTTCTTCAGACTAAAAGCAAGTGACCCCAGATAGTAATTCAAATCCACAAAATGGATGAACTTAGAAAATATTATGTTGAGTGAAAGCAGCCTGACACAAAAAGTCACTTACTGTATGGTGCTGTTTGTATGACATATCTAGAGTAGATAAATCCATAGAAACAGAAAGCATATTGGTGGTTGCAGGAGCTGGGGGTAAGAGAGGAATAGAGAGTGAGTACAGGATTTTCTTTTGGAATGATGAAAATGTTTTGGAACTAGATAGAGGTGGTAGTTTCACAACATTGCAAATGTACTAAAAGTCACTGGCTAATTTTACATCATGTGAATTTCATTTCAATAAAAAATTGAATCAAATTTTAAAGAAAGAAACACAAAGAGATGAACATGATGAAAAGTAATACAGAGAAAAAAGAAAGGAGATTTAACCTACAGATTACAAGTTTTCTGAAGAATAATCAAGAAAGAATAAAACATGGGCAATCATCAGACCCAATAAGAAAAAGACAATTTAAAAAATGTTAAAAACTTTCCAGAGCTGAAACAGAACCTGTCTGATTCTGACACCAGTTCTGATGTGTGGGTTTTTTCCCCACCACCATGCAATTCACCTGCTCCAGCTGGGTGTTCTACAATTCAGTGCAATTCTAACTATCGAGTTGGAGACAGCATCAGATCCCACAGGTTAAAGGCTCAGTTCTACAAGACTGCCCCCCACCACCACTTCAGACACCAGGTTGTCACCTATGCTTCTGACCAACTAGCTATAGTTTGGAGGTTCCAATGACCCCCTCCTTGGTTTCAATTAATTTGCTTGAGCAGCTCACACAACTCAGAGAAACATTTTACTTACTAGATTACCAGTTTATTATAAAAGGATATAACTCAGGAGCAGCCAAATGGAAGAGATGTGTAGAGAAAGGGATGTGGAAAGGGTACAGAGCTTCAAATCTCTCTGGGCACACCATTCTCCCCAAATCTCCACGTGTTCACCAACATGGAAGCTCCTCAAACCCCATCTTTTTGGGGTTTATGGAGGCTTCATTACATAGGCATGATTGATTAAATCATTGACCAACTCAATCTTCAGTCCCTCTCCCTTCCCTGGAAGTTGGAGGGTAGGACTGAAAGTTCCAATCCCCTAATTACAAGGTTAGTTCCTTGGCAACCAGCACCCCCCACTTAGGTGACCTAGGGGCTTTCCAAAAGTCACCTCATTAATATAACAAGACATACTTTTTATTATCTCATCACTAAGGGAATTCCCAGGGAATTTAGGAGCTCTGTGCCAGGAATGGAGACAAAAGTCAAATACATATTTCTTATTGTAAATCACAATATCACAACCTGGTTCACAGACTAAGAGCACTTACCACATTCTAGGTAAAATTAAAGAGAAAAGATCCATATTTAGACATATTCTGATAACGGTTTTACATTTAGGGATAAAGAGAAAAACTCTACAAGGATTTACTCAGAAAAACATGGGTTACCTACATGGGAGTAAGAATCAAGGTGACCTAAAGCTTCTCTATAGCATTAAGTTTCAGGAGAAATGTCACAGTAGGGACAGAGATTTGAAGGGCAGAATTCTTTATCCAGCCAAGTTTTTATTCATATATTACACAAAGGCTCAGGAAATATATTTCTCAAATATCCTTCTTGAATTATTTGAATACATAATATGTACTATGTGTAAATGCATTATGAATATGTACTATATCTGAAAACCAAATACTCAAGAATAAGAAATGTACCATATAAGGTACTGTTAGTAAAATTCAAAAGAAATTAAAGGTATAGAGACTGAAACAGTGGTGTGCTGGTAGATCTGAGGTGCAAAGAAAAGCCCTAATTTCTAGTGTTTACTGATTTCTGGGGTTAAGTTCTCCCACCACGACTAGTTTCCAGCTACCAACATGATTTGACTAAAAAGAAAATTTAATCCTCATCTCAGTCCATATATAAAAGTTAATTATATAAGCATTAACACATCAAATGTAAGAAACATCAAAACCTACTACAAAGCTTCAGTAATCAAAGGAGTGTGGCACTGGCACAAAGACAGACATACGACTGATAGAACAGAATAGAGAGCCCAGAAATAAATCCTCAAATATATTGCCAAATGATTTTCAACAAGAGTACTAAGACCATTCAATGTAGAAAGGACAGTCTTTGACAAATGGTGCTGGGAAAACTGGATATGTGGGTAACATGCAAGAGAATGAAGTTGGACCCTTACCTAACACCATATAAAAAAATTAACTCAAATGTTTCAAAGACCTAAATGTAAGAGCTAAAACTGTCAAAGTCTTAGGGTTTGGAAAACTTCATGACATTGGATTTGGCAACGTTTTCTTGGATATGACACCAAAAACAATAAGCAACAATAGAAAAAAATAGATAAATTAGTCTACATCAAAATCAAAAACTTCTGTACTTCAAAGAACATAATCAACAGAGGGAACCTAAGAATGGAAGAAAATATGTGCAAATCACATACCTAATAAGGGGTTAAGATCCAGACTTTACAGAGAACTCCTACAACTCAACAACAACAACAACAAAAAACAACCTAATTAAAAAATGGGCAAAAGACTTGAATAGACGTTTTTGTAAAGAAGATATACAAATGGCCAGTAAGCACGTGAAAAGATGCTCAACATCACTAATTGTTAGGAAAATGCAAATCAAACTACAATAAGATATCACCTCACACCCATTAGGGTGACTACTATAAAAAAAAAAGGGAAATAACAAGTGTTGGTGAGGATGTGAAGAAATTAGAATCTTTGTGCACTGTTGGTGGAAATGTAAAATGTGCAGATGCTGTGGAAAATGGTATGGTGGTTTCTCAAAAATTTCAACATAGAATTACCATATGATCCAGCAATTCCACTTCTGGGATATACCCAAAAGAATTGAAAGCAGGGTCTTGAAGAGATATTTGTACACCCCTAATAATAGCAGCATTATTCACAACAGCCAGAAGGTAGAAACAATCCAAGTGTCCATCAGTGGATGAATGGATAAAGAAAGTGTGGTTTACACATACAATGGAATATTATTCGGCCTGAAAAAGGAAGAAAATTCTGACACGCTGCAACATGGATAAACCTTGAGGACATTATGCTCAGTGAAATAAGCCAATCACAAAAAGACAAACACTGTACAATCCCATTTATGTGAAGTACCTAGAGTAATCAAATTCATCGAGACAGAAAGCAGAAGGGTGGTTGCCAGTGACTGAGGGAGAAGGGAATGAGGAGTTAGTGTTTAACGGGTACAGAGTCTGAGTTTTTCAAGATGGAAAGAGTTCTGGGGATGGATGGTGGTGATGGTTGTACAACAATGTAAATGTACTTAATGCCATAGAACTGTACACTTAAAAATAGTTGAGATCATAAATTTTATGTGTATTTTATCACAGTGTAAAACTTTCTGGGGCTGACCCCATGGCGTAGTGGTTAAGTTTGGCGCACTCCACTTTGGTGGCCTAGGTTCATGGGTTCAGATCCCAGGTGTGGACCTACACCACTCGTCAGCCATGCTGTGGTGGTGACCCACATACAAAATAGAGGAAGACTGGCACAGATGTTAGCTCAGGGCTAATCTTCCTCAAGCAAAAGAAAGAGTAAGATTGACAACAGATGTTAGCTCAGGGTGAATCTTCCTCAAAAAAAAATCAAACAAAAAAGCCTTGAAAAAAATTTCTAATGTAAGAAAAAAAATACAAAGCATTCATATCAATACTGAAAAAAAAGATACCCCTTCCCAAACCCTGAAGAGCTTAGACTTTAAAGGTCCACTGGAGAAGGAGGATCCAGCAAGGAGACAGGGGGATGGGCAGGGAGGTAAGTAGAAAACTTGGACAATGTGGAACCCCAAAGACCAAAGGAAGCAGTATCGGGAGAGTGTGATTCTCCATCGATGTGGGTGTTGTGTGCTTCCCATGTCAGCACATCTTTTTCCTTTTGTCTCTTTTTTAAAATATCTATGTACTTCCTCTCTGTATCATTATATGTCAATTTTCTTCTCTGTCTCTTCATTTTTGTTTCCGTCATTTTTGTTTTCTTCCCAAGATGTCTATCTCCTTTAGCCACAATAAGAAACTAAAGACGTTATTTTATTTGTTGCTGTTAAGTACTTATGTTCATTTTATTGATTAAAACAAATAAATTAATGGATTCTTTTATCTTTAATATTAAATAAACATGGAAAAATACAACCAAATAAGTGTACTATTGACCGTTGGTTGATTTTTTTTCTGTTACTAAGTGGTTCACAGTTAGGGAAAAAAAGATTTCCCACTTTACCTGAGGGATGGAGCCACTGTTCAACAAAAATGATACCCTCATTTCTCTAGGATTTTTTTTAATGTACTTTTCACTTTCTTATATAAAATATTTCAGACCTAACAAAAAAATACAGAGACTAATGTAATAAACAATTATACATACTAGCATGTTGCCATTTTCTTGTTTGTTTGTTTGGAAGACCAGCCCTGAGCTAACATCCGTCGCCAATCCTCCCCTTTTTGCCGAGGAAGACTGGCCCTGGGCTAACATCCGTGCCCATCTTCCTCTACTTTATATGGGACGCCGCCACAGCATGGCTGACAGGCAGTGCGTCAGCCGCCAAAGGCCGAAGCTCAGGATCCAAAACCGCAAACCCCGAGCTGCCGAAGTGCGACCTAAACTGCTGCGCCACCTGGCTGGCCATATTTCTTTCAGAGTTTTTTTCTTGAGAAATTAAACGTTACCGCCTTACTGCCCTCCTTTGACACTCTCTTATTCTATTCCTGGTCTTCTCTTCCCAGAGATAACTCTTACCCTGAAGGTGGTTGTTACAGCTATCAGGAATCTGAAATTTTACCCTATTTGTAAGCTAATAAATTAGCCTGTTACTGTTTCCTGGTTCCTTGCAGAAGACATGAGCCTCCAGGGTCAGAAACAAAGGACAATTTGTCACTCACAGCAATAGCAGTATCAGCATTTTTGTACCAGTATTCTGAGACCCAGTTCTTACAGGGCAATGCAAAGAGGGCCAGATGACACTTGTACTCACAGTGGCTTGCCTTATAGGAAAGAAGCCCTGAGTTTGGGGACTTGAATCTTTTATACTGGTCAATAAACATGCTGGCTTTGCCCCAAAAGGAGACACTATCTCTGTCTTCCAAGTCTGTTGACTATACAAAAATCCTTCCAAAGATAATCCAGAAGAAAAGGCAGTCAGCGATTCACTTGGAAGACACACTGACATATAAAAGATTAAAGGAGAATTGTCTCTCAATATTAGTATGTTCCTTTCTATACATGTTTTCATACTTATCCTGCATATAAACATATTTATGCTCTATCTGAAACTACATATATGTGCTATATTGCTTTGTATGTTTCTAAACTTATATAAATGCTATCATAGTATACATATGACCTTTTTCACTCATTACATTATCAAAATTTATTCAAGTCGACACATATAGTTTTAGTTCATTTATTTTAATTGGTAATAGTATTTCACTATATAGATATATCACAGTAAATTTATCCATTCTCTTGTTGATGACACTTAAGAATTTCCTTTTTTTTCACTCTGACTTTGTTACTGCAATGAACATCTTTGTACATGTCTCTCTGCACACATGAGCAAGAGTTTTATTAGTGTCTATATTAGAATGGGATTGCTGGGCCTTAAGGTATATTCTTCTTCAATTTTTGGTTGCTTCTTTTCCAAGCAGAATCTTGATGAAATTGAAGTTTTATTGGCCATTTGTGTGCAGCATCCCAACCCTGCCTGCCAGCAACCCCATCTCCTTTTTGGATAATCTTCTATCATGCCTCCTGCTGTACATCTTTCCCTCCAGCCCCATTCAACAGGGGGCAACATGCACCCTAGGTGAGGCCAATGAGATGCTCCCACAGGGCTTAGTCAGTGGTTTAAGGAAGTGGAAACCACTGGGAGTCAAAATCATCACAAAAAGGATGCCCAAACCAGGTTAGGTCTGCAGTGTGCCCTGGACTGTGGCTCCCTGTGCCCAGGCCTCCAGAGCACTCTCAGTGCCCATCTGTATTCACGCCTGGTTCTTATTCTGCCACTGAGAACATGAGCCAATAAATTTCCTTCATGCCTAAGAGAGATACAGTCAAATCCTGTTGGCAAATAAGAACTCTGATTGATAGATTATGGGGAAAAGCAGAAGAAGGTGGGAGGAAAGGAGAAAGACGGAGGAGTAGGGAGAAAGAGAAGAGAGGAAAGAGAGAAAGGGAATGAACACAATTTTCACTTTTCTTTTTTTATTCAGAGAGCACATTTTGCCAAGTAAGCAGGAAAAGAGTCTCTTCAGCAGTATTAGTAAGGCTTTGCCGACAAAGTTTTAAAACATGTAAAAGGATAATAAAAACAAAGCAATTACAATGTACTGCTTACTAAAATAATAGGCAGTGTAGCTTATTTTGCAAAAAGAAGATTGTTGCCTCTGGTTATGGGTTTTTTCAAACAAATATCAATACTATAATACTTTTTACATGAAACTTAACTCTTTTTCCTTTGTTTCCTGTTGTAAATTGCTTATTTAACTCTATCAGCAAATGGAGGTAGATCTTTGGTTAAAAAAAAAAACAAAAAGTAAGGTACATTAATGTGTTTTTACAAAGGAAATAAACTATGTAAGGAAATAGCAGAATGAGACTTTTTTCCCTATAGAAACCAAGATTGTTGTTGTGTGCTGTGTTTATTGATTTCTACATAACAAACTACCCTAAAAGTCAGTGGTTTAAAGTAACCACTTTATTTTGTGCACGTTTGTGTGGGTCAGGAATTGGCAGAAGGCTCCGCTGGGTGATTGGTCTCTGCCCCATGTAGCGTCAGCTGGGTAAGTGGAGTGAGGCCCATTTCCAAGGTGGTTTCTTTGCTCACCTGTTGGCATCTCAGGCCCCTTGGCCTCTCTCTGGGATCTTTTCTTCTAGGGCTTCTCACAGCCAGGTATTTTCAGGATATTTGCCGGGCTTCCAAGAAAAAGGAAGTGGAAGCTGCCAGGCCAGTCAGGGGCTATGCCTGGATCCAGGCAGTGTCACTCTGCTGTATTCTGTTGGTCAATGCAGTCGCAGAGCCAGCCCAGAGCCAACAGGTGGAGGAGTAGATTCATTCTTGATGGGAGAGCGGAAGTTCACAGCGCAAAAGAGCGTGGGAGATGGCAGATATGGTTGCAGCTGACGTTAGAAAATTCACTTGGCCAGTGTGAAATAATGTTTGCTTTTTATTGATTTGCATGGTCTTGGGATCAAAAGGTTCTCAACTAAAAACACTAAGGGTTTTTTTCTTTATTAATTTTTATTTTATTGTCTTTACATAACTTTGAAATTTTAAATAGTCACATATGCTCACATGAACAAGTGAAACTACCCAAAGATATTTTTTAAAGTTAATAAAATCTCTCCAGCACTCATTCGATTTCCACCTTCCTGATGTAACCAATGTCCTTCTGCATATTTCTGCACACCCACACAAACCTACACAAACACAGACACTGAATATACTTTCAGATATTCCTTGGTGGTTGTTTTGAGAAAAGAGGGGTAAAACAGTACGCATCCTACTCTGCAACTTGCTAGTCATTTACTACACCATGGATATCCCTCCAGATGTAAATCTCACTCACTTTGTTAAGGACGAGTTACTCAACCATTCCCTTTGTAGCAGAGATTTTTACAGGTCATCCTGCTACCCTTCCGGCACACATGCCTTGAAGTTTCGCACTACCAAAGGCCTCACTTCCAGGCCAAAGCATTGCACTGCCTCTGTGAGTGGCTGCGGCCTGCTCTTCTACTATGGCAAGTGTGAAGTCACATCCCAAGGGCCAGCCTCAGCCTGGCTTCCTGAATGACCACCATAAGCACAGCTCTCTTGCAATCCTGCCTTGTGCATGTAGTGTGAGCAAGAAATAAACTTTGCTGTTGTAAGCTGTTGATTTTTTAAGCTATTTGTTATGTTTATTTCCATTGGATAGAGTAGCACTTCCTAACGTGCACAGCCCTATTGGTGAACATTAGGCTATTCGGGGTTTTTTGCTGCTACAAATAATGCTGCAATAAACTCCCTCATATACAGATATATCTATACATACTGGTGCTTTCATTTTTATAAGTTAGACTACCAAAGACTGATTTCTGGGTCAAAGGATTTTAATTTTTAATAGGTATTTTTAGATTACATTTCCCAAAAGTTTTAGCAGTTTGCAGTCCTACGAGCAAAGTGAGGATGTTTCTCATTCATTTCAATTTTTGTTGATTTGATGAGTAAAAAACTTGGTATCTTATTATTGCTTTAATTTGCGTTTCCCACACCAATTTCCAGCAATTCACACTCACCAGCAAGGTAGGATGCGTGACACATTTTAATTTTTCAATCTGATGGGTTAAAAAAATGGTGTTTCAGTATTGCTTTAATTTGCATTTTCTAAACCAGTTTTCAGATGTCTACCAGCCATCTAAAATTTTCTTTCTGTGAAATATCTATTCATGTTCTTTTATTCACTTTTCTATTGGATTGTTCTTCCTTATCAATTTATTGGCGAATTTGGTGTGCTAGAAATGTCAAGTGTTGTAAATGTTTTTACCCAACATATTGTCTTTTGTCTTTGCATATGATATCTTTTTGCTGTGCAATATTTAAATTTTATGTGTTAAAATACATCTACTGGGAAGATAGAAAAGTTCTGCAGATGAATAGTAGTGATGGTTGCACAACAATGTGAATGTTCTTAATGCCACTGGATTGTATACTTAAAAATGGTTAAAATGGTAAATTTTATGTTATGCATATATAACCAAAATAAAAAGAAATATATCTGACTTTTCCTTATAGCTTCTGGGTTTCCTTTCCTGCTTAGGAAGATTTCTCCCATCCAATAGAAATGTTCTCCTAAAATTTTTTCTAATATTGTAGTTTTATTTTTTACATTGAAATTTTCAATCCATCTGAAACTTACTTCTAAATGTAATATGAGGTAGTGGTTTTCCAACTGTTTAGTCAATTATACCATCTTGATATTTCTCTTTTATTTCCACTACTACATCTATTTTCTGGCTTTATTTCTATTTAAAAATTAGAAATTACTGCTGCATGTTTTTCTACCGAAGTCAACATGTTATTTTCTCTGAGCAGACTATGAGATTTTTATAATCAATGAGATTTCTGATCACTCTTCTTAGGGAAATAAATACATATATATATATATATACATACACACACATAAATTCAATCATCCCCAATGAAGTTATTCTTTAGGTAATTAACTTGTACTCTTCTAAATATTCGATGGAGAGTATTTTTCTAGAAGTCTGCACTACTATAACCAAAATGAACTTGAAATTTGGCAATTAATTAAATTAATCAATATGAACAGTCAGCTTGTTGAGGATTGAATTATTCACTTCGACTAATCAACAACAATTACAAATATCCAGTTCAATTTGAATATTGTAGGCATGGCCTAATCATTCTCAAATATTAGCTTCACGTTTTTATTTTCTTCATTGTATTGTTTAATATAACAAGATCAAAATTAAAACAATACCTCAAATTGTAGATACATAGCAGCTATATCTATGTCCCATATCTATTTTCTAGGAGTGCTATTGCTAACGAGTTACACATGCTTGGGGGCGTTTTCAGTGGACAGAGCTAGAAACATGGATTTTAAAAAATCAAGAGTGCAAGCTATTTCTGATTTAAATTTAACCTCAAAAGGACTTTACTTAATACCTTGAGTTTATCTCTGAATTACAATATTACTTTTAACTTCTCCTAAAAACCTTGGTCGTTAACAACCTTAGGCTAATTACTCATTGCTTTATCCTGGTATGTATGAACTTATGTAGAAATTTTCAAATATATTTAATAAGCATAAAATAATAAATATACATTTATATTATATATTTTATATAATATATATAAAATAGCTTTTGTTTTATATATATAATGGTTTTCAAAATAACAGTTCCATATTACTATGAATAATAAGACTGCTGAATGAAGTTGAAGGTCTCTTTACAGCTCTAATTCTCTTTAGAAGATTTTCCATTAAGGACGTGTAGTGTAAATACTGTGTTCAAAGGCTCTTAAAATGGCTGTTTTTTATGGGTGGATATGTCACCAACCAAACAGGTTCTTTCATTTTAGTTTGTTTTCAATTTTTAGGGATTCTTTTTTGATTTTTTAAAATATATCAGGTATTTACACGACCCCAAAGTCAAAAACTGTATCGCACATTCTATTCTGAGAAGACTCGACTCCACTTCATTGCCTCTTCACTCTGTCCCTTCCCTCCTCTGCAGAGTTCGGGCTATCCTGCTGGGGTTCCTTCTTAGAAATATAAGCAAGTTCATATACATGTATTCATGTTTCTCTACCTTTCTTACCAAAAATGAGCATTCCTGTGTATACAGTTCTGTATCTCGGTTTTTTCCACTTGACAATGGACCCTGGTGCTCCCTTCATATCTGTGCATCACATCCCCCGCCCTCTCCTGGGGGCCTTGTCCCCACTGCATGGGTAGGCCCCAGTGTACTGAGCCAGGCCCCTGTGATGAGCATTTTTTGCAATTACATATAATATCACAATGAGGGCCTGAGTTATTTGGTATTTTTACCTGTGTATCTTTAGAATAGATTCCTAGAACGTTATTCTATTAACATCAGATTTAGAGGAATTGTCTGATAAAAGAACTGTGAAATTTTATTTTGAGAATAAAATGATCTCAAAACATTTTCTCAGCCCTTTCTACCCCAATCCTACTTGATGGCATGCAGTTTCTCAGGTCCTGGAGGGGATTTGGATCCAGGGCCCTGGCATGTGAGGATCGCAGTGGCCAGTAATCTGGCTGGTGGGGACACAGTTTCCTCTGGGCGTGAGTGAGGGAGAGACAACTAACTTCAGCGTGATGCCAGGTGACAAAACACACAAACATTTCTCCTAAGTACAAGAAGTAAGCAGAAAAGATTTAGAAATTAGGTTCCCATTTTTATGTAATTCATATCCTTAAGTTAGGTAGTAATTATTGAAGCAATATAAATACAAGGAAGAAAACATAATTCACAAATGCACATGTATAAAATGCATTTTACTACCTTGCGTTATGGTGTTTATCTTGGGCATTCCATCACTACCCCTGCATTTTATGAATAGTTACATTACAGAAAAGGAAATTTTTGTAACTCAAAGCATGACTTTGAAAAAGGTATTGCTCCTCTATTTCATTACATTTCTTTTCTTCCTCTCTCTGATGAGCCTTTGCCTGTAGATTATGCCATAGGCTTTTGTTTAAAAACACATGTAAGAATTATTAACTGCAGTTCCTTCCACAGTAAGCCTTCAAGAGCCATGGCCCCTGCAAAATGCCTGACAAGTATTAATCAATAAATACGTGGTAGACTTTTACAATGGAACTATTTCGTAAGAAACCTACAGGCGTACATGACAGTTGTGATCAAGAAAAAAAGAGCACAGAAGTTTTGAATTGATTGAGTGCACCTGGCTCATGGTCTTCCTTGGGAGTAAGACAAGACTTTGGGAAGGTGTGTTAACTGAATCGGGTAGTAAATCTCTGTTCACCTTTGAAGCGACCAGATTTTCGGGGGCACTCTGTCATTCATTTGGGGTGTGTTGGGGAGGACAGAGCAGTGCAGCCAGAGAACAAGAGTGCGCCTCCGGGCCTTGTTTGCCATCTGACTGAGGCACATCAACCTCTCAGCTTTAGCTTCCTCATTAGCACCGTGGAAGCTAAGAACTGTTCTCATAGGAGCACTGGACTTCCAAAATGGAAAAGTCCATGTGAACGTGAAAGCGCCATGAAAATGTAAGGTGTATTCGTCTTTTACGTCGCCTGGATTTTGACCCTTTTGAGAACAGAGGTTGGTCTCATCCGTCTTTGTGTCCTGAGCCATCAACAACAGTGCTGGGAGCATGACAGAACCTCAAATGATTCTTGAGCTATGCCAAGTCCCAAAAAAGCACTGAGGGCTTGGGCAGGGGCGTTTGTTCTTTTTTCCCTCATTTCCTCTGAGAAGGTGGGAGAGCAGCTGGGTAGGTTACGCGATTGTGCATGAAGGCGAGTTTTAAGGCTGAAACAGAGCCCCAACAGGAGTTTGTTCCGGGGTCGGATCCGGGGGCTGAGTGTTCCCTGCCCGGAACATGTCTCTGGTCTACAGGCCTCAGGTTCCTCACCCGTAAGATGACCAGTCAGGCCTCTGCTGCTCCATTCAACGGGGATTTATTAACCACGCATCTGTGCCATGCCCTGTGGACACAAAAATAGATAAAAATGGCCCCGCCCTGGAGGAGCTGCCCTGTAGAGGAGAGACAACCTGGGGAACTTTTGGCGAGCTGCAAGATAGTGTGACAAGGCCAGTACAGGCGGATGTGGCAGGAATGGGACCCCTAAGTGTTCCAGGGGACAGGGGCTTCCTGGAGGGGGAGGCTCTCTCTGTCCTAAATCTCTGTGGATGTGCAAGCCTCCCAAGTGGCCTTGGAGACAGACGCTCCCCCAAAGCTGATGCGCCCCCCTAGGGTGCTGGTGCAGCCACTCCCCCAGCTCTTCTCTGCCTTTCCTCCCCTCCCACAGTCCTAGGTTCCTGGGCTGGTGGGATAGAGGGCAGTGACTCCTCATGATGACTTGGACTTGCCTGCACTGGCTGTTACACGACAGATAGCTGAGCACACATCCTGCCACCAGCCAGTTGTTGGCCCATGGCCAGTGGATGCACTGCATGTGGCAACTGCACAGTGGCCATGGCTGGTCACTGGCCAGGGGCTGGTCCTCATGTTGCTGTGATAACCAGACATACTCTAGGCCTGAGAAGACAGCATGAGCTGCCACCCCCAGAGCCCCAGGCCAGGGCCAAGGCTACTTCTCCAGCTGACTCAGGCAGGGCCTTGCTGCTGCGTTGTCGTTTGCATGTAGGTCAGGGTTGTCCCCAGAGCCTTTCACTCCACTGATCTCTTTCAGTTCTTCCCATGCCCTTAGCAGCCCTCTCTGCCTAAGGAAGGGAGGGATCATTGATCATGACCTGAAAACAGAGCTTCTCGATTCTAGCTGAACTTTAAGCAGATTGGTCCACCTAAAACCACCAATGATGATAATGTTTACCAAGCCTGGTAAATGTTTATGAGCCAGGCACCATTGCTAGTGCTTTACTTACATTAGCCCAGCTAGCTGCCCAACATCTGTAGAGGTGTAGGAAACACTATTATTATCAACCCCCAATTTGCAGACGAGGAAACTGCAGCCTGTGAAGAGAGTAAGAAGTGCCCAAGGCACACGCAGCCAGTGGTTAGTCCGAGCTCTGACCGACTCTCTGGCCTCTGCTGTGAAGGAATCTTCTTGGATTTCCCCCTGAGCAGATAGAAATGCACATCTGCCTCTGCGCTTGTGTGTTGAAGGCTCCTGCATTCCTGTGATGGCAATGCGTGCTCTACACTCAGAAAAAGGGTTTTCTCTTTTCCTGGAAGCCTGATGGGCCAAAGCCCTGCCCTTGGATGACTCTGGTAATCAGTCGGGAGGCTAATTAAGCTGGGAATCCGACGTCAGGAGCCCGGCTCTCACAGTAAACTACGTTCCTATGTGCCAAGGATAAAACCAACGTGGCCCGGGAGCCAGCATGCCTCACCCGAGGGAGGAATTGCAGTTCTGTTAAGGGCAGGCCTCAGTCCATCCTCTGGCTGCAATAGGAAGCTTTAGGACAAGTCTAGTCCCTCATGAGAGGGGAAGTGCAGCCTCACGTTTGAGTCCTGACAAATCCTTCTCATCAATCCTTGCTCCACCGGCCAGCATCTCCTCATGTCACTTGATTCCATGCTACAGGTCATTCACAGTTCTGCTTCCACCCTCCTCACCTCAGTTACTAAAAAGAGAAATGTCCTCCTAACCTCTCGGGCCTCACTGATGACTCTCTGATCCCTGAATCCTACGGCTGTTTGCCCCCAGGTCTATGTGCTCCTCACTACCATGGCCCTTCTGCCTTGACCCCTCTTGAAGAATGCTCAGCTCTTCAGTCCTACTCCTGGGGTGTGAAGGACACTGTGTGCCCAGACTATTCCTCAGGAGCAAGGGCTGCTGGGAGTGTGGCCAAAAGGCAACCCTCAGCTGTAGCCACTCAGGGAGTCACTTTGGCCTTGGATCTGGTCATCCCTCCTTTCAGGGACAGCCCCATTTGGTGACCTGAAGACGTGGTGATATGAAGGCCTGGCCCTCACACCATGTCTAGGACAACTCTGAAGGCCCTGTGGGCCACAGAACTCTTCATGGAACCGGCTGAGACTCCGCTGAGACTGAATGGAATTTCAGCTCTTCCTCTGCCTCTTCCTGCTCCCTTCCCCTCCCTCTCACCAACCCCAGCTTAGAGCCTGCTTTCTGGAGAACCCCCCTGTGCCACTGGACAGCCTTTTCTGGACCCTCATCTTAATCCCTTCTGGAAACAGAAACTCTACCCCCATCGTGTATTCTCTTCTCATTTAACATTATTGGCCACCTCAGCCCCTCCCACTCACACTACCTCATCTTCACAATAACTCTGCAGAGCTAGACCTCCCGCCATGGCCTCTTTCCTGAGCTCCTAACCTACCCATCCAACCTCCTGCCGCCTGTCCTCTCCTGTTCCAGCTACTCGAACCTCACACTTAGCTCCAAATTAAATTTATCCCCACCCTACAACTAGCCTCCACTACCCCTAGGGTCTCATTTTCATCCATGTACCTAACCAATCTTCTATCTGATAAGGATAATGAAAATAACATTTGTTAAGTGCTTACTACATGCTGCAGGCCGTTCTAAGCTCTTTATATGTGTTGTCTCATGTAACACTCCCTAAACTCTGTAAGATAGGTGCTGCTATGCCTTCTTTCATATAGATGGAAAATGGAGGCACAGAGAGGTTAAGTAGAAAGGCCAGATCTGGAACCTGAACAGAGTGATTAAAGATTTGGTACTTTCAGCCCCACCCACCAACCTGTGGGAAGATGCAGGGGCAGAGTGGAGATTAAGCTCTGAAAAACTCTTGAACAATCAGATTTGATGACCTTCTGGGTTAGTAAACATGCTGAGAGGGTGGTGCACCCCCGTTCCACAGGGACAGAAGCAACAGCTCTCAAGACTCTCCTAGACCCTACGTACCTCTTCATCAGTATCCTTTATAATAAACTAGTAAACAACAGTAAGTGTTTCTCTGAGTGTTGTGAGCTGCTCCAGCAAGTTAATCCAACCCAAGGAGTGAGTAATGGGAAGCTCTGATTGATAGCCAGTGGGTCAGAAGCACAGGTGATGACCTGGACTTGTGACTGGCCTCTGAGGTGGGAGCAGTCTTGTGGAACCAAGTCCTTAATCTATGGGATCTGACCATCTCCAGGTGGATAGTGTCAGAATTGACTTAAATTTGTGAGACAGTCAGTCAGTGTCTGCTGAGAATTGGAGAATGTCTTGATGATGTTGGAAAACACATCAGACTCTCTAAGTCTTAGTTTTTTATCCAGAAATAATAACAGTGCCTATCACCTAAGGCTGCTGTGAGAGACCAGTGGAGACTAGTTGGTGTTATTATTATCTTTTTTATTTATTCAATTTACTTAAACTAAAAATAAAAAACCAAAAACAATTCACCCATTTCTTCATCTCCCTACCCCCAACCTCTGGCAGTCATCAATCTGTTCTCTGTATCTATGAGCTTGGTTTTCTCTTTTCTTTTTGTTTCTAGACTCCACTTATAAGAGAGATCATACAGTATTTTTCTTTCTTTGTCTGACTTATTTCGCTTAGCATAGCGCCCTCGAGGTCAATCCATGTTGTCACAAATGGCAAGATTTTATTATTTTTTATGGTTGAATAATATTCCACCAAATATATATATATATATATATATATATATATATATATATATATAATCTCACATCTTCTTTATCCATTTATCCATCAGTGGGCACTTAGGTTGTTTCTATATCTTGGCTATTGTAAATAATGCTGCAATGAACATGGAGGTGCATATATCTTTTCAAATTAGTATTTTTGTTTTCTTCAGATAATCACCTAGGAGTAAAATTCCTGGATCATTATGGTAATTCTATTTTTAATTTTTTGAGGAACCTCCATACTATTTTCCATAGTGGCTGCACCAATTTACATCCCCACCAACAGTGCACAAGGATTCTCTTTTCTCCACATTCTCACCAACACTTATTTCTTGTCTTTTTGATAATAGCCATTCTACAGGTGTGAGGTGTTATCTCATTGTGGTTTTTATTTGCATTTCCCTGATGATTAACGATGCAGAGCATCATTTCATGTACCTGTTGGCCATCTGAATGTCTTCTTTGGAAAACTGTCTGTTCAGATTGTTTGGGTTTTTTTGCCATTGAGTTGTATGAGTTCTTTACATATTTTGGATATTGGACCCTTATCAGATATATGATTTGCAAATATTTTCTCTCATTCATCAGATTGCTTTTTCATTCTGTTAGTGGTTTCCTTTGCTGTGCAGGAGCTTTTTAGTTTGATGTAGTCCCACCTGTTTGTTTTTGCTTTTGGTGTCAAGAAGTCATCAAGATTTGGGGCCACCTGGTGGCACAGCGGTTTAGTTCATGTTTGGCAGCCCAGGGTTCACGGGTTCAGATCCCGGGCGCCTGCCTACGCACTGCTTGTCAGCCATGCCGTGGCGGCGTCCCATATAAAGTAGAGGAAGACGGGCACAGATGTTAGCCCAGGGCCAGTCTTCCTCAGCAAAAAGAGGAGGATTGGCAATGGATGTTAGCTCAGGGCTGGTCTTCCTCACACACACACACACAAAAGTCATCAAGATTTATGTCAAGGAGCTTACAGGCTTTGTTTTCTTTTAGGGGTTTTGTTGTTTCAGGTCTTATGTTCAAGTCTTTAATCTATTTTGAGTTAATTTTTGTGTGTGGTGTAAAATAGTGATCCAGTTTCATTCTTTTGCATGTGGCTGTCGAGATTTCCCCACACCATTTATTGCAGAGACTGTCCTTTCCCCATTGTATGTTTTGGCTTCTTTGTTGCAAATTAATTGACCATGTATGCGTGGGTTTATTTCTGGGCTCTCTATTCTGTTTCATTGATCTATGAGTCTGGTTTTTGTGTGTGTGTGTGTGTGAGGAAGACTGGCCCTGCCCATCTTTCTCTACTTTATATGGGACACCACCACGGCATGGCTGACAAGCATTGCGTCGGCAGGCACCCGGATCCGAACCCGCGAACCCCGGGCTGCCAAGTGCGAACTAAACCACTGCGCCACTGGGCCAGCCCCTATGAGTCTGTTTTTATGCCAGTACCACACTGTTTTAATTACTATAGCTTTGTAATATAGTTTGAAACCAGGAAGCACGATACCTCCAGCTTTGTTCTTTCTCAAGATTGTTTTCGCTATTCAGAGTCTTTCATGGTTCTACACAAATTTTAGGACTGTTTTCCTATTTCTGTGAAAAATGCCACTGAAATTGTGATAGTGATTGCATTGAATCCATCTTTTGCTTTGGGTAGCATGGACATTCTAACAATATTCATTCTTCCAATCAATGAGCATAGAATATTTTTCCATTTGGTTGTGTCTTCTTCAATTTCTTTCATTAACATCTTGTAGTTTTCAACACACAGGTCTTTCACCTCCTTGGTTAGATTTATTTCTAAGTATTTTATTCTTTTTGATGCAATTCTCAGTGGGATTGTTTTCTTAATTTCTCTTTCTAATAGCTTATTACTAGTGTATAGAAATGCAACAGGTTTTTGTGTATTCATTTTGTATCCTATGACTTTACTGAATTCATGTATTAGTTCTAACAGTGTCCTGATGGATTCTTTAGGGTTTTCTGTATATAATATTATGTCATCTGCAAAAAGTGACAGTTTTACTTCTTCCTTCCCAATTTGGATGACTTTTATATCTTTTTCTTGTCTGATTGCTGTGGCTAGGACTTCCAATACTATGTTGAATAAACATAGTGAGAGTGGGCATCCTTGTCTTCTTCCTGATCTTAGAGGAAAAGCTTTCAGCTTTTCACCATTGAGTAGGATGTTAGCTGTGGGCTTGTCATATATGGCCTTTATTATGTTGAGGTACATTCCCTCTATACCTGTTTTGTTGAGAGTTTTTATCATAAATGGATGCTGAATTTTGTCAAATGCTTTTTCTGCATCTATTGAGATGATCATATGATTTTTATCCTTCATTTGTTAATGTGGCATACCACATTGACTGATTTGCGAATGTTGAACCATCTCTGCATCCCTGAAATAAATGCCACTTGACCATGGTGCATGATCCTTTTAATGTATTGTTGAATTCAGTTTGCTAATATTTGACTGAGGATTTTTGCATCTATGTTCATCCAGGATATTGGCCTGTAATTTTCTTTTCCTCTTGGATCCTTGTCTGGTTTTGGTCTCAGGTAATGCTGGCCTCATAAAATGGGGTTGGAAGAGTTCCCTTCTCTTCTATTTTTTGGAAGAGTTTGAGAAGGATTTGTATTAATTTTTATTTGAATGTTTGGTAGAATTCACCAGTGAAGCCGTCTGATCCTGGACTGTTGTATTTGGGGAGGTTTTTGATTACCGATTCAATCTCCTTACTAGTAATTGGCCTGTGCAGATTTTCTGTTTCTTCATGATTCAGTCTTGGTAGATTGTATGTTTCTAGGAATTTATCCATTTCTTCTAGTTTATCTAATTTGTTGGCATATAGTTATTCATAGTAGTCTCTTATGATTTTTTTGTATTTCTGTGATACCAGTTGTAACATCTCCTCTTTCATTTCTGATTTTATTTATTTGAGTCCTCTCTCTTTTTCTCTTAGTGAGTCTAGCTAAAGGTTTGTCTTATCTTTTCAAAGAACCAGCTCTTAGTTTCATTGATCTTTACTGTTGCCTTTTTAGTCCTATTTCATTTATTTCTGCTCTAGTCTTTTTTATTTCCTTTCTTTTACTAACTTTGGGCTTTGTTCTTTTTTTTTTCTTCAGTTTCTTAAGGTGTAAAGTTAGGTTGTTTATTTGAGACTTTTCTTTTTTCTTGAGGGAGGCATTTATCGCTATACACTTCCTGCTTGGAACTGCTTTTGCTGCATCCCATAAATTTTGGTATGTTCCATTTCCATTTTCATTTGTCTCAAGGTATTTTTTGATTTCTCTTTTGATTTCTTCTTTGACTAATTGGTTGTTTGGTAGCATGTTGTTTAATCTTCACATATTTGTAAATTTTCCAGTTTTCTTCATGTAATTAATTTCTAGTTTCATACCATTGTGGTCAGAAAAGATGCTTGATATGATTTCAATCCTCTTAAATTTATTAAGACTTGTTTTGTGGCCTAAGATATGATCTATCTTGGAAAATGTTCCATGTGCACTTGAGAAGAATGTGTATTCTGTTGCTTTCAGATGGAATGTTCTGTAAATATCTGTTAAGTCCATGTGGTCTAATGTATTGTTTAAGGCCGATGTTTTCTTATTGATTTTCTGTCTAGATGATCTATGCATTGATGTAAATGGGGTATTAAAGCCCCCTACTATTATTGTATTGCTGCCTATTTCTCACTTTGGGTCGGTTGATATTTGCTTTATATATTTAGGTGGTCCCTATGTTGGGTGCACAAATATTTACAAATGTTATACCTTTTTGTTGGATTGGCTCCTTTATCATATGTAATGCCCTTCTTTGTCTCTTATTACAGTCTTTGTTTTAAAGTGTATTTTGTCTAAGTATAGCTACTCCAGCTCTCTTTTGGTTTACATTTGCATGGAATATCTTTGTCCATCCCTTCACTTTCAGTCTGTATGTGTCCTTACATCTAAAGTGAGTCTATGTCTTTTAATTGGAGAATTTAGTCCATTTTCATTTAAAGTAATGATTGATAGATATGTGCTTATTGACATTTTGTTCATTGTTTTCTGGCTGTTTTTGTAGTTCCTCTCTGTTTCTTTCTTCTTCTCTTGCTCTTTTCTTTTGTGGTTTGATGGCTTTCTTTAGTGGTATGCTTATATGCCTTTCTTTTTATCTTTTGTGTATTTACTATAGGTTTTTGCTTTCTGATCACCATGAGGCTTACATGTAACAACTTATATCTACAACAGTTTAGTTTAAGCTGATAACAACTTAAGTTTGATCCCATTGTAAAACTCAACATTATTGCTATCCCCCACCCATGTTTTATGTTTTTGATGTTACATTTTACGTCTTTTTTCTTGTGCATTCCTTAGCTAATTATCATAATCATAGTTATTTTTAGTACTTTTGTCTTTTAACCTTCATACTAGCTTTATAAGTGATTAATCTACTATCTTTACTATACGTTTACCTTTCCAGTGAGATTTATTCTTTCATATGTGTTCTTGTTACTAACTAGCACGCTTTCTTTTCAGCTTAAAGAAGTTCCTTTAACATTTCTTGTAAGACCGGTTTAGTGGTGATGAACTCCTTTAGCCTTTGCTTGTCTGGAAAACTCTTTATCTCTCATTCACTTCTGAATGATAACTTTGCCAGGTGGAGTTTTCTTGGTTGGCAGCTTTTTTCTTTCAGCATTTTGAATATATGGTGCCACTCTCTTCTGGTCTGCAATGAAAAATCTGCTGCTAGTCCTATGAGGGTTCTCTTGTATGAAACAAGTTGTTTTTCTCTTGCTGCTTTTAATATTATCTCCTTGTCTTCAACTTTTGACATTTTAGTTAAATTGTGTCCTGGTGTGTGTCTCTTTGGGTTTCTCTTATTTGGAACTCTCTAAGCTTCCTGGATCTGGAAGTCTGTTTCCTTCCCTGGGTGAGGGATGTTTTCAGCCTTTATTTCTTCAAATAAGATTTCTGCTCCTTTCTCTCTCTTTTCTCCTTCTGGGAGCCCTATTATGTGACTGTTAGTCTGTTTCATGTTGTGCCATAAGTCCCTTAAGCTATCTTCCCTTTTTTCATTCTTTTTTCTTTTTGCTGCTCTGATTGGTTGAGTTCTACTCATTGATTGAGTTTCTTCTGCTTCATCTAATCTACTGTTGAACCCTTCTAGTGTATTTTTCAGTTCAGTTATTGTATTCTTCAGCTCTGTGACTTCTATTTGGTATTTTCTTATATTTTTCCATCTCTTTATTGAAGTTCTCACTGTGTTCATCCATTCTTCTCCCCAGTTCAGTGAGCATTTTTATGACCCTTACTTTGAACTCTTTATCAGGTAAGTTACTTATCTCCATTTCATTAAGTTTTCTCCCCCCTAATGTTTTATCTTGTTCTTTCATTTGGAACATATTCCTTTGTTTCTTCATTTTGTTTGACTCTCTATGTTGATTTCTATAGAGTAGATGAAACAACCACCTCTCCCAGTCTTGAAGGAGTAGCCTCATGTGGGATAAGGAACTTGTAATTCCACCCTGCCTCAGCTCTTGGTTGTCTCTTAAACCTTTGTGCTTGTCTGAGCCGTCTATTATATATATATATATATATATATATATATATATATATATGTCTTTTTTTTTTAAGCCAACATTTACAATCACTTAGTCCAGCCCTCTGAGGTTTTTTTCCCTCTGCTTTTTTTTTTTTTGAGGAAGATTGGCCCTGAGCTAACATCTGTTGCCAATCTTTCTCTCTTTCTTTTTTCTCCCCAAAGCCCCAGTACATAGTTGTGTATCCTAGTTATAGGTTCTTCTAGTTCTTCTACATGGGATGCCACCTCAGCATGGCTTGATGAGCTGTGAGTAGGTCCAAGCCCAGGATCCAACCTGGTGAATTCCAGGCCGCCAAAATGGAATGTGTGAACTTAATTGCTATGCCACGAGGCCGGTCCCCCAATATATTTTTAATAGATCCCAGTAGTTGAGGATGTGCCAAGACCTGTCAGTGTCCCAAAGAAGAGGATCTCAGCACTGAGATTCAGGATGACTGGACACCAGACCCTCAGGCATCAGCTTTTAAAAGTATGCAAATATATACAGTCCTATGGGACTGCAAGTGTAAGACCCACTGACCACCAGAGCCGGGGGGTCTGGAATTGTCCCCTGGGTGGCAATTGCAGAAAATGGGGCTCAAGCTGAATGTATAAGCTCTTTTCTGGTTGATAATAGCTGGAGCAAGGCAGAGGGAGAGCACCAAGATGGTGTCCACAGCCTACTTCCTAGACAGCAGCTCTGTAGGCCACTAAATGTGTGCCAAACCTGAAGCCTGTCCCTCAGGCCAAAGCTCTAGGACAAGCAAAGAGTCCTCCTCCACAGAAAGACTGGGGACTATGGGTCACTCCACTGTCTGTGCAGTGCTCTGTGGGTGGTAGCCTGCCAAGAACTGTGTTTCTGGCTGTCACAGTCCTGCGGGACTCAGGAATACAAACCCTCCCAGCCGCCAGAGCCAGGTGGTCAAGGGGCACCCCTTGGGTGGCAGCCACGAAAACCAGGGCAACAGATGCATATAAAGCTCCCCTCCCGGAGACACTGGCACTCTGGGGTGTGGCAGAGGGTGAGCTGGAAGACAGTGCCCGCCCTCCGAGGTCTCTGGAAAGGATTACAATCAGTCCCAAGATGCATGTTTAATTAAAGCCTGCCCCTCAGGCTGCAGTCACAATGAACAGTTAATAGGCCTCCTTCACAGAGAGACTGAGCTCCAGCGTCTGTTGCCTCTTGCTGTGCCCTGGAGGTGGTAGCTGTTTGAGAACTCTTTCTCTGTTGGTTACAGTCCTGTGGGACCCAGGAGTATAAGCCCCACTGGCCACAAGAGCCAGGCGACGTAGAAGGTTTCCTTGGCAGCAGCCGCAAAAAGTGGGGTACAAGACAGGGAGGGGTATGAGCTTCTTTCTGGGTGATACCAATTATTACAGTCCCATGGGACCAGGAACACAAGCTCCCCTGGCCAGGCTATCAAGAAATGTCTTCTAGATGGCAGCTGCAAAAATCAGGGCACTAGACACAAACTAGCTTCTTCCTCAAACTTCTCGTGTGATCCTGAAGTGGTCCCCCATGTTGATGGTTTGTTTTCAAAGTCCTGCCTCAAACATCCCCGAGCTACAGTAACACTTTCAATTTAACAATTACACGTGTAAATCCACTTACCCTGCTCAAGTGTCAAACACAATTACAGGCTCTGGAAAGTCTCCCTTTTTATTCAAATTATGACAGTGACTTCATGTAATATGTCACCACTACCAAGCAGAGATTTGATCACATCTTGGTGCAATGATTTACATCTGCTTGAAAATGCCTTTTTAAAGTCCAAACCACGTACAAATTTTCTGAAAGGCCTTGCATTTTAATAAAATGTAGTTTACGCTTCTAATATAGACTCAGAAACTATCTTTTAACATCTAGTGCTTAGCACAAAATACCACCTTCAGGGGACCAGGAGCCAAATCAGGGCCTGTGTCCTAGTCCTAGTGTTTTCACCTCGTTGCCCCAAGCTCACCCTCTCTGAGCCTCTGCTTCCTCAGCTGTAAAATGGTCCCAATAAAGTCTGCCCTGGTTTTTCACAGAGAAATTTTAAGAACCAAATAAAGGTCATTTGAGCCAAAGTATGGGTAAAATATAAAGTGCTACATAACCCAAGATCCATGGAGAGGGGAAACAAGGGGCAGAAGAGAACCAAGCAAGAAAGAAAAGGGGAAAAGTCACTGTATAAAAAAAAGAAGCTGGCACATGGTATAAATACATAGGAAAAAAAATCAATAAATGTAATTTTAACCTCAGAGCCTTTGGTTGAGACATTCCTCCTAACACAGGCAGGAAGGGACTACTTCAGATGAACAATTCAGCTTTCTAAGGGCCATGCCAGATCTCAGCCTCAGCTTGGATAATTGTGAGAGTTTCCATCTGTAGAAGGTGCTTCCAGAGACGGCAGTGGCTCCTCAGGGACCAACCCTCCCACAGGCAACAACCAAAAACTCTGAACAAAATGTCAACAAATTCGGGGAGGTGCTGGGAGCGACCAGAGTAGGCTGACCCTGAAGGGAGTCTACACTTGGAAAAAAGGGACAGGCATGAGTGGGTTTCTTGTTTTCTGCAGCTTTTAGCCCACAGACTGGCCCTGGTCCATGCAAAGCAGGGGTAGCAGGAATTTGGATAGAGAATCTGCAGGCTCACTGGCTTGAAGAACCTGAGAACAGAATCTGAGCGTCTCAGAAACCTCAGAAAGGAGAAGGCCAGAGCAGTCCTAAATTCTGTGGTTACCTAAACCTCATGGGAGGCTCCAGCTATGGCTGAAAGAACTCAGTGGAACTGATCAGTCAGTGGCCAGATCATATGAGTTTTTAAAATAATACCAACATGGCCTAGTAGCGTATCATGACATTGTGATACTATTTATTCTGAAATAAACTACGCTGAAAGAAACTGGTTATTAGTAGAAATTATATTGCTTACAAAGCTTGTTAATATGGACAACTATGACTTTTTATTTGGAGTGAACGTTTTGGTAACTTTTTGCTATGCAAAAAAAAAAAAAATCTGCAATGGTTCAATACAACAAACTCTGAATTAAAGGCAAACCGATTTCTTCAGGAGAGAAGCCCTCTGGAGATACTGACAGAGGCTTGCTGTATGAGCTTCTGTGGAATGATGGCCTCAGTTTCCCTGGAAGTGGACAATACCCCAAGGCACCACTGGGTTTGCAGCCACATCGGAGTAATGACCCTTGGAGAGCTCACAGGTTTCAGAGAGCTATGATCTGCAACCAGCTGGGTTTTCACATGCTGTTTCTGCACATGCACAACCAGGTTCCTGTGGAATCTTTTAATTTCTCACTCTTAGTCAGGTACATCAGCAGGCCAGGTAGACAGCTGTGACCAGAGGAGCTCTGTAAGGTTCTGCTGCCGTAGAGAGACAGTCAACAGGCCTTCTTCTTGTACAAACTATTGGATGCAACTCAGCCCACTAGGAAGATATTTCAAAAGAGTGACTTGGGCACTAGCTTCATCCTCCTCCTGGTTCCCTCATTAACAGGTTCAATAAATCTGTGACATGGGTTCAGTCTATATTTCTATAAAAGTTATGTTTTTATCTTTTTTGTGAGTTAGTTTTGGAGGCCCCATCAAGATGACTGGCAGACTTACCCAACAGAGCCTCTGAATTCCACTCCCGGAGCGGGCCTCAGGGCTATTGAACATGGCCACAGAAACAATGAAGCTTGATCCCCAGAGTGAACCCCGTTGGGTGATCCAGCTCTGTTGGGGTAGGAGGGAATCCATTCTCCACTGTGTGAAAGATGACAGAAAATCTGGTTGTTCACATTTTTTCAGTCTGTTGGTGAGCTCACCTCCATCAAAAGGATGTATTGGGTCCCTTGGAAAAGAGAATGAGTTTCTAAGAGCTAGATCAGTGAGTTATGTTTCTGTGTTGCTTCTACCTGTTGCTGAGGTTGTAGAATGAAAGCTTCAGGTGCTCTACCGTGTGTTTCCAACTGAGAAAAGACTTAACCGCTCATAGTGTCTGTCTGAAATATTTTCTTATATCAAGAGTGTATTGATGAATTAGATTATAAAGTCTATTACAATAAGGAAACATTCTAATTGGTTTATAGAGGTTAATGAGGGCTTGCATAAATTTAATATTCCTAGAATTCCCCCAAAATATAGAAACTAAACTTCTAATTCTTTAAATGTGCTAGCCTTTTAAGAGAAAATCTTCCTCCCCCAATGTCTACTGCTTATAGCATTTTTCTTTAAGAAACTAAGTTAATATAATCAAAGTAATTAAACAAATCACACTAGGTTGATAAGTCTGATTTAGAAACAGCTAATGTGACTTTTTCTTGATTTTTGTTTATGTGGAGTATAATACAAGCATACATTTTATTTTTTATAAGATTTGAGTTTGCCTTATCTTAAATAGACTAGGTAATCTGAACTTCCTAAACTTCTCATTTTGATTTCCTGATCAAATAAGTTAATAGTACTTCCATGTAAAGTTTTAGATTAAAAAAATGTAAACTTGTGTTCAACTAACTTGAATTATAAATCTAACAAACTTTGTTATACCAACAGTAATTATGTTCTGTCATATGGCATTTTACATATAATTTCCAAGGTTCTTAGTTAACTTTAAGACTTTGAATTAATATTGAGTCAAATAATGAATAATCTTTAAATATCTGCTTCTTCTTATCTTTATATGTTACAGAGTGGCGATACCTTTGGGCCATGTTAAGAAATATGTCTATCCATTTTTGCCACTTGGATGAGTGTGCTGGAGGGGTCCTCTTTTTTGTTTACGAGCTTTGTTGGCTGTGGCAGATGAGGGGGTTCACAGTCTGGACTCCCCTTTGAGGAAGAACATGCTGCCTGGTCCCTCCTCAGCAACAGAGAGCCATGTAACCTGAGATTTGCACTGCCTGGGCCACCCAGCAAGTGAACGAGGTGGAAGATCCCGTCCCCCACTAGTCAGCCAATTCAGGACCACTCTCTCTGTCAACTCTGGTCCCAGAGATGTGTCTGGACTACACTGATTTCTCCCTCTGCCCAATTCTGCTTTCTCCCCCTCCTTCCCAAGTGTTGGACCCTAAAAACCATCTGCACACCCAGCTCTGTCTCAGCAACTGCTTCTAGAGGTCCCCACCTGCAATACTGTCTGCTAAAATGACTATGATGGTGGACACCTCCCAGTTCTGTCTGTGAAATCAAAGTTAATGACTATGATAAACGTTGGTGATTGAGACTACACTAGAAGCAATAGTGGCAAAGAAATATGACAGTGCATTCAATGGCATGTGCTTTAGCTTATCAAGGAAAAAGAGATTCATTTTGTCTAAAGTCAAGTGTTTGTTTACTCCAGAATAGGAATAGGAAAGAGAGTTGTAAATGACACAATTTGAATGAGAATAGAAAGTTACGGAAGGTTCGAAGAAAGTAAACTTTATTTTCCTTGGTTCCAAATATCTGCAAATAAGGAGTCTGAAAAGAAGCAATGAAATGTGTCAAAACTTTGGCAAAATTTGTTCATACTTAATGGATTTGTTCATAAGAAAAAATAATTCTTTGCTGCCAAATATTACATTAAAGCAAGACTAGAATTTGGTTTTTTCTATGTTAAAATGACAAATTGGTCTTGGGGTATTTAGTCTGCTATTTTAAAAAATGATCATGAATTACCATAGTGATAATGCATGGACATGGATGACTAACAACAATGTTGGAAATCTAAAAGTCAGAAAAATTAATGGAGTATGATTCCATTTATAAGTTCCAAGCCATAGACAACTGAACAACCGGCATGTGATGTGAGAGTAAATGTGTGCGTGCCTGTGTGTTCGGGAACCAGGATTTAAAACAACAGAAAGGCAAGGGCAGAGAGTTCCCAGTGTGGAGACAGAGGGCTGAGCTGGCGGCCACATCCCTGGTGATGCTCAAGTTTCCAAACTGGAGGTGATCAGGCACCTCGGAAGCCAGGCAGGTGGACAGAAGGCACTGGTGGACAGGTGTGTGGGGCTGCTGCCTCTGGTCTGGGATGGGCCTGAGTACCGTCAACCAGTGATCATGAGGAAGAGGACAAGCTGGCACCTCTGTGAGACCTGCACAGAGTGACAGCTACCACGATGTGCTGCCTTCCCAACTTCGCCCATTTCTTTTGGGCTCCCTCTCCCCCAGCACCACGCGAGAGGGGATTCCGAGAATCGTGATCCTAGCCGAGCCAAGTGGACACAAGGCCAAGCCAGGAGAGAATTTGCATTCTCAACAGAAAGAAGAGTCTCCAAGCCTCATGGGAAAGCCTCCATCAAATAGATCAACCTATTGACACTTCAAGGAACAGTCACTGCTACAGGTTTCTGAGCTGACATTCTTAGATACTGTTAGATGGCACTGCAGACTCTCTTTAGTCCAGAAGCAGAGAACTTCAGGTACAAGATCCTTTGGAAGAACAACTAATTAAGGAGGATTGAATGGATACATGAGGGAAATCTATGTTTCATTTTCCTATCCATTTATCATGAAGCCCTTTCTCTTTCCTCTCGATCTATCTGTAACCTTCGGTTTAATAGACTATGCTTTCGCAAGTTGATGTGAAACACTCTTTAATATCTTATTCTTAATTGCATTTTAGGATTCATACACAAATCATTTTATTGAGTTTCTTTGCTTTGAATGGCATATTTGCATAGGTTCAATAAGAATCTGTATTCCTTTTTATCAAGATATAACTGGACAAATTCATTGTACAAACTTGTTTGAATTTTCTGTAGTGTTATATTCGAGAATAAATTTGATCTGATCAGGTGTGACAAACCTGTCGTTGAGGAACAGGAATTGGACTTCATATATGGTATTAATACCTCTACAGCCCTCCTGAAGAAAACGTTTGGTGCTTTTAACAGGGAGTACAAAAGGCCATTTTCTGGTAGGCCTGGAGTCTTAGCAGATTTTAGGGCCTCAAGGAGAGTGTAATTCACTTTCTTTTATAGGTTGTGTAGGCAAAACTGAATGGAGATTCATTTCTTGGGTTTAGTGTCCCAGCCTCAGAGTAGAAGAACATATATAAGAGAATTTTTTAAATGGCTAGAATTGTAAAGGCTATTGAAAAAATGCAATCCTTGAATCCTTATGAAATCTTCAAACTGAAGTTAATTTTCTGGGCTCATTTGTTACTCAACACTTTTGACTCTACTTCTGCTGACCAGACTACAGGGAGTCTTCCCTGGCTTAATTAAGACTTCTGGCTGTACTTATGTAAATGAATCGGCCAAAACACAGTGAGACCAGCCTTCTTGTGTTAAGAACAATATTGGGAGATTATTTATGATTATGTGGGGGAGCTGTTAAGAAAAGAACTATATCAAAACTGGAAATAGGAAAAATGCTGGTGGCCTGTTCTTTCACTGTCGTACTGAAGCACTGACTAACAGGCCCATGAAGGGCAATCTAATTCTCTAGCGGGGTGCACCTTTGTTTTCACTTAATATTTTCTATTGGCTAAGGTAATTTACAATCCTAATAGTGTAGATGTTAACTCATAGGATACCGAGAACAATGCAAATTATCCTTCTCCAATGGCAATGCAGTGAATTTTGTCCTGTAGACATACAAATGGTCACTGTCTCATAGAAAAGATTACAATTGAGAGGTTACAGTTTTATTGCCCTGGAGCATTGATCAGTTTTGTATGAATTTAGCAATTTTATTCCAACAAACTTTGACTAAAATATTTTTAACCCAGCTCTACCATCCGCTTGTCCCCTCAGTAATGAGTTAAATAAGTCCTTAATCTGTGTTCATTCTTAAAAAACAAAAAGAGCAACATAAAGAAGGGCCTCTTTAGAGCGGGTGGCGTTGCTCTCTGAAGCACCGGCTTCTCGCTTCTCTAGGCCCCTAGGGCTTCCCTCTCAGAGTGCCTGAGCTCTTGGGCAGCGGTCATCTTACCAGACCCCCCATCCTCCTTCAGTACTGGCGGTGTCCCTGGAGACTAGTTCCAGCATAATGCTACACAGGTCTCAGGCTTCCAGAAAGCCAGCTCCCAGGGCGCGTGGAGGGAAGCGTCCACATCCCGGAGTGCGCTCTCCTACCCCGAGACCCTGGACCTGGTGTTCTCCACCGCAGCCTCCTCCTCTGAGGACCAGCTGGCCTCCTGACATACCCCATCATTTATTTGTACCTTTGAGGGCTAACAGTTTTCCGACAATGATTCAAGTGAGTCTGGAAGCTGCACAGACACCATCATTATGATAAGATTCTTTCTGAAGAGTAGCTATGGCCCAAGTTAAGTAATTGCACTTTCTTGAGGGCAAAGAAACACCACGCCTGAGCTGACATGCAACTCCTCATGGAGGGAGAGAAGGGCGCATCGGGGCGCCTCCGAGCAGCCCGTCTTCCTCCGTCGGGGGAGCGCCCTGTGCGCGAGCAGCAGAGACATTGCGGATGGTTAGCCTTGGCGAGAGGGTGCGGGGCGTGCTCCCGGCTGTCCTCACGTCGTCGATAGTTTAAGGTGATGCGGCGGGGAGGAGCTTTCCTGAGTTCTCTGTCCTCACGTCTGGGCCGCGCCCCGAGGGGACTCTTTTTCCCTCGCGGTCCCCAGCCAGTCACCACTGGTCGATCCTATTTTCTGTTCCTTTGATTCTGATGCCTCTCGTTCCCGCCCCTCTGTCTGCAAGCAGCCACCTGTGTCTGGACTCCCGCAGTGCCTGCTTTTCCCGGGGCGAGCCCCATCAGGCCACCAGCCTTCTGAAAACCCATCCCAGGTTCCCACAGGTACCAAAGCCGCCCCCGCTGGCGGCTGGCTGCTGCGCGTGCACCTTGCGCGGGGGGCCTTCCACGGCCTCGCTGCTGCGCCTGCGCCCTACGCGCGGCCACTGCCTTTCCCAAAGCTCGTTGGTGCTGCCTAGTCTGCAGGCCCGAGCTCCCGCAGTGCCCGTACGACAGCTAGGGTGCCCCCCTTCCGACCCCCTGCCGCCACAGGCCTCTCCCGCTGGACTTTCCACATTCTGTAGATCAGTCTCTTCCACCGAACTGGGCCTTGCTCATCTTTGCATTTTTGGCATCCAGCATACAGCCTGATCTGTGGAAAATGCTCCAAGGTGCGCTGAATAAGAAAACAAGTCGAATCTAGTGTAAGTCTCTCATATTACAACAGAGAAAAGGAGTTGTAAAGAGGTAACGAACTTGCCCGAGGTCCTGTGGGCAGTTAGTAGCAAAGCTGGGACGAAATCCCAAATCTCTTGGGGCCTCTCTAACACCTGGAATTCCGGAGGGATTTGCTGGACCTGACGATCAAGGTTACAGTTAGGTGCACCGGGCTCCATGTGCAGGAGATTTCCAAGGATGACATACCCTGGATGAATGAATACCAAGGATGACACAGCGGGTGAAGCCTGACTTGCAAGGAGGGTGCTCAGGTGCCGCCCACAGGCCCTCCCTTCTGCCTCCTCCTGGGGGATGCGGTGACATAGGCGGAGCCCCTCACATCCTGCAGGGCACATCACCAAGCTCACTGTCTGGAAGGTAGGAGGAAGTGGAGGAGAGGAAAATGTAACTATTACCCGAAAACGAAAATGGTTGCCTTCCCAAAGTGGGTCCCTCACTGCTGGGAATGTTTGGCCAAAAGCTAGAGACCCCCTGAAGCAGGGGAGCTGTTTCTATCCCTGGTGAGAGGTCTGGGCCACATGGACTCAGCCTCCCCTTCAAAGCCAGAGTTCAGACCAAGTCACACTCGGAGGGAGAGAACCTGGCCCCAAGGCCAGGCTGTCTCCATTCCTGGCTGACTGGCTTTCACAAAGCGACCACAAGGTGCTTGTACCCGCAGATTTTGTCATTACTCTTTGCTTCTACAGAACAACTGCTCATCTCCTAGGCTCCCAAGATGTATTCTTGGGATTTTTCCTGGCTGGGTGCGTTTTCGCCAGCAGGCAAGCACACTCTCTGTCATACCCATGCACCTTATGCCAACTGAAAAGATCAACAAAATTGACTAATCTTTAGCTAGATGGACTAAGAAAAAAAGGAGAAAGACTCAAATAGCTAAAATTAGAAATGAAAATGGGGACATTACTACTGATTTGACAGAACTAAAAAGAATTATAGGAGAGTGCTATGAACAGTTGTATGCCAACAAATTGGATAACCTTGGTGAAATGGTCAAATTTCTAGAAACACAAAACCTACCAAGGCTAAATTATAAATAAATAGAAAATCTGAATAGAGCTATAACTAATAAAGAGATTGAATCAGTAAGCAAAAATCTCCCAACATAAAGTCCTGGACCCGATGGCTTTGTTGGTGAATTCTCTCAAACATTTAAAGGAGAATAATACGAAATTTTATCAAACTTTTCCAAAAAATTAAAGATGAAGGAGTGCTTCCTTACTCACTCTATAAGACCAGCAGTAACCAGATAACAAAGACACTACAGGAAAAGAAAACGACCACAATATCCCTTATGAACATTGATGCAAAAATCCTCAATAAAATGCTATCAAACCAAACTCAACAACACATTGAAAGGATTATACACCATGACCAAGTGGGATTTATTCCTGGCATGCAAGTTTGGTTCAACACAAGAAAATCAATCAGTGTAATACACAATATTTACAGAATGAAGAACAAAAACCACATAATCATCTCAATTGATGCAGTAAAAGCATTTGACAACATCCTTTCATGATAAAAACACTCAACAAGCTTGGAATACAGGGAAACTACCTCAACATAATAAAGGCCATATATGAAAAGCCCACAGGAAACCTCATACTCAATGGTGAAAGACTGAAAGATTTTCCTCTAAGATCAGGAACAAGGCAAGGATGCCCACTCTTGCCACTTCTGTTCAACGTAATACTAAAAGTCCTAGCCAGAGCAGTTGGGCAAGAAAAAGAAATAGAAGGCATCGAAATCAGAAAGGAAGAAGCAAAATTATCTCTGTTTGCAGATGATGTAATCTCAATGGCATTTTTTTTGCAGAAATAGAGAAAACCATCCTAAAATTCGTATGGAATCTCAGAGGACCCTGACTAGCCAAAACAATCTTGAGAAAGAAAAACAAAACTGGAAGCCTCATACTTTGTGAATTCAAAACATATTCAAAGCTACAGTATAGTTTTGTAAGATGAAAAAGTTCTAGAGATCTGTTGCACAATCAAGAGCTTATAGTTAGCACAACTGTACTGTATACTTAAAAATGGTTAAGATGGTAAACTTTATGCTTTGTGTTTTTTACCACAATAAAAAAAAATGGAAGATAAATTCTATGATGACAAAGACCTTGTCCACATTCCAGGACCTAACACAGTGCTGGCATATAGCAGTCGTTCAATAAATATTTGCTGAATAAATGAATGAATTCATGACTCTAAAGCCTGTGCTCCTAATTATTATAGAATGTTCTCTTTCTAGAGTAGTAATGACCATCCTATTTTGAAGATTTGGAATTATCTTGTCCAGTCTGTTCATTTAGTGGAAAAAGAAACTGAAACCCAAAGCAGTTTTGTAATTTTTCCAAGGTCACAGAACAATCCTATAGGATGATTTCTGTAGAAATGATTGTATCTAAGTGTTTTAATTATATACTTTTACTAAATAAAATGATTTTCCTGGGGGAAAAAAGTCACCACAAGCTTGGCAATTTAATCAAAACAAATGTATTCTCCAGCAGTTCTGGAGGTCAGAAGTCCCATTTGGGTCTCACGAGGCTAAAATCACAGTGTTGGCTGCCTGCCTTCCTAAGCTTGTTTCCTTGCTGATTCAGTGGTTGGCAGAATTCAGTGCCCCGTGGTTGTATGCCAGAAGTCCCTGTCTCTTTGCTGGCTGCTAGATGAGGGCTATTCCCCACTTCTAGAGGCCACCCACAGTCCTTGGCTCATGGCCCCTTCCTCCATCTTCAGAGCCAGCACCAGCAGGCTGAGTCCTTCTCCTGTTGCTTCCCTCTGACCGTCTCCGGTGGTGGTATCTCTCTCTGACCATGCTGGGAAAAGTTCTCCACTTTTAAGGACTCAAAGTCCACAACCTTAATCACATCTGCAAATCCCTTTATGCCATGAAAGTTTCAGGGGACATCACAGGGGAGTGGACATCTCTGGGGAGCCATTCATTATTCTGCCTACCACAATGTCACTTATTTCTTTGTCACCCCATACTTCCTGCAAACTGTAGTTAGATCTAGAGGCCCGAACACATTCAGGCTTGATTTCTTTGGCAAGACTATGTCGTGGTGTGGGCTTCCCATTGTGCCATAGGAGGGAGCACAGCATCTCTCTTATGAGGCTGAGATTAACCCGTGGGTGTTGCTGTTGCCAGAATGATCTCTCCATCAGCTGTTCACCTCATTGTTTTTGCAACCCTGAGCGATGATTGCCTTGACCCATTCTTTCATTAAAGGTTGCAAATGTAATATTCTATCATTCCTTCTTTATTCTGGGTAATAAGCTGGAATTCCTCTGTTAAAAAAAAGAATTTTCCCTCATCAACTATTTGATTACTCTGAGATACAGAGTAACACAAAGGCAGAGTAAATGCATGATTCTTTTATTTACAAGTTTTCAGAAAAAAGTATGGCTTCTTAGCATCATCCAAAGATAAGTGATGAGCCGTGGTTTTTGCTTTGTTTCTTTGTTTTAGTAGTATAATGAAGTTATGGATTTGGACATAGTAAATGTGTTTCAATCCTTGGTAGTTATTATTTTTTTTAAGTTATTATTCTTTTTAATGTTCAAGTGGTCATTTTTTGGCCTAAGGAAACCCCTCCAAGCTGGCGTCAGCATCTTTTTGACGTGACCCTGGCCGTCTGTGATGGTTTCCTTGCTTTCTGATGGCACAGAGTGTTCCAGACTCTGCACATCTTGTGCCTCGAGCTTGGAAGGCGTGCTTCTCCAGGGAACTCTGGTTCGTTCTCCTGTAGAAGCTCATCTGGAAGGTAGGGGTTCTCCTGGCTCCTGGGTTAACATAGGTTTTAGTATTTTTTCAACAGACAGAGCCAGGAAATAAGTTTTTTCACATGAAACACATCATAATCTAATATTCCCAATTCAAATTTAGTATCAAAGAGTTTTTACTTAATTTTATATTTCTTTCTCTTAGGCCGAAAATCTTGGCTCCTAATGACATAATACAATTGAATATTTGCTTTAGCCTACCAAACATAATAGCTTTTGAATAACAATGCCAATAATATTAGTAGTAATCATATTATTAATAATATTGGTATACAATTCTTCACAATATGATTACTAAAAAGAGTTGAAGATATATTTGCAATGCTTTTTGCGCTCAGGGTATATCCCACTAGGTTTGTACAATTAAATTATTGAAATCTAAAGTCATTTGAAGTAATTTCTCTCTATGTGGTGTTAAGCCATAACTCAATAGAGTTAGTTTCATTTTTTATTTTTACACATTGATTTTTTAAACTTTAATTTAATATCGATTTATACTTATGTAAAATGTTTACGTGGTTTTAAAGTAACTTTCATCCTGTTTCCTCCCTCACCCTATTAATAATGATTTTTATTTATTCTTTCACTTTATAAAAATGTAAATAAATACGTATTTGTGTTTGCATGCCTCTGTATTGGTTTTCCATTGCTGCACAACCAATCACCACACACTGAGAGGCTTAAAACAACACCCACTGATTAGCTCACAGTCCTGTAGGTCGGAAGTCCAGCACGGCCTGGCTGGGTGCTCTGCTCAGGGTCTCACGAGGCTGCGCTCCCGTCTGGAGCTTGGAGTGACCTCCCAAGCTCGTTCCCGTGGTAGCATTACTTTGTTGCTGACAGTCGACTAATAGTCACTGTCACCTCCTGGAGGCCTCTCTCAGCTTCTTGGGCAGGACACACCACAGCTGTTCTCTTCTTCCAGGCGAGCAGGAGCTCCTCTCTCTGTCTTCTTCCTCTGCAACTCACTGCAGAAAACTCAATTTTTAAAGGACTTATCTGATTAGGTCAGACCCAACCCAGATTCTCTTTTGCCATGGAACAACATAATCACAGGAGTGATGTCTCATTATATTTAGAGGCCACCCACACGCAAGGGGATCATACAAGGTGTGTACACAAGGGGGTGGCAATCGTGGGGACCACCTTAGGATCCGGCCTGCCATCCCCCCTGTCCTAGATAAAAAGTAGCTATAAATGACACCATTCTGAACTTGCTGTCTCCACTTGGTGTTTTCCACAGCTCATCCCAACTAAGTACATAGAAATATTTCCTCATTCCTTTTGCTGTTTCACTTCTACTTTATTCTCTTTTAAAAGTTTACATGCAGTAAAATTCACTCTTTTTGGCGTATAGTTCTGTGAATGTAAACAAACGCATACGGTCATGTACCACCATCATAATCAAGATGCAAAACAGTTCTATTATCCCATGCTGATGCTGCCTCTGTGTGATCCATCCCTCCTTTCACTTGCAATCCCTAGAAACCACTGATCTGTTCCAATAATTTTGCTGTTTCCAGAATGTCTTATAAATGGAATCATACAGTATACGGCTTTTTAGTCTGGCTTTTTATTAATTATCAAACTGCATTTGAGATTTATTCATGTTACTGCACATATCAGTAATTCATTCCTTTTCATTGCTGAGTAGTATTCCATTATGGTGTTTATCCATTCACCAGCTGAAAGACATTTGAGTTGTTTCCAGTTTTTTTGGCTATTATGATAAAACTGCTATAAACATTCATGTAAGGATTTTTCCATGAACAAGTTTTCATTTCTCTTGGATTAATACTTAGGAATGGGATTGCTGGCCATATGGTAAGTATGTATTTAATTTTATAAGAACCGCCATACTGTCTCCAAAACGACTGTACTGCTTTGCGTTCCCACCAGCCATGAATGAGAGCTCCAGTTCCCACACACCTTCTTCAGCATCTAGTATTGTCAACTTTCTGTTCTTTTTTGTTTTTTTACGCCATTTTAATAGATGTGCAGTGGTAGCTCATCATGGGTTTAACTTGCATTTCTCTAATGACTAATGATGTTGAACATCTTTTGCTGAGTTTAGTTGCCATCTGTATCTCTTCTTTAGTGAAATGTCTATTCAAATATTTTGCCCATTTATATTTTATTCCTTATTCTGAGTTTTGAGAATTCTTTATATTTGATGGGTACAAGTCCTTTGTCATATATGTGATATCAAATATTTTCTCCCAGTCTGTGGCTCATTTTTTTCATTCTCTTAACAATGTCTTTGTAGGACAGGAGTCTTAAACTTGATGGAGTCCAATTTATTGACTTTTTCTTTTACGGATCATATTTTTTTATGTTGTATCTAAGAATTCTTTGCTTATCCCAAGATCCCAAAGATTTTCTTCTGTGTTTTCTTCTAAAAGTTTTATGGTTTTAGATTTCACATTTAAGTCCAAGATCAATTTTGGGTTCATTTTTGTATAAGGTGCAAGGACACAATGAAGTTAATTTTTTGAATGTCCCGTTGTTCCAGAACAATGTGTTGACAAGATTATTCTTTCTTCACTGAATTGCCCTTGCACCCTTGTCAACAATTAATTGACCATATATGTGTAGGTCTGTGATACATTTTTGTTTAGTTTTGTAATCTAAAGTGTGAGGGATGTGTCTAGGTTCATTTTTTCCCTGCATATGAACATCCAATTGTTCCAGCACCATTTGTTGAGCAGACTTCCATTTCTCCATTAATTGCTTTTGCAATTAAAATCAGTTGAATACATTTGCGTGGATCTATTTCTGGGATTCCCATTATGCTCCATTGATCTATATGTCTATCACTTTGCCAATACCACACTCTTGATTCTCGTAACATTACAATAAGTCTTGAAATCAGGTAGTGTAATTCCTCCAATTTTGTTCTTTTTCAAAATGTTTTGGCTGTTCTAGTCCTTTTGCCTTTCCATATAAATTTTTGAATCACCTCATCATTATCTATAAAAATTCTGATAGGATTTTGATTGGGATTGCATTAAATTTGTTAGTTCTCTAACAAAAGAATTAGAATTTTACTGAATTTGTTTTTACTCACACAAAACAATGGATTGCAAAGCTTGCTAATCAGGCAAATTTCACCTCTAAATTATAAGTTCACTATGACTCTCCAGGGAAACTAAGATCACTGCCTTCAATTTGTATAATAAATTTGACAGTTTTTTTCAGAAATTAAACATTTGGTTGATGTGCACCCAGGAGAGTAATTAGGACACATTACCTACACTTTTCCACAAAGTGTTCCCATGCACTCTGAGAATGCATGCACACGATTTACGGAATGTTAAAAGGCTACTATATCCCTGCAGAATAATACATTTTGGAGAAATCTGTGGGTTGATCTGCATTTGAGAATCACCTAAATAATAATCTCATGAACTTTGAAGGAGACAAAGTTACAGTCATCTCCATATTTAAGTTACAATCAATATTTAATTTAGTGAATATAACTCAGTTTTTTTTTTTTTTTTTTTGTGGGGAAGACCAGCCCTGAGCTAACATCTGTTGCCAATCCTCCCCTTTTTGCTGAGGAAGACTGGCCCTGAGCTAACATCCGTGCCCGTCTTCCTCCACTTTATATGGGACGCCACCACGGCATGGCTGACAGGCAGTGCATTGGCGGGCACCCGGGATCCGAACTCACGAACCCCGGGCTGCCAAGCGCGGACTAAACCGCTGCGCCACCAGGCGGCCCCAATATAACTCAGTTTTAGTTTAAAATGTCAGAAAGCTCAGCTCTCTGCAAAAAAAAAAAAAAAAAAAAGCAGCAGAAGCTTTATTGTTGTCTTAAACTACATCCTAATATGGAGTATCCTGTTCAGTTGTGATAAATAACAAAATCGATGCAAGGACTCTACAGCCCTGAAGAAACCATGAATGAAAAGAGCCACCACCACCATTCTGATTCTATTCCATTTCAGGTTGGTTATTATTTTTATCTTGCCTACTTTTAAAAGTTATCTCTAAATATAATGTGCTAAAAATAACTAATTTTTATATGTGATAAAATAGAATGAAAACCAAGACAAATTTTAAAGATTTCAATACACATTATTACATGCCTATGCCATTTTAACCACCTGTGAGAGCAGAGGTCACTATTTTGAGTCCACACCATTGTTAGGGCTGGGAAGCAGCCATCTGTCTGCCAAGACCCCACTGTAAGGCCTCAGTACAGCCCCCTGTGGTGACAAGAAAGAACCATTCCCAGGGGACGGAGTATGCACACAACCTGGGCAAGGTGCTCCGCAAGCTCCTCTCTCCTCTCGTGATGAGGTAAGTGTTAAGTACGCCAACTTGTTTTACAAATGAGGACACCCAGGTGGTTGGGCCCTTCCTGGCAGGAGGTGTCAGCATCCGGACCAGCTGTGGTGCTGGGACATTTTCCAGCACCAGGTGAGGCTCTGCTCAACCTAAGTCCCAATAATATGTCCCACTGCCTCTGATCTCCAGCAGCTCCGGGTCATGAAGCCACTCTGGGGCTGGTCAATCACAGTCAAATCCAGAGGTGGAATTTGGAGTCCGGTGGAGCCAGGAGTAGTCCTGATGCCACCACACTGGGCCCTGGCCAGCTCCGGGTCAGTCCGCTGGGTGCCTCCTTTTGGGGGCTGCAGGCGTCCTCTCTCGGCCTTCATGGTGGACTCCAAGAGGTCTCACCGTCCTCATCATTTCCAATATTCCCTATATAGTTTTTAAATGTTAGAGAATTTGAAAAACACAAAGTATAAATCACAAATAATTCCAGTGCCAAATAATTACTAAAGAAGTCTCAAAGACACCCCTGATTGCAACTTTCCCCTGAATTTACATACACATATCTGTATACACGCATCCGTCCTTCCATCTATGCTTCCAATAAAAGAAACTGTGCTGTACATGTTGGTAGGCAACTTGGTGTTTTCACTCGGTGTGATTGCGTAGACCTTTATATCAAAACACACCCCTGCCTCCTTCTCTTTCCTGGCTGTAAGGCATTCTTCTGTGGGAGGGGCTTCATCAGTCCCCCAGCACCACCCAGGCTCCTTCCACGTACTGCCGGGCTCAACCTCTTGAACAAGCCCCAGTGCACGTGTTCTATGGACTTGGGCGAGTGTTTATACAGGAGTCCAGTGAAAGTCAACCTCCTACTTCCACTCTGGATGACACGCATTCCACCAGCAGGCTTTCATGCTACTTCTCCACCTCGTGAGACTCAGTGGAAAAGAAAAGGTGAACCTTGGGCCAAAGAGGGAGCTGAGGGTTGTAGTTCTGCCTCTCCAGGGCTGGTGGAGAATGGGTGTGGGTCTTGGTGGCACTGCGGGAGGGTCTGTGGTAGAGCGGCCTCAGCCTCCTTCCGAGTTGACCAAGTTGGTTAAGGCCTCCATAATGTTTCTGGTGCTCTTTGTATCAAAGTGCTCCACTGAGGACATTACACGGGCTCAAGGTTTCAATCTCCCTTCCCGAAAAGATGGAGTTCCCTAATACTAAATAACTGTGCCCGCGATATCTCTTTTAGGTCAGGACTACGAGGTCTGCGCAACTGCATCAAGAAGTGGAAACTTGAGGACCCAGTGAGGACCAAGTCAGGACAGTCGAGATAGAGCGTCCCCTTCCCACAACACTAGAGGGCGCCCTGGGCCTACCGTGCACAGTGGACCCTGCGAGCCTGCACCGCCCGTGACGGCCCCAGAGGCATCTCTGGATGTCCAGCGAAATGTTAAGAGGCAGGCCGGACCCTGTGCTTCAAGAATAGAGACCTCGGGTGCCTGAAAGGCAGGCGCATCTGACCAGAAACCTGGAATCCAAACCATTCATTCATCGACTCAAGAAATGCCAGTGGGCACCTCCTACCTGCCACACACTGGCCTGGACACTGCCCATACATAAGTGAACAGAACAGAACTGCCTCACGGGGTTTCGTTCTGTTACGTAGAACATTCGTGGGTGAATGGTGCTATCATGAAAAATTAAAGGGGAGAGGGTGGCGGGAGTGGGGAGAGACTGACATTTTACCTGGGGATGTCAGAGTAGACCTTGCAGAGAGTGATGTGGGGGTGAGGGTCACCCACAGGGGTCTGGGGGAACATTCCAGGGAGAGGGAACAGAGGTGCCAGGGCCCTGAGGTGGGAACAGAGTGGCTCTCAATGCTACCCCGGACTCTGCATTACTTAACATGAGTCATAGAAAAAAAATTGTTATATCCAAATATTTTTTGTGATTTACTCTTCAACTTTCTTTTTTTATTGTAGACATTTTTGAACATAGACAAAAGTAGAAAGAACAGAGAATATGAACTTTTTGTGTATCCATCAACCCACCTTCAATAATTATCAGCATTCTTCAGTTCTTGCTTCATATGCTCTCCCCCTCCCAGCTTTTGTCTACTGCTTTGCCAGAGTATTTAAAGTAAATCCCAGACAGTATATCATTGTATCCATGAATGTTTCAGTATATACCACTAATGTAAGGAAATTTAAAAAAAAATTATCATTATTACACTCAATAAAATTGACAACTCTTTCATAATATCCAGTCCCTTGCCATTTGTCGATTTCCTTGGTCTCAAAGTGTCTTTTTACAGGTGGTTTGTCGAATCAGGATCCAAACAACAGGCCCACGGCTGCTGTGGATGGTGTCCCCGTCTCTTGACCCGGATTCACTCTTTGTTGCTGTGTGTGATGCCCGCCTGTCTGGACAGCTCCTCTCACCTCCTTTATGGGACACCTGAGACGACACCTGCAGAGAGCCAGGGATTGGCCAAGAAATTCTTTCCAGTGGCCCCACTGTGTGTGCACAGTACAATCAAAACGCGGTGTCTCAGGGAGTGAGCAAATCTTCATTCCGCCCTAGAAGAGTGGACAGTGTGTGCACGGAGGGCAGATGGGCTGACACAAAGCAAGGCACAACAGCACGCTCCTCACCAGATGTGCCCACCGCCAGAGCACCGCAGGGGCCCGACCAGCAGTCACAGGCCTGGGAATGTCCCGTGACGCACGAGGCAAACTCTCCAGGGGCCCCACTCTCTGCCCCTCCCCAGCCAACTCCCACAAAACAAACAAACGGGCAAAACCAAAACAGAACGCAACACTTCCAAAGGGCTAGACCCCAGTGGAGGGCTGCGCAAACTTGCCCTCCTGAGATGGCTATCCAAGAGCAAGGGATTCATGAGATGGGGGAACGTGACACCCATCAGCAGCCACACTATCTAAGGCTCCCTGTTTCAAGCACTTTCATTGCTTGGTCACCACCTATGGGGGAAGTACTATTATGAGTCCTCCTTTCCAGATGAGGAAACTGAGGTACAGAGTGGAAAGTCTCCAAGGTCTGGTTGGGCGGGCACTTGAGCCCAGGTAGCCCAGCTGCACCACCCCCTCCTGTCCTGCGTGTTCACACTGTACCCCTTACCCCATGGCAAGTGGACTAGTGCATATATTAGCCACCTGGAGAGACTTCGGGGAGAAACTGAGGATGGAGACGGATTTTGAGGGGAGAGAGGGAGAAGAGAATAAAGGGCAGAGAGTGAGAGGCTGAAAGGGAAAGAGAGGGGAGCAGACCAGGGTCTGGTGCATCAGCCAAAGTGTGGGGCCCCGGCCAGCGAGGCTGGAGGCGGTGTGGATGTAGGAGGGGGCGTCAATGCTCTCTTCCCCATTAAAGCTTCTGTCCATCAGGAATGAGCTCCATGCCAACCCTCTGCCCTGGGCCAGTTTGAGAAAGGATGGTGGGCGAGCTCCTTCCCTCGTGGTCAGGATTCAGTGCTGTATCCCGAACCACCCCAGGCCTCCCAAAGACCTCTCCAGAACCTAGATCAGTGAGCTCAGCAAACATTTTCATCCAGCCAATGCTTTAGCCTACATGACATCTGCAGTAAGACTGAATTTTATGCTTTGGGCTAAAATATGAAGTAAACAAGTTGTGTATCCTTTTATCCCTTCTTTCAAAATTCAAGGTGTGAGTGTGTGTGGAGGGCAGGGCTGTGTTCCATGTTTCTAATTCTGGGGAGGCGGAAAGCAGGCTTTCTCTCGCTCTCTCTCCATCCCCTCCCCTCCCAGGTGGAATTTCTAGTCACTCCCTTGTCTCTCCATCTGCAGAAGCTGTTTCGTCCCCCGGATCATTTCAGTTGTCCCATTCAGGATTCTTCCAGCTCTAACTTGTCTTTCCTGCCTTGTCCCTGACTTTAGCACTATCTCCCTCTCTGCTTTAGAATTCTTAAACATAGGACTATGTGCCAATTCTGTTCCTTTCCATCAGTACAGGAGAACCTGCATGAAAACAGGCTTCCCAAAATGGGTCAGGCATCCGAGGCTGGCGTGTGGTGAGACAGTGAGCAGAATTCACAGGATGGGTTTGGAGGTAGGAGTTCTCGCCAAAAGCTAAGTGCGCTCTGTGGGATTTTCTTTTTGCCTTTATATTGTCTCATGTGCAGTGTTTCAGAATCCACAGAAGGATGGATAGGCTGAAAGATGCAGGGACATCACTTAATTGTCTTGGTGACAAGACTCAAGACACTTCAAGGCAGAAACTCAGGGCAAGCTAAATTGCAAAGAGACCCCCGGGTTATGGAGAGAGGCTCCTGGGGGCTGGTCTCCCGGTCCCTCTAGGCATGTCTTAGCACGGAGAGTGGAAGCAAACAGGATTGCTTGAATGTGCTCAGAAGAGGGTACTTCAGCGAGAAAAGCTGCCCCCTCCTATTTGAGTGCTACTAGAAGACTCTAAATGAGACCCCTGTAGCTTTTTGTCTACAAGACCTGTGGGAGCATAAAAGCTTGTGGAACTCAAAGAGGTTTTGCAGCGTGCTCCCACGGCCTCATTGAGTCTGTGTGTGGTTTTGAAGCTCATATGGATCTAGTCACCAGGAACTTTAGAGATGCCAGCTCTAGAATAAAAAAAGAAAGAAGGAAGGAAAGAAAATTTGAAGGACCGATAAAGGATTGCAATGAAAATGGGAGGCACGGAATTTGTCAGCCTTCAATGTGTCCAAAAGGTTCAATTTAGGATGTTCAAAAAAACCGAGAAAGCACTGTGTGGTGAATAGTCTTCAACGTGGCTTTGTTTTGTGGTCAGGTTTTCTTCCGCCTTCAGTACAGTGAACAGCTTCAGAAAGGGCGTTAATCCGTGTCAGAACACGTCTACCTGGACCCGAAGCCAACCCGGCCAACGGCTCCGCCTGCGCTGGGCTTTGCGGCGGCGGAGGCGCCCCCTCCCGGTGACCCGGCTCTGCGCTGCGACCCGCCAATCATCGACACGGTAGGAAATTCCAGTCTAAGTGAGACGCTATGGGGAAGAACTTTTATATAGAAAAGTTTTGGCACCTTTCCATGACTGATTTTATTAATTTTACACCAGTAAAGAGGTTAATTGTTTTTTTCCCCAAGGCAGGCTGACTGCAGACATTTTTTTTTTCTTTTGTTCCTCACTTTTTCCCTTTTCCTGTGGACTCCCAAGTGGTTGGGTTTCCTTTTTGATCAAAGCAGAGAGTGGCGACGGAGAGTTGCACTTGAAGTCGCGCGGGTCGCCTCCTTGTGCAGAGGGGCCGTGGGGAGCCCAGACCCGCCCGGGCAGCGAGGCCCGGGGGCTCCCACCGTGTCCCCGGGCTATGTGGGCTGCTCGTGCAGACACCCAAGGGCTGGATCGAAACTTTTCAGAATGGCAAATGTGAATGGTTTCACTGTAAATGGTTTTCTTGGTGTTCACAACACAAACTGCGTGTTTGAATATTTAGTGTGAGCACACAGCGTTTGTCAGAGAACATACAAAGATCTCTTACCGCAATTATCTTGTTCCTGCTTTAAAATATTAGCTGTCACTTCTTTCACGGCTCTTGTGAGAAAGAAAAGTCTCTCTTTCTTTAACTCTCTTTTCCCTTGAACGTAATTACCATCTCATCCATGGTTCTTTGTGGCCACCTAATCTTGCCAATTATGCCGGTGTCATGGCCACAAAGCGACATGACTGACATACCTGACAGCTCTGGCTGGTGACAGAGTGGCCACAAAGAGGGACAGCCCTTTGTGGGATGAGTCCTGCCGACCGCCAGCCTCGGAGGAACGCTGGGTGGGAAGATGCAAAACGGGGGGGGGGGGGCAGTGCTTTAGCTGGATAGCCTGGTGCACTGAAGAGCAGGACTCCTGAGCACCACACCGACCTAATTCGTCGTTGTCACCTCAACACAGCACATCTGCACTCATGTTTGATGTGTCACTGCACACAATGCAGCAGGCAGGTCTGGAGACCCTGCTCCCACAGGCTAGGGCCTCATCTGCCTTCACCAGAGTCCTCCCGGAGTCTTGCCCCTCACCAGGCTGAGTGGGCAACACACATCACTGCAGCCAAGCATCCAGTTGCACATCTTGTGCAGGGACCCCGTGTGAGGCACCCCATGTGAGGGACCCCGTGTGCAGGGACCCCTTGTGCAGGAACCTTGTGTGCAGGGACTCCGTGTGAGGGACCCCTTGCGAGACACCCCATGTGTAGGGACTCTGTGTGACTAACCCCGTATGCAGGGACCCTGTGTGAGGGATCCCATGTGCAGGGACCCCGTGTGCAGGGTCCTCTAGTGCAAGAGGACTGTGTGCAGGGACTCCATGTTGGAAGGAAGCAGATACACTTACCTGCACTTGCTCCGAGCGCCACAAAGCAGCCTGAATGCTCCCAATCCAAACCCCAGCCCCATTCCCTGCTGCAGTAACTGACCCAGAGATTAGCCACTCAGATGGCTTAGCTAGCGTCTGACGCATTGCGTCTGTTATATTCTCTGGCTTTTGGTCTTTTTTCCCCACTTTCCTTTTCAGACTACAGAAATAATACATATTTATTATTAAAAAATTATCTGCCTTCCCATAAGGCAACCTGGTTATCAGCATGGAGCATGTTCCCCCAAATCTTGTCTGTACATTTACTAACACAGTACTGTTAGTAGTAATTTGTCTTACAGAAAAGGATTGCACTATACATACTGTTTTACAACTTACTTTTTCCTTTATTCTATCTTGGCCATCTTTGCATGATTGACATTTCTGGTAACTGATTTTTAATCAGTTTTAGGGGTCGCTCTGGCTTGGGCTCAAGGGAAACAGTCCACAACCCCAAGAATCACTGGCCACCTCACTGGCCAGAGCTGACCCTTTGGCCTGTCCCTCTGAGTGAGCTGCCTATCGCCCTCACCCTCAGCACCTGGAAAACAGCAGCTTTCTTTATGTCTAAAGATTTAAATAGCTAGAAACATGTGAAACCTTGTACTGGCTTTAAGGTTGACATTAAACTAAGAGAGAAGGGAAAACCAAACTTGTAATGCAACAGAATGACCAGCAGCACAGTCACCGAGAGCATCCAGGTGTGGTCAAGTTTCACTTCCCGGAGGAAGGGCAAGTGGGGGAGCAGCCCTGCAGTTGAGAGGGGACCGAGAGACCCTTCCAGATCTCTCAGACCCTCCGGAGTCTCTCTCTCACCAAAGGCTCTCCAAGGTGACCGGCCCAGAGGAAACCAAGCCGCCCAGCTCTCTATGCCTCAGTTTCCCCGTTGTGAACGCCAAATCAGAACACGCTTTGTAAGCAAAGCCAACGTGGCATCAAGTCACCTGGTTACTTCTGCTATCTGAGAGGCTACATGCTGGGCCCTGGAGAGAGTATCCCAGCCTCCGCAGTCCAGCGGAGACACCTGTGAGAATATTGAGGGATCTCGAATGTAGCTTCTTCAGAGAGAAAAAGCTGATCTAGAATTTTACTGGGAGATGTCATTCCAAAAGCCTTCTGGAAAAGACTACTGTCGATAGGCAACATTTGGCTGCCCAATAAATCAGCCCAAATACCTTAATTAATCATTGACACATTCCTTTAAGTTAACTGAATGTCAGCAGAAAAAGTGATGTTCAGATTTTAAAAATCTCTTACTAAAACAATTTGTTATGTTTGCCTTTTAAAAAATATTTGTTACAAAATTAATTAATGCTTGAACGTGGTAGAAAATTGAGACCGTTCAGTGAAAGGCAAGCCCTCCTCCTCCTCCGTACAGAGGTTCCCTGTGGTTCTGCCCTGAGGCACCTCTGTTACAGGCTCTGCCATCAGAGGGTTCCACGCATACTAGCAGGGTGATAGTCTTTCTGAACAGGGTCATTGGGAAGATTACATGCAGGCAATATGTGCAGGATCCTAGCTCAGTGTGGGCTGTTATTTTAACACAGTAGGAAGGCTGGGCTGGCAGCTTCACAGCGGCCTAGGTGGCCCAGAGCATCATCCTCTGCCCTGCCATTCTCAAAGTTGTCTTCTTGTCCACATATTTGTCAATATTTGGTCACGGACGGCTGCCATTCCTCCAGGTCTCGTATGACGGCCTCCAGAGCCCACAGGGAGGGATGGGTCCTCTCCCCAGGGGGTATCTCCTTAGAGATCAGCTGCAGAGGATGCTAGGAAAGCCAGTGTCTGGCACCTTCTACCTTCTTTGCTGGAGTCAGTCCTGGCAGGAAGTGGGTGAGGGATAGCTACTGGTTGGCCACCCACAGTACCTGCCATGGTGGGCTCTGCTCCCAGAATTCAAAGTCATTGTGCACATTAAACCAGACACATTTTTCACCTACTAGAGTAGAAAAAATAAGCTTGCTAACACACTGTTTGGGCAAGGATGTAGAGAGACAAGTGCCCTTCATAAATTTCTGGCAGGAGTAAAAGCTTGTACAACTGCTATAGAGAGCAATTTGGCAATATCTCTCCAAATGAAAACTGCTCACACCATTTGACCCAGCAATTACACACTTCTAGTATTGTATCCTACAGATATCCTCGAACATATGTGAAATGACATCTGGAAGGAGACAGTCTTAGTAGTACTGTTTGTGATAGAAAAAGTCTGAAATAGCCAATATGTCCATCAAATAAAGATTGTTAAATAAATTATGGTGCAGCCATTAATGAGAATTGAGGCAGTTTTATATGTGCTGCTACAAAATGATTTCCCAGGTATATTTTTAAGTGAAAAAAAAGCAGGGGCTGGTCCGGTGGCGTAGTGGTTAAGTTCGCATGCTCTGCTTGGCGGTCCAGGGTTCACAGGTTCAGATCTCAGGCACAGACAGATGCACCGCTTGTCAAGCCATGCTGTGGCGGCATCCACATAAAGTAGAGGAAGATGGGCACGAATGTTAGCCCAGGGCCAAGCTTCCTCAGCTGAAAAAAAAGAGGAGGATTGGCAATGGATGTTAGCCCAGGGCCAGTCTTCCTCAGCAAAAAGAGGATTGGCAACAGATGTTAGCCCAGGGCTAATCTTCCTCACACACACACACACACACAAGCAAATATAGTATAATATCACTTGTGTTTTAAAAATTGAATACATAATTATATAAAACTAAAATTATGTAACACTTTTATATCATTTATTATGCGTCAGACACACCGTTCTAAGCACTTTACAAATATTTACTCAATTTTCACAACACACCTATGAAATAGATATTATTATCCTTATTGTACTAGTGAGGAAAATGAACCACAGGTCAAATTTGCCCAAGGTCACAAAAGTAGTTAAGTGAGGAAGGTGGGATTTGAACCATGACAGCCTGGCTCGCAGCTCTCTCTGATACACACACAGACACACACAAACACACACGAAAGATAGACAAGAAAGTGGCATGTTCATTTGCTTCTGAGGAAAGACATTTCATGGCTAGTGGACAGGTGTGAGAGGGAGAATTATTTACCATAAAGCTTTTGTAGTTCATACCATGTGCATGAATTACCCATTCAAAAGAGTACACATCGTGGCCAATTTGGTTGTTATTCCACATTCTTCACACCTTCCTGTAATAAACAGAATTACACCCCCACACCTTCTCGGCCCCCCATGATGGCCTTGCCCATGTGACACACTCTGGCCCACGGAGTGTGGGTGGAAGTGACAACAGCTAGTTCCAAGCCAAGGCCTTGTGTCTGCTTGTCCTCCTCCGTCTCTGCTCTCACCATGAGAACATGATTTGATGCCTACTGGCCAAGAAGGATGAGAAACACAGGGGCTCCCTGAACCTGACCTGCAACCTGGGGCCCAGCCCAGCCATGTGCAGGCGAGATGAACTGCGTCCGGTATGAGCGGGAAAGACAGATGGTCATTTTAGACTGCTGAGGTTGAGGCCATTTGAAAGCTGATTAATACACTTAGTTTAAAAATTTTAAAAAGTTATTTGTGTTCCCTTTCTATTAACTGTCTGCTTATGTTTTTTGCCTATTTTTCTATTGGATTGTTTTTTCTTATTAATATCTAAAGCCCCCTTTACATAAGTGTTGCAAATTTCTTCCCAGTTTGTCATTTGACTATGATTATGCTTTTTCCACCCAGAAAATTTTAATTTTTATGTGATTAAATTTATCAGTCTTCCTTACAGTATGACTTCCAGTTTTTGTTTCATAATTAGAAATTAAAAACTGAAATTGCAACAATAATGTACAACTAAAACTTCACAATGTTATTAAGACATCAATTAAAAAAACCTGTAATTGTTTCCCTATATTTTCTTCTGGGGCTTTTATAGTTTCACCCATCTTTTCCCCACTGAAATGCCACATTTGCCATATACTAAATTTCTGTATGAATTTGGATCTTTCTGGAGTCTATTCTTTTTCATTGTTCTTTTCATGAGCTAGTCTCACCTTGGCTATTTTAATTACTGTTGTAAGATTTGTAGTGGCCAATGAATCACATCATCAGCTTCCTTCCACAAGTTTCCACTGACAGATGAGGGATGAAATACAAACTTCATTGTTGGGCTTCTCCTGAATTAAACCAGCGGATCTGGACCACCAGTGGCCCACTGACCTCATGCAGAAGGGAGAAATGTGAATCTGGGGGCTGATCATTTGGAGAGAGGAAGCCCAGAACTTATTCCTCCCTGGTGGGGGTGGGGGCAGAGGTGGGAGGTGGGGAACTGTCCCTGGGCTATCTCTCCGAGGGGTGGAGTGTCTCACTCTCTCTCACACCAGGAGGCTGACAACTGAAGCCTCATATTTGATTCCTGGTAGGACCAGCCTCCCTCGTTACTCTGATCAGCACTGTCCTGGTTATTCTTGCACAGTATTGTTCCTTATCAACTTTAGAATCACTTTTCCACTTAAGAAGTACGTTGTAGGTATTATTATTGGAAAAGGATTAAATATAGAGCTCAGTTTAGGGAGAATTGACAGGTATAGTTATTGGCCCTTTTTCATCCAAAGTGGATTCTACTATAATGCAAAGTAGTATTCCTAACAAGCCTCCCATTCACACACTAAAATTGGGCTTCTGGGGAAAGCAGCGTTTGGGGGCAACTACTTAAAATCTAAGCAACTTTGTAACTAAAGCAGTAATAATAATTGTTATATCAATCCTCATAAAACTCTAGCACAGGTAAAAGGTCATGTAAAAGCCTAATAAAGAAATACATTAAATGTCGGATTTTATCCTTTAAGAAAAGACTGATGGAGATGCTCTAAGGCAGGCTGAGGCAAGAGAAAAGACATGGCAGGGGGAGGCTCAAAACACGGCGATGCCAGAGATGCTGGTTGTGGCCATCACCTGTGACTGTGCCGAATTCCCAACCAGCATCAAGACACAAAGCGTCAGTCCACTGAGCCACTGCCCCCTACAGGCACACGGGGTCTGACTCGTGTGACAGATACAGGGCCTGAGGCGGAGTGGGCTCGTGCCGCTTCTCTGACTCAAGCCTCTGATGACCCCAGTGAGACTTCAAAGTTTTCTTCATATAAATTTCACATATTTCTTTATATCTTTATTCCTATGTGTTTTATCTTTTGTTTCATTATATTTTCTGACTGTCCATTATTTTTTCTTATATAGAAAGACTACTGATTTTGTATATCAGTTGTGTACCCAGTCACATTACTGAATTCTCTTATTGTTTATAATTTTTAAAGGAAATTCTCTTGGAATTCCATATCGACAGTTAAATCACCGTCTCATGCGTCTCATCTCTTCCCCTCGTCCACCTGCACCAGGGGCCCTCAGATAGCCCTCCAGGGCCACGCCACATGACATTTATGGTGTGAGCAGTCGGCCTGCTCGACTCCAGTGCTTCCAGGGCTTCTCCATTAGCTTTTGCTTTTAGCATGAGCTGTAAATACATTATTACGTTAAACAAGTGTCCATCTGTTCCTATGTTTTATGTTATCCATACACTCTTGATATTTCTGTTGAAATACTAAGACACAGAAATCTCTGTGGTGATGCAGCCACTCATTCAAAACATATGAAAGGCTACCATGAGCTGGCTATACTCTATGCACTGAGACTTCAGGGGTAAAGCAGGCAGCCCTGGTCCCTGCCCTTGTGCCACTTCTGGTTGACTGTATGGAACAACTCAACACAGTTACCAGTAGTTGGGTGGGCCATTTTCCCTGAGGACCTGGAAAGAAGGTAGGAAAGGTCCCTGTGAAAAGGGGGAGGTGTTGGGAGGCCCCCTCCTGGGGGATTGACATGCCTGTGGAAGAGCAGGCGAGGGGGAACCAGGCTGGGGAGGAGGGATCAGAGCAAGCCTGGCTCTAGCAGCAGAACAAACTGGCCTCTCTGGATTACTTAATAAAGATAGTTCCAAAGAAGCTGCTGGAGAATCAGCTTCCAAGACTGAAAATATAAGCACTATGCTGACAGAGGTGGCCCTCTGTGACATAGCAAGGGCTGGCATCTGGTGCCCTCCTCCACCTCCCAGCAGTCCTCCATCCACTTGATGTATCTGGAGGTCACCTACTGTGAGTCTACTCAGATGACGAGAGTGTTTCATGCTCTGCCACAAAGATTTTCAGGGATCAAATCTCATGTACGGCAAAGTATACAAGATTGCATTTTCTCACGCTGCTTCTACAGAAGGGCAATTTTGTGGGTCAACCAAAATGTAAGGAGAATCTGGCTGAACTAAGCAGTGTGGGGCTTCCTGCCCAACCCGAAGTCATACCAAGAAGTAGCCTTCTAGCTGTGTATGTCAACCCTGCTCATAGAATTAAACATACAATCACTTCCATCTGCTCATATGTATCTTTTGTGGTAGGCACTAGATGTAGGAGAAATAAAACAGTTATAAAAATGCCAAGGAAGATTAAATTTCCAATTGCCCTTTTACCTACAGACCTCCGCCCTCACCTCAATGCCACTCTTCAAAGCCCGGTGCTACTCAGCTGTCAACATTCAGAGTCAAACGGATACTCCTGTTATGGGTGCTGATCCGCCAGTGTGCCACCATCCCACGTCACACCTGCCCCTGTGTAAGCACTGACTTTCATTCTCATAGTGTTCAATTAGCTGTGAATGCTTATAATCATTTAAATTAGTGGGCATTTAAAAACTTACTTACAGGATTCTTTGTTCCAGTGTGCCTACATCTTTACCTGGGCATAAAATTAGAAATTTAAAACACAACAGGAGAGTGTCCATTTTATTTAAGATTAAAAGACAGCTTTTTAATCATAAAAAGATCAATAGTCATTGGGTTGTCTCTATTCTTTGTATGTAATTATTCACCAATGTGGCTGATTCGTAAGAGCTTGTTAAATTTGCAGCACAGTGGTTCTTCTTCATTAAGCACCTACTGTGTTAGCCATTGCTGCATAACAAATTACCACAAACTTCACAGCTTCAACAGCAAGCATTTGTGATCTCACGGTTTCTGTGGGTCGGGAATCCAGGCACGACTTAGCTGGGTCCTCTGTATTGGGGTCTCTCACAGGCTGCAGTCAGGGTGTTGGCCAGGACTAGGGTCTTGTCTGAAGACTTTACTGAGAAGGATCCACTTTCAAGCTCATTTACGGGATGGTTGGCAGGACTCACTTCCTTTTGGCCTGCTGAACTGAGCCCCTCAGCTCCCAGCCACCGTCGGTTAGAGGCCGCCCTTGATTCTTTGCCAGATGACCCTCCCAGGACGGCAGCTTGCTTCATCAAAGCCAGCAAGGGAGAGTCTGTTAGCAAAGTGGAAGTCAGGGTCTTTTGTAATCCAATCACAGAAGTGACATTTCCATCAACATTGAGGTATTCTATTGGTTAGAAGCAAGTTACTAAAGTGGAGGGGATTACACAGGGCCAGGAACACGAGGTGGCGGAAGTCACTGTGGGCCATTGTAGAAGCTGCCTACCACACCCACCAGATTCCTTGCTAATAATGCTTATTCACAAAGCAACTATCTTTAGAATGTCACAGCTCTGAACATTTTTAAAGTTATCTGCTCATTCTCTAATCCAGGCTAAGGTAACACAAAAACAGGTGAACCACTTCTTTAAAATAAAGTAACTTTAATATTTGAACTGTTTAGTTTCACTACTTTAACATGTCATTGGCCTGTTAACAATAATGACAGAGGAAGTAGTGATATCAAACAATTTCTGCAAATGTGGTCCTGTAGGATTAGGGGATTTGTGAAGAGGTCTGGGGCAAGGAGTCCCAAGTTAATGAGGCAGAGTGACACCACGGAGAGGAACTGGCAAGAAGCTGGACTTGTGGTTGTGGGAATTCACAGTGGCATTTTGAAATTTAATAAAAGCCAACTGGCAACCTAAAAAGATGCACTGTACATAAAATTTGAAAAGTAAAATTTATCACATGCCAATGAGTCTGCTACTGGGGTTTGGGAACCAATACGAAATCTGTAGATCTTAAGCTTCTGGATATCCAGAATGTGCAGTGGCCAAGAATGTATCTTTAAGAGGATTGATAAATTAGTTTTCAATAGATGGAAAGACATATAAAAAGAATCTCATTTAGAAAGATGCTGGGAAAATAGTTTTTCACTTCAGAACAAGGTTTTCATCAAACCTCTATAATATAAGAATTTATCATATTAAATATAAAAATTTAGGAAATTAATACTGAGTTGAAAAGGGAGGAAAGCCATTTAAGAAGCAGAGCAAAGAGAATAAGTTCATATTTGTGAAAAACAGCCCAATTCTACCCAGACATCTGTGTCCCATAAAATATATGTATTGTACATATAAAATCACCCCTACCTCCGAGTTTAATTGAAGACTAAAAACAGATGCCCTCTTATCCAGCCTCATTTCTGGACTAATTAAATCAGTAACGATGCACATTAATCGTCACTGAGTCCTACAGAACTTCAGAGCTTGCCTGCTAAATGTCTTGCCTGGTTGACAAGCAGGACTGTGTGTCCAACGCGCTAAGCCGGGTGGGATACGTTAATGTGCGATCTCAGGGCTGCATTACAACCAAAGGGAGCCAAACTTTTCAAAGCAGACATACACCAATGTCACAGTTTCTCTGATTACTTCAGGAACAGCTTCTAGTATCTACAACTCGGGACCCAAGTCAGAAGAACCAAGGTTTGACCCAGCTCCAACTCTTCTGCTGTGTGACTTTTACCTAATACTTAACCAGCCCAAGCCTGACTTCGCTCAGCTACACCAGGCCGTCCCAGGCCGTCCTGCCCCTGCTGATGCTCAGCCCCACCTCCCACAGCCTACTATTAGTCCACTGTCTGCCCCTAGACCCTGTCATGGGTACCTGGAGGCTGCAGCAGGAGGAAGGCCTCTGACCCTCCTCACCAAGAAAGGGTCTCTCTCTGTAAAGCTGCTGAGAATGAAGGGTGACAGTGTATATACAACATTGAGGACATGACCTGGCACGTAGGAAGCACTCAACAAACATTTATTATTATGAGGAACTATCTACAGAAGATTGGTGAGAAACCAGGTAGGTAATCTTGGGGAAAGTCTGAGATGATGTTTACTGGGAGTGGTGAGAAGGGATGGCTGAGACATATGGGTCAGGGCAGTGAGCAGAGACCCTTCCAGACCACTGAATGTGGCCCAGGGCACTGCTGGGCAGTTGGTCACATCATACATACTAGGTGCTGACCAGGTGTGGCAATGCAGTGGTGAATAGGGGAGGCCAGGTCTGTAGTCACACAGAGCTTATGTTCCAGAGGAGAGAGAGAGATAATTAACTAGTTAACAAATATGCAAGAAAGTATCAAGTAGAGATGGGGGGCTATATGCCAACAGTGTGATGCGATGAGGATAGTCAGGAGGTTACCTTGGATAAGGTGGTCAGGAAAGGCCTCCCAAGGGAGGAGAGGAGCCAGCCACATGAAGAAATTGGGGAAGAGCCTTCGAGACCAAGGGCCCAGCCAGTGCAAAGGCCCCGGAGCACTAAGCTGGAAGAATACACAAGCCGCACAGTTGGAGTTTAGTGAGCAAGGGGTTGGAGGGTGGGCGAGGCTGCAGAGGGGAGGCAGGGGGCAGATAATGAAGGGCCTCCCAGGCCAGGGGGGAGTCTGGACTTCAGACTACGTGTAATGTAATTATATACATAAGTAGGGGAGCCTTGGCTCTGGTCTACATTTTAAAAAAATGTAACTGCCTACTGGTGGAGAAAGGGTTCTAGAGCCAAGCAGCAGTCTGGTGAGGTAACTACTGCAGTGGTCTGAGAGATGATGGCTTGGGGCACTGTGGCCAACACTGGACATGGACTGAAGGACTTATTTGAAACACATTTTGGAGAGAGTTGATGCAGGGTATGAAGATAAAAGACACCAAAACCTACGGTTTTAGCTGAGTAATTGGATGGATTGTGGTGACATCTACTGAGATAATGAAAGCTGGAAACATGTTTGAGGCGGGGAGGAAACCCAAAGTTTGAGATGCCAATTTGATAATCAAGTGGAAATGTCCAGTTGGACATTTGTTTGGAAGTCAGAGGAGAGATTAAGATTCAAGATTCCAATTGGGAATGGGTGGGATGAGACCTTCCCAGGGACTGAGATATTGGGGGCAGCCACTATGGTGACCAAGTTCAGAAGTGCTGACACAGACGCTGGCAAATGCCATTGGGGTTCTTCCCTTAGCCTGTTAGCCCAGGGTCTGCCCAACCCACTAGAGCACCGATTTAATCCAGCTCAGCCAGGGCAGGTAGCCCACCGTAGGACTGGCCCTAACCAACAGGAAGCCCTCGGGCAACTTGTGGGCCTGCACAGATGAGGTGCCTGGACCCTCTGCTGCCAGACAAGTGGGTCTGCCTCTGTGGGGCAGGGCATGCATGAGGAGCAGGCCTGCGTTGGTAGAGTGTGTGAGGCCTCTGCGGTGGGGTGACTGGGTCCACTTCAGTGGGTCAGGGTGCACGCATGGGGCAGGACTGTGTTGATGGGTGCGTGGCCCTGTGGGCGGTGGGGCCTGTCAGCTGCAGCAGACTTGTGCTTCTCAAACAGCCACATAGGGGATCAGCCCCACCTTCCAAAGCCTGAAACAATTGGGTGTTGCCATGCCTGGGGCTGGCCACACTCAGCTGCAACCCTGAGAGAGCTGACAACAGCCTTGCAGGCTGGAGGCTTCCAGCAATTGTAAGTCCCTTAGCCTAGCAACCAGCCACACTGGGGGCCTACTCACTTTACAGAAAAACTGCAACAGGAATGTGCTATTAGACCTTGCAGCCAACTGTGCTGGGGCAGAGCCACACACAACTGAGCATTACAACCAGTCTAGCCTCCCTGGGCACCTGCAGCAAGAGCAACCCTGCCATAACAGGAGGACACATGCAGCCCACACAGGTGACACTCCTGGAACATGTGGAACTGGTGACAAGAAGGAAGCACAGTGCTGGGCCTCATTAGGCATCTCTTGCACAAGGTCACATCTCCAAGATTGGGAGACGTAGCTGACTTACCTAATACATAGATATAAGCACAGAGAAAGAGGCAAAATGAGAAGACAAAGGAATCTCTTCCAAGTAAGGGAACAGAACAAAATCCCAGAAAAAGAACTAAATGAAACAGAGATAAACAATCTACCTGACAAAGAGTTCAAATGAAGAGTCATAAGGATGCTCACTGACCTTGGGAGAAGAATGGATGAACTCAGTGAGAACTTCAACAATGAATTGGAAAATATAAAAGAGAACCAATGAGAAATGAAGACTACAATTCTAGAAATGAAAAATTCATGAGAGGGACTCAATAGCAGAGTAGATGATACAGATCAGTGAGCCAGACGAAAGACTAGAGGAAATCACTGAAGCTGAACAGATAAAAGAAAGAAAAATTTAAAAGAATGAGGACAGTCTAAGGGACCTCCGGGACAACATCAAGTGCACTAACATCCATGTTATAGGTGTCCCAGAAGGAGAGAGACAAAGGAGCAGAGAATCTATTTGAAGAAATAATAGCTAAAAAATTTCCTAAGGAAGGAAACAGACATCCAGGTACAGGACACAGAGAAAGCACCAAACAAGATAAACCCAAAGAGACCCACACCAAGACATGTTATAATTAAAATGTAAACAATTAAAGATAAAGAGAGAATCCTAAAAGCCACAAGAGAAAGGCAACAAGTTACATACAAAGGAAACCCCATAAGACTATCAGCAGAAACCTCACAGGCTAGAAGGAACTGGCACAATATATTTAAAGTGCTGAAAGGAAAAAATCTACAGCCAAGAATACTCTACCCAGCAAGGTTATCATTCAGAATGGAAGGAGAGATAAAGAGTTTCCCAGACAAGCAAAAACTAAAGGAGTTTATTACCAAGAAAGCAGTTTTACAAGAAATGCTAAAGGGACTTATTTAAGTGGAAAAGAGAAGGCCACAAATAGGAATAAGAAAATTATCCAAAAAAAAAAGTGATAAAATCACTAGTAAAGGCAAATATACAATAAGGGTAGTGGATCGACCACCTATGAAGCTAATATGAAGGTCAAAGAACAAAAGTACTAAAATTGTCTATTTCCATGATAAGAGGGCAATAGATACACATGCACAAAAAGAGGTTAGATATGATATCAAAAACATAAAATGTGGGAGGAGGGGAGTAAAAGAGTAGAGCTTTTAGCAAGAGGTCAAACTAAAGAGCTCATCAACTTAATACAGATTACTATATACATAGGTTATTATATATGAACCTCATGGGAATCACAAACCAGAAACCCACAATACACAAAAAATTGAGAGAGAGGAACCCAAATGTAATACTAAAGAAAGCTGTCAAACTGCAAGGAAAGAGAGCAAGAGAAGAAGAAAGGAACAGAGAAGAACTACTAAAACACCCAGAAAAAAGTAACAAATTGGCAATAAGTACATTCTTATCAATAGCTACTTTAAATGTCAATGGATTAAATTCTCTGATCAAAAGGCAAAGGGTGGCCCCTTGGACAATAAAACAAGACCTATTTATATGCTGCATAAAAGAGACAAACTTCAGACCTAAAGACACTCACAAACTGAAAGTGAAGGGATGGAAAAAGATACTCCATCCAAATGGCAATGAAAAGAAAGCTGGGGTAGCATTACTTATTGCAGACAAAATAGACTTTAAAACAAAAACTAACAAGAGACAAAAGAAGGGCACTACATAATGATAAAGTGAACAATCCAACAAGAGGATATAACACTGGTAAATATCTATGCACCCACCATAGGAACACCTAAACATATAAAGCAATTAATAACAGACATAAAAGAAGAAACAGACAGCAACACAGGAATAGTAGGGGACTTTAACACTCCACGTACACCAATGGTAGATCATGCAAATAGAAGATCAATAAGGAAAGGCCTTAAATGACACATTAGACCAGTTGGACTTAGCAGATATATACAGAACATTCCATCCAAAAACTGCAGAATACACATTCTTTTCAAATGCACATGGAACATTCTCCAGGACAGATCACATATGAGAACACAAAACAAGTCTCGATAAATTTAAGAAGACTGAAATAATACCAAACATCTTTTCTGACCACAACAGTATGAAACTAGAAATCAACTACAGGAAGAAAATCGAAAAAGCCACAAATATGTGGTGATTAAACAAAATGCTACTGAACAATGACTGGGTCAATGAAGAAATCAAAAAATAGCTGGGGAAAAATGAAAATGAAAATATGACAGGCCAAAATTTATGGGATACAGCAAAAGCGATTCTGCCAGGGAAGTTCATAGCAATACAGGCCTACCTCAACAAACAAGAAAAATCTCAAACAATCTAACAGTGCATCTAAAGGAACTGGAAAAAGAAGAACAAACAAAGCCCCAAATCAGTAGAAGGAAGGAAATAACAAAAATCAGAGCAGAAGTAAATGAAATATAGTAGAAAAAAAAATCAATGAAACTAAGAGCTGGTTCTTTGAAAAGATAACCACTAACCACGAAATAGCAGAAAGAGAAATTAATAATACAATCCCATTTATAATCACAACAAAAAATAAAATGCCTAGGAATAAACTTAACCAAAGAGGTGAAAGATCTGTACACTGAAAACTATAAAACATCGTTGAAAGAAATAGAAGATACAAAGAAATGGAAAGATATTCCATGCACTTGGATTGGAAGAATTGACATAGTTAAAATGTCCATAGTTCCTACAGCAATCTACAGATTCAGTGCAATCCCTATCAAAGTTCCAATGAGATTTTTCACAGAAATAGAACAAAGAATCCTAAAATTTATATGGAACAACAAAAGACCCTGAATAGCTAAAGAAATCCTGAGAAAAAAGAACAAAGCTGGAGGTATCACACTCCCTGGTTTCAAAATATACTACAAAGCTATAGCAATCAAAAAAGCATGGTACTGCACAAAAACTGATACACAGATCAATGGAACAGAATCAAGAGCCTAGAAATAAACCCACACATCTATGTACAGGTAATTTTGAACAAGGGAGCCAAGAACATACAATGGAGAAAGGAAAGTCTCTTCAATAGTGTTGGGAAAACTGGACAGCTACATGCAAAAGAATGAAAGTAGACCATTATCTTATACCCAAAAATTGACTCAAAATGAATTAAAGACTTGAATGTACAACCTGAAACCATGAAAATTCTAGAAGAAAATATACGCAGTATGCTCTTTGACATCGGTCTTAGCAGCATATTTTCAAGTACCATGTCTGATTGGGCAAGGGAAACAATAGAAAAAATAAACCAAAGGGGGCTACATCAAACTAAAAAGCTTCTGCACAGCAAAGGAAACCACCAACAAAATGAAAAGACAACCTAACAATTGGGAGAAGATATTTGCAAACCATATATCCGATAAGGGGTTAATATCCAAAATATATAAAGAACTCATACAACTCAACAACAAAAAAACAAAGAACCTGGTCAAGAAATGGGCAGAGGGTACGAAAAGACATTTTTCCAAAGAAGATATACAGATGGCCAACAGGCACATGAAAAGATGTTCAACATCACTAATTATTAGGGAAATGCAAACCAAAACTACAATGAGATATCACATTACATCTGTCAGAATGGGTTTAATTAACAAGACAAAAAATAACAAATGTTGGAGAGGATATGGAGAAAAGGGAACTCTCATACACTGCTGGTGGGAGTGCAAACTGGTGCCGCCACTATGGAAAACAGCATGGAGATTTCTCAAAAAATTAAAAATAGAAATACCATACGATCTAGCTATCCCACTACTGGGTATTTATCCAGAGAACATGAAATCAACAGTTCAAAGAGATTTATGCACCCCTATGTTCACTGCAGCATTATTCACACTAGCCAAGAAGTGGAAGCAACCCAAGTGCCCATGAACTGACAAAGGAATAAAGATGTGGTGTGTGTGTGTGTGTATGTGTGTATATATATATATATATATATATATGTATATATATGTATATATATATGTATGTATGTATGTATATGTATATGTATACATATATATATGTATATGTATATATACATACACACACACATATATACACAATGGAATATTACTCGGCCATAAAAAAGGATAAAATTGTACCATTTGCAACAACATGGATGGACCTTGAGGGTACTATGTTAAGTGAAATAAGTCAGAGAAAAACAAACATCGTATGATTTCACTCATATGTGGAAGATAAACACATGGATAAAGAGAACAGATTAGTGGTTGCCATAGGGTAAGGGGGTGGGGGTGGGGAAAAAGGGTAAAGGGGCACATATTGGTGGTGAGCACAATACGATCCATACAGAAATTGATATATAATAATGTACACCAGAAATTACACAATGTTATAAAATAATATGACCTCAATAAAATAATTTTAAATAAAATAAATAAATACACATTCAAGCCTGAAGTCATCTCATATTTGATGTACAAAATCTAGAATTAGAGTAGGGCAATACCAGTAAAAGCAGCATCTGTTTAACTGTGAAAAATGTTTTTAAATTTGATTTCTAAAAAAGAATTTCTAAGCAAGAGAAAGTGAGGTGGAAGAGGAAAAAAGGAATTTGTTTCTCTATCTCAAGCTCACAATCATTGGTTCAAAACTGCTACTGGGTTTAAGTCATTTAGGCAGCTTTTTACATATTCTGAGGTCTTTCTGCTCCATCAATATCCCATTGTCATCACCCCCAAGCTACAACCTGGGATTTTGTTGCTACAAAGGAGAACGCTGCTGGCTGGGGCTCAAAAAACTTTATCAAGAGACTTATTAGTAATGGTTGAGAAGCAATTAATAATCATTTATTATCAATTAATTAATTTTCAATATTATTAGTATCCAATAATCATCAATAACCATTGCCCAGTTCCTCCTGGGTAAAACCAGGTAACCATGTCACCTTCTCTTCTCTCTTACCTCACACCTTGCCACAGCTCAAGATGTCACATCAGGAAAGCTCTGTCCCCTCAGTGACTCACTGCCCTCCCCTCTTACCCTCTGTCTCACTGGTACCTGCTTGCAGAGAGCCCTTCCTGGATTCTGGAGCAATTGCTCCATCTGGCTTTAATTACAACAAATACTATCTTAAATTATATCAACCTCTCCAATGTATTCACTCAGAATATGAAGATTTTCCCTACTTTGGAGAAAAACAATTTCTTTGAAAGTAAGCTTCCTTTCTATTCTGAGCAATTAGCTACAAGACAGAAGGAACTTCTGAGAAGAAAGGAAACTGTAACGGAGAAAAATCACAGAATAGACCCAGGAGCTTGGAAATAATTAGCATAATAAAGCAATACTCTGATTTTTGTATGACATCATATAAAAAAGACAAGTTCAGTGGAAATTAAGTTTATTTCTGGATATACTGTATTAAAATATATGCCATGTTTATGTAGACTAGCATAATCAATGCAAAAATAGAACTCTCTTCTTCTCTGTAAAAGTCAAGTACAATACTGTAGGCTAGATACATGATATTTTAGTCAGGTCTTCAGTATTAGCATCTCCAAACAAAAAAATCTATAGTTATACATACCAACTTATCATACAAAATATATACAAAAGCATAACTGTAGTGTAGAAAAATGAAGTTACCAAAATATAACACGTAATTTACTTTACAAAAATCTATTCTAGCTAAATTTTTTCAAGAGCTTCACCAATTAGTCGAATAGCAACACTCTTGCCCTCGTCTGTTTGAATAACGAGCAAAGCTTCAAATCTGCCCACCGACTTTGGTCTGAACTGCACGGGCATGTTGATGTAATGCTGGGCTCTGTAAAGAGAAAGGAAATGTCAGAAGCCTGATGCTACAGCAACACGTGAATCATCTGCCATAGTTGACGCCTGGCAGAGAGCTCAGTAGGTTTTTGATGAAACAATCTAGTCAAGTCACATTCAGCTTAAATTTAGTTCTCATTTCTTTGATGCTATTATTTAATAAGAAACTGGCACAAAGGAGAAAAAATTCTAAAATCTGATTCAACAGTACTGCATATATATTCCTGGTTCTCCAAAAAAACAGGAAAAGAGAAACAAGAAGTCTGATCTGTAGTGTATGGAGCTTCATAGTCTGTCTGCAAAAGGTGGCTGTCTACCTAAGAGTCAGAGAACATCTGACATACCCTGACCTTCCTGACTTTGGCAGCATACTCAACTGGGAAGAATATTAAACTGACTTGTCCCATGCCCATCTTTAACAGGGCTGTAATAGTTTTTGCTCCAAAATTCATATGAAACTTTTATCAAAAATCTTGAAAATTTATTTTCACATTATATAGAGGCAGATAACAAGTGCCCCGTGTTCAAAAGTAGTATGTTGGGAGGTTTGTTTTTGTTCATAAAACCAGGTCCCAAGAGCTTCAAAAATATATCTTTACTCCCACAGTGAACGAGACCACGTATACTTTACCACAGCCTATGTGATGTCATTGACTTTCAGTCTTAATTGTTTTCAAGTGAAAATTTATAGCTTTTAGACTTTCCTCAGAGAGAAGGTACTTCATCCCTTAGTCTCATCTCAGAGCTATATGTTTTAAAGTTCAGCAATCGGAACTGATATACACTTTTATTTCCAATATATTCCTGATAAAACCCAGTACAGTGTTAGATTTTGGGTGCACAATAGCACAGTGGGTTAGAAATTTAGAAAACAGTTTAAGTATTTCAAAATCCTTTTCCTGATATAACTGATAATGTAGAATATACACACACACACACACACACACACACACACACATACATTTAAAGTCTGTGTTATTTTCCCCAAATGCAGTATACCTTATTTTTCCATATCAAAACTAATGTGCCTTTAAAAAAAATGTACCTATTCCATGGCATTGACAAATCAATTTTCTTTTTCATGTTAGCATTTCAGTACTCAGAATAATAGTACTATTTGCCAACTTAAGAGACTTTATAATTTATTAATTACTACAAGTAATAAAACATCCCAAAATAAATCTCTGGAAGATCCCATTACTAACAAATTTCAACATGGAATACAGAAATATTCTATATTCAATTGAGGAAGTGTTCTAAAAAATATATTATGATAAACATATATCATCTGCTTTGGATTTGCAGATACTTTGAATAAACTATAATCCAATTTAGAAAGAACCATAAAGTTTAATACAGCAATAGAATACTATTAGTAAGATGGACATACTTAAAATAGTACCTGTACTATCATTAAAAACTGCTTTACTCCACACACACACACGAGGGGAAAGGCAGCAGTCAAGTATGCTGAACCTGGTAGAGAGGTTCAGGTCAGAACCTCTACTAGCCAGTGACCGACTTTACAGCAAAGGCACACAAGAGCACAGCGGAGGGCAGAGGCAGCTGTGGAAACGCACTTTTAACCACTTCCTTCACGACAGGCACCCGCTGACATTTAAATGGCTTTATCAGAACCTACAAATTATATAAACCATACTTCGTCTTGCTCTTCTTTTTTAATTTAGAAGGAATACTTAGTGTACGAAAAAGCTAGCACAGTCAAGGTATTATCACTGTCAAAAAAATTGCAAAAAAGTAACAAATTGCTTGGTTCCTGTGCGTGGGTGAGAAATAACAGCTCAATGTCAGGGTTGTTCCTTGGCTGTGACTTCTATGAGCACTGTCCTTCCCTCTCAAATGACAGGGCAGGGTCTGTCAGCTCAGAAGCTGCAGCCAGGACCCACCGCAGGCTGGTGTATGCAGATGTGGGCACGGAGGAGGGGAAGCAGGTTAGATTAGACTAGAATAAAACAATAGGTTAACAGGAGGATGCTTTTCAGGCCTAAGCAGGAACATGAACAAATTCTTTTTATAAAGATATGAGAAAGGGATGATCACCCGGAATCCAAAAAAGAACCTTTACAAAAAAACTTTATCAGTGTTTCCTTTTCCCTATTACCTTCTTTATAATCTATCACTTTAAGGGGGCTAACACCCCCAACATACAGTCACACCTACCCATCTCTGCACAAGACAGAACCCCTGTAACTTCTGGGGGAAGTTCTCCTGCCTATTTATGTCACTGCCAGTCTACACTCAAAGGCCACATGCTGCTTTATGTGTCATTGTGACAACTCACTGAGAGCAGCCCCATCAGGCCTCACAACAAGTCTTGGAAAAGGTGTGTATCTGTAAGGCAATTATTACCTCATGTACCCTACAGATGACTAAAGTCACACTGTTACTCTGGAAGTGTGTAATGGTGTCACAGAGCAGACAGCGATCTAATGAACAAAAACGTGATTAATGAAAGGCTGGGAACGGCTTCTCATGATTCTCAAAACAGATTTTGTTTCCCCTGCCAAGCAAGCTAACTGTTGCTCTTAACTAGCAATTACATTTCATGATCCCTTGTCCAAAGTCAAAGTGTCTCATACTCGGGACAAATACAAAAGCACTCAACACTTATAATAAGAAGCACTACTATTTCAGTTTTGTGGTAAAAATTTTCAAGTGAGATACTGTAGTAGCAAAGTTCTGCTTCTTCTTCAAAGTTGAAAGAAGTCATTCTCCTGCATAAAGAAATCAGCTTTTCTGCCTTCCTTTACAGAAAATTTAAGCCCATCGATTTGTTATGAGAGAAGAGTTTTCTCTGACCTAGAGTTTACTCATTTGGCTAAATAGATTACAGAGTTACTGCTTTACACACATGACTTTCTTATTCATATTTTATGAGATTTATACTGAGTTGCTGCTATTAAAGTTGATGCTGGAATTTGTAACATTATGTATTTATCCTAAGTTCCATAATGATAGTTAATATGGATGAATACTTTCTGGAAACTCATCACGATCAGAATAACTTAAGTACCTTCCACAAATAAGGTATAAAATTATCTTATTTAAATTTATCTTCAAAGCATAAAATTTAAAAATATTTTAAAGTAATATCACGTTCAAAGAGTATAAAGCAAACAAAATTGTATCTTGTGATGTTATTTTAAATGCTAGCTTACATAAACTGCCTAGATTTTGCTTAATTTAAAAATATTTCCTCATCTTTCTAAGTTCCTTTAGATGCCATTAATATGACCTAGGCTGCATAAAAAAACAGAGCTCCACTCTGTGACAGCTTAAAATTTTTTAGCCTTGGAATGGCAAGTCAACAAGTTCAACTCCATAAAAATGTCTACTTTTAAATGGCTAGCAATGAACATATTTTATATTTCAATATTGGTTTTTAGAAAACAAGCCGAAGCCAAGCAAAATGCCATCTCATTTATAGAAATTGAATTCCTCATTCAAAATGTTTTCAGCGTCATGTATTTAATACTGAAGTGGAGAGAAACACGAAAAGGAGAGGGAGGAGGAGGAACTGCAGCAGCCGTTGTTGCTGTTACTAAGACCATTAAATCCAGGAAGGTCCACACAGAAGAAATAATGTTACTAGCTTGCTAACAAATTCAGTTGACGAAAAATAAAGATAGCTAATACAAAAATAATTTGACATTTTAATTGCCAACATTATATTTCAATTTAGGTAATGTCAATATTCTATGAATTTATAACATCTCAATGACAACTATACTACACCACAGAAAGACTGCCACCCCCAAATTCCCCTTATATCTCTTTCATTCAATTCGTCTTGTTCCTATATCCATATTAGGAATAGACTCTGCCCCTTGTAAGCTTATTGCAATGGAACAGGTTTAGGTTCTCTTCCTGGAAAGGGTCAAGAAGGGAGGTGATTTGGCTTACAAGTTTCAGCTGAAATAGAATTAAAAAGAAAAATCTGTGAAAGCAAATTAAGCAAAGCACATAACATCAAGAGAGAATTTGAAACCACAATGTATTCAGTGATGAAAGTTGGAAAATGAATGTTTAACTCCAGGGAAGTTTTAACTGCATCCTCCTCTAGCTCTAAGATGGGGAAGAATGACATAAAGCTAAACAATTTAACAAGCTATTTTAAATAATGATTCTTTACCAAAACTACAGATGAGCTGAATGTAAACATTGTTTTAAAAAAAGTTGGTACTAGGCTGTTAAAGGGAATTTAAGAAAAAAAGATCTGCAAGATTTCTTGGAACTTTTTTAAGTAGCTTTTTTTTTTTTTAGATAAGAACTTAAAACAAAAATCTGAAGCCCTGGGGCCAGCCCAGTGGCGTAGTGGTTGGGTTTGCATGTTCTGCTTCAGCAGCCTGGGGTTCCCTGGTTCGGATCCTGGTCATGGACCTGCTCACTGCTCATCGGGCCATGCTGGGTCAGCGTCCCATATAGAAGAACTAGAAGGACCTACAACTAGGATATACAGCTATGCACTGGGGCTTTGGGGAGAAAAAAGAAAAAGAGGAAGACTGGCAATAGATGTTAGCTCAGGACCAATCTTCCTCAAAAAAAAAACAAAACTAAAGCCCTTCCAGTAAGTTGTAACAGGTGTACACTAGTTTACACAGAAGTATTCCACCCGATCCACCTCGTGTTTAGAGATACACTCCTCCAAAAAAGCTGGTTAAGATCAGGGATGTGAACCAGGCAGAGAAGAAATGGGAAGCAGAATTAATACTGCAGTTATGATAAAGTTCGAATTCAGATAATAACAGTGTTCAGGATAGATCATCTATTCATACTCAGTTACTAAAAAGTAACCATCATTGGGAATTTAAATTATCTATTTTTAAATAAACTAATTGCCACTCTCTATTTAGGAGTACCAACCTATAATAACATATAGTATAACATCAATAGTCTTAAACCAATCAGGGCAAACCTTTAACTGGAGGGATCCACAGACTGCGGGGAGACAAGAACTAAGAGCGGAGAAGCCAGAAAACTTGGATTTAGTAGTTTTTTAAACTTAGGTCTTTCTCTTCTATGTAGTTGTTGAAGTGTTTAATGGGAAAGCACTAATATGACGTTATATCAAAATTTCTGGATGGATCCTGTCAGTAAGGCCAACTAAATGGAGGGCTTTGTCAACAATGCTGAAGATATCATCACCTGCTGAGTGCTTTCTAGGACTAGGCACTACTACCCGCACATTTCTGACGAGCTCCTCATAACAATTCCAGGCTGCCAGGAGCATTATCATTTCCATTTTACAAATTAGGAAACTGAGGCCTAGACAAATTCAGTCTATGACAACTTTCTAGATATATTCATTGGTGAATCTGCACAGTTTGCCTTCAGGTACGTCTCCTGGGAGGCAAAGGAAGTGCTTAACTCTCGAGTACATAAATGTTGCATAGTACATAGGATGGGGAATGGGTGGTGAAAGAGATGGAAAGAGTGAAAAGAAAAGGTAAGAGATGGTGGGAACGGGCCTCCCCCAAGTCATCTTTTCAGTATCTAGAGATATGTGTAAGCTTCTAGAGTACAGCACTGCTGGACTTACTAACTCAGCCCTAGAATGTTTGCAGAGTGGTTCAAGTTTTCATAGAATATACCATATTTTTAGAACAGTCTCCTAATACTAAAATGAAAGATCTTATAATAATTAAATGGTTTAATTAAAGATTCAAAGATGAACACAAAATTATTCTTCAGTATTAAGCCCAAAAGAACCCTACTGTTAAAATTCTAAATAACAGTGACAACCCAGTTTGAGATTTCAACCTAAATGTACATCATATGGAAAAAGAAAATTAGCAAGGATGACAAGAAAATGAGGCCCTGATTTAAGAACAATACAGGGAAGCCAGCTCGGTGGCACAGCGGTTTAGTTCGCGTTTGGCAGCCCGGGGTTCGCGGGTTCAGATCCTGGGTGCTGACCAACGCACTGTTTGTCAGCCATGCTGCGGTGGCGTCCCATATAAAGTAGAGGAAGATGGGCACAGATGTTAGCCCGGGGCCAGTCTTCCTCAGCAAAAAGAGGAGGATTGGCAACGGATGTTAGCTAAGAGCTGGTTTTCCTCACACACACAAAAAAGAACATAGGTTATTTGAAGAATGACAACTGAAAAATACCACAGTAAAAGTTTTCCCAATTAATCTGGGAAGGTTTTTGTCCTAATTAGTAAAAATTTAAATCCCTGAATCTTAGCATAGTGAACATTCAAGGCAGGAATTGTTCTAAAGTTAATCACAGGATAATTAAGGTTCTACTACTAGGTAACAGGAATCATATGCTAAGTCCACAACATTGCTCAAAGTTTGGGTTGCTCCACGGTGAAGCACACCTGGGGGCAGTCATGGACTGTTTTCCCTGCAGGCTCCTTCTCTCTGTCCTACTTATGAAGATCCATGTGCTCAATGTTCTGTGGTGTTTGGTGGTAATAAAGACGAGGGGCTGTAACAGAGGGAGACTGCACAAACCTAACTCCCAAGAGAAATCTCAATATCCTGAAAACAAAGTCCTGAACTAGGATGAGAACATTTTGATTTATGATAAACTCACCTCAAAGAATATTTTGAATGTTTGACGTAGAAAGGTTCTCTGGGACTTAAAAACTTCAGCTGGAATTTAATATGAAACACTTCATGAAGTTATGTAAGTTAGATATTTGAGCACACTTAAAACATACATTTCTTTAATTAAAGGTAACATTTTATAAATTTAAGTATAGCCACAAAATTAGGTAAGACAATAAGTGCTAATGAAAACACATTTAAGGAAATTTTAATATGAATTTACTCTAGTTGTGACTAGAGTAAATGTTATCCAGAAATATGTCGGTGCGATGGTACAGAAGAAAGAGAAAACGTTAAAAAAATGAAAATATGAAAACAAATGCTAAATATTTTCGATCTTCAGATAAAGGGTCATGAACTTCCCATGAGTTTCTTTTCAAATACAGTATTAAGGTATTTTAAAAATTAACTCATTATTACAACTTAAATATAATCTATAAAACAAGCTTCTAACTATCAGGAAAATGTTTATCAAATGATTGAATATATTCACTTTTCCAAAACCCACAGTAGTATTGCCAACTTACCAAGTGTGTAATAAAAGAATTATTTCGCAAATTGACTTTTAATGTCCTTGATTCCCCAACTCTAGTTGGCAGAAACTGATACACATCTTCTGGGGCATAAACTCCACGGTGGGTCAAGTCAAGCTGCCTGCTTTGGAAATAGGTTTAAAAGTTAACTGCTTAAAAATCCATAGTAATTTAAACTATTTATATATATTAAATTATGAAGTATTGCTTTAATTTCTGTTTTCTCTCACAACTCAGTTAAAAAATAGTGTTGTAATGGCAATTTAACTAATTTGTATAAAGATAAAATGCTGACAGCAGGAATACTCTTATAAAGGTGCTGGGTTAGCTGCTATGTAAGACAGGACCAGCAGTGCCACCTCCACCCCTCTTTTGCACTGAAGTCTGGCTCTCCACGCACCTCAAACCCTGTTTGTATAGAGGTGGCCCTTTCACCCAGACTACTCACAGCACAGTCCACTGGATGATCTTCATTTTCACAGGGATACACACTACTCTGAGAGTATGGCACAAGCTCTGTCCTCTCAGCAGCATTTAATAGTAGTGACTACTTCCTCTTGCCTTGGCTTCCAGATTCCATGCTGCTTACTTTCATTTCTCTGGCCACTCATTAGTCTGTGCAGGCTCATCTCCACTCCCTCACCTCTAATGCTGTGTCCCACTAAAGCTTGACCCTGGACATCCCTAACAGCTCACACTACACTCTCCCTAGGCAATCCCATCTTGGGTGATCCAGTGACCTCACACCTACGTGACTTCCAGATTTGTATCTCAGCTTAGACTGAGCCTCTGGGCAACAAACAAATACAGACTAAACTTAATCTTTCTCCTCAAACCTGATCCTCCACTTGTACTTTCCACCTCGGGGAATGGTATCTAGGAGCCAACCTTGACCCCTTCTCTCTCACGTCCCTTTATCCAATCTATCATGAGTCCTTCAAATTTCTTTCCTACGTGCTTCTCAAATCTGTCCATTTCTCGTCATCTTCCTTGACTTCATCTTAGTCCTGGACTTCTTAAAAACAGTCTCTGACTTGTTTTACCCTATCTACTCTTGCCTCCTTCTAATCAGTCCTTACTGCAGCCAGAAGATTTTTCTATAAATACTTGAATCTGATTATGTCACTCAATGGCTTCCAACAGCTTTCCAGATGAACACCCAAATCCTTCACCTGACATACAAGGCCGTGCGTGGTCTGCAGTCTGCTCACCTCCTTCTCTAGCCTCACCTCACACTACTCTCCCTCCTATTCTGTGCTCTAGGCCCATGGGCTGCTTTTGGTTCCTCAAGAGCCTACAATCCTCATCACCCCAGTCCTTTACACAGCCAGGAACTTTTCCTACCCTCTTCACCTAGGTCATTTCCACTCATCCTCTTCAATTTAAAGGTCCCATTTCAGGGCGGTCCCAGATATCATGGATCAAGCTCCCTCTCTCATGTTTTCCCATGTTTCTCATTTATTTCCTTCCAGTCCTTTCCAAGCCTGTTAATGTGATTATCTGTGATGTGACTCCTCCTCTAGAAGGTGAAGTCCATGGAGGCAAAGACCAGGGCAGTTTTGCTTACTGTTTTATCTCAACTACCCAGCATGCAGTGAGCATTCAGTAAGTATGGGATGAGCAGATGAGCAAAGAGCATAGAAAATGTGATAAGAACATACTCTTCGAAGGATTCTAATTTCTTACAAAATGCATTATTCACTTCTATTAGAAAATAAATGACCACATTTATATTAAGTTCAACAGGTATTGAACATACATTTTTCTTACAAGCATCTTCCTTCAGAACTAAGTCAGACCTAAGTATTAGTTAATTAAGGATCATAAGAAACATTTTCATTAGGTAAAACACTTAAATATTATCAATAAAGCTGTGTAAGCTGCAGGTATAAAATACACATTTTTTTAAAGTTTTTAAGAATCTATTTTCATACACTGTTTTGGGGAATGTAAAATGGTACACCACTTTGAGAAAACTATTTGGCAGTTTAAAGTTAAGCACATGCTTATCATATGATCCAGCAATTCTACTCTTTAGATATTTTCATCCAAAAGAAAAGAAATGTCTACAAAAACACACATACAATAATGTTCATAGCACCTTCATCCATAATGGCTCCAAATTGGAAGCCACCCAAATGTCAACAGGAAAATGAATAAATTATGATGTTCATATGATGGAATACTAAACAATAAAAAGGAACAAACTACTGATATACTCAACAACATAAATGAATCCCAAAAAACATTAAGTAAAAGAAGCCAGACACAAAGACTGCATATGCATTTGAAATTCAACAAAACCAACCTATGGCAGTAGATCAGAACAGAACAAATTTTGGGGTGAGGGTGAGGGTTGACTGCAAAGGGACATGTAAGAACTTCCCCCAGGTGAAAGAAATATTCTCCGTCTTGATTAGAGTGGTAGTAATGCATGGAAACTTACAGGTAAAGTCACTGAGCACTTTACTGAATGTAATTATACCTCAATAAAATACTGGAAAAAATTCATAAGAATGTCAGAAACAACATACCCAGGTATGAGAGCAGAAGCCTCTGATACAGCTTGTCTTCGGGGCTTAACTAAATTATCTATTTTAATGAGGGTATTTGTGGAAATGCATGAATTTTCTGGCTCATTTTCTGCTTTGACACTCTGTATAAAAAAAAAAATCACAAGGCGGGGGAAGAAATAAATACTCTAGGAAAATATATGGACATTTACCTATTTGAATTCTACTATTTCCTTCATAATTTTTTAAAAGGAGACAAGATTTTTAAATTCCCTAAATCGCAAACCCTACGCTGTCTTACACACACACAGAGTATCCTCCTAATCAAGTCAAACAAAGGTTAAATAGAGCCAAACCCAGACTTCAAACATGCCAATCAATAAAAAGAAATGAGAAAATTAAGATTATAGGGCTATACGACAGAATTAACGAAATTAGAATAATACCAGGAAAATATTCTGCATTCTCAGGCCAGTATTTCACGTTAGTTTCACTTAGTGTTTTTAATATACACACCCAATAATTTACTTAAATTCAGTGTAATACTCACATGTCCAGAGAGTTGAAATCTCAAGGTGTGTTTCATGTGAGGCTCTTTAAGGGGGTGACACTCAACGTCCCAAAACTGGGCATAATCTCCTCTATCTCTGGGCAAAAATGTGATGGAGACCTACAAAACATCCAGAAGAGAAATGTATACACTGAAATTTATGCACATGTAGTTAGATCACCCATTCAAAGTGTTGGTATGAAAAAATTAAAGGGAAAAATGTTTTTGCATTGGCTAGTTTTGCCACTAAATGAAAAAGAATTTGAACAATTCTATTTTTAGTAAAGCTTATTATACCAGATCCAAAATACATTTTTCTTTCAGGCTTTATGTAACATATTCTTCAAAATATAAATTTTTTTTAATTAAAAAAAATTATCAAAAAAATTCTAGAGCTGTCAAGTTTAAGACCTAAATGAGGAAGGTTCAATGGCAGAAACACAATCCAGCCTTTCACTGCAATACTTTTGGAACCCTCTGCTGGCCAAGTGGTAAAGGACTAAGGGCCAGCATACAGCCACTAATTGGAGAGGACTAAAAGGATACACAGAAAAGTGAAGGAAGGAGTGGGTATGTAACAGGAGGCAGAAAAGACAAGCACCTCTATGCTACATAATAGCAGATTTTATTATGATTATCTTCAGAATGTCGGCCAGAACCAGTTACCCTGACCATACGGCTCAAAGTTATAGATACGAACAGTATGCATACAACCTGTGAAAAGCTCAATTTTAAAGTAGTATTTAATAAAGTTTACCAGCATTAAGAGCTTTCTTTATCAAAGAATTCAGTGTTAAAAATACTGACTACTAGTTGGGTTAGTCAGGTTAACAATTAATCAGTATCTTTGAGTGTGGACTTAACATTAAAACACATAAGTGACCTAATCTGTCAACACAGAACATAAGAAACAATGTAGCCAGCAAGCCTGCCAGCGTGAAAGCAGAAGCAGGATAGTGATAGAGGAGATGAGATCATCAAGATGAGGGAATGACATTGTAAAAGATGACATGGACAATGGAAGATTAAGGAAGAAAAGAATGAAAACAACCATGACCTAAATGGTGAAAATATACAAATTATCTAGAACCACTGGGGACTACAGTACCACATATTCTACAAATCCCACTTAAACCCCCTTCCATCACCAAAAAATAGAGGAGGGAAAAACTCAGTGCATGTTATACACCAGGCACATAATGGGAACTTGAACATTCATTAGCTCATTTAATCCCAATTCAAACTGACCAATGTTTCAAAAAATTATTGTGTACATCTCTTACTTAAAAAAATAGGTTGTAACTAACACACTAATTTTTTTTTCCTTCTGGATCACTACCATATACATCAGTAATTGTGCTATTTGTAATACTTCCCTAAATGGTCCCAAAATGATGTGCTTTGCATTTTCTCCTCCTAACAAATTAAGTAACCAGACCTAGAGTTCGTTTGACAAATGTGACTTGACAATGTGGTAAGCAATTAATTTGGTCCAGGATATACAGTGATGAACACAACAAAAATCAAAGATCTCACGGAGCTTATATTTGTATTGTGTGAAAAGGAGAAATTCCTAGGAGCCGATCTAGTCCTGCACCCTCATTCTTCTTTTTTTATATCTTTCTTGAGATATAATTCACATATCATACAATTCACCCATTTCAAGTGTAGTTAGTGGTTTTCAGTATATCTCCAGAACTGTGCAACCATCACCACAATCTAATTTTAAAATATTTTCAATACCCCCAAAAGAAATCCCATATCATTAGCAGTCATTTCCCATTCTCCATCCTCACTCCCAGGCCCAGCAACCACTAATCTACTTTCTGTCTCTATAGATTTACCTATTCTAGACATTTCACATAAATTGAATCATAAAATATGTGGCCTTTTGTGTCTGGCTTGTTTCACTTAAGCATAATGTTTTCAAGGTTCATCCATGTGGTAGCATGTTATCAGTACTTCATTCCTTTTTATTGCCAAATATTTCATGGTATGGATATACCACATTTTGTTTATCCATACATCAGTTGATGGACATTTGGGTTATTTCCACCCTTTCTGGCTATTTTGAATAAGGCTGCTATGAACATTTGTGTCCAAGTTTTTGTTTGAATACCAGTTTTCAACATTTTTGGGTATATATCCAGAAGCAGGGCTGCTGGGTCATATGGTAATTCTACGTTTAACTTATTGAGGAACCATCAAACTGTTTTCCACAGCAGCTGTTCCATTTTCCTTCTCCACCAGCAGTGTATGAGAGTTCTAATTTCTCTACATCCTCGTCAACACATTTTATTGTCTGTTTTTTTTTTTAATCACAGTCATCCTAGTGGGTGTGAAATAATATCTCATTGTGGTTTTGTTTTGCATTTCCCGGATGACTAGTAATTTTAAGCATCTTTTCATGTGTTTATTGGCCACTTGTGTATCTTCTTGGGAGAAATGTCTATTCAGATCCTCTAGTCAGTTTAACTGGTTGTCTTTACATTATTGAGTTGTACACATTCTGAATATAAGTCTTTGTCAAATACATGATTTCTAAATATTTTCTCCCATACTCTGGGTTGTCTTTTCACTGACACAATGGTGTCCTTTGATGCACAAAAGTTTTTAACTTTGATAATTCATCTATTTTTTCTTCTGTCACTTGTGCTTTATTGGTGTTATAACTAAGAAACCAATGCTTAACCCAGGGTCATGAAGATTTACTATGTTATCTTCTAAATATCATATACGTGCTATAGTTTAAGTGAGTTTCAGCTATCAGCATAAAAAAGAAAAAGTATAATCTCGAGGCCAATTGAACAACTAGTGTCACTAAGAGATATCTGAAGGGGCTATGTCATGTCTACAAATGAGTTAATATTTAAGAGGTCATGGTACTAAAGGGATTCGTCACCACTTACCCATGAAGATATACTGTTGACTACAATGTGAACACTGAGTCATTTTTGAGTAGTGGTAGATTTTTCCGACCATAGCTGGTGGAGAAAACCATTGTCTAGATTAGCGCTACTTCAAGTGTGTTCTGTGTAGTAGCAGACTGCAGCCACAGGAAGTGCTCATATCAGAATGGAAATCAATCATACCACTAAGCATGGGGCTTTGTTTGCTGTTTAGAAAGCAAGACTTTCTGCTGCAGGAAGCAGTCCACTGACTTGCACCGACGCAGGCCTCTTCTGTGGCAGCCTGGCTGTGAGGAGCACTGGTGTCTGTGTAGCAAACTACTCTGGATGGAAACAAATGAGGCACTCCTCGCCAATCAACACCATGTTCTTACCAGCTGGCTACGAAAAAAATGTCAAAACTCACCTTTTGGATTCCGTGGCTTTCCAGTATACCAGAAATAGGAGAACATCTGAATGCTGCATAGGTAGCTCTAAAAACATCTCCACTTTCATCAACTCCCTACAAAGTAATCATTTAAATAATCAAATGAAAAAATAAAAAAGTCAAAGACCCAGAGGCACTTGCTGAATGTACATTTTAACAACCTACACAATACCAGTTATTTCTTTTCTGTAGGTTCAGCACTATCTTTTGCCCACATTTTGTTAATATTATGGCTCAAAACTGTTACCACCACACAAAATACATGGCAGGAAAGCCATGGTGTTCTAAACAACACACATGACAATGCACTCAATTCAGGCAGTGCCCACTGGTGGAGACTACTTGCAGTATACAGTAGGCTAACACTCTCAGGCAAAGAACATTCAATTCTGTCACCTGCATCAGCTCCCACTGGCTGAAAACATACAACAGTATTTAGAACACGGGAGAGAAAAATGTGCATGCATGTACATATACACACAATGTTCTACAATAAAATTTTTACATATTTTTCAAATTAAGTTATTTCAGATAAAAATCAGGGCTGTAGGAGACAGCACTAAACGGAACAAGCACATATCTCCACATACATTTTCTAATTTAACTCTCAAAACCACCTTGTGAAAAAGACTGGACATGTATTAGCCCTACCTATAGAAGAAATCAAGTAAATGAATTAGTGGAACAAAAATCCAATAATCTCAACCCATGCTCATAATTCAGTTTTTAAAACACCCTGCATAAAGTTTAAATATTAAAATGAATATATCAAGGCAATTATTACTAACCTTGACATAAGGTGGAGCTAAAGACGACAGATGCCACTTCACTTCTGTGTTACCATGATTCTCAAGTTCCAGATAATTTTCTAAGAGGAACACATATGATAACAACTCAAACTCTTGGAAAAGTAAATAAACAGATTACTGTGATAATGTGTGATAATTACTGTGATTACTTCATCACAGGGGAAAAAATACAATGATTAGATCCCTAGAGAAGTCCAATAGGAACTACAGTATTTTCTAACAAAATCAGGTTTGAGAGATATCTTATTTTGGATTTAATCAAAGTGCAATGCAAAGATACTGAAGGGCTTAAGCAAGGAAACAATAAGATAATTTACAGTTTTAAAGAAGCACTGGCTGCTGTGGGGGAAAGAGACTGCAAGGGAGTCAGACAGGAAGAAGGAGCCCTGGTAAGATGTCACTGCAGTAGTTTGGTTGAAAGATGATGCACGGGTGGCCTGCATCAGGCTTGAATCATGGCAATGGGAGGAAAAGCAGCAGGCAGATATGGGATCTATTTGGAAGACAGACTGCAAAGAACTTGCTAATGGACTGGATGGGGAAGTGGGGAGGAAAGAGAAAGCAACTTCCAGGGATCTGGCTTAACCAAAAGGGCAGACAGTGGTACCACTTACTGACATGGGTAAGGCTGGAGGAGAAGCAGGTTTCATGGGTAAAACAAGAGTTCTGTTTTTGTGAGATGCCCACATGCAAAAGCTGAGCAAGTATCTGGGTGTGCACATCTGGGGTGCAGGGAGAGCAGAGAGAAGGAAGGCGACACAGGTAGGCTGGAAGAGTCAAGCAGTGAAACCTGAGAAGGAGCACGTGAGGCAGGGAAAAACTAAGAGAGCTACAAAAAGGAAATGTTCCAAAGAGGAAAGGAGTGGTTAACAGTGTTGAGAGGTTAAAGTAACAAAGACATAAAAGAGACCTTGGATTTGGCAAAATGGAGCTTTTCAGTGACCTCGATAGGAGCTGATTCAGGGCATGCTGGTGGCAACAGCTAAACCACCTGAGGAAGCAAAGGGAAGGAGCACCATCTTCACTAGGAAGGGGTGTCAAGGAAGGGGGCAGCCACAACAAGATGTGGGGCCAAGGAAGGCATTTCTTAAATAAGTGATGGTAGAGCATAGTGGGTGCTGACGGAAATGCATGAACAAAGAGGGAGAAACTGATGACACAGGAGAGGGAAGGGGCCAGAGGAAGTCCCTGAAAAGGCAAGAATAGGTGGGCCTAGATTCCAAGCAGAAGGGTTTGTCTGGTGATGGAAACACCAGACATTTAGTGTCATGGCTTCTATATTTTCAATGATGTGTGAGGCAAAGTCAAGAGTTGGAAAGTGTAAGAGCAGGAATAGGAGAGGGGAAGGGGAGTAGAAGCTTTGAGAAGAAAGCAGCTGTTAAATAACTGTTGGAGATGGGTAAAGGACACATACTAAGGAGGGCTGGTAGAAAAGCCTAGTACTGAGTGGGCATCTGAGAGTTGAGATGGTTGTAGTTTTCTCCAGCAAAGTTCTGCTGTTAGGGTGGAGACACGGAGTAGGCAGACAGTTGGGTTTAACAAGGGTTGGGATCTCGTCAGACAAGAATGCAGAAGAACGGGGCACAAATCGGTTAAGAATGTTTGTGAGGCAGTAATTACAATGACAGACCACAGAATTCAAAGAGAGTTATAAATGGGATGTGTGTGGGGTGATGGAGAGTGAAAAGGTAGTAGGGCCAGTGGCCTGGAGGTCTGAAGCAGGTCAGAGAACTGCTGTAATCCCTAGAGTAAGAGAGCTGGAAAAACGGGGGTGGGGATGGTGGGGTGATGGTCAGGAAGTAACAAGGTCTAAGAGAGGACCGTGAAAGTAGGAAACTGAGCTTAAGTGGAAGACAGAATCAATGACAAAGGCAATGAGCTAGAGGGCCAGGTGATAGATGGTCCCAAATCCTTTCTAATAGGTCCCACTTAAAATCCTAGTCATTTAGACTGAGCCCTCACAGAGAGGAGGAAAAAGCAAAAAGCAATATTTTTAGGACCTTAGAAGAATATTAGCAACACTGAGTGTCTACTAGGTGAAACACTGTGCTAAGTGCTTTACATATATTATTTCATCTATTCCTCAAAGCTCTCTGACAGGTGTAAATTACAATGATCATTTTACAAATGGGGAATCTGAGCAAGTCTAATCTCTCTAGAGCCTCAAAGTCACATTAGTAAGTGACAGAGCCAGGCTCTACCCACTTTTCTCTCTTCTTCAGCTACTAACTTATTAGCAATTCTGGTCAAAGATCTAGTGAGAGTTGGGGAGAGATGGTTCTGACACATAAATTCTTAGACTTCTGGAATATACAGAGCTGATAAAAACACCTAGATTTAACATCTTATGATTTTTAAGCTCCTTCAAATTCAGCGCATCAGTGAAATGATTGCCAGTGACTACTTGATTTTCTCCTGAAGTAGGAGGGGAAATTTTGTACATATCACTAACAATGGTTAACCAAGAGAAAAGCATTAGACTCAATATATCAGTAGACATTTTTTTTTTTGGTGAGGAAGATCGGCCCTGAGCTAACATCTGTGCCCATCTTCCTCTATTTTATACATGGGATGCCGCCACAGCATGGCTTGATGAGTGGCACATTGGTCCACACCTGGGATCCAAACCTGTGAGCCCCAGGCCACCGAAGCGGAGTGCACAAACAATGTGCCAATATGCCAATATGCCACCGGGCAGGCCCCTACAGTAGACATTTTAATTACATAATCTTGTGATACAATACCTGAAGTTTCACCAGGTTCTGTTGTAGGAAAAGTAACAGTCTTGTTTCTTATCTCAACTTTTGTGGAAGGTGGTTTTGTCATCGGTTTTACCAGATGACTAACTGAAGGCTCAGTCCCTGGGGAAAGGATTCCAAATGAGCTTGAGGTCAAACGAGTGAGAAGTTCCTCTCGCGTCAAGTCTTCTTGAATTTGAACTTTCACAGTCTTCTGAAATGAGCCAAATAAAGGGGTAAGACACAAACATAGCTATCATTTTTAAAGAAACAATCCTATTTTTAAATCATGGTACAGAAAAGTAATGCCAAATAAATGGAACATTGGTGAATTCAGAAATTAAAGTTTATTCAGATCTCAAAGTAAATCTTTGACTGTATCCCTTCCCCCAACTCCCTTCTTTTTTTCAAAGCAAATTTCGCAAATTAATAATGGCTTTTAGGCCCCACTCTCCACTCCTGCCACCACCCAGGAGAATCGTTCAGATCACTAATGGAAAAACTCTGCACTAAATGCTCTATTTAAATAAGTCTAGTTGGGCTGAAGGAATAGATACCTTCATTTGATTTCCGAAATGTAAAAGCTAATAGGGCTTATGACACTGCTGCCCAAAAAAACACTTTAAAAAGTACCTTCTGTCCATTGTCACAATGTATATAGATCAAACCACTCCATGGGAACATTGACTGTTTTGTGGATAAGGAGGAATTAGGACTCACAAGAATTTGTAGCTTACTCCTTAAAAAAAGAAATTTAATAATGAAAACCAAGGATATCCTATACTTTCATAGCAATAACCACAAGAATTATAAATACTGTTCTGTCAATGACCAACTATTTCCTTACTGCTCAGAAAGAGCAAAGAGCAGAGGTGAGCTCCCACACACATCTGATTTTGCATCAACCCCAACTCAGTGGCTAACAAAAAGTTGACTGGCATGAACCCACGAACCTAAGGGCAAAACTCAGGTGAAAACTGACCATGCCATAGAAATACATTTAAAAAGCAATTCAAAATAAAACTTTCTGGAGCAAAAGACTAAATCTACCAATTATCTGAGCCACTTGACAATAAAGGATGATACAGTCGGAAAAGGAATGAATAAAGATTGTTTCTTTTTAACCCAGTTGGTAAAATTTTCTATGCTCATTGTTCTCTTTAAGAGCTATGGGATATCAAAGAGGACTTAAAGTGTGGACAATGTAATCAGATTTGTGACTTAAAAGCAATCACCATGGGGGCCAGCCCCGTGGCCTAGTGGTTAAGTTCGGTGTGCTCATCTTTGGCGGCCTGGGTTCGGTTATCGGGCATGGATCTACACCACTCGTTGGTGGCCATGCTGTGGCGGCAACCCATGTAAAAAATAAAGGAAGATTGGCAGAGATGTTAGCTCAGGGCGAATCTTCCTCAAAGCAAAAAGAGGAAGATTGGCAACAGATGATAGCTCAAGGCGAATCTTCCTCAGCCAAAAAAAAAAGCAATCACCAGTTACAAAAGATATTTCAGTATGCATGTCAAAAATAGCAAAGCAAGATTATTTTGCATGCTAATAGCTAAATACATGGGGCAATGGAAAAAGTTATTTGTGAACAATCTGTTCTATCATTTCCCTATCTTTTCAACCATTAATTAGTAAATGTTTAACTAACTGCTTTGGTCCTAGGAATGTTTCTCTGCAGTGTCCCTACCCATATCTTAGCTCAGTCTGAGTCAAGTAAACTCTCCTAAAATGCATACTCCATCACTTTGCAAAAGTAAATAGATTTTACATTGCTTTTCTGCAAAGTTGCTATTCCCAAATATGGAGCAACTTTCAGAATTGAATGTTCTGTGCCGACCCAGATGAAGTCCCAGAAAAGCTGCAGAGCTGTGGGTTTACCTCCTATGAATGATTAAGCTGCAAATAGAGGGCAGCTGCATCAACATGTGGCCCCAAAAGACTTCCTTCTATCTTTGAATATTCTTTGTAGAAAACGGCAAGCTAGGTTATGGCTCAGCCAACATTAATAGTCAGGAAGCTTGGTCTGTAAAATGTCCTTTAGACAAAACCAGCAGAATAAGGGAGCAAAACCCAAGGCAATGAAGGGCAGAACCATCTGGGCTTTAGAGACCACCACCCCTCATCACATGCCCAATTATATCCCTTGCTTTGTAATTTGGTAGGCCGTGTGTGATGTAATTTTTTAGGCATACACGTGATGTCTTCCACTCCAAGAAATCTCTCCCACCTCACACATCTCTCTTGACCCTTTTAGGCTATATACCATAATTGGTTGTGGACATGGTCTCTACTCTTGCTAAGCTACATGAGTCTTGAACTCACTGTGGGCCCACAGAACCACACATGGGCACTCTATACAGAGTCAGAACACTGCAAAATTCTAGTGAATCAATTAAAATGGCCTATCATCTGATCCTTAAAAAGTCATCATACTAGCATCTGAAGGACACCCAAAGGAAAGGGAAGTCATACTTACTCTGGTGCAACAAATCCATGTTGTGGTGTTACTGTAAGACAATGTGCCGGCCAGTACAGCTCATATTTCAGTAACCTAACAGAATTATTTAAAATCTGGAAACGTCCAGTTTTTGCCAGATCGCCTATTATGTCAGATAAATAAAATGTTACTTATCTTACATTTAGTGTCAGTGAAAAAGACAAATGTTAATAAATAATAAAAATGAACCCTAAATAAATACACTAGTATACCAACTTATTTCACTATCTCAACTGCCCATTTACAGGAATTTCAAATCCTTGGTAAAGCAGATCATTTGTTTACTCTTGGAAACTACAAAGATACTGAACAAAGTACAATACTGAACAAATTTAGAGAAAAAGAGAAAAACTGGAAATTGCTACTATCTGGTCTTATCGTAGGCACACACATAGGTACCAGATTTGCTCTTGCTCTGAAACATCTATATCAATGTTAAGGGTAAAAAAGGCCAAGTGCCAAATGAGTTCTTTGGGACAGGGGATGTGGTACAAGGAAGGGCCCATGGATGGGTGGCTCTGCGATTCAGGGAACTAGGAGCATGGCCTTAGGGCCATGGCCCTGTGTCAGGATGATGCTCTTGTTGAGTCTGAGTTAGGTCTCTAGTAGATGAGAGGAGGACCTGCACAAGCTATTAGTCACGTTTGCAAAAACTCCACGTATATATCCTAGATAAGTCACAGCTACAGAGAAGGTACAGCCCTGGGTTCCAGACTGCATTCCTGCCATGTCATTGTTGACATACTCACAAGGAGAAGGGGCTACCAAAATCAAGTGTTCAGGTTGGACGGTCCACATTTCTTCAGTGGATGATTTATCTTGAGGTGGGCGAACAGCTTGTGAAAGAAGTGGAGAACCCTGAGGACCTTTAACTGGTAAAACATCCAAAGAAACATTGCCACTGTGTTTCCCAGAACTATCAGATTCACTACAGAGAGAGAGAAGAAATTAAAAATGATAAAAAGCCAGATTGTATCACATTTTTATATTAATTCTTCATGAATCTAAACACATTTAGATAAAACTAAAAATGTATTATATACTTTGTATTGTTCAACAGATAAAAATCCTTCACATTGTGTAGTCAAAGTAATGTATGAAAAATAAAGTATAGGGGGCTGGCCTGGTGGCATAGTGATCAAGTTCGTATGCTCCACTCCGGCGGCCCAGGGATCACAGGTTCGAATCTCAGGGGGGGACCAACACACCGCTCATCAAGCCATGCTGCTGTGGCGGCATCCCACGGACAAAATAGAGGAAGATGGGCATACATGTTAGCTCAGGGCAAATCTTCCTCAGCAAAAAGAGGAGGATTGGCAACAGATGTTAGCTCAGGGCTGATCTTCCTCACCAAATAAAAAAAAACTAAAAATACAGTATAGGTCAAATATTATTATACTAATCTTTAATTAGAATACTCAAATGATATAATTTCTTTCCTGCCTTGATTTCTGCATGCCATCTGAGGAGGTCTCTTAAAAGATTTACTAGAAAACTACCCATTATTAAGAATTAAAAGAAAAAAAGGATGCATCTATACATCCATTAATGTATCTATAACTTAATGTATCTATAACTGCACAGTAACTGGTTTCATAATGCTAACACCAAAAAACTTCAAAACAAGAAAGTCTCCTGAGCAATATAGTATGGTAAGAAATGCTAATAAAGTTTAAGAAGATTTTTATTAAGTGTTGAAACAATGTTTTCCAATAAGCCTTAAATTACAAAAAATAGTAATTCAAATAAATTTTGTGATCACAAAAATACATGACTTAACTGAAGTTCAATTGTGCAGTGCCCAAGTTCTCCTACCATACAGTGGAGCTACATCTTTATTTCAAGTCGACTTTTCAAATCAGACCTCTACTGCCCCAGGGAAATAATGGTGGCATCAGCCAAAAGTTAGAAACAATTTTTAAAAAGTTGATTCTTGGCTTTTTAGCTTCCTAAGAACCAGTTCCTCACAATTTAAGTGATTTTCAGGATAATTTTAAATATATGCAACTACTATCTTTAATTCTTTCTCTGAGAGAGTATCTTAGAAAAAAATTAACACTGAAAGTATAGGGAAAAGAAAGCAAGCTCGCATGAGTTGGAGGCACTGGGTGACAGGTGGGTGTGAGTCATCAGTGAGCTCTCAGTTGGTGGCACTAGGACTTGAAAGGAACTCTCAGCCAGTATGAATGGGCATCACTAGGCTCAGGGAGACAGCCCACATGATGAGAAGATTGGTTAAAAACAGGGGGATTGAGTAAAATGTAAATATATTGAGGATAATGGCACCAGAATTCTCAGTATTAGAGAAAAAAGGTACAATTATGAAAATGAAGAAAGGAATACACTGTGTTGTGTCAGATTAGAATTAGAGGTATCAGTGTAAACTCATGGTTTTAACATATTTATAGACAGACATTGATACATACAGACTTATATATAAATGCATATAGTTCCTAGCTCTTTCCACTGAAGAGGGCTAGAAGTAATGACACCTCAAAAGCATTAGCACATGTACTATCCATATCCTGGTTTCTAATACCATTCTCTACTAAAAGGAACCAGGACTTCTAAGAGAAGTCCCCACTATTCTAGGGCTGGGAAAGAGAGAGTATAAGATGAGCTGAGAATATCCTATTGTGCCAATGAATAAGAAAGTGCCTGAAGAATGAAGTGGGCACATTAAAAGGATCACGGAGCCAGATTAAGGGACCAAATAATGACAGTAAAGGATCAATACTGAATCCACAACCCCACCCTAATATAAGTGAATAAGTAACATAAAGGAGGGAAAAGTAAATCTCTTCTTCATAATGGAAAGACAATAAATGCAGAAAAGAAGTCGGAATTAGAAAATCACCATTTGGTAAACAAGATAGTAATAATATGATTCAGGCAACAGTCATCACAGGTTGCTAAAAGTTCGATGGGGAACAAGATAACTCATCATCTCCAAGTGTCTTCCTACAAGATATTTCTTAATTAATTTTACAGTGGAGAAACCTGGCAGACACCATTTTAACTAAGTGATAAAAATATTTCTAGTAATGGGACAAATCAGCATTGTTTAGCACTGGAAAAGATGCACTGAGAAAACAAACAGCATCATTTCTGTGGTGTTCGGAATCTGCAAACTGAAATTGAGGAATATTTTACAAAGTAACTGGCCTGTACTCCACAAAACATCAAGGTCATTGGTAAGAAAAGGGTTAGCAGCTGGCCTGCAGCCTATTTTCTCCTTTTTACCAGGGAATACCCAGGAAAAAAAAGAAAGATGACTTAGTCATATCCCCTTGTAATCTTGCTAATGACATCTCCCAGCAAACACGCAGATAATGTCCTTATCTACAGAATGCTTTTAACACGATGTTCCTGGTCTAGAATTGTTTATGGTGAAGAAACTGAAATTTATGAATTTATATGGCAGTTGTTTGAAAAAATATCACATCAGTTATGTAATTATGAAAATATAAAATAGAGAGCTTTCATGATCAAAATAGTGCCCCCTTTTGTGTAAGCAATATATACACGCACAACTTAGGGACTGTATTAAATCTGAGCCAGAGTGGAATATTAATGTCACAAAAAGGACCTAGAAAGCACCATTAGCAATCCTGGATTTCTGCATGTCCCACCTAAAATTAACTAGTAAAGCTTAATTCAGGCTAATGTCTTTGATTCTGTGGATCGGAATTGATAATCCAACCCTTCATGTTATCTCAGTCATGAAAGATAAGACCAAGGAACTGTTCTATACTGAATGAGACTAGAGACAAGCTGACTAAATGAAATGTGTGATCTTAAATTAGATTCTGGACCAAAAAGGAAGGGGGAAGAGGAAGTACCTTATTTGTTGGATTTAACTATAAAGGACATTATTGGGGAACTGGGGAAATCTGAATGGAATCTGTGGACTAGATGGTAGTGCTGTATCAATATTAATATCCTAATTTTGATGGGTTTGCCATGGTTATGAAGTGAGCATCTGTGTTTTTAGGAAACTTAGGGCTAGTTGGTTATCATGCCTGCAACTTACTCGTAAATGTTCAGAATAAAATTATATATACACAAAGAGTGATAAGGTAAATGTAGTAAAGTGTTAACAACTAGGATTCTCAGTGCAGGTAGCAGATAGGAGTTCTCTGTACTATTTTTTAACCTTTCCGTAAATTTGAAATTATTTCTACTTAAACTAAAAATTAAAGGCGAAACAAACATCTTGAGACAAAAAATAAACTACAGGGAAAAGATTAGCTCTACTGTGAATCAAATAATCTTGAAATCTAGTGAAAGATGTTTTGTTTGTTTTACCTTTTAGATTCTACGTTAGCTTCGAAAGAAGGCTGAAGAAATTCTCTGCTAGAAATGGAATCTCTGAATTCTCCAATTACTGAAAGTATAATTTTACGCATGTTTCCATAAAAGAGCTGAACATCATTAGGCCGTTGGGGAAGATCGTACACTGAAAATGAAAATAATGTTTGAAATACAAGAATTTTCACATAATCGCACCACAAAATAACAGATACATTATATTTACAGCCACAGAATATTATTTTCTTAGGTTGGGGTAGGTGACATTTTGATTTTTAATACTATTGATTATAGGCAGCTCAGCATCAATGACTGGCAGCTCAGACTCTGGCCTTGGATTTGAACTACAACCTTGCCAATCATTAGCTCTGTGACCTTTAACAACTTAACCTCTCTAAGCTTTAGCCTTCTCAAGTATAATAAGGAGTAACAATCTATCTCAGGGGTTGTTGTGAGCATTGAAATAAGAATAAAATAAGAATTATCTATCTATCTATCTATCTACCTACCTACCTACCTACCTACCTTCCTACCTACCTACCTACCTATTTATTTATTTATTTGAGGAAGACTAGCCTTGAGCTAACACCCATTGCCAATCCTTCTCTCTCTCTTTTTTTTGCTGAGGAAGACTGGCCCTGGGCTAACATCCATGCCCATCTTCCTCTACTTTATATGGGACACTGCCACAGCATGGCTGACAAGTGAAATCCCAGGCTGCCGAAGTGGAGCACATGAACTTAACTGCTACACCACTGGGCCAGCCCCCAAAATAAGAATGTTTTTAAAGACACATGTGGCAACAAACATTTACATAAAGCTTACTGTGGGGCAGGCACTGTTCTACCCCTTTGTATATATTAACCTAGTTAGTTTTCACAACAACTCTTTGAGGAAGGTATTATTATTTCCACTTCAAAGATGAGGAATCAGAAGCACAAAGAGGTTAAAAGTACACAATTTATAAGTGGCAGTCTCACAGATATTTAACTTAAGCAAATCTAGAAACCAGGCAATATTAATATAACTAAATACTGCAAATTAATAAAATAGGGCTGGAGTTGAACATCTTGAGATTAGTCCACCTGAATTCATATATACGAGAAATTTTATAGAATACGGTTGTATTCTACATATAAATTAGATATTAAGAATTTTTTTTTAAAAAATGGAAATTTTAAAAGAACACAGTAAGTATAAATTGAAATTTATAATAACCAAGACATCTGACTATAAAAATTTAAATCAACTGTAAAAATATTTGCCACTAATTACACATTTTGCAAAAGTGAGATTACAAATACTTGTAATAGTAATATGCTCAAACAAATGCTATTCAAAATAATCATGTAAAAAGTTCAATTGCAACATTCTCATAGGTGATCTACTATATTAATGAACACAAAACAAAGTGGCATTGTTTCCTCCCTTCATCTGGATGATAAACATACCACCTCAAGGAATCCAGTATTCCTTGAGATGGCATCTAAAGTCCCAAAGACCCACCTGAAGCCTCGACTCAGTCCCATCTCAGATGGGTGACTTCACCAGGTCACTTGAGCTCTTGGTTGGCTTTGTCAACGTGACTCTTAATATAACACATTTCTTGAATTTTTGTACATGCAGCTATCTCTCCCTGGAACATCCTTCCCCATTTTGGTCCCTATCTTCACCTTGTCAACTCTTCCTTGTTCTTCAAGATACCTCAAGAGTCACCTCATTCTAAGTGGGGTACCATTTCTCTGTGCTCTCCCAAATTCCTAAACACAGCTCTATCATAGCACTTTTCATACTGTACTTTAATCATCTGCCTTCCCCTCAGTCTGTAAACCCCTAAACGGCAAGGACTGCATCTTTCACCTCTACAGGCCAGCACCCTCTACTCTCAAACACCTACATTCAATCAATGAATGAAACATTGCTGAATCATGAAACTGTGCCAAGTTCTGAACCACTACAAACTCACACCACTTAATTTTAATCACAGTCTTCACTATTGTTGCAATATGTTACTAAGTGTTTGTGTTCCATCTACATAGCATAGCTCAGTGTAACCCTTTTATTGGGAGTCTTTCTTATGAGGAAGCGATAAGGAAGGTGAAGCTCAGAGGAGATGAAGTGGCAGAGATGGGTCTTGAATTGAGCTTCAACTCCAAATCCAAGGTTCTTTCCATACTCTGCTCCCTTAACACATTGTTGACAAGATCCATTTCAAATCTTTTCATTATTTTTAACTAATCCACTTCTGCCTTCCCTTTGAGCAGATGATCTAGATTCCTAATTACTGAAAAGATCACAGACTACTCTACATCACCTCTACATATGCATAAATATCCTTTTCCTTTACCATTTCATATTTCAGAAGCAATATATATTTCATCATTAAAAAACTAGAAAACAAAAATAGGGGGGAAAAACACTACCACCTGAAATTCTACCACCAGAACATAACCATTGTTAATATTTTGGTGTGTATACTCCTGCTATTTTACCTATGTAGCTACAGATAGACATATTATTTTTACTAAAATGAGATCTCACTATGCAAATTTTAAAAATAATTTTTCTTAATCAGTGAAGAGCTTTCCACATCATTTAATATAGAATATAATTGTTTTAATAGCTTCAACATGTTCTATTGCATAATCAAACAATCCTCTATTCTTGGGCATTTAGGTTACTTCTAACTTCTTGCTACTATAAACAATACTATGGTAAAAATCTGTACATTTTTATATAATTTGTATGTCTCAATATATATCTTTTGTATCAGTAATAAACACCAATAAATACTTGAACTGTTTAGCTCAAATAGGGCTAAACATCTAGGTTAGAGTCACTCCACCACTGTCTATTTTGGATTGTTTTTTCTGCCACCATCACATCCTTCATGAATTGTACAGTAGGCACAATAGCACAGAAATCTTAAAATGAGTGTAAGTTCACAATCATTCAATCTTAAATAGTAATTAATTTGAGTTTAATAATGACCATTTTCCTCTTCCTGCTTACAAGTCTACCCATAGAATAGGTCCAACAATATGTTAATTATATCTAACATTTACATAGTAAAGCTCTCTCATTTTACCTTCACAACAATTTTGTATGGATGAGAAGTTAGATATTATTATTATTCTCATTTTACAGATAACCACATTGGATTTTAGTGATGTATTTACTCAAAGTCATATAGCAGAACTGTGGCTCAAACTCAGCCTGATGCCATATCTAAACTCACACTCTTCCCCCTTATATCAATCACCGGACCTAGATAATATTACAAATGACCCAAAAGATTTAAGACATGTTGAAATTCTTACCTTCAGTGACTAATAGCTCATCTTGAAACGCTTCAGCAAAATCAATGTTCTGCAGCACACTATGTCGTGGAAGTATCTGTTCTATAATCCCTGATTTATGCAACAGGGCTCTGCCAGTAGAGATTTTTATTCAAAATTTACATATAAAATCACCTTAATTAGATTTTCATTAGTGTATTTGGCAAATCCCACTAACAGCATGATACATTAGCACATAGATCTCATGTCTTAAATCCTAATATAAGTAATTTTAAAAAGAAAACCTGTTTTGGAAGTTCCCTTAAAAGTTATATATGGTAGTACAATCATCAGTTTCAGTTAAATATTAACATCAAAACAAGAACTCCCTAATATAAGAGTAGAAAGAAGAGTAAAATTAGATTCTTTTCAGGTATTATATTTTCACTATTCATGATAATTTGGTCATAATCAGAAATTTGGCTCAGAAAAAAAATTATGCTAAGAAAATGATACAACTAAGACATCAGAGGGATGTATTATTTAAATTACTATGTTACTATGTTTATCTGGCCTCTTCTAGAGAATCTTTGAGGTGAGAGAATTGAAATGTAAATTTCTCTGTAATACTCTGTTCACAAACAAAAGAAATCTCATTGCTGTAAATCTGTGACAAAGAGGGAGTTCTAAAACAATATAGTAATCTAATTTCTCCAAATGTCAGTTTCTACTTCTAAAAGACTTAACTGAGAAACAAAGCCAGGTTCAAAGTTGAGCTTTTCACATTGGGTCTGTTCTAACATCATGTAGCAATTTACCACTCTCTCTTTTTAAACATGCCAATAATCCTCAACAGATTAAAAATAAAACAAAACAATTTCCTAAATTATGTGTCAGAATAAAACAAAGCAGAGCACAAAGGGTTGGAAGAAGGAAAGACTGGTATATGCATATGCCCCTCCTCTACTGGGATTTAATGATCTCCCACTAACAGATGAAACATAGTGAGCTTCACTTATTTTATATTCAGGTCCTCTAGGCTAGGAAACAAAATTTTATAACACAAGAACTCTGAATTCAACATACAAGAATGTTACCTATATTTAAATTTCAACTAGATCTAAATATCTAAATTGGACATTTCAGCATATTAAACTAGATAAACCAAATTTTCTAGTAGTACATACTTTAAGTAGTTAGCCAAGTTAAACAACCTACACATTTCTAAAACATGACTTGATCTTTTCACGTAATTTACAACATTCCCAGAAATATTCCAAATAAGTCAGGTGTGTTTATACAATATACTCTTTCAGTAGTTCTTAAATCTTTTCTGAAAATGATCTACTGTCATTACGAAGATGCTCCTATTATGAACTCTGAGTCTCCTATCTGCGTAAAAGAGAAGAGGCACAATAGACATGTCTTGAAAAGAAGGCATACTACAAATACAGGAGATGAGTCTCCTACAGGTATTTTTTCCTCACATTATGGTAGCTTATCAGCTACACAAATTTTACCAAGATTTTTCATCTTCCAGTTCACTAATAAGTAGTGAAACATATTCCATACATTTCAAATCCCAAACCATTTTTTAAGACTTCATTATTTCTACTGAATAGTTCCCAACATTGTCTAGGATAAGTAACCTACCTTCGATACTGCTGTCTTGAAATTTCATCACCACTAAAGAAGTATATAGTTGATAGTTCTGTTGTAGTTTTATAATTGCTTTCTCTGTCTGATGGATTATATATTATAGTAACATCCTGATGCCAAGAAAAAGAATCAGGAATGAATATTAAATATTTTTCTTAAGTCATTTCATTCTGAATAAGCTGTCATATGAGCCTAAACAATCAAAACAGACATGAATGCAAAAGTATAGCATTTCGAAGAATATCAAATAAGTACTTTTATTCCTATATTACATTCAAATATTATTTTAGTTTTTAGCCATAAAATAATTATTAATTTAAGAAAAACATGAGTTCATATTTTTAATGCAGAGACTTTTATACTTACTTCTTGTGTTTTTTCCTTGAGCACAAATTTATCTGGAAAAATCCTTAATACTTTAGGATCCAGCAAAACTTTTTTCTGAGAATCCTTAAAACCTATTGCTTTAACAAAAGCTGCCCGAGAGCCAGTGTTACGAACAGAAAAAACAATTCTACTTTCTTTGCCAGGTAGTAAGTCATTCACTGTTACCATGTAACTGTCAGATAATTTTTTAACATTTTCCAAAATAAGATTACTTGTTCCTCCATATCCAGACAAAGGTATCTAAAAGCAAAGAATATATACATCCAAAATTATTTCTATGTAAGCAGAAAGCAGAAGATTAAATTATAGTCAGAGAAAAAAATACATACAGATTTAATATAATTAAAATTATTATTCATTGTTACTTTGGCTAGTAGTTACCCCACTTCCAGTCCAGCATTATATTAAAAACTTTGTCTTGAGAGAAAAATAAATCAGAGAGCTGCAAAATTAATTATTTTCCAATATGCTAAGAATAATTATTTCATTGTTATAAAAGCCAAGCTTAGATTATAAAGAAATAAAAAGATTAGTACTGTATAGATATGCTTGCTTAAGAAGTAATTAGGGTGAAATTTACTGATGTTTGTAATATACTTTGAAATGCATAAAAAATAGATGAATTGATGGATGGTTAGATACGTGATGAAAGAAATATAGCAAAACCTTAATTGTAGAATCTAAGTGGCAGGGTATGTGAGTGTTCATTGCATAATTCTTTCAACTTCTCAGTAATTCTGAATTTTTGAAATAAAATGTTTTTGGGGAAATAATCTATTGTCTTATAATCCTGTTAGTTTTTGATCTAGCAGAGTCAGAGAGAAGCGTGCCAAAGGGAAGAAAAGCATGCCAAATAGACACCAAGAACTCAAACAACTATCAGAGGACAGACACCCTGGCAGCGGGGCCACAGACTAAAGACAGGTTTTAGGTGCTGACTGATGCTGTCCCTGAGCCAGGCTGCTTCCACAGGGCTCAGTGCTACTAGGAAACAAGGATTCACAGAATAAACTCTATAATTAAGAATGGAGGAAAATAGGTACCCTGTTAGAAAAAAAACTTTTCATACCCTTTAAAATGTACTCCTTTAAAAATGATCTTTCATTCCTAATTATTAAAGTAAGTTCCAAAGAATCCCTTGCAAACTTCAGAACATCAATAGCTTATTCTGAGTGATATTATGCACTTAATCAAAATAACATTTTGAAAAATTAAATTTAGGCTCCTCATAAATTAGTATTGGCTTGCTAAAATTAATAGCATTGTAAAGGGCTTCAGATCTGAAGTTCCTATAAATCCCACCTCATTCAGAGTGAGCTCTGGTAGTTTCAGGAGCCAAAAGTGTTTCTAATTTTTCTTTCCCCACAGAAACTTGCAAATAAATTTTACGAATGAAACTAGAAAATAATAATGAAAAAGTTAGGTTTTGAAAACATTCAATATAAGCATTCTTCCTGTATTTTCACAGTGTAAGAAATCACAAATAACTACTGAGTAAAAGGTTAAGAAAAACAGTGCTTAAATAAAACAAAATCTGACTAATGCTAACTAATTCAAAGATTCAACAGGAAAAACTATGGCTCTAGGGCAGGGTTTCTTAACCTTGGCACTATGGACATTTTGAGCTGGATTATTCATTGTGGTAGGGGCCATCCTGTGCACTGCAGGATGTTTAGCTGCATCCCTGGCCTCTACCCACTTGATGCCAGTAGCACCCTTTTCCCACTCCCAGTTATGACAACCAAAAATGTCTCTGGAAATTGCCAAATGTCCCCTGGAGCATAAAACAGCCTGTGGTTGAGAATCACTGCTCTATAGGACTAGAAAACAGAGAGCTAGTATGAACACCTAGAGCCTGGACAGTAGATAATCGTGGGCTCTGCAGTCAAGTAGCCTGAATTTGAACCCGTCCTGGATCACTTACTGGCGTGTAAGATGCATGACCATGCATGAGATATCTCTCTAGGCCTCAATTTCCACATGTGTAGAATGGAGATGGTGGTGTGATCTCAGACAATTGTTTTGAAGATAAAAAGGTGATCCATGTAGTGATTAAGAGTAGTGCCTGGCATATACTCACAGCATGCAATAAATATATTTTTATTGTAGTCCCATCATGCTTTACAATATACAAAGCAAAGATAATTTCATTTGTTCCCCAGAACCAAACCAGGAAGTTGGGGTGGTAATTAGCTGCATTTCAGATAAAGGAGTGAAGCAGGAGCAAGTGAAGTGACTGATCCAGGGTGAGTCTAAGGCATAGAGGCCCAGATTCTCTCATCCCTAGAGTAAAGTGCGCTTCCACCACTGTACCAGGCTACTTATCTCCACAAAGATACCTTAGTGTTAATAGTCTTAAGTCTTCTTGTGAGATAAAAGCCATATTCATCTGTGCACTTCAGGTCCCTGTTCAACCCACTTCTGAGAGAGGACAGGTGGCATCTACCTAAGTAAGAATTGCCACTAGAATCCTGATATGTCTTAAGAACACATCAACCCAAACTTCTCTTTGGTTGACTGTCAAATCAAATGGTTCTGCCCTAAACCACCAGGGAATTATTACTTCTCCAGAAATTCTTGCTTAAGAATAACCTCAAAATCTTGGCTAGTAAACCTGAAACTAATCAAAATATATTCAGGATAGTCTGAAAGATATAGCCCATTTATTTAGTCCTCTCCACAAACCACTTGATCCTTACATGAAACCAGATCAATAGCGTATGTAGTACTTTGGCATTGTGTCCTGGGGTCACATTTAAGGATGTTAGTTCTAAAAATGACCACTTACAACTTTAAACAATTTTGCCCACCATAGCTCAGGCGGCCAACTAAAGAGCTCCTCAGAGAATATGTCAAGCTCCAGCATCAAAAAAACCTAAATTTGCCATAAATATCTTTTTAAAAAAAAAAAAAGCTTCTAGGTATTGTTAACCTTGACACAGGAAATGAACCAAAATTTTAGTGCCAGCCCCACTGCCAAATAACTGTGCAATTTTAAGGCATACACTTTTATGGAGCTTGAGTTTCTTTTGACTACCTTGTCCTCTTTTCCTTTTCTCAATGATTTATCACCTTTATCGCTTAGTGCTCTGAACGTATCTACAGAAATGACTTGAAATCCTTTTTAAAAATTATGCTGGGAAGAAATAAAATATAAAAACTCCTGTCTATGTATCCCTATATCTGGAAGAGAGTCTACTAAATGGTGTCAATAGATATTTTGCTGAATTAAAAAAGTAAAATTTATTTGGAAAGTCAACATCGTAAACATTTCAATCTAGATTTACCAAAAAATGTGTTCCTGAAAAGTTGGGTACATTTCAAAATTCTCAAAATGAAATGAAACTTTTTAAAAACATTAGAAGAGATTGTAAGTTATAGGAACACTATGGTGGCTATTTTTATAACTCGATAGTTCTACAAAGTACATAATTACTCTCTAACTTGTCTGTAAATCTAAGCAATTACATGTTTTGACTTATAAAGAGCAGAATATATATATAATTAACCAAAATTAAGCTAATAGTTTATCATAAACTCCATGGGAGGAAAAAACCCAATAACATTATCTTACCGTGAACTTAATGCCTGGTTGTGATCGAATTCCAAGTTGTTTAATTTCTAGTTTAGACAACATACAAGATAATCGAGTAGGTGCAAATAATATAGAGATGTTAATATCTTCTTTTGGACGAATTCTGATCTCACAGTTACTGGTCAATCGCTCTTCTGTACCAAAAGTGTGCTGAAGCTACAATTTAAAAACAATCATTGCATAAAACAAAGCAGTAGCACAAATAACAATTAACATAAACTCTTCAAAGATGAATAACACAAAACGGTCTGCATATGTGAGTGTTCTGCATCCAGATGGAACACAAAACCATGCACTCTACAAACCTGAAAGCAGTCCTGATCTTGTCCTCTAATAAGCAGTCGTAAATGTTGGGTTGTAGACGTAGAATCATTTCTTAAAGCTAGTTTCTGAAGCCTAAAAACAATTACACATTTTAAATGTGGTTTTCCTCTATGGATATTGCTACAAGTATAAAAACAAAGCCAATTAAAACCAACTGCAATGTTTACAGATGGACTGATTGCACATGCCATTTCAGCAGCCTGGAATTCTCTCCAAAGTCCTAGAAGTCTACATTTCTGAAAACATATGCTCAAGATTCACAGTTTCAGAGAAGCTTTTTGGTTTAATCTCTCTCCTACCATAGCTCGTTAGCTGCCCTTATTATTTATACTATATGTATAGGTATTATCTGTCTTATAAAACAATCAATGAAAATCCAGATTAACAAATTCATTAAGTCATTAAGTCAATACCATGGTTAGCTCAAACACCTAGCTTTCATGGAAACAAGGGGTGCTAGGCACATTGCCCAGATTTTTCACTCTAAGAGACTCATTTGAAAGAAAGCAGGAGTAGCCATACTTATATCAGACAAAGTAGACTTCAAGATAAAAAAGGTAATGAGAGACAAAGAAGGGCAATATATAATGAAAAAAGGGATACTTCACCAAGAAGACATAACACTTATAAATATCTATGCACCCAACACAGGAGCACCAAAGTACATAAAACAACTGCTAAAAAACCTTAAAGGAGATATTAACAATAACACAATAATAGTAGGGGATCTTAACACCCCCCTTACATCAATAGATAGATCATCCAGACAAAAAGTCAATAAGGAAATAATGGACTTAAACGAGAAACTAGACGCAATGGATTTAATAGATATATACAGAGCACTCCACCCAAAAAAAGCAGAGTACACATTCTTCTCAAGTGCACATGGAACATTCTCAAGGATAGACCATATATTAGGAAACAAGGCAAACCTCTATAAATTTAAGAAGATTGAAATCATTACAAGCATCTTTTCTGATCATAATGCTGTGAAACTAGAAATCAACTGCAAGGAAAAAACTAGGAAAGGGACAAAGATGTGGAGACTAAACAACATGCTACTGAACAACCAATGGGTCCTTGATGAAATTAAAGGAGAAATCAAAAGCTATCTGGAGACAAATGAAAAGGAAAATACACCATACCAACTCATATGGGATGCAGCAAAAGCAGTCCTGAGAGGGAAATTCATAGCAATACAAGCTCACCTTAACAAACAAGAAAAATCCCAAATAAATAACCTTAAATTGCACCTAACAGAATTGGAAAAAGAAGAACAGACAAAGCCCCGAATCAGCAGAAGGAGGGAAATAATAAAAATCAGAGCAGAAATAAATGAAATTGAAACCAAAAAAACAGTAGAAAGGATCAATGAAACAAAGAGCTGGTTCTTTGAGAAGATAAATAAAATTGACAACCCCTTAGCCAGACTCACTAAGAAAAAAAGGGAGAAGACTCAAATAAATAAAATTAGAAATGAAAGAGGAGAAATTACAACAGACACCACAGAAATACAAGGGATTATTAGGGAATACTATGAAAAACTTTACGCCAACAAATTGGACAACCTAGAGGAAATGGACAAATTCTTGGACGCGTACAACCTCCCAAAACTGAATCAAGAAGAAATAGACAATCTGAACAGACCAATCACAAGTAAAGAGATTGAAACAGTAATCAAAAACCTCCCCAAAAATAAAAGCCCAGGACCAGATGGCTTCCCTGGAGAGTTTTATCAAACATTCAAAGAAGATTTAGCACCTATCCTTCTCAAACTATTCCAAAAAATAGAGGAAGATGGAATACTTCCCAACACATTCTATGAGGCCAACATCATGCTGATACCAAAGCCAGACAAGGACAATACAAAGAAGGAAAACTACAGGCCAATATCACTGATGAACATAGAGGCAAAAATCCTCAACAAAATATTGGCAAACCGAATACAGCAATACATCAAAAAGATCATACACCACAATCAAGTGGAATTTATACCAGGGACACAGGGATGGTTCAACATCCACAAATCAATCAACGTGACACACCACATTAACAAAATGAAGAATAAAAACCACATGATCATCTCAATCGATGCAGAAAGGCATTCGACAAGATCCAGCATCCATTTATGATAAAAACTCTCAACAAAATGGGTATAGAAGGAAAGTACCTCAACATAATAAGGGCCATATATGACAAACCTACAGCAAACATCCTACTCAACGGGGAAAAACTGAAAGCCATTCCTTTGAGGACAGGAACAACACAAAGGTGCCCACTCTCACCGCTCTGATTCAACATAGTACTGGAAGTTCTGGCCAGAGCAATTAGGCAAGAAAAAGGAATAAAAGGACTCCAAATAGGCAATGAAGAAGTGAAACTCTCACTATTTGCAGACGACATGATCCTATACATAGAAAACCCAAAAAATTCCATCAGAAAACTACTAGAAACAATCAACAACTACAGTAAAGTGGCAGGGTATAAAATCAACTTACAAAAATCAATTGCATTCCTATACACTAACGATGAAACAACAGAAAGAGAACTCAAAAAGACAATCCCATTTACAATTGCAACAAAGAGAATAAAATATCTGGGAATAAATTTAACCAAGGAGATGAAAGACCTATACAATGAAAACTATAAGACACTATTGAAAGAAATCGAGGACATAAAGAAATGGAAAAATATTCCATGCACATGGATTGGAAGAATAAATATAGTTAAAATGTCCATTCTACCTAAAGCAATCTACAGATTCAGTGCAATCCCAATCAGAATCCCAATGTCATTCTTCACGGTAATAGAACAAAAACTACTGAAATTCGTATGGGGCAACAAAAGAGCCTGAATAGCTAAAGCAATTCTGAAAAAAAAGAACAAAGCTGGAGGCATCATAATCCCTGATTTCAAAATATACTATAAAGCTACAGTAATCAAAACAGCATGGTACTGGTACAAGAATAGACACACAGGTCAATGGAACAGAATTGAAAGCCCAGAAATAAAACCACACACCTATGGACAGCTAATCTTCGACAAAGGAGCAAAGAACATACAGTGGAGAGAGGGAAGTCTCTTCAATAAATGGTGCTGGGAAAATTGGACAGCAACATGCAAAAGAATGAAAGTAGACCATCTCCTATCGCCATATACAAAAATCAATTCAAAATGGATCAAAGACCTGAAAGTGAGACCTGAAACTATAAAACTCCTGGAAGAAAATATAGGCAGTACACTAATTGAGATTGGACATAAAGGGATCCTTTCAGATTCCACGTCTACCCAGACAAGAGAAACAAAAGAAAAAATAAACAAGTGGGACCTCATCAGACTAAAGAGCTTCTACAAGGCAAATGAAACCAGGATCAAAATGAATAAACAACCCACCAGCTGGGAGAAAATATTTGCAAATTGTTTGTCTGACAAGGGATTAATCTCAGTAATATATAAAGATCTCATACAACTGAGCAACAAAAAAACAAACAACCCGATCAAAAAATGGGCAGAGGATATGAACAGACTTTTTTCCAAGGAAGAGATACAGATGGCCAATAGACACATGAAAAGATGTTCAACATCACTAATCATCAGGGAAATGCAAATCAAAACTACACTGAGATATCACCTTACACCCGTTAGAATGGCTATAATCACAAAGACAAATAACAACAAATGCTGGAGAGGTTGTGGAGAAACGGGGACCCTCACTCACTGCTGGTGGGAATGCAAACTGGTGCAGCCTCTATGGAAAACAGTATGGAGAGTCCTCAAAAAATTAAAAATAGAAATACCGTATGATCCAGCAATACCACTCTTGGGCATCTACCCAATGGACGTGAAATCAACCATCACAAGAGGCGTATGCACCCCTATGTTCATTGCAGCATTATTCACTATAGCCAAGAAGTGGAAGCAACCCAAGTGTCCCTCAACTGATGATTGGTTAAAGAAGATGTGGTATATACATACAATGGAATACTACTCAGCCATAAGAAAAGACACAATTGTCCCATTTGCAACAACATGGAAGGACCTAGAGGGTATTATGTTAAGTGAAATAAGCCAGAGAGAGAAGGACAGACACTTCATGAACTCACTCATATATGGAATATAAGTGAACACACGGACAGAGAGAACTGATTGGTGGTTACCAAGGGGAAGGGGGGTGGGGGGGCACAAGGGGTGAAGGGTTACATCCACAAGGTGACGGACAAACAAAAACGTACAACTAAAACCCCAGAGTGTTATAAACTAAGACATCAATAAAAAAAAAAAATAAAAAAAATAAAAAATTAAAAAATAAGAGACTCATTTGCACAAAGTAGTCTTTTAAACAGTATATTGAATTAACCTTACTTTTAAAAAGTCACAGTGCAAGTAGAATGGACATATGAATACCAGGTGGCTGTATTCTTCCATCTTCAAAAGTATATGAATCCTCTCTTCATTGGAGAATAGAGAATACAGGAGTAAATCTCTATTTTACTCACATTTTGAAGACTGGCAGTTAAATTATTTAAGCTGTAGTCTACGCCTTGTCCATCTTGTGTTAAAAGGGAAAGGCTGCTGAGCTTAACCTCAGAATAAAATCTAAGACCTTTGGCTAACAGCACACCTGAGAAAAGCCTTCCAGAGGTACACTGACTGGGAAAGACTTAACTGGAAAAAACATCATTTTAAAAAATTTTTATTTTTATTTACTTATTTTTAAAGAAATGTGGTTATTTTCAAGTAGTAGAGTTATCAAGTAAGGTGGGGTTCAGTTTCTAGCTAAATAAACTAAACAAAATAATAACTAAACAAAAAGGGTTTAAAATAAACTAAACAAAATAAAAAGGGTTAACATTTTTAGTATCTAAAGAGTCCAGACAAATTAATAAGAAAAAAATACTAAAATCCTAACCAACAAACAGTCAAAGTATATAAACAGACTTATGAAAGAGAAGCTAGAATGAATGAATAAATATATGAAAAAAAGCAGAACTTTAGAAATCCAAAAATACCAACTTGGAATGAAATACCACTTTGGACCACTTTACCTTTAGAAAACATAATTTTAACTTATTAATTATCATTCCTATCTGCAACTGAAGCAATACCCATTAACTCAATGAGAATATTGTCCTCTAAATTATATATATTAATTTTTCCTCCGTACTCTGGAAGAGGGGCTCACTTTAAATCCCCCTTTTGCAACGAGCACCTACAACAAAGGCAGGGCAGGGAGCAGGTAAGTACTGCATAGGAAGAGCACTGAGTAGGGCATCATCATCTCCCTGCCCCGTTTCTGAGCCCTCTCCTAGCACCCGTCGGGTCACAGCTTCTGTCTGCCTCCTAGGACATTTCACATTAGGAGAGAAAATAGGAAGATTCATTTCTAAGCAGACAGTACACCTCTTTATCATGAACACTGCTGCAACATCTTTACAGAAGAGTAGCAGGAGCTATTTGTGGTGGGAAGAATTATTGTGCCAGGCAGAACACAAAGATGGGAGTGAGGAGAACTAAAGAAACACAAATCCTTAATTTAGCTAGGTGCTGCACTAAATACTTTACATACTTTAACATGTATAATATCTATGTAATTCTTTGGAATTGTTACTTTCACAAGCTCACTTTTAGTCATCATGTGGCGTACCATCAACTGACTAAGGAAGAGTCATTCTTGCTCCTCCTGGCTGAGTTAAGACATCTAACCAACTCCTATAAACAGGGGACATGATAGGCTTTTCAGCTCAATTCCCTGCACTGGCATAGGGCTTCCTCATAAGCTGCTTTTGGAACAAGACAAGGTACAGATAACTACATGGATGGTTAAGCAGACGTATGAACTCTATAAAGTAAGGAGATTCAATTAGATCCTTTTTGCACTGGCAAAACTATGATTTTAAAGAAGTAATTTCTTCACATCTGTAGTAGAGATTCAACCAGAAGTTTCCTATCTCTCAGGTACCATAGCATGTATGGGTAAAACAATTAGGACAAACACAAAAGATGAAATGTATGAAAATATGAAATTTTTTACTCTTGGTAAATATGAAATATTTGAATATGAAATATGAAAGTGTTTACTCTTTCATAAATGAATATGAAATATGAAAGAGTAAACATTCAGGTTTAATAATTTCCTAGGTTATTAATTAGAAGTGTTTACTGATTTGAGATTGGTAAAAAAAGACTTAGATATGTTGCTAAGTTTATGAAGGGAAAAAATATTACTCTACTACATATTATATGCCAGTGAATTTTCTTAACTCAGAGTTATCCATAATGTATAACCAAAGTAAATATAAAAATAAGATGAGAGATATAATTCACATTAAACTAAGACAGAATATATCTGCTCGATTAGATATCCCTCGTACTCTTTATGGTAAGAAGTATTCACCAAATAGTTTGTAACAGAACACAGTCTTTGATTATTTTTTATTCCTACCTTTCCATAGTGCTTTCCAGAGAAGGAACAAGGACACTCTTAATTGCCTAAATTTGGTAATCAGCAGAGAATTCACCTAGGAGCTTAAGAAAATTGAAACCTATTTTTTAATTGCATTTTAAAAAGAGGTGAAAATTTTCATTAAAAATTTTGAATTCATGATAAGAAGATTAAGGAGTATAAGATAGCTTTATCTCAATTCTAAAAACATTAAGATGGTCATAATTGATACAGCGGAGAATAACATTAGGTAATGACAGCAAAATCTTAGCACTCAGATGCTGCTATATGCACACTTACTGTGTTCTACCAAGAGGGACACCTCCCCAAGCCAGAAACTGCTTGTCGGATAAAATCGATGGAATATCTGAGCAGCAAGGTCCAGGCGTCACAAGTTTATTTCCTGAAGAAACTACTTCACCTTTTAACACCACTTCATATTGAGGTCCAAATGGCTGCACAAATATTTTCAAGGTCCTAACAAAGAAAACCATCTAAGTTCCATGTTCAGAATTCAATTATTTTGGCAACTATTTCCTACATGCTTCCTCTGTCCAAGAGACTGAGCTGGGTGTTGAGGATACAATGACACTCCCACCCTTAGAGCTTATATTCCAGAGAATACAGACAAAGAAAGAGACTGTTACAATACTATCCATATGGTGGGAGAGGAGAAGTTCACAGGGCTATAGGAATACTACTGAATACTATTTATGAGGAATTTGGGAAGAGTCGAGAAAAACTTCCCAGATGGAGTTAACCCAGTGAAGCTGAGGGTAAGCATTCCAGGCACAAGTATTCACATTTGCGCAGGCCAGATCTTCTCCAGTCAGGTCACAGTAGCAGACTTGAGCATACTAGGGCATTCCGTACCCCAGGTGGGGGACAGGTCATGTGCGTCTCAGGATAGCGTGCTTCTAAGATAGGTTTATCAAGCAACTTCAAATACTAATGACAATGGTACTCTGACCATTGTGAGGTGATATTCACTTATGACTTGGGTGCCAAAACATCACAGGACTGGAGAAGCGGTGGGGAAAAGTATCTTAAACTAACAACTGACAGGTCAATCAATAGTTTCCTTGGCAAGAAAGAAAAAGTTAATGAGAAACATCAAGATTAACATTTTACTGGGGCCAGCCCAGTGGCACAGCAGTTTAGTGCACACTTTGGCAGCCAAGGGTTCGCGGGTTCGGATCCTGGGCGACAGCCGACACACTGCTTGTCAGCCATGCTATGGCAGCGTCCCATATAAAGTAGAGGAAGACGGGCACGGATGTTAGCCCAGGGCCAGTCTTCCTCAGCAAAAAAGGAGGAGGATTGGCAACGGATGTTAGTTCAGGGCTGAGTTTCCTCACAAAAAAAAAAGAAAAAGATTAACATTTTATCTACTTTTTTCAGAATATACTTGAAAATAGTGATTTCTTAAATTCTAGTCAGCTGGTTTAAAAGGAGATTTTTAGCAAACAAAAAAAGAATACCTGAGGCTAAATGAAAGAGGTTAAACAGAGCTATATCATCTACTAGGTGAGGTAAAACAGGTACTCTATCATCCAGGCTGTGGATTGAAGCACAGCTTAAATAAGTGGCTGTTTTGAGAGATGAGTACAAACTTGTCATTATAAACAATTTTATATTACCTTTCCTCACAGGCTTTGAGACCCTGTGGAGTAAATGAAACTATAACTTCGTGTTCTTCTCCAGGTTTAAGGAAGAGATTCTCTGGATCCACTGAAAAGTGACTTCCTTGATCTGGGATCTAAATATTTATATAATTATAACTAATGCCAACTTATGCAAATACAGCTTTTACACAGTTACTCTCCGTGTCTTATGTGTCTTTCTCATTTACTATGACAGACTATTTTCCCCTTTTTCTTCGTCCCTCACTGTCCCACCTTGTCTTATTCTCTTGGAAAGGGTACTTCTTTCTCCTTTCTCTTCCGTAACAAACTTTATCTCCCACCCTATCCCTAATTCCTGGTCACTAACACCCTCTCATTCACCCACATGTCTCAGAAATAATGTCTACATATGTGGATCACTCTCCTTCCAATCTACCTAGCCACAGAATAACACACACATTTTTTAGGAACTAATCTAGAACTTGGTTCTTATATATAAAACAACAGGTGTCAAAGTTAAAGTTCCTTATCTATTTTATACTAGTATAACACCCAGCTTTTAAAGCACTCTCAGATTCCTCCATTTGATATCAGTGTGAGGAAATACCATGTTATAGTACTCTGGCACAATTCTTACCTTGATATCTAAGTAAACGTCAATATTCCCAGCATTTTTCAAAGGTAAGTGCTGCTTTGTTGAGGAAGCCACACTGGCAAACAAGTGCATAGTCTAGAGGATGGGGTAAAACAGGCATTTTAAACAAATGTCACTGTTAGAATGAAATCAACATAAATATAAAATAACGCAAAGAGAAGAGTTCAGAGTACCTGTAAGTCTTTCGGAGCATGTATCCTAGCTATTCCTGTTCTTGCTCGAAGACTAATACTTTTAATGACTGGTGTAGGGTTTGGGCTATCAACTTCTATATCAACTCTTGCCAAGAATTCTTCTGCTGCGTCTAGAATCTCTATAAAAGTTCACTCTTAGTTTAGACACCAGAGAGTTATTTAATTCTAAATGCCACGCGTGGTCCAACACTATGCCCTCAGAGGTCACAAGAAATCTTAAGCAAGATGACTTTTTAAAGAACTCAAAGAGGAACAGAAATGAGTGAAGGAGAGAAAGAAAAAGGAAAAGGAAGAAAACATCCAATTGGTAGATGTGATAAAAATCAATTAACAGAAAAGATCCCAAAAGTTTTCAGTGGTACTTGCTTGGGGTACCCACAATTACATGGATTTGACTCAAAACAGTATGCTCTCTCCCCCATTTTTAAAACAACATATAATATTTGACAAATTACTCCAAGTATTCATATTTACTGACAGAGGAAATAAGGCTCAACTTTGTAGTTTATACAGCTACAGAGTAAAAGAAATTCCCACGAAATGTAAACATGATACCTGAAGAAGTGATCCGTTTCTTTGGACTATGGAAAAGAACCCAAATTATCAGAAATTCTGGATCCTGTAAAACAAAAAAAAAAAATGTTAAATATACACTGGCATTAAGATTAAAATCTTAATGAAAGAAAAGTGTTTGGCAACTGAACTGCCTCTTTAATTCTAAACCAGTTCCTCAATCCACCCAGCTTACCTGTCCGTCGTAACTGGCAGGCATCATGTGATTGATCACAGAGGGAGCTGCCAGCCGAGCAATCACATCAGCATAAGGAGCAGCTCTCACAGAAGCATGGAGAGGTTCCTTGGAAAACATGAAGCAGCGCCAGGCTATAGCATTCTGTCCAGAAATAGAAGAGTTAGTTTCAATAAGGCAAATGGTCTAAGGTTAAATTTGTTGACAGAATCCTTAACAAAAAAATTTACTTTCATAAGAAAAATTGACCAAGAATGATATCTCAGTGTCTACAATTCCAAATCAATGTGCTCTGTAAACAGTTTCTAACCGTACATTAGTACTTACTGCATTAATAATAAGTCTGATAGGCACGGTGGCACGTGTCTTGTTTATCAGTTTTAATGGGAGAGCTTTCCAGCCTCCATAAGTCAAGTCGCCAAAATCAAGAACATCTTTCTTTTCTGTTTCTACCTAATGACGAAAAAAAAAAAAAAGGACTGATTTATAAAAAGCAATAAGTCAAGTCACCAAAATCAAGAACATCTTTCTTTTCTGTTTCTACTTAATTATGAAAAAAAAACCTGATTTATAAAAAGCAATATATTAATAAATATCACAGCTTATGTTCATGTCACTGCCCTTTCTAGCCACAAAGAGTCAGCATTAAAGGTAAACTCACTTAAGTTTTCCCAGGCTATTTTACAATTGCTATTTTCTACAAAAATAAACGTTAAATTCTTTTTTTGAGGTAGTCTATGTACCTAAATATACTACAGAACAAAGCAGTATCTTAGCTGTTGTTATTTTGAAAAGACTATTACCAAAGCACCTGTCTGAGAGGCCAAAAGACTAACCAAACAGAAATCTCAGTAATGATACAAAAGATATAACTACAGAGTAACAAACCAGAGCTAAAGGACACATAAAAGAACTCTGCACCTAAGAGAAAGAAGAGCCATTCCTTTTTTTGTGTGTGTGGGGAAGACCAGCCCTGAGCTAACATCCATCGCCAATCCTCCCCTTTTTGCTGAGGAAGACTGGCCCTGGGCTAACATCCATGCCCATCTTCCTCCACTTTATATGGGACGCCACCACGGCATGGCTGACAGGCAGTGCATCGGTGGGCGCCCGGGATCCGAACTCGCGAACACTTGGCTGCCAAGCGCGAACTAAACCGCTGCGCGAACTAAACCGCTGCACAACTGGGCGGCCCCAGCCATTCCTTTTTAAGCACATAAGAAACACTAACATATATTGAACACATATTAGACCACAGAATCTCTTTCTCTCCCTTCCCATCTCCAACCCATATTCTGATCACAAAGTTGGGGGTATGGGAGGAAGATAGCTGAAACACTCTCAACACATTTGGAAACTATAAATGTACTTTAAAATATACAACAATCCAATTTCCCAAAGAGAAGAAAAAAGAAGTCTTTTTGGCCAACTTCAATACATAAACCTTTAGCAATGTGGAGGAAATAGCTAACTGACTGTATTTATCAGTTTTGGCGCATATATATCTAATATGTAACACAATATTTTTAAAACCATGTAAGTTTAGAAATACTTGTTTCCACTTTGTATTTGAGTCAATGTTCAAAAACTATTAATTGAGTCCCTAATATGCACCAGGCAATGTTCTGGAAAAAGAATAAAAGAGACACTTCCTGCCCCCACCCCACCCCGCCGGCTTATACTCTCGTGGGGGCAAGGAGGATCAGACAATAACAATAAACAGGTAAATATTTAGTATATCAAATGCTGAAAAGTACTGAACAGAAAAGTAAAGCTGGCTAAAGGGAAGTGGGAGTGTGGAGATGAGTGGACAGGTGGTGGCTGCCATTCTATGAATGGTGTTCTGTTCTCAGGTGTTCTCAGGTGACACCTGAGCAGAAATCTGGAGAAAGTGAGAAAGTAAGGCATGCGATGATCTGTGGGAAGAGAATTCCAGTCAGATAATAATAGTATTCAAACTCTGACAAGGATTGTCAGTACTGGTGCCTTCTTCATCACTAGAGATACTTTCCAAGCTGTCTTCACTCATCCAGAAAACTTAGTCTTCATGTGCACCCAAACTGATACCACAGCACATTTTAAATCTATATGTGATGCTGTCACTGAAAGTTATTCCAAGCTGAAACACTCATTCATAAAACATAGGGCAGCTGTTTTTATTTATCCTATAAACATACATTCAAGATTTCCCGTACCTAACCACTTACCATATTATTTCTTAAAGTGATATTTAAAAGGCTAATGTAACATCCAACATTTACGTACCACATCCAACATTTACATACCACCAGGAATAATCACTGAATCTGGTTAAATTTCTTAATTTCCTGGGTTTTTTTTAAACCAATTATGTCAAGTGACTTTTCAAAATGTCCCAAAGTAACATTCAAGAAATTACAGGCTAATGCGTTACCCTCAAAGAGTGAATTTGAAACAACTCCTCCCTCTTTTCTGAGGGATACTTTCTTGGAGGAAGAAACATAAACCTTATTTTATATTTGGGATACAGTGTCTTACCTGACTATGTTATATTTAGAATTTCAGCCCAATCAAAAAAAAAAAAAAATAGAGTTGAAAAGGAGAGCCAAGGAATGGGAAAAAATAATCACAGAGCATAATTATTAGCAAAGATTTATACTCCAGAATATAAAGAACATCTATAAAAATCAGTAAAGACATTCAAAACAACAGAAAAATGGGCAAGAAATATAAACAGGCAGTTTGGAGAACAGGAAACCAGAATGACTAACAAACATATAAAAAGATGTTCAACATCACCACTAATCCAAGTATGCAAATTAAAACAAGTTATCTTACATCCAAGAAGTAAGCAAACAATTTAAAATCAAACAATAACAAATGTTCGCAACTCTCATACTTTTATTCTGGGAACATAAATTAGCAATACCTAGCCAAAACGAAAGTACATATACTATTAAATATGACATTTGCTATAGATACCTGGGAGATCCTTTATCAAGTTAAGCAAGTAATCTAAGTTTTTACAGATGTGGCCTCTGTATAAAATTCCCAAACTATCTCACATGGGGAATACTGTTCCCTAGTCAAATCCTGCTGGTCCTTTAGCACCCCTCTAAGTTACAGGCCTCCAAGAAGGTTTTCACTGGCCTGGCTAACACTGAACCATCCCTTACACCAGTGGTTCCCAAACTTGTCTGTATGTTGGACTCAAAGCCCAGACCTCAGACCAATAAAATCACAATCTCTGGAGGTGGGACACAGATATCAGCATTTTTTGAAGTTCGTCAGGTGATTCCAACAAGCAGACAAGTTTGGGAATCACTGCCTTACACTATTAAATATCACTTATGTGAGCCACTCAAAATATAGCAACTTCAAATATTGCTTGGTTTTCATGTCTGCTCCAAAAATGTAAGCTGTTTCAGGTCAAGTACAATAGTGGAATGTATTGAAATGCAAAAAATTAGTGACATTGATTCTTGAGGGGGATAATTTGGTAATGTCTGGAGACATTTTTGATTGTCACAACTTGGAGGAAGGAGATACTACTGATACCCAGTGGGGAGAGACCAGGGATGCTGCTAAACATCATATATTGCACAAGACAGCCCCCCACCTCCAACAAAGAACTAGCCAGCCTGAAATATCCACAGTACCAAAGTTGAAAAACCCTGCCCTAGAGAATGGCAAGCACTACAGAGCTGATTGAAAAGTATATAAAATAGCACTTAAGCAAAAAGACTTTGTTGAATGAAACAACAAATTAACGGTAGTAGGAGCTCAGTAACACCTGTTAAATGTGGTTAAACACGTGAGATTCAATTCACATATTAGGAATCAACTAATTTTTAATTATCACAAAGAGCTGTTCTGTTTTTCCTGTTTTGTACCCTCCCCATCTGTCCCTCACACATTTCTTAATCTTGTTCAATATGTTAGTTCTGATTTCACTCACAATCAATTAAGACAAGATATTCCTTTTTTTTTCCTTAGGAAGATTGGCCCTGAGCTAACATCTGTTGTCAATCTTCCTCTTTTTTTTCCTTTTTCTCCCCAAAGCCCCAGAAGACAGCTGTATATCATAGTTGTACATCCTTCTAGTTGCTCTATGTGGGATGCTGCCTCAGCATGGCTTGACAGCAGTGAGCAGGTCTGAGCCCAGGATCCGAACCAGTGAACCACGGGCCGCTGAAGCAGAGTGCGTGAACTTAACCCCTAAGCCACCAGGCCGGCCCCTACAAGACACTTCTTGTACAGCTATGGTTGTTAACCAAGGCTGCAATTTGTAATCATCTGGTAAGATTTATAAATTACTGATACTTAGCCATGTCCTCCCTCCTCCCTCAATTCTGATTTAATTGGTCTGGGTAGGACTCAGGCATTGGGGTGCATTTAAAACCCCCGGTGTTAACTCCAACGTGCAGCGAGGGCTGAGAACCCTTGTCCTAAAGATGCATATAATCCAACAACTGCTTCATTATCCCAACTTGACTGGATCTAATTTTTTTCACTTCCAGAAAATGGGTGACTGTAGAAGAGAAACTTTTTCAGCTAGCAAATAATCTTCGGGTATAAAAAAAAAAGAATATGAATATGGTATTTTCCTAAGTGCACATCAAATTATATATATACTGGAAACCAGTTGGAAAATAGGGTTTAATGTTATACGTTGCTTTAAAAACATCTTAGCAACTATATTTATGTTTCTGTAAAACAATAGAAATAATTTTAAATTTTGGAAAAAGAAGATATTAAGAACCAATGTTTAGCTTAACTGTAACTTTGTGGCACATCTGCCCACAAATTAATCTCCAAATATTATTTCTAAGGTAAAGCAGCCTTTATTAAAATGCCAGGTATGACAAAGACTCGCTTACAAAGTTACCTCGATCACAGGGGTCTCAGCAATAGCGGTGAGAATGACTCTGCTTGCCAAGGCTTCTGCTTGTACTATTGTCTCAGCATCTGCTGAAAATGGCCAAGAAGCAACACTGAATGTACATCTGAAAATCCCAGGATCGGATGGTATGAAAAGTACTTTTATCTCTTCTGTGGCATGAGGTCTTACGATGACTTTATTCTTGAAAACTAAACAAGGATATACTGAAAGATCCACCTTAAAAAAAAAGTCACATGGCTCATTAAGAAATTGAAATCACATTGAAAATAAAAAGTAGAATCAACTAGTTTAAGATCCCTTTTCCCAGTCACTCAAACTACCAAATGTAGACATTTATTACCACTTCAAAAATACCCAAGTCTTTTAACTCCTTACCTGTAAAGTACAATTAGTCAAAATTATGAAGATAAGTTATCTATACCCTCACTTTCCTTGAAAAGGGCACTGAAAATGGCAGCACTTCACAGCCCTGTACAGCACCCTAGGACCTGGTTTCTGCAGCTCTGTAATGGAGGGGGTTAGACTGATCTCTAAGATTCCTCGTCAGGCCTCCAAGTCTATAATTATGTCTCACTCCAATTCCTCCCTCTTCACTGTAAATGGGGATCTTCTTTTCTACCCCCACTTCCAGAGACAACATTATTTCCTACATGCCCCTCAAGAGACCCCCAATCTCTCCTTCCATTCTCAACCCTTTTCTCCAATCACCTGCTTTTCATCTAACCTCAGGATCAGAGGGGAAAGACTAGGAAAAAGGGAGAGAAAGGATAGACACAGTCTCATTTTATCAGGTAAATAAAGGTTATTACTAGGAGGAAAGAGGAGAGAGTGAACTCATCCACCAACGTTCATCTGTAAGTAGTAGTCACAAAACCAGGACATTCCAAAACAGGAACTTCTGACCATATTTCCCACCCTCCCTATTCACTGATGTTCAAATGATCATTGTAATTATGAAAGGATATTTAGAGTCTAGAACTTTAGCAGCTGTGATTGATCATGTGAGAGACCCTTGCTCTAACAGTTAATGCTAAAACTGCATTTCCAGGTACTTCAAAAGATGATGTAAGAACATGATCAGATAAATTAGTCAAAAAGACTCCACTTACTAAATGTAGGCATAGGTCCCAAGAATAACTTGTTTCTTTTTTGATAAATCACAGTAACTTATATTCAATCACACTTAACAAAACTGACAAGTAGAGACCAGAAACTCAGAGCTTTCAGTCAGTGGTGTAAATGATAGCACTAAAAGCACATTTACATGATTTTATAAATAAATGACAATGAAATATAATGATTAATAAGTAACTAATAATAATAACTGATGGAAATGAGAAACACATTCATATTTCACTTCTTACTCTGGAAGTACAACAACAAAGGAGTGACCGAGAAAAAGACACCATTCCAATGATTCTGTGCAAGGTATGGGGTGGGGCATACTCTGCAGTATAAAAGGAAGTATTAGAGAAAGGAAAAATCTAGCATTAATCATAATCCAATTGCTAAGTCAAAAGAGAAAGACACAGAAAGCTTACCTTTTCTCCATTAACACTAACACTGAGAACTCCAATGCTGACCTGCAGCCAGCGGTCAGTTGGGTTAAGTACACTAAGGTGGGTTTGTGAAGCAATGCCAACACAGCAAGCATGAGGAAACTTCAGTTCCTCGGGTACTCTTACATTCCCTGGGTAAAAATAAAGCAGAGTCAAAATGCAAGTTATATCAAACACCTGATTAAAGGCACAATTGGTTAAATGGAAAAATTTTTACATAAGACTATCTTTTTATACTCAAGAGCTATGGTATAAAGTGCTTCAGATCTTTAGGAGTCCTGACCACTGTATAAGCCTCAGTGAGGCTGGCCAGTAATTTTTTCCTGCTGCATCCAGCCCATGAAAAACAACAATTAAAACTGATCGAACTCACAATTTACAGCTAATCAACTCTTAGATATTACAACCTATTAGTAATCTCTTCCTTTTTTCTCTCATAAATATAAGCCACTACCTAACCTATTAAGAAACGAGAGACTCTAACTCAAATTTTTACTACTACAACCAATCTTTTCACAATCCTTCTGCAGCTACTCTAAAATTTGCTTGAGAAGAAAAAGAGGGCCAAGAAGACAGCACTCCAGTGGCCGTGCGTGTCCTGTCAGAAGTACGGCGCCCAGCTCCTGCTTAGCAGAGCGACTGCCGGCAAGAGAACAGGGGGCAGCGCAGCCGCTACAGGCAAGAGCGGAAGGGTGCTGTCTCTCACTACCACAACATTTACCCCCAAAAGGCTTACAAGCTGGAGGGAGACTCACTCCTTCAGGGAGGCAACTCTAAACTGGACGTTTCTTAATTGAAAGAACAACAGAAATCCAAGTGCAGAGCACAAGAGAGAGACTGGAAGCAAAGACACTGGCAGTTTTACCTGCATAAGTTTTCATGTTTTTCTACATGAAAACTTTAGGTACCCTTGCACAGAAATATTTTATGGCCTCTGTTCCAAATTCATGACAAAGAAAAAAACTTTCAAGACATTTAGACCAATCAGTATCTCCTTGAAACAAACTAGTTTTATGGTCATTTGAGAAAACAATTTTTAAATCATAGCAAACAACAATAAGCAATAGCAGAGAAAAAGCATCTTACCAAATCCTGACATCATTCCTGAATCCCATGGTTCGATTCCACGATTTGCACCAACAGACTGCACAGGAAAAGGTTTTGCTGTACTTAGAAGATTCTGATTTAAGGCATTAGAATATGGGTTACAAAGAGAAGAGGTACCCATCAATCCAGAGCCGATACTTTGTCCTAGACAAATGCCTGCAGCCACAGAGTTCTGAACATGCTCTCCTGTGACAGCAGGATAAGGATAACTCCCTGGGAATCTGCAGACTGTGGCATTGCCAGCATGGCACTGAGGCAAAGCAACATCCCCAGTTGAAGGTAGTGTTCCCAAATACTCCTGGGCAAAGGGAGCTGTGGTAAAAGAATGTCGAGTCAAGAGTGTAGGAACTGCAGTGGGCACATTCTGTATCTCAGGAGCAGAACCACAAGTCACAGTGCTGAGAATAGGAGCACACTGGTTTCCAGAGGCCATCTGATGAGGAACTTGGCCACTTAATGCACTATCGGCAGTTGATGTGTCTTCAGAAGTTACTCTTTCCCCTTCGTTCACCGACACCTGGCATGATACAGGGAGGCGTGGCATCACTGACACAGTCGGGTGGCTGAGACCCGACTTGCTCAGTAGAGCCAGGCTGATCTGGTCCAATTCACCGGGGTTTGAGGTCAAACTTACCGCATTGGTTTCTGATCGATCTCCACGTTTGGAGGAAAGATCTTTACTCAATCTAAAGTTAGGTTTTATGTGTTCAGATTTGCTACTCAGAGAAGTAGTTTCAGTCACTTTTTCTGTATCCGAGTTTTTCTGGATAATATATGATAATGGTCTTTTTCTTCTAATTTGAAATGGACCTTTTTCTCTCAACTTTTCCACAGCCTGTTCCTCTGATAGAATTGGACTGGCTTGAATAATTGTGGTGCTCAACTCACTGTTGATATCACTCTGTGACAAAAACTGTTTAGAAATAATCCACAGATAAACTGAATATTACAAATTCAAACCATGCTGATATAATCTCAAATAATACAATAAAGAGATCTACATGACATTAACTGAAAAAAAGAGTTGGCTTACACAAAGAAAAGTAGTTTAACAGCTGTGAAATACATGATTAAAAGTTAGAAAATTTGTGGGGCCCGGCCGGTGGCGCAGTGATTTAGTTCGCACTTTGGGAGCCCGCAGTTCACGAGTTTGGATCCCGGGCGCCTGCTGATGCACTGCTTGTCAGCCACGCTGTGGCGGCGTCCCATATAAAGTAGAGGAAGCTGGGCACGGATGTTAGCCCAGGGCCAGTCTTCCTCAGCAAAAAGAGAAGGATTGGTAATGGATGTTAGCTCAGGGCTGGTCTTCCTCACACACACAAAAAAGTTAGAAAATTTGCATGCATTGTTTCATAGAAATATGAGGAGAGTAAAGAGGAGATATACACCAATTATATCTCTGAAAATTTTACATAAAGGACTAGAGACAATAATTTTGTGCAAATTTAAGCGATTTTTCCTGTAAACTGCACATAAAAAATTTAAGTAAATTAATAACAAAGGAGTGGGGGACAAACAAGCTTTCCAATGATATCAGCATGAGCTTAGGAATCAACTCAAAGCCAGCCCACAGGCTGTCTCATCCCCATTATTTGTTTACACAGCTGTTATGCTTGAAGATGCTAACTTTTACGTGCACTGAGTCTTTTCCAATGTCTGAACTTATGTGCTTCTGTTTTCTTAAGTACAAAGTAACAGCCCTAGTGAATATTCATACAGTCATTTCTTTATAAGGCATCACCGTAGGGGTGACATATACAGCTGTGCAGGGCAGACCAGCTAGAATTCACACACGAGATGCGCTTGACCTCAATGATAACTCTTTGTACTTGGTTTGGAAATTTCTCCTGGACCAAAGCTTTAGAAACCAAGACACTGATCAACAAATACCAGATTATTTGTCAGTCATAATCTCAAACAATCAAGCATTAAATAAATATAAATAACAGCCAGTATGTATTCAGTGGTGACTTCTTGGTGCCAAGCCCTGTCCTCACATCATTGTCTCTCCTTACAGATGAAGAAATAGGCTTGGGGAGGTTATAATCTGTTATCAGAAAGTAGCAAAGGAGAGGCCATCTGACTCCACAATTCAGCTCTTAACCACCATACTAAGAACATGGAGACCTAACATCTAATAGCATCATCAAAAAGACAGCTTTCAATGAAATGGGTGTACTGATTTGTCCAACATGATGTCATATGTTTAGGAACTTTGGTGAGTATATTTAGTAATAGCTGGGTGGAAAAGGCCTCTATTGCATACTCACAACAGTCATATTCAGCTCATTAAAAAACTGAATACTGTCATATTTATAAAACACACATGCACATAATAAAATTCTAGCTTCTCCCACATAAATCTCTCAGATCTACCTGCTTCTCTCCCACCCATACTGGCACTATCTTAGTCCAAGCCCATGCTGTCTCTCACCTGACTAATTACAGTAGCCTTGTGTCAAATCTTTCTGGTTCTTATCTTGCCCTCTGACCAATGCCTCCGCCACACTGCTACTGCAATGAGCTTTTAAAACATTGACACAGATCATTTCAGTAAGAGCCTTCAAACTCCCAAATTTCACATCCTAGACTCTTCATGGTTTGGCCTCTCCTCCTTTCCTCACGTACATGGATTCACGGAAGCCATTCCATTCCAAACTTCACAGAGTCTCTCAAATGCAGTGTGTATTTTACAATTCCATGTCTTCTCCCATTTGTTTGTCTGCTTCCTCCCTGCCTAATTCCAAGTAGTCCTGCAAAATATGGCTTCAGTACCTTACCTATCCCTTCCATAAACCTTTGCTGAAGCCTTGCCACCCCCGAGTCAGATTTTCAGTTACCTCCTTCTGAAGCCCCACAGCACAGCTCTATCAAAGTGCATTTCATGACAGTGTGTCTTGTGTGTCCTCCACCAGACTGACAGCTTTTTGAAGGCAGATACTAAAATATTTGTACTTCTAGTGCAAACCCAGCATGAGTAGCTGTCTAATCAAAACACATAAACACACACATTTATTTTAAAGATAAAAGAGCAACAGAAACTATACAGACCTGAACTTCAGTCTGAGTCCTATATCAGTAACACTTTTGAGCCAGAAGTCTTACTAAAGAAATAAAAAAAGTACTTCCCACCTTGTGGTCCTCAAGGCCATGATCTGAGGCCGTGGTGGGACAGGTACTCTCTTGTTCAGACACGTAAGTCAGCCTGCTCACACTAGCCTGTGGACACATCAACTGAGACAACTCACTCTCACAGAGGGGCTTCTGGTGATGAGCTACTGAACCAAAAGACTCTAAAGCACACCTGAAAGAGAGAACACCTTGTGACTGGAGTTGTCCAATCCTTTACTCAACATTATCTACACTAGCAAAAAGCCATTCCAGCTTGCCTACAATCTTGTTAATCTACAGTTTCCGCTCTAGGTGCCATATAGAATAACTCAACCATGGATTCATTTTTTTTTCACCCTTGATTACCTAAAATTGTAAATTATATTCCCATTGAATGAAGTATCTGGTAACCTACTGTAAAAGAAAAATGTTGTGGCATTTTCATTAATAAATTCCACATACAGTCACATAACAATGCTAGCTACTCATTCAATAAAAATTTACTGAATACCTGATATAGAGCAATGAGCAGAGTATTCAAAAATTCCTGCCCTCGGGGCCGCCCGGTGGCGCAGCTGTTTAGTTCGCGCTTGGGAGCCCGGGGTTCGCGGGTTCAGATCCCAGGCACCTGCGGACGCACTGCTTGTCAGCCATGCCGTGGCGGCATCCCATATAAAGTAGAGGAAGATGGGCATGGATGTTAGCCCAGGGCCAGTCTTCCTCAGCAAAAAGAGGAGGATTAGCAACGGATGTTAGCTCAGGGCTGGTCGTCCTCACACATACACACAAAAAAAAACATAAAAAAAATTCCTGCCCTCAAAGAGCAAAGATGAAAAAAAGAATCATGTAGATAAGTGCAAAGAAATGGGAACAGTCATATACTGCTGATAAGAATAAAGTGGTACAACTTTTGGTTGAGCAATTAAGCAATGAATATCAAAAGCCCCTTGACTCAGACACACTACATCTAGGAATTAATCCTAAGAAAACAATTAAAGCTAATTATAAAGACTTTGCTAAAAGGATATGTCATCCTTTTATCACTATTGATAATAAAGTAGGGAATCTTAAATGTCATACAAGAAGAATTAGGCTATGGAAATTATGGCACAAACACACAATAAAACACTATGCAGCCATTTTAAATCATGCTGTTGAATATTATCGTTTGACTCAGAAAGATATTCACAATATATTAAATAAAAAAAAAAACTCAGGAAGCAATAAATAGTAAGATCCCACATCTGTTTAATAGACGTTCCATATTCTGTTCGTCAATACCCATCACAGGGTCAGCCCAGCCCAATTCAAGGAGAGAGAATGCACCTCTTGAGGAGAAGTGGCAAAGTCACACTGGACAGGAAATTTTGTCACAGCCATCTCTGGAAACAGCTGCTGCACCTACTGAACACTGTGCCATTTAGTTTCAATTCAGCCCTTAATTTGACTGTATTTTACCCCATCTTTTCTGCACAAAGTTCAGAATACTCAGCAGAGCAATGAACACAGAGAGAAAATCCTATTTTGAATTCTAGATTTTTAAAAAGCCCAAATCAATACAGTATTGACAAAATACTAGCTAGTGAATTTCTAACCAACAGAGATAAAATATTAACCAAATTGCTCGAGGCCTATTTTAGCTACTGTATAACATGCACCTATCTGGGTTCCTGGATGCACATGCACACACACATGCATACGTACTCGCACAGACACCATGATACAGCATGAAAAAAGTTTTAGGTTACTGGGGTGATGTGTTGTATTAGTCTATCTCCTTGGTTGAAAGGAACAAATGCATTTAGGTTGTATTACCTCAAGTAATGAGAAGTGAACTGCAAGAACACATGGAAATAAAAGGAGAGAAATTTCAGTCAAGATATCAGACTTCAGAGGAATCCAAAAACTGCCAAGCTGCCAGCCACACAGAGACTCAAAGACAGTTCTGGAATTAGAAGCTCTAAATCGGTTCTATGGACCCGCTGGAAACTAAGCCAGAAGCTAGAAGACCAGCTAGCAGGAATGCTAATAAGCAGCAAAACTTATCACATAAAGTGCCCTCACCAAAAAAAATGTTGCCACTGAACAGACGAAAATTCTGACCAATATTTCACCATGAATATAAAAAAATTTTATGGAATATGAGCTGGCAGAGACCAGAAAAAATGTAGAACAAAAATATCAAATCCATTTTACCACAATAAAAAAGTACAGAGAGGATTTCAATGAAAATAAATGAATACCAAATTAGAGTCTATGTTGGCAGCAATGAAAAGCATAGTTGATGCTACAGAAAATCAGAGATGCAGAGGGTAAACATTTGAACAGCTATCCCACAATACAGAGTGAATACATAAAGAAATGAAACTTAGGACAGAGAAAATGTTCATGGATGACCAGACTTGGGAGGATCAAGTAATGGGCAACCAGCATACTTAAAAGAAGGAGGGAATAAGCAGAACATGGGCAGTAATCAAAGGTAATAGAAAAAAAAAAAAAACTTTCCTCAGTTGAAGAAAGAACTGTGTATGCAGAGGTTATCATAAATTTGAAGTTGATGAGGCAAAAAGGAGAGAAGGCAATAGTAGGAACATAAAAATGGAGCCAGAAATTAGGCTTAGACCAAAATGTGTATTATGTAACAGAAGAATGGGTAAACAGAATGTGGTATATTCATGCAATAGAGTACTATGCAGCAATAAACACAATGAGCTACTAATACATTTACTGCAACAACAGGATGAATCTCAAAAACATGTTAAGTGGAAGAAGCTAGACAAACAAAAAATGTGCTATATGATTCCATTCACATGAAATGCAAGAACAGATAAAACTAAACTATAGTGATACAAATCAGCAAGTGGGCGCCAGAGTAGGGGTGGGAGAAAGGAAAAGGAGAATTGATTGGAAAAAGGCAAGCGATTGTTAACAGGGTGATATAAATATTCTATATATTTTAGGGGGTGGTTTTTAAATAGGTGTATAAAAGCATCAAAAACTCATTAAATGAAACTTATAAGATCTCTGCATTTTATTATATGTTAATTATACATCAATAAAAATATACGCACAACAATGAACACTGTGAAATCCTAAAATTGGGTTAGGAGTGGGCCAAAACCTGATGGTAACCTTGCTAGTAGGCTAAACTGTGCCCCTGAAAGGATTCACAGATTAATCTACATGCCAGATACTGAGGAAGAGATCTCAACTGGTACTTGCTTTGCCGACTACGGCAGCAAAAAACATACTTTTTTTAAAAAACATACTTTTTTTTAAAGCAACTCAGCAACACATCACTCTCATTTCATCTTCCCCAGCAATTTTAGTTCAGAATACACTTACCCTCTCATAAATTGGCTTTTTCTGATTAAGCTCCATTGTTTTGCCCCAAGCTGAGAGGTGAGGGTGCAGGTGCTTGGCTAGCTTACCCACGTGGAGTAAGATTACCAATTCCATGGTCACTTTAGAAAGGTAAACAGGATGCCCTCATTCAAAATATCTGAGTGTATGCCAAGTTCATGAGAAAGTTTAGTATCAGCCCCCTCACCCCTCAAGGTGTGTTTCCTAAACTAAATGAATAAGTATATTTTCTCAGGAGCACAAGAAAAAACAGATGGGTCCAAGAGTGAGAGACCATCCAGCCCAGCACTTTGTCTCTGATCGTGCAATAAAGGGCAGTGTGAAGGGAAAAAATCATAATAAAGTAAGTCTTATAATAACAACAACATAAAAGTACTTACATTTTTTATTAAAAGCCTTCCTATACAATTAAAAAATATCAAAACCAAAGAAAACAAGATGAAATTGGGAAGTACACAGAGGGAAAGAGACATCACAAAAAACACTGTAAGGAATCTAGATTTCAGAAATGTGAAATGCAAATGAAATGAAACAAATTAAGGAAGAGGCAGATCATTGTGATGATGGAAAAGTTCTGTATTTTTGATTGTGGAGATGGTTACACAAATTCACACCCGTGATAAAATGACACTGAATTCTACCCATTGTACCCATGACAAGTTCTTGGTTGTGATACAACGCTATAATTATGTAAGATGTAACCATTGGGGGAAACTGGGTGAAGGATACAAGGAATGTCTCTATACTATCTTTGCAACTTCTTGTGAATCTATAATTATGCCAAAATAAAAAGTTCTTAAGGAAAGGATTAAAGAGAAAATAAATGCAGAAGTCAGGAAAAACAGATCCCACATATGTATCACTAGAGTTCCTGGGGGCAGTAGGGGGATGGAACAGGATGAATATTTTAACCAATAATTCAAAAAAAACTTTCTTAAATAAAAGATTACTTGAATCCACATACTGAAACAGCATACTGTGTGACAGGGCAAAGTAATCATGAAGACTCAACATAAGAGATATAGCCTACTAAAATTACTAGACTTGAAAGATAAAGTATCTTTGGTATAAGCTTACAAAAACATCGAGTCAATTCTGAGGCAAGAAAGAATTAGGGTAGCCTCAGATTTCCCTCCTCTATTCATTAGAGACAGTAAAGCAATCCTTACAAGAAACTTAAGAAAGTGTAAGCCAAAGATTTTAAACAGTCATGCCATCCTTCAAATTACAAATGCCACAGACCAACTTTTGAACATAGAAGAGCCTAGGGAATATTGCTCCCTCAGTCCTTCTCTGAGCAAACTACTACAGGACACACTTCAGTCAACCAAGAGGCGAAACACCTGATGACAATAACCAAATATATTTAACTGTAGAACAAAAACTAAACAAGTGCAGGGTACAGTGATAAATCAAAACGTAAATGAAATGCCAACGTAGAAATTACAAAACTAAAAAAAAAAAAAGGTGAAAAGAGAAAAGAGAAGGAACACGAGAATAAGTTCACTAATTGTCTCATTGGTAATAGACGGTGTTATAGGTTGAGTTGTGTTCCCCCAAAAAAGATATGTTGAAGTCCTAACCTGCTATACCTGAGAAAGTGACCTTATTTGGAAATGGGATCATTGCAAATGTAATTAGTTAAGATGAGGTCACAGTGGAGTAGGCTGGGACCTTAATTCAATGTGAATGGTATCCTTATAAGAAGAGTAATCTGGACACAGATCTAGGTAGGTGGTAGACAGCCATGTGATTACAGAAATGCACCTACAAACCAATGAACACCTAGGGCTTCCAGAAGCTGGAAGAGGCAAGGAAGGATCCTCCCCTAAAAGCTTCAGAGAGAACATGGCACTGGACTTCTAGCCTACAGATTATGAGACAATAAATTTCTGTTGTTTCAAGCCACCCAGTTTGTGGTACTTGCTATGGCAGCCATAGGAAACTAACACAGTTGGGAATCAAAGAATATCATTTAAAAGCTGTCAAAACAAGTGTTGGAAGTAGAAGCATATTTACAGTACAAAAATAAACACTTAGATAATTTTATAGACAAATATTAGTAGGAGAGGAAGGAGAAAAATCACTGGATGACATTAATGATGACATGTCATAGTCAGATGACCTTCACATCTGGTTGGCCTGAATGACTTGTAACGTCCTTTAAAATATGAACTTAACTGTTAAAATAAGACGTGGCCGTGTATATGAAAAAGTGTTTCAAAATCAGGTATCTAGAAGGAGTCATTGAAACAGGAAAGAATTAAGCTCTCCATTGATATTTAGCTCTAACTTCCCCATATACCATTTCAAATGAATACACAAAACATCAATGGTACACTGGGAAACATTTAACAGGGAACTGTGAAATCAAATGTAATTATCAATTTTTTCAAAATACTGAATATTTTTGATAATTTCACTGTTTAGGTAAAATTTTCTGTTTATTAAAATCTATCAGGGCCAGCCCCGATGACCTAGTGGTTAAGTTCAGTGCTCTCTGCTTCAGCGGCCTGGGTTCAGTTCCCGGGTGTGGACCTACACCACTCTGTTAACGGCCATGATGTACTGGCAGCCTACATACTAAAAAATAGAGGAAGACTGGTATGGATGTTAGCTCAGGGCGAATCTTCCTCAGAAAAAAAAAAAAATCTTTCAATAGAGAAACATATAAAAGATCTTTCATAAAGCCATATGAGAAAAATTTCATAAATTGAATAAAATAAACTTTCTGTATGGCAAAAAATACAAGTTAAAAAAATTATAAAGATCAGTAATTATAACTCATATCACAAATAAAGGGCTATTTATTCTCCCTAATACATGAAGGGCTCCTAGAAATGTAGAAAAAAAGGACTAAGAATTCATGAGAAAAATGGACAACAAACATGAATAGATATTTGATAGAAAAGGAAATACAAATATAGAGAAAAGATGCTCATCATCACTCAAAAAATATGAATTAAAGTTATATTGAAATACTATTTTTTTCACCTATTAGATTGTCAACAATCAAAAAGTTTGATAAACAGTCTGTTGGTGAAGCTGTGGGAAAACAGGCTCTCTCCTAAACCGTTGGTGGAAAATTAAAGAAACACAACCTCTATGGAGGGGTTGTACTAATATAAATATGAACATGAATGTATATACAGTCTGGTGCCACATAACGACATTTCATTCAATGATGGACCGCATATACAACAGCGGTCCCACAAGATTAGTACCATATCGCCTATGTGTGTAGTGGGCTATACCGTCCAGGTTTGTGTAAGTACACTCTATGATGTTCACACAATGATGAAATCGCCTAACAATGAATTTCTCAGAATATATCCCTGTCATTAAGCCACACATGAACATACCCATTGACCCAACAATCTCATTTCCAGGAACTATAGATATATTTGCACATGTCCAAAGTGACTACAATACAGATAAAGCTGTAATAAATAACTTTATATAACAAAACATAAGAAGTATGTAAAGGACCCTATGTTAAGTGTAAAAATGGATGTAAAAATAAGAACATCTATTCGTATTTGCTTTTCCGTTGTTGTTAGTGCCACCAAGTCAATTCCAACTCTCAGCAACCCGGTATACAGCAGAGTAGAACCCTGCCCAGTCTTTTGGTGCCATCGTCTCATCTTCTCATATCAGACAATGCTCCACTGCTATTCATAGGATTTTCATAGACAATTTTTTTGGAAGTGGGTGGCCAGGTCCTTCTTCCTAGTCTGTCTTAGTCTGTAAGCTCCACTGAAACCTGTCCACCATGGGCACAATCCTGCTGCTATTTCAAATACTGGTGGCATAGCTTTCAGCATCACACCAACAGGCAGCCACCACTGTATGACAACTGACAGACAGGTAGTGTGGGATTCCCTGACTAGGAAACAAACCGAGTGTGCGCCACTGAGAGCATCGAATCTTAACCACTAGACCACCAGGGAGGGCTAGCTCATATTTGCTTATACATGCACAAAGAAACTCTAGGGAGCCAGCCCAGTGGCATAGCAGTTAAGTTCGCGCATTCTGCTTCAGCAGCCCGGGGCTCCCCGGTTTGGATCTTGGGCGCAGACCCACTCACCACTCATCAAGCCATGCTGAGGCGATGTCCCACATAGAACTAGAAGGACACACAACTAGGATATACAACTTTGTACTGGGGTTTTGGGGAGAAAAAAGAAAAACAGGAAGATTAGCAACAGATGTTAGCTCAGGGCCAATCTTCCTCAAAAAAAACCCCACAAAAAATAGAGCAGGTAAATTAAAAAAAAAAGAAACTCTAGAAGAATACCTAAGAAACTAATAACAGAGGTTCCCTGGTGAAGGGATTGGGGAACTAGGCAGACAAGGAACAGCATAACGGAGGAAAATACACATACGTGCATCTATATGCAAATACACATATGTACATTTGATAAAGCAATAAATTTACACTGTTCAAAAATTATATATAAACACACACGTATACCTATATATGTATATAATTTTTGAACAATGTTAATTTATGGCCTTTTTGAAAATTTAAATTGTAAAAAGTTCTTATAACTTGAAGGTTAAGTTAGCTTATCGCGTGGGTTAAATCTTGTAAAATATTAGGATTCTTATTCTAACCCTTGAAAAAGCATTTACCAATCTCATTAGTATTAAAAATGTAAATTAATACTATAAGATAAAAAGATCCAAAAATATAAGCTATTTAAAATTCTGATGATAAAACAGTGAGATAGACACTCTCATCATACATTGATGGTAAGAGTCTAAGTCTCTAAGACACTTTTAGAAAATAACTTGCTAATACAGACAGCCTTAACATATTCTTACTCCTGATCTGGTAATTTCACTTCTAGATATCTATCCTAAGGAAATCAGTCAAAATACAAAACAAATTTTATAAGCAAAGTTATTCATCTCAATGTCATGAAAATGGCAAAAAATAATAAAATATACTAAGTATTCACCAGAAGCCTCAAATAAACCATGACAGATTCATTATGCAGTCTGTAATGTTACTAATTTTCTTTTAAATACAGGGAGTTATTATAATAAGTGAAAAAAACAGTACAAAAATTTGCACAGAAAAATGGTTTCAAACAAATCCACAAAATATTTACAATGGTTACCTTTGAGATAAACCTATAGATGATTAATTTTCTTCATACTTTTCCCCAGTTTTTCTATACTGAGCATGTATTTTTATCATAAAATAAGGTAAGCACCTACCCTGATAAACTTGTTCCAGAAATTTCACTAGGAGAAGAATGACTCAGTGGAGAAGTCGAAGGTCTGAAGCTATCCTGGTCATCCTCTGAGCCACGTCCACCATGTTCAGGAGAGGGATTTTTCAAATCTATGAGAAAGGTGTATTTTCTAATGAGGACAGAAAAAAAAAACCACTCTGTAATTTTACAAATGTGATCAATTACTCTGACACTTACCAACATTTTTAGGTGAGATTACAAAACATTTTTCAAAAGTCACATGCTTTTCACTGTTGCTTGTTTCACTAACATACTCATTTTGCCTCTGATTTTCTCTATTACTTTCTATTTCTTCACATTCTTCTGACAGCCAAAGGGATGCTATTCTGGGGTTCCTTACTGATGAATAACTGTTAGATGTTGGAGTGGACACTGAGGTAGCTTTTTCACTGTTACCAACATCTGGTAATTTGTTGTCAATGGAATATGCTTTCACATCAACTACTGTGCTCTCACTCTCTCTTAGATTTGTAAGAATTGAATTTGACGAGTTTATTGCTCTAAATGATTCCTGGTTCTCGCTCTCTCCGTTTTCAGCAGAAAAAACAGCTGCTGTATTTCCTTCTGGTTCCCTTACACTTACATTAGTAGTACCTAAGTCCACTGTATGGATGTCTTGTGTAGCCCGTTCTTTTGGCAAAACTAAATCACAAATATCAGATACATCAACTCTTGAAAAGTTTTCCAGTCCACCTTCACATCTACTAACTTCTGTTTTTTTAAGGTATTTCTCCACATCAAATGCGCTGGATCCATTACTTTTTTCTAAATCATTAGGTACGAAATGAGACACAATGGAACAGTCCTTTTGTTTATCATCTTCCCGAAAAGTCTTCTCTCTGGTTTTATTTGAAAGTGCCTTGATCATAGCAGCAAGCTGGGAAGGATCAGCACTCACTGATACATTTGCAATGGCTGAAGCAATGGTGCTTATCCTAAGTACAGAATCACCATCATCAGGTAGCTTGCCTTTATATCTTTGGGGTTCGCTGTTTACGAAGAAAGTGTCCTAGAAATGTGAAAATTTACATCAGATAAATTTACCTCAGTTCCATGGACAGGCACACATTAGTTTAATCTTTATTTATAAGCGCTACCTTAGATTTAACATCAGCAAGAATTTAATGGTATACCAGTTAAGTATCCTAATGAAAAAAGACAGCTATTATCAACTTCAGTTGTAGAGTACTGGGTTACCTACAAAATCAGATTATCAATTGTTAAAAAACAAATCTTCAAGAGTTCAAGAGATGCTAAAACTGAATCAGAGAATAATTTAAAACCAAAAAATTAAGATATTGTGATTTAAAAGCCATTGAGCCATTGTGACTGCAAGTATAATTTTTGGTAATTTCATTCACCTGTTAGAATTATTTATAAGCAAGACATAAATTGGAACCAATGCGTAAAAAACTGAAATGGAACCAAGAGCAAAGAAACATAAACCTATTTAATATTAAAAAAATGCAAGTTAAGACTTCCACCTCCAGTAATAGTAGACTAAGTAATGCAAACCAACTTTTGCTGAGAGCAATTAGAACAGGACAGCATATCCAAAGGTATCTCTTAGAAGGCACTGGAGTGCTAAAAAAGGAGTAAAAAACTATGGGGCCAAAATCTAAGAGAAGAAAGATCCCAGAGAATTGAGCCCAGTAATAAGGATGCTTTTCACTAGGGGATCTGCTGTTTCAAGAAAAGGCAGCTGATAAGACTTCAAATAGAAGCTAAGCAAAGCTGTTCTTATGGGAGTAAGCGTATAAAAACTCAGTTCAGAGCTCACCAAATGACAAGAGGGCAGGAGGCAACCATAGTAAACATCCATGCTTTAGGATAAGATCACAAAAGGCTACATCCTAGGAGTAAAAGTACACCAAAATTAAACTGGCCCTCATAAGGACTGGGGCTCAGCTCCAATCAGCTCAATCCCAGTAACTGGATTAAAGTTATCTGAGATTGCTAGTGTTCCTCATTCCCTATCAAAAGCAAACATAAATCTTGTCTGGAAGATAACATCTCCCATGGCCTTAAATTATTTCAACAACATTTTGTGTACAAGTCCACCTCTCAATCCATGAATGGCACTTGATATTCCAAGATAATGTGGCCCAAGTCCCACAGAAACAGACCCGTGGGGGATACAGAAAACGGAATCATTAGAACCCAAAACACATCTAAATCTAAAACATATTTAAGGAAATAAAAGATAACATTGAGAACTCTAGCAGAGGACTAGAAATTATAGAGGAAAAACTAAATGCAAAGTCTATAACTGAAAAGTACAATAACAAATTAAGAGCCCAAAGGATGGGTTTCACAACAAATTGAACACAATGGAAAAAAGAATCAGACTTAGAAGAAAAGTCCAAAGAAAATACCCAGAATGAACCATGAAAGAGAAAGGATAGAAAATACACAACAGAACAGAAAGAACATGAAAAAAGAGATACTCTGAGAAAGTCTAACTAACAACCTTGTAACTAAACTCTCAGAAGAAAAGAGGAGAGAAAATGGAACAAAAGTTATATGTGGGGGCCAGCGTGGTGGTATGGTGGTTAAGTTCATGGGCTCTGCTTTGGCGGCCTGGGGTTCATGGGTTCAGATCCTGGGTGTCGATCTACACACCACTCATCAAGCCATGCTCTGGCGATGTCCCACATACAAAATAGAGGAAGACCGGCACAGATGTTAGCTCAGTGACTTTCTTCCTCAAGCAAAAAGAGGAGGATTGGCAACAGAAATTACCTTAGGGCCAATCTTCCTCACCAAAAAAAAAAAAAAAAAGTTATACTTGAAGAGATATTGGCTGAGAATTTTCTAAAACTTGTGAAAGTCAACAATCCAAGATTTAAGAAGGCCTACAAACCCCAAGCAGGATAAAACAAAAGGCACCTAAACACATCACAGTAAAATGTACAAAAACCAAACAAAGAAAAAATTTTAAAGCAGAGATAATAAGATACATTATCCTTAATGAAGTTAACAATGAGATTGACAGCAAACTTTTAAAATAAAATGATGTGAATTAATATATTCAAATTGCTAAAAGTTGTTTCTAACCTGGAATTCTATACCAAAAAACCACATACTTCAAGAATAAAGGTGAAATAAAGGTATTTTCAGAGAAACAAAAAACAAAGAATTTATTACCAGCAGACCCTTACTAGAAGAAATTATAAGGGTATTCTTCAAGTAAAAAAAAATTAATCTCAGATGGAAGGTCAGAGATGTACACTGGCTGTACGTAATAATAGTAATCACCATCATCATCATCGTCACGTGTTATGGGGTTTAAATAGAGAAATAAAATTAAAACAATAGTAGCTTATGAGAGTAGAGTGGAGTAAACTGAATGTTTTATGATCCTTGTAATGTCAAGTAAGAGGCAAAAACACAAAAAAACCCCACTTTCATTAAACATTAGTAAGCAAAGGAGACAGGTTATAATTTCTTTAGTAATCACTAAAATGACATGAAAAGAATATATAATTATCAAATTAATACAGGGAGAAAATTAGAATAACATGAAATACTTAAACAATCCAAAAGAATCCAAAAGAGAAAAAGAACAAAGTCTAGGTGAAACAAACAAAGTGAATTAAGAGAGCAGATTCAAACCCCCATATATTGGTAATTCCATTAAATATAAGTGGAAAGAAAGATTGTGAGACTGGTTGAAAAAATAAAATCCAACTCTATGTTTTCATAAGAGAAACATCTAAAATATAAGGATATAAAAAGGTTAAAAGTAAAATAATAGAAAAAGATATAACAAGAAAACACTAAAGAAAGCTGGTGAGAACTATGTTAATATCAGACTAGACTTAAGGCATAAAGCATAACTACAGACAAGAATTATGCACAATCTTAAAAGGTTCAATAAACCAAAAAAAGACAACGATTTTAATCTGTATGTACCTAAACATATAGCCTTGAAATTTTTAAAGCAAAATTGACAGACTCAAAATGAATAATAGACAAATCCACAATCATAGTACGAGATTTTAATACTTAAGTAACTGAAAGAACAAGCACAATAATTTTAAGAATACAGTTTGATCATCATGATTTAAAAATTTCACCTAAAGGAAATATACAAAAGAGGGCAACCAATAATCACATGATAGGCATTCCTTTCACGTACATAGAAAACATTTTCAAAAACTGAACAAATGCTGACCCATGATATATATCATGTCTCAACAAATTTCAAGAGACTAAAACCAAAAATTCTCTGACTACAGTGCAACTAGCCTAGAATCAATATTTAAAAATTTGGAAAATCCCCAAATGTTTGGAAACTAAGCAACAGACCTCCAAAAACTGATGGGCCAGAGAAATTAGAAAATACACTGAAAGAAATAATGAAAATATGACACATCAAAACATGGGATGGGGGCCGGCCTGGTGGCGCAGTGGTTAAGTCAGCACGCTCTGCTTTGGCAGCCTGGGCTTCGCAGGTTCAGATCCCGGGCGCAGACTGACGCACCACTTGTCAAGCCATGCTGTGGTGGTGTCCCATATAAAGCAGAGGAAGATGGGCACGGATGTTAGCCCAGGGCCAGTCTTCCTCAGCAAAAGGAGGAGGATTGGCAACGATGTTAGCTCAGGGCTGGTCTTCCTCACAAAAAAAAAAAACCAAACAAATATGGGACAAAAAAAAAGTATGGCATGCAACAAAATCTCTGCTTTCAGGGAAATTTATACCATCAGATGCTTATATAAGAAAAGCAGAAAGGCAGACAAGTTAAGCTAAGGATCATCTCAAGAAGTTAGAAAAACAACAAATTAAGTCCACAGAGAGTAGAAGGAAAGAAATAAAGATAAAAAAAATATGAAATAGAAAACAGAGAATAAGTAAAATTGATAAATTAATAAAACTGAGAAACACTTGATAAAACTGACCAAGAAAAAGAGAGAGGCAATATAGCCAATATTAGAAATAACAAAGAAGACATCCCTTAAGAGCCTAACATATTAAACAATCACAAGAGGATATAATGGTCAACATTATCATGACATATTTTCAAGTTTAGGTGAAAGATTACAATTCCTAGAAAACTACAATTTACTAAAACTGACACAAAAAATTTTAAACATCAGAATAGTCCTGTAAGTATTAAAGAAATTGAATCTGCAATTAAAAAGTATTAGATAAAGAAAATTCCAGACTCAGATGATTTCACCAACGTATTCCACCAAAATCTAAAGAAAAACAGTACCAATCTTACAAAAACTCTTTCAGAAAATAGAAAAAATGAGACCAGCAAAACCTTGATACCAAAACCAAGCAAGAACATTGTAAGAAAGGGTATTCATCTCACTCACGAATACATAGGCAAAATTCTAAATAAACTATTAACAAACCGAATCCAATAATCTATAAAAAGGATTATGTATCATGACCCAAGTGAGCTTTATTCCAAGAACAGAAGAATGGTTTAATATTCAAAAACCATTTACTGTAGTTCACCACTTTACCAAAAGAAGAGAAAGCTCATGTTTACCTGATAAATGCAAAAAAGCATTTAATAAGATTCAATCTCCTTACAAGTTAAAAACAAAAAACTAGCAAACAAATATTAAAAGGGAACTTTTAAAATCTGATGACAAATAAAAACCTACAGCATATATCAAATTTAAGGACAAAATACTGAAAAGCTTTCCCTCTGAGCCAGAGAAACCCAACATCATCCCTTCTATTCAACACTGTTTGAAGATGCAGTCGAGTAAGGCCTGAGAAGAAAACGAAGACATAAAAATTAGAAAGGAATAAAACTGTTGTTATTCTCAGATGATAATAACTGAACATATAGAAAAATCCAAAGAATCTACAGATAATTATTAGAGTTAGTTGCAAATTTAGCACAGTTGCTGGATATAAAAGAACATATTTCTGTTTAGCCACAACAAAGGGAAAACGAAGTTAAGAAAGATAATATTAAAATACCATTTCAGCAACTCAGAAAGAAATCTAACAGAAGATGTGCAAAATCTCTGTAGAAAAAAATCATAAAATACAGAGAGAAATTAAAACCTAAATGGAAGAATGTATAATTTTCATGGATTAGAAGATTCAATACTACATAGATGTCAATTTTACTGTTCTATAGATTAAATGCCATCCCAATTAAAAGCCCAGCAGGATTGCTGGTTGCTTAGTTTGTGCAAGGGGACAATCTGATTTTAAAATATATAAGGGAATTGAAAGAACCAAGATTATCCAAGATACTTTTAAGGAAAAATAAGAGGGGAGGACTTCTTCTACTAGATATCAAGACTTATTATAAAGCTGCAATATTATAACAGTGTTATATTGACATAAGATAGATCCCAAATGCCCATTACCAGTAGAATGAATGTATCAACTGCAGAATATTCATATAAGAGAATTCTATATAATAATGAAAATAAGTCTCTATTATACTTAACATAGTTGCATCTAGCAAACATAAGTGAAAAAAAAGAAAACATGCTACATGATTTCTTGTATATCAAGTTCAAAAACAGGCAAAATTAATAGGGTTAGAAGTCAGACAGGAAGGAGTAGTGTTCAGGAGGGGCAAAAAAATTGGTTTCTGGGCTGTTGGCAATGCTTCTTTTGAACTGAGGTGTACCCAGGTGTATTAAGTTGTGATAACTCACTGACTGTAAGTTTGTTTTATAAACTCTTTTGTTACGTTTGTTATATATTGATAAAAATGTTTTTAAAAATTTAAAGAACACGTGTAATAAAACTGAATCCGAAAAAAAAAAAACAACAAACCAATCATGTTATACTGCATATATTTTTCATGTCACCTTATCTTGATCTTATACAAGAACTATGACAACATGGTTTTAGCTTTCCTTCGTGAAAGGCTTAAGATACCTCTGTTTTGCCTTTATTGGGAGTTAACGTCACATCATTTTTATCCACTTGTGAACTGCTCTCCAGTTCTTCAGCCTGAAGTGTAACTGATTCTTCACTTAGTAGTTGTGCCTTTAAATCTCCTGTAGGAAATATACAATATTCAACTTACATCTATATACTATCTCACAGAAACAATCAGGGTATAAGGACCATTCAACATAACTGCCAAGGAAGAACTATGTATTCCAAATATTGGTCATCCTCACAAAAATTGTTTAAATGTATAGTCCCTAGGAGAAAGGACCACAGCATTGTTAATTTGGCTCACTTCTACAAAGTCTAAACTTTGAAGAAAACTGTGGATTTTAATCTCTCAATTGCAAATACTGACAAACTCATTTAATATTTTTCAGCTTTAAACATTTCACAAATACACAATAAGTTGAATTAAAAAATGAGTATTTCTTTACAGTAAGAGAAAATCAACCGATTGTATTTATAGTCTCTGGATCCCAACTTCCCTACTGGAATACAGAAACATTAACAAGGACTGGAGCATATCTTGTATACAGTCATGCACCGCATAACAACGTTTCAGTCAACAGTGGACAGCATATACGACAGGGGTCCCATAAGATTAGTACCATAATCTTGGTGTGTATTAGGCTATACCATTTAGGATCGGGTAAGTACACTCTATGATGTTCACACAATAACAAAATCGCCTAAGGATGCATTTCTCAGAATGTATCCCCGTTGTTAAGTGACGCATGACTGTAATTTTATATATGTAGTACCAGACATTGTACTAGCAAAAAGTAGCTGTTCTATGTTAACCAAGAAAGGTTGAAAGGTTGAAAAGGCAACGTGGGGTTATATAAGAATTAAATTTGCAACTAATACTGAAAAAATTCACAGTGGTATATACATTTTCATTCATAAAGAACATGATCTCACAACCACTAATTCACAGGTAAAAAAAAAAAAAGGTTACTAAAAACTCCTTCATTTAATCCATTACCTGAAAACAGATCATGGTTAAGATGAGCCATTTCTTTTTCCAAATTACTTCTTGATAGATCAGATTTTCTTATTAAAGCAACAGGTTCTCTCTTCTCTGGTGATCTAATAAAATAACCAAATGATGGCTACAAAATAAAAATGTGAATTATTTCCTTAATTTTCAACTGCTTTGGGAAATTCTAGACTAGTTTATCTTAATACTGGTTACCTAGCTAAATGACTTCAACGAAATAATTCTGTTCTTTCCATTTAAACTTAAATTACTAGAGATGAACTTTAAAAGTCCAGATAGAACCTTTTATTTAGTTATTGTTAGCTATCTTTTATCATCAGAACTAATATTATCAAGTAAGTTTCCCTGACTAAGAAATCCATATTAAAACAACCCAGAAATGATTTTGTTTCTTCAGTAATTACTATAGAGCACTTACTATGTGTCAGACACTGTTAATTATCATTAGTGACAATATCAGGGAGAAAAAAGATAAAATTTCCTGACTTCCTGGAACTTACAGTATAAGGGTATTTTATTTTATACAATAAGTACATCCTCGAAAATCTGTATTAAGATTAGGTATGTTGCTACTGGCTTGGATGAAAGTTTAAAAAAGATTTATGTTCAAGGAGCTTGCTAAAGGGCAGAGAATTCCCGTTTGTCTTTCTTACAGATCTTTCACATGATAGACATAAAATATGAATTTGTTAATGCACTCAATTTTCGATTGATCTTTCTTTTTTGTGAGGAAGAATGGGCCCTGAGCTAACATCCATTGCCAATCTTCCTCTTTTTGCTGAGGAAGATTGGCCCTGAGCTAACATCTGTGCCAATCTTCACCTACTTTGTATGTAGGTCACCGCCACAGCACGGCTTGATGAGTGGTGTAGGTCTGCACTCGGGATCTGAACCTGCGAACTTAATCACTACCCCACCGGGCCACCCCTCAATTGATCTTCACTTGGTAATTTCTTCCCTTGATTCAGCAACTTGAATGTAGGTAACATTTCATAACTAATACAAAAATAGAAATTCCAAAGGATAGACCTATTTTTCCATGATCCAGTGCTTTGTTCATTTGTTTAGTGAGGAACTCAGTTACTCTTCAATTTCTCTCATAATGTCAAAAATCCCAATAGATCTAGGTAGAAAAATCTGCCTCTCTAAAGTATATATTTTCATTTTTTAATTCACTGCACAGATGGGACTCAGTTCAGTTTCAAATTTAAGTTTGTAAATCAACTGTGAGTTCTAACACCATAGCTACTATATTAAATTATACTCCTAGTGAAATTCAGTTTTAATAAACATTCCCTCCAATAACTTTTAACTCCCTAAATGGAATTTATCAAGTCCTTTAACTCTACCTCCAAAAGAAATCTTGAATTCTTCTGTTTCCATACTATCATCCTAGATCCCATTCTTCATCACATCTCTTTCTGTATACCAAGTCTCTGCCAGCTTCTACTCCTCCTCTGTGGTTTACTGACTTTCTCCACAGGAGCTCCTGACATATATGGTGACATCCTGTCACCTTGGAGATGGGCCTGGACCCCACAACAAAGTTGCTACCTGCCTCTAAGCACTTCTTCTCATCTGAGATGAACCCAAGTCCTACAAAGATCCTTCATGATCCGGCCCTTGTCTACTTCTATTTAATCGACCCTACCCTCGCCCCCTGCCCCTACTCACATTAGCTATATTTGCCTGCTTTCTATTCCTCCAATATGCCACTCTAGTTCCTACCACCAGGCCTTCACATATATGGTCTCCCTTTGTTGGGAACACTCTTCCTCCAGATGCTTTGGTAGCTGCCTCCTTATCATCATTTAGATCCCAGTTCAGTGCCATCTCCTCAGATGTCACCCTGACCACCACAGCTAAAGCAGCTTCTTCTACTCACTCATTCTTCATAGAACTTATCACTACTGCTTGCATTTTTAAATTTCTACATGTATCACGTCTTATTAAACCAAAACACTCCTATATTTCAAAACACATTTTTAGATAAGAGGTTAAAAAAATGAGTCTTTGAATTCTTCCCACCAACCAATGACATGACAATAGCAAAAGCAACCAACAGGTATCGAATACTTACTGCATGTTAGGTTTGGTGCTAAATGCTTTACGTGCATCATCACATTTAACTCTTATAAAACCCTATAAAACAGCATTCCATTTTAGAAATTGGAAAATGAAGGCATAGAAGAGTTAAAGAAATTGTTCCATGTCATAGAACTAGTTAAAAGGCAGAACTGCGACTGGAGTCAGGGTCTGACTAACTATGAAACTTAAGCTTTTTACAACCATTCTATCATGTCCCTATTCTGTCTCTCCTTTAAAGATACTGTGCTCTAGCTATACCATCATAATATTCAACATATAAAGGCTGGTGAATTTAACCACTTCTAGCACATATCATACTCACTCTTTTCACATTGTAACCACCACCAAGGCAACCAAGAGCTTCAGATCTTTGAGCAAAGAACTCTCCTAAAGACAGACGTAAATAACTGGCATCATCTTGGTCCAAATCTGATGTGCTAAGTGATTTCCTCAACAAATTGTAATTAATTGAAGTTCCCCAGGACGTATCCCCTAGTGCAACTGAAGTGTTCTGGGCATCTATATTTTCTTCCTAGAAAAAAAGTTGTTTCATTTTATTTCCCCAGCAAGCCTTCTTTCTGTTTTTCTAATATACAAAAATAAAAAAATTTAACCAAGAAAATTTAAACATTTTAATTTTTTTAAAATTTGAACAAATTCAAGTTTAAGCAGCTAATAAAGGTAACGAAGTCCAGAAGAAGAGAAATTCATTTTTTAATACTTGAGTTATAATATGCATTGTTTTAATATATTGCTTAATCAAACACTGATTGTTATTAACACGAATCTTTAGAAAGGAGTACATCTTCAATAAAAACAAATAGCATTACCTCATTTTAAAACATGGTTAAAAACTATGAAACTATCTTCGAAGCCTATTAAGACAATTTTAAGTGAATTAAACATTATTTCAGTGTGCCAGTGATTTTTCATTTAATAATTTAGAGTATGAAGGAAAATGCAGAAATTGTCTAAACACAAGAACAAGATATAATTCTACACTATAAACTATATATCTATTCAGAAAGAAATGAACATTTTTCCTACATTTAAATTAACACAGAAAAAGTTTTAAACTTTCATTAATGCCAATGAAATACAAACCTGCATAAATTGATGCTCCTTATTAAATTCTTCCTCATCTTGTGCAATCAAATCCAATGCATCAGCTTAAAAAGGAATAAGTTTATATAATTATACTAATACCTAATTAAATACTAGCATATAAATAAAATTTTGCTAGTTAGGAAAATGAAATAATAAAGAAATAAAATTGAAAAAAGTAGTGAAAGCTTCCATCACATGAATGATACATCTGTATTAAGTATGTTAAGTCTGGGGTTCTCAAACTTTTGGTAATGAACACCCTACTGTGATTGATTTCATCAGTTACTAACTTGTCCTAACTTACTAAAGGGGCTTTACAACGTAAGCTTTTCATTTTTAAAAGATTCACATTAATTTTAGCCTTGAAGATTTGACACACCTGAGTTAAAGTACTTGCCCATGAATACCTGTGGAATTTCATCTGGAACCATCAGACTGACAAGCCACTCTGTAAACTCATCATGAAGATGCCTGCTGGAGTGCCCAACCACCTGTTTGCCCAGGACTGTCCCAGTTTTATAAAGAAGTCCCACATCCCAGCAAACCCCACAGCCTGGGCAAACAGGGACAAGTGGTCACCCAACTTCTGCCCTCCAAGTTCCTACTGAGCACCCCTGTCCACCTTAGGGAAATGAGTGCGCCCAGACACTTTCAATCTCTAAGCCAAGGCCACAAACTAAAATGCCCCAGAGGCTAGGGGTGAATGAGCAATGAAGGCCAAGTGTAACACAATAGGGAGGGGTGGGATAGTGACAAACTAGAAAGCATATGATTCTGCTCAAGGCATTAGAACTGAAAAGAATTTTAAACATGCTGGCTAAATCAGAAAAGTCTGCAGCTAGACTCTAGACTGCCTGCCTATTGCCCACTCTGGGCCTTTGCCTGGTACTTTAGGATAGTAGCAGAAAAGGGAAGAGTGAATAGCAACCCAGAAGGGACAATCTACTTGTGGCCCAAACAAGAGAGATGGCCCCTACTCTCATTAGTCCATCAGGGGCTAATTATATCCAAACTACACTTTTGTAAACCCTGACAGTCCAATATTAACATCTTGAGAGACAAAATGGAAATAGATAGAGGAGAGTATTTAAAGTCAGGAAAAGGAAAGCACTTGAGATAGCTCAGGATTCTTACTTGTTAGGATAGTGCTGGTTCTTTACCTTGTGAACCCATCATTTCTTACATAAACACATTCTTAACCTAGAGGTCTATGAATGAGCACCAGGAGAACCATGAAGCTCCCAAAGTCACATGCAAAATATCTTCCACATAAAACTTTTTCTAAGATACTCTGTAGGGTCCATAACTCAAGGTAAGGACACTGCCCTAAAATGTGAAAGTATCAACCAACCAAATCTAACAGCCAAAAAGAGGGGAAATCGGAAATCAGCCCATAAGAAGGTAACCCAGAAAAACTCAACTTACTTCAATAAGTTAAATATCGCATGCTTTTTAAATTATTAAGAGCTCCAAATGCTATTTATTGTATTCCTAAGTACCTTTTCTCTGAACCTTAAGAGATTCTTCAGTTAAAGAAAAATCTACATTTATATTGTTAATCTGTATGCTCATCAGAAATCAGTCACAAATTATGAGAAAGCAGAACTTAATTTTTTATAAGAATCTATGCCCAATTCTTTGCCAAATCTAAAACAACAGTCCTCTCAAATGTCACCTGAATGCTTTAGTTGTTAAATTTTGAAGCAGTCCTTATGTTCTACTCTCCTACGCCACCCACCGAAGCCCCACCCAGTGTTTGAATCCTAGGACAGAAGCAGAAGTAATGTAATACCTCAGATATATGGAATTATCAGAGATGGGGAAGGCAGAAATGTGGAAGAGGGAGTAGTATCTCAAGTAAATTTTCTGAATAAAATCTAAGTAGGTAAATTTTCATTTAAAATGACTTTGACATCATAAAATTATGCCCTATGGAGGTAGTCCAATCTTCCTCTTCTGAATGTCTCCTGTTACATTTTCAAAATTCTCTTCCAAGTACATCCTCATTTCTTTCTTTCTATCAAACTTTTTAATTTTACATAATTATTTTCTCCATTTCCTCACCACCCATGCTAGTCATCCTTTCCTAACCACAAGGATGGTTTCATTAAATTCCTCCATTATCTATTTTATTTTTCCTGTAATAGTAGTATGCCCACATAGTTCAAAATTCAAACTATGTATGTATGTATCTTATGCTTCAATAAAGACTTTTAAGAACTTAATCAAACGACAAAAAAGGGAATGCAACACTGAAAAGTCTCCCCCTCACCCCTGATGCCACACCTCCAGAAGCAATCAATGTATAAATTACCCCTGAAGCCCCTCACTATTTGAATTTATTTGATTTTTGAGTTCAAGTAGCTGGAGACTCCTATAATCCATTTTCTTTCTTTTTTTTTTAAATCTTTCCACTGTATTCACAAATACATGTGTGTCCTCCCCTCTTTCACCTTTTTACAAAAATGTTAGAATTTTATGTGCTTTTCTATGTCTTGGATTTTTAAATAATTTCTTTTGGTGATCATTCAATATCAGTCCCTAAAGAGCTCCTTTATCTTTTTTTATGGCCACAGGGTACTTACCTGTATGGATGTACCTTACTTAATCAGTCCCCCATCCATGTTGCTTCCAACCTTTTGTTATTACAAACAATGTGCAAGTAATAATCTTGCACATGCATCACATACCACTTGTGCAAGTGTATCTGAAGAAAAAATTCCCAAGACAACTGCTTGGTTACAAGGTATGTGCATTTATTTGGAGAAACGGTGTCAAGATGGCAGCACAGGCAGACTCTGAACTCACCTCCTCCCACGGACACAACAAATTTACAACTACTCTTGGAACAATTACCTCTAAGAAAGAACTGAAAACTGGATAAAAAGAACCCCTGCAACAATGGATGGTGCTGACTGAGGTGGAAGAGGCAGAAATTCCTTTCTGGAGAGAAAAAAGCCACCTTCAAGCTACAGCGCCTCACAGCCAGCCAGGACATATCTTAAGGTGGAAAACCTTCCCTGGAGGAGCGGGGGATCTTAGCGGGGGAGCATTACCACAATAAGCAACTTTTGGACTAGGCACAACCAAGACAAGTGTCATAATATCCAGCTTTGCTGGCTATTAACAACAAATAGCGGGGGGGGGGGGGGGGGATATTAACAACAAATAGCGGGGGGGGGGGGAGACTGCTCTTAAAGGGCCCACACACAAATTCACCCATTTTGGAAAGCAACCTAAAATCACCAGAAAGCAAGTTACAGTCCTCTGCTGAAAAGACTCACTTGATAGGCTCTGGGCGTATCTCAGAGAGAGGTGAGAACTCCCCAGGAACTGAGACATTGGTGGCAGCCATCATAGTGACCTAGTACAGGAGTGCTGACACAGACACTGGCAGACACCACTGGATTTCTTCCCCTGGCCTGTTAGCCAAGGGGGTCTGCCCCACCCACTAGAGCACAGATTTAATCCAGCTCAGCCAGGGAAGGCAGCCTAGCCTAGGGATGGGCCCCACAAACAGCAAGCCTTCCAGCAACTTGTAGGCCTGCATAGGCAGGGTATGTGGGACCTCTGCAGTGGGGTAAGTGGGTCCACCGCTGTGGGGCAGGGCATGTGCAAGGGGTGGGCCTGCATTAGTGGAGTGTGTGGAGCCTTGCAGTGGGGTGACTGAGACTGCTTTACAAGGTTGGGGCGTGCGCATGGGGCAGGACTGTATTGATGAGGTGTGTGATCCTGCAGGTAGTGGGGCTTGTCAGCTACAGCAGACATGTGCTCCCCAAACACCGTCATAGGGGATAGGCCCCACCTTCCAAAGCCTAAAAACACTGGGTGCTCCCACACCTGGGCCACCCCACTCAGCTGCAATCCTGAGAGAGCTGACAATAGCCTTGCAGGCCAGAGGTCTACAGCAATTGTAAGCCCTTGAGCCTAGCAACCAGCCATGCTGAGGGCCTACTGACTTAACAGGAATGTGCTATTAGACATTGCAGTCAACTGTGCTGGGGCTTCACATGCCCAATAAAGTGTCTGAAGGATCCATAGCAGCCACACACAGCTGAGCATTACAAGCAGTAGGCCAGGGGTACATCCTGGCCTCCCCAGGCACCTGCAGCAAGAGCAACCCTGCCACAACAGAAGGACACATGTAGCCCACACAGGGGACATTCCTGGAACATTTGGAACTGGTGACAAGAGGGAAGCACACTGCTAGGCCTCAAAGGTATCTCTTACATAAGGTCACGTCTCCTGGATTGGGAGACGTAGCTGACCTACCCAACATATAGATAGAGGCACAGAGAAAGAGGCAAAATGAGGAGACAAAGGAGTATATTCCAAGTAAGGGAACAGGACAAAACCCCAGAAAAAGAACTAAATGAAACAGAGATAAACAATCTACCTGACAAAGAGTACATACTAAGAGTCATAAGGATGCTCACTGACCTTGGGAGAAGAATGGATGAACTCAGTGAGAACTTCAACAAATAATTGGAAAATATTAAAAAGAACCAATGAGAAATGAAGAATACAATTCTGGAAATGAAAAATTCACTAGAGGGAATCAATAGCAGAGTAGAGCATGCAGAAGAATGGATCGGTGAGCTGGATGAAAGCTGAGAGGAAATCACCCAAGCTGAACAGATAAAAGAAAAAAGAATTAAAAAGACTGAGGACAGTCTAAGGGACCTCTGGGACAACATCAAGCGCACTAACATCTGTATTATAAGTGTCCCAGAAGGAGAAGAGAAAGACAAAGGGGCAGAGAATCTATTTGAAGAAATAATAGCCGAAAACTTGCCTGACCTAAGGAAAGAAACAGACATCCAGGTACAGGAAGCACAGAGAGCACCAAACAAGATAAACCCAAAGAGGCCCACACCAAGACACATTATAAATAAAATGTCAAGAATTAAAGAGAGAATCCTAAAAGCCGTAAGAGAAAAGAAACAAGTTACATAGAAAGGAAACCCCATAAGGCTATCAGCTGACTTCTCAGCAGAAACCTTACAGGCTAGAAGGATGTGGCACGATATATTTAAAGTGCTGAAAGGAAAAAACCTATGGCCCAGCAAGACTATCATTCAGAGTGGAAGGAAAGATAAAGAGTTTCCCAGACAAGCAAAAACTAAAGGAGTTTATTACCAGGAAACCAGTCTTACAAGAAATGCTAAAGGAACTTATTTAAGTGGAAAAGAGAAGAACACAAATAGGAATAAGAAAATTATCAAAAAAAAAAAAGCAATAAAATCACTGGTAAGAGAAAATATACAGTAAAGGTAACAGATCAACCACCAAGGAAGCTAACATAAAGGTCAAAAGACAAAATTATTAAAATTATCAATTTCCTTGATAAGAGGGCAATGGATACACACACACAAAAAAAGAGGTTAGATACAATACCAAAAACCTAAAATGTGGGGGACGGCCCGGTAGCATAGTGGTTAAGTTCATGCACTCCGCTTTGGTGGCCTGGGGTTTGCAGGTTTGGATCCCAGGCCCAGACCTATGCATCACTTATCAAGACATGGTGTGGCAGATGTCCCACATATAAAGTAGAGGAAGATGGGCACAGATGTTACCTCAGGGTAACAGAGGTATCCAGAAATGGATAAATTCTTAGAATCATACAACCCTCCAAAACTGAATCAAGAAGAAATAAGAGAATCTGAGTAGACCAAGCACCAGTAAGGAGACTGAAACAGTAATCAAAAACCTCCCAAGAAACAAAAGTCCAGGATCAGATGGCTTCCCTGGTGAATTCTACCAAAAATTCAAAGAAGACTTAACACCTATCCTTCTCAAACTCTTCCAAAAAATTGAAGAGGAGGGGAAGCTTCCTAACTCACTCTACGAGGCCAACATTACCCTGATACAACAAAATCAGACAAGGACAACATAAAAAAAGAAAATTACAGGCCAATATCACTGATGAACATTGATGCAAAAATCCTCAACAAAATACTAGCAAATCGAATACAACAATACATTAAAAAGATCATACACCATGATCAAGTGGGATTTAGTCCAGGGATGCAGACATGGCTCAACATGTGTAAATCAGTCAATGTGATACACCACATTAACAATATGAAGAATAAAAATCACATGATCATCTCAATAGATGCAGAGAAAGCATTTGACAAGATAAAGCATCCATTTATGATAAAAACCTGAATAAAATGGGTATAGAAGGAACGTACCTCAACATAATAAAGGCCATATATGACAAACCCACAGCTAATATCATTCTCAATGGAGAAAAACTGAAAGCTATCCCTCTAAGAACAGGAACCAGACAAGGATGCCCACTTTCACCACTCTTATTAACATAGTATTGGAAGTCCTTGCCAGAGCAATCAGGCAAGAAAAAGAAATAAAAGTGATCCAAGTTGGAAAGGAAGAAGTGAAACTGTCACTATTTGCAGATAACATGATTTTATATATAGAAAACCCTAAAGAATCCACCAAAAATCTTCTAGAAATAATAAATGAATACACTAAAGTTGCAGCATATAAAATCAACATACAAAAATCAGTTGCATTTCTATACACTAACAACCAAGTAGCAGAAAGAGAAATTAAGAATGCAATCCCATTTACAACTGCAACAAAAAGAATAAAATACCTAGGAACAAACTTAACCAAGGAGGTGAAAGACCTGTACAGTGAAAACTGTAAAACATTGTTGAAAGAAATAGAAGACACAAAGAAATGGAAAGATATTCCACGCTCTTGGATTGACATAGTTAAAATGTCCATAGTTCCTACGGTAATCCACAGATTCATTGCAATCCCTATCAAAGTTCCAACGACATTTTTCACAGAAATAGAACAAAGAATCCTAAAATTTATATGGAACAACAAAAGACCCTGAATAGCCAAAGAAATCCTGAGAAAAAAGAACAAAGCTGGAGGTATCACCCTCCCTGATTTCAAAATATACTACAAAGCTATAGTAATCAAAACAGCATGGTACTGGCACAAAAACAGACACACAGATCAATGGAACAGAATCAAGAGCCCAGAAATAAACCCACACATCTATGGACAGGTAATTTTGAACAAGAGAGCCAAGAACATACAATGGAGAAAGAAAAGTCTCTTCAATAAATGGTGCTGGGAAAACTGGACAGCCACATGCAAAAGAATGAAAGTAGACCATTACCTTACACCATACACAAAAATTAACTCCAAATAGATTTAAGACTTGAATGTAAGACCTGAAACCATGAAAATTCTAGAAGAAAACATAGGCAGTATGCTCTTCAACATCAGTCTTAGCAGCATATTTTCAAGTACCATATCTGACTGGGCAAGGGAAACAATAGAAAATATAAATAAATGGGACTACATCAAACTAAAAAGCTTCTGCACAGCGAAGGAAACCATCAGCAAAACAAAAAGACAACCTAACAACTGGAAGAAGATTTTGCAAACCATATATCTGTTAAGGGGTTAATATCCAAAACATACAAAGAACTCACGTATCTCGATGACAAAAAAACTAACAACCCAATTAAAAAATGGGCAAAAGATCTGAACAGACATTTCTCCAAAGAAGATATACAGATGGCCAACAGGCACATGAAAAGATGTTCAATATCACTAATTATCAGGGAAATGCAAATCACAACTACAATGAGATCACCTCACACCCATCAGAATGGCTATAATTAACAAGACAGGAAATGAGTGTTGGAGAGGATATGGAGAAAAGTGAACTCTCATACACTGCTGGTGGGAGTGCAAACTGGTGCAGCCTCTGTGAAAAAGAGTATGGAGATTCCTCAAAAAATTAAGAATAGAAATACCATACTATCCAGCTATCCCACGAATGGGTATTTATCCAAAGAACATGAAACTACAAATGCATAAAGATATATGCACCCCTATGTTCATTGCAGTGTTATTCACAATAGCCAAGACTTGGAAGCAACCTAGGTGCCCATCAAAGGGCAAATGGATAAAGATGATGTGGTATATATACACAATGGAATACTACTCAGCCATTAAAAAGGATGAAATCTGGCCATTTGTAACAACATGGATGGACCTTGAGAGTATTATGCTAAGTGAAATAAGTCAGAGGGAGAGTCAAATACCGTATGATCTCACTCATAAACAGAAGATAACAACAACAACAACAAATGAACACATAGAGGCAGAGATTGGATTGGTGGTTACCAGAGGGGAGGGAAGAGGGCAAAAGCAGTGATTAGGCACATGTGTATGGTGATGGATTGTAATTTGTCTTTGGGTGGCGTACATGATGTAATCTACACAGAAATCGAAATATAATGATGTACACCGCAATTTACATAATGTTTAAACAAATGTTACTGCAATAAAAAAAAAGGCATATGCATTAATTTTGCTAGATGCTGCAATATTGCTATACCTAGAGGCAGTGCCTATAAAGTAGTAGAATACCTGTTTTCCTCATACTCTTGCCAACACAGTTTTATCACCAAACTTTCGGATCAAAGACAATGAAATAACAGAAAAATAGTACCACAGGGTGGTTTTACTTTGCATTTCTTTCCATGAGTAAGAATGAACTTTTTTTGTATATTTAACAACCATTTTTATTTCCTTTTCTATAAATGGTCTGTTTACATCCTTTGTCCAATTCTATACTGAGTAGTTGGTCTCTTTCTGATCATTTATTAGAACTATTTACATATTAGGGAAATGGGTCCTTAATCTGTAAAACAAATTGCAATTCTTTTTTCTCCGTTTGATCACTAATTTCTAAAAACTTCTTACCAAAGTTTAATATACATATGAAAGCATATATAAGTGTACAACTCAATGAATTTTCACAATCTGAACACATTTGTATAGCCAGATCAACACCCCAGATCAAGAAACAGAACACTGCCAGCACCCAAAAAGCCTCTTGAGCTTCCTTCCCATCACCACATGCCCACCCAAGGGTAACCACTATCCTTACTTCTCATTCCGCAGGGCAGGGTATGTTTAAACTGTATAGAATTTAAATATATATGTAATTTTACACAAATAGAATTATATAGCATGTGTTCTTAGTCAACCTTATTTCATTCAACATATCTGTGAAATTCACCCATGTTGTTGCAAGTAGCTACACATCATCCATTCCCATTGCTTCATAGCATTCCAATGTATGAATAAATACAATCCATTCCATTGCTAATAGGAATTTGGGAGTTTCACACAACCCATCCCATTATTAATGGGAATTTGGGAGTTTCTAGTTTGGGGCTAATACATATAGTGCTACAAACATTTTAGTATATGTCTTTTGGTGAATATATACACCATATACACTGGGTATATACTCAGGCATAGAATTACTGAGTCATAAAGTACAAAGTTCTTAAAGTTCACCTTCATAAGATACTGCCAAACAAGTTTCCAAAATAGTTGTATCAATTTATACTCCCACCAGCAATACATGAGAATTCCATGACCATTGACTTTTAAATGTAAAAGTCAAATATCCACTGTACAGTCTGCACCCTCTCGTCCCTTCTAAATCAAGATATCATTGAGCAAGTTCTAATTGTAACTTAACCTCCAATTTCTGACTCATATTTCCAACTACTGACCACCTCAAACCACAATCATTCAAAATTCTACAATTTCTTCTGATTTTCCCCATCTCAGTTAACGGTATTGCCATTTTCTCAAATAATTCAGACCACAAACCTCAGTGATTTCTTGCCTTTCTAATATCCCCTAAAATCCAGTCACCAAATCCTATCCATTTTATTTCCATGTCTTTCATTAGCTACTTTCTTTTCATTCTCACTGTGACACCTACAACATCCTAAGGAATCTCCCATTCAACTGACCACCATTGCCAGAATAAGTCTCACAAAGCAAGCTGGAAAAGCAAGTCTTCATTCAGTGCCTCCCTAATACTTACCAAACAGGCGTCAACTCTTTGGCATAGTAGTCAAAGCTCTACCCATTCCCTGGCCCTATTTTACTCCTCCAGCTTCATCTCTTCATCTCTCATTACTCTCTCCTTCTCATATCTTACCATAATTGCCATCCTTATTGGACTATTTACCATTCCCAAAACATGCCCATGCTTTCTCATCTCATTCTCTTTCATTGGGTTTTCCATCCCTTTGGAATTTCTCATGCCCCCAAATATTTACCTGTTAAAATGCTACCTCAAAAGCCACCTCCTATGTGAAGTCCTCTGCTATCCACTCTTGCAAAAATTATCACTCCTCTCAATTCCAAAAGCATTGTGTCTCTTATAATGCTGGTGGTCGTTTTGTATTCTTGTCTGATGGACAGTTTCTTAAGGGCTAGAAAAATGCCTTATTTATCTCTGTACTTCCACATCATTAGACATTTAGGAAAAGCTTATTACAAGCAGCAATTAGAATAACCTCTTCCTCTGGCACCTTCTGAGCCTATTAAAAATAAGACTGGGCTTGACAAGCCACTGGACGCCTTTCCTCATCTCAGGCTTAGAGGTGCTCAGGTACTGGGGGCCTCAGTGGCACAGCAACATCTCCATAGACTAAGGCTCAAAACATCATGCATTCAGACTAAGGCTCAAAATATCGTGCATTCTGCAACCTAACCCACTTTTTCCTTTCACCATCATAGATTCTGCTAATCAACAAACCTAACTGATATTCCTAATGCTCTCATCCTTTGAGATTTCATTCATCTTTCTTGTCACTTTTCTCCTATCATTTCTACCACATTTCTTAGCTTTTGCTCCAAAATGAACTGGCTTTTGTAACTGCTCATTTATCAGAATATTTCTTTTGAACAAGATAGAATTTAAAAAGTGAGAAGGTAAAGCCTAAGGTGTCTTCCAAATTTGCAATATGAAGGTTCTCAACTGAAGTAAAAGAGTGCTAGTCTGACTCAGAATCACTGCTTAAGGAAAAGGCTCAGCTCATTCTCCAGTGATTAGCACTGACTAACTCAAGCCTTTGCTCCTATAAAAACAAGCGAAGAGCCTAAGCATTATACATTCCAGAAGAGATTTGATGTGGCCAACCAATATATATAAAGTAATCCACAACACCATCAGAAACAATGAAAATGGTACAATAAAGTGGTTATCAGTACACTTACAACCAGATCTGAAGTCTTCACTCATCTCATCAGTTAGAGATATGTTTAAATCCTGTTCTTTATTAAAAGATGTATAATAGGCAAGGTCAGTGACCCATCTGCCCTCTTCATTTTGATAGACCACACTCTGTGGTAGATCCATTTCTAGAAAATAAAATTCCAAAAATATCCAATGACACATGCAACAAATAAAATGATATAATATTCTTAAATAATTTTATTTACTTGACTTATCTTAGTTATCAACAGTACTGAAATCTGCCCAAACCTGGTTAGAAAAAGGAAATACATTTCCCCAAAAGAAAAGTACCTCTCTGATGGTAGACAAGCCAGCCTTAATCACAGTAAAAGTCTATAATGGAGAATGAAGAAAGGAAAAAAAGACTAAGACTTAGAAAGATACATTTCCATTAGATCTATGAATAGATACCAGTTCTTCATCCATAAAACACTTAAATATTTTAATGTGAAAGATTAGGCAAGTTCCAGTTGGAAATATAGTCTATTCCCAATATACAAATATTTTATATATTTCTTTACTTTTATTTTTTAAAAAAGCCCACTTACGATCTTTACTCTTTTCCATAGACTCGTAACATTCACATGTTCGCCTTTCGCTAGTTGGTGACCGAAGAATATCGGTGGAATTAATTCCATTGTCACTAACAGGCTTCAAAGATGCTACATCCACATTTTTTTGAATGGACACTTCAGGAGTCTCAGGGTCTAAACATCTATCCACAGGCAAAACTGTTTCTGAATCTGACATCAAATGCTTATTTTGATGAGGAGACCCTGTCTCCAGCTTTAAAGGGCCCGTCGAGTCAAAATCACCTTTATTGGCATTTATGTCATGAAAATAAACAGGGTTAAGTTTTGCATTAGTAGCGCTGATAGTCTTCACCAGAACTTCTTCTCTTCTGCTTTCCTTTAAAAATCAACAACAGAGCAGCAGTAAGTTTTGTTTTTCATAACGCATTCCAAAATTTTATGGGAAAAAATTATGTAGTTGACATAAAATAAACATTATATAAAGGAACAGACTATACAGTATTCACTGTATTCTTCTAGAATATAGATGAACCAATGTTAAGCAATCTACCAAAACCAAAATTCATAATGTGGTCATGGCAAACATACATCAACAGATTCAGATACCAAAAGTGGGTCCAACATATTCATTATATTACAGGATGCTAGAAATGTCAGTTTAACTTTTATAATTACCACTAAAAGTCTCTACAAGGATGGTAAGCCCATTACTGTGACCAGCCTTATAAAATATGAATGACAGCCCTCGGAAACAGATATTAACATCTTTTAATAAGAGTAAAACAGCAAATACTAGAACTGTCCCTGAGGAGTCCAATAACAATTGCATCAGACATGGCAAATTAAACCAGTGCCTCAAAACCATGACCTCCAACATACTTTCCCAAATGGCACATCTCATTCTTTCCTAGAAAAACAACTGCTGACAAGGAAGGCTCAAGTGTCTACAATACTCTTCAGACATGTGGCTACTACCATAACCTCATGTGCCAATAAAGCCTATAACAGCAGTCTTTTCTCTTGTAAGATGTAGGATGACAAAAACAGCCTCATGGCAAAGTTTTTTAAAGTTAAAATACTAAAAGGAGGTAGTTCTATATTAAAGAAAAGATGCTGACTTTGAAATCAAGTCATAGCTTTAAATCCTAGTGCCATCATTTATTAACTGGTTGATTTTCCAACAATATAATACAAAAATTAAACTTACATCTCTACCTTATATCAAAATAAATTCCAGATGCCCTAAAGATTTAGATGTAAAAGTACCTGGAGAAAATACAGATGGATAGTTTTCTATTCTTCAGCGGGTAACATCTTCTAAGTGTAACACTCTCATGGGTTAAACTGTGTCTCCCAAAAAAGGATATGTCTGAGGTTTAACACCAGGTACCTGTAAATTGTGACCTTATTCAGAAACAGGGTCTTTGTGGATGTAATTAAGTTAAGGATTTTGAGATGAGATCATTTTGGATTTAAGATGGGCCTTAAACCCAGTGAGTAGTGTCCTTATAAGACAAAGGAAAGGAAAACCTCAGAGGGGCACAGAGACAAGAATGGGAAAGGGCATGTGAAGACGAAAGCAGATACTGGAGTGACGCTGCCACAGCTAAGGAACACCAGGAGCCAGCAGAAGCTGGAAAAGGCAAAGAAGGAGCCTTTGGAGGGAGCTTAGCTCTTCTAACACCTTGATTTCAGACTTTTGACCTCTAGAACAGTGAGAATAAATTTTTGTTGTTTTAAGTTAGCAAAATTTTGATAATCTGTTCCGGCAGCCCTAGCAAACTAATACAAACACTAAAGCCTAAAACACATAAGAATTGGCAGAGGGAAGACCATGTGAAGACATAGGGAGAAGATAGCTATCTACAAGCCAAGAAGAGAAGCCTAAAGAGAAACCAACCCCCCAAAGCCTTGATCTCAGATTTCTCCAGAACTGTGAGAAAATAAATTTCTGTTGTCTGAGCAAAAAAATTAATTAAATAAATAAAATGCATAAAGATCAAAATGCCACCTTAACACAGAAACTTATAAAAATAATAGTTAAAATATGAACAGCCAAATAAAAAAGAAGACAAAGGAGACAAAGAAATGCCATTTAAAACTAGATAATTATTTTTCATATATGATACTAGCAAAGATTAAAAAGAACCAGAATGTGTGAAACTAGCTCTCTCCTCAGTAAAGCAACTTAAAACAATCTTGAATAAAGAATGCAGTCAGGTGATGATGGTCTCTGGAATCACTGTACTCTCTGATGAAGTACACTTGAACCTTTTATGTGCTTGGCCAAGGAGCCAATGGCAGCAAAGCTACCATCTGTGGGATTATGACTGAACACCTCTGAGTAAAAATCACACCCAGGTGGAACAATATGGCAGCAGTGCAGAACCTTGGAAAGCTAGTCTCTCACCCCCCACACAACACACTGTTGGGGGAAACCTGGTGTTAAACCATTTGTAGATGACCTGCTTCTGGGTCATTTACGTAGAGGAGAAGCTGCCTTGCTGCAATCTATTTAAAGTCAGCCCTCAACACAAGAGTTTGTAAAAAAGAAAGAAAGAAAAAACAGACAAACCAAAAAGAAGGGCCCACCCCATGGTGTAGTGGTTAAGTTTGCGCGCTCAGCTTCAGCGACCTGGAGTTCACAGAATCGGATCCCGGGCATGGACCCATGCACTGCTTGTCAAGCCATGCTGTGGCAGGTGTCCCACATATAAAATTGAGGGAGATGGGCACAGCTGTTAGCTCAGGGCCAATCTTCCTCAGGAAAAAGAGGAGGATTGGCAACCCATGTTAGCCCAGGGCTAATCTTCCTTACCGGGGAAAAAAAAAGAAGACTGGAGCTGCTTTGACAGTTTTTAAACCTAAACACAAAATAGGTCTTTGTTTACACTTTGACAGTATAACTCACATCAAAACTTAAGAGTTAGGAAACGTGAAGAGAAAAAAAAAATAAAAGCAATTCAAAGGTCTCTTAGGAGGTGGGGTTTTGAGAGGAGGTAGTGAAAGTATTTGAAAGTCCCATCTTATTGGAGTCTAAAGGAAACAAGCAACAAAGCACCCTGGTGGGAATGTGCTCGTATTGTCTCAAATAATAGCTGAGAAATATGTCCAATAATAAATTAGGGAAGACAAAGTATGCCCTCCAAAGAATGGAAAAATAGCACCCTTCATAGAATCTAACCATTTATTTTAAGAGTTGCCATTATTGTATGTGGCACTATGAAAGAAAACATTAAAATATGACACATCAGTAACCGTTAAGATACACGACTTCAGAAATGTTAAAATATACAAAAACGTATATTTTAGAATCAATGAAAAATGATAATAGAATTTCCAAATAAACAAGGAAGAAAAACTGGGGAGAGAGAGAAGGTGAGACAGCGATGAAGAGTACAATTAAAAATTTGAAAATGATAAAAACAATGTAAAATAAATATTAAATGAAGTAAAACATAAAAATAAAATCAAGAATATTAATAATTACACTAAGTGTTAAAGGATTAACTAGCTCATTAAAAAACAGATTACCAGATTACATTAAAAAAAAGAAAACCTAGCTAAATGCTATTTATAAGAAACTCTCTAAATAAATGATAAAGAAAAATTAAAAAGGTGTAGAAAAGAAGATAACAAGCATATACAAAATAAAGAAAAGCAAGGGTATCAATACTAATATCATACAAAGGAGAATTTAAGGTTAAAAGCACAGGATAAAAGAAGGGTACTATTATTAAAAAGGTATAATCTTATAAACAAGGTTATAACAACCATAATCTTGTATGGTTAAAACAGAGAAGTACATAAAGAAAAAAATGTTAGAGTTGCAAAAATAATTTCATAAAAATTCAATTAAAATTGGAGACTTTGATCTTTTCCAGAACTGATACATTTAGTAGATAAAAATAAGAGTGATCATAGAGAAATTGAATAATGCAATAAATAGCCTGAACTAATAGCTATTTAAAACTAAACATTCCTTGGGGCCGGCCCAGTGGCATAGTGGTTTAGTTCGCACTTTGGCAGCCCAGGGTTCCCGGGTTCGGATCCTGGGCACCGGCCAACGCACTGCTTGTCAGCCATGCCGTGGCAGCGTCCCGTATAAAGTAGAGGAAGATGGGCACGGATGTTAGCCCAGGGCCAGTCTTCCCCAGCAAAAAGAGGAGGATTGGCAATGGATGTTAGCTCAGGGCTGGTATTCCCCACAAAAAAACAGAAAAACAACTTAAAACTAAACATTGCTCAAAAAGAGCATTTAGTTTTCATTTTTTTTATTTCCCTGAAATACATATATAAATATACACTTTATCTAAAACATACAGAAGGGTTAGATCTTTCAGATCAAATTCTGATTATAATCCTATAAAGTCAAAAATAAAAAGGTAACAAGGAATGACATCACAGAAGATGGCAGAGGAGAAAGCACCTGGAATCTGTCTTCCCACCTAGACAACAATTGTACCATACTGGCAACAACTTCTGAAGTATAGTCATGTGTCACTTAACAACAGGGATACATTCTAAGAAATGCATCATTAGGCAACTCTGTCATTGTGTGAACACCATAAAGTGTACTTACACAAACCTAGATGCTATAGCCTACTACACACCTGGGCTGTACAGTACTAATCTTATGGGACCACCATCATATATGCAGTCCGTTGTTGTCTGAAACGTCATTATTCAGCCCATGACTATAACTCTTTTGGAACTCTGGGACTATTTGAACACTTACAGCTACCAGAAAAAAAACTTGGCTGGTAAATTGCAATTAATGTCATTTTCAGGCTTCAGGATGATAGTGGCTACCCACCCCTCACTCCCTAGTCCCAAGGCAAGCAACTATGGGAGGGCAACCTCATTTTCAGTACGGGTTGCTGGAGCCAGGGAGGCAATAAGGATTTTGTCTCCATTTATCAGATTTCTGTGTTCTGATTGGAGATTGCTGCTTCTGATCACTGAGCTATAGGCATAGAGGCTGGCCACCACTGTCTCAACTCTCACCAGCCAAAGTGACCTCCAGCATATTTAAAGGAGTCACACCTGTTTCTCTGTATATTCAAAAACAACCGTCTATAGAAGGGAATTAAGAGAACCACTGTACATCCCCAGGGAAAAATACAGGCTCAGAGAAGACCAGTAAAACCTTAAGCTTTCACCTCAGGCTGAGCCCTGCACAGACACACTCTACAAAAATTAAATAAAAGCAAACCCTAGAGAAAAGTGAAAAATCTTATTTCCAGGGTTATTACATTGTAAGATTCAAATGTCAAGTTTACAACAAAAAAAATCACCAGGCATACAAAGAAACAGGAAAGTATAGTACATTAAAAGGAAAAAAATAAATCAACAGAAAATATACATGAGGAAACCCTTACATCAGAATTACTAGACAAAGACTTTACAACAACTGTCTTAAAGATGCTCAAAGAGCTAAAGGAAGACATCGAGAAACAGGAAAATAATTTATGTACAAAATGAAAATATCAGTAAAGAGATAATTATAAAAGGGAGCCAAAAAGAAATTCTGAAACTAAAAAGTACAATAACTAAAATGAAAAATTCACTAGAGGGTTTCAAAAGCAGATCTGAGCAAGCAGAATAAAGGTTCAGCAAACCTGAAGATAGGTCAATTGAAATTCTGACTCTTAAGAAAAGTGAATAGAGCCTAAGGGATCTGTGGGATACCATCAAATGGACCAACAATGTATTGTGGGAATCACAGGGAAGAGAAAGAGGAAGAAAGAATATTTGAAGAAATAATGGCTGAAAACTTCCCCAAATTTGATGAAAGATGTGAATATAAACACCCAAGAAGCTCAACAAACTCCAAATGGGATAAATTCAAAGAAACCCATACCAAGACATGATAACAAACTGTCATAAGACAAAGAGAATCTTGAAGACAGCAAGAGAGAAGCTACTTGTCACATACAAGGAATCCTCAGTAAGATAACCAGGAGATTTCTCATCAGAAATTTTGGAGGCCAGAAGGCAGCAGGTTGATACATTCAAAGCACTGGGAGTGAAAAAAAAAACCTGTCAACCAAGAATTCTGCATGTGGTAAAACTGTCCTTCAAAAATAAGGGAAAAACTAAGACATCCACAGATAGACAAAAGCTGAGGGAGTTCTTTACCATGAAACCAGCCCTGCAAGAAATGCTAAAGGCAGTCTTCCAGGTTAAAATGAAAGGACACTAGAATCGAAGTCATATGAAGAGAAAAAGATCTCCAGGAAAGGCAAATACACGGGTAATTACAAAAGCTATATTATCATAACTTTGATTTGTAACTTCACTTTTAATTTTCTATATGATTTAAAAAACAAATGTATTAAAAAAATTCCTAATCTATGTTATTGGGCACACGATGTATAAAGATGTAGTCTGTGACATCATTACCAAAAGAGGGGGAGGATGGAGCTATACAGGAATTATATATAAAATCTTTAATTGAAGCTAAGTTGGTATAAATTCAAATTAGAATGTAATAACTTTAGGACATCAAATGTAATCCCCATGGTAACCATAAAGAAAATAGTTATAAAATATACACAAAAGGAAATGAGAAGACAATCAAAATGTTTTCTACAAAAAATTAAATACAAAAGGTGGCAGTAATGGAAGAAATGAAGCACCAAAAAAGCTACAATGCATAAAGAATACACAGAGCAAAATGGCAAAAGTGCCTCCTTATTGGTAATTACTTTAAATGTTAATGTCTTAAACTCTCCAATCAAAAGACAGAGTTTGGCAGAATGGATAAAAACACAAATCCAACTATATGCTGTCTCAAGAGATTCACTTTAGATCCAAAGATGCCAATAGGTTGAAAGTGAAAGGATGGAAGATATTCCATGCAAACAGTAACCAAAAGAGAGCTGGGGTGGGCTATGATATATCAGATAAAATAGATTTAAATTAAAAAAGGTTACAAGAGACAAAAAAGGACATTACATATTAATAAAAAGTTCGATATAGCAAGAAGATACAATAATTATAAACATTTACACACCTAACAACAGACTCTCAAAATACATGAGGCTAAAATTGACAGAACTGAAGGGAGAAATAGGCAGTTCTACAATACTGGTTGGAAACTTCAATATCCCACGTTCAATTATGGATAGAACAAGCAGTCAGAAGATAAGGAAGAACACAGAGAACTTGAACAACAAAATAAACCAATCAGATCTAAAAGACATATACAGAATACTCCACTCAACAACAGAATACACATTCTTCAAGGGCACATGTGACTTTCTCCAGGCTAGATCATGTGATAAGCCACAAAACAAGTCTCAATAGATATATAAAAAGACAGATCTCATTCAAAGTATCTTCTCCAACCACAACAGGATAAAGCTAGAAATAAAAAAAAGAAAAATTGGAAAATTCAAAAAATGTACAAATTAAACAATACACTTTTAAACAACCAATGGGTCAGAGAAATCACAAAGGAAATTAGGAAATACCTAGAAAGATGAAAGAAAGCCAAACACAGCATACCAAAACTTACTGGATTCAGTGAAAGCACTGCTCTTAGGGAATAGCTATCAATGCCTACATTAAAAAAGAAGAAAAATATCGGGGCTGGCCCAGTGGTGTAGCGGTTAAGTTTGCGTGCTCCGCTTCAGTGGCCCAGGATTCGCAGGTTCGGATCCCGGGCGTGGACCTACGCACCACTTACCAAGCCATGCTGTGGCAGGCATCTCACATACAAAGTAGAGGAAGATGGACACGGATGTTAGCCCAGGGCCAATCTTCCTCACCAAAAAAAATTTTAAAAAGAAGATAAATTTCAAATCAGTAACCTAACTTTATACCCTAAGCAACTAAAAAGAAGAGCAAACTAAACCTAGAGTTAGCAAAGGAAGGAAATAATAAAGATCGGAGTGAAAATAAACAAAATAGAGAATAGAAAAAAAATCAATGAAACCAAAAATTGGTTCTTTGAGAAGATCAGCAAAATTGACAAACTTTTAGCTAGCAAAGAGAAGAGATGCAAATAACTAAAATCAGAAAGGAAAAGTAGGAACATTACCACCAACCTTACAGAGATAGAAAGGATCATAAGACAATACTATGAACAACTGTGGGCCAACAAATTAGATAACCTACAAGAAATGGACAAATTCCTTGAACACCCAAATCACCTAAATTGACTAAAAAATAGAAAAACGCAACAGAATTATAACAAGTAGAGATTGAATCAGTAATCAAACATCTCCTAACAAAGAAAATGCCTGAACCAGATGGCTTCACCAGTGAATTCTATGAATCATTTAAAGAAGAATTAACACCAATCTTTCTAAAACTCTTTCAAAAAACACGAGAGCAGGGAACATTTCCTAACTCATTGTATGAGGCCAATTACTGATACCGAAGCCAGAAAAAGACATCACAGGAAAATTAAAAATCATTATACCTATACAGATTTTTTTAAATACTCAAAAAATATTAGCAAATCAAATCTAAAAGCATATGAAAAGGATTATTCACCATAACCAAGTGGGATGTATCCTAAGAATGTAAGGGTGGTTCAACATAAGAAAATCAATCGGTGTAATACACACTCATACAACAAAGGGGAAAAACCGCGTCATCTTAATTGATGCAAAAAACACATTTGACAAAATCCAATACCCTTTCATAATAGAAACTCTCAGAAAACTAGGAACAAAGGAAAAATTCCTCCACTTGATAAAAGGTATTTTCTATAACCCACAGCTAACATCATACTCAATGGTGAAAGATTGAAAGCTTTCCTCCTACTATCGGGAATAAGACAAAGATGCTTGCTTTTACTGCTTTTTACTTGCTTTTACTTTTAAATAGCTTTTGCTATTTAACATTGTACTGGAAGTTCTAGCCAGAGCTATTAGACAAGAAAAAGAGGGGCTGCCCGGTGGCATAGTGGTTAAGTTCGCACATTCTGCTTCGGCAGCCCAGGATTACCTGTTCGGATCCTGGGCGCAGACCTACTCACCGCTCATCAAGTCATGCTGAGGCGGCATCCCATATAGAAGAGCTATAACTCTACAACTATGATACACAACTATGTATTAGGGCTTTGGGGAGAAAAAAAGAAAAAAGAGGAAGATTGCCAATAGATGTTAGCACAGGGCCAATCTTCCACAAGAAAAGGAAAAGAAATGACATGCTCATATATACAGAAAGTTTCAAAGAATCCACAAGAAAGCACTAGAGCTAACAAATGAATTCAGCAAAGTTGCAGGGTACAAGATCAATACAAAAATCAGTTATGTTTCTATAAACCAGTAATGAACAATCCAAAAAGGAAATTAAGAAAGCAATTCCATTTACAATAGAATCTAAAACAATAAGATACTTAGGAATGAATCTAATTAAGGAAGTGAAATACTCACACGCTGAAAACTACAAAATATTGCTGAAAAAAATTAAAGATGACCTAGATAAATGTAAAGACATCCTGTGTTGATGGACAGGAAGACTTAACATTAAGATGTCAATACTACCCAAACCAATACATAGATTCAATGCAATCCCTACCAAAATTCCAACAGCCTTTTTCATAGAAATGGAAAAGCCAATCCTTAAATTTATATGGAATAGCAAGGGGCCCCAGATAGCCAAAACAATTTAGAAAAAGAAGAACAAAGTTGGAAGAGGAACAATTCCTGACTTTGAAACTTACTTTTTAAGCTACAGTAATTAAAACAGTTTGGTAATGGCATAAAGACAGACATATAAACCAATGGAATAGAACAGAGAGCCCAGAAATAAACCCTCATCTTTGTGGTCAACTGATTTTCAACAAGGGTGCAAAGGCCAATCAATGGGGAAAGGATAGTCTTTTCAATAAATGGCACTGAAAAAACTAGATATCCACCTGTAAGAAATGAAGTTGGATCCTTACCTTATACCATATATGAAAATTAACTCAAAATGGATCAATGACCTAAATGTGAGAGTTAAACTATTAAAAAAAAATTCTTAGAAGAAAACACAGGAAAATCTGCATGACATTGAATTTGGCAACAATTTCATGGATATGACACCAAGAGCACAGGCAACAAAAGCAAAATAGATGACATTACATCAAAATTAAGGACTTTTGAGCATCAAAGAATACTATCAAGAAAGTAAAAGACAACCTATAGAGGGCAGAAAATATTTACAAATCCTATATCTGATATGGGATTAATATACAGATGATACAAAGAATTTCTACAACTCAACAACAAAAAAACAACCAACCCAGTTGAAAAATGAGTTAAGGACTTAGTAGACATTTCTCCAAAGACGATATAGAAATGGCTGATAAGCACATGAAAATATGCTCAACATCATTAGTCATTAGGGAAATGCAAATCAAAACCACAATGAGATTCCACTTCACATTCATTAGGATGGCTATAATCAAAAAAAGGAGAAAATGTAAGTGTTGAATAGGATGTAGAGAAACTGGAGGCCTTGTGTATTGTTGGTGGAATGTAAAACAGTGTAGACTCTATGGAAAACAGTATGGTAGTTCCTCAAAAAGTTAAACACAGAACCACCATATGACTCATCAGTCCCACTCCTAGGTATATAAATCCAAAAGAATTAAATGCAGACTAGGACAGATATTTGAACACCAATGTTCATCACTGCATTATTCACAATAGCCATAACGTGGAACCAACCCAAGTGTCCATCGACAGATGAACAGATAAATAAAATGTGGTATACACTTACCATGGAATATTATTCGGCCATTAAGAGGAATGAAATTTTTATATATGCTACATGAACGAACCTTGAAAACATCACACTTGGTGAAATAAGCCAGACACACAACAAATATTGTATGATTCCACTTATATGAGGTACCTAAAACAGGCAAATTTATAGAGACAGAAAGTAGAACAGAGGTTATCAAGGTCTCAAGGGGAAAGAGAAGTTGTTGTTTCATGGGTCTAGTTTTTGTTGGGGAATATGAAAAAGTTTTGGGGATAGATTCTGGTGATGATTAAACAGCACTGTGAATGTACTTAATGCACTGAATTGTATACTTAAGAATGGTTAAAATAATAAACATTATGTGGTATACAAAAAAGTAATTTAAAAAAGTCTTAAGTACTTGGAAATGAGAAATAAACTACTAAATACTATTCATTGACTTCATGAGGAAACAAAAAGGGGAACTACATACTATCTAGAAATAAAGGAAAACGCAACAGCCACAATGGAGTATGATACACTAAGGAAACTAAAAGAACTACAGTTACATGCAACAAGATGGATAATCTTAGTAATATTGAGTGAAATAAGCCAATCACGGAAGACTATATATAAAATAATGCCCTTAATATAAAGTTCAAAAACTAAAACACAGTAATGTATTACATACATATGCATGGATGTGGAGGATGTGGAGAAATTGGAACCCTCATGCATTGCTAGTGAGAATGTAAAGTGATGCAGCAGCTATGGAAAACAGTATGGAGGTTCCTAAAAATTTTTAAATAGAATTACCATATGATCCAGCAATTCCACTAATGGGTATACATTCATAAAGACTGAAAGAAGGGTCTTAAAGAGATATTTGTACACTCATGTTCATAACAGCATTATTCACAATTGCCAAAAGGTGGAAGCAACCCAAGTGTCTGCTGACAAATGAATGGATAAACAAAATGTAGTACATACATACAATGCAGTATTATTCAGTCTTGGAAAGGAAGGAAATTCTGAAACGTACTCTAACATGAATAAGCCAAATTCTGAAACATGCTGTAACATGGATGAACCTTGAGGACATTATGCTAAGTGAAAAAAGCCACTCACAACAAGACAAACATTGCATGATTCCACTTATATGAGGTCATCTAGAGTAGTCAAATTCATAGAGACAGAAGACAGAACAGCGGTTGCCACGGGCTGGGGGGAGGTAGGAATAGGAACTGTTTGACAGGTACAGAGTTTCAGTTTTGCAAGATGAAGGGTTCTGGAGATGAGTCACACAATGTGAATGTTCTTAACACTACTGAAGTATACTTAAAAATGGTTAAAATAGGCAATTTTACGTTACATACATTTTACCACAATTAAAACTTAAAAATATACTTAAAAGATGAAAAATGGAGACAGAATAAAGCAAAAATGGAATTATTTTTGCATTATTTCAATAAATATGGAAAAGTGGGTATCAGTGTGCAAAAAAAATCAACCCAGATACAAAACTCACACCATTGTTCATAAAACTAGGTTATAATCAGGAGAAAATGCTGGAAGGGAGAAAACACTTCCTGACCATTGAAGAAATTGAGCAGAGAGAACAATGATAGATTCTAACAGGTGAAAAATGTTTAGGTAATAATAGGTAATAAAAGATACATTTAAAAGAAAAACCAGAATGAAGGAATTGTGAAGAAGACAAAAATCTTATGATCCAAATTATACATAAAGAACTCATACAACTATGAAGTTGATACCTAAAATCCCCTTGATAAAATTTTTTTTCCAGTTTTTTCCTTTTCAGGTAAGGAGAGTTTTCACCACCAGATGGCACCCACGCTTCTGCAACTCCTGCAATTTACATTACTTTAGTGAAGGAAAAAAGTCTATTTCTTACACACAGCAAAATTGCAACAAAACAGAAAGAAATTTACTTAAGATGGTCGGAGTTCTTTAGATAACATTCAATAAGAAAACTGGGCTGCTGACCCTGCCAAATCAAGGACACAGTAATATTGCCTCATGGTAACACAAATTGCATCACCGTAAAATTTGGGAAAAATAAGACATTTCATGAACTAACATAATATGCTTTATGACTAACCTACAGATAGGGACTTTCCCCCATCCAAGCAATAAAGCTTTGATGAATGTGTTCATTCCATGTTGTCTCGATCCTCGGCTGCCAGGGGCCAACCCTCACTGTCCCTTCAATGCCTTCCTTCAACCACTGCTGAGGGCCTCAAGTCTTCGCCATCAGAGAGCCTTAAGGCTCCTACAGAACCTGGCTATCTTATCAATTAAATACTTTTTTAGAAGATGGACTTAGAAATGGATCACCAGAAACTATGTTTTTACTAACAAAGAAAGACTCAAACTTCATAAAAGTTTTAGAATGTAACTCAATTAGAACTTGGGGACTTCTTTCAATAGGTACAAGATTAAATAACCAGGATTCTACCTTACTATAAACTAAGTATTTCTTTTATTTTGCTACTAAGTTTCATGAAGAGAGATTATCTTTGTATGACCTACAACACCAAACACCATACTTATCACTGAGAAGGTAGCCAATAATTCTTTCTGTTGAAATGACCTGGCCAAGATGCCTAGCAATTTGTGAGTACTCAACAATATAAAAACTAAAAACATTCTCTTTTTAATGACAAATAGTCACTAATTAGAAAAATGATTACTATACGACAACAGAAAAAGGTTCTTAGCCCAAAATTAAAAGGCCAGAGATAGACATATTTATAAAATTTATAAACTATCACATTTTGACAAAATAAAGAAAATTAATAGATGCTGTCTCCTTTTCTTTCCTGATTTACTACCTCTAACCAGCTGAAGGCTGGACATCTGTTAACTAAACATATTTAGAACTATAACTCCATAATGTTCAGATGACTAAACACATGAACAAGCATCCACATCACTGTCCTAGGAGGAAAAATCCATCGATTCTGAACACCTGCTCTGGTTACCTGAGGGAAGGGGCATTGTACTTTACTACATTTTTATGTAACCGAGAAGTAATAAATTCTCGAAGCTGCTGAATAGCCAACTTCTGGATAAGTAAAATATTCCTATATATAATAAAGTCCTATACTGTAGAATACAATCTCGATAATTGGCATTCAGACAAATTAAGGTAGTCTAGAGTTACTGAAAAGTAACAAAGGACTTGACCTAAAACTGGAAAGATAATTATAATCTGGATTAAGGAAAGAAGGGAGAAAAAAAGTAGGAACAGCAATTTGTAGAAGAAATATGCAAGAGAAAAACAGATTAACCCTGGGCCAGACTATAATGCACTTTAATGATTATTAATTTGAAACAAAGAGAATATTACAAACATATAAAAGTCATTGTAACAAGATTAACCTGGTGTTGACAAATATAATGGAATGGTAAAAATACTGCAGATGGGACAATAAATCAGATATGTGGTAGTAAGCATCTTGAACTTGAGTAGTGGCAAAGAAGTAAACAGGAAAGAATAAATCTAAGACGTGGTCCTGAGGACATAATGACAGGATTTAGGTTTTCTGAGTTTCATCTCCTTTAAAATGACAATCCCATCATCACTTGCAGCTTTAATACACTCTAAGGATTACTGTAAGGATAAAATAACTGTCTCTGGATATACACAAGCACACCCACTCCATCTAAATTAAAAACCATCATACAATCCTGAGGCATACATTACTTTTAAAAGAAAAACAAACAATTGGTAAAAGTCAGAAATGACTACCAAGTCTTACGTGTAGGAGTAAAGCGGTGCCATCAACAAACAGAAAAAAATGAAACAATGAAGAACGACATGCTTGAGCAAGATTAAAGATGATCAGTTTGCTTTTTTATTTAATGTTTTATAATGAGCTAAAGAACTTTTCAAATGAAAAATCTAAATGCAGGTCATTAAATACTTAAGAAAATGCATACAATTGGATATTTACTATAATCTTAGTGATATCAAAGATACTTAGAAATACACATAGAAACATTATCAGCAGGGATTTTTTTATACTTTTTCTATATTTTCTAGAAGTCAGCTGATATCATAAAAAAGATTTTTTATCCTTTTCAGAGAAAATTTAAAGAAAATGAATTTAAACTTACTCTGCCAGGATGCAGAACAATACCCTTCAAAGTTTCTGCCCTGTCTTTCTCTTTTTCAATTCTCCAAGTATTAGAGCAAAATGGGAACACACCATTTACATCCCTTCTACTATCTCCAGTACATACAGAATTACCTGAAAAATAAGAAAAAAATTAATGGAGCAAAGTTTCAGTAACCCAATGTAATAACTGCTTCTTACAGTTCTAATTATTTTATGTAAACCTAATACTTAGCATTCATATGACATATATATCAATTTGCATACAAGAGAAAACAACCATCAGTAAGAAGCAACAGTAAACATGACAAACTGCCACCATACTGAAAATTCATTTCTCATTCTCAAATGTCTGAATAGAACACAATGATTTGTGAATGACGTCAGCATCATGGCGGAGTGAGATTCCCTCTTTGAATCTCTGCCCCCTACGACACAATGAAAACATCATTCACATTCCAACAGAGCTCAATCAAACACTACGAAGGACTTCTAAGAAACCCCTGCTGGCATACATCGGACAGTGGAGGCGCAGGAAGCCCAAAAGGACGGGAGGAGAGGTAAGAAGTTGTACTCCCCCTCCCCAATCGATCAGCAAAGACAGCGCGGTTTGCAGACAGAGGGGGGAGGGGTGGCCCACAGCGGGGAAAACTATCGCCATCCAGGTGCTCTCACAGACTGTCGCGAGATCCCCACTGGGAAGCGACGACCGACTGTTTAGGGGGTGTAGCAAACACCCTAAGAGAGCCAGAAAGGAAACCCCCGGGTCAAGCAAGAGAAAGAGAGGACCCCTCCCCCCACACACCCGGCATTTCAGCATAATCCCTCCGGAGGCTGCAGCCGCCTCAGAGCAAACCGCTCGTGATCTCCATCCAGTGGCACCAGGGGGAAACCGCAGGACCAACTTTATCATGAGGGGTAAAAATAAAGCCGTCCCCGTCGGATCCTTGCGACAATTTGTCAGGGCTACAGACCAAAAGGAAAATGACAAACACCCAGAAACCAACCCTGAAGGCACAGAATTTGATAACCTGAATGACAGAGAATTCAAAATAGCTATCATAAACAAACTCAACGAAATACAAGAGAACACACAGAAACAAATCAACGAATTCAGGGATTTTGTCACAAAAGAGATTGAAACCATAAAGAAAAACCAATCAGAATTATTGGAGGTGAAAAACAAAATCAACGAGATAGTGGAAAAAATGGAGTCTTTAAAGAGCAGAACTGACAATATGGAGGAACGAATTAGCACTATTGAGGATAGCCACGCAGAAATGCCCCAGATAGAGGAGGAGAGAGAGCTAAGACTAAAAAGAAATGAAGAAATTCTTCGAGAAATATCAGACTCAATGAGGAAAAGCAACATAAGGATAATAGGTATTCCAGAAGGAGAAGAAAGAGAAAAAGGAGCAGAGAGTTTGTTCAAAGAAATAATAGCTGAGAACTTCCCCAACCTAGGGAACGAGAGGGAAATAACAGTGAATGAAATCAATAGATCACCTAAATATATAAACAGGAATAAAAAATCATCTCGCCACATACTAGCAAACTTGAAAAATACCCGAGACAAGGAAATAATATTGAAGGCAGCTAAACAAAAAAACAAAATAACATACAAAGGAAACCCCATCAGGCTCTCAGCTGATTTCTCGACAGAAACTCTACAGGCTAGGAGAGACTGGAATGATATATTCAAAATCATGAAAGACAAAAACCTTCAGCCGAGAATACTTTATCCAGCAAAAATATCCTTCAAATACGATGGAGAAATAATAACTCTCCCTGATAAACAAAAGCTAAGAGAGTTCATCACAAGACCCCCACTACAAGAAATGCTCAAGAAGGCCCTTAGGCCTGAAAAAAAACAAATGAGAAAGGGCATACAAAGATTTCAGCAAGGAGAAAAGCAAGGACACTAAACCAGAACAAACTACAGTTGGATAACATCAAAAATTAATTCAAGCTCATCACTGGAAACACACATTCATGACACAATCTGGAATAAAGAGATAACAAATAAGGAGGGGAAGAGGTAAGGGATTGAATCGACCCAGCCTCAGGAAAAAGGAGGCATCCGAAAATGTACTTTCTTATCCAGGAGATCGCTTATATAAACCTCACGGTAACCACTAAACAAATAACCAGAAGAGAATCACACATGACAAATAAAGAGAAAACCAAGAGAATGAGCATGCAGAAATACCAAATTGAATTTGCAGTCCGAAACACAAGGAACAAGAAAAGGAGGAAATGCAAAAGAACCAGAAGATGAACAATAAAATAGCAACATTAAACCCTCATATATCAATAATCACTCTAAATGTAAATGGATTGAATTCTCCAATCAAAAGACACAGAGTGGCAGGATGGATTAAAAACCAAGATCCAACAATCTGCTGCCTCCAGGAAACACATCTCAGATCTAAAGACAAACACAGACTCAAAATAAAAGGATGGAAAACAATACTCCAAGCTAATGGCAAACAAAAGAAAGCAGGAGTAGCCATACTTATATCAGACAAAGTAGACTTCAAGATTAAAAAGGTAATGAGAGACAAAGAAGGGCAATATATAATGATAAAAGGGACACTTCACCAAGAAGACATAACACTTATAAATATCTATGCGCCCAACACAGGAGCACCAAAGTACATAAAACAACTGCTAAAAAACCTTAAAGGAGATATTAACAATAACACAATAATAGTAGGGGATCTTAACACCACCCCTACATCAATAGATAGATCATCCAGACAAAAAGTCAATAAGGAAATAATGGACTTAAACGAAAAACTAGACGCAATGGACTTAATAGATATATACAGAGCACTCCACCCAAAAAAAGCAGAGTACACATTCTTCTCAAGTGCACATGGAACATTCTCAAGGATAGACCATATATTAGGAAACAAGGCAAACCTCTATAAATTTAAGAAGATTGAAATCATTACAAGCATCTTTTCTGATCATAATGCTGTGAAACTAGAAATCAACTGCAAGGAAAAAACTAGGAAAGGGACAAAGATGTGGAGACTAAACAACATGCTACTGAACAACCAATGGGTCCTTGATGAAATTAAAGGAGAAATCAAAAGCTATCTGGAGACAAATGAAAAGGAAAATACACCATACCAACTCATATGGGATGCAGCAAAAGCAGTCCTGAGAGGGAAATTCATAGCAATACAAGCTCACCTTAACAAACAAGAAAAATCCCAAATAAATAACCTTAAATTGCACCTAACAGAATTGGAAAAAGAAGAACAGACAAAGCCCCGAATCAGCAGAAGGAGGGAAATAATAAAAATCAGAGCAGAAATAAATGAAATTGAAACCAAAAAAAACAGTAGAAAGGATCAATGAAACAAAGAGCTGGTTCTTTGAGAAGATAAATAAAATTGACAACCCCTTAGCCAGACTCACTAAGAAAAAAAGGGAGAAGACTCAAATAAATAAAATTAGAAATGAAAGAGGAGAAATTACAACAGACACCACAGAAATACAAGGGATTATTAGGGAATACTATGAAAAACTTTACGCCAACAAATTGGACAACCTAAAGGAAATGGACAAATTCTTGGACGCGTACAACCTCCCAAAACTGAATCAAGAAGAAATAGAGAATCTGAGCAGACCAATCACAAGTAAAGAGATTGAAACAGTAATCAAAAACCTCCCAAAAAATAAAAGCCCAGGACCAGATGGCTTCCCTGGAGAATTTTATCAAACGTTCAAAGAAGATTTAGCACCTATCCTTCTCAAACTCTTCCAAAAAATAGAGGAAGATGGAATACTTCCCAACACATTCTATGAGGCCGACATCATACTGATACCAAAGCCAGACAAGGACAATACAAAGAAGGAAAACTACAGGCCAATATCGCTGATGAACATAGAGGCAAAAATCCTCAACAAAATATTGGCAAACCGAATACAGCAATACATCAAAAAGAGCATACACCACGATCAAGTGGGATTTATACCAGGGACACAGGGATGGTTCAACATCCGCAAATCAATCAACGTGATACACATTAACAAAATGAAGAATAAAAACCACATGATCATCTCAATCGATGCAGAGAAGGCATGCAACAAGATCCAGCATCCATTTATGATAAAAACTCTCAACAAAATGGGTATAGAAGGAAAGTACCTCAACATAATAAGGGCCATATATGACAAATCTACAGCAAACATCCTACTCAACGGGGAAAAACTGAAAGCCATTCCTTTGAGGACAGGAACAAGACAAGGGTGCCCACTCTCACCGCTCTTATTCAACATAGTACTGGAAGTTCTGGCCAGAGCAATTAGGCAAGAAAAAGGAATAAAAGGACTCCAAATAGGCAATGAAGAAGTGAAACTCTCACTATTTGCAGACGACATGATCCTATACATAGAAAACCCAAAAAATTCCATCGGAAAACTACTAGAAACAATCAACAACTACAGTAAAGTGGCAGGGTATAAAATCAACTTACAAAAATCAATTGCATTTCTACACACTAACGATGAAACAACAGAAAGAGAACTCAAAAAGACAATCCCATTTACAATTGCAACAATGAGAATAAAATATCTGGGAATAAATTTAACCAAGGAGGTAAAACACCTATACAATGAAAACTATAAGACACTATTGAAAGAAATCGAGGAGGACATAAAGAAATGGAAAAATATTCCATGCACATGGATTGGAAGAATAAATATAGTTAAAATGTCCATTCTACCTAAAGCAATCTACAGATTCAATGCAATCCCAATCAGAATCCCAATGTCATTCTTCACGGTAATAGAACAAAAACTACTGAAACTCATATGGGGCAACAAAAGAGCCTGAATAGCTAAAGCAATTCTGAAAAAAAAGAACAAAGCTGGAGGCATCATAATCCCTGATTTCAAAATATACTATAAAGCTACAGTAATCAAAACAGCATGGTACTGGTACAAGAATAGACACACAGGTCAATGGAACAGAATTGAAAGCCCAGAAATAAAACCACACACCTATGGACAGCTAATCTTCGACAAAGGAGCAAAGAACATACAATGGAGAGAGGGAAGTCTCTTCAATAAATGGTGCTGGGAAAATTGGACAGCAACATGCAAAAGAATGAAAGTAGACCATCTCCTATCACCATATACAAAAATCAATTCAAAATGGATGAAAGACCTGAAAGTGAGACCTGAAACTATAAAACTCCTGGAAGAAAATATAGGCAGTACACTAATTGAGATTGGACATAAAGGGATCCTTTCAGATTCCATGTCTACCCAGACAAGAGAAACAAAAGAAAAAATAAACAAGTGGGACCTCATCAGACTAAAGAGCTTCTACAAGGCAAATGAAACCAGGATCAAAATGAATAAACAACCCACCAGCTGGGAGAAAATATTTGCAAATCGTTTGTCCGACAAGGGATTAATCTCAGTAATATATAAAGATCTCATACAACTGAGCAACAAAAAAAAAAACAACCCGATCAAAAAATGGGCAGAGGATATGAACAGACTTTTTTCCAAGGAAGAGATACAGATGGCCAATAGACACATGAAAAGATGTTCAACATCACTAATCATCAGGGAAATGCAAATCAAAACTACACTGAGATATCACCTTACACCCGTTAGAATGGCTATAATCACAAAGACAAACAACAACAAATGCTGGAGAGGTTGTGGAGAAACGGGGACCCTCACTCACTGCTGGTGGGAATGCAAACTGGTGCAGCCTCTATGGAAAACAGTATGGAGAGTCCTCAAAAAATTAAAAATAGAAATACCGTATGATCCAGCAATACCACTCTTGGGCATCTACCCAATGGACGTGAAATCAACCATCACAAGAGGCGTATGCACCCCTATGTTCATTGCAGCATTATTCACTATAGCCAAGAAGTGGAAGCAACCCAAGTGTCCCTCGACTGATGATTGGTTAAAGAAGATGTGGTATATACATACAATGGAATACTACTCAGCCATGAGAAAAGACACAATTGTCCCATTTGCAACAACATGGATGGACCTAGAGGGTATTATGTTAAGTGAAATAAGCCAGAGAGAGAAGGACAGACACTGCATGAACTCACTCATATATGGAATATAAGTGAACACACGGACAGAGAGAACTGATTGGTGTTTACCAAGGGGAAGGGGGGTAGGGGGGGCACAAGGGGTGAAGGGTTACATCCACAAGGTGACGGACAAACAAAAATGTACAACTAAAACCCCACAGTGTTATAAACTATTAAGACATCAATAAAAAAAATGGTAAAAAAAAAACACAATGATTTGTAATATGCAATCCAAGAAATATAGACTGCAGTATTTCTAATAATAATAATGTATTCATGTATTATTAAAAGCTCTTTGAGAAGTTTTACACTGTTTAAAGACTTGAGGGGATAGAAAGGTTAATATATGTTAAATCATACCAAAGAAATGAATTTTTTTTTGAAAAAACACAGTCAAGCAGAATTTAAGAACATAAGGAATCATATTTCAATACTTAACCAGTCCCAGGTAGACAAACAACATGGCCTTCCTCAGACTCTTTGTGGGTCGTTTCAGAATTTCCCAAAGACTGTGCACCACGGGATATCAGAGAGCTATTATTTTCTGATTGAGATTCACAGTTTAAGCTACCGTTCTCATTTGCCTGTTGAAAGAACATCTTACTTCATTAATTTTTTAAATTAAAAACAAACATTTTGAGGGGGAAAACATGGGGAGCAGAGAATGTCTTCTTTACAGAAGGATGCCTGATAATTAATGTAGAAGGAATTGGAAAAATCACCACTGTAACCACCAATGTAATAATTGTTTCTGGGAGGCCTCAACGTGATACTAAAACCAGTGCGAGAAAGGTTGTTGGGGAATAGGATGTTCACACGACCTTGATGTATCATCCCACAGATTACTGACTGATAATGAAGGAGGAAAGAAAGGCACCTTGACCAGGAGACATTTGGCACATACCACATTAACCAAGATTATCAACAGTGGGACAAACAGACTTATGTGTCTCCTGATGTGATGCAAGGAGAAGTAAAACAACATTGTCTATGTTTAATCTGTTCACAAGAAAAATCTTTAACCTGAATTCTTCCCAAGATGTTTAATCAGGAGAGAAAACAGCAATCAGATACATCTAGCTTAGAAGTCATTTTAGAAAAAAATGAGACTAGATTTTATAAAAAGTTTTTCAACGACATGAAAGAACTACTCCAAATTGAAAGAATAAAGAGACGTGACAACCAAATGCAAGTGTAATCCTTGATTAAATCATGGATCAAAAACAACAAAAGGACATTTTGGAGACAAATGGGTAAATTTGAATATGGACTGTATATTAATTTAAATTACTGTATCAAAGTTAGATAACAGAATTGTGATTATGTAGGAAAGTGTCCTTATTCAGAGGAAATAAATGCTGAAGTATTAGGATGAAATATCATAATATCTGCAACTTACTTTCAAATGATTCAGGAAAAAAGTACATAACTTATGGAGGAACAAAGAAAATGCAAAGATGGCAAAATGTTAACAATTGGTTAATCTGGGTGAGGGGTATATAGATGTTCACTGTACTATTAATTTTTCTGTATGTGAGGGAAAGGTAAGAGGAAGCAGGAAAGGAAGGCAAAGGTATTTCTCACCAGTTTATATCTGGGAAAAATAAGAGTCCAAATAAAACCAAAAGCGTAAGTTTTATGTTAACATCCAATGAGACCAATAATAATTTTCTAATGTCAAATCTCTGAAAAACCATAAAGACTGGAACATACCTGACTAAGATCACTTGTAGGTAACTTAAAATCTTTTTCTGGAGGTTCCTCTCCTTCTAGGTCTTCATATATCATTCCTGGAATCGCCAGCTGTTCAAAATAAGCCTCCAAATGATCATCATAAAACTCTTCATCATCCATATCATCATCTATTGGTAAAACGGAGAAAAAACAGTACAAGATTTAAAGTAGTGACTGAAGAAGTGGAAAAAGGCCAGATTATTCAGAAAATGGTATGGCAAATGGGTAACTATCAAAAAAGGACAGATAAGCCTATCATAGGAGAAGTAAAAATAAATTCTAGGCAAATTAATGATTAAATATAAAATGAAACCTCAAACAATATTTGATCTTGAGGAAGAAGGAACTAAGGGAAAAAGATATAACAAAGTTGAACACTGATAGATACGATTGAAAAATATTCACCCTCCACCAAAACCAAAAAGTTGTAAAGAAACTAATACAACAACATTGGCCGTGGTTTTCAATGTTCTAACACCCAGCCCAGCAAGGGCAAGACAAAACTAGAACTCTCAATCACTAATGGTATTGTAGGCTGTCACTGCCTTTTCAAGAGGATAATTTTGTAATCAACATTAAAAGCCTTAAAAATGCTCATAACCTTTGACTAAGCTCTTTCATCTCTAAGAAACTAGATTACTAAAACAAAGACCTGTATAAATTAAGGTTGATAATTCCTTATGTACAGTTCCACAATCCAAAAATATCTGAAAACACTGGCAGCAAAATCTATCCTGAATTTATAGTTTCTATTTATCCCACTCAGCTCACTAGCCTGGCTTCCAAAGCCATGAATAATTTGGTCCCTGCATACTTTTCTGGGTTTATCCCCCAATTCAGCCTCCCATAGGTGCTGTAAACCTGCCACACAAAACCACTGGCTATTCCCCAAACATGTTCTATATCCCCCCACCTGTGGGCCTTTGCTGAAGCTGTTCCACTTCCTGAACTGTACTTCTCTTCCCGTGTCTACATTAGGGCCTATCACAGACAAGCCTTTTCAAGAAAGAGGAAAAATCTCATCCTCTTTCAATAAAGCTTCACATACTTTTCTCAATGAAAATTAATTTGTCACTCTCCTATGAGTCCCACAGTTTGTACTGTTGAGACATACTTAATACAGTCTGAGATTTAGCTATGCATCTCTTTTCTTACTTGGCAGGTCTTTTAGAGAAGAGGCTAAATATTTCATTGTTCTTCAATTTCTTAACATAGTGCTTTACACTGAGTGGCACCTAAGGTAATTACTTTGTATCTTAATGATATTAAGCCAAGGGATGAGCATAATCATATTAGGACTGACATACAGGAATAAGGTGGTTTTTTTTGGTTGAGGAAGATTCACCCTGAGCTAACATCTGTGCCAAACTTCATCTATTTTGTATGTGGGTCACCGCCACCAATGGCAACCAATGAGCAGTGTAGGTCTGCACCAGGGAACCAAACCTGGGCCACCGAAGCGGAGCATGATGAACTTAACCACTAGGCCACGGGGCTGGCCCCCAGGAATAAGTTTTTAAAAATCTCATCATTTAACAGAAGTGGCCATTTGAGTTCTAGTAGGTAGGAGGCAAAGGAGAAGCCAAAGAAACAAAAAGCTGGTATTATAACTACTTTCACTGTGAAGATGTAAAGTGGCAAGAAAAGACTAGGAAAACACAAGTTACTTTACGGTACCAGAAGAACCTTCCAAGCTTGTCAGTGACACAAGTTTTTCATTTTCTATTAAACTAGTATGGCTTAAGTCATTGTTTGGATTCTCATCTTCAAACTGTTTTCCAGCATCAGGAAGAACAATCTATAAAAAAATAACATGTGAATAAGAGAAGCACACTCACTGCTTTGAAGACCGTAGCACAAGGCTGCAAAAAAAAAGGGGGGGGGGACTGCCAGTGTGCTCAGTATCTGTAATTCACAATTTAGGCAATGAAGGGCTAGTTGTTTTATATGTATTAATACCTTTCTGTCTTTTCCCATGCCACACCCCCCCCGACTCATCCAATGAGACATTAATGTTCAAATTGTGTGCACATGCTCGAAAGACCTCATAATATAGTTAGTATACTAATACACACTGAATTTGAGCAACACAAGACTTGCGACAGGAAGTGAAGAAAATAGCAAAGTTGGACTCAGCAACTTACACTGGAACAATTGATTTGTGTGCTCCTCAACCCAGGGACCATGGAACCCTAAGGGCACACAGCAGTTTGCTAAAGACACTCAAGGTCCAGAATAAAATAAAACGTTTCCTTCTAAGTGTCGATTTTATTTTATAATCATATTAAATATATATCAAACAATATCATCTTAACAATTAGATTGCAAAATGCACACTAATTCTTAAGATAAAAACATGGGCTCTCAATGCAATTGCACAATTGCACACAGTATAACGGTGCTGAGTTATGCTCATAAAGATCTAGGCGGGGCCAGCCCAGTGGCGCAGTGGTTTAGTTCGCACTTTGGCAGCCCGGGGTTCGTGGGTTTGGATCCTGGGCGCCTTGCCGACGCACTGCTGGTCAGCCATGCCATGGTGGCATCCCATATGAAGTAGAGGAAGATGGGCAAAGATGTTAGCCCAGGGCCAGTCTTCCTCAGCAAAAAGAGGAAGATTAGCAACGGATGTTAGCTCAGGGCTGGTCTTCCTCACACACACAAAAAAGATCTAGGGTACCAGGAGCTACTGTTGTAGAATATAAGCTCTGAGTTTGAAATTTTTCATAATAAGAAATCGGGGAAAATCTATGAGAAAGAACAATATGTAAAATATCTCTGCCTTTTTGGTCATGACTACTAGTGAGAACTCCATCTACTCTGCCATGCTTGGTGCCTTACAGATGGGCCAACTGAACCAGAGAGACCCTGGAAAATGTCTCTATTCCAATAGTGGTATAGCTCTTACTGTTTAGACAATGAGACCTACAAAAACATTTCCTTCACTGCCATGCCAGCCTAGACAGTCAAAGCTAAATCAAAAGTCAAAGGCAGTAGTGGTTCCCTCTGGTCTCAGGTTTTCTCATATATTTATTTTCCTCCTGCTCTCACTTTTTCATCCCCTTTTTATCAAGTATCTCATGTTTCTGTACTTATTTTGCTGTTTTCCAGTTTTATGGTCCCTCTCTTTTATTACCAATGATTTCTAACACTTTTAGGAAGTCAATTCTTCAACGATCCTAAGAAAATAAATTACCCACCATATGGAAAAGTTATGTTCTCTCTCTTTAGAAACCATTTTTTATAAATGTTCTGAAATTAAGCAAGTGAAGTGTAATTTGTTAAAGAATTAAATTCAATGGTTAAGAAATCATGCTTTCTGAGTTAATTTCAATTTGACTATACCTGAACTTCCTCTAAAAACATGTGTCACACTTGAAAGTTATTAGTGATTACATACAGGGAGCAAGCGTATAGAGCAGGAGTCGCCAAACATTTTCTGTAAAGGGCCAGATAGTAAATTATTCCAGGTTCTGCCAGCCATACAGTCTCTGTCACAAGTTCTCAACTCAGCTGTTGTAGCACAAAAGCAGCTATAAATAATATGAAACAAATGGGCATGGCTGTGTTCCAATATGACATTACAAAAGCAGGCAGCAGATTGGATTTGGACAATGAGCTACAGTTTGCCAATCACTGGCACTGGGAAATAACTCTTACTTTAGACCCTTTTGTAATCATTATATAAAAATAATCTTAAACATTCTTATCAAAGTAAAATAAAACAAAAATTACATCTCCTTTTACAAGCTTTAAAAGTACTTAGTTTATATTTTATAAACAAGTCTCATAAATATAAGACTATAGGCCTGATCCCAGTTCACTGTTGGTGTTGGACATAAACTGTTTATCTGCTTAGCATCCCTTCCTATGAAGAACCCATCTCTTTATACTTCATGTAGTCCTGGTGGGGTTGTCAGTCACATTCCTCTATCTGTGCACATATATACACTGATGCACATGTGTACACATACACACACATACAGCAGTGGACATCACATCCAGACTCATAAATCAGACTACTTTATCCCAATCCTCCCCAGCACAGTGATTTAAACAGGGGAAAATGTATGTATGACCTGCATGAGTTCAGTAGACTTGTCTTATTTATTTATTTATTTTTTAATTTACCCTCAAAGAAAGATCATGCTCTTTTTTGATCATGAATATTAAAAGTGTAGACTTGGGGGGGCCGCCTGGTGGCACAGCGGTTTAGTCTGTGCTTGGCAGCCCGGGGTTCGCAGGTTCAGATCCCGGGCGCCCGCTGATGCACTGCTCGTCAGCCATGCCATGACAGCGTCCCATATAAAGTGGAGGAAGATGGGCACGATGTTAGCCCGGGGCCAGTCTTCCTCAGCAAAAAGAGGAGGATTGGCGACGGATGTTAGCTAACGGCTGGTCTTCCTCACAAAAAAAACAAAAAAAGTGTAGACTTGGGTTACCTACAAATGAAGATAGCCTCCCTATCACTCAACAAATTTTTGAGTGCCAACCATGTGCCAGGCATTCAGGATACAACCAACAAAACAAAGAGAAACCGTTACCCTCGTGGAGTCAACTTGCTAGAGGGGCCAGCACTAAGTGAAGTAGAGCAGAGGTGGAGATAGTCCTGACGACACATGGAGCCCGGGAATACACAGCCCCTGGACCAGCACTACTCTCAACTCCCTAGTTACTTGAAGCGGTAGGTTGGATTTCCGCTCTTTACAAGTAGAAGACTTCAACTAATATTAATACTACTTAGCACTCATATACATGAAATAGGAACTTTCACTCTCCTAATAATACTCTGGAAATTGATAACAAACATATAAGAGATTACCTTGTTATCCTTATTATTCATCCATGATTGTAAACAAAAATCAATAAGTGAGTCTGTTTAAGGAAAAAAAAAAAAAAACTGAGAGACCAAGTTATTTTATCAACCAAATATACAATAATACCTAAAAATAGCAAATTAATGAACTAAACACTCTTCCCTTGAAATAGAATGGAGCACTTTCAAATAACAGTATAGTAACCCATCACTGGTTAAATTAAAAAACTGTTATGGTGGGGAAGCATAAAAAATTATACATATGCCAAAAAAACTTAAATATGAATCTAATCAAGCCTTTAAAGCTAAATTCTGCTTTATAGAGGATATGGGGAAGAAGAAAAATGACACCATGAGTAAGCAAATAGACAAATCCAAATAATGGGACAATCTACAGGGTGACTGACCTCGCTTTTCTCAACAAGGCACTGACTTGAGAGACAAAACAACAAATGTACTGTAACATAATGTAACCTTCCTTGGACTCCAATTCAAGTAAACCAACTGAGATAATTAGTAAATTGAATATGAACTAGATTACTATATGATGATAAAAGAACTGTTAAGTTTGTTAGTGGTGTTAATATAGCACCCTGATTACATAAGAAAATGTCCCTATTTTTAGAGATGCATACTAAAATATGTAGAAATAAAATGACCTTTGGAATTTTAAAATATCAGAAAAAATAAAAAAAACAGAAGAGATGAAGTATGACAAAATCTTATACTAACTGAAACTGAGGGATGGGTATATGGGGAGTTTTTTTTTTTAACTGATATAAAATTTACATATCATAAAATTACCCTTTTAAAGTGTACAATTCAGTGGTTTTTAGTATTTTCACAAGGTTGTGCAACCATTATCACTCTAATTCCACAATATTTTCATCACTCCAGAAAGAAACACTGCACCCATCAGCAATCATTCCCCATTCTCCCCTTCCCCTAGGTCCTAGCAACCACTAATCTACTTTCTGTCTCTATGGATTTGCCTATTCTGTATCTATAGCTTTACCTATGGATAAATGGAATCATACAGCATGTGGCCTTTTGTGTCTATCTTCTTTCACTTAACATAATGTTTTCAAAGTTCATCCATATTATAACATATATCAATACTTCACTCTTTTTTATGGCTGAATTTATGGCTCCATTGTATAGACATACTACATTTTGTTTATCCTTCACCAGTTGATGGAGATCTGAGTTGTTTCTATTTTTTGGCTAATGCTGCTATGAACATTCATGTACAAGTTTTTGTCTGGACATATGTTTACATTTCTCTTGGGTATACACCTATGACTGGAATTGCTGGGTCACATGGTAACACTATGTTTAATGTTTTGAAGAACTGTCAAACTATTTTCCACAGCAGCTGCACCATTTTACATCCCCAACAGCAACAGATGAGGGTTTCAGTTTCTCCATATCCTGACCAACACTTGTTTTTTCCCATCTTTTTGATGATAGCTATTCTAGTAGGTGTCAAGTGGTATCTCACGGTTTTGATTTGCATTTCCCTAATAACTAAAGGTGTGGAGCATCTTTTCATGTGTTTATTGGCCATTTGTACAACTTCTTTAGAGAAATGTTTATTGAGATTCTTCACCTATTTACAGTACTGGGTTGTCTTCCTATTGAGTTTTAAGACTTTATATATCCTGGATGCTAGTCCCTTATCATATACACGATTTGCAAATATTTTCTCCCATCTTTGGATTGCCTTTTCACTGTCTTGACAATGTCTTCTGAAGCACAAAAGTTTTCAATTTTGATGAAATCTACTTTATCTATTTCTTCTTTTATTACTTGTGAGTGTGAGGAGTTAATACCATTCTCTCTACTTTCATACATATTTGACATTTTTCATCAAGAAATATAAAAATCCCTTGAAATTTTTAACTTAAACATATAAATGCACGTTCATTCATCAATCTTTTAATATGGGAGCAAGCAAGGTTTTCTGAGTACTGAACCAGTTTGGAATTACATGGTATCTTTGCTAAATAAGCCTTGTAAATACATAGTTTTCAATTTCTAATTTTGATTTCTTTGAAGAGAGTGCAGAGTACTTAACAGCAATCTGACAACAGAAGCCTGTAAATTTATTTATTTAATTTATTTACTTTAATTTCCCCTACATTTTTGTAGTTTCTTTCCCAGATCTAATTTGATAGTCATTTTTCAAATGACTCCAAAGCATTCAACTTGGTTTTCTTAGAAACAATTTCTTTTAGAATTTATAATTCACCAGTTTACATAAAAACAAGTTTAGGCACAAAAATGACTGTTGATAAGAATACAAATTAATTGGTGGGCAGAAATGTGAAAGGTGTATTAGAAACAGTCTCCTTGTCTCGAATACAAAGTGTGCTGGGCCATCAGACAGCATGGTTTCCAAAGGAAAAGAGATTTCAGCTTACTCAGTAAAGGCAATTAAGAGATTGATTATGAGACTTTTTCCTATAAAAGTACTATAAACAATGTATTAATAGGTAAATGCCAAACCAAGGCATTTTCAGCTTACCACATGACAGCTTAAGATAAATACTTGTCCAAAGATAGAGAAATTAGAAAAGAAATTAAAATATACACATTAAGAAATAATTTCTAATAGTTCAGTACCTTGCACTTGTTCCAGTGGTGAAATCTGACCAAAAACACCTTGGCTCTGAAAGGATTTTGTAGTTTTAGTTTGCTCCTCTTCTGTTCTTGCTATATCTCTTTGAAAAGCTGACTCTTTGAGGACAGCATCTGATAAATGTTGACTTTCCATAAAGTTCTTTTTCTTAGACATAGAACTTTTTTATTAGGGCAGAATAATGATGAAATGTTAGTTACCTTGGGTAATCTATAAAATGTCTATTAATCAGTTATGTATTTCATCTCTCAAAAAGAAAAAAATGGATACAGTGAAAAGAAACATTTCTGGGACTACCCAGAAACTACAATTAGTAACACTGTGAGTGTCCTGGGGACTGCACCATCATTTTGGGTCCAGTGCTGTAGTCTACCAAAATCAAACAGGATATCATATTGCTACTCTGCCTCTCAAGTGATAAAATGAGGTGTTTTTTCTTTCTCAAATAAGTATTGCTGAATCTCTCACAGCTAGAGAAAAACTCAGCTTTCTAAAAACAAGATAGACTTAAAGGATACTGGTATATTTAGCAAATAGTCAGCTAATTCGCTGAATTACTAAATGCTTTAAAAATTGTACTCTGAGCCCCCATCACTGTTCTTGTCCCCATCTTTCTATCTACCTCTGTTATTTATGTATGGATGAAAAGTTTTTCATTAAAGGAAATTTTCCTTCCAACCTACTGCAAAAGCTCTTGGGTCTGTCGCAGCTTCCACCAGCAATAGGAGGGGCAGGAATGCAACCTCAGGAAAAAGCTTCTAAATACAACAAATTCATCATTTGACAAATTGATACCTAGGGCCAGGCTTAGATCTGGACAGTATGGATGAAAAGAAAATAGCCCTTCCATATATTCCAAATCCTAACCCTTTGTGCCTGAGGCAACTCCCCAACTTTAATTTACTTCCCAGTTTCTCCATCTCTTTATTAGAGCTATAGTACATAGAAAGCCATTAGCTTAATCACAAGGTGCATTCATACATAGGTAAAGGAAAGTTTCACCCCAAATAGAAGCTGAGTAAAAGAGAGGGTGGCGGTAGGTGGAAAGACTACAAATGGATACAAAGTTCTGTGGTTGAGAAGACAGAAAGAAAAAGGTGGGGGAGAGGCAAGATGGTGACACAAAATAAATAAAAAACAAGTCAGGATAGTTAGGTTAATTTTCATATTTTAAAGCCCTCCCCTGAGAAAAGCATGTAGTGTGACCATTAGAACTTTAGGATAACAGAGACAGTTAAGGGCACTCTAAATTAACCACCACTACCTCCCCAAAAAATCTACTTCCTCAAACCTATAGCTTTCCATTGTTTTTATTAGCCCACCAGAATTTCTCAAATCAAGTCATAAGCTTCAAGTAAAAGTGGCAAGAGCGACTCCCAGGATTCCACTAAAAGGACAGTAAGGACACCTGTAAAAGTAAAGTAATCTGGATGAGAGCTACCAGCTTACCTCAGATTCTAGAATCTGAAAAGCAGATGGGGTGTGCAGGAGAAAAGATAGCTGTGGTCCAGAACAAGAACAAAAGGGCCCAGAAGCAGAAAACAAATCTGCCAGAAGAACCACAGAAATGTTTCCCGACTACTGTCAGGAGGAAGACAGGAGGGGGTCAGGATGAGAGCAAAGAGAAGGGTTGACTGAAAGTCTATCAGATGACATACCAGGCAGTATTCCTCTCCTGCTCGCCAACCCACACAAACAAAACAGCAGTGTCACCATGACACTGAACACCTGGGAAGAAGGCTCTTCTCCAGACAAGGCATATGAATTGTCTGTGCAGAATGAAGCTATGGTGGTGACAGCAACCCAGAATAAAGCATTGAACACCTGGCATGAATTTAAGACTCCCAGCTTGCTCGCCCTAAAGTGAAGATGCCCAGAAGCACTGTCCAACTCATACGGGGACCCAACAGAAATGAGACCTGGGCACACAACAGCCGAGGATGCCTACACTAGCATCCTACAGGACAGCCACAAATCAGACACAGAAGGGGCAGCTGGAGAGAGAAAAACAAAGACGAAAAACTAAACAACCCCAGAGACAAGGAATAATTTAGAACTTTGAAAAATCTCAATTAGAATTCTCAGAAACATTCAAGTAGCTACTACATCCACAAAAAAGGGTCATTATAAAAAAATGAAAGACCAGAAAAAATAGCTCTCAAAGTTATCATTGCCAAATGATTTAATAGAAGGGTAGAAAAAAGATTAGGAACTTACTAGAACATTGTCTTCTTGCACTGAAACAGAAAAAATAGAGGCAAAAAAATGAAAATAGATCGACCCAGGCAGTCCAAAATAGTAGTTCCAGAAAGAGAAGAGGGAAAGATAGAAGAAAATTGCCAATGTAATAATAATTACCTAGCACTAGAGTACACAAAGCGCTGAATTGATGCCAATTATAATTTAGTGATTGGGGGGAAAAAAACCCACCCACCGGGGTTTTACAATCCTCAGGGAGGATTATAAATTTCCAGAGAGAAAAAAATAGTTCAGATACAAAGGATCAAGTATCAAAATGAAATCAGGCTTCTCACACTATGTAGCAAGGCCTTCAAAACTTTGTGAAAATTATTTTCCTCTTTAAACTCAATACTCAGCTAAAATACTATTAATTCCAAGGTTAAAATAGACATTCAAAACATACAAATTCCACGCTCCTCCAGAAGGAGTCACAGTAGCCGTCCTTCACATGGAGACTAAGACCATGACTCTGCAGGCTGTGGCCCATCCATCACAGTAAGCACAGGAAGCCCTCACACTCAAACAACACAGGACTTCAGATTACTCAGTAGAGGCAAAGGCTAGCCCCAAAGCACTCGCCTCTCCCCAGATAGCAGTCAAGAGTGAGGCCAATACACTGTGTCTAGGACTCCACCTCACCAGGTTCCTATCTTGCATTAACAGGGGTCAACAAGACCACTTCCCCAGACCTCCTTGCTTCCATCAAAGAGTCAAGAGGTTACTTCCAATAGTCACCTCCTCTCCCCCCATATCCACTATCTTATCACCAACATCAGTTTAGTGGGACTAACTTCATGATGCCCTTTGTCCCTATTTATTTCAGTCCCTACAACAAGCCCAGGACTCCTTACTGCTGGCATTCTAAGGTCCATAAAACTGCACATCCCTTCTCTTCCCTCCCCAACAAACCAACCCCTTCTAATGTGCCTTCTAGAAGGTACAATGCAGGATAAGCAAAATCTTGCTATTTCTGAACTCCTTCTCTGAACATTCCTTTCACCTCACTGCCTTAATGAAAACTTGGATGTCCTGTGAGGATATTGCTTCCCCTAAGCTCTGTCAAATGGGAACTGCTGTCTCTACCGCAACCTTGGTATCACTGGGTGTGGAGATGGAATATGTATGTATCCATCAGTATGTCCCCTCAGTACCAATTCTAGATTACTCTCCTTAAAGTCTCCCAGCTTGGAATCACCTACTAACCCTCATGTCATGTGCCTTAGTACCACAACTCTATAATTCTTTGATCTCACCTAAGCCTCCAATCCATTCATACCTCCACATTTCATTCTCCCTCATCCTTTTGATATCCTCTCCTCTACTTTAACCTAAATCCCATGGCCAATCATCATACACCCTCAAATCCTCTGTCCCTCACTGCCCTCATCAAACTACAAGCCTGGTTAACCCAAACCTCACAATCACACTGAACAGTCTCACACTAAATTCATGACCATGATCCTCAAGTAGGGCCCCTAAAGCTGTCTGACAATTGTACTACTTCCTTTGTCCTTTCACTTTCTCACACTCCCATATGACTATTTTTTTCTCTCTCTTTCAAACCAACTCCTCCTGAGTTGATGGCCAGGCCTCCCCCTTCACTGAGAAACCTGAAGCACTGAAGACAACTTCTACAGATTCTTACCACCACATGTACACATATTTCACCTTCCCATCTGTTAATACGGAGGAACTATCCATGGTCCTACCCCTCCAAAGTCATTTTCTCCACTGCACATTAGATCCTAGCCTCTCTTATTTACACAAAGATTTTGTTCCAGCAATTCTCTTCTCTTTCTACATAATCAAATTTTCCCTTTCCAGGAGATCATTCTACCACCATGTAAACATGCAGTAACTTCTCCCACCAGAGAAAAGAAAAAAAACTTCTCTTGACCCACTCACTACACCCACCAGCCATCACAGCTCCATTTCTCTGCTCTGTTTTGCAGCAAAACTCCACGAACTGTCTGCTCTCACCATCTCCAATACTAATCTCCTATTCTCTCTTAAATTCAGTCTACTATGCAATTGTGCCTCCCCTACTTCCACCAAAACCACTTGTCAGGGTTAGCAGTGACCTAACCTATACTAATTCCAATGGTCACTTCTTAGTCTTCATTTTATTTGACATAATTGGATCACTCTTTTTTTTTTTTTTTTTTTTTGCTGAGGAAGATCAACCCTGAGCTAACATCTGCTGCCAATCTTCTTCTTTTTGCTGAGGAAGATTAGCCCTGAGCAAATATCTGTGCCAATCTTCTTCTATTTCCTATATGGGATGCCGCCACAGCATGGCTTGACGAGTAGGTCCGCACCCGGGATCCAAACCTGCGAACCCCGGGCCACCGAAGCAGAGCACCTGAACTTAACCACTACGCCACTAGGCCAGCTCCCACTTTCTTCTTTTATATATGTTCTTCACATGGCTTCCAAGATACTCTTTGTTTTCCTCCTACCTCTGACCACTAATTCTTAGTCTCCCTGTCTATTCCTCCTTTCCCCAACTTCTTAATGTTGAAGCACCCCAAAGATCAGGCCTTGGCGCTCTTCTCCATCTATGTTACTCCCTTGATAATCCAACCTCCAAGGAGGTCTTCCTGCTTCCATTCTTGCCTCCCAACAGTCTATTTTCCACACAGTAGCCAGAGTGAGCCTTTAAAAACATAATTCAAATCAAACCCTCTGATGGGTTCCCCTCTCAAAGTCAAAGTCCTTGCTCACCCCATTCCAGCCTCCTTCCTGCTCTTTGAATATACTGGGTATGCTCCTACCTTAGTACCTTTACACTGGTTACACCCTCTGCTGGAAACCCTCATCCTCCTGATGTCCGCATGGCTAACTCCCTCCTTCAAGTCTCTGCTCATATCTTACACCCCTTCAATAAGACTGACACTGACCACCACCTTCTGCCTTCCTAATAATCTACCTCATCATGTTCTATTTTTTTCTAGCACTTTTCCCTTCTAATATACTATAAAGTTGGCATATTTTAATGTCTTTTTGTTTAATACCTGTTTTGCTCACTGGTATTTCCTAAGTACTTGTAGAAATACCTGGCACATAGTAGGCACTTAGTCAAAAATACACATTGAATGAATGAATATACAGAGTTAATTCTTCAATATATACAAAGTGCTTATATCTAAATGTTATCAAGAGACAATTCACAACAGAAACATAAGTAATGAATAAACATTTAAATATGTTCAATCCATCAATACTCAATTACAAATTCAAACACAGAAAACTGTAAGACTACCTGTAATATCACCAACAATAGATAACTACAATTTACATTTTGGTTTATAGCCTTTCAGACTTTTTTCTATGCATTTATGCATGTGTATAAATTTTTTTACTTCTAAAATTAAAGATTAAAAATAATACCACCATATGTTGAGGAGGTCTCAGAGAAGTAGGCATTCTCATGTACGTCTTCTAGTGGAAGTGTAAACTGGCACAAGTCTTTTAAAGAGCAATGTGGTAATTTGTAATGGTCTTCAAAATCAAATATTCTTAACTCAGCAATTTCAATCCTAGGAATTTATCTTAATAAAATAATCTGCTAGGTATGCAAAATATATGTATAAATAAAGAAGTTCATTAAATTTATAATAGCAAAATTCTAATAATCTAAATGCCTCATATGGTAGAGCCATTACACTATGTCACATCTTTATTGTTATTGAAAGATGAGCAGAATACATTAATTTTTAAAAGTTATAAACAGTATAATCCTATTTAAATCCTAATAGTTTAATCCTATTTTTGTTAAAAAATTATATATATATATACACACACACACACAGACACGTATACGTGCATAGAAAATAGTCTGGAAGACTACAAATAAAAATGTAATCAACAGCTATTCTCTAATTAGTGTGATTACAGACCTTTATTGCCTTCCTTATAATTCTCTGTATTTTCTACTTTTTTCAATGAGCATATATTACTTTTGGAAAGTGTTTTGAAAGACTAAAAGTGTTTGTGACTAGAATCATACAAAGAAAACTCTTAAAGATTCTTTTAATTAGAATTAATCAGAGGAGCCAACCCAGTGGTGCAGCAGTTTAGTTCATGCTTTGGCAGCCCGGGGTTCGCAGGCTCGGATCCTGGACGCCGGCCAACGCACTGCTTGTCAGCCATGCTGTGGCAGCGTCCCATATAAAGTAGAGGAAGATGGGCATGGATGTTAGCCCAGGGCCAGTCTTCCTCAGCAAAAAAGGAGGAGGATTGGTAATGGATGTTAGCTAGGGCTGGTCTTCCTCACAAAAAAAAGAATTAATCAGAGACAGACTTTCATTTTCCACAAGACATAGTGAGACTTGTTTAATACCTGTTTTGTTCACTGGTATTTCCTAAGAACCTAACACAGTGAAAGCAAGACGAAGGTATGAACTTACTCCTCATCCTGGAAGCTAAGCTGTAACTTCTCTCTTGGTTCATCTTCACTCTGGCTACTGGGAGATGACTCAGATGGAATGGAAAACCTCCCTTCTACTAAATAAGATGCCTGGTTATCAGAATACCTACACGCAAAAAAATTTGTTTTAGTTGTTAATAGTTAAATTATGCACATTTAAAATTCACCATGTCATAGGGCTGCATGATTGTAAAACCAACCACCGGGGGTAAAAACAAATAGGACCCCCAATATTCAAAACCATCTTCCTATGTGCAAAGCACTGAAAACCTGTGGATCAGCAATGGGGTGCTGTATGTACTAAACAAGAGAGTCACAGAAATCTTAAAGCTAAAAGAGTTTTTACAGAGTTAATCCAACCCCTTCATTCCCAAGGTAAAAATGATGTTCCTTACCAAATGTTAGGTTGCAAGAACAGAAAAGTAGCTAGATATGTAAGCATGGGCAAACTATATATCACACAAGATGGGTGAGCTGTACACACCACATTTGGAGATACAACTCAAATTGCCAGCCACCAGTAAGGCTGAACTAATATAAATCCAAAACACTATGGACAGAAAAAACAATTAGTAGACCTAAAGGTCATTGGTGCTCAATCCCAAACCCACCCACCCACCACTGATAAGGCAATAAAATAAGGAAAGAGCAAGTTTTTAAATATATTTTCTATATTAATTTTATATATATGGCCATCTCCCTCAAACAAAGCAAAAGCTCAAGCTTGGCTGAGATATTTTACAAAAGTATCAGCATAACACAGGCTTTATGGACCTAAAAAGAAATAATTTGTTCAAATAATTCTTACCTGTTATCAGTGCTGGATTTATTTCTAGCAAGTGTGGAAACAGCAACAGGCAAGCCAAGATTTGATGAAAGAGTGACATTTTCCAAAGTCCCACTATTCCCAAATAATGAATTGGTTAGAAAGCTCGGAAATGACTCTTCAGTTATACCTCGAAAATCTTCCATCTCACTGCAACAATAAAAGAATTTTTATAAATCAAATATTACTATAAAACTTTCTCAAATGATTAAGAGTGCAAGTCTCATAAATCTTAGAAAACTGATAAATCTTAGAAAAAAACATTTTTGGGGAACAGCACTAAGAGGGGATGCTATTAGCAAGCATTCTGAGGTAAAGTAATCTCAGAATACTTTGCTACTTTTATAGCTGAGAATATTAATATCAAACTATCTTCCTATAATTAACATAATAATGAAATACAACACAGCTTAATTTACTCTTGGATTGCTGTAGCAAGGAATATGAATTACAAACTTATCTAGTAAAGAAGCAAAGAAGGCACAACACTGATGGTTTATACAGATGATTTTAGGATGTACTTACAAGTTTATCAGTTGGGTACTCATTCAAACATGGAATAGAAAAAATAGAACTAGCAAAACGTAGCCCCTGATTTCAGAGACTACTGTTAAGGATGTGTAATGGTTTTAAAAAGTGAGTCGCTTCAAAGAAAAATATTAAGTTAAATAAAGTATATATGGCACATGGACGAGGCAAAAATAGTAAAAGAGGTACACAAAGGACTAAGTCTGGAAAACACTGGCAGAGAATCTGTACTACTGATAGAGAACCTTCAGCCCACATTGGCCATTAGTTCAACTTGACCCTGATCACAGTACTCAGGAAATGTTACTCCATCTCAAAAATATTTCAGAGTGCTTATCATGAAAGGGCTATGTGGAATTCAGTAAAGAAAATAATTAAATTATATCAGGAAAGGCTCAGTAAATGAGAGGGTATTGGCCCTACACCTTGAAGAATGAGCAGAATTTTTATAGGCAAAGCATGAGATGGGGCTTTTAAAGAAGACAAGCAAACATAAGCAAAGAGGGAAGAGAATTAAGATTTATTGCCTACCTACCACCTTAACTCATTTTCCCCCATTTTACAGATGAAGAAACAAACTCAGAGACTAAATTAGCTAGATTTACCCAAGGTTGTACAATCAATAAGATTCAAACCCAGGTCTGACTCCAAAATCTGCTCTAAGTACCAAGTGTGTGGTGGCAAAAGCAAGTGCTCCAGTGTATTCTGGCAACAGGTGTACAAAACAACATGGTGAATGAAACCATGGAGCCAGATCCTAAAAGCCTTAAATGGTATATTAGAAAGTCTGGACTGTATTCTGTAGCCCAGAAAAGCATTGATCACATCAGCCTAGTAGCAGAGGAAGGCAGAGGGCTTAAAGCCTGGATGGATATTTGAAGAGCTATCACAAGTGGTAAGATGGATGACAATGAAGGACTGTGCTAAGATTAATGAAAAATGCACTGAAGTATAGATTTTAGGTAGTATGGACTAATTTAACTACTCTATAAAAGTAGAAAAAGTTTTAAGATCGCTAGAGATCTATAAAACTTATTTGGTTACGAATGAAGTATCCACACTCCTGTAGGAAGCCCCTCTCTCCACTTTACAGTTGATCCTAACCCCTCTCATCAAAGCAATGACAATCACTCTAGCAACTGTCCCTCCTCTTAATCTCTCTCTGTGCAGTCATTCCCACTGGCATGCTGTTAGTTCTCCCACGTTTTAAAAAGCCTTCCTCTATCTCACACCCTGTTATCCCCTTGCAGCTGCCACCACATCCATCTGCGCTCCCTTCACCACATACTCCTCCAAAAGGAAATCACTACTGGCCATCTACTTCCACTCCTGTTATCTCCTGAACCCACTCCAAGCTGGCCTTCATCTCACCACCCTGCCAAAACGCTAGTCAACATCACCACTGATCTCTGTTGCCCAACCTCATAATCCCATGGTCAATTTTCAGTCCTCATCTTCTTTAACCTAATAGTATGGAATTCATACTTCTTCCTCATAGAAATACTTGCTTCACTTGGTTTCCAAGACACAGCTATCTGGGTTCTCCAACTTCACCAGCTGCTTCTTTTCCTTCTCCTTTTCCTTGGCTGGTTCCTCCTTATCTCCTGGACCTCCACACAGTGAAGGCTCCAAGCCTTGGTCCTGGATCCCTTCCATCTACCTACCCTCTCTGGGTGACTGCCCTCAGTTTCAAAGTTTTAAATACCATATGAAATTTATATCTCCAGCCTGGACCTCTCCCCTGAACCTCAAATATTCGACCACCTACTTGCTATTTTCACTGAGATATCTACCAGGCACCTAAAACCTGAATCTTGATTCCAGCTCATTCCAGCCCTCTCAAGAAAAGCCTGCTCTTCAGTCTTCTCCACAGAGAAAATGACAACTCCATCCTCTAATTGCTCAGACCAAAAACCTTAGTCATTACTGACTTGTCTCTCTCAAACACACACACACCCGTTATGTGCAATTCCTAAGCAAATCCCAATGGCTATACCATAACAAATCCCAATGGCTATGCCATTTCTCGCTATTTCCACTGCTACAATCCTGGTCAAGCCACCACCACCTCCTGCCTGGCTACTCACTGCAATAACCTTCTACATGTCTCCATGCCTCCACTCTTCCTCCCCTAGCCCATTCTCCACACAGTAAAGTTATCCCTGTAAAATAAGTCTACTAATGTCACTCCTTAGCTCAAAACCCTCCACTGGTTTCCCACCTCCTTCAGACGAAAAGTCAGTCCTTAGGATAGCCAAGAAGAGACTGAATGACCTCTGACCCCAACTTCTATTACTCTTTTCCCTTGCTCACTCCATTCCAGCCATTTGTAGTCCCCAAAACACACTAAAGCTCCTGCCTCAGAGCCTTTGCCCTTGCTCCTACCTCTGTCCAGCACACTGATGCCCTAGATATCCTCTCATCTTGCTCCTTCACTTCTTTCAAGTCTTTGTGCATACAAATGTCCACTTTCCTGTCAGTACTTCCCCCATCAACCTATACAGTCTAGCATGGCATTCCAATCTCCTTGCCCTGCTTTCTTTTTTCTGTAGTACTGATCACCATCTGGCACGCCATAAAATTCACCTCTTTGACTATTTTCTCCCCATACAGTCATGTGTCGCTTAATGACAGGGATACATTCTGAGAAATAGGCTATATGCTACTAGGCTGTATGGTACTAATCTTACAGGACCATGGTCGTATATGTGGTCCGTCATTGACCGAAACGTTATATGGCACACGCCTGTATCAGAATGTAAGCTCCATGAAGGCAAGGACTTGGCCTCTTTTACCACTGAATTCCTATCTAGAGCAGTGCCTTGCACAGAGCAGACCCTTGATAAATTTGCTGAATGAATGAATGTTTTCAAACTATGTCAACACACAGCAAATTCATCACCAACCATCATACAAGCACTCTCCTCTCAGACATGTCCCAGCACTTTCCTCTCTTCAATATTTCTATTTCCTCTTCTTAACTTCTATAAACATGTTCAAAACTCTCTCATATTAGGTTGGAGGAGGTGGAATACTTGTTCCCATCCTTCATTTGCACTTCCTGCCACCACTTTCTCACCTTCCCTTCACAGCCAAGTGTCTTAGAAGAATCCAAAATTACTACTTCTACAACTCACTTAACATCCCCTTCCTCTGTCTGCTCCTTCTATATTAGGGATACCCAGGATTCTGACTTCAGATCTTATGTCACACAATGTACATCTATCTCAAACTCAAATGCCTTTGGGAACAAAAATTGTCAGACAATAGAACTCTATGGACTGAGATCAACTGGAAATTACAGGCCCCACTTGAAGTAATTTAAATTCAATAAAATCACTGTGGCCAAACAAAATATATCTACTGATGAAGTCCATTCCTGAGGGCAAAATATGTCTACGCCCAAACACATCTTGAATCATTCTACATCTTTCTGACTCCGCTCCTACTACCCAACCCTACTGAAAAACCTCCTAACCAGTCTCCATGCTTCTATTCTTGCCACCCTACAATTAATTCTCCACACAGCAATCAAAGGGGCCATTACAAATAAATCAGGCACCATACTCCTCCTGAAAACTTCAGTAAGCCACCTCATCTTCTGTTCCGGTAACATAATGGCTTTTCTGTTCCGGTAACACCAAAGCCCATCCCTATCTCGGGGCCTAGAATACTCTTCTAGATCTTTGCACAGCTAGCTCCTTCCCGACATTCACGTCAACTTAAATGCCACCTTCCAAGAGAGGGTGATCCCTTATCATTAAGTCAAATATAACCCCACAGTCTATCACAATGGTTTTAATTTCTTCCAGCACTTATCACTTCTATTTATTTTTGTATTTGTCTTTCTTCTTCCACTAAAAAGAGTGCTCCCTAAGAGCAGGGGCCTTGCCTATCTGTCTATCACTCCCTCCTAACACCTATAACAATGCCTAGCACATAGCAAGTACTCAATAAATATTTGTGAAATAAATGAATGACTGACACATTCTCAGTGGGTGGCTATATATTTGACTTTAACCCCTATATATTTAGAATGTCAGTTTCTTGGTGACATATCTATCTTATCCATCCATATATTCCTAGTACCTAATACAGAGCTGGGAATGATTGAAAAAAATGAGTTGAAAGAAAGAATCTATATCCTATATCCTATATAGTGTCTACTCTATTATTCTAATGTGCTAAGCATTTTATATACATTTTTCTGATTTCTGCATCAAATTTGCAAGGTAGCTGTTATCCCTACTATTGAAGAAACTGAGACTGAGGGAGGGAGTTAAGAGTTCTAGGTCCAAAGTACAAGTGGGAGCAGAGGATTCATACCCACGCAAGTCTGGCCCCAGAATATTCTTTTCTCTGCACTAATGCCACCTCCCTCATCTGCAAATCACCTTCAGTCTAGACCTCTATCCTAAGCTCTAGACTTGTACTTACAAATGGCTCTTTGACATCTACCTTACCCCTGACTGCCTCTCAAGCAGTGCAAAGTCAACAAATACAAAACCAAACTCATTACTTTTCCTCCACCCACTCCTCCTGTTATCTTTAGTTTTGACCTATGTCATCTCTGTTCTCTTGGTATACCAGCCAGACACCTGGAACCATTCTGATCCTTCTTCTTCTAAGCATGTTCAAAATACACCCAAAACACACACATCCTCTTCCCAAATTCTAATGCTCCTAACTGCAAATGGATCTCTGGAGCTAAGACCCACTTCTATATTCCCAACGCTTGCTGCTCATCACTTTTTAACCTGAACTACTGCACAAGTCTTCCAACTAGTCTTCCAGTGTCTAGTCCTGTAATTACTAAGTTATTCATTCATTTACAGATATATAAACCACATTAAAACATACACTGAACTCTTTAAGAGTTATCCCTATTTAGAAGGAGTCAAATCCAAGAAAATTCAGATATTAAGTAAGGATCATTCATGCGACAATCATTATCAAACACAATCATGAAAGACACTCTCCCTGGCACCGAGAATACAAAAATAGATAAAGCAGCTCCTCTCAGGGAGCTGACAACCCCTAGCAATTATGAGACACAGCGTTAAGTGCTTGGATAGAGCTTTGCTACAGGTGCAATAGTAACACAACCCAGTGGAAGATTCCACAAGATGTAATCTAATACCTAGTCTCTCTTGTTTCCAGAAAGGATTATACTTGTTCTAAACCATTCATGGACATACCATATTCCTACAGCTTTCCTTGAAGGGAAAATTCCTGAACTTCCTGTTATTTTTCCTTTATATTTGAATTAAGTAGCCATCTTTGGGATTTCCCTTGCTATTTCCTAAAATTAGTATGCTCAAATTTCGCATTTGAGTTTACTAATATTTAATTGCTCTAATTACATTTCTTGACATGTAAAATATCACTTACTGCAGTCGTTAACTGGAGGTCTATGTATACAATTAAACACACTTAAAAGTATAAGCCGCAGAAAAAAACCACAGTCAAACTTTCCCAACACTCATCATCTATTCTTGGCGTTTTAAGATATACTTTAGAATTAGGTACGCATTTAGTATATTACTTTTCAAAGCTTACCATAAACTTTGGCCACAAAACTGAAATTCGGAGAAAAAGTTGATTTTGGAGTAGTAAAAACTCCAGTCGAATGACCTCAAAATGGTAACAGCAAACGGAAACACTATCATAAAACCAGCTGTCCTCCAAATGATTGCCTCGAAAGGGACCTCATGCTTTACTACACAAAGTCTGAAATTAAGAGAAAGCAACAGTTGAATGATATTAACATTGTCTCATTTCACGTTTTTTTCTTAAAGAAATCAGAGGCCAGACGCAAGGAATGTATTACGAGTATTAGGAGTAAATGTTAACGCGGCCTAGCAGAAACCAAAAGTCAATAACCGGGTGACACAGGCAGACCCCTCTGCATTTAATTCACAACAATACTACTTCCTGGGTAGTTTTAGACAAAAAGGAGCAACAGAACCACCCATCACGACGGTGACGCTACGTATGAAGCAAACAATGCCAGGCAACAGAGCACTTTGCAACAAGAAACTCCAGAGCAAAGCACAAGGGGCGTTTGTCCTTCAAGAGTTGGAAATCACCCGGCGGGGGCGGGGAGGGGGGCGGCACAAGGATGTGATCCCCACAAACCAAAGCCCGCGTCTTTCAAAGCCGATCTCTCACGCTTGCCCAAGAACCTCAGACATAGAGGCGTCCAATTAAACTCACTGAGCGGAATTCAGCGTGGCAGCCGAGCCGGGTGCGAAGACTGACAGAGCGGGGCGGCCCGACCCCGGCCCAATCGTCACTGCCCCGCCGGCCCGCCAGCCGAAACGCTGGCCAAAAGTGGATTCGCCTGCCTACCGCCGAACCGCACGTCAAGACACGGGAAGACCCTCCTCACCGACCCCGCAACCCCAAACTGCTGAGAGCCGCGCGGAAAAGCCCGCAGGGAGAAGGGTCAGCCAGGCGGCGCTCCAAATGCGCGTGCGCGTCTCCCCCGCATCGGTGGCCGCCGGGTCGGCCGTACCGCACGCCCCTCCGGTTTACGTCCGTTCGCGGCACCAGCCGAGGGGCGGGGACTCAGAGCCGGCTTTGGATTGGACAGCGCGAAAGGACGGGGCAAGAGGAGCCCGATGATTGGGCGAGAACGGCGCGTCCCGGGATTTGAAACGAGGAAGCGGCGGTGCGCAGATTGGGAGCAGCATTTGAGCACTGCTTGATACTCGACGGAAGGCTTTCCCGCTGTAAATTGAACTAAAAGCGCCGCCTTGAAAGCCTTGGCCAAATTGAAAACAAAGCTTCTTTTACTCAGTTTGGGACCCCAAAGCACTGTCACTCACCTTATACACAAATATTTTCGGTGAACAAGTAACCTGATACTACCCTGAGTTTGTTACTGTTAACACTTTTTTGTCCATGAGTAAACGCAGGCCTTTTCTATGACCATTTGTTAGACACTGAAATGTGTCATCGTTTGCCTTATGTTACACACTGCTAATAAGCTTCAATTAGGAAGTCATCCCTCCGGGGGCCGGCCTGGTGGTGCAGCGGTTTCCTTCGTGCTTTGGCAGCCCGGGGTTCGCGAGTTCGGATCCTGGGCGCAGGCAAACGCACCGCTTGTCTCCCATGCCGTCGCGGCGTCCCATATAAAATAGACGAAGATGGGCACAGATGTTAGCCCAGGGCCAGTCTTCCTCAGCAAAGAGAGGAAGGATTGGCAATGGATGTTAGCTCAGGGCTGATCCTCCTCACAAAAAGAGGGAAAAGAAAAAAAAAAAGGAAAGGAAGTCATTCCCCGGGATCCAAGCTTCACGATAGTTCGGTACACCTAATGGTCTCTTTGTGACGGAGTAAGGTTGGTCTGGGGTGGAAACGGCTGAGATGGGACAATTCATCCCTAATTAACTTCCTACGTTTTCCCATCCTCCTTAGGCCACAAATCCATCACCGACATCTGCTCAGCACAAGCCCTCACCTACTTTACTGACAGCATAGAGGTAACTCAATTGACACCTTTCGCTTTCCTTTCTCTCTAAATTTCTTCTGTACAGTCTGAGAGAAAAAGAGCCTTTTTCCAAAGCTAACTCCTTAACCTCATTCATCCAACAGTTATTGAATGTTTAAGATGCACGAAGCACTTTGGAGGTGAGAAAAGGAGAAACACAGTCGAATTTAACAGTCCCTACTCCTAATTAAAGACATGTTTATTTGATCACTTTCCTTTCTACCTCCTCTACAGTATTGCTGAATTAGCATTCCTGGATACTCTCCCCACTGGTTCCTTTCTCCCTGCCTTCAAAAATGCTGCATCTCTCTATCCAAAAAAAGAAGGAAGCCCCCCGCCCCCGCAAAAAAACCCAAACCTTCCTTGATTCTGTTTTATCACCTAAGACCATTCTCTTGCTCCTTCCCTAACTGCCCCCACCTGCACACCTTATTATCACTCATTCCACGTTATCTGGCTTGGTCCTGAGCACTACTTTAACACTTGCTTTATCAGGCTGGCCTCCTGTCAAACTCAGTGATGTCTCAGCAATTCTCTTGACATCTCTTCTTGAAACCTTCCAGCCTTTTGGCATTTGCAAAGTGTAATTACCCCTATTCTACCTTTGTCCACACTCAATGAACAAAAGTGGAGAAAATCTGAAGATTTTCTGAATCTTGAAAAATAAAGCAAATACTTAGCTCTGGAGCTGAAAGGATGCAATTTGAGTGTAATGAGCCACCCTTGTTTCACAAAGTATCTGAATTTCTTTATCCATACCATGGCCATACATTGGAGTTGAACTTCTGGACTGTGTCTGTGTGTTCCAGACTGTCATTCACCTTGTATTCCTGGTACCCAACTCAACAAATGTCCTTCCTCCATAAAAATCAAGTGACCAAAGCTTTCCCCACAACATTCAACAACCTGGTAGGACTCTCTAGTGATAGGGATCTATAATCCAAAGTATTGCAGGCAGGAAAGCCTGTGATGCCAGGCAGCCTAGATCTCAATCCTGGCACTCTCACTTGCTAGCTGTGCAGCCTTGGGCAAATAGCTTTAACCTACCAGTTTCCCGATCTGTAAAATGAGGACAATTAGAGCACTTGCCTCAAGAGGTTTCTTGTGAGGATTAAATCAGTTAACTCACATGAAGGTATCTAGAACACTGGCACATGGAAGTACTCAAGAAATATTAGCTATTATCTAACCTTACCTTCCAATTGAAAAGGACAAATAGAACTCCCAGTAAATTCCAAATCTCCTTAGATATTGAGTAGAGCTTGCAGAAGCCCCATGGCCAGGGGTGCCTCCCAGTCAATTAGCCTTCTACAATGTGACCAAAGTATGATTCCAGATTAACCTCCCATCCCTCTAGTTCCCCAAAGGAACCTCTTTCATCAAACTAACAGTTATCATCTTGATGCCTGAACACATCCCTGTCCTTTTACCTCTGGGCCATTACCCTGGAACTCCTACCGTCCTCTGCTTCAACTACTCCACCTGCAGAAATCTCACATGCCTTCCAAAAATCCTGCCAGCTCAAATAAATCACTTTTATACCTACTATACTCTTTCAACCTTTATTATGAAGCTGACTCTTCCTTACCTTTTGTAAATTCTGTAAATGCCTTCTCCCATTAGAGTTTGTGTGCAAACTACCTTTCTATTTTTCACATACCCCAGAGTGTTTAGCCAGTATCTTGCACATAGAAGATGCTCCATATTCACTACCTTGGAGTGAGAATCTGTCCCAATTCATTATCCCATTTTAACCGCAGGCAACTCTATGAGTGAAACCTCAAAGATGTGAATTCTTAATTCTGAGCTAGATTCAGCCTTAATTAGACGCCTTGCTTTTTTTTTTTTTTTTTTTGAGGAAGACTAGACCTGAGCTAACATCTGTTGCCAATCCTCTTTTTTGCTGAGGAAGATCGGCCCTGGGCTAACATCTATGCCCATCCTCCTCTACTTTATACAGGATGCCACCACAACATGGCCTGACAAGCAGTGAATCTGTCCACGCCCAGGATCTGAACCTGCGTACCCCAGGCCGCTGAAGTGGAGCATGTGAACCCAACCACCATGCCACCGGGCCAGCCCCTAGACTGCTTGCTTTGAACCCAAAAAAGTCAAGTCTAAAACAAGTCCTTTAACAGAAGGAAGATCTTTGGGAATTATTTGGAAAGGATTTCTTTTCTTACATTGGAATGCTAAAATGCTAAATTCACATTTAGTGATTATACACAACAAAACTCAAAATGTTTCTTAAACTAAAATTAATACAATATATCTTAGTTCTTTATCCTTTGCATGTTAAGAAGCTCTAGGGGTATAACACTATTCATAAAAAAGGTGTCTTTGAAAATTAGATTATAAATTATATAGTTATAAAATGCTGTTCAAATTACATCTCTCCAGCTCTGAAGGAAGTTAAATCCTTGACAAATCCTGACAAAACTGAAAAAAAAGAACACTAGTCCCATAGTTTTAATCATTTTACCATAATTATTGTCAAGTATACTCTAATTTCAAATTTTAAAGTATCATGTTAGAAAATAACCTAATGTTGTCTAATTAGATTGAAAGTCAACATCTGTCCATTCTAGGTGTTACGCTAAATATTGACTTCCTACCTATTAAATAAATGTTATGCTCAGCCCCTAATTTTTTATTTTTTTGATTTTGTTTTTTAGCAACATGGTATTTTATGGAGATATAAGCTTTACCCACTATCAAAGAGTACATTCTATTTTTATAAGGCAACAGATTCATACTTTTAAAATATATTTTATTAAATAATCTACTTGGAGAATAATTACAAAAGCTTTAAACAGTAATTCCAAGTAGTGAAAGGCAATTTTCTTTTTTTAAAAAAAACCAAAACGACCAAACAGTCCATATTATGTTTTGCTGCTTTATACACAGGAATGATTTATTATACAAACTAGTCAGTTGCAACATTAGCCTGTAAAATTAAAAACACATTTCTTAATATGTCTCAAAGGCAAAGTGAACCCTTTAATGATATGCTTTCACATTAATCAGTATGACAAACCATAAGAAACTTAACACCATGATAACAGTTCCAAATGAAATTTACAGAACAGGCACTTTGAAGTCAGCTACTGTGTATAACTCTCACAGTTAATGTTGTACACATCTCATTTCATCAAAGGTTATCAACCAGTGAAGCAAATGTCCCTTTGATGCAGAAGCACAAACACATTTAGGTTCCAAACACTGTGTTCTGGTTGTAATACATGCAAGACAGACCCTAAATTAGAAAAATCTTCTGAAAGAAAATGAAGAAAAACAAAAAGCAGCCAGGAATGAAAGCATTTACAAGCACTTGAATAAGGCCTTTAAGTGTTAAATCAGTGTTTTAAACCCCTTCATTCTCAGGTAAGGGATTAAGAGGCCGAGAGAGAGATCGTCTGCGAGGGTGAGGATACTGGAGGTTGGCAGTGTCAGCATCGCAAGAGTGCTCTACCAGAGGAGGAGGAGGAGGAGGAGGAAGGAGCTGGGCATAACTGGACCATCTCGATCCAGCCCGTGGGGAATCCAGAGGGGGAAAGAAATACCTGAAACAATGAAGACAGGAACAAAACACCAAAACAAAACAAAAACAACAGAAAAAAAAAAAGAAAAAACAGAAGAAAAAGAGAAAAGTAGTAAATACAAAGAGAACCAAAGAGGAGAAAACACATGCTGGAAAAAAAAGCTTTAGTATATTCATGCCAAAACTAACAGAACATAGCAAAAATCAAGACCCTTACTCAAATCAAGCTTGCTTAAGCAAGTATAGAAACTTGAAAGAAAGAAATACAATCTGTTAAACTTAAAATGTTAAAAAAATTATCAGTATGAATGTTACAAAACAAGACATTAATTTTATAATTTAAAACATTTTCTAATCTCTCAGAAACATACTTGATGCTGTCCTGTAAATTTACAAATCTAATAACCTTTTTCTTTATTTGAAGCAATGATTCATCTGTAGTAGCAGCAGGCACACATATTTTTAGTGTGTACATGATATTGAGAACCAATTCAAATATAACTTCACACAGTATGGCCAGCTATTGCAACATACTTTCAAAGAAATACAATCCTTGAATATACTAAGCTGTTTTTCTGCAAAAACCTTAGAATAGTATCAAATTTTGATAAGTAAAAGGGCTCAAAGAATATGTCCTATTGTTATTCTTCTGCCATTTTATAACTTACCCGTAATACTTATGCATGTTAGCAAATAAAGATTTATAGCTTTGTAATCAAGGTCAGAGTCCTAGAGGATAGGAACTAAATGAAGCAGCCAACTAAATTAAGAAACTCCTGGGACATGGAATGTGGAGGTTAATGTGCATGCACAATTTTAGCAAAATTTTAACTGCTTCTCTTATAGTATGTTTCCAAATTTTGACTTGAAGGAAACCTTGAGCCATGGTATCATACCATAAGAATACACAAGCACATATTAGAAACGTTTATCTCTTTAGTGAATATGAATTGAAAACTTACAAAGGTGTTTTCATGTTACTACCAAATTATAAATGAAGCAATACCGAATGTTTACCTTGGGTACAAACTGTACAGTCAAATTACTTTCATTTTACTACTTCTCTCACTCCTTTACTAATATTTTTAAAATATTACAAAGAAATGACAGAGTTGTACTGAATAATATCATGTATAAACCAATCTACAAAAGGTAAACAAATTAGCACTCAAAACAATCTTTATGAAAAATATTCAATCTTCAAATTAAAATTATAAAAATTCATCATTTTAGCTTACTGTTTTAAAAAACAAATGAAATAAGCCTATAGTCTCCAAATGGAATAAAGTGATATTTTCCCTCCTCCCAACTACTTATAAAGATGGTAACAATCCTTTTAATTTTAAAACCCATGTTAGTTTCAGGAACTTTCAAAAAATTGTTTTGGTGACAACCTCTCAACAAAAAGCCTCTCCATTTATATTTCAAAAGTTTCAAATAGTGTCAATAAACTGGCTAGTACAAAATAAAAAAGATATACACTGTATTTTTAAAGGCCTTTTGGATTGCGTTTAGTAGTAAGCAGGCTGCTGGTGTATCTTGGGAGAGGTCAAACGGCGCTGGGGAAGGGGAAAAGGAGCTTGCTTTCCATTCCTGTGTGCATGCAACAAGCAGCAAAACAGCAAAGTTACTCCAGTTAGCTGTACTCAGCTGTGCTTTCTGTTAAAGGACATAATACAAATGGAGAAGGGAAAATGCATCACAGATCTAACACACATGGTTATTGGCACAATAAGAACACAGATCAAAACTTCAAAGCTCTTTACAAAAGAAAATATGTAGTTCAGACAGCAACCAAAAACCAGATTTATTTTTTTAAATTGACAGTAGTAGCTTTTGCTTCATGAAATAATCTTTATAATCTGATATCTTCTATGGTAGTCTGAAATTGTTGCTGCAAATACTGAAAACCTCAAAATCAAATAGCAGGACTTCTTTACAAAAATATGAAAATAGATTAAGAAATTTTAAATACAATTTTCTTCTTTTATTTAAGATGACAACAGGATAACCACAGGACAGTATCTTAAGGCTGTGCTTTGAAGTTTCCTGAACCATTCCAAATTATTCACAAAGGCATATTAAAATAATTTTATCTTACAAATTCATATATTTGAAATGTAAATATGAAAACAAGAGGATAACTTTTTAGATCACATCAAACATTCTTTATTGAGATAATCTAAAATATGCTAAAAATTCTAAAAATCAAGAACGCAGAATTTACCATTTCCTCTTAAAATCTCCATTAAAGTTTTAAACACACATACACATTTAACTCCCTTTGTTCTACAAAGCCTTAATTAATGTATTTCACTTAAAATTCCAGTTTGACCTGATTCAAAGGCTACACTACCAGCACTAACAACACAACAATGCTTCTGGGACTAAAATCCTTAGTATTATCCCATACTTCCTCTTCATCTCACTACTTCAGAAGCAAAGTAAAATAAAGTTATAAACATTTCTGATAGACCACTAAATTTCAGAATATAATTTAGTTTGTTTAATGGCCTCACAACCTACCTGTAATATTATAATCAAGTAAGCCAAACACAGAGCTAACAGTGAATTTTTAAACTCTAGTGTCATAATTATGTGTAAATTTCTTCATTCAATCTTAAAATCCATAAAATAACACACCTTTACTATGACTACCAGAATGATTTAAACAGAAGATAATTTCTAGTTTTCCCACAAAACAGCCTACCTGCCAGCAGAAGATCCATTAAATGAATTTTGAAGATTTGAGATATTGGAACCTAGGGAAGGATTTGAGTTTCCCTGCTGAGAACTCCCATTGACAGGGCTCCCATTACCTTTCAAAATACCAGTACACTTCCAATTGTCCATATAATTAGCTGAAAGGAAAATGGTCAAATATATTAACATGATTAATACCTCGGGTCAAGGGCATAAATCTGTGTTCACGTCCTTAAACTACAATTAAAGAAATGAGAGAGATCTATGGGCTACATTTCTCTCAGGATAAACGTTAAACACATTTTTTTAAATGAAATACGTATATCTCAATTTTAACAATTATTTTTTTAAAGTTTTAAAAGAATTACTAATTTAAAAAACAAATTTTTCATCACCCATTTCCCTTCCTTGAAAGATAAATATTAACAGAGACAATTCCCTAAGCTACCACACTATTACATTATGAAGTTAATATCAAAATAAATTCTTTGTTTTCATTATAATGAATTTCAATTACATTTATAGGTAGGGTAATAGAGTTGCCATCTTGGTTATGCAAGTATAAGTCATGTGAGTACCTAATGTCCTCGGAGATGGATGTAGGTAACCAAAATCTCTGGGGTCTGAGTGGTTTATCCAACATGGCCTAATTCTTTAAATGCAAAATTGGTCACTGAAGACCAAGAAACCCAAGTTAGGGAGCCTGCTGGGTTAGAGCTGGGTGGTCCTGACTAAAGCCCAGAGGCAGGAAAGGGCAGCAAAGTACTTGAAATCAAATTACACTGATGAAAGGAAGTTACAGGCTGGTTCCACCACAGCCTAAAACTGATCATGAGAGATTTAGCTAAACTGCATTTTGAGAAACAATAGCTGCTTGGGGTAAATGAACTAAGCTATAATTTTGGATCCTAAGTATGTGACACCACCCACTAGAGTGGTGCACGGACCAAGGACACGTCTGCCCAGTGGATAAACATCATGGAAAAGTAAAGACCACACTACAGCAACCACAGTCAGTGTTGACTGACCAGATGAAGTTCTCTCTCAGCTTGGCATTTGTAACAAACTTTTAGAATCAACGGCCCCAAGATTCTTGAACTTTTGGGAGTTGTAGAGAAGAAGTGGGGAAGATACTGGATTTTCTCCAATTAAGGGCTGGTTCGCTGAAGCAATTATTTAACAAAATAAGAGATGACTGTAGTCTTATCCTAAGTTTGTAGAGCACTCACACAAGTTACACATACAGCATATTGTTAAAAATTACTTTTACTTTTAAAAGTTGCTTTGTTCCACATGGAAACTTAAAAAAACATTTTAATTAGTCATTAACCACTATGAACTAGGTAACTGATGATGGTTCAAAATTATATAAGACATTAAAAGTAACTGTAGATACTTTTTTTTTCAAAATATTTCAGAGTTTTGGGGGCCGGCCCGGTGGCGTAGTGGTTAAGCTCGCACGCTCTGCTTCAGTGGCCCGGGATTTCATAGGTTCAGATCCCAGGCGCAGACCGAGGCACCGCTTACCAAGCCATGCTGTGGCAGCGTCCCATATAAAGTAGAGGAAGATGGGCACAGATGTTAGCCCAGGGCCAGTCTTCCTCAGAAAAAAAGAGGATTGGCAACGGATGTTAGCTCAGGGCTGGTCTTCCTCACACACACACAAAATATATATATATGTATTTCACATTTTACATTTCTAAGTGAAAATTCTAAAGTGGCAACATAAAGCAACAATGCCTTATTTGAAATCTTACCTTTCCACAGTCTTACACAGCCATCATCTCCTGAAGATGCTAGCACTGTTCCTGTTATATTCCAACTCACTCGCCAGACCTGTGAATTATGATTATCAAACTGAGCCACTATATGGATTTCAAATTTTGTTGGCCCACCAGAGGAAGTAAGTTCTTTTCTGTTAATAAAAAAATTAAAGTTAATAAAAAATTCTTCCTAAAGAATTCTGAGGAAAGTTTGAATAAATAAATATATATATATTTATTTTATAATAATGGGCACATCTATGCCATCCCCCAAACCCCCATTAGCTTATTGAGAGCTGGACCATGTCACTTTCACTTGACTCCCCAGGACCTAACATGATCTTACTACAGAAATGATATTCAGTGATTGTTTCATAGAAGAAAGAAACAACAAGAGAATTTTATTCCCCTAAACATGGTTGAGGAATGAAATAGATGATGATGATTAATTTTAAAAGGAAAACAGTAGGAAGGGAAGTATAGGAGGAGGGAAGGAAGAATGAAAAAAGGAAAGAAAAAGAACTGAAACTCATAATTCAAAATTAAAGCTAAATAGGTTACTCACAAGAATGGTTCAATGCTAATTTAATTTTCCCTAAGTAGACTGCCACCTCTCATTCATTCAAACATTTATGGAATACCAATTATATTCAGAGGATCCAACAGTTAGTATCAGCCTAACTAAAACACAATAAAGAAAATATAAATCTCCTCTCTCCTCAATTCTCGATGCCCCCAAGTCACATCTATAGGTAAAATGTTCATTAACGTATCCACTCTTCAGATCATAGTTGCCTCTACTCTCTCCTCCATAAATGAAAATAATGAAGAGTTAAGAGCACTTTCAAATCAGTAATTGTTTCGAAAACTCACCTCACAGGCTTTAATGTAAAAATTCGCACATCTTTGGTTGCTATGGCTAGAATATGGAAAGAGCGTCCCAAGTTTGGAGCAAACGCAATATCATGGACAGGATCTGTGACTGTCATGAGGGTTTCAGCTTTTGCATATTTCCTAATGAAAAAACAAACAATTTACATTAAAAATTTCAGAAATAAAAATTTTTTAAATCCACGTGTCAAGGTACCTCAATCTTTTTCATATTGCTTACAATGAAATATAGTCATGTGTCGGTCAATGATGGGGATACCTTCTGAGCAATGTGTCATTAGGTGATAACCACGGCTGTACAAACATCCAAGTGTACTGAAGAGGAACAAAATATTGGCCACCCCAAAATGTGTCTCTCTAACACGAGGATTTTAGGCTGATTATTTTTAAGAAACAAAAGACTCAGAGAGTTTTTCTTGTTACGTCCCACTTAACTGCCTAAAAGAATTCAGATAAAAATAAACCTGTCTCAGGAAGCGAGCTATCACCTTAGCATAACATGAACTAGGTGGTAGAGAGGTAGGAACCTAGAAAAGCCTGTTCACTGGGCTCCGCTCTCTGTTCTTCTGTTTCTGTGTGGCCAAACACTTGTTTTCTAAATGTCTGCTCCTTTTCACCTACCTGTGAATTGCCTTCCTTCCCTTTGAAGTCCCTGACTCTCCCCATCTGCAACATTTTTCTTTTGTCTTGAGCTGAGGATGGTATTTAAGGTGAGGGCTTCAGCAATTTTGGTGAGTTACTTGGTTTTCCTAGGTTTCTCCCATATGTGTATTATTAAACTTTTGTTCCCTTTTCTCTTGTTTATCTGTCTCATGTCAATTTAATTCTTAGACCAGCCAGAAGAACCTTGAAGAGTAGAGGAAAATTTCTTTCTCCCCTACAGCTCTTACACAAACCTAGATGGTATAGCCTACTACATACCTTATGGAGACCACCATCATATATGCGGTCCATTGTTGACCAAAACATCATTATACAGTACATCACAGCAGAGTTTACCTCCACAGTACGTAGTATGGCCAAGGCCTACTACAGAACTTGTGAATGTGACCTAATTTGGAAAAAGGGTCTTCACAGATATAATTAAGGATCTCAGGATGAGATCATCCTGGATTTAGAGTAGGCCTTAGAAAAGACAGAAGAGGAGAAACAGAGAAAGAATGGGGCCATGTGAAGGCAGAGGCAGAGATTGGAGTTATGCTGCCATAAGCTAAGGAACTCTTTGAACCACCAGAAGCTTGAAGAGACAAGGAAGGATTTCAGAAGAAGCACAGCCCTGACAACACCCTGATTTCAAATTTCTGGCCTCCAGAACTGTGACAGAATAAATTTCTGTTTTGTTAAGCCACCAGTTTGTAATAAGTGGTTACAGTAGCCCTAGGAAACTGATATAACCTCCCAAGTTTCTTCTTTTGATTTTTGAAGTTTAGCTTAAAAGTTTCACAAAGTTAATTAGAATGAGACCTTGATTTATTAGCCATTAATATCTTTTTTAAGAAAAGAGTAACTGAATTTCCTATCTGAATGCATTAAATAAAAAAGTTAAGCTGATAACAGCAGGAATTGAGTTTTTTAGTGGTGATAAAGGAAGCTATGCCAAAGTCTATTTCATCCTTACAATTCCATTTCTGTATCTGCAAATGGAAAATAAGAAAACAATGATAAATCAGAGTTTTATATTTTTCTATGTTTTCAACTGAATATCAGTCAGATACTGATACTCAGAGAGGGGGTTTGAACGGCGTCCTTATCTCATCTTTCCACCACCCTCCTCCAAAATACTGGTATTCCTAGCATTCTATACTTAGCCTTCTTTACATCCCAACATTCTCTCTGAATTATCTCCAAGCTAGTATGCCTCAAGGTTCTCTCCTTGACCTCTTCTCACCCTATATCACCGTAAGCAATCTCATCCACATCTTGCTTCTAACTGTGTGGTCCTGACTCCTATATTTGACCTTAAGACTAGTCATTTTACTTTGTTGGTTTCAGTTTCTTCATTGGTAAAATTGTGCTAATAAAAAAGCTGCCTATCCTACTCATAAGGTGGTTGTTAGGATTCAAATTTCATAATATATGTGAAAGTGCCCTGTAACCAATATAAATGCACAGCACTTGTATTATCATTATCATGGCCAGGTCTGCCTTAATATTTTATTCACCAATAAAAATAAAAATATCCAATATTGGTTAATTTGCCAAATGTTTCCTGTTACTAAATGGTGTTACTACTTACACTAGGTATTAATAACTGGATGCTACAGAGTCCACGATCACATGTCCTCCACGTAAACATGTTCAATCTAAGTAAGAACCTTCCAACAACTCTTACCTCAAAGAACCAGATGAAGAGATCCAAACATAGCTGTTCTCAAAAGTTCTGATAATTTCATAAATCAATCCCACACACACACGCAGACACTGTTACCTACTCAATGCCACTTCCCCCTCCTTCTAGATGCAGAAAATGCCTGGCACTTGCTATCTGACTCCCTTACAACTAACATATGGGTGAGTAACCCAATTCTGGCCGGCAGGACCTGATGAAAAACCTCCTAAGATGCTTCTGGAAAAGTTTTTCTCTCCCTAATATAAAAAGACACATAAAGGAAATGTCCTTCTTTATATCTGCATGTGAACCCTGGAACTGCTCTTGTGATGCTAAGAGGGAGCTGTCACCAACACGCTATGGATGACAGCAAAAAAACAGAAAATACTAAGGCCCTTGACGTGATCACAGAGCAACTGAGCCACTTAACTAACCCCAGAACTGCTTTACCACCAGGCTCCTTTTTCTATGAGATAATACAAGGGATCCAGCCCCTAATCTAGATTTATTCTGCTAGCTAAGGTAGTCATATGTAACCTCGAATTACCTTTATCATCAGATTCTTTTAAGCATTTAGGTATTTCTATCTCCCCTGTATTTTCTTTCAGAACTAAGTGCAGGTTCATTATCCTTTTACTCAAATTTTATTTATGAAGTACTTTTTTATTTTCCTATGTTTTAGAAATGGTCCACCTTTTAAGTTTTAGATTTATTATTCCATATTCATTCTACTCAGCCAAGGTTGAAATTACTTTAACAACATTAACTATTCATGAAGCCTCTTTAAAATGTGCTCTTAACATGTTCACAGCTTTAATAGCTTAAAGGCTATGAAAACCTCAAAATGTTTTAGAGGAAGGTTCCTGTATTTTAGAACAGTGCTAGCCGATACAGTAGCCACTAGCCACACGTGCCTATTTAAATTTAAACTGATAAAAATTAACAAATTCAGTTCCTGAGTTGCAGGAGCCACATTTCAAGTTTCAATAGTCACATGTGGCTTAATGGCTCCTGCATTAGATGGCACAGACATAGACCATTTCCATCATCACAGCAAGTTCTACTAAACAGCGCTATTGTAGACAGAGCCTCTGTGAAGAAAACAACAATCTAGGAAGGTAGAAGCAAGGTCTAAGAACCCCTTAAAACCACAAGTAGTAAGGTTCTGAATTGTGGAGCCCATAAGTATTACACGAGTTCTCTTCTGCTTCTGGCCCTACCCAATATCTGACTACCAGACCAAGAATTCTGTCTAGCATGTGCAAACCCACCTGATCACCTGACGGGTGCTCTTTTCTCCCATAAGACTCAAAGTACATCTCTGACACAATGATCATGGCCCTCACAGGTTTTGTAGGTATCTCAACGTGACCAAAATTAAACTTTTCTTCACATGCTGCTACACTTTACCCAAATCTGCCCTGTTTCCAGAGTTCCTTATCTCAAGAAATTATACATTATCCATTGAACTACTAAGCCATAACCTTGAAAATCATCTGGATAGCTCCCCCTTTTCTTCTTCACCTCCCACATCCAATCACCAGATCCTATTGATACCACTTCTTAAATTATTCTCAAATTATCCACTTCTCTCCATCCCCACTGTCAGTACTTTATTCCAAAGCCACTAAGATCTCCCAACTGGACTATTATAACAGCATCCTAGCCCTGAATACACTCATGTTCCCCTCCAAAATACTTTCTACACCTATGGAAAAGTTAAACTACCATCTGAGCCTGTTCTTCCCTAACTTAAAAATCTTTCAATGGCTTCAGATTACCCTGAAGATAAAATCTAAACACTGAACACTAGGTCTTACAGATGAGTCTCGCATATTTTGCACCACATTCCCTTTTGCCTATCATGTTCCAACCAGAGTAAAAACATATTGGCTCTCTCTTCTTTGTGGGCCTTATTACTTATAACCACATGCAGTTTTCTCCACATGGAATGCTTTTGCCCTCTTTGTTTGGCTAACTTCACTCATCCTATAGGTCCTCTTCTGGGTGAACCTTCCTGGCCCTCTAAACTAGATTAGGTCCCCCCAGGTATAAACTCTTAACACCCTGATTCTCCCAGTTTATAAAATTCATCATCATTTTTTACTATTCTTTTTTGTTTACCCTGCAAGACGGTACATACTGGGATATCGATTACCTTCTCCTCTGCATCATTCAATTCTATATTATCAGAGCCTAGCATAGAACTTGGCGTAGCATAGAAAATCAGTACATATGTAATGAATAAAGCATAATTCAGTTAACAAATAAATCAATAACATTTTAAAAACTTAAATGCAATTTGAAACAATAATCAAAACCAAAACAGTACTGACCTGGTGTTTTCATTATATTCGAAAATCTGAACCTTGGCCATTGCATTTGGACTACTGTCATCACTTCCTACAGCTATCATGGGGGAATGAGCACGAGAGCTAGAAATGAAGAATAAAAAATATTTTACATAATCATAAAATTAATACATTTAATTCGGAGAATTAAAGAAACTGTCATCAAGCAGATCTACAACCCCCGAGTCAGCATGTCACTACTGTGACAAGATCTCTGCCATATATCTGCCATAGTCACATCTTGTGAGGGTGTACCCTTGAGAATGCTCAACATGAAGACTGAGGATACCATCCTTTTGCATTGTTTTTATCACATTTCCTTATAGCTGAGATAGAAAGTAGCTCTCTTTCCAAAAGAAAAGGTTTCAAGCATTCGATAGATAAAAAAAAGACACCTAAAAGGTCTTAGAATTTTTCATCCTCAAAGATTTAGTCATTAACTATGGAATGAAAAGTAACCCTATGGTGACCAAATTCATGACAAAAAGATTTTAAGTGTTTTGTACAAAAAAAGAAGAAACTCTGATGGAGGGAGGAAAAGTAGAAAAAGACCACCCTTTAGGAAGGCATGCTCCCCACATGTCATTCTCCTTTCTAGACTCATGTGTGGTCAACTTCATTTGTAAAGGTAAGAGAATGAATTCTACTGAAGTGAACTCTTAAATGATTTTTTTATTTCTATACCTATTACCTAGATATTGATTTCCTTTGCCTCCCTCATCCGATTAAGTAATATCTCTATGAACATGATACCCTTGTTTAACCTTTGACCTTGATGTTGTGATCTGTCAACCTCTTAAAGCTGAAAACAAAATGTGGTAATTAAAAAAAAAGGTTTAATTCTTTATTACTAATGCTTTATTAGTAAAGCTTCTAATAATCTGATTTGATCACCTAATATAAGAAAAATACTAGGTAAACAGCAAAGTGCTACACTAATAAAATAAAATTATAAGTTAATTATAATAATTCTTGGTCACTCAAAGAGATGTAAATTCAACAGTAGTTTCTATATCTCACAAACTTTCTTTTTCAATGTTCTATAAATATAACTTTTTTTTTACAATGTTAAATATTCAAAGGAGGACCCAAAGTACATTTACAGTAACATATTCTAAAATTACTGCAAACGGAAATCTTGTAAAAAAAATTTTTTTAATTACATTATTATAAAACATCCAGATAACAACCTGATTAGGGAATTACCTCATTTGCACATTCAGAAATAAGATGTTCACATTTAAACCATTTTCCAAATATGACTCACAACTGAACAGTGAGAAAAACCAACCAGCTTTGTGACCGAATATATACCGATTACCTGCATCTCTTTTCTTTCCCCTCCCTCCAAAGATTCCATGGAAATGATGAAAGAATAATACTGTAACAGTGTCAGAAATCAGAAAATGTGCCATTAGAAATCAAGAAATTTGAGGAATTCCAAGAACATGGGAAACAGAAGGAGATCAGACTGACAGAGAAAATGCAAAGGGAAAAGGAGCCCATATCACTATCAGTAAGCAGGAAATTCCAGAAACTCCAACATCAAATCAATAAATGTCAAGTATAGGAATAAGCTATGGGGTAATCATGAAGTGATTCACTTAAAGAACTGCAATCAGTTGACTCCATGGCTGGCAGCTGATGCAACTCTAGGCTAAAGAAAGCCTGAGGAAGGGTCCTAGTGAGATGATTGGAGCTTGAAGAGGAGAAGGAAGAACTTGAAATAAAGTAGTACTCCAAAACTGGCAGGGAGAGGAACAGGAGGAAGGAAATGCACTAAAGTGCGCTGTGCTCCTTACTTTGGCAATTTGGGGGTACTTAATCAATACTTAGCCTGCTAGCTTACTCTTGGTTTACATGCCCTACAAGGAAGTCCTGCCAACCCACTCCACCTTAGAGGAAACTCAGCCAGTGCCCTAGCTAAGAGAGTGAGCTATTAAAAAAACAAATCTGTTTTCTTAACAGCTCACCTGGGGCCAGGCCCATGGAACGGTGGTTAAGTTCGGTGTCCCACTTTGGTGGCCTGGATTCACGAGTTCAGATCCCAGGCATGGACCTAACACGACCGATCAGCCACTCTGTGGCAGTGATCCATGTAAAAAGTAGAGGAAGACTGGCAAAGATGTTAGCTCAGGCCTAATCTTCCTCAGCAAAAAAAAAAGAAGAAGAAGAAAGAAAGCAGAGCACCTAACAGGAGAAAAAACACCAATACTGGTTTTCTCTACTAACCATAATAATCTCTTGTTCATAAATACAAACAGATAAACAAAGACTAACACACACTTAAGGAAAACAAAGAGCACGAAGATCAAGGTATACAAACAGATCTTTGAGAAAACAGTACAATGGATCCTCATCATTTGCAGATTCTATATTTGTAAATTGACTGACTTGCTAAAATTTATTTGTAACCCCAAAAATCCAGTACTTGTGGCTTTCACAGTCATTCATGGACATGCCTGGAGGAGCTCTGCAAAAAATATGAGTTACCTGACGTACGTGTTCCCGAGACTGAGGTCAACTACATTGAGGCTCTGCCTTCTGGTTTCAGCTCTCATACTGAAAACAAGTGCCTGTTTTGCACTCGACTTACCACCATGTTTTTTGGTGATTTCACAGTTTAAAACAGCCTCCAAGCATAGCGCTGAAGGACTGTCTAGTGTTTCTAAGCTTAGCAAGAAGGCTGTGATGTGCCTTATGGAGAAAATACCTGTGTTAAATAAAACCTTATTAAGGCAAGTGTTTTAATGCTGTTGGCTGAGTTCAACGTTAATGAATCAGCAATATATGCTAAATAAGGTGTCTTTAAACAGAAACATACACAAAACAAGGTTAAGTATTGATCAGTTGACAAAAATGTGATCAAAGGCTCATGGTAACCTAATCCTATATTTCCCCAAGGAGCAATGGTTCAGTACCAGCTAATTCAGTTTTTGTGGCAACTTTATAGAATACAACTACTGCAGATAAGAAGATTTGACTGTAATTCAGGAAAGAAACATAAATTTTAAAAAATTTTAATTAAGATCCTCAGAGAAACACTGTATCCATGTAACAAAAACTGACTGGTATAAAAAAGGAGTAATCAGAGAAAAAGAAAGACTTCTTAACAATTAAAAACCACTGCCACTCTCCTCCCCCCACCCCATATCAATGGATGGGATACAATGTATACCTGGAGAACACATTGGAGATCTAGAAGACAGAGTAGTAAATCTCCAATTTTAAAGAAATGGAGAGTAAATCAAGGAATACTCGAATATGAGTTCCAGAAAGACAAAACAGACAATAGAAGAGAATAAATTATCAAGATATCCCTGATTTCAGCCAAGAATCTTCATTTTGAAAGGGTCCACTAAGCATCAAGCAGGATGAATCAAAAAAGACCAGCAACACCTCACAGTATACATCTGGATTTGCTCCAAAATAATCCATTTTTGGGAGGGTGGGAGGCATACAGAGATGAAACAGAGAGCTTTGAGTTATTGTAGCTGGGTGATAGATATGTGAGGGTCTGTCTATTGTATTTCTATTATTACTTTTGGTATATTCAAAACTTTCCCTAATGAAAAAATGTTTTAAAAGAAAAAATACCTAGAAACATCCTGGTTAAATTTTCTAATTCTACTACCTCAAACCATACAAAGCAATTCCAGGAGGTTTAATGATCTAAATGTAAAAGGCAAAACCAAAAACCCTTCAGAATATACCTGACAACCTCAAAGTGGGGAAGAATTTCTCAAATAAAACAGGAAAAGCACTATAACGATAAAGGAAAGACTGATAAATCTGGTTACATTAAAATTCAGAACTTTCTGCTGACTATCAAAAGTCATCATAGTGTTGGGGCCAGCCTGGTAGCATAGTGGTTCAGTTTGCACACTCTGCTTCAGCAGCCCATGGTTTGCACATTCGGATCCCGGACGCAGACCTACATACCGCTTATCAAGCCATGCTGTGGCCCATGTCCCACATAAAACAGAGGAAGATGGGCACAGACGTTAGGTCAGGGCCCATCTTCCTCCGCAAAAAGAGAAGGACTGGCAACAGATGTTAGTTCAGGGCTAATCCTCCTCACCAAAAAAAAAATTCATCATAGTGTCAAAACCACAAACAACAACTACGAAAATATACTTGCAACGGAGCTCAAAGTAGTAAGACAAAATTCTGAAAACTGCCAGAAAGAACAGGCTATCTACAAAAGAACCAGCATCAGACTGACCTCAGACTTCTCATTAATAACACCTAAAGTTAAAAAAATTCAACAACGATATCTCTGAAATTCTTACATTTTGAACTTAGAACTCTAAAACTAGCCAAACTACAACTAAGCATGGGGTAAAATTAAGACATTTTCAGGTGTGCTAGAATTTTGCCATCCATCCCATATGGAAAAAAATTACTTTAAGAGGTGTGCCACCAAAATGGAAAAAAAAAAACATCTAAAGACAACACGTGATATGAAAATTGTGACAGGTAAGTATAACCCAGGAAGTAAAGGAATCAAGAAAGAAAAAGGAGAATCCATCAGACAGTAACACCAGATTATTCCATGTGAACAACAGTTTTCATGAAACAGATTACATTTGCACCTATAAATGTTTACATAATCTAATATTGTAAATTTGGTTGCTACTTAATTTTTACAATCAACTTGGAGTTGAAACACAAAATACTTATATACGTATTAAATGTTAACAGAATATAAATATCATAAATCTTGCCAGTATATAAGCAATATAACAAAATATTAGGAAATGGAAGGGTGAATGTGAGGTAGAAGCAAAATAAGTTAATTTCCTCTTTTTTTTAAGAGGTGAGTCAAAGTATAGTCTAAAAACTGGTAAATCAATAAGTAGAGATATAAATACATCATCTGAGATTCTGATAATTACCAACATAACTAAAACAACTAACAACATTATCACAAATAAGTTATCTAACTATTTATACCTTGGGAAGTGGAAAGCTTTGTAAATGTGCTCAATTCATCTTTCATATAGCAAGTAGAGATATTGTTTAAAGATAACATAGCAAGCACCAGAGGGATAAGTAAATCATTTAAAAATGTAATGGTGACTAACAGAATTAAAATCTAAAAACAGAACTATTAATAGCATTTATTTTTAGTGGGTAAGGAAACTTTTATCTTTTATTTTGTACTTTTAGATTTGAATTTTTTTCTTTACCAAGTGATTCCTTATTCTTATAATTTTTTAAAATAGTTTAATAAAAAGCAACTGTGGTAGGGCCACAGAATCACACTCTATATAGCAGTTAAAGGAAAAAGGTTAAAACCAGATACACTAATACATGACAAAAATGCCCACAATCTATTTGTAAGTGAAAAAGGTAAATTGCAAGAAGGAAAATATGTCTATACATAGTGTGTGTTTTGTGTCTACTTGTACATGACAGTATATATCTGGGTGTATTTGCATAGATTTGTGTTTATAAATGCATTAAATATTTATTCGCATACGCATGGAAAAAGCCCAGAAGGTGCACACCAAAATAGTTACAATGGTTGGCTTCTTCTGTGCAGTAGAAATAGGGGGACGAGAGAGATGACAGGATTAAGAAGGAAGAATTTCTATTCTACATAACATATATTTTTAAAATAACAAACATAACTACTTAAGAAAAGCATTTTTAAGAAAATAAACCATCAAAACCTTAGCTTAAAAATTACTTATTTGTTTTACCAGGATTATATTATCAGAGGTTTGCTCTGTAAGCTTACCTTGAAGGGTTCCAAGAAATACAACTACAGCTTAGCTTACATGAGATCTCATGCTGCAGAGACCACTGGCTGAGATTCATGACATCTGGTGCCTCATATATTCTTACTATACCATCTGCTGAACACGTTGCTAACATAAGACCCATATGCTTGGGAGCAAATTTCACATCCGTAACAGATGTTCTGCTATCCACTAAAGTTGTCCTCTTAACCTGAAAAAAGAATTAACAATTTAAATTATATACAAAAAGAAAGGATGGTAGAGTAGAAAGAATGCAGCCTGTCAAAACCACATAGAACTCCCCTGCTATTTACTAGGCATATAACCTTGAACAAGAAAGCACTCGGCAAAATGCCACATACACAGCTGGCAATCAGTAACAAATTAGTGACCTGTAATTAATTACTCCCTTTAAGGCAGAAGAAAGTTGGCCTTAGACTATCTAACTGTATTAAATTATATAAGTACTTTCTCTTAAGTAAACTGGTCACTAAACCAGAAAATGTCAGAATTTTCATATAGGTAGTTTTGTCATGCAAAGTATGCTGCAAGCAGTAAATTAAATGAATTAAGATTTTTTAAGTAAAACAGAAGGCACACAACTTCTTCCCTCAAGCATAAATGTCAGTTAACCTAACTACTTGGATCACTAGTATCCACTTTTAAGAGTAGGCATTTAGGGGGCCAGCCCAGTGGCATACTGATTAAGTTTGTGCACTCCACTTTGGCAGCCTGGAGTTCACGGAACCCAGGCACGGACCTACGCACCACTCATCAAGCCATGCTGTGGTGGCATCCCACATACAAAGTAGAAGACTGGCACGGATGTTAGCTCAGCGACAATCTTCCTCAAGCAAAAAAGAGGAGGACTGGCAACAGATGTTGGCTCAGGGCCAATCTTCCTCACCAAAAAAAAGAGTAGGTGTTTAGGGGCCAGCCTTGGTGGCCTAGTCGTAGTTAAGTTCAGTGCACCCTGCTTCGGCAGCCCGGGTTCAGCTCCTAGGCGCAGACCTACACCACTCATCTATTAGTGGCCATGCTGTGACAGCGGCTAACATAAAAAATAGAGGAAGACTGGCAACATGTGTTAGCTCAGGGTGAATATTCCTCAGCAAAAAGAAAAAAAAAAAAAGAGTAGGTGTTTAGAAGAGACCAAGAGAATCTTATGAAGCTGGCACTGTGATAATTACAGAACTCCAACATAGCATTTACAAGCGATTTTCTGGAACCTAGATAAGGTGATTTTTGACAGAAAAATGCCAATAAAATTTAGGAATCAACAGTTTACTGTCTATAGTTACCAAAATATATCTTAAGGAGTCTCAATATTAAAAGAATATCCCCTAAACTTCAAAGGTAGCATCTTTGCAAACTTTCACCTACAAACACAAATGAATACTTAATACCAACACAAATGTTGAAATATTAAATGTATTAATGAGAGCTATTTAACTTAATACAAATAAATATATCTTTAAGTTCAAATAAAAATCCTTTACATGCTACCACTCCTAAACTCAATCTATAGTACACTAACTAGTCCATCTCAGACTGGTAGAAAAACCCCTTCTATTCTATAAATTTCCCTTCTTTCCTACCCTTAAGCAGTTGTTTGCCTTGGGGAGGCCCTAGTGGAAAGGCAATAAGACAAACCCCTCCCATTATAAAGAAAGAATTTTAAAACAGTATGAAGAGCATGCAACTACAAACCTACAGAAATTAAAACAGTATGGTATTGACATAAGGAGAGACATATAGACCAGTGGAGTACAACAGAGTCCAGAAATAAACCCTCCATATATGGTCAATTGATTTTCAATGAGGGTGCCAAGACCATTCAATGGGGAAAGGACAGTCTGTTCAAAAACTGGATATCAACATGCAAAAGAATTAAGTTGGACCCTTAGCTTACACCATATACAAAAATTAACTCAAAATAAATCAAACACCTAATGTAAGAGCTAAAACTATAATACTCTTATAAGAAAACTTTGGGGAGAGTCTTCATGACATTGGATTTGGCAACGATTTCTTGAATATGACACGAAAAACACAGGAAACAAAAGAAAAAATAGATAAATTGGACTTCAGGAAAATTTAAAAATTTTGTGCAAGGACACTATCAAGAGGGTGAAAAGGTAAACTCACAGATGGGAGAAAATATTTGCAAATCACGTATCTGATAAGGGATTAATATCCAGAATACATAAAGAAGTCCTACAACTCAACAACAATAAAATAAACAACTCAATTAAAAAATGGGCACAGGGCCGGCCCGGTAGCGCAGCAGTTTAGTTCACGCTTTGGCAACCCAGGGTTCACGGGTTCGGATCCCGGGCGCCTGCCAATGCACTGATTGTCAGCCATGCTGTGGTGGCGTCCCATATAAAGTAGAGGAAGACAGGCACAGATTTTAGCCCAGGGCCAGTCTTCCTCAGCAAAAAGAGGATTGGCAACTGATGTTAGCTCAGGGCTGGTCTCCCTCACAAAAAAAAAAGAAAAAAAAAAGGGCAAAGGACTTGAACAGATATTTCCCTAAAGAAGATATACAGGGCCAGCCCCAGTAAACTAGTGGTTAAGGTCAGCATGTTCCACTTCGGCAGCCCAGATTCAGTTCCCAGGCATGGACCTACACCGCTCTGTTAGCAGCCATGCTGTGCTGGTGGCCCACATACTAAGAAACAGAGGAAGACTGACACAGACATTACCTCAGGGTGAAACTTCCTCAGGGGGAAAAAAAAAAAGAAGATATACAAATGACCAATTAGCACATAAAAAGATGTTCAATGTCATAAATCATTAGGGAAATGCAAATCAAAACCACAAGGAGATATCACTTCATACCCACTAGGATAGCTATAATCGAAAAACAGAAAATAACAAGAATTGGCAAGGATGTAGAGAAACTGGAACCCTCATGCATTGCTGGGAGAAATGTAAAATGGTACAGCCACTGTGGAAAAGTTTAGCAGTTCCTCAAAAAGCTAAACACAGGACTACCACATGAGCCAGCAATTCCACTCCTAGGTATATACCCAAAAGAACTGAACACAAGGTATCTATACACCAATAGTCATAATAGCATTATTTACAATAGTTAAAAGGTGGAAACAACCCAATTATCCAACCATAGATGAATGGATAAACAAAACGTGGCATATATACACAAAGGAATATTATCCAGCCATAAAAGGAATAAAGTTGATATGCTACAACATGGATGAACTTTGAAAACATTCTGCTTAGTGAAATAAGCCAGACACAGGAACATTATTGTATGATTCATGACGTATCTAGAGTAGTCAAATCATAGAAACAGAAAGTAGAATAAAGGTTACCAGGGGCTAGGGGAGGGGAAAGGAGAAGATACTATTTAATGATATAGAGCTTATGTTGGGGATGATGAAAAGTTTTGGTACAGATATTGGCGATGTGTACACATCACTGTCAATGTAATTAATGCCACTGAATTGTACACTTACAAACAGTTAAAATGATAAATGTTATGTCATGTATATTTTACCACAATAAAAAAAATGCAGGAGAAAAGAATAACAGTATTGACAACATGCAAGCATTAGTGTCGGGGGAGGCAGGGAGGATTGGTAGGAATGGAGAAGAAAACACCGTATTTATGTTTTTGTAAAGGCATGAATAAATCCAGTAGGATAAACAAAAATCCTGTAATAGAGATTGCCTCTAGGGAGAGAACTGTGTGGCCAGAGAAGAGGAGGAAGTTCTCACTGTATACACTCTTGTATTTTTTAAATTTTATACTTTGTGCCTAATTATCCATTATGAAAAGTAAAAAGGAAAAAAGAAAACATTGAAATGGGTCTTAAAGGTAAACTAATTTAAATCTCTTTAGAGACGAGGAACTTGACTAGCACACACATTATGTCCTTGCCTAGATTCAAACATCCAATCAGGGCAGAGCTAGAGTCAAAGTAGAGGCAGATAAGAGAGAGAAGGACAAACACTACATGATTTCACTCATATGTGGAATATAAACTAACACACAGACAGACAGAACTGGTTGGTGGTTACTATGGGGAAGGAGGGTGGGGAGTGGGCACAAGGGGTGAAGGGATGCATCCATATGGTGACGGACAAATAATAATGTACAACTAAAACTCCACAATGTTATAAACTATTAAGACATCAATAAAAATTAAAAATTTTTAAAAAGTAGAGGCAGATGAAGAGTATATTTTGTAAAAAGGCAAAGGTAACCATAAAAGACAAAAAACAATTTTTAAAGGATTTTAAAAATTTGTCATAGAGGATACTCTATGACAAAGCAAACACTCTGGATTCACCATGAAAGTTATAATTAAACAATGTCACAGGTGCTCCCAAATACCAATTTAGGTCCAAAACAAAATTAAATAAACAAGTAGGAGAAAAACGTGGAAAAAAGAAAAATGGAACTGGTAAATAGAGAGGGGAGTGGTAACATCTTACCAAGTACCTGAGGCATTTTTGGAAAGACTAATGCTCCTTGGATGCTCAAGTCCCCCCAGAACTCCCCAAAACCAACAAATGTCTCACCCAATGACTCTGTCCTCGCAGTTTATCATTTGATTCTCCTACTATTTCTTCCCATACAGCAGCTGTTCGGTCAAAAGAACAGGAAGCCAAAACTTGTCCAAATTCAGGATGGGCCCATGTCACACGCCACACAGATCCACTATGTGTCTGAGGAATGAAAAAAAAAAAAAGAAAGAAAGAAAGAAAACTGAGTTTACTCATATTTCACACATATAAGCTTTTACTTGAAGAAACAGAATACAGATATTTTTACTTCAATAAGAGGAGAAAGCTATTCAATTTAACATTTAAATTAAAAGTTAATTTTTGGAACTTCTTAACTTTTGGAAGATATTCTATAATTAGGATTGTGGCCTTTCTGCAGTCAAGTTCTTCTTACTTTTTACTAACAAATAAAAATCCAGCTGGATAAAGTTGACCTCTTTCACTGCCAATACTTAGAGACTTGCTTCAGAGTTTAGCCTAACCAAGGCTTTAAACAGATTCTACCAGTCCACCATTTTTTTTACTTGCAAATTCTCTCCATAGGAAACATCCACCTAATAAAATAAATAAGTTTAATGAAAATTACTTGTTTCAAAAGCCTAACAGTACTATACAGAAACTGTAGCAACAAAATGCTTAAATGATTTTAATTGACGTCTGGCTAGACAATGACCTATTCCAGGAAAAAGAGATAATGAGTAAGTCAATATAGAGAAACCCAAATCCTGATACTCCAAGAAAATAATTTAAAGCTCAGTAGCATTATCTTTATATATGAAAAACGTCAAATTACTATTCTTAACTCTTCATGTTGGGGAAAAAAAGACAGAAAGGTCTCAAATCATTTCACATAAACAGAATTTCATTTGTGTTTTCCAGTAAAAATACTGTATGAGAACAAGCATCAGTCCACTGATTACGTTTACAAATTCTGTTTCACACTTCTGTATATCTAACACTTACACTCAACAATCTCAGAAAACTTTCATAATCTAATAATTTCTACATAGTAACAATGTCATCATCCAAAGGTAAACTTCACACCCTTATTTTTTTATCCTTTGTTTTCTCCAGTCTTTTTTGTTTCACCTTTAATTCTTATTTATACAAGCTATTAGGTAAAAAATGCACTTGGGTGGTAAGATTTTGTTAAATGTTAGATTCCCAGTAAAGCACAATCTAACTAAGGAGTAAGGTTTGCACAATGCTGTTCATCACAATAAAGAGGAAGCAACCTAAATATCCATCAGTTAAGCAAAACAGGGTAAATATATTGCTACCAAAGTACTTATAAAAATGTTGTTAAACTAAAAAGCAAGAAATAGGGGTTTCCTTTTGGAGTGATAAAAAAAAGTTTCAGAACCAGATAGAGGCAGCAGTTGTACAACATTGTGAATGTAGTAAATGCCACCAAATTGTTTCCTTTAAAATAATTAATTTTATGTTGTATGACTCTCACCTAATTAAAAGGGGGGGGGCAAAAGATTTGGATAGATACTTCACCAAAAAAGACAAATGAATGGCAAATAAGTACATGAAAACATAACCAACATCATTAGTCATTAAGGGCATACAAATCAAAACCCAGGGAGATACCACTTCATACCCACTAAGATGGCTATAATCAAAAAAGACAATCAAGTACAGGGGAGGATGTAGAGAAACTGGAACCCTCATATATTGCTGGTGGGAATATAAAATGGTACAGGCAATTTGGAAAAGAGCTTGGCAGTTTCTTAGAAAGCTAAAACACATACAACCCAGCAATTCCACTCCTAGGTATCTACCTAAGAGAAAGGAAAAGGTATGTTCACACAAAGACTTGTACGGCATGTTCATTACAGCATTATGCATAATCGCCAAAAACTGGAAACAATTCAAATGTCCATCAACTGGTGAAGGAATAAACAAAATGTGGCTCTATTTATATAATGGAATACCACTCAGCATTACAAAGGATCAAACTACTGAAACATGCCACAGCATGGATGAACCTCAAAAACATGCTAAGAGAAAATAGTCAGACACAAAGAACTATATATGGTAGAATTCCATTTACATGAAATGTCTAGAAAAGATAAAACTATAAAGACAGAAAACAGTTCAGTGGTTGCCTGGCGCTTGGGAGGGGAATGGTGATTGACTCCAAATGGGCACAAGGGAAATTTCAGGGTTGATGAAACTGTTCTAAAACTAGATTGTGGTGATGGTTGCACAACTGTATAAATTTACTAAAACTCATTTAAAATTGACGACTCTAAGGTATGTAAAATTCTACCTGAGTAAAGCTGTTTTAAAAAATAAAGAAATAAAGAAATAAAACTATGTGTGAAACATCATAACTATTAAAAATATGTAAAGGAGAAAGTAAGAAACACTGAAATGCTAAAAATAGTTATGTTAGAATGCTCTGGAATTACACATTTTCTTACTCTCAAATTTTCTGAAGTGTATTTCTGTCACTTTAATAGTGAAAAAAGGTAAAATATTTTTTTAGGAAAAGAAGTATAAATTTTATAATTCTCTCAAAGGTGAACAGCAAGTCACTGATGCTACCAAAGAGTAAACATTTCAATATTTTTAAATCACTGTAAAAATAAATACTAACCTTCCAACTAGCAGTACAGTGCCAATCTCCACTTTCACTTTTATCCCAGACCTATAAGAAAATAAAAGACAGATATTGTATACAAAGAATTCCTACAAATTAATATGAAAAGCATTAAGATTAAATCAGTATTAGGGCAAAGGAGGTGAACATAAATTCACAAAAGAATACAACCAGTCAACATCTCTTCATTCAATCAAATATTTATTGAGAACCTGGGATGTGTCAAGACACTGGACTAAGCACCAAGGGGTCAAAGGATCTGCACTCTAATAGGTAACAGAGACAATTACAGTTATAGTCAAGTCTTGGTATTTGCAGTAGTTATGTGCTATAATGTTGCTGTGAACACCGAATTAGCGAATACTGAATACTGCTCCTAGAGGAAATACAAGGCAAGATTCATAGGCGCCTCTGGTCACAACATATTTGTCAACCAATCAATACATAACCTTGTTTTATGTATCTGTTTAAAGACTCCTTATTTGGCATATTTTATTGATTCATTAACACTGAACTCAAAGCCAACAGCACTGTAACTCATGCCTGAATGAAGCTTCACTGACACATGTATTTTCTCCATAGGGCACATGACAGCCTTCTTGCACTTAGGAAGCACAGGCAGCATTTCAGCACTACACTTGGGGACCATTTCAGCAGTGAAATCACCACCAACAACAAAAAAAATGTGGTGCTAAATAAACAATAAGAAGGATACTTGTTCACAGTATGAGAGCCAAAATAAGATGGCAGAGCGTCACCCTGCTCGACCTCAGCTGGAAACACAGACATCACGCCATTCCAATTTTTTGCCACTCTGCTCATGTCAGCAAATTGTGAGTATTGATTTTGAGGTTACAAATAAATTTTAGAGAGTAGGCAAATTCACAAATACAGAATTTGCAAATAATGAGGACCAACTGTATAAGTAACAAACAAAAGCAAAATATCAAACCTTACTACCCACAAAAAATATAGATTACAATAACAAGATGACATTTTAACCTATTATATATATCCAAAAGAGTTGAAAGCAGGATCTCAAAGAGATATTGGTACCCTCACATTCATAGCGGCATTATTCACAACAGCTAAAACGTGGAAGCAACCCAAGTCCGTCGACAGATGAATGATACGCAAAATGTGGTACATACAATACATACAACGGAATACTCAGCATTAAAACAGAAGGAAATTCTGACATATGCTACGACATGTACAAACTTGGAAGACATTATGCTAAGTGAAATAAAGAAGAACCAAATATTGTGTGATTCCACTTATATGAGGCACCTAGAGTAGTCAAATTCAGAGACAGAAAGTAGAATGGTGGTTGCCAAGGGATGGGGAATGGAGGGAATGGGGAAGTGATTGTTTAACCGGTACAGAATTTAAGTTTAGAATGAAGAAAAAGTTCCTAATATGTATAGTGGTGATGGTTGCACAACAATGTAAATGTGCTTAACGCCACTGAACTGCAATGTACACTTAAAAATGCTTAGTTTATCACAACAAAAACTTAAAGAAAGTGATTCTAAACCTTTTACGTGTTACACTATTCGATGGATTTGGCGGCACTACTCTTTTTCAAAAGGGAAAACTAGTTGTTGTAACAACCATCTTTGAGGGATCACTGGTATCAAACTTGTCTGTGAAAAACAAGTAAAAACCATCCTTCAGATTTTCAGTTATTTTGGAGTTGTCGAGAATGCAAATAATCCACACTCCAGCTTTCATCTTCAAGTCTATTACCGTTTGGTTCCTAAATCCCAAATATCATCTCATATCATAGAAATTCTGCTTGTTAGAGCAGTCTACAGAAGTACAGGAACTCTAAGAAACAAACACTCCAATTCCTCGATAAGAAGTAGAGAACTTCATTGGATGTAAACCGATTTGTATTTTTCTTCCATCGCCAAACAAGGTGCGCTTTCTATTGAACAGAAGAGAACAATCTCCCCAAATGGGATGAGGCACACAGGACGTGAGACACACCGCGACCTGACTGCACTACAGGTCTCAAGGCGAAGGCCTCTCACCAAACACGCGTGGTAAACCACATTAGCTATTCCAAGAACTCCCCGGTCGGACAAGCCCCACCCGGGATTAAGCTGGGGGGTGGTTCCTAGGCTCCCGCCTACAAGGACCCGATTCTGCCTGCGGGGTAACCCCACGTACTCCCAGCGTCACACGACGGCGGGAGCGCGCACGTGGCCACAACGGAAGCCCGCCCCGCCCGCTCTGCGCAGGCGTACGGCAGCGCGGCCCCCCGGGAGCGGCTGTGACCCCACAATATAGGAGCGAGGATGGCGGAGAAGGGCAACAGTCCGGGGCTTCCCCAGTCCCCTTGCGTCCAGGCCTCGTGCGTGGCGTCGCGCCTCTAAGTCGGTAGTAGTCCCCTTCCCACGCGCCCTTCCGCGCCGGTCCCTCCGCACAGACAGGACACACACGTTCCCACTCCCCCTCCTTCCGGGCTCGGCCCCGCCCATAAGGGTCCGCGCTCACCTTGACGCTCTGGTCGCTGGAGCAGGTCGCCATCCGCCGCCCGTGGAAGTCGAAAGAGACATCATGGATGAGATCCTTGTGGTCCGCCGCGATGCTTCGCGCCACAAACATGGCTTCCGTCGGGCCCGCGCCTCCTCCGTCTGCCCCTCCCGCCTCCGAAGAGGAAGGCCCCAGCGAGCGCGGACCTCAGCCCACCGGGACCCCGCCCCTAGGGCGCGCCCGGCGCGTGCTCTGCGCGCGCCCCCGCCCCGAGCCCCGCCCCTCGGCCCGTCATGCACCCTAAGGCTGCGGCGACTGCGCCTGCGCCTCTAAAAGGAGCCTACGGTGGTCAACCGGTGCTCTGGGCCAGGTGGGTTTCGCTGTGCTTTAATGAAAGTCAAAAGAACTCATTGGTGAAGTAAGGAAATTGAGAAAAATGAAAAAGTTAAAAATGCCATCTACAGTTCTCGACCCTGAGTCATTTTCGGTCGTTTCGTTGTGTTTCCCCCGAGACAGGGACTGAGTGCTGGGAGCGAGTGGAGAAGACAGACGTGGATTTGGTCAGGAACGGAGCTTTGCTGGGACAACTAAGGAGCAAGGAAGGATGGAGAGACGCTTAAGAGATGACTAAGGAGTCCAGGGTCAGTAGCCAAAAAGTGAAGAGAAGTGGGATGGAGTTAAGAGGGAGAAAGTGAGAGGTTATGGAGGTCGAAGAGCAAGTATAGTGAGGGAAAGAGAAGGGGGAAAGGATCGGAAGTCGTCAAATGTTTAAAGATTTCACAGGTAGAACAGGCTCGGGGTGACAAGAACCAAGATGTGGGCAGTGAGATACTAGAAATTGGAAAGTTCTCCATGTAGAAACGTAAGTTACCTAGGAGAATGGCAGGATCTGAAATGAATTGGAAGACTGACTAACCTGGAGCCAGAGTTCTTAATGGAGAAATAAGCCAAAGGAGGAAAAAAAACCCTGGGAAGGAGGCCAGCGAAGAAGAGTCCCCAAATCAAGGATTCAGTCGAAGCCAGGAAGTGGAGGAATATTCTGCAAAGAGGTTAACGATTAGGGTATTTTGTTTATCAGGTATTCCAGAGGGCTTAGCGGTGAAGTTAGATAGTATGGGAAACAGTGGAAGATTGGGTCAGGGGAGTGAAAGAACAAGAAAAAAAGAAATTGGAAAATGAGCCTGCAGAAAGGACATTTTGGCTTCTGGCCAGGAATGACAAGAATGCAGGGCGTGATGAGATTAGCAGGCTAGAAAGTTTTGAAAACAATTAGTCCCAGCTGGCGCCTGAAGGATTGTACAGAAATCTGCAAAGGGAGGTAGAGAAATGACAGCCTTTCTGGAATTTTCTTTACTTGCCTTTTTTCCCCCACTAAGAATGATACGATTTTATTGGCAGACCCCAAATTCATGAGTTGGAGGTATGATAAATAATAACTAACTGCTTTAAGGTCAAAGACGCCCATTTCCAAAGAAAGTACTCACTGTCTATAAAAGTCCAATTTATAAAAGCTCCAAAACTTTTTAAAAATATTTTTAAAATTTACAGGCATACCTCGTTTTATTGTGTTTCATTTTATTGTGCTTCGCAGATATATAAATGTGTTTTTAAAGTGAAGCTTAGAGACAGTGAACATCAATGATTGCCAGCAATTATCTGGGCGGAGGGGTTGAATAGGTGAAGCACAGGGGATTTTTTTTAATAGATTTTATTTTTTAGAGCAGTTTTAGGGTCACAGCAAAACTGAACAAAAGTACATAGAGTTCTCGTATGCAGACAGTCCCTGACTTAATAATGGTTGATAGTTAGACTTAGGATTTTTTTACTTTACAATGGTGCAAAAGCAATATACATTCAATAGAAAGCGTACTTCAAATTCTGTATTTTGACCTTTTTCTGGGCTAGTGATAGGCAGTACAATATTCTCTTGTGATGCTGGCCAGCAGCAGCTCCCAATCAGCCATGTAATCGTGAGGGTAAACAACCCCGTACACTTACAACCATTCTGTACCCAGACAACCATTCTGTTTTTCACTTTCAGTACAGTAGTCAATAAATTACATGAGATATTCAACACTTTATTATAGAATAGGCTTTGTGTTAGATGATTTTGCCCAACTGTAAGCTAATGTAAGTGTTTTGAGAACATTTAAGGTAGGCTAGGTGTATTAAATGCATTTCAACTAACAATGGGTTTATTGGGACATAACCCCATCGTAAGTCAAGGAAGATCTGTACATGCCTACCCTCTCACACACACAGCCTCCTCCACTATCAACATCTAGCAACGTGGTGGTACATTTGTTACAATTAAACCTGCATTGACACATCATTATCACTATTACCTCAAGTCCATAGTTTACCTTGGAGTTCACTCTTGGTAGTGTACATTCTATGAATTTTGACAAATGCATAGTGACAGGTATCCACCATTGTACTATTGTACAGAATAGTTTCACTGCCTTAAAAATCCTCTGTGCTTCACCTTTTCATCCCACCCTCCCCCAATCCCTGACAACCACTGATCTTTCCACTGTCTCCAGAATGTCATATCATTGGAATCATATGATCATATAATATGTAGCCTTTTCCAATCAGCTTTTTCACCTAGTAGTGTGCATTTAAATTTCTTCAATGTGTTGCTAGCTCATTTTTTAGTAATGAATAATATTTCTTTGTCTGGATGTATCCATTCACCTATTGAAGCACATCTTTGTTGCTTCCAGGTTTGGCAATTAGAAATAAAGCTGCTATAAATATCCATGTGCAGGTTTTTGTTGGACATAAATTTTCAATTCCTTTGGGTGTAATACCAAGGGCCATGATCACTGGATCATATGGTAAGAGTGTGTTTAATTTTGTAAGAAACTGCCAAACTGTCATCCAAAATGGCTGTACCATTTTACATTCCCACCAGCAACGAATGAGCGTTCCTGTTGCTCCACATTCTCACCAGCATTTGGTGTTGTCAGTGTTTTGGATTTTCACCATTCCACTGGGTGTGTAGTGGTATTTCATTATTTTAATTTGCATTTCCCTGATGAGGTATGATGTGGAGCATCTTTTCTTATGCTTATTTGTATATCTTCTTTGGCGAGGTGTCTGTTCAAGTCTTTTGCCCATTTTTTTTAAGCAGGTTGTTTGTTTTCTTATTGTTGAGTTTTAAGAGTTCTTTGTGTATTTTGAATAACAGTCCTTTAACAGATGTGTCTTTTGCAAATATTTTCTCCCAGTTTGTAACTTATCTTCTCATTCTCCTCACCATTTCTTAAAATTACATAATTATTATAAGACTGTTTATGAAATGTTTTAGAATACAGGTGTATAGCGAGTAAAATGTTGAAGTTCCCTTTCACCCCTCAATCTAATCTCCCTGCCCAAAGAACACAATTGTTACTGTGTACCCGTCCACATGTTTTCTATGGAGTTACAGGATGCAAAACATAAGTTTGTACCTAGTATCAGAAAGTTTGTTTGGGTTTTTTTAAATAAATTTACAAATACTATATCAATTCTTGCTTTTTAAAAAATATCCACTATGTCTTGTAAGTCATTCCACATGGGTCTAGTTTGTTCTTTCATTCTTTTTAACCTATGCATTCCAAATTATGGACAAATTGTGGTTTATTTAACCATTCCCCTGCTAATGTGCTAACATGGAAAGATCACCATAGGCGTGCTTTATGTCTTCATTTATATGAGTTTTATTATATATGCTTCATTATAGTCCAAAGGTTTTTTTCATGTAATTTTACACATTTCTCATTAGGTTTCTTAAAACTTTTAATAGTTTTTTTATACAATTATGAATGGGCTCTTTTTTTCTATGTTGTTTATAAGAAAGCTAATAATTTTTGTATTTTTATTTTATGTCTATTTCCTTATTGGCCTCCTGGTTCACTTAGCTTCTACATTGACTCTCTTGGGTATATAGATAAAAAAGCCATTATTTACCAGGTGCAAATAATGAATTACAGATACTTTGTATCAGTCAGTATTCAATCACAAAAACAGTTATTTGAAACGGAATTTAACACAGGAAATTGGTTGTAAATATATTGAAAGCATAAATTAAGAGCAAAAAGGGAACAAATGATTAATACCCAAAGATTAACACCTGCAGGAAATTGTTCCCACCCTTAAAGCAGGAAGAATGAAGGGGAAAATAGGGCCTGCCATGACTGACCCCCAGGCTGCTGGTGTTGGAACATTCACCGCCAACAGGCAGGAAGCTGGGAGCCAACACTCCAGCTGACTTTGCAGGTTGTCCAACAGTAACCACAGCCAAAGAAGCAAGGGCCACAAGCTCTGCAAAGCTGAGATTCCCGGAGCCTCTGCTGCAAATGCTGAGCCAGAGCAGAGTGCTGCTGCTACTGCTGCTATTAGAATCCCACTCCTGAGCAGAAGGCCAGCCTTGCCCTCTGCCACCACTACTGCAGCTCTCTGAGGTGCCTCTACAGAGAAGGAAAAAAACTTTCTCCCTTCCCCCCACAGTCCAGTCTCCTACAGTGTCTCTCATAGGAAGAACCTGACTAGAAAGAGAGAGCTGGTAAGACAGTCTGGGAAAACTAGTTTGGAGGTTTCCAGTTCCCTGTGTTATAGAAAGAAAGAGGGATCAGATAATACAGGCAGTGCCAACTCCAGTATATTCTTGAATAGAAACTATGGTCGTACTTATCTTGCTCCTAATGTTAATGAAACTGCTTTTAATGTGGTAGAATTTCTTGAAAGGGTGAATTTCTATTTCTAGCTTCTGAGGAGTTTTCGTTATGAATTAGTGTTTTATTTTATCACCTTTTTCTTACCAGTACATTAATCAGTTTCCTAATGCTGAATCATCATTATTTTAATACATGGCTGGTGATTCACTGTTATTTTATTTAGAATTTTTGCTTCTGTATTTGTAAGGAATATGGGCAAATAGTTTGTATGTACTTTGCATGTATGTATGCATGTCCTTTTGTGGTTTCTGAGTTGGATTAACCTACAATGAGTTAAGAGCTTTAACATTTTTTCTTCTCTGGACCAGTTTAAATAACAGAAACTACTATTCTGTGAAGATTTTGTAGATGACATGCACAAGATTGTATAGGCCTGATGCCTTTGGTAGTAAGGGGGTAGTTGATTTTAACTACCTTTAAAATATTTTTTCATTATTGATCTCTTCAGATTTTCTACCTTTTGTCAATCAATTTTGATCATTTATATTTTTCTTTAAAAATCAATCATTTTAGGTGGTGTAGTGTTTAAGTCCAGTGCCCTCTGCTTCGGTGGCCGCGTTAGCAGGTTCAGATCCCAGTCATGGACCTACACCACTCATCAGCCATGCTGTGGCAGCAACCCACATACAAAATAGAGGAAGATTGGCACAGATTGTTAGCTCAGGGCTAATCTTCCTCAAGCAAAAAAAAAGGAAGATTGGAAACAGACGTTAAAGCGAATCTTCCTCACACAAAAAAAAAATCAATAATTTCACCAAGATATTTAAATTTATCAATATAGAGTTATATATGGTAATGTCTTATAATTCAAAAAATCTCCATAATTGATGTAATGCTTTTTTGGAGTTTCCATTGTTTTTTCTCTTATTTCCTTTCTTCTTAACATTCTACTCTTTTTTTTTTTTTTTTTTGTGGGGAAGACCAGCCCTGAGCTAACATCTGTTGCCAATCTTCCCCTTTTTGCTGAGAAAGACTGGCCCTGGGCTAACATCTGTACCCATCTTCCTCCACTTTTTTTTTTATATGGGACGCCACCACGGCATGGCTGACAGGCAGTCACGTCAGCAGGCGCTCGGGATCCGAACTCGCAAACCCCACGCTGCCAAGCGCGAACTAAACTGCTGCGCCACCAGGCGGGCCCAACATTCTACTCTTTTAATGAAGTAAAATATACATTCTAAAATGTATACATTGTATAGCTTGCTGAAAAATGTGAAATTGTATTTTTTTAATCTTAAATGAATTGATGAGCTCTCAATAAAATATGGAAAAGTGAAAAAAAAAAGTGTATAGCTCACTAAATTTTCACAAACTGAACACATCCATGCAGCCATCACTGGACTGAGAAACAGAACGTGACCAGCACCCCAGGAGCTCTCTTTATGCTTCCTTCTGGTCATTGTGTTCCTGCCCCAAGGGTAACCACTATCCCCATTTCTAACAGCATAGGTTAGTGTAATGGTTAATATTATGTGTCAGTTTGTTTAGGCTGTGGTGCCCAGTTGTTTGCCAAAACACTAGTCTAGATGTTGCTGTGAAGGTATTTTGTAGATGTGATTAATATCTATAATCACTTGACTTTAAGTAAAAGAGATTACCTTCAATGTAGCTGTGCCTCATTCATTCAGTTGAAGGCCTTAAAAACAAAAACTGCAGTTTCCAGGGAAAAGAAGGAACTCTGCCCCAAGACTGCAATACAGAAGTTGTGCCTGAGTTTCCAGTCTGCCTGCCTGCCCTATGGATTGCAGACTCAAGACTACAACATCAGCTCCCACCTGAGTTTTCAGCCCACCAGACTGTTCTACAGATTTCAGACTTGCCAGCCCTCACAGTCACAGAAGGCAATTCCCTAAAATATATAGAGAGATATATGTATTGGTCCTGCATTTCTGGAGAACCCTGACTGTTATAGATTTTGATAGCAAGAGTGGTTCTAGAGGCAGAGAATCTTAAGGGTGAATTTTCTGAATTGGTTCTGTGGTTTCCGGAATTGGTTCTCTAATCTGATTAGATTTTTTTTTACCATTTTTTTTTATTGATGTCTTAATAGTTAATAACACTGTGGGGTTTTAGTTGTACATTTTTGTTTGTCCATCACCATGTGGATGTAAGCCTTCACCCCTTGTGCCCACCGCCCACCCCCCTTCCCCTTGGTAACCACCAATCAGTTCTCTCTGTCTGTGTGTTCATTTATATTCCATATATGAGTGAATTCATGCAGTGTCTGTCCTTCTCTCTCTGGCTTATTTCACTTAACATAATACCCTCTAGGTCCATCCATGTTGTTGCAAATGGGACAATTCTGTCTTTTCTTATGGCTGAGTAGTATTCCATTGTATGTATATACCACATCTTCTTTAACCAATCATCAGTCGAGGGACATTTGGGTTGCTTCCACTTCTTGGCTATAGTGAATAATGCTGCAATGAACATAGGGGTGCATAAGCCTCTTGTGATGGTTGATTTCATGTCCATTGGGTAGATGCCCAAGAGTGGTATTGCTGGATCATACGGTATTTCTATTTTTAATTTTTTGAGGACTCTCCATACTGTTTTCCATAGAGGCTGCACCAGTTTGCATTCCCACCAGAGGTGAATGAGGGTCCCCGTTTCTCCACAACCTCTCCAGCATTTGTTGTTATTTGTCTTTGTGATTATAGCCATTCTAACTGGTGTAAGGTGATATCTTAGTGTAGTTTTGATTTGCATTTCTCTGATGATTAGTGATGTTGAACAACTTTTCATGTGTCTATTGGCCATCTGTATCTCTTCCTTGGAAAAAAGTCTGTTCATATCTTCTGCCCATTTTTTGATCAGGTTGTTTCTTTTTTTGTTGCTCAGTTGTATGAGATCTTTATATATTACTGAGATTAATCCCTTGTCAGACAAACGATTTGCAAATATTTTCTCCCAGCTGGTGGGTTGTTTATTCATTTTGATTCTGGTTTCATTTGCCTTGTAGAAGTTCTTTAGTCTGATGAGGTCCCACTTGTTTACTTTTTCTTTTGTTTCCCTTGTCTGGGTAGACATGGAATCTGAAAGGATCCCTTTATGTCCAGTCTCAATTAGTATACTGCCTATATTTTCTTCCAGGAGTTTTATAGTTTCAGATCTCACTTTCAGGTCTTTGATCCATTTTGAATTGATTTTTGTATATGGCGATAGGAGATGGTCTACTTTCATTCTTTTGCATGTTGCTGTCCAATTTTCCCAGCACCATTTATTGAAGAGACTTCCCTCTCTCCATTGTATGTTCTTTGCTCCTTTGTCGAAGATTAGCTGTCCATAGGTGTGTGGTTTTATTTCTGGGCTTTCAATTCTGTTCCATTGATCTGTGTTTCTATTTTTGTACCAGTGCCATGCTGTTTTGATTACTATAGCTCTACAGTATATTTTGAAATCAGGGATTGTGATGCCTCCAGCTTTGTTCTTTTTTTTCAGAATTGCTTTAGCTATTCAGGCTCTTTTGTTGCCCCATACGAATTTCAGTAGTTTTTGTTCTATTACCGTGAAGAATGACATTGGGATTCTGATTGGGATTGCATTGAATCTGTAGATTGCTTTAGGTAGAATGGACATTTTAACTATATTTATTCTTCCAATCCATGTGCATGGAATATTTTTCCATTTCTTTATGTCCTCGATTTCTTTCAATAGTGTCTTATAGTTTTCATTGTATAGGTCTTTGACCTCCTTGGTTAAATTTATTCCCAGATATTTTATTCTCTTTGTTGCAATTGTAAATGGGATTGTCTTTTTGAGTTCTCTTTCTGTTGGTTCATTGTTAGTGTATAGAAATGCAATTGATTTTTGTAAGTTGATTTTATACCCTGCCACTTTACTGTAGTTGTTGATTGTTTCTAGTAGTTTTCCGATGGAATTTTTTGGGTTTTCTATGTATAAGACCATGTCGTCTGCAAATAGTGAGAGTTTCACTTCTTCATTGCCTATTTGGAGTCCTTTTATTCCTTTTTCTTGCCTAATTGCTCTGGCCAGAACTTCCAGTACTATGTTGAATAAGAGCGGTGAGAGTGGGCACCCTTGTCTTGTTCCTGTCCTCAAAGGAATGGCTTTCAGTTTTTCCCCGTTGAGTAGGATGTTTGCTGTCGGTTTGTCATATATGGCCCTTATTATGTTGAGGTACTTTCCTTCTATACCCATTTTGTTGAGAGTTTTTATCATAAATGGATGCTGGATCTTGTTGCATGCCTTCTCTGCATCGATTGAGATGATCATGTGGTTTTTATTCTTCATTTTGTTAATGTGGTGTATCACATTGATTGATTTGCGGATGTTGAACCATCCCTGTGTCCCTGGTATAAATCCCACTTGATCATGGTGTATGATCTTTTTGATGTATTGCTGTATTCGGTTTGCCAATATTTTGTTGAGGATTTTTGCCTCTATGTTCATCAGTGATATTGGCCTGTAGTTTTCCTTCTTTGTATTGTCCTTGTCTGGCTTTGGTATCAGGATGATGTCAGCCTCATAGAATGTGTTGGGAAGTATTCCATCTTCCTCTATTTTTTGGAAGAGTTTGAGAAGGATAGGTGCTAAATCTTTGAACATTTGATAAAATTCTCCAGGGAAGCCATCTGGTCCTGGGCTTTTATTTTTTGGGAGGTTTTTGATTACTGTTTCAATCTCTTTACTTGTGATTGGACTGTTCAGATTCTCTATTTCTTCTTGATTCAGTTTTGGGAGGTTGTACACGTCCAAGAATTTGTCCATTTCCTTTAGGTTGTCCAATTTGTTGGCGTAAAGTTTTTCATAGTATTCCCTAATAATCCCTTGTATTTCTGTGGTGTCTGTTGTAATTTCTCCTCTTTCATTTCTAATTTTATTTATTTGAGTCTTCTCCCTTTTTTTCTTAGTGAGTCTGGCTAAGGGTTTGTCAATTTTATTTATCTTCTCAAAGAACCAGCTCTTTGTTTCATTGATCCTTTCTACTGTTTTTTTTGGTTTCAATTTCATTTATTTCTGCTCTGATTTTTATTATTTCCCTCCTTCTGCTGATTCGGGGCTTTGTCTGTTCTTCTTTTTCCAATTCTGTTAGGTGCAATTTAAGGTTATTTATTTGGGATTTTTCTTGTTTGTTAAGGTGAGCTTGTATTGCTATGAATTTCCCTCTCAGGACTGCTTTTGCTGCATCCCATATGAGTTGGTATGGTGTATTTTCCTTTTCATTTGTCTCCAGATAGCTTTTGATTTCTCCTTTAATTTCATCAAGGACCCATTGGTTGTTCAGTAGCATGTTGTTTAGTCTCCACATCTTTGTCCCTTTCCTAGTTTTTTCCTTGCAGTTGATTTCTAGTTTCACAGCATTATGATCAGAAAAGATGCTTGTAATGATTTCAATCTTCTTAAATTTATAGAGGTTTGCCTTGTTTCCTAATATATGGTCTATCCTTGAGAATGTTCCATGTGCACTTGAGAAGAATGTGTACTCTGCTTTTTTTGGGTGGAGTGCTCTGTATATATCTATTAAGTCCATTGTGTCTAGTTTTTCGTTTAAGTCCTTTATTTCCTTATTGACTTTTTGTCTGGATGATCTATCTATTGATGTAGGGGGGGTGTTAAGATCCCCTACTATTATTGTGTTATTGTTAATATCTCCTTTAAGGTTTTTTAGCAGTTGTTTTATGTACTTTGGTGCTCCTGTGTTGGGCGCATAGATATTTATAAGTGTTATGTCTTCTTGGTGAAGTGTCCCTTTTATCATTATATATTGCCCTTCTTTGTCTCTCATTACCTTTTTAATCTTGAAGTCTACTTTGTCTGATATAAGTATGGCTACTCCTGCTTTCTTTTGTTTGCCATTAGCTTGGAGTATTGTTTTCCATCCTTTTATTTTGAGTCTGTGTTTGTCTTTAGATCTGAGATGTGTTTCCTGGAGGCAGCAGATTGTTGGATCTTGGTTTTTAATCCATCCTGCCACTCTGTGTCTTTTGATTGGAGAATTCAATCCATTTACATTTAGAGTGATTATTGATATATGAGGGTTTAATGTTGCTATTTTATTGTTCATCTTCTGGTTCTTTTGCATTTCCTCCTTTTCTTGTTCCTTGTGTTTCGGACTGCAAATTCAATTTGGTATTTCTGCATGCTCATTCTCTTGGTTTTCTCTTTATTTGTCATGTGTGGTTCTCTTCTGGTTATTTGTTTAGTGGTTACCGTGAGGTTTATATAAGCGATCTCCTGGATAAGAAAGTACATTTTCGGATGCCTCCTTTTTCCTGAGGCTGGGTCGATTCAATCCCTTACCTCTTCCCCTCCTTATTTGTTATCTCTTTATTCCAGATTGTGTCATGAATGTGTGTTTCCAGTGATGAGCTTGAATTAATTTTTGATGTTATCCAACTGTAGTTTGTTCTGGTTTAGTGTCCTTGCTTTTCTCCTTGCTGAAATCTTTGTATGCCCTTTCTCATTTGTTTTTTTTCAGGCCTAAGGGCCTTCTTGAGCATTTCTTCTAGTGGGGGTCTTGTGATGAACTCTCTTAGCTTTTGTTTATCAGGGAGAGTTATTATTTCTCCATCGTATTTGAAGGATATTTTTGCTGGATAAAGTATTCTCGGCTGAAGGTTTTTGTCTTTCATGATTTTGAATATATCATTCCAGTCTCTCCTAGCCTGTAGAGTTTCTGTCGAGAAATCAGCTGAGAGCCTGATGGGGTTTCCTTTGTATGTTATTTTGTTTTTTTGTTTAGCTGCCTTCAATATTATTTCCTTGTCTCGGGTATTTTTCAAGTTTGCTAGTATGTGGCGAGATGATTTTTTATTCCTGTTTATATATTTAGGTGATCTATTGATTTCATTCACTGTTATTTCCCTCTCGTTCCCTAGGTTGGGGAAGTTCTCAGCTATTGTTTCTTTGAACAAACTCTCTGCTCCTTTTTCTCTTTCTTCTCCTTCTGGAATACCTATTATCCTTATGTTGCTTTTCCTCATTGAGTCTGATATTTCTCGAAGAATTTCTTCATTTCTTTTTAGTCTTAGCTCTCTCTCCTCCTCTATCTGGGGCATTTCTGCGTGGCTATCCTCAATAGTGCTAATTCGTTCCTCCATATTGTCAGTTCTGCTCTTTAAAGACTCCATTTTTTCCACTATCTCGTTGATTTTGTTTTTCACCTCCAATAATTCTGATTGGTTTTTCTTTATGGTTTCAATCTCTTTTGTGACAAAATCCCTGAATTCGTTGATTTGTTTGTGTGTGTTCTCTTGTATTTCGTTGAGTTTGTTTATGATAGCTATTTTGAATTCTCTGTCATTCAGGTTATCAAATTCTGTGCCTTCAGGGTTGGTTTCTGGGTGTTTGTCATTTTCCTTTTGGTCGTAGCCCTGACAAATTGTCGCAAGGATCCGACAGGGACGGCTTTATTTTTACCCCTCATGATAAAGTTGGTCCTGCGGTTTCCCCCTGGTGCCACTGGATGGAGATCGCGAGCGGTTTGCTCTGAGGCGGCTGCAGCCTCCGGAGGGATTATGCTGAAATGCCGGGTGTGTGGGGGGAGGGGTCCTCTCTTTCTCCTGCTTGACCCGGGGGTTTCCTTTCTGGCTCTCTTAGGGTGTTTGCTACACCCCCTAAACAGTCGGTCGTCGCTTCCCAGTGGGGATCTCGCGACAGTCTGTGAGAGCACCTGGATGGCGATAGTTTTCCCCGCTGTGGGCCGCCCCTCCCCCCTCTGTCTGCAAACCGCGCTGTCTTTGCTGATCGATTGGGGAGGGGGAGTACAACTTCTTACCTCTCCTCCCGTCCTTTTGGGCTTCCTGCGCCTCCACTGTCTGATGTATGCCAGCAGGGGTTTCTTAGAAGTCCTTCGTAGTGTTTGATTGAGCTCTGTTGGAATGTGAATGATGTTTTCATTGTGTCATAGGGGGCAGAGATTCAAAGAGGGAATCTCACTCCGCCATGATGCTGACGTCACTCTCTGATTAGATTTAAAGGCACTAATTACTCTATTTCCAGTGGTAAAGGGATCACCGATAGTCCATGGCATGGTGTGGCAATAGAGATACCCAAAATATCAACATTGGATACTCCTACTCAAATACCTGTGAGAAGTAAGGTTCTGAATGACCATATGTTTGATAGTAGAATATTTTTTTCAACTAATGAGTATAATGAGATTGGCTGGTTGCTTTTAACTGTACTGGAAAAGTAGGGAAAGAAAAGGATGAGCTCAGGGCTTCAAATTCCCAGCTCAAGGACCACATAACTAACTAGAAAGTTTCTATGTCTGTCCTGAAAGAATCACTTATCTCCTGTCACCACAGAGCTGAGATTTCTGAAAACCAAATCCAGGGTCTCATCCAACAAGTGGTTGAATTACGACACAAATTGAATTCCCAGCCTCCCAGGGAACCTCTGCTATTAAAGTCATGGATTGAAAAAAAAAAAGCTCCTGAAAATTGGCATGGTGACGTAAGGGCAGATCCTGATGAAGCTGGGGACACTGAACCTTAAATTCTGCGAGTCTTCCTTCCCAGTAGAAGCAACCCTTCCACTTCCATCTGAGGATGTTGACCCTGCTTTGCCTGAGGAGCCTGTAATGGCCTCCTCTGAGGTAATTGCCTTGTAACACACTGCCAGTTCTCCTCGGGACTCACCCCAAGCACCCCTCTTTGCTTCTAGAACCATAGAAAAACTCAAGTTCCAGCAAGCCCCAAAATGTGAGGTACAAGGTTTGACCCATGAGGAGGTGCACTATGCTCCAAAAGAACTGCATTATTTTTTCCAATTTATACAGACATAATTCTGGGGAATATGTGTGGGAATGGATATTAAGAGGGTGGAATAATGGTGGAAGGTAAATAAAGTAGGATTGGGCTGAATTTATTGATATTAACCTACTAAGCAGAGATTTTGGATTTAACGTTGTAACTCAAGGGGTTAGACAGGACTCTTAACAGGTTGGTTGGTTGGTTGGTTGGCTGGCTGAAACATGGACCAAAAGGTGAACCACGCTAATGAAGAAATGTCAGACCTGCCTTGGTATACTGTAACGGAAAGAATCCAAAGGTATAGGGAGGTTGGAATGTTATAGTGAATTTATCATGTAAGACCTGCTTACCCACTCCAAGAGAGTCTAGAGGACACACCTTTCACCATGGCTGTGAGAAATAAATTTGTGAAGGGATCCCCAACATCCTTGAAGAACTCCTGTCATCACTTTTCCCTGTAGGTCAGAAATTACAGTGGGAAATGCTACCACTGAATTGGGAGTCATAAATATCACGGGAATAATTGGATCCCAGAATAGCAGGATAATTGCCAAAGACAAGGTGGGACTGGTCACCATCATGGACAGCAGATTCAAAGCAGTAATCAGAATAGTCTTATTAACAGAGGTCCATGGCATTAGCTAGTTGATCATAGTGTCCCTAGAAGAAAATAGATGGACAGTTTACTAAATTCTTTCATTCTGTGTAAGTGGAAGGGTTCTAGGTCAAAATCACAAAAGCCCAATTGGTACTGTAAAAACAGAAAGTCACAGCCTTTCAAGCAATTCCAGATTTGACCTAGTTTACAAACCCAAAAATCCTTGAATAAAGAGCAGGCCAGATCCCCTTGAGAAAGGACCCTGTCGCACTGCCAAAAATATATACTGTTAATTTTCCTCTCAGCCTTCCCTCAGGGACCTAGGGCCTTTTACCATAGTCATTATGCTTTGGGGAAAAAGAATAATTAGACTGTTCAGGAATTACTGAACACTAGCTCTGAACTGACACTAATTTCAGGAGACCCAAACATCACTGTGATCCACCAATCAGAGTATGGCTTATGGAGATCAGGTGACCAGAGGAATTTTGGCTCAGGTCCCTCTCACAGTGGGTCCAGTGGGTCCCCAAACCCATTCTGTAGTTATTTCCCCAGTTCTGGAATACATAACTGGGATAGACATATCCAGCAACTGGCAGAATCCCCACACTGGCTCCCTGACCTATGGAGGAAGTGCTATTGTGGTACGAAAGGCCAAGTGGAAGTCACTAGAACTGCCTCTACCTAGGAAAATAGTACACCAAAAGCAATACTGTGTTCCTTGGATTGTAGAGATTAGTGCCACCATCAAGGACTTGAAGGATGCAGGGGTGGTGATTCCTACCACATCCTCATTCAACTTACCTATTTGGACTGTGGAGAAGACAAATGGATCTTGGAGAATGACAGTAAATTATCCTAAAATTACCCAGGCAGTCACTGCAATCGCAGTTGCTGTTACAGATGTGGTTTCATTTTTTGAGGAAATTAACACATCCTCTGGTCCCTCCTTTGCAGCTATCGATCTGTCAAATGCTTTTTCTTCAATATTTGTTAATAAAGACTTCCACCAGAAGCAGTTTGCTTTCAAGCTGGCAAAGCCAGTGAATACACCTTCACTGTTGTATTAGTCTGCTTGGACTGACATAACAAACTACCACAGACTGGGTGGCTTAAACAACAGAAATTTATTCTCTCACAGTCCTGAAGGCCAGCAATCCCAGACTGAGGTGCCAGCAGATTTAACTTCTCGTGAGAGCTCTGTTCCTGGCTTGCAGACATCCACCTCTCACTGTATCCTCACATGGTCTTTCTTCTAGGTTCACTCAAAGAGAGATCTCTGGTGTCTCTCCCTCTTCTTACAAGGACACCAGCCTAATCAGATTAGGTCCCACCATTACGACTTCATTTAACCTTAGTTACCTCCCTACCTTATCTCCAAATACAATCACATTGGGTCCCCAAAATTCATATGTTGAAGCCCTAACCCCCAGTGTGGTGGTGGCTCCAATTATAGCTGCTATACCAGATGTGGCTTCATTGCTTGAGCAAATTAACACATCCCCTGGTACCTGGTATACAGCTATTGATCTGGCAAATGCTTTTTTCTCTATATCTGTCGATAAAGACTCCAGAAGGAGGTTGCTTTCACTTGGCAAGGCCAGCAATACACCTTCATTATCCTACCTCAGGGGTATATCAACTCTCCGGCCCTATGTCATAATTTAGTTTGCAGGGATATTGATTGCCTTTCCCTTCCACAAGATATCACACTTGTCCATTGCATTCATGACATTATGCATATTGAAACTAATGAGTGAGAAGTAGCAACTATCTAGATTTATTGGTAAGACATTTGTGTGGTGGTGGGTGGAAAATAAATCCAACAAAAATTCACAGTCCTTCTAACTCAGTGAAATTTCTAGGGGTCCAGTGGTGTGGGGCATGTCAAGATATCCCTTATAAGAAGAAGAAGAAGTTGTTGCATCTGGCTCCTTCTACAAGCAAAAGAGGTACAAGACCTAGTGGACTCTGGATTTTGGAGGCAATATATTCTTTATTTGGTTGTGCTACTCCAGCCCATTTACTGAGTGACCCCAAAAGCTGCTAGTTTTCAGTGGGGCCCTTGGCCTGCACTCTTGCTACACTACCTTCTCTATTCCAGCCCCCACCTACAGCCTCATGGGGAGTTCCCTACAGTCAGCTGACTGAGGAAAAGAAAACTCTGCAGGTGTACAGATGGTTCTGCCTGATATGCAGGCACAAGCCAAAAGTGGACAGCTGTAGCACTACTGCCCCTTTCTGGGATGTCCCTGAAGTATAGTAGTGAAGGGAAATCCTCCCAGTGTACAGAACTTCAGCAGTGCACCTGGTTGTTCATTTTGCTTGGAAAGAGAAATGGCCAGAAGTACAACTGTATACTGATTCATGGGCTATGGCTTGATGATCTGAGACTTGGAAGGAACATGATTGGGAAATTGATGACAAGAAAATTTGGGGAAAATATGTGTAGATAGACCTCTCTGAATGGGGAAAAAAAAAACCGTGAAGATGTTTGTGACCCATGCAAATACTCACCAAAGGGTGGTTTCAGCAGAGGAGGATTTTAACAATCAAGTGGATAGGATGACCCATTCTCTGGAGACCAGTCAGCCTCTTTTTCCAGTTACCCCTGCCATCACCCAATGGACTCATGAACAAAGTGGCTATAATGTTAGGGATGGAGGTTATGCATGGAGTCAGCAATATGTATTTCCACCCACCAAGGTTGACTTGGCTATAGCCACTGCTGAGTGCTCAATCTGCCAGCAGCAGAGACTAACACTGAGTCCCTAATATGGCACCATTCCCCAGGGTGATCAGCCAGCTACCTGGTGGCAAGTTGATTACATTGGACCACTTTCATCATGTAAGGGGCAGTGTTTTATTCTTAGTGGGGGAGACATTTACTCTGAATATGGATTTGCCTTCCCTGCATGCAATGCTTCTGCCAAAATTACCATCAGTGGACATACAGAATGCCTTGTCCACTGTCATGGTATTTCACACAGCATTACTTCTGATCAAGGAATTCACTTAACACAAATGAAGTATGTCAATGGGCCTATGCTCCTGGAATTCACTGGTCTTACTATGTTCCCCACCATACTGAAGCAGCACTCTTGATAGAATGATGGAGTGGCCTTTTGAAGACTCAGTCACTGTGACAGCTAGGTGGCAATACCTTGCAGGGCTGGGACAGTGTTCTCCAAGAGGCTATATATGCTCTGAATCAGCATCCAATATAATGGTCCTGTTTTCCCCACAGCCAGGAATCAAGAGGTGAAATGGGAGGGGCACCACTCACTATTGCCCCTAGTGACCCACTAGCAAAATTTTTACGTCCTGTCCCATGACCTTATGCTCTGCTGGTCTAGAAATCTTAGTTTCAAAGGGAGGAATGCTTCCACCCAGAGACACAAAAATGATTTCATTGAATTAGAAGTTAAGACTGCTGCCCAACCACTTTGGGCTCCTCATGTCTCTGAATCAGTAGGCAAAGAGGGAGTTACTGTGCTGTCTGGAGTGATTGCTCCTGACTCCTAAGGGGAAACTGGGCTGTTCCTCCACAATGGAGGTAAGGAAGAGTATGTCCGGAACACAGGAGAACCTAAGGTAGGACATCTCTTAGTATTACCATGCTTTGGCATTAAGGTCAATGGAAAACTTCAACAATCCAATCCAGGCAGGACTACTAATGGCAAGAAAGAAGGTTTGGGTCACCCACCAGGCAATGAACCATGACCAGCTGAGATGCTCGTTGAAGGCAAAAGGAATACAGAAGAGGTAGTAGAAGAAGGTAGTTATAAATACCAGTTACAACCACATGACCAGTTCCAGAAATGAAGATGGTAATTGTTATGAGTATTTCTTGCTTATTCAGTGACAAATATGTTTGTGTGCATGTGTGTATATATAGAAAATATCTTTGTCTTCTTCCTCTCTTGTTCTCTTATTATATGACATAAGATGTGTTAACTTTACATCATGGTTTTTAAGTATTGCTAACTTTACATTACAGTATTTAAGTCCTGTTATATCAAGGCAAAAAGTAAACATCACTAAAGGACTTTGCACCCCCTCCTGGGGAAAGGGTTAGTGCATTTTTGGTTGTACACAAGATAGTTATATCACACTATGTGGCATTATGACCTTGTCATTGTCTCCATTTGTAGATGAAGTATGGTTTAAGGAGATATGTATAGGTGCCAAGTTGACAAGGGGTTGACCATGATGGTTAATTTTATGTGCCAACTTGGCTAGGCTATGGGGCCCAATTATTTATTCAAGTACTAGTCTAGATGTTGCTGTGAAGATGTTTTGTAGGTCTGATTAATATCCGTGATCAGTTGACTCTAAGTAAAAGAGACTGCCCTTGATGATGTGGGTGGGCCTCATGCCCTCCACTGGAAACCTTAAGAGCAAAGACTGAAGTTTCCCAGGGAAAAGAAGGAATTCGGCCTCAAGACTGTAACACAGAAGTCCTGCCTGAGTTTCCAGCCTGCCAGCCTGCCCTACAGATTCCACACTTTCCCGTCTCCACAATCAAAATATACATATTTAAAGGGGTTTATTTTAAGGAATATATATATAATATATTATATATATTATAATATATTATATATATATTCTATTGGTTTTGTTTCTCTGAAAAACTCTGATAAAATTAGTTTCACCTGGTTTTGTACTTTCTGTAAATGATACAATATATACTTTCCCCATCTAGCTTCTCTCACTCTACATTTATATTTGTGAAATTCATCCCTACCTTGCACGGGTCACTCCATCCCACTATGGATGAACTGTGAGAGGAGACCATCTGTGTGGTCTAGAACTCCTCATTAGACAGTAGCCTGCAGGTGGCACTAAAACATCTCAGATAGAAGAAGTGCCCTGTAACCGTGCAGATTCCTGGGTGTCAGCAACTTCTGCAATTTTCCATGGTCTGTAACAGAGCAGACAACATAGTGTCAAATTGGAAATGAAATCTCTACATTTCTAAATTCAGTGCTAATTGGCTCAATAACTTGAAGTGCACAGGATTCAGAGGCCTTGACAGAACAGGCTAGGGGGCGGTTTGCCCTGAGTTCAGCACTATGGAGTGTCCATGACTGGGAAGGATGTAAGATTTCACCCTACTTGCAAGCTAACAAGTTAGGCTGTCCCGGTCTCATGGACATTGGCAGAAGCTGTGTGATTACTCACAATCATAACAGTAGCCAGAGCACCCACATTTTCTTGTGCCATTTCCATGAGCCCTAACGTGACCGGGGCAGGCGACACAAGCATACGCAGGAGTTTGCAATTCAGAAGGATCTCTGAGCATAGGGACCCTGCATATTTGATAATGGGCAGTAAGCCTGCATACCCCTTCGTTCCGTTGAGAGACACTATCTTCTAAGGGTGTAAGCAAACGGCATTTTGCTCTGGAGCAAGACATTATCTCTGTCTTCCAAGGCTGTTCATTATTCAAACATTCTTGGAAAGATAATCCAGAACAAAGGGAAACCATTGCCTTGCTTGCAAGACATGCAGAAAAGTGATAGACCCATGGAGAATCATCTTGCAACAGGAGGAGTGTAGCGAGAAAGGGAGGTCCTCTCCCACTGGAAGGTTTAGGTGAAGGAGAAAGAGGTGCGCCTCTAGAATTGAGAAAATGGCTGCAGAGTGGCATCTCTGTCTTCTGAGCATTGACGTCAGTCCTCAGGGCTGACAGGCTGCAATCTGGGAAGTGAGGGACTAGCCTGGGGTCTGCAGCCTTTTGTGGCGTCCCCTCTTGAACATTTGAGAAGGTGGCGATCTCCCTCCAGCAGGTTTTGGAGAAGGTGGTCATGCAGACTTCCTTTGCATCTCTGCACCTGCGCTTTGGAAGGGGGATCCTGTCTAAATCAGGTGCAAAGTACCCAGGGCAAGTTCTCCTTTCGGATTGGGGCAGAAGAAGAGAGAGAAGATGATACATTTGTGGCTCCAGCAGAGGCAGCTGTGGTGCTGAGAAGGACAGAGGGATGGCAGATACCCAGCAGGGCCCTCTTCCTGCGCAGGTCCAACTAAGTCTTGCTGAGACTAGAGACTGTTTCCAGAACACTGGCTAGGTTTTAGAGGAAAATCATTGCTATTCTAGCCTCTCAGTATACAAGCAACAACATTAGGAGCTGGGATGAAGGACTCAATCTCTTTTCTGCAAAAGGTTCAGAGGGAGGTTTTGGATTGAACTGCCAAGAAGGTCTGTGTTTCAAGACCTGGATGTCTGTGGTTGCTGTGTATAAGGGAAGGGCAGATTTTCCATGTTACTTCCCTGGGATCTTTATTTCCCATTGTAACCTGTATTATATATTAAAAGGACACAATAGGTGTAAAATTACAGGATTAAAGGACCTCAGAGCTGGCCTAGTCCAGTAAGTTAGTTAACTGAGATCCTGGAAGCTAAGGGCTCCATGAATGGGTTTCAGGGGCCTCACCCTCTCCTAGCATCACATATTTGACCCTCTGAATGTTTGTCATTTGACTGGGGAGCAAACAGAACAGACTGGTCTCTGGAGTTTGGATGAGAAGGGGTTGGTGTGGCCTGGCATGGCTGGGGGTTGCTGGCATGAGGTAGTGGCCTTGAGCAGGATGAGGGATGAGGCACCATGCAATGTGAGTGTCCAGGAGTGACCAGCAGCCTTGGTGTCCTCAACTGTAACACACAAGAAAGACACCTTATGATGTTTTATACCAAGAATTTAAGCAACAAAATAGAAAACAGTTAAGTATGTCTATTTAGGTTGGTTTGGCTGGAGTTTGAGGTTCATGTTCTGAGTCTTGGGGGAGAATGCTGCATAGTCAAGACAGGACTCCAAGTGCCAGACTCGAGACCCTGGTCTTTATCCTGTAGGCAGAGGACAGCAATTGGCACTCCACCAGCAGGGAAACAACACAGAAAAGTGGTATTTTAGGAATGTTCATCTGGAGGAAACTGGAAGAATGAGAGCGTAGGAAAGGAAGAACACCTCTTTCAGAGCATTCCTTGCCTGACACACAGTAAGCCCTCAAAAACATTTGAGGAGAGAGAGAGAGAGAGAAGGAGAGATAGAATGCCTCATGATGGGTCCTATCAACACACATTGTTCCAAGAATGAGCTGGTGATCACTTTCAATCCTTATGTAAACGGAGAGGTGAGAATGCATGACTCTACAAATATTCCTCACTGCTACTTTGAGTAATGTTTGCACTTCCTCCTCCCCTTATAACGGAGGGTAGTCTGTGTTCTCAGGTTCTCACCTTGTAATGGGGCTTGTTGTCCTGGGACCTGAGAAAGGAAATTGAGTTTTGTGTTAATACAATCGCTACCCCAGGCCTCGTTATTTGGGACAGCTGACGTGCAATGCCATCGTCTAGGGAGATACGGAACATTTTTTGCAGGTCACTTTTAAAAAATAGTTTGAGGTGGCTGTGGAAACTTCCTAAGCCCTTTGGGTTTCAATATTCTAGGTGAGGAGTCAGTCCTCTCTCTGACATCTCAAAAACTGCATTTTGAACAGCACAGTGTGGTAAGCTGAATAACAGCCCCTCAAATATGTCCACATTGTAATCCCCAGAACTTGTGAATAGGTTACCTTACATGGTAAGGGAACTGGGTACAGGTGATTAATTTAAGGGTCTTGAGATGGGGAGATGGGGAGATTATCCAGTGGGCCCAGTGTAATCATAACCATCCTTATAAAGGGGATGCAGAAGGGTAAGGGTCAGAGGAAAAGGTGACGTGATGAGAAGCAGAGATTAGGATGAAGCGGCCATGAGCCAAGGAATTGGATGGCCTCTAGAAGCTGGAAGAGGCAGGGAACAGGTATCCTCCTGGAGCCTCCAGAAGGAACATAGCCCTTCTGATACCTTGATTTTAAGCCCTCAAGACTCATTTTGAACTTCTCATCTCCAGAACTGTAAAAGAACAAACTTGGGTTATTTTAAGCTACTGAATTTGTGGTAATTTTTTACAGCAGCAATAGGAAACTCGTACACACAGCCAGCACTGCGTTCTATGGAAGGATGTTACACGGGCCTCTCCTTCCACCCAAAGACCTTGTACTGGCCTGGTGCAGAGGGCCTCAACCTTCACTTTGTATTGGAATCACAGGGAGAACTTTTGAAGCTCCTCTTGCCCAGGATATACCCCCAGATTAATTGGACCAGAGTCTCCGGGACTAGCACCCAGGCATCATTATTTTTTTATGTGTATAAATAGAGAAATAATCCACATGACAACAAAATCTATATTTTAGGTGTTCAGTTCAAAGAATTTTCACATTGTACACACCTGTGTGACCAGCATTCAAACAAGATACAGAACATTTCCAATGCAGCAGAAAGTTATATCGTGCCCCTTTGCAGTGAATTCCAACCCCTGCAAGAAGCAACCACTTTCTGACTTTTATTACCATAGATGAGTTTTACCTGTTCTTGGTCTTCATATAAACGGAATCACGCAATGTGTATTTTTCAGTGGGTCTGGCTTCTTTGGTCAAAATAATGCTTTTGAGATCCATCCATGTGGTTGTACATTCCTTCTTATTGCTGAGTAGTATTCAATTATATGACTATATCACAATTTATTTATCCATTTTGATATTGATGGATTTGGGGGTTGTTTACAGTTTGGGACTGTTATGAATAAGGTTATGTAAAACATGGCCACAAAATCTTTGACAATCCTTCATCAGAAATAGTCTCCACATCCCCTCCTGCTGGAGCTGGGCAGGCTAGTGACTGCTTCAACTAATAGAGAATTGTGGAAGTAATACTGTTTTAGACCAAATTGTGTTCCCAAAAATGTATATGTTGAAGCCCTAACCCCCAATGTGACTATGTTTGGAGACAGGGCCTTTAGGGAGGTTAAATGAGGTCATTAGGATGGGGATCTAATCTAGAAAAGAGTTCTCTCTCTCTGCACACACACAGAAGACAGGCCATGTGTGGACATAGTGAGAAGGTGGCCACCTGCAAGCCAGGAAAAGAGTCCTCACCAAACACCAACCCTTGATCTTGGACTTCCCAGCCTCTATAACTATGAGAAAATAAATATCTGTTGTTTAAGCCACCCAGTCTAAAATGTTTTGTTATGGCAACCCTAGCAGACTAATGTAAATGTTATGTTACTTCTGAGGCTATAATATGTATAAAAGGCCTTGCAGCTTCCCAAAGCTCAGAAGTTCTCTGGGAACTTCCCTCAGAGCCCTGAGCTGCCATGGAAGAAGTCTGACTACCCTGAGACCACCATGCCAGAAAGGCTACTATAGACCCTCTGGTTGAAAGTCCCAGCTGAGCCCAGACTTCAACCATCCCAGCCCAGAGGCCAGACTTGAGTGAGCCATCTGGGAATGGCTGTGTCAGACACCAGCCATGGTGGGGCAGAGAGGAGCTGCTCCATTGTGTCCCTTCTCAATTCCTGACCAAGGAATCTGTGAGCATGAAAAACGGTGGTTGTATGCCACTGACTTTGGGGTGGTTTTTTAGTCCCACTGGATAACTGGAACAATGCTGCTATGAGCATTCTTGGAGGAGTCTTATTTGGGAATTATTCATTCATTTCTCTCCATTAAGTACGTAGGAGTAGAATTGCTAGGTTGAAGATTAGATGTGTTTTTAACCTTATACAAATTTGCTGCAGTTCTCCAATGTGGTTGTACTATTTTACACACCCAACAGCTATGCATGAGAGTTTCAGTTGCTCTACATCTTTGCCAAAGTTTGGTGTTATCATTCTTCTTGGTGCTAGCCACCCTGGTGGGTGTGAAAGGACACCTCATTGTCATTTTATTTTCATTCCTTTTGTTACTAATAATGTTGAGCACCTTTTCACGTGCTTTTGGCCATTCGTATATCTGATTTTGTGAAGCATCTGTTCAAGTCTTTTGTCTATTTTTAAACACTGGGTTGTTTGTCTTTTTATTGTTCATTTGTGAGAATTCTTTATAATATTCTGGATAGAAGGCTTTTCTCAGATAAGTGAACTGTGAATATTTTTTTCCAGTCTATGTGACATTAGTACTTTTTAAAGCTCCCTAAGTGATTTCAAGATGTAGCCAAGGTTGAGACCCCTGACCTAGTGCTAATTTTCTTCTTTTCCTGGGAGGACGAAATCGGGGTCCACTGTGCAGGGTTTGGAGTCAGACTGCCTGGCGTTGATGTGGCTTCAACACTTGCCTACTGAGTGACCTTCAGCAAGTCATGTTAAAGGATAAAATGAGGCACGTTAAAATTTTTGAGAGTTTATCTGAGTGTATGTTAGTTCGAATGGGGCAGTACCAAACCAAATGTGGTTAGGAGGGCTCCACGGCAGATGTGAACAAGGGGAGAGGTTTTTATAGAGAAGACGCAGAAGCAAAGCAAGGAAATTATTTGATTGGCTACAGCTTAAGGGCTTGCCTTGTTTAGGAAAGGCTAGTTGTCTGTCTGTGATTGGTTGTTCTAAAGTTTCCTTTCGTCAGGTTAGAGTGCGTTGACTCTGGCTTTGGTTTTGGTTTGCTTACGTAGGCCGCCAAGGCATTCGAGCCACCCCAGTCTAATGGCCTCCTTGTTTAATTATTTTACCAGTCACTTAATAGCCCTGTACCTCATTTTCTTATCTCTAAAGTAGAGTTAATAATAATCTTATGAAGAGTGTTGTAATAATTGAAGGAGATCAAGTGCAGAACCGTTAGTTAGTAACTGACAGTACAGGCAGTATGGTATCTTCAGGACAGTATCAGGTTTTCAAATTAAAATTCCTCATACTTATATAGAATCTTCTATCTTAGGCAAATTTTTCAGGTCACCAATATTTGCCCTGGATAAAAGACTAGTGTGGGATAGGGGAAGAGTTATAACACTTTAGCTATATAAGGAAATCCTTGGAAATAACATCTCCACTAGGCATTTATTTGTGTCTTTTAATGCCTTGTGCTTCAGATAGTCTCCAATTAACAGGGGGAAAGGGGAAGAGGGAGGAGCTGTAGGGTGGGCAGTGCTGACTGACAGTAACACAAAGTCTGGCACTGCAGGTTTTCTAAATGCAGAATTTCAAGACTGAAATTGGCACTAGGTGTGTCAACTATTCAGTGGTGCTAAGCCAGAAGCCACTCTCATACCTGGCTTCTTTTGCAATCAAGGCTCACATCTACAAGGCAACGGTCTAAGCCTGTGATGACACACAGGTCTAGGTAACAGGCCAGCACAGGGATTGAATCCATGTTTGAGGAAACATATTTTTATTTTATTTTATTTTTATTTAAATTTTTAATTTAATTTATTTTTTCTCCAGTTTTATTGAGAAATAACTGACATATAACATGGTGTAAGTTTGAGGTGTACAACATAATGCTTTGTTATGTGCATATGTTATGGAATGATTACCACACTGTTTGGTTAACATTGAATCCATGCTAAAGGCAGCATGGCCTTATTGTCATGGTGTTTTAATCAGAGTGATGTGCAAGCTTACAGAATGCTTTTGTATATTTATTTTACATTAATTTACCTTATAATAATCTTGTGAGGAAAGAGTGGAAGGGATTATTATGATCATCTCCAGTTTGCAGATAAAGAAGCTGGGGCTTGGAGGTCACATAATTGGTAAAACTCAGAACTGGAACAAGAAGTCAAACGTTCCAGCTCCAAGCCCAGCGCCTTGCCCACTATACTAGGGCTTCTCAAACTCTAATGTGCAGCACCTGGGGTGGGGTCTGTTAAAATGCAGATTTTGACTCAGTAGGTCTTGGTGGGGGCCAAGTTCTTGTATTTTTGCTGAGCTTCCAAATGATGCTGATACTGACCCATGGACCATACTTTGAATGGTCAGGCACTACACCACACTCCGTTTTAATGAATCAACCAGCCATAGGTCTCCGTCTTCAACAGTCGTCATTGTGCATCACTGACCTCTGAACAAAATTCATGTAGAGGTTGACTTACCATGCAAGGGTAAGCCTCACTAATCAGCCAAACCACAGTTGTCTTTCCTTAGATGTGCTCTGCCTTTCTTAGGATTAGCTAGGGGAAGTATAGCAGAAGAATGCATCCAGGTGATCAAAAGATCCTTGTGCCAGAAAATGTCTTATCCTTATCTTCCTCAAGAGCTCTGACTGGAGAAATGGTAGTGAGTCAACCTTACTTCTCACAGGAGCTCTGTCTGGAAGGAAACAAGAAATGATAAAGAAAATGCAATTTATTGCCTGGAAGTAGGGCACTGTTTATGGACTGTAGATTGTCATTCTTGTTCTGGAATCTATCTACAAATGTGTGAGTACATATGTTAGTGTCACAACATGCAGCGATTAACAAAAAAGATGCTCAATATGCAGCGATTAATAAAAAGATACAAACAACGTGAAAAAGCATAAGGTTTCTCTAAAAGCAAAGGGCACAGAAACCTTTCCAGACCAAGAAGACTGCATAGAGGAAGAAATAAGGTGACATACTCCCAGCAGGACGTTTGAGTCCCTAGGTTCCCGGGTTCCCAAAATTCTCCCTGGGACATGCAGCTGCCAACTAAAACTCCCTCGCAGAAGAGGGTGTTGTCAGGCTTGGGAAGCACCCCCTTGGACGTTCTGAGGGGACTTTACAAGCTCTTCACCCCTCCTGGCTGTTCCTAGAGTCTGTGCCTCCAGATGCAAATGTGCAGAACAAGCCAACAGCCCTCCTTGCCTGTTCACTGCCAGCCAGGGTAAGCAACCAACTCCCAGCTGTCTGGCAGGACCCAGAACAGATCCTAGGAGTCCCTGAGGGCCTGTCCCACAGCACATGCCAGTGTGTCGGTGGTGTGTGTGCGCGCATGTGTGGTGTGTGTCTCTGTCTTTTTTTTTTTTTTTTTTTGGTGAGGAAGACCAGCACTGAGCTAACATCCATTGCTAATCCTCCTCTTTTTGCTGAGGAAGACTGGCCCTGGGCTAACATCCGTGCCCATCTTCCTCTACTTTATATGGGATGCCGCCACGGCATGGCTGACGGGCAGCGCGTCGGCGGGCGCCCGGGATCTGAACTGGCGAACCCCGGGCGCTTGAACCCCGGGCTGCCAAGCGCGGACTAAACCGCTGCGCCACCGTGGTGGCCCCTGTCTCTGTCTTTTTTATTCTCACTCTCTTTCCTCTGTCATCTTCCTTGAGGCTCCCCTTACCCTTTTATTTGTTCAGATCAGAACACTGCTCCCACATTTCTTTCCCTAGGCCATGTCTCCTGAGGTGTGCTGGCTACTCTTTTGTACCTAGAAATACTATCAAGGAGCCAGGTGGATGGAGGGCTAAGGAGGCAGGTCAAGGGTTCGAGCAGGGCTGACCATTAGCTGGGAAGCCTCAGTTCAGCCTGCTGATGGGCGTCTGTTCTGATCCGTCAGTGCACTTGCTGTCCTTGCCCTTTCATATTTTTAATATCTCCCCTAGGTTTGAGGATGCAGAAGAAGTGCAAGCAGCTCCTGTGTGGAACTAGGGAGGCCCTGTTAAGCACAGACTTTGCAGACAGTATTGAAACCTAGGATGCTCCTGCAGCTCGGTGTTCATTCCCCATCTGCCTCTCCGTGTCTGTCTGTATCTACACTGTACATGAAGGGACAGGCTCTGTGGGCAGCAGAGAGGTGGGAGCAGATGGAGAGCCAGGATGGCCAAACTGACCTAATCTAACATCTAAGTTTGCAGGGAGAGTAAGGAGTCTGGGCTTCTTTCCCTTCAGTCCATCTTTAGAGCAGGGAGGTTGTTGCTTATTCAATCCCCTGAGGTTTTCCTGCGTCAAGATGTTCCTGAATATGACAAGAATAGCACTGGGCCATCAGAGAATAACTTGCCAGGCAATTATTAAGTGTTTTCCGAAAGTGATGTTGCTTTGCAAAATGTTTTAAAATAAATTGAATGTGCACTTTCACTTAGAGATGAAGAGAAGTATATCATTTGATTTCATTTAATAATGATTAGGCGATGTAAGAAGAGCAAGTAAATTCAAATTAAATTATTGATTTTCATGATTGTAAATTAGAACTGCAACAAGAATAAAAGATATTTTTCTATCTGAGTAAATTCTAATTCTTAGAGAGTTGCATGAAAAATACATATTAGCCACTATATGTGATGAATGGATATGCTGATATTGTTATTTATAAAGTCCTTGTAGAGTGCAGGCCTTTGCAATGAATTACCATGTAGTCATTTTTTTTCAGTGACGCTGGAGGACGACACAATGGATTTTTCTGCACAGCATCTATTCTTGCCAGTTGGTGGCTGCACCGCCTGGTGATGGATGTGTTCCAGGCAATTGATGGAACTTGCTAATAATAACTCAATATTCATTGAGTAATCTGCAATAACAATGAAATTCAATTCAAAAATAAACTTCAGTCTACCTATATTTTTGTGATTCATGCATCATCATATTGATTACATTTCTCACATTACATCAAGAATGTCTTTTAATGTGGGAGTCCTATTTATACTATGGGTGGAAGAAGGGGATGAGAAGGGAGATTTTTATCATCTGCTGAAGTTTACTTCCAAATAAGAGATTTGGAATAAGGAACTCCCACCTAGAAACAACTTTCCCGTCTCTGGGAAACATGAAGGCAGTTACTGCCAAGGTTTTTTATTACTCACTGTACCTAGATCATAGTTTTGTCCAACTAGAATGTATGATTAATATATTTTGGCAAATGCAAATGTATTTGTTCAAATCACAAATGAATGCAAGTTAGCTTCATATATTCTTTCATGCTAAAATTTTAAATTGTACTCGTACGTGTGAACAATTTATGCAGTTTCTGCCTATAAGACAGAGACTATAAGACTAATGGAAAGTCCTACATCATACTAAAAATATTCCTGGGATTCTCATAAACTAAAGAAGCCTCCTAGTGTCTTGGACTATCTACAGCCTGGGATTTAACTTAACTACCACCTCCTTTACCTTTGCGTACTCACCCATTATCCAGACACGATAGAAGACCCAGAACAAATTCCAGATCCAGCTCAACAGTTGCCAGACACCTCTGGTCTTCTCTACATGCTTGTCTCTGGTACCAGCTACCTCTGCGGGGATCAGCTCTGCATGGTTCCAGCTGACCTCATACAGCCGCAACCTTATAGCACTTTGCCTTTGTCCACCCCTCTTGCCTCCTGCCCGGGGTGCTCAGTTGATAATGAGGAGTGGGATGAGTGGACTCACCCCTCAGTGCCCATACGTGCCCAACCCAGAGGTATGGGGGCATTAACTCAATGTGCAGTAAAGTTCTGTCCAACAGGATGCAAGAACTGGTGGACATTTGCTTTCCCTGGCTCTTCCTAGATTCAGTTATACAGAGGCTCACAGGACTGTCCCACAGACAATCACCTGTACTCAGCAATGCCAACTCAAAAACCATTACAGTTGTGCACTGCATAACGATGTTTTGGTCAACAACTGACCACGTATGTGATTGTGGTCCCATAACATTAGTACCATATAGCCTAGGTGTGTAGTAGGCTATACCATCTGGGTTTGTGTAAGTACACTCTATGATGTTCACACAACGATGAAATTGCCTGAAGGCACATCCCGGTTGTTGAACAATGCGTGTCTGTATCTCCAATTGGCTCTTCCTTCCCTGTTTGGTTCCCCTTGGCCTTTACTCACACTCCTAATAAAACACAGCACTTAGCCTTTGCCCCAGACTCTGCTTTCCAGGCCTTCCAGGTGAAAATGAATACATTCCTTTGATTGAGGCTTGTTTTCCCAATATTCAAAATGGGGTAATAATACCTACCTCATAAGGTTGCTTTGAAAGTTAAATACAGATTATTTAGGTGACAGTATTTTGTAGAGTGCAATGTTACTGCATATAACTGGTTCTCTCCTTCGGGCCCGATTTTGACAAGCACAATTGGTTGGGTTTCTCTACTACCTATTATGTCCTAAGCCCCACAGTAAAGAACTTTTCTTCGCTTGCTTTTGATCCCTGTGTTTCTGCAGTTTCTTTATCATTGTCCTACTTGGCTGATCCACTGCAACTAAATCAATACAGCTACCACCAAAGTTGTGCATCTTACTTATTGTCATTGATGTACCTTTATTCATGTTGTGAAATACTTGGGACATCTCTCTCCAAGCCTATGATCTTCAAGAAGCCTTCCTAATTATCGTGCTCCATTCTGATATCCATGTCAAGGATGAGATCTCACTTTACTTTCAAACCACTTATGGACTGAAGTGGGATTTGGTTTATCATCAAATGACCAAATTAATTCAAAAGCTATATTTTTATAATTATACTGGAACTGAGATACAATACTGTTTGCTGTAAATGGAATTTAGTATAAAGTAAATTTTTTTTTACCACATTTAATGTATATATCCATCAAGTTTCTTGGTTGCAATCTTAAACATAGGCAAAATTTATTGGAGAGATACTGGGGCTTACAGAATCAACAGGAGGCTAGAGGATCTGACTTGGAAAATAGGTGGGAACCAACAGAGCTTTGGAGGCAATAGAAACTGTAGCAAAGTTCACACCATAGGAATGGTCTTGTCACACAAAGCCTCTCTGGTTGTGTGTTATACACTGAAGAGTCAAACCCTAGGAAGATAGAACGTGTCTATTAATCAAGGTAGGCTAAGTTATGCTGCAGTCACAGTTTAACCCGCAAATAGTGAATAAACACCACAGTATATATTTCTTGCTTACTCGGTCTTCCTCAGGTCTAGCAGCTCTTCAGGACAGCACTTTTCCATATAGGGACTCAGTCCACTTATACCCTGTGGCTCTGTCACATCAACACATGGCTTCCAGGTTGCCTTAGCAGGATAAGAGAAAGCTACAGGGCTGAACAGGAACGTTTCATTGCCTCAGTCTGCAACTGACACACATCACTTTCTTTCATGGTCCATTGGACAGAATTGGTCACTGGCTAACTGCAAGGTTGCCAGGAATATAGTCACCAGAATTTAGTGAGCACATTTAATGTCTACCACCATGCGCTTTTTCCTATTCTTGAAGTCCTCCTTTACCACCTCTCCTTTTCCTAGCAAATTCTCCTATTCACTCTTCAAGATTCAGTCTAAACTTCCTGTCCTTTGTGAAGTTTTCCTAGCTACATGGTCAGAGATGACAGCCACACACTCCTCTGTGCTTCCAGAAGCCTTGGTTCACAGCTCTAACATGGCACTAGGCACAACCTGTGTTCTTTAACTTGCGACCTAAGGCTTAACTGGGATCACCCTTTCTCTCAGATGTGAATAAAATATGGCTCAAACTAAGATTCCTCTTAGGACGGCTGATACAGCTAACCTAGGGGTCCTCCCAAATGTCTCAGTGTTCACTGGAGTCTAACATTTCTCCTAGTTGTCTTATTTCCGAGTTCCCCTCCCATGAATCCACAATCTCCCTCACACACAACTTCCTTTGGTGTGTTCTTCTCTTTGCTGTGTTGATTAAAGCACAGCCCTTTTTTTCTTGATTTCCCTTAAATAAACGTACACAAAGCATTTAAGTGAGTGGCAAAGTTCAACGAAGGTTTGGGGTTATTGAGGATGTTTACATCATAGAAACACCACTTGAAATTGAATACTAGGGGCTGGCCCAGTGGGGTAGCAGTTAACTTCGCCCGCTCTGCTTCTGTGGCCAGGGGTTCGCCAATTCGGATCCTGGGCGTGGACCTATGCACTGCTCGTCAAGCCATGCTGAGGCGGCATCCCACATAGAGCAACTAGAAGGATGTACAACTATAACATACAAGTATCTACTGGGGCTTTGGGGAGAAAAAAGAAAAAAAGGAGGAAGATTGGCAACAGATGTTAGCTCAGGGCCAATCTTTCTCAAAAAAAAATTTGAATACCAGATATGTTTGTTCTTTTGTTGTTGTTGTTTAACCTTTATATAAAAAGTTTACTCTAAACAGCAACATAAACAAAATGTCATGTAAAGACAAAGGAAGTGATGTGGAAATGAGATCGTTTGTTCTTTTTATTATAAAAGCAATAAACACTCATGATTTAAAAATTCAAACAACAAAGGGAAAGGTAAATGTCCCTTTAGCTTTTTCTCCCCTGTCCACCATTTCTACTCTCCAGAAATAGTCAGAATTATATATATTTATATATCCTTCCAGAAATTTGTTATTCACATACAAACTTTTTTCAAAAATTGGCTCCTATTATAAATAAGATTTTGTGATTTGCTTTTTTCACTCAACATCACATCTTGGCCCTCATTATATGTATATGTACATGTGTGTGCATATATATTTAAACTACTATAAAGTTTCATTTTATGGATGTACATATGCATTCATTCATTCAGGAAACATTTAGTTGCATTTACTATATTCCAGGCATTTTAACCAATCTCTTCGTGATGGACATTTAGGTTCCATTTTGTTGCTTTTACACACAATGCAATAATGAACATCCTTGTGAAACTGCTGAGTCAAAGAGCATATGCACTTTAAATTTTGATAGAATTGACAGATTACCCTTTGCAATGCTTGCTTGAATCTGTTCACAATCTCACCAACAGCACATCCATAACCTCAGACAATACTGGGATATCATCATGTTTTTTCACTTTTTCCCTGTGTGAGAGATAACAATGGTCTTTTGTTTAACTCCACATTTCTTCATTTAGAAGTGAGGTTATATATCTCTCCATACTTGTTGGAGACCTTTTTGTTCTTATAAGTCTGGAATTCTGTCACTAGAAACCTTTTCCTGGTCTCCTTACTCCCCAGTTTCAACTTCCACCATATTGTTGGCCCTCTGGCTCTTCCTTGACCTCCTCTTTTTCTCTAGTTGCTCTACCTTACCTCAAAATTCCTTTTAAGGGGTACAGGTTAACAATTCTGAAACCACTACATATATATTGAACAATTTAGTAAATGGATGATATGTGGTGGGAACCAGGTTTCTCACTGTTGAACTAGGAGGTCACAGAGAAGAAAAAGAGAGAGGCTAGAATGAATCATATTTTAATGAATTAGACTTGGAGACTTCATACTGATATGATGTCTTAGTATAGATACTAAGTATAGATACAAGTAGTTACCTGGTTAGAATGGTTAGAAATATTTTAGATATTAGTATACATATTTCCTTTCTCTGTCAGCTGAGAGGACATAGAGGTAACAACAGCCCAGTAGCAATAAGCACCTCTAGCACCCAGATTTGGTCTCTAATATCATTCTCAAAGGACGCAGGAGCCAACTGAAAGAGCTCCTATGGCCAAAGTTGGAACAATTTGAGCAATAAAGTAAATAAAATAGTATTAGATTACAACCTAAAGTACATACCAAATCCGTGCATCCATACCAATATTAATAAAATATTGGAGAAGTAAAATATTATTTATTGAAAAATAAATAAATGAGAGAGAATAGACAGCTCTCTTGTGCAGAAGAATTCCAAATAATTTATGTAGATGCTCCGTCTTCAAGGAGGTTAAGCATAATTCTCCAATCCTTAATTATGGGCTGCACATGGTGACTTCCTTTAAAAGAGTTCAGTATAGCAAGGAGGAAAAAAAGTACCTTTATAATGGAGAAACCTGACAAACACTACCTCAGCCAGGTGATCAAAGCCAACACCAGCAGTGAGAAGTCATGCTGATAGCATGTACCCTTGATATGATATGATAAGAATGGCACTTTACCTCTGTGATCTTCCTCCTCAAAACACATAACCCCAGCCTACTCATGAGAAAACTGTCAGATAAAACTGTCAGGGAAATTCTACAGACCACCTGGCCAGTATTCTTCAAAACTGTTAAGATCATCAAAAACACACAAAGTCTGAGAAACTGTCACAGCCAAGGAGCCTAAGGAGACAATGTGGTTTCCTGGATGGGATCCGGGAACAGAAGGATGATATTAGATAAAAACTAAGGAAATCTGAATAAAGTACGGACTTCAGTTAATAATAATGGGTCAAGATTGGCTCGTTAGTTGTGACAAATGCACAAAACAAATGTAAGATGTTAATAATAGGGGAAACTGGGTGTGGGATATACAGAAACTTTCTGTACTATCGTCCCAATTGTTTTGCAAATCTAAAACTATCCCAAAATTAAAAATTTATTTTTAAAACTCCTTAACTTATAGAGACTATCTAGCTACTTTGTTCTGCTGCCTCCTGTAGACCATGCATTTCGGTCTCACCTTTTCTACCCAAAGGATTTTTGGTGCTGCCTGTTAACTTTTTTCCCCACTTCACTGTATGTGTTTATGTATCTCTATGAATTTGAGTTCTGGCTGTTACATGTTGGCCCTTTCAGGATCTCAGCTGGCCATGCTGGAAAATGAAGTAACTGGACCATATATTCCATCATTCTAAAGATTTATGATTCTCATGAATTCGCATTCTATCATTTTTCAGTTGTGCTTACGTTAATTTGAATTTTCTCCTTACGTTGTTTCATATGCATTTGATTTACTTGGTGCCAGACCCTCCACAATTTAAGAGAAAGATATGACCTTTTATTTTTCTCATATTCCACACACAAAAATGCTATCGATTTATCAATCTTTCAGTAACAATATTGCTGTTCATATGTAAGGATGATGGTATTGACCTCTTGCCGCATAGTTGGAATTATTTGTGTTACTTCTCTGCCCTTGGCAATAGGTTTGCATTGACCCAGCCCCATTCTTGTCTCATTTCTCACTTTTGGGAGATGACTGAAGATAATGAGCTGTGAACATTGGCTCATTAGCTCAGTAAACCAGTAAATTTGATCAAGTAAGGTGCTTTAATCCAACTAGGCAAGTACAAATGTTTAATAAATATTTCACCAAACACCTGGAAGTTTGTTCTTAACTACAATTGAAAATATCCTACCTGTTTTCTGGACTGTGTGATGTTTCCTCAGGTATCTCATTTTGGGTCCCTATTACTTTTTGAGTTACTCCCTCCTTACTTTAGCTAAGACAATAAAGTTTATATTTCCTGAGTAATGAGTAAGAATTTTTTAAAAACTTATTTTCTAGATGTGTGTTTTTTTCAGTGTATGCGTCTTTGCTAAGCTTGTTGACATACCGTTTTTCATTTCAGGAGAACTTATTTAAGTATAGATCTTTAAATGTGATCCTGAACTGTTGAATATCAAACTTCATTCCCTTGAATGATGAAAATTGGTCATGAAAACAAAATACTTATTGTTCACAGAAGTGTCCCATTGTTAAATGTCTTTTTCTTAAGCATATAAAATGTGGAATATTATGTGCTTACAATAGCTTTTTGGTAAATACCTACCTATTTTGCTGTTAAAATGTTTAAAGATAATTCTATGGAGTCTTTTCCTGCTTTCCTAACTCATGCTATCCACTTGGAAAATAACAAATCTGTTATGCGTCAAGTGCCTCATGAATGTGATTTGGCAAAGTCGCTTGAGGAGTTAGTTACTTTGGAGGATCTTCCTTGACATACAGAGACCACTGCAGCCAACAGGGAGACTCTCTGGGAGCCAACACAGAAAGGAAAGGCAACAAAGCCCACTCACAGGGATGAGCACACTCTGTCCTCACTCAGCATCCACTGAGAGCTGAAATGATGGGGCAGAGACCCTGAGATGGCCGGTCGGCTGGGTCAGCCCCACTCTCACGACACTCCTCGACTGTGATGATACTGAGGCCATGGAAGGGAAAGTGCTCTTCTATGGTCTGTGGTTTATTCTGGCTTCACAGAGTTCTAGGCTTGTTTGTTTTTGTTTGACCTTTTACTTTGCTGTTTTGCACTTTCAGAGCACGGTTTGTGGTTTGGCAGTAAAACTTTTCTTTACGGTTCTTGTTAACATTTGGTTTGGCACAAAGCTCGCAAATGGGCATGAGGGGCACAACACCTCCTTTATTATGAAGGAATCTGAGCGATCCCAGGAGCCTTTACTGAAAGCCATTAAATGTATAAAAATAATGATTCTTTAATGTAGCATTTTACGAAATCAAAGTTCCTTGACCCTTTCTCTACATTAGTAGTGTGTGTGTGTGTGTGTGTGTGTGTATTTCCAAAACCAAAGAGTTAAATTTATTTATTCAAATCTAATAAATTTCACAAGCATCTACCAAGATGAAGGCTATTAACTAATTGCCAACAGAGGTGGATTGGAAATACCATTGGCTAGATTCAGGCTTTCGGTCCACACAAAATGACATGCCTAAATTCAGTAAAATCAACCTTTCTTATGAGTCTACATAAAGTCAAATAACTTATATGACTGGTGGACTCTAATTCTTTTTTCTTTAATTTTTTATTTTAATTTTTTTATTGTGTTAAAATACACATAACATTTATCATCTTAACCATTTTTAAGTGTACAGTTCAGTAGTATTAAATACATCAATATTGTGCAGTCATCACCACCATCCATACCTATAACTCTTTTCATCTTGTAAACATGAAACTCTACACCTATTAAACAATAATCTTCATTCTTCCCTTCCCCCATCCCCTGGCAACCACCGTTATACCATCTGTCTTTATGAGTTTGACTACTTAAGTATTTCATGTGAGTGGAATCATACAGTATTTGTCTTTTTGTGACTGGCTGATTTCACTTAGCATAATTCCTCAAGGTTCATCCACGTTGTAGCATACTGCAGAATTTTCTTCCTTTTTAAGACTGAATAATATTCAGTTGTATGAATATACCACATTTTGGTAATCCATTCATCAGTCAGTGGACACTTGGGTTGCTTCTACGTTTTAGTATTGTGAATAATGCTGCTATGAACATGGATGTACAAATATCTATTCAAGATGCTGCTTTCAATTCTTTTAGATATATACCCAGAAGCACAATTGCTGAGTCATATGGCAGTTCTATTTTTAATTTTTTGAGGAGCCTCCATACTGTTTTCCACAGCGGGTGTACCATTTTACATTTCCACCAACAGTGCAGAAGGGTTCTAACTTCTCCACATCCTAGCCAACACTTGTTTTCTCTTTTTTTGATAGTAATCATCCTAATGGGTGTGAGGTGGTATCTCACATTTCCCTAATGATTACTGATGTTCCTATTTCTTTTTAAGGGCAATTTTGAGTCGAGACTATCATAAAGCTATGTAAATCATAAAGATAATTTTGTAAGATAGCAGTTTCTTAAAGAAAGAGATTATAATTTCCAAGCAGAAGGGAAAAAGCACCTTTTTTGGTTACACACCAGATATGCTATGAAAAATGGGAGTTAAGTATTCCATTAGAAGCAAGAAAGAAATGATAAAGTTTCTGCAAGTGTTGGACTAAATGGAGAGAGAAAGAAACATAGAAGCTTTATGTACCAGAAATGGTACCACCTCACAACATTGCCATAATTTCTGCCTGAGTGTTGGCAGGTTCAAGAGAATGGAAGAAGTTAACAGTGGCATTGCTAATGGCTTGAGTGAGTTAACTCAAGTTGAGCTAGCAAAATAAAAAAACTAAGGAGAAAGGTAAAGTTTATGAGACAGCTTGAAATAAAGCCTTTGTACAGCTTTAAATAGACTTTAAAAGGAAAGGCAATACTTTCAGGGCTGAGGGGTGATCCATATAATTTTCTTTTGAGATTTTTTTCTTGCTACATTGAGAAATTATAGCTTTTTGAGAATCAAATAAAACATTCATAGGCTGGTGGAATTAGAAGCCACCTTCAGGCAACATCACACCTTCCTGTCTCAAACTGTAGTAAAATTACACAAAGAGATGAAAACTCTCACTCCAAAATAAAAGTTTTATGAGTACAGCACTACAGAAATTCATACCATATTTGACTCTTCTCATTTCTTTTTATCTTAAGCTATCAATGTCTAATTATAGTCTTACATAATTAACAATTTAAAAAATGAGAACAGTTGTTATATGTTTATAAGTTATATTTAAAGCAGGAGAGTAGAAATGTGTGACCTCGGAGAAATTACTTACTCTCTCTGAGCCTCAGTTTTCTCATCTGTAAATGGGTATAATAATTCTTACTATAGAGTGTTTTGCCAAGGATTCAGTGATCACGTATGTAAAGTGTCATGTATAGCATTTGTCACATAGTAGAATCTTCTCAGATGGTAGTAATTCTTATTGTTAAGTATGATTAATGGCAACTATTCAGATAAGGTTTACTAAAAAGCCTATATGGATGTATATAATCATATGTCATTTATCAGAGAGCAGTGTTCTTAACTGGATCTTGAGCTGGTAATTTCTTTAACTCATTAAAAAAAGAAACAGACATGCCCCAGTTACAAAATATATTTACATAACTCAACAGCTTTCCTATATATCAGCATTAGAAAATGCAAAGGGAAATCATCCCATTCAACGTAACAAGAAAAATATAAATAATTTAGGAATAATGTTAATAGATGTACCTATTTACAGGATGGTGTGGATTAAATTATGTTAATACATCTACTTAAAACAGTTCCTGATACATAGTAAGAACTCAATAAATATTAGCTATTATTATTAAGAAGAAAAATTATTTAGGATTTATATGAGGAGGGTTCTAAAACTTTACTGAAGTGCTGCAATATACACAGATGATTTGAACAAATGGAAAGAAACACTATTTTTCCCTAAAGGAAGATTCAATATTGTAAAGTCATTTTTCCCTCAAATTAATCTATATATTTAAAACAGTTTCAACCAAACACCAACAAGATTTTTGTGTACTTTTAAAACTCATTCTAAAGTACATCTAGATCAATAAAAATTTTTATATATTAGCTAGAAATTTTTAAAAACAATATTGAGGTGAGAATTTGATTTACCAGTTACAGTCATGCATGGCCTGACATTTCGGTCAATGACAGACTTCATATATGATGGTGGTTCCATAAGATTACAACCACATAGCCTGGGTGTGCAGTAGATTATACAATCTAGGTTTGTGTAAGTATACGCTGATGTTCGCACAATGACAAAATTGCCTAACAACTCATTTCTCAAAACGTATCCCTGTCGCTAAGCAACACATGACTGTATTACAGTGTATTATAAAGATACAAAAATTAAAATAGTGCATTACTTCCATGGGTTGAACAATGAAACAGAATAGAAAGTCCAGTAACAAATATAAGTACAATATAGTAAGGATTAGCCAGCCTTGGTGGCCTAGTGGTTAAGATTCAGCACTCTCATTGCCGTGGCCCCAGTTGGTTTCCCCATCACACCACCCTTCTGTCAGTTGTCATACTGTAGTGGCTGCATGTTGCTATGATGATGAAAGCTATGCCACTGGTATTTCAACTCTCTCTGAGAGTTCCACCACCTTTCATATCTGGAGGCAGGCACCTAGTTGACATATGGACAGGAAAAACAAGCCTTCTGTAGATGAAGACTTGAAGAGGAGAAACTGGCTAAGCCTTAGATGATAGTGAGAGTTAGTAGGATTGATTAGATTCTGGAAGAGCCCCTAAACACAAGTACAAACCACTTGGCTGAATAATCCCCCACCCTGCCTCTACATCTTGAAAATAAGGGATAGTGGAGGAGGAGCTGGTAAACAGAAAGTAATCGTACAGCCCCATGCATCCCTCACAGCTTTTGGATTCTGGAATCCTGAAGAAATTAAATCCAAAGATGCACCCAAAATAATAAAAATTGTAGTCCAACTCCCTTGCATATCAAAATTTGACAAGATCAAAAAAAAGTAACTGCTGCATGAGATGTAAAAGGTAAGCTAATTACATGTAAACTTAGTCTAATTGAAGTTGTGGCCGAACACCACCTCAACCCAACTGTATGAGGATTATAAATGATCAGCCCTCACCCTAACCATCAGACAAAGGAAAGGACTTACTCTTTGGGAAACAAACAGAATACATTCACAAAATCTATATTTCAGTTTCCACTGTTCTTTTTTTGCACTATGTAAAGAATATGGCAAAAAAGTTATGATACATGTGCAGAAGAAAGAATATATGACCCATAATTAAGAGAAACACAGTCAATAGAAGCAAACCCACAGAGAACTAGTTATTGGAATTAAGAAACAAGAACTTAAAAAAAACTATTATAAATATGTTAAAGGATTTATGAAAAATATATACAGGTGAACAGACGAATGTTTTAAGAGAGAAATAGAAACTTTGTAAAACCCCAAATGGAAATTCTAGAACTGAAAAAGTAGAATATATAAAAATTTAAAATTCACTGGTTAGATTTCAACATCAGATTGGACACTACAGAAGAAAGATTCAGTGAACTTGAAAAGAATTCATTGGAAATCATCCAGACTGAAGCAAGAGAGAGAATAAAATTGAAAAAAATAAGTAAATAAAAAGAGCATCAGTGACATCTGGGATAATATGAAGCAGTCCAACATACATGTAATTGGTGTATCAGAAAGTGAGAGAAAAAGAATGAGGAAGAAAATTTATTGAAGAAATAATGGACATAAATCTCTCAATTTTTTTTCATTTTTAATGATATCTTAATAGTTTATAACATTGTGGGGTTTTAGCTGTACACTATTTTTTGTCTGTCACCATGTGGATGCATCCCTTCACCCCTTGTGCCCACCCCCCACCCCCTTCCCGTTGGTAACCACCAACCGGTTCTCTCTGTCCCTGTGTTCATTTATATTCCACATATGAGTGAAATCATGCGGTGTCTGTCCTTCTCTCTCTGGCTTATTTCACTTAACATAATACCCTTTAGGTCCATCCATGTTGTTGCAAATGGGACAATTCTGTCTTTTCTTATGGCTGAGTAGTATTCCATTGTATATATATATATCACATCTTCTTTAACCAATCATCAGTTGAGGGCCACTTGGGTTGCTTCCACTTCTTGGCTATAGTGAATAATGCTGCAATGAACATAGGGGTGCATAAGCCTCTTGTGAAAATCTCTCAATTTTGATGAGAAACATTAACTGTAGATTCAAAAAAGTCAACAAGCCCCAGCAGGAAACATATAAATAAAACCATACCTATGCACATTATAGTCCAATTGCTGAAAGCCAAAAATAAAGAGAAAATTTTAAGAATAGCCAGAGAAAAAAGACAGATTACATGAGAACAATGATTAGAATGATAGCTGCCTTCTCATTAGAAATAATGTAAGCCAAAAGACAAGCAGATGACATTTTTAAACTACAGAAAGGAAAAACTGTCAACTTAGAATTCTATATCCAGTGAGAATATCCTTCAAAAAACAAAGGTAAAATAAAGACATTTTCAGTTAAACAAAAGCTGAAGGGAAATTCTACCAGATGGAAACTCAGATCTATACAAAGACATGAAGAGTGCTAGAAAATGATAAAGAAATGGGTAAACATAAAATATATTTTTTCTCTTTTCTTAAATTTTTTAAAGTCAATTTACTGTTTAAGGAAAAATAATAACAATATATCATGGGTTTTGCAAGATATATAGAAATAAAATGTGTTTCAACACTAGCACAGAGGATGGGAGGGGTGGGTAACTGGAAGAATGGAATGTGACTCCTAGAGCTTTGTCTTAGAGAGTTGTGATTATGGTGGTTGGGAGAACTAAGAAGGAATAGACTGGGAGGGAGGGAAGTAAAACAAAAAAATCTCATTTGGACACTCTTGACTGCCTATTCAGTGTCCATTTCATCCTGTGTAACAGCATTCTGATTTCCTTCTTGTTTTTACCAGTTTTTTCCTATACCCCAAGCGATTCAGGAAAACCTGCTTCACCACTTTCTCCAGAGTTGGCCTAACTGATCTAAGAGTAATTGCATCTCTCCTTGTTATTGACTAATTCAGGAATCCTGGCCCAAGCCAATCAGTGCAGGGCATTCCATTGGCCAGAGGGAAGGTTTAGGAATGGGTTCAGGTGAGGAGAAGTTTTCTGGGGGCTTATGAGAACAAAGTTTATTCTTCTTTAAGAATGATCTACCAAAAAACAATGTCCCTTCTTCCTCTGGACACTGTAGTACGTAGAGGTGAGGCTGGTATTATGGCAGTCATCTTGAATCCAGCTTGAGGATGAAGCCAGCCTCACAGGAGGGCAGAGCTAAGAGTGAAGAGTCATGCTGCTCATAGAACTACTGCTGATCTACAATCTACCACAGGACTTTTCCCAAAAATACTGGAGTTCAAGTTATACTAAATGCAGCTCAAAGCATTCTATCTGATACAGACATGTTAAATTTGGGATGTCTTTTGAATATCTGAATGGAAATGTCAAGTAGGCAGTTGGATATTTGAGTATGGAGGTCAGAGGAGATGGCAGTTGTAGGAGACAGAAATTTTAGTGTTAGCAGTATAAATAGTATCTAAAGCTATGCATTTAAATGAAATCACTAAGGGGTTAAGTGTAGACAAAGACAAAAAGAGGGCCCAATACTGACCCTGAGGGCATTTAGAAACCAAAAAGGAATAGTATGGAAACTGGAAGAAAACCAGGAGAATGTAATATTACAGAATAAAAATATTGTGTAATCTTGGCATGAGGAAGAGCTTTTCTCTTTAATATATGCAAGTTTACATAACTAACATATACTTATATTTTAAAAATCAAATGGCAGAAATTTGTGTGTAATAAAAAGTAAGTCTCCCTCCCTAATCTCCCAGTTCCTCATTTCCTTTCCTGAGAGGTAGCCATGTTTACTAGTTCTTGAGTACCATTTGAGACAGAGATATATTATGAGTTAGTATATATACAAATATATATGTATGTAAAAGTGTATAAATATATGTATATGTTTACACAAATGGTGGCATACCATCACACTTCTCCATACACAAAGTATGCTTTTATTTTCACTTCACAATAAATCTTAGAAAATTGTTCTCCACAGCAATATTTGGCTTTTCTTCTTTCTTTCTTTTTAATGTCTGCTCGATATTCTATTGCATGTTTTTACATAATTCATTTAACCTGTTCCCAATGATAGGCATTTAATTTTTGTCAATATTTTGCGACTATAAATAATGTTTTAGTGAATTTTCATGTCATATGTCTTCACACACATGTGCTAGTGCACCTGTGAGATATATTCCTAGAAGTGGATACGTTTGGGATGTATTAGATATGATGCTTACAACTGCAAGTAACTGAAATCTCTGACTCATTTGATTTAAACAATGAAGAAATGTATGATCATGTTTCATTGATTCTAAGATACACGGTTTTTTTACATTTTAAAATCCCTGAAATCATGCAAGTCTTCTAACTGATGGCATGCCATGGTTTAATTGGCAGCATTTTATTTTCTTAGTGGCACATAAAAAGCATTGCACCTTATAACTGATGATGTTTTAGATGAAATGAAATGTGGTATTTCACATAACAAAAAATCAGGAGATAACTGGCGTCTAAGCTGGTTGATCTAGCTGTTCAGCAATGTTAGCAAGGCTGAGGTTTCTTTCTCTCCACTCTGTCAGCCTCCAAGGACAGGCATATGGCCTCAGGTGCTGTTCTCAAAATCACAAGATGACTATAACATTTCTGGGCACTAAATCCAGACATGACAATGCCCATGAAGGAAGAGGGACCATCTCTTCAGGGCTTCCTTCTTGAGACTGAAGAATTCTTGTCCAGAAGTGCGCCTTGTGTGCTTCCCCTCATATCCACTGGCCACATGAGATTCTACTGTCTCATGCCCTGTTAGAAAGGGAGGGGGGATTGTTATGACTGGTTTGGAGAAACAGGATTCAACTCTGAACTGAGGATATACATCTAAATAAAATTAAATTTCTGTTATCATGAAAAAAGAGGAAATGAGTATTGGATGGGAACCCAAAATACATCGTTATAAAGGATATTGCATTTTTTGTTTTTGTGAATACTGCTAATTACTGACAAAGGCCTTTCTAGGCACGACGTCAAAGGCATAAAGGAAAAAATGAGTATACTGGGCTTCATACAATTTTAAAACATCTGTGCAGCATAAGCCAACATATAAAACACCTGAAAATAAACATCAATTTGTAAAAATATATTTATAACATATGTATCTATAATATATGAATAAATTTTACACATAAAAAGACAATCAGGTAGAAAATTGTCACAGAAGATGAGATACAAATGGCACTAAAATTGTGAAGATATGTTTATCTCACTACTAATAACCAATATATTCAAAGTAAAATATTTAGATACTATTTTCCTTTTTTTTTTTTTTGGTGAGGAAAATAGCCCTGAGCTAACATCTATTGCCAATCCTCCTCTTTTTGCTGAGGAAGATTGGCCCTGGTCTAACATCCGTGCCCATCTTCCTCTGCTTTATGTGGGACGCCACCACAGCATGGCTTGATAAGCAATGCATAGGTCCCCACCCGGAATCCAAACCTGTGAACCCCGGGCTGCCAAAGCAGAGCACATGAACTTAACCACTATGCCATTGGGTGGCCCCCTAGATACTATTTTTATCTATCAGGTCAATAACGAATAAAAAGGCTGATAATATTTATTGAGGGAAATGGGTTCTTTTATTCACTATTGGTAAAGAATGTATAATTTGGTATAGTGTTTTTAAAGAACAGTTTGACAGTAACTATCACAATTTTAAATGTACTCATAGATCCAGCAATTCCTCTGGTAATCTGCTCTGCAGAAATACTTGCACAATAATACAAAGGTACTTGTACAATTATGACTGTTGCTGTACTGTTTATAATATTAAAAACAATCTAAATATTTATCAATGGGTAAGTAGTTATATAAGCACATGATATATTCATGTTATTTCATACATTTTAAAAAATGAAATAGATATATATCACTGACATAGAAAAGTTGTCCATACTACATTTTAGGACAAAAAAATAATTTGTAGAAAAATATGTATGATCTCATTTTTGGTTTTAAAAACTTCAGTTGTATATGTTTGTATACGTCTAGAAGATGGTGAGAAGATATGCATCAGATTGCTGGCAGTATTTACCCCTGGGGTATACGGGATTGGGTGGGGGTGAGCAAGTGGAGGAGTTTGACATTTTTACTTTATATACTTTTTGTTGTTTAGTTTTTTAATGATCAATATTATTTCCCTAATTTAAATAGAGTAAGGGAAAAAATTGCAAAACTTCTCTGTATCAAAAAACAAACACAAACAAAATTTAAAAATCAAACAATAAACCAGAAAAATACTGAAGCCCTGGTGACAGACAATGAGTTAATTTGAAAATCTGTTACTGATCGATAAGAAAAACTTGACCACAGCAATAGAAAATAAGCCAAGGTCATAAACTCAAGACACACACACACAAATATAAGTGCCCATCAATATTTGAGAAAAAGTTCAATCAATGAAATAAAAATTAACAATGAAGTACTTGTTTTCAACCTAACATATTGGCATGGACAAAGAATAATAATAACGACAGTATTTAGAGAATAGGTTGAAACAGGAGTTGCCATATACTGCTTGTCCAAGTATAAATTAGTTGAACCAATGGCAGTAAGCAATACACATCAAAATATTCACATAGTCCAGCAATTCTACTTCTTGGAATTCATCTCTAAAAAAAAATTATGGATGTACTCAAAGATTTAACTACAAAGATGTTTATAAAGCAAAATATTGGAACCAATGGGGGAAACAATTTATAAATAAACCATGTTTGTGTAATTCATAAAATGGAACATGTTGCAGCCATTACAAACTAGTTGAATATTTAACAGTGTCTCAGAAAAATTTTGGTTGCTCTAAGCCAGTGTAACCAAATGGTGTAAGTGCTGTTAAGTCCTGATGACTAAGGACTGTAAAGAACTAAGCTGGACCACACTGGGGATTTAAAGCTATCAGAGAGGCCATCTCTCTCTCTCTTTCTGGGCCACACGGTCTTTAATTTCTACATCCTCTGTGTCTATCCTCTTCTCTCTCCAGACCAGATTCCTCCATGATGCTCTTAATTTCTGCTTTCTTATGGCTCTTACTGACTGGTTGCAACTCCACAGAATCTTATAGTTGTAGGATCTCACACCGCATGACTGGCTTGATCTCTGTCCACTTAGTTCAATTTCTTGAGAAAGAACATCTGACTGGCTTAGCTGAGCTTGTGGGTTGGTTCTCCCTGAGTGAAAACTGTTAGTCCTGGCCTTGTGAGCTGTGACCAGGGATGGGGCCAGCTCTCACTGGGCTCCAGTAACACGACTTTCTGCAATTACTAGTCCTGGGTGCCTCAACATCCCTTGTTGGTGCCCTGAACCCTGCCCATAGCTCTGAAAATAGTCCCTGCATTAACTCCTCTTTAAACTTCCAGCCATGGGTGCCTTCTGTTTTATGATCGATGGAGACATGAATATGATGCTTCCCGGAAGTTGATTAACTGAACCTGAACTGGTACTCTTCAAGCTTATCATAGCAGAACACCTTCTAAGCCCAGCTACTCACCCATCCCTGGATTGTATCACAATACAATATGAACACGACTGTTAATAGTAAAGGTTTTTCTTGGCCACTAAACTCTCTCCTTGCTCAAGCATGAATTCTTCTCTGTTCTGGTGAAGCAACGAGTTCTTAGAATAATAGGGTTATAAGGGATCACAGAAGTCATCTACAAAAATGTCATTTTATATCCTACAGATGTTGAAACTTGGGAACAGAAATATAAGAGGATTAGATATCTTTTTTAGATGTGTTTCCACGGGCAGGCAATATGTATTCCTACAAAATGTCAATATTCTTGATTCTTCCATATTTTTACATAACGTATTGCCTGGGACAATGGTGCAGCAAATATGCCAAAACCACAAATTTATGTCTTTTTGTATCTCTGATTCTACATGATGTTGGAGTAGTGAGAGGATCAGTCTCAATCATTTGAAATTTTAAAATTTGGGTTAAAAATTTCAGATTTGTACAACTAAATAAAGTATGTCTAAATCTGTATACCTAAAATATATCAAATATTGATTAGGAAAAAGAATAACATTATTTGAAATTAATATTAGCGAAAAGTGGCATTCCTGGGCGGTGAGAAGTCTTTAAGTGCAACATGACTTTGGCAGTCCTCCTGGCCGTGAGGCTGTTGACATCAGAGCAGTGTTTAACTGGGGAATTAAGCGGCTCAGCAGTGCGGGAATTACTTCTCTGATATCATCCACGTTATGCTGCCAGTAAATGTTCTGAAAATACTCTGCTCCGGAAAAGCTATGTCTGAATGAGCGAAGTCAGTTTTCCAAAATAATTCTCATCAACTCCTGCCCCCAAACAACCTAGTCATGTAGACCAGAGAGAAATACATCAAGCAGTCTTTGCAAGGGGCCGTTGCCGAGAATTCAGGTTGAGGGGACCATCTGCTGGTAATGTTCTTCAAATACAGACATAAAATGGATGTCATTAGACTGATGGTCCATTAATTATGAATTCAGAAGGTTCTATTTTTCTTTTCTTCCTTCCTTCCTTTCTTTCTCTCTCTCTCTCTTTCTCTCTTTCTTTCTCCCTCTCTGTCTCTGTCTCTCTTTCTTGCTTTTTTCCTTCCTCCCTCCCTCTCCTCCTTCCTCCCTCCCTTCCTTTTCTCTCTCTCTCCCACTTCCTTCTCTCCTTCCTGCCTCCCTCTCTTTCTTTCATCCATGGAAGATAATCAGAAGCGCAGAACTGCTTACATAAAGTTTTCATTTGAAAGCTAATGTTAGAGCCTAAAGAACGCAGAATGGTTAAAGACTAAAATTTTTACCAAATTTAAAATCTGTGTAATGAAGGAACAATTATCATTCACTCTCATAATATAAGGAAAAGTTCTTACCAGCCTGTAAAAGATCAAAAATTAGTTTTAAAAAATTCCAGCAACCCCACAAACATTCCTTTAAACCACATATTTTTGTTAATTACTTTTGCTTTAAAACATTCCAAAAGTGTTATAGGAAGCATTGATACAGCATTTTTCACAAATCCAGATTCTCAATTCTTTGTTTAAAAAAAGTCATTACATATTTCCTGGAACTGTTTTTAAAAAAAGTCATTCCTATCTATTTTGGCAGGCTCCATGAAAACATTAGCCTTCCTTGTAACAACACTTTAACAAAAGTTAGTCTCAGAGCTCAGCTAAGGATAGTAAAGGATCCAATAGCCTACGAAGCAAATTTATAGCTGAAGGAGTATTACTAAAAAAAGCATGATGAGTTATTTTTAGTTGATGAGAACTATGAGTTCCCATACTTCCCCTCCTATATTCTATAAGCCATTCCGGTACTTTTGCCAACAATCTGGCTAAACAGAGCACTGGGGTGACCCTGGCTGTAAGGCATAAGACTTTCCATGTTTGCTTAATACTGGTGTTAGACTCACCACCAAGAGTGGCAATAAAAATAATCCTCACTCTTGGTAAATACACTGCAAAAGCCACCATTCAGTTATGGCTGTGGGTGGTAGACTTGGTTCTGCCTGTAGATCTGGGATCTGTGGCCAGAAGCCCACTGTGTACTGCCTTTCTCAACATTTTCTGTCTCCCCCTAAGGCCAAGCCATCTGGGTGGGCACCCTGGTCCCAGACCAAGTCCCTCAGGATCTCAGAACCCATTTCTCTCCTTCAGGGCACACTCTGACTCTCTACTCTCCCTCGCAACAAGCTGGAGGGGAGGGAGAAGGGTAGGACTGAGGACTCTCTCTTGATGGGGTAGTTCCAGGGTCTCATGGCCAAGGCAGTTCCAGGAGGGCTGTAAGTAGATCACAACCCCTTATAGGTAAAGGGTTTCTTTCTATCAAATCTTGAGAGATTGAGACACCACAGTGGTGCTAACACACTGGTTTTGGTGACCCTTAATCACCTGGGGCACATGAGAAGTTCAGAGCTGAGTTGCTCATAGTCCATGTGTGTGGACTCACATGGCCCATCTGGGTTGGATGCTGCCTGTGGTCGACAGCACCTGAAGGCAGCCGGGCTGGCAACAGGTGTTCTTTTCCCTATGCCCTTGACCCTGGTACCCAAAGTGGTGACCTCAGCCCCTCTGCAGGCTCCATGCCACATGTCATCTCCTCTGAGGGTTTGCATGACCTTTGCTATCCAACCCCACCAAGACCTTCCAATTGATGCCCTCTCTTGCCTCCAATCAATGTGATGATGATTTGCTTTACCTGACCAGTCTTAAGTCCTTCAGGATGAGATTCTTGCTTGGCCCATGGGCTCCTTGCCTGCCCCTCCACCCCAGCTGGTGGTAGGCTGTGGAAGGCAGGGTGGGGTCAACATTGAAAGAGATTACATTCTAAGAGTGCAGTGATTATAGCCTAAAGGGATCAAGAAAAGACGTGGTTAGAAGGTTGTTGTTCTACCTTTATGCTATAAAATTCCAAACAGTACCTTTACCATGATCAGAAAAGGAACCTTCATTTGCATCATCCTGCACACTCTGGGTAACCCTGCCATTGGTGGGCACATCAGCATAGCACAGAAACAACTTGGAGAGAGTCATGGAAGCCAGTGTTCACAGCAGTGGGCAGACCGGATGCTGCAGCCTTCTGATCTATGATGCAGCAGCATCACAGAAATGGTCCCAGGTAGCCTCAGAGGTAAGAAGTTCTCCATTGTGTCAGCACAAACAGGTGCTGGAGCCATGGCATTGCGAATAATGACCACGTGGCTGCTTTTTCTCAAAACGGAATCTATAACATTAGCCAGAATGGTGACCTGACAATAAAGGACAGGAAGAGTTGGTACCTGGACACCACAAAGAATCTTCACAAGCACTGATAGGGTGATAAATAAGTAATTGGAAGGTCCTGTTGGGGTTGGATAGCAAAGGTCAGGCAAGCCCTCAGAGGAGATGACATGTGGCATGGAGCCTGCAGAGGGGCTGAGGTCACCACTTTGGATACCAGGGTCAACGGCATAGGGAAGTATCTCTTCTCTATCCATTATTCTAAATCTTTATCAATAAATCCATATGCATCACATGGACCTATGAATTTTATAATACATCCTTAAAACAAATTGTGTATATATTTGTTTTAAAACAAGTTGTTTACATTTGTCTGGGACACTGCACATCCTAGGGGCAGTCCTGGTTTTTCATGGCAAATTCATATTTCCAGGCTAACATATCTCAGTCACACAGAGCACACTGCTAACAAGGAGTGAATTAGCACAGCCTCTCTAGAGGGAAATTTAGCAACATGCATCAAAATGCTCTTTATTTTACTGTTATTTATATTAGTGAAAAGTTGGAAACAATCTAAATGTCCAACAATAGAGGATTGATTAAGTAAATTGTAATGGTACATTTAAATGGAACTATTAAAATGAAACTGAAGCCTAAAGATGAGCTATTGTGTTTTTTAATGAAAATTAAGTGAGTTTACCTTCTTTTCATGGGAATCAGCATAAGGCAATATGATTTCCAGTAGGTGGTTGTCTTGAATATTGCCTACTGGTATCTCCAGGCATTCAATACCCTCATTTTGCCCTCTGCCACCATAGATTCCCATGGCATCACCCTGTCTGGCCAAGAAGTTATGCAATTCAGCAAAAATGTAAGAAGCATGTACTTAGGGCTGGGAACAGTGCTGGGTGGGAGCTGTAAAGATGGATTCCACACAGCCCCTGTCCTCATGGAGCTGATAATTTAGGAGGTGAGATGAATAAGCAGGGAATTATAATAGAGTGATAAATGCTACGAGGTAGCACTTGTACTCTTCACAACAAATGAGGGACATATAGCTCAGTCTTAAGGAATAGGAAAGAATTCCCAGAGGAAACAATGTCTAAACCGAGACCTGAAGAATGAGTGGAGCATCCAGGCAAGGTGGAGAAAAAGGAATCCATTCAGGGGCTCAGAATTCAGACAGTCAGTGGGAGTCAGACGGTGAAGTTCTCACAGGTGCCGCACTGCAGCGTCCTTGCTACTGTACTTGTCTACCGAGTATTGCAGAATCATGATTGCTGCCCTATTAACATTCTTGAAGAAAAACTCTATTCTGGTTTTACTTTTTAAAAATTATTTATTAAGTGTTATAATTTTTTATTTTTAAAAATAAAGATTTCAGGTGTGAGGTTTTCATTCAGGGTGATGAAAAAGTCTGGGAAAAGTGGTGGTGGCTGCACAATATTGTGAATGTACTTTACACCACTGAATTGTATACATTAAAATGGTAAATTTTGTGTTATGTATATTTTACCATAGTAAAAAAAGTAGCTTAAATACCAAAAAAGAAAAAAATAATAAGACAAACACTCACATAGCTACTACCACATGGAATGAACAAATATTAATATTGTGTCATATTTTATTTAATCTAAATTTTTAAAATAAAACATTACCAATTAAAAAATGAAACTGAATCCTTAATTTCAAATGGGGCCCCTAGAAAATATAAGCAAATGTTTCCCACGTTCCAAAGTAAGACCATCTATGCAAATAAAGAGGTCATCAGTAGAAAGGATAAAAGTAATTAGCTTTCATACATGGAACATTCTCAAGAATAGACCGTATGTTGGGAAACAAGGCAAGCCTCTATAAATTTAAGAAGATTGAAATCATAACAAGCATCTTCTCTGACCATAATGCTATGAAACTAGAAATCAACTACAAGAAAAAAAACTGGGAAAGTGACAAAGATGTGGAGACTAAACAACATGCTCCTGAACGACCAGGGATTATTGAAAAAAATTAAAGGAGAAATTAAAAAATGTCTGGAGGCAAATGAAAATGAAAATACACCATACCCACTCATGTGGGATGCAGCAACAGTGGTCCTGAGAGGGAAACTCACAGCAATACAGGCCCACCTTAACAAACAAGAAAAATCCCAAATAAGCAACCTTAAACTACACCTGACAGAATTAGAAAAAGAAGAACAAACAAAGCCCAAAGTCAACAGAAGGAGGGAAATAATAAAAATTAGAGCAGAAATAAATGAAATAGAAACCAAAAAAAAAAAAAACAAAAACAGTAGAAAGGATCAATGAAACAAAGAGCTGGTTCTTTCAGAAGACAAACAAAACTGACAAATCCTTAGCCAGACTCACTAAGAAAAAAACAGAGACAGCTCAAATAAATAAAATTAGAAGTGAAAGAGGAGAAATTACAATGGGTACTACAGAAATACAAGGGATTATAAGAAAATACTATGAAAAGCTGTATGCCAACAAATTGGACAATCTAGAAGAAATGGATAAATTCTTAGACTCATACAACCTCCCAAAACTGAATCAAGAAGAAATAGAGAACCTGAATAGACCAATCACAAGTAAAGAGATTGAAACAGTAATCAAAAACCTCCCAAAAAATAAAAGTCCAGGACCAGATGGCTTCTCTGGAGAATTTTACCAAACATTCAGAGAAGATTTAATACCTATCTTTCTCAAACTTTTCCAAAAAATTGAAGAAGAAGGAAGACATTCTAACTCATTTTATGAGGCCAACATTACCCTGATGCCGAAACCAGACAAGGACAGTACAAAGAAGGAAAATTACAGGCTAATATCACTGATGAACATAGATGCAAAAATCCTCAACAAAATATTGGCAAACTGAGTGAAGCAATACATTAAAAAGATCATACACCATGATCAAGTGGGATTTATACCAGGGACGCAGTGATGGTTCAACAACCACACATCAATCAACATGATACACCACATTAACAGAATGAGGAATAAAAACCACATGATCATCTCAATAGATGCAGAGAAAGCATTTGACAAAGTCCAACATCCATTTATGATAAAAACTCTCAACAAAGTGGGTATAGAATGAAAGTACCTCAACATAATAAAGGCCATATATGACAAACCCACAGCCAACATCATACTCAAGGGGGAAAAGCTGAAAGCCATTCCTCTGAGAACAGGAACAAGACAAGGGTGCCCACTCTGATCACTCTTATTCAACGTAGTACTGGAGGTTTTGGCCAGAGCGATTAGGTAAGAAAAAGGAATAAAAGGAATCCAAATAGCCAATGAAGAAGTTAAACTCTCACTGTTTGCAGATGACATGATTTTATATATAGAAAACCCTAAAGAATCCATTGGAAAACTGTTACAAATAACAACCACAGCAAAGTTGCAGGGTATAAAATCAACTGACAAAAATCAGGTGCATTTCTATACTCTTTAAAGAGAACACAAGAATACATCCCATTTACAATTGCAACAAAAAGAATAAAATATCTGGGAATAAATTTAACCAAGGAGGTGAAAGCTCTAGACAATGAAAACTATAAGACATTATTGAAAGAAATCGATGATGACATAAAGAAATGGGAAGATATCCCATGCACATGGGTTGGAAGAATAAACATAGTTAAAATGTCCATACTACCTAAAGCAATCTACAGATTCAGTGCAATCCCAATCAGTCTCCCAATGACATTCTTCACAGAAATAGAACAAAGAATGCTAAAATTCATATGGGGCAACAAAAGACCCTGAATAGCTAAAGCAATCCTGAGAAAAAAGAACAAAGGCATCACAATCCCTGACTTCAAAATATACCACAAAGCTATAATAATTAAAACAGCATGGTACTGGTACAAAAATAGACACACAGATTAATGGAACAGAACTGAAAGCCCAGAAATAAAACCACACATCTACAGACAACTAATCTTTGACATAGGAGCTCAGAACATACAATGGAGAAAGAAAAATCTCTTCAAATGGTGCTGGGAAAACCAGACAGCCACATGCAAAACCTTGAAAGTATACTATTTTCTTTTGCCACGCACAGAAATTAGCTCAAAATGGATCAAAGACTTGATGGTAAGACCTGAAACTATAAAACTCCTGGAAGAAAATGTAGGCAGTACACTCTGACATTGGTCATAGAGGAATCTTTTTGAATTCCATGTCTACTCGGACAAGGGAAACAAAAGGAAAAATAAACAAGTGGGACTTCATCAGACTAAAGAGCTTCTACAAGGCAAATGAAAACAGGATCAAAATGAAAAGACAACCCACCAGCTGGGAGAAAATATTTGCAAATCATATATCCGACAAGGGTTAATATAATATATATAATATATATATAATATATAAATTATAAATTATATTATTATTATAATTATATTATAAATTATAAATTATAATATATAAAGAGCTCACACAATGGAACAACAGAAAAACAAACAACCCAATCAAAAAATGGGCAGAGAATATGAACGGACATTTTTCCAGGGAAGATATACAGACGGCCAATAGGCACATGAAAAGATGTTCAACATCACTAATCATCAGGGAAATGTGAATCAAAACTGCACTAAGATATCACCTTACAACCTTTAGATTGGCCATAACCACCAAGACAAAAAATAGCAAATGTTGGAGAGGTTGTGGAGAAATGGGAACCCTAATTCACTGCTGGTGGGAATGCAAACTGGTGTAGCCTCTATGGAAAACAGTATGGAGATTTCTCAAAAAATTAAAAATAGAAATACCTTATGATCCAGCTATCCCACTACTGAGTATTTATCCAAACATCCTGAAACCAACAATACAAAGAGGCTTATGCACTCCTGTGTTCATTGCTGCATTATTCACTATAGCCAAGAAGTGGAAGCAACCCAAGTGTCCCTTGACTGATAAATTGCATAAAGAAGATGTGGTATACATATATATGTGTGGTATATACACACACACACACACACACACACACAATGGAATACTACTTGGTCATTAAAAAAGACAAAATAGTCCCATTTGCAACAACATGGATGGACCTGGAGGGTATTATGTTAAGCAAAATGAGCCAGACAAAGACAAACACCACATGATTTCACTCATATGTGGAAGATAAACTAACACATGGACAGAAAGAACAGTTTGGTGGTTACCAGGGGAAAGGGGGTTGGGGGGTGAGCACAAGTGGTGAAGGGACACATTTATATGACTGACAAACAATAATGTACAACTAAAATTACACAATGTTATAAACTATTATGACATCAATGAAAGAAAAAGCAGCTTTTACTTGGAAGAAACAGCTCTATTGGTGGACCAGTGTTATATTCTGCAGATGCTAAGAAGATCAAGATCCCAGAGGACTATATTGTGGCAGAAAGTCCTGGGGCACAGGCATGAATGCATATTTCTGTTCATTCCAAGTAAAAGCTAACTACTTTAAATTCTCTTTATTGATGGATATTGAGAGGAGCAATATAAACAGCTCAATAGCCACGTAACAAGTTCTGGAAACTGTGTTGATTGTTCAGTCCATACCACATCCAGCATGGCAACTATTATTGGGGCTACTATTTAGTTAAGTTTATAGAAATCCACCTTTATCTGCCATGATCCATCTGATTTTTGTAAGGGCTAGTCAGGTAGATTGTGGGGGACCACCACCCTCCATCCTTGAAGTCTCTTATGGTGGTGCTAATCTCCGCAATTCCTCCTAGGATTGCTTCTAACTTTTATCTTGGCTGGGTTGGGGGCAGATTCTCCCTATGTCTCTTTGCCCTTCATAGTGACTTCTCCCTATGTCTCTCATTCTACATGTCAGGAAATCATTGTAAGTGTTCTGCAAACTATTATATATCTATTCCAGTTATACATGTGGGGACTGGGAAAATAGCTACAGGGCAGGTTCATGGACCTAGTAGACCCATTGCGGGGTGTACTTGGATCAGAATTCCATTTATCTTCTGCCCTTCATAAACCCCAACTCTAACTGTAGTAACATAATGGTATTTCAGGTCCTGTGGTATCCGTGTCAACCCTGGTTCTCTACCCATCTCCTTAGGCATCATTATCCTGACATATTGCTGTAGGTTCCTTTGAGGAAGGACTGGGGTCATATTTATCATCTATACTTTTAGTGGTGTTGCAGAATCCTTCATCAAGGGGAACTGGCAGCTTTCCCTTCAATCAATGTGCTTTTAGGTCTTTGGAAACTGAATGAGGGATTGTGACTTTCCATTGCTGTGGCTAATTTCAAACTTCATCTTTCCAACACTTGATTTTTTCTTTTTTAAAATTAATTATCCAAGTCAAGTCACACACTAGTTAGCTGTCATATCTCATCCCCTAGGACAGAGCACCATGATCTATTAGTCACCACCACAGTTCTCTGCAGGTCAAGGCACTCTAACTGCCATTCTGGCCTTTCTAACTATTAGGGTAATTTCATCCTCCTCCTCCTGCTGCCTCTCCTCCGCTGTCTTGAATCCTATCTTTCCCACTGATACTTGGCAGCCCATTGGCAGCATCTCCCACTGGTCAGCTGTGGCCTACAACGGACTTGTCCTACCAAGCTTCTCAAAGATGCCGATGCCTCCCTCACCAGGACAGTCCTTGTGCTTTATGAAGGGAGTTTCATCTGAGTTCTCCCAAGGAACATAGCCAGGTGGTAGGTTCTCTGCTCCCACATAGTAGATCCATTCTAACGTCCAACCTCCCTGAGTTTTTCTAGTACTCTGCCAAGGAAATTCAAACATCTTCACCTCCTTGATTGTATGTCATCATCCTGACCATGCTATAAGTAACTATCTCAGCAGTGAATTAGAAGTGGATTCAGGTGCCCTCACCCGGACTCCCAAATCATTGGAATGTATTCCTATATCAATAAATTCTCCTCTACCCATCCTTATATTTGCCTCTTCCTGAATCCAACACTTTAAAATTTACAATTGCCCATTTTCTTCTCCTTCCTATTGGTCCATATTAACCAGGTCTTACAATACTTTTGATTGTATAAATTTTCTTCCTGGAGTGTGGACTATTTTTCCCCATTCAAGCTGTGCTGACAGTGGACCTTGACTATCAATCAAGAGGTAACGAGTGGTGATAGGGGTAAATCTTGAGAAGTACAAGCATCATTTTGGGACACTTCTTCAGGTGAGGCCTTCAGTGAGTCTAGCAAGAATGAGAGGTGTGTTTTTGACACCTGGAGGGTCCAAAAGAATCTGGAGTTGCAAGATTCTCAGGCTAGTCCACCCAAATATTTCTCATGTCTCTGATTTTGATGATGAGATCTTTTATGGCTGTTCATTTATTCCCCTGTGCATCTCTGTTTTCCTTATAATGAGGTTTTGTGCCTGATTTTCATTCAGCACACTCTGTGACTAAGGTGTCTCCCTGAACACTTACTTCCATACAGGCCCCCTTACTTCCACAACCTGCCTCAAGTTGATAGATGGTGACCAAAACCTGTCTTTTACTTTGTTCAGGGTTTCCAAAGCATTTGACAAAGGCTAGCCACATCCAAAAGCTTTATAATTACTCTTGTCCCAATACCACATAGCTACCACATAGCCCAGCATTTCACCTTCCACCTTTACCTCATCCCAAGCAACCACAGGTGAGATCCTTAGCAGTTGTGATGTTACTGCATGCCACTTACCTCCAGCAAGGGGGTCATTGTTGCTGTGTGCCTCAGCTCCAAAATCCCATCCACAGGGTCTGCTATTTGTGGCCACTTCTGAGGCTAAGTATCTTACCTTGAATTCCCTGAAAGCAGAGTCTGAGACAAAGGCTCATGTGTAGGTACTTTATCTGGGAAAGTGCTTCTAGAGAGCAATGGCATAGGATGGGGAAGTGGAGCAGGTAAGGAGGAAAAGCTAATAGGAGGTTGTCTGTTAGTGATGTTGGCTATCACTAGTGACAAATAGTGCTCCTTCTCACTAGGACCTTATAAGAAACCTTAAGAAATGTATCAGAATTGTGTGCCTGGGGGATGAAAGAAGAAATCATCATTGGTCAAGGGTGGCCCCACTGGTGCCAACTTCCCTCTGCTTCTGAGCCCTGAATGTTTGGATGAAGAGTGGGTTCTTTAGGGTATGCCATGCTACAGCATCAGAGAAACCCAGGGCAGGAAGTGAAAGGTGCTCAGAGATAGAATTCATACCACTACGATGCTGGGTGCAACTGATTAAGATTTGGGGATTTGACTGTGTCTTGCATAGCAAGAATATACTTCATACAAATTTTTTAAATAAAAGAAATTAATTAAAACTGTCTAGAGTCCTGTTCCACCTGGGAGAAAAAGTGTTTTTGCAACATCAATTCTTTTGTGTTTTTATATTAACTTAGTTGTAATTCACTTTAGAAGCAGCCCAATTCACACACAAGCATAAAATAGTAGGAAATGAGGAGCAGTTGTACATAAAAAGAAAGCAAAAGATAACAATGTAGTGCATTTAAATATCCTAAGTTTGTTAAGAATAATTATAATGATTAATGTTAGGAGGGATGTAGGTAAACTCATGTGTTTTTAGATTTCTACCTTTAGTATGCATTGATTCTTTTATTTAGCAATGCATTTCAAAAGCTATAAAAATATCTTTAGTCGGTGCTCTCTAAGTGCCTTGCTAATATCCCCTCAATATTCGCCTCTACCCTCAGAGGCTATTTTCTGTCTAAAGACATGCTGGCCACGGGAACTGTCTTAGTCCATTTCAGCTGCTATAACAAAAATACCACAGACTGGGTGACTTAAACACCGTTTATTTCTTGTAGTTCTGGAGGCTGGGAAGTCCAAGATCAAGATGCCAGCAGATTTAGTGTCTGGTAAGAGCCAGCTTCTTGACTCATAGATGGACATCTTGTGTTTTCTCACTGTGTCCTCACATGGCAGAAAAGGAGCAAAAGAGCTCTCTGGGGTCCCTTTTATAAGGCACTAACCCCATTTATGAGAGCTCCACCATCATGATCTAATCACTCCACAAAGGCCGCACCTCCTAATATCATCACCTTGGGGGTCAGGATTTCAACATATGAATCTTGGGGGTGGGGGTGGGCACAAACATGACTATGTTCTGTAGCAGGAACATAGTCAGCTTACACACAGGACAAGCTGGAAACGCCAGAGAGCTAATAATCTCTAGAAGCATTCTTCAAACCATGACAATAAGGAGTTGGTGATAATACCCTAGCAAAGGCCCTTCAGTTTGGATAACTCAGCAGTATGTTTCATACGTCTCTGAGTTTCCCAGTGGGACTGAGGTCCAGTTGCCTACAGTGGTAACTGGCTGTTAACAAACCCTTTATTGGCTTCCTTTCTTTCCCTATCTCCCTTCCACATTCTCTTACCAGTGGGTCCTGGCATCACCTCCCACATACTTACGCTTAAATCTCCATCTCAGGGCTTGCTTCTGGGAAAGTCTAAGTGGAGAAAACAGTGATACCTTTTTGCCCAATAATTCCACTTCTGGGTATTTATCCAAAGGAAATAATCCTTAAAAAGGAGGGAGGAGTTATATCCAAAGAAGATATTGCAGCATTTTTATATGATAGGATATTTGAAACAATTTTAAATGTCTAACAAAGATTCATTCAGTCATTCTTTCAACCACAATTTATTTTGCATCTACTATATTCCAAGCACTATGCTGGTACTCGGGATAATCAAATGGAATGTCATACAATTGGATAGAACAGGAGACAGAGAGAAAGATTATGAAACCTGAACTAAGGCAGCAGCAGGGGGAGAAAGACAGTAGAGCAGAGATGTGAGACATTTCTTAGAAGGCAAGAATCAACAGAACCAAGTGATTCATTAGATACAGAATATAAACAATAGGGAGATGTCAAAGATAACTTCCAGGTTTGTGGCTTGGGTGAATGCATGATGCCATTAATTGGAATAGAGAATGCAGGAACAGAAGCAGGTTTTAGAGATGAGGTTTTGAATTCAGATATGGATGAGTTGAGTTTGAGAAGCTTTAATAGATTGCTTCAACACTATTTAACATCTATGGACCCTCATGCTACTTGACTATTAAGAGAGGCTCTGGACCCCTATTTGCATGAAGCTTCCTTCAAAAGGAAACAAAAACCCAACTATAGAAGCTTTGAAAAATACTTTAGATCTTTCTTATCAGTTTTCTTTTTTTATTATTATTTTTTAAATTGATGTCTTAATAGTTTATAACATTGTGGGGTTTTAGTTGCACATTACTATTGGTCCGTCACCATGTGGATGCATCCCTTCACCCCTTGTGCCCACCCCCACCCCCCTTCCCCTTGGTAACCACCAATCAGTTCTCTCTGTCCTTGCATTCATTTACATTCCACATATGAGTGAATTCATGCAGTGTCTGTCCTTCTCTCTCTGGCTTATTTCACTTAACATAATACCCTCTAGGTCCATCCATGTTGTTGCAAATGGGACACTCTGTCTTTTATTATAGCTGAGTATTCCATTGTATATATATATACCACATCTTCTTTAACCAATCACCAGGCGAGGGACACTTGGGTTGCTTCCACTTCTTGGCTATAGTGAATAATGCTGCAATGGACATAGGGGTGCATAAGCCTCTTGGGATGGTTGATTTCATGCCCATTGGGTAGATGCCCAAGAGTGGGATTGCTGGATCATAAGGTATTTCTATTTTTACTTTTTTGAGGACTCTCCATACTGTTTTCCATAGAGGCTGCCCCAGTTTGCATTCCCACCAGGAGTGAATGAGTGTTCCCATTTCTCCACAATCTCTCCAGCATTTGTTGTTTTTTGTCTTGGTGATTATAGCCATTCTAACGGGTGTCAGGTGATATCTTAGTGTAGTTTTGATTTGCATTTCCCTGATGATTAGTGATGTTGAACATCTTTTCATGTGTCTATTGGCCATCTGTATCTCTTCCTTGGAAAAATGTCTGTTCATATCCTCTGCCCATTTTTTGATCAGGTTGTTTGTTTTTTTGTTGCTCAGTTGTATGAGTTCTTTATATATTACAGAGATTAATCCCTCATCAGATAAACGATTTGAGAATATTTTCTCCCAGCTGGTGGGTTGTCTATTCATTTTGATCCTGGATTCATCTGCCCTGTAGAAGCCCTGCAGTCTGATGAAGTCCCACTTGTTTATTTTTTCTTTTCTTTCCCTTGTCCGAGTAGACATGGAATCTGAAGGGATCCCTTTATGACCAATGTCAGCTAGTGCACTGCCTATATTTTCTTCCAGGAGTTTTATAGTTTCAGGTCTCACTTTCAGGTCCTTAATCCACTTTGAATTGACTTTTGTATATGGTGATAGGAGATGGTCTACTTTCATTCTTTTGCATGTTGCTGTCCCATTTTCCCAGCACCATTTATTGAAGAGACTTCCCTCTCTCCATTGTATGTTATTCGCTCCTTTGTTGAAGATTAGCTGTCCATAGGTGTGTGGTTTTATTTCTGGACTTTCAATTCTGTTCCATCAATCTGTGTTTCTATTTTTGTACCAGTACCATGCTGTTTTGATTACTATAGCTCTACAGTATATTTTGAAATCAGGGATTGTGATGCCTCCAGCTTTGTTCTTTTTTTTCAGGATTACTTTAGCTATTCGGGGGTCTTTTGTTGCCCCATCTGAATTTCAGTATTTTTTGTTCTATTTCCGTGAAGAATGCCATTGGGATTCTGATTGGGATTGCATTGAATCTGTAGATTGCTTTAGGTAGAATGGACATTTTAACTATATTTATTCTTCCAATCCATGTGCATGGAATATTTTTCCATTTCTTTATGTCTTCCTGGATTTCTTTCAATGGTGTCTTATAGTTTTCATTGTATAGGTCTTTCACCTCCTTGGTTCAATTTATTCCCAGATATTTTATTCTTTTTGTTGCAATCGTAAATGGGATGTATTCTTGCGTTCTCTTTCTGTTAGTTCAGCATTAATGTATAGAAATGCAACTGATTTTTGTAAGTAGATTTTATACCCTGCCACTTTACTGTAGTTGTTGATTATTTCTAGTAGTTTTCCAATGGAATTTTTTGGGTTTTCTATGTATAAGATCATGTCATCTGCAAATAGAGTTTCACTTCTTCGTTGGCTATTTGGAGTCCTTTTATTCCTTTTTCTTGCCTAATTGCTCTGGCCAGAACTTCCAGTACTATGTTGAAGAAGAGTGGTGAGAAGTGGGCACCCTTGCCTTGTTCCTGTTCTCAAAGGAATGGCTTTCAGTTTTTCCCTGTTGAGTAGGATGTTGGCTGTGGGTTTGTCACATATGGCCTTTATTATGTTGAGGTGCTTTCCTTCTATACCCATTTTGTTGAGAGTTTTTATCATAAATGGATGTTGGATCTTGCTGAATGCCTTCTCTGCATCGATTGAGATGATCATGTGGTTTTTATTCTTCATTTTGTTATTGTGGTGTATTACTTTGATTGATTTGCGGCTGTTGAACCTCATCAGTTTTCTTAAAGCCTTGTTTCAGGAGTTTTCATGGAACACACTCCAGAAATATTCCCAGAAATCCTCTGTAAACGTTGTTCCTTCTTCTCAAGTTTTCATAGTCATAAAAATACCTCTTATTCTTGTTTATCCAGTAATTCTCTTACCACCATGCTTCTCTTTCCATTCATTTTCTCCTCTGCTATGTGCCTGCTCCTATGTGCCATTGACTTGTCTCACAACTGAAAGATACCACCTCAACTTCCAATCTACTGCAAGCCATGCAAAGCCACTCCAGGGAGGCTGGAGGATCTAGGATCCTGATGCAGTTGGTGTATCATGTCTCCCTCTATGGAAGGAAGTAGATGGTGCCACTTGGGGAATGCAGTTTATCTCTGCCTTGACTGTTTTTCTTGACTGAAATTCAGTGGTAATGAGGGAAGGTGGGAAGAGAGAAATACGCAAGACAAAGCAATCCAAAAGGCACAGAGTATGACTGCCCCACTTCAATTCTATCCATAATCCCTTTATTGTTCTCCTTAGAAATTTGAGCCCCATTTTGTCTGTGACTGATGGTTGATCTCTTCTCCTTTGTGGGGTATGATTAGGCAGGTGAGATTTAATTAAGTCAATCTGTAACTAGATATTAGAGCACTGTGTCAATCAGCCTGATTTTGGCTGCACATAACAGAAAACCTATATCAAACGGGCTTAAACAACAAGGACATGTATTAGTTCACATAACTGGGGGTCCAGAAGAAAGGCAGACTCAAGCCTATTTAATTCAATGACTGTAAAGCTGTTTCTCTGGAAATCCCTCAGCTGTGGCCTTCTCTGAGTGTTGCCTTTGTCCTTAGATAAAATGGTAAATTATAGAAGCCAACCCTAGAAAAGTTTGGAAGAAAGGAGACCTGTGTCCTGCTTTCCAGAGCTCAGAGATACATAACCACCCCCTCAAAGACTCTGGTTAGACTGTCTTGAGGCACCTATGGATCCCTGAATCAATTTGTTGTGACTTATCCATGTCATGTGCCCACCTCATTGGCAGAATATGAGGGATACTTAACTGATGGTCCTATAGAATCCTGGGGTAATGAGGAGAGGCAGTTCCCACAAGGAAGGGAGGCAGGGCAGATGAAATATATCAGATGCCCACTATGCACCTGACAAATCTTGCTACTCATTTAAGGCATCTCTTGTGGCTTACATTGTTCTTTAAACCTTAAAATTTATAGTCATAAAAATCACTGCTGATTTTCTCAAGTTGATAAAGAACATACACAAAAAACCTACAGCTAACATCACACTTGATGGTGAAAAACTTGAAGCTTTCCCACTATGATAAGGTACAAGGCAAGGATGTCTTCTCTCACCACTCCTTTTCAACATCGTACTAGAAGTTCTAGCTAATACAAAAATACATGAAAAGGAAATAAAAAGTATACACATCGGAAAGGAAGAAGTTAAACTGTTCACAGATGACATGATCATCTGTGTAGAAAATCTGAAAGAAGCGACAAAAAATTTCCAGGAACAAATAAGCGATTATAGCAAGGTTGCAGAATAAGGGATTAATATTCAAAAGTCAATTGCTTTCCTATATATCAGCAATGAACAAATGGAATTTGAAATGAAAACCACAATACCATTTACATTAGCACCCCCCAAAATGAAATACTTAACTATAAATCTAACAAAATATGTGCAAGATCTATATGAAGAAAAGTACAAAACTCTGATAAAAAAAATCAAAGAAGGACGAAATAGATGGAGAGATATTCTATGTTTACGGTTGTCAGGATTCCTGTTCTTCCCAACTTGATCTATAAATTCAATACAATCTCACCCAAATCCCAGCAAGTTAGTGGATATCAACAAACTGATTCTAAAGTTTATATGGAGAGACAAAAGATGCCAAAACAGGGCCAGCGCAGTGGCATAGGGGTTAAGTTCTCGTGCTCCAATTCAGCGGCCCAGGGTTCACGGGTTCAGATCCCGGGCGCAGACATATGCACCTCTTGTCAAGCCATGATTTGGCAGGCATCCCACATATAAAGTGGAGGAAGATGGGCACAGTTGCTAGCCCAGGGCCAATCTTCCTCATCAAAAAGAGATTGGCAACAGATGTTAGCTCAGGGCTAATCTTCCTCACACACACACAAAAAAGAGACGCCAACACAATATTGAAGAACAAAGATGGAGGACTGACACTACCCAACTTCAAGACTTACTGTAAAGCTACAATAACCAAGACAGTGTAGTAGTGACAAAACAACAGACAAATATATCAATAAAACAGAATAGAGAGCCCAGAAATAGATCCACATAAATATAATCAACTGATCTTTGACAAAAGAGCAAACACATTACAATGGAGTAAAGATAGTCTTCTCAACAAATGGTGCTGGAACAACTGCACATCTTCGTGCAAAAGAATGAATCTAGAACAGACCTTATACCCTTCACAAAAATTAGCTCAGAATGGATCACAGGCCTAAATGTCAAATGCAATATTATAAAGCTTCTAGAAGATAACACAGGAGAAAACCTAGGTGACCTTGGGTATGGTGATGACTTTTTAGATGCAACAGCAAAGGCATGATCTATGAAAGAAATAATTTATAAGCTGGACTTCATTAAAATTTAAAAGTTCTGCTCTGTAAAAGACAATGTCAAGAGAATGAGAAGATAAGCCACAGAATGGGAGAAAATATTTCAAAAGACACATCTAATAAAGGACAATTATCCAAAATATACAATGAATATTTGAAACTCAGCAATAAGAAAACAACCTGATTAAAAAATGGGCTAAAGACCTTAACAGACACCTCACCAAAGAAGTTATATAGATGGCAAATAAACATATGAAAAGACGCTCCACATCATATGTCATCAGGAAAATGAAAATTAAAACAACAATGAGACTCCACCACACACCTATTAGAACGGCCCAAATCCAGAACACTGACAACACCAAATGCTGGCGAGGATGTGGAGCAATGGGAACTCTCATTCACTGCTGGTGGGAATGCAAAATGGTACAGCCACTTCAGAAGACAGTTTGGCAGTTTCTTATAAAACAAAACATACTCACCATATGATCCAGCAATCGCATTCCTTGGTATTAACCCAAAGGAGTTGAAAACTTAGTTTTCACAAAAACCTGCACATGGATATTTATAGCAGGTTTATTCATAATTGCCAAAACTTGGAAGCAACTAAGATGTCCTTCAGTAGGTGACTAGATATACAAATTGTGGTACATCCAGACAATGGAATATCATTCAGCATTAAAAAGAAATGATCTATCAAGCCATGAAAAGACAGTGAGGAACCTTAAATGCATATTACTAAATGAAAGGAGCCAATCTGAAAAGGCAACATACTGTGTAATTCCAACTATATGACATTCTGGAAAAAGCAGAACTATGGAAACAGTTAAAAAATCAGTGGTTGCCAGGGGTTGGGGGATGAGGGGAAGGGATGAACAGGTGGATCACAGAGGACTTTTGGGGCAGTAAAAATGCTCTGTATGATGCTATAATGATGGATACATGTCAATATACATTTGTCCAAACCCGTGGAATGTACCCCACCAAGAGTGAACCAAAATGTGAACTCTGGACTTTGGATGATTATGATGTGTTAAATGTACGTTAATCAGTTGTAACAAATATACGACTCTGGTGGGGGATGTTGATAATGGAGAAGGCTATGCATGTGTAGGGGCAAGGGATATATGGGAAATCTCTGTATTGTTTCCCTTAATTTTGCTGTGAATCTAAAACTGCTCTAAAAAATTAAAGTCTTAATAAAAAAAATCACTACTGACTCAACACTGGATATGTTTTCTTTGCTTTTACAAAACTCAAATAAGTTTTATAACAGTTTTGCCCAGGTGGTGATATAAAATACTCTTTGGTTGTTGTTAAAATTTATGTACAAAATCTTTAAAGCAAATGACCAACTTTAGAGATGGCAAAATATATTTGGTTTCACAGACAAAATTAGACTTATCTTCCATTATATTGTACAAAGGAAAATTTTATTTATTTACTTATACATATGAGAAACTTTTTTGCTCTGACATTATTCTTTTACTAAAGAGTTTGAGTGAAAACCACTGCAAATTTTGGAATGAATTCGTTTTCTAAAAATAGCTTTGTATCTGCATATAACCAACAGAAGAACTTTAGCAGTTTCAACCCAAAAACTTTTGTCTACCCAATGTATACCAGTGTCACATGCCATGTACATATGTGTTTGTACCTTGCTGTCATTCTACAAAATGTATTCACTTACATATACTCTCAGCTGTGTATTTAAATCCTTTAAATCCATGGCCTCCTTCATGCTGAACATAGTGAGGTTAGTGGAAAGTGCATTCTGTGGCTATACCTCTGTTTAGTATACCAAGAGTCACAAATTTGGTTTCTACCGTAGTAGTTGAAAATTTAGCTCTCTTAAAACACAACCTCCCTAGTCTCCCAATTTTTGGTTAAATCGTCATTGTTAATATTATTAAAATGATACTTAAATATTGTCCATTGCTGAACCCTGTGGTATATAATGATTATTTCTTTTCTTTGACATTAATTTTTTTCTGTAGTTAATAATTGCATCATTTTTTATTTCTATATATAATGTACATACATACATTTTAGCATATCTGAAAATATATTTATTCTAACTCTATAATTAATTGATAGCTTGAAAATCTCTGCTTCCCTCTATATGTGTGAATCATTCTTCTCTCTTTCTAGCTACCTGCTTTCTTTCTCTGGTCTTAATGGTGTAATATGGACATATTTTCATTCCAATCACTTGCTGAGACAGACTGATAGGCTCAATTCTAAATCTCTGGGAGAGAGGTTCTGATTGGATAAATTTGAGTTTGGCATCCATCTCTGGTCCAATCAGCTGCATGTATATTACTTTCTTAATCAGAACAAAGAAATTGTCACTATGTATAAAATCTTTAAATGCATCTCTGCTGGATAGTCTCCATTTGCATCTGCAGATCCATACGCCATCCTTCTCTCCCTCTTGTGTGCCCCAGAGGTTGACCTCTATAGGCATCAATGGTTCCCTTGCATCTGGATTCCTGTTTCTTAGCCAATGAGAGACACCAAGGATATCAGGACCAGGAAAGAGAAGGCAGGGTATGTGTAGCAGACAGAACGATGGTCCCCAAAGATGTCCACATCCTAATCCCCAACACTTGGCAAGAAGGACTTTGCAGATGTGGTTAAAGACCTTGAGTTGGGAAGATTATGTGGGTGGGCCCAATGTCATCACAGGTCTTTGAAAGATGGAAGAGGGAAGCAAAAGGTCAGAATAAAAAAGTTGATGTGACAATGGATTCAAAGATCAGAGTGATTCTGTTGCTGGAAGGGTACACAGTCAAGGAATGTGGTCAGCCTTCAGAAGCTGGAAGAGGCAAGGATTAGACTTCCCCCACGAGCCTCCGGAAGGAACACAGTCCTGCCAACAGCTTATTTTAGACCTGTAAAATACATTTTACGACTTCTGACCTCCAGAACTGTAAGATAATAAATTTGTGTCCCTGTAATCCACAAAGTTTGCGATAATGTGTTACAGCAGAGGTAGGAAACTAATACAGTATGTATTCCTGCTGAAGTCATTGGATTGCAGTGACTGTGTTCCTCTGAAGAATTCCACAGCACCCATCTGGCAGCCCTCTCCTGCCCACTATCTTGCTTTCGGTAACTGCTTCCTCCCCTTGCACTTTCAGACCTAAAAGTGGTGGGATTTTTCCACTGTTGCTAACCTAGGGTGTTTCACCCTGCTTTATTGATTTCTTTTAGTCTTGTCCACAACTTTGTAAATTGTTCTGTCCTTAAATGCTCTTTAGTTGCCCTTTTTGAGTGTGTATCAGCTATTTTCTACTGGGACATTGATGGATACAGGTTTAAAATGATCAAAAGAAATTAAAAGTCCTAGATTTCAAGAATTAAGGAGACTCAAGAACAATCTGACATGTACAAAGGAATATGGTTGTAATAAAATATTCAAAAACTATTATCATTTTAGAATCCTGGTCATAGTTACATAGTTTTTGCCTTCCTTTACGCATTATTTGTTCTTCCTTCCAAGACTGCTCAAGGCAAAATTGTGATATTTATCTTAATGAAGTGGCAAGTTAAATATTTATCCCTCTCAGGCAACTTTTCTTCCAACAGATTTTTATGCCACCTTTTGTCCTCTAGAATGGTTCCATGTGGCTTGATTTGCTAGAACCTCACTTCCTCTGAGTCAAAATGTTACTTATTCTACAGGATGTAAGAGCTGCAGTTGCTCTGCCTACCTGTACCTGCCATTCTGGTGGGGATGAGGAGTTATCTCCTTGTAGATTTAATTTGTATTTTCTAGTGATTAATGGGGTGCAGTACCTCTTCATGTGTTTATTGGCCATTTGAATATCCTTTTCATAAGATGCCTGTTCAGATCTCTCATCCATTTTCCTACTGAGTTGTCTTTTACATACTGCTTTGCAACCATTCTTCGTGCATTTTGGACCTGAGTTTTCTGTTAGAACTATCCATTGCAACATCTCCTACTCTGTGGCTTACTATTTCCCTTTCTTAATGCTGTCTCTTGCTGAACAGAAGTTCTTAATTTTAAAGTAGCTCAATTTATAATTTTTCTTTGTTATGTTTAGTGTCTTTTGTGTCCCATTAAGGTTGTAAAAATATTCTTATGTGTCTCTTTTTCCCTCAAAGCTGTATTATTTTACTTTTTGTGTTTAGAGCTCCAATCCATCAGAATTGTTTATTGTGAATGGTCTGAGGTAGGGGTCAAGATTCATTTTTTCCATACGGATATTCAATTGGCTCAGCCTCATTTATTCTATGTTTTTATGTTTTTGACATGGTTATTTATTAGGGTAGGGAGTGCACAAGGTAGGGTAGGTGAATTCTACAGATATGTGTATGATTCCTTCATTTATTCAGTAATAAAAAATTACATTTCTAAATTTAACTTCCTGCATGAAGGAAAGTTCACACTCTCTTCTTGATATTTTGATATAATATTTAGAGTCTTATATCTCAGAGTATCAGTCTGGGTCTAACCAGAAGAAAGAAATTCTACAATAATTTGAACAGAGAAAATTTTATATAAAGAATTATTGGGGTTGGAGTAACAAGGGATTTACTAGTAAAAAGCACAAGGAACTCTAAAGAATATAAGAATAGTAGATATAAGAAGTAGCCATCACCCCTCTAGCTGAGATAGCGTCCAAGGAAGAGCACTCCCTTCCTCTCTTCTGCCCTTACCTCCGTCCATCACGGGGCTAAGAGGCAGACCTCCTTGGAGAAGGTGTTACAGCATGATCTGCTGTCCAAAGGGCACGATCTGCTCACCGCAAGACAAAAGCCAATTGTCAAGAGGCGAGATGGTAGTAGAAAAAAAGGCATTTTATCACAGCTTGCTAGCAAGGGGGAAGATGGCCAACTAATGTCCAAAAGAACCATCTTAAGGGGGCATAGAATCTTGAAGCAGTTATATAGGCCGGTGGGTTACAGGGGTGGCAGTTAGGAATGTTGACCTTCTGGTGTTACAGACTGGGAGTAGCCACACCAGATAGACTCTCTGTCCAGGGGTCATCACATTCCAAAGGAACTCAAAAGAACAAAGTTATCATCTTATTGCAGCTGGGAGATACATGCACAAGCAGGGGTCGTAAAATCTACAGACCAGTTAGATCTCCTGGAGGGTGTATATCCAGCTGGGCTAGTTAGTCAGAGGTCATTCAAAGTTACAATATGGTTTCTCTTCTACAACATGGCTTCCATTATGTCAATCTTGTGTTGAGCTGGTATCAAAGGCATGCCCCCGGCTCACTGAATGGCACAGAATTCCCTGTGGTGCTGCACCTGTGGAACTTACTGGAAATCTTGTTCAACTGGCTGCCATAACAAATCACCACAAACTCGGTAGCTTAAGACAACAGCAATTTATCCTCTCCCAGTTCTGGAGGCCAGAAGTCATGATACTGGCACCCTCCAGGAGATCTAACTACTCTATAGATTTCACGACCCCTGCTTGTGCATGTACCTCCCAGCTGTGATAGGATAACTTTTGTTCTTTTGAGTTCCTTAGGAATGTGATGACCCCCGAACAGCCATCATCAAGGACAACTGAAAGACCTGGTGTGGCGACTCCCAGTCTGTAGCACCCGAGGGTCAACATTCCTAACCCCCTCCCCTGTAACCCACCAGCCTATATGACTGCTGTAAGATTTTGTGCCCCCTTAAGATGGTTCTTTTGGACATGAGTCAGCCATCTTCCCTCTTGCTAGCAAGCTGTAATGAATGCCCTTTTCTATTGACCATCTTGCCTCTTGATGATTGGCTTTTGTCTTGTGGCGAGCAGATCATGCCCTTTGTGCGGTAACAGTCAGAGATCAAGGTGTCTGCAGGGCTGTGCTCCCTCTGAAGGCTCTACAGAGAACCCTTCCTTGCCTCTGACAGCTTCTGGTGGCTCCAGGTGTTCCAGTGGCTGCATCATTTTCATCTCTGCCTCCATCTTTACATGGCCTTCTCCTGTCTCAAATCTCTGCCCTTCTAAGGACATTTGTCATTGGATTTAGGGCCTTCCCAGATAATCTAGGATGATCTCATCTCAAGATCCTTACTTTAATTACATCTGCAAAGTTCCTTTTTCCACACCGGTTCTGGGCAGACATGTTTTTGGAATGCTATCATTTAACCAACTACACTGCCTTTTGAAGATTGTTGGAAGTCAGCTCTCTAGGGTGCACAGGAAAGCTATTCATGAGGAGATGTCTCACCAAAAGTACTCTGCTACAAAACCACCCAAGGAGCAGGGTGCTGGGGGAGGCCACTGGGTGCTGCAGGAGCTTGGTGCTGGAGAAGCCTCTGGAGCTGCAGGAGTCTGCTGAACAAGCACACTGGAACCAGGAAACAAACCCTTCCCTCCCTCAGTGTCTCTTCACTGCCCTCTACTGACAAAGCTTAACATTGTGTCAACTAGCAGAGGGAAAATGTTTAACGGGCCCAGATCCACTTTCACAGAGAAAGCAAAAAAGGAGACTGTGGAGGTTAAAGACAATAAATTGATTACCAGCATACTCAGATACCATGACAGTTCATTTGAAAGAGGACCACATATGCTGTGTAGTTGGGTTATGTAGTTGTTTTTGAAATTTTTTAAAACCATAATTTATTTCGGCTTTTACGAAAGCCATTTTTGGAGTCTGTGAATGAAGTTGAACAAATATTAGCATTTTTGTTAGATACAGTAACTGTATTTGGTACAAACCCAGGCAGCAGATATAGTTTATAGCTCCAAAATATGGAATGAGTGAATTCCATGAACTTCACATCTATACTCTGTTGTTGCTGGCAATTTGAGAGAATCTAGGTGTATCGTGTGGCTTTGGAAGCTGTACGCAGTCTTGCTATATTCACTAGATGACATTAGTGTATTAAATTTCATGTGAGATACTGTGTGTGGTTTCCATTTATGAATGAAACAACATCAGTTACTTTTATTTATTTAAATGTTTATTGAGGTTAGCATACATATAATAAACTGCAAAAATCTTAAATGTGTATCTCAATGAATTTTTGTACACACACACACAAACATACAAACATATGTATACTATATACAACCAAATTAAGATATAGAATATTTCCAGAACCCCGGAAGGTTCCCTCATGCTCCTTCCCAGTCAACATTCCCATCCCACCCTGGCTGCCCCATAGGTAAGCACCACTCTGTTGCTTGTTCTCGAACTTCATATAATCTTCATTTAAACATCTGCTGCCTATTTTTGAACTTCATATAAATGGGAACTTACAGTATCTACTCTTTTGGAACCAGCACCATTTGAAGACACCATCATTTCCCCATTGTACCAGTGTTAGCCTCTGTGAAACGCACGCAAGCACACACACACACACACACACACACACACACAGATGACTGTATATGTATGAGCCTGTTTTTGGACTTTCTATTTAGTTCCACTGGTCAGCAGGTCCACCCTTGCATTAATACCACACTGTCTTTATAGTAGATCCTGATATCTGGAGGGATAAAGTTCTTCTTGGCTATTCTTGGAACCTTGGGTTTGTTTCTGGATTCTATTCTGTTTCATTCTATTTGTCTATCTTTGCACTGTTTTAATTATTATAGCTTTAGAATATGTTATAATATCTGGTAGAGTAAAACATCCAGATTTCTCTTCCTCAAGATTATTTTGGCTATTCTAGGCCCCTTGTATGTTTATATAAATGTTAGATTCAGCTTGCCAATTTCCACTGTAAAAGTGTCCAGACTAGGCCCAAGATGAAGTCCTTCATGCTAAGCCCCATATCAGCAAACCAAAACCTACCTGAGTTTCTATACTTGGCTCTCCCGGAAAAGAGAAGGCCTAGGTCAACTAATCAGCACTTGCCTGCTCAGCACAAGTTATCTGACCCTGCTCCAAGACCTCTCTTTCCTCCAGATAAGGAAAGTAACCCTGCTTTAACCAATCAGCAAATCCCCAGTATAACTTCCTTGTTCCTGCTCATTTTGGTTTATAAAAATCTCTCGCCTTGTACAGCTCTTCAGAGCTCCTTTCTGTGCTAGACTGGATGCTACTCAGTTCATGAATCACTGAGTAAAAGCCTACTAGATCAGTAAATTATCTGTGGAAAATTTTCTTTTAACACCACCAAATAAAATTTGGCTGAGATTGCACTGAATCCATCATTACTTTGGGAAATATTGGTAACTTTACAAGACTAAAGTTTTCAAGCCAGGAACATCATGTAACCTTCCATTTATTTAGTTCTTCTTTTGTTTCTTTCAGTAATAGTTTGTGATTTTCAGCCTAGAGGTCTAGGTAATCTTTTGTTAAATTTGTTCCTGAATAATTTATATTAAAAAATTTTTAATTTTCTATTTGTTGCTGTTATATAGACCTACAATTGATTTTTTAAAGTATTGACTTTGTATTCAGTGATGTTGTTAAATTCACTTATTAATCTAATAGTTGCCTGTAGATTACTTTGGATTTTCTGTTTGTATAAACTATTGGCTGTAATAATATCAACTTTGTTTCATTCTTTTGCATTCATTATACCATTTCTTAATTTTTCTCACTTGTTGCTATGGCTATATAATGTTGAACATAAGTGATGATGGTGGGCATCATTATTCTGTGTTCGATCTCAGGGGAGTACAACCACTCAGAAAACTGCTCAGCAATGTATGGTAAAGCTGAACACACATATGCACTATGATCCAGAACCTGACTGCTAGATATGTGCCCAAGAAAAATGAGTGTCTATGTCCACCAAAAGACAAGTACAAGAATGTTCATAACAGTACTCTTCATGATAACCCCAAACTGGAAACAACCAAATTTAGAACAAATAAATAAATTGTGGTATAATCAAAAAATGAATACTATTTAGCAATGAGATTAAATGAACTATTTCTACATGCAATAATATGGATGAATCTCACAAACATGTTGAGACTGTCAACTGATGAAAAATCACTACAATTTAAACAGCAGATATTTGTTTGGGCAATTAGAATTGCAATTTGGGAGACACACATTTAGGTGGAAACCCAAAACGTGTTCCAAACACAGATGAAGGGCTTAGGGTTTTTAACGAGAAAAAGGGAGGATGAGGTGAGTTGTATATAAAGAAGAGTTCACTGGTGCTAGATGAGGCAAGGCTAGGTTTGTACTTCATAGATTGGCTTGAGATTTGATCATCAGGCAAAAAGCTAGACTTGTATTTCATCAGTTGGTTAGTAATTTGGCCATCAGCAAAGTCCAGTTTCATCAAACAGGATATTCTTGTCCTTACTGACTTCCTGCAATGTTGGTGGTTTGGTCCAGTTTGGAAGACAAAGAAAACAAGATGCGCAAGCCAATTCCTTTGAGATGGCTCTGATTCTATTTTGATATGGGTCCACTCATGTAATCTTTCAGAAACCAAAGAAGTTAGACACAAAAAAGTATATACTGTATAACTAAATAAAGTTCAAAAAAAGGCAAAACTAATCTGTGGCAAAATCTAACCTGTGTCAGAGGACAGGGTGCTGGTTACCCAGGGTGAGGGTGGTATCTAGGATGGAGCTAGAGGGAGTTTCTGGAGGATAGTTAAAGTTCCTGCTCCTGACCTGAGTACTGGTAGACAGCTGTGTTCACTTTCAAAAAACTCACTGAGTTACACACTTGTGATTTGTGTACAATTTCTGTACGTATATTTCCATAAAAGGTTTATTTTAAAAAATATACGTACTTAACTAAAGTTCCATTCTCACTGAAAACTATGCAAAACAACAAATGTCTGCCCAGCTTCGTAAATGTACATCTCCTGTACAGACAGTAGGCTTCTGGGTTGTATTTTGATATATTTGTCCCTTTGAAGTTCCAGCTATGGGGGCTAAGGGTAGTAAGTAGAGTTTGCCCTCAAAGGGGTATAAATTCCTGGTGTTAATCATTTGGGGAAGAGGAGCTTCTTAGAAAGGAAACTGAAATTTAGAAAGCAGACCTTGTTCCAGTGAAAGAAGGGACTCTAAACTCTTGCTATGCCTCTTTTCCTTTGGTCTAGACTAGTGGTTCCCAACCTGTAGGCTACAGAAGCTGAAGGGGCCAAGACATTGCTATAGATTTGAATATACAATCCACCAAGTGTTATCTATAAAGTGAGTAAATATCTCACACATATATTACTATTATTTAAAATAGTATGGCTATTTATTATATTTATACGTTTATTAAATATTAATATTTATTAAAATTAAATATTTATTAAATATTATTTTAAAACATGGCTGCTTTTTAAAAAATAAAAATTCATTTTAAAAGAATTTCTAAATTAACCATTGACTTTATTATGTATTTTCTCAAATATATAAAAAATATGTACATAAAAGTATAGCAACTATCAAGGGGACTTCAACAATTTGGGGGCAAAAGGTGAACCTGATACTTAAAAATCTTGAAAACTTCTGATCTTGACTTAAATTGGGCAAAGGTCTAGGTTTGGGATCCTTGGAAATGACAAGGTAGGAACTAGTTGGATTGGACATTATATGCCAGAGAGAACAAGCCATGTCTTGTAAATAGAATATCTAGAAGCAAGTTACTCTGCTGTTTTCTTTTCATCTTTGAGCTTTAAGAAAACCTTGTATACCTGTTCTAGAGCAATAGTTTTCAAACTTCAACATGCATAAGAATCCCATGGAGAACTTGTTAAAGCAGTTTCCTGGACTCCGTCACCAGAGATTCTGATCCAGTAGGTTGGAGTGGGGCTTCAAATCTGCATTTCTAATAAGCTCATAGTGGATGCAGATGATGCTTGTGTGAGAACCACTGCCTTAGAATCTTAGCTGCACTCAGCAAACTAAGACAAACTGTTAGAGGGGCAAACACTACTCCCCCAAACAGGGAGGTTGATGAGTGAGTTCCAAAGGGATGGTCAATGTCTGATGACAAGAATTGTTGCTTTGAGATCGAGATGATCTTGCTTTCAGGGAAATACCCCCCACCACTGCCAACCTTGGAGGAAATCAGTTGATTTTAAGTGGGCAAACGGGTTGCCTTTCCTTCATACAACAGTATATATTTTCAGGCTGGAAAGCAATCTGATGAGCCAATTGATGCCAACAATCACGGGGTTCCATGACTTTAAGTGATCAGTTTCAATGACAGAAATTTCAGAAACCAGGACAATTCGATTGTGAGGTATTTCTGGAAGGAGCTTTCATGTATTCCTAAGTTACACTATGTAGGTAGAAAGGCTGGTTGACTGCTTAATTTTCTGTTACTATGATTTCTTCTAGCTCCCATAGCTTACTGTTTTCTCTGATCGGTGTTTTCATTATTTTACATGTATAAAGTATTTTTTTCCCGCAAGTATTTTAATCCTCTCAGGCAGCTCTATCCCAGAGAACTTCAATGATATATGCCCTTTGTGATACATTAGCCACTAGCCACATGTGGCTATTGAGCATCTGAAATGTGGCTAGTGTGACTGAGGAACTGAGTTCTTAATTTCTGTTAAAGAAAATAATTATTCATGACACTTATTGAAGATGATAAGGTGAAGAAGACTTTATTCAAGGGGGCAGGGGGAGGACTAGTGTGAGAGGTACAGGGACCACTGCGATGTTCTTGCAGCGGGAGAGAGACTGGGCTCAACTCCGAAAACAAAATTGGCAAATAGGAATTTATAGCCAAGGCAAAGGGTTGGGGGGTCACTGGATGGAAAATTACTAAGAGTTGTTAAAATATAAAATTCAACTGAGTAAATTTTAAAGATCTTATTAGCTTTATTCAACGATTCTTGAATCGGGCAGCATCCAATCTAGCAGGTAGAAAGGAGCTCTGAGGAGCTGTACAAAATGAATACTTTCATAGGCAGAGGGAACAGGAACAAGTTAGTTATACCGGGCAAAAAATCGGATTGGTTTATTGTAAGGTTACTTTCCTTTAGGGAATGGCAGGGCTCTATCAAGGCAGATCACCTAACTAGTGCTGATCAGGTGATTCCTGATTGATTCGTTTAAGAGCCCATTTCTGGGAGAGCTAAAGTGTAATTAAGCTAAGTCTGGGTTTGGTGATGTGGGGCTTAACAAGCGACTCCATTTTGGGCCTAACGTCTTGTTTTTAATAGAGGAATCATCACAGATACTCTGGCTAAACTGACATAACAGGATTCTTGCTGAAGGCAGGCCAGGATAACCAGACATCACTTAAGTGATGATGGAGGATGAAGAACCTGATTAAATATCGAGGGTGATCAGATATTGAGAATGGGCTATTCTGGCTAAACTGACCTCACAGATTCTTGCTAAAATTGGACAATGCAGAGAGAAACAGGGAAGTCCAAAAGTCGAGGCCTAGTTGAAAAAGAACTCAGAGGAACCTGAATAGAGTTTGGTCAAGGAGAGAATCTTTGTTATTTCCTTAATTAAAATTTAAATTTCGACTGCACAGCTAAAATTTTTCTAACCCTTCACATTTCTTACTCTGAAGCAAAATGACTTCCATAACCAACACGTTTCTTTGGTAAGAGATGATTTGTTTTATAGGTAACACTAACATTTAAGTTGTGTGTAACGTTTACTTAACAAGCTGTTTTTCCCTAACTCCAGAAAAGGTTGCTTCTCCTTTTGCTATAGAGGTTTATTTAGCACAAAACCTAACGGGGTACAGGAGCTAGCTTCTAGGCTGGTTTATATTCTCCAAGAGGGCTAAGAAATTTGTTCCAAAGTTGGACACAGGTCGCTCAACTGACCTAGATGATGTTTAAAATAAAATTCAAATATCGCATTTAAAAATATTAAGACTAAGGAGAAAAAGAGAACTGGGACAGCAAGAAGGAAGGAGGAGGTCTTCTCACGGCCTGCTGCATTTCTGGGAATCTGGCGGTACTCCACCTCTTCTCTCGGGCCAGTCCGCACGACTCCAAGGGGCGGGCCACCTTCCGCCCAACCTGCCCGGGCAGGAGTCTCGGGGTGGTCCCTTTGGCCCCGCCCCCATCCACCTGGACGCCTTCTGGACCACGCCTCCCCCGAGCGCCCCGCCCAGCCGCAGTCGGACCCGCCCGGCGCGAGTCAGCGCGCTGACGTCCGACGCTCCAGGTACTTTCCCCGAGGACGGCTGAGGAGGGCGTGGGGGCGGGGCTGCGAGCGGAGCGCGCATGCGCCGCAGCGCCAGCGCTTCCCCCGGATCGTGAGGGGCCTGAGCCTCTCCGCCGGCGCAGGTTCCGCTCGCGCCAGCTCGCTCCCGCCGCCATGTCCGCTACCATCGAGCGGGAGTTCGAGGAGTTGGATGCTCAGAATCGCTGGCAGCAGCTGTACTTGGTGAGTCGCGGGCTCGCGCAGCAGCCGCTGTCCTTCTCGGAGGACCCGGGCTCGCGCCCGCCGGCTCCCGCCCGCCCGGGGCGGAAGTGGCGGCGCGCGGGCCGCGTCAGGGGCGCGCCTGCGCCGACCGAGTGTCCGGTCCGTTTTGAAAAAAGACTTTAGAGGAGGGTGCTAATCGTAAGTGAAAGCGCGGAGTTAGTTCTGGAAGGTGGCGCCACAGCGGCGCCTTGTGGCGGGAGTTGGACGTCTTCTGTGGCCCGGGGCGGGGGGGGGACCCGTGAAGCCGAGGTCGGGGGTGGGGGCCCGGTGAGACCGGCTGGCGAGCCGAGAGGCGGCGGGGGGCTGTGAGGCCGCAGGGGACCGTGGGGAGGGGCGGGGGACGGCGAGGCCGTGGGGGGCCGCTGGGGGAGCCGGTCGCTTGCACGCCCTTGTGCCTGGCTCTACCCGCGGACACCTTTCCCGCTGGCCAGGTGTTCTGTGGCCGAGCAGGCGGAGACCGGCCGCGGCACCCATTTCCGAAGGCGCAGCCGGCTCTTGTCTCGGTTGCTGTGCGTGGCTCCCGGGCCTCTCGAAGCGGCAGTGCCTGAACCATAGTGGCGGCGGGAGCTCCTGGCAGATCAGCAGTCTTCATTTTCTCAGAGCCCAATGTCTCAGCGTGTGGGTCGTTCTCCACAAAGAGCTTCCAGCAACGAGAATAGGCTTTGTATAGTTAAAAGAAATAATAAGGATTCGTTCTATTTTTATTTTTTTTACGGAGGCATACTTTACATACAGTAAAAGACAGATCTTATGTGTGTAGTTAAGCAAGTTTCATAAATGTATACATTTGTGCGAGCACTACTCAAATCAAAATAAAGGACCTTTCCACCACCCCAGAATGTGCCGTCATGCCCCCTCCTCCACCCCATAGGCCACCACTGTTCAGATTTATCATCATAGAATAATCTTGCCTGTTCTCGAACTCAGAAAATGGAATCGTATGTAGTTGAACTCTTGTGATTGCCTTCTTTAGATCAGCTAGAGAACCTTTTAATTCAAATAGAACTTTATGTCTTTTAAAATGATTTAATTGCTTGTTCTTTACTGTTTAATTACTAGTATATTATTCCCAAGATTGAATTGAGTGGTGAGTTAAATGCTGCTCCTGCTGTTCGGTTCACTCTGTGTACAGTAAAACGGAAAAAAGGGCTTTCCTGTAAATCTGGATGATCCTGGGTTTTTCCCTATTCCATTTAGTTAGTTGACAGTAAAAAATGTTTCCTTTATCATTATGTTTAGACTGTAACATTTTCTTCCTGAACACATTAGCAGGAAGTATAATAAATATCCTGATGTACATGGGTACAGAGTGTGTTAGAACAGGGTACTAACTTTAAAGAATGCTGGTAAGGACTTGCCCAATTATAGAAAATTTTAAATGCAAATTCTGGTGGAATCTTAATGTGAGAGCCTGCCAGCTGTCTTCTCTAGTTATGTTTGTTTTAGTAGAGGCTGCTGTTTCCAAGTTGCTAGTAATATATCAAAATGCAGATTTGAAAAGAGAAAGGTGATTGCTACAACTTAATTCAGCTTAACATTTTGGTTAAGCTCTTTGGTATCATTAATATCCTTGAAAACTGTAATCTTTCATGAGAAAAATGCAGTTACTTACATCTGCTCAAAATTTCACGTTCAATTTCAAGGAGTTCAGGAAACCCTTCCATGGACTTGTGCCTCAGAATCCTTTAGTTTAGTGGGTTGGTCAGTGCTCTTATTATTTTTTTCCTGATGGAAGAACAAGAGCATTAGTGTGGCCAGTAGAAATCATGCAATACACACAGGTATTATAGTAAAAGTAGGTCACAAACCAAGAAAGTTATTAAGAAAAGCAAGTCTGGGAAGAGTTTAGACTAAGTGTTTTCCTTTGACTCTAGAATATCCATTCATCCATTCTACAAATATGTACTGAGCATCAGTGACATGCCAGCCTCCTGCTCTGGGCCTTGGAGATTCAGCAGAGAATGCCACTGACATAGTTCCTGCTCTTAAGGAGCTCACATTCTAGGACTTGTTCTCTTGATGGCCTCATTGCAATTCCATATTTTCATTCATTCACTCATCACACATCTGTTATGTGCCAGTGTTAGACTGAGTCCCTGCTCTCAAAGATCCAGCCTCGTGGGGAGTAGTAAATAGGTAAGCTGGTGAAAACATAAAAGTAATAAATGTGAAAGCTAGTGTTCAACACAGGGTGCTATACATTCCCAAAGGGGTGTACCTAGGAGTTCTGATGATGCTTCCTGGAGGAGGGAGGGCCTTAACTAAGTCTTGAAGGACAAGTTGGCCAGGTGAAGAGAATGAGGGAGGGGGAGAGAATTAGTGTTCCTGAGAAGGAAGAAATGTGTGTAAAGGCACAGTGCATAGAATGCCAAGAGAACTACCAACAATTTAGCCTGGTCAGGAGTGTGGCGTGAAGTTGAGGTGCTAGAGAGAGAAGGCTGGAGAGTAAGACAGAGCCTATGAGGCCCTTGGAGATCAGACTAAGGAATTTGAGCTACTTGATAGGACTCACCAAGAAATTTTAAGCCTAGAAATACCATGATCATATTATATTTACTTTTTTTAGCATGATCATTCTACCAGTGGGTTGGATGGGGCTAACTATAGGCAGGTAGCACAGGGAAGTGGTCTCTTGGAGTAAACCTGAAGAGAAATGTTGAGCTCCTGAACTGTGGCAGTGGCAGGAGGAATAAAGGGGAGATAACAGATTTGAAATGGTAAGGGGATAGATGTTTTTGGTTTTGAAACTGTTCGATTTGAGGTACCTGTAAGACATCGAAATGGAAACAGTTTAATATATAAATTTGGAGTTCAGGAGAAGTCTGAGCTGTAAATATGATTTTGGAAATCATGAGCACATAGGTGATGTTTGAGGTCCTAGACATGGATAAGATTATCCAGGGAAAGTATAGAGGGTTTGGAAATGCTGAAGGCCAAGGACAAAATCTTGACAGACAGCAGCCTTTAAAGCTGTAGGTACAGAAAGAGAAGCTTGCAAAAAAGACTGGAGAGGAATAGCCGTAGAAGTGGGGAGAAAATCGGTGGCAGGATGTGGAGGGAGTTGATGGTCCACAGGACCATATGCTGTGAATGGGACAAATAAGGTCAAAACTGAGAGGGCCCATTGAATCAACGACTAGAAGATCAACAGATATCTTAAAGAGAACAATTTCAGTGGAGTACAGAAGTCAGATGCCAGGCATTGAGAAGAGAAGGTGGAAAGAAATACAAAAAAGCAAGAGCAAGTGTAGACCACTCTTTTAAGAAGCCCAACTTGATGGGATGGCTTGGGGCAAGGTAGCTAAAATGAAGCACAATTTTGTGACTTCTCTACTTAAAACTTTCGATGGTTTCCCATTGCTCATAATGTAAAATTCAGACCCCTCCTATGACTCACCAGACCACATGTCCTGCCTCCCCATATGACTTTCTTCCCTCTTTTCCACTAGGTTCTCTTTGAAATGTGCATATCTGTTCTCCCCTTAGTGCCTTTATAAATGTAGTTTTCTTTGCCTTGGCACAACTTTTCCTCCTTTTCTTTCCTCTGTTGCTTAACTACCTCCTACTCATCCCCAAAGTCTCACTTCCTTAGGGAGGCCTTCCCGACCCTTCCATGCAGGGTATGCTCCTTGTTACATACTTCTATAGCATCCCACCGACTTCCCCTTTCATAGTGGTGCATTGGATATAATGCAGCAACAGATTATTTAGGGAACACAGTTTGCATTAAGCAAACCACTGTTGCTTAAGTAGGGAAAAAGTATTTAAGTAGGCTTTCTGCTTTGTATATCACAACAGTGGGTGATATGAAAATGTTTGAGAAGAGTTGTGCCTTTTTCGCAGTGCTAATTGGACTAGGAAAAGAAAAGCTTTACTGTTGAGCAAAAACTAGATATAACTAAAAGCTAGACTTGCTTAGTGGTATGAGAACTTACACTTTATACCTTATTGACAGTCTTGCAGGAAAAATGAATTTATTATTTTGAGTCTGAAACTGTCTGGCCCCTTACTCCTTTTTACCCCATTTGAACAGTTGCTTTTATAACTTAACTGTTGATAATGGGAGATTTCTTGGGGATGAACTATTGAGTTGGAGCAGAACAGACTATTTGAGTTTATCTTCTTCACCAGCTCATCAGAGCTTCCTGCAGGCAGTGCCAATGCCTTGTGCAGAATCAGGCACCTAGTAGGTACTTGGTAAATATCTGTTGAATAATGACTTCTTACCGGAGAAGGGTGATTTGATATGTTTACGTAATTAGGGAGATAAGCTTAAAGAGAGAGGTTAGAGGTTGAAGAAATAGAAGGGATAGCTGTTGGAGCCAGAAACCTTGGAAAGCAGGAGTTGATGGGATCAAGAGCACACAGGTGGAAGATTGGCCTCAAAAGGGCACAATTGGCGGAGGTGAGATTGCTGGAAAAGTCTAATTTGGTCTGACAGACAAACTAGTAACATTATAGTAGTCTGAGCTTAGTTCTGGTTTTTTGAGAGATGTTCCTGATCGCTTTTTTGCCTTTCCTTTACTCACTGCTGATTGCTGTCTGAATCCGGCTAGGGCATGAGAAGGGCAGAGAAAAGGAAGGGAGTTTCGTGAGCCTGTTGGGGAAGAGAGTAAAACTGTAGGGAAATGGCAAAAGCTAAGTCATGGAATAACATTTCTAGTAAGTGATGGCTCAGAGAGAATTTGGTTGATTAATCAGAGTTTAGGAACCATGGAACTCTTGACTGGCCATTTTTCTTTATTAGAAATAGTTCCAATATTGTTAGAATAAGAGCAGTTTTTACCTTTTGTGTCAGGTAATTTTTAGAAGCAAGATATCAAACAAACTTGATTCTTTTAGTACGTAATTACACTGGGCAGCCAGTTAGGCAGGATAAATCAAAGCTGTCTTATTCTAAAACACTACCCAGTATACACTCTCCTACTATTGTTTAATCTTAGTGCTCAGTGCTTTACATGGTTGCACGGGCCCTTACCGTATCAAACTCCTTGAATTTCCTTGAAAATCACATGCTTTCTCACACCTTGCAGTCTTTGCACATGTTGGATATACTCTGTGCCTGCCTTATCTATCTAGGAAACATCTTCCAGACTAGACTCTAGTCTTCTTAGGCAAAGTTATATGCTCCTTTATTCTCTGATTCCTGAGCCCTCTATATTCTTTGTTAGAATATGAATCACATTATTTTATAACTGTCTATTTGTCTGTGTAGCTCCTTGAGGGTTGCCTTGGTTTTTGTTTCCCCGTCATCTGCTAGGTCTGAGATGTGTTAGATGCTCAATAAGTATTCACTAAACAAAAGAATACTGCTCGCCTTCTAAAATGTCAGCACTTTGGTTTCTTCCACCTCACCCTCACCCATTCACAGCTGAGGATACACCCTTCCAATGCGAGGTTGTAACTTAGTAAAGTTACCATATCCGTTAGTGACACAGCTGGGACCCAAATCTAGTCCTTGTGATTCTCATTTCAGTGTTGTCCTAGTTTGTCAGTGTGACTGCCTATGTTACTTTCTTCTTATAATCGATTTGAGATTAATAGCACTGAAGGAATCATTTAAATTTTTGATGGCAAGGAGGGAGTGGAATGTGTTATAATGGGTAGGGTCATTTTGGGACTCGGGGCTTTTAAAACAGTGTCTGGGATCCATGAGTCAGACTGGAAAGGGATTTCCAAGTCCCCTGAAACTGTATGCTCAATTATATATGTGTGTATGTAGCTGGGTATTTAGTTTCTAGGTGATTCCACAGGTTTGAGGAGAGTCTTGAATGGATCTCTGACTTCTCAAAAGATAAGGACCACTGCTTTAAGGGCAAGCAGCCTTGGGAATGGTGACCCAATAAAGAATATATAACTAGAAATCATACTGTGTTTTGCCTTTGACATACATTCTCTAGGTTACTGATAGCTATAGTTATGGAAATCCAGATAGTTGTATTTGTCCCCTAGCCTTTCTAGCTTGCCTGTTATCCAGTTTCTTGATTTTAACCAGAATCTCCAGCAACTCTCTTTGGCTTCTCCCATATGGTTACTATCCACAGGATTCCCTATTCCCTCTTGGAGAACTGTTCTAGCTCTTTTGCAGTCTCCTGCCGTTCTGTCTCCCTGCCTGATCTCGTTATTCTCTTAGGCTGCTCACTCTCTCCCAGAGAGTAAACCAGAGATAGGGACAGAAAAGATCTAGGGAAGCAAAATTAAAATTAGCGTTGTGTGCTCTTCACTTTCTAAAGTAAGCATACATATGATTTGTTTCCCCTGGATATTCTTATCTAGATTCTCTATGCTCTATTCCCTGTCAGCGGCGTGGTAGTTCCACTTAATGCTCCATTAAAGTTGTTATTTCTTGTTGGTAAGCTGTTAGGGGCAGAGAATATTTAAACCAATTACTGTATGTTTTACCACAAAAAAATTTAATTGGATGTCTACCTTATTCCTTATACCAAAATAAAATCCTGGTTAAGCAATGATTTAAACAAAAGAAATGAAACCATAAAACTGTATAAGAAAAAACTGGAGAAAATTTTTTGTAATTGTAGCATACGGAAGGCCTTTCTAAGCTGTGGCAGAAAAACCTAGAAAAGGCTGATAAATCTGATTTTATTAAAATTTAAATTTTGCATGAAAATATACCATAAGCAAGATCAAAAGGTAATCAATTGAAAAAATACTTGCAATATATGACAAAGGCTTAACTTCCATAATATGTAAAGAGCTTCTACATATAAAAAAGAGAAAGGAAATACAAATGGCTTTTAAAAATAAGAGAAGCTGTTTAACTTCATTCATAATAATTGCAAGTTATATATAATTACAGTAAGACCATTTTTCACGTATCAAAGATCAAAAAGTTTGAAAATATAACTGAGTTAGGTGAAGGTGTAGGGAAATCGGCACTTTCTTACACTATCAATAGAAGTGTACATCGATCCAGCTTCTTTGGAGGGTTTTTCAATGCAGCATTGTTTGTAATCGCTAAAGACTAGAAATAACCTATATGTCCATTATAGATGAGTGGTTAAATAATGAATACTGTTCAACTGTTAAAATGAACACATGAGATCTATATGGAAGGATTTCCAGTACATATTAGGTGAAAAAAGCAGGGTGCAAAATGGTATGCTAATGTTTGTTTCATGGGGGTGGGATAGATAGAAGGAGGGAGGGAGGAAGGCAGGTGATGACTTATCTATGGATAAATTATCTCTGGGAAGAAGAAACTGGTTAATATAACAAAATATGCCATTTTAACCACTCTTCAGTGTATGATTCAGTGTCATTGATTACATTTACAATGTTGTACAACCATCAGCACTATTTCCAAAACCTTTTGAGCACCCCAAACAGAAGCTCTATCCATTAAGCAATAACTCCCTATACACCCTCTCCTAGCCCCTGGTAACCTCTACTCTACTTTTGATCTCTATGAATTTGCCTATTCTATGTACTTCATACAAGTGGAATCAAAATATTTGTCCCTTTGTGTCCAGCTTATTTCACTTAGCATAATGTTGTCAAGGTTGAATCAGGTTGTAGGCTATATCAACTTCATTCCTTTTTATGGCTGATTAATATTTTTGTGTGTGTATAATACTACATTTTGTTTATCCATTCATCTGTTAACAGACACTTGGGTTGTTTCCACCTTTTAGCTATGGCGAATAATGTCGCTGTGAACATGGTGTGCAAATATCCATTGAAGTCCCCATTTTGAATTATTTTGGATTTACACCTAGACGTGGAATTGCTGGATAATATGGTAATTCTGTGTTTAGCTTTTTGAGGAACTGCTAAACTATTTTCCACAGTGGCTGCAACATTTTACATTACCAACAGCAATGTTCGAGGATGCCGATTTTTTCACATCCTCACTAACACGTGTTATTTTCCATTTTTTAAGTTATAGACATGCTAGTGGGTATGAAGTGGTATCTCGTGGTTTAGATTTGCATTTCCCTAATGACTAAGGATGTTGAGCATCTTTTTCATGTGCTATTGACCATTTGTATGTCTTCAGAGAAATGTCTATTCAAGTCCTTTGCCTACTTTTTTTTTATTAAGACTTTTTTTTAGAGCACTTTTAGGTTCACAGCAAAATTGAAGGGGAAGATACAGAGATTTCTCATATACCCCCTGCCCCAACACATGTATAGCCTCCCCCATTATCAAAATCTCCCATCAGAGTGGTACATTTGTTACAGTTGATGAACCTACATTGACATTGACACATCATAATCACCCGAAGTCCATAGTTTACCTTGGGGTCCACTCTTGGTGATGTACAGTCTATGGGTTTGGGCAAATGTGTGTGTATCCATCATTGTGACATCATACAGAATATTTTCACTGTCCTAAAAATCCTTTGTGGTCTGCCTGTTCATTCCTCCTCTCCATCTCCCAACCCGTCACAACTACACTAATCTTTTTATTGTCTCCATAGTTTTGCTTTTTCCAGAATGTCATATAGTTGGAATCATACAGTGTAGCCTTTTCCGATTGGTTTCTTTCATTTAGTAATATGCATTTAAGGTTCCTCCATGTCTCCATGGCTTGATAGCTCATTTCTTTTTTAGCACTGAGTAATATTCCATTGTCTGATGTAACACAGTTTGTTTATCCGTTCACCTACTGAAGGACATCTTCATTGCTTCCAAGTTTTGGCAGTTATGAGTAAAGCTGCTATAAACATCCATGTGCAGGTTTTTGTGTAGACATAAGTTTTCAACTCCCTTGGGTAAATACCACTGAGTACAATTGCCAGATCATATGGTAAGAGTTTGTTTTGTTTTATAAGAAACTGCCAAATTGTCTTCCAAAGTGGCTGTACCATTTTGTCTTCCTGCCAGCAGTGAATGAAAGTCACTGTTGTTCTACATCCTTGTCAACATTTGGTGGTGTTCCAGATTTTGGCCATTCTAATAAGTGTCTGCCTTTTTTAAAACTTTTTGTCTTTTTGTTGTTGAATTGTTGGAGTTCTTTATATATTCTGGTTATTAGTCCCTTGTCGGATACATGATATGCAGATATTTCCTCTTGATCTGTGGGTTTTCTTTTCACTCTGTAGGTAGTGTCATTTGATGCACAAAAGTTTTTAATTTTGATGAAGTCCAATTTATCTATTTTTCTTTTGTCATCTGTGCTTTTGGTGTCATAATTCAAGAAACCATTGCTAAATGCAAGATCATGAATATTTTCAATCTTTGTGTTTTCGTCTAAGAATCTTATAGTTTTAGCACTTACATTTAGGTCTTTGATTCATTTTTAGTTAGTTTTTGTATGTGATAGGGTCCAGCTTTTTTCTTTTGCATGTGGATATCCAGTTTTCCCAACACTGTTTGTTGAAAAGACTGTTCTTTCCACATTAAGTGGTCTTAGCCCCATTGTCAAATATCAATTGACCATAGATCTAAGGGTTTATTTCTGAACTTTGTATTCTATTCCATTGATCTATATATCTGTCTTTATGCCATACCACACTAATTTGATTACTGTAGCTTTGTAGTAAGTTTTGTAATCAGAAGTGGGAGTCCTCCAACTTTGTTACTCCTTTTCAAGATTGTTTTGGCTATTCAGGGTCCCTTGAAATTCCATATGAATTTGGGGATAAGTTTTTCCTTTTCTGCAAAAGTCATCATTGGAATTTTGGTAGGGATTACATTGAATCAGTATAAAGGCACACCTCGGAGATGCAATCACATGAACCTAAATAGAGCAAGTCACATGAACTTTTTGGTTTCCTAGTAAATATAAAAGTTATGTTTATGCTATACTATAGTCTGTTAAATGTGCAATAGCATTATGTCTAAAAAAACAATGTACATATATTAATTAAAAAATACTTGATTGCTAAAAAATACGTCACATCATCTGAGCCTTCAGCAAGTCATAATCTTTTTGCTGGTAGAAGGTCTTGCCTTGATGTTGATGGCTGCTGACTGATCATGGTGGTGATTGCTGAAGGTTGGGGTGACTGTGGCAATTTCTTAAAATAAGACAGCAGTGAAGTTTGCTGCATCGATTGACTCTTCCTTTCATGAACAATTTCTCTGTAGCACGTGATGCTTTTTGATAGCATTTTACCCACAGTAGAACTTCTTTCAAAATTAGAGTCAATCCTCTCAAACCCTGCTGCTGCTTTATCAACTAAGTTTATGTCATAGTCTAAATACTTTGTTGATATTTCAATAATCTTCACAGGATCCTCACCAGGGATAGATTCCATCTCAAGAAACCACTTTCTTTGCTCATCCATAAGAAGGAACTCCTCATCTGTTAAAGTTTAATCATGAGATTGCAGCCATTCAGTCACATCTTTCAGGCTCTACTTATAATTATAGTTCTCTTGCTATTTCTGCCACATCTACAATTACTTCCTCCACTGATGTCCTGAATCTCTCAAAGTCATCCTTGAAGGTTGGAATCAACTTCTTCCAAACTCCTGTTAATGTTGATATCTTGACCTCTTCCCGTGAATCATGAACGTTCTTAATGGCATCTAGAATGGTGAACAGTTTCCTGAAGGTTTTCAATTTACTTTGCCCAGATCTATCATAGGAATCACTGTCTGTCATAGCCATAGCCTTACAAAGTGTATTTCTTAAACAATAAGATGTGAAAGTCAAAATTACTCCTTGATCCATTGGCTGCAGAATGGATGTTATGTTAGCAGGCATAAAAACAACATTAATCTCATTGTACCTCTCCACCAGAGCTCTGGGGTGACCAGGTGCATTGTCACTGAGTAGTAAAATTTTGAAAGGAATCTTTTTTTCTGAGCAATAGGTCTTAATGGTGGGCTTAAAATATTCAGTAAACAGATGTGCTGTCATCCAGGCTTTGTTATTCCATTTATAGAGCACAGGCAGAGTAGATTAGCATAATTCTTAAGGGCCCTAGGCTTTTTGGAATGGTAAATGAACACTGGCTTCAATTTAAAGTCACCAGCTGCATTAGCCCCTACCAAGCGAGTCAGCCTGTTCTTTGAAGCCATGCATTGACTTCTCTGTAGATGACATCTTCTGCCAACCTCTGCTGGCTTCAGACTTTTCTTCTGCAGCTTCCTCACATCTCTCAGCCTTCATAGAATTGAAGAGAATTAGGGTCTTGCTTTGGATTAGGCTTTGGCTTAAGGGAACGTTGCGGCTGGTTTGATCTTTTATCCAGACCACTAAAACTTTCCATATCAGTAATAAGGCTATTTTGCTTTCTTATCATGTGTGTTTTCACGGGAGTAGCACTTTTAATTTCCTTCAAGAACTTTTCCTCTGCATTCCCAACTTAGCTGTTTGGCACAGGAGGCCTAGCTTTCGGCCTATCTTGGCTTTCGACATACCTTCCAAACTAAGTTTAATCATTTTAGCTTTTGATTTAAAGTGAGAGACATGCAATCCTTCTTTTCACTTAAGTACTTAGAGGCCCTTGTAGGGTTGTTAATTGGCCTAATTTCAATATTGTGTCTCAAGGAATAGGGAGGCCCAAGGAGAAGTGGGAGAGATGCCAGAATGGCTGGTCAGTGGAGTAGTCAGAACACACATATTTATCAATTAAGTCTTGTGTGGGCATGGTTCATGGCTCTCCAAAACAATTACGATAGTAATATCAAAAATCACTGATCATAGATCACCATAACAAATATAATAATGATGAAAAAGTTTGAAATATTGTGAGAATTACCAAAATGTGACACAGAGACACAAAGTGAACAAATGCTGTTGGAAAAACGGCACCAATAGACTTGTTCAATGCAGGGTTGTCACAAACCTTCAATTTGTAAAAAAGGCAGTAGCTGGGAAATGCAATAAAGTGAAGTGCAGTAAAATGAGATATGCCTGTATTGCTTTGGGTAGTTTTGTCATCTTAATATTAAGTCTTCCAATTAATGGACATAGGATGTCTTTCTGTTTATTTAGGTTGTCTTTAATTTCTTTCAGCAACATTTTGTAGCTTTCAGTGTATGTCTCTCACTTTCTCAGTTAAGTTTATTCTTAAGTATTTTATTCTTTTTTATTCTATTGTAAATGAGATTGTTTTCTTAATTTCTGTTTTTGGATTATTCATGTCTAGTGTATGGAAATATAACTGATTTTTGTGTGTTGATTTTATGTTTTGCAACTTTGCTGATTTTATTTATTAGCTCTAACAGTTTTTTGTGGTTTCAGTTTTCTACATAAAAGATCATGTCACTTGTGAATAGAGATAGTTGAACAGCTTCCTTTCCAATTTGGATGCCTATTATTTCTTTTTTTGCCTAATTGCTATGGGTAGAATTTCCAGTACTATGTTGAATAGAAGTGGTGAAAGTGGGAATCCTTGTCATGTTCCTAACCTATTTTTTTCCTAAATAACTGCCTCCTTTTATCGTACTGTTTGTTGAATAATCCATTACTCCTTTCCTTTCCCTCTTCATTTACAATACTGTCTTTATAATTTGCAGAATTCTCTATGTATATTGGGTGAATAAAGCGTAAACAAATGCCTGCTTTATCTGATCTCTCTCCACCTGTTCATCCTCATTTCTTGTATTGCCCTCTCTTGGGCACCATGAATCTTGTGTTGCTTATACTTCTTGCGAGACATCAGTTATTCATTCTTTTATTCATTTTGTTTGTTTGTTTGTTTTGGGGTTTTTTTTGTGAGGAAGATTGGCCCTGAGCTAACATCTGTTGCCAGTCTTCCTCTTTTTGTTTGAGGAAGATTGTTGCTGAGCTAACATCTGTGCCATTCTCCTTCTATTCTGTATGTCAGACACTGCCACAGCATGGCTTGATGAGCAGTGTGTAGGTCTGTGCCCGGGATCCAAACCTGCAAACTTCCAGGCAGCTGAAGCAGAGCACGTGAACTTAACGAGTACCCCCCCGGGCCAGCCCATCATTCATTTTTCATGTACTTTCACATCTTTGTGACTTTGCGCAGCCATTTTCTCTACTTAGACCCATCTTTCTCTGCTTGTTTACATGGCATACTACTGCTCATTCTTCAGGTCTATTCATGCACTGTGCTCTTCACTCCCTTAGGCAAAAATAAATTCTCTTTTTGTGTTTACTTTAAATGTGAGCATACTTTTCTTTTTTTTTTAATTAATTAATTAATTAATTTATTTATTTATTTATTGATGTCTTAGTTTATAACACTGTGGGGTTTTAGTTGTACATTTTTGTTTGTCCGTCACCTTGTGGATGTAACCCTTCCCCCCTTGTGCCCCCCCACCCCCCTTCCCCTTGGTAACCACCAATCAGTTCTCTCTGTCCGTGTGTTCACTTATATTCCATATATGAGTGAGTTCATGCAGTGTCTGTCCTTCTCTCTCTGGCTTATTTCACTTAACATAATACCCTCTAGGTCCTTCCATGTTGTTACAAATGGGACAATTCTGTCTTTTCTTATGGCTGAGTAGTATTCCATTGTATGTATATACCACATCTTTAACCAATCTTCAGTTGAGGGACACTTGGGTTGCTTCCACTTCTTGGCTATAGTGAATAATGCTGCAATGAACATAGGGGTGCATACGCCTCTTGTGATGGTTGATTTCACATCCATTGGGTAGATGCGCAAGAGTGGTATTGCTGGATCATACGGTATTTCTATTTTTAATTTTTTGAGGACTCTCCATACTGTTTTCCATAGAGGCTGCACCAGTTTGCATTCCCACCAGCAGTGAGTGAGGGTCCCCGTTTCTCCACAACCTCTCCAGCATTTGTTGTTATTTGTCTTTGTGATTATAGCCATTCTAACGGGTGTAAGGTGATATCTCAGTGTAGTTTTGATTTGCATTTCCCTGATGATTAGTGATGTTGAACATCTTTTCATGTGTCTATTGGCCATCTGTATCTCTTCCTTGGAAAAATGTCTGTTCATATCCTCTGCCCATTTTTTGATCGGGTTGTTTGTTTTTTTGTTGCTCAGTTGTATGAGATCTTTGTATATTGCTGAGATTAATCCCTTGTCAGACAAACGATTTGCAAATATTTTCTCCCAGCTGGTGGGTTGTTTATTCATTTTGATCCTGGTTTCATTTGCCTTGTAGAAGCTCTTTAGTCTGATGAGGTCCCACTTGTTTATTTTTTCTTTTGTTTCCCTTGTCTGGGTAGACATGGAATCTGAAAGGATCCCTTTATGTCCGATCGCAATTATTGTACTGCCTATATTTTCTTCCAAGAGTTTTATAGTTTCAGGTCTCACTTTCAGATCTTTGATCCATTTTGAATTGATTTTTGTATATGGCGATAGGAGATGGTCTGCTTTCATTCTTTTGCATGTTGCTGTCCAATTTTTCCAGCACCATTTATTGAAGAGACTTCCCTCTCTCCATTGTATGTTCTTTGCTCCTTTGTCGAAGATTAGCTGTCCATAGGTGTGTGGTTTTATTTCTGGGCTTTCAATTCTGTTCCATTGATCTGTGTGTCTATTCTTGTACCAGTACCATGCTGTTTTGATTACTGTAGCTTTATAGTATATTTTGAAATCAGGGATTGTGATGCCTCCAGCTTTGTTCTTTTTTTTCAGAATTGCTTTAGCTATTCGGGCTCTTTTGTTGCCCCATACAAATTTCAGTAGTTTTTGTTCTATTACCGTGAAGAATGACATTGGGATTCTGATTGGGATTGCATTGAATCTGTAGATTGCTTTAGGTAGAATGGACATTTTAACTATATTCTTCCAATCCATGTGCATGGAATATTTTTCCATTTCTTTATGTCCTCCTCGATTTCTTTCAATAGTGTCTTATAGTTTTCATTGTATAGGTCTTTGACCTCCTTGGTTAAATTTATTCCCAGATATTTTATTCTCTTTGTTGCAATTGTAAATGGGATTGTCTTTTTGAGTTCTCTTTCTGTTGGTTCATTGTTAGTGTATAGAAATGCAATTGATTTTTGTAAGTTGATTTTATACCCTGCCACTTTACTGTAGTTGTTGATTGTTTCTAGTAGTTTTCCGATGGAATTTTTTGGGTTTTCTATGTATAAGACCATGTCGTCTGCAAATAGTGAGAGTTTCACTTCTTCATTGCCTGTTTGGAGTCCTTTTATTCCTTTTTCTTGCCTAATTGCTCTGGCCAGAACTTCCAGTACTATGTTGAATAAGAGCGGTGAGAGTGGGCACCCTTGTCTTGTTCCTGTCCTCAAAGGAATGGCTTTCAGTTTTTCCCCGTTGAGTAGGATGTTTGCTGTCGGTTTGTCATATATGGCCCTTATTATGTTGAGGTACTTTCCTTCTATACCCATTTTGTTGAGAGTTTTTATCATAAATGGATGCTGGATCTTGTTGCATGCCTTCTCTGCATCGATTGAGATGATCATGTGGTTTTTATTCTTCATTTTGTTAATGTGGTGTATCACATTGATTGATTTGCGGATGTTGAACCATCCCTGTGTCCCTGGTATAAATCCCACTTGATCGTGGTGTATGCTCTTTTTGATGTATTGCTGTATTCGGTTTGCCAATATTTTGTTGAGGATTTTTGCGTCTATGTTCATCAGCGATATTGGCCTGTAGTTTTCCTTCTTTGTATTGTCCTTGTCTGGCTTTGGTATCAGTATGATGTCGGCCTCATAGAATGTGTTGGGAAGTATTCCATCTTCCTCTATTTTTTGGAAGAGTTTGAGAAGGATAGGTGCTAAATCTTCTTTGAACGTTTGATAAAATTCTCCAGGGAAGCCATCTGGTCCTGGGCTTTTATTTTTTGGGAGGTTTTTGATTACTGTTTCAATCTCTTTACTTGTGATTGGTCTATTCAGATTCTCTATTTCTTCTTGATTCAGTTTTGGGAGGTTGTACGCGTCCAAGAATTTGTCCATTTCCTTTAGGTTGTCCAATTTGTTGGCGTAAAGTTTTTCATAGTATTCCCTAATAATCCCTTGTATTTCTGTGGTATCTGTTGTAATTTCTCCTCTTTCATTTCTAATTTTATTTATTTGAGTCTTCTCCCTTTTTTTCTTAGTGAGTCTGGCTAAGGGTTTGTCAATTTTATTTATCTTCTCAAAGAACCAGCTCTTTGTTTCATTGATCCTTTCTACTGTTTTTTTTGGTTTCAATTTCATTTATTTCTGCTCTGATTTTTATTATTTCCCTCCTTCTGCTGATTCGGGGCTTTGTCTGTTCTTCTTTTTCCAATTCTGTTAGGTGCAATTTAAGGTTATTTATTTGGGATTTTTCTTGTTTGTTAAGGTGAGCTTGTATTGCTATGAATTTCCCTCTCAGGACTGCTTTTGCTGCATCCCATATGAGTTGGTATGGTGTATTTTCCTTTTCATTTGTCTCCAGATAGCTTTTGATTTCTCCTTTAATTTCATCAAGGGCCCATTGGTTGTTCAGTAGCATGTTGTTTAGTCTCCACATCTTTGTCCCTTTCCTAGTTTTTTCCTTGCAGTTGATTTCTAGTTTCACAGCATTATGATCAGAAAAGATGCTTGTAATGATTTCAATCTTCTTAAATTTATAGAGGTTTGCCTTGTTTGCTAATATATGGTCTATCCTTGAGAATGTTCCATGTGCACTTGAGAAGAATGTGTACTCTGCTTTTTTTGGGTGGAGTGCTCTGTATATATCTATTAAATCCATTGCGTCTAGTTTTTCGTTTAAGTCCATTATTTCCTTATTGACTTTTTGTCTGGATGATCTATCTATTGATGTAAGGGGGGTATTAAGATTCCCTACTATTATTGTGTTATTGTTGATATCTCCTTTAAGGTTTTTTAGCAGTTGTTTTATGTACTTTGGTGCTCCTGTGTTGGGTGCATAGATATTTATAAGTGTTATGTCTTCTTGGTGAAGTGTCCCTTTTATCATTATATATTGCCCTTCTTTGTCTCTCATTACCTTTTTAATCTTGAAGTCTACTTTGTCTGATATAAGTATGGCTACTCCTGCTTTCTTTTGTTTGCCATTAGCTTGGAGTATTGTTTTCCATCCTTTTATTTTGAGTCTGTGTTTGTCTTTAGATCTGAGATGTGTTTCCTGGAGATTGTTGGATCTTGGTTTTTAATCCATCCTGCCACTCTGTGTCTTTTGATTGGAGAATTCAATCCATTTACATTTAGAGTGATTATTGTTATATGAGGGTTTAATGTTGCTATTTTATTGCTCATCTTCTGGTTCTTTTGCATTTCCTTCGTTTCTTGTCCCTTGTGTTTCAGACTGCAAATTCAATTTGGTATTTCTGCATGCTCATTCTCTTGGTTTTCTCTTTATTTGTCATGTGTGGTTCTCTTCTGGTTGTTTGTTTAGTGGTTACCGTGCGGTTTATATAAGCGATCTCCTGGATAAGAAAGTACATTTTCGGATACCTCCTTTTTCCTGAGGCTGGGTCGATTCAATCCCTTACCTCTTCCCCTCCTTATTTGTTATCTCTTTATTCCAGATTGTGTCATGAATGTGTGTTTCCAGTGATGAGCTTGAGTTAATTTTTGATGTTTTCCAACTGTAGTTTGTTTTGGTTTAGTCTCCTTGCTTTTCTCCTTGCTGAAATCTTTGTATCCCCTTTCTCATTTGTTTTTTTTCAGGCCTAAGGGCCTTCTTGAGCATTTCTTGTAGTGAGGGTCTTGTGGTGACGAACTCTCTTAGCTTTTGTTTATCAGGGAGAGTTATTGTTTCTCCATCGTATTTGAAGGATATTTTTGCTGGATAAAGTATTCTCGGCTGAAGGTTTTTGTCTTTCATGATTTTGAATATATCATTCCAGTCTCTCCTAGCCTGTAGAGTTTCTGTCGAGAAATCAGCTGAGAGCCTGATGGGGTTCCCTTTGTATGTTATTTTGTTTTTTTGTTTAGCTGCCTTCAATATTATTTCCTTGTCACGGGTATTCTTCAAGTTTGCTACTATGTGGCGAGATTATTTTCTATTCCTGTTTATATATTTAGGTGATCTATTGATTTCATTCACTGTTATTTCCCTCTCGTTCCCTAGGTTGGGGAAGTTCTCAGCTATTATTTCTTTGAACAAACTCTCTGCTCCTTTTTCTTTTTCTGCTCCTTCTGGAATACCTATTATCCTTATGTTGCTTTTCCTCATTGAATGTGATATTTCTCGAAGAATTTCTTCATTTCTTTTTAGTCTTAGCTCTCTCTCCTCCTCTACCAGGAGCATTTCTGCATGGCTATCCTCAATAGTGCTAATTCGTTCCTCCATATTGTCAGTTCTGCTCTTTAAAGGCTCCATTTTTTCACTATCTCGTTGATTTTGTTTTTCATCTCCAATAATTCTGATTGGTTTTTCTTTAGGGTTTCAATCTCTTTTGTGACATAATCCCTGAATTCGTTGATTTGTTTCTGTGTGTTCTCTTGTATTTCGTTGAGCTTGTTTATGATAGCTATTTTGAATTCTCTCTCATTCAGATTATCAAATTCTGTGCCTTCAGGGTTGGTTTCTGGGTGTTTGTCATTTTCCTTTTGGTCTGTAGCCCTGACATATTTTCGCAAGGATCCGACAGGGACGGCTTTATTTTTACCCCTCATGATTAAAGTTAGTCCTGCAGTTTCCTTCTGCTGCCACTAGATGGAGATCGCGAGCGGTTTGCTCTGAGGCGGCTGCAGCCCCGGAGGGATTATGCTGAAACGCCGGGTGTGTGGGGGGAGGGCTCCTCTCTTTCTCCTGCTTGACCCGGGGGTTTCCTTTCTGGCTCTCTTAGAGTGTTTGCTACACCCCCTAAACAGTCCGTCGTCGCTTCCCAGTGGGGATCTCGTGACAGTCTGTGAGAGCACCTGGATGGCGCTAGTTCCCCCCCTCCCCCGCTGTGGGCCGCCCCTCCCACCTCTGTCCATGAACCGCGCTGTTTTTGCTGATCGATTGGGGAGGGGGAGTACAACCTCCTACCTCTCCTCCCGTCCTCCTGGGCTTCCCGCACCTCCACCGTCCGATGTATGGCAGCAGGGGTTTCTCAGAAGTCCTTGGTAGTGTTTGATTGAGCTCTGTTGGAATGTGAATGATGTTTTCGTTGTGTCATAGGGGGCAGAGATTCAAAGAGGGAATCTCACTCCGCCATGATGCTGACGTCACTCCCTGAGCATACTTTTCTTATGGCACTTATTAGACTGGCTCCTTGATAGTCTCAAGGAAAATTCTGAGGTCTGATTTTGAAAAAAGAGAAAATGGTCAGATACAGTTGTACAGGTAGCAGTAGGAATTGACCCCAAGAATAGTGATAGAAAATGAGAAATGGATATAATTTTCCAGGTCCTTAATCCCATGCAGTAGAAGCTTTTTGTTGTTGTTCTTATTTATCATTGAAATGATGAAAACACAGTGAAAAGAAAATATCTGCATTATTATTTGACACCAGAGAAGATCCCATCCAGACATGTGAGACTTAAAGGATTTTGATAGTAAAGAGTGTGAGCATCCACAAAAGCTTGGGTAAGGGCCGATGCCTGCACTTTCTCTCTGTAAAGATGAATAAACAAATGTTAGACATATGGAAAATTCAGCACCTCAAGAGTTGAGACTGACTGGATCATTTAGAGCATCTAAAATAGTATAAGAAATAGAGAAAGCTGGAATTCAGATTCCCAAAATGACAAGAGCAGGTTGTAAAAATAAACTGAGAACAGGAAAGAGTTCTTAAAGTTATAAAACATAATTGTTTTAAAATTCAGGATTCTCTAGCAAAATAGATAGTGCAGAATCCCAAGTTAGCTTGAGAAAAATCTCTCAGCATTCAGGGGAAAGATCTTAAAAATGGATATTGTGAGAGAGCATCTAAAACACATGAAGAAAGGTCTCAAATCTCTGTGATAGGAGTTCCTAAAAGAGAGAACAGGAAACTGAGATGAAGCAATAACCAAAGAAATAGCAGAAGAATATCTCTGAGCCGAAGAAAGCCTTGAATCTCAAGATCAAAGGCGACTGCAAAGTGTTCACCAGGAATATATTTAAAAAGCATACAAACCTAGATGCATCTGTTACTGAACCAGGTTCGTTTTTGCCCGTCACCCAGAAAGCCAATCACCGAGATGACGAGATTGCTGCAGAGAGAGGGTTTTACTCACAAGGCAGCCAAGTGAGGAAGTAGGAGAACGAGTCTCAAATTTACCTCCTCAAAAATGGGGACTCAGGGATATTTATGGGGTAGGGGGCAAGATGGTCTGAAGTGTGGGGATAGATGATTGGAGGTGAGGAGAAGTGAGGTAATTGATGATCTGCTCAAGTGTAGTCAAACTTCACGCCTCCTCATAGGATGCGTGTTCACAAATTGGTGGCATTAGCATGATCTGAGGGTGGAGTTTTTAGCCTCTTGATGTCAAATTGTCACTTATTGGGCATCTGCGCAGGCCCAGTTGATGGGTTGGTGGTCTCAACCGGCCTGAAGTGGACAGGGGATCCTAATTCCTGAAAAACGGCTCAAACATCCATTACCATGGTGACCCAGGCACCAGGGAGATGTTATCTATAGGAACCTAGTGGGAGTCAGGATAATACATTGTCTAAGCAGCACAGTTAACAGTGGGCAGGGGAACAACTAAAAGCTGCTATAATCAGTAATTGAAAAAAACTTTGGTTACCGGCTAGCTAATTGTTTACCTTCATGTCCTGATGAATTTTCTAAATATTCAGCATAAAGAAAAAACCCTGCAGAGTAGAAAAACAAGTTATCTATGGGGAAGAGCAAACTAGATTTGCATCAGACTTACATACTCTGATTCTGGATGCTTGAAGATAATGCAGACATGTCACCCAAGTGCTGTGAGAAATGGAATAGATAGAGAAAGTAGGTTTGGGCAATGAAAGTAGGTTTGGACGTTTGAAATAATTGAAAATGTAAAAAAATATGTATTCAAAGTTCTAGATTATTTCCAGAAAATATGGAGGATTGGGCTGTAGAAAGAGGGAAGTAAAATTGTACCATACATTTTACTAATAGAGATTTATTAATAGATGCTTTTATTAGTAAAAAAAAAAAATGATAATACAAGTTCAAACATGCTTTTACAGAATTTTAAGATTAATTCCCAGTAGAATAGAAATGATAGTTTTACTTCTAAATTACTAGGGGGAAAGAGGAACAAAGAAAACCTTGATTAATACAGTAAAAAAAAAAACGGGGAAAAGGAAATGAGCATAATATATAAAAAACAGTAGTCTTTACTAATCACTTTTGGGTGAAAGAACCACCGCCATTAGAGGCTCTAGAAAATAATGAGATAACAGTATTCTAAACTGATAAGATTTGGCCAGTCTTTATTAAAGCAAGAAAAAAAATAATACTAAGGAACTAAGCATTTTATTCAAGCTAGGAAAATAACAATAAAATGAAACAAAGCTTTAGAAAGGACAGGTTGAATACAAATGAAAGGCAGAAATAAATGAGTTAGCATCTCCCCTCCACCTTCCAAATAGGCAGTTCAGTCTGACCTACAGTTATCCCAAAATTCTAATGTATCAGTCAATAGATGTTGTTATCGAACCTGAAGTGAGTTCGCTCACCTGTCACACAGCAAGCCAATCTCTGACACTGGGTGTAGTGGAAAAAAGTAGGAATTTTATAGCAAAGCGCTGAGCAAGGAGAATGGGCAGCTAATGCTGTAATCCCGAACTCCTCGAGAAGCTGCATGCAAGGGTCTTTATTTGGGCTTTTAAGTAGGGCAGGGGGAGCACGTGGCTAAAGTTTACAGTGGTCGTCGTAGCTTCTCAGTGCACCTGCTAGATGCTTAGTCTGGCAGGGGGCTGTCAGCGGGTTACTCTCTGATCAGCGGTCCTCCTGCTGTTCTGCAAGGCAAGCTCAGAAACTTTGGTTATTTTTTTCCCCAAGTTAACCTTGTGGGTACAACGCATGGTTTCACCCTAATCCAGGGAAATTTTAGCTCCTTCATCCTCAGTTTCAGGATTGTCTAGAAATACAGTATAAAACACCATTCCCAAATTTATTCTGGGTATATAAAGATGGTCAATATGAGGGAGTGTGATACTATATAATTCACTCTAATAGATTAAAGGAGAAAAAACATGTAGTCATATTGATATCAGTTAAAATAGCAACAAAAAGTTTTTAGTACTTAAGAATAAACTTAATAAGAAATGTGTTGAGTTTATTTAAATTAAAAAAGCAATGAGGAAGACTTCGATAAGTGGAGAAACATACCCAGTTCCTGGTGGAAGAGTTAGTTGGTATTGTAAAGATGTCAGTTCTCCCTAAATTGACCTGTATGTGTAATGTAATACATATATGTAATTAAAAAAAATCAGCCTAAGGAAGATTTTAAATTTAAGATTTGTCTTAAAGAGTAAACAGTCCAGAAAAATCAAGACAACATTTGAGGACAAAGAAAAAAGATGGGACTTTAGTCCAACTGGTATTGAGAGTGAGGCAAAAACCTCACCCCCAACCTTTCTTGAGAAATATTGGCAAAATATGCCCTTGATCCTGGAGTTCCATTCTTGGAGAGTTATCAGGAAGTACTTTGAAATGTATGTAAGATCATGTTTAAGGGTATTCATTACATTATTTTTAATAATTGTGAAGTTTTGGAAAATTCCTAATTATCCAGGGGATTGGGCAAAATAAATAATGGTGTATCCTATTACAGAAGGTTCTGCATTTGTTACTTATTAAAAACGATGGTGGGAGTATATTGACAGGAAAAGATATCCATCCTATTTTAAGAGATTAAAGTAGGTATATAAACAGTATGCCTGTATAGTCCCATTTTTATATTAAAAAATTAAAAATTAAAGTATATATTAATGTCTACTTATCCATAAAGTAAAAAGTCCAGAAAATTTAGATTATCTCTGAATTGTTTGGTAGTGAATTTTTTTTCCTAATCTATAAAGTACTAAATTCTGACAGTGTATATGTAATTAATTTATTAAAAGGTAAAAGTATTTTTTCTCTCCAAGCAAATCACATATAAAAACTCAAAGCACTCTGGTGACCACTCAGTATGAGACAGTTGTATTTACTCAGATGATCCCCTGAGGCTGTCATTATGTGGTGGCCCAGTAAATCAATGCGTGTGATGACTCCTGAAAAGGTTGAATGATGTTCAGTATATTCTTGTTTTAGGAGACAAATATGTAATGCATTTTAGAAATATTTTTATTAAAATTTAAATAATTTGCATTTTTAAAAATAAGTATCAGTCATATGGAAATCTTACTTTTAAAAGAATACCTGATAAGGCTAGATGAATGAAATCTTTTTTTCCCTAAAGTATTTATTATTTTTAATTTAACTTAATTTATTTTTCCATCTTTTAAAAAATTGAGGTAACTGGTTTATAACATAAATTTCAGGTGTACATCCTTATATTTTGATTTCTGTGTAGATTACATCATGTTCACCACCCAAATACTAATTACCATCCATCACCATACATGTGCTTAGTCATACCGCTTTCTCCCTCCCCCCTCCCCGCTTCCCCTCTGGTAACCACCAGTCTAATCTAGATGAATGAAATCTTACCCCGTTAGGGTTAACAAGATCATAAAGGAAATTTTCAGTCACTTAAGAGACTAACATTTTTATAGGGACATCCATGTAAAACTAAATGTTTACATTTTAAAATGTGTAAATCATTAAATCATTCATAAAGATATTTAGCAGAAAATACTTGCTTATTTACTTCTAGAAACTATGCGTGCTATAATAAAAATTTTTTTCAGAGTTTGTAATTCAGACCAGACTTAGTTCAAATTAATGGGGTTAGTTTATAAGAGTTTTCTCCGGAAGAAATAAATAGATATTAAACACTGCTTGGTCTTACATTTAAGGATTTCTTATTCTCTTAATCTTACACAAAGAGTAGTTTTTAACACCATTGTCTCCCTTTTTGTCCAAAACATGTTACTCGTTTATATTCAGGAAAATAAACTTTTTATTGAGCCAAATGGCTTCATGTGGGGCTTGTAAAAACTTGCCATTCAAAATATGAATCTGTCAAAATATGAGCAACAGTTTGCTATTCATTGCTGTGACTGGCATTCAAGGATAGGCACGGTTATTGCTTATGAAATGAAGAGTAGCTAGATGATTAACAAGAAAAGAGTCTTATTCTTGCATTTCAGTGTAGCATTACTTGAGCCTCAGCAAATTTGTTTCTATAGTAGAGTCAGTTGAGCTCCTTACTTCAAACCATATGTCAAAATAAATTTTAAGAGAGATTAAATGTTATGTGTATAAAAATAGGAAGAGATGAAATAATAGGAGAAAGATATGTTAGAAGCAAATATGTTCAGAATTTAAAGTTAGAATATTCTGCCTGGAGGTAAGTTATAAGGCCATCGGTTGGAGTGGATTGTTTTTTAGTGTTCCAAATATTAGCCTTCTTTGGAAAAGGAGGTGATAGACGATCTTGACATAGGCAACTCACATGTGTATATAAATTTCAGATACAGCAAAGGAACTAAATGAATTTTTCTCCCAAATAGCAGCTCAGTTCCATTTATTGATTTGTTATTCTTTTGTTTATATCATGTATTATCATCTAAGAGTTTATGCTCCTCCTGGCATGAGTGCTTGTTTTTTAAATCACTACATAATATTCCATTGGATGTACCACGATTCATTCAACCAATCTTTTTCCTGTCATTGGACATTTAGGTTTTTTCTAGCCTTTCAACATGGTAAATAACTCGGTGAAAGATATCTTTGTGCATGAGTTACCTACATTTCGGATTACTGCCACTTTTAAAAAACAAAATAACTAGTGAGTCAGTTATTCCTAGCTTTTTGTGCGTGTGAAAATCACAAAAATAAATTGGATTTTAAAATTTTGGGTTAAATTATTCTTTAAAACAAAAATCCTTCCCCTTAAATTTAGCTTTAATTAAAGGTAAGAGTAGGTATTGGATTAGAACAGTGGTTTTCAGCTGGATGTTGGTAGGGTATGTTTGTGGTAGATTTTGCTGTCCAGGGACATTTGGCGAAGTCTGAAGAGGTTTTTGGTTGTCACAGCTGGGAGGAGGGATGCTACTGACATATTGAGTAGAGGCCGGGAATGCTGCTGCTAAACACCCTGCAAGGCACAAGATAGCCCCACAACAACAAAGAATTATCCAGCCCCAAATGTCAGTAGTGCTAAGGTTGAGAAAACTTGAATTAGCAAGTTTTACTGCTGAAAGGAAACATTCTTGATGTAGTATTTAGGGCCACTGTCTATGGGTTCTTTCTGCTATAGGAGGGGAACGTTTTAGCGTCAGAACATCAGTAGAGCTGATTTTACCAATCAGTGCCTTTCCATTCCCATTTTGAGAAACACCATGTGTTTTATTGCTTACACAAAGTGCTTATAAAATTATGATATTCCTGAAAATGTCTCATCAGAGTCAGATCTTGTTATTGTTGAGACTTGGCTGTACTGTGTGTATTAGTTAGAGACCTGCATTTAGCTTCATGGGAAAGAATATCAAGCACTAGCTAACTTAAATAGGGGCTTATTTTCCTCATGTAGTAAGAATTCTGGAGATAGGAGTACAGAGCTATTACTGTGGCTCCATGATGTCATCCATGAACCAGTTGGAAAGCTCCTGCCCGTTCCCACCCCTCACCCCCAACATATCCTGTACCCTGGGCAGGCAGAAATGAGAACACAGCTCATCTGGGCCAGCCCCTTTTATGAAAGCTTCTCTGCAACCCAACCCGGTGATTTCTCCTTGCTCCCTTTGGCCAGAACTGTGTCCCATGACTATTCTTAGCTCTGTAGGAGGCTGGGAAATATAAGTTTTCATTGGGCTCATTGTAAGTCAGAAAATAAAATCAGAAACCTTTAGTAAGAAAGACTGGATATTGGAATAGGCAACTAGTCTGTACCTCTGGAGCTACTTTTTAAAGTATTGGGAGTTCTTTTCTTCCTAAATGCACTGAAATTAAAGAAAGGTAAATGAGAAGAAATAACAACATTGGAGGTTTGAGAGAACGGATTCTGCAAGAGTTTTTTTTTTTTTTTAATTGAGAAAATAAAATGTATTTGTTATGAATGTATTTCTTAATCCCAACGATTTGGCTGTTTTAAGGTGTTTTGTCAATTAAAATCTCTTCCCTACCCTTATACTTAGGACCCTACCCTACTTTATTTTTTTGCAACATAAGTAATGATTTGTTATAGTGTACACAAATAAGTTATTTCTTTAGGCCAAAAATTGGAATCAGCAACTGACAGATGGACTTAACTGTGGAAAATAGGTGTATGTGCATAACAGGTATTGAAGAAGGGATGGTGTAATGGAGGGAGTCCTACCCTCTGCCCATTTTTTAACTGTTTTTTTTTAAATTGTAGGAGTTCTTTATGTATTCCAGAGATTAATTCCTTATCAGATATTTGTTTTGCAACTATTTTCTCCCATTTCATGAGTTGCAACAACTTTTTGATGTGATTTAAAAACAATATATTAGCATTAGGACTAATGATATACTAATGTTTATTAGTATTTTAGCTAGTTTATCTTAAAATAATATATAAACTAAAGAATATATTGTTTAAAATTCAGATGGAGCAAAAGGTTTCTAATAAAAAGCAGTTAAAAAGACAGAAAGTTACTTTGGAAAGAAAGAGAGGGGCAGGGTAGGAAAAGACTTCAGCTGTATTTGTTTTATTCCTTTTCTATACAGAGAGATTTGAAGCAAACGTGGTAAAAGTAATGTGTTTAATATTACTGTGGGTGTCATATTATCTATATTTTTCTGTTTGAAATATTTCATAATTAAAACAAATTTTTAGTTACAAAAATCTCTACCCTTCCCTAGATGTCCAGTCACCCAGTCTTCCCCCCCAGAAGTTACTAAATGGTTGTCTCTTTCTAGAATTATTCATTGTATTCTCAGGCATATTTCTGTTTGAGTGGATTCCCTCCTCCCCCCCGCAAATGGGAGCATTCTGCACATATTGTTTTGTACCTTTTTTCACTACACAATGTATCTTTGAGATTGTTCCAGATTAGTGTGTGCACCACTTGGTGTCCTTTTTCATGGTTTCCAAGTATTCCACTGCATTGGTGCATTATAATTTATCAGTTCACTTCTGAAGGGCATATAGGTTGTTGCCAGTTTTTCACTATTATGTACAGTGACCATCCTTGTGCATAATAAATCTTTGCGCACAGATGTGTGACAATATGTAATATAAATTCCTGGAGGTAAAATTGGTCTTATCAAATTGATCTCAAAAAAATATTGCACCAGTGTACATTCCCTCAGTAATGTATAAGAGTACCTCTTCACACTCTCTCACCTACATAGTGTTATCAGAATTTTTTATTCTTGCGCATGTTTTCTCTGCACTTGTACAGAAGAGCTGTCAACAGAAAAGTGTTTGTTTTAGTGTTATTTTAAATTAATATTTTTCTTTTATCTCAGTTACTAACTTGCAATATAAAATTACTTGTACTTTATAGTGTTTGAACTCTTCTGTAGTGTTTGAGGTTATGCAAAGAAATATAAGCCTAGACCTGAATGTGTTTAATGTTACATATAAAATTTATTATTTGACATTTAAAAACTTTTATACTTAACTGTGGAAATGGTTGAAGCTTTTTCCTCTATTCAGCCAGTCACAATAATTTGTTAGGATATGCTTTCATGGAAAGATATTTGAAACTGAAAGGTAATATTTCTTTCCGACTTATTATATGGAACTGTTATAACTTTGATAGTAAAACTGAATAAATCATATGAGAAAGGAAAATTAGAGGTCAATTTAACTTAAAAATATAGATGCATACATCCCAAATAAAATAATGGTGGTACACCTAGACAATGGAATATTATTCGCCACTAAAGAGAAATGAGCTATCAAGCCATGAAAAGCCATGGAACCTTAAATGTGTATTACTAGGAAGTGAAAATCTCTTATCATAATTTGACACATTACCAGATTAAAGGAGAGAAGCTGTATGATCATCTCCATGAATACAGGGAAAACATTGAATAAAATTCCACACCCATTCATGATAAAATATGATAAACAAACTAGAAGAGAACCTTCTGCATCTGAAAAGGGTATTGACCAGAAACCTAAAGCAAATATTACACTTAGTGGTTGAACCTTAGAAGCAGTTCTTTCAAAATCAGGGGGAAAAATATTTCTATTTGACATTGAATAGGAGGTCCTAGCCAATGCAATTAGATGAGAAAAGTAAGAGGTATGAATAAATAAGAAATATGAAGTATAAGGAAGAGACAGAATTATCACTCTTTGCTGATATTGAGAAATTCAGAACCAGCTACAAAATATTAGAGAGCTCAGCAAGATTGCTGGATGTGAGAAAGCATTAAAAAGTCAGTAGTGGGGCTGGTCCCATGGCATAGTGGTTAAGTTCGGCACACTCTGCTTAGGCGGCCTGGGTTTGCGGGTTCGGATCCCAGGTGTGGACCTACACCACTCGTCAGCCATGCTGTGGCGGCAACCCACATGCAAAATAGAGGAAGACTGGCATAGATGTTGGCTCAGGGCTAATCTTCCTCAAGCCAAAAAAAAGAGGAAGATTGGCAATAGATGTTAGCTCAGACCAAATCTTCCTCAGGAAAAAAAAAACAAGTCAATAGCAGCAATTTAACATGCATGTATGTGTGTGTTTCTTTTCCGTGTGTGTGGCAGATTGCATTTTTCAAAATGGCTGTACCAACATATGTTTAATCCCGCTTGCTCTTTGCACAATGTGGCTGAGGTTACTCCCAGTGAGAGGTGGTCTGTGTTCCCTATTCTTGCATCTTGGAAGGCCCAGTGGGTAAAAATATGAACTAGAAAGTTACCTGTCCTGGGGTGGTGGGAGTGGTGGCAGGCAAGAGGGTGGGTGGGGAAACCACAGTAAGGGCGTTCATCAAGAAATGACTTGAATAACTTATTTATAATTAATTTATAAAACTGTCTGGGGCCTAACTTTTAAAATGCTTTTTCTCACTTGTGGTAGTGTGAGCAAAAGCCCAAATTAATTTTTGCTGTTAATATACACTTTTTGGGGGGTATGTTTCTATTTTTACCTGGATTTTTAGAATAATATTCTATTTTGGAGAAAAAACCTGATCATGCTGGTTATGCAGGCGTACTGTCCCAGAATTTCTTCCATAGTGGAATACAGAGAACCATCAGGGTCCTAAAATGAGCCTCAGGCCTAGTGTTTGTTGCTAAGCACTTATGGCTCTAAAAGTAAAATTTGAGGATATTTCTCAGCACAAAATAAAGTAACAGTTAAATGGCATGAAGATGAAATAGATTAAAATTTTAAGATAGAGACTCCAAAATATAGGTGGATATTAAGAGAGTTTGGTCAGAAATTTGAGCATGGTGTGGTTAGCCTTAGATACCTCCATTGCATTAATTCTGTGTTACATAGTGTTTAATTTTGCTTGTAGGTGTTGAATATATCATGGCAGTAAATAAATATATCAAAAGCAGAGACTCTGGTGTCTGAAGGACTTTGCTTCAGTACTGGGATCTGCCACTTACTTGTGACGTTTGGCAGATTGTTTAATCTCTCAAAGCCTATCATCCCTCACATATAAAATGGGGAAGATAATCGTTCCCATTGGTATTGTGAGAATTGAATGAGATGATGTAGAGAATATGCTTTGCATAGTACTTGGCATATCATAAGTACTCAATAAGTATTATTTTATACTGGCTGGGAAAGTATCTGTTTTGCTGTATAAAGTTTAAGAGAAATATTAAAATATATTTTTGTTATTTTAAGGAAATTCGCAGTGAGTCCCATGACTATCCTCATAGAGTGGCCAAGTTTCCAGAAAACAGAAATCGAAACAGATACAGAGATGTAAGCCCATGTAAGTACTTGTGAGTTTGTGTGCATGTGTATGTTTGATGGTTTGTTTTAGGAAGCAGGATAGAGTGAAAAAGAAGGTTTGGGGTCAAGGTTGATAAGTACGGTAATTTTTTTCGTATTAATTAGTACTTGTTCTTGAAAGTAAAATTTTAAGGCATAGAATAGTAGAAGGAAAAAAAATTGCTCATCGTTATTTCATCCTTCAAACACAATCACCGTTATTTTGATGTATCTCCTGCCAACCTTTTTTCTTATGCATAATTTTTCTTTCTTTATTTAAAATAATTGTAATTATCTATGTATGTGTATTCATATATATATATATATATATATATATATATACACACTTCCTTTTCATATTATTCTGTAACCTTTATAAATATTTATCGGTGCAGTGTTTTTTTCCTTCCAAATTACAAAAGTAGTGTGTACTCACTGTAGAAAACTTTTTTTTTTTGCGAGCAAGACTAGCCCTGAGCTAACATCTGTTGCCAATCCTCTTTTTTGCTGAGGAAGACTGGCCCTGGGCTAACATCCGTGCCCATCTTCCTCTACTTTTGTGTCAAGCCACTACAGCATGGCTTGACAAGCGGTGAATTGGCCCACGCCCAGGATCCAAACCTGTGAACCCCGGGCCCCCGAAGTGGAGCACGTGAATTTAACCACTATGCCACTGGGCCGGCCCCAGAAAACTTTTTAAAACATAGAAATGTGTTGTCAGGGAGGGGCAAATTCCACCTTAACCCTCTTGAGTTTTTATGGCTGGACTAATAATAAAATTGACATAAGACCAGATTAATAGGAGAAAAATTGACTTAGTACATGCACATAGGAGATCATAGAGAAATGATGCCCTCTGGGATGGGCAAAGCAGGCTGTTTTTATATCTTTTACATAAACAATAAATTTGTGAGGAATTGACAAGATGAAAAAACAGGTTCAGCATATGTAATTAGGAATTTGAGCAGAGTTCAGGCTTAAGGTAGTAGATTAGTAAAAGTAACAAGGTTTGTTCTTATAGGGTTCTCAGCCCCGAATTCCTTAGCTCTGGTGATAAGGATATTTTTTCTCCTGGTGTGGGGAGGGTACCTTTCACATGGGAGATTTATTTCCTGCTTTCAGGGGGAACAGAGAAGAGGGGGATCAAAACTTTAAATCAACACAAGTGACTTTAACTCAAAATAATCAGTATGTCATTGTGGAATATTTGGGGGCAGCCTGCCCTGAATCCCAATAGTGTAAAGGAGAAAACCTCGTGATTTAAAAACAAAAGCTTTCGGGTTTATTTTCTTTTGGTATTTTTTCTGTATGAACATATACAAATATTCTTTTAAATTCAAAATTAGAATCCTGCACATACTGATTTGTAGCTCTTTTCCTACTTAGCGGTACATTGTAAACATTTTCCTGTCCTAAACAGTCTTTTCATGGCTTTGATAGTGGCTCTGGATATGCCATTCTTTTACGTAAAATTCCCCTGTGGTTGGACATTTAGATTCTCATGTACACACACACACACAAAATTTGGGGTGCAGTTGTAATACCAGGGTTTTAAAAATGAATTCATCATGAGGTGATTTTATGTTTTGTTCTGATTGATACCATTCATTCAGGTATTAAATTAGGCTGACTTACTGCTCGAAATGTTTCCCCTGTTTATTTTTAGTGGGCTAAACATAGATATTCTCTTTAGGACTGCTTGTTAGTAGGAACTTTTAAAAAAATATTGAATTGATTGCATTTTGGTTTCTGTTTCCTTCCTCTAGTTGACAAAGGTATGGTGCTAGTGTGCCAAGGCCTCTTAGGTAGGCTGAATAATCTCACTCTACTCAAGGCCACAGAGTGTGTACCTTTATAGATGTTGTGTTCTTTGTTAGGAGGGTATGGATATACCACTGAAAATCTATCAATTACTAGAAAAAAAAGTCCATACTTTCATTCTTATATGAATAGAGTGTTTTACATTATGTTGGCCAAATACATTTCCATGAAGAGTATATTGGCTGATTTTGGACAAATCAAATGAGAAGTTCTCTGTTAAACTATTTCATGTTTATTATAAATTACTTATTAAATATTATGTTTCTCTTACATGCCTTTTTCCTTACCAGTAGAAGTGTTTGTAAAGATAAGTAGCTAGAAGAGAGTGTTTTTTCATTCTCCTTTCGTTGCTGCACACTTGAAGATATGACAAACTTCCTCTGAAACCTGTGGCTTACTATGGCAACAATTCTGGTGTGGGTGTGTGTTCAGGATGCAGGTAGTAGTTCTAATGCTTAGGTGCCCCTTCACTCCCTCCAGATTTCTGATTGGGAATCACTGAGCTAGGGAGACTGATTCTCTAGTGTTTACCAAGAGTTTTGAAGACAGTATTTTCCAGTTGTACACCTTGCTTTGTTGCCTTTAATTTAAAAAAAAAACAAACTTTATTTTGATAATTGTAGATTTGCATGTGGTTGTAAGAAATAATACTCAGAGATCTTGTATACCCTTTACCCAGTTTCCCCCAGTGGTAAAATCTTGCATAGTATAGTAAAATAATGCAGCCAGGAAATTGACACTGATATAATCAATCCGGATTTCACCAGTTTTACGTGGACTCATTTGTGGATGTGTTTAGTGTGTGCAGTTTTATCACACGTGTAGATTTTTGTGATCTCCACCACACTCTGGATACAGACCAGTGGAACAGTTCTATCACAAGATCCCTCCCGCTACCCTTCTATGGCCACAGCCACCTCCTTCCCTCCCTTCCTCAGCCCTGGTTGCATTTAATTTTTACGTATCTGTTGTAATTTCAATCATTGGATGTGATAAACTACATTTGAGTTCCCTCATTAGTTTTATCAAGTTGATCTAAATGGAGGAATTTTTAAAAATTGGAATTGAGACATTTTTAAAAGTAAGACATTTGTGAGTTAAATTAATTCTCAGGTATACAAGTCGGTAAAACTCTTGTGATTTGTCTTCTAAGTGTTAGACTTATATACCCAGCTGCCTGTTGGACATCTCCAGTTGAAGGCTGCACAGAGACCTCTGTTTGCGATGTACTTACCAGCCCTGCCTCCATCATCATTAGCTTGGGCTGTTCTTACTGTGTGCCTTAGGAAGAGAGCGTTCACCTTGTCTTGATATCTAGGAAGAGGCTTGTCTTTCTTGGAGGAGATGCTGCCCGGTGCCTCCTCCTGCTGCCTGGTCCCCCTTGCTGCCTTTCTTGCCACTGTGTCCACAGTGTACCCAGGAGCTGCACTCTTGCTGTGAATATGCCACTCTGAATGCTCTCACCACTTTGTCCTAGTTGAAGCCTGGCTCTCCCCTGAGTAAACTTTCTATCTCTCTCAGGTGGAGGCTGCTCATTTTTGCTTCCCACATAACCAGAGAGTTTCCTAGTCTGAGCTATTACTCTTCAGCTTGCAAATTAAAGTGGTCTCCTCTAAGGCTCGTGCTGTCCAGATACATCACATTACTGCTCTTGTATCTATTCTCTCATGACTTCATAGCTAGTCCCTGTCCCGCAACCTCCTCCCACTCATTTGCTGAATGCTGGAGTGCCAAGGACGCCATTGATATCTTTCTCTTTGCCCTCCTCTTCTCCCAGTATCTTCTTCATCCTGGGTGACGGTAGTTTCCAGTATTAGCCAGGCCTGCTGTTGCCTTGATGTCCTCCTATATGTCCTCGTCAATTCACTGCCATTTAATCTGGCTCTTTCCTGAGTAAACCATCACTCAAACCCCACCACTCCCCTCTTACCGCTCAGAATACAATCTTGCCTTCAATTCTGCAGAGAAACATTTTACAAATCCGGAACTATCTCTTCAACTTCATGTTCTACCACCTGGAAACTTATTTTTCTTTGCACTCGTCTTTTCCTGAAGTCCCAGGAGAAAAGCCGTGCCTCCTCCTGTCCTAGGTTTGTACCCAGTTCCTTATTCCTCCTTATGGACCTTACTCTCATCACCACTCTTCTTTGTGTCTTCGACCTCTTTCTAACTCTTTTTCCTTGGTATATAAATGTGCTTCAGTCTTTTCTGATCTCAACCCTCATATCCCATCTCAGCCCCCACTTACTTTATTGCCTACGTGGACACATCCATGTGCATGCATTCACATATGTACACACAGAATCTTAAAAGAATACACCATACTATTTGTCTCTCCATCCTTCTCACCTCTGCCCATGGTTCTACTCCAGCCTCCTCACCGAAACTTTTATTCTAAAGTACTATTAGCTTTCTAGTTTTCAAATGCAGTGAGGGACTTTCCATTGGTTTCTTTTCTTATCCCTCTGTGACTTTTGATATTGTTGACTATGCCTTCTTCCCTAACACCATATTTTTTCGAATTTTGCTATTACTTCTCTGGCTGATCACCCATTTTCAGAGCTTCTCTTCCTAAATTTGCCTTTGTCCTCCTCAGAATTATATCTCTGTCTCTCCCTCCTTCTCACTCTAACACTTGCAAGAATGATCTCATCTTTTGTGTTTTCAGTTTCCATCTCTCTACGTATGACCCAAATCTCATCTGCAGCCTAGGTCTCCCTTCTTAGCTATAGACCCATTTTTGCTAGTCATTCATCTCTCTCTGGATGTCCTCAGACTCAGTATGTCTAGACATCGAGCTAATGTTCCTCCCCAACATAACCCATCTGTCTCAACCCTAAAACCTGCTCTTCCGCTTTATTCCACATATTCATAAATGGTACCACTATTCACACATTTGCTGCAGCTAAAAACTTGGACTACCCTCATTCAGTTCCAACATCTAGTTAGTAACTAAGTAATTGTAATTCCATTTCCACAATATATTTTAAATCTCTCCTCTATTCTGTTCATATTGGCATGGGTCAGGCCCTTTGTATTCCTTCCTGAATTATTACAACTGTCTCTTACTTAGTCTCCTTGTCTCCATTCTGTTCCTACTTCGGTCCATTCTGCACACAGTATCCAGAGTAGTCCTTTTATAACACAAGTCTGTTTTCCACTCCCCTCTCCAGTAGTGCTTCATAAGTTTTATGAAAAGTTAAAGTTCTTTAGCATTATCATATAAGACCTTTTGGGGACAGACCCTTTAAACATCTCACTAGATTTTTTCTAGCCATTTTTCTACAAATCAGTCATTTTGCTAAAACTGAATCACTTGGAGTTCTCCCAGTGTGACTGGTTTTTAATACCTCAGTGTTTTCGAATATGTCATTCCCTTTTTGGAATATCCTTCTTCTCTCTCTGACTCACTTCAATCAAAGTCCTCTTCCTCTAAATATCATCTCAAGGACCTCTTTCCCGTGGGTGTTATTCTCATCCAGAAGAGGAGGTCTTGGAAATGAGGACTCTCCTTCATCAGATCCAGATGGACCCAGGAATGTGCGTTTTTCTAAAAGCTCCCAGGATGATGGTGATATACCTTTCCTGATTGATAGTCGTTGTATCATTTAAAAATGTATTTCCATACATAAACCAATACTTTACAGTTATTGGTTTGGTTCCTAAAACGTGTATTGAAATAGCTACATACCTGACACTATGCTGTGTACTAAGAATACAATGAATATATGCACTCTGCCCTCCAATAATTTACAGTATAGTAGGGGAGATACATACCTATTGTGTTGTATATATCATGAGATATGACAGTGTATTGGTGGAGCTGAGAAGAGGCCCTTAGCACTGCCTAAGGAATCAGGGATGGCTTTTAAGACAATAAACAGTAGCCAGCTAGGTAAATAAAGGGGAACCGAAAAGGAATTGTTTTTTTAAATTCAGAGTCCTAGATCTTTTCTAGATTTTGATTCAGTAGTTCTGGAAATCAGTATTTTTAAGCAATCTCCTTAGATGATTCTTATATATCAAGCTTGGCACCAGTCCTTAGACATGTAGAAACTACATTTGGTGGTATGAATATGAGAAACATATTTAAAGAGGGATATTTTGAAATAGAAAGAATTTGAAGAAGTCCACAATCTTCCTATTATTGCCATGACCAAAAGATGCCTCAGTTGTCTTAACTATGAGACAATTATAGAAGACGTATAGGCAAGAACTTGTTTGGTTGAGAAGAGAGAAGTAGGTTGTAATAATCAGTTTGAGAATCATGTTTATGCTATTAGAGACAACTGCCAAATTTTGAAATCTTCCTTACTATTTGCTTTACAGGTAGATATCCCAGTTTACTATTTAGTCTAAAAGGAAGTGCCAGCAGTTTCTTAGTGAACTGTCATCCCTTTATTGGCCATGAAACAGTTGTTTTTTTTTTTAAATTGTGGTAAAAAACATAACATAAATTTACTCTCAATTTTTAGGTGTACATTACAGTATTGTTAACTATAGGCACATCATAGTACAACAGATCTTTTCATTTTGCATGACTGAAACGCCATATCCATTGAACAGCAACTCCCTATTTCCCTCTCCCTCCAGCCCCTGGCAACCACCATTCTACTTTCTGTTTTTAAGAGTTTGATTACTTTAGAGACCTCATATAAGTGGAATCGTGCAGTATTTGTCTTTTTTGTGGTCGCCTTATTTCATTTGGCATAATATCCTCAAGGTTCATCCATGTGAAATTGTCTGTTTTTAAAGAAAAGTAACAGACTTCTGATTCCAGTAGTATGGCAGATTAGATAGTTCACAGTTCCTTACTGCTACAAAACAAGAAGATTCTCAATAAACATATTTTTTAAGTCAGTTACTAGGTGGGAAGGAAGTAAGGCACAGGCTTCCTGTGCCCCCCTGAAAAAAAAAACGATCTCAGCATGTGGCATAGCTACTCTGAATGTAAATGCCAGTATCAGCTCTGAGATTTGTATTCACCTAATAAAATAGCCTCAAGATATACTAAGCAAAAATGAACAGAGTTACAGGAAGAAATTGACAAGTCCACATTCATGGACTTCTTAATAAGACAGAATATTAGTAAAGAAATGTAAGATTTGGACCATACAATTAAGCTTAATATAATGAGAAAAATATATAGAACCTTGTGTCCAACAATTTAAGAATGTACATTCTTCTAGAACTTACATGAAATATGTATTAAAAACATGGACCATCGACTCGGCTGTAAAATGAATCTTAACAATTTACTAATTGCTGTCTTACAGGGCCGTGTTCTTTGACAATGCAATTACACTATAGATTATTAATTAAAAAATAAAAATCGAATTTAAAAATCCCTATAAATTTGGAGATTTAAAATTTCTAAATAATTCATGGGTCAAGAAGAACTCATAATGGAAACTTAAAAATACTTAAAAGTGAACAATGCATAAAATACAACTTACCAAAACTTGCATAAAGCAGCAAAAACAGTACTGCAAAGAAAATATATTGTGTTAAATGTTTGTATTAGAACAGAAGGTTGAAATTTTATGTGCTAAGTGTCTAACCTAATTTAGAGGAAAGGTACAGAATAGACACTAAAAAAAGCAGAAAGGAAATAATACAAACATAAAAGCAGAATAGAAATCAAAGATACGATACCAACGAAAACAAATGTTAGCTCCTTGATAAGACTAATAAACTCTGGCAAGATTGAGCAAGAAAAATAAAACAAAAACTAAAGAGAGAGAGAGAAAGAATGCATATAAACAGTATTAGGAGAAAAAAGGGGGACATAAATACAAATGTAAAAGAAATTTAAAAGCTAATCAAATATGGCAGACAATTTTATGGCAATAAATGTTATCATTTAGAGGAAATGGAATAGATTCCTGGAAAAATATAACTGACCAAAACTGATTCAAGGAGAAGTAGGGAGTCCAAATAGTCCTTGATAAGAATTAAATAAATTAAATTAATAAATAAAAATCTTTCCACAAAGAAAACAGTGGGCCTGGCTGAGTTTGCAGATGTATTTTATGATAATACAAACTTTCCCAGAGATTAGAAAAAGAGACTACTTCCCCATTCTTTTTACAAGGCCATTACATAACTTTGATATCCAAACCAGAAAAGTTTAGTAAGACAAATAAAAGTTACAGGTGTATCTCCCTTGTGAATATAGATGTAAAAATTCTAACAAAAGGTTAGTAAACTGAATATAGCAGTATCTATATTAAGTTTATTTTAGGAATATAAGGGTGGCTTAACATTAGAAAATCTTATAAATGTAATTCACCACCTTAACAAGGTAAAGGAGAAAAAGCCACATGAATATCTCAGTAGATTACATAAAGACTATTTAAAGCCTATTCTTGCTCATAATTAAAAATAAAACATGTGGCAAACTAGAAATAGGAACTTCTGTAACCTAATATAAGATATCTGAGACACCTACAATAACCTGTTAATGATAATATGTTAGAAACTTTTTTTAAAAAAATCAAGAACAAGACAAGGATGTCCACTGTTACCACTTCTACTTAACATTGTACTTTAGGTCCTAGCCACTACAGTAAAACAAGAATAAGAAATAAAAGAGTTAGGATTGGGGAAAAAAAGAAGCAAAGTTGTCATTTTATCTGTTGGTTTATAACAAACCACCCCAAAATGGTGGCTTAAAACAGTAACAATCATTTGTCATGCTCACAAATCTGGGGGTTTTGACTGGACTCGGGCAATTCTTGCTCAAGGTCTTTCGTGCTGTTGTAGTTCAGATGGTGGCTGGGACTGGAGTCACCTTGAGGCCTTTCTCACTCCATTGTGGGCTGTCAGCTCAAACACCTACACATGGCATCTGGACTTCCTCACAAATAGTAGCTAAGATTCAGGAGTGAGCATTCTGAGAGAGCCCTCTAGAAGTTGCATTGCATTGTGTCACCTAGCCTTAGAAGTCACACATCACTTCCACCACATTCTCTTCATTAGGAGTGAGTCACTAAGGCCATCCAGATTCAAGGGGAGAGGACTGAAACTCCACCATTTGATGGAAGAATTATCAAAGAATTGTGTACATGTTTTAAAACCATCACAATTATAGACGATAAGATTTTCTTCATAGGTAATCCAAAAAATGCACATAAAACTCAAAGAATTATTAAGAAACATTTTGATAGTTTCAGGATTCTAAGACAATAGACCTTCGAATTTTTAAAACAGACCTTTATATATGACAAAAACGTGCCATCATCTTTCTTAGTAACCAGTTTTAATTAAAAACTTTGTTGTATAATTGTAATCAGAATAAATATAGCTATAACATAAATTTTATGGTAACTATTATGTGAATATTTGCTAACATTTTTCTCTATCTAAAGTTTAAAAATAAAGACCAAAAACTCTTTCACTCTCAAAATCCATTGTGTTGACAGGTTTTTTACTTAAAAGTTGCGTCATTAACTGTTAAGACTTTGGCCTTTGGTTCTATCTTCAGTTTTGGTTTTTTTGTTTTGTTTTTAATCTTCGATTTTAATCAAAGCTATTTTGGACTGTTAATAAGGCGATTGATGCACTGGAGTGGATCTGAGGAATAAGAACTAGAACTCGAAGCTACAATTGATTCTATAGGGCAAGAGAAAACCTAAACCGAATAACATGATAGTTGACTTCAAATACTTAAACTTTCATATGGCAAAAAGAATTCATTTTCTCTGCAAAGCCCAAAACATACAACTAGGGTTCATGAATACATAACACAGTTGGTGAATATTGGGTCAGAATAAGAAGTGTCTTACTCTTAAGAGCTGTTTAAGCATACAAATGAACCATGTGAACTAATGCATTCTCACTATTGTAGGTATTCATTGAGTGTGGATTTCTAATCAGATATTCTAAAAAACATTTGTGATTGAATTATAGTGGATTGGTTTAGATGGATTTGAAATATCTCTTATATGCTTCATTTCTTGCTGTTCCTTATCCCTTTGTCACCTTCTTCTCCCATTCACCTTTCTCTCTTCTTGCACTGTTGATTCCTTAACAGGTGCAGACTTTTCTTTCTTTCTTTTATTATTATTATTTGTATTGATGTCTTAATACTTTATAACATTGTGGGGTTTTAGTTGTACGTTACTATTGGTCCATCATCATGTGGATGCATCCCTTCACCCCTTGTGCCCACCCCCACCCCCCTTCCCCTTGGTAACCACCAATCAGTTCTCTCTGTCCTTGCATTCATTTACATTCCACATATGAGTGAATTCATGCAGTGTCTGTCCTTCTCTCTCTGGCTTATTTCACTTAACATAATACCCTCTAGGTCCATCCATGTTGTTGCAAATGGGACAATTCTGTCTTTTCTTATGGCTGAGTAGTATTCCATTGTATGTATATACCACATCTTCTTTAACCAATCATCAGTCGAGGGACACTTGGGTTGCTTCCACTTCTTGGTTATAGTGAAGAATGCTGCAAAGAACATAGGGGTGCATAAGCCTCTTGGGATGGTTGATTTCATGCCCATTGGGTAGATGCCCAAGAGTGGGATTGCTGGATCATAAGGTATTTCTATTTTTACTTTTTTGAGGACTCTCCATACTGTTTTCCATAGAGGCTGCCCCAGTTTGCATTCCCACCAGGAGTGAATGAGGGTTCCCATTTCTCCACAATCTCTCCAGCATTTGTTGTTTTTTGTCTTGGTGATTATAGCCATTCTAACGGGTGTCAGGTGATATCTTAGTGTAGTTTTGATTTGCATTTCCCTGATGATTAGTGATGTTGAACAACTTTTCATGTGTCTATTGGCCATCTGTATCTCTTCCTTGGAAAAATGTCTGTTCATATCCTCTGCCCATTTTTTGATCAGGTTGTTTGTTTTTTTGTTGCTCAGTTGTATGAGTTCTTTATATATTACAGAGATTAATCCCTCGTCGGATAAACGATTTGCGAATGTTTTCTCCCAGCTGGTGGGTTGTCTATTCATTTTGATCCTGGATTCATCTGCCCTGTAGAAGCCCTGCAGTCTGATGAAGTCCCACTTGTTTATTTTTTCTTTTCTTTCCCTTGTCCGAGTAGACATGGAATCTGAAAGGATCCCTTTATGACCAATGTCAGCTAGTGCACTGCCTATATTTTCTTACAGGAGTTTTGTAGTTTCAGGTCTCACTTTCAGGTCCTTAATCCACTTTGAATTGACTTTTGTATATGATGATAGGAGATGGTCTACTTTCATTCTTTTGCATGTTGCTGTCCCATTTTCCCAGCACCATTTATTGAAGAGACTTCCCTCTCTCCATTGTATGTTATTCGCTCCTTTGTTGAAGATTAGCTGTCCATAGGTGTGTGGTTTTATTTCTGGACTTTCAATTCTGTTCCATCAATCTGTGTTTCTGTTTTTGTACCAGTACCATGCTGTTTTGATTACTATAGCTATATAGTATATTTTGGAATCAGGGATTGTGATGCCTCCAGCTTTGTTCTTTTTTTTCAGGATTACTTTAGCTATTCGGGGGTCTTTTGTTGCCCCATACGAATTTCAGTATTTTTTGTTCTATTACCGTGAAGAATGGCATTGGGATTCTGACTGGGATTGCGTTGAATCTGTAGATTACTTTAGGTAGAATGGACATCTTAACTATATTTATTCTTCCAATCCACGTGCATGGAATATTTTTCCATTTCTTTATGTCTCCTGGATTTCTTTCAATGGTGTCTTATAGTTTTCATTGTATAGGTCTTTCACCTCCTTGGTTCAATTTATTCCCAGATATTTTATTCTTTTTGTTGCAATCGTAAATGGGATGTATTCTTGCGTTCTCTTTCTGTTAGTTCAGCATTAATGTATAGAAATGCAACTGATTTTTGTAAGTAGATTTTATACCCTGCCACTTTACTGTAGTTGTTGATTATTTCTAGTAGTTTTCCAATGGAATTTTTTGGGTTTTCTATGTATAAGATCATGTCGTCTGCAAATAGAGTTTCACTTCTTCGTTGGCTATTTGGAGTCCTTTTATTCCTTTTTCTTGCCTAATTGCTCTAGCCAGCACTTCCAGTACTATGTTGAATAAGAGTGGTGAGAGTGGGCACCCTTGTCTTGTTCCTGTCCTTAAAGGAATGGCTTTCAGTTTTTCCCTGTTGAGTAGGAAGTTAGCTGCAGGTTTTTCATATATGGCCCTTATTATGTTGAGGTGCTTTCCTTCTATCCCCATTTTCTGGAGAGTTTTTATCATAAATGGATGTTGGATCTTGCTGAATGCCTTCTCTGCATCGATTGAGATGCTCATGTGGTTTTTATTCTTCATTTTGTTATTGTGGTGTATTACGTTGATTGATTTGCGGATGTTGAACCATCCCAGTGTCCCTGGTATAAATCCCACTTGATCATGGTGTTTGATCTTTTTGATGTATTGCTGTATTTGGTTTGCCAATATTTTGTTGAGGATTTTTGCATCTATGTTCATCAGTGATATTGGCCTGTAATTTTCCTTCTTTGTATTGTCCTTGTCTGGCTTTGGTATCAGGATGATGTTGGCCTCATAGAATGTGTTGGGAAGTATTCCATCTTCCTCTACTTTTTGGAATAGTTTGAGAAGGATAGGTGCTAAATCTTCTTTGAATGTTTGGTAAAATTCTCCAGGGACGCCATCTGGTCTTTTATTTTTGGGGAGGTTTTTGATTACTGTTTCAATCTCTTTACTTGTGATTGGTCTATTCAGATTCTCTATTTCTTCTTGATTCAGTTTGGGGAGGTTGTACGTGTTCAAGAATTTGTCCATTTCCTTTAGGTTGTCCAATTGTTGTTGTAAAGTTTTTCATAGTATTCCCTAATAATCCCTTGTATTTCTGTGGTATCTGTTGTAATTTCTCCTCTTTCATTTCTAATTTTATTTGAGTCTTCTCCCTTTTTTTTCTTAGTGAGTCTGCCTAAGGGTTTGTCAATTTTATTTATCTTCTCAAAGAACCAGCTCTTTGTTTCATTGATTCTTTCTACTGTTTTTTTTGGTTTCAATTTCATTTATTTCTGCTCTGATTTTTATTATTTCCCTCCTTCTGCTGATTTGGGGCTTTGTTCTTCTTTTTCTAATCCTGTTAGGTGCAGTTCAAGGTTATTTAGTTCAGATTTTTCTTGTTTGTCAAGGTGGACTTGTATTGCTATGAATTTCCCTCTCAGGACCGCTTTTGCTGCGTCCTGTATGAGTTGGTGTGGTGTATTTTCTTTTTCATTTGTCTCCAGATAGCTTTTGATTTCTCCTTTAATTTCATCAATGACCCATTGGTTGTTCAGTAGCATGTTGTTTAGTCTCCACATTTTTGTCCCTTTCCCAGTTTTTTCCTTGCAGTTGATTTCTAGTTTCACAGCATTGTGATCAGAAAAGATGCTTGTAACGATTTCAGTCTTCTTAAATTTATAGAGGTTTGCCTTGTTTCCTAATATATGGTCTATCCTGAGAATATTCCATGCGCACTTGAGAAGAATGTGTACTCTGCTGTTTTTGGGTGGAGTGCTCTGTATATATCTATTAAGTCCATCGCGTCTAGTTTTTCGTTTAGGTCCATTATTTCCCTATTGCCTTTTTGTCTGGAGGATCTATCCATTGATGTAAGGGGGGGTGTTAAGATCCCCTACTATTGTTGTGTTATTGTTAACATCTCCTTTAAGGTTTTTTAGCAGTTGTTTTATGTACTTTGGTGCTCCTGTGTTGGGTGCATAGATATTTATAAGTGTTATGTCTTCTTGGTGAAGTGTCCCTTTTATCATTATATATTGCCCTTCTTTGTCTCTCATTACCTTTTTAATCTTGAAGTCTACTTTGTCTGATATAAGTATGGCTACTCCTGCTTTCTTTTGTTTGCCATTAGCTTGGAGTATCATTTTCCATCCTTTTATTTTGAGTCTGTGTTTGTCTTTAGAGCTGAGATGTGTTTCCTGGAGGCAGCAAATTGTTGGATCTTGGTTTTTAATCCATCCCACCGTTAATGTGTCTTTCGATTGGAGAATTCAATCCATTTACATTTAGAGTGATTATTGATATATGAGGGTTTAATGTTGCTATTTTATTGTGCATTTTTTGGTTCTTTTGCATGTCCTTCATTTCTTGTCACATGTGTTTCGGACTGCAAATTCAGTTTGGTGTTTCTGCATGCTGAATCTCTTAGCTTTCTCTTTATTTGTCACGTGTGGTTCTCTTCTGGTTATTTGTTTAGTGGTTACTGTGAGGTTTATATAAAAGATCTCCCGGATAAGATAGTACATTTTCAGATGCCTCCTGTTTCCTTAGGCTGAGTTGATTCAATCCCTTTCCTCTTCCCCTCATTTGTTGTTGTCACTACTTACTCCATCTTGTGTCATGAGTGTGTGTTTAAAGTGATGAGCCTGAATTAATTTTTATGTTATCCAACTGTAGTTTGTTCTGGTTTAGTCTCCTTGCTTTTCTCCTTGCTGAAATCTTTGTATCCCCTTTCTCTTTTTTTTTTTTTTTCAGGCCTAAGGGCCTTCTTGAGCATTTCTTGTAGTGGGGGTCTTGTGGTGATGAACTCTCTTAGCTTTTGTTTATCAGGGAGAGTTATTATTTCTCCTTCATATTTGAAGGATATTTTTGCTGGATAAAGTATTCTTGGCTGAAGGTTTCTGTCTTTCATGAGTTTGAATATATCATTCCAGTCTCTCTTCGCCTGTAGAGTTTATGTTGAGAAATCAGCTGAGAGTCTGATGGGGTTTCCTTTGTATTTATTTTGTTTTTTTGTTTAGCTGCCCTTAATATTGTTTCCTTGTCACTGAGTCTTGTCAACTTAGCTATTATGTGGCGTGACGACTGTTTATTCCTGTTTATATATTTAGGTGATCTATTGATTTCATTCACTGTTATTTCCATCTCATTCCCTAGGTTTGGGAAGTTCTCAGCTGTTATTTCTTTGAACAAACTCTCTGCTCCTTTTTCTCTTTCTTCTCCTTCTGGAATACCTATTATCCTTATGTTGCTTTTCCTCATTGAGTCTGATAGTTCTCGAAGAATTTCTTCATTTCTTTTTAGTCTTAGCTCTCTCTCCTCCTCTATCTGGAGCGTTTCTGTGTGGCTATCCTCGAGAATGCTATTTCTTTCCTTCATATTGTCAGTTCTGCTCTTTAAAGGCTCCATTTTTTCCATTATCTTGTTCATTTTGTTTTTCATCTCCAATAATTCTGATGGGTTTTTCTTTATGGTTTCCATCTCTTTTGTGACGAAATCCCTGAATTCGTTGATTTGTTTCTGTGTGTTCTCTTGTATTTCGTTGAGTTTGTTTATGATAGCTATTTTGAATTCTCTGTCATTCAGGTTATCAAATTCTGTGCCTTCAGGGTTGGTTTCTGGGTGTTGGTCATTTTCCTTTTGGTCTGTAGACCTAGTAAACCATTGCATAGATCCCACGGCTTTACCTTTTCTTTTCGTCTTTAAGGTGGTCCTGTAGTTTCCACCTGCTGCCACTGGATGGAGATCGCTAGTGGTGTGCTCTGAGCCCGCTGCATACCCCGGAGAGATTATGCTGAAGTGCAGGGCGTGTGGGGGGAGGGGTTCTCTCTTTCTCCTGCTCCACCCGGGGGTTTCCTTTCTGGCTCTCTTGGGGAGTTTGCCACACCCCCGAAACAGTCTGTCCTTGGTTCCCAGTGGGGATCTCTCGACAATCTGTGTGAGAGCACCTGGTGGGTGATAGTTTTCCCCTGCAGAGGCCCACCCCTCCCCCCTCTGTCTGCAAGCCGCGCTGTCTTTGCCGATGGATTGGGGAGGGGGAGTAAAACTCCTTACCTCTCCTCACGTCCTTTGTGGCTTCCCGTGCCTCCACCGTCCAATGTATGGCAGCAGAGGTTTCTTAAAAGTCCTTTGTAGTGTTTGATTGACCTCTGTTGGAATGCGAATGATGTTTTCATTGTGTCTTAGGGGGCAGAGATTCAAAGAGGGAATCTCACACTTCCATGATGCTGATGTCACTCTCTACTAGCCTTTTCTTTTTCTTTTGGCTGTATGCATGTCCCCTAGTCAAGTCCTGTTCCGTCTTTAACGCAGTTAGGTATCACTATTCTGAGAAGTACCCCTTAGAAGTTACTTATTTGCTTCTATAGCACTTTATCCCTGTATTCTGGCACTAATCTTACTGCCTTATAATTTTATTTACTTTTGTTTACTCTGTAGAGCAGTGATTCTTAGCAGGGGTGTTTAACCTGCCCTAGGAGACATTTTGGATATTTGTGGGGGCTTTTGTTCTTTTGGTGTATTTCTACTCCACCATTTTACATGGATTAAAATACATACTATTTTATTATAAATTATTTTCCATTTATTTTTCTTTCATATTTCAGTTAGGGCATTGTCGATAGTCAAAAAAACTGTGTGTAGTTTCTGTTACTTCTCAATAGTAGGATAGTAAAGAGGTTATTCAAGATATCATTAAGCCTCCCCTTCTCTCTCCCTGGATAATTCAATCTAAAAGCCCTTGGTGTTGGGAGCCCACATGTGAAAGGCATGTAAGTAAAGGTGGTGTCCTAGAATGTGGGGGGGCACATGTTTGAAGAGTGGGGGAAAGCTGGAGTGAACCCTGTGATGTTGGATTAGAATTAGTGTGTTAGTGTGTGAACTCATGGCTTTCAGTGAATATAGATATACAGATAACATAGAAATGTAGGTGTATGTGCACATACATATATTTCCTATCCCTGAGCACTGAGAAGTCTTGGGAATGATGAGACTCTATTCGAACTGTGCATCCCTAGCTTTTGATATCCAAATTTCATTCTCCACTAAGAGAAAACAAGGCTCCTTGGAGAAATGGCTGATTCCAGGACTGGGGCAGGGAAAGTATAAGAAAACCTGGAATGTCTTGTAGTCCCAGAAAGTAAGGACATGCTCAAGAAATGCTGAGGACATGTCAGAACCACGCAGAAACTAGCTTGAAGTCCACTGGCCAAAACGGGGGGTAATTTGAGCATCAAAATAAATAATGATTATAACCTATTGAATACAATAGGAATCTATGAATTTATACTGATGTCAAGAAACAAATAAATTTTTCAAAATTGAAAATTTGATGAGGAACAAGATATTTACAAAGTCTTAAGGTGTACCTCTACAAAATATTTATTAAATACAAGGGGGGAATAATAGCTCCACAGTGGAGAAGCCTGGCAGACACCAACCTTAAACAAGTGATCATGAGTAATAATGGGACACATCACACTGAAATCCTGAACTGCTCCATAGAATGCAGTGAGCACAGAGCATCACTCTGTGCTGAACCTGCCAAAAGTATACAACCTGAACTCATTCATGGGGAAATATCAGACAACTCAAATGGATTCATGCTTTATACTCTTCAAAAGGTTATGAAAACCTTTCGCAGGAAAGACTAAGGAATGGCTCCAGGTTGAAAGAGACTAAAGGAATGTAACATCTAAATGTAACATGTGATCCCGTATTGGATCCTTTTGTTTAAAGGGCATTATTAGGACAGTTGGGGAAGCTTGAATGGGACCTGGGTTAGTAAAGTATCATCGTTAATTTTATGATTTTTACAGCTGTATGGTAGTTAAGTAGGATTGAGTCCTTATTGTAGAAAATACACACAAAAATATCCAGGGGTAATTGGGTATCATGTTTGCAATTTGCTGTCATCCAGGAAAAAAGTTCTTTGTACTTTTCTGGAAATTTTTCTGTAAGTTTTGAAATTATTTCAACATAACAAATTTTTAAAAATTATTTAAAGGCAGTACTGAATCCTAGCCAACGCATGAAGGCAAGAAAAGGAAATAAAATACATACAGATTTGAGAGGAAGAAATAAAACTCTCTCTATTTGCAGATGACATAATAGTCTACATAGAAAATCCCAAAGAATCTACCAGAAAACCTCCCAGAACTAATAGGTGAGTTCAACCAGGTTGCTGGATATAAGATCAGCATACAAAAATTATCTTTCTGTATACTAGCAATGAACATGTGGAGATCAAGATTAAAAACACAATACTATTTTATAATCACTCTAAGAAAATGAAATCTTTTGGAATAAATGTAACAAGACATGTATAGGACCTGTATGTTAAAAACAACGAAACGCTGATAGAAGAAATCAAAGAAGATCTTAAATAAATGGAGAGACATAGTGTGTTCGTGGCTTGGAAGTCTCAACGTAGTAAAGATGTCACTTCTTCCCAAATTGTTCTATAGATTTAACACAATTCCTATCAAGATCTCAGGAAGATTTTTTTTGTAGATATAAACAAGCTTCTTCTTAAATTTATGTGGAAAGGCAAAGGAACTAAAATTAGTTAAATAGTTAGCTATTTGACTAAAATAGCTAAAACAATTTCGAAAGAGAATAAGGTGAGGAGGAATCACTATGCCCAATTTTAAGACTTACTGTATAACTATAGTTATCAAGACAGTGTAGTATTGGCAGAGGGATAGAAACATAGATTGATGAAACAGAATAGAGAGCCCAGAAATAGACTCACACAAGTATAGTGAACTGATTTTTGACAAAGGTGCCAAAGCAATTTGATGGAAGAAGGATAATCTTTTCAACAGTCTGTACTGGAGCAGTTGGACATCCACAGGCACAAAAAATGAATCTTAATCTAAACCTCACACCTTGTACAAAGTGGATCATAGACTTCAGTGTAAAGTGTAAAATATAAAACTTTTAGAGGAAAACAGGAGAAAATTCAGGACCCAAGGCTAGGTGAAGCGTTCTTAACATGACACCCACCAAAAGCACAATCCATAAAAGAAAAAAAATCAGTAAATTCAACCAAACCACAATTAAAAATTTTTGCTCTGTGAAAGACCCTGGTAAGAGGATGAAAAGATGTCTACAGACTGGGAGAAAATATTTATAAACCACAAAGAACTCATATCTAGAATATATACAGAACTCTCAAAATTCAACAGTAAAAAACCAAACAGTCCAATTAGGAAATGGGCAAAAGATTATGAACACAGATGGCAGATAAGCACATAAGCATATGAAAAGCATCATTAACCATCTGGGAAACATCATTAACTATTAGGGAAATGCGTATTAAAACCATGATGAGAGATCAGCACGCTACTAGAACAGCTAAAGTAATGAGGCCACGATATGCCAAGAATGCAGAGAAACTGGCTCTCATACAAGGCTAGTGAGAATGTAGTGTAGCCACTCTGGAAAACAGTTTGGCAGTTTCTTAAAAAACTAAACATACACTTACTTTGTACGACCCAGCCATTGCACTCCTGGATGTTTATCCCAGAGAACTGCAACCTTACGTCCACACAGAAATGCGTACATGAATGTTCGTAGCAGCTTTATTTGTAATAGCCACAAATTGGAAACAACCCAAATGTCCTTCAACAGGTAAGTGGTTAACAAACTGGTATGTTTATACCATGGAATACTACTCAGCAATAGAGAGAAACGGAACTGTTGATACATGCAACAACATGAATGGATCTCAGAGGACTCATGCTGAGTAAAGAATCCAATCTCAAAAGGTTACACACTGTATGATTCCATTTATACAGCATCTTTGAAATGATAAAATTATAGAGATGGAAAACAGATTAATGGGTTGGGGAAAGGTATGACTGTAAAGGGTTGCACAGAGGATCTTGCTGGTGATGGAGTAGGTCTGTATCTTGATTGTGGTGGTGGTGGTTACATGAATCTACAAATGTGATAAAATTGCATAGAACTGTACACATACAAATGAGTGCCTGTAAAACAGGAAATTGGAATAAGTTCTGTGGGTTAAACTAGTGTCTTTTCAGGTTTTTGAATTTGATAGCCTCTTGCATTTGATACTGGGCAGGGCACTGTGCTAGGCAGTGGGAATACATGGTTAGCATGACAGGGTCCCTGGCCACAAAGAGCTTAACCCTAACAAAGAAGACTGCAAATGACTGGAGGTCTGGATGCTGCTGCTGCCCCATGGGCTGAGTGGATCAAAAATCTTGCCATAACAGTAGCTTTTTAACAGAGGCTCCTAGTGTAGCCACAGCTCATCACTTCGGAAGCTCTCTGGGGACTGGTGGGAAGAGCAAGAAGGGTGCAGGAAGGGTACTTAAAAGTCATGGGGAAAACATGGCACATCTTTCAGTACCATCAGTTATACTCAATTTGGTGGAGGTGGGAAGGTGTGGTTGTTTATATAGTAAAATGCAGATAGATAGTGAAGTAGAATTTTTAAATTCCTTCTAATTTTTAAGATAAAATTGGACTTTTCAAGGAGTTTTGTACTTGACACTTGGAGGGTATTAATGAAGGTCAATCAGTAAAAAGAATCGAGAAGGACTGGTCCAATCCAGCCGTTTCATCCTACAGACAAGAAAACTGAGACAGGAGCACTAGTGACTTGGCCATTATCACAGGGTGTAGAGTCTAAGTAACTTGGATACTAATAGTATTTCTCAAGTAGTAGGTTACTCTTTTCTGTATAAATCACGGCTATGTGCAGTCATGTAGATTGGTAGAGTCAGAGCAGACAATCAGAATCCACCTCTTTAGGTCCCTTTAGCCTCCCCTCACCCATTTTCTTTCATCTGCACCACGGAATTCCAGATACCTACACTGAAAAGTCCTGAAGCTTTCTGAGCTCTTCTTTTTTGCTGAATTAATTCACTCTTAGTTAACCTTGTTTCATCTCCTGCTTATGTTTCAGAATGGTTTAATAGTGATATACAGCTTAACAATTTGAATATGAAAATTTTCTGGAATTAATTCTATAAACAGTGCTTGAACATTTGCCAACCTGAATTGTTATGACACTGTACTAGGTAGGCACTGTGAGAAAATGGAAGTAGAAATCCTTTTTCTCTGATAGTCAGATTTAGGAGGTGAGACTAATGAATTCACTCTTCTCTGTGAATGGAACATTCTTAACGAAAATATCTGTATGATTGACCTCCTCCAAGTCTTTGCTTAAATGTCACTGTCTCAGTGAGGCCCACCCTGACCACCCTATTTAGAATTGCAACTTGCACCATCTCTGTTTCTGAGAAGGTAAGCTCCAGGAGTGTGTGGATGGGTCCTAAGTACCTAGAACAGGGCCTGGAACATAGAAGATATTTAATAAATATTTGGTCTACATTGTTTGCATGGTGTCCCATGGACGTCTGGGTGTAAGGAAAGAAACATTCTTTCCTCCAAGTCTCTCTATCCTCAATTTTTTAGGCTCTATCTCTCTTAGAAGGAGAAATTCTGAGTTTTAAGGAAAATGGTGAGATGCTTACTGATTATGTTAACCTGGAGTTTAGTATGTGTTGTTTTATACAAGCTGTCAAAGAGGAAATATGCCCGTGTTCCAAACTACATTAATGAATTTTACCCATTTTGTAAGGACACTTCCCAGGTGTTCTTTCCATTGCCGAGACTCTTGGGAATAGATTGAAGAGGCCCTTTCCAATTTGGAGGTGCATGGAAACAGTTAATTAACATTGTCCTATCAAGTTTAGGAACTTGGAATCTTGATGGATTGCAAGGGATTGAAGCTGTCAGACAGTCAACCTATTGTTTGGAAAAGATTGAACCTGCCAGATGTTTCTAAAACAACATATACGTTAAGTCCATGATGATGTGCACCTGGGAAATGCTTCATTAGTAAATCTTTCCATTCCCACTGCCACTACTTGGTTCAGTACTCATCATCCTTTGATTAAACTGTTAGCGCATCAGTGTATTAAGTTATCTTCCTCCTTCTTCCAGTCTATCCTCTATAATGCTGGTAGTTATTTTCTTGAAAATCAAATGTGCTTGTGTCACTCCTTTAAAGAGCTTCATTGAGGTTGCCTGTGCCTATAGCACAGCACAGAAGGCCCTTCAGAGTGTGGCCTCAACATGTTTTGGGACTTCTGTCTCATCTACCCAGCTCTTTAGCCTTTCTGAATTTGCCAGTCCTTCATGATATGCTATTCCCTCGTAATCCTCTTCACTTGTGCTGCTTCTGCTGGAATTTTCCCTTTCGTTCTTCACCTGTGTAGCAGAGCCTGCTCATCGTTTTTTTTTTTTTTTTTTGGGAGGAAGACCAGCCCTGAGCTAACATCCATTGCTAATCTTCCTCTTTTTGCTGAGGAAGACTGGCCCTGGGCTAACATCCGTGCCCATCTTCCTCTACTTTATATAGGACGCCGCCACAGCATGGGTGACAAGCAGTGCATCGGCAGGCGCCCGGGATCCAAACCCGCGAACCTCGGACTGCCAAGCGTGAACTAAACCGCTGCGCCACTGGGCTGGTCCCAAAGCCTGCTCATCTTACTAGGCCTACTCAGGCATCAGCTAGTCAGCTTTCTTCTCACAACACATAATGCAATAAATTATACTACTGGGAGTTATTACTTAATAGGATTTTTTTTCTTTTAAAAAGCCTTAAACAAGTACTTATTTTTATGTCCTTGTTGTCTTGCTCCTAAAATATATTTGTTGACTGAAAATTCTATATGAATGTTGAAAGTATTAAATGTAAAGAGTAGGCCATCAAGGTGGAGGTTCCATCAGAGAGGCTGATTAGAGCAGAAAAGTCATAGGATAGATCTTCAAGAAAGTAAGGTTTGTGTGATAGAGATGAAGGTGGAAATGATATCTGAGGTGAAGAACAGTGTGAAAGGCGATGCCAGAAATAATTTAGGGTGTGTGGTAAAGGAACCAACTTAGATGTATCAGAGAGAGACAACGTAGTGTGGGAAATATGTAGTCTCTTAAGTTACACACTGCTTCTCCAGTGTGTTATTTTAGGCTAATGACCTGACTTCTCTGAGTGTCAGTAAAATGAGCATAATATCAGCTTCATAGAGTTGTGAGGATTGAGAGAAATTACCCAGTAAGATGTGTTCTGCAGTACCTGACATCATAGGCACTAAATAATCCTCTACAGCAGTTGTAGTTGGTTGTGTGGTCAGTGAAGGAAGCATTTATCAAATAGATTTTCCTTTGCAGAACACTTGAAAAGTTAATACTCTGTGTATACTAAGGTTTGTGTTCTCCATTAATATGGTAGTGCTTATGGTGACTTGGGTTTTAGTTCTAGCTTTATTTTTGGCTCATTGCTTGATTTATGAGAGAAAATTCATAATATTTGTCCCTCAAATATAAGTGGGTTGATGTTATCTATAAAATGCTTTGTGTTCTTGGCAGGGAAGTACCATATAAGTATGGACAACAGTATTTGAAAACTTACTGTTTCCCCCCTGGTTGAAAGTCTGTTAATGCTGTACTGATAGAGTTGGTTGTCTTCTTACCTAATTTATGTTAATTATTCTTGATCTCTCGCTCAGTGTAACCTGTTGAGGATGGTTATAAGGAATGTAAATCCTCCTTTCTATTTGACCTTGAAGACTTTCCAAAGGGAGATGTCTTTACAATAATGATAAACTAGGTGAAACCAGTGGTGGTGGGTTTTTTTTTTTTTTTTTAAGCTTATTATGACAGTATTGAAAGAGGAAGCTAATCTGTATTGTCAGCTCAGGCCACAGCTAGAGCTAGTCATTTCTTGACGGATGAAACCATTTCTCAGAAAACATACTGTTTGAGGGTGGGAGGTGAAGGAAATCTTCATCAGAAGTTTGCTTAATTTTTATCCAATTTATAAGCCACAATTCTATTGAGTATTGCATTTCTTCATTCACTTGGTGACAAGAATTAAGAGTAGATGATACCCCCATAGAAAAAAGTATATATTCTTGATAGTTCTGCTATTGGTGTTTATTAGATATTGAGAAATAAGATTTCCTGTGAAGTGTGATTTGGTTGTGATGGAGAGAAAGAGCATTCTTTACCCACTCTGGGTCCTTTCTGGCTGGGCTACAAATTAAATTGACATGAGGCCAAATAGCAGGAGAAAATCACACAAAGCTTTATAAAGCATGTATACATGGGAGAGACCAGGGAGTGTCTCTCAACAGAATGGTGGAGATTCTCCTCTTATATAGACAAACGAGGATTTTGGGGGGAGTTGGGAGTGTCAGCCACGAGGGATTATAAGAAAAGCACAGTAAAGTTATTATGCAGATTTAAGGCCTCACCTTCCACATTGACAAGTTTCTAGAGATGAGGTCATCCACCCCTCTTCCCAGTACAGAGAAGGAGATAACCTTTACAACAAATGGAGATTTTCCTCACAAATGTTCTGTTTGGTAAACAGAACTTTGATAGGAATGGGCATAGCAAAGACCCTCCCAGTCTGTCAATACCCAGAGTCATCCAAGGTGATGTGATGGCCCGTCCCAGGGACAGGCCTTCCATCCCAAATCCCTTTAGAAAGTTGGGGTGGGGGGTGAAGGTCAAAGCCTCCTTCAGAGCAAAGTAGAGAGAGAGACACATCTTGAGGTGGCCAATTCTGATCCCCCACAGTTGCTTTTGTGGTATCTCATACAGTATAGTTTGAACTATCTTCATTTTTCTTCCTTTGCTGCATCCGTTAAAAGAAAGGAAAGGGGGAGATAACCTTAAAGTTAGAATGATGATAAAGCACTGTGGGCTTTGGACTTACTTATAGCCCAGAGGTTATAGGACTGTCATTTTGATAATCTCGTTTCAGAGGTTTTGGGGCAAAATAAACTATGGGAGAGGAGAAAGCATGTAACTTTCTGTTTCTTTCTAGAAGTCAGAAGTTTGGTTTGGAATGAACAGTTCACAGGTTTTGGACTGACTGATAGTGATGGGTCAGGGAAAGGAAACATTTTGACTGTCAGGTTGTAAGGGGACCTGTGTCCACTTTCCCCGATATTTTAAACCACACATTAAGCAACTCTTAATTGGAGAAGAGGCATTGACCCTCTTTGTTATCTTTGCTAGAGAAAATAAGTCATCAAGTCACAATTTCTCATAAAAAGGCTTTGATAGTTTCACTTCCTGAAATGCGTATACTTACTATCTTTCTAGATAGTTTGTTTTAAAGTGATATGTTTTATTTAACACCAGAAACTCATGTTTTTTCTCTACAAAGATTCTCTTCTGAATCAAAAGTTATATATACTTTTGTTAATCTTCTTAATAGAACAGACGACTTAAATACTTACAATGTAGGTGTGTTTGAGAGTTTTGTTTTTAGTCAGTCCTGAGAAAATACAGGTTCAGCCATTTGTAGCCATTATAAATAAATAGCTGTAGAGTTTTCCCAAAGATTACCTTCCTATTTTAGTCTTATGTGCTAGCAAAATTTAAAAAAAAATTTTTTTCCTGAGAAAATTCAGTGTATCTCTGTTTTTGCGGACTGTATATAAATAAATGTTAGAGGAAACCAGGGTCACGGCCTGCGGGGCCAGGCCCTACATGACCCCAGGTGCCTTTCAGGTAGTGCCCTGTTCTCCATTGGTCAGATGCCGGGGCTCCAAGGGGAGTGCATCTGTGCCTTCATGAGTATGTGATTCCGTGCTTTTAATGAATTGGAGTGACACCTGGTGTAAATTTTAAAGCTGGAGGGAAAATCACAGTGAATTGTAGTTCCAAGTCCTGAGGTCAGGTGTCAAATACTCTGGAAAACACGCTGCTGAAAGTCTTTCTCTGGGCTTATTTCCTCAGCTGTGGAGGGTCTGGGATTGATATGCAGGACGACTGAATTCCCAGCACCCTGGAGAGGAAACTTCTCAGTTTTTATGGATTCTTGCCTTTCTTAGCCAAATTACTCTTTTCAGTTACGCAGTAGACATGATTAACCTTTGGGGTTTGTGTTCTTTCTGTGATTACAGCATGTATTATATTTTTGGGGGACTTGAATTTTTGGGATTGTGTGGCATTCTAAAAGCATGCATTATTCTCTTGATATGTGTTATCTAGGAGATATATGGTCTTTATTTTAATTAGGCAGCTCACCTTTTTACTGTCTCACATAATATACCAGTTAAACAATGATTAAACTGTTAAAAAAAAAGTGACTGTTTAAAAAAGTGCTTGCTGATGTCATCTTTCCGAGAACACTAGTATAAGTGATTTACTATAACAAGATCTTGGTTTTTCCTGTTGACAAATGACATGTAATATTTACAGAAGTCTTGGGTTCAGTCCAGCAGAAACGTCCCAGATAAACTGATGTGTGAGACTAAAGCCATTTAAACATTTTCTTTCATATGGAGAAAATGTAAACTGTTTTTAGTTTAAAAGTAGGGAGGGAATGGATATTTGGAATAGATTTCCTTGAGGGTAGCAGCTTATAATAGGATGTATTCTCTAGAGTTAAACATCAAACATGTGTTCAGTTTATAATTCAGTTACAGTCATGCGTTGCTTAACGACGGGGATGCGTTCTGAGAAATGCATCTTTAGGTGATTTCATCATTGTGTGAACATCATAGAGTGTATTTACACAAACCTAGATAGTATAGCCTTCTACAAACCTAGGCTATACAATACTCATCTTGTGGGACCACCATCCTAATTTTATGGGTTCACCATCGTATATGCAGTCCATCGTTGACTGAAATGTTGTTTGGGGTGCGTTGCTGTATATGCTTCTGACAGTTATATATTTAGGATTCACAGTTAATGTTAATTCTGTTGTTATGCACGTGCTTTCTCTCCCTGTATCATGCCTTTCTTCCTTTCCCATCAAAATGATATAAGGTAAAGTTTTATACTCCACATATTTTAATCAGCATAAATTCTAAGTTGAAATTTTTACTTTTAAAAACTAGAAATATATCTAAACTGCTATGACACACTGTAAATGATGAAGCATCTTTAGGTGTCTTTTAAAGAATGGAATATTCCAACTGTATTTAAAAAATTTTTAGCACTTAATCTAAATATAGTTAAATGCTAAAAATTATTTAAATTTAGTTGAATGCAGATCTATTGAGGAATGAAGAAAATGAAAGGTAGTTACTGTGGAAATTTATTCTTATCTATTTGAGGCCAGTGTTTTTGTAGTTCTGTTGGTTCTTAGGCATCAAGAGTCTAAATGATCCTTTTACTTTTAGGAACATCAGTGCTTTATTCCTTTTACTACGTTTTATTCTTTGGTTGATTTTTCCAGTTACAATAGCTAATCTACAAACAGGAGCACTTCCCTTCCAACACCACAGGAACGAACAAAAGGATTACTTTTTTGTGTGTGTGAGGAAGATTGGCCTTGAGCTAACATCCTTTGCCAATCCTCCTCTTTTTGCTGAGCAAGATTGGCCATAGGCTAACATCCATGCTTATCTTCCTCTATATGGGATGCCGCCACAGCATGGCTTGACAAGCAGTGCTTTGGTCGGTGCCTGGAATCTGAACCTACGAACCCTGGGCCACTGAAGCAGAGTGTGCGAACTTAACTGCTACTCCAACAGGCCAGCCCCCAAAAGGATTACATTTTTGTACTTACTTTATTTATTTATTTTTTTTTTTAATTTTTTTTTTTTTTGTGAGGAAGACCAGCCCTGAGCTAACATCCGTCGCCAATCCTCCTCTTTTTGCTGAGGAAGACTGGCCCTGGGCTAACATCCGTGCCCATCTTCCTCTACTTTATATGGGATGCCGCCACGGCATGGCTGACGAGCAGTGCCTCTGCGGGTGCCTGGGATCCGAACTTGCGAACCCTGGGCTGCCAAGCGCGGACTAAACCGCTGCGCCACCGGGCGGCCCCCTGTACTTACTTTAAAAAAAGGAATATTTTGGGATTTGACTCAACTCTTCTGTGGTACTAATTTATTTTTTCTTTGCTTTGTTTCTTCTATCATTTTATAAATACTTAGAAGGTTAATATTTAAAATAAAAAAGTAATGGCAAGTTTGAAATGACAGTTATGGCTTATCATTCTGTTTCAGATGATCACAGTCGTGTTAAACTGCAAAATGCTGAAAATGATTATATTAATGCCAGCTTAGTTGACATAGAAGAGGCGCAAAGGAGTTACATCTTAACACAGGCAAGTGATATGATGTCGAGCAGATGCCTGACAACACAGTGTTTGTGATTGGTCTGCATTAAAACATAGCTAAAAGTATGTCTTGAATTCTTTTGGAAATGAAATGCTGTTCCAGTTTTTTCTTTTGTTGTGTAATGAATTGTAGACATTATAATGTTTTGCAACTTTGTATATTTAAGATAATAGTAAAGTTATGTTTTGAATTACATATTTCGTGAAGGAAAAATTTTTAATGAAATGACTTAGGCCAGTTCTTTTCAGGTAAATTGTTTTCCTTGCTTTATATATATATTTTTTTTTTTTTGTGAGGAAGACCAGCCCTGAGCTAACATCCGTCCAATCCTCCTCTTTTTGCTGAGGAAGACTGGCCCTGGGCTAACATCGTGCCCATCTTCCTCTACTTTATATGGGACGCCACCACGGCGTGGCTGACAGGCAGTGCATCGGCGGGCGCCCGGGATCCAAACCTGCGAACCCCGGGCTGCCAAGCGCGGACTAAACCGCTGCGCCACCGGGCGGCCCCTCCTTGCTTTATATTTGATACATAACCTTTGTGAATACTTTGTTAACTTCTTCCCTTTCTCTTTATATAACCTGTGTCATAACCAGAGGCCTTTTGAAAGCTCTTCTCTACCCCACTCTCTGGCATATATTTTCAGAGTACAGACAAACCTTAATGGGTCTGGCCTTTCTTCAGGGCAGAGTGATGGTGCTTTAGGTCCAGTACCCAGAGGACTGGCTTGGAGACCAGAGAGGCTGATGGTTCCCTTTGGCTTTCTGCCTGATTGCTTCTTGGCACCTTGGGCACACCCATATTTCAGCACTACTTTTCTTCCAGTCTGAGATAATGGAAATGATTTTGGTTTATCCACACCAGCTACCCTTTGTTTATCTAATAACAGAGACTTAACTGTTTTGTCATTTCTCCTAGTTAGTGATTTTTAAATATTCAAAAGATAAGCTGTACATTTAAAATATTTGAGATTTTTAAAAACCCAATTTGGATCAAATTAACCTGTTACTGCAAGAGAAAAAAGTTTAATATTGTAAAAGATATTCAAATAAATGTAACTGTGAGCTGTTAGACTACTTCTAATTCACAGGAGATGAAAATTATTTTACTTGAAGTAAAACAGCTCCTGTAAATCAAAAAGAAAAAGAGAAACAGTATGTAAACAAAAGGACATAAACTCACACTTCAAAGAAAAAAATAAAGGTAGATAATATATATATGAAAAGATACTCAATTTTTCTATTAATTAGGGAATATAAATTTAAACCAGCAATCAGTTACTACTTTTCAACTCTCAGAACAGCAGAGATTTAAGTTTATAATACTCAGTGATCAAATATGTACAGATGTAAAGATATATGTGAGGATGTTTATCGCAACTTAATTTTAATAGCATAGGACTGGAAATAATAGAACTGAAATAATCTGTAAGGAACTAGCTAAATAAATTATATGTATCATTAGTACTGGTTATTTCTGGGAATTAGGAATAGAGACTGTAATTTTCTATTTTATGCCTTTCTGACATATTTGAAATTTTTCTTACAACTATTCATAACGTTTTTAATAAACTCATTTTTAGAGTTAAAAAATTTTACTTTCTATTTGAAAAAACTATAACATTAAAAAATAGAAAAGAACAATTACACTAGATCCTTTATCACAATCCTTTCTTTCTATTTGTTTTTTCCAGTCTCATTTATTGGTTCTTCTTTCTCATCTTAGTCCTTAAAAATGTAGGTGTTTCTCAAGATTCTGATTTAGGGGTTTTTTTTCCCCTTCCAGTCCACATTGTGACTTCAACTCTCTGGAACCATATTTTCAACCTTTTTATCTTAAGAGAGAGTGTAGACTCTTGATTCACAGTATCTGCTCAAATCCTCGTCCTGCTCCTTCATTGGATATTCGTTCATCCAACAAAGGTTGAGTACTTCTTTGTGACAGGCGTTGTTTGAATAAAACAGACATTAATAAAAACCCTGACATTATGAACTTTACATCCTAATGGGAAGTAAAATTAATAACAGCTAGCAATTTTGTAACGTTGTTCTGTATTATGTGTTTTATATAATTTAAGCCTCAGGATAACTTTCTGTGTAAATACTGTTATTATCCTTATGTTGTACATGGGGAAACATCTAAAGAGACCCTGGGACATAAGATAACTTTACCAAAGTCATACAACAAGTAAAATGAAGCCAGAATTTGAAGCCATATAGTCTCCATAGGCTCCATGGTTCATGCTCTTAATCATTCAACTCTACTACCTTAAAATTGCTGTATGACCTTGGACAAGTTATTTAACTCTCCAAGCCTACATATCTGTAATATCGATATATATCTATATTACCTATAGAGCGATGTTGAGAGAAACTCATATAGTGCCTGGTACTATGGAAAGCACTCCATGGATTATTTGTTGTGGCATTTGTTACTGCTTTTTATTAGTGTAGTAATAATGATAATAATAATCCTTTTATAAAACATCGTGAATCCCATCATGATAAAATGCCAGATTAATACCCTACTGATTGTGTTTAAGCCTCCTGTTGGACTGTTTCTCACAGAACACACCTCCTCCCTCCCACCCACCCCCCCACCCCCATTTACAGCCTGAGGACTCAGAAGCCTACTTTTAGCTTTTTCTTTTTTCCTGAATTCCCCCCCCCCACCCGCCCCACCATATTTTCCAGGTCTCTACTAGATACATTTACCCACATGATCCATTGACATCACAAATTCCACATTTTGTATCTCTCTCTCTTTTTTTTTTTTTTTGCCAAGCCGGCTCCCTCCTATTTTTCTCATCCGAGTTAAAGCTATCCTCATCATCTACCAATTCCTTTCCTTTCCTTCTGCTACCCCTGCCCTTTTTCAGAGGTCTCTTAAATTTTATCTGTACTAATAAGCAGTAGCTTTTTAACTTATTTCCTTGCCACCAGTTCCTCCCTTCCTAATCGATCTTTAACAATGCCACCAGAATTATTTTTGTGACATACAAATCCAGTCATATCACTTTACTTCTTAAGAAAGTTTGGTGGCTATTTCCTGCATTCAAGACCCTTCACACTCGACAGTTCTCGTTTCCTGCTGTGTACCTCCACTTTGCCCTCACTGATCTGTCTTTTCCCAAATGTTTCCCCAAAGTTTCTTTAACTTGCATGTGCCTTGCCTTATCCTTGGAGTGAACCCTGACTCCCTCTTCATCCTTCTCCTTCCTCTCCCTGTATCAGTGCCCTCCTCATTTTTAAGGCTCTGCTGTAGTATCTTCCTAGCCCTTCTTACTCCCAAAGATCAGATTTACCCCTTAACCTTGTGGCTCTTGATGTGTTTTAGTTAGTAGGACACGTGCTTCTCCTCACCTCTTTTGTGAATTGAAAGCTGAGATTGCTTCTGCCCTTGTACCTAGTACATTGGGACAGAGTACATACTCAGAAAATGTTCCAAAGGATAGAGAAAACTAGAGATGCTAAATGTTTATTTAAAACCTCAGCTGTTCCAGGTCACCTACAAAGGATCAAGAACCAGATTAGCACAGGACTTCTCAACAATAAACTAGAAGCTTGAAGACAATGAAGCGTTGCTCATAAAATCAGGAGTGAAAATTATTGCCAACTCAGTGTTCTAAATCTAGCCAGATCCTTAAACAAGTGTAAGGGTAGAATAAAGGCCTTTTTTCAAACAGTCAAAAACTTTACCTCCTATGTATTGGAAAACGTATGCCACTAAAATAAGGAAGTAAAGAGGAAGACGTGGGATCCACACAAAAGGACAAATACTGTATGATTCTACTCAAATTCATAGACAGAAAGTAGAATGGTGTTGCCAGGGGCTGAGGGAAGAGGGAATGGGGAGTCAGTGTTTAATGGGTACAGGGTTCCAGCTTGGGAAAATGAAAACGTTCTGAAGACGAATGGTGGTGGTGGTTACACAATAACGTGAGTGTACTTCATGCCACTGAGCTGAACTCTGAAAAATGATAAACTTAAAAAAAAAAAAAAAAAAAACCTCAGCTGTTCTAATTGTCCTTTGTTGCTTATAATTTTGTCGTCTTTTTCCTCTGAGTTTTATGATTTTTTAAAAAAATATATCAGTCCCTTGGTATAAATTTCCATTTTGCAGAAGAAGAAAATTGGTAGTATTGCTGGTAAGTAGGAAGAGCTGAGAGAGAACTTTTGTACCCCTTTAGAACCACTAACAGACTTTGGGGGTTGTGTGTGTATACACACTGAGGAGTGACTTCACTGGTGAATGGATGCTTCCATTTTTTTAGATGAAAGAAAATGCATTCATTTTACTGGGGACTCTCTCAGGGCTCCTTTTACCTTTACAAGGTTTGGGTTTTTTTGAAAGTAGATCAAGCAATAGATAATATACATTGAGTGAGGAGAACAGTATCCTCAAACATTAGGTTGCAATTTCTCAGGATTCTCAGTAGATTTCTAGCATTTTTATAACTTAGAAGCTTAGAGTTTATTAATTCAAATAATATTTGTAAGAGCATCCCTACATACCAGGGACTACAACTGCCCTAAAGATGCTTTCAGTCTAGAACCGCTTGAATCGCCTTGTTTTGCTTGTGGAGCTAAAGCTCGAGGCAGACCTGGCCCCTGGTGTCCTGATTCTGCCCCTAACTCTCACCACTCTACCACGCTGCCCTGTGAGGTGAATGCATGTTGTTACTTTAGGTATGGTAAAACCTCATTCATTTTAACCTTCACTCATTTAAAATTAGTTATAATTTGGGCAGGCCTTTTCATCTCTTACTTGCCCTTTCTTCTGCCCTATGCTACCATTAAGCAAAATGTGAAGATAATTGAAAGTACATAATATGATTGGATTTTTTTTTCCCGTGGCAATATTGTAATATGAACCATTGCCCCTTTTAAGTCTGCTATTGAGGTCATACATGCTGTGGTCTTGTAGATTAACAGTTTCATGATGGTTTAGGTACTTGGAAATTTCTCCTTTTTCTGGAAATCTTCTTGTCCTTAATTTGGGTTAGTTGGCTGGCTGGTGATGGCACAAACTTCCTCTTTTGCAGGACTGCCATGGCAGTCCGTGGGAGGCAGGGCCTCTCTTTCTTCTGCAGAACCTGAAGGGCACAGAAATTTCCTCTGCCCACCTCCTTTACAGCTAGAACATGACTAGTCAGATATTCCCACTCATGGCTTTGACTCTGGTTTGCTTATAGGTTATGCATGAATACTACAGCCACCTTAGTGTGGCAGTGCCAGCAAAGCAAGGTGATAGTAGTGATAGTATCAGGAGACCTGTCCCAAGATGACTCTCCTTTAGGCAGAATCTTGCCTTGACAGTGGTTCCTACCCAAGCCTGGTTCTCCAGTCCTCAACTCTGAAAGCCACCTGAGAGCCTGAAAAATTCCTTTTCTGCCTAAGTAAATAAAAGTCGATTTTGGTCATTTATAACCAATAATCCCAACTAGCACAGACCTACTTTTTAATTCAAGTGGATTTAAAAATCTTGATTTGCTTATTATGATCCAATACATTCTTCTCAAACCAGAAGCATTCTTGAAGGAGTTTTCCTTGGGCCTTGCTCCATCCCCTTTCTCTTATCTACTTTTTCTTCTCTGTTCTCACAGGGTCCACTTCCTAATACATGTTGTCATTTCTGGCTCATGGTTTGGCAGCAAAAGACCAAAGCAGTTGTCATGCTAAACCGAGTTGTGGAGAAAGAATCGGTGAGTAATACTTAATTTTTACAACTTAGTGTACTTCCTGTGATCATTAGCTTATAAATGTTTTCATATTTCTTTTGCGCTATTCATTCATTAGTTTGGCCTATAATTGCTAAAGGCTAGAGTTCAGGGTATTTCTGACCAGAAGAACTAATGGTATCCTTTTCCTTTCTTACATTAAATATTTAAATAACAATTGCAGACCACTGCCCCCAAGATATAAATATAATGGAACAAATACTGACGAGTAGTGAATTCTTGGAAATTTTGTAAATGATTAAAGTGACAGGGTTTTTTAATCTTTATAAATATTATTGGCTCTTAGGTCATGAGACAGTAAGTATGAGAATGTATAAATTTATTGCAATTTGAAGTACAGTCTAAACACAGTGCTAATTAGTGATGTAACTTCGGTTGAGTCTTTTAACTTCTGTAGATTTAGATTCCTTTTCTGTCAAATAAGCAAATGGAAAGTATTGTCATTAAGGTCTCTTCCAGCCTTAAGATCTTGGACTGTTCTTAAGATTCCTGATTCTTACTTTTTTCTAAATTCATCATTGCTGGTGTTCAGTGGTGGTGAAAATTTTTCTAGTCTCTTTCTAATCTGCAGTGGCATTGACATATCAGAATGTCCAGCGGTGTCAGCATAGTCATTTAGAGTGGTTTTTTCATGGTTTCTAATATGATTTAAAGATTAAGTGATAATGACATTGTCAATTTGAACAGTTTGAGCAGCATTGCAAACTAGATGACTTATAAGTTTCGTCCCTCATTTTGGAGTATAATTACTGTATTGATAAGATAAGACTGGCACTGGAAATTAGATATATTTATGGTGGTTGGACCTAGATGCTTAATAAGATTCAGGTTTATTTTGGAGAAGATTACTTCATGGGTGGTGGTGTGTTCTTTATTAAGAGGCCCCATACTGTCTGATTATCTTTCTTTTTATGATGTTAGCAGCCATTGTTGGTCAGTGCTTAGTTCCTTAATTAATTAGGGGTTACAAAATAGTGATATTCCAATTTTATCCTTCCTTCTTGAGTTTTTGTTGGAATACTTCTATAAAAAAAGAAACTTCCCATTCTAATTAGTTGACCGCTTTTACATAGGAAAAGCAGTTTTCAAGATAGAGTTGATTCCCTAGTGTCCTCAACAGGTGACCAATTAGGTTTTTTTGGTGTGGGGGCAGGAGTGGGAGGGGATCAATTATTATGAACTCGTGGATCTAAATATATTTGATTCATTTCACTCGATTGCAGTTATTATCCTTCTTAATAGTCAAATTGTTCCTTCATGGGCTAGCAGGAATCTCTTTGGGTTGGGTCCTGAGTCCTTTTTAACACAAACCTAAGAGTCTTGAACAGTTTTCTTGCTATCTGGAATGATTACATATTGCAGACTCATCTTAAACTCTTCTTCATAGAATCCACCATTTCTTTAAGGAGCCTTAGTTTCTTTTAATGGACAGCAATATTTCAAGATCACAACAAAAATAGGGATGTTTATTGTTACCGGTTTGATCATTGTTTTTAGGGCTTTTCAGTGAACCAGAGCTAAGGAAAAACATACTTGTGTGTTAAGATAGCATACCTCAAGAGTTCATAGTGATATGTCCAATTCAAATTTAGGACAATAGGGGTTACCTTAACTGTTTCTACCTTGTATCTGTTACCTCCTTTTTCCATATCATGAATCCTGGTTCTCAAAGACACTAGGGATGCAATGGACATCTTATTTTATTTCCCTTATAGGTCACCTGTTCTTTTTACCTAGGTTACCCAGAGAATTTTTTTCCCCAAATCCCATTAATTTTACCAAAATATGTCTTAGTGTTGGTCATTCTGGATCAGTTTTCCAGGTGCATAGTGTGTTCTTTCAGTGTGTTGATTTCAAATATTTTTTCTTTTTTAAAGAAAATTTATTGAATTCTACTTGTTAGTATTTATTCTCTTCCCTTGCTTGCTTTGGTGTTCTTTTTTGGGTCCTCCTACTGTACGTGTTAGATTTTTCTTTGCCTGTTTTTATATTTGTCACATTCTCTTTAATTGTATTTGTCTCTCTCTCCATTTTTTTTAATTTGAAAAATTTCCTCTTTTTCTTTTAAGGCATTATCTGATGTGTTTACTCACACCTCTGTTCCTTTTAGTTTAATTAGTTTTCATTTCTGAAATGATGTGTTCTATTATTTCTAATCTGTTGCTGTCTTCTGTCACCTATTTCTGAGTGGTTCTAATTTCTCATTTATGCTCTTTCACTTCTTGTATCATTTTATAATTTTTTTTTTTTTATTGAGGTGACATTGGGGTTTTTTTTTTTGTTTTGTTTTTGTTTTTGTGTGTGTGAGGAAGACCAGCCCTGAGCTAACATCCGTCGCTGATCCTCCCCTTTTTGCTGAGGAAGACTGGCCCTGGGCTAACATCCGTGCCCATCTTCCTCCACTTTATATGGGATGCCGCCACAGCATGGCTGACAGGCAGTGCGTTGGCGGGCGCTCGGGATCCGAACTCGCGAACCCCGTGCTGCCAAGCGCGGACTCAACCACTGCGCCACCGGGCGGCCCCTCTTGTATCATTTTACAAATATTTTTAGCACCTTTTGAATTATTAGTTCATAGTATTCATTTGTTTTGGAAGCATTTTTACTGTTTGTTATTTGTAGCTATTTGTTATTTGGAAAAGGAGAAATGGCCATATTTTTACAAGGGTGTTTTTTCCCTAATGAAAGACTCTTTATCTCACCTTGCCTCAGTCTGATGGCTTCATAATTTGGCTCTTAGGAAGATGCTTTTATTGTCACAAATATGAATTCCATATCAGTTCTGCCAAAATGTCACAACTCTAGGTAAAGGGGGCTTATCTTCTGATTCTCTCCCCTGACTTAATTTCAGTAAGTAAATATGCAATGTTATTTCTAGATATGTAGTATTCAGTAGCAGATTCATAGGTATTTGTGAAAAAATACTTATAAAATAAAGCCTTTTCAGTACTGTTTGAAGATAAGATTCTTGCAAGAATTTGATACTTTTAGAAACATGAAGTGAATGCCAGTACAGTGTTAAAATATAGGTTATCATGCTTTAGAAATGACAGATTCATTTTTATTTTATGAATGTGGTATCTATTTATGGCTTTTTTAGTGTATAAGTTATAGGAACATTTTACAAACGTGCTTTTATAGAATGTCAATCTTATCAATATATATTAAACATCAAATATAGTGTGACTGTTCTTAGATTTGGGTACTTGAAGAATATAGCTTGTATGTGTGTGGTATGTTTTCCTTTTCCAACTTTTTATGGTTTCATCATGTCTGTAAACTAAAAAAAATTTATATACATATTCTTAAATTTAGGTTAAATGTGCACAGTACTGGCCAACAAAAGACGACCGAGAGATGCTGTATAAAGAAACAGGATTCAGTGTGAAGTTCTTGTCAGAAGATGTGAAGTCATATTATACAGTACATCTACTGCAATTAGAAAATATCAATGTAAGACTTTTCATACCAAAAGATTGGACTTTGATGATTTTAAGAATTATTCGTTGTTACTAGATTTGAAGTTTGGGGCAGCACGTACATTTTGATAATATCTATAATAGTGTGTAGTCATAACCATTTGTTTTTAGATTGTGCTCCTATATGTGGTAGCTCTCTGAGGACTCTCGAGAAACCCTGGAAAGGAAGAATTTTAAAGTTGATATTTGAGGATATTGATATTTGATATTTGAGGATTGAAAATAATTTATTCAAATTATTTTGGGGATTAAGAGAGAGGATTCTAGAATCAGGCCAACCTGGATTCAAATCCCAGCCCTGCTACTTCGTAGAAGTGTCCTTGGGAACTGTTCCTCAGCCTCCCTAAGCCTTTCCTTATCTGTAAAATGGAGATTACAATACCTCCTTTCAGGCTGTTGGGGAGATCAAATGAAGATGTGCATGCAAAGCACCTGATACAGTGTGGGCGCCCAGTAAATGACAGCTCCTGGCACTTACTGCTGTTGAGAGTAGCAGGCTCTTTAAGAAAATAACTTACTGGAATGTTGTTAATTCAAGTAATTCACCACACAGAAATTTGTCCTTATTGAATTGGGTAAAATGGTGAAATAAATTTGTGGTTTCAAGAACATTTACTTGGATTTTTTCCAGAAATGTAAGAATTGGTCCTTGGTCCTTGGTTGAGATACGTGTACATGGTGGATGGTGAGCCTGCTGTTGTCAAGCTGGGGATCAACACATTTCTCCCCCTTTTCCCACTTAACTCTTTTGCCTTCTTTGTGTTGTAATAAGAATCATCAGAAAATATGAAATGAGAGTGATTCTGAGATGCTTGTAGAAACTAGGAAAACTAGAAAATAGGAAAGTGTTTGCCCAAAAAAAATGACTTCAGGAATGTATCTAGTCTATAAAGTGAGATACTGTTTTAGTTGACTATTAAGTGAATTAAGTGATTAACATGTGATCATTAACAACCTAAAAAAGCTTTATAGAAAAGAGAAGGGATATATATATATATAGATATATGGACTTTTAGAAATACCTTCTATGGTTGATCTCTGTTTTTTGTTGCATACTGTAAGCACAGGTGCATACTATGTGCTTGAGGGCCCAGGTCCAGCTTCCCATGACATCCCTAACTAAGCTTATTTAATCTCTGAGGTCATCTAAGAAGGCTCAGAGTTGAGAACTACAAGGCTTAGACTTATTTATAAATTTCCCTTACTGTATTTATTTTGCACCAACTATTCCATTTACATATGTCTCAAACTGAATTGAGATACATCCACAACTACTTGGTACTGGATTGTACAGTGCTCATTCCCAGAAACACGACTGCATTTCCATAAACTTATGGTTCTCTGAATCATCTTCTCTTGGTATTTATCCCAGGTGCCTCATCTGCTTATGGCATTAAAATTGATTTAGATGGAGAAGGGCATAGATATTTTTCCCTGTTTCTGAAATCTATCCTAATTAAGAATTGATTATACCTCACATAATAGTAAAATGGAATGACTTTTGTATTTCATCAGTTTACAAAGCACTTTTACATATGTATCTTTTGATCCACAGTCTTCTTGTAATGTCGATCTTCTTAATATCCTCATATTTCATAGTTAAAAATAACCCTAAAATCCATTAGGTGATAGGATTTTTTCCACAAATAGATTACTCGGGTAATAAGTAACTCAGAACTCAAATCCACATCTCCTAACTTCTAATGACATGGGGCTAAGTCTTTTGAAAAAAAATGCTCATTGTTGTAAAGGAAGATTCTTGGTTCTAAAGCATCTTTCTGAAGTTGAGGCTACCACATGAACTGGCCAACCACCATGTTTTCGTTGTTAGCAACTGTGTGATTTCTTATTGGCCTGGGTTCGGAATCCACCTTAATTAAACAGAAACAATTTGTTTATGGTCTACTTTACAATCTTTAGTAAAAACTAGGAATGTTAGAAGAATGTTATGAATGTTAGAAGTTGTTAGAAGAATATTATTTGAGTGTAAGAGGCAGAATTGCATTTGGTTAAGTATTTAGACTCTGGAACTAGATCGCCTGAATTTAAATCCCAACTGTACACTCCTGGCTGTGTGATTGGTCCTATTACTTAACCTCTTAGCCTCAGTTTTCTTATCTACGGAATGAGGATAATGACATACCTACCTCAGAGTTGTAAGGATCAAGTGATTTAATACTATAAGAGTGCCTGCGACTCACTGCAAGATCCACAATTATTCAGTTTAGTTCTGTGTATCTGTTTCCTTTGTAATATTAGTGAATTGGGAGGGACTGCAGGAGCAAAGGCAGTTGACAAAGAACAAGTTGGGGTAGAAGGAAATAACAAGGGGGCAAGAGAAGGTGGTGATGAACCCAGGGAGTGATAGCCACCTTTGTTGAGATTCCTGAGGTGCAGAGAACCAGTTTGCTTCCAAAGGAGTCTGTCTTGTAGCTACTGACAGATCTGGGGCCAAAGCTGTCGTCTGTGCAGGCCCTGCTCTTTGAGAGACCTCCAGTCTAATGGAGCAGTAAAGCTGCATACCAGCAGCCCTTTCCAGTGTCCTGATTAGAGCTGAGAGTTTGAACTTTTGCCTCTGAATTAAGAGAGTCCATCTCTGCTTTTGAGGTGGCCCTGTGGCTGAAGCTATGGAGATAGTTTTGAGGGGCTTCTTAAATATAAGGCCATCTAGAGTACTTATTTGTCTTTAAGGTTTTTTCTTTTTAGTTGCCCTTCACTGTTTTCCGTAATATTATTGGCCAGCTTTATGTTTATCAAGTTCCAGGAATACTGTTTTAATGTTGACTGCCTTCTATTTCTTTGTCCCTGTAGATGTGCCCCAAACAGGATGAGTGCCTAATTATTATGATGCTCAGCTGGGATTTGATTCAAACTAGTTTAAACAGTTTATCCCACCTGGCATGTCCTCCTTTCTTTTCTGCCTATTTATATCCTACACATCCTTCAGTACCACCTTGTGCCCCATTTCTTACTTAGGTCTTTCTCTATATCTGTGATGCATTCATTCCTAACAGCTATGAGCTTCTTGCACGTCTCTCCGTAATGTAAATTCTACCGGCCTGTTCAGTACTTGTGTGTTCTGTACTTTGATGCTGTAATAAGGTTTCCAGCTCCCTGGGCAGGGTCCTTACCTTTGCCTCTGTCCTCCTCTCTGCAGTCGCACCAAGTACACTGTCAGCCACACTGCACCTGAGTGGTTGCTCTAAAACACAGGCATGACCCTTCCACCACGCTCTAAAGAATCCTTCCCAGGCCAATGCGGAAGTTGTGACCCAGCCCAGCCTGGTCCTTGCCTCCTTGTCTGCCTTCGTCTCCTTCAGGTGCTCAGGATTTGTTCTTGCTAAAAGATGTACACTCCTCAAATAGGTTCTTCCTTGGGGGGCCATGCCTTTGCATACTGTTTTTCTGTCTGCTTAGAATGCGAGCCCCATGCCTAACTATTCCTGTCACTCTCCTCTCCTTCTGACCTGGTGAGTTCTGTTTATCTTTCAAAATGAATTACAGTAACAATTTAACATGGACAATATAATGATCCTGGCAAAAATTGATGAGGAACTGAACTAAGGCGGTGACAGTGAGGGTACAGATTTGATATATTAAATCTGTATTTAGAGGAGAGAGTTGACGAACTTTGCCACTCTTCAGGTGTAGAGGATATATTAAATGAAGAGGTTGAAAATGTGGAGAGGTTTACAATTGATTGGAGCTTATTAGGGGCTAAAATAAAGGCAGTTAGTATAATCTGTTAAGCATTTACCATGTGCAGGCATATATTAGGCACTTTACATTCATTATTTCATTTATTCCTCACAATAGCCTTATAAGGTAAGTACTATTTTTAACCCCATTTAAAGATGACAAAACTGGGGCTTATGAAAGTCTTTTGGAAACATTATCTTGGTACCTTCTATATTGCCTAAAGTGTGACAATAACTGGGCCTGGGGCCATAGAGCCGTATAAAGTTTTTATAATAATTAGAAAATTTATAATCTTCTTAAATACATTGATAATAATAATAATAGTTAACTTGAATTTGAATGGCTTTAGACAGCATACACTTAAATTGCCATAAGCCTAAAGCTCCCCGTTGTCTTATACCTACTCTATTCATAGATTATGTGAATATGAATCCATATATAATGAGCTTGATAGCCTTATTTAAAAACTTTAAATTTGAATTCTCCTTCAAAAAATTTTGCCTTAAAAAGAACGATGAGCCACTGACATTTTTGTGTGGAGTGTGGTATACATAATGCAGCATTTTACAAAGAAAACTTGGCAGGCATGTGTGGAATGGCTGGAGATGGAGATAGCCATGCAGTTGTGAATGCAACTTGGTGTGTGTGGGGTGTGAGGTGCAGCAGTGGGAAAGGGATGGAAGGGACCGAGTGGGCCTCACAGAAGGAGAACTGGTGTGACCTTGGTGACCTAGGAGAAGGAAAGGGTGCTTCCACAGTTTTGAAAGAAGGAGTTTGTCAAAAATTGTACTGTCTAAATGTAGGGCTTGTTTGGAATAAAGATGAGTTTTGTTTTAGTTTTCTATCCTTTGGCAGCCCTTTTTTCCCCTCTCATTTTTTTCCAGCATGATAAAAAGGGAAAAGGGGTCCAATCATGCATATAAATATTTCATGTATAACACACAGTAAATATATGAATCTTATTACTTCATGTGGTCCTTTGGGAATTATCATTTTTGTGAGCTGTGTTTTTTGAATCTTGTTTCAGTAGGGGTAAATCAATAAAAATTATCCACTCAAGAAGTTCTTCAGTCTGGTTCTGTAGAGAAAGAAGGAGACTGGTTTTCAAAAATCTATTAGTGGGGAAGACTGTATTATACAAACAGATGTGAGCATTTCTGGGAACTGGCTTTGAGTATCCCAGACAGTGTGACCTGAATTTGAAAAAAATCAAGAGACCACTAGTCTTGAGCCAAAATTATACAAGCAAAGAAAAAGCAAGCAGTCACTCAGGATTATGGGGTAACCATAGGTTTTGAGCCAGGAGGTGATGCAATAATTGAGCACACAACCATATAGGAACACTGGGCCACACCCCAGAGAGCACAGCTTGTGCTCAAGCAGGGTCCTGGCACCACCCCTCCCACAGAGCTCTGGCAGGACTTGGTTTAGGCTCACATGGGCCCCTGCTGTGCGTGGTCAGCACTGCATGGAGGCTGATGAGCACAGCAGGGTGGTTGTCAGGGGAAAAAAAGGAGTTAAAAACACCTACTGGAAACTTAGACCTCATTTAAAAGAAAATGTGACTTTGAGTTAACTATACCCCTGGGCTAATCAGAGACCAGCCTCTTTAGCCCATTCTTATGTTGGTATTGTATTGTTACCTGTCCATTTATGGCTTTGTAAAAGGAAACTACAGTTTAGCCTTCTTAATTTGGAATGTTTTAAATATCTTTTTAAGACAGTAAATTTAACTCCCTTTTTTACTAGAGTAAGAGACAATCTTTTTGGTGTACAATTCTATGAGTTTTGACAATGCATTCAGTTGTGTAACCCCCTCCCATCAAGATACAGAACAGTTCTATCACCGCCCCAAAATTTTCTCATGCTGCCTTTGTACAGTCATCCCTACCCCCTACTCCTGCTCCTGGCAACCACTGAACTGGTTTCTATTCCTATAATTTTGCTTTTTCCAAACTGTCATATAAATGGAATCATATGGTATGTAGCCTTTAGAGTTTGGCTTCTTTCACTTAGCATATTTAATTTGGAATTCAAAAGGAAATGTTTTGAAATCTAGTAATCACAATGATCATTTTGATTACTAATAGAGAAATCTTCTAGTATCTTCAGTATATTGAGAACCTATAGATCCCAGTGTATTTGGAGCTATGAAAGCTGGGTGATAATAAAAACTAGTCACTAAAAATAAATAATTAAAAATTTTTTTTTAAATTTCTGCACTGTATTCTATCAGTGTTAAACCTCATATAATCGACTCTGGGACTTAGGAGTCTTAATTTCTACTGAAAAAAGGGAAAATATATTTTTTAAAAAAGCTAACTTTAATTTTGAAGTATTGTATTGAAAGCCAGATGCAATAATAATAGTGTCTAGCTGGTAACCATTAAAAATATCATGTTTTTTTATGTTGCTTCTATGTATCTGTTAGGGAAGGGGAAATCCTTCTATCTTTCCTTCTTACGTGCTTATGGTTGGAGTAATAATAAAATTGACACAAGACCAGATTAACAGGAGAGAAACCTACTTTAATATGTACATATTGGAGATCATACAGAAATGATGCTCGGAGAGTGAACAAAGCAAGCAGTATGTGTGTCTTTTGCACAAAGAAACAATGAGTGTGTGAGGAATGACAGGACAAAGAAACTTAGGTTTGGGATATGTAATTAGGAATTTAAGCAGAGTTGAAGCTTGAAGTAGTAAATTAGCAAGGTTTGTTTATATAGGCTTCTCGGCCCTGAATTCACTAGCTTTCATGATAAGGATGCAGGGACAGCACCTTTCACATGGGAGATTTATTTCCTGCTTTCAGGGGGAACAGAGAAGAGTGTCAAAATGCCTTTTTTTTTTTTTTGTATTGGCTGCTTCTCAAGTAATTTTAATTGAAAATAATCAATTTGCTATTGTGGGATATTTTCGAGTGGCCTGCCCTTGGCCTCAACATCTCTTCCTTCTAAAAAGTCCTATAAGAAAACTGAAAAATTGTGCAAAGATATGTTAGAGGATTACTGCTTCATTTACAGAAATGAAGAGTATAAGGTACAGAAGTGCTCCTTGGGGCAAAAGGCAATTGGCAAAAGCTAAGGAACATTTTCATAATGAGTTAGTCAGAAATAAAGATCATCAGGCATATCCAGGAAGTGATAGTGAATGCCAGGCAGGCTTTAAGAGACAGGAAACATTTAGCATGTTGGTAAACCCTTTTAGCACGTCAACAAAGGCGTATAAACAGTTTTAGGACTGGAAATTATTCCCATGGAGAAAAGCAGCAATTAGAAAAGCAATTTCGATTAAAAATGTAAAGATTGTTTCTTGAAATTAATTCTTGAGTTGCTCCTCTGTGCCTGTGTAGCAGAATATAAAAAATAACTCGGATAATGGGAAAGATTATGTCTAAAAAACTTCAGAATTCTTAAAAAGGAAACCATTAAAGAATGTAAAATTATACTGGTAGAAATGTTAAAAAATAGGAAAAAAAAAGAATCCACTCATCATGATGTATGAATTAAAGAAAATATTGGCAACATGTATGGCACAGGTTAGTGGTTAAGAACCCAAATGTTGCACCAGGCTGCTTCTTCAAATCCTGACTCTGCCGTTTTCTGAATGTGTGACCTTGGGTAAATTATTTAACCTTCTGCCTCAGTTTTCTCATCTGGAAAATGGGTTTTAATAAGATTTTTGTATGGATTGAGGTACTATATAAAAAGCTTAGAACATGCCAGCAAAAGACTAAGTGTTATAGTAGTGTTAGCTATTATTAATGTATTCCAAATCCTCCTAAAGAAAATCTCAAACTTATATAAATGATTATCAAAAACCAAGTGAAAAATCATGGTACAAAAACTCCATAAGGATTAAAAGCATTACACAAAACACATAATCTTTCTGAAGTAGTTTTTTTAAAAGGAAAAATTAGAACTAACTTTTCCCCCTTGATTTTCACTTTTTAGAGTGGTGAAACCAGAACAATATCTCACTTTCATTATACTACCTGGCCAGATTTTGGAGTCCCTGAATCACCAGCTTCATTTCTCAATTTCTTATTTAAAGTGAGAGAGTCTGGTTCCTTGAATCCTGAACATGGGCCTGCAGTGATCCACTGTAGTGCAGGCATTGGGCGGTCAGGCACCTTTTCTCTAGTAGATACCTGTCTTATTCTGGTAAGTGCTTCTTATGATCTCATTTTAGTCTTGTTTACTTTTTTATTGTTTCCACTGACAGAAGTAAGTTCTAATGTCAGTATCCCAGAACTGTGTTTTTCAAACTTAAACTTCTGCCAGTTTTTTGAAAAACCTAAAAAATCTCATTTACATCCTTTCAGCTGCCTCTTAATTTGTGACTGGTGAGGCTTCGTTCAAGATAATTCTAGGGATCTCCAGGAAAACTTAGTTTTTTTCCAAGTAGCTTTATATTACAGAAATAATAGGTCCTTCCCCTCCCGTTATTCTTCAACTATAAATTGATGTATAATATTGAATTCCTTCCTCCTCGGACAATCTCTTCATTTCTCTTTCCTTAATTTCCTTATTTATAAACTAAGGATAATGATAGTATTTTTGTCAGAGGAATGTTGTGAGAATTAAATGAATTAATGCATTTAGAACACTTAGAAGAGTCCCTGGTATTTTCTAAGCACTCGATAAATGTTAGTATTGTTATTATTCCCCTGAGATTCCTATCTGTACCCGTCAAGGGCTATATTCTTTCTCCACCAACCCATTCCCAGCCCCAGACTATGCCTTTTTTTAGGATGTCTATGCCTTTTTTTTAGGATGTCCATTTTTCCTTCCTTGGGGTATAGAGCACTTCTAGGATATAGGAATGGTTGAGTCTTAACACATCTGCTGTATTACCATACCACTCTGCCTGTGTATAGTATACTTCAATGAAAAACTGGATTGTTACATTAAAGTGAACTTTGACATGTTTAAAAACTCTAGTGTCTGCTTTGTTAATGGTGAATATTAAAACTGGATCGTGTGTTTTTGCCTGTTCCCTACCAAAACTTCAACAACTTTTTTCTTTTTCAGTTAGGATGGGAGCTGGTGTGGTTATAATACCAGATCAATAGTCCAGGGCTGGTACATACAGTGGCTCTACAGTGTCATTGTGGATCTAGGCTCTTTTTGGCTGCTGTACACAGACATAAAGGTGGAAGGGCACTAGGCAAAGATTTGCTAAACCTTTCTTAAAAAAGAAGAGCACTAATCTCAGTGGATTTATCCTTATGTAAGCCAGAACTGGTCATAAATCCTTCCTTAGACCAAACTCTGGCCAAGGTAAATGAGATTACTATGATTGGTTTGGAATCAATTGTGAATCAGCTAAAGGACCAGAAGTCCTTCATCTACTACTTGAACAGTTGAGGTGTGGGGAGGATGGATGGATTGGGATGGCTGGTTAGTCATAAAGAGTTATAGCTGCAAGGTAACTTATCCTTGTTCTTGAGGAGGAACACAGCACATAGCAAAACTCGTAGCAGTTATCTTATTTTGCTTCTCTTTCCTGGACTCTAACAAAAAAAGCCTTGAATAATTTTTACCTTTCTTGCAGATGGAAAAAGGAGATGATATTAACATTAAACAACTGTTACTGAATATGAGAAAATATCGAATGGGACTTATTCAGACACCAGATCAACTCAGATTTTCATATATGACTATAATAGAAGGAGCAAAATTTATAAAGGGAGATTCAAATATACAGGTAAACTTTTTTAGGGGAAAAATAATACCTGTGTATTAAATATTATTAGCATCAAATAACAGCACTCCGTTGAAGCACTCATCTCCTCCCTTCCTTCCGAAAAGCACATTTACATTAATGTAGTAAATCCAGCTGGGCATCTTAAAAATGTAAAATTGAAGCTCACTTCCTCATGTATACCTCAGCCTCGTGTTAAATCCTACCTTAACTGAAAAGCCCTAGTGGGAACAAGATTTCATTAAAGAAAGTGAAATTTTTATGTAAAGAGGGTTTAAGCATTTACTCATTAAAATAAACCAGAAAATTTAGGTACTTTTACCCCCATTAAAAACTTGACCTGAAATTATAGAATACTTAGTTTATATAACAGATATTTCATTTTATAACAATGAACGACTCGGGTACTTATGGCAAACATAATGAAATTCCAGTAGAATGTTATGTTTTCTCTGGTTTGTGGCTTTCTTCTCATGAAGGTATTTTTCTTCCACGTTTGGAAAAGCTAAGTTCAAAGACCGATTATCAGAAATCTGTGTTATATACTAACATGAAATGTAAAATAGGAACAGAAATAACAACAGACCCTCATTTCTTGTCTGATCTAATCACATAGTGTTGGATGTAAGTAGATAGATCTCTTTCTTTATATTTCTCTAATATGAACATATTTACTAGCCCTTTAATTTCTGTGATTACTAACCAAAACAGGAATATTCTGAATAAGCCTTCTTCTATAACTTAGATCAGACCACCTGTCATAATGGAATTAAGTATAAGTGTTAAGTGTTGTATAGATTTCAAAGACATATTAAAATATTCTTAAGCAGTTCTATTTATCAGTAACTAACATTTTTGTTCTGATTGTTAGTGTTTTTTTAACTATTCAAGACAAACTATTATATTTATCAGTAAAATTGTTTTATTAAAAAGTTTTTTTTCAAATCTTTACATAGAATTAAAGAATAATTTTTAATGAAGAGAAACATTAGGTTACTCAGTGCCATCAGTCAGTAAAATACTCAGTATGTAGAAGATTAAGCCCACAAAACAAGATTCCCTACTTCATAAATCAGACTTTGGGAGCATTGGGTTTGCTGGGGTCAGCATTGGGTTTGCTTGGCAATGAGCAGTGATTTAGAAGAAGTAAATGTTCTCTCAAACGTTTAAGATTAGGAAAATGTCTCTTTTTTTAAATCTCAGTGAGCTTCTACCAGTTTAAATCTGGAATTTTCAAAAAGTTAAGTAGTTACATCACACTTTCCCCCACACTTGTGTACCTTCACTAGTTGCCATTCATTGCTTATTTCCTGCTTGTTCATACAGACTGAGTAATTGTAGGCAGTGTGCTCTATCCTTTGGATGGTATCCCTCCCTCCACTTTAAACTTTTTTCAAGTTTTGTTTCTTTAGTTCTAGAATATATATGTATGTACTTTGAGGATCTTTTTCACTACAGAGATGAGTTTTATGGACATACTTTTTTTGTGATCTTTATTATTATGACAGTGCAGTCTGTGGCTTGGAAGAATTTTTCTGTCCCAATTTATCTGATATGGTATAGCCATCAGATTCTCAGTTTTTTTCTCAATTTTTCTTAGCACCCCATTCAAACCCAAGACATTCTCTGCTCCTGTTCCAGATAAGATATTGGAAATGTCTCTGTATTTTCAGGTGCTCAGGATCAGATAAGGCTGTTACCCATTTGGAGGGGTCAGTTACCACAGAAATGATCCTAACAAGTCTCTGATAATTTATGTGGTGCTGTGAATTTTCTGTATTATAAAAATAATTAATGAGTACATGTTGGGTATAAAAGACCTCAAAAAATGTGAAAGTATATCATGTACAAAGTGGAAGTCCTCGTTAACTCACCCACCCCAAATTTGTAACCATTTTGGCATGTGTATATTCTTCCAGGAATGTGTATTTATGTATACGGGTTTGTTTACTTTACATCGATATTTTTCTCTTCCTAGAACTCCACTGTCCAGTACGATAGCCATTAACTACATGGGCTGTTGAGTATTTGAAATATGGCTAGTCTGACTCGAGATCTGCTTCAAGTGTAAGATACATGCCAGATTTTGAAAGATTAAATACAGGGAGAAAAAGTGTAAAATATCTCAATAATTTAAAAAATATTGAGTATATGTTCAAATGACAATATTTTTTATATATTGAGTTGACTAAAACATATTGTTAAAATTCATCTTTTTTTAACATGGCTGCTAGACATTTTAAATTATATATGTGGCTCACATTATATTTCACTGGACGGTGCTGAACCTTAGCTTAGAACAGAAATCTAAGAGAAATAGTTCTCTGAAATCTTAAATCATAAAAGTTTACTGTTAGAAAGATCGAAAGTTACTTTGTTAGAAACCCAAACTGCATGAATATAACTGTAGCCCATAAAAGTATCTCATTTGACAACAAGGATGTGATAGCTAGTTTAGCAAAAGACTCTTTTCTCTCCATACATCTACCTCCTCCTCTTTGCCTCTAACTTTTGGGGAAAATTAACATTTACAAGAGGAAAGAAGGAAGCTTCTTTCTAGTGTGAGCACGATGGCAGGGGGTGGGGAGGCCACTTCCTGAACCTGTTTATCCCCAGAGAGCTGTCTTTTCAGTACCACCCGACCCATGTAATTCTTTATCTCTGGTACTTTTTCCTAAAGGGAACATCTCTTCACCTTCAGTTGTAACAGATGTATATGATGTGAGTGATGTTTTTATTATTAGATACAGTTTTCTGTTAGTTTTTCTGTGAGTTTTTCTGGCATATGTAGATATAAAGTGATTTAGAACCTGGTGGGACAAAGGAGAGCTGTTAATATTTACATCTGAAGTGATTGTATCTAAAATCAGTAAATATAGGTATGTAATTAAAATCATATAGCATATATTCATTTATATGAAAATTATTTTATATGAGAAATCTCCAATGACCTTGACCCACCTAGATAAATATGGATAATTTCCAGTTGTCTCTAACAATGATACCATTTATCTTACATCTTTCTTGGCACAAGGTCAAGCATAAATACGCAATGTTGTTTCTGGTATTACCACATATTTATCAGCACATTCCCAGTATCAGTGATGACAGTAAACCTCGCAGAGTAAATAATACAATTTGGCATTTAGAATTGATGTTGTAAGATCTCTAGCTGGTAATTTGACACTATTAATAAAGTATTGAGTAAATGATATACTTTCAACAAATTACATTGGGTTTTGAGTTTAATTACATCACTTTACTGCTCCTCCAAGGGTCTTTCTTCATTGAGAAGTGGGTGGAGTGGGGTTGCAGGCAGTGCTTGGGACGTTGCTTACAGCATGTGACACTCAGGAGAGTGTGGTGCAACATGAGTATGGAATTAGAAAGAACGATGAGAAACTCTGTCTGGACAGCTGTGTTCCAGGCCTCAAAATGAGAGCTTGAATGAGGTTGTAGCTGAGAGCGGTATTGATTCCTTGGCTTCATCAGTCAGCAGTGACAAGACAAGGCAGGTGATTCTGGAGTGTCTGCTTGCTTGTGTGTCACAGGGAAGGCAAAGTTGAGTGAGTTTGTTGTCCAGGGACATGTCAAAATGACACTGCTTTTTTTTAAATTCACTAGCCTTAATATCTCTCTTTTATCCCCACTCTTTGCTGAGTGCTTTTCTTGTTGACAGATTCTGAAATTATTGCATATTCTGGGAAGTGATCCAGTGAGACTTTATTTTTGGCATGGTCTCATTTATTGACGTTGTTGAGTTTTGTCCAAGTGTAAGGCCAAGTTGCTGTAACTAGGTCTCATTGAAGAATGGAAACTTCAAAAATTGACCAGCATAAATTCTGGAGACAGTGTAACATTTTTATTTATTTTCTTTGTGAGGAAGAACAGCCCTGAGCTAACATCCGTACCCAGCTTCCTCTACTTAATATGGGACGCCGCCACAGCATGGCTGACAAGCAGTGCATCGGCAGACGCCCGGGATCCGAACCCGCGAACCCCGGGCTGCCAAGCACGAACTAAACCGCTGTGCCACTGGGCTGGCCCCCGACAGTGTAACATTTTTATTGGGTACTTTCTTAAAACTATCTGGTGACTGAAATTGATGAGCTTTTCAGAAATACAGATAATCATGAGAGGTTACAGCATAGTCAACCCAGACGACCTGGGTTAAAATTCTGGCCCTATTATTCCTTAGCTGCATAGCCTTGGGTGAGTTACTTAAACTCTCAACCCCTCTCATCTGTAAAAGGGATATAATAATGGCAGTAGTAGTAGCTACCTCCTAAGGTTCTTGTGAGGATTAAGGGCTAGTACATTTGAAGCATTAGAACAGTGTCGGGTGTAGTAAGTGCTTAGTAAATATCTGTTTTCCCACTTGTGTCTTCTTCAATGTGAAAAATGCTCTTTGGACCAAGTAACAAAAATTTAAAATAAGGAAAGAAAGAAAATTGACATAGTCATCTTAAGTGAAGACATTGTACTCTTATGTTCCATTATAATAGTTTCTCGAGTGTTTGCAAAATATTCTTTCTGGATATGGTTTAAGTTTTATTAGGTCCTTGCTCAGGAGAGTTCAGTTCCACCCCATTGTTTCTCAAATTAAGTTCAGAGACTACTTTTCTTGAGGTCTGTTTCCTTTCAGGCCTCGTCTCTCAGGGTCAAGTTCAACATGTTCATCTTCTAGCCAAATTGTACCAAGCTGTACTACTGGCTGTCCTCCAAATATAACAGATTATAGAATTTTACATTCTCTAAGTCTTTTGCAAATCAACTACTCTAAAACAAAAGGAGATACATTAATTATGCAACTTAATAAATAGTCATATCTGGGAAAGGTGAAGTGTGGTAAAATGCCTTTTCTTTTTAATTCCTCTGTTGTATGATAATGAGACAAGTTAGAAAGTAGTTTATCAGTGTATCAATGAATTTTCCAAGGATTTTCTTTTTATCTAAATATACAAGCATTGTTTTTAACAGTGCCATTATTGTGACTCCAAGGAATGAGCATTCCATAAGTAACTCCAGGGAATGAGCATTCTGTAAGTTCCAGAAAAGTATAAGTTGCAGTGTTATATCTCTGTGTTACATCTCTGTTCAAAATCATTGAAATCCTCAGACAATAAGTTATGGAGTCCCTTATTCATCATATCTGAGACTCCATGCTTCCATGATAGGATCTTCAAAGAGAGCCACCCCTGTCCATACCAAGTCATTTTGCGTGTGTCAAAGGCATAGATAATCAAAACAATTGGCTCTCACTGCCATCTCCTCCACTGCTCTTTTTATTGGCAGGGAGATGGATGGTTGTGTTCCCAGCCCTTTAGGGACTTAAAGAGCCCGTGGTCCCCTGTGCTGAGGTTCTACTTGCCTTCTTCCTCTCTGGCCTGTACTTTGTCACTGCCTTCATCTTCCAGGGACTCAGGTATACTTTGCACATCTTCTTCCTCTACCTCTCTCCCTAGGGATGGTGGCATTGAGGGCAAAGGAAACTTAACATTTGCCAGACATGATGCTAGGCCCTTTCACATGTCATCTCATTAATCACATCAAGCTCCTGGGGTAGGTGATGGCGTCTTGTTACTTAGATGAACAAGATGCAATTTCTCTTTGTCTTGGTCTGAATCCTGCCTGCTGTGAAGTCCAGGCATGCTGGAGGAGTTGTCTCTAACCTGGTGGGCTAGCTGCCTGGAGCTGCTAGTATACCTGGTAGAGACAACCAAATTAAAGTCCTCTGGCATCATAGGGACCTGCTTGGCGATCTCACAGTTCGTTCTCCATTAGACTAGATAGTGGCAAGGAACAAGGAGATACTAGATCACATTAGGTGCCATCTTGGTCACTATTTCCAGTGTTACATACTTGTGGATTAGGAGTCCAGCAAAATCTGGCTTTGGCTAAAATCTTAACTATGACTGATATTTTAGTGAGGTCCTAGTATAGTTTGTCTCAAATAGGTTAAAGTCCACTAAATTTTATTAAGATGATTATATTCAAGTACATACAGATGTACATAAATATTAAGTGAGTTTAAATAGACATATCTAGATGAGGTGGTATGATAAAATGCCTTTTTCTTTTTCATTCATCTGTTAGCATCACAGGATTTTCTTAACTTACATATAGTTAAATCTTTTCTTTTTTTTTTTTTTTTTTTTGTGAGGAAGACCAGCTCTGAGCTAACATCCGTCACCAATCCTCCTCTTTTTGCTGAGGAAGGCTGGCCCTGGGCTAACATCTGTGCCCGTCTTCCTCTACTTTATATGGGACGCCCCCACGGCGTTGCTGACAAGCAGTGCGTTGGCGGGCGCCCGGGATCCAAACCTGCGAACCCCGGGCTGCCAAGCACGGACTAAACCACTGCGCCACCGGGCAGCCCTGTTAAATCCTTTTTATTTAAGGGAAACCAAAATTTTACTGTTTGTTTTTCATTTCTCTTCCCTACCTAGAAACGGTGGAAAGAACTTTCTAAGGAAGACTTATGTCCTGCTTTTGATCATTCACCAACCAAAATAATGACTGAAAAATACAATGGGAACAGGATAGGCCTAGAAGAAGAAAAACTGACGGGTGACAGATATGCAGAACTATCTTCTAAAATGCAAGATACTATGGAGGAGAACAGTGAGAGGTAAGCTTACTGCAATAACATGCTTAAAGAGATGAGGCTTTTTTATTTTAAGTTCAGTGGATGTGAACTAATATAGGCCCTTTGTTTATTGAATTAATATAACTATTCATTATTTATTACCTAAGGGTATTTAAGTAGTATATGATGACATCATTGATCTCAAAGAGCTTTCAGTCCTATTAAGAATTCAATACCTGTAGACAGAAACCAGTTGGAAAATGGTTTAACACAATACTAATTGAGTACAAAAGTAAATATAGGTAGATGCTAAAATGTATAATATGGTACAGAACACAAATAGTATGAATACTTGACATTTGTACAATTATTTAGTGTTTGTACTATAGTTATAATGTAATGATAATATGCCTTTAATAAAATTATAAAATATTTAAATGGATATTTAAACTTAATTCCATTATTGGAAGAAGAAAAAGGTCTTTTTCAAAGAAATCACATAAAATGCCCTTTTATATAAACTTTTCAAGTTTTGAATCCATATGAATGTAAACTATTCAAGGTTTTGGGGGGGGGGTTGCTTTTTTTTTTTTTTTTTTTTGCTGAGGAAGATTTGCCCTGAGCCAACATCCATTGCCAGTCCTCCTCTTGTTTTGCTTGAGGAAGATTAGCTTTGAGCTAACATCTTTGCCAGTCTTCCTCTTTTGTATGTGGGTTGCCGCCACAGCATGGATGATGAGTGGTATAGGTCCACACCCGGGATCCAAACGCAGGCCACCAAAGTGTAGTGCTCTGAACTTAACCACCAGGCCATGGGCCCGGCCCCTGTTCAAGTTTTTAAATGGAAAAAATTACATTTCTAAGGCTCTAATTATCTCACATGCACTAGGAGGCTGGTATCCTGAGGTGTGAGTCATTTAGCAAAGTGACTTGCTCTCAAGTATCTCTGAATGGTTTTTTTTCTTTTCTTTTTGTCAAATATGCTTTTTATTGTGCATAATTTTATGCTGACGTCATGTTTGTTACATTGCAATCCTGGGAAGTGCCATGAAAATCTCCTGTACATTATAACCTCACTTCTGTATTTTCCCAATATAAAAGTTCCCTCTGAAATTTTATAAAAGGTAACATATTACAATACATAGTATATGTGTTATTATATATTATATTGAAGAGTTTATTATGACTTAGCAATGTTACTCCTTGTTCATGGCTTTGGTGGTTTTAGACTACAAGGTAAAGCATAAAGTTGTTTATTTGTTCCTTCTTTCACCTTAAATATAATACTTTTAAATCAAGAAATAGTATTGTTTTAAATTACCTTATCTTTTTCGGTAGTAAGATTCTCAAGTTCCTAATGTTGTTTTGGCTAGTACTGTGTGTGGAATTAATTGGAAAATGGGCTTGATGATTGAATCGGTGTCCTTAGTATTTGTTTTAGTATTGAGTTTTAATCTTTAAGGACAGAGACCAGCTATATTAATAGTCCCAATGAGCTAAACCACTCATTGTCCAAGTTTGGCAGTACAGAGATCAGTAAAACCACTCAGGAGTTAAAGTGATTGCAGAAAGTGATTTTATTGGGTGAAGCAGGAGGCGATGTATACATATGTTATTGTTGTTGTTTTCTTCCCTCTGGGATAGATGACACCACAGCATGTTTGAAAGCAGGGGGAGGATCCCAAAAGGAAAGTAAGGACTGTGAGCAGAGAGGACTAATTGAGGAAGCAAGGTGATAGAAAAGTAAAGGAGTGGGCCGGCCCAGTGGCATAGCAGTTAAGTTCATGTGCTCTGCTTTGGCGGTCCAGGGTTTCACAGCTTCGGATCCTGGACGCGGACAGATGCACTGCTTATCAAGCCATGCTGTGGTGGCACCCCATATAAAGTAGAGGAAGACAGGCATGGATGTTAGCCCAAGGCCAGTCTACCTCAGCAAAAAAAGAGGAGGATTCGCAACAGATGTTAGCTCAGGGATAGTCTTCCTCACAAAAAATAAATACATAATTTAAAAAAAAAAGAAGTAAAGCAGCATACAGTAAAGATTACCCTGAAAAATTCTGTTGTTCACTCCAAATAAATTTTAATGCTGATCTATAGCTTTGTATTAGAGATGCTAACAAAATAAATCAAAATCTTATCAAAAGAATTTGTTTCAAAGAAATACAACAGAATACTTTCTTTTCTTCATTTTCATTATTAAATAGGCTCCAAATTAATGTTTTTCATATTGAAGGCCACGTTCCCATAGTCATGAAATCAATTTAGTGAGTTATAAAAAGCATTTTTAAAATAATACAATATAATAAAGTAGAAGTTAGAGTTTAAATTAGAGAATAAAATAGATGAGCATCACAAATGGTAACTTAAGTATTTTAACATTTTTATATGTGTACATGTTATATATAAATTCTATATATTTACATATATATTGTGTACATATATAATGTCTGTGTATGTGCAGTTACTCTGCTGTGATGGTAAGATATTTCTTTCTGTAAGGTTATCATCATGGTTTGAAAGCCAGTGTTCCCAATTATAGTGGAACACATAAACCCAGATCACTGTGAGTGGAGAACAGTTTAGATAAATGAAAAGTCAGATCATTCAGCTCCTTCAACTATGTTTTGCATAGCGTGACTACTCCTGTCAGGACATGTATTGGGAGTAGCCTGCTATATGTGCCACCGTGAAGAAGTCCACATGGTCTTCCAAGGACAAGGGTCTGCAGAAGGCATTCCCTGCCAGTTGATGGCCTAAATTGTATAAACATAGGAAAACTTGGCCAGATCCCACTTAGCAGTTAATCACATGGACATAATTTCCTTAGGCTCAACTAGGTAAAAAAATATTTTAGGAGTGACGTCAGCATCATGGTGGAGTGAGAGTCCCTCTTTGAATCTCTGCCCCCTAAGACACAATGAAAACATCATTCACATACCAACAGAGGTCAATCAAACACTACAAAGGACTTCTAAGAAATCCCTGCTGCCATACATTGGACGGTGGAGGCACAGGAAGACCCAAAGGACGTGAGGAGAGGTAAGGAGTTTTACTCCCCCTCCCCAATCCATCGGCAAAGACAGAAAGCGCGGCTTGCAGACAGAGGCGGGAGGGGCAGCCCTCTGTGGGGAAAACTATCGCCCACCAGGTGGTCTCACAGACTGTCGAGAGATCCTCACCGGGAAGTGATGACAGACTGTTTCGGGGGTGTGGCAAACTCCCCAAGAGAGCCAGAAAGGAAACCCCCGGGTGGAGCAGGAGAAAGAGAGAACCTCTCCCCCCACACACCCTGCGCTTCAGCATAATCCCTCCGGGGACTGCAGCAGATTCCCAGCACACTGCTTGTGATCTCCATCCAGTGGCAGCAGGTGGAAACTACAGGACCACCTTAAAGACGAAAAGAAAAGGTAAAGCCATGGGATCTATGCAACGGTTTACTATGTCTGCAGACCAAAAGGAAAATGACAAACACCCAGAACCCAACCCTGAAGGCACAGAAGTCTATAACCTGAACGACAGAGAGTTCAAAATAGCTATCATAAACAAACTCAACGAAATACAAGAGAACACACAGAAACAAATCAACGAATTCAGGGATTTCGTCACAAAAGAGATGGAAACCATAAAGAAAAACCCATCAGAATTATTGGAGATGAAAAACAAAATGAACAAGATAATGGAAAAAATGGAGCCTTTAAAGAGCAGAACTGACAATATGAAGGAAAGAAATAGCATTCTCGAGGATAGCCACACAGAAACGCTCCAGATAGAGGAGGAGAGAGAGCTAAGACTAAAAAGAAATGAAGAAATTCTTCGAGAACTATCAGACTCAATGAGGAAAAGCAACATAAGGATAATAGGTATTCCAGAAGGAGAAGAAAGAGAAAAAGGAGCAGAGAGTTTGTTCAAAGAAATAACAGCTGAGAACTTCCCAAACCTAGGGAATGAGATGGAAATAACAGTGAATGAAATCAATAGATCACCTAAATATATAAACAGGAATAAACAGTCGTCACGCCACATAATAGCTAAGTTGACAAGACTCAGTGACAAGGAAACAATATTAAGGGCAGCTAAACAAAAAAACAAAATAAATACAAAGGAAACCCCATCAGACTCTCAGCTGATTTCTCAACATAAACTCTACAGGCGAGGAGAGACTGGAATGATATATTCAAACTCATGAAAGACAGAAACCTTCAGCCAAGAATACTTTATCCAGCAAAAATATCCTTCAAATATGAAGGAGAAATAATAACTCTCCCTGATAAACAAAAGCTAAGAGAGTTCATCACCACAAGACCCCCACTACAAGAAATGCTCAAGAAGGCCCTTAGGCCTGAAAAAAAAAAAAAAAGAGAAAGGGGATACAAAGATTTCAGCAAGGAGAAAAGCAAGGAGACTAAACCAGAACAAACTACAGTTGGATAACATAAAAATTAATTCAGGCTCATCACTGTAAACACGCACTCATGACACAAGATGGAATAAGTAGTGACAACAACAAATGAGGGGAAGAGGAAAGGGATTGAATCAACTCAGCCTAAGGAAACAGGAGGCATCTGAAAATGTACTATCTTATCCGGGAGATCTTTTATATAAACCTCACAGTAACCACTAAACAAATAACCAGAAGAGAACCACACGTGACAAATAAAGAGAAAGCTAAGAGATTCAGCATGCAGAAACACCAAACTGAATTTGCAGTCCGAAACACATGTGACAAGAAACGAAGGACATGCAAAAGAACCAAAAAATGCACAATAAAATAGCAACATTAAACCCTCATATATCAATAATCACTCTAAATGTAAATGGATTGAATTCTCCAATCGAAAGACACATTAACGGTGGGATGGATTAAAAACCAAGATCCAACAATTTGCTGCCTCCAGGAAACACATCTCAGCTCTAAAGACAAACACAGACTCAAAATAAAAGGATGGAAAATGATACTCCAAGCTAATGGCAAACAAAAGAAAGCAGGAGTAGCCATACTTATATCAGACAAAGTAGACTTCAAGATTAAAAAGGTAATGAGAGACAAAGAAGGGCAATATATAATGATAAAAGGGACACTTCACCAAGAAGACATAACACTTATAAATATCTATGCACCCAACACAGGAGCACCAAAGTATATAAAACAACTGCTAAAAAACCTAAAAGGAGATGTTAACAATAACACAACAATAGTAGGGGATCTTAACACCCCCCCTTACATCAATGGATAGATCCTCCAGACAAAAAGGCAATAGGGAAATAATGGACCTAAACGAAAAACTAGACGCGATGGACTTAATAGATATATACAGAGCACTCCACCCAAAAACAGCAGAGTACACATTCTTCTCAAGTGCGCATGGAATATTCTCAGGATAGACCATATATTAGGAAACAAGGCAAACCTCTATAAATTTAAGAAGACTGAAATCATTACAAGCATCTTTTCTGATCATAATGCTGTGAAACTAGAAATCAACTGCAAGGAAAAAACTGGGAAAGGGACAAAAATGTGGAGACTAAACAACATGCTACTGAACAACCAATGGGTCATTGATGAAATTAAAGGAGAAATCAAAAGCTATCTGGAGACAAATGAAAAAGAAAATACACCACACCAACTCATACAGGACGCAGCAAAAGCGGTCCTGAGAGAGAAATTCATAGTAATACAAGTCCACCTTAACAAACAAGAAAAATCTGAACTAAATAACCTTGAACTGCACCTAACAGGATTAGAAAAAGAAGAACAAAGCCCCAAATCAGCAGAAGGAGGGAAATAATAAAAATCAGAGCAGAAATAAATGAAATTGAAACCAAAAAAACAGTAGAAAGAATCAATGAAACAAAGAGCTGGTTCTTTGAGAAGATAAATAAAATTGACAAACCCTTAGGCAGACTCACTAAGAAAAAAAAGGGAGAAGACTCAAATAAAATTAGAAATGAAAGAGGAAAAATTACAACAGACACCACAGAAATACAAGGGATTATTAGGGAATACTATGAAAAACTTTACAACAACAATTGGACAACCTAAAGGAAATGGACAAATTCTTGAACACGTACAACCTCCCCAAACTGAATCAAGAAGAAATAGAGAATCTGAATAGACCAATCACAAGTAAAGAGATTGAAACAGTAATCAAAAACCTCCCCAAAAATAAAAGACCAGATGGCGTCCCTGGAGAATTTTACCAAACATTCAAAGAAGATTTAGCACCTATCCTTCTCAAACTATTCCAAAAAGTAGAGGAAGATGGAATACTTCCCAACACATTCTATGAGGCCAACATCATCCTGATACCAAAGCCAGACAAGGACAATACAAAGAAGGAAAATTACAGGCCAATATCACTGATGAACATAGATGCAAAAATCCTCAACAAAATATTGGCAAACCAAATACAGCAATACATCAAAAAGATCAAACACCATGATCAAGTGGGATTTATACCAGGGACACTGGGATGGTTCAACATCCGCAAATCAATCAACGTAATACACCACAATAACAAAATGAAGAATAAAAACCACATGAGCATCTCAATCGATGCAGAGAAGGCATTCAGCAAGATCCAACATCCATTTATGATAAAAACTCTCCAGAAAATGGGGATAGAAGGAAAGCACCTCAACATAATAAGGGCCATATATGAAAAACCTGCAGCTAACTTCCTACTCAACAGGGAAAAACTGAAAGCCATTCCTTTAAGGACAGGAACAAGACAAGGGTGCCCACTCTCACCACTCTTATTCAACATAGTACTGGAAGTGCTGGCTAGAGCAATTAGGCAAGAAAAAGGAATAAAAGGACTCCAAATAGCCAACGAAGAAGTGAAACTCTATTTGCAGACGACATGATCTTATACATAGAAAACCCAAAAAATTCCATTGGAAAACTACTAGAAATAATCAACAACTACAGTAAAGTGGCAGGGTATAAAATCTACTTACAAAAATCAGTTGCATTTCTATACATTAATGCTGAACTAACAGAAAGAGAACGCAAGAATACATCCCATTTACGATTGCAACAAAAAGAATAAAATATCTGGGAATAAATTGAACCAAGGAGGTGAAAGACCTATACAATGAAAACTATAAGACACCATTGAAAGAAATCCAGGAGACATAAAGAAATGGAAAAATATTCCATGCACGTGGATTGGAAGAATAAATATAGTTAAGATGTCCATTCTACCTAAAGCAATCTACAGATTCAACGCAATCCCAGTCAGAATCCCAATGCCATTCTTCACGGTAATAGAACAAAAAATACTGAAATTCGTATGGGGCAACAAAAGACCCCAAATAGCTAAAGCAATCCTGAAAAAAAAAAGAACAAAGCTGGAGGCATCACAATCCCTGATTCCAAAATATACTATATAGCTATAGTAATCAAAACAGCATGGTACTGGTACAAAAACAGAAACACAGATTGATGGAACAGAATTGAAAGTCCAGAAATAAAACCACACACCTATGGACAGCTAATCTTCAACAAAGGAGCGAATAACATACAATGGAGAGAGGGAAGTCTCTTCAATAAATGGTGCTGGGAAAATGGGACAGCAACATGCAAAAGAATGAAAGTAGACCATCTCCTATCATCATATACAAAAGTCAATTCAAAGTGGATTAAGGACCTGAAAGTGAGACCTGAAACTACAAAACTCCTGTAAGAAAATATAGGCAGTGCACTAGCTGACATTGGTCATAAAGGGATCCTTTCAGATTCCATGTCTACTCGGACAAGGGAAAGAAAAGAAAAAATAAACAAGTGGGACTTCATCAGACTGCAGGGCTTCTACAGGGCAGATGAATCCAGGATCAAAATGAATAGACAACCCACCAGCTGGGAGAAAACATTCGCAAATCGTTTATCCGACGAGGGATTAATCTCTGTAATATATAAAGAACTCATACAACTGAGCAACAAAAAAAACAAACAACCTGATCAAAAAATGGGCAGAGGATATGAACAGACATTTTTCCAAGGAAGAGATACAGATGGCCAATAGACACATGAAAAGTTGTTCAACATCACTAATCATCAGGGAAATGCAAATCAAAACTACACTAAGATATCACCTGACACCCGTTAGAATGGCTATAATCACCAAGACAAAAAACAACAAATGCTGGAGAGATTGTGGAGAAATGGGAACCCTCATTCACTCCTGGTGGGAATGCAAACTGGGGCAGCCTCTATGGAAAACAGTATGGAGAGTCCTCAAAAAAGTAAAAATAGAAATACCTTATGATCCAGCAATCCCACTCTTGGGCATCTACCCAATGGGCATGAAATCAACCATCCCAAGAGGCTTATGCACCCCTATGTCCATTGCAGCATTATTCACTATAGCCAAGAAGTGGAAGCAACCCAAGTGTCCCTCGCCTGGTGATTGGTTAAAGAAGATGTGGTATATATATACAATGGAATACTCAGCTATAATAAAAGACAGAGTGTCCCATTTGCAACAACATGGATGGACCTAGAGGGTATTATGTTAAGTGAAATAAGCCAGAGAGAGAAGGACAGACACCGCATGAATTCACTCATATGTGGAATGTAAATGAATGCAAGGACAGAGAGAACTGATTGGTGGTTACCAAGGGGAAGGGGGGTGGGGGTGGGCACAAGGGGTGAAGGGATGCATCCACATGGTGACGGACCAATAGTAATGTACAACTAAAACCCCACAATGTTATAAACTATTAAGACATCAATAAAAAAATAAATTTTTTAAAAAGATTTTATTGTATCGCAAGTTGAGAGTAATCCTTACTTCTCTGGAATTTCATTCTTAAAGTAAGTAATCGCATCCCTTGGTATCTGTATTCATTCTACTCGTGTAAATACATGTATAGTGCATTCTTTGGAAAGCCATAGCCTCTCTTCCATTATTTTAAATGGGAATATTGTGTGTTCTCAACCCAACCAAAACCATAACCAATTTCCCCAGATATCATAAAAATCCTCTTAAATTCCTATGTAACAAAGTATTTAAAGCACTAGTTGTATAATCATGTAACACTCCCTGAACTCATTGGGTTTATATGATCAACAACAACACTGGGTAAAAAATACAGTTGTCATGGCTCGCCCGGTGGCAAAGCGGTTAAGTTCGCGCGCTCCACTTTGGTGGCCTGGGGTTCGCAGGTTCGGATCCTGGGTGCGGACCGTCGCACTGCTTGTCAAGCCATGCTGTGGCGGTGTCCCACATAAAGTAGAGAAAGGTGGGCACGGATGTTAACCCTGGGCCAATCTTCCTCAGCAAAAAAGAGGAGGATTGGCAATGCATGCTAGCTCAGGGCTAGTCTTCCTCACACACACACAAAAAGAAATACAATTATCTTCTAGACTGCAATGAAAATTTAAAATGAAATATGTTAAAGATTCCATCTAAATTGGAACCTGGTTGTTGGTGGCCCCAAGCTCCTGGCAGAAGCAAATGTATGGACTCATGGAAGACTAACTCCTTGGGTGGGAACTCTATATTCTTTTAAGTATTTTATATGTGCTTTGCCTACACTTGAATACAGCTTAAATTTTTTCACCGGCAGATACACACATATTTTTTATAGTGAATTTTCAATTCATAGAGTGAATTCTGTGTAATAATTTTCACGAGTCATTGTGGCAAATATTGAGATAGAGTTTAGATAGCCAGAGATACCTGTGCATGATATAAGTAAAAGCGAAAAAGACATTAGAAAGCACCATAGGACGTACAGAGATAAGCAAAATATAGTTCCTAAGTTGCTAATATAGGGGGAAAACAAGAACCCGAATTAGCAACACAAATTATTTACTATAAAATGCCACACAGTAAGAATAGAAGGCTGAAGGGGCTGAGAGGTGGTGGGAGAATTGAAGAACAGAACTGAAATGACAGGACCAGAGAGAAGAGAAGGTTTCTAGTTTAAGGTGGGCAGCAAATTTGGAGAACAAAAAACCATTTGGGCAAGGGTGAAGTTGTGCATAGCAGGATAATATTGGAAAATTTTGGTGTGGACATGTTTTCAGTTCTCTTCGGTCTGTATCTAGGAGTGCATGGTGACTGTATGTTTAACATTTTGAAGAACTGCCAAATAGTTTGTCACAGCAACTACATCATTTTACATTCCCACCAGCAATGTCTGAAGGTTCCAATATTCCAAAGAAATTTAACGTTGATAAAATAATCTAATGTATCGTCTGTATTCAAATTTCTGTGGTCATCTAAAAAATCCACCTTACAGCTTTTTAAAAAAATAACTATTGAAATATAATTTACGTACTATTAAGTTCACTCATTTAAAGTATACAGGTCACTGGATCTAGTATATTTACAGAGTTGTGTAGTCCTCACCATAATCTGATTTTGGAACATTTTCATGATCCCAATCTCTATAACTATTTAAAAAAATAATTCAAGGTCTAATCGAGGATCATGTAGTGTATTTGGTTAACGTGATCCTTTAGTCTCCTTCAGTCTGGAACTGTTCACTTTTGTTTTTCCTTGCTTGACACTGGCATTTTCGCAGTCTCTAGACCTTTTAGAATGCCTCACAATCTGGATTCCTTTGATTGTTTCTCATTATTCGGATTAAACATTTTGGCCAGGGAAAAAGTTGGCTCTTAATGTAGTAGACCCTGAAAAGGCATTCGAGATTTTTTATCAACTATTCAATCAGAGCTATGCTTTAGAAAAATTACTGTGGCAATGTTTAATTTGGAAGCAGGGAAACTGGTTAGGTTTTTGCTGTAACATAGGCAATAAGTGAAAAGAGGAAGTGGACTGTGTGATATTTTTTAAAAATTTTAATTTATTTTTAATTTTATTTTTTTTTTGCTGGGAAAGATTCGCCCTGAGCTAACATCTGTTGCCAATCTTCCTCTTCTTTTTTTTCCCCTCCCCAAAGCCCCAGTACGTAGTTGTATATTCTAGTTGTAAGTCCTTCTTGTTCTTCTGTGTGAGCACCACCACAGCATGGCTACTGACAGACAAGTGGTGAAGTTCTGCGCCCAGGAACTGAACCCAGGCTGCCGAAGCAGAACACGCAGAACTTTAACCACTAGACCATCAGGGCTGGTTCTGTGAGATTTTTTTTTTTAAGGGAAGAAATGGTAACTTACATACTGCCATTGGCTGTTCTTCTTTAAGGTGTCCTAGGACCGTGTATCTTGGGAGTCAAAGAGCTTCCATTGGAACAAAATTTCCATATTGAATAGGAAAATGGGAGCTAGAAATATGTATGGACAAACAGAGCAATAGGCCCTCCCACACAGAATGTTCATGGAAATATTAAGTAGATAAGCTTTTATCAGGAGCCTTTGTGAAAAATCAAATGTAAACATGAAAAGGGATCAGATGCTAAAGGACCCACTTATCTTCCCACTTCTATGGCTGGTTAGCAAAGAAAAGAAAGAGAAAACTGGCAGTCACCATTCATGTTTCAAGAAAGCAAACACCATGCTTATTTTCAAATTCTACGAAAAGTATTTATTAATATAAAACTGTACTGAAAATTGTCACTGAATCATCTGTACATCTCTGGACCATTTAGAATATTGAAGCTTTTTCCCTTTTTTTATTCCAGTGTTTGAATGAGTTGCAAAATGGGGGCGGGGGGTGGTATTTGAGCTTAGGTCTTCTGTATTAGTATAACGAAGTCCTGCTGTTCACTTCCTTTTGTTTGTTTTTATTTATTCCTAGTGTTCTACGGAAACGTATTCGAGAGGACAGAAAAGCTAACACAGCTCAGAAGGTGCAGCAGATGAAACAGAGGCTAAATGAGACTGAACGAAAAAGAAAAAGGTGGTTATATTGGCAGCCTATTCTCACTAAGATGGGGTTTGTGTCAGTCATTTTGGTTGGCGCTTTTGTTAGCTGGACACTGTTTTTTCAGCAAAATGTTCTATAAATAAAAAAATTAATTCTGCCCAGCAAGCTTCTGCACTAGTAGCTGACAGTGTGGCGTTAATCACAAGGGTTTGTTAGCAAACTCCTCATACCCCAAAAATGGTGCAGTAGAATAGACACCAACCAGATAAGTGATATATTCAGTCCCCAGCCCAACATCTCAGGGCACTGCCCCAGACTGTAAACGACTATCTAAAATAAAGACTTTAATGCTTGTTAAAAACTGGTACATTTTGCAACTGTATTCATACATTTTAAGCATAATATTTCACCTGACCAGATTAATAAATCCTTTTATCACAAGGATTTGTTTTTGGAGGCTATCTAGATTTTAACCTGCACTTGATATAAGCAATAAATATTATGGTTTTGTCTAAATTATTACTGGAAAGAAAATGACCTTTAAATATGTGTGTAATGTATAATGTACTATTGATATGGGCATCAACATTTTATATTCTTAACCATTTCAGGGTAAATATATTTTATAAGTACCTATTTAATCTTACTTTTGTAGTTAAATGTACTTTTTAAAAGCTCAATTTGCAAAATCTGTTACCATAAAAACATAAATTGTATGTTGATTGAATTGTACTGGATACATTTTCCTAAAGAGAAGTTTGATATGAGCAGTTAGAACTCTGAATAAGCAATTTTTACTATATATTTGCATTTCTTTTATGTTTTACAGTTTTCCCAATTTTAAAAAGAAAAACAAACAAAGAAACACAAATTTTCCCTAAAAATATCTTTGAAGGAAAATTCTCCTTACTGGCGTAGTCAGGTAACAACAGTTGATCGAGACTTTGTAAAGAAATTGGTTTCTATAAAGCCCATTATTGAATATACTGTTTGTTTTTCATGAAAATTTCAATGTAATTACCCTAATTTATAATTGGGGTAAATCATGATTTAGGAAATAAAAATGAGGAGTAGCATTTTATTATCCATGATTTCAGTTTACTAGACTGAAGTTTTGAAGTGAAAATTTTTTCAAGTTCTTTCTACTTCAATAAATAGTATGATGATGTACAAACCTTACCTTGTCCCTTTAACTTCTTACCGGGTACTTTTAAGTGAAAGCCTATTGTTTTATGAATTTAATTGCTCATTTGAGTGCTAGCTTTCTTCAGATCCAAACATTCCTTTCAGTGTTTAACTTAAGATTTAGATAGTAATAAATTTAATTGCTGAAATAATGAAATCACATTATTTCAGTGGTTTTCAAACTATGCTCATTGGATTTCTAAGGGATCGCCAAGAGGTGGTAGGAAGGACTCCAAGCTACCAACCTTTACTTTCAACCAGATCATCACTGCTTTATCTGTTTTATGTACTACGTAAGATTTCTGCACGAGGTTTAATTATTTTAAGGGGACAGTTATAATTTAAAAAGCAGTTTGAAAACCATTGGCGTAGATAGATATTTTGAATTGATTTGAGTAGCCTTCTTGAATGTGTTAAATTATGCTGAAAGTATGAAAGCAGGATGTAGGTGATACTACATATTAAATAAGATTTGTATAACTTGTGCCTGTGTCCTAATTCAGTATTACTGTGTCCTGTAACCTTTAAATGGAGAGGAGGTAAGAGGGACGTTTTTTTATGTCTATCTGCATTAAACCTGTGTTCAGGCAGCAAGACCCTGACGCTTTAGGTCATTATTGGTTTAAAGTCTTTCTTTCCATTTTGCCTTGATTTGTCTTTGCTGAAATGTGGTATATTTTTAGAATATATATATATAAAAGAAATATATTTCTGCAAGTCAGATATGAATAGACCATATTAAATTTCCAGTTGAAGATAGCCTTGCTTTAAACAAAAAGGTAAAGACTTCTTATAAAAAAGAAAGGCGGATAATGATGCACATTGCCCCTTTGCAAGGCAAATGTGCTTCATTGGATTCAGTACTCTGGCTTTGCTTTTTGTCTGCTTTCTGTCCTTCTGGATGGTGTTTGTTGTAATATATTTTTTAAATCATATTCAGCATAGTGAACACGTGAACTTCTACAAGGTTTAGTCATCTTCCCTCCTCCAAGCAGATCCTTGAGGATAGTGTGTTAAGTTTTTACCAGTAATAATATTTTTGGTGGGTGCCATGTACTGATTATTGAAAACATATGGCAACGTGCTGTGGTGCCTATGGTCATCATCCTGACCCTTTATTAAATGAAGGGTGGTACACAGCCATGGCTCCTGCCTTCTAAGGTAACAGCCACAGGAAAAGTTAGCAACCCATGATGGGTTCTGCAAGTGTATAAAATTTGTGTATCCTTAGATCTTTATAGTATTTTCTAATTATAACAAATTTTAAAAGTCAGCTGTGTAGTTTGACTTTAATGAGGTAGTAGTATTTTTTAAATAAGTTAAGGAGGAAAAAAAGATTTTTTAAAAAGCCAGAGGCTTTATTATATTCAAGAAATAATATTTACATTAATATCTACTTCATTTGTACTCATATCTATCCCTGCTAATAAACTGACAGCAACCTTTGATTTAATGCCATCTTCTCTGGCTACACCAACTGGTTATATATTCATTTCCAAGTTTAGCCAAGTATTTTATGCTGTCCTGCTTCGATTTTTAGATATGCTTGCACATATATAATATTAAAAATATAATTCTCTGTGTTTAGTTTATCCGTATATAAAGTAAAATAACACCCTTTTCCTGAATTCTTAGAGGGTTAAAAAAGTAATATGTAAAAGTACATAGAGAACTTTAGAACAACATGAAGACCATTTTTCGTGTTTAGATGATATTTTATATATTTGGTCTGTCCTTTTCCTCTTCTGTCTTTTTGGTCCATTTGCTCCATTTCAGTATGTATTAATATTTCTACGGAGGAATGAACAAAGAAAGTAAAAACTTGCTAATTTTTTTTAAATAGCTCTGCTTAACAGGTATGTCAGAGGAAGGAGTTGTAATTCTTAATTTTATATACACTTGTGCTTGTTCCTTTGTTTTAAATAAATTAGAATTGATAGTATGAATCAAAAAATACATATTGGTTTGAAAAGTAGTTTATGACATGGAGTAGTCCTCCAGTTTTTATATCCATTCCTTCTTTGCTTTCAGCATCAATTCACAGTGATGGTTGCTACCATTTATTGATCGTTTACTATGTGCCAAGCACTCTGTTAAGCACTTTTCATATATTACCTCATTTAATCCTCAAACTTTTGAGGTAGATGGTGTTATTATTAAGCCGTAATCAGCCTGAGATTTGATATTTCTACATTCTTTTATGGTGCTGTCATTGAACAATGTCATATATAAAGTATATTTTAGAATTAGATAATTCGCAAAGACTTACCTTCTGCAAGTCATGTCCCTTTTAGAAAAATATCTCTAGCTAGATTCTATATAAATAGACACAGGCCAGAACCTGATTATGTTAGAAATATTTTTTTCAACCATTATATACTCTATTTTAATGAGTACTTACATTTCCAAAGTGCCTGCCTGGTTATTGTACAGATTTTAAAATCTAGTCTGCCTTGAGTTTTACATTCAGATACAAATCTTATATAGATTTTTTTTTCATATAGTCTGTTACAATCTAATGCCATTATGTATATCATCCATTTCTTCCTGTGTTGGGGCAAGAGTGTAGGAATCACACCTTCTGTAAACATTGACTTATTTTTTCATCTCATGGGTCCACGTGAGTTTGTGAGTGGAGTAGAGAGCATGGAGCAAGGGTGTGGATCCCTCCATCTGCACGCTAGCAGAGGGTGGGGGGATGGCTGAGGTCAGAATTTGGTACGTCAGTCCTGGTCTGGAACTAAGTGCATAGCAGAAATGTCTGTTCTGTGTTCTCATTTCCACATCAATAGCTAGTTAAGTCTCTTTTATTTTAAGAAACCCTTATTTGACTTTGGCTTAATTTAGATGATAGGAGCACAAAATCTTATAAATAAAATTTTGAAGAATAGAAGCATAATATTTTCCCACATAATAGAATTAAGTTTTCCTGACTTAAAATACAAGTCTTGGTCATTTCCTGAATGATTTTTTTTTGGAATTGACCTGTTTCTTTCATCTTTTTCCCAAATTCATTTGTGTGAATTTGATTCCATTTTTCCTTATACCTATCTTCAAAGCACTGTTTGTGGGAAAACAGCACCAACAGTCCCCACAGTGGTGGATATGTTAGAAATTCTAGCTCTCTCTTCCTTCATTCAATATGTATGAGTGATGATATGCCTTGGTGGGAAGAAACACAGTTTGCATAAGCTCCACAATGCCTGCTCTACCCAGGAATCCTCAGATAGATACTACACACTTACTGGCTGTATTCTGTGTACCTAGCCATAATATAGCTGTTTCATTGTTCATCCAGATTTGGGAATTTAAGCTTTTAATTTGGGAATTTAAAGCTACCCACTTTCTTCATAGTGTTCTAAAGAAAAAACTCTAGGAAAATGGTCTGAGTTTGGCTATCTCAATTTTCCCTCAGCAGCAGGAATTTTCTCAATATTTACCACATTCAGATTGCTCCAAGAACAGCATTGAGCAATTCTGCATGAGTGCTTTCTGTCAACATTCTTCAGAAAAATGGTTATCTCCTTGGGCTACTGGATTCTGGAAACTTCTTTGGGGAGAATTTTTTCCTCACTGTCATTGCTGATCCTTTTCTCATGTTGTATGCTATTTACTCCATCACAGAGGGTTGTCAAGTGTAAGCAGCAAATCAAACCGAGAAGCTTTTACTTGGTTTGAGAAGTTTGTCTTTATCGGTAACAACATGACAATGAAAAAGTTTTAAAGAGCTGTGACCATCTCTTTGTCATCCACTGGGAGAAGGAAAAGTCCAGTCTTTTGAACTCTTTCTATTTTAATAGGTTTTATCGTTTAGCGTGGAATATGGGAATTACAGGATTTAGTGAGGATAGTATTTACAGAGTCTACTTTAATACTGTCTGGTTTTGTATTACATAGTATGTTTTGGGGAGCTATAAGGAGAATTGCATGGGAATTTTTTTCTTTATAGAGACCATTTTTTAAAGAAACGGATCAATTCTTTATTGTTGCTCTAATATCACATAGATTTTTTAGACACATCGTGATGTTGATAGTTCAAATTACTATAAAAAAGAACAAGGTATTTTGAGTTTGTTGAATTCAGGAAAGGGAAACTAGATAAGTTGATTTGGTCTGTAAGGTAATACTTTGCTCACCATAGAGAAGTTTTTATGATTCTTTTCAGTAATATCTTAGTGTGAAAATCTCTTGGCAAAAACTACTTTGGATGCAGTTTGACATTCTATGACTTGAGGCATGGAGCCAGCTTGGGCAGATGAGCTCTGTCTGTAAAGTTGGCCCTCGTACCCTTCCAGCGTGAGGAGGATTGGCAGTGTGTGAGGGCCGCTTTCTGAAAGAAAGCACCAAGAAGGCATGGCTAATTCCACTTGATTTGTTTGACCCCATTTTCCTTTTGCCTTGTTAAATAAAACAGCAAAAAATGATTCAAGTGAACATATTTTTTCCTTAAATGAAGCCCATTTGTCTTTTCAGTCTTGCAAATAAATAGTCTTTTAAAACAGTTAACACTTCCAATGATTTTGTCTTATTTTCTTATCCCCCGGAATAATATTTCCAAAGAAAAAATAAGTGAATTTTTAAAAACACTATCAAGGTCTTTTAGTTGTTATAGATGATAGTTCATCCTTGGTAAGTGTATTTTTAACACACTGCTGGGGAAGACAAAAGTGTATGTTGAACACCTACAGTTCTGCCAGTCAGTTTAAATACATAATCTAAATTTAACCCACTTAACACTGCTTCTAGATACATCGCATTACCCCTATTTTCAGATAAGAAAACTGGTCAAAGAATAAGTAACTTGCCCAAGATTGCACAGCTAGTACCTGACACAGCTAAGATTTAAACTCCAATCTGTAGAATTTCAATAATCCCAAGCCTCATACTTTTTCCATTATGTTACACTGGCTCTTTTTAGGGAATATTTAAACCAAATGTTTAGACAACTACTTTTACCTGTTAAAATTCAAAGTAACCCTCTCTTGATTTTTTAAGTGAAACAAATCAAAGTTTTTACCTCCAAAAAATTTTGTGAAACAGTTTGAACTACCACTGAACCAGAGAAACACTGGAATATGAGAATATTCTCTAAACCAAACCATTATTTATTCACTTTGATTGCTTGGATTAAGTTTTTTTTTGTTTTAATGAGCAGACTTCTGAATGTGGGAAATATGTATTTTGCAGCCGTCAGAATCAATAAGTGCCTTTCTGTACTTTGAACACTTTGGCTCAGGTTTCTATAGATCCCTGCAGTGAGCATCCGTAGTAGTTTTTGTGACCCACAGACATCTCATGAGAATGTTTTCTTTTTTTTTTTTTTTTTTTTTGTGAGGAAGACCGACCCTGAGCTAACATCCGTCGCCAATCCTCCTCTTCTTGCTGAGGAAGACTGGCCCTGGGCTAACATCCGTGCCCATCTTCCTCTACTTGTTTATATGGGACGCCGCCACAGCATGGCTGACAAGCAGTGCGTTGGCGGGCGCCCGGGATCCAAACCCGCGAACCCCAGGCTGCCAAGCGCGGACTAAACCGCTGCGCCACCGGGCGGCCCCATCATGAGAATGTTTTCTTGATGACTTGACATTTATCTTTCACTCTGGAAAATTAGAGAAAAGGGTTATTCAGAATACAAAGGTGCTTGGTACTGTTATTCTTTCCTTCAGTAGAAGGAGCCAGCAGTTGGAAGAAGCCCAATTTGCAGTGTTTTGAGGTTTTTGACTAAATGTTTTGGATAAATGTATGGGTGTGATTTATATTTCCTGTTTATGTGTGTGGAGATACAATAATGACAAGTATTTAGGTTTTGGGGTTTTTTTGTCATAGCAAGGAATGTTGGAGAAAGAATGGAAATAACCATTTACCTCCTCTACAATTCACCTATTTGCAAATATTGTGAAATAACATCAAAAACTCAGATTTCCTTAAAGTAATTTCCTGTCTATCACTTGTTCAAATTTTCATTTATCTTTACTTTTTGGCATTAAAATACAATGAATCTGTTAATTATTTTATGTCTGTGTTTTCTTTTATATTGATAGTAACTTAAATCATATCACTTCAGTTCTGTATTTCTGTAACCATTAGTATTACCTTGGACAAAAAGCATGCTAACAGTCCGTGATTTAAAGATATAAGCCAACTTTATGTTCAAACATTACGTTCATAATATTTTTAGCAGTATGATACAGTGGAGGTCCAAATTGGATTAGACTTTTGCGTTGAATTCCAAAGTATTGGTAAGTCTAGCACATACCATATAATCTTGCTAAACTGTTGTGGGTACATTTTTTTTTTTTACACCTGTCTGTCTGTCGGTATCTTACATGGAGGTCATTTCTTGAGTAATACAGGATGACCTGAAAAATTCATAGTAATTCTTGAAAAACAGTTTGAGTTATGGTGCTTTAACATGAGTCTACCTCACACCACCAATTCTGTTTGAAAATGGAGCACTTAAGCAGTTTTACCAAGATAACAGTGAAGCACTTTAGTGTGGTTGAATGTGATATGTGGGAATGTTTTTTGGTTGCCTTTTTAGTTCATTGTTAGTCCTTTTATGTTTGTGTGTATCTGTGTACGTCTGTGTGTTCTGTAAATATGAATTGAATAGATGACTTCTTATTTTATGTTTTAGGCCAAGATTGACAGACACCTAGATATTCATGACTTGAGAATATTCTGCAGCTATAAATTTTGAACCATTGATGTGCAAAGCAAGACCTGAAGCCCACTCCGGAAACTAAAGTGAGGCTTGATAAACCTGTAGATTGCTTCACATGTGTCTGTTTACAAAGTAAACTTTACATCCAGGGAATGAAGAGCACCACCAGCAGAAGACTTTGCAGAACCCTCTAATTTGATGTATTGTTAAGTTTTTTAATGCGTGTATGAAATGTAGAAAGATGTAAAAGAAATAAATTAGGAGAGACTACTTTGTATTGTACTGCCATTCCTACTGTATTTTTATACTTTTTTGGCAGCATTAAATATTTTTATTAAATAGACTGTTGGTTTGTGTGCATTATCTTAGGACAGCTCTGCTTCAAATAATGAATGTTTTCTTAAGGGTTACTCTCAAATTTTTATGACTAGCAATTGACATTTAAATGAAAATTCATTCAAAACGTTGGCCCCTTGCGTTTTAAGATTTTTTTTTTTTTTTTTTTAGTTAACTCCTCAGTGCTCCTTCTAACAATATAGGTTAGGTGAAAGCAACAAAAGTTGTTATAATATTCCTTTTGTTACTTGGAAAAATATTAATATGGATAATGGTATTAAGTTAATTTCAAATAAGTAGAGTAATTCAGTGCGGTTTTTAAAATCACAGTGTTATCTCGTGTTGGATGTTGTGCTTTCCCCAAACATTTCCTGTTATAAAGAGATCAGAGGTTCCTTCCTGAGTGAGGCTTTTGGCTTCTTTACCATCTGATTTCCCGACCAAGTGGTGGGTTTGGGCTGTGTGTCCAGGCAGTTGCTAGGTTATTGGTGATACTCTTGTCCAGAGACACTCGAGCCTGTGCATCATGTGAGTGTCACCTTAACAGTATGACATCTCATAGTTGTTTTCATTTTGCCAACTGTGAAAGTTTTATAATACTGTTCGTTTAATACATCTCTTTCATCTTTTAAAAATTTAATGACTCACCTTGTGTTCCTTTTTGCCTTGTTTTCCAGGGTATTTTAGTCTATTTTAGGAGTAAACAACTCTGGTAATCCCTGCTAAATCTTTCCTAAAGAATGCATGAAAAATTTATTATTCCACAAAGTAGTACAGCAAGATCATCCTCCCATTGGTAAACAAAGCTTCTTGAAACAGTTATCTGCACTCAACTACCTCTATTTCCTCATTTCCTAGATGCTCTTACCCCACTAGTACTGTCTAACTTTCTCCTTGTATCACTCCACAATGACCCAGAAAGATCGTCTTAGCTCTTACTATAGCCAAATATAGCTGACAGTCTTCAGTGCTTATGTTATGTGGCTTCTTGACAGCACTGTTAACAACTCCTTTGAAGCTTTCTCCTTAGACCTCTCTCTGGGTTTTCTTCATTTCAGTTCTTCTGTCTGACTCTTAATTTTTTTTTGGAACACAAATTTTTAATTTTTTATCAATATATTTAAATGTTAATAATTTTTTTTCTGTTTTTTAACTTATTTTTTATTGCAGTAACATTGGTTTATAACATTGTATAAATTTCAGGTGTACGTCATTATACTTCTATTTCTGCATAGATAACGTCACGTTCACCACCCAAATACTAATGACAATCCATCACCACACACACATGCCTAATCATCCCTTTTGCCCTTCCCCTCTGGTAACCACCAATCCAATCTCTGTCTCTGTGTGTTTGTTTGTTTGTTGTTTTTATCTTCTACTTATGAGCGACATCATGCAGTTTTTTACCTTCTCCCTCTAACATATTTGGCTCAGCATGATACCCTCAATGTCCATCCACGTCGACACAAATGGCTGGATTTCATCGTTTCTTACAGTGGAGTAGTATTCCATTGTGTATATATACCACATCTTCTTTATCCATTTTTCCCTTCATGGGCACTTAGGTTACTTCCAAGTCTTGGCTATTGTGAACAATGCTGCAATGAACACACAGGTGCACGTATCTTTACGTGTTGGTGTTTTCGTGTTCTTTGGATAAATACCCAGCAGTGGAATGGCTGGATTGTGTGGTAGTTCTATTCTTAATTTTTTGAAGAAATCTCCATACTGTTTTCCATAGTGGCTGCACCAGTCTGCACTCCCACCAGCAGTGTATGAGAGTTCCCTTCTCACCACATCCTCTCCAACACTTGTTTCCTGTCTTGTTAATAATGGCCATTCTGACGGGCGTGAGGTGATATCTCATTGTAGTTTTGATTTGCATTTCCCTGATAGTTTATGATGATGAGCATCTTTTCATGTGCCTGTTGGCCATCTGTATATCTTTGGAGAAATGTCTGTTCAGGTCTTTTGCCCATTTTTTAATTGGGTTGTCAGTTTTTTTGTTGTTGAGATATGAGTTCTTGATATATTTTGGAGATTAACCCCTTATCAGATATATGGTTTGCAAATATCTTCTCCAAATTGTTATCTTTTTGTTATGTTGATGGTTTCCTTTGCTGTGCAGAAACTTTTTAGTTTGATGTAGTCCCATTTGTTTATTTTTTCTATTGTTTCCCTTGCCCATCAGACATGGTACTAGAGAATATGTTGCTAAGACCAATGTCAAAGAGCGTGCTCCCTGTGTTTTCTTCTGCCTGACTCTAATTTTATTGTGGTAAGAACACAACTGAAATTTTATCCCCATTAATTAGTAACTCCCCATTTCTCCCTCCCCGCCAGCCCCTGGCAACCACCATTCCACTCTTTGATTTTATGGATTAGACTATTTTAGATACTTTATATAAGTGGAATCATCCAGTAATTGGCTTTCTGTTACTAGCTTGTTTCACTTAGCATAATGCTCTCAAGATTCGTCCATGTTTTTGCATATTGCAAAGTTTCCTTTTTTAGGGCTCTATAGTATTCCAGTATATCTATATGCCACATTTTCTTTATCCATTCATCTATCAATGAACTTTTATGTTGTTTCCACATCTTAACTATTACGAATAGTGCTCCAGTGAACATGGGAGTGCTGATATCTCTTCAAGATCCTGATTTCAGTTCTTTTGGATAAATATTCAGAGGTGGGATTGCTGGATCATGTCGTACTTGCTTTAATTTTTTGAGGAACCTCCATAGTGTTTTCTGTAGCACTGTACTATATTGCATTCTCACCAACAGAGCTCAAGAGTTCCAGTTTCTCCACATCCTTGCCATACTTGTCCTTTTTTTTTTTTTGATAATAGCATTCTGACAGATATAAAATGATATCTCATTGTGGTTTTTATTTGCATTTCCCTGGTGATTAGTGATGCTGAGCATTTTTTCATATACCTGTTGGTCATTTTTGTATATTCTTTGGAGAAATATCTGTTCAAGTCCTTTGCCCTTTAACTGGGTTGTCAGTTTTTTTTGCTGTTGAGTTGTAGGAGTTCATTTTATATTTTGGAAACTAACCCTGTATCAGATACATGGTTAGCAAATATTTTCTCCCATTCAGTAGGTTGCCTTTTTACTGTTTCTCTTATGCCTGACTCTTGAATATTGAAATTCCCAAGGACTCCCTCTTTGAGCCTTTGATTTTCATTTTAACACACTTACCTTGGATAATCTCATCTTTGCCCAAGTGTTTATCTTATACCTCTGTGGTGATTATATACAACTTCTTCAACTTCCAGCCAGATGTCACTTCTGAGTTATAAACCATATATCCAGTTCCATTAATGGTCATTGCATAAATTCCTTAAACTCCAAAATTGAATATTATCTCCCTCATCCCCATCTCACTTTCCTCCTGTATTTTCTGGTTTGTTTGGTGGCACCCATCAGAAACCTGAAATTCATTCTAAATTCTTCCACTTAGGCTCCACATTCAGGTGGTCACAAAGCTGTGTTAATCCTGCACACTATCTCCCCCACTACCGTGCTTTAGTTTAAACCTTTATTAACATATGTGGATTACAGCAATAGATTTTCCTGCCTACTGTGGCATGCGCATTTGTGCCAATCCACTCTGCACAGCCTCCCAAGTGATTTAAAATAAAGATCTGATTGTTACCCTCCTTAAAATTCTCAAATGGGGGCCGGCCCGGTGCCTTAGTGGTTAAGTTCGTGTGGTCTGCTTTGGTGTCCCAGGGTTTGCTTTTTCGGATCCTGGGTGTGGACCTACTCACTGCTCATCAAGCCATGCTGAGGCGGCATCCCACATAAGAGCAACTAGAGGGAAGCACAACTACAACATGCAACTATCTACTGAGGCTTTAGGGAGAAAAAAGCAAAAAGAAGGAGGAAGATTGGCAACAGATGTTAGCTCAGGGCCAATCTTCCTCAAAAAAATAAAAATTAAAAAATAAATGCTCTAATGGCACCTTAGAAAATTTTGCCTTCATTTTAAATCTCAAAGCCCCAGCATGCTGTGTGCACCATTTCATCTTTTGGCTGTTACCTACCTGTCCTCTTTTTTTTTTTTAATATTCTTTTTCCAGCTTTATTGAAAAATAATTGACAAATGTCACTGTATAAGTTTAAGGTGTACAGCATGATGGTTTGATTTACATATATTGTGAAACGATTACCACAACAGGTTTAGTTAACATCCATCATTTCATGTAGATACAATAAAAAGAAAAGAAAAAAATTTTTCGCATTGTAAGAGAACTCTTAGGATCTATTCTCTAAACAGCTTTCCTTTATATCATACAGTAGTGTTAACTAGTCATCATGTACATTACATCCCTAGTACTTACTTATAACTGGAAGTTTATACCTTTTGGCCACTTTCCTCCAATTCCCCCTCCTCACCCCAACCCCACTCTGGTAACAACAAATCTGATCTCTTTTTCTATGAGTTTGGTATTTTGGTTTTTTTAGATTCCACATACAAGTGAGATCATACAGTGTTTGTCTTTCTCTGACTTATTTTATTTAGCATAATGCCTTAAAGTTCCATCCATGTTGTCACAAATGGTAGGATTTCCTCATTTTTTATGGCTGAATAATATTCCAATGTGTGTATATATATACCACAACTTCTTTATCCATTCATCCATCAGTGGACACACAGGTTATTTCCATGTCTTAGCTGTTGTAAATAATGCTGCAATGAACATGGGGGTGCATATATCTTTTCAAGTTAATGTTTTTGCTTTCTTTGGATAAATACCCAGAAGTGGAATAGCTGGATAATATGGTAGTTTTTAATTTTTTGAGGAACCTCTGTACTGTTTTCCCTAGTGGCTGCACCAATTTACAATCCCACCAGCAGTGCACAAAGGTTTTCTTTTCTCCACATCCACACCAGCGTTTGTTATCTCTTGTCTTTTTGAAGATGTCCATTCTAACAGACATGAGGTGATACCTCATTGTGGTTTTAGTTTATGTTTTCCTAATGACTAGTGATGTTGAGCATCTTTTCATGTACCTGTTGGCCATTCGTATATCTTCTTTGGAAAAATGTCTATTCAGATTGTTTGTCCATTGTTTTTAATTGAGTTATTTGGTTTGAGTTTGGTTTGGTTTTTTTTTTTTTTGCTTTTGAGTTGTATGAGTTCTTTGTATATTTTGAATATTAACCCCTTATCAGATACATGATTTGCAAATATTTTTTCCAGTTCTGCAGGTTGTCTTTCCACTTTGTTGATCGTTTCTTTTGCAGTGCAGAAGCTATTTAATTCGGTGTGGTCCCACTTGTTTATTTTTGATTTTGTTGCTTGTGCTTTAGGTGTGACTGCCTATCCTCCTTAATGGGCACCCTATATTGCAGCTATGCCAAACCATTTGGAATTAGTGGACTGTTTCTTGCTTATTCATTTGTTGAATGAGTATTTGTTGAACACTTATGTGCTAGGCACTTGACTAGGCATTGCATATTCAATGATAAAGGAAGAAAACATGGTTGTCATCTACTACAGTCTTGTGGGAGAGTTAAACAATAAGCATGTAAATAAGCAGATACTTATGCAATTAAAACTAATGATAAGTGTTGTGATGGAAATGAACAGAGGTACCTACTTAGATGTGGAGAAATGGGCTTTCCAGACTTGGGAAATCAGAAGCAGAGATATTATTCAGGAATACTGAGCACTCACTCTGCTGATGTCCTTGGATAAGGACAATTGGATGTGGCCTTACAAGAAGTTTGGTTCAATAAAAAGAAGAGTCCAATGTTTGAAGGCATTAGGTTAAAGAGAAGTCCGCAGATTGCTAGTGTATGTTCTTTGGGAATAGCAGTGTAAGCTCCCAATTTGGAAAGGGCAGTGGCAAGGCGACAATCAAAGTTTCTAGATCTGTCTGGTGAGACCCTAACTCCTGAGGTTTCTGGAGACCAAGGGAGGTCCCTCTAAAATAAGCTATGTCTGCCATTGCCCTGTGTGATCACCTTACTTTTGATAAAAGTTTATCTTAATTGAATCACAAATTTAATGTAATGTGGGTCTTTGGATGGATCTCTTCCCAACAATTCTTAGCCCACCTGAAACAGTGCAGCTACTGTCAAAATGGGATTGGTGTGAAAACCCCTACCACCATGATTGGACTTGGGACAAAGTATTGGGAAACCCAAGGAGTGAGATGAGTCTTCCCAGGTGGAGACCAGACAACATGTGGCATGAGACATTTGGGTGGTTGAGGGACTCTTTTAAGAGCAAACCCAACAGCAAAACTCGCCCACTGTTCCAGTGCTTCTGATTGTCTGGCCCAGTGAACAACTGAAGGAAGCTGAGGTGACAACAAGGTAGCCCAGTGCACAATACCCAGTTTCTCCTAATCAAAGCTGTAGGAATGCTTAAGTTTCCCCCCAAAAGTTGATCAGTCAGTGGGATAGGGGAGGTCCCAAGGACACCCTCTTTAGCTGCAATACAGTGGCATTCTAAGTAGAAGTTGAATAACTCCCATTTTAGGTGTGGAAGAGAGAATTGAGCTGAGAAATGCTCTAACTTTCCGTAGTTAACTTTCCATGTCTGGTGGGGGTGGATTGTACCTTGGGGTACAGAAGCAGATTGCAAGGGAGGAAAAAAGAAATCAGAATTACTTTGAATAGTCATCATATTGTTCTGTGTGAACCAACCTTGCTGTTCTTACAGATAAGAAGATAAGACTGGAAAGGTCTGTGCTAAAGCTCTGTAAATTGTACAGACCAAATGAGAAAATTTTTACAGAAAAGAAATCGATGGTAAAACAGGGAATAAAAACTAATATTCAGTTTGGAAGATAATGGCTTCTAAGTAGAAAACTAAAAATTCTTAATTCAAATGACTGTAAGATGATTCAATTTAAGTGTTAACAAGTCTGATTTCAGGCTAGTTTTGTGTGGGATATATGGCACAGACCTTTACTCTTTACCAATTATATTTAGTCTTCTGTATTTCTCAGTCTCCCCTTCCCCTGATCCCACCCCAGTGGCTGGGTGGGGCATGTGACTAGTTTTGACAGTGAAATGTGAGAGGAAGTGAGGTGGTGAAAGCCTATGCACAGTTCTCCTGCGCTTCCCCTGCCCAGGTGATGGAGGAGGCCAGGTGTTCTAGATGGTTTAGTTACAAGATGGCACAGTCTGCTGGTTTAAGTTCCTAAGTAGCTATATTAAATACAGTCCATTGCTAGCCTTCAGGGGACATGTAATGATGGTGAAAAATGAACTGTAGTGTTAAGCCACTGATATTTTGGGATTGCTTATTATACATAAGGTAGACAACTGAGATATGGAAAGATGGTAACACACTGGAAGTCTTGGGGGTTGGGTGGGGAAATATGTATTTTGCATTTTAATGGAAACCTTACTTGAGTCCAGGGCTTTTGATCTGAGGAGAAGAGGCTACCCCACTATTAATAAAAGATTACTCTAATGCAGCTAACAGCTATTACTTTCTACCAAAAATTATTTGTATTGATCCATTCAAATTAAGTGAATTCTACAGTTTTTATCTGTCACCTAGCTTTAAAATGCAAAGATGGACTTCCTTCTATAGGGAGAAATTTTACAAGATATATTAGATGTGGAGATATACAGTAGAAGAGTATTACAGATATGGAAAAATGTTAATGGGCAGTATTGAGTGAAGGGGAAATCAATCGTGTTGGAGAAGGAATAATTATTGGTGTTAGTAAGAATATGTAAAGTTGGCAAAACCAGGAAAAGGAGTACCTTGTGAAGAGAAAAAACTGAGGCACTGGAGAATGTGGAAATAGAAGGACCAACCCACCTTCTAGAACTCAGGAGAGAGAGGAGCCAGGTGCAAAGAGAGGCCTCGTATCGGGGAGGCTCACCAAGCTCTGGGAGACTGTCATCCCTGAGCTCCTGGCCAAGCCACACTGCTGTTTCTGTCCTTGGAAGTGCTCATGGTGCCTGTCTAGGCACGACTCAGTGGGCGGAAGGACGTGGGCATGACAGCAGGAGACCAAACGAGACGGAGGAAACTGCACACCCCCACTCCCAAGTGAAGAGAAATGGAGTCGGGTTTAGGAGTGTTGCTGCTCACACAATGAGCCCCCAGATGGAGATGTCAGCTGAGCTCCCTGAGAAGAGACAAGCTGCACAACCTCAGGCCAGGAGACCAGTGGCCATTTGTGGAAATGACAGTAGAATGGTTGGGACTGTCACATTATGCATACGGTAACTGCTCCAATGCAGTTAGTTAATCTGAAACTTGGAAATACCTCGGGGTCACATGGTATATCAGTTAAGAACTATTCTGGCCACTTACTACTAACAGATTCAAAAAAAGAATGGCCTACACAAGATAGAAATTCAGATATGTATAGTTTAGGACTGATAGGGCAACTCAGGGACCCATGCGCTATCTATTTTTCTGCTCTACCATACATGGTTCTTATCCTCAATATTATCTCAAGGTCCAAGACAACTGCTGGAGCTCCAGTGATCACATTCACATTCCAGGAAAGCAGCACCCCCCCTGGCTCAGTCAGCTTCCATTAAGCAGGCTTCCCTGAAGTTGACATTTTACTTCCACTTACATCTCATTTGCTGAAATTTGGCCACGTGAATGCATTTAGTTGCAAGGAAGTCTGAGTATTTCAGCTGGGCATATTGCTGTTCTACTTAAATGGAGTTCAGCCACCAACACAGCATAGTACAGGCAGTAAAAATAAATCCATGGCCCTTTTCTGCTGAGATCCAAGCAGGAAGCTGAATGGCTGATAAATGTGTTTGGTTTTGGGGGAAATCACTCTATGTTTCTGGGTCCAGTGTACCATGGAGCACAAGAGAAAGTGTCTATATTTCACCTCTGTGGTGCTCAAGCAATAATCACAGAATGAAAATTTAGCACATTTTATCCATGTAACAATTCAGATTTTTGCACCGAATTTTCTATGACTGTCCTGTCCTAATAAGAAAAACTTAAAGGATATCACTACTCTAGCCAGGATTGGGATGGAGGGTAGTAAGCAGATATAAGGTAAACGTAATAATGCAACTCATATGTATTATAATCCAGACGGGCATGTGTCTTTTATGAATTGATTCGTGTAGAACCCAGACATTAAGAAAAGTATGCAAATCAAAAGAAATTATTCCACTGAATTTTTTAAATCAAGTTACTAAAGTATCTGAATAATTCTTAATATTAATTTGTGTTTCTTATATTCTTAATGGGCTTTGAGGAAGTTTGATAAAATAATGAAGTAATGAATATCTGTATCTATCAAAACCTGTTAAGAAATTGAAGTTCAACGTTAATAACCTTAAGCCATAAAATGAAGAGTTAAGAGAAATTTAGACTATCTCAAACACTTTCGTTTTTCCCCTTCATTGTTTTCTCTGTATATGGAGGTCTCTCTGCAAAGCTAGAGCCATAGGCCTTTATAACACTACCCTTTATTTCTCGTTTCCTTAATATTCCACTGGGGAGAGGTTGGGATGTCAGACAAGGCTAATGACACTGCTGATTGGTTAACAGTGAAGAGCTCAGCCTGAAGCACCTAAGGAGGTAAATCTCTAAAGCTTTCCTGGTTGCTATTATAATTGTTGAGTCTCTGAGAAGCTCCTACGTACATACTGTCATTTCTCAGTCTGTTCATGAGGTGAGTGGTTCTCGAGTTTGCTGGAGAACTGCTGATAATCTCTTCTGTGTTCACACGTCAGATGGCAACTACCCCTTGAGAATAATGACCTCGGCTTCACTTCCACACTCAAAACTTTGTGGATGTTTCTCTCCCTTGCAACCTCTAAACCTGGAGCTATACAAGGAAGAAGATCCTAGGAAATGTCGTTCTCAGCCTCAGAAGGGAGTGGTGGCAATGCCACGTCCATAGTGGACAGCCCAGCACAGGCATGTGTAGCGGAAATCTACAGTAATGTCACACGCAAACTTTTGAGTTCAAACGTGGTCTCACTTTAGAGCAATAAAAAGTAAAGATCTCACAATGTATACATATATCAAATCATTGCGATGTATGCTTTAAATGTAATTTTATTTGTCAATTATATCTCCATAGAGCTAAAAAAAATTAATAAAGATGAAGATAAATTGGAAGCATCAGCGTGAACTATTCTCCACCCAAAGAGGCTGATTACAGTTTGGCCACAGAAATATTCAAGATAGGCCTGATAAATTGGCACCATTTGAATCTTTGAAAGACCTAAAGACTCTGGTGATGCTCAAAGGGAGTAAAAAATATACAACACTGGGAAGATGAAAAGTTCTGGGGATGAATGATGGTGATGGTTGCAGAACAATGTGAATGTACTTAATGCCACTGAACAGTGCAGTTGAAAATGTTAAAATGGTAAATTTATGTATACTTTAGCACAATTTAAAGATACATATATGTGTGTGTCCTGTGGCAAAGTTCTACCTGCCTATTTATTCATCTGTTAAATGGGAATAATATTAGTATCTGTACTTCATAGGGTTTTTGAGAGGAATAAGAGGCATCTAAAATGCTTAGCACAGATGCTAGCACTTAACTATTCACTAATATCAATATTACTATTATCTAAAGGATAAATGGTATTTCTATTACAATAAAAGATACATTAGGCCATCAGCCAGATGATCAAGATTAACATGAACAGTGATAAGTCGTGTTGATAAGTCATATGTACTCGATATGATGAAAATGGCACTTTACCTCTAGGTCTTCCTCCCCAAAACACACAACCCTAGTCTAATCAAAAGGTAAACATCAGACAAATCCCAGTGAGGGGATACCAGACCAGTGCTCCTCAAAACTGTCTAGTCATCAAAAACAAGAAAAGTCTGAGAAGCTGTCACACTCAAGAGGAGCTCAAGAGACGTGATGACTCAATGTAATATGGTGTCCTCAATGGGTTCTTGCAACAGAAAAAGGACATGAGGTAAAAACTAAGGAAATTTGAATAAAGTATGAACTTTAGTTAATGTATCAATATTGGTTCATTAATTGTGACAAATGTGCCATTCTAGTGTAAGATCTTAATAATAGGAGAATTGACATGGGCTATATGGGAACTCTCTGTACTGTCTTTGTAATTTTTCTGCAAATCTAAAACTATTCTAAAATACAGGCATGCAGTCACATAATGATGTTTCAGTCGATGACAGACTGTGTATACAATAGTGGTCCCATTAGATTAGTATCACAGAGCCTAGGTGTGTAGTAGACTATACCATCTAGTTTGTGTAAGTACACTCTGTGATGTTTGCACGACGACGAAATCACCTAATGATGCATTTCTCAGAACGTGTCCTCATTGTTAAACAATGCATGACTGTAAAAAGGTTATTAGGAAGAAAGAAAGAAAGGAAGACTTAAAAAGGATTCAAGAGGGGCTGCCCGGTGGCGCAGCGGTTTAGTCCGCGCTTGGCAGCCCGGGGTTCACGAGTTCGGATCCCAGGCGCCCGCCGATGCACTGCCTGTCAGCCATGCCGTGGTGGCGTCCCATATAAAGTGGAGGAAGATGGGCACGGATGTTAGCCCAGGGCCAGTCTTCCTCAGCAAAAAAAGGGGAGGATTGGCGATGGATGTTAGCTCAGGGCTGGTCTTCCCCACAAAAAAAAAAAAAAAAGGATTCAAGAGACAGTGACAATATTGAAGATAGCCAAAGAAAGTTTGACATACAGATAATAGGAGTTCCTGAAGAAGAAATCTGAAGTGAACAGAATACTAACATTTATAAATCAAGAACAATTTTCTGAAGTAAAAATACTTGAAACTACATATTGAGAGAGTATACTTGAGAATATCAACCCAAAGCCACCAAGATTGTCATATTCTAATAAAGTTTTTAACTTTGATAATAATCTAACTTTCTTTCCTTTGTAAATCACTTCCTCTTCTTGCCTACATACCCGAAGGAATTTTCTGCTTTAAAGTCCAGCAACACTTCATGCCAGAAGAAAAATGTGTATTTAGATATTTAGATACTCATGTGAAGAAAATGTGAGCCAAGGGTGTAAAATCCAGCAAAACTGACTTTATCATGCTTTCTTATGAACTTTTATCCTATCTTAGTGAAACAAGCCCTAGCACTCAGGTTTCTAAATTTATAGTCAGAGTTTGCTTAACTAATGTCTTTATTATTTGAATCAAAGCCAGGCTTCACTGTTGATAACTTTTTCAATGACAGAAAAAAAAAAAAAAGCAATGATTGAAATTGAATTTCCTTGTTCCTATTATGCCTAAAATTCTCACCATCCTATTGGGTTAAGATGATTAGTGTCTGGGAGTCCCCATATAAAAACAAGTCCATGGAAGTGGTAAACAATTAAATCAGGAACATCTCACTCTTTTCCAGATTAGCTCATCATTAGCCTGAGGGAAGTGGTGACAGGAGTTGGAGTTCCAGATAAATATGGGTCCTGGGGCTCAGCATGGGAGAGGAAGCACAGTCACCTGCGAGTATTCCTCAAGTGAGAAATCTTACAGATCCTGTGGAAAACATTAACAGGAGGGCTGGTGTCAAAGGATTCCAGTTTAAGAAAACTGGACTGAAAAAATTAATTACTATTACATTAAGGTGACCACCAGACAAAGTGAGTCAAATTCATTCAAATTCAAATTTCAGTCCTCAGGCAAGTGGCCACTTCCTCCTGTAACTTCCTTGTTCCTTCTCAACCTGCTCAAGTCTGATCTCCAAAATTCCACTTACGATGTAGTGCTGCTGTGCACATCAGGTTTTATAGCTTAATGTGTCTGACAACATCCAGCTGATGATGGACACTCGGGTCGTGATAACTTGGTGGCTTATGATCAAGTATTCAGTCTCTGCTAGTGTCCAGTAGCTGGCCAAAAGCTATTTCTCAAAAGGAGACTACTTATTCACTTAGGATAGCATGGGTTCCAAAATTCTAAGGATTTGCAGTGTCATTCACCTGTGAAGGCCTGCAGAGCTCCATACAGCATCCTTATCCACCACTGGCAATTAAAGCACTGGCAGATCTGCAGGGTCGTATGGCCCAAATGCACAGCAGCTTGCATGGCAGCCTGGACCTGTTGCAGAAACATCTCTTGCTCTGAGCCCTACTCAAAACTGGCAATTTTAAAGGTTACTTGGTAAGTGGGTCAGCATGCCCAAATGAGTTATATGTTGCCTCCAAGATCCAAAGAGGCCCACTAGGCATTGTTACTCTTTCTCAGTGGTAATAGGGACCAGTTGCAGAAACTTGTCCTTCACTTTGGAAGTGTTATCTCAACATGCCCCAGATCACTGGACTCCTTGAAATTTTGTAGGCTTTATTTCTCACCCTCTGGCACAGATTAGTTGTCATTCTATGTGTCAAGTAGTTGTTATGTCCTGCTCAAATGTCCAATTGGCATATTTTCCTCGATGTAATCTATCGAGTGGAATGTCCAGTGGACAGGAAAGGTGATCAAGTTTCCTGCAGACTAAACTACGACATTGGGCTGGAAAGTTGATAAAGCCCTGAGTTAGGGTAGTAAAGGTGTACTTTTGGCCTTGCCAGCTGAAAGCAAACTGCTTCTGTTGGTATTTGCTAAAAGGTATGGAGAAAAAGGCATTTGTCAGATCAATAGCTGCGTACCAGATGCCAGGGAATGTGTTAATTTGCTCCAGCAACAAAACTACATCTGGAATAGCCGCTGCAATTGAAATCACCATCTAGTTAAGTGACAATCCATTATCTTTCTCCAAGATACATTTGTCTTATGCACAGATCATGGGAATGGATGGAGATTGGGTAGGAATCACCACTTATGCATCTTGGACTACTTTGGTGGTGCACTAGTTTCTGATATCCCTCTGGAAATGTGGTATTGCTTTTGGGTTTAATATTTTTGTAGTTAGAGGTAGTTCTAAAGGCTTCCACTTGACCTTTCTTTCCATAATTGTCCTCAGTCCACAGGTCAGGGAGCTAATATAGGGATTCTGTAAGTTTCTGAGTATGTCTATTCTAGACATTATGCATTCCAGAACTGGGGGAATAGCCACAGGGTGGGTTTGAGGACCCACTAGCCCCAATGTTAGAAACCCCATTGATCTCCCAACCCACATAAGCAACTACGCTGCCTGGTGGGCCACACCGGTGTTTTGCATCTCTAGAAATTAGTTTAGAGCCTGTGTCTAGTCCTCAAATGTCTGGTTCTCTCCCCTTTCCCAATGTACAGTCACACTAGAAAAATGGCTGCAGTTCCCTTTGGGAAAAGCAGAAAGGAAGATTAACAGTATAAGTGTTTGTCAGTGTCATGTGGTCTTTCCTCAAAGAGACCTGGCCTCCCCTTCATTAAAAGGGTTCTGGGTGTGTGAGCTGGATCAAGCCTGGGAATTGACTGAGGGTTCTTAACTCTGTTTTTGGTGATTCAAATCAGATTTCTGTTTACTAGATTTAGAGCTTTTCTGATTGTACAGATCAGGTACGACTTTAGTGGGCTTCCCATCTTTTTCAGTTCTAGGGATGCCGTGAACAACCAGCCAACACTATAGGCCCCTGCAAGTCAGACTATCCTCATTACTGCTTTGAAAACCTGGACCTTTTATATCTGTCCCTGAAGTAGTGTTTTCTCCCCTTTAATATTGCTGTAAACAGTGGCACCTGTGCAGCATGTTTGATTTTTTTTTTTTAACATTTTATATGAAAACTACAAACTACTTTAATTCACATGTTTCTTCATTGTAAATAAGCCTGTTTTCCTTCCCAGATTACTGACAGTAATCCTCTGTTACGGCAATCACACACACCTTGCCTTTGGTGGTTAAATGCCATCACTTGGCCCCTGGAAACTTGCAACCCATTATCCCCACTGAATTTAGGAATACCAGTCAAATGGAGCTTTCCCTCTGTAATTCCTGGCTTATAGAGAAGAGCCACCACAGAGCTCTTCAAGGATGCTGGTGGTCCCCTCACAAATTTATTTCTCAGAGCCTTGGTGTAGAACATGTTTTCTGGACCCTCCTGAAGGACATTGTGAGGGGGGTGGGTGAGCAGGTCTTACATTATACATCCACCTTAACGTTCCATTCTCCCAAAGCCTTTGGATATCTTCCTCTAAAGTACCAAGGATGTTCTGGCATTTCAGTTTCATCTAATATGGGCACCCTTTGGGTCCATATTTCAGTCAATGCACCAAGCAAACTGTTAGACCACTCCCAGCTCTCGAGCTAACACACTGACTCTAGAGTCTCGGCTTAATGACTCTAGATCGATAGATTTGACCTGATATCACTTTACATTTCCTCATACTTGACCTCACACCCTTACAATCCATTTATACACTTATTTCCCAGGTTTCTATCAATGTAATTTGGCAAAATCAGGCAATTCTTTCAGTGTGTGTTACATCTCCTTATGAGCCACACTTTGTTTCTCACCCTCAGGGACCTGCTGGGACTTGAGTCTAATTCCTGTCTAGAAGCAAGGAGAGGTGATCAGAGTTCATTCTAAGGAATACCAGCAGTGCCTTGCAAGGCAAGAGAATAGTAACTTCCTCAGGCCAGGGTTGAAGGCTTTATTGGCAAAAAAGTATTGGCAGAATTTCAGGGTTTAAAGTCCGCCTGCTTCATTAGAACCTGCCCATATGGCCCCATTCCAGTTGTCTGCATCCCATTCCTTTTTAATCAGTGCCCTAATTTAACACAAGAGACCCTGAGGGGCTGGAATTCAATCTCCATTGTAATTCAGCCACACTCATGGTTAGACTTTGGGTGTGGTTTTCAGAAATCTTGGCTCTGTGGATACAGGAGATAAGGGTTTCTTTTTGGGCAGCCATAGAAACATTCAGACTCCTTATGTGAACCTAAAGCTGGGGAATTTAAGTTTGAGCCTTGAGACCATCATTGTCTTTCCTCCGAGTTTTCCAGCACTCTTAGAAACAACCAATTAACCCCATTATAGTCTTTATTTTTACTAAAATCGTCTCTGGCAGCAAGTACTTGGTCATCTAGAGCCTTGCCTTCTATAGGTGTATGATTACGGGGATCTACGGATGATAATTTGAGTAACTTTTGCCAGTGCATGCCACAGACTACCACTGTCCCTGTTACCACTGAAAAGAAGTCATTAAGATCTTAAAATCTAATCAGGTCAGACAACCAATTCCAGAAAACCCAAAACGAATTCAGAGAATTTATCTTTAAGATTCTGTTCCTCTGGAACCACTCCATTTTCAGTATCAAATTCTATTATCAGTCAGGGATCAATCAGAGAAGCACACCACTTGGAGATATTGGAATAGGTAGGTATAAATGAATATATTTGTTATAGGGATGTGGCGTTATGCAATTGTGGGAGCCAGTTCATCAGTCTCTAAGGTTGTTTGTTGTCTTAGAATCTACAGCTGGAGCCTGAAGTCCACGGGGTAGGCAGTAGTGCAGGAATATGAAGTGGGGAGGGCAAGGACAAGCAGGAGCCCACAGGCAGGAGCTGGACCCATGAGGATAGACTGAAACCTGTGACAGCTCTGCTGGCTTCTAGTGGTACCAGTGTCCTGCGGGAGAAGCTGGTGCCAATTGTCACAGAGCTCATGTGTATACCTGACCCAGGGCTTGGCTCTGAAAAGGTGGAGCAGTGCAGCCCACTGCTTTCCCACACCCATGAGGTAAGCCCACAGGTGGGTGACAGTGTGTACAAGCCACATAATGCCTACTGCTTCATGTCTACTCTCCAAATCTCCCATAAGTATGTATCTTATGACCACCTTAACTGGAAACATACAAGGAAGTGAATTCTGGGAAATGTAGTTCAGCCTATCAAAGTTTGAAATATTGCTAATAAATAATAGCCACCACATTGCTACTATTTATATTCTAGTATTAGATATCACAAAGGACTTTTGGGAACCAGATCAACAAAACTGGTAAAATAGACCAGTTCGTAGAGAGAATGGAAATAACTTGTTTATCCTGAATCCTTCCTTGCAATGGTATTTACAATAAGCAATTGTGTCAGTAACTGGTCAAGCTCTTTCACAAACCGCTAACTCTGGCATTATGAATCTACACGTCATGCTGCCTTCAATTAAAACTAATCAGACTCAGGGGAAAGAAATAGTATTCTGGTGTGCAGTACAGTTTGTCTTGGTGACTCACCTGTTAACTAAGCCTTGCCCACTGATGCTCTGATCTGCAGGGAAAGAAGTACTTTAGCTTTTAATGGTCTGCTAACTGGCCCCTGTTGAAGGAAAAGACTCTATCTTGGGTTATCCAGAATCCAAATCTAAATGATCTGTAAACTAGAAAAACTGCAAATAGGTAGGCAGGGATATACATAGGTGTATATACACACACACACGTATGTATATGCATACACCACATCCACATAAGTGGTTTTGTTATTAGTACAAATTTCACGATCACAGCTTGGGTATAGAAAACTTAATATTTACCTAAATTGAACTTAGTTTTTGCCTTGAGTATTCAATCTGCTTGATAAGCAGAAAATTAAGGTAGTCTTTTTGAGGTAAATGTGATCAGTTGAGGCAATTAAAAATGTAAAACCAAGGTTCTGCCCCTCCCCTCTGCAGTGGCATCCAAGTTCTTGAGTCTTGGCACAGGGGATGGAGTGGGGTGGGATCATGGTCTAGGTGCATCTCCCGCAGGACTCAGGGGCCTGCACGGCCTCTGGTTTGCACAGACTACAGTGCATAGGCTGGAACCCCCAGCCCTGGGGTCCCTTCAGCCCTCTCTCAGTCTCTCAGGAGCCCAGGAAACTTGAGTGTGGATGGAGTGGGAGGCTAGAGTGCTGTCTTGTACTGTCTCTCCTCACATCTGCTCTGCTGCCATGTCCTGCTGGTACCAGGGACATCTCTGGAAGGCTTGCAGTCTTCCCAGGCTGTGCCCTGGAAACAGGGCACAGGCCTCTTCTCTCTCAGACCCCCTAAAATCTGGGGTTTCTATTATTCCTCCCTTACTGTATCAGTCTGCTTGGACTGCCATAACAAAATACCACACACGGTGGCTTAAACGACAGATTTTTATTTTCTCATAATTCTGGAGGCTGGAAGTCCATGATCAATGTACTTGCAAATTCAGTTTCTGGCAAGAGCTTTCTTCCTGACTTGTAGACTGCTGCCTTCTCTCTGTGTCCTCACATGGCCTTTCCCTGGTGCCTGTGCCTAGAAAAAGCAAGCTCTCTGGAGTCTCTCCCTCTTCTTACAAAGACACCTTCTTAAAGGCCCTGTCTCCAAAAACAGTCACATTGGGAGTTAGGGCTTCAACATGTGAATTTTGGGGGGACACAATTCAGTCCATAACACCTACCAACCCCATTGTTGGCCTTAATGGAAAGCAGCGTGCAGGGTGTCTTCTGAGAAAGAAATTTTTTTCTCCTAGGACATTTTATCTCTTTTTGAAGACATTTTAATATATAAACTCTATGCTTTAATCCCTTTGGGTTCTTAGCTTTTTGGAACTCAAAAACTCCATTTCTTTCTCAAAAGCCTGACTTCTTTCTGGATGTCTGGGAATGTTCCATATCTTAATCTTGGAGGGGGTTACATGGAGGTTCACATAATTAAAAACTGATCAAGCTGTAAATTTAAGATTTGTGTACTTCACTATCTATATGTTATTACTCAATTTTATTTTTTTTTAAAAAGCTCAACTAGGGGCCGCCCCTATGACCTAGCCGGTTAAGTTCAGCCTTCTCCATTTTGGTGGCCCAGGTTTGCGGGTTTGGATCCCAGGCGCTGACCTACACCACTTGTCAGCCATGCTGTGGCAGTGTCCCACAGACAAAATAGAGGAAGATTGGCACAGATGTTAGCTCAGGCAGGGCTAATCTTCCTCAAGCAAAAAAGAGGAAGATTGGCAACAGATGTTAGCTGAACACAAATCTTCCTCAAAAAAAAAGGCTCCACTGTTACTAGCAAAAATGTTTGCTTTCAAGATGATGCTGTGGGCTTCAGAAACCCAGATTTTAAGTCCAGCGTTCAACGTGGGCTCTTTCTTGTTCCATTCCTCTCAGAACAATCCTAATTCTGAAGGATTAGCTATGTCTGACAGGAGGAGATGGTCACCACCTAACTTGTAGGGGGATTTGGGGGAACTTCAGTTAATGTCTAAATAGCAGAGTGTCTTTGGGTGGATTCACCAAAAAGAAAAACTCAAATAGCATTGTTGTGCTGGGCAGGGGAACTGGCAGCCTGTGAATGTAGGGGTCAAGTACAGCTTTACTGTTTACGTTTATTTTTTACCATGAGTATGTATTACATGAAAAATAAAATCTGCACAATTAAATAATTCTTCAAAAGGTTTGCTAAAAATGACATGGGAGATGTTCATGATATATTGTGAATTAAAAAGAAAATTCAATAACAGTGTGTTGTAGTATGATCAACAAATCGCACGCACACATGCATGCACTCACACACACACACAGAAAAAACTAGAAAGAATCACTCCAAAATGTTACCCTGGAAACTGAGATAGAATTGAGGCCTTATCCTTTTTATTTCTACACATCTTTTCTGTGTGAAATTTTTGCAACTAGCATGTGTTACTTTTATCATTAAAAATTCTACCTAACAAAAATATTTTACCAGTGTGAGTGATTCTGGGTTCGACCTTTACCTACTATGCTAAATTTCATTAAGAATTTTAAGCCACAATTTTGTAGCTGATTCAAACCCCTTTACATTCAGGGAAATTCTAGCTGTGAAATAACGCATCGGAGGTAATATCACATGCCTAACATGGGGCCAAAAAAGAGAATATGCCTTGTGTCCACTGAGGTCAAGAGTGGAGCAAAACTCTGAATTCAGTTCAGATTTCCTCCTTTAAGCAAGTTTGTGGGGTTCTTTTTTTTCCCGTTTTCAAGAAATTTGAAACTGTAGAAATTTTAGAGCAGATTATTTAATGAGACTTGGCTAGAGTTTGCAGATCATGAGAGAAAAGAAGAACAACAGTAACTCTTGTAATGATAAAATATCATTTCACTGAAAACTATATTTTTAGAGAAATTGCTTTATAGCATATAGAGGCTGTGGTGACAGACACACATTTTAAAGGAAAACTAATGAAATGTTTATAGAATGGAAAGCAGATTTTAAAAAGAAAAGATATTATCTATTCTGATGACTTGTCTCAGAATTATTGACACTAAGGTTGTTTTCTTTTAACATTTCGTGGTGTTTTATTTTTTCATTATTCTTTCACATTTCTATCGAAATCTGTGTGTTCTGAAGCCAAGTCCTATTATATTGCACTACTGGGTTTCCTTCCTATCTTTTTTTATTTTGGTGATGTGACATTGGGGCTGGAGATTTACAGGCCGTGACCAAGGTGGCATTCCTCCCGTCTTCTGAGACAGTCGGCATCTGATGACAGAGAAGGCAGCCTCACACCATAACCAGTTATGCCTACACAGGGCGGGGCTGGGGGACACAAAAGGACACGTGCGGTTTGTTTTACCCACACACATTCTTCAGTGCAGTGTTAGTAGAAAGAAGAATGAGCTGCTGATTGGTATCTTCTGTTCTTTTGTAATTTAATACAATTTTCATAGCTTTTTTAAAAGGCCAATGCTAAAATTCTAGACACATCTAAATTTGAAGGGGGAAATCAGTGTACCAAAGAAAAAAGGAAGGTATTAAACTGTATTTCAACTTAGATGAAGTTGAAAAGCAGTTTTGCGGAGCTTCAAAGCACAAAAAGAAAAGATTTTTCTTGATGCAAATAGGACAATCCAAAACCTTCTATGAGAATAACTGCATATCAATTTTCCTGACTTCAAATATCATTGTCGAATCAAGAGCGTATAACTTTTTTCTAACAATTAAGAGTATGTAGTAAAGGGACAAAAATAATTTTAGATAACTGTGTTGTTTTATAGATTAAAATTAACCTCATTATTTCACCAGAATTAAATAAAAGTTATATAAACAACACTCTAGGAATATGTATACATATACCTGAAATATATATACAGTAATTTCATTTTTATAAGAATGCATTCAAATAATCAGAAACAGTTACAACTCATCTTTAACTATATTTATGGGAAAGGGAGAGGGGCAGAGGAGGAGAACATTATTCCCTTTGGTTTTTATTTTACCTTCATTTAGTCCTTCTCCAGTGCTCTTCCTTTCTGTATGTCGATCTGAGTTTCTGACCTGTATCATTTACCTTCTCTCAGGAGAACTTATTTTAACATTTTTTGCAAGACAGGTCTTCTGGCAACAAATTCTCTCAATTTTTGTCTGTCTGAAAAAGCCTTCTATTTCTCCATTTTTTTTCCTGATTTTTTTGATGGTAAAATATACATAACAAAAAATTTACCAACTTAACCATTTTTAAGTGTACAGTTTGGTGGTATTAAGTACATTCACATTGTTGTACAACTGTCACCACCATCCATCCCCAGAACTCTTCATCTTACAAAACTGAAACTCTATACTCATTTAACAATAACCCCCCATTCCCCATCCCTCCAGCCCTGGCAACTACCATTCTACTTTCTGTCTCTTTAATTGTGACTACTCTAATTTCCTCACACAATTAGAATTATACAATATTTGCCTTTTTGTGACTGGCTCATTTCACTTAGCATAATGTCAAGGTTCATCCATGTTGTAACATGTTAGAATTCCCTTCTTTTTTAACACTGAATAATATTCCATTATATGTACACACACATTTGGCTATCCATTCATCTGTCAATGGACACTGGGTTGCTTCCATATTTTAGAAATTTTGAACATGGGTGTACAAATATCTCTGAGACCCTGCTTTCAATTCTTTTGAGTAAACCCAGAAGTGGAATTGCAGGATCATATGGTAATTCTATTTTTAATTTTTTGAGGAACCCCATACTGTTTTCCACAGCTCCTGTATCATTTTACATTTCTACCAACAGTGCACAAGTGTTCCAATTTCAACATCCTTGCTAACACTTATTTTCTGCTTTATTTTTTTTAAGGTAGCCATCCTAATGAATGTGAAGTGGTATCTCATTGTAGTTTTGATTTGTATTTCTCTCATGATTAGTGATGTTGAGCATCTTTTCATGTGCTTATTGCCCATCTGTATATCTTCTTTGGAGAAATGTCTATTCAAGTCCTTTGGCCATTTTTGAATCAAGTTTTGTTGTTGTTGAGTTTTAGGAGTTCTCTATATGTTCTGGATTTTAATCTGATAAGATATCTGATTTTCAAATATTTTCTTTCATTCTGTGGGTTACCTTTTTGCTCTGTTGATAGTCTTGTGATGCACAAAATTTTTAAATTTTCATGAAGTCTAATCTGTCTATTTTTTCTTTTGTTGCCTGTGCCTTTGGTATCATATCCAGGAAATCATGCCAAATCCAGTGTTGCAAAGCTTTGCCCTATATTTTCCTCTAAGAGTTTTATAGTTTTAGGTCTACAGTTTAGGTCTTTGATCCACTTTGAATTAATTTTTTGCATATGAAGTTAGGTAAGAGTCCAACTTTATTCCATCGAATGTGGATATCCAGTTTTCCCAGCACCATTTGTTGAAAAGACTGTCCTTTTCCCATTGCATGGCCTTGGCCCCCTCGTCAAAAATCACTTTTACATACACATGAGGGTTTATTTCTGGGCTCTTTATTCTATTCCATTGGTCTATATGTCTCTCGTTATGCCAGCATCACACTGTTTTGATTACTATAGCTTTGTAGTAAGTTTTGAAATCAAGAAATCTAAGTCCTCCAGCTTCATTCTTTTTCAATATTGTTTTGGCTGTTCAAGGTCCCTTGAGATTCCATGTGAATTTTAGGATGGGCATTTCTATTTCTGCAAAAATCATTGTTGGGATTTTGATAGGGATTGAATTGACTCTAGATTGCTTTGGGTAGTATTGACATCTTAACAATATTAAGTTTTTCATGCATAAATATAGGATGTCTTTCCATTTATTTATGTCTTCTTTAATTTCTTTCAGCAATGTTTTATAGTTTTCACTGTACAAGTCTTTCACTAGTTTATTCCTAGTATTTTATTCTTTTTTTTTTTTTTTGCTGAGGAAGATTCTCCCTGAGATAACATCCACTGCCAATCTTCCTCTTTTTTGCTTGAGGAAGATTCACCTTAAGCTAACATCTGTGCCAGTCTTCCTCTGTTTTATATGTGAGTCACCGTCACAGCACAGCCACTAACAAGTGGTGTAGGTCCACACCTGGGAACTGAACCTGGGCTGCCAAAGCAGAGCATGCTGAACTTAACCACCAGGTCATGGGGCCAGCTCCCTAGTATTTTATTCTTTTTGATGCTTATGTAAATGAATTCTTTTCTTAATTTCTTTTTATAATTATTCATTGTTAGTGCATAGAAATGCAACTGCTTTTTGTATGTTGAATTTCTACCCTGCTACTTTGTTGAATTTATTTATTAGTTCTAACAGTTTTTTTGAGAAATCTTTAGGGTTTTCTAAATATAAGATTATATCATTTGAACAGGGATAATTTTACTTTTTCCTTTGCAATTTGGGTGCCTTTTATTTCCTATTTTTGCCTAATTTCCCTGGCTAGAACTTCTGATACTATGTTGAATAGAAGTGATAAAGCGGGGATCCTTGCCTCATTCCTGATCTTAGAGAAAAGGCTTTCAGTCTTTTACTGTTGAGTATGATGTTTGCTGTGGGTTTTTCATATATGGCTTTTTGTATATTCAGGTAGTTCCCTTCTATTCCTAGTTTGTGGAATATTTTTATCATAAAAAGATGTTGAATTTTGCCAAATAATTTTCCTGCATTGATTAAGATGATCATGTCTCTTTTTTCCTTCATTTTACTAATGTGATGTATTACATTGATCAATTTTCTATGTTGAACCATCCTTGCATCCTATATAACTTGGTCGTGGTGTATAATCCTTTTAATATGCTGCTGAATTCTATTTTCTATTTTGTATTTTTTTGAGGATTTTTACATCAATGTTGATAAGGGATATTGGTCTGTAATCTTTTCTTGTAGTGTCTTTTCTGGCTTTAGTATCAAGATAATGCTAGCCTCATAGAATGACTTAGGAAGTGTTCCTTCCTCTTTAATTTTCTGGAAAAGTTTGAGAAGGACTGAAGTTAGTTCTTTTTTTTTTTTTTTGTGAGGAAGACTGGCCCTGGGCTAACATCGTGCCCATCTTCCTCCACTTTATATGGGACGCCGCCACGGCATGGCTGACAAGCAGCGCGTCAGCAGGCGCCCAGGACCCGAACCGGCGAACCCCGGGCTGCCAAGCGCAGACTAAACCGCTGCGCCACCGGGCCGGCCCCTAAAGTTAGTTCTTTAAGTGTTCGTTGCAGGTCACCAGTGAAGCCAGTAGGTTCAGGGCTCTTTTCAATCAGGAGATTTTTGACTACAGATTCTATCTCCTTACTAGTTATAGGTCTATTTCCAGTCAGATTTTCTCTCTCTTCGTGAGTTAGTCTTGGTAGGTTTTGTGTTTCTAGGAATTTGTCCAGTTGATCTAGGTTATCCAATTTGGTGGCATACAATTTTTCATAGTACTCTCTCGTAATATCTTTTATTTCTGTGGAATTGGTAGTAATGTCCCCACTTTCATTTCTGATTTTAATAATGTGAGTCTTCTTTTTTTCTTAGTACATCTAGCTAAAGGTTTGTCAATGTTGTTGATCTTTTTGAAGAACCAGCCTTCAATATTGCTGATTTTCTCTGTTGTTTTTCTACTCTCATTTTTGTTTTTGTTGCTAGTGCCATCAAGTTGATGCCGACTCCTCTGAATCCCTGTGTACAGCTGAACAGATCTCTGTCTGGTCTTTTTGTGCCATCCTCTCACCTTCCAGCATTATATCAGACAATGTTTCACTACTTTTCATAGGGTTTTCATGGCTCATTTTTGGTTATCTCTGCTTTAATCTTTATTATTTATTTCCTTTTTTCTGGTAGCTTTGTATTTAGTTCTTCTTTTTCTATTACCTTAAATTTTAAAGGTAGGTTGCTCACTTGAGATCTTTCTTCTTTTTCAATATAGCATTTATAGCGATAAATTTCCCCCTTAGCACTGCTTTCACTATGCTCCATTAGTTTGGTATGTTATGCTTTTGTTTTATTAATCTCTACTTATTTTCTAATTTCTTTATGATTTATTCTACGATCCATTCATTGTTTAAAGTGTGCTGTTTAATTTCCACAATTTTGCAAATTTTCTAGTTTTCTTTCCGTTATTGATTTCTAACTTCATCCCATTGTGGTCAGACAAGATACTTTGTATATTATCTACCTTTTTAAAACTATTGAGACTTAATGTGTGTCCCAACATATGGTCTGTCCTGGAAAATATCCGATATGCACTTGAGAAGAATGTGTCTTCTGTTTTTGTTGAGTAGAATGTTCTGTATATGTCTGTTAGATCTAGTTGTTTTATTGTGTTGTTTAAGTCCTCTATTTCCTTACTGATCTTCTGTCTGTTTGTTCTATCAATTATTAAGATTGGAATATTGAAGTCTCCAACAATTATTTTCGAACTGTGTATTTTTCCCTTCAATTTCGTCAATTTTTGCTTCACATATTTTGATGGTCCTTCATTAGATGCATAACTTTATAAGTGTTATATTTTCTTGCTGTATTGAACCTTTTCTCACTATATAATGTCCTTTTTTGTCTCATAACCTTTTTTTATTTAAAATCTATTCTGTCTGATAATAGTACAGTCATCCCTGCTCTCTTTTGGTTACTATTTGCTTGGAATATCTTTTTCCATCCTTTTACTTTCAACCTATTTGTGTCTTTGGATCTAAAGTGTCTTTTGTAGACAGCATGTAGTTGGATCGTTTTTTTATCCATTCTACCAATCTGTGTCTTTTGATTGTAGAGTTTAACCTATTTATATTTTAAATAATTCCTATTAAGAAGGAAGTTACTTCTGTCATTGCTGTTTGTTTAGTCCCTCATTTCCTGCAGTCTTGTCTTCTTTTGTGTTTAGTTGACTTTTTGTAGTGGAATGTTTTAATTTCCTTCTCATTTCCCTTTGTGTATGTTCTACAGCTTTTTTCTTTGTGGTTACCATGGGGATTACATGTAACATCTTAAAGTTATAATACTCTAACTTGAATTTATATCATGTTAACTTCTATAATGTACAAAACATCTGCTCCTTTACAGCTCTGTCACCACCTCTTTCGGTTATTGATGTCACAAAGTTACTTCTTTTTTTTTTTTTTTTTTTTTTTTTTTTTGGTGAGGAAGACCAGCCCTGAGCTAACATCCGTTGCTAATCCTCCTCTTTTTGCTGAGGAAGACTGGCCCTGGGCTAACATTGTGCCCATCTTCCTCTACTTTATATGGGACGCCGCCACGGCATGGCTGACAGGCAGTGCGTCGGCGGGCGCCGGGGATCCGAACCCGCGAACCCTGGGCTGCCAAGCGCGGACGAAACCGCTGCGCCACCGGGCCGGCCCCATAAAGTTACTTCTTAATATATTGTGTGTCCAAAAACATAAACTTTTTTTCTGTTTTTGTTAGCTATGTTTTATTTGGTTTATTTAATGTATTAGTCTCTTAAATTATGTAGAAAACAAAATGTGTAGTTACAAACCAAAATTACATTAATACTAGCTTTTATAAATGCCCATGTATTTATCATTACTGTGGTCTTTATTTCTTCATATGGCTTTGAGTTACTTTCTAGTTTTGTTTCACTTAAATTTGCAAGACTCCGTATAGCATTTCTTGCAGAGAAGGTCTAGTGGTAATGAACTCCCTCAGCTTTGGTTTATCTGGGAATGTCTTTATTTCTCCCTCACTTTTGAAGAATAGTTTTGTAACATATAGGATTCTTTGTTGATGGTTTTTTTCCTTATATATATTGGTCCATTGCCTTCTGGCCTTCAAAGTTTCTGATGAAAAATCTGCTAAAAATCTTATCGAGGATCACTTGTATCTGACAATTCACTTCTCTCTTGTTGCTTTCAAGATTTTCTCTTTGTTTTTGTCTTTCAACAGTTTAATTATAATGTGTCTCATTGTGGATCTCTGAGTTTATCTTGCATGGAGTTTATTGAGCTTCTTGGATGTTCATATTCATGTCTTTTATCAAATTTGGGAAATTTTTGACAATTACTTCTTCAAATATTCTCTGTCCCTTTCTCTCTCTTTTCCTTCTGAGATTCCCATAATGTGTATGTTGGTCCACTTGATGGCATCCCACAGGTCCCTTAAGCTCTGTTCATTTTTCTTCAATCTTTTTTTCTTTCTGTTTCTCAGACTCAATAATTTTAGTTGTCCTCTCTTCAAATTCACTGATTCTTTCTTCTGCCTGCTCAAATACACCTTTGAATCCCTCTAATGAATTTTTCATTTCAGTTATTGTATTTTTCAGCTCCAGAATCTCTTTTTGTTTTCTTTTGAGGTTCTATCTCTTCATTGATATTTTCATTTTGTTTGTACATCATTTTCTTGACTTTCTCCACATCTTCCTTTAGGTCTTTGGCATCTTTAAAACAGTTATTTTAAAGTCTTTATCTAGTAGATATGCCATCAGGTCTTTCTCAGGGACAGTTTTTGTTGGTTTATTTTTTTCCTTTGAATGGGCCATATTTTCTTTTTCTCTGTATGCCTTGTGATTCTTTGCTGAAAACTGGACATTTGAATCTAATAGTGCAGTAAATCTGGAAATCAGATTCTCCACCCTTCCTCAGGATTTTCCTTTTCTTTTCTTTCTTTCTTCCTTCCTTTCTTTCTCTTTTCTTTCTTTTTTTTTTTTTTTTTTTTATTGTTATAGGCTGTCTCTGTGTCAAGCATCAGCCTGAGGTGTGAATTAATGTCTTTTCTTAGCCTGTGCAAGCATGGAGACCTTCTCATTTCCCCCATATATGCAGTTGCTTCTGATTGTCCTAGTCTTTAATGTCTGGCTCCCAAAAGGGGAAAAAGAGTAAAATGAAGGGGGAAAATATCACTGATTCTTTAAATCCCCTGGAATTCATTTGTAACAATAGAAGGAAGTGCAAAAACAATGGCTGCCCCCCTGTTCATGTGCACCTCTGTAATCAGAAGACGCAATCATCAGTCAGAGCACAGATCACTGACATTTAGAGGAGAGGATCCTTTTTTCCCACCCTGGCTCACACTAGCTACATGCAAGCTGCTCTGGGAACATGGGCATGGCTGCCTGCTACCTGGCTGAGGGATGGTGCATGAGTAGCTACCACTGTGCTAGGAGCTGAAATGGACTGAACTTAAACACAATTTACCATCCAGTCTTCCAGTGGAAGTGGCAAGCCTTCAATAGACTCCAGAGTTCCAAAAGTTACATCAGACAGGTTCTGCCATTGCAATGCTGTCTAGGTAGGAAGACAGAGTCCTGGAGCTTCCTATTCCACCATCTTCCCAGAATCCTCTTCTCTTTGACTTTTGAAGGATAATTTAACAGGGTACAGAATTCTAAATTGGTGGACTTTTTTCTCTCAACACTTTAAATATTTCATTCCACTCTTTTCTTTCTTGCATACTTTCTGAGAAGTCGGATATAATTCTTTTCTTTTTTATAAGTAAGGTGTTTTTCCTCCTCTAGCTTCTTTTAAGATTTTTTTTCTTTATCTTTGATTTTCTGTAGTGTGAAAATGATATACCTAGGTATAGTTTTTTTAGTATTTCCCATACTTGGTGTTCTCTGAGCTTCCTGGATCTGTGGTTTGGTATTTAACACTAATTTGGGGGAAATTCTCAAACATTGTTGCTTTAAATATTTCTTTTTTTCCTTTCTCTCTTTCTTTACCCCCTGGTATACCCATTATGTATATATTACACCTTTTGTAGTTGTCTCACAGTTCTTGGATTTTCTGTTCTGGTTGTATTTGTTTTTGTTTTTTCTCTTTGCTTTTCAGTTTTGGAAGTTTCTATTGACATATCCTCAAGCACAGAGAGTCTTCCCTCAGCTGTTTCCAGTCTGCTAACAAGCCCATCCAAGGCATCTTCATTACTGTTATATTGTTTTTGATCTCTAGCATTTCTTTTTGATTCTTTCTTAGGATTTCCATCTCTGGTTATGTTGCCCCTCAGTTCTTAGATGTGTCTAGTTTTTCCATTGGAGTCCTTATCACATTAATCATAGTTGTTTTAAATTCCTGGTCTGATAATTTCAACACCCGTGCCATGTCTTGTTCTAAAGCTTGCTCTGTCTCTTCAAATTGTGTTTTTGCCTTTGGTATGCCTTCTAATTTTTTCTTTATGGCAGGATATGATGTACTGGGTAAAAGGAACTGATATAAATTGGTCTTTAGTAATGTGGTGGTAAGGTGTGGGGGTAGGGAAAGCATTCTATAGTCTTGTGATTGTCTCAGTCTTTTAGTGGCCGTGTCCCTTTAGTCTTTAGAGGCTGTGTCTCTTTAGTGAGACCTGTGACCTTCATAAGTGCTTCTCATCCAACCCCCCACCTCCACCACCTTAGGTAAGACAGGATGGCTAGAGTGAGCTGGAGTTGGATGTTTCCCTTCTCCTAGGTAGTGTTGGCTCTGATAAAACCCCAGCAGATTAGGCTCTGGGAAAATAGTTTCTCCTGAGGACAGATACTGTTAAGAAGAACAGGATGCTACAGTGAGTTTCAAAATGGTTACTTTTCTTCTCCTCCTCTCAAAAACATGAGGATATTTTTCTCTGATATTTACTTTGAGAAACTGGTAGAACTCTGGAGATGAAATTCACAAATGTGTGGTGGCCCCTTCCATGACTGGGTCACCCTGAAGTTTTTAACTCTCAGTTTTGTCCACAATAAGTCTCCGGCAATTTGCCAATTACAATTCAGGTTCCCCCCCACCCCCAGTACTGGTTCCCACAGAGGTTTCTGCACATAAGTTTCTGCTCTCATAAGCTGTGATTCTCTGTATCTGCCTTTCTGTCTCTCTAATTTGGGGAGGCAGCAGTTTTCCCTGGGACCCCATTTATCTAAGAAGAGTTTGTTTAACTTTTTATTTGTTGTTGGGACATAGTGACAACTTCCAAGCTACTTACATCTCAGGCTGGAAACCAGAAGATCCCTTTGCTTTTTCCTCTTTAATATTTTGTTAATTGTAGTGTCAGTGATAAAACTGAAGAAGGAAAAGCTGCTAAATTTTTAAATGTTCCTTTAACTAAGTCCTTTGTTGCTGCACTCCAACCTTATTTTTCCAGATTCCTTTAAAAGGCTTGAACCAAAGCTACTGCTAATGAAAGTATTGTCAGCTGAGAACTCCCTGGTAAAATGAAGCTTTCCAAAATTGAAGACAACTTAGATGTCCATCAAGAGGGGCATGGAGTAAATAAATTGTTATATATGCATAATGTATACTATATATTGACTTGAAACAGTGTCCATGATATATTGCTTAGTTAAGAAAAATAAATTGTCCCAAAATGTCTATGATATAATCAACTTCTGTATAAATAAATAAAGAACTACACACATTCACTTATACACAGAAACATATAAGTAGTTTTTATATTCATTTTAAAGGTCCTAAAGGAAAGACATCAAAATATTAGCAGTGGTTTCTTCTATGGAGAAGAACTAGCTGGGGAGGGTGGGGGGCAGGGGAGGTGGGGACTTTGCTAATAATTATATACGCTTCTGGTGATGTATTCATATTATCATTCAATTTTGTTTCACTTAAATGGAACCAGAGATAATCGTTTGCATTAAATAAAATTCCTGGACCTTATAAATCTGATGTAAAATAAATAACTGAGAAACTCAGTGACAAATGCAAAATCCAGGGAAAAACATCTTTTAATTATTGTGGTCTAAGAATAGACTCGTGCAGTCATATTTCACAGAGGACATTTGTGTATTTGAGAGCAAACCATTTTATATTCAGTTTCACAAGTGGACAAACTTTTCCCAGTCCTAAAACCAAATATTTGTGCAATGTGTAATCTTCTCTCTCTCACTTTGTTCTGGGGATGATATGGTGTTAACTCCTTTCCAAGCAGCTAAGCAAATAAATTCTAAAACCAAAATAGTTTGTATTTTAAAAGGTATAAAACCCTCTAAGCTTTCCTGTCTTCAAACACTGATATGAAGAGGTAAAGAAATATTTCAGAGATTGTACTCAGGTATCCCTGAGGCAAAACTGAAATCTGCATCTCTGGTCGCATATTGAAGCAGCAGTTTACACCCTATTTCAATACTGCTGGGGACAACTTTGCCCTTCAGGAGCTCTAAACACAGCCAGGAATGACCTGCTGGAAAACCTGGTCCAGGCTGTTGTGCAAATAGGTCCGGGGAGATGTGCAAAACTCTTGAGGTAATGTGTACTGGGTTGAATAGTGTCCCCCCAAATTCATGTCCTTCCCAGAACGTTAGTTAGAAATAGGGTCAGTGCAGATGTAATTAGTTAAGTGAAGAAGAAGTCATACTGGAGTAGGGGGGCCTTTAATCCAACATGACTGGTGTCCTTATAAAAAGGAGAAAAGACACCAACATACAGGGAGAAGGCCATGTGAAGATGGAGATAGAGATTGGAGTGATGAGTCTCCAAACCAAGAAGCACCAAGGTTTGCAGGCCACCACCACAGGCTAGAAGAGGCAAGGGAAGATCCTCCTTTGGAGCCCTCAGAGAGACTGCAGCCCTGCTGCCCCTTTGATTTTGGACTTCTGCCTCTAGAACTGTGAGAGGATAAGTATCTGTGTTTTAAGCCTTCCAATTTGTGGTAATTTGTTTTGGCAGATCTAGGAAACAAATGTATAACGTCTGTTTTTTAATTTTAAAATTATTAATAAACTATAAGATACCTTATAGTTCTAGCAGAATTTCACATAGAAATGTTATGGTAGCATTTTATGAGAAAATTATTTTTGAAAACACTTACTTGAAAATAATTATATGTATGTTATTTTTTTAACTTATGAAAAATTTAAGTACAGAGAAAAGTAGAGAGAATTATAGAAATATATACCCATCAATTGATTTAAGAATTATTTTTCCCGTATTTGCTTTATCTGCTGTTTGTAAAGCACTGTGAAATAAATTACATACATCATATATATACTCGTAAATACCTCATTATACAGCTCAAAAAAAATGCAGAAAATGTCCTACATAACCACAATACCATTATAATATCTAACAAGATTGAAAATTCCTTAAAACCATCTAACACCCAATCTGTATTAAAATTTCTTCAGTTTTGTCACTGAAGTATCTTTTATAACTAGTTCATTTAAACTAGAATCCAATCAAGGACCACACACTGCATTTGGCTGATACGTCTCAGACATCTTTTCATCTGCTCCCTTGGCTTTTTGGTTTGTTGGTTAATGTCATTGACTTGTTGAAGAGACTGAACAATGAATCTTGGGTTTTTTTGTTTGTTTTGTTTTTGGGGGGCGGTTATTTTTATTTATTTATTTTTTACTGTTAACTTTCCTTTTTTTTAATTTATTTTTTATTGCAGTAACATTAGTTTATAACATTGTATAAATTTTAGGTGTACATCATTATACTTCTGTTTCTGCGTAGATAACATCATGTTCACCACCCAAATACTCATTACAATCCATCACCACACACATGTGCCTAATGAATGAATGCATGACTTGTTAAAGAGACTGAACAATGAATGTTGAATGGACTGAATTGTCTCCCCAAAACTCATATGTTGAAGCCCTAATCCCCAACCAACTGTTTGGAGACAGGACCTTTAGGGAGGTAATTAAGGTTAAATGATATCATAAGGGTGGGGCCCTGATCTGATAGGACTGGTGTCCTTTTAAGAGGAAGAGGCACCAGATTCCTCTCTCCTTCTCTCTTGCTCCTTACACACACATAGGAAAGGCCATGTGAGGACACAGCAAGAAGTTAGCTATCTTTGAGCCAAGAATAGAGGTCTCATCTTGATCTTGGACTTCCAGACTCAAGAGCTGTGAGAAAATAAATGTCTGTTATTTAAGCCACCAGTCTGTGGTATCTTGTTATGACATCTGAGCTGACTAATACACCTAATGTCCTACAAAATGTCCCACCCTTTAGATTGATCTGTTTCCTCATGATGTTGTGTAACTTGTTCCTCTATCCCCTATGTTTCCTATATATTAGAGGTTAGCTCTAAAGACTTACTTGATTTGGGGTTAAATATTTTTGGCAAGTCTTCATGAGTTTTGCTGTATACTTCTTATTGCGATCTATTCGATGCACATAGTACCTGATTGTCCCACAATTAATGATGCTAAATGACTCATTTAAGGTGGTGCAAGCTGATCTCTCCATTGTAAAATTATTTACATGGCTTTTAACTTTTGATTGAATTATTTCCGATATTCATACATTGTTTTCAGAGTCCAAGATTGCTCTAAATGTTTTCACTAATGAGCTGAGGTAAATCAGGATAATTTAAAACAAACTGTCAGGTAAGAGACACAGCTAAATATTCAAGTTCAGAAGAATTTATGATTTAACAAGGATATCATTTTACAAAAATGTGTTTTTGTCTTTTACCTGTCTGATTATAGATCTGTCAGGATGTTCTTGACTGCAAGCAACAAGAAACTTGACATAAACTTGCTTAAATAATAAGAGAACTATATTATCTTACAGAAGGGTCCAAAAATAGGGCAGGCTCCAAGGTTATCATAACCCTGGCTCAATACCGACATGGGGCTCTAGATTTGTTCCATGTCCTCATTCTGTCCTCCATAGCCCTGACTCACCGTGAGGCCAAGGCCCACTGAGGTCACTAGATGACCAATGCTGTGTGCATCCTCATCCAGGCCAGTGAGAGGAAGAAATACTAAGAAAGAGACATCATCTCTTAGTCTAGAACTGGATGTTAAAAACAGAAATCCTCTTAGTAGCTCTTAGAGCTGTACCTATGGGGGGGTCTCTGCTATTTTTGCCAGCCCAACGTCTTACATACTTCTCTCTGGTATAGTTCTTTATTCTCCTCATGCACCCTCAGTGTATGTATTTTGGTGGGGCTGATTCCCACCAATTCTCATCTCTCAAGTGCATTACCTGATCAATCCCAGACACAGTCATTAGTTCAGAATATGACCTGAATTCCTAGGCTTATTGGGCCCCTTCGAGAAGGGGAACATTTTCACTGGACATGAGGACTGGAGGGTGTAAGCCTAGAGTTGCTAGGACCCCCTACTGGAGAGGGCCTGACTAAGAGTGAGGCCAACACAGTAGAAAGCAAAATTTAAAAATGGGGAGGGACCAGGCCTAGAAGACATCATTAGATGTGTCTGAACCTAGGTTGACTCCTTGTACTGTTGAGTCAAAAAAATTTTTCCTTTTATTCTGTTAAGCCGTTTTAGGATCTTCTGCCATTTGCAACCAAAGAGTCATATTTGTGCTGTACTATACTATACTATACATGTTACTGAACCAGGTTCTTTTTGCCTGTTGCACGATTATGCCAATCACTTAGACAATGAGTTTGCAGAGAGAAACGGTTTTAATCACAAGGCAACCAAGTGAGGAGGCAGGAGAATCAATCTCAGATCCACCTCCCCAAAAATGGGGACTCAGGGATATTTATGATGTAGAGGGCAAAGTGGTCTGAAGTGTGGGGATTGGAGGTAAGGAGGAGTGAGGTAGTTGGTGATCTGTGCAAGCATAGTCAAGCTTCATGGCTCTTCATAGGATGCATGTTCACAAAATGGTGCTCTTAGCATGATTTGATGGTGGAGTTTTCAGCCCTTTGATGTCAAAAGGGTCACTTATCTGGTGTTTACGCAGGCTCAGTTGATGAGTTGGTGGTCTCAACCTGAACTGCACAAGGGGGTTCCTAATTCCCAAAAAACAGCTCAAACATCCATTACCATGATGACCCAGGCATTAGGGAGATGTTATCTGTAGGAACCTAGTGCGAGTCCAATAATATATTGTATAAGCAGCACAGTAAACAATGGGGGGGTGAACAACTAAAAGCTATAATTAAGAATTGCAACAGAATTTTAGTTACTAGCCACCTTATCATTAATGGCTAACTGTTTACTGGTTTCATACACACATTCCAAAGTTAAAATACAGTAAACTACATGGAGTGTCATTCTCGAGTTTGGAGTCAATCATTCTTAACAAATCCCCTTGTTGCATGTCTTCACTTGCAAGTTGAAGAAGCCCTCCATATGTATTTGGCCTGGTGGTCTCTGACCGAATATTTTTTCATGGTTCTGGAGCACAAGGTGGGTAGGCAAAACTTGGCAAGCTGTTCCATCTCAGAGCTCCATATTGGGTTTGTTTTGCTCTGGAAATACCATGTGTCCCTAGCGGTGGGTCCAATGCATTTTCTTTACTGAGAGCAAGGGTAGAATTATTGGGGCTTCACTTTTTTAAAACGTAAGCTCTTAAATGGTTGGCTAACCATTTTCAGTTATTTGTCTTAATTGGCAATTGATGGGCAATTCCATTAGGCCCCTTTGTTCTCCCAAGCACACATACATGAGGATGGGCTCTCGATTCTCTTCTCCCTCAGACCCCACTGTGATGCAGAAGAGAGCATTTGGAAGAGTTCAGACAAGGAGGAGCCGGATGCCCAAATCCAGTGCTTGCTGGGGGATGAGGAAGAAAGACCCAAAGCCAGACTGAGGGAAGCAACCCTCCACCCGTGTGAAGTGTGAGGCTATTAGCATGAGACCTTTCCCTGAACTCCCAAGTTCAAGGCTTCATGTTTTACCCCCAAGTCCTATCTGCAGATTCTCCTGGAATAAGTAACAACTCTATGTAAAACCATGGTTAATATCCTGTATTTTCCTGAGAGTTAGAAGATGAAGCAGGTAGGAGGTTTCAGGAAAAAGGATGATGACAGATCAGATGTGGAAACAGAGTCCACCACGGAATGCTTTGTCTCTTCGTGATTTTGCCGGGCATGGCCTTGCTTGTAGGTCATACTAACGAAGTCTCAAAGATTTCATGCGTCATTTGCAACAGCTCCGATTTTGCGTGTACATAGAGTACTGGGCTGACGGCTGTTCTCTGTAGACCTTGGCATTTGACATCACTCTTTGTCCACTTGGCTCCTAGGAGCTTCCAAATGATCATTTTTACCTTTTGAAAAAAAAAAAAACCTCATCAATTGGTGCTTTAATTGTTTTCGGCTTGTGTGTTCAAGAGCAGAACAGTTTTAAGCAGGTGCTGCTAATAAAACTTTATGGCTATGGCTGAGTTTTCCTTGTGCAAAACCCCAGGTGTCCCAGAGCAGGTTGCTGACTGTGCCAAGACACCTGCTGCCTTTTACAGTCTCCCTTCTCCATCCTTTGTGTGCATAGTCACTGAAAAGCAATTCCTGGAAGAAACGTTCTCAAAGATGTCTATTGATGTTTACTGCCTCTTGAAAAGGAGCTTCTCAGGCTCTGAACTGTCATGACCACATTCAGAGTTTCTTGTTGTGGCCTTGGGTGTGGCTGTGCAAAGTAAACTGAATTAAACTAGACTTGTTTGACAGCCATGATAGAGATTTGATTGAATGGGATTCTAATTACTTAAGAACCAAGCAGGCCATAATTTAGAATTTTAGAAGCAAGCAACCCAAAATCCTTTACAGAATGCTTCCAGAGAGTAATAACAGAAAACACAAGTGGCTTGAAAATACTATGTGTTAAGTCAAATCAGTTTTATAAACAATTGCTCAGAGATTGAAAACTGGTGTTTGGCAGATAGAATGAGAAGATCAGTATTCTTCTTTCCTTGTTCATCTCCTCCAAGAGCAGGGAAGGCGGTCTGGTACACCAATTTAGAAGTTACAAACAAACGTCTCTGCTTAATGGTTTATCCTTCATTTATTCAACAACAGGAATTTTTCTGAGGACCTATTATGTACATAGAAATCAGTTGAATTAAATCCTGAGGCTGATGCCTGCCCTCCAGGAGTTGACCATCTGCACGGGGAGATAATCCGTACTCATGGTTCAACAATCATTAAGCAGCAATTCAAGGAGGCACGCAATTAAGGGCCTGAATGTGGGGGGCAGATGACAAACACCAGGGAGTTGAAAGGTCAGATGAGCTGTGTGTGTGCTGCAAAGGTCCCAAAAGACTTTGGGGAGTGGACCACCATTTTTCATAGGCCACATCCGCGAGGTGGGAGCACATTCCAAGAGTCAGAAACAGTGTAAGCAACGGCTTGGAGCCTGGGAGGGTGTGGGAGCTAGTGAGGGGCCAGGCCTGAGTTTATGTAAACAACTCAATACCAAATGAGGTGGGAGTGTAGGCTGGGAGCAGACAGAAAGGCCTGAGTGACACACTTAGGGAAGCAGTAGATATTTCTGAGCAAGACAGTGACATAAAAAACTATCTGGCAATGGCGATTGTATCCCAGACTAATCTACTTTTCCCGCAGTACTTATCACCTTTCACCATGTCATGCAGAGTACATTTTTATTATGCTTGTTTGCTGCCTGTCTACAACGTTAGCTCCCACGAGGGCAAGGGTCTGTGGTTCCTGGATCAGCGCCTGGCATATGGAGGTGCTCAATGACTATTTACTGGATATAATTGCTATTTTCAAATTTGTCTCAAGACCAAAAATGTTTAAATTGTCAAATACTGAAAAGTGAGATCCTGAAAAGTAAGAGTGAATTTTTCCCTACTGAAACTCATCTGCCTGACTTTTTCAAAAAGACCCTGACAGAGAAAAGGATGGTTGGTTGGGAAAATGCTGGCCACAGCAATGTTGGGAGGAATCATTTTACACTGAAAGGGAAGTGGGAAACCAGAGTAGGAGCTGGAAGACACCACAGTGTTGGCTTCTATTCAGAAACCACTAATTATTTTTCCCCCAAATAAAAGTTCAGTGAAGAATGGCTACTCAGCACGTGGAATTTAGTTGCAAACACTGGTCATTCGGCACAGTATAAAATCACCTTAAAACATGTCTAAACACTAAAGATTAAGTGTATTATCTTACATTTAAACTCTAGGTAAGTATGTGTGTGCACATGCTCACACAAAAGCACTCATTGCTTACTTTAAATAACAACAGTCTGCCCAGATACAGATACTGCTGCTCAGCGCCACCCATGGGGTGTGTGCGTGTTTTTCCAACACTGTCAATGGATGTCATAAATGCCGCCATGTTGCCTTGGCAGATCCCTTTGCGACCCTGGTATGAATTTGTAAGATAACTGCCTCCACTCGCCCCCTTGTCATCACCGGGTAGCAAGTCCACCTCTCACCACCAACTTCTCCCCTTCTCCCTGGTGCCACAGTATATTTAAGTGTCTTAAGTGTGTCGTAATGTTACCATCTACCCAGCATAATATTAAGTGGGAAATGATATTGTGCACCTTGAATGTATAGTACAATTTCATCAATAACTAATGCAATAAGAGTCTGACCAAGGATGATAGTATAGGGGTTCAGAATATGTCACCCCCAAATATGCCACTTTGGCACATTGATTATTTTGAATTAAAGATACTTGCGAAGCAGCCAGTACAAGAACACTCTGATCCTCCTTTGTCCCTCTGAAAGCAGGAGATAAATCTCCCATGTGAAATGTATTCTCCCTGTACCAGGAATGTAGAAGGCATCCTTATCACCACAGATAGGGAGTCGAGAGCCAAGAAGACTGTATGAACATACCTTGTTACTTCTTCACCATGTTACTACCCCTAGCCCAAACCCCTTTGTCTTGTCAATTCTTCACAAATTTATTGTTTCTTTGTCTTAGAGGTATAAAAGCTTCCTGCTACGGTCATTTCTTTGAGTCTCATATCTTTGTGGGGCTCTTGAATGTATATATGTTCATATGTAATTAAAGTTGTTTATTTTTCTCTCATTAATCATTTATTACAGGGGCAGGGGTCTTCTCAGCCAAGAACATAGAAGGTAGAGGGAAAATTGGTTTTTCTCCGCTACAATACTTTGTACACTGAAAATCCCACGTGATGGGTCAAGTTATCCTTTTTAAGTATGAGGTACCCAGCCTATCGAATCTGTTAGCTCCTGCAGGTCCCCTGTCCACCCTTCTTTGCCCTGTCTCTCTACTGGAGGGCCGCCCTGACTGGACCACATCTGCAGGCTCCATTGCCCACTCTTTCCAGGGGAGCTTGGCCTTTGGGGATGTCTAGCAGGAGACTGGAGGACAGAGAGGTGAGTCAGGACAAGGAGACAATTCTTCTGAGAAGAGACGATGGTGGGTCACACAGTGAGCCATGGTCAAATTCTGGATATGGTGAAAGTAGAGCAGGTTTTGCTGATAGGATTTGTATTTGTGAAAGGCAAGAGAGAGGAAGGGTACTCAGGTTTTCGTCCTGATCAACTGGAAGGAGACAGTTTGGGAAGGATGGTGGGAGTTTGGTTTTAGACGTAGTAAAGTCGAGATACCTCCTAGATGCCCAAATCCAAATGTTGAGTAGGCAGTTAGATGTTCAAATCTAGAGTTCAGGGGAGAAGCTGAGCTGGAAATATAAATTTGAGAATCAGCAGCATGTAAATGGAATTTTAAGACATGAGACTGAGGATAAGTGTTGAATTTAAAAATCTCTATCATTTCAAATACATACTGATAAATAAATATTAACTGTTATAAATCCTATTCATAATTCAAAGTATCTGAAATCATTTACTTATAAGTAGAAGCACATACAAAGCATGTTCAGTTTGCTCTACCTATGGCCTTGTACTATCTTTGAGTCATTTTACCAAAGATGGCAAGTAAATTTATGGTTACATTACAGCCTGTTCCCTGGGCAATCACATTAGGTCCAGAATTTTCCCCTGTTATTACTTTAATTGAAATACGCCTGCTTTTCCCCTAGAAATATCAATTCCCTTAGACTAAAATTTTCCCTTCTCTTGAATATAAGGGGGATACTATAGCCGGACCCAAGGAAGAAATGTAGAAAGCACAAGTAACTCCTGCCACTTCCTGAACAATATTAAAACAATGAGGACAAACTGCTACCTTTAAGAGCCTGGTTGCTTTGCGAGTGTGGCAGTGTCACCCATACGTATCCCTGACATTCCAGCATGTATCCTCAGTAGATGAACTTAGCTTTGGCCCACACCTGACATTTTCCTTTGAGATGTTTTTCAGTTATGCTTCAAAGAACTCACAGCTATAAACTGCCCTAAACCAGATCCAGCCTGACCACAGGAGCAGCGCCTGTGCAGAAGGATCTGGAGGCACGCTGGGGTCACCTTTGCCTCATTACCATAGTAAGAGCCCTGCCTTGGGGGGAGACGTGTACTCTGATAGGCACATTTAGTGCCGTGTGCCAAGGAATTGTAGGAGGGAACCTGCACAAACTGTTCCTGGAAGTCTCCGCCCCTTTCCCAGAACCCTGATGATGCCATGACCCCACACCCTTTAAAAGTTCCCCATTTCCCTGTCTTGGGGAGAAGATGTCTTTAGAACACGAGCTGCTCCCTTCTCCATTCCTTGATCAATGAATAAAGTTTCTGCTCTTCTATTCGGAACCCGGTCTTGTTCTCTTGCCACGAGCAACTCTGGGCTAAGAGGACCCACTTGCGGGTCACCAGTCCCTTAGGGATTGGTAACAGCAGGATTTTGTGAGCCTGCTGCCAGGGTCGAGGGTGCCCCTTAAGGCTCAGGCACTAAACTGCTCTGAAGCAAAGTATTCTGGGATATAACATTTCTCCCCTTTATTTCAAAAGAACAATACTTTATGTGTATGGTGATGGATTGTAATCAATCTTTGGGTGGTGAACATGATGTCACCTACACAGAAATCAAAATATAATGATGTACACCTGAAATTTATATAATGTTATAAACCAATGTTACCAGAATAAAAATAAAGTAAAATAAAAATAAAAAGAAAGAACAATATGTTAACCCTAGAAAATTTACACTTTGCAGGTAAACAAACAGAAGAAAACAAAAAAATTATCCATAAGTAGGGTCCAGTCTGGTGGCATAGCAGTTAAGTTCACAAGCTCAGATTCGGCGGCCTGGGGTTCGCAGGTTCGGAATCCCCGGTGCAGACCGAAGCACCGCTTGTCAAGCCATGCTGTAGCGGCGTCCCATATAAAGTAGAGGAAGAGGGGCATGGATGTTAGCCCAGGGCCAGTCCTCCTCAGCAAAAAGAGGAGGATTGGCAACAGACGTTAGCTCAGGGCTAGTCTTCCTCACACACAAAAAATTAATATGGGTTCATCAAAATTCAAGATAATTGATAAAATAGACATTCATTTCATAGCTACATAATTTCCAACAGATTCCCGTGAATTTCTCCACATAGATCACTGTGAACTGTAGTCGAAGACTATTTTAAAGGGTACATGATATTTATCTTAGAGATGTCCCCCAGTTTATTTACTAATCTCCAATTTCAATTGTTTTTTAAGTTTTCACTGTTATAAACAATGCCTTGTTTATAACATCCTTGTAGATAAGTTACTCACAGTTTCACAAAGTGCCCCAGTCTTGGACTGCCTACTTCAAAAGATGAATCTCTGTTTTAGAGACAGCAATGGCTGACAGAAATCTCCAACGCCACGTTCCTTAGGCCTTTACTTTGAGCTTCACTGGTTGTTAATTAACTGTTAATACAATTTTAATAAATAGTCTTGCCTGTTTTGTTTTTGTACACAGCAGATTAGATGTGACAAACTAAAGGAATATGGAGGGGATGGGAGAGAACATGCGGTGTGATGGCTGAGGCAGGGGGTGCTGTTACATGCAAAGTGACAGTAGGAGAAGGACACTCATCCATTTTTTTCCATCAAATATTTATTAAGCAAATTGTTGATGCAAATAATCCATAATCAATCTATAAATCAAAATTGGGGTGAGTTTATTACACGAGCCAGTTTTGAGGACTATAGCCAAGGAAGGACCTTCACCAAGGAAAGAAGCACTCTGAAGAAGTAGGGTGTACAGTATGGTTATATATCATCTTGGAACAAGGAACACACATCAAATATGACAGGAATATCTCTTCTCCTACAGTCACAAGATATTTTATTAGCACAGTAGGTCAGTGGTCACGAGATGAGCACAGTAGGTCAGTAATTAATCGTAAGTTTTCGGGAAGAAACACATCTTTAAAGAAATGCTGATATGGGGGGAAACATATATGTCTGTTTTTAAGAGCATCATGCTTGGCTTTGGAGCATTGTAAATGTTTAAAGCAGATGTACAATGCATGCTTGATAGACTACAGTCAGGCCTTTCTGGAAAAACAAAGTCAGGCTGAATTAGTTTTAAACCAAATGGCTTCTTCATATACCTCAATATTTTAACTTCTCTTATTGCTTTTCATTTATTCATCAAAATGATATGTACTAGCCCTGTGAAGACACACCTAGCTAACTGGGGAGAGAAAAACAAAGTTCACGCAGACAATTGTACAGGGATTAGAAATGCAACATAGTCAACGATAACAAAACGTAGGTTCAATATCCTCTATGGAAGCTGAATGGACCGTGTGATACTCGTTGGAAAGATTTCTTTCCAATGGTTAAAAATGAAAAGTGTTGGCATTTGAATAAGAGTCAGCTATTTGGAAAGTTCTCACAACTAGGACACCTTGTTGCCTAACCACACCATTTCAGGACATTTTAGTTAATCTGTAAATCGACAATAGCTGTGAGAACAAAGCCACGACAACATCAACACAATAGAGTTAATATGCTGGCAAGTGTCGGGTTCTCTTAACTGAGAACTGCTGTGGAATTTAAAAAATTATATATATAATCATTTACATAAAATATTGCTGAAATACTCATATACACAAAGTTTATCACCTTGGAAACAACAAATATTTTTAGAGATCTAAATGTAAATAGTCTCTATTCAATAATTCTAATCTGTTTAGAATTTTAAATGGGATTACTGCCAGATGAAATAAAAGTTTCATCTTCACCTCTTTATTTCATTTTATTTGATTTATCTTCCTTTCAAGGGAAAAAAACAATTATATTTCTGCCAACAGCAAGTATTTTTTTCCCATAAATATACTCAGTAGCCAATATCCTTTAAAAACCACATAATTTCAAGGTCAAAGAAAACAAAAACAAACAAACCAACAGAAAGTTGAAGGAAGAAAATAAGATTTAAAATTTTTATGTAAGTTAGAAACTAGTCAGTAGAGCTAATGTATTTATAAATTGATATACCATTCTGCATTGTGTAAATGTCATCTGAGACACTTAGATTTTTATAAAGAGAAAAGAAATATAAGTTACATATGAAAAGAGAAAATAGTCAAACAGTTCCCTCTACTGGGTATTTTAATAGAAAGCTAGACATACTGAATTCTTGCATAATGGGAATGCACAGAGAGGTCTGAGGGATGCAAGACAGTGGGAATGGTGGTCCCTCTTGGGAGGAGGGGGCGTGGCAGGTAAGACAAGCTGACAGAGCATTGTACATTTGTATTGTCTGAATTTTTTATGGTGAGAGTGTGTTCACTTACACAATTAAAGAATTTTTAAAAACAAGATACAAAATTCTATATGCAACATAAAGTCAATTTTGTTTTTAAAATATTTATACATTTATCAAAAAATATATTGGGATAGAATCAAACCAGAAGGTCAATAGTTTTTAATTTTGGCTGTAAAGATTACAGATGATACTTTTCTTTTTATGCTCTTTTGTATTTTCTAAATGTTTTGTAAAAAACATTGCATTGATTTTATAATTAGGAAAATATTCTATTTATCACTAAAAAGGTTTAAAGGCCTAGTAAAAATTAGGTACACAAAAATGTTTTCTTTCAGTGAAAGGGAGGTTGTTTCAATTATTATTGTTAACCTACTCAATCTCTCCTTTGGGCAGTTATTTAGGCAAAAGTTTATTCTCTAAGAAATACATATTGCTGGGGCCGGCCCAGTGGCCTAGCAGTTAAGGTCGTGTGCTCCACCTTGGCGGCCAGGGTTTGCAGGTTTGGATCCCGGGCGCTGACTGATGCACCACTTGTCAGCCATGCTGTGGCGGCGTCCCATATAAAGTAGAGGAAGATGGGCACGGATGTTAGCCCAGGGCCAGTCTTCCTCAGCAAAAAGAGGAGGACTGGCAACGGATGTTAGCTCAGGGCTAATCTTCCTCTCTCTCTCTCTCTCTCTCTCTCTCTCTCACACACACACACACACACACACACACAAAAGAAATACATACTGGGGCTGGCCCGGTGGCGCAGCGGTTTAGTCCGCGCTTAGCAGCCCACGGTTCGCGGGTTCGGACCCCGGGTGCCCGCCGATGAACTGCCTGTCAGCCATGCCGTGGCGGCGTCCCATACAAAGTAGAGGAAGATGGGCACGATGTTAGCCCAGGGCCAGTCTTCCTCAGCAAAAAGAGGAGGATTGGACGGATGTTAGCTCAGGGCTGGTCTTCCTCACACACACACACAAAAGAAATACATACTGCAAAATATGGAAATTTAATCCTCAAAATCTACCCAGTTGTATGACTGAAATAACTCATGAAATCATACGTAGGAAGTTACCAACGTATTTGTGGATTGTGTTTCTACCACATAGTTGTTTAGAACTCAGAGCACTTCACCATAGGCATAATGCTGTAAAAGTACTTCTCAAGTTGGGTCACAAAGTATACTTTTTTACCCAAAGTATAGCTAAACTAGTGTGCTAATTGCAATAAAAAGTACTAAACAATATTGGCAGTGAAGAACAGTGAACAAAATTTCCTTAACAGTGGAGTAACTCAAATGAGAGTTGGGACCCTTGGCCTGTGAGCTGAAATAAAGTTTCTGAAACCCCAGTACTATGAGGTGTGGAAGCCCAAGCATCTAGAAGATTTCTGTGAATTCATAGGGACATTTTCTCTTATGGTCTCAAGATCAAAATAATGTACTCAATTAACACATTAGTGAGCAGTGGGGGTCGACTCAAGATTCTGTAAGGGAGAGGAAGGGGAGCTTATATCATTCAATTTAAAGGTCCATTTTAGATTAAAAACTGTTGTGCATCAAAGGACTCTGTCAAGAAAGTAAAAAGACAACCCACAGAATGGGAGAAAATACTTGCATGTCGTATATCTGATAAGGGTCTGTTATGCAAAATTTAAAAAGAATTCTTACATCTTAACAATAAAAAGACAAATATCCCAATTAAATAATGGTCATGGAATCTGAATAGACATTTCTCCAAAGAAGATATGGCCAAGAAGCACATGAAAAGATGCTCAACATCATCAGTCATTAGGGAACTGCAAATCAAAACCACAATGAGATACCACTTCACACCCCCTAGGATGCTATGGCAAGGATGTGGAGAAATTAAAACCCTCATACACTGCTGAGGATCATGGAAAATGCTGCAGCTCCTGTGGAAAACTATTGGTCGTTTTTTTAAAAGTTGAAGAGTTACCATATGACCCAGCAATTCCACTCCTAGGTGTATATGGTTGACTTTATGTGTCAGTTTGACTGGGCCATGAAGTGCCCAGATAGTTGGTCACACATCATTCTGGGTGCGTCTGTGAAGGTGTTTCTGGATGAGGTTAACATTTGTATTGGTAGTCTGAGTAAAGCAGATTGCCCTCCCCAGTGTGGGTGGGCCTCATCCAATCCATTGAAGGCCTGAATAGAACGAAATTCTCAATAAGGGAGAATTCACTGTCTTTGCCTGTCTTTGAGCTGGGATTTCAGTCTTCTCCTGCCTTCAGACTCGGACTCAGACCAGAACTTACACCCTCAGTTGTCCTAGACATCCAGCTTGCTGACTGCAGATCTTAGACTTCTCAGCCTCCATACTTACATGAGCCAATTCTTTGTAGTAAATTATATACATATACATGTGTATATGGATACGTATACATCTATGTCTAAGACAAATGAAAGCATATGTTCATATAAGAACTTGTACACAAATGTTCATAGCAGCATTATTCATAATAGCGAAAAATATGAAACAACCCGAATGCCCCTCAACTAATGAATTATAAAGAAATCATGGCATAACTCATAAATGGGATATTTGGCAACAAAAAGGAATGAGGTACTAATATGTGCTCAAACATGGATGAACCTTGAAAACATCATGGTAAGTGAAAGAAGCCTGTCACAAAAGGCCACATAGTGTATGAATCCATTTATAGGAAATGTTCAGAATGGGAAAGTCTATAGAGACAGAAAGTAGATTAGTTTTTGCCAGGGGTTGGGGAAGGGGAGAAATGTTTTATAATCGCTTATAAAGTTCATTAAGCATGAGTAAGAGGTTTCTTTTTGGAATAAAAAAAAGTGTTGTAAAACTGACGGCTACAGAATTCCATGAATATACTAAAAACCACTGAGTTACATATCTAAAATGGTAAATTTTATGATATGCAAATTATAAAATTAAAGAGAGAGAGAAGCAGACTGGATAGTTTAGACCCCTAATCATCCCCTTTCTCTTTTGGGAGGAGTAGGAGGAAATTGGTGTTGTTGGATAAGTACAATAAAAGGCCAAATCGATTACCTATTCAATGAATAAGTTATTTTGGTTAATGTTCTTATTCCTAAGGATTAATGAGATTGCTCTTGTTTTTAAGAATTCCTGGGGTCAGCCTAGTGGCGTAGCAATTAAGTTCGCGCATTCCGCTTTGGTGGCCCAGGGTTCACCGATATAGATCCTGGGCGCAGACCTACTCACTGCTCATCAGCCATGCTGAGTCAGCGTCCCACATAGAAGAGCTACAACTCTACAGGGATGATACACAACCATGTACTGGGGCTTTGGGGAGAAGAAAAAAGAGGAAGATTGGCAACAAATGTTAGCTCAGGGCCAATCTTCCTAAAAAAAGAAAAAAAAAAGAATTTCCTGAAAGCATTCCTGCCTAATTAAATAGAGTATACTGAATGTAATAAAATTTTGTTTTTAAGCATTCAGTGTTCTCCTATGAGAGGGACATCAGTCTAATCTTTCGTTCTCTTCACAGAGAAAACCAAGGAAACGTGGAAGGTCTGGAGCCTGAGCTATTCACCTACAAACTCCAGGACAGATCCTGTAAGTTTTTGTTTAAACCTCTGGTAGCTGTTTCCTTTGTCTTTCTCCTAAAAGTGGAGTGTAGATATTCTATGCTGGTTAAATAAAGGATTCCAGTTATTTGAATCCAGGAGGTTTATAAAATTGAGGTTTTATTTGACATTGACCCCTAAGAAACAGCTTATGTCCTCTTTAACCTCATTCTCATGTCTATCTGTTAGACAGCCGGGAGTTTTAATTTCCTGAAAATATGCACTCAGGACAATTGAAATGAATATAGTTTTTAATAAGCATGGACCAAGGAGAATGGTTCATTTAGTTCTCCTTATTCCAGTTCTCTCAGGGTCTGTTTTGTGCGTGCACCAGACTTCTCTCCTGAGGTGGAGAGGCTCAGAATGCATGTGGCGGTCTACTTTGTTGTGTTTGCAATGTCTGTGCATCTGTGCTGAGCTGCTCTGCGGGTCCCAGTGGCCCTGGCACAGTTGGAATTCATCATGGCCGGTAACCATCGCCTGTTGTGTTTTCCAGACAAGCAGGGCAAGTCGCTCCACTGGCTGGGTGCCTGTCCTGGGGCCGTCGTTAGATAACCAGCGATGACCCTAGAGTAGATGTGTTTGAGGGAGGAGCATCGTCTGGGGCTCCAATTCATTCCTAATTGCATCGTTTCCACACAGCCATTCTTTACCTCCTAAATCCTATGAAATTTTATCTAGGCCTGGGAAATTTGGTAATATCAGTACCAAATCTAGACTTTTCAGAAATATTTGGATTGTTTGAGAATCAAAGATCTGAATGTGTCAAGTGCACTACCATTTGGAACTGGAAAACAAAAGCCTACCAAGATTTGTTAGCAGAGCCACATGGGCAGCCAGGGAACAGAGGAGTTAAGAGATGTACATGTGGACAAGGTACAAGCCTGGAAAAAAGGTCCAACTGAGATATTTCTGTCCTACCCACTGTCTCAGCTTGTTCTCCCCTGCAGCACCAGCCACAAAGCTCCATACCAGTCCCTCCCAGATTCCCCCCCTCCTCCTTAGCCGCCAGCTCCAAGTTGTTTCTCTTCTAATATACAGAGCAATTTAACCACTTAAGTTTCTACTCCTGTAACCACAAGTATTGAAAGAGCACACACATGTGATGATAGTGAGTCCCCAATATGCCCCATATATTCTGCTCATTGCAAATTTTCACTGGGCTCTCTCAAATGAAAATTCCTGCATATACAATTGTTTATTCATTCAACAAACATTTACTGAGCAGGTGGTAGGTGTTAGGCACCTGGATGCAAAGATAAAGTGCAGAGTAAAGAATCGGTGGTGAGGCTCGCTCCGCTAACATTACACCACTGTCTGTTTCCTGGCTCACTGCCTTTGCGCAAGCTCTTCCCTCTGCCGAGTGTGCTCTTCCCCTCCCTCTGTTTTTATGATTAGCTTCCGCTCAGCTTGGACATCACTTCCTCAGACCAGCCCAACCAGGCTGGTTTTGGGTCATCTCCTTCCTGTTCCTGTAAAACAGTGTGCATATTTTATCTTTACATCTACCACAGGGAACTGAAAATAACTCCTAGAGAAAGGGGGAAAAGCTCAGAATAGACTGCATTATTTTTGGTGTAGCTTTGAGGTTCGAAGATCTGATTTCTCCTGATTTAATCTCCTAAAAAGGAATAAACATGAATTTTGACATAAGCCCAGAGCATTGCCCGTTAGATGTGAACTGGACAGGCTATGAAGCCCCCAAGGGCCTGCCAGTTATTCTGCCTGCACAGATCACTATTTGTACCCTGTCGCTGAACAGCTGAAGGCCTGTGGGATGGTGCCTGGGCCAAAGGCCTGGCAGAGGCCTCCAGGCCTGTGCCCGGCTGGACAGGAGGGACCTGGTCAGAGCTGCTTCTCTTAGGAAGGCAGCACAGGTGGGCAATGGAAGGGGAGAGGAGTGAGAAGCAGAAATGGGGGACGTGCAGAGAAGCCCCCCACAGGGCAGGCAGGCAGGCAGCTGGAGAAACAGAGGCACGTAGGCTGAGCCCTGGCAGGCTGAGTTTTGCATGTGGTGGGCTCCTCACAGTGGTGAACAGCGGAGGGGGCTTGGGCTGTCGTCAGGACTAAGGGGACAATGCAGATCTCAACGTGCAGTTGAGAAGCCTGGCAGCACATCTGAGTTTTCTGTGCCTTTCCACTTCTTGAGGAAAGAAATCATAGAAACTCATCAACAGAGATGTCATCTAAATGTCTCTCTGACAGAGGTCAAAAGAAAAAAATTTAATACACTGGAAAGGGAAATCCTCAGGTAAAAAAGAAGTATTTCAGTTAGGTTTGCAAAGCTTCTGTGTTTCTCTACCCATTTTTTTTTTTTTGTAATCTTAATGTTTTATTTTAAAAGTTTGGGTGTGCATACACAGGCATTTGTTATACTCTACACCTTTTTTGTAATTATTATTTTTAATTTTCCTTAAGAACTTTATTTTATTGTGGTAACAAACACATAACATAAATTGGCCCTTTTAACAAAACCTAAGTGGACAACTATATGCACGTTGTAGTGCAACAGATCTCTAGAAATTTTTCCTCTTGTGAGACTGAAACTCTATGCCTACTGAACAACAATTCCTTAGTTCTCTCTTCCCCCGACCCCTGGCAACCACCATTCTACTTTGTTTCTATGAGTTTAACTACTTTAGATACCTCGTGTAAGTGGTGTCATGCAGTATTTGTCTTTTGTGATTGGCTTATTTCACTTAGCATAATGTCTTCAAGTTTCATCCATATCGTAACATGTAATAGGATTTCCTTCTTTTTTAAGGCTGAATAATATTCCATTGTACGTAGATACCACATTTTCTTTATCTATTCATCCATCCATGGACATTTGGGATACTTCCACATCTTGGCTATTGTGAATAATGCTGCAACGACCATGAGTGTGCAAATACCTATTCGAGATCCTGTTTCCAATTCTTTTAGATGTGTACCCAGAAGTGAGATTGCTGGATCATATGATAGTTCTATTTTTATTTCTATTTTAGTTTTATATTTTGTATTTCTATTTTAGTTTTAGGAACTTTCATACTGTTTTCCATAGTGGCTGCACCAGTTTACAATCCCACCAACAGTGCAAAAAGATTCCAATTTCTCCACATCGTTACCAAAACTTGTTATTTTTCTTTTTTTTTTCCTTTTTATTGATGTCTTAATAGTTTTTAACATTGTGGGGTTTTAGCTGTACATTAGTTTTTGTCCGTCACCATGTGGATGCATCCCTTCACACCTTGTGCCCACCCTCCACTCCCTTCCCCTTGGTAACTGCCAACCAGTTCTCTCTGTCCATGTGTTTATTTATATTCCACATATGAGTGAAATCATGCGGTGTTTGTCCTTCTCTGTCTGGCTTATTTCACTTAACATAATACCCTCTAGGTCCATCCATGTTGTTGCAAATGGAACAATTCTGTCTTTTCTTATGGCTGGGTAGTATTCCATTGTATGTATATACCACATCTTCTTTAACCAATCATCAGTCGAGGGACACTTGGGTTGCTTCCACTTCTTGGCTACAGTGAATAATGCTGCAGTGAACATAGGGGTGCATAAGCCTCTTGTGATGGTTGATTTCATGTCCATTGTGTAGATGCCCAAGAGTGGGATTGCTGGATCATAAGGTATTTCTATTTTTACTTTTTTGAGGAATCTCCATACTGTTTTCCATAGAGGCTGCCCCAGTTTGCATTCCCACCAGCAGTGAATGAGGGTTCCCGTTTCTCCACAACCTCTCCAGCATTTGTTGTTTTTTGTCTTGGTGATTATAGCCATTCTAATGGGTGTCAGGTGATATCTTAGTGTAGTTTTGATTTGCATTTCCCTGATGATTAGTGATGTTGAACATCTTTTCATGTGTCTATTGGCCATCTGTATCTCTTCCTTGGAAAAATGTCTGTTCATCCTCTGCCCATTTTTTGATTGGGTTGTTTGCTTTTTTGTTGCTCAGTTGTATGAGTTCTTTATACATTACAGAGATTAATCCCTCATCGGATAAACGATTTGCGAATATTTTCTCCCAGCTGGTGGGTTGTCTATTCATTTTGATCCTGGTTTCATTTGCCCTGTGGAAGCTCTGTAGTCTGATGAAGTCCCACTTGTTTATTTTTTCTTTTGTTTCCCTTGTCCGAGTAGACATGGAATCCGAAAGGACCCCTTTATGACCAATGTCATTTAGTGTACTGCCTATACTTTCTTCCAAGAGTTTTATAGTGTCAGGTCTCACTTTCAGGTCCTTAATCCATTTTGAGTTGATTTTTGTGTATGGCGATAGAATATGGTCTACTTTCATTCTTTTGCATGTGGCAGTCCAATTTTCCCAGCACCATTTATTGAACAGAGTTCCCTCTCTCCATTGTATGTTCTTCACTCCTTTGTCGAAGATTAGCTGTCCATACGTGTGTGGTTTTATTTCTGGGCTTTCAATTCTGTTCCATTGATCTGTGTGTCTGTTTTTGTACCAGTACCATCCTGTTTTGATTACTAGAGCTCTATAGTATATTTTGAAATCAGGGATTGTGATGCCTCCAGCTTTGTTCTTTTTTTTCAGGATTGCTTTAGCTATTTGGGGTCTTTTGTTGCCCCATACAAATTTCAGTATTTTTTTGTTCTATTTCTGTGAAGAATGACACTGGGATTCTGATTGGGATTGCATTGAATAGGTAGATTGCTTCAGGTAGTATGGACATTTTAACTATGTTTATTCTTCCAATCCACATGCATGGAATATTTTTCCATTTCTTTATGTCTTCATCAATTTCATTCAATAGTGGCTTATAATTTTCATGGTCTAGATCTTTCACCTCCTTCGTTAAATTTATTCCCAGATATGTTATTCTTTTTGTTGCCATTGTAAATGGGATTGTCTTTTTGAGTTCTCTTTCTGTTAGCTTATCATTAACATATAAAAATGCAACTGATTTTTGTAAGTTGATTTTATACCCTGCCACTTTACTGTAGTTGTTGATTGTTTCTAGTAGTTTTCCGATGGAATTTTTTGGGTTTTCTATGTATAAGACCATGTCGTCTGCAAATAGTGAGAGTTTCACTTCTTCATTGCCTATTTGGAGTCCTTTTATTCCTTTTTCTTGCCTAATTGCTCTGGCCAGAACTTCCAGTACTATGTTGAATAAGAGCGGTGAGAGTGGGCACCCTTGTCTTGTTCCTGTCCTCAAAGGAATGGCTTTCAGTTTTTCCCTGTTGAGTAGGATGTTTGCTGTCTGTTTGTTATATATGGCCCTTATTATGTTGAGGTACTTTCCTTCTATACCCATTTTGTTGAGAGTTTTATCATAAATGGATGTTGGATCTTGTTAAATGCCTTCTCTGCATCGATTGAGATGATCATGTGGTTTTTATTCTTCATTTTGTTAATGTGGTGTATCACATTGATTGATTTGCAGATGTTGAACCATCCTGGTGTCCCTGGTATAAATCCCACTTGATCATGGTGTATGATCTTTTTGATGTATTACTGTATTTGGTTTGCCAATATTTTGTTGAGGATTGAACTATTTGTTTTGTTGATATTGAGTTGTAGGAGTTCATTATACATTCTGTATACTAACCTCTTATTTGATATATAATTTGCAAATATTTTCTCCTACTTCATAGATTGCCTTTTCACTCTGTTATTGTTTCCTTCATAGAAACAGAAGTTTTTAAGCTTCATATAGTCCCATTTGTCTACTTTTGCTTTTGTTGCCTGTGCCTTTTGTGTCATATCCAGCAAATTGTTTCCCATTTCAATATCATGAAGCTTTTCCCCTACATTTTCTTCTAAGTGTTTTATAGTTTCAGGTCTTAGGTTTAGTTCTTTAATCCATTTAGCATTAATTTTTGTATATGTTGTTGGGTAAGGGTTCATGTTTATTCTTTCACATGTGGATATCCAGTTTTCCCAACACCATTTGTTGAAGAGATTATTCTTTCCCTGTTGTGTAGACTTGGCACCCTCATTGAAGATCATTTGGTGATAAATGTGTCGACGCATTTCTGGGCTCTCTGTTCTGTTCCATTGGTCTATACGTCTGTCTTTACGCCAGTACCATACTGTTTTGATTATTATAGCATTGTAACATGCTTTTGAGATATTGCGATTTATAAGAAATATATATATTTGGTCATTCAGATGACTAAAATATATTTCTCAAATATGATTGGTCTTCATCCACAGTTGTTGGCCTACAGCTCCCAAAACCCTTGGAATTTCCTGAGCAATAAGAGCAATGGGAGCATCTTTTGTTATAATATTGGGTCTCTTGTTCTCAGTTTCTGAAAATGCTTCATTAAGGTGAAATAGATGTCTTGTTTATGTTATTGAGGGTGACTTTTGGATCTCACCCAAGGTAGGATCCCACTCAAGGGGGGAGGGCTGGTCGCCAGGAGAACCAGCCATGTGATCAGAGGATTGGAACTTTCAGTTCCACCCTTGATTTCCAGGGAGGAGGGGTGGGGGGCTTGAGGTTGAATCAATTGCCAGTAGCCAATGACCTAGTCAGTTATGACTACATAATGAAGCCTCCATAAAAACCCAAAAGGATAGCTCATGGGCCCTTTTCTTTTCTGGAGAGCTTCCACGTTGGGGAACCAGAATGTTTCCACATACCACTGGGCCAGCCCCAAGCTCCATAAGGACAGAAGCTCCTTTGTTTGGGACTTTGCCCTATGAATCTCTTCATGTGGCTGTTGATTTGTATCCTTTAATATCCTTTGTAATAAATCGGTAATCTAGTGAGTAAATGGATTTCCTTGAGTTCTGTGGGCCATTCTAGCAAATAGTTCAAACCCAAGGAGGGGGTCATTGGAACCTCTAATTTATAGCCAGTCAATCAGAAGTACAGGTAACAACCTGGACTTGTAATTGGCATCCGGATTCGGAGGGAGTTGTTGGAACCTCCAGTATGTAGCTGGTCGGTCAGAAGCACAGCTAACAAGCACGGGGTGTCTGAAGTGGAGGGCAGTCTTGTGGGACTGAGCCTTTCACCCGTAGAATCTGATTCTATCTCCAGGTAGATGGTATCAGAATTGAGTTGAATTCTCAGACACTCTGCCAGCATCTGAGAACTGTTTGTTGGTGTGGGGATGCCTCCGCACACACACGTTGAAATTGGGGCCAGGAACCCTTTTGCAGCTTTGAAATCAGGAAGTGTGAGACTTCCCCTTTTTGTTTTTTTTCTCAAGATTGTTTTGGTTATTGGAGGTCCTTTGAGATTCAATATGAATTTGAGAATGTTACTTTTTTATTTCTGCAAAAAATGTAATTGGGATTTCGATAGGGATTGCATTGAATCTGAAGATTGATTTGGGTGGTATGCACATTTTGATAATATTAAAGTCTTTCAATCCATGAGCACAGGATGTCCTTCCATTTATTTATGTCTTTTAAAATTTCTTTCAGCAATGTTCTTTAGCTTTCACTGAACATGTCTTGTGCCTCCTTGGTCAAGTTTATTACTAAGTATTTTATTTTTTTGATGCTATTGTAAATGGAATTATTTTATTAATTTCCTTCTTGGATTGTTCATTGTTAGTGTATAGAAATGCAACTGATTTTTGAATGTTGGCTTTGTATCCTGCAATTTTGCTGAATTCACTTATTAGTTTTTAACAGTTTTTGTTTGGAACGTTTTTGGTTTTCTACATATGAGATGATGTCATCTGCTAAAGATAATTTTACTTCTTTCTTTCAGATTTGGATGCCTTTTATCTTTTTTTCTTGCCCAATTGCTCTGGCTAGGACTTTTAGGACTATGTTGAATGCAAGGGGCTAGAGCAGGCATTCTTGCCTTGTTACTGATCTTAGAGGAAAAGCTTTCACTTCTTCACCATTGAGTCTGATGTTAGCTGTGGGCTTTTCATATATGACTTTTATTATATTAGGTAGTTTCCCTTTATTGCTAATTCTTGAGTGTTTTTGTCGTTAACGAGTGTTGAATTTTGACAAAAACTTTTTTCTGCATCAATTAAGATTATCACGTGATTTTTGTCCTTTTTGTTAATGTGATGTATTACTTTGATTGATTTTCTTATGTTGAATCATCGTTGCATTCCAGAGATAAATGCTACTTGTTCATGGTGTGTAATTCTTTTAAAGTGCTCTTGAATTTGGTTTACTAGTATTTTGCTGAGGATTTTTACATTGATATTCATCAGAGAAATTGCTCTGTAGTTTTCTTGTAGTATGTTTGTCTGGCTTTTGTATTAGAGTAGTGTTGGACTCATAAAATCCATTAGGAAGTGTTCTCTCCTCTTCAATTTTGGGAAGAGTTTATGAAAGATTGTTATTAATTCTTCTTTAAATATTTGGTAGAATATTCCAATAAGCCATCTGGTCTTGGACTTTTCTTTGTTGGAAGGCTTTTGATTACTGATTCAACCTTCTTACTAGTCATAGGTCTGTTCAGATTTTCTATTTCTTCATGATTCACTCTTACTTGATTCACTCTTCTGGAATTTATCCATGTTTTCTAGGTTATTCAACTTGTTGGCATATAATTGTTCATAGTAGTCTTTTATAATCTGTTTTATTTCTGTGGTATGTTGTAATATTTCTTTCATTTCTGATTTTAATATTTGACTTTTCTTTTTTTCTTAGCCTAGCTAAGGTTTTTTTCAATTTTGTTGATCTTTTAAAAAAACCAACTCAGTTTCATTGGTTCTTTTCTATTTTTCTATTCTTTTTTTTTTTTTTTTTTTTTTTTTGGTGAGGAAGACCAGCCCTGAGCTAACATCCGTTGCTAATCCTCCTCTTTTTGCTGAGGAAGACTGGCCCTGGGCTAACATCCGTGCCCATCTTCCTCCACTTTATATGGGACGCCGCCACGGCATGGCTGACAGGCAGTGCGTCGGCGGGCCCCCGGGATCCGAACCAGCGAACCCCCGGCTGCCAAGCGCGGACTAAACCGCTGCGCCACCGGGCCGGCCCCCTCTATTCTCTATTTTATTTATTCATTCTCTACTCTTTATTATTTTCTTCTTTCTGCTAACTTTGGGTTTAAGTTGTTCTTCTTTTCCTAGTTCCTTGAGGTGTAAAGTTAGGTTGTTGATTTGGGAAATTCCTCCTATTTTAATGTATGTGTTTACTGCTATAAACTTCTCTCTTAGTACTGCTTTTGCTGCATCCCGTAAGTTTTGGTATGCTGTGCTTTCATTTTCATTTGTCTGAAGATATTTTGTAGTTTTATTTGTGAGTTGTTCTTTGACACATTGGTTGTTCAAGAGTATGTTGTTTAATTTCCATTTATCCGTGAATTTTCCAGTTTTCCTACAGCTATTGATTTCTAGTTTCATTCCGTATCAGTCAGAAAAGATACTTGGTATATTTCAATGTCCTTAAATTTGTTGAGACTTTTTTGTGGCCTACCATGTGATCTATCCCGGAGAATGTTCCATGTGCACTTGAGAAGAATGTGTATTCTGCTGCTGTTGAGTGGAGTGTTCTGTATATGTCTGTTAGGTCCAGTTGGTTTATAGTGTTGTTCAAATCCTCTGTTTCCTTATTGATCTTCTATCTGATTGTTCTATCCATTATTGAAAGTGGGGTATTGAAATCTTCTACTATTATTGTGTAACTGTCCATTTCTCTCTTCAATTCTGTCAGTGTTTGTTTTGTATATTTGGGTGCGTATATATTTATAATTGTTATATCTTTCTGGTGTATTGACTTTTTATCTTATATAATTGTCCTTCTTTTTCCCTAGTGACAATTTTTTATTAAATTCTAATTTGTCTGATATTAGTATAGCTACCCCTGTTCTCTTTTGGCTACATTTGCATGAAATATCTTTTTCCATCCTTTCATTTTCAGCCTACGTATTTCTTTACATCTAAGGCCAGTCTCTTGTAGACAGCACAAAATTACACCTTCTCTTTTTTTCATCCATTCAGCCACTCTATGTCTTTTGATTGAGGAATTTAATCCATTTACATTTAAAGTAATTACTGATAAAGAAGGACTTACCTTCATAGCCTTTTTGGGCTGCTATAACAAAAATATAAAGTAGGTGGCTTATAAACAATAAATTTATTTCTCACAGTTCTGGAAGCTGGAAAGTTCAAGATCATGGTGTCAGCAGATTTGGTGTCTGGTGAGAGTCCACTTCCTCTTAGACAACGCCTTCTTACTGTGTCTTCACATGGTGGAAGGGACAAGCTAGCTCTCCGAGGTCTCTTTTATAAGGGCACTAATCCCATTCATGAGGGCTCTGCTCTCATGACCTAAGCACCTCCCAAAGGCCCTACTTCCTAATACCATTATTTTCAAGGTTAGAATTTCAACATATGAATTCTGGGGGACACAGACATTCAGACCATAGCACTGTTGCCATTTTGTTCATTGTTTTCTGTCTTTTTTCGGTCTCTCTTTTCTTCCTGCTGCCTTTCTTTGTTTCACTGATTTTTTTGTGTGTGTTGACATGCTTTTTTTCCCTTATGTTCTTTTGTGCATCTTCTATAGGTGTTTACTTTGTGGTTACTGTGGGGCTTACATGAGAATCTTATAGCAATCTATTTTATACTGCTAACAACTGAATTTCAATCATATACAAAAACCATATTCTTTTACATCTCTCACTTTATATTATTGATTCACAAATTACATCTTTATGTATCCATTAACAAAGTTTTAGTTATAGTTATTTTTATGCTTTTGTCTTCTAAATTCTATTTCAGAATTAAAACTACTTTATCACCACCATTACAGCATCACGGGATTCTGTATTTGTCTACTTACCTTTACCAGAGAGCTTTATATTTTTGCCTGATTTCACGTTGCAGTCTAACAGTTTTTTGTTTCAACCTGCAGGACTCCCTTTATCATTTCTTGTAAGGCACATCTAGTGGTGATAAACTCTCTTACCTTTTGTTCATCTGAGAAAGTCTTTATTTCTTCATTTGTGAGAACAGTTTTGCTGGATAGTATTCTTGATTGGTAGCTGTTTTTTCTTTCAGCACTTTGAATACATCATCCCACTCCTCTCTGGCCTGAGGTTTCTGCTGAGAATTCTGCTGATGATCTTATGGGAGCTCACTTGTAAGTGATGAGTTGCTTTTCTCTTGCTACTTTCAGGATTCTCTTTGTCTTTGACTTTTGATTATAGGTGTCTTGGGTGTGGGGCTGTTTTTAGGTTCATTCTTTTTGGATTCCTTTGAGCTTCTCAAATTTGGATGTCCATTTTCTTCAGAGAAGTTTTCAGCCATTATTTCTTCAAATAATCTCCGTCCCTTTATCTTTTCTCCTTCTGGGGCTCTCATTATTGATACATATCTATCTATCTATCTATCTATCTATCTATATATATCCATTTTATGCTGTTTTATATGTCCCTTAGGTTTTCTCCATTTTTCTTCATTATTTTTTCTTTTTATTTCTCTGACTTGATAATTTCAATGATCAGAATTGCTGATTCTTCTGCTTGATCAAGTCTGCTTTTGAACCCCTCTAGTGAATTTTTCAATTCAGTTATTATAGTCTTCAGTTCCAGAATTTCTGTATGATTCTTTTTTTTTTAATAGTTTGTCTCTTTGTTGATATTCTCATTTCATTCATGCATTGTTGTCCTGACTTCATTTAGTTGTCAATGCTATCTTGTAGATCATTGAGCTTCTTTAAGACCATTAATTTGCATTCTTTGCCATGTAATTCATAAATCTCCATTTCACTGGGATTGGTTTCTGGTTTATTTTGTTCCTCTGGATTATTTTGTTCCTTTCATTGAGACATGGCTCTGTTTCTTCTTATGCCTTGTGATTTTTTTTGCTGTTTCATGCATTTGATAAAACAGCCACCACTCCCTATCTTCTTACAGAGAAGACCTTCACCAAGCAGTCTAGCTAGAAATTCTGGGGGCTTCTGAAACCCTTTTGGGAGAATGCGATTTCTCTGGGATTATGCATGTAATTCTCCAATTAGAGAGATTGGCAAGTTTCTTTTTCAGGAGCTCGTAATCTCTTGCTCCCTGTGGTGACTGTCAGCAGCAAAACTGGTTCTCTGGTGTTGGAGCAGCAAGGTGCCACTCTCTCCTTTGTTCTCAGTGAACCCCAGGCATCCAAAGTATGCTGGCTCCCCATCAGCACCCTGAGTCAGGTGAGAGATACCAGTCCCTTGGATAGCCCTCTGAAGAGCTGGAATGCTGGACCCACATTGCATTCTGTCTTTCCTTAGGGAGAAGCTGCAAATCGGATGCCTTCTCCTGATTGTGCAGAGCTGCACTGGCCTATCTGCAGCACTGCAGGCTCTCTGGTGCTGCAGCAAGCTACTCCTGCTCTCCCTTGCTTTTAGCAGCCCCCATGCATCTAAACTATGCCAATTTCATCAGCACTCCAAGTCAGATGAGACACAAACCAGTCCCTCTAGCAGCCCTCCGAAAAGCTGGAACGTTGGATACGTGTTCCATACTTCTCTGCTCCCCCATCCCCTCAGAAGCCATGAACTGGTGGTTTTCTCCCAATCATGCTGAGCTGTCAGTTTGGAGGAGGAGCCACTTTGGGTAAAGTGAAACAGCTCTTCTTACCCATTTCAATGTAGCTGTTCTCAACTTTGTGCTCGCCCGGCACACTGTAACTTTTTAACTGGTTTCTGGAGTTCTGATAAAGGTATTTTAGTCCATGTATTATTGATGTTGGTGTCTTTGAGGGGGATGAGGGCTGGGACTTCCTATTCCACCAGCTGGCTGTCCCCCCGCCCCCCACTCCATATTTTAACCAAAAGGGAAACAGTAACAGGCTACAGAACTGAGAATGATTTACATATCACAAATAATAAAATAAATCATTTAATGAGTGCTCTGAAGTAGAGTGTACCCCTTAATATTATCAGCCTTTGTCTTAACGGATGAGAAAGCCAAAACACAGGTAGGTAACACAGCCAAACAGCAGATACATAAGATCCATTGTAAAAAAGTGACTGGTATGTAGAAGACACTCAAAAATAACTATTTTTATTATTTCTTTTATACTAAAATTCTTTTGAGATGTGGAAATAATTCTAGACCACTAGAGTGGGCCTAATGTAATCAAAGGGGTCCTCATAAGTGAAAGAGGGAGATTTCAAGATGCTATGCTGCTGGCTTTGAAGATGGACAGATGGGCCATGAGCCAAAGAATGTGGCAGCTTCTAAAAGCTGGGAAGAGGTAGAAAATGGATTCTCCTCTAGAGCATCCAGAGGAAACACAGCCTTGCCAACACTTTGATTTTAGCCTAGTGAGACCTATTTTTGGACTTCTGACTTCCAGAATTGTAACACAGTAAATTTGTGTTGTTTTAAGCCACTTTGTGGTAATTTGTTACAGCAGAAATAGGAAACTAATACAGAAGTCTGAATTAAAAAAATAAAAAGAGACATTTCAGACAAAATTACTCAGAAAATATTTTATTGTACAAAATTTACCTTTGTCGTTTATGATGAAAAGCACGACAAAAACAACCTTTCGTTAATACATTTTTCTTTGAGATTTTCTGTGAAAAGTAAAGATTTATTTCCTAATACAGTCTCAGATAATATAACTTTTTATATAGTTGTTTTAGCAGTTGGGTTGGTAATAAGTGTCTTGGGACATAAAGTATAAAACTGAAAACAGATTAAAAAAACTGATGGGGGAAGACCACTGCCAAAGAGTAATCTCCAAGAGCTTGGTATTTTCCACGGCAAGGCAGATGCTGCGGGGTCATTGCGCTGTAACTGAAGAATAAAATATTTTAATCCTTCAACTTTACCACCAAATCTCCTTTTAACATGTAAGTATTATAAAACTCTCCCTTCTCTAGTATTTTTTGATCCTTTTGTTTTTGACAGTTTTAGCTGGGTTTTATTGTAAGGAAAAAACAAAGTAATAAATTTCTATGTCTTTATGTCAACTGAAGATAAATCTTCTCAAGTTCCAAATGATAAAGATATGCCAGAAAGGCTGTGGATGGAGTCCATCAAGTAAAATCAAATTCAAAAGGAACAGACATTAAAAAAAGAAATCAGTGCTATGTGATTTGTATCAATTTGTTCTTGGCAAAAGCACAAATCAAAATGATAACTACCATATAAAGCAGTCTTACAGTACTCCTGTTATGCGTAAAGGCTATCTGATTTACCCGGGTATAACACTCATTTCATAATAGAGAAAAACATTTTAATTATAATGCATATTCAATAGCTACAGTATTGCTCTTATAGCAATACCTTTTGTTTTTCTATTAAAAAAAATCCTGAATGCCAAAGAGCACTCGTTTATTCTTATTAGAAGCTGTCTGTTATAATTAACGCAACACAGTGAATACAATGAAGTACTTAAGATTTTCTTTTTTTGGAAAATCAGCCTTAATGAAACAACTGTAGACAACAGGTTAGTTAACTGCCCTCTTTCCTTTTCAAAACTTCAGCTAAACTAAATTTTATATAAAGTTATGTCTATATTTAATGTAAACTTTCACTTATTTGGTCCACTTATATAGTATATAAAATGCAAGTTTATGAATACATAACCAGAGAAACCAGGGGCTTATGCTGTAGTAAAACTTACATGTGGTTTGATTATCTGAAGCCATTCATTAAGATACTCAACAAGACCTAATGCATCAGGGATATTGTCTCCTTCCGAAACAAATTTCAGTAGAACCGCCATTGGGATTTCTTGAGAACAGCTACAACAAATAAAAAGAATAATTAAGTATTCTTCTACTGATACTGATTCCAGTATGTCTGTTTTTATAGCTAAGATTATCTGCCAGGTTGTAGGCAAGGAGAAGATACCACATAAGATCACTTATTTATCTTCCTTTGCCCCAGATATATTCTTCTATTTGTGGGGATAGGAATAGGAGCCATGTAACGTCCACTCTGGGCATACACAAGTTTGTGCCTTGCACCAAGGCTGCATGAAAAACCACCCCCTCTATCCTTGGTTATAGCACATGAGCTATGTTCTGATCCACTCCCAAAACCTACTGTAGAAGACAGTGATATCCAGAAGCACTGCAGGAGAGACTGAAAGAAAATAACACCCTTGTTATTAATAATCTAAAGCAGCAAAGGAAAAGTGTGGAATAGAACAGAATAGAGAAGGAAACTTACTACTACTTCTTACAGGTTCCATTTATTGAGTGATTATTACGTGCTAAGGATCGTCAGCATATTTTATGACTCAATCCCTACACTGATCCTTGAAGAAGTTACAATCATCTCCATTTTATAAACGAATCAGTTTGTAATGATGGGAACAGGACAGAACACCTGGATGCAATTCCAGCTCTGCACTCACCAGACATGTTGGGCCAGTTACCTAATAGGGCTTTAGTGCTCCTCACCTGTAAAGGAGGGGTCACAGCAGAGCCAACTTCACAGGCTGTTGTGAGGTTTAAAGAGGCAATGGAGGTAAAGTGCTTAGAACAGCACAGAATACACGGTCAATGCCGTGTAAGTGTTAGCTATCACTGTGAGGCAACTGAGCTTCAAAGGGACTAAAACCTGGCCAACGTGCTTCCTGTTTGCCAACAAAAAGCAAAAATCATTTCTAACACCCCAAACCGAGAACTATGAGAAAAATGTAATGCCAAAACTTGAGAGCACATGACGGACAGAGAACTACAGAAATAAAGGTGAGTTGGGTTCCTAAGCAGGGAATTTAAGATGTGGAGGAGACTGACATGCAGGTGCAGAAGTCTCAGATGTACTGGGAGACTCTACCACAGCATCTCAGTGTCTAAACATTAGAAACTGGAAGTTGTTAGCATTAATTATACCACCTCAGTACATAGTTCTCAAGTATCTTAAAGGCTCTGAAGCTTTGTATGGAAGCACTGTGAGCTGTGATGGCTCAGAAGATTCTAGTTCCTAAACATTCATGCTATGACAGCCCTAGAAATGGCTCCTGCATGGGGAAGGCTGGCCTCCCTGGCTGTGCCTTCATTTTAAAGGTTCTAGCTTGAAAAGTGTAGGAGTACGGTCTTGAACTCACAGTGCGTCTACTACTACTCTGTAACACAAACAGTAGAATGATAGTTTAATACCATCCTCTTGTTCTCTCTGTAAAAAATGAAGGTGGAGAATGACTAATTTTATTACTTTGACATTAAAATCTAGCATGTGAAACACATCCATTATTAAATTACGAAGTACTTCTATTGCAATTAATTATATGGGATCTCAGGTCAGCACACCACTGCCATCATTTATTATTGGAGTAACTAATATTATCTTTTCCAGAGATCAGAATATATATGTGTTCTAATAATGGGAAGGCAAAATATGTCTAGTAGAAAAAAAATTAGCAAATAATCATGATATACAGAGGGAGAAAAAAGGATTCAAAATTGTAAAAGCTGTATGATAAGGTTTTTTTTTCGATTTCGAAAATTCTTTATTGTAATGAATGTATACTTGCACTAAACATTAAACACAGGTTTGGTTATAGAAGAATGAAAGATGTGTTAGAAAATGAAAAGAAAATCAATTTTGTGAGAAACATCTTTGAATAAGATGAACTCTATAAAGTTGCAAATATTAGAGTTGCAGTATCTTGCAGATACACACATTCAATTCAACTGTCTTTTAAATACTGTTTCTTTTGACTATTCGACATTTTCCAAATGTTTTATAATGAGTATGTCTGTTTTATAATATTTTCTGTTATTGCTGCTAACTCTGTGGACGAGTTACAGCTACCCGGAATTTGTTCTTTGGCCTCATGGAGTTTCACCCTACACACACGTGACTTAGAATTGAGAAAAAGACTCAGGGAGACCCTAGAGCTCTTCTTCCAAGTAGCTCCCTCCTCTCCGCCTTGTACTTTCCAGTTGTCTCAGCCTTCCCCAGCTCTGATCTCGTATATCCTCAACTCAGCAAGACTGCAGTGCTCTGCTTGTGTTTCCTCCCCCTCCCTGGGTTGCAGTCCAGAAAGCATCTCCAAGCAGAAAGCTGGGGCGATAATAGGATTTCATGTGCCTTCTCTCAGGGATCACAGTTGTGTGGTGCTTGTTATCCAATGTCTGAAAAACAGTGGTTTCATTAATTTCGTCCAGTTTCCACTTGTTTATGGCAGGAGGGCGAGTCTGATATCAGTTACTCTGACATGGTCAGAAGCCAAAGTAGGAGACAGATTTGTAAAGAAGTCAATGTGAAGGGGTGGAGGGGAGCAGGAGTACAAAGAGAGTAGTAAATTGCTCAAGCAAGTTGCAGAGGAAGTGAAGTGTGAATTGACTCTTGGAAACTGGGTAGGTTTTTGCAAGGGAGACAAGAGGGGAAAAGTAGAGGGAACAAAGGCAAGGAAGACGGAGACAGCCGTTAGGAAACTGTGACTGCCAGTAGCTGAGCTGGAGTACAGAGTGCAAAGTGGATAGAGCACCAAGGAATGAGCCAGGCAAGGAGATCCTGGAGGGCCTTGTATAGCATATTAAGGAGTATGAACTAGATTCTGCAAAAAGCAAGTAAAACTGCTGATGGATTTTATTCAGGGAGTGTGGTGATCAGTTTTGCATTTTAGAAAGTTAATTCTAGCAACACTGCTGAGACGGATCAGAGTGGGTCAGAATGGAGGAGACAGGGAAATCAGTTATGAGACCTTGATGGCAGTGGCTATGGACTGAACTGTGTCCCTCCAAAACTCGTATGTTGAAGCCCTAACCCCCAATGTGACTATATCTAGAGATAGGATCTTCAAGAGGTAATTAAGGTTAAATGAGGTGATAAGGGTGGGGCCCTAACCTGACAGGATTGTGGCCTTGTAAGAGAGGAAGAGAGAGCGCTCTCTCTCTGCCATGTGATGGTACAGCCAGAAGGTGGCCATCTGCAAGCTAGGATGAGGGCCCTAACCACAGCCCAACCATGCTGGCACCTGATCTCAGACTTCTAGCCTCCAAAACTCTGAGGAAATAAATCTCTGCTGTTGAAGCCACCCAGTGTATGGTATTTTATTATGGAGGCCCAAGCAGGCTGATACAGCAGTCAGGGCCACAACTGATGAGCCTGAATGAAACAAGAGAAGGATTCAAAGCTGGTGGTTTGCAGAGCATAGGCAGAGAATGATTTGTAGCCAGGGCATCTAGGCTGTGGTAGGAGAATAGTCAAAATGATATATTATGGGAAGAAGGTAGACAGGAAAGGAAGTAAAAACACAAATGAGTGATAGACTAGGAAAAAAAGAAAAATTGAAGGAAATGATGGTTTTAATAAGAATAGAGTAGATTTCCAGGGAAAAAAGAGAAAGCTGGAATGATATGCAAGTATGGCCAGAGATGACAAAACAAGTTGCACTGGGAAAACAAGTTAAGATGCCTGCATCTTTTCTGACAGAGAAGTCAAATATCTTCAGAAAGAAAGCAGGGGCATAAATAATTACAAATGACAAGGGAATAGGTTCAACTTTAGACAAAGAATAAAGCTCACTGTGATCCTGGATCCTGGGTGCTAGACCCTATAATGAAGTGGTTAAAAGTGCAAGATTTGGGGCCAGATGCCTGTGTCTGAATCCTGGTTCTGCCGCTTACTACCTGTATGGCTTTTAGCAGTTATTTAACCTTGTGCTCTTCAATTTTCTTATTTATAACATGTGGTTAATAACAGTACACACCTCTATGGTTATTACGAGAATTAAATGACTTAATTCTCTAAACAGCTGCCCCTCCCCCTTTCATAACCATTAGCTCTGTCTCCCATGAACTTATCAGGCACCTCAGTCCCCAGAAAGAAGGAAGCATCAGAAGGAGTCAAAGCATACAGCAAGGCCTACTGCTTAGCCCTGAACTTAGCCTTGGATCTATGAAACAGGAGGCTAGGGATAAAGCAGGTAAAAACAGGGATAGCGTTGGGGCCGGCCCAGTGGCGTAGTGATTAAGTTCGTGTGTTCTGCTTTGGCAGCCCAGGATTTGCAGGTTTGGATCCCAGGCACAGACGTACGCACTGCTTATCAAGCTATGCTGTGGCAGGCGTCCCATATTCAAAGTAGAGGAAGATGCACATGGGATGTTAGCCCAGGGCCAATCCTCCTCAGCAAAAAAAAAAGAGGAGGATTGGCAACAGATGTTAGCTCAGGGCTAATCTTCCTCACCAAAAGAAAAAAAAAAAACCCAAAACAAAAAAACTAAAATAGGGATAGTGTAATGTCTACAAATCTGATGGCAGCCAGGCATGGACATATACATCATTTACAAAAAGAGAGGCTAAAAGAAAGAAGATCTCTTTCTAGTTTCCATCTTTACTTTTACTTGCTTCTTTCATTTTCATTTTTTTCATTCTTGCACTTTCTTTCATTTGTTCATGATTCCTAACGACTAATCAGGAGTGACTGTAGAGGATTTAAAAGACAAATAAACAAAAATAATTATAAATCTATGTTATTGGGCACACAATGTATAAAGATGTAATTTAAGACAACAATATCTTAATGGTGGGGACAGTGTGGATAGGAGTAGTTTTTGTACGCAACTCAAGTTAAGTTAGTATCAACTCAGATTGTTATAACTTGAGGATATTATATGCAATTGCCACGATAATCACAAAGTAAATATGTATAGAATATACATAAAAGGAAATGTGAAGAGAATCAAAACACATCACTACAAAAAAATCAGCTAAGTACAAACGAAGGTAGCAATGAAGAAAATGAAGGACAAAAAAGCTATAAGACATAGAAAACAAATACCAAAATGACATAAGTCCTTATCAGTAAGTACTTCTAATGTAAATGGATTACATTCTCCAATCAAAAGACAGAGATTGGCAGAATAGATTAAAAAAACAATTCAACTATGTGCTGTCTGTTACAGACTCACTTTAGATCTAAGGACACACATAGTATGATAACGAAAAGATGAAAAAAGATATTCCAAGCAAATAGTAACCAAAAGAGAGCAGGGTGGCTGTACTAATATCAAACAAAATAGGCTTCAAGCCAAATACTGTTACAAGAGACAAAGAAAGCCATTATATATTGATAAAAGGATCAATCCATCAAGATGTAACAAATATAAAAATATATGCACAAGAGCCCCAAAATACGAAGCAAACATTGACAGAACTGAAGGGAGAAATAGACAGGAGAAATAACAGTTGGAGACTTCAATACCCCATGTTCAATGATGGATAGAACAAATGCACAGAAGATTAATAAGAAAATAGAAGACTTGAACAACACAATACACCAATTAGAACAAGACATACACAGAACACTCCACCCAACAAAAGCAGAAGACACATTTTTCTCAAGTGCACACAAAACATACTCCAGGACAGACCATTTCTTAGGGCAGAAAACAAGATTTGATATATTAAAAAGATTGAAATCATATACTCTTGTCTTTTTTCAATCACAGTAGAATGGCAGTAGAAATTGACAACGGAAGGAAAACTAGAAAATTCACAAATATGTGGAAATTAAACAACCAATGGGTCAAAAGTAGAAATCACAAGGGAAATTAGAAAATACTCAGGAATAAATGAAAATGAAAACACAACATACTAAACTTAAGGGATGTAGCTAGAGCAATGTTAAGAGCGAAATTTACAGCTGTAAATGCATATATTAAAAAAGAAGAAATTTCTCAAATTGGTAACTTAAGTTTACATCTTAGGAAATAGAAAATGAAGAGCAAACGAAACCCAAAGCTAGCAGAAGGAAGGAAATAATGAAGATTAGAGTAAGGATAAATAAAATAGAGAACAGAAAAACAACAGAGACAATCAATAAAACCAAAAGTTGATTATCTGAAAAGATCAACAAGGTTGACAAATGTTTAGCTAGATTGACTAAGAATAAAAGAAGATTCAAATTACTAAAATCAGAAATGAAAGTGAGGGGGCCGCCCGGTGGCGCAGCGGTTTAGTCCGCGCTTGGCAGCCCCGGGTTCGCGAGTTCGGATCCCGGGCGCCCGCTGACGCACTGCCTGTCAGCCATGCCGTGGCGGCGTCCCATATAAAGTGGAGGAAGATGGGCACAGGGCCAGTCTTCCTCAGCAAAAAGAGGAGGATTAGCAACGGATGTTAGCTCAGGGCTGGTCTTCCTCACAAAAAAAAAAAAAAAAAGAAATGAAAGTGAGAACATCATATTAATTTTACAGAAATAAAATAAGAGTTATTTAATGAGCACAGATTTTTTATTTAGAAGGATGACAAAGTTCTGAAAGCAGATAGTGGTGATGGGTATAGAACACTGTGACTGTATTTAATGCCATTTAATTGTGCACTTAAAAATGGTTAATTTAGGGGCCAGCCCGGTGGCGTAGTGGTTAAGTTCGCATGCTCCGCTTTGGCGGCCCAGGGTTTGCAGGTTCAGATCCTAGGTGTGGACTGATGCACCACTCATCAAGCCATGCTGTGGTGGCATCCCATATACAAAATAGAGGAAGACGGGCACAAGACGTTAGGTCAGAGCCAGTCTTCCTCACCAAAAAAAAAGGTTAATTTAATGTTATATATATTTTACCACAATTAAAAAAAAAAAGACTGACTGTAGAGGTTGCATAGAGTTAGTATCAGGATCCCTAACATGCCACACATAGTAAAGCATTAAATACGCCTTTTCAGGAACCAATCCTCTTATAACCAAATTTCAATCTTTCCCCTGAATATAACACAGTACCTATTTTATAAACATATTTTCAAAGTTCCAGTAAGTAACCCACACACTCTCCCAATTATCTCCTTTCCTTTTTAAATGAGGCGGGGAACAAATGGACAACTAGGCAAACAAACTCACCCCTCATCATAGAGCGTTTTTGTGATACCTCCTCCAGGAACATGGACACAAAACTCAGAATCATTTATTTCAGGAACGCATGGGCTTTTTTCCATTTCTTCCCAGTTAAGGCTCTTTATTTTATTTTGAACACTTTGTTGCATGGAAGATGTAAGTAGGTACCTGAAGGGAGTACTAGAAACAATCATATAATTAACTTTCTAAAAACTCACAAATATGAACATTAAGGCAAATATCAACTCTTTCAGCAAAAATTATCTCATTCTCCATATATTCTGTTGCACAGGGCAAAACACAAATTTCAGCAGTCTACGGATGAATAACGTGTAAAAAATATTGCTCTGACTTGCTATTTACATACTTAGGACAGAGTGTAAAGAGATAGGAAAACTTAAACTAAGGCAGGGCCATCGTGGAGATAAGCCTGTTTCCCACAGTGATGCTCCTTCTGGCCATGAGGCCTACTGTGAGATTCCCAGAAATGCAATGTCTTTTGTGAGATTCCCAGAAATTAGCTCCAGTTTTGAAAGGTTACCCTTGGCTGATATTTTGTCATCATGATTTCACAGGTACATAAATGATAATGCAATAAATTATATTTCTATCTCATGGATAGTTTGTCTTACATTTAAGAATTCAGTCTGACATGCCTAGGAGCTATACTTAAAGGCAACTGGATTTCTGCAAATACAAATGGTTGAATACATGGAAATAAATAGAAATTTAAATCTAATCTTTCAAAAATTATCAACCAATGAATTTAGGTACCCTTTCTCCTCTTTGTCTTCATCAGCTGAGCTCTGTGATGTTGCCATGCACATGGTATCAAACAATCAAAGTTCCAGAACCATCTCTATCTTTACACCAAAGACTTTCTATGTCCCAATCATAGGAACTAAAAGGTTCTACCCAACTGTACTCCCTGCTATCTCTTGACTTTCTTTTACCGTCTTCTTTCTAAATTCTAAGGGGGAGAGGATAGGATAAACATGGCTTTTCAAATTTATTTTAACTTTTCAATAGAGAACTCATCATAATACTGTATAAATCATAATAAAAATAATTTCACAAAGACAAAAACTTACCTGCGAAGCTGTAGATCATTACGGTGATATGAATGACTGCTTGAAAGAACAGTAACTTGGGCACAGTTACTACTTTTCACCCAGGAAAGCAGTTTTTCACAGAATGGCTCTGATTCACACTTTGTATACTATTGAAAGATAAAAAGAAAATCTAAAAGTTAGATCCTAGAGTATAAGAGTAGTCTATATAATATTTTATCAACTTTATGTGATGACATATAGTTTATATATCCTAAAATGAAAATTATTTTTAGATCCACTTACTGTCCTTAAACTGAAGGTGAAAGATGTATTGTATCTTTACAATTAAGAAATATATTAATTATGAGGAATCTAGATTTCAAAAAAATTCCATTCAGACTAACAAAGGAAAATTTCCCAGTTCTCCACTTAAGTAATCTACTGTTACTTAAAAAAATACCACATGGTCACCTATGAGATGTTTTCACCAGAAATTTCTGACCTGAATCTGATCATGAGGAAACAACTAGGCGAATCCAGAATGCTGAACATCCAGCCTTGGTCCCTCAAAGGAGTCAATATTGTGAAGAGTAGGAAGAGGAGGAGGGCCAGTTCTACACTGAAGGATACCAACCAAAAAGATGCAACAGCCAAATGCAACATGTGAACCTTGACTGGATCCAGAATTGAAAGATATTTTAGGGACAACTGGGCAAATTTGAATATGTTGAATGATACTACTAAATAATTCATTAAATGCTGATTTTCTTAGGTGTGGTAATGGTGTGTAGTTGTGAAGGAGAATGTCCTTGTACTTTTTTTTTCCACAATGTCCTTGTTCTTGAAATATGTGTGCTGAAATATTTAGGGGTGAAATATCAGGATGTTGCTAGTCTACTTTTGGATTGTTTGGCAAAGGAAACTGTGTGTGTGCACATGCATAGAGAGAGGAAAGCAAGCAAGTGTGGCAAGATGTTAACAGTTGTTTAATCCGGAATGTGGATTATAAAATTTGGGGGGGGAATCCACTTTATGGAAACTCTTTTCATAGACTGTTAATAAAATAATTATTCAATAAAATTTAAAATGCAGATAAGAAATGGCTAACTTTTAAAAATAGGAGGGCAGTATACTATTATGGTTAGGAGAGGCAGGCTCTAGAGTCAGGCTGCCTGGTCTAGAACACTGGCTTCACCTCCTACAGACCATATGTCTCAGGCAAATTGCTTATCCTCTGTGTTTCAGTTTTTTCATTTGCAAAAGAGGCATAATGTTAGTACCTGCCTCACAAAATTGTTGTGAGGATTAGGTAGACAAATATACATAAAGTACTTAGAACAGTATTTGTGCAAAGACTCAATACTCAATAAAAATTTGCTATTTTGAAATCACTCTATTTCCATCTACTAAAAATTTCATTTAGAAATGTTTGAATTGTTATCTTAATTCTGGAACTTACACTGATATTAGGAAGAGAACAAAAAAGCCACGTGGCACAATGCAAAAATGTTAGCAACTCTCACTGCAAAACTCTGGGTATGATATTGTTAACTAAAGAAAATAAAGAGTGATTCTAATATAAATATTAAAATAATCACAGCACTATTCATGACAGTCTCAAACTGGAAAAGATCAAATGCTCCATCAACAGGACAATGGATAAATTATAGCTTATTTATATAACAGAATCCCACATAGAGGTGAGAATGAACAACTACCTCCACTTGCAACAACATGGATGAACCTCACAAATAAAATGTTCACTAAAGGAAGCTAGACATAAAGAAGTACCTACCATAAAGTACATAAGTACCTACCATTTACATAATAATATAATGACTAGGATGGGGCTTGAGGGAGGGCCTCTGCAATGGTGATAAATCTCTGATTTCCTGAACAGATGTAGGTACCTTAATCCACTCAACAAACATTTATTGAGAGCTTCTCTACACACAAGGCCCTAATCTAGAAGCTGGGGATGCAGGAGTGAATGACACTGTCACTTCTCTCAGGAAACTTACTTTCTCTTAGAGGGAGATAATAAACACAGGACATGCCAGGTAGTGATGAGTTGTGAAGAAAACGAGCACAGGGTAAGACAATAGGAAGGGTGCTCAGGAAGGCCTTTCTGATGAGGTAACACAAGCAAAGACTAAAGGAAGTGAGCCATTTAGGTATCTAGGGGAAAAGTATTCCAGGCAGGGAAACTAGTGTAGAGACTGAGATGGAGTGAGCTTAATCTGTCTGAACGACACAGGGAGGCCAGTGTGGCCAAAGCAGGGTGAGTGAGAGGGGAAACAGGCAATGAGCACACAGACACGGCTAGAGATGGGATCAGGTAGAGCTGCTGTGCAACAGAACTCTCCATGATAAAGGAAATGCTCTTTATGCAGCTGCTTGCCACAAGTGGCTATGGAGAACTTGAAATGTGGCTAGTGTGACGGAGGAGCTAATTTTAAATTTTATTTACTTTTAATTAATGAATCAAAATTTAAATAGCTACGCGTGGCTAGTGGCTACCACATTAGCACAGATGTAGAGCCTGACAAGCCATGGTAAGGGCTGTGAATTCACTTCAAGTGAGATGGGAAGCCACTGGAGGATTTAGAAGAGAGAAGTGATGTGATTTGATTTAGGTTCAAAGGATCGTTGGTGGTGCTGTCTGCAAACAGACTATTAAGTGTCTGTGGGGAGGGGGTGGTGCAAGAGTAGAACCAGAGGCTGAGAGAAGACAGTGGTTTGGACTAGAGTGGTAGCAATGGAAGAGGAAAGAAGTTGGATTCAGAATATTATTTTGATAGATACATAATTCATAGACAGATGCCACTGGTTGAAATGTAGTACAAATGGAATAAACCTCCAATATTCATATGCTTACATTTTTTTTTACCAGTGCTACCTGAATCAAGAGTATATAAGACCAAAGCCAATCAAGAGTATATAAGTCCCAATTCCCTTCAATATAGTCATGAAAAAATGGTAACGCCTCTGAAATTTTGAGATAATTTTTCTATAGAATCAGACCTTTAACTGTACATACAGTAAAAGAGCAGGAATGATTTTTGAATCTTAATTCCTTACAGACTTAGTATTTTCTCATTATATTTAGTTTAATAAACTTAAAAAGGCAAATATAACATACTAACCTTAATAAAAATGGATCTTAACTGACGAGCCACTAGCTTCTTTGAAGGCAATGAATATACTAAAAAGACAAGAAAAAAATGAATTCATGATAGTTAAAATGGAGGAGTTATACAAGTGAAATTATTAATATGATAAAATTGAATTATAAGAACTTTTGTATCTAAATATTTTCAAAAATTAAAATATAGAACATACGCATTATATCATTTGGTTAAAATAAAACATTTTTGAAGTACCTTAAAATGCATCCGTGGGCTTTATTCTATGGAACAGATTCATTTCTGAAAGGTTAACTGTAAGAAAATACCAAAATTATTTTTCTTCTGACTTTGATTGTAAAACCAGAGAAGTACTTCCCTGGAAACTTTTGACATTACAACAAATAAAATCATTCTTAAGAATGTTTTTGGTTTCTCATATTCTCCCCTCTTCTTTTTAGAGAAATCTTCTATGAGTCAATGTGTGTGCATTTTTTCTGGGGAAAGAATCCACAACTTTCATCAGATTCTACAAGGGGCCCCTTTACTGATGCTTAAGACGTCCCTGCTCAACTTCATCTTCAAGAATGAGAAGCTCTGATATGAAGCAAGGACAAAATATAGAGTCTCTAAGGACACATGATTAGGCCACTGTGCTAACGGGTAACATTTCAGTTACTATAAAAAGATTAGAAACAACCACAGACTTGGGCAAATCCTTTGGTGGATCACGTCTTTCCTGTTACAGGTCTTTTGGGGATTGTCCCCTTGGACTGGTGTGGTGTGGTGTGAGGTGACTGGGGGCTATGCAGCATCAGCAAGCCTAGTGACCATTAGGTATGTTCAGAGCAAAGGAGGCCAGAGCAGGAAGTTTAGGAATTAGGGAAAAGGGACTAAGGCACAGGCCACTCAGGCCTCTAATCCATCTGTGACATACACACACAGTGCAATTCAACAGACCTAGTGGGAAGAGGATATATCTGTAGGGAGTGGGCAGGCTAAGCTTTAAAATGTAAAATACACCAACTTCTATAATAGCAATACTCACGTTCTCCATCAGTCTATCATGCAATTCTTTTTTGTTGTTAAGATCCTGTTTCCCAGTACTTTTTTCTTCTGTGTGAAGCAACATCACCTTTCATGTATTCTGGCCAAAAATATTTAGCCTTTACCTAATCAAGCCTTTAGAGCTAACTCCAATCACAGAACATACAGAGACCAGAGGAACAAACCAAATGACACCACAGGGTGTAACCAGACAAATGTAGAACACAGGACATTCTAAAGGATAATGGGTCCATTTTTTTCTTCAACAAATCGGTTTTGTGAAGAAGGAAAAAAAAGAAAGAGACTACTCTAAAACAAAAGAGATTTCAAAGGCACAACAATCAGACATACTATGGGTCCCAGTTTAGACTAACTTTAAAGGACATTTTGGGGTAAAGTGGGCCAATTTGAATGTGGGTACTATATAGGAAGATATTAAGAAATTACTAATTTTGTGAAATGGGATGGTATTTTAGCTATGTAAGAAAATGTTCTTAAAAGATAAGAGACGCACACTTACATATTTGGGGGTGGAATGTCATGATGTCTATAATTATTTCAAAATACCTCATCTTAAAAAACAAAGTGGATTAAAGAACTATACCCAACTGACCTGCTGCCAGTTTGCATCAGAGGAAAGCTGGTAGTGAAGGTGCATTAGCAGGGTGGGGCAGGACTTAAGAGGCAGGTCTCAGGGGCCAGACTGAGTAGAAGCCCAGTTACACCTATGATCAATCACGTGGCCTTAACTTCTCTGTGCAATGGTTTCCTCATCTACGAAACTACCTACGGAGTAGCTGTGAGGATTAAATGAATTAATACATGTAATTGCACACAGTGGTCAGCTCATAGGAAATACTCAATAAATGATTGTAATCATTAGCAGAAGAATATAAATTCTAGTTCTACCATTTATAGTCTTTTATCCTTTAAGGCAATAACTGAAATTCAGTCTTGTGTTAACAAAGCCATCTTTCCTGCAGGCATATCAATATTGGGGTTATTTCCCAAAAGTATATTTCATTATCACAAGCTAATGACATGGTTAACAAAACTGACAGAAAATAAAACACTTCTTCATTTGTCTTTCAGTCCACCAATGGTCTTTCATGTTCCTCTATCACCTTTGGCTTTCACCTTAAAATGGTAAACAGAAGACGGAGAGGCCCGCAGAGCAGCCAGCCGTCAAACGAAGTGACCGATGCTCCCGGGCTTCAGGATCACAGCTTTCCCCCACTCACTCGGTGCAGTCCCGCATCCTAAACACAGTGGTCAGTGCAACGCAGACTGTTCCCTGCCTAACCAAGCTTGCTAGTCCAATGGGAATTATGGAGATTTATGGTGTGGGAAAAGCCTACACCTACTAGTAGTATTAAGCAACTCAGTCTCTCTGAGCCTTATTGATATCATATTATTATGGATTCTATAAGAATGTGAGAGGATGACTATGAGACTTAGATGAGGCAGCACATATTAAATTCATAGGACTGATCCCAGTGGAATTCCCCTTTCCCCTTTCCCTGATATTAGTTATGCTAACAAGTGCCAGTGAGAACAGAAAATAAAACTGAGGATAAAAGGGGGAAAAAAAACCCATGTCAAAAAAATGGAAATCTCAAATTCTATCCAAAGAGACAAGGACAATCACATTCCTCACAGGAGTTTCCATTTAGAAAAGGCTAAGAACTAAAACCAGGATGTAAGAGAATAGGACAATGTGACTGGGTTGTAATTTCTGCACAAAATTGGCACTAAGTAAATGTTTGCTACAAAACAGTATCTGTAAATTCTATTTCTAATTTAAAATAACTCCACCTTGTAGCAGAATAATACAGAAGCCTTACATACCTTCAGCATTTGTACTGAGTTCTGTTAAATTTTCTTCAGCAGTTGCATATAGATTGTTTCCAACCATTGGCACAAGACAATCGGTATAGAAGTAACCGATCTTACACATATTCAATGTAGAAATAATCAAATCTATTGCAAGCTGGCCAACATTTCCAAGAGATACTGCTGGCTGAAATAATGAAAACATTTTAAGTCATCAAAATTACCAGCACTTTTGAAAGTTTAGACAGAAGACAGTAACCACAGCACTAGAACTGAATGCTTATGCTCAGGTGCCTCATAGCTAGATACTGACTCCTTCATTAGCTGCCAACTGAGGCGTCAGCGGAGCCTCCACCACCTTTGAGACTACTGATTTAACACGTACTGATGACCTGCTATGTGTCAATCATTGCTCTAGGCAATGGGAATGCAGTAGAAGAAACTGACAAAAGTTCTTGCCCTCTTGGAGCTTCCAGTCTAGTGAGGGAGTGGCTTACTGTAAAAAAACAAAACAAATAGTAAAATACGCAGTGGCATGTGCTATGGAGAAAAATTAAATGAGTGAGAGTGTGTGTGTGTGGCTGGTTGCCATTTTAAATAGTGATCAAGGAAAGACTCACTTCACAGGACAAGTAACTATGGACCTGCAAGAGGTAATGGAGGGAGTCACACAAAGACTGGGAAAAGACTATTCTAGGTGGTGGGAAAGCAAGAGTAAAGGCTGTGAGGTATGAACAAAAGTGCTCTTGGGTCTCCTTTCCGTATGCTTTGTTAGTGCCTAAAGGTTGGAGTGAGCTTCTTTTCACACTAAACACACACACACACATTTATCCCCATGACTTAAAGAGTCCAACTGCCAAATCTCTACCTATAGCCCAGAACACTTATCTGAACTCGACCCTAATGGGTATCTCCACATGGTTATGTCACAGGCAACTCATATTCAACACGTACAAAATTAAACTTTTTTTATTGATGTCTTGTTTATAACATTGTGAAATTTTAGTTGTACATTATTGACAGTCACCATATAAATGTGTCCCTACACCCCTTGTGCCCACCCCCCATCCCCCTTGCCCCTGGTAACCACCAAATAGTTCTTTCTGTCCGTGTGTTAGTTTATATTCCACGTATGAATGAAATCATGTGGTGTCTGTCTTTCTCTCTCTGGCTTATTTCATTTAACATAATACTTTCCAGGTCCATCCATGTTGTTGCGAATGGGACAGTTTTGTCTTTTTTTACAGTTGAGTAGTATATATATATATATATATATATATATACACTATATATATATATATATACACACACACACACACACACAACATCTTCTTTACCCAATCATCCATCGAGGGACACTTGTGTTCCTTCCATTTTTTGGCTATAGTGAATAATGCTGCAACAAACATAGGGGTGCATAAGCCTCTTTGGATTGTTAATTTCAGGTTCATTGGATAAATACCCAATAGTGGCATAGCTGGATCATACGGTATTTCTATTTTTAATTGTTTGAGGAATCTCCATACTTTTTTCCATAAAGATTGCACAAGTTTGCCTTCCCACCAACAGTGAATTAGGGACCCCATTTCTCCACAACCTCTCCAACATTTGTTGTTTTTTGTCTTGGTGATTATAGCCATTCTAACAGGTGTAAGGTGATATCTTAGTGTAGTTTTGACTTGCATTTCCCTGATAATTAGTGATGTTGAACATCTTTTCATGTGCCTCTTGGCCATCTATATATCTTCCTTGGAAAAATGTCTGTTCATATCCTCTACCCATTTTTTGATTGGGTTGCTTGTTTTTCTGTTGTTCAGTTGTGTGAGTTCTTTATATATTATGGAGATAACCCCTTGTCGGATATATGACTTGCAAATATTTTCTCCCAGCTAGTGGGTTGTCTATTCATTTTGATCCTGGTTTCATTTGCCTTGTAGAAGCTCTTCAATCTGACACTAAAGTCCACTTGAAAAAATAAACCACTTGTTTATTTTTTCTTTTGTTTCCCTTGTCCGAGTAGACATGGAATTTGAAAAGATCCCTTTATGACGGATATTAAATAGTGTACTGCCTATATTTTCTTCCAAGAGTTTTATAGTTTCAGGTCTCACTTTCAGGTCTTTGATCCATTTTGAGTTAATTTTTGTGTACGGTGATAGAAAATGGTCTACTTTCATTCTTTTGCATGTGGCTGTCCAGTTTTCTCAGGACCATTTATTGAAGAGATCTTCCCTTCTCCATTGTACGTTCTTAGCTCTTCTGTTGAAGATTAGTTGTCCGTAGACGTGTGGCCTTATTTCTGGGCTTTCAATTCTGTTCCGTAGATTTGTGTTGGTGTATGATCTTTTTGATGTATTGCTGTATTCAGTTTGCCAATATTTTGTTGAGGATTTCTGCAGCTATGTTCATTAGTGATATTGGCCTATAGTTTTCCTTTTTTGTGTTGTCCTGGTCTGGCTTTGGTATCAGGGTGATGTTGGCCTTGTAGAATGTGTTAGGAAGTGTTCCATCTTCCTCTATTTTTTGGAAAAGTTTCAGAAGGATAGGTATTAAGTCTTCTTTGAATTTTTGGTAAAATTCTCCGGAGAAGCCATCTGGTCCTGGACTTTTATTTTTGGGGAGGTTTTTGATCATTGCTTCAATCTCTTTACTTGTGATTGGTCTATTCAGGTTCTCTATTTCCTGTTGATTCAGTTTTGGTAGGTTGTATGAGTCTAAGAATTTATCCATTTCTTCTAGATTGTCCAATTTGCTGGCATATAATTTTTCATAGTACTCTTTTATAATCCTCTGGATTCTGTGGTATCTGTTGTAATTTCTCCTCTTTCATTTCTAATCTTATTTATTTGAGTCTTCTCTCTTTTCTTCTTAATGAGCCTAGCTAAGGATCTGTCAATTTTGTTTATCTTCTCAAAGAACCACCTCTTTGTTTCATTGATCCTTTCTACTATTTTTTTCGTTTCAATTTCATTTATTTCTGCTCTCATTTTTATTATTTCCCTCCTTCTGCTGACTTTGGGCTTTGTTCATTGCTCTTTTTCTAGTTTTGTTAGCTGTGGTTTAAGGTTGCTTATTTGGGATTTTTCTTGTTTGTTAAGGTGGGCCTGTATTGCTATGAGTTTCCCTCTCAGGACCACTTTTGTAGCATCCCATGAGTTGGTATGGTGTATTTTCATTTTCGTTTGCCTCCAGATATTTTTTTGATTTCTCCTTTAATTTCATCAATGATCCATTGGTTGTTCAGTAGCTTATTGTTTAGTCTCCACATCTTTGTCACTTTCCCAGTTTTTTCCTTGTGGTTGATTTCTAGTTTCATAGCCTTATGGTGGGAAAAGATATTTGTTATGATTTCAATCTTCTTAAATTTATAGAGGCTTGCCTTGTTTCCCAACATATGGTCTATCCTTGAGAATGTTCCATGTGCACTTGAGAAGAATGTGTAATCTGCTGTTTTTGGGTGGAGTACTCTGTATATATATATTGTTTATCTCATCTAGCTTTTCGTTTAAGTCTGCTATTTCCTTATTGACTTTTTGTCTGGATGATCTATCCATTGATGTGAGTGGGGTGTTAAGGTCCCCTACTACTATTGTGTTGTTGTTAATATCTCCTTTTAGGTTTGTTAGTACTTTGGTGCTCCTGTGTTGGGTGCTTATATATTTATAAGTGATATGTCTTCTTGGTGGAGTGTCCCTTTTATCATTATATATTGCTCCTGTTTGTCTCTCATCACCCTTTCTATCTTGAAGTGTGCTTCGTCTCATATAAGTATGGCTACACCTGCTTTTTTTGTTTGCCATTAGCTTGGAGTATTGTCTTTTTCCTCTGAGCCTGTGTTTGTCTTTAGAGCAGAGATGTGTTTCCTGGAGGCAGCATATTGTTGGATCTTGTTGTTTAATCCATCCTGCCAGTCTGTGTTTTTTGATTGCAGAATTCAATCCATTTACATTTAGAGTGATTGCTGATATAGGAGGGCTTAGTGTTCCTACTTTATCACTCATTTTCCAGATCTTTTGCATTTGCTTTGTTTCTTGTCCCATATGCAAAACTAAACTTTTACCCAAACTTGTTCCCATATTTTGCATTTTTGTAGTTCACCTGATTACCTAAACCAGGAAACTTCTCCCCTTTCCCTGACCAACCACATCTAATACACAACTAATTTTCATTGACTGTCTCTTCAAAGCATCTCTTTAATGTAGCTCCTTTGCATTCTTCCAGCAACTGGTTTTTTTGGTCTTCATCTTATTTTTCTGGGTCCCTCAGAGTGCTCTCCCACTTCTCACTGCTGTCACCTACTAACCCCCTGGTTATCTCCTGTAATTCCCTGTCTCCTTCTCAAAGATTTTGCTACTTTGGGTAGACCCTCACTGTCCTGTATCATCCAATCTTTCCCTCACTACTGGATTCTTCCCATCAGCATATACACGTGCCCTAATATCTTTCCTTCTAAAAAACCCTCCCTTGATCACACATACTCCCCTAGCCACCACCTCAGTTCTTGGTTTCCTTCCATAGCCAAAATTCCCCACAGTTGTCCACTAAAACATATGCAGGAACTTTACCTCTGAATTAATACATACACATACACACCTCTGCCTCTTCTCTCGTTTATTCAACCCACTCCAGTATGGCTTCACTCTTCACCACTCCACTGAGAACTGTCAAGGTTACCATCAATAATCTTTGAGACTTTACCTCCCTTATGAAGTTTTTTTCTTTTTCCACCAGGTATCTCCCCCAAAGATACTTTTCCCTTTTGTGACTAATACATATGTTTCAGGGACGTATTTTGAAATTATGTAAAATTTTCTTCCTCAGTACACTGTCACACACTATTTTTGGAATCACTGCTATTTCTTCTGTGCATTATTACAATGAAAATTGCCAAAAAGGGATTTTTCTATTACCACCATTCATTTTTTTAAAATTGAGATATAACTGACATATAACATTGTATCAGTTTTAGCTATACAACATAACTATTCGATATATGTATATATTATGAAATAATTACTACAATAAGTTTAGTTAATCTCCATCACCACACATAGTTACAAAGTTTTTTTCTTGTAATGAGAACTTTTAAGATCTACTCTCTCAGCAGCTTTCAAAAATACAATACAGTACTGTTAACCATAGTCACCATGCTGTACATTACATCCCCAGGACTAATTTGTAACTGGGGGTTTGTACCTTTTGATTACCTTCACCCATTTCACCCAACCATCCCCACCTATTCTGGCAACCACCAATCTGTTCTCTGTATCTATGAGTGAGTTTGTGTTTTTTTAGATTCCACATATGAAGCTTTTCTTAACAGGTCCTTGTATCCCTCCCCCTCCCAATAAGTCCTAGGGCTTTTCTGTACCCTTCTGAAACTTCTAGCTTAGCATTTATTGCCCTTATTGACTTGTGTTTCCAATTAGACTAACCTTCTTGACGACAAGTATCTAGTCTTATTCTAACATTTTCACATAACAGAATGTTTATTAAAACAATGAATGAATATGGGCAATTTTAAGAGCGACAAAACCGTGCGTTTATTAGCAAAAGTTACTTTTATTACCCTATCTGTAGTTTTCTGGTTAACGACGATGACTTGCTAGTTTAAGAATGACCCTAAAACTAGTTGAAAAAAGTTTTTCTGGCATAAAACGTAAAAAGAATGACCCGCACAACGTATGTACAACGTATCTGTCATATCCAAACACGTTACGTTTTACAGTCAAAAAAGACTACAAACAGCAGACTTTCATACGTTTGGTGACAGCGCCAACAAACGTTCTATTCGGACCGCCGCCTCGGGCGACAACCTCCCTATGTTTTCAGTGCAGGCTGGAAACCTGGAAGAGAAACAAGTACTCCTCCCAGGGCCGGGTGAAACACCCCGAGTCGGGGTGGAGGCGCCTCCCGAGAGACAGCAGCCCCAAGCCGAGCAGTGGAGAGCTCGTGAAAGCCGGGACTCACCATCAGGAGGGTGAAACCCGCGAGGTCGGGAACCGATTCTCCGCAGGGAACAAACATAGTCCTGAAGCGAGAAGAAGGGAATAAGTGCCGGCCTGGGAGGAACGACGTGGGCAAGGATGCGAAAACCGCAAGCTCAGCACCGCATTCGCGCGCAGAGGCCCCAGAGCCCCGCGCGACACGGGCGGGGTGGGACCAGGCGGGCGGGGTCCTTCGAGTCCCTCGGCGCGGGGTCCTGAGGGGCCGGTCCACATACCTGCCGGTCCGGAGGACAGAAAGCGACCGCGGCAGGGGGAGAGTTGGGGGCGGGCAACGCATCTGGAGACCCTGGCAAGGCAGGACGATGGGACGTCCTGAGGTCGCGGAGTAAGAACTCCGAGGGAGGGGGAGCGGCGGGCGGAGATGGTCAGGCAGAGCGGGGAACAGCTCCGAGGCTGGTCGTCCGCCTGCTTTTGAAAACAACAGTTGGGCCGCGCCGTTGCGGCAGCCTCGGCTCCCGCCCAGCTCTGTCCTGACGCGGCGTCGCGCTCCCCGGGAGCTGCGCGAGGCGAGCGGTCGCGCCGGCTTTGTGCTCGGCCGCGACTAACGCTCCCGGGCCGGTCGGGGCGCCTGAAGCGGGGAGAGTTGGTGGCGAGGCGCCGGCCCCAGCATGTCGCTGCCTCCGGAGAAAGCCTCGGAGCTGAAGCAGCTCATCCACCAGCAGCTGAGCAAGGTGAGGGGCCGCGGGCGCGCTCCTGCCCGCCGTGTGGCTCCGAGCGCCCGGCCTGGCGCCCCTCGGTCCAGCCGACGACGGCACCTGTTTGCCGGGGACTCGAGCAAAGGCTGTGAGATGCCGAGCGCGGGAGGCGCAGAGCTTCGGGTTTGACGCCAAAGGAGCTTTCTGGCCTCGATGAAAGAGCGAGCCAGAAAGTGCCAGTAAGAGTCTGAGGTGATGGAAAGGTGTTAGTGTCGTAGGACGGTGTGAAAATGAAGCGTTTCTCGAGCGGTTTCTGGAAGTCAAATCGCGTCTAAGTTGTGTTAATATATTCAGAGGTCAGGAATTAGAATTACTTTACGGGTGAACCTTGCGGTGTCATTGACCAAATCAGCAATTCTTAAGTCACGAAAGAGAGGTCACTAAAGGATTTGTAACTGTGATCCTTCGGAGCTCAAGAAGAACACGGTCTTTGAGGCGCTCAGCTGAATGCAGTAAGCCGAAGTGCTGCAAGCTCCGTTTGTTGTGCGCTTGTTTGCCATCTTTTTATCTAAGCGTCGCAGTCTTAACAAGGCACTATTATTTCCAGGTTCATAAAGGTCACAGCTAATAAGTTGAAAGCTGAAATTCATACTTTGATCGCCTCTTCCAGATCTGTGTCCTTTTGATTATATTGTACTCTCTCTCCAAAGGATTTCTTTTGGTTGAGTGTTATTTGTGGAGGAATGGTAACAAGGGTAGTAGATAACGTGTGGAGATTATTTCTAGAATTTGTACTAAAAAAGTTCATCTTTAAAAATTTTTTTCTTTGGTCCTTCGGTTAAAAAATCTTACCTTTTTCTCATTGAATGCTGGTAACAATTTTACATTTACTGTTTAAGAAGCCTTTCTGAGTTTAGTCTGTCTTCTCTCCCATTTTTTTCTTTGAGTCAGTATTTTAGAAAGAAATTAGCTAATTGGGAATATTTGACTGCTTTGTAATGTTGTAAATTGTAATGCGAGTTTTCTGCATAGATGGATGTCCATGGCAGAATAAGAGAAATCCTTGCTGAGACAATACGTGAAGAATTGGCACCTGATCAACAACAGTTATCAACAGAAGATTTGATTAAAGCTCTTAGACGTCGGGGAATCATTGATGATGTGATGAAAGAACTTAATTTTGTTACTGTGAGTGAGCTTTTAGGGGAAAAAATTTAATAGTATAAGTATATTATACTATCTTAGTGCTGCTTATAGGGTCTGTATTTGGGGACTCTCCTTTTAGTAAAACCACTTTAGAATGAGACCATTTTGTTTAGAAATATCCTTGTTTCAAGTATAAGCTGTTGTACCCTTGAATGTAGCAAGTAGGAGTATTTATCAATGAAATTGGGAGTTATATAACATTCCTCTGTCTACAGTGACAGAATTTTCTCTTGTTATTCTCCAGGTCTATAACTTTAAGTACATATATTTTGGTCAAATTAGTTCACCATAACCTAGCTCTTTTTCACAAGTATTGTTCTATAATTTTTTTAGATTAGGCTTATTTAAAAAATAAATACATTATTTTGGAACTGTATTCTCTGTGATTAACAAATTATCAATTTCTCTAAGAAAATAATTGCATAAGAACCTTCAAATCTTTTCATACAAATAGGTCAGTAGCGGGATGATAGCCTCTGAGTGCACAAATTAGTAAGTAGGCCTTCTTTTGAACATGAGGCAATAATTAGAAACTGTGACCTCAATACCTGGGTAATATAATGTAAAAATTGGATGCACTTCATAATACACCAGGGAATAAGTATTTTAATACAGCATCATTTCTTGGTTTTTGATGTTTAAGAACCTATTTGTTACAAAAATTGACCTCATAACAGCTTCTACTGTGTGAATGTCACTTCCTTACTAAAATCAATTCATGATGGAATCATAGGCCAAATGTTATATGAGGCTAGAGAAAATTTAACCTTAAGGTATTAAGGATTTGTTTTTAGCATTCTGTGGACATTGCTTGAGGTCAACTTAATTCTTTAGTTATTAGACTTCAGGAGTGACCAGCTGCAGCATCTTTTTTGCAGGCTTTTCATTATTTTAGTAACACTAGGAAAATAAAGGGTTTTTTGAGAGGCTTTAGTGTATCTACTTTTGGTTCAGTTCTTAGTTCCATTACTAGCATTTTCTTGCTTAATTATAATTTTTGTTTCTAATTTGTTTTGATATTTTTCTGCTTTTTTAGGACAATGTTGATCAAGAACTCCCTTCCTCTCCAAAACAACCCGTTTGTTTTACTGATAGACAATCGACGTTGTTAAAAAAAAGTATGTATATTTCTTTTTAACATTAATTTAGTTGTAGATAGTACTGTGGATAGATGTGCTGTAGTGTTTGCTATTTGATAGAAAACATTTCAATTTTTTGCCCAGAATGAAATACTTACATTTTTGTGACTAATTGTTCAAAAAGTTTTTTTTGCATGAAGTATATCAGATTTAATGTATAGCAGAGTGGAAGCAAAAATAGGACCATCTGTTTCTCATGTTTTAATAATATATTTTATAAAAATTATACAGCCTTGCTTTTTTAATGGTAATGTAGTTATCTAAGGAGTACACTTGCTGAGTTGATACTTGTCTGAGTTGGTTTGTGGAGGTGAAGGAATGCTGGATAAGCAACTAAAGAGCAGAGGTGCCCTAAAGCTTGGCTTGGACTCCTTTCTAGCTGGAAGAAAGTAGTCAGAATGTAAACTCGGAAAAAGAGATCATAAAAAGAGATCATAGTATTTATCTTTCCTTCCCTGGGTGCAAATGGTCCTGGTGTACAGTAAATTTGTTACGCTTTTTCTTTTTTAGTCTTGGTTTTATTTTTGTCAAGTTATTATTTCCTGTTGTCTTGATCACATTTCTTAAGTTATTTGGCAGTTTCCTCATATATATTGCTACACTTTACAGCTAATATTGATCCAACACGGAGGTATCTTTACCTTCAGGTTTTGGGTGGAAAAGCTTTCTTGGAACATCTGCAAGAACCTGAACCTTTACCGGGACAAGTTTGTTCAACCTTTACTTTATGTTTACATTTCCGAAACCAACGTTTTCGTTCTAAACCTGTTCCATGTGCCTGTGAACCAGATTTTCATGATGGGTTTTTACTTGAAGTACACAGAGAAAGCTTAGGTAAGGAGCAATAGTAAATTGTAATTTAATTGAGTAAATCTTTCTTAGATCTTATTTCAAAACACCTATAACAACTTTTACTGTGAGGAGAGATTTATAATGGATGAATCTCCCTAGTCTTTTATTTTTTTTCCCCACTGCTCTTTTCTATGTAAACTGCTTCTGCCCACCTTCTTGCTTTATTTTCTGCTAATTAGTTTCCTTGAAGATTACTTTTTGACTGTTTTCATGGTTGGTTCTTTAGTAATAAACATTTAAATGCCTATTAGGTGCCTGGTACTATGCTAGGCAAGTGCTGGGGATACAGTGGAGAATGAGATGTGATCCTTCTCATTAATGAAAGATTTATGATATTCTGTAAGTTTTAAAAATCAAAACTTAGATGTGAATTTATAACTTATTTTATAATTTTAAAATTATGATACTTAATTCCTATAATTGTTTTACACTGTTTCTGTAAAGGTATTTTATACGTTTTAGTTGTCAATATAGAATTCTTTATAATATATTTGTAAACTTAGCAAAGTTGTAGAATTATACCTTCAGAATTTTAGATTACTAAGGTGGCTAATGCACTACCAAAATCTATTATTCTTTTCCCCCCGGTGAAAAATGTTACCCTAATAATGGCTTAAGTTGCTAGCTCCAAGGTGCTGGATCTTTCAGTTTTGTGTAGATAATATAGTGATTATTTGTGGAGGTTTAGGGATAAAAGTAGTTTGGGGATTAATGTTGACATAGTCAAAGGCTTTTTATTGTAGCATATACTTCAGTTAAGTACTTTTAAAGAACAGACTTAGAAAACACTGATATGCATTAAGTAACTAGATAACTTGTCACAATTCTACCAGTCCTTGCAAAATGATAGAAATAGGACTGTGCTTTTATTCTCAGTCTGTTGCACACTTTCTGAGACATTATCAAATTATTTTATTTGGTCTTGTGTAAGTTTATTACTAGTATCCCTTTGAATAAAAGACTTTTTAAAGTTGGCCTAACTGAATATGTAATGTGGTATAATTTGTTTTTGGTTTATGTTGCCAGGTGATGGGACTAGAATGGCTGATTCAACAACAATGTTATCAATAAGTGATCCAATTCATATGGTGCTCATCAAAACAGACATATTTGGTGAGACCACTTTAGTAGCATCCTATTTTCTCGAATGGCGATCAGTTTTAGGCTCAGAAAATGGAGTGACCAATCTTACTGTGGAACTTATGGGTGTAGGTATGATGATTAATATCACTGCTACCTTTTTATAGCCACAGTTTGTTTGTAAATACATTTTATATTTTTTAAATGCTTTTATAAACCAAGAGGGAAACATGTAAAAAGAATTTCATTAAAATTACAGTTGAACCCCAGTATTGTAGTCTTGGGAAATGTCTTCAAGAATAGTATGAGTGTAGAACTTCGCAGTCAATCTGGCCTTGTCTTAAGGAAAATTTTTTGAAATTTTGAGGGCTTTTTTTTAAAGTTTATTTGATTATATGTAAGGCTATAAAGGAAATTAAGATTTTTCACACACATACGCATGCACGCATACGCAAAAAACCTTCACTCTACTCTGCCCCAGGATACAGTGCATCCCCGTTAGTACCAGTGGCTTTCTACAGCAGCAGTTCTTGTGGAATGTGGAGCAGGTATTCTAACCTTTTCAGGAAAGTGGGACTCAAAGAGGTGGTAACTTGCTCAGTATCAATCTCAATGGATAGTACTCTTTGAGGACAGAAATGTTGTCTATCTTATTCACCATTGTCTCCTCTGTCTTGCTACTACCTGATATGTAATACATACTTGCTAATACAATGAATAACAAAACAGACCCTACCAGTGTTTTATGCATAACATATAATGGAATTACTTTGACACTGAAACTTAGTCACAGAGTTAAATCTGGCCATTGGACAGTATAGCTTTAGTAATTTAGGTTTTGATAAGTCAGACCCTGAATGTGTTTACCCTTAAATAAAAAGTAGAAAAAAAAGTTTAAAAAAGTAAAAAGTAGAGAAAAAAGATTTATTAAATAAATCTCTTTATTTTCAAAAGAGATACCCATTATTTGTCTTCAAATGTAGGCCTAACATGATAATCATAGTAATGACCTGGAAACAAGTATATTCTCATTCAGCAAAAAAATATTAAATAATTCTGATGTGAAGTATATTACTATATGTGACAGTAGAAGTATTTTCTGAGAATGAAGTGTTAACAGTTGCTTTCACTCTGTTTTTAATGTAAGTCTGGTTGGTATTATACATTTAATGAAGATAAAAATGAAGAATCCCAAATCTTTTAGGTCCAAAAAGTCCCTTCAAATGTGATTAGGAAGATAAAATAGGTAATCCCCTTATAATTAGATAAAAGCCTTTGTACAAAATAAAAACTAATTTGGTTTGGTTCATTTTTAATATGAATATTAAAGGTGGTATTGAATATTATCTTTATTCCATGTAAGTGGTAAAGCACAAAATTCCTAAATTATTTCGGTTAGACTTTGGTTGATTAAATATACATAGTATTGAAATCTCTGAAATTCTAAATATTTATTTATAGGCACAGAATCAAAAGTTGCTGTGGGAATTCTAAATATAAAACTTGAGATGTACCCAGCACTCAATCAAACATTATCTCAAGAAGTGGTAAACACACAGGTAAATAATTCTGAATTTCTCTTGTTTGTGTATTTGTTTTCATAGTAGTATATTTACCTGTTGATCTGAAAAAGTACTCTCTTTTTAGAAAAATGCAATTTATTAGTTTTAAGCAGGAGAATAACAGTATGATTTATTATTTTAAAATGTCTGTCTTGGGAGAAAAAAGATCACTCTGACTATTGTATAGAAACTGGATTGTACTGGGGGAAGTGTAGAAACAAGGAAGTTAGGAGGCTCTTACACACGAGATGATGGTGGCTTAGATTAAGGTAGTGGTAGAGATGGAGAGAAGTTCATGGATTTGTTAAATATTTTGTAGTAATTAAGGAGAAAGAATAGAAATTGACATTTTGTTTTTTAAATTTCAAGCTTGCTTTGGAACGTCAGAAAACTGCAGAGAAAGAGCGATTATTTCTTGTATATGCTAAGCAGTGGTGGAGAGAATATTTGCAAATTCGACCCTCACATAGCTCACGGCTGGTTAAGATTTTTGCACAGGTTTGTAAATTGTATTAGAAAAGCTTCACACCTGTATTTGAGATTTACTGTTGTATATGTACATTTCACTTAACTTGAATTTGTAAAATGCATTTGTTCCAGACAAATGAAAGTTTATTTGTAAAACAGAATGCTGATTTTATAATACTCTTTCACTGAGTAGGTGAGTGATGTAATACAATCTTTGTTTTATGTTGCTTTTCCTTTTTTTTTTCTCATGAGGAAGACCAGCTCTGAGCTAACATCCATTGCCAATCCTCCTCTTTTTTGCTGAGGAGGACTGGCCCTGGGCTAACATCCGTGCCCATCTCCCTTTACTTTATATGGAACGCCGCCACAGCATGGCTTGACAAGTGGTGCATCTGTCTGCGCCTGGGATCTGAACCTGCGAACCCTGGACCACTGAAGCAGAGCGTGTGAACTTAACCTCTATGCCACCAGGCCAGCCCCTTGCTTTTCATTTTTAATTACTGTTCTTTTTTTTTTTTTTCCGGTGAGGAAGATTGGCCCTGAGCTAACATCTGTGCCCATCTTCCTCTATTTTATGTGGGATGCCTGCCATAGCATGGCTTGGTGAGCAGTGCATCGGTCTGTGCCCAGGATCCAAACCCACGAACACTGGGCCACCGAAGTGGATCATGTGAACTTAACTACTTCACCACCAGGCCAGCGCCCAATTACTGTTTTTTTTTTTTTGAGTCCTTTTTTGAATGTATTTGATTTAAAGTAGATGAAAACTTATTTTGTTTAACTTGGAGTATGTCTCGGATTGATACTTAGTATTAAATAATTGACTACTGGGCACTTTGCAATTTATATGTAAATTCAGCTTTTGAGTGCAGAACTGGGGCTCTGGGAATAGGTATTTCTTCATTAGGGTTTTTTTTTTTTAAGACAAATGATATTATATGTAATAATTCTATATAACCAAGATCTCTAAGCCGGTGACAAATAATATTTAACTGCAGCATTTTACCTGTGTCTCTGCTTCTATTTTTCCTGTATCCTAAAACTCATTTTCTCTCATTAACAAACCAACATAAAATATATGATCAGATCCATATATTTTTTTGTAATTTATGAGGAACCATTCAGATATTTTATGTGTTCAACCTTATGTATATGCTTTTATATGAGTATAGTGTAGTATTATTTTGAATTATATTTCTCAGATCCTGTGCATTTGTCTAACTTTACCCTGCATTCCCTAGATTTTAGGACAGGCTAAAAGTGGTTTAATTTCTAGATGAGGAGCTTGGGAATGGGAGACCTGAGTTGACTAGTGGTGGAAGTGAGAGAAATAGCTTCAGACTTCCAGTAGCATTGTCTATACATTGAATGACTGGACAGGCAAGGTAGCAGTGATGTCAGGAGAAGGACAAAGAGAAACCAATCAAAATATAATTGGCGCTCTGCTGTCTATTTAGTCTGAGGTGAGGTTATTCAATGCTATGTGGAATCTGGGACCAGAGAGGCCCCAGAGCGGGAGAGGTGGTGGGAAAGTGGATCAGAGAAATGGCAAATGAAAGAGGAGGAGGAAGAGGATGGGATATGCAGTTAAGGGAATCAAGGAACTGGGATTTTCTTTTAGGAAATATTACTAAACAAGTTCCTATCTCTTAGAATTCATTGTGAGAAAATTTGAACCACATAAGGTCTTTTAGCTCATAGTAACCATGAGAGATTGTTAAGTAGCCAGGCTACGAAGGATAGAGAAGTGAAGAGTCTTTTCTGAGATCAAGCAGCAACTCAGTTGTGGCAGACTCTATTAAATTGCAGTTTTGAATAGTGCTTTTTGGTTTGACTGTTCCACCTCTTTCCATATAGTGAGAGTAAATAAAATGTTCATCTTACTTAGATTCCCTAGAGGTGTTTCTGGCTGCTGCTTCCTATATTTCAAATTAAGGAACAACAACAGTTACTTAAGACACTCAATCCAATTATAAAAACTATAGTTTTAAACTAAGAAATTATTATACATGGTCTGAAAATGAGTTTCCAGTGGAAATTACTTTCCTTCGAAACACAGGAGGAAATAGTTTAGCAGCACTATTCAATAGGACTTTCTGCAATGATGGAAATGTTCTGTATCTCTGCTGTCCAGTACAGTAGCCCATAACCATATATGGCTGTTGAGCACACAAAATGTGGTTAATGGGACTAAAGAACTGAATGTTTAATTTTAATTAATTAAACTTTAAATAGCCACGTATGGTGGTGTTCTTATCGAACAGTGCAGGTTTAGAGGCTGAAATACTGAAAATTTCAAGACATTTAAGTAGTTTCTGGGGCTATATTTAGATAATGTTAGAAATATTGCTGTAATGAAACATAATGATGTATCTTGTATTCCGAGATGCTGCTATTGATGATTGATTTAGCGCAAATGCATCTACTTTTAGGTACTCATCCCTTTTTTGCCTGTTAGTGGAGTTGTAAGAATAGGACTAACGGGCTCAGGAACTGAGTCAACCACCTTTATCCCAACAGAACATCTGCAGAATCCGCAGGGTCATTATACTTAAAAATCCATTGTTCCTTTTCTCCATCACTAGCTGGTTTTGCTGTAGTACAATAGTAATTCACTTAATGATAGCTTTTAAATTTTCTAGTGCAAGAAATTTAAAATTAAGTTATAGAAATTGACCTTTAAGACCATTAAGTTTTAAGAAAATGTTATAAATCACTTGAGGATTGAGGCTGTTCTTTTATGTTCAGGTTATGATTTCAGTACTTAATATTCTCGTACAACACTATAAAGTATTAGTAATGCTGAGTTAATGTAGTTTTCTACTTCCCTCCAAAATTAGAGTCATGATTTTCAGTTTTAAAAATCGGTGCCTTAAAACACCCAATGCTTAAATCTCCCTTCACCTTTCTCTGTTCCTTAGTTTCCTTACCTGTCCTTGATTCTTCATTCTATTTGAGCTCTTCTAGCTGATCCCTTCATTTTGTCTCTATTTCTGACTCTTAAGAGAGTGTAGGGAGATGGAGAGTAAGAGACCACTATGAATGTGTTGGAGCAAGGGAGGGTAGAGCGGAGTGGGAAAGGACAGGAAAAAGAAAGTCAATGCCTTTTAGAGTTGAGAACCATAGGTATGAATGGAAATCATAATAGCCATTTTGCTCTGCATCATATAAAAACTCATAATCTTTCTCACTATAATCAATTGTAAATAATAGGTGAGTTTTTTTCTTGCTGAGGCATGAGATTGTATTGGAGAAGTGATGTTTTTGTAGTGTAGAAAGATATCAGTGGTTCTGATAATTCAAACAGGTGGTGTTTCTGTTGGCTGAGTTAGGTCTTATTTCTGAGGAGCTTTGCCATAATGGAGAGTGTTAAATCATCTCTGAACTTTGACTAGAAAGTGGCCCTCTGTCTCAGTAATCATGAAGTTAAGGGAAATAGGGATTTTGGTAATATTAACTTTAAAAGCACAGTAGTGGGCAGTCATCAGAGACTCTTGTATGCACAGTGATTATTCAGCTCAAATTCTAGGATATATCCTGTACTTAAAATGTAAGATGTTTCCCTAAAATGATTTTCAAAACTGTGCTTTCAGTTGACTTGGTTAATAAATCATTGTTTCCTGTGGATCTCCAAGTGTAATGGAAACAAGCTAAAAATGAAATCTGATCATTGTTGTATCAGTTAATCTAAAAAGTTATTTGTTCTGTCTGGGTATATATTATTAAATTCTATATGATAATATGAAAGAATGCTTTGGCTTAGATCTCCTCTCCATCCACCACCCACCTGCCTATCTTTTTCTCAGAGGAGGGTTTTTTTTTTTTCCTGAGGAAGATTGGCCCTGTGCTAACATCTGTTGCCAATCTTCCTCTTTCTTCTCCCTGAAGCCCCAATACTTAGTTGTGTATCATAGTTGTAGAGTTGTAGCTCTTCTGTATGGGATGCTGCCTCAGCATGGCTTGATGAATGTGAGTAGATCCGTGCCCAGGATCCGAGCCAGTGAATCCTGAGCTGCTGAAGCGGAACATGCAAACTTAACCACTACGCCACTGGGCCAGCCCTCAGAGGTTTTTATTTTTTAAGTTTATTGAGGAATCATTGACAAATACAATTGTATATATTTAAAGTTTACAGCATGATGATTTGATAAACAAATGGAATGATTACCAAGATCAAGATAATGAACACATCCGTCACCTCACATAGTTAACTCTTTTTTTTTTTTTGTAGTGAGAATGCTTAAGATCTCTCAGCAACTTTCAAGTTTACAGTACTGTAGTATTAACTATAGTAACCATGCTGTACATTAGATCCTCAGAACTTATTCTTCTCATAACTGAGAATTTGTACCCTTTGACCTACGTTACTCCACTCCCCTCTCCCCCCCAGCCCTTGGCAATGACCATTCTGTTCTCTGTTTCTATGAAATTGGCTTTTTTTTTTTTTTTTAAGATTCCACATACAAGTGATACTATACAGTATTTTTCTTTGTCTGGCTTATTTCACTTAGTATATAATGCCTTTCAGCTTAATCCATGTTGCAAATGGTAGGCTCTCCTTTTTTATGGCTGAATAGTATTTCATTCTATATATATACCATGTCTTCTTTATCTATTCATCCGTTGAAGGACATTTCGGTTGTTTCCATATCTTGCCTATTGTCAATAATGCTGTGGTGAGCATGGATGTGCAGATAGCTCTTTGAGATACTGATTTCAACTGCTTTGGACATATATCTGGGAGTGGGATTGCTGGATCATAAGTTCAAGTTCTTACTGTCACAGGCTTTGGAGTCAGACAGCTCAGGGTTTGAATCCTAGCTTTGTTGTGTTATAGCTGTAGCTTCAGTTTCTTCATCTATGAAATGAAAATAATAAGAGATTTTATGAGGATTAAAAGAGAGCTTGTGTGCACAGCACTCAGCAGCCTAGTGCTGCATACAAGGTAAGCACTCAATAAGTGATATACAGAATTATTATATCCCACATTAATGTATTGTAAGAAAAAGTGTTAAAATTGGGAATGATTAATGTGTCATTACAGATAATGTTTTTCGCCTCCTCCTCCAGGATGAAAATGGGATAAATAGACCAGTCTGTTCCTATGTTAAACCACTTCGAGCTGGGAGGCTTCTGGATACTCCAAGGCAAGCAGCAAGATTTGTTAATGTTCTTGGTTATGAAAGAGCCCCTGTTATTGGAGGAGGAGGTAAACAGGAACAATGGTGCACTCTGCTGGCCTTTCTCTGTAGAAACAAGGTATCCTACACAAATAATAGAATTAAAAAGCAGTACATCATGGTTATTGTGAATCTATGGTGCGTTTGTAAAAGAATTAACTTAGAAAATGTACATATTGTCAACTTGAACAAGTCAGAATCTCTTCACCATTTTTCCTAACGTTTAAGTGTCAATAAATAAAGAAAAAACTTAGCATGTTTATTTTTTCATGTAGTTTCTTGTTTAACATAATGTGATTTTTGTGAGATAGGGACCTACAAGTACTATAGTGTCAGAAACCAAGATATAGAGGTAAATTAAACAGTGAATTAGGAACAGTGCCAGGACCAGAACTATGGTCTTCTAGTAGTATTCATGTGTTAAAATTTGCTCAGATGATACATTTTTTTAAAAGAAAAAATGGCAGTTCAAAACGATATGGAAAAAAATCTTGGATTGCATGATATTTTGTTTAGTTTCAAATTTAAGTATGTAAGAATTAGTGTACATTTATTGATGTTGAATGAATTGATTTCAATAAACTAGTTTTATAGATTATGGGATATTTCCTAATCTGTGTTCTAAAAATGTTGATAATATTATAAAAACAAGTAAGACTAGGGGCTGGCCCGGTGGCATAGAGGTTAGGTTTGTGAGCTCTGCTTTGGTGGCCTGGGGTTCTCAGGTTCGGATCCCGGGCGCAGACAGAGCCATGCTGTGTCAGAGACCCATATAAAGTAGAGGAAGATGGGCGTGAATGTTAGCCCAGGGCCAGTCTTCCTCAGCAAAAAAAACAAGGAGGACTGGCAACGGATGTTAGCTCAGGGCTAGTCTTCCTCACACACACACAAGAAAACAAGACTATCTTTAGGATTCCAATTCTGTTGAAACACCTGAAAAAATTTCTTTAATGTATTATTGTTTTGAAATAATTTTGTTTAGTGTGAGCCTGTGTAAATGGTATGGGTAGTCACAAAGCAAAGCTTATACAATGGAAGAAACTATTTAGATTAGAGATTGATTTGTCAGTTAGAAAGATTTTTTCTTAAAGACAATTGAAAACAGTTAAGCATTACTTATCAAAAAAATTATTTTGATTTATTCCCAAGCTGTAGTTCCCAAAAGTTGTGTGTATGAATTGAAACTTTTATTTCAAATACAATAGGAATGGAACATATTTTAAATTTTATGTAAATAATTCTTTCGTAAAGCAAATATTCACCCCTTTGATTCACTGTTTTATTTTGTTTACCTACATTTGTTTAAAGAAAAAGCACATCTTAAATTAGAAGCTTGCAAATTATTTAAAAAATTTTTCTTGCACAAACAGCATTAAAACTGTCGTGGAGGTGAAATTTCACTTAGAATTCTGACCAATTTTTCATCTTTTTGTATTTTTGTTTTTTCTCCTGTATATCATTTTTTATATAATTATAATTAAGATATAAATAAAACTTTGTGTCCTGCTTTTAGCCTTATGCTATGAACATTTTCTCCTGTGTTGCTATGATCTTTATGATCTCCTTTTTTTTTTTTTTTTTGGTGAGGAAGAGTGGCCCTGAGCTAACATCCTGTGCCAGTCTTCCTTTTTTTTTTTTTTCGGCTTGAGGAAGATTGGTTCTGAGCTAACACCTGTGCCAGTCCTCCTCTATTTTGTATGTGGGACGCCACCACAGCATGGCTTGACAAGCAATGTGTAGGTCTGCATTTGGGATCTGAACCCATGAACCCTGGGCAGAAGTAGAGTATTGTTATTTTTCTTTTGAATTTTTTTTACTATAAAATCTCAGTATAGAAATTGCTGGATCTGAAACGTTGGATATTATATTTTTCAAAAGTCAGTTTGACTATAAAATGCTGTTTGTTTTGTTACAGTTAATTAAAAAACAGTGTAGAGCCACTAAAGCAAAATTTGGGGGGAAAGAAATCATCCCACATTCTAACACTGAACTCAATAGTTATCTTTGCTTTTGGATATTACCCATAGTCCTTCACTTAAATATGTATCTTCACATAATTTTAAGCTTACTGTTAATATTTTAATGTTTTTTTCACAGAACATATAATCAGATATTTTGTATTATTTTTGTAGTTTTCATAATTTTTTTAATTGTGAAGGTAATATAATACTATCAAAGAGAATTTAGAAAACAGAAGGGACAATTATATATCACCTACGCTAATTATAGCCATTGTTGGCATTTTTCGTTCTTTCATCCAGTCTTTTTTTCTATGTATTTCCTTAAACTGATCATGTATAGATACTGTAACACATTTTTATGTTTTTTCCCATTTATTTGCATTTCCTGCTGTATGATTTGTCAGCCTGTCTGTTCTTGTCCTTTACCTATTCATCTTTAAAATCTTACTGCTCTTTTTTCCATGTTGTATGAGTTCTTTATAAACTTTTGAATCTGAATTCAAAGTGTACATGTTATGACTGTGAGATTTGTGAGGACTGAGTTTGTAAAATAATTTAGGCTTTTCTAAAATTAGTATATTCTCTTTCCCCATTGTTTCAGCTTAACACAGGACTAATGATTAAAAGTGAGAAGTTTAATACTTTTTAATTGTAATTTTATATTTAAATATTTAACAAGGAAATAATATGAAGGAATCAATACTTAATTTTACTTCATTTCATTTTCTAGGGTGACTGTGAAGATCATGCCAACCTTTTATGCAGCCTCCTTCTTGGATATGGATTAGAAGCCTTTGTCTGTGTTGGGACTAAGGCAAAAGGAGTGCCTCATGCATGGGTTATGACTTGTGGAACTGATGGAACCATCACTTTTTGGGAGAGTTTAACAGGGCACAGGTTAGTCAACTAAGTTTACAAAGAAGTTACAAAAAAGTTTACAAAGATAAAAGTTTACAAAGATAAGGATGTTTTAAATTATAGGTTCTTTGTTTATATTGACGCTACTCAAAGGCACATACTGATAATTTTAGTTATTAGAGCCTTTTTGACGACCATGTAAAAATTACTTCCATTAAGATAGCTATTAAATAAACTCTAAGAAAATTTGTACATATAAAATATTTACCAACATGATACTGGTAAAAAATAAATTACATTTGCTTTTAATTTTGTATAATTGGCCTATGCTTTTTCTGTTGATCGTCTCTAATCCTGAAAATAAATTCAAGTTGTAAATCATCATTTCTTTTGAAAATTTGGTGTGGTCATGAACTCCATGTTGGTAAATCCACTGTACGTTTTTTTCAGTCGTTTTGCCTGTCATCAGATTTTGAAAGAGTTAAATGCTCCCTCCTTCCTGGAACGTTCTCTTTCCTTAGCTTCTCTCATAGCACTGTCTTTCAGTTTTCATTATTCCTCTCTGGCTCTTCTCCGTTTTCCTTCATCTTGTCCTCAAATGTTGGAGTTCCTAAAGGCACAGCCCTGGGCCCTCTTCTCATTTTCCTAGGTTCTCTTTTTCCCTGTTTGATAAATATTTTGGTGAGTTGTGCCTAGTAATGTATTGCCAAATTATTTTAATTGTGTTATCTGAGATAAACGTTTTGATCTTAACGATATACATAGAATATATTCTTTTGTTACAGGAATAAGGTTGGTTTCTATATTATAAGATGTACCATACAATTCATATAGAATAATCAAATTGTGGAAATATAAGAAGGAAAAACAAGTATTAAACTCTAGTCCTGGGAAATCGTTATGGCCTTAAGTGTTAGAATAATTTTTTTCCTCAATAAAAGCTGCGTTCTTAATTTTTAAGTTCTTATTGTATAAAATTATGATTTACTCTTTTTAGGTACATCCACAAATCTGCCAATCCTGATGAACCTCCAGCTGCTGAGCAGCCCAAACCATTGTACCCATATCGAACAATTGGTTGTGTTTTCAATCATCAGATGTTCTTGGGAAATTGTCAGCCCTCTGACTCAGTAGAAGTTTGTGTATTTGATTTGAATGATGAATCCAAATGGAAACCCATGAGTGAAGAAGCAATTAAATCTGTGTGTGCTCCAGGAGCTACAACATCCCTTCCTCCCTTTCCGCCTCTGTGTGCATCCACAATTGATGCTTCAGTAACAAGTAATGAAATAGAAATGCAGCTAAGGCTACTAGTGTCAGAACACAGGAAGGTACTTAACACTGAAATTTGTAGTTTCATGCATTTTTTAAATCTGTTTACATATTTAACAATTTTTTGTCATGTATGATAGTGCCAGTCACTGTTCTAGCCCTGAACAAAGCAAATATGCTGTCTGCCTTTATGAGGTTTGTAGTTTTGAAAGTCATGAGAGTTAAGTTATGAGACTCAGAAATTTCCAAATTCACCAATACTTCTAGAAATGAATGGTGGACTTGTTCAGATTTGCTGAATACCACTATTTGGATTTCCTCTTTGTGAAATTCAAATCATTTCCTATTAAAAATATTGAGTTATATTTTTTTGATATTCATTTTGGGTTTTTTTTCCAGGTTGGTTTTGTTTTGCTTTCCTATTACACTAAATTAGGTAGATGTAAAATGATATCCTCATTCTGGCTTTAATTTGCATTTTCCTGGTTACTAATGAGGTCAAACCTTTTATTTATTAGCCATTTAGATGTCTTTTGTAAAGTACCTTAAAGAAGATGTACAAAACATAAATCATAAAGGAAAAGATTAGTATATTTTAAGAACTTACATTCATCAAAAGAAACCATTAAGAGAGTGAAAAGACTAGCCTTGGAGTGGGAAAAGTTATTTGCAACACATATAACCAACAAAGGACTAGAATCCAAAATTCCTACAAAAGATTTATTTCTAATTCACCTTTTGGGATTCCCTAATAGACTCCCCATCTTGGGTGAACCCTGTTTTCCATGTCCTTTGAGGCCATCAAAGGTAAATTGATTTGTCAGATATGTTCTCTGGGCTCCCAATGACTCTTAGCTTTGGTCTCTAAAATCTTCTTTACTAGCTTGCCAACTCATCAAAGCATTTAAAAGTAATGTTTTGGAAAATATTTAATCTGGCATTTGTAATAGGTTTTCAGCAATGGGTTGGTCAGGGACCTAGTTCATTACACTACTGGAAATGAAAGCCCCTCATTACTGTCCCTTTCTCTCCCATCACTTGCATTGCCTTTTAGTTTTCTTTTCTTAGGTTCTGTTTATAAATGAAACCAATATTTTATTGCATTATAAGAATACTTTGCATTGGAAAAGAAAACAAAACTGAGCTTAGATGCCAGTGTTGATCACTAGCTAAGTTAATGGTGCCTGTAAACCAGCAAATGAGATTCACTTTTTGCCACGGGAAAAGGATAGATGTTCGTGGACCTTTGGGATCACTTGGAACCAGTTAAAACCTTGAATGTAAAATCAAGAAGTGCTAAAGATCTATTATAATAATCAAAATATTTATAATTTTGAGAAGTTTTTTATGTTGGTAACAATTTTTTAAAAATATCATGTGTCTAGATATCAATAGTTCATTTGATGTTATAAGTGAAATCATAATTGCCTTCAACAGTCCATAGAAACATGTTTTCAGCTCCCTGAAGGCCTGTAGCATGTCTTTTTCACCTTTTTGTCTCTTACAGTATAAATGTCAGTCACTTTTACAGAGTAAATGCTCAGTAAATATTGGAGTTTAATTATATATGCAATTTGTTTGTTGACTTTTCTCCCCTATTGCAATTAAGTTTATGGTAGGAGCAATCGAATTAAGCAGATTATCTTACTAAACTCTTTAAAATTAAATAAAATATGGGGCTGGCCCAGTGGCATAGTGGTTAAGTTCAGTGTGCTCCACTTCGGCGGCCCAGATTTGCAGGTTCAGATCCTGGGTACAGACCTATACCACTCATCAGGCCATGCTGTGACGGCATCCCACATATAAAATAGAGGAAGACCGGCACAGATCTTAGCTCTGGGCCAATCTTCCTCAAACAAAAAGAGGAGGATTGGCAACAGATGTTAGCTCTGGGACAATCTTCTCACCAAAAATACATAAATAAATAAATAAAAATAAATAAATAGAACTTAAAAAAAGTTAAATAAAATGTGACCTCAAAATTCAATGACACTGTGTATTCCATAGTAGGACTATTCCATGCGGTCTTTTCTAGTGGATATTAAGGAAGTATAGGATTTTCACTAACATCATTGTATTGAATGTTTTTTGGTTATTTCTCCAAGAAGTAAAACCTGATACCTGTAGTTCCTTTTATTTACTTATTTTTTCTATGTAGTCTTAAAATAATAGGGAGTTTAAAAAATTGTGGCAGGTTTTAAAAATATTTTCTTGGCATATATTAAAATAATCAACATTTTAATTATAATTGGTTTTAAAAATATTAATGTATTTTACTTTTTCTCTTTTGATTGCTGTAGGATCTTGGCCTCACTACTGTTTGGGAAGACCAGCTTTCCTATCTCTTGTCACCAGCTTTGGCTTCTTATGAATTTGAGCGTACAACAAGTATATCTGCAGGCAATGAAGAATTTCAAGATGCCATAAGAAGAGCTGTACCTGATGGTCACACATTTAAAGGGTTCCCAATACATTTTGTGTATAGAAATGCAAGGCGTGCATTTGCCACATGTCTTCGGTAAGGTGGAATTTATGAATTCATAAATGTTTTTGGCTTAGGAATCTTAGCAATCAGTTAGTCTGGTAGTTATTTAGGAATGACTTTCAGAATCACACAGGGAACTTCTATAATGACTTACTCTCCTTGCACAGATTGTAATTTATTTGGTCTGAAATGTAACACTTAGATAGTTTGGGATAATTTTCCCGGTGATTTTGGTGCAATCTCTGTAGCTCTTGTCTAGTATAATTTTTTAAATTTATAGACTCTAAGGCAATAGTCTATAATTTGAATAGCTCAACCCAAATTACAGAGCCATTGGTAGCAGACAGAAGATTTTAAAAAATTATTTGAAATACTGACTGACTTTGAAATAAGAAAGTAAAGCTTTTGTTCACTTTTTAATTGAAAAATTTTCTTTCTTCTGTAGGTCTCCTTTCTGTGAAGAAATAATCTGTTGCCGTGGAGACCAGGTGCGACTGGCAGTTCGTGTCCGAGTATTTACTTACCCTGAATCTGCATGTGCTGTTTGGATCATGTTTGCTTGTAAATATCGCTCAGTATTATAGGACTAACATTTCTATAAGAATATACCTGTTTTATTGGAATTTTACACCTTGTACATTACTAGATGTTTAGAAGTTCATTTTAAAAATCACAGTCTGGCTTGGATGTCATATTTCACTTTTGTATATACATGACTGATAATGTTTGAAAAAAATCATGATGTGTGTATTTAAAAATTAAGGATGAACAACTTGTATAAATCTGAGTGGAATTTAGTATAAATTAAGTGTATAGTCTATTTAATAAATACTATTCAGTAGTTTAAATATTAAATTTCCTCAGTTTTCTTTACATTAACAGGTGATCAGAAAGATACTTGTGTAAGGGTTTGAGCTATAGTAAAATCCATATGGTCATTATTTTTCATAGATTAATTGGATTATTTTATATGAAGTAGGAGAAGTTAACCTCACAACAGATTTATTTATTACATAAGTAAAAATATATTTTGATGAATTATCACTTTTGTGATTTACCCATGGATAGGGATACTTGTAACTTTCCAGAGATTTATGGGAAGACTGATGCAAGAGTAGGAAAAAGCTAGTACCAGAAAAGCATAAATATTGATAACAAATCTCACATGAAGGTATATGAATGATTTATAAATATTTATTTTGATTCATTATAAAAATGAATTGGGTCTTTTAGAAAAAAATGATCATACTGTTTTGTTATGATACTGATAAATTGTTTTCTATAATTAATATCAGCAGTCTTTGGCTGATTTTCTGTGGCCAAAGAATTCATTACTAGCCTCTTCATGGATTCCATCTTCTGAAACCCCGTTTTTTTCTTTCTGTTTTTTGTTGTGATAAAAACATCAGTGTGTATGTGACTAATCTAAATCAGAGAATCAGTATGTAAGGCCACTGAATAGTAAGCATATGTGAGTGACTCCATGCTGATGTTTGTTTTAAAATTGGGCAGGGTTTTAAAAGTAAGCAACAGTGAGCATTAAAAAGACTATAGCAGTATGACTTTTTCTAAGAAGCTGCATGATGTAAGTGATAGGTTTGACTGTCCATTCAGCATCTCTGTGCACAGTTCTTAATTGCTTCATCCAATGGTCTTAAGAAAGTAACAGTATACCAGTTGGCTGGGCAAGTAATTCATCACTTTAATTCACCATTGCAAATAAAATAATTCGATGTTTTTTAAAAATAAAATCTAAAGCTATCCTAAAATTTATTTTTTGTTTTATATTTTACATGTGATGAATATTTATGGTTTAACTTGTCTGAAAATATCTCTCTTCTATCAGTTTTCATTGAAAATGATGATCAGATTTTTTTGTGTGTGTAAGATTAGCTCTTAGCTAACATCCGCTGCCAATCCCTCTCTTTTTGCTGAGGAAGACCGACCCTGAGCTAACATCTGTGCCCATCTTCCTCTACTTTATGTGAGACACCTGCCACAGCATGGCTTGATAAGCGGTGTGCAGGTCCATGCCCGGAACCCACGAACCCTGAGCCACCACAGTGGAGCACGCGAACTTAACCACTACACCACCAGGCTGGCTCTAATAATCAGATGTTTTTTGTGAGGCTGACGTGACTTTAGAGAATTAGCAAAATAAGAATTAAGACTTTTTTACTCTGTTGGCAAAATTACTCATAAAGCTGTCAATGGAGAAAGTTGTAATTTTCAGCTTTTGGAACAAACTTTATGAGGCACGTACTGAGAGGCAGACTATATTAAGATCAAGGCTGTGTTATCATTGAGGCTGGGCTTCCTGCCTTACTGTACCAGAGTAACATGTATTTATAATGCACCTTTGGTATAAATTCTAATATAAATTTCCTCTTTATGCACGTTAATAGAGTCTGCCATGAATTAATATTTTTCTCCAAAGATGATTTATTTCAAAAGATTAGTGCATTTATCACTAGAATTCCGCTACTCTTAATAATAATTTTTCTTTTTAAAATTAAATTTACCTTGTATATTTAGCTCTGTTATAAAAGTTGTTTTTTTCTATTAAAAATGTAAAATTATTTTCATATAATGTCTCTAATGTGTTCTTTTTGACAATATGTGCACTAACATAGTTCTCATTACATAAATATATATATATATAGGTGTATTTATTTAGTAGAAGAATATCAGAAATCTGGAAACTTCATTACTCAAGCATGAACCTTTTGAATATATAAAACTTATTAAATTCAGTTCCAACTAACTGAACACTCCCAAGTTCCTTTAGAATTTTTTCTAGTATTGATATGATCTGCAAAAACACATATATAACTTGGCAGTTCTGGAAAGTACACATATTTGAAACCCACTTTTCTGCTTCTTCACAAAGATAAGATTTGTGCCAAATGAAGTGCAGGCTTTATACTTGAAAAAAGTATTGCTCATAAAGTAGCATTCTGTGCCAGATATCTGACCATCAGAAGGCATTAGTTATGAAGCATCAATTGCTTTAACTAACTCATTGACACTTCTGATTTCATGCTCTACTAAACAAGAAAAGAGCTTAGGTTAGACTACAGTTTATAATTTCATAATTTTTTTCTTTGATTCTTAGATAACAATTTTGTACTTTCTATTTAGATAAGTAGAGGAATTAGATCTGTTTTTAACATGCACTTAACTTTTATACCAATGAAAGTAGTATTGCCTTCCAGCTGTAGGTAGTTGAGAAATAATTTGAGATTAGCTAAAGCCTATATAAAATCCTAAAAACAAAATAAACACATAGACTAGAAACCATCCAATGCTGAAGAACCTTAACATATTGTTTATTGTTTATAGTATATTCTACATTTAAAGCACAAATTCAGTTATAATCATTAATGCATTTAAATGTGAGTGTTAAATGTTTAATATTTTCTGAGATTTGGTTGGCATAGTCATTGTAATTACATTTTACTTAAATTTGGTTTGTGAGTTAACTACTTGACACCAGTGTTGAAATAGTCATGGATATCAGAAGGAAAGGAGATGCAGTTATTAGCTGGTAGATCACATATATTCCTACGAAATGAAAGATTTCTTTCTCTGATTCTACTGAATTTAGACTTGTACTAGTACTCTAAAACAGATGTTTACCAGCATTTTTGAAGGTGGCACTTTGTTTTGTTTTGCATCTGATCAAAACTAGAGTTCTAACTACCTTTATATTTATGCTATTTTTACATTTAATATTTCATGGCCTGGAATTATAAGATTTTGGTCTTGAATCTTAGGTCTTCTAGTCCACTTAATTTGTATATTAATGAAATGGAGATCCAGAGAAGTTAAGTTCCCTGTCCAAGGATACCTATCTCTAGTAGCCGATCAGTTCTAGAACTAAGCTCTGACTTCAAGTTTACTTCTTTTTGCTGTATCTCTGGGTGCACAAATGTATTTTTCTCTTTGTCGGGATGACATGATTGGGTATGACCAAGTACGCATCTAACATATAGTATAGAAAATTTTCATGATACTACATAGCTACTATTTCCTACATTGAAAAAAAAAGGTGCTGCTCACTCTTCAAGCCACCATTCCAGTTTTCCGTTTCTCATTTTAGTGGTTCTACCCAAGAGGTAGGAATATGGAAGGCATCTGTCTCTTAGGGTACTCATCATATAACCTGTCAAAAATTACAGTAACAATATGGGGTTTCAAGTCACGGACAAATGAGGCCAGAATTACATTTTAGGAAGGATGACCTAGGGAAGCTGAGGCCCTGAGAGGGGCAGTGAGCTGCATGAGACTCCTTGTGTGGTAAGTCAATAATATGAAGACATGTGGAATTCTGTTTGTTTGGATGCTTAAGAGAGATTCAATGAATAACTGTGATACAGGGATAGTGCCCACTAATAAACGTCTGGAAAATATTTTAGTTATATTCAGTCTGTATTCTGAAAGAATTAATTCTGCAACCCATTTATTTACAAATTAAGTGTAACTGGCCAGTTGTTATTTAACTTTTACAAAATCTTTTCTTTGCCAAGATGTACAGTGAGGGAATAGGAGCAATGGTGGTCCAAAACTAGGAGATGATTGGGGCCGGCCCGGTGGTGTGGTGGTTGGGTTTGTGCGCTCCACTTCAGCAGCCCAGGGTTCACAGGTTCGGCTCCCGGGTGCGGACCTATGCATTGCTCATCAAGCCATGCTGCAGCAGGCATCCCACATAAAGTAGAGGAAGATGGGCACAGATGTTAGGCTCAGGGCCAGTCTTCCTCAGCAAAAAAAGAGGAGGATTGGTAGCGGATGTTAGCTAAAGGCTAATCTTCCTCAAAAAAAAAAAAAAAACCTAGATGATTGTCAGAAGTAGTTCCAAAAATCTATTTGAACACAAGGAAACATCACCAATTTTTAATTTTTTAACAGCTTTATTGAAATGTAATTTGCATACCATACAATTAACCAATCTAAAGTTCAGTGGTTTTGTCCTATATTCAGAGATATGTGCAACCCACCACCAGTCAATTTTAGAACAATTCATCACCTCAAGAAGAAACCCTGTTTCCATTGCATGGAATACCATGTTTGTTCATCCATTTTCAATTGATGTTTTGGTTGTTTCTACTTTTTGGCTATTATGACTAATGCTGCTATAAACATTCACGTAAAAGGTTTTGTGTGGGTACGTGTTTTCATTTCTCTTGGGTATATACCTAGGAGAGGAATTGCTGCGTCATAATGTAACTCTCTGTTGAACATTTTGGTGAACTGCCAAATAGTTTTTCAAAGCAGCTGCACCATTTTTCAATCTCATCAGCAGTATATGAGGGTTCTGATTTCTTCACATTCCTGTTATTATCTGACTTTTTGATTCTAGCCATCCTAGTGGGTGTGAAGTGGTATGTTATTGTGGTTTTTATTTGCATTTCTCTGATGGCTAATGATGTTGAGTATCTTTTCATATGCTTATTGGCCATTTGTATATCTTCCTTGGAGAAATGTCTATTTGGATCCTTTGCCCATTTTTTAATTGGGTTGTCTTTTTATTATTGAGTTGTTATGAGTTTTTATATATTACAAGTTTCTTATCAGGTATATAACTTGTAAATATTTTCTTCCATTCTGTGGGTTATCTTCACTTTCTTGATTGTGTCATTTGAAGTACTAAAGTTTTTAATTTTTATAAAGCCCAGTGTATCATTTTTGTTGCTCTTGGCTTTGTTTTCATGTCTAAGAATCCATTGCTAAATCCAAGGTCATGAAGATTTACCCCTATGTTTCCTTCTAGGAGTTTTATAGTTTTAGCTCTTTACTTAGGTCTTTGATCCTTTTTCAGTTAATTTTTGTATATGTACTTCATTCTTTTGCATCTGAATATTCAGTTGTCCCAGCACCATTTGTTGAAAATACTATTGTATTCCCATTGAATGATCTTGCCACCCTTGTCAAAAATCAGGTGAGCATAGATGTATGGGGTTATTTCTGGACTCTCAATTCTATTCCTATTGTGTCAGTACCACACGTTTTGATTATCATTGCTGTGTAGTAAGTCTTAAAAAAAGGGAAGTATGAGAGTCCTCCAACTTTGTTCTTTTTCAAGATTGTTTTGGCTATTCTGGGTCCTTGGCAATTCCATATGAATTTTAGAATCAGCTTGTCAATTTCTGCAAAAAGTCAGTCGGGATTCTAATAGGGATTGCTTCGAATTTGTGGATCTCTTTATTAAACCTTTTGATTTGCAAACATGGGTTGTTTTTCCATTTATTTTGGATCTTTTTCTTCAACAATGTTTCATAGTTTTAGAGTATAAGTTTTTCACTTCTGTTGTTAAATTTATTCCTATTTTATTCTTTTTGATGCCATCGTAAATGGAATTTTCTTAATTTCATTTTCAGATTGTTCCTTGCAAGTGTATAGAAATACACTTTTTGTATTTTTGTATATCAATCTTGTATCCTGCAACTTTGTGGGATAGTTCTGATAGTTTTTTAGTGGATTCCTTAGGATTTTCTTTATACACAGGCATGTCATTTGCAAATAGAGATAGTTTTACTTCTTATTTTTCCACTCTGGATGTTTTTTTATTTATTCATTCATTTATTCGCCTAATTGCCCTGGCTAATACCTCCAGCACAATGTTGAATAGAAGTGGTGAAAGCAGACGTACTTGTCTTGTTCATGATCTTAAGGGGAAAGCATCCATTCTTTCACCATTAAGTATGATGTTAAATAGTTTTTTCATAAATACCCTTTACCAGATTGAGGAAGTTCCCTTCTGCTTCTATTTTTAAAAATTTTTATCATGAAAGGGTGTTGGATTTTGTCAAATGGTCTTTCTGTGTCTACTGACGTGACCATGTGATTTTTGATTTTTCTTGTTCTATTGATATAATGTGTTACATGAGTTGATTTTCAAATGTTAAACAAACCTTGAATTTCTGGGGTAAATTGTACTTGGTCATGGTGTATAATTCTTTTTATGTGTTGCTATATTCAGTTTGCTAGTATTTTGTTGCAGATTTTTGTGTCTGTGTTCATAAGAGATACTGGTTTGTAGTCTAGTTTTCTTGTGATGTCTTTGTCTGATTTGGATAATACTGGTCTCATAAAATAGATTGAGAAGTGTTCCTCTGCTTGTATTTTTTGGAAGAGTTTGTGGAAAATTGGTATCAATCTACACTAACTGGTAGAATTCAGAAGCCATCTGGGCCTGGGCTTTACTTTGTGGGTAGTTTTGTAATTACTCATTCAATCTCTTCACTTGTCATAGGTCTATCCAGATTATCTATTTCTTCTTGAGGCAGTGTTGATAGTTTGTGTCTCTCTCTGGGAATTTGTCCATTTCCTCTAAGTTATCTAATTTCAGTGTACAATTGTTCATAATCTTCCTTTATAATCCTTTTTATTTCTATAAGGTAATGTCCCCTCTTATTTCTAATTCTAGTCATTGGAGTCTTCTCTCTTTTTTTTTTCCTCAGTCAATCCAGCTAAGGGTTTGTCAATTTTGTTGATCTTTTCAAAGAATCAGATTTCGGTTTTATTCATTTTTCTTTGTTGTTTTTCTAATCCCTATTTCATTAATTTCCACCCTGATCTTTATTTATTTCTGTCCTTCTTCTTGGTTTAGATTTAGTTGCTCTTCTTTTTCCAGTATCTTGAGGTGGAAGGTTAGGTTATTGATTTGAGATCTTCTTTCTTAATATAGTCATTTACAGCTATAAATTTTCCTCTAAGCCCTGCTTTAGGTGCATCCCGTAGGTTTTGGTATGTTGTTCTTTATTTTCATCCATCTCAAAAGATATTCTGGGGAGCTGGCCCGGTGGCACAGTGATTTAGTTCGCGCTTGGCAGCCCAGGGTTCGCCGGTTTGGATCCCGGGCACTTGCCGACACACTGCTTGTCAGCCATGCCATGGTGGCATCCCATATAAAGTAGAGGAAGATGGGCATGGATGTTAGCCCAGGGCCAGTCTTCCTCAAGCAAAAAGAGGAAGATTAGCAACAGATGTTAGCTCAGGGCTGGTCTTCCTCACACACACACAAAAAAAGATATTCTGATTTCCCTTTGATTTCTTCTTTGACCCATTGACTGTCTAGGAGTGTGTTAATATTCATATATTTGTGAGTTATCCAATTTTTTCTCCTGCTTGATATCTAATTTCTAAATCTAAATTGATTTCTAATTTCATTCTTTTGTGGTTGGGGAATATACTTTGTGTTATTTCTATCCTTTTAAATTTCTTGATGTTGTTTTATGGCCTAATATATAGTTTATTCAGGAGAATGTTCACATGTGCCCTTGAGAAAAATGTATATGCTGTTGTTGGGTGGAATGTTCTGTAGATGTCTGTTAGGTCTAGTTGGTTTATAATGTTGTTCAAATATTTCCTTGTTGATCTATCCATTAGTGGTTCTATCCTAGTTGTTCAATCATTAATAAAAGTAGGGTATTGATGCCTACAACTATTATTGTTAAGTTCTCTATTTCTCCTTTCATTCTTGTCAGTTTTTGCTTCATGTATTTCGTTGCTCTGATGTATATATTTAATGTTGTTATATGCACATATATTTTTTATCATAAAATGTTCCTCTTTATCTCTAATATATTTGTTTTAAAGTCTATTTTGTCTGATATTAGCGTAACTTTCTTGTGGTTACTGTTTACATGATTATATCTTCTTCCATCCTTTAACTTTCAATTGATCTATATCTTTCAATATAAAGTGTGTCTCCTGTAGATGGCATATAGTCGAATCTTGTTTTTTTTTTTTTCCAGTCTAACAGTCTCTGCCTTTAGACTGAATTGTTAAATCCATTTACATTTAATGTTATTATTGATATAGTTGGATTTATGTCTACCATTTTACTTTTTGGTTTTTGTGTGTGTTTCATGCTGTTTTTGTTCCTTTATTTCTCCTTTACTGCTTTCTTTTGCATTTAAGTGAATATTTTCTAATGTAGCATTTTGATTTCTTTGATGATTTTGTCACTATATTTTTGAGGGGCTTTTTTTAGTGGTTGATCTAGAGTTTCCCATATACATCTTTTTTTTTAATCTTTAATTTTTATTGATGTCTTAGTTTATAACATTGTGGGCTTTTAGTTGTACATTATTATTTGTCTGTCACCATATGAATGCATCCCTTCACCCCTTGTGCCCACCCACCTCTTCCCCTGGTAACCACCAACCAGTTCTCTTTGTCTGTGAGTTAATTTATATTCCACATATGAGTGAAATCATGCAGTGTTTGTCCTTTTCTCTCTGGCTTATTTCACTTAACATAATACCCTCTAGGTCCATCCATGTCCCATATACATCTTAACTTGTCCAATCAGCTTTAGATTTATACTAGCTTAATTCCAGTGATAGATAGAATTCTTAATTTTTTAAACTAAAGTTATAAACAATGTTTCAAATAAACTTGATTACTTTTTTCTGGCAATATATTACTAAAACTAGTGTCTTTAGATTAGTTCAAAGATGTTAAATTGGAATCTTGAGTTTTTAATAAACTTGATTGTAAGAATCAGTTAAATAGCTTGTATATTACAAGTAGAGGTTGTTTTAAATATATAGAAAAAATTAATTCAAAAATTACTTCTTTGTAATTTTCCCTGGCAATATTAGTTTTTTTTCAATAACATTTGCAGAATTAATTGAAATCTTTTTAAAATATATCTTTACATGGTATATTTTTCTTCTAAAATATGTATAATAGAGATTCCAATCATTTGATACTTACCTAATCACTGAAAAATTACAGTTTTTGTGTTGTGAACTGTTTAGGTAAAAGTTCATAGCAGGATACTGTTGTAATTCTCATATCTGACTTGCTAAGTGTAGGACTGCAGCAAGCTGATCTTTCTGGGCCTCATTTGCCTCTTTGTAAAATCGGGATTTTGGGAGTTGACCTGTCTAGAGTTATGGATCTACATTAGATAAACTCTTGTGATCTTTTAATAGATTCCTATCTATTACTTTATAAACTTTTCTTAGTTATTTTACACAGTTTTTAGGTGCTTTGAAAGAATTTTATTTAAGTATTAATGTTGGGTTAATTTGCTTTAAAATAATTAAGACAAATTTAAGATGTTAACACTATGCTATTGGGCTTTTAATTATGTCATGTTCATTCTATTGCATAATGACATGATTTCCTGGGTGGGAGAGAAATAAGTGGAGCTATATAGATAGGTGGCTGAGAATTTCAAATATCCCTAGATATGCTTATAGGAATGTTGTATAAATGAATGTCCTCTATCTTATGTGTTAAATCAGAATGAAGGTTGTAAACAGTTGGCCTAAATTATATGGGTGGTTACTTCAGTTCTCTGGTTTAGCTGAGGAAAGTTGGCTCAAGATTTATAATCCTATAAAGCAAATAAAATTAAAAACTGCTTTTGCTAAAAAGAAAAAAAAAACTATATAATTTAGTTAAAACTGAAGATGTCAATGGCATTATGACAATATTACAGTTGAAGATTGACCATTACCTACCAAATCTTGCAAGGGAGTAATTTTAATACCATTAAAAAAGTGTTAAGTTTGTTTAAAATATTGTCTTAATAGCTTTAGGTTGGAATCTGGGTGTCATGTCTTTATGAATTTCACTGTCAATGATTAAACATCTCTTAAAAAGGATTATTATTACTAGGCAGAAAGGAAGAGCAAGGGTTATACTTTGAGTTCCTGAGAGGAATGAACATGCATAGCAAATATGAGAAAGAAAGACATTGTGCTCCATCAATGACTATTGAGAAGGATCAAAAGGACACAGGAATTTAGGTTAACAGAACAGTTCTGGGGAAAAACCTGAGAGAAAAGCACAACAAACTATAAGGAGTACAGCCTTAACTTACCTATATCCTTCCACAAAAATCACCAGGGCAAAGCTTAAAGGATAACTAGAAGGTGCTTAATTCATTGCTTATTCAATTGAATTAAAAGGTAAGCCATATTTTGTGTTGGTTACATGTTGACCTTGGAAGAGAATTGAGCCTTTCACAGAGTCAGAGTAGAATACTAGAGCCAAGAGCAGCTCCAGACTTCTACCTGTACATTAGGGAAAAAAGACAACCTCTTTTGAGCAACAAGAAAGGGCCATCTTTTTTGTATAAAGGTCAACAAAAATTAAATAATGGAGGTTTGAAAAAATATTTTAGCTTGGTCTCATCAACAAAGTTTGACTTCAGTCTGAAAATGTATTATTTCTCTTTAACTTACACAAGCCCAAACTCTGGTTTCTTAAAAGTTTTATTGAGAATTCTACATTTTCAAGGAATTACTCTCAGACGTCAAACTTTTGCCATCAGATAAAGATATTTTTGTGCCTTAGATTGTTTTCTATTTCTCATTGGAATTAAGAAGTAAGCTACTGCTTATTTTAACTTTTGAAATCTGATGAGAACTAGGTAAAATGGCTAAAAAAGAGGATCTAGAAAGCTTATGTTATAGGAAATATATTTGAATTACTTTTGGCAACTGGCAGTAATTTGGAGTAAGTCACTTAACCTCTGTAGAATTTCCATAAGTGTAAAATAGTGGCTTGGCCAAAATTTAGATCTATGGAGGTCTTTTCCAAATTGAGTCTTCTTAATTAATTGAAGCTAATAATTCCACCTACATTCAGAATCAGAATATCATCTCTCCTTGTTGGTTTAAAAATAATTGTTTCAAAGGAGAATCACAGGAAGAAGGTGAAACACGACTTTTTTTGCCTAGTATTTTCCAGAATCCCTCATGAACATACTGATATGCTACTGTTCATATATTTTACCTCATTCCTCTACTTTTCCTCAGTTTTTATCAGTGGGTATGTAACTTGATCTCATCCAGGTAGGATAGGTAAATTTATAAACAGATATTACAGAATGAAGATGTTGTGGGAAACAGAGGTTTAGGATATAACTTAGTAAAAGGGCATTAATGGATATTTTCTAAGTGTTTTCCAATAAATGTACATCTTTGCTATTGGAAAGAAAAAGTTAATTCTTTACAAGTTTATAGACCAGAGGAAACCAATTTTGTTGTGTTATCTGCCCTAAGTACTTGTAGTTCTGCGTATAAGGTCACATGCTAGTTTTCATGACTAATTTTATAAGATTTTTGGTTAATATTCAATCTGAATACCAAAATTACAAGAGATGAGTTTCAAATTGCATTTAGGATTGTTGATGGAATTAACCTCTTTAGAGGAGTGATAATTTACAATCCTTTGATGGGGACAGAGTTATATAGATCACTTGGAAAATAATTACTAGGGGGGAGATGACTGTTGTGGTGAAACATAAGGAAAATGAATTCACAAGTACCAATTGAGGTAGATGGGGCATCGCATCATTCATTTAAAGTGTTTAAAATATCAAAAGTTTAACTGATCATATTGGTGTATACAAATTTTAAAGCATCTGCTTTCTATGTACTCATGCTTAGTGGAGTGAAGGATGAAATGTGAGGACTCTTTTCTTGCTCTTGTGCAAGTTTAGAGAGACATTGTACCATAGCAGAAAGAGCTGGTCAGGAGGCCTGGATTCCAGTCCCATCTCTTTCATTTACTAGTCCTGGATTTTGTCATCTGTAAGATAAGGATAATATCTGACCTTCGAGTTGTATAACTGAAGAAAGCACTTTGAAAGTATAAAATATCACTATAGAATTAAAAGGTATTATAATTGTGGGCAATGAAAATTTTGGTTATAACACTGAAAAAAATATGCTGTTCTATTTTTTCCTTTTTGGTGCACTTTTCTAGGTGAATGTGCCTGTTAGGAGCAATTGCCTAGGAGTGTCTGGGATAAGCTTGGGCTACACAGGCAGATTGTGTTCCCTGAAAGATTCAGAGCAGCTCAGCCAGCACGTCCAGAGTATGAAGCATGAAGTACATTTATTCTGCAAAAATGATAAGTAAATATAAGAAAAAATTTCAAGGATTCCATTTTTTAATAAATACAACAACAAAATCAACAAAAACTAAGATCACATTCAGAGTAACCATTTCTGAACCATATTCAGGCCACCATTTTTCATAGACCTCACAGTGCTTTGAAAAAGACATTTAAATGTTGATTTGAATTGCTAGACATTTTAACTATATAGAGCAATTTTTTGAAAGTAGTGAAGCCACAGAATAAAAAAATAAAATCAGTGACAGAAATTGGAACAAAATATAAATGTGCATAAAGGTATTTGAATCTTTGAATTGAAAATAAGAAAACTGGAAAGCGCCAAGGTATTCCAGAGTATTGCTTGAACCCCCTGAGACTCATCTACCTCTGATAGCCTTTTGAGTTGTCAGCAGGCACTTTCAAAGAGTCTTATGATGATGGGTGGTGGGGCTTATCAAAATTTCAAAGGGTTCTGAAAATCATATAAAAATTAGTAGAATTTTACTGTCTTTGTACAAAAAAGTGTCAAGTGTTCATGTTATATAATGAACTAGATTTATAATAGAAGACAGCTAGGATTTTTAAGATTTTCCTTTTATTTTTTTCTGCATACAGAAGGAACATCAAACAACATTCTACTTGTCATCTTGCCTAAACTTAATTCCATATAAGCTCACAAAGGCAAGACATTTACTTTAAATACGGTATATCAGTCATGAATTTGTATTTGGCAAAAAAAGAAAAAAGCCCTTCTATTGTACATAACCTTCCTGTGATTCAGTGCTATAATGTTTTTCTTCCCAAAATGTATTTATATTTTTAAAAATTATCACTTAGGAAAGGGAAAAAAAATCCTTCTATGTAAATTTGTTTTCAAGAATACATCTTTTTTTTTTAGAAACTAATGATGAAAGAAGCTACCTTTTTCTTTTTTTTTGAGGAAGATTGGCCCTGCACCAACATCTGTTGCCCATCTTCCTCTTTTTCTTTTCTCCCTAAAGCCCCAGTACATGGCTGTGTATCATAGTTGTAGAGTTGTAGCTCTTCTATGTGGGATGCTGCCTCAGTATGGTTTGATGTGTGGTGAGTAGGTCCACACCCGGGATCAGAACCCTCGAACCCTGGGCCGCTGAAGCAGAATGCATGAACTTAACTGCTAGGCCACTGGGCTGGCCCCAAGAATACATCTTTTAAAGATAACATTTGAGATAAAATTTGGATTTGTTTCCCTTTCTTCACTTCCACACCCTTTCTTCTTCCCTTCATTGTTATCTCTACTTGGAGATTTATTTACTGACTATGCCAGGGGTAGTAAGTGACTGCTCATGGATTCCTCAGATGGTTAATTCATTTAACTTGTCTTTTGGGAGGTAAGGACCAAAACGTAATTGATTTTGGGCTGTAGTTGTTTCAGTGCAACATGGCAGCAATACCCTGTAAGGCCAGAAGATGGTGGTGGTGTCCATAAAAGTAAACCATTTTGCTGTTGGTCTGCATTATTGAAAATATTTTGAAGCCCTCTATTTTCAAAATCCACAGAGGATCTAAATATTTAAAATATCAAATTTTGGAAATTTTTTCCATGTTTTTAATCAAGAGGTTTTATACATCTATATCACATAAAGAATTAGGCCTTTTCTTCTTAGGGCTTTGGCACATATAGTGCATTTTTACAAATGGAATTATGAACCCATAATTAAGGGATGTTAACTTTTAAGGGGTTGTTTTGTATCTCTTGTAGTGAAAGTATAATAAGGTGCCTAGGGAGAAGCCTTTTTCTTCTCTCTCAATTTCTTTCTGTCTCTCTCTCTCTCTCTTTTTTTTTTTTGAGGAAGATTGGCCCTGAGCTAACATCTGTGCCAATCTTCCTCTATTTTGTATTTGGGACGTCTTTACAGCATGGCTTGATGAGTGGTGTGTAGGTCCACACCTGGGATCTGAACTCATGAAGCAGAGCACCTGAACTTAACCACTATGCCACTGGGCCAGCGCTCTTTCAATTTCTTACTCTTCCTTTATATACGTTTGCTTTTCTCTCTCCTGCACACTCCTGCTCTATGTACTGTGTTATCTTAAGCATTAATAATAGACTTGTAATTTCTACAGCAAGACGCAGTTGTTGAGAGTGCGATGTCTAATACTGCACATAAAACTACCCTTAAAGATTTATTGGTACTTACCATAGATAAATTTCTTACTTGGTTGATGCTTTCAGCTCTGTAAGGTTCTCACACAGGACTAGCCTCAGAGTGGAATGTTTCCAGTTAAACTCATTTACCAAAGAATGATTGCTCTATCCAAGAATTATCTTTTTTATTACATACTTAATGAGTTCAGCAAGGCCTGGGAGTATTTCTCTCTTTTATTGTATGGCTAATTGCCCTCAGTTCAATTTTGCCATTGTGATATCAATTCCACGTTGTATGAGCAGACTGGGTTAACTGGGCTATGAGTGTGGTCATTGGAGACACAGTGAGGAGTTGTACACTTTACCAATGAACCCGGAAGGACGCTGAAACTAACATCTGTGAATTATTTACAACACGCTTATAACCCAGGGGCTCACCTGTGCGCTTGGGAGAAGTCAGTAAGGAACACCCGTAAAGATTCCTGTCCTCATGGGGCCTGCATTGAAGTTGGGAGTGGAGAGGGAGGTATGCAGTAAACAAAGCATCTAAGTAAATTATATGGTATGTTGTTGGCGATAGGCACCCGAAAAAGAGCAGAGCAGGGTACGCGGGATGAAGAGGCGAGGCCGGGGGCAGTACGAACTCGGGTGTTTAGGAGAAATTGCGTCGAGGCTGGAACGAGGCGTGGGACCGGGGCTCAACAGGAGGCCCTAGGCAGGTCCTGCGCTGGGCCGGAGCCGGCGGGGCGGCCGGGGTAGCCCAAGGCCGGAGCGGCTAAAACAGACCTTTATTTTCTCAAGAATTCCCTCCCGACTGGGTTCGAGTTCATAATTAGACATCCGACAAACCAGTTCCGCGGGGGAATCAGTGCCAGTGACTTCCCCGCTTTGCAGGGGTTGCAGGGGTGGTGACAGGGGCCGGTGCGGTCCGGGCCGCGGCAGAGCGCTGGCCGGACCCCCGCTCGTGCTGATACCAGCGGAGTGGCTCCGCGGCCTCCGCACTGGAGCGCGCGGCGGGCGCGGGGCGGGGCCGGTGGACGCCATCGCGTCGCTACGGGTTGGCGGCAGCGACGGCCTGGTCAGGACCGCCGCGGCGCCCTCGCCGGCCTCCGCTCGCCCACGGCCGCCCGGGCCCTCGCCTCGTCCCCCGCCTGGTCCCCCGCCGCGGCGCGCGCACCCGGGTTGGGCGGGGCGGTTCCGGGGATGAGGAGGCAGCGGCGCGCCGAGACGATGCTTCGGTGCTGAAGAGACGCCGGCACAAGGCTGAGCGCAGCGCCGACGCGCGGGATGGCTCAGCCGGCGGGCCCGGCGGGCGGCGGGGAGCCACGGGCGGAGCCGGCGGGCGGCGAGGGGCCGCGGGACCCTGGGGCGGCCGCGGGCGTGGCCGGGGTCCCTCAGGACGCGCTGAGCCTGGAGGAGATCCTGCGGCTCTACAACCAGCCCATCAACGAGGAGCAGGCGTGGGCCGTGTGCTACCAGTGCTGCAGCTCCCTGCGCGCCGCGGCCGCCGGCCGCCGCCAGCCCCGCCGCCGCGTGCGCTCGGCCGCGCAGATCCACGTCTGGAGGGATGGCACCGTCACCCTGGCGCCCGGCGACGCGGAAGAGCCGCCCCCTGCCGCGGGTGAGGCCGCCGACCCGCGCCCCCCCCCCGGGAGGACCCCCGCCGCGGCCGCCTTTTCCCTCACAGTCCCCGGCCCCGGCCCTTCCGCCCCGCGACCCCCCATCTCCCCCGGGAGGACCCCCGCCGCGGCCCCCTTTTTCCTCGTAGTCCCCGAGCCGGGCCCTTCCGCCCTGCCTATCTCCCACGGGAGGACCCCCGCCGCGGCCCCCTTCCCCTGCCGGTTCCGGGCCCTTCCACCCCAGCGACCCCCACAACCTCTCACCGGAGACCCGGAGGAGCCGGGCCGGGGCCCGCGGGGGAGGGCGGTGCTGGCGCCGTGGCCGAGTGGTCCCACGTAGGTCAGAGCATGGGGTGGGGGGCGGGCAGCGGCACAAAGAGAGGCCGTGAGGAGGGCGTCCGAGTGGGCCTGGTGGGCCTGGGCAGGCCTGGGCCTGCGCCCCTCTGCGGGGCCGCGGACCAACCGGGAGTGCTGGTAATTGTACAGGCTGTCATAGGACAGCTGCCCGCGGCTTGCTGGGGAAGTGGGGTGGGTTGGTTCCTTTTCATGATAAGCTCTGTATGCATGCTTAAATGCCATGGCTATTTACTTGTATCTGTGATGTGATAGGTGTTATAAAAGGTTCACGTGAGATCTTGTCAGGGATAGTTAATTCTGGTGTCAGGAAAATTACACCTTTCGGAATAAGTAGTCAGCTAATAGTATTTTTAAAAATTTGGCAATAATATTCCTTCGGTTTGGAAATACAAAGAAATCTGAGCCGTGAGGAGAATTCTGCTATTTGGGGAGAAATGGAAGAAGAGATTAAATAATGATTTTTAGCTTCTGAATGTTATAAAGTAACTACTATTTACCTGTATATTAAAATTTCTTGTGATGGAGAAACAGGCTTTTAAAGTAAAAAGGTGACAGGAAGTCAGATAAATAGATAAAGTGGATTTTAGTTAGGTCATAGTCTAGTGTAAATTCTTCAAGATAATCACCTACACATCAACATGTAGCTAGGGTTTACATCAAATATTTATTGATGATGAAGAGGAGGTTGATAATAGGTTTCTCCTATCAGTTTTTATCTAATTCAGTTTTTTGAGAGGCAAGTCTATTAAAAACATAGAAAAATAATCCACCCTCACTATTAGAAAGTTGATGGAGTTGTCAAAATGCTTAAGGTGAAAGATGTAATTCAGAACTAGTCAGTAAAATGACATTTAGTGAAAATCCTTATCTAAATTGATTAAAATAAAGAACATTCAAGATTGTTATCAATTTTTTCAATTCCACCAGAACATTTATTTATTTTTAGTGTCAGGAAAACACATTTTAGAATTTTTATTTATTTAAAGCCAGTCTTTTTATGATTCTTTTGAAGTTATCTCAAACAGTTTAGTTTACTTGATGTGTTTATTGCTTTTAAACTTGGACTTAGTGGGAAATACTTGCAATTATAATTTATTTGCAGTGTATTAATATGACATGAAAAGATATGTTTATAAAATACAGCAAAGCTGTGCCTTGAGAACTAGTGTTTCAAGAGGAAAAATGGTTGTGTGCAACCTGCTTTTAGAAGAAGCGTTGGTAGTGGTAATTTTCAGAAGGAACAAACCCCAGTTTACGTTGTCTCTTGAACTTAATTCTAGGAGAGTGTAATTTAAATTTTTTGTGGACCTACTGGATTCTGGTGGTAGTTTTAAAAAAAATTAGAAGTTTAGGTTGAAAGGAATTATCATTTTTTTTGCATCATTAGTATGAATGGTAATATGTTGACCTCAATGTAATACACTATCTTTATGGAAAGATTAGTAGAGTTGTGTTTCCTGCAGCAGCAGTAATGGATTTGTAATCCATCCTCTTCCTCCTTAGCTCTGCTCATGATGTCTACTGCCAATTGTGGAGAGAGTCCAATCAAAGTTGTTGATGTAGTCTTGAGCATTTTAGGGCTGACTGATTAAAAATCTTTGGGAAGTTTATACTAAAATATTGTTTAAATTAGACAGTTTTTTCCCTCCTAGGATTTAAGAGTAGTTTCATGGCTATGGAAGGCACGGTGTCTTTGGAACATTTAATCTTCATTCTTAAAAATGCTGTACAATTTGGTACTATACACACTTGTATAAATTCTATTTTTAAGGAAAAATGGTAATTTTGACACCTCCATTCTAAGAAGCACTTTCTTTTTCATTGTAAGGTGTTTAACATGATTATATGTTGTTGGCAATCAACAGCATTTATATTTTCACACGATATTTGTTGACTTTCTTTCTAAATGGACGTTTAAGGAAAGTTAAGTGACGTGCTCAAATTCATATTGATAACTCCTTGAATCAAATTCAGGTCTTTTAATCTCTAGACTTTGTAGTGCATTATTGTGGAACGAAACAGATTAGATTTGAATTTGGATCATGATTTCACCCCTTTCTAGCTGAGTGACCTTGCATAAGTTCCATAATCTCCCTGAGTCCAGCCTTCTCCTTTGTAAAATGAGAATAGATCACTTTTTTCATGGGATAGAGGTTTAAGTGAGATGGTATATGAAAAGTGACTTAACGCAAGGCTTGGTATGTAGCAAGTACTCAGGAAGTTTAGTTCCCTTCCTCCCCTAACCCTGTGATCCTTTCATGTCATCATGGTGCCTCTGGTCCAGCTGTTCTGTATTTTTACAGAATTGGGACAAATGTCTAGGTCAGGGTTTCTCAGCCTCGGCACTATTGACGTTTTTGACTGAATAATCATTTGTTGTGGTGGCTGTCCTGTGCCTGCATAGGATGTGAAGCAGCATCCATGGTCTCTACCCACTAGACACCAATAACCACCTGCCCCCTGCCCCCAATCGTAACAATAAAAAAAGCCTCCAGACGTGAGCAAATGTCTCCTGGGGGGCAAAATCATCCCCTTTTGAGGACCACTGAGAACCACTGGTCTAGCAGATGATGGGTGGTGCCCAGGATTGTGTTCAGTGTGGAGAAATGGATCTTTCCGCTGGCCACTGTTCCCTCTGCTGTTAAGTTGAATGAACAAGTGGTGTTGGTGGTTCTTACCACTATCAGCAGTGTCCCTTCATTTAGTCTCATAGAAACAAAAAGCGCCTCACACACTTTCTTGACTTATTTTGGAGTTGAATGTAGTAGTAATTGATTTTAGTTCTTGTTTACTTTTACGATAGACCCAGAATATTCACATTCAGTTTGAATTAAAAGATTAGAAATACATTATGAGAGAAGTAGAAAAATGATGAAAGGTGTGGGAGGCATGGAAATGAGATCAATATTGGAAAAAAAACAAGGAAGAATGAGTAATTTTAATTAGCATTCGGATATAACTTAGAGCCATATACTCACGTGGCCATGAAAGTAGCATGATGTAGGACTGAAGGAGATAAAGAAAAAGGAAAAATTAGTTCTTTAGAGGATGTCTTAAGAGTAAAAATGATTAAATTATGAATTAGGATCTTAAAACAATATATTTTATGAAGTATTTCTGTGATGACAGGAGGACACGTTACTTAGAAGCAAGACTTAGGTGGCTTACTTAAAATTTTTATTTTCCATACTGTTTGTGCACTTGTAGTCATGATAAGACTTTATTGTTTGGTAAAAGTTTATTATATACAAGTTAGTGAAGTTTTCCCTTACAACCTGCTGTTTGTCACCAGTGCGTCTAACTGGCATTTAGAACACATTTTGGTATACACATTCTTTAGAAAGTGGTCATTGATGGAATTTAGGTTATATTCCAGATCTTCACAAGATTAGCACATTTTTTTTTTCTGGAATGCCACAAAGAATTGTTAATAACAGTAGTATTAGAGCTTAGAACCAATACATGATCTCAGCAGCCTCTGAGGCCTTAAACCCATCTGACAAAAATATCTTATTTCAGATTTTGGTTTCAAAATTTTTGATATACCTTTAGCTTTAATTTGAAAAATTATGACCACATCTTGATGAAAAATAATCTTAAGATTGGTAATAGGTTTTCCTGGGAGGAACAGTAAAAGCCTGCATGCATACTAATAAAGGGATCCCTTGGTATAGGGAACATTCAGGCTTTGTTTGGGATTTGAAAAGAGGATATGATCAGTCAAGCTTCTCATCAAGGTTCATGCTAATTTGGTGGGGGAAATGGTCATGGAATAATATCCTATTTGATTTTAAGAGAGACAGTTATTTCTGGAAAGGTTGAAATAATGAAAACATGTTTAAAGACATTAATTTTTTGTTCACTCTTGGTATGTTTCTTGAGTGTTCACATCCTGATTGTTAAATGAGAGGAACATCTGAGGTGTATGTGTATGTGTCCAAGGCAGAGGTTGGAGGTGAATGACGGTATTAGGGGTTGGTGGAATGCCTTATCAGTTCCAGTAATAGGTAAGAATTATTCTGTTTGAACATCCAGAGATGTGGGGTTAATTCAATTTAAAAACATGCATTGAGTTCCTACTATGTGCAAGCAGTGTTCAAGTTTCCGTGGGTGATGTAAACATAAATTATTCTAGTCATTAAAGAAGAGAAAATAAAACATAAACACAGTGATAAGTTTACTTTGAAGCTTATGTAGCTTCAACTTTAAGCCCACTCATTTACACAGGCCCCTTCTAGGCCCCTGGGAGGGGCTTTAATGTTATGTCCAGATGGTCATTTGCAAAATGAAGATATTTTAGCCGTAATCAGTTAAGACTCCTGTCACTTTTGACTCCAATTTACTCACCAACATGCTTCCACTTGTGTTGGGTTGTGTGGGAGTGGCCACAGACATTTTGGGGAGAAATTTTGGAATAATGCATTTATGGTATTATATCTCTATTTCTGCCTCATGCAGACGCAAACAGTGGAAAGAATTTAGTCATATATGTATATTGGTATTTAAGTAAGTTGGGACTCTGTTGGGAAGCCATTAGTTTCACTAAGAGTTTTGACTCAACTTTAGAAGAAAAAAATCGTTGATCTACCAAGGACTATATGTTGATAAGAGATGACGAGTCGGGGCCGGCCCGGTGGCGCAGCGGTTTAGTCCGCGCTTGGCAGCCCGGGGTTCGCCGGTTCGGATCCCTTGCGCCCGCCGACGCACTGCCTGTCAGCCACGCCGTGGCGGCGTCCCATATAAAGTAGAGGAAGATGGGCACGATGTTAGCCCAGGGCCAGTCTTCCTCAGCAAAAAAAGAGGAGGGATTAACTACAGATGTTAGCTCAGGGCTGGTCTTCCTCACAAAAAAAAAAAAGAGATGACGAGTCATACTCTGCCTGTTTTATTTGTAAGGTCAGAACCATGTTCCTGCATCATAGGTTCTGTAAAATGGCAACAGTTTCCATCCCACTTTCATAAGAGTGTCATTGGAGCCATCTTATATCTCCCATTTGCTTCCTGTTGGCTAAATAGAAAAAAGAAACTATTCTGTCCCAGATACTTGTTTAAAACTATGAGGAAAAAATATTGCCTATTGCCAAATATAGTGGTTTTTTAAAAATTAACTTTTTATTTTGAGATAATTTTAGATTTACAGAAAAGTTGCAAAGATAGTACACAGAGAATCCCTGTGTACCTTTCACCCAGATCCCCTAATGTTAACATCTTACACTACTGTGATATATTTTTAAAAACTAAAAAGCCAACATTGGCGCATTACTATTAACTAAACTCCAGACTTCATTTGGATTTCCCTTTTCTGTTCCAGAATCCCATCCAGGATACCATATTGCATTTAGTCATCATGTCTCCTTAGTCTCTTCTGGTCTGTGGCAGTTTCTCAGATTTTCCTGTTTCCCATAACCTTGACAGTCTTGAGGAATCCTGGTCAGGGGTTTTGTAGACTGTTCTTCCATTTAGGTTTGCTGACGTTTTCCTGACTAGACTGGGGTTATGCGTTGGGGTGAAGAATACCAGAGAGGAGAAGGGCTTCCCTCATCACATCGGTTTGGAGCACATGATACCCATGCAACACTGCTGGTGATGTGACTCTTGTTTGCCAGGTTTCTCCACTAAAGAGTTACTGTTTTTACCTTTTCTATACTCTGTTCTTTGGAATAGAGTCACTAAGTCCAGCCTGCATTCAAGGAGGGGTGAATATCTACTTAATATTGCAGGTTTCCCCTGCTATCCGAAAGGAGAGTGTTCCCGTGCAACCTTTTGTAAGCCCAGATGGTGTAGAGCGAAGAAGCATTTGCCATAAATTTATGTGGGAAAAATTTTTGAGTGTACCCAGACCCCAAAAATAACCTGTCAAAATAAATCGAGATAAAGCACAGATGCTCACAGACACAATTTAGAGCTATGGCAACTTGATCCTGAGATGGTGAGTGTAGTTTCCAGGGAAGGAGCTTGGCAGCGCCACTCTCGCTGCTTGGGGTGCCTGCTGCCTCTGTGATGGCTCACTGCAAAACAAATGCTGAATGCTATTTTCGCCTTTTTTTTTTTGGAAGATTAGCCCTGAGCTAACATCTGTTGCCAATCCTCCTCTTTTTGCTTGAGGAAGAGTGGCCCTGAGCTAACATCTGTGGCAGTCTTCCTGTATTTTGTATGTGGGTCGCCACCACAGCATGGCTGGACGAGTGGTGTAGGTCTGTGCCTGGGATCCCAACCTATGAAGAGCATGCTGGACTTGAACCACTTGGCCACAGGCCAGTCCACCTTTTTTTTTAAAGCAAAAATCCTCTTCAGATTTCTTTCAGTTAGCTAAAACAAGTACTAATGTAGGTCTTTTGTAAAAGTGAAGTGGTGTAAAGCGAACTTTTGGATAGTACTTGGAATTTTTCCATAAGGAAGATTTGTCCCTTCTCCTCCAGTTACTTATGTATTCAATCATTTATTTATATCAGGCTGGACTCACATATATTTTAATTGTTATCCATTACCATGTTATGTATTTTGTTGCTCAAATTGTTCCAGCTGTGGCCTTTGGAAGCTCCTTCAGGTTGGCTCTTGTGTCCCTTTGACATGGAACTATCCTTTTGTGTTTTTGAGCACATCCTTGCTTTCTGGCCCTACAAGATGCTTCAAGGCTTATCATATATATTTTCTACCCCAGCCCTAGAATCAGACATATCTCCAAGGAGCTCAGCACTGAGTATTCTTGTTGGTGCTGGGGTTGTTTTGTTTTTAATATAGAAGAAGAATTGAAATGTTGAAAAGTTTAGTTATTTTTTGTTTTCAAGCTTTGTTAGATTTGTGAAGTATCTCTTTCTGGTATCTCACTTTTGCTGGTGTGCCCACCACTGTCTGTGTATTTGTTTATTCGTTCAACAGGTATTTACTGAATATCATAGAGCTGGTTGAATAGGGAGGTTCAGAGAGAACAGGCTGTACAAGTTGTTTATTAGAAGGGAGAGAGACCTGGGAACTGAAGCCAGAGGAGCCTATATTGAGATATCAACTTGGATATACTAGAGTTGAGGGGAGGTCAATGAAATGTGGCCTGGGGCAAGTATGGATTGACTGACGTATGTGGATGGTCAAGAACTGGTTTGGGACAAATCTTGTGATCGTTGAACTCCTCTTGCGAGTAGTTATGGATACTCTGGGCTAGAGGTGTCCCTAAAGCAGCAGCAGAACCATGCGGAATGTTGGTGATGAACCACATTTGAGATAGTTCCCCATTTTGTAAGCATGCATTTTCATTACTGTTCTGAAGGGCAGCATGTGGACAAAATATACTCTCTGGGATATGCTCATAAAATGTCTTAAACAAAGGAGATGAAAACTAAGTATCATTGGGCAAATGGTTTTTGGTCTTGACTAGGTATTTCAGACTGATATATGAGATCATGATTACTTTAGGGACCAGAAAAATACTGATGTATATAAAGCAATGCAAATTAATTGGGAAAGGTAGTGATATTTTCCCTAATTCTGACTTCTTTATAGTTACTTTTGAGTGGTAGTATAACAGGATCAAGACAAGGCAAGATTTGTTTTTTCTTGCATTGGATTTATTGGGCTTAACTGGTTCAGGCTTTGCTGTTCTCAGGTCAATATCTAACTAGCATTCTCTTGATTTTTAAATATATCAAGGGTAGGCATTCTATGACACCCTGTTTTGTTTTGCTGCTTGCATTACCTTCATCATACAAAGAAAATACATTAAGAAAACGTCCCACCAAACTTGTACACAATTTAAGCATGTTTCATCTAGTTGCATGAGAGTTCAACAGATTGATGATAAGCTGGTGATGAAGTGTTGGTCAGGATCTGTTAAAGAGTTTTTTTGGTGTATGTTGTGTATATTTGAAAATAATTAAATCATTGGCCACTTTTCTTCTGTCTAAAAAATCTAATTTCTTTTGACATTTCCTTCTCAAAACTTATTTTCTTGGGCTTTTTCCACAAATTTTTCTTTGTTTTTTGGAAGTTCAACATATATATACAGAAAAGTGCACAAATCATTAGTAACACAACTATGTAAACACCAACCTAATTAAGAATTAAAAAACATTATGAGTAGCCCAGAAGCCTTCCACATATAATCATTGTCTTAGTTTTTAGCACCATAGATTGGGCTTGCTTGTTTGTGAACTTTATATGCATGGAATCTTATATGTGTTTTGTGTCTGTCTTCTTTTGCTCAATATTATGTCTGTGAGATAAATAACTTGTTGCATGTAGCATTAGTTTGTTTTCATTGCTATACAGTATCAATTGTATGAAAATACCAAAATTGATTTACCCATTCTGCTGTTGATGGGCATATGAAATTGATTTACCCATTCTGCTGTTGATGGGCATATGTTTGGAGTTTTTAGTTATTTCAAATAACTGCTATGAACACTCTTGAATAAAAGTATGCACTTCTGTTAGATATATATCTAGTAGAATTGCAGGATGGTTGCATGTGTCTCTCTTGAGTTTTAGTCGATATTGCCAAGCAGTTTTCCAAAGTGGTTGTTTCAGTTTACCTTTCTTACTAGCAATGTATCTGTTGCTTCATATCTACTCTAACACTTGGAAATATCATTAGAAAAAGAAAAATTTAGTTATTCTGGTTGGCATGTAATGGTACAAATCTCATAATGGTTTTAAGTTGCATTTATCTGATGGCTAATCATATTGAGTGCCTTTTCATATGTTTATTGGCCATGAGGATATCTTTTTTGTGAAATTCCTTTTCAGATCTTTTGACCATTTTTCTATTATGTTTTTTTCTTGTAAAATATATATAACATAAAAGTTACTATTTAAACTATTTAATTTAATGGCGTTAATTACATTCACAGTGTTGTGCAACCATCACCACCATTTCCAAAATTTTTCATCACAAACAGAAACTCTCTACCTGTTAAGCAATAACTGCCCATTCTCCCTTTCCCCCAGCCCCTGATAACCTCTAATCTATTTTTATTATGTTTTTTTTCTTTTCTCATTTTTATGTGTTCAGATTTTTATATACTCTGGATACGAGCCATTTGCCAGTTATATGTATTACAGATATCATCTCCTACTCTGTGGCTTTCCTTTTCACCTTGTTAATGGTGTGTTTTGAAAAAGTAGAAGTTTTGCTATATCACATTTTCATTATCATTCAATTAAAATAGCTTTCTAATTTTCATTGTGATTTCTTCTTTGATTCATAGATTATTCTGTCAGTTTTTACTTATCTATTGAGTCTGTATTATTAGGTGCATACAAATTTAGAGTTGTAATATCTTCTTGGTGGATTGACCATTTTATCAATATGGCTGTACTTGCGTGTCTATAGTTACACCAGTTTTTTTTGATTAATGTTTGCATGCTATATTCCTTTCCATAATTTGACTTTGAACTTTCTTATAGTCTTACATTTAAAGTATGTCTTTTACAAGCAGGATATAGTTTGGATTTGTTTTTTATCTAATATAATAATCTTTAATTTTAAGTTGGATTATTTATTCCATTTACATTTAATATAATTACTGATATTTGGGTTTTAAATTATACTATCTTACTGTTTGCTTTCTGTTTGTCCCACCAGTCCTATATTCATTTTCTCTCCCTTATCTTCTTTTTGATTAAGGTGTTTTTTTTTTTTGGTGAGGAAGACCAGCCCTTAGCTAACATCTGTTGCCCATCCTCCTCTTTTTTGCTGAGGAAGAATGGCCATGGGCTAACATCCGTGCCCATCTTCCTCTATTTTATATGGGACGCCACCACAGCATGGCTTGATAAGCAGTGCATAGATTCATGCCCAGGATCCGAACCTGCAAACTCCAGGCTACCAGGAGTGGAGTGCACAAACTTAACCACTGTGCCACCAGGCCAGCCCCCAATTATTTTTTTATTGATGTCATAATAGTTTATAACGATTAAGTATTGTTTTGATTGTTAAAATTTCCTCCTTCATTAGCTTGCTTTACTATTCTTTTAGTAGTTGTTTTACAACATGCATTATTAACTTTTTATTAAAATCTCATGTAACTTACTAGTTGTATTACTCTCCAGACAATGCACAGATCTTAGAGCACTGTAACTCCATTTGTCTCCTTATACTTTTTTGTGATTGTTGACATGTGTTTTAGTTTATTATAGATTTTAAATTTAAGGTAATATTTTTGTACAATTTAATATTCATTTAGACTCCTCCACGTATTTGCTCTTCCCATGCTCTTGTTTCTTCCCGCATTACTATACTTTCTTCTAGGATCATTTTCCTCCTGCCTGAAGAACTCCCTTTGTAGTACAGGTCTGCCACTGTTGAATTCATTCAGTTTTTGTTAGGCTGAAAATATCTCTATATTTTGTTTTTATTTTTAAAACAAGTTTTAATTAAAATAAAATTCACAGAAAAGTGCAAAATCATAAATGATGAATTGTCACAATGTGAATACACTCATGTAACCAGGACACAGATTAAGGAACAGAACATTATTAGCATCCCAGAAGGCCTGCTTGTGCACCCTTTCAGTCACCAACTACCCCAAGAGTCACCACTGTCATGACTTCTAACGCCAGGATTTTTGTCCATATTGAACTTACATAGAGAGAATCAACCAGTATTATATTACCTTATGTTGAGCTTCTTTCTCTGAATTTTGTGAGATTGATCCATATTGTTGCATATATTTGTAGTTTGTTCATTCACATTTTAGTATCATAGTCCATTGCATAAATATACCATAATTTATGATGGACATTTGAGTCTTTAGATCTTACATTTGGATATCCAGTGATTGGATATTATGAATAATTTTGCTGTGAACGTTACTTAACATATCTTTTGGTGAACACATGTAGCATTTGTGTTGAGTATATAGCTAAAAGTAGAATTGCTACCTCATAGTGTATGTGTGTGTTCAGTGTTAGTAGATATTGCCAAAAGTTTTCCAAAATGATTGTACCTCACAAACTTTAAAAATTAAAACCAGTCCAGGACATTAGTATAAATTTCATAAGGATTTGACTAGTGTCGTGTATATGGAAAGGCTATATCCCTAATAACAACAGGATTTGCTAGCCCATATTTAGCTTCTGAAAACTGACTCTTAGATCTTTTTATGCTACTTGTGCTAATGCATTTTTTTAACGTTGGGTCTATTGTCTTTTTCCCTCATATTTCCGGTTTTCTCCCTGGCCCAATCTAATTGGAAGCCAAATTCCTATTTAGTATTTTTCCCTTAATATCTTGTATTTCCGAGAGATAAGGATATATGTAGATAGAGGTGACGAGTAGTGGTAGAATGCCGCTATCAGTCACCTTAGATTGTCTGATCCTGGGCTTGGCCCTATCTTTCTGGGTTTTAGTGAAAATACCATATTAGAGGAATCCCCTGTTACATGATTTCATTTATTCATTTCACCAGTATTTGAGTACCTTCTAAGTGCATTGTACTAGATATTGAAGATACAAAGAGGAATAAGGTGCACCCACACTTCAAGAAGATCACAGGTACATTAACTAACACTTGTAGTACAGTATAGTAATTCCTAAATAATGCAGACACGTACAGAAAACCATGTGAGCCCAAGGGAGAGATTGACTGACTCTGCTTGGTGTGATGTAAGGCAGGTTTCACAGAGGAGATCTATTTTCTGGAGGTCTTGAAGGGTGAGCAGTGGATAAAAGGAGGAGGACATGTTAGGCAGAAGCAACAGTAAGTACAAAGGTTTAGAAATGTGGAAGAACTATTCAAAGAACAGTAGTACATGGATTGTAATGTGGCATTTCTGCTGACACCCACTTCCTCATACCAAAAGCAGACACTGCTTAATCAGTCATTGCATTTTTGCTGCTAAATTTATAAGCAGCTTCAGAGTTCTGAACAGGGTGCTTCAGGCAGCCACTACCAATTACTTGGAGTTGGCACGTGAGGTTGAACCTGTTTGTCTTCTCTGCAGTGGGCGTCCACTGCGCCTGGAGCATAGGATGTGTGTGGGGGTGGTGGAGGATGAGACAGACTGGAAAGGTCTGTTGGCTGTGATCAGGTTATAAAGGACTCTCTGTGCCACACTGAGTTTTTATTTATAGTCTGTATAGGCAATGTAGAACCATGTAAGGATTGTAAGCAGGAAAATGATGTTGGAGATAACTCTTTTTGTAGAAGATAGATTGAGTTGGGTAAAACCGAGGGCAAAGACACCAGTAGGCATTTTGTATCATTATATTTTAGTAGCCTTTAAGTTGCCAGACAAGTTAGGAGTATTATGGTTGTTCAGATAGGAAATGATGGAGATCTCAATGAGAGTGGTAGGAATGGGGAGAAACAGTCAGATTGAGAGTGATTTAGGAAGCAGAACGGGACATGGCTCTATAGTTTTTGATGTGGGGGTGAGAAAGAGAAAGGAATCTTGGAAGGTTCTCAGACTTCCTGCCTGGTACGTGGATGATTGGGAAGGCAGGAGGGGCAAGACAAGGTGGGAAGATGATGACTTATACTTGGGAATTAAATTGGCCTGGAAAAAATGCTTTTCCTTTGGACTCATATTGATTCCTACCAGTTCTTTTGCTCTTCCAGAATATTGCAAATCAACTGTAATGTCACATGGTAACATGGAAAAAGCATAAGAGCTGGCTGGAGAAGATGTAGTTTTGATTCTTGACTCTGACATTTATTATTGCTTAGTTATAACCTCAGGCAAGCCATGCAGCCTCTCTGACTCTCTGTCTGTAAAATGGGCACACAATGTATGTCCAGCCCTTCTTATAAAATTGTTGTGAGAATCAAGTGAGGATATTTATGTGAAAACATTTTGTCAACTCATACATACTGCACACACATATATTCACAGAGCCATTTCTTCCCTTTGTAAAAAGATGAATATTTCAAGATACTTTGATTCAAGATTGATAAAGAACTTCTAAAACAATCTTAAATATCTGTTTGGAAGTTCATAAAATGATTCTTGAGGTTGAAAAAAATCTGAAGTTTCGGTCTTTATACTATCATTAGATTTTAGTTGCCTTAGATGCAACACTAGGATTTTAGCATGGATTGTAATGGGCTGTGGATAGTCTAGCAGAATGTCCGGGAAAGTTAATTAGTGTTTGACCAACATTTATAGTTTTAAATAATTTCCACTTAAATATTATATATTCTCAAATTAGCTTTTCTTTCTTTTTACCACTTTCTAACTTGTTCGATATTCACTTAATTTAATTTAGCCTCTTTAAATCCTTTGGGGAGTGAAGGGGGGCTTTTTTACATTGATAATAAAAATAACATAAATATAACTTTTCCCTCTAAACTCTTGGGACCAATTTCAATTGACATCTAAGATATAGCTTAGATGAAACATTTGACCTATTCTATTGCATGACGTATATAGAGTTAAATTTTGTTGATGGGAAATGATAAAGTTTGTTAAAAAATTGTCTAATGATAGTTGCTCCCTAACTCTAACTTTTTTTTTTGTAATTAACAATCATTTTTATTCTATTTGTGTTTAAAGAACTTAGTATTTTACTCATAGGTATAATAAAAATGTATAACTTTTGAAGTTAGTTACAGAAAGGTGTTTCTTGACAGTATATATGTAGGAAAGGTTAAACAGCTAAAAATGTGTGCCTAGGTAGTTTTTAGAGTTTAAATCAGATATATCCAGTCTTGATAGAGGATAAGTAACATGTTTGGGTAAGTGGATATGAAGGGCAGTTATGGCATCGTGTCTAAAGGAGCTTGAGTTTGGGGATAGAAGTACCTGAGATACCTCTCTGGCAGGGTTCCTCTTGGCTAGGATGGTCTCATACATGGTCAGATGCCACAGTGGGAGAGGAGATTCTAAGGAGAACACACAATAGTGTATATGAAAGGCATGAAAACCAGAATTCTTCAATTGACAGGAAATATGAGAACATTTGGAATTGGCACTTGCTAGTAGACCTCTTTTATGGTTTGGCTTGGAGAGGTTCCCCTCCAAGTTCTCCTTGTTCTTGAAAAAAGTGATATAGTCCTTTCATCTCAGTGTATTTTTGAGGTCTCATGAAATTTAAGCAATTAATGTTTGAATTAATATCACTAGGGAAAACTTTTAATCCAAATCCACACTGTTTACAAAAAGAACCACAACTTCCATCATCCCGTCCTCTAACACATGTGTGTCAGAAATGTGGCTTCTGCACTGTCACTCCCTTCGGTTCCCATGGCAAACATTGCTAAATGGTCATGGGCACCTTCTGTCCAATACTTGCCCTCAGAACTCTTCTGAAGACAGCAGTCTAGAAAGCCACTACCATTCAATTTGAATTGGCACAAGAGATGAAACCTATTTGCTATAGTGTTGCCAAATATCATAAAATAGATAAAGATAATATTTGAGTTCTGTTGAAAAAGTTATGTTGAAACTAAAGTAATTTTTTTTTTTTTTTGCTGAGGAAGATTGGCCCTAGGCTAACATCTGTGCCCATCTTCCTCTACTTTATATGTGGGACATCTGCCACAGCATGGCTTGATAAGTGGCACATAGGTCTGCGCCTGGGATCTGAATCCGCGAACCCTGGGCTGCTGAAGGGGAGTGGGCGAACTTAACCGCTACGCTACTGGGCCAGCCCCAGAAGTAATCATTTTTCAGTGGAAAATACTTGACATTTAATGATAGTTGTTCTATGAGATGATTTAAGTTTAGTTAAGATTGCTGGCTAGAAAGAGAAAAATAACACTAATAATTAAGAGAACATTTTTAAAACTTTCATTTCAGACAGGGTCAGTTATAACTTGGTTACTGTAGTGCCACAGAATAGGTTGGGATGGTTTGGGATCTGGACCAAACTTACTCCTAGATTGGGGGTGGTGGTGATGGTGGTAAGACCTAACTTCATGGAGGAACAGAAATCAGGGGTGTTAGTTCTGTAAAGCAGTCACCCCCAAGAAATCCAGTTGGAGGGCTTGCTCATCTGATGAGGAAGCAGAATCAGAAAGGGCAGACAGTGCTGTAGATAAGAGCCAGTTAATGGCCTGTGTTGGGAAAGTCTGGTAGTTGGTTTTAGTCACTGATATTAGGTCCACGGGCTCTAGACTCTAGTCCTTAGGAAGGTGACTGGCATTAATAAGCCAAGGCTTTCTTTTTTTAAGATAAGGGATTCAGTGGCTGGTCTGGTGGCATAGTGGTTAAGTTTGCGTGCTCTGCTTCAGTGGCCCAGGGTTCGTGGGTTTGGATCCCGGGCGTGGACCTACACACCACTCATCAACCGTGTTGTGATGGCATCCCACATACAAAATAGAGGAACTTATGGCCAGATGTTAGCTCAGGGCCAATCTTCCTCACCAAAAAAAAAAAAAAAGATAAGGGATTCAGTTACAGGATTTAGGATGCAAAATACAGACTAAGGTCTCAAAAAGAAAGCAGAAGCCCACATTTCAGAATTGGGATAAACTTGTGGTTTATGACAAGGGTGACCTAAGGCAAGGTCCTAGAGCCTGGCTTGCAGAGTCTACAGATGGGGGTCAGTTGATCTCAAGGAGGGAAGGTCAAGTTCTGGGGAGGGCCTGTCACACAGACAGATATATGGTCTGTGATTGAAGAGATGAATGAGTATTTTTTTTCCATAAGTGGTTTTAAGATGAGAGGTTATGTTCCTGATCAGGGTCAGGATCAAAGTCAGGTATCTATAAAAACAACACTGTTATACAAGCAAACAATAATGTCTTTATGCTTCCACTCTTCTTTAAAATAGTAAGATTATACTTCATATCCTACAAAATGTGATTAAATGTATTGTTCACATTGATTATTCAAGGAATTCCTTTTTCCTGTTAAGGCATAAAGCTCACATAAACACAGCATATTTTTTTCTTTGCTCACATTTAGTAGTCATGAGTAGGGGACAAGTAAACCAAAGTGATATTTAGCAAAATTTGTTTTTAATATTCCCAAACTTTCCCCCCTAGTGCTAACCCTGCTTCACTTTTGGGCACCCATTGGTTCCTAGTCTCTCCCTTACTGAGCTAGGGGAGACTGTAGGATGGCTGGGCTGGGTCAGCAGCCTGGGCAATTGGTCACAGTTCTTTGACCTCCTATGAATCATTTTATTCTTCAGAGCTTGAGCCTCCTCGGCTATAAAAATGAGGGTTTTACACCAGTGGTTCTCAGGTCTGGGCTTCACACCAGCATGTAGAATATGTTTGATATATATAAAGCGAGCTTGGATTAATTTTAAGTGTTAATGAGATATTTCATTAACAATAACTCATTTTCTTAAAATTTAAAAGAGCATTGTGGGGGTTTGTTTGAATGGCACATATTTCTAAAAATGTCCAGGGAAGTTTGGAATGGATGCCTTTTGTCTTTACTACATTTCTGGCAGAGGGGTTCAGAATATTTCCACTAATTGTAGCATTTCCCTTAAGGTTTGGGTCTTGTAAAAATAATTGTCAGAGCATCCAAATGAAGTTTTCACCCAGAGTTGTTCAGGGTAGGGAGATGAAAAATTATGATAACCAGAATCAGTCTTAGAATGCTGTCAATTTTGGAAGGAATACTTGAGAGGTAAGATAAGACCCTCAAGGGCATGCATGGGTGGTAAAAGGTGACCATTAAACTAAGGAGACAGGGAGGAGAGAAGGCAGTGAAAGGGTGAGGGGAAAGTAGAGAGGGTGAAGACTGAGACCTCTCCCTGTGGGCCCCATATCTCAGACAAGTGTAACAAATTTATGAACTGTCAGCTGCGATCTCTTCTGGCTAACGCAGCTCGCACAGATGCAGGAGACTCCTGGAACGTAACAGAGATTGGGGGGTGGGCTTAGCACTTACAGGCCAAGGCATGGGTAAGGGCTTGTTAAATTATACCTACATATCTGAGGGGCCAAGTGATCTGTTCATTGACTTACAGCTTTTTGGGTTTGGAAGAGAAGAGTCGTTTTGACTTATTTTCTCCTTGGAGAGAAGGCTCAAAGACTTAAATGATAATAGAGCTAATATTTATCAAGTGCTTATTGTGTGACAGGCAACAGGCTAAGCAATTTACTTTAATTACTTTTGATCTTCATGACAACCCTATGAAGTAGTCACTGTTATTAACCTCCAACTTACAAATGGGATACTAAATTGTAGAGGGCTTCAATTTAGCCAGCAGCCCACCTGGGATTCAAACCTCAAAAGTCTGACCTGGAGCCCTTGCTCTTAACCACTGTGCTCTATTCCTTGTGCCCTGTGGGTGAGTTCTCACTATGGGACATTCTGTATGGGATTAGACTGTACACAGGGTAGCCTGAGGGTCGTGTTTAGGATGGTGAGAGGATGTCATATTGCTTTGACTTTCTGATGGTCTGTGTTTTCATTTCCTATAACAAATCACCACTAGTTTCATGGCTTAAAACAATACAAAATTATCATCTTACAGTGTTGACAGTCAGAAGTCTCAAAATGGATCTTCTGGGCTAAAATCAAGGTGTTGGTAGGGCTGCATTCCTTCTGTAGGCTCCAGGGGAGAATCTGTTCCTTGCCTTTTTCAGCTTCTAGAGACTTTCCACATTCTTGGCTTATGTCCCCCTTCCTGCAAGCGCATCACTCCAGTCTCTGCTTCTGTTGTCACATCTCCTTTGAGGCTCCCGCCTTTCTCTCAACGCCCCTTGTGAGTACACTGGTCCCACCTGGATGACCCAGGCTCCTCTCCCCAGCTCAGGATCCTTAATCACAGCTGCAGTCAGTTTTCCACGTAACGTGACACATTCACAGGCTCTGGAGATGAGGATGTGGACATTTGGGCGGGCCGCTACTTGGCTTATTATAGTTTTTAATTTGTGGGTTGATTATAGATATTGCCATTCCAGGCTTTCTTATTTTCAGTTTTGAGTAATAACTGATGACACCTCCCTTCCCACCACCCTGGCCTGAGCCATTGCTCGGTTCCAGCTGTTTGACCACTTAATGTCTTCATCCTGGACACCATCACATAAGGAAGGGGGAAGGCATGTGTTAGGAAGCTCTGGAGAGAGGTGTAAAGAAAAAGTAGTGGCTTTTAAAGATCTTAGTGAAAAAAGCATAAAAATGAGTTGAATTTTATAATAATTCTTCATATGATTTAGTTTTTTTATTTCAAAAATCTATATCTCTTTTACATGGTTGTAATCCTAGTAAACATAAAAATTTATAGTATTCTGTTTCTCTGTAGAACATTTTATTATGAGATTTTTGAATAATAACTAAGATGTTTTTGTTATTTTGCTATGCCCGTTTTACTTAGGACTTTATTTTGGTGTATCTACATCCTGCATCTTTTCACAGGGTTAATAATAAGCTTAGCTACCAGTTGCTGAGCCCCTACAGTAGGCATCATGCAGAGCCCTTCAAAACATTTTTTTTCATTTACTTTTTCACATCAGCCTCATTAGGTAGGTAGTATTCCCTTTTTTGTAGGTGAGAAAGCTGGGAAGTATCTTATTTTAAAGTCACATCACACAATTAGTAAGCACTGGAACTGAAATTTGAAACTAGGACTGTCAAAATCTAAAGGCTTGTCCTTAATATTCTACCATACTGCTTTACTGAGGCAGCTCAGTGAAAAGCTTCCTTAAATAAACTGTTGGTTAAACATCAATAGTTGCGAAGAAGAAAATACGTTAGCACAAGGGCTATTATGGCAGGGGAACATTAAATTTTATTTCATCCTGACAGCCAGGACAGAAAGAGAAACTTGATGAAACACACAATCTTTGTTTGGTTAGCAAGTATACCAATTTTCTCCTGTGTCTAAATTCTAAATTCCTGTTAATCTTTGAGCATCTATTCTAGTGACAGTGTATGACATAGGGGATAATGATTTGATAATTTAACAACCAAAATAAAAGTATCCTTTATATGGCTGTTTCTTCTGTCAAATGCATAGCATTTTTTTTCATTAAAAATATAACTTGGCAGGGCTGGCCCGGTGATGCAGTGGTTAGGTTTGTGCGTTCTGCTTCAGTGGCCCAGGGTTCGTGCGTTTGGATCCTGGGAGTGGACCTACACACCATTCTTCAAGCCATGCTGTGGTGGCATCCCACATACAAAATAGAGGAAGATGGGCACAGATGTTAGCTCAGGAACAGTTTTCCTCAAGCAAAAAGAGTAGGATTGGCAACAGATGTTAGCTCAGGGCCAATCTTCCTCAACAAAAAATATATATATATATATAACTTGACAAAAGTGATTTTGTTGGAAGAGATGGGTATAAGTTCATAACTGCATAGTTTGTGTCCTAATTTTTGCTACAGAAACAGCAGACTGAAGTATATGCCAATCATAGATTCTAAGCCCTGTGTCCACAATATTTCAGAAATCCAAGTATGATTAGGGTGCTAGAATTAATTTTATTGCCAAATTTTGGCCTGTTAACTGTTCAAAACTCTTTTTTTCTAGTATTAATATAATCACTGTCCAAAAAGCCTACTTAATATACTTCTTTCTTATAAAAGTATTAGAGTTCTTAAACTAATGCTTGTTATTGGTCTGTTTTGATCAAGTCTTTGAGAATACTATTCTTAAAAAAATGGAGCATGTTCAGAATGTCATTCTTTTCTTCTCACCCTACTCCACCCCCAATCCAATCCATTAGCAAGTCCTGTTAATTCTGCTTCTATATTATATCTTGAATCCTCGACTTTTCTTCGTGGTCACTGCCACCACCCAGGCTGGCTGCCCCTGTTGCTCTCCAGGACGATGACAGTAGACTCCTAGCTGGCCTTGTGCTTTCACTTTGGCCCTCTCCACTGTGTTCTCCATATAGCAGGACTGACCTGAAAACCTACCTCGAATCAGCTCACTCTCTTGCTTAATATCCTCTGGTAGCTTCCCATTGTACTTAACATCAAATCTAAACTCCTTACTGTCCTTAAAGGCCTGCATGATCTGCCCCTCCCTGTCTTTCCAGATGCATTTTAAGCTACCCACCTACCAAATGCTTCCAGGGCTTTACCACAGGCTGCCTCCTGGTTCTGGAACAGGTTCTTCCCCAGCCCTGCAGTTAGCTGCTACCCAACTTCAAGGTCTAAATGTCGTCTTCTCAAGGAGTCTTGCCTGACCTAAATTGAATCGTTTCTGTTATTTTCTTTCTCTCCCTTTTCTGTCCTTAATAGCATTTTTTACCAGTTGTAATTATTTTATTTGATTGCTTTTTTTGGTCTGTGTTCACTAAAATGTAAGCCCTGTGGGGCAAGGACCATGTCTGGCTTGTTCGCTACTAGATCATCAATGCTTAACAATAGCATTTGGTAGGTGTTCAACAAATATTTATCGAACAAATGAGGGGGGCAGAGGCAAGCTGGCAGGAGGGCAAGGCATATCTATTGATGTCTCTCAGTTTCAGCATGAAAAAGAAATACTTTCACATGATCAGATGGACCTAAACATTGCCCAGAGTTTGGTCACATAAGAAAAATTTTGGAGAATAATTCTGAGAGCCATTTATTCATCTTAAAAATTACAAGGATTCTGTGCCTTTTTACAGGCATAGTTTGCCTTTTGCTTATTCAGTTCATTTGAATCATATTGATAATGTGTGATAACTTAGCCATATGTTGAGATTTCTACTCCAAAGACTGTTAGTTACCTTAATTTAAAGTTATTATTCATCTACATGAACATCTGTGAATTTTTTCTGAAACTGTTCCTTAATTTCCTACAAATAGTTGTGTGGTTCATCAAAATTTGTGATTCCACTGAGATGAGGCCATTGCAGAGTGTGCTGGGTAAGGTCTAATCCTGAACAGCCAAGGCTATGAGTGGGCCTACTAGGGTGTATTCGTTGAAATGTTCTCCCTGGTAACTTATTGAGCAGGCCTACTGAATGGATTATTATTATCTGATTATCTGATTATCAACATTTAAGATTTAAAATATCTGCTAAAGATGACAGTGTTGTCTTAGTTGATGAGTTCTTTATGACAGATATTTTATACTACGACTACTTTGCTTCTTAAAGCCATTCCATATCAATTTATAGGAAGATATTTGTTTTTCTATTTCCTGGGATATGAGGGAGTTAGTCTAGTAGATCTTAAGAGCATATCTGATATTTCAGAATGAGTTAAAAAGAATGGTCTAAAACACAGCCTTGATTCTTGCAGCATTATTAAAATGCCTATTCCTTTTGAGCAACACTGAACCGAAATTTTGATTTACAGTGCAAATTATCCCTCTTCCTAGTGTGTGAATACTTGGATAATGTTGAAATATTTTGAACCTTTATGTTTAAATACCATTTCAGATCTTTCCTTTTATTTTATATCCTCATATAGTTAATCTAGCCTTCTGATTAAACTCAACCTAATAAAAATCAATAAAATCAATAAAGGTGTTAGTTTTATTGAAATAACTAATTCCCTGCATTTAATAATCTGAAAGCTTGGTTAGGCCTACCATTAGTTTAGATTACCCCAATTGTAGAAAGTGAAGTCGTAGGATTCTAGGTTTTAGAGGGTTCAGTCTGGTTCTATAAAACAGAGGTGGCCAACCTTTGAAGAAAAGACTCGAAAGTTGTCAAATGAAAATCCCTTGGTGCTATACTGGCCATTTCCAACTCTTAAATCAAGGAATGCTTTTCCCCGTTTCCCCAAAAACAGTATTATAAATGGTAGGTGGCTGGAACAGCAATCCTGCAGTTCCCCTCCCCTAATCCCAGTGGTGCCTGCAAGTGGGAATGGAGGAACAGGATAACCAAACCACACCAGTACTCATGATAAGGGAGTCAGGAGCCTTGGGGTCTACTCTTCCCTCTGTCATTTTATGCAAGTCATTTGACTCCTCAGGCTCAGATTACTCATCTGTAAAATGAATGGATTGGGCAAGATGATTTCCAAGGTTCCTTTAATCTCTGCTGTCATGTAATTGGGATTTTCTGATTCCTAGGTGAGAATCTGGGCAGGGATTTGGATAGTAGTGTAGTGTAGGTGGTTAGGCACTTCAAACTTAACCACCTTTTCATATTTGCATGGCTTAGTCGCCAGTTCAAATTGAATAACCAAAAGCGGTTGTACACTCTCACAAAATTTTTTGGTACTCTTGTAGGAAAGCATTTTCAGTTTTGTAATAGAGATCATTGAAAAAAATCTTATTTCATAGAACTTGTGCCCTTTTGACATCACTCTGTCATTCTTTGAGCACTTCATTACTTTTTGGTGCAAAAAGATGTTCCAGCTTATTTTTACTTTTTGTGTCCTAGCCCTGGATTCAGCCAATTTCCTAAGGAGTCCTGAGGAGGGATGGGCTAGGTGTGCCTTGCAAAATGGAGTGCTACTGCTTCCCTCTTTTGTCAGGCAGAACTAGGAAATATATGTTTTTTTGAAGTTGTTGCTCCAGTTCAGCACTGCAGGGCTCTTCCTCTCCTTCCCACGTTTAGGTTTGTATATTCTTCTCCTTCATCAATGATTCCAGCAATATCATTGTATTTGCATATTTGCTCAGTGCTACAATACATACAAAATAGTTTCAGAATTTTTCACCAACACCACTACCAACAACAAACCTGGTACATAAAAGTCTAGATTTCTTTGCAATTCTCTTTACCTTAAGAATGTATCATACTGAAGATGTACATCCAGGTACTCTCGGAGAGGTTACTCTGTGTTATGGCTTGTCTTAATACCATATTTCTCCCTCTCCCTTCTTCCTCCTCTACAGAGTAGACACTCAGTAAATATTTGCTGGGAGGTAGTCTGCACCCTTTTTTGAGCTGTTCCTGTCCACAGTACTTTCCTAAGTTAATTTAATTACCATTTCTATAGGAGTAAAGTATAATTAATCTACCAAAAGCACTAATGTTCTGAGCAAACAGTCGTATATAAATAAAAGATAATATATGCTATATATAATTTCACATAACAATAAATATATAAATAACAGTTATATATTTATCAAACCCCAGCATATAAAACCCTTATATATTAAACCTATTTTATCTATATGTTCATGTAATCTTTAATTATTTATCGCTTATGTATCATTTTTAATTCACGGAACCCAAGGTCCCTTGTTTTCTGGTCTCAATTTCAGCCAGTATTTCATGTTAGGATCATTAGGTCATCAGAAATTGTGGGTTTCAATTTTATTTTTCATTTTAAAAGTTGGGAGACGTGTAAAAAACATTTTTTATGATTTTTTTTTGGTAGTATCATCATAGACTCTAAGGTGTATAAATTCTAGTTATGCATTAAAAAACCCACAGACTGATAGAACAACCACTGTGGGCTAGGCGTGAGGGGAGTAGGCTGGGGAGAGGAAAGATAGTGTTGGAGGGAGAGAGGTAGTGGTAAATGTGCGTTTGAACTTAGGACAATGAAATTTAAGAATAGACTGGGGAAATTCAAGTTTTTAGTACTCAGTATAAATGTGTTATCCTTTTGTTAAAACTATTTAAGAAATGATTCTCCTTTAAAGTAGCTGTTTTTCTTTAAAAAGTATGTTTTAATTACCCAAAGTGACAGAAACATAATTGTACACGTTCCTTGGTGTCACTTCTCAGTGATAAAGAGAAAATAGTGTTGGTGCAGCCAAATATTGTTCAGTCTAGTTATTCCTCAGGTGATCCTCTATTGGAATAAGTACTAAATTTATTATATGATTTTGTTTAATCATATATTAAAGAAAAAACTACCATCATATACTAAAGAAAATATGAGTTTGAAATATTTCTGCTTTCATTGAAATGGTCACTGTACCTTTAAACTGGAAATATATTTGGGGAAAAGCCCAAGAATCTTTGAAAGATTTTTTAAGGTATTTCAAAGTATTTTAAAAAGTACCTTTTAAATGCCTTCAAAGTATTTTAAAAAGAAAGACTAAAAGTATTTTTATTTTACTTTCATGAATTGTATATATGCATATTAAATATGTATGTCTTTTAGATCTTATTACAATTAAACATATTCTTCCTGTATTTTTCTTTATTTTGTTCTCATGGGCCTATTTAAACTTAAATCTCTAAGAAGGGCCTTCTAGAATATTTGGTCATTCTAGCAACTTTTATTTGCGTAGATTTTCATTGATATAGTGAAGTCATGGCCAGAATATCTCAAATATTTTAATCAATGATAAAAAAAGTAAAATCCTTTGAAAGTAACTTTTTGTATTTTTATTACAGGTAAATTGGGATATTCATATTGTACAGAAACAGAGGTAAGAGAAATGCTCAAATATTTCTTAGTAAAGCAGCTTTGCAGTCCCATTTAGACTAACTTGAGTATTGAACTATCTCACTATGGTTTCTGGTCTTCTGATAAGGAAGTGTTGACAGCAGGTATATATCTTTTATATTTAGGAAGAGTAAAATGTGAAGAAAAATCAGTTATTGTGCCCATGTTTTTATAATGTCAGGGTACATTATAAAGATTAGCTTAATCATAGTTTTAAATTTTTCCTGTGTTATTATATGTGAAAATGAGTTAGCTAAGATTCAGAGCCCTTAATAAGAAATAGTTTAAGTTGAATTTTTTTTCATAATCCAATTTAAATGATTCTTTATTATGGAGCTACCTTGGTGTAGGAAAAAATAGGGACTTGGCAACAGTGTTTCAGTAAGATTAATAATTAATTAAATGTTTTATTTACATAAGTAGGTTTATTACTTTTTAATAATTTAATTCAAAATTCTGACTGTGAAATTTAAGGAATTTCCACGTGATTCCATGTGTTCCTTGCAGGAATTCCAAGGGTAACACTGAAATACGAGAGCAGCATCCATGAATTATGTATGTGTGGTGTTCTTTTCAGGAACTGTTACATAATTCTTACGTTAGGAGTATTAGGTCTTCTGTTAATGTCATTGCCTAATTAAGGATTTAAGAAGTTATTTTTCTAATTTTATTATACATTTGCATGTTGATGTAGGTTTTAGTAAATTTTAACAGTTATGTTAAGTAAAATGCAAGCTTCCTAAGTGATTATGTTGTATAATAAAGAAGCAAAAATTCTTTTTTGCGTTCAGAAGTTATACAATTCATTTTTGTATTTTCTGTTCAACTTTGGAAATAGAGATAATTTTTTCCAGATTAGCTCTAAAAATAGACAAGAACTTAATGTTTTTATATTGTGAGAATTTTTGATGTACTGTTCAATATGATATAAAGGAGTGGGATTTGATTTGAGTCAAAAGATATAAATTCTATCTGTGGTTTCTGGTGTGCGTCTTTTTAGCTATGTAATTTTGAGCCACTAATGTTTTCTCTCAGAACTTTGGCTTTCTTATCTATAAAATATTAGTGGTAATCCATGTTTACCTCATGGATTGTGAAATTTTAAAGAGATAATACAGGTGTTTCCCACTATCCAAAAGCAGAGCGTTCCTGTGAAAACTTTCGTAAGCTGAAATGGTGTACAGTGAAGAAGCAATTACCATTAATTTATATGGGAGAAATATTTGAATGTTCCCAGACCAAAAAATAACCTACCAAATTATGCCAAATAACACATAAAACCTAAAATAACACTGACATATGGTAAAAACAGGAATCATATGATAAATACACAGCCTATGTAAAGTGGAAATAATATATGTACATATTCACTATAGTGTAGTTTCCCTTGCAGAATCAGGAAGACAGTGAGCTCACTGGAAGGCTAAGGGGTCGTGATAGTGCTAATATGTGTTAGGCTGAGTTGTTAGAGGTTTGGATACTGGGAGGTACAGGAGACTGGGGTGTAGGAGAGAGAAGAAGAGAGTCATCTCTTAACATCTCATCATCATCTGAATCCATCAGGGCAGGCAGGTCACTAACGTCTACTTCTTCTATGTATGCTTGTCTGAGTGTCAAAGGTTGAGGTTCGTTGTCTGCTGTGGCTGATGTGGAAGGCTTGAAATAGGATGGTATGCTTGACTGCTTAGCCTCTGTAATGGCTTGCTGCAAAACAAACGCTGAATGCTATTTTTGCTTTTCACTTTTTTTTGTTAATCCTCTTCATGTTTTGTTAATCCTCTTCATGTTTCTTTTTGGTTAGTGAAAAGAGGTACTGATGTAGGTCTTTTGTAAAAGCAAAGTGGTGTAAAGTGAACTTGCAGAAAGCGGGGGAAACCTGTATATGTGAACATGTTTTATAACTTAAAGACACTATTATGTATATCAAGATGATCCAGATATAGTCAGCATTCATCTGCATTTAGGTAATGAAATGTGAGGATTTTACATGCAAGGCATAATCCTAAATTTCATTATTCTGTCTCATTATGTTGTGTTGCCATAAAATCAACATGGTTTTAACGTTTTGTCTAGAACTTGCTTTGTATAGTAGTGTCACTTCATTTTATCTCCTAACTGGTACCCCTTATCCTTTGATCCATAACTTAGGTCACCAAAAGAATTAGACTCTAAATAGAACTTCTTTCAGAATTTTTTTTTTTTGGTATAACTATTTAAAGAGGGAAAATCACAAGAAAATAAAAAGTTCAATCTGGTATTTAGTTTGCAAAATAGGTTCAGGGTAGTATTTTCTAGGGGTCAGAGTGGTGGTTACCTCTGGGGAAGAGATTGGGATTGGGAATGGTGATTAGTATCTATATTGTTTGGATTTTTTTTTTTAATGAGAATGTCTCTGTGTATTACTTTGATAATTAATAAAAAAGGAGGAGTGGCAGAGGGGACTACTTTTTTCAAGAAGTTTGGTGACTTCAGAGAAGGAGGAGACAACTTAAGTAGGAAGTTTTGTTGTTTCATTTTTTAGATTAGAGAAGATGGTACTGTGGTGGTGGTGATGGTGATAAGGGAGCCAAGAGAGAATGAGACTGGTGTCCAAGTTCAAGTGTACATATCTGCTGAATTCAGATGTAGGACTACGTCCAGAAAATGGCTTGACTAGAGCAGTGGTTGTCCAAGGGAGGTGGGAGAGTTCTGAGGGGTTCCTGACGCTCTTTCAAGGTCAAACTGTTTTCAAAGTAATACTAAGATATGATTTGCCCTTTTATTTTCATTCTCTTAAGAGGGCACAATGGAATTTTTAGAGGCTACATAACTGCATGAATATGACTGTCGTACCAGACTGACTGCAGAAGCAGATATGAGATCTAGCCAGCTTTCATTAAGGGTAACCCTCAAGAGCTTTGCGAAAATGTAAAACAGTACCACCCTTCTCACTATTTTTTTAAACAGAGTTTTTCCATAAAAATTATATTTATATGAACATGTTTAACATTATTTTTAAGTGATTTAATTTAATTTTAATGATTTAATTTAAAAATTCTCAGTTTTAATTTCTAATGCAGTAAATGTTAATAGATTATAGCTCACATAAACAAAAGCTCCTTGGACTCCTCAGTAATTTTTTAGAGTGTAAAAGGGTCCTAAAACTAAAAAGTTTGAGAACTGTTGGGCTGGGGCACGGACAGCCAAAGTACTTTTTCCTGAGAAACGGAATTGAGGGTTGAGAGAGGTAAAACCAGAGCCCTGAGGTAGACAGTGGGAAGTTGAGGGAATCCTTAATGTATGGCTTTAAGTCAATCTTTTTTGTCAACAAGAAGACAGGGTCATTTTTTGTGTGTGAGGACGACTAGCCCTGAGCTAACATCCATTGCCAATCCTCCTCTTTTTGCTGAGGAAGACTGGCCCTGAGCTAACATCTGTGCCCATCTTTCTCTACTTTTATTTGGGACGCCGCCACGGCGTGGCTGACACGCAGTGCGTCCACGGGCGCCAGGGATCCGAACTCGCAAAGCCTGGGCTACCAAGCGCGAACTAAACCGCTGCGCCACTGGGCCGACCCCTAGGGCCATTTTTGAGAGCGAGGTTATACTGGATCAGAAAGGTGATTGCTAGAGACTCTTTTTGCCTTTAAATTGTTTTTCCATTGAGAAAAGAGATCCAGAGTTCCTTTGTAAGTTAAAAGCCCATCCGAGAGAAGGGCTGCTAACAAGTTGTATAGATGAATAGAAGTGTGAAAGATGTAGATGCGGTGGAATGGCATTTTGCTAGTCCCGTATTGTAGTGCAGGCTCATCCCTGCCTTTCTGAATTGGCAGGGGTGTTGTGGGGAGGAGGCACTGTGGTGGGTGCTTGTGCCTGGGCTCAGCTCCAGGCTCCCCCCTTTCCCTCTCACTTCTTGGCCTTGCTTCTTCATTGGAAAGGTGAGTTGTTGTGAATGTAGAGCTTTTAGCATAAGGCCTGGCTTAATGAATGCAGCATATTATTCTTAGTTGGGAGGTGTACAGTTTCCTGGGAGGGAGAAAGTCTTACTTCCTCAGCAAGGGTCATTGACCCACTAGCAGCCTCAGGGTGACTGCTACGGAAAACAGAATCCCTTTATCTTTCTGGGGCTTTAGGACCCTCATCAAGACATATAGTTGAAATGCATAGCTTTAAGTATTCGATTGTTTTTATTTTAATTGTTTTTGTAGTAGATAAAAATCGTTATGAATTATTTTTCAGTTTTACTTATAATTCTCTCTTTTTTGTGTGTGAGGAAGATTAGCCCTTAGCTAACATCTACTCCCAATCCCCCTCTTTTTGCTGAGGAAGACCAGCCCTGGGCTAACATCTGTGCCCATCTTCCTCTACTTTATGTGGGACGCCTGCCACAGCATGGCTTGACAAGCAGTGCGTGGGTCCACACCCAGGATCTGAACCTGTGAACCCTGGGCCGCTGCAGTGGAGCTTACGAATTTAACCACTACGCCACCGGGCCAGCCCTTATAATTCTCTTTTTAATACTTTTCCTATATTAATAAAAGCCAAACAAAATTATGATTTTAGAGAGAGCAAGGAGGCCATGCATAGGCATTCAGTCAACTTTTATGTGATCTTGTACCTCAAGATTAGCTTCCTATTTCTTAAAATCAAGTATTTTACCTTATTTTGTACTGTTTGGAAAATTTTTTAATATTCTCGATTATACTAGTATTTTGCAGCATTTGAACTCATGAAGGGAAATCTTTCATATAATTTGTTTTAAAAGACAGGCAAAATTTTTTATTTTAAGGCAATTTAATTTTTTCCAACTTTTTTCTATTTTTCGAAGGTATAATTTACATAGAGTAAAATTTAATGTTTTTAGTCACAGTTCAAGTTTTGACAAACATGTTCAGTTGCGTTAACCATACCCACAATCAAGTTCCATCCCCCGCTAAAATTCCCCCCATTTTCCTTTATAGTCAGTCCCTCCCCACCCCCCAGCCTTTGGCAACCACGGATCTGTATTTTGTCCCTTTCCTTTTGAGAAGAACGTGTAATTTAGACAGTATGTTACCCTCACTTCTCCCTCTCTAGGAGTGGCTCACTGCTCAGACTGGTAACTTATAAACTCTTGAATGACTGACTTGTACTTGTCAAGGAAGCAGTCCTGATCCACAGTTTAGGGGGAGATTTCACCCCCAATTTACAAGTTTTTCCTCCTGCCATTATTTAAATAGTTTTGTGGGTTATACTCTTATATTTGAAGAAAATTACTAAGCACTTAAAAATACTAAGACATAAAATATTTGAATTTTCAACTATTTTAATTCAGGCTTTTTCACTGTTGTTTTTAGCTTTCCAAGTTTCATCACGTTCCTGTCTTCTATTAACCACCATTAATTATGAGGCACTCAGAGGCCCTTTACTTTTAGCAGGAAAAAAGGTCAAATGAATAACTAGAACAATCCTGTTGTTCCCCTTGGTTGATTAGCTGTATTTTAGGTGGAGTAAGTTAAGGCATTATATAAAGTTAAACTAATTTTTGTCAATACTTTAATCTTGATAGAGCTAGTTTGTAAAAATAGTAGCATAGCAGAAAAATTTAAGCTTTACTAAGGGAAACTATTAAAAAGATTCATGTTCACATCTTAGAAATAAAGTTCATATATACTGTATATCAATATTTACTCTATTTCATTCCCACATGCATCTTTAAAAAAATAGAGCTTACTATGTGCTAAGTAATGTTATAGACATTCGCTAATTTAATTCTCATAACAAATTTATGAAGTGGATAGTATTATTTGCATGTTAGAAATGAGAGCTAAAGGATAGGTTAAGTAACTTGCCCAGGGCCAACAGCCATCTATGTCGCAGAACCACTTCTCTTCACCTTCATTATCTAGTCATTATCTAGTCTTTATCTGCAGTGTAAGGCATCTGCATAACACTGATAATTAATTTAGTGCCCCATTTGCGACAATGAACCGGGTGAGAGTCTCCTTACTCTGTATATGCCTCTTACCTGTGACTATTCCAATTCCTGGCAGTATGCAGCCAGAGAATGTGTTCTTGCTAGATGTAAACTGGGCACAGGAGTGAATGCGGTCCATGAACCTTCAACCCCATTGGTTAGGTGAATGCAGGGTTCTGTACTATAGTAATTTGTGAAGTAGTCTGATTCTAAGTTACTCGGAATGACTCAAGAATTGTTCTATATATTTGAACCTCCTGGGAAATCAGACCTGGAATTAGTCTGCTTTTTGAGGGAACCCGAGATTTTGAGCCAAGAAATACATCAGAGTTACTATCTTGGACTTATTCCCTTCTGGTTATATACAATTTTTGACACAAACTATGAAAATTTTGTGTGTTTCCTGAGAAGCCTAAAATAAACTGCCATAGGTAGTTTGTGGGTGTTTGCTGCTTTAACATGGAGTATAATATTAAAAAATATCCGTTTTGTCTTTAGCTAAATCAGCCCACTGCACTTTGATTTCACCTCTGGCTCATGTAGATTCATGGTGATAATTGGATGCCTCTTTCAACTGACATTTGATAGCCTTTAGTTAATTTCAAAAGTAACTAAAAAATCTAACGTGAAAGATGTAATATTTTTACAAAAATATTTACAAAAATACTTGCAGACTTTAGCTGCATCGTGAGCCTGTTTTATATGGTTGTGAAAATAGTATTTGATACCAAACGAAGTAAATCTTGGAATAGCTAGCAGAAACAAAAAGACAATTACTATTGGATCTACTTTTTTATCAGAAGGCTTTGTCTGATCTTAAACCTTACTTTAAGGGTTTATAAATGAAATTGCCTGACAAGAAGTTAAAATGATGATATGTGTTCTATGGAAGGATCGCAAGAATAAGCTCCATTAACTGCTGGTAACGAGCATGTTCTCCTTGGTCAGCAGGCTAAGAGGAACAGGAAGGATGCTCGCATTCTACTTTTTGTCTTTTGGGATTAAAAACCCCAAACATGCCTGAATTTATATGCCATTTGATTGACATTGACTTACATGGTCTGGAAATCAGTTTGTATGTCTTCAGTACCTTGTGTCTACCTTTGAGTTGCTGCTTCTGAGTGTCAATATTAGTAGAGTTAGTAGTGACATATTGATGATGTGATAGATAATCTCCACTTAGATTTCATGTATCCTCAGATGTAGGCTAGGGGCATTATGATAGTTACTTGGCACATTTGAAATTCATTGCTCCCTCCTTCCTTCCCTGCCTTCCCTCTCTCTCTCCCCACCCAGTCTTCTGTCCCCTCTCTTCTCTCTCTCTGTCTCAGATAACATTTATTACCAAAATGGCCTTTCTGTGTTACAGTCATAGGTGTCTTAAATACAGGGGACGTAATCTGACCATACAAAATTTATACAAGTGGTGTTCCTTTGTATAGTTTTTACTATATTTGAACATCAATGACAGTTATGTATGTATGTCTGGCAAAGGATTTCAGAATAACCAAAATTATCTGGGCGTAAACATTTTATTCTTGAAGGAGAAATTTAACTTTCAGGTAACTTAAGCACCTCTAAGTACTTTGATAACAGAGTAGAAAATTTTCTTACTAATTTGCTTTATTAGGGGGCCATATCAATCTGCTTTAATGAAAAGTTTAAATTTTAAATGTTTTTAATAAAAAAACCCAATATTTTTCAGTACAGATAATATGCTGACAGGATCAAAGTGGGAACAGGCTAGATTTTTATTTCCTTTTTCAAAGTACCTATATTAATTTGTAGAAATGATGTATGTTTGTTGTAAAAAGTAAAATATCACAGAAAGGTACAAAGAAGAAAGAAAAATTACTTCATACCCTACTGTCTAGTGATAATGGCTGTTCAGAATATTCTTCTAGACATCTCTTCCCATGTGTACACAATAAAGTTGTTGTCTTATTCATTGAACGTCTATTATGTGCTTCTCTTAGGCATACATGCATGTTTGCATAAAAGACAAACTTGGCTTTAAGGAGTTAGCCAGGCTGAGTGAAGAGGTTTAGCTATATGGGATGGAACTTCCCAGTCAGAAGAACATCATAGTGAGGTCTCTGAGACAGCAAGCTGTTTTTGAAACTGACAGAACACCAGGATGTCTGAAGCATAATGTGAGGGAGAGTTGTAGGAAATGTAGAGAAGACAAGGTGGTGCCAGGTCTTATAGACCATATTAAGGATTGGAAATAGGTCCAGTGTCTCTCCAAGGAAAGAAACATTTCTTTCTGAAATTTTCTTCTATTTCCTTGGGTCATTCTTCTTTTGATATGTATCCTTTATTTGCTGTTTGCTTATATTCTTTTTTGGGATAGTGTTTGTGCATTCATCTTTCATTAGTTTATGCATCATTTAATTAAATTGTTATTGTTATCACATAAGTACAGTTGTATGAATGACCCGTGGTAAGCAAAAGGCTCCTCTATCAGGTGACCTAAATGCACCGATGACCTAAAGAGTAGCTAGCCTACTCATAGCTAGTGGTTGTCACGGAGATCAGTCCCTATGATCTAAAGAGAGACTGAGGAGTGTGAGATGGACAAGTCAACTAGATAGAGGCTGATTAAGAGAGTTTCTGCTGTTCAATATGGTGTCTCTTGATATCTTCCCTCAGTTTGGTAGAAATTTTACTGTATTTGGCAGATACCACAAAATACAATTTTTTTAAAAAAAAACCATTATCGGTAAAAATAGGTAATTTACCTGGCATTGTGATAATTACCTAATTTCTTTCATGATGATGTTTCATAATTTTTTGTGAGGGCATTATCAAGATGTAATTCACAAACCAGACAGGTCAACTGTTTAAAGCATGCAATTCGCTGGTGTTTGGTATATTCACAGAATTATGCAACCATCACCACAATCCCTTTTAGAACTTTTTTGTCACCTCTAAAGGAAATCCAGTACCCTTTAGCTATGATCCACTAGCCCCTACTACTACACCCCATTCCCAAGCAACCTCTAGTTTTACTTTGTCTCTATAGATTGGCCTATTCTGGACATTCCATATAAGTGAATCATGTACTATGTATCTGGTCTTTTTGTGACTGATTTTCACTTAGCATGTTTTCAAAGTTCATTCATATTATAGCATGTGTCAGTACTTCATTCCTTTTTGTTGCTGAATATTCAGCTGTATACATATACCATATTTTGCTTACCCATTCATCAGTTGATGAATGGTTTCCACCTTTTGGCCATTATGAATAATGCTCCTATAAACATTCCTGAACAAGGTTTTGTGTGGACTTGTTTTTATTTCTTTTGGATATACATATAGGAGTGGAATTGTCGGGTCAACTAGTAACTCCATGTTTTAACTTTTAACTTTAACTGCCAAACTGTTTACCAAAGTAGCTCCAATATTTGCCATTCCCACCAGCAGTGTATGACAGTTTTGATTTCTCCATATCCTTGCCGACACCTGTTGTTATCTGACTCTGATTCTAACCCTTCTGGTGAGTGTGAAATAGGATCTCGTGGTTTTGATGTGCATTTCCCTGATGACTAATGATGTTAAGCATGTTTTCAAGTGCTTATTGGCCATTTGTACATCTTTGTTGAAATGTCTATTTGCATCCTTTGCCCATTTTTTAATTGGGTTATTTATCTTTTTATTATTAAGTTGTAATAGTTCTTTATATGTTCTGGGTACAAGTCCCTTATCAGATATATGATTTTCAAATATTTTCTCCCATTCTTTGGGTTTTCTTTTCATTTTCCTGATGCTATCTTTCAAGCACAAAAGTTTTTAATTTTGAAGTCCAGTGTATCTATTTTTTCTTTTGTTGCTTGTTGTTTTGGTGTCATGTCTAAGAATCCATTGCCAAATCCAAGATCATGAACATTTACCTATATGTTTTCTTCTAAGAGTTTATAAGTTTTAGCTTGTATACTTAGATCTTTGATCTGTTTTCAATTAATTTTTGTATATGGTATGAAGTAAGGGTCCAGCATTATTCTTTTGCATGTGGATATTCAGTTGTCCCAGCACTATTTCTTGAAGAGACTCCATTTTCATTGAATGGTCTTGGCACCCTTGTCAAAAATTAGTTGACCATAGATATATGGATTTATTGCTGGACTCTCAATTCTATTCTGTCATGCCAGTGCCATGCTGTCTTGATTACCATTGCTTTGTAGTAAGTTTTTAAATCAGAAAGTGTGAATCCTCCAACTTTGTTCTTCTTTTTCAAGATTATTTTGGCTCTTCTGGGTCCCTTGCATTTCCATATGAATTTTAGAATCAGCTTGTCAGTTCTACAAAGAAACTAGCTGGGATTCTGATAGGGGCTGCCTTGAATCTATAGATGGCTTTGGGTAGTATTGCCATCTTAACTGTGCTAAGCCTTCCAATCCGTGAACACAGGATGTCTTCCCATTTGTTTAGATCTTTTCAAATTTCTTTCAACAATGGTTTGTAGTTTTCAGAGTATAAGTTTTGCACTTTTTTTGTTAAATTTATTGTTAAGTACTTTATTCTTTTTGATGCTGTTATAGTTGGAATTTTCTTAATTTCATTTTTGGATTATTCATTGCAAGTATTTAGAAGTACAATTGATTTTTGTATAATGATCTTGTGTGATCTTGCAACCTTGCTGAACTCATTTATCAGTTTTAATAGCTTTTTTAGTAGATTCCCTAGGATTTTCTGTGTACGAGATCATGTCATCTCTGAATAGTGATAGCTTTGCTTCTTCATTTCCAATTTGGATGCCTTTTATTTCATTTTCTTGCTGTTTCTTTTTAAAAATTGTTTTTATGGAACTCAGAGTTGGAGGGTGGAGTAATCCCCCAAACTATTTAAATAATTTATTTCCAGGCTGTTTTATGAGAGAATATTTAAATATTTGTATGCTATATCAGAGACTTCTGAGAGAATGTTTATATAATTTATATTTCCAGTGGAAATATAAATTTTTTGTGTGTTGAAACAAACTTTGGTTTTGCCCATTGTAACTGAATTTTGAGCTGTTTTTTTCCCCTTAGGATCATTTTCTATTTAGAATATCAACTTTATTGCAAGAGTACTTTCTAGAATATAAAGTTAAAAGGTACAGATGGCTTTCAAACTAGGAGTTGATGACTGACTTGACTTGTTGAACTCTCATGTTTTTCTTCATAGGGATTTTATGTGACATAACTGCTTATATTTCTTCAGCAACAGAAAGTTCATGAGACAGTTTTATAGATTGTGGCCTTCCCCTGTGGTTAATTGATAAGCACCTTGCCTTATAGTTTGAATTTATTATCAGGAAATTTTCATGGATAAATAAAAAGAGATCTTAGGAAAATGAAAAGAGTTGTAAAAGTGAGGAGGAATTATGGGTGAAAAATGTAAAAACTTTCCTTAATTCAGCCATTATTTGTTGAGCGTTTGCCATTTGCAGACTCCCTATTGGGCAATAGGGAACACAGTGCTGTCCTCAAGAATTTTCACGTAGCTAGAATATTGCCTTTATAAAATGAGTAGAAAGACTTGTTGGTATATTAGTAATCTTAACAAAAAGTAGCACATGAAGATGTTACATAACTGAATAAGCGAAGAGAATCTAAGCTTGTTGGATCAGGCTAGTCTCTTACCTAGTTTTACTCTCTTCTTCCCATAGGTTTTGAATTCAAATGCTTGGTTAATTCTGAGGCTCCACTTTGCCCACTACCTACACAGAGTAGCAAATAAGCTCAGTGTGGCAATCAAAAGTGTTTTAAAAGTATCTCAAAGGATCTTATAGTGGATCCATTTTATAGGCTGTAACAACACTTAATAAAATCAAAGTGCTCTTTTTATAATTCTTTAACTCCCTCATCCCTTGTAGCTACTCTGGAACCTTCCACTTAACACCCACCCTCAAATAAAACCACCCCACTCACCCCACTTTCTCTGGAGCCCAGCTTATCTGTCATTCTCTCTTCTCTCTGCCTCTGGATTCTCCATTCCTAATGAGAGTCCAAAATCAGGTTGCTGATATTCTTTTCCTTTCCCCATTTCTTTCCTTCTGTCCTTCACATTGATCTTGTGTCTTTTTATTGTCTCCATTCTACACCAGAAAAAACTTAGAAACTGGACTGGCTAAAGTATAACTCTCCTTAGACAGTGGGGAAGGGAGAGAAGCTGGTGTATGTGTGTGAGTAGGTGATTGGGAATAGGGTAATGCATCTTATTCCATTACATTTATAAATAATTAAAATCATATTAAAAAGACCATGCTGGGCAGCATCTCCATTTTGCATTGGTGATCGTGTTGATTGTATGAATGTGAGTCTCAGGTCTTTTGTTAGTGTGAGGTGAGCTCCTTCCCTTTTCTTCTATGGCTGTCCCCATATTTCACTGTCAAGCCTAGAAAGAAAAGATAGGAGAAAAGGATATCTTTCCGGGTGTGGCATAAAACAAGACTGTGGGCCCTCGCCCTAATTTGGTAAGTGCTTTGGACACAAATATTCCCTCTTTACTCTAAAAGCAAGAGTACCTATTTACTTAAACTGTTACTTATATAAATTTTGGTTTATTAAAGTTGAAATTTTGTTTTTTCCTTCTATATAATTAATAAAATTAGGTAGTTAATACCAGGGTAATAAAAAGGAGCAAGACAATCATCATGTGCATTATTTGATACTTTTCTTGTTATTTTCACATATGTTCTTTTATTAATGTTCTGTAGCTTACACAAGAAAGAAATTTAATAAATTAATTAAAAATGGATCAATAACCTGTATTTGTGAAATGGGCCTGGGGTCTCATGGTATGAGCCAGTATGTATGGCCTTTAATAATGACTGCCAGGTATCATTAGAAGTAGCCACTGTTGTTTTTAGAGGTCATGGTTACCAGATCTGACTTTACCTTGGGAAGGGAGGAGAGCAGAATGCTTAGAGGAAAAGAGCAGGCAAAAGAATTGAAGGAGATTGTCAAACCTCCTTAAAATTTCTATTTAAAGAGCTTGTTAAGTTTTCTGTTTTGAATTTCTTTGTTTTGGGAAGACACAGGCCCTTTTTAGAAGGGGAGATTGGGAGAATTCTGCAACCCATGACGAACTGTAAAAGGTTGCTAAGGAGATTCCTATGAGAAGGAATAGTATTTAAATGATCTGTTACTGAACTCTGACTTCTAAAGGCAGGAAATGAAAGGAGGAGGGCTCTTTTATTTCACTCCTATAACATTTTAGGAAGCAAGCAAAAACAAGAATCTTTTTTCCCTAAAACACAGAAGTCATTCGATTTGGATAAAGTTAGTTTGTGTGGTTTTAAAATGTTTTATTGAAGTATAGGACATTGAGAAAAGTGCATAGTTCATTAAGTTACAGCTTGATGAATTTTTACAGATAGTGATGATGTATTTTAATGTCATTTAAATATACCCTATTTATTATTGTTATATATGTCTTTGAAAATATTATCTTAAAATTTTTGATTTCAAGTGATTATTTCAGAGAGTTTATTTAGTTTCTGTTTTTAATTGCATGTTGCATTCCCTCACCTTCTTTTCAAGCCTCCTGCTTATTAAAACAAAAATGAGAGAAAGAATTTCTTCCAGGGTGAAAGGAGCCGTTCTGTTTGGAATTGGGTTAGAGCAGTGCTATCCAACAGAAATATAATGGGAGCCACATATGTAATTTTAAATTTTCTGGTAGACACATTAAAAAGTAAAAAGAAACAGGTGAAATCAATTTTTATAATATATTTTATTTATCCCAGTATATCTAAAACATTATCATGTCAACATGTAATCAATATGAAAATTAATAATGAACTACTTTATACATATTTTTCATACTAAGTCTTTCAAATCTGGTGTGTATTTTACTTCAGCACTTCTCAGTTTAGCACTTCTTAGGCTAGCCACACTTCAAGTGCTCTACAGCCACATTTGGTTAAAGGAGTAGGGAAAGGAAGGAATGGAAATGTTTAAGAAATGAGAAATTTGAAGGGACCAGAGAAGTTTTATTTCTGAATTATCTTTAGAAAATCATGAGCCTCAGTGGAGAGGCAGTAACAACATGTTGAGGGGCTTGGTTAAAGCCTGGTAAAAGGGTAGATGCATATTCTCAAGTATACTGAATAGATACTAGGGGGGTAAGGGAGAGAGATTTACTGGCATGAATAACTGCTAATGAAGGAAGTGATTTCAGTGGCACATGAGTCAGAGACTTGATTACCAAGTCCTTCAAGAAGCTATAGAAGACTCGACTCCTTTTTTTTTTAAGAAACAACAAATATTTATTGAGTACCTGCTGTGTCTAGGCTCTTTTCTAGGATCTGGGATACACCAGTGAACAAAACAGACAAAATCTTGGCCCTAATAGGTTTGCATTACAGTAGGGGTAGACAGGCAAGAAATATGATATCTAAATAAACTATAGTACATGAGAAGGTGCAAACTACCATGGAAAAAACTAATATAGGGAACTGTGATGTGGAGTGTGGTAGTGATGGTGGTGGTTGGTTTGCAATTTTTAACAAGGTGCTTGAAATAGACCTCCTAAAATGGGTACAAAAGAGCAAAGTCTTGAAGGAGATAGGGAGCAAGTATCTAGTTATCAGGAGGAAGAGCATTTCAGACAGAGGGAGCAGTACTGCACGGATACTAAGATGGGAGTGTACCTGCTAAGCTTCTGTAATGGCAGGAGGCCAATGTTGTGAGAGCAGAGAGGAATGGGGTACCAGATGACAAAAGTAGTGCTTCTCAAACTTTAATATGCATACAAACTCCATAGGGATCTTGTTAAAATTTAGATTCTGATTTAGTTGGTCTTGAGTGGGGCCAGAGATAACAAACTCTCAGGTGATGCTGCTGCTGCTGCTGGTGTTAAGACCACACTTTGATTAGCAAGGATGTGGGGCCTTAAAGGCCATTGTAGGATTATGGAACTATGAGACTTTTAAGATCACCCAAGGAATGAGGGTAGACAGAGAAGAGAAGGGGCTAAGGGCTGAGCCCTGGGATACTCAGCATTAAGAAACTGATGGGACAAGGAGGAACCAGCAAAGAAGCCTGAGAAGAAGCGACCAGAAAGGTAGAAGGAAAACCATGTGAGGGTTGTGTCCAGGAAACCAAGAAAACTAAATATTTCAAGGAGGAGGGAGTGATCGATTGTATGAAATGTTGCTTAACAGATTAAATAAGATGAGAACTAATAATTGATTATTGAGTTTGACAATGTGGTGGTTACTGACAAGCAGTTTTGGTGTAATAGTGTGGGGGCAAAAGCCCTCATGGAGTGGGTTGAAAAGAAAAGAGAGGAGGGAAATTGGAGACAGTAAATAAAGGCAACTTATTGAGGCATTTTTCTATAAAGTGTAAGCAGATCAGTTATCTATCGCTGTGTAACAAATTACTCTAAAACTTAGCGGCTTAAAACAAGCATTTATTATCTCACAGTTTCTGTGAGTCAGGAATTCAGGAGTAGCTTATCTGGGTGCTTCTGGTGCTTCTTCTTTCAGTGTTTCTTGTGAGGTTTTAATCAAGATATTGGCCAGGGCTGCAGTCATCTGAAGGTTTGATGGGGGCTGGAGGATCTGCTTCCAAGGTGGCTCACTCGTATGGCTGTTGGCAGGAGGCCTCAGTTCCTCACTACAGAGGCTTCTTCTCCATAGGCCTAAGTATCCTCACAACGTGGCAGCTGGCTTCTTCCAGAGAGTGTGATCCAAGAAAGAGAAGCTAAAATGTCTTTTATAACCTAGCCTTAGAAGTCACATTCCATCACTTCTGCTGTATTCCGTTGATCACATGGACATAATGTGGGAAGAGACTACATAAGAGTATGAATGCCAAGTGTGGGGGTTGTTAGAGGCCATTTGGAGGCTGACTAACCGAGGGGAGCAGGGAAGTTGGAATTGATCTCTGGAGATGAAAGTGGGATCCCAGAAGGTTTTTTATTTTTGTTGTTTTTTTTAATTGATAAAAGAAGTAATAGCATATTTTTATGTTGATCCAGTAATGATCCAGTATAGAAGAAAAAATTGTTGAAGCAGAACAGAGAGGAGAGAATTGCTAGGGAATTATCATTGAGGGAATGGGAGGTAGAGCATAAGTGAAGGAATTGGGAATTGGCCTCACACAGGGATGAGAATAGTCCATTTAGAGTAACAGGAGGGAAGACAGAGTATGTGTATGTAAAAGGTGTTAAAAGGTGGTTAGATGTGATAGTGGGGGATTTGTGGACGTTCTCTTCTGATTACTTCAGCTTTTGTGGTGACTTGGGCAGCAAGGTCCTTGTTGGGCATGGGAGAAGAGGAGGGAAGACAGTTAGCTAGGACTGTGGGAGAGTGAATGGGCTAAGGAAATGTCATGTGGCTTCTGGGCAGCACTAACTGCCCACATGAGATACGGGATTGTGAATTTAAATGAACTTAAAGCAAGATCAGGTAGTGTAGTTTTCTGTTTTGCTCCAGCCACACTGCATGTACAAAGGCAGGTGAGGAGTCAGTGAAGAGTTGGATTTAACCAGTGTGTTGTTTAGCCAAATAAGTACAGAGGGAGAAAAGGCAAGGGATTTCAGGGCAAATGGTTATAATGTTTGACCTAGGAATTTAACATGCTTAAGAAGGAAAAGTTGGAATGGAGGGGTGAGGGAGAGTGAAAAGAATATAGGATCAATGGATTGTAGGTCCTGGTGGGGTTGAAAGGTTAAGAGAGTCAGATACTAGAGGGAATGAGCTAGAAAGCTAGGAGGAGGTTGTCAAAAGAGGAACCCTTGAAATTGAGGTGATGGAAAGTTGCAGTTTCTGGTAATGAGGAGGTCTGGGGTATTGCCATGGCAGTGAGTGGCTGAGGTCAGGTGGAGGGAAAGATCACTAGAGTAGAGGAGTTCACAGCAATGAGAGGTCAGGGTGTTGGAAAGGTCATATTAACATCACCAAGAATTAAGAGAGGAGAGTAATAGGAAACCAGCAGCTAAAATCATTGAGCTATGAGGGGGATAACTGGGAAGTTTATAGATGATAGCAACAAGGAGGGATAGTAGGTGTATGGTCTGGTGATGTAAGAGTCAAAGTTGGAGAGCTTTAAGGAGGAAGGAGGGAGAATGGTGCATAAGCATCAGTGAGAAGCAAGGAGGACATCTTCCCCAATTCCAGGCCCAGTGATTTGGGAATTATTACAGAACAGCCAGGAACAACATTGCCCTCTGGCGAGATTCAGATTTAGGTTAGAGCAAGAAAGAGAAGGGGCAGCGTTCAGAGAAGTTGAATATACAGCGAACTGTTAGTTCTGGAGGGCACAACAGAAGGCTTTCAAGAGTTGGGGAGGGGTGGGCAACAGGCCTAGAAAAGGGGAATGTGGCGCCTTATAGGATGCAAGCTGAAGAGATGGGTGATGGTCCCGCTGCTGTCAATGAGGATACAAGGCAAGGTGGTATTAGGGCTGGTGCTCCCACAGCAAATGAGGTGATGAAGCTGTGGGTACTGGAGAGGGGTGGGGGGCTCCCTTTGATGCCTGCAGATGGGAGTTACAACTGAAACAGACCCTAGCTCCTCCCTCACAGTGGAGCAGGCAGCTGTTTAGGGAAAGAAAAGATAAACCAGCCCTTTTTACCAGGGTAATGACAAGGAGAGATTACTGGGAATACGGCAGACAGACTTGAGTACTTGAATTTAGTGTGCTGGTTAACTGGCTCTCAGCACAAAACACAACACTGATTTCTGTGGTATAAATACTGCCACTTGGCCAATTTCAGGCTATCAGAGGTTTAATAACCAACCAGTTAGCAAAATTCTGGAATATTTGATACGTTGACTCTTTTTTTTTTTTTTTTTTTTTGTGAGGAAGACCAGCCCTGAGCTAACATCCGTCACCAGTCCTCCTCTTTTTTGCTGAGGAAGACTGGCCCTGGGCTAACATCTGTACCCATCTTCCTCTACTTTATATGGGACGCCGCCACGGCATGGCTGACAAGCAGTGCATCGGCCGGCTCCCAGGATCGAACCCGCCAACCCCGGGGTGCCAAAGCGCGGACTAAACCGCTGCGCCACCGGGCGGCCCCCGATACCTTGACTCTTGACTCTTGACTCTGGATACGAGCTCTCTAGCACACCATACACTTTAACGTTGACTCTATTTTCTTTACAATTGTTTGCCCCATTTGGGAGCTTTGGAGTCAGGCAGACCTGAGGACTAATACTAATCCACAGTTTTGCTTCTTTATAACTTGTTACTTTATTGAGCCTCGGTTTCCTGTCTGTAAACTGAGGATATTACCAGCTGTCCCTTGGGTGGTTGTTAAGGATTAGACATTAGGTAGGAAAAGTGCCCAGAACAACAGTTCCTGGATGGCAGATACTATTATTATTGTCATCACCTTAAAATAAAACTTTGTTAAAAGGAATTTATATACCAGAGTATATACCTGTATTTTCACATGCAAATTTAAGAGTAGAGATTGCAGTTAACTTTTTGGAAAGCAATTGGGCAGTATATATCGCCCATCTAAGAGCATAGGTTTAATCCATTAATTCTACTTCTAGGACCTTTTCCAAAGAAAATAACTAAGACCATGTGAAAAATGTTGCAAGAGGATATTTATTTGCAGCACGGTTTATAAGAGAGAAAAGTTAGAATCTGTTTAAATGTCTAACTATTGAGCAACAGAAGACTCTACATTATTAAAAACAAATAGAATAGAATTGCTTATGTGAAAAGATGGTCCATTATAGTATAAAACAGATTATGAAATAGTAGGTACCAAATGATCTAATTTTCATTTAAAAAAATTGACAAGGACAGGTATAGTAAACTGTTAACAGTGACTGCCTCTGGAATTTATATATATACAAATGTTCTTTTGGGTTGCTTGTATTTTCTGAGATTTCAGTATGTTTTGCTTTTGTAGTAAGAAAACAATAAAAGAGACATCATGGGTTTGTGGAGTGGTGGAGGGTACTGTGAGGTGAAAAACTCTAAAGATGGAAATGTACACTTTGCTTTCTTATTAGTCATGAGTGACTCTGTAGCAGTCTGCTGCATTCTGCTGTCCAGACCCAAGCCCAGTCCCATGACTACACTAGATGAGGGGCAGGGGAGGCAGAGAGCCATGCTTATTGCCGTAGGGGCCTGGCCACAATGCAAGAACTACAGTTTAGTTGATTCCCATTAAATTCAGTCTCTTTAGGGATTTCAATGATTTTCAGCTAGGAGAGAAAATCAAAATAGGGTTGAGGTAGAAAGAATCTATCAAAGGCAACTTGAAAGAAAAAAATGTAAGATGTAAGGGAAAGTTAGCAGTTACAGGCCATCCTAAAAAGATGAACTGCTATTTCTTTTAAAGCCTTTCCTTGAATATTGTTGAATTAGCACAGTCCATTTTCGAGAAACAAGACCTTATGATTGTCACAGGTTACTCAAGCAATTAGAAACCAGGAAATTTACTCTTGTGTAAACTGGTTCATGAGTCACAGTTAAACAAGTACAGTGACAAAGCTGCCGGATCCAGTGCTGTTCTTATATCAGATGACTTCTCAGATAATTGAAATATTTTCTGAAATCTGTTTACTTGAGCTAAGTAAAAGCAAGTTGCATGTCCTTATAAAATTATTTTGTATTCTATTGTTCAGCAGGTGTGAGAGTAAGTCAGCTTTTTAATTATGTGTATAGTACTAATAAAAGGGAACATTAGCATTGTTAATTGTAAAAATCAGGCAATTAAAGGGAGAAAATAATTTACTGGTGAGCAGCCCTGGAAACAAGCTAGACCAGGAGAGTAGCCCTGAGCTGGGTAGGCACATAGACACCCCCTGTCCACCCCTCCCTTTTTATTTCTCTTTCTCCTTCCCTCCCTCCCTCTCTCTTTCCTTTTTTCTTTTTCCTTCTTTCTACAAAAAAATCACCTACCCTCTGCCAGACACTGTTCTAGGCATCAAGGGTATAACAGTAGATAAAACAGACAAAAACCTCTGCCTGTGTAGATTTATACTGTATTATTTTTAGACAATGTACAAATAAATGTATATAAAATATTATATAGTATTAAGTGCTATGAAGAAAAATAAAGGAGGGCAAGGGATAGAGCATAATTGGGCAGGGGGTGGGGTGGACAGAGAAAAGAGGATACATTTTAGAAGGGAAGGTCTTTCTTTTGAGGTGACATTTGAGCGGAGATCTGGATGATATGAGGGAATAAGCCAGGCAGAAGAAAAAGCAGATGCAAAGGCCCTGCAGTGAGAGGGTGCGCAGCTGGTCCAAGAACATCAAGGAGGTGAGTGTGACTAGGAGAGGTGGTAGATGAGGTCAGACAGGTAGCAGGGAGCCAGGTCATGTAGGGCCCTGTCGGCCACAGTAAAAACTCACCTGAGTGAATTTAGAAACCACTAGAGAGCTTTGTTTATTAAAACAGCTAGTACTACTCTAATACAAATACTGACATATATGTTGAACAGATATTTATTTGAGGACTATTAAATATTTCATTCTCTCTTACCTAGGAAGAATTCAACTCAGAGATGATATTATTGTATTATTACATACAGGTCTCCTCATTTCAATGATCGGTAATGAGAAAAATTATTAATCAAATTTCTGAGTTTTTCTCTTCATGCTGGTTTGTTGTTTGGACATTTGTTCTCTTGCAAAACTGAAACTCTGCCCGTTAAACAACTCCCCATCCCCCCTCCACCCATCCCTTGGCATCCACCGTTCTACTTTCTGTCTGAATGAATTTGATTACTCTAGGTGCTTCATGTAAGTAGAATCATACAGTATTTGTCTTTTTGTGACTGGCTTATTCCACTTAGCATAATATCGTTCTCAAGGTTAATCCATGTTGTAGCATGTGTCAAAATTTCCTTCCTTGTTAAGGTTGAATAACATTCCATTGTAGGTATATTCCACATTTTGTTTATCCGTTCATCCATTGATGGTCACTTGGGTTGCTTCCCTCTCTTCGCTTTTGTGAATTGTAGTGCTATGAACGTGGGTGTGAAACCTCTGAGAGTTTTGAGCAGTGACATGATCTGGTCTGTCTTTTGTTCAAAAAACAAACAGACTTCACTCTGGCTCTTCTCTTTCCCCAACTAATATACCTATCAGAGACTTTGTTTCTGTTGTGTTCCTAATGTGTACAGTCTAGCCTTCAAACATTTGAAGAAGTAAATGACAGAACTAAACTCACTGTGCTGCAAACTCTGGAGGCCATCATGTGATTTACATTGTGTTAAGTCACACATACGTTGGGGCAATGGTCCTTTACTGTATGGGGATCACAGAGCTCATTGAAAATGTGATGAAAAATATGGAACTTTCCCCAGAAAAGAAAACACACAAATATACTAAAATGTTTACCTACAATGTCACTGGGCTCTTGAACTCCTGACACCCATAGAAGGACTTCATACATAACTAGGGCGCTGGCTGTTCTATTCCTTGGCTTATGTTGGTGTTTTGCAGTGCTCATCCTCCAGTGATATTGGAGACATCATAGATTCAATCCCTGAGTAGACAGTGCCATTTACTACAAATTGTAGGCTACGTAGCACTTGGAGTTTTCATCAGTCTCATTTTGAGGCAGGAGATTTACCCCAGCCTTACACAGTAGACCTGATTCCAAGTCTCCAACTGTGCCTGAGTCCCTAACTCCTGGCTGCTTTTAGATACAGAAATCAGGAGACCATGGCTGCATCCCTTTTATTGCTATTTTTCTGTTCTGTTTCTGGTCCATGGTGTTGCTGATCTTCTTTTGAGCATGACTGTGTCGCAGAAACATTTAAAAATTTTTATCGGTCATTTATCTGGGGTGTGTTTGGTGTAGGATGACAATCTCAAAGGGTAAACTCACAGTATCACATGACTTGAGTGCCAGTACCACAGTCACCTTCACTGGCTGTCCACTAAGCCAGTGTATGAATTGATAGATACTGTGGGGGGAGTGACTCAACTCAACAGAAATAGTTTTGTACCTAGTATGCAAATTTCTAGAGAGAAAAGTAAAAATAAAAATTTAACATCAAGCATTTAGGATCATTGCTTGGAAATGATTTCTTTGCCAAAAGGCCCAAGCAAAGCCTTTTGGATATATGTTTCAGAGTTATGAAGTAGAATGAAACTAAAAGTTTAATCTGTTTTTTACTGCCATTTCCTTCCTAACTAAAGAAAGGAAGGGATTTTTATCTCATCTCTGATGTTGCTGGCTGTGTGAGTTAGGATGCTTTCAACTGCAAGCAACAAAAAGTAGCTCAACCTTTCATGTTTATATGTATGTATATTTGTGTGTCCGTGTGTGTGTTTATAGAAACTTACTGATATGTACACACACACATGTACGTTGCGAAGGGGCCTGGAAGCAATAGGGGCACCCTTGTAACACTGAGCATACCTAGCCACCCAGATCTTGGTTTCTAAATAGCCTTCCCCACTAAAAGTAGCCAAGGTTCCTGGAGAAATGGCTGATTCCAGGGCTGGGGCAGGAAAGTATAAGATGAGCCCAGAACATTTTATTGTGCCAAGAACTAAGGAAGTACACACAACATTATGAGGGAGGATGTTCGTACAATAGGATACTATTTGCCAATAAAAAGGAACAAAGTACTTACACATGCTGCAATGTGGATGAACCTCAAAAAAAAAATGCTATGTGAAAAAAATCGAGACACTAAAGACCACATCTTATATGATTTCATTTATATAAATGTCCCAAAAAGGAAATCTATAGAAACAGAAAGTAGGTGAGTGGTTTCCTGGAGCTGGGAGTTGGAAGGGAAGTAACTGCAAATGGACATGAAGTTTGTTTTTGGAGTAATAAAAAATTAAAATTTTAAAATTAGATTGTGGTGATGGTTGCACAATTTTGTAAACTTATTAAAAATCTCTAAATTGTATACTTTAAATAGGTGAATTTTATGGTAAGTAAATTATACCATTGTAAGGAGGTTTAAAAAAAGTTGTGGGAGTTGTCAAAAGGACTCAGGAGTTAGCTTGAAGAAGCTCCTACTGGCCAAATCTGAGAATATTCTGGGAGCATCAGAATAAATAATGACAATGGATTAAATCTGTTACGGAATAAAATAATCCATGAGTATATCTGATACATAAATAAATACATGAATAAATAAATGGGAGAGAAAGGAAAGTCTTTCTTTACACTAGATTGCCAACTAATAAATGTGGAAGGAATTATAGGTAGAACATCATCATTTTCCAAACCTCATAGTAATAATTGGTTTAGGCAAGCATCATCAGTGGTTATTAAAACTAGCCGATGAAAGTTTGGTGAGGAGCTCCCCATAAATTACATATTGATTTCAAAGGGAAAGATAATACACTGGAGTAATCTGGCAGAACCACCTTAAGTGACTGTATTCATTTTCTGTTGCTCTGTAACAATGTCCAGAAGATTATTACCACAAATTTAGCAGCTTAAAACAATCACACGTATATTATCTCACAGTTTCTGAGTCAGGAGGCCATGCAAGGCTTTGCTGGGTCCTCTGCTCAGGGTCCAGTAAGACTTTAATCCAGGTGTCAGTCACGGCTGGGTTATCTGGAGGCTTGACTGGAGAAGGTCTACTTCCTACTCATGTGCTTGTTGGACTGACAGCTTAATTTTTTTTGCTGGCTATTGGCTGAAGGATGCCCTCAGCTACTAGAGGCTATCTGCAGTTCCTTGCCATGTGGGTTCCCCAACATAGCCACTTGCTTCCTCACAACCAGCAAGGGAGAGGAGACTCCAGCAAGATGGCTGCTATGTCGTATGTAACATAATCACATACTTGTAATCATGAACATCCTGTCACCTTTGCTGTCTTCTCTTGGTTAGAAAGAAATCACAGGTCCCACCTACAGTCAAGGGAGGAATCACACAGGGCATGAACATCAGGAGGTGGGGATCACAGGGGCACTTCAGAGTCTGTTGGCCACAGTGATCCAAGTTAACATCACCAGTACTGGGACAAACCAACACCATGTGCCTCCTGTTCCACTGAAAGGGACACATTACCACTTCTGAGGTCTTCCTGCCAAGTATGCAGAACCTGGAGAAACATGAGACAGACCAAAAACCTGGCCTGTACCCTTCAAAAGTGTCATTGTCATGAAAGACAAAGGCTGAGGAACTGTTCTAGATTAAAGGAAACTAAAGAGACATGTCAACAGGTGTAATGGATGATCCTGGGTTAGGAAAAATAGCTACAAAGGACATATTTTAGAGACAGTTGGTGAAATTTGAGTATAGAATGTGGATTAGATTGTATCAATGTTAAATTTTAATAATTGTACTGTGGTCATCATCTAAGGCATGTCCTTATTTTTAGGAAATAAACACTCCAATATTTGGAGAAGAGATGAGCATGATGTACGCAACTTACTCCCAAATGGTTTAGAAAGATAATGTGTGTGTGTGTGTGTGTGTGTGTGTGTGAGAGAGAGAGAATGTGAGAACGTAAAGCAAATGGGGCAATGTTAACTATTGATAAATTTGGTTAAAGGATATACAGGAAATCTTCGGACTATTTTTGAGACTTCTGTAAGTTTAAAATTATATTGAAATGACAAGTTCCAAAAGACTTAAACTGACTTAAATGACCAAGGATGTCCTTTGCTTTGTTTTTCTGTCGTGATATTCATCTTCATGTTAGTTAAGAGCCCATTATTTATTATAAGTCTTATCTCTTTGTTCTGTTGCATGTTGGCAATGTCTATAATCAGTTTCTTGACCTTTTACATTATATATGGTATTTTTTGTCCTACAGAGTTTAAAAAGTGGATTCTTTCTTTGCTCTTAAACATGAAAGTCTTGCCTATACTCCTGGCAGATAAATTTTCACATTTTTTTCATAGTCTTTGAAAAAATAAATATAAGCATACCTTGTTTTATTGCACTTCACAGATAAACTGCATTTTTTACAAATTGAAGATTTGTGGCAACCCTGCATCGAGCAAGTCTATTCAGTGCCATTTTTCTAACAGCATTTGCTCAATTCTTGTCTCTGTGTCACATTTTGGTAGTTCTCACAGTATTTCAAACGTTTTTATTATCTTATTTGTTATAGTGATCTGTGGTCAGTGATTTTTGATGTTAGTATTGTAATTGTTTTGGGGAGCTACAATCGGCGCCCATATAAGAGGTGAATTTAAGTGATAAATGTTGTGTGTATTCTGACTGCTCCACCAACCAGCTGTTCCCCTTTCTCTCTCCCTCTCCTCTGGCCTCCCTATTCCCTGAGACATAATAATATGGAAATTAGGCCAATTAATAACCCTACAATGGCCTCTAAGTGTTCAAGTGAGAGAAAGAGTTGCATGTTTCTCACTTCAAATCAAAAGTTAGAAATGACTAAGCTTAGTGAGGAAAGCATGTCAAAAGCCAAGGTAGGCTGAAAGCTAGGCCTCTTGTGCCAGTTAGCCAAGTTGTGAATACAAAGGAAAAGTTCTTGAAGGAAATTATAAGTGCTACTCCGGTGAACACACAAATCATATGAAAGTGAAACAGCCTTATTGCTGATATGGAGAAAGTTTTAGTGGTCTGTTTAGAAGATCAGATTAGCCACAACATTCCTTTAAGCCAAAACCTAATCCAGAGCAAGGTCCTAACTCTCTTTCAGTTCTGTGAAGGCTGAGAGAGGTGAGGAAGCTGCAGAAGCAAAGTTTGAAGCTAACAGAGGTTGGTTGAAGATGCCATCTAGGACTTTTGTAGCTAGAGAGGAGAAGTCAGTGCCTGGTTTCAAAACTCAAAAGGACAGGCTGACTCTCTTGTTAGGGGCTAATGCAGATGGTGACTTTAAATTGAAGCCAGTGCTCATTTACCATTCCAAAAAGCCTAGGGCCCTTAAGAATTATTATGCTAAATCTACTCTGCCTGTGCTCTATAAACAGAACAAGAAAGGCTGGATGACAGTACATCTGTTTCCAGCATGATTTACTGAATATTTTAAGCCCATCATTGAGACCTACTGCTCACAAAAAGAGATTCTTTTCAAAATTTTACTGCTCATTGACAATCCACCTGGTCACCCAAGAGCTCTATGGAGATGTGTAATGAGATTAATGTTGTTTTCATCCCTGCTAACATAACATCCATTCTGCAGCCCATGGATCAAGGAGTAATTTCGACTTTCATGTCTTATTATTTAAGAAATACACTTCGTAAGGCTATGGCTACCATAGGTAGTGATTCCTCTGATAGATCTGGGTAAAGTAAATTGAAAGCCTTCTGGAAGGGATTCACCATTCTAGATGTCATTAAGAACATTTGTGATTCATGAGAAGAGGTCATGATATCAACATTAACAGGAGTTTGGAAGAAATTGATTCCAACTCTCTTGGGTAACTTTGAGAGGTTCAAAACATTAGTGGAGGAAGTAACTGCAGATGTGGTGGAACTAGAGAACCAGAATTAGAAGCAGAGCCTGAAGTTGTGACTGAATTACTGCAATCTCATGATAAAACTCGAACAGATGAGAAGTTCCTTCTTATGGATGAGCAAAGAAAGTAGTTTATTGAGATGGAATCTACTCCTGGTGAAGATGCTGTGAAGATTGTTGAAATGACAAGAAAGGATTTAGAATAGTACATAGACTTAGTTGATAAAGCAGCAGCAGGGTTTGAGAGGATTGACTCCAATTTTGAAAGAAGTTCTACTGTGGGTAAAATGCTATCAAAAAAACATTGCATGCTACAGAGAAATTGTTTGTGAAAGGAAGAGTCAATCAGTGTGGCAAACTTCATTGTTGTCTTATTTAAAGAAGTTGCCACACCACCCCAACCTTCAGCAACCACCACCCTGATCAGTCAGCAGCTGCCAACATCAAGGCAAGACCCTCCACCATCAAAAAGATTACAACTTGCTGAAGGCTCAGATGATGGTCTACATTTTTTAGCAATAAAGTATTTTTAAATTAAGGTATGTACATTTTAGACATAATGCTATTGCACACTTAATAAACTACAGTATAGTGTAAATGTAACTTTTGTATGCACTGGGAAACCAAAAAATTCATGTGATGTGCTTTATTGCAGTGGTCTGGAACTGAACCTGCAATATTTCTGATGTATGCCTTTATATTTAAGTCTTTACTTGAAAATTTGGGGATGGTTCAATGTGAAGGATATTATTTTATTGTGAAGACATTAACTAATGATTCTTCTACTTTTCTTCACTGATTTGAAATGGAAATTTTGTTATCTACTGTATCTTTATATACTAAGCCTAATTTATGGGGTTATTTTTGTTATATTGCTCTGTTGATCATAAAGTACTAACCTTACTTTATTAACATAGATAAATTATGATAGTTTAAAACTATATATTTTTCATTAAAACAGATTTTATTGATAACATTATATAATAATTGCATTTAAAAAACGTATTCTATCATTTAAACTATTGTTAAATTCATTGTTAATTTGGCTTGATGAAGTTTCATTGTTATTAAAAAAGAAAACAGACACCATTAAACAGAGATTCATGTTAAGAATGTGTTGGGACAGGTACAGCCTGAAAGCAAGTGGTGATAGAGGTATACTTTTTTTTCTGTATGGTCCTTAAAATGTAATTTGAATTTTATCTGCTCTCTAAAGGATATCTTAGGCAGAATTCAAAATATTGCTTTTAATAAAGAACCAGGAATTTGGGGAGTATTCTTGAAAGAATTATTGCTTCTAACATAATTTGAAAGGAATTTTAAGTTTGAGGTATCTTATAACCATTGTACAATTCTAATTTAGCATATATTTAGGAAGATATTAATTATACCAAATGAATGTAAGAAAAATGTTAGAAGTAAATGTTATAGATATTACTTTGTTTTCTTATTTTGTACTATATATTTAAAAAGTTTTGTATGTCAAAGATAATATATCCTTTCGTTTGGTGACTCAAGCTAGTCTTTCATGTAAAAATCCAAAGTATGTGAAATCTCTGCTGCCTCTGCACATGCCCTGCTGGCCAGTGCAGTCCTGGCTAGCTCCTCACCCACATCTCCACTCCAGTGTTGTTCAGTCTCATACTGAATATGAGCGGATGGTGGTGAGCTGGAGGTGGGGAAGGGGCCTACGCATTGAGCTATGCAGTCATGTGGTCGTCTGTGCCATTTGAGTGCACTCTTCTCTTCTTCCTCCAGCCTGCATACTTAATTATGCCGTCTAGAAAGTGGACAAAGAAATTAAGTAGCTGTTTCACGTAAGTGGACAGATCTAAAAAAATAGTGGAGACCACATCTACTCTGCTTTTTTAATACTCTTAGTGCAAGAGAAGCAAGTGTTGTGGTTGTTAGCATTTAATTCTCAGCAAATTATTACTGTGCAGAGTTTCCCTTTTTTCTTGCCAAATATTTCTTTAAGCAGTTGAACTATTGTGGAGGCCCTGAGATGAAACCAGTCATTTGGCAAATGTTCAGAAGTGCCAGGCACAGAGATATAGAGATAACAATACAGTTTTCCCTTAGTTTTTGGCATAAGTTCTTATAGGAAAGCTGTTCTGGCTCATACCTGTTTGAATGAGTCTTCAGGGTCTATTTATAGGGGTTAAAGCAGTACCCAATCACCCCCTCTCCCACTACAGGCTTCTCTTATCTGTGGTGATGCCTGATTCACTAGGATTGCAGACCTGTCAGCTTCTTTAGTTCTCCTTCAGGCTTGCTGCAATACACAGGCCCAGAAAAAAGGGAGTGGCCACAACGGGTAGGCTCTCTTTTAACTTGGGAGTTGTAAATAAGCCAGATGGTTGAGAGTAACTCTGTGTGTCTCAGACAGAAAGACTGACTAGAGAAAAGTTGCAAAAATGAAATGATGAATAGAGGTTTTGAGATTAGAGATGATGAAAATGGGGTACTCTGGTTATGCAAAAGAGCAGGGAAGACAGACAGGAAGGCATTTGTCAATAGCTGTTATTGGCTAGAATAAGTAATAGGATGGTGAGGATGGGAGCAGGCTTTTGAGTGGGTGCTCATTTTTATGGGTGGAGGAAACACAGGCACAGGGTTGACAGGGCAGTGCATTGCTATGGCTGTGATATTAGATTCTCATATCTACATTGCTCTTCTTAAGGAACATGTGATAAATTGTTATAAAGTAAATGACAAAAATCATATCTCCCAACTGTATATTTTGTGAGTTATTTGACACAGTCATTTTGAATATTAAGATTACCCATGTGTGAACAAAACTGTTTTTAAATTAGGTCCAGTGCCACAGTCATTATGGTATATAGATTTTATATGAACCATGGATTTCTCTTTCTAAGGAAACTTCACAGTGAATATCTGACATGGGTAATAACTCAAATTACAATTGCTTATGTGATTTACGCTGTCAGGATATTTCCTAGTTCTCTTTTAACTTCGTAGGGAGAATATTTTTTAAGTTTCTGTGTAATAAAGACTTAAATCTCAAAGTGGCCAGATTGGTATTTTATATTTGATTTTTCCTACCATATTTAAAAGAAAATTGGAAATAGTATGGTCAAAGAGAAAAATGAAATGCCTGTGAAATGAAAAGGCCAAAATAAGTGTAAGAAATTGAAGCATCTTTGGTGGTTGGTGGTTAATGTTTAATAGGAAAGCAGAGGGAAAATTATTGTTTTGGTTTATTTGGCAGATGAAATAAGAGCAGACTCTAACCTTCTTTCCTGGCTTTTATTTTGCCCTTCACTTCTGTTTTCTTTCTCTAAAAGATGAGTAATTCCTATTTTCTAGCTATTTGGCTTTACTAGAAAGCTCCCTGTTCATATACAGTCTGATTTGACTGCATGTCTGCCCTTGACAAGCCAGAGTGCTAAAGAACAGGAGGGGACCATCTGATAATATATCTCTTGGGCAGGTCATTGTGTAGTTCCTACAATTGGCTCCTTGTAAAGCAGGTTTAGTACATCAGCACTGCATTGTGAACCCAGTTTGTGTAACTGGTGCAGTGTCTCCCGCAACCACCCCCGCCCCCTTTTTCTTCTTGTGGCAAATAGGTCAAGGTGTTGTGGGATAAATGAAACTCACTGGAATACATGAGGCAGAAATAAAGAGCAGTTTCTACAATGCCTGAAACGGTGCACCTGTCACACACTTCTGACATTTCCACACAAGTCTCTGTCCTCAGTACTTCCATGGTACTTTCTAGTATCTCTAGTAACATTTCTCTTGCCACGTCATACTTTCTGTTTGCATGTCCACTTACTCCACTTGACTGTGAGTCCTTTCAGGGCAAGAACTGTGCCTCGCTAATCTGTGTATCTATATTTCGGTGGCTGGTACAAAGCAGGCACTCAATAAAGGTTAGTCAGATAAGTGTTTAAAAAACACAGACACGACTCTAGATGTCTGTCGTTTGCCAGACCCTGTGATGGACGAGTCACGTATGTAGCTTTCTTTTAATCACACTTGGCCCTATGGAAGAGATTCTAATCTACTTTGGATTGTTTATACTAACTTTTGTAATAAGGAGAGGTTAGGGAATAAAGATAAGCAAAGAAAAAGAAAAACCACTTGCAACCCCATTCCCCAGCAATAATAGCTGTTAACATTTTTTAGTCTTATTTTTTTCCTATGGACATGTTTATGTTTTTCATAAGAGTTATGTCACATGTAAACATACTGGTTTGTAACCTAATTTTATCACCTAATTAGCTCAGTACAATAGTAGATGCCCAGTAGATACTTGTTTTAATGAACATTTTCCATGTTATCACATATATTTAAGCATCATTTTTTATGGTTGCATAGTATTTTACTGTATGGATATACTATAATTTATTTAACCAATCCCTCATTGCTCAATATTTGAGCTATTTGTTTATTCACGCAACTGAGTGAGTTTGATCATGCAAACCTCTCCGGCTTCATCCCTTTTCCCTTCCTGTTCTTTATTTTGTTACTGTTGATTTACTTTTAAGGCTTTGAAAGTTTCATCTTCTCTTTCACTTCCAGACATTTGCATTGGTGTTCCTTCTGCTCACAACACACTTCTCACTTTGCCCAGCTAATACACATTTTTCAAACCTAAGCTTAGCCATTCCTTCTTCTTGGAAGTTTTCCTGGACTGGATTAGTTGTCCCTCCAATGTGCTTCATAGGTGGCATTTTGTACTTACTCCTAGAAGCACTCAATCTGTTGTATTTTAATTGCATGCTTTCTTAAGTGTGTCTCACACTAGACTATAAACTCTTTCAGGAAAGGAGTCTTATGTCTTACTTCCTTCTGTGACAGAGTTCCCTGAGAAGCTTTTTCAGCCACTTTATCCTCTCCCTACATCAGCAGTTATTGCCATCTGTGGTGAGAATGGATGATGATCAAGTCTGAAGATAAATACATGCTGGGAACCACGGCTTTGCAAGAAGACTAGCTGAAACTCCTCCATCAGAAGAAGCTGTAGTGATAGAGGAGAAGAAAAGGAGTCTGGGTTTGGAATCTGCAGACCAGTATTGTAGTCTGCCGCTGATTGGTTGTGTGCATTTGGACAGGTTGTTTAACCTCTCTTCACCTTCATCTTCCTTTCTGTAAAACCAAGGGATTGGATTAGATGATCTGTAAACTCACTTTTAGAAATGATCTTCTGATTTTTCTGATGATCAAACATACAAAAAGCAACTTGTTCTTGAAAGAAGAAATGTATGAATGAAAACTGGGATTATTCGTTTGTCTAAAATGTGATTATATTATGTTGCTTTAACAGATTATTAGTATTATACATTTAAAGAGCCCTTCAAATGAATCTTCAGTAAATAACTTCAAACTGCTGACAGTTCTTCATTATCTCAGAAAAAGAAAAGTCTTGGTGAATTATTTTCTCTATACTTAACCTCTTGAATCTAGGACAGTGATCTCATCTGGCCTCGTTGTTTTAAATATCATCTTTGTGCTGACAACTTACAACTTGATATCTGCAACCTGCATTGCTCCCCTGAAATTGCCTACCAATTTACTGGTCCTCTGAGATATCTAATGATCATCTCAAACTTAATCTGCCTAAAACTGAATTCCTGATTCCCTCCACCTCCGCAAACCTGCTATTCTTAAAGTCTTCCGTATCTGATCAAGACAGACTTCGGAGTCATTGATTCCTAATACTTAACCATCAATCTATTAGCAAATGCCTTCGGTTCTTCTTTCAGATCATAACTGGGAACTACCCACTTCTTGCCAGCACTCCTTCCTACTGCCCTTACTCCACTGGAGTCTATTCTCAGTCAAGAGCCAGAAACATTCATTTTTAGTCGTAAGTCATATTGTCACCCCTCTACTTACAACCTTCAGTGGTTCCCCGTGTCCCTTAGTGTAAAAATTACAGTCCTGACAGTTGGTGACAGAGTCCCACGTGACCCGGCGCTCCATTACTTCTCATTTCATACTCTCTGTCTTATTCACTTTTCTTCAGACCCACTGACCACCTTGCTGTTGACAGAACATTCCAGGCTCACTCTCTCCTCAGGGCCTTTGAAGTGCTTTTCTTTCTGCCTGAAACTCTCTCCCCATATATTCACACACCCACCCTCTCACCTCCTTCCAGTTGCTCCTATGTAACCACCCGGTATAAGGTCTACACTGACTGTCCTATTTAAAATTGCATGCTGCTACCACCACCACCCTGGCACTTCACACTTTATTTTTCTCCATAGCACGTCGCACCTTCTAATATACTGTAATTTATTTATTAATCTTGTTTATTGTCTGTCTCCCTATTCTAAAGTGTCAGCATTGGTGGGCAGGGATTTTTGTCTGTTTGGTTCATTGCTTTATCACTGGCTTTGTGATATTTGGCAAATAATATGCAGGCTCTCTTTTCCCATCTGTAAAAATAAAGATGATAATAAATGGTTATATATTGTTTATAGATATTATTTTGGCTAAGTACTCGCCGGTGAGTTTAGATTAAGGCTAAGGAACTCCTGAGAGTTGTATAACCTGTTTCACGAACTACAGGCAGTAATGTAGGCTTATAGGAGGTCCTCGACTCACGAAGGAGCGCCTTTCTGCCCTGTCTGGCCCGGGAAGATGCAGCGCTCTGGCCTGCCATGTTGAGAAAGGCTTCCTCAGGGAGTCCTCATGCCTTTCCTTACTCCCTGCTGCTTTTCACAGTGAGCTCTTGAGACCTCCACGTAGGCGCTGATGCTGCCCATCTCCCCGCTCGGGGCTCAGAGGGTTGTATGGTTGGTGTGGGGCTCAGACAACTTCTGCACTGTATTTTCAATTCAGTCTATTGTGGCCTAGTATTGGAACATTTTATAACTTTTTTTCTATGCGAGAAATTAATTTCTAGTTTTCAGACTGCATTGAAAGCTAACTTTGGAACATAATCCGTTCAGAAATTAGGAGATAACCTTTTAGAATGACATTTCAGTTGCTACAAAGGAAAAATGTAGGGGCAAGATTAAAATATCCAAATATCCCAACTAGTCCTGAAAGTATATTTATTATGTATTTAAGCCTTTAAAAATTGCGGATCTCTGTTCTCTCTCAGTATAATTTTTCTTTATGAAGAAAAATTCTGTGTGAACAGACAATGGGAAAGTACTTATTTTCATAACTTAATATCATTGTTGCATTAAAGTACTCTGTATGTAGCAAAAGGTGATTTAATCCTTACAAAGAATTGTTTCCTGCTTCCCTGTTTTGACATAGATAAAAATGAGTGTTGAGGTGGTGGCTGTGACTGGATTAGAACCAGAAGGAACTGGCAGTTGGTTATTAGCGGCTGTCCTTGCCCTGACTCTTCTCAGGTTGTGCTTTTTTTGTTTTTGTTTTTGTTTTCTGTTTAGCACAGAAGCTTTTTGCTTCAGAAGTGATGAGGTGTGAACCACTCAGAATGAGCTAGTTTTACATAAGAGCAACTTTGGTAGGACCTGGGGCTGAGGGAAACGTTTTATGTATTGTGGAAATTTTTGTGGCTTTTTTGTCTTGTCTTTGTGCATGTTTAAAGAAAGGTCACAGAAGGAGTGTGCCTGCCTTATCTACCAAAAACCTCAGAGGGGTGGGCTGCCTTCAGACCTCCTCCCTCAGTACCCAAGTAGTGTGGTCTGTGGTCATGAGTGTCCCTCCTTCTTCACTTACTGTTCCCAGCTTTACCTCTGTTGCCTTTGACTCAGTATGAATAGAGCTATATAGTGGTTAAGTTCATAGGCTTTGAGGCAGACCTGGGCTTGAGTTCTGGCTTTGTTGCTTACTTAATCTCTAATCATTTTACTTAGTTTCTTCATCTCTAGAATTAAGAGGGGGTAATATGCATAATACCTATTTAATAGTACTGTGATGAGAATTAAACAAGATAATGTATGAAAATGTTTAGCTCAGGCCCTTGCACATATAAATGAGCTCAATAGATGTTAGCAATTATAAAAATCTACTTTAAGCTGCATTTCTTTTATTCACTCTGTCAACAAGAATATGAATAATGTGTGAATAACCATCCATGCTTTCTGCTGGGTGCTGAGAATACAATAGTGACCAAAACTGATGTGGCCCCAACCACACTTAGTCCAGTGGGAAAGATGTTTGTGCCTTGAAACTTGTCAATTATTAGAAGAAAACTTTTGACTTGATCTAAAGTGGGAAAAGAAGTTTAAATTGAAACAGGGATAAAGTTTTAAATTGAAAGCTTAATAGAAGAACTCTGAAGTTTAAAAAAAAAAGAGATGACTTAGGAAAATCACCGTAGTTTTCCAGAGTTTTGAATAGAAGTGCTTCTACAAGCTGCCAGATTTGCCTGTAAGGACAATTAGTAGGTCAGCGCTAGACAAGTAAGAAAGGGAGGAGAAAGAAATAAGGTCTGTGAAGTAGACTGGAGCAAGTCCATGGAGGATTAAAAAAAAAAGTGAAACAAGGAGAGCAGTTGTGAACTGGAAAGTGAAGTCAGTAATTTTCCAGTACAGAAGCTATAACCTTTGGTGGCAGAATCAGAATTTAACAACTGGTTTTGAAAGAAACAGGATTTGGTTTAGAAATAAAAACCTCCATTATTAAACATGTGATAATAATCATATTCACGTTATGGTAGCCTGTTTAACATCAGTAAACAACTTGTGAAAGTATGTTATTAGCTTTTTTACATTGTAGTAAGATTTACTATGGTGAACAGATTGAGTGTGTTGAATAGTTACCTGGAAAAATCTTAATACAAAAATTTTTTATCTAATCTCTTTTTTTCTCTATTAAAATTAGTCAATTTTAGAAACAACTAAATATCCATCAACTGATGAATGGAAGAATAACATGTGGTACATCCATACAATATAATGTTATTTGGCAATAAAAAGAAATGAAGTACTGATACATGCTACAACATGGACGGAGCATATACTGAGACATGCTGAGTGAAAGAAGCCAGTCACAAAAGATCACATATTGTATGATTCCATTTATATGAAATGTCCAGAATAGGTAAATCTGTAGAGACAGAAAGTAGATTAATGGTTGTCTACTAGTGGGGGAGACGATGGGGTTTCTTTTGAGCTGATGAAAATGTTCTAAAATTGATTGTGATTATGATTACATAACTCTGTGAATATACTAAGAACCATTGGATTGTGCACTTTAAATGGGTGAATTGTATGTGATTATATCTTAAGAAAGCTGTTATTTTTTTTTAATTAAGCAGTTTTAAAGAATTCTTAACTTCAAAAAGTGTAAGGGATCGAATAGATCATTTATACTGAGCTGGATTCTTCCTAATACGTAAGTCAGAGGACACCAACTCCAGTTCATGTTACGAGTGGTAGTTCTCAAATGCAGAGTGCATACTAGTCACTTAAGGAGTTGTTACAATGTGGAGTCCCAGATCCTCCCCCTACAGGTTCTCATTTGCTGGACCTGGGAAGGGCTTGGGACTCTGACTTTTAACAGGCTCCCCAGTGAATGAGCTGTTCTCTGTATCAGAAATTGAGAACCACTCTGATAGAGGGTTTTCTTAGAATACTTTCCTGGGCCTGTTGATCCAGCCTTTATTTTTATTCAGTTGCTTTGGCTGCCTTGTCAGTATTAAGAAATATATTTAGCAATTTTATTTAGAGTTGAAATTACATTAAGACCACTTTAGCTGGCATTGCCTTATTTTACAGACCAGGCAGCTGAAGCCAGAGAGAGTCTCAAAGCTACCAAGTGGGAGAATTGGAATCCGGATTTAGGTCTGCTTGTATCCAATCCAGTACTGTTTTCACTTTGTCGCACCACCTCTCAGAATCTTATTTTGTATATAATAACCCCTTACTGTTCCGTGACCTCCACAGATTTAGGTGCCACCTACTTTTTAGTGGCTCTGCCTGTTCATTGGCTGTGTGACTTTGAGCAAATTACTTAACCTCTCTGTGCTTCACTTTCTTAATCAGAAGGAAATAGCATAAGAATAATGCCTACTTGATAGAATTATTGTGAGGATTTTACGATATCGTACATGTGAAGGGCTTGGTATAGTCACTGATACATAGTTCATGCTCAGTAATTGTTAGCTGTCATTTCTAATAATAGACTCCTTCAGATGGTATTTGCTTCCTTTAAGGGTCTAGAGTCATGAAATATTTTTAAAAGGACAGTTAAACAAAATATGCATTTTCTCAACATACCTACCGTATAATTTTCCTGCTGGTTAGGTAAACCCAGAGCGGTGATTATCAAATTTATTCAGAGGATAGAGCCACCATGCTTGTTACAGAACACATGATAAATTGTGTTATAAACTAGAAACAGTTTTACTAGCAGAAAATGACTTTATTGTATCTATATAACATAAAATCACTATAAGCATACACATCCATGAAAAAGCTATAGAATTAAGCCTAATCAACTCCTTGTAAATAGATGTTATTTTAAATTTGCATATTGTTAATTTGTTTGATCATCTGCCAGTAAAAGTGTATTTGAGAGAATTGTCTTTATTAACCCAAGTATTTCTGTGGTTTGGGAAAAGCTATTATTTTTGGGTCTTGGTAGCCTGATGCTCATTCTAGCTTGTGGAATACCAAGGTAACCTCGGAGCTTGGTTTGAGAACCATTGTTTTATGGGCAAAGGAATGAATTGTAAAGATGGATAAAACCAAATTATTTGTGAGAATAACAGTTTACTCTATGGGGCTTAATGTTTTAGGAGTATGGTGGCAAAATAACTGTGTTGTGAAAAATGATTTTTATGTTTTTGCAATTTAAAATTTATAAAAGTAATATAGGCTCTGATAAAAAAATTCACACAATACAGAAACAAAATGTTCACCCAGCTCACCAGAGGTAACTGTTACCAATTTGTGTGTTCTAGATAAATTTATATGTATACACAGGCATATATGTTTATTATATACATATTCCTTTTGTATATAAATGCTTTCATGCAGCTGCTTTTTTTAAACCATAATACATGTTGGACATCTTTTTACATGTTAGTATACATAGAGCTGCCTCAATGTGTTGAATGGCATGCTAACAGTTTTGAAAGCTGACAGTGTGCTAGGCATTGTTCTAAGCTCTTTGCATATATTATTACCTCATTTAATCTTCACAAGAACCTTATGAAATAGGTACAGTTATTATCCCCATTTTATAGATGAGCTAATAAGCATAGAGATATGTGAGGCTACTTTCCCAAGATTGTGCAACACATAAGTAATGGAGCCAGGATATGAAGCTAGACAGCTGACTTCAGAGATGGCCTTTTTAATGAAAACATGACATTGCTTTTCTCCTTATGGACAGACATCACATTATTTCCAGTTTTTCATTATAATTTATTTTTTGTAAATGTTTCATTATATTTTCTAGCCTTTCCCTTATTTATTTATTTTTTGGTGAGGAAGATTGTCCCTGAGCTAACATCTGTTGCCAATCTTCCTCTTTTTTTGTGTGTATGAGGAAGACTGGCTCTGAGCTAACATCAGTGACCATCTTCCTCTATTTTGTATGTGCGATGCCACCACAGCATGGCTTGATGAGTGGTGCCTTGGTCTGCACCTGGGATCCGATCCTGTGAACCCCAGGCTGCCGAGGCAGAGCATGTGAACTTAACCACTATGCCACCAGGCCAGCCCCCCAGTCTTTTTCTTTTTGCTTGAGGAAGATTGTCCCTGAGCTAACATCTATGCCCATCTTCCTCTATTTTGTATGTGGGTCGCTGCCACAGCATGGCTTGATGAGCGGTGTGTAGGTCTGCACCTGGGATCCGAACCCACAAACCCTGGGCTGCCAAAGCGGAGTGAGCTAACTGGACCACTCTGCTGCCAGGCTGGCCCCTCCCTTATTTTTATATGTGTGGAAGGAATGACTAGCTTTCAGCAAAGGAGAGAATTATCTGAATATTTTGCTATGACATGTAAGTTGTTGCCATTCTTGAAAGCTGTATGTCTGGTGGGTTCCTGGCTGTTTGTTTCTCTGCTCTTCCTCTCTTGAAGTTTTTTGGTTTTTCAGTTTCTCTAATTATTGCTTTTCTAATTAAAAATTATGCTTACTCTTAGAAAGGGGAAATGTTTTACTTTTCCATGTGTCACATGCAAGCTCGCTTATGTATGTTTTCCATTTGGCTTGTTCATCATATTCAGACATTCTTCATCCTAATCTTTTTGTCTATTTGTTTTATGAGTTTCTGAAGGAGATGCTTTAAAATTTCCTGTTGTGACTGAGAATTTATCATTTTCACTTTGTAATTCTGACAGCTTTAGTTTTAGCTAAAATATTTGAGGTTATATTTTGAGGCTATATTGTTTGGTGCATGCAAGGTCATAATTATTATTTTGTGAAATGCCCCTTTTTGCTATTTTGAATACTGCTTTTCTTAAATTCTCTTTTTTTGGATGTTAGCATTGTTACCCTGGCTTTCTTCTGATTTGTATTTTCCTGGCATGTATGTTTCCATCCTTTATTTTAAGCCTTTCTGTGTTGTTTTGTTTTAGGTGTATTTATGGTGAACAATGTGTTGCTAGATTATTTCTGTCTTTTTTTAATCTCATCTGAGAGTCTTTTAATAGGCATATGTTAGTTGTTTCTGTTTATTATAATTTCTGATATATTTGAACTCATTTACTTCATCTTATTTTGTGTTATCTGTCATATTTTGTCTTAGATTTTTTTCTCCCTTTTTTCCTTGCTTTCTTGAAAGATCACATATAGCAATATCAGTTATACATTCCTACATAAAAACATTGAACTGAAATAGTAAAGCTGCTGCCCCCTTTTAGGAGCTGCACTTTCCAGTTTCCCACAGTCCCCACCTGGCTGTTTATTAATTCTCTCTGATCCTTGTACTAAGTTCCACAAGGGGAGGGTCCAAACCATGTCTGTTTCCTTCTCCACTGAACCCTTAGCACCAGACATGGTACCTGGTACCTAGATGCTCAGTGAACATTTATTGAAGGAATCAATGAATGGATCATCTAGGTAGCTTTAAAATATACTGATACCTGGCCCCATACCCTGCAGATCTTGATTTGGTAGGTCTTATATTAAGCCTGGATTCATATATTAAGAAACAAAAAATTCTCCCAGATAATGTGATTATCAGCTTGATTTGGAATTATTTGGACTGACGTTTTATGGACTTTTCTACTTTGAGACAACTTATGACTCTCTTGATATAGTTAATAATTGTGAAGTGAAACACTGATCACTGGTATCTGTTTATCTGCTCAGTTGGGATGGGTCCACAATTCCCCTAAAGCAAGGAAACATACCACAATTTTAGCTCCTTTTTTAAGTTAAGCTGGAGGATACCTGATCATCTTCATTTGGGTAACACCAAAGCAGCAATGGTAAATTTTTCCTACTTCTCTTTCATGTGCTTTCTAGCAGACAGCTTGGCTGAACATGCCTTTATGCCTTTACATCAACGATATCAATCATTGGAAATATTCAGCCAAAGGGGATTAAAGCTGGAATGAGTGGTTGGACTGGTGATCTTAGACTTTTTCCTATTTTTAAGATACTGCTTCCCTTAGTTGACATTTATCATAGTTCATGGTGTATAAAATTGATGGGGATATGAAGGACTCGATTTTGATTTTGGTTTACTGTCTGTACCCATGATGTTGTTTTATTTGAGTTGAGTCATCTCTGGAGTTAGGAAATTAATATATCTTCAAGGAGCTAACTTCTTGGAAATGTGAACCTTTTGTGGTTGCAGACAATTGTTAGTGAAGCCTATGATTGAAAAAGTAGTTTGTCAAGTTTCTTGTCTGTATTCTGAACCTAAGAATTTAAATCATTAGTCTCTCATAATGTATTTTGATTCAGTAGATATAGTTAAGAAAAAATATTAGTGGAGATGGTATTTTCAGATTTTCTCAGGATAGATTAAAAGAAAGTGTGGCTCTTTTACTTTCTTATTTTCACCTTTTAATCTTGGTTATTTACCTTTCAGTGCTTTGGTTTTTGTGTTTTCAAAATGGAAATTATACTTTTTACAGTATGGAACCTTAATTAATGGTTACTAATCAAGTGCTTTAAGCAACTTAGATGAAAGTTGCTTTAGTTCAAAGTACTGTAGTAATAATATTTTAAATAAGTAGTTTCAGAACTTTCTGTGGAAATGACTAATATAGTGTTGTTGACCTAAATGTCATGATTATTTTGTGCTCTTTTGATGACATGGGACGTGTTCCCCATTCTATTCCCAGTCTCACCTGTGAGTTATTCTTGAGTTCTTTTCTTTCATTCCCTGGATTGGAAACTCAGTCAAGTGTTTGTTTAGTTTAGTAGTTCAACAGGCATTTATCGAGTGCCTGCCACGTGCTAGGCATTATGCTTGGTGCAGGAGAGAGACCTAATGGAACACAATCTCCACCCTTGAGGATAAATAGAAGAATCATCTGGAAATAAGAAAAGTGAAGTTTTCCCCCTCAGAAAACATCCCTATTTTCCTTGCTCTGTGTCTTCTCTAGGTCTATCCTGATAATAAAAATTATAATTTTTTATATTTATGTAGTGCTTTCACATAAACTACATCAGCTGATGCTTACAACAAGACTTGGTCCCTTTGTTGTGCAACATACATAAGACAGTTAAAAATTTTTAAGTGTTAAACAGTGTCTTTTAGGCACTACCTATCTTTATTACCCTCAGGTCTCTGGGCTATAAAATGAGCCCTAACTTTCAAGCTTTGGACCTTTCTGGTAATTATACCCTACTATTATCGTTGTCTCTGTAACCTGTGCATAGACTCACTAGAAGGCATTATTTTCTTTTCTCTAGACCCTCACTGTCCAATATGGTAGCCACTACCTTTGTGTGTCTTTTTAAATTTAAATTAATTAAAATTAAATAAAATTAAAATTTTATTTTCTTAGTCATACTGGCTACATTTCTAGTGTGGCTGATGGATATAGTATTAGGCAGCACAGATATAGACCATGTCGTCACCTAGAAAGTTCTATCAGACACTGCCACAGTTTAGAATAAAGCATGCTGCCCATTTTTATCTGCACTAATTGATTCAAATGGACACTGTCATCATATCTGTACTCTAAGCTACAATTTTAGACAAACCACACTGTGGTTCTTAGCCTTTTTCAATTTCTTATCTTAGTATTCCTTTTGCAGTATTCAAAAATACTATTTCTTAATATGGTGCTTAGATTTCAGTTCTTGCCATGTATGATACCACATCATTCCATTAGTCTTGGTTTTTATTCTAGGTTTGTTTGACAGCATATTTCAACTACATTAACATTCTGAGTCCCAGAGGTCCAGGCAGTTTTCATAATCATTGTTTATAAGAAGCAACTTTGTGAGAAGCAACTTGGTATAGTAGAAAGATCATAGCATAAAATTTATCCATTTGAAGTATACAATTCAGTGGTTTTTAGTATATACACAGGTTGTGCAGTCATTACCACGATCAATTTTAAAACATTTTCTTCACCCCAAAAAGAATTCTTGTACCCATTAGCAGTTATTCCTCATTTCCCCCAATGTCCCTGGTCCTTAGCAACCAGTAATCTAGTTTCTGTCTCTATGGATTTGCCAGTTCTGGACATTTCATATAAATAGAACCATATGATATGTGACCTATTGTGGCTGGCTTCTTTCACTTAGTATAATGCTCACAAGGTTCATTCACGTTGTAGCATGTATCAGTACTTCATTCTTTTTTATGGCCAAATAATATTCTGTTGTATGGGTATAACACATTTTGTTTATCCATTCATCATTTGGGCCATTATTGTGTTTATAATCTTGTTGTTAATAAAATTAGTCATATAAAGAGCTTAGGAAATTGACATGTTATAAGGAAAAATAAATGTTTAATTTTTAATTGAACTTTATTGAAGAAATAAAGTCTTGATTTGTTTTCTAGACCTTTACTTCCTAGGTAATATAAGTGAAGCAATCAAGCATATGCTATTGGAAAATAAGCATAAGTGAGCCTAATTTTACTAGTAAAATCATGACGCCTAGAATGTATAGATTTTAATTTTATTAATTTGAATATCATTATTAAAGATTTAATTTGCATCACCTTGTTTTTTATTTGGTAATGGACAAATATTTATAGCATCTCACATGTAATGTAGTTGTGGAAGTACCACTTATACTGTACTCATTGCTTATTCTCTAGTTCTTTCTAATTAAAAATGAGTTTGTGGGGGCTGGCCCAGTGGTGTAGTGGTTAAGTTCACACACTCCGCTTTGGCAGCTCAGTGTTCGCAGGTTTGGATCCTGGGCATGGACCATCACACTGCTTGTCAAGCCATGCTGTGGTGGCGTCCCATATAAAGTAGAGGAAGACGGTCATGGATGTTAGCCCAGGGCCAATCTTCCTGAACAAAAAGAGGAGGATTGGTAACAGCTGTTAGCTCAGGGCTAATCTTCCTCAAAAAAAAAAAAAAGAGTTTGTGGGTAAAATGGATATAAAATTATATCTCACAGTCATTACACTAATTTGTGATAGAAATTGCTGTAACTTCCAGAGAAGTAATAGTCATTCTGGTCTGCCACTTAGTCTTAGGGGCTCGACTGGGATTGTGTGCATATCAAACAGGTGTAACTCCACCACTTTCCTTCTGACTGAAGAAAGCATTCCTGCATGTGACCAGGTGTTATGGGAAAATTCTTCACGGTAGTGTACGTTTTTTAAAAAGTAGTAAAGGGTTTTATCAAGAGAGGGACATGATAAAATTTGGGTTTTTAAAGAGACCACATTTCTTGGTGGCTGGAAAACTTTAACACCTTTTCTCTTTCTTTATCCCTCCAACACCCCCTTCTCTTTTCTCACTCAGCTGCAACTGTGGTTTTTTTCACTCAAGAAAATAGAAGCAACCTGAAGAGAAGTTTCACATTCTCCCACCACCCAATCCACCTCTCTGCATCTGTACCGAATACCTATTCAAGGATATTATTTCAGAAATAACCAGAAAGAGCTATTTATATCCTGTACCATTGCCTCTGTTGCCTCTTCTCATGTTTTCACCGAGACCCACTCTATCAAAGCTTCTCTTGTCAAGGTCATCAATTTAGATAGGAAGAAAGTTAGAAGAGAGTGGAATCAAGAGAAGAAGATTTTTCAAAAAATAAGACATGGCCAACTGTGTCAAATGCTGGTGACGAGTGGTTTCAAAGGCTTAATGATTCAAGCAGACTGTAGCCTGTGCTCAGGGCTCTAAACAGAATGGTAGCGTGAAGTAGAACTGTGGTTCTAAAGGAGTTCTAGTTCTGGTGTAAAAGGAGAGAGATAAGTTGGTTCCTTTATTTTTTTTTGGAAACCTTAGTCACCTCTGTAGATAAGAATCAGGCCTTTCTGAATGTTGCTGAGTCATAGCACTTCCTAAGAAACTGAGCAGCCCCAATCCTTTTTTTATTGTAGTAAAATATACGTAGTATAAAATTTTAATGATTTTAACCATTTTAGGTGTACAATTCAATGACATTAATTACATTAACAGTGTTATGCAAACATCACCACTGTTTCCAAAATTTTTTCATCATCCCAAATAGAAATTCTGTACTCATTAAGCAATAACTGCCGCCCCCCAACCCCGTTCCCCCAACCTTCTAGCTCCCTGCTGACCTCTAATCTACTTTGTCTCTATGAATTTCCCTATTCTAGATATTTCATACAAGTGGAATCATATAATATTTATGTGTTTTGTGTCTGGTTTATTTCATTTAGCATGATGTTTTTAAGGTTCATTCATTGTTGCAGCATATATCAGAATTTCATTCCTTTTTAAGTCTGAATAATATTTCATTGTATATATATAGCCCGAATCATTTTTTTTTTTTCCTGAGTAAGATTGTCCCTGAGCTAACATCTGTGCCAATCTTCCTCTATTTTGTATGTGGGTTGCTGCCACAGCATGGCTGCCAATGAATGGTGTAGGTTGGCGCCCAGGAACTGAACCTGGGCTGTGAAGGGGAGCATGCCAAACTTAACCAGTAGCCCACGGTAGCCCCAATCATTTTCAAATAAACTTTATTACTAGTCATAGTGTGTGTGTGTGTGTGTGTGTGTGTGTGTGTGTGTGTAAATTTTTTCCCTCTCAGTGGTGGAAAATTCTTGTCTTGTTCTTAGCCTTGTTCAGATTTGATTGTCCTTTATGTGTTTTTATGTGTGTTGTTTTTCTCTCTCCTAAAATTCCTTAGGGTTTGAGTTTTTTGTTTTTTTGTTTTTTGTTGGGAGCCAGTTCCAAAATTGGATGTTCCTACAGCGCAAGCCAGGCAAGTTCCCATTATGATGGTTAGAGTTTTCAGAAGACAGCTGTTGCTGTAATTTTTTTCTTTATTCCTATTAAAGTGCAATTTACTCAAAGGCCTACTTATAGAAAAAAAGTCCAGTTAACCTCTGTGATTCTTCAACCATGACATTTCCATAAGCAAAACTCCATCTATGTATTTATAGCCTATGTATTTTCTTTTACTATTCCATTTCTGCAATTTTCTTACTCTTGTAGATATCAAGATTGGAAGGGACTTTAGTAGTTTTTCTTCAAGTTTGCTCTTGAAGAGGCTTAGACCCATGGAGATGAAGTGACTGGCCCATGGGCACACATCAGATAGTGGGCAGATCCCATCATGACTACCAGTCCAGTATTCTCCTCACAGTGGAAATACTTTGTTCGGTTCTTTTTAAGAGTCAACTTTGTGATGTAACTTAAATATAACAAAATGCAGATATTTTAAATGTCCAGTTTGATGAGTTTTAACAAATTTGTATACTTCCGTAGCCACCAATTCAATCATTTCATCACCCCAGAAAGTTCCCTCTGCAGTCAATCCCCCTCAGCCCCAATTTCATATAAATGTAATATGGAATACACTTTTGGGTTCACTGTTTTGCTCAGCAGAATGTTTCTGAGATTTTTCTCTGTTGTTGAGTGCAGTAATAGTGTGCTCCATTTAATTACTGGATAGTAGTCCACTGTGTAGATATATTGCAGTTTGTTCATTCATTCATCTGTTAATTGACAGCTGGGTTGTTTTCAGTTTCTGGGTATTGCAAACAAAGGTGCTGTGAGCATATTTATATGAATCTTTTTGTGGAGATATGTTTTCATTTCTCTTGGTTAAATAAGTAGGAGTAGAATTGGTATGTCATATGGTAAATGTATGTTTAACCTTTGTAAATGCCAAACTGTTTTACAATATGGTTGTATCATTTTGTCTTCACACCAGCAATATGTGAGAGCTCCAGTTGTTCCACATCCTCACCAATACTTATTGTCAGTCTTTTAAATTTTAGCATTCTAGAGGATATAAAATGTTATCTTCTTGTTGTAATGTGCCTTTCCCTAAGGACTAAGGATGTATAGAGCATTTATTCACATGCTTATAGTCCATTTGTGTACTTTCTTTTGTAAAGTTTATGTTCAGATCTTTTGCCCATTTTTTATTGGATTATTTATCTTATTATTGAGTTCTAAGATTTTAAAAATGTCTTCTAGATTGAAGTCTTTTGTCAAATATATATACATATGTATTATAGATATTTTTGCCCAATTTTGTTATTGTTGTCTTCTGAAGAGCAAAGTTTTTAATTTTCATTTCATCTGATTTATCAATTTTTTATGATTAGTGCTTTTTGTGTCTTGTATAAGAAATATTTGCCTGTCTCAATGACAACATGATTATGTATGTAGAAAATACTTAAAAATCTATGGAAAACTACCAGTGTTATGTACATTTTTCTGCTGTGTTTTTTGCTAGGAGTTTAATAGATTTAGCTTTTATATTTTGATATATGATCCATTTAAAAATAATTTTTGTGTGTGATATGATGTAGGAGTCTGGGTTTATTTTTCCATATAGATATCTAGTTGTTCCCGCACCATTTGTTGAAATGATATTTTCCCCCATTGAACTACTTTGGCACTTTTGTTAAAAATCAATTGATCACATAGTTTAGGATTAATTATTGATTCTCTGTTGTTCTCTATGTCTACCCTTATGCCAGTACTACACAGTCTTGATTGCTGCAGCTTTATTGTAAGTCCTGAAATTGGGTAGTGTAAGTCATCCAACTTTGTTATTATTTTCCAAATTGTCTTGGCTATTCTAGGTCATTTGCATTTCCATATACATTTTTAAATCAGTTTGTCAATTTCTCCAAAAGTCCTAGTAGAGTTTTGATTGGGATTGCATTGACTTTTAGATCCGTTTGGAGAAAACTGATGTTATAACAATATTTAGTCTTTCAATCCATGATGTATTTCACCATGTATTTAGATCTTTAATTTCTTTCAGCAGTTTTGTAATTTTCAATGTTGGGATCTTGCAACTTTGGTAACTTGTGTCTTTCAGGAAGTTAGCATATTCATCTGAAGCTATAAGTTGCTAAGCACTGCTTTAGTTGCATCCCACAAATTTGGAGATATGTTTTCATTAACCTGAAATATTTTAAAATTTTCCTTAGAATTTCTTCTTTGACCCAAGAGTTATTTAGAAGTGTGCTATTTATTTTTTCAGTACTTTGGAAAAATTTAATTTTTCCAGGTACCTTGTGAACTGATTTCTGATTTCATTCCATAGTCAGAAAACATAATTTTTGATATTTCAATCTTGAAATTTATTGAGACACTACTTTTTGGCACAGCATGGAGTTTAATCCTGGTGAACATCCCATCTACACTTGAAAAGAAAGATTATTCTGCAGTTTGGGTGCAATTAATAATCACATGTACTATGGGAAAAGTCAAATAAACAGAGCTGGGAAAGGTGGCAGGGTTGGAAATGATCAACTCTGAGGTGAATAGGAATACTTCACAGAGGAGGTAACACTGAGCTGGGATTTGAAAGATAAGAGTATAGGGAGGATTTCTCAGACAAAAATGCCACAGGCAGAGGGTCACATGAATAAAGAAGGTACAGCAGTATGAAAGTGATGGAAGTGATACGCTCTGTGTGGAGCTGTGAATGGAAACGTTCTCTGGGCTCAGAATGTGAAAGACTTAGAAGGGCGTGTTCATGAATTTCTGATATATTCACATAGAAGGTGCTCAGGGAATAATATTGAATAAAGTGGTAACTCTCATGCATGTGCAAATAGACCTTTTTTTGCCACATAATGAAAGCAAAAAATGCATATCTAAATTTCAGGGAAAGATTTTTTCTTTTTTTGAGAAGTGGCTAACCTCTTTTGGAGGTCAGATTTACCAAAGGTCATGGAATAATTACTCTGTCACTGTAACTCTGACCCTTTATCTTTTTATCTTCAACTTTTTCTTCTCTTCCTTTTTTAAATCACCATTTCAACATGTTTAAGACTCTGTAGGCTAAAAGTGAAAAAAACCCACCCTACCTCAGCTCTGTCTCATCTCAAGCTGCTGCCATATATTTCCCTTCCTCTTCATAAAAATTTCTTAGTGTAGTATGTATGCACCACACTGTTTACTCACCCAGACTGCCCTTGCTGAGGTCACCAAGACCTCTGCCTCACTAGATCCAGTGGATGTGTCCTAGGCCTCCTCTTACCTCTTCTCCACATTCCATACACATGACCATGCCTTCCTTATTGAAGTGCTTTCTCTCATTTTTGTGATATCATAGGTTTTTGGTTTCATCCTTCCCTCCCTTCCCCAATACTGTTGCTTCATTACAGTCCAGTCTCTTGTTTTCTTATCCTCTGGCCGATCATTAAGTATTTATTTCTTCTTCTTTTGTATACTTTCTCTCCTTAGGCTATCTCATATACTCTCATGACTTCATTGACCAATTATATGCCAGGAAATCCCACTTTATGACCCCATCTCATAGCTCTCTTCTGCAGTGCGCATAGCTGCCCATCTGACATCTGTGATTGTGTTTCTCACAGGTATCTGAACTTAGCCATCTTTCTCTCTGAAACTCTTTTTCCTCCAGTTTTCCGTATCAGTAAATGGTACTGCTCTCTCTACTAGCCCAAGCTAGAAACCCAGGAATCACTTTGATTCCTTTTCCCTATCTTTAATGCATTGCCAAGTCCTATCCTCTATCCATTCTACCCCCAATAAAGGCTTTTCAAATCCTCGCCATTTGTTTTTCTACCCACTATTATCATCCTAGCCCAAGAAACCATCATTCCTAAGTTGGACTGTACTGCAGTAGGCTCCTAATTAATCTTCCCACATCTGCTCTGGCCTGTTTCTCATCCATTCTCCAACACTGTATTTTTTAAGGCAAGCTATCTTTTTTTTTTTTAATTAATAGACTTTATTTCTTTTAGAGCAGTTTTAGGTTTACAGAAAAATTGGTTGGAAAGTACAGAGTTCTTACATACCCCTCTGCTCCCCCAGTTTCCCCAATTATTTGCATCTTGTATTAGTGTGCTACATTTGTTACAATTGATGAACCAACATTGATACATTGTTATTATTAACAACTAGAGTCCATAGTTTACATTAGGGTTCACTTTTCTTGTTGTATATTCTATGGGTTTTGACAAATATATATGATGTGTCCCTCATTACTGTATCATATAGTATAGTTTCACTTCCTTAAAAATTCCCTATACTCCACCATTTCCTCTCTTCCCCCACTCCCCTAACCCCTGGCAACCACTAATCTTTTTACTTTCTCTATGGTTTTGCCTTTTCCAGAATATCATATAGTTAGAATTATACAGTATTTAGCCTTTTCACATTGGCTTCTTTCACTTAGCAATATACTTTTAAGGTTCCTCCATGAATTTTCATAGTTTGATAGCTAATTTCTTTTTATCTCTGCATAATATTCCACTGTATGGGTGTACCACAGTTTGTTTACCCATCCACCTATTGAAGAACATCTTGGTTGCTTCCAAGTTTTGGCAATTATGAATAAAGTTACTATAGATATTTGTGTGCAGGTTTTTGTGTAGACATAAGTTTTAAACTTATTTTGGTAAATACTAAGGAGCACAATGCTTGATTGTATAGTAAGAGTATGTTTAGTTGCGTGGGAAACTGCCAAAATGTCTTCCATGGTGGCTGAACCATTTTGCATTCTCACCAACAATTAATGAGAGTTCTTGTTGCTCTATATCCTCACCAGCATTTGATGATATCAGTGTTTTGGATTTTAGCCATTCTAATAAGTGTGTACTGGGATCTCACTGTCGTTTTAATTTGCAATTCCCTAACAACGTATGATGTTGAACATCATTTCATATGTGATTTGCCATTATATATTTTCTTTGGTGAGATATCTGTTCTGATCACTTGCTCATTTTGTAATTGGATTGTTTTCTTACTGAGTTTTAAGAGTTCTTTGTATATTTTGGATATTAGTCTTTTATCAGATATGTGTTCAGCAAATATTTTCTCCCAACTACAGCTTGTTTCATTCTCTGAACAGCACCTTTCTTGGAGCAGAATTTTTAAATTATAATGAACTCCAGCTTACCAGTTTTTTCTTTCATAGATCATGCTTTTGGTGTTATATCTAAAAAAAATCGCCAAACACAAGGTCACCTAGATTTTCTTCTATGTTATCTTCTAGTTTTATAGTTTTGCATTTCTTTTAGGTTTTTGATTCCTTTTGAGTTAATTTTTGTGAAAGATGTAAGGTCTTTATTTAGATTCATATTTTTGCATGTGTATGTCCAGCTGTTCCAGCACCATTTGAAGAAAAGACTGTCCTTCTTCCATTGAATTGCCTTTGTTCCTTTGTCAAAGGTCAGTTGACTCTATTTTTGTGAATCTATTTCTGGGCTCTCTATTCTGTTCCATTGATCTATTTGTCTCTTCTTTAGCCAGTACCACACTATCTTGATTACTGTAGCACAATATCTTTTAAAAATAAAAATATGACCAGATTATCTCACTCTGTAAACACTTCAATGGCCTGACATTGCTTTTACTTGATGAAGACTCAGATCCTTCAGAGAGCCTATATGAGGCCCTATGTGATGTGTGAAGTGCTCCTCCCCTCCTCTCTAGCCTCATCCTAGCCCTCTTCCTCTTGTCATTAGGATTTTTTGTCTTCAATCATTCCATGTATTCTGTGGCCTCTAGGCCTTCATACTCTCTGTTTTTTCTCTCTAGAATTCTATTCTAACCTCCTCTTCGCCTGGTTAACTCTACTTACCTTTCAGGTCTCAGTTTAAAGTTTATTTTCTTAATGAGGGCTTCCCTAATCTCCAGACTAGATTAGGGCTCCCTATTATATACTCTCATGACACTGTTCCTTTCTTTATAATAATGTCTTGCACAATTATATGACTTATTCATTATCTATTTTCCCTGAGACAAAAGCTCTGTGAAGGCCAGAGATCTCATCTGTTTCTTTATTACCACCTGTACTTGGCTCTTGGTAAATATCTGTTAACTGAATTAATGCATGAAAGAAAGGGAACTAAGTAGATTGGACATTAGCTAGATTAACTAATGAAAAATTGATGGTTTTTTTGGATAAATTTTACTAGATATGTGGTTACCACAGTTAGTATTTAGAGATTGCAACAGGAAATTTTATTAAGTCTTTTATAATATTTTTTTGAGCAAGATGGAGAAGTATCAGATCAATATTTATAAAGTTAGGTTGTAGTCAGTGTCAGCATAGGAAAAATGTCTCTGGTGTTCTAAAGAGCTTCTTAGTTGGGACTTTCATATTTAACATTTGAATCAGTTTTCTGGAGACTCAGAAGGTATACCCCAATTTGTAGATTTAATGATTTTAAGAGTGATAGAAAATGAATTAGATGTGGACTCTAGATTTTAAGTTATCTTCCTAAGCTAAATGATTGGTCTAAATAAATAGGGTAGAGGAGTGACATCAGCATCATGCCAGAGTGAGTTTTCCCTTTGTCTTTCCCCTCTAAGTTATGGCCAGTTGGACATCCATTGACCAACACAGTATTCCCTACACAGCACAACAGGACTTATAATAGATCGAGGCATCTATACAGCTGAAGGTGGGTGGACAGGACCCCCAAGAGGCAGTGGAACTAGGGGAGCAACTGCCTCCCCCTTCACTGGCAGCAGCGATCCACGGTGCAGATCCTCACACTGGCCCACAAGCTTGCAAAAAACAGGCATGGCTTGTTCCCAGTCCACCTCCCAGCAGGCTCAGCCTGCTCGCCTATAAGTGGTCCTGGCGGGGACAGAAAAGGCAGGCCGCTTGCTCCCTGCCCATCTCCCGGCAGACTCAGCCTGCTTGCTCCTGCCCCCTCCCCTGGCAGTGGCCAGGTTTTTCCAACAGTGGGCATAGCATACAAAACTCAGATTTTCCCAACTGGGGCGGGGTGCTCTGACCTGAGTTTTCAAAACACACTGGTTAGCGCCAGAAACCAGAGGCTGCACAGCGAGCAACAACAGAAACCTTTCCCTGCTTAGCCCCTGCTCCACCATAGCAGTGGCAGGTAGTACCTGCAACCAGAGGCTTCAGGAACCATGGCAGAACCCGTGACTCAGTCCCTAGTGGCAGCACCCCCAACACCAGCTCCACCAGCATTGGGGGCTGCATACAATTCCCCTGACTCCTGGCAGCAACAGTGAAACCTGTGAACCCAGCATCTCTGACAGCAGTGCAGCCAGCAACCCCAAACAACCCAGGAGCAGCAGCACAGGTTGTACACAGGGCAGCAGCATCCAAGCCCTCAGAGAACCAGTGGAGGAACACAAGACCCAGGTAACCCTGGAAGCAGTAGAAGTGCTGGCAAGCCTGGTGACCACAGTGGCAACACTTGAGACTAAAGTGAGATTGTAAACAGTAAGGCACCAGAAACCCCAGAGGCACAAGCAGCACAAGGATGGTACTGATGATGCCCCTGGAAGAGGCAGTGGATGGGTGGAAAGTGCAGGCTCTTAATTATAACCAGAAGCAGCACAGAACCAAAATAACGAAGGCTGTATCCAAGTAAGGAAGGTGGTTACTACCACAAATGTGCCGGCAGAGGATCAGTTCATCAAACACCATGAAGAACTACAGTAACACAGCAAAACAGAAGGAGAATGATGGCTCTCCAGAAACCAAACTTAAAGTCACAGAAGATTACAATTTGACTGACAGAATTCAAAATAGTTGTTATAAAGAAACTCAACAAGTTACAGGAAAACTCAGAAAGACAATTCAGCGAGCTCAGAAATAAAACTTATCAGCAGGAGTACTTCACTGAAGAGATTGATACTCTAAAAAAAACCAAACAGAAATTCTGGAGATGAAGAACACAATAAATAAGATGAAAAATAATGTAGAAAGCATTAAAGATAGAGCCGACCATATAGAGGAGAGAATTAATGAGTTCAAGGCTAGAAACCTAGAAATGATTTGCATGGAGAAGGAGAAAGAACTAAGATTTTAAAAAAGGAAGACATTCTTCAATAAATATCCAACTCATTTAGGAAAAGTAACATAAGGATTGTCGGTATCCCAGAAGGGGAAAGGAACAGAGAGCTTATTCAAAGAAATAATAGCTGAGAACTTCCCAAATCTGGGGAAGGAACTGGACATGCAAGTACATGAAGCTAATAGAACTCCTAATTACATCAGTGCAAAAAGATCTCCAAGGCATATAATATTAAAACTGTCAAAAGTCAATGACAAACAAAAAATATTGAGGGGAGCAAGACAGAAGAAAATAACCTACAAAGGAACTCCCATCAGGCTTTCAGCAGATTTCTCAGCAGAAACCCTACAGGTTAGGAGAGAGTGAAATGATATATTCAAAATACTGAAAGACAAAAATTATCAGCCAAGAGTACTCTATCCACTGAAGTTATCCTTCAGATATGACAGAGAAATAAAAGCATTCCCAGATGAAAACTGCTGAGGTAGTTTATCACCACTAAACCTGCCTTACAAGAAATATTGAAAGGAGCCCTCTTATCTGAAACTAAAAGGCAAAGGTTTACAAAACCTTGAGCAAGTAGATAAATGGACAGAATCAGAAAATTGCAGCTCCACATCAGAATAGGTTAGTAAACAATTATAATATAAAAGATAAAGGGAAAGAAAGCATCAAAAATAACTATAACCAATAAAATTTGGTGACAAACTTACAATAAAGAAGAATTTGTGACAACAAAAACATAGAAGGGGAAGAGGAAAGGGACAGAACCTGCAAAGGCTAATGGAGATAAGAGGCTATCAGAAAAAGGACTATCTCATCTATGAGATCTTTTATGCAAACTCATGGTAACCACAAAACAAAAAATCAGAGCGAGTCACAAAGCATACATAAAGAGAAAACCATCACAGAAAACCACCAAACTGAAATGGCAGACAGAAATACAAGGAAAAAGAAACAGAAATATAGAACAACCAGAAAACAGAAGCCCTCCTGTGTCAATAATCACTCTAAATGTAAATGGATTGAATTCTCCAATCAAAAGACACAGACTGGCTGCATAGATTAAAAAACAAGACCCAACAATATGCTGCTTCCAGGAAACACATCTCATCTCTAAAGACAAACATAGGCTCAGAGTGAAGGGATGGATGATACTGCAAGCAAATGGCAATCAAAAGAAGGTGGGTGTGGCCATACTTAGATCAGACAAAACAGACTTCAGGATAAAAAAGACAATGAGAGACAAAGAGGGGCAGTATATAATGATAAAAAGGACATTCCACTAAGAGGAAATAACACTTATGAATATATATGCGCTAACACAAGAGCACCAACATATATAAAGCAACTATTAACAAACCTAAAGGGAGATATTGACAGCAACACAGTAGTAGGAGGGGACCTTAACACCCCACTTATGTCAGTGGATAGATCATCCAGACAGAAAGGCAACAAGGAAACAATGGACTTAAATGAAACATTAGACCAGATGGATTTAATAGGTATGGATAGAACATTCCATCCAAAACCAGCAGAATACGCATTTTTCTCAAGTGGACATGGAGCATTCTCAAAGATAGACCATATGTTGGGAAACAAAGCAAGCCTCCGTAAATTTAAGAATATTGAAATCATATCAAGCATCTTTTCTAACCACAATGCTATGAAACTAGAAATCAATTACAAGAAAAAAGCTGGGAAAGTGACAAATGTGTGGAGACTAAACAATGTGCTACTGAAAAACCATTAGATCAATGAAGAAATCAAAGGAGAAATCAAAAAATACCTGGAGACAAATGAAAATGAAATACATCATGCCAATTCTTATGGGATGCAGCAAGATCAGTACTAAGAGGGAAATTTGTAGCAATATGGGCCTACTTTAAGAAACAAGAAAAATCTCAAATAAGCAATCTTACACTATACTTAAAAGAACTAGAAACAGAAGAATAAGCAAAGCCCAAAGTCAGTAAAAGGAAGGAAATAATAAAAATCAAAGCAGAAATAAATGAAATAGAGATTAAAAAAACAATAAAGGGATCAATGAAACTAAGAACTGGTTCTTTAAGAAGATAAAATTGACAAACAGCCAGAGTCACTAAGAAAAAAAATAGAAAAGACTCAATAAATAAAATAAAAAAATAGAGAAGACTCAAAATCAGAAATGAAAGAGGAGAAATTATAATGGACAACACAAAAATACAAAGAATTATAAGAGAATACTATGAAAAGCTATATGGCAACAAATTGAGTAACTTAGAAGAAATGAATAAATTCTTAGAATCACACAACCTTCCAAAACTGAATCAAGAAGAAATAGAGAATCTGAATAGACCAATCACAAGTAAAGAGATTGAAACAGTAATCAAAAAACCTCCCCAAAAATAAAAGTCCAGGACTGGATGGCTTCTCTGGTGAATTCTACTAGACATTCAAAGAATATTTAATACCTGTCCTTCTTAAACTATTCTGAAATACTGAAGAGGCTGGGACGCTTCCTAGCTCATTCTACAAGGCCAACATTACCCTGATGCCCAAACCAGACAAGGACAACACAAAAAAGGAAAATTATAGGACAATATTGCTGATGAACATAGATGCAAAAATGGTCAACAAAATATTAGCAAATTGAATACAACAATATTTTAAAAGAATCATACACCACAATCAAGTGGGATTTATTCCAGGGATGCAGGAATGGTTCAACACTTGCAAATCAATCAATGTGATACACCACATTAACGAAATGAGGAATAAAAATCACATGATCATCTCAATAGATGCAGAGAAAGCATTTGACAAGATCCAACATCCATTTATGATAAAAACTCTCAATAAAGTGGGTATAGAAGGAAAGTACCTCAACATAATAAAGCCCATATGTGACAAACCCACAGCCAACATGATACTCAATGATGAAAAACTGAAAGCTATTCCTCTAAGAACAGGAACAAGGCAAGGATGCCCACTCTCACCACTCTTATTCATCATAGTACTGTAAGTTTTAGCCAGAGTAACTAGGCAAGAAAAAGAAATAAAAGGGATCCAAATTGGAAAGGAAGAAGTAAAACTGTCACTATTTGTGATGACATGATTGTCTATATAGAAAACCCTAAAGAATCCACCAAAAAACTATTAGAAATAATCAGTGAATACAGTAAAGTTTCAGAGTACAAAGTCAACATACAAAAATCAGTTTAATGTCTATACACTAACAATGAACTAAAAGAAAGAGAAATCAAGAATATAATCCCATTTACAATTACAACAAAAAGAATAAAATACCTAGAAATAAATTTAACCAAGGAGGTGAAAGACCTGTACACTGAAAACTTTAAGACATTATTGAAAGAAATTGAAGAAGATATAAAGAAATGGAAAGATATTCTATGCTTATTGATTGGAAGAGTAAATGTAGTTAAAAATATCCATTACCTAAAGCAATCTACAGATTTAGTACAATTCCAATCAGAATCCCAATGACATTCTTCACGGAAGTAGAACAAAGAATCCTAAGATTTTTGTAGAACAACAAAAGACCCTGCATAGCCAAAGCCATTCTGAGAAAAAAGAACAAAGCTGGAGGTATCATACTCCCTGTCTTCAAAATATACTACAAACAGCATGGTACTGGCAGAAAAACAGAATTGAAAGCTCCAAAATAAAATCACACATTTATGGACAGCTAATCATCAACAAAAGGGTCAAGAACATACAATGGAGAAAGTCTCTTCAATAAATGGTGTTGGGAAAACTGGACAGCCACGTGCAAAAGAATGAAAGTAGACCATTATCTTACACCATACACAAAAATTAACTCAAAATGGATTAAACACTTGAATGTAAGACCTGAAACCCTAAAACTCCTAGAAGAAAATATAGGCAGTACACTCTTTGACATTGATCTTAGCAGTATCTTTTCAAAAACCATATCTACTCAGGTGAGGGAAACAACAGAAAAAATAAACAAATGGGACCACATCAGACTAAAAAGCTTCTACACAGCAAAGGAAACCATGAACAAAACAAAAAGACAGCCCACCAACTGGGAGAAAATTTTTGTAAGTCATATATCTGACAAGGGGTTAATTTCCAAAATATATAAGGAACTCATACAACTCAACAAGAAAAAAAACAACCCCATCAAAAAATGGGCAGAAGGGGGCTAGCCCCGTGGCCTAGTGATTAAGTTTGGCATGCTCTGCTTTGGCAGCCTGGGTTCAGTTCCCAGCTGTGGACCTACACCACTCAACAGCTAACATGCTGTGGTGGTGACCCACATACAAAATAGAGGAAGATTGGCACAGATCTTAGCTCAGGGCGATTCTTCTCCAAGCAAAAACAGGAGGATTGGCAGCAGACGTTAGCTCAGGGCAAATCTTCCTCAGAAAAAAAGAAAAATGGGGAGAGGATATGAACAGACATTTTTCCAAAGAAAATGTGCCAACAGGCACATGAAAGGATGTTCAACATCACTTATTATTAGGGAAATGCAAATCAAAACTACAATGAGATATCACCTTACCTCCATCAGAATGGCTATAATTAATAAGACAAGAAATAAGTGTTGGAGAGGATGTGGAGAAAATGGAACCCTCATACACTGCTGGTGGGAATGCAAACTGGAGGAACTACTATGGAGTGCAGTATGGAGATTTCTCAAAAAATTAAAAATAGAAGTACTGTGTGATCCAGCTATTCCACTACTGGGTATTTATCCAAAGAACATGAAACCACTAATTCACAAAGATATATGCACCCCTACGTTCATCGCAGCATTTTCATAATAGCCAAGATGTGGAAGCAACCCAGGTGCCCAACAATGGATGAATGACTAAAGAAAATGTGATATATATATATATATATATATATATATATATATATATATATATATATATACACACACAATACTATTCAGCCATAAAAAAGACAAAATTGTGCCAGTTGTGACAACATGGATGGCCCTTGAAGATATTATGCTGAGCTGAATAAGTCAGACAGAGAAAGACAAATATCACATGATTTCACTCATATGTGGAAGGTAAGCAAATACATAGATAAGGAGAACAGATTAGTGGTTACCAGAGGAGAAGGGGGTGGGGGGAGGGCGAAAGGGGTAAAGGGGCACTTATGTATGGTGATGGATAAAAACTGGACTGTTGGTGGTGAACATGATGCAGTCTATACAGAAACTGAAACATACACCTGAAATTTGCACAACGTTGTAAGCCAGTATGACCTCAATAAGATAATTTTTTTTTAAATGAATAGGATAAAATAGATTCGAGAAAAAGGTCCAACCTTTTACCAGGTCTAAAAAACATCTTTACAACACAGGCTAAGAGAGAAAGATGTTTAACTATTATGTGGTGTGTGTGACTTGGCCACTATGGTTGACTGTAAACCCAAAGTATCAGCAATTGAATGAGTTTACCAGAAAACCGAATATCAAACTGGGTATATTTATAGACGTATGTGGTATGGAACAAGGAAGATGTTCATTTGGTGTGTTCTCTTATGATTATACTGCACATGGAATAGGATTTAATTCTGGATGCCACGTTTTGGACAAACATTGGCAGACTAGAAAATGTTCAGATGTGCAGCTTTGTGGTGTAATAGAATTCTGGATATGGAGTTTCATAGGTAACAAGGGCAAGTTGGAGTCCTGGCTTTGTTACTTATTAACTGTCTGACATTAAGCAATTTATTGGTCCTCTTTCAAGCTCAGTTCTCTCATCTTTATAATGAGGATAATGTCTGCCTCCCAGGATTGTGATGAAGAAAGGAAAACATGTTCCTAATAAAGTGTTATAGAAATATAAGGAAATTCTATTCGTCTAATTGGCAAAGGAACTTGAAGAGTTAAAGAAACTATTTTTGTTTTAATTTTTAGGCTGGAGAAGAGGGGATTTTGGCAATGAGGTGTAATGATGAAGGCAAGAGCAGCTACTATTTGTTGGATGTCAGCTAAAGTGCCAGCCACCGTGCTTGACAACCTTGATATAGGTTGTCCCCGTTTAATCTGATTTGGCATTAAAGACTTATGTGCTATCGCAATTTACATGTTTAACAAGGATTTTAAAACAACACATACTCTGTGCAAAGCAAAGTGGTAGGCATTGTAGCAAATACCAGGAAGAATCATACTTGATCCCTGTTCTAAAGAAGTTTATATTCTAGTAAAAGAGACAAATATGGACTCAAATATTTTTAGGAAATACAAGTCAACTTGAAGAGGGGCCAGATGAAAGGGACTAGCATGGTAAGAGAAAGATTGCATGTGGACTCAGAGGGCTTGTAACCAACCTTGGGTGCTTTACATGGAACATTGGTGTTAGTGCATGTGCTGCTGTTCTGTAACAAGGCTGCCTTCAGTGACTGGACGTGGCTGGGTCTGGAGGCCATGGAACAGGCAGTTCCATTCATGTGTCTCTTTACACCAGAGCTGTAGGACTTTATAGCCAGCTGTCACTAGCTGAGAAGTAATTGGGCATGATGTAACAGCCTTAAATTTTGAAATATCTGGTTTTATTTAATGCCTTCTTTCCTCTACCCTCTATCAGTCGGTTAGGCTTCAAAACCACTGCTTTCAGGGCCGGCCCGGTGGCATAGTGGTTAAGTTTGTGCGCTCTGCTTCGGCAGCCTGGGGTTCACAGGTTCGGATCCGGGCGTGGACCTACACACTGCTTACCAAGCCATGCTGTGGCGGCATCCCATATAAAGTAGAGGAAGATGGGCACAGATGTTATCTCAGGGCCAGTCTTCCTCAGCAAAAAGAGGGGGATTGACAGCAGATGTTAGCTCAGAGCTAATCTTCCTCATAAAAAAACACTGCTTTCTAGTGTGCTTAACTTGTTCCATTTAACTTCAAGGTTTTACACTATAATTCCTGTTCACTTTAGTGAATGTTAGAGTCTCTGGAAGTGTCCAAGAGAGGCCTGGTGCCAATATGACAGGATATGAACAATGATTTTCCAGCTGCCTGGAGATTGGTAACTCAGAGGAATATTTTTGAATTAACACTGCTGTTTCTCTTGGGTTCTCTTAACATTCCCACAGGTTTTGCCTAATGAGCTTCTAAAATTAGTAAAAGTAAGTGTATATCTAGGCAAGCTGGTATGACCGGGTACTGTTACGTTTCAATTATTTTTCTGATGCTCGCCCCTTATCCCCAGCTCAAGAGTGTGTCTGAAGAACTAGGTATGTGCTTCTCTAGCAAAAGGTGAGAAGTTCCTTCAGTCTAGGAAAATGGTGAGTCACCTGGTGTACATGTCAGTCTAATAATGCCCAGCCTTGTTATGCTGTGTTTCCATGAGGTTGTGTTAAATATAGAACTACTTTATGACTCAGGTTTAAATCAGAAAAGGTGAATAGATTTGGAACATTTAAACCAGGTCAGATGTAGTTTATCCTTGAGCCAGGGGAGACCCTCCAGAATGTTTCAGAGCTGTTCAGGGCTGGATCACCACTATAGTGCTCTATTGGAATGAGAAGGATTGAACTGACAGTTGTTTTTGCCAATGTTCATAAATTCCATATCCAACTTTCAACCATAAATGTCTGAGTGGAAGGAATTTGTATTTTGGTTCATTCATTCATTAACTGTTGAGTCTTTGCTGTTTATAAAATAATGTGAAGCTATAAAGATAAATCATAAGGGAGTTTTGCCTTCAAGGAGTTTATTAGTCTTATTGGGGAATTAAGATATGTACATAATTAACTATAATCCAAGTTAAAAAGTGAAATGTACCACATAAAGGTACAAGTCAATGTTATGGCGATTCTGAAGAAAAAATGATTGTTTTCATCTAGGGAAGAAGGGTGGGTAGAGACTGTGATGTGATGTTGGAATCAGGGTCAGCAAGTCATCATGAAAGAGATCCATTTGAGCAGGGGGATGGAAAAATGAGTAGGATTTGGACATAAAACAATACAGGAGAAAGACCATGTGGAAAGTAGGAATGAGACTGATTAATGGCATAGAAGCAAAGTGTAAAGCATATAAAGGAAAGGATAAGAAATCAGTACAGTTGAACAACAGTGTCCATGAGTGATAATAAAAGAAAATTAGATTGAAAAGGTAAGTTACAGCAAGATAAGAAAAAAGATCAGAATGTTAAAATGGATTTGTCATTTTAAGACCTGCTCACCCACCCTGGGAATGTCTAGAAGACAGTTTTTACCATGACTGTGAGAAATAAATTTATGAGGGGAGCCCTGGCATCCTTGAAGAGCTCTGTAATTGCTCTTCTCTGTAGGTTAGACCTTACAGAGGAGTCACTGTAGACCTTACAGACTGCAGTCACTGAATTGGGAAACCTAAATGCAATGGGAGTAATTGGATCCTGGGATGGCAGAGGCCAAGTGGTGGATAGGTGTCACCAAAGGCAGGATAGGTGTGGTTATCATAACATGCTGCAGTCAAAGCAGCAATTAGAATAGTCTGATTCCCAAATACCTATGGCATTGGCCATTTGATCATGGTTTTCCTAGCAATGAAATAGATAGGAAGCCCACTAAATTCTTACTTGATATGTATAAAGAGAAAAATTCTAGGTTAAGTGAACAAAAGTCTAACCTGATTCATAAAAACAGAGAGTCATGGCCCCTCAATCAATTTCCAGACTTGAGCCATTTATAGCCCCAGAACCCTTTGAATGAAGGAGAGGCCAGATCCCCTTGAGGAAGGATCCTAGTATGCTGCCACATATTTACATTGTTAATCTTTCTCCCAGCCTTCCCCAAAGGGACCTTCAGCCTCTTCCCAGGGTCACAGTGCATTGGGGAAAGGAAATAATCAGACCTGTAGGGACTGCTGGACACTGGCTCTGAACTCACACTGATTCTGGGAGACCCAGAATGTCACTGTGGTATCCCAGTTAGAATAAGGCCTATGGAGGTCAGCTAATCAATGGAGTTTTAGTTTAGGTCCATCTCACAGTGAGGCCAGTGCATTCCTGAACCCATCCTGAATCTGGTTATTTCCCCAGTTCTGGAATGCATAATTGGAATAGACATACTCAGCAGCTGGCAGAATCCCCACATTGGTTCCCTGACCTGTTAAGTAAGGGCTGTTATGGTGGGGAGGACCAAGTGGAAGCCACTAGAACTGCTTCTACCTAAGAAAATAGTACACCAAAAGCAATACCACATTGCTGGAGGGATTTGAGAGATTAATGTCACCATCAAGGACTTGAAAGATGCAGGGGTAGTGATTCCTACCACATCTCCATTCACCTTGCCTATTTGGCCTATGCAGAAGACAGATGGATCTTGGAGAATGACATTGGATTATTGTAACCTTAACCAGGAGGTGGCTCCAATTGCAGCTGCTATACCAGATGTGGTTTCATTGCTTGAGCAAATTTATACACCCCCTGGCACCTAGTATACAGCTGTTGATCTGACAAAAGCTTTTTTTCTCTATGCTTGTCAATAAAGACTACCAGAAGCAGTTTGCTTTCACCTGGCAAGGCCAGCAATACACCTTCAGTGTTCTACCTCAGGGGTATATCTAGTCTCCAGCCCTGTCATAATTTAGTTCACAGGAATCTTGGTTTCTTTTCTCTTCCACAAGATATCACACTGGTCCTTCACATTCATGGCATTGTACTGATTGGACCTAGTGAGCAAGAAATAGCAACTACTCTAAACTTATTGGTAGGACATTTGTGTGTCAGAGGGTGGGAAATAAATCTGACCAAAATTCACGGGCCTTCCACCCCAGTGAAGTTTCTAGGGGTCCAGTGGTATGGAGCATGTCAAGATATCCCTTCTAAATTGAAGGACAAGTTGTTGCATCCGTCTCCTCCTGCAAACAAAAAAGAGGCACAATGCCTAGTGGTCCTCTTTGGATTTTGGAGGGAACATATTCCCCCAAATATGTTGTATTACTCTGGCCCATTTGCCGAATGACCCAGAAAACTGCTAGTTTTGAGTCGGGCCTAGAACAAGAGAAGGCTCTGCAACAAGTCCAGGTTGCAGTGCAAGCTACTATGCCATTTGGGCCATTGGATCTACAATGGTGCTTGAAGTATCACTGGCAGATAGATATGCAATTTAGAGCCTTTGGCAGGCCACTGTAGGTAAATCACAGCACAGGCTCTTAGGATTTTGGAGCGAAGCCCTGTCATCCTTTGTGGATAACTATTCTCCTTTTGAGAAACAGCTCTTAGCCTGCTACTGGTCTGTAGTAGAGACTGAACACTTAACCATGGGCCACCAAGTTACCATGAGATCTGAGCTGCCCATGATAAACTAGGTATTATCTAACCCTTCAAGCCATGAAGTTGGGTGTGTGCAGCAGGACTCTATCATCAAGCGGAAGTGGTATATATGAGATCAGGCCCAAGAAGTCCTGGAGGGCACTACCCAAACACCCTTCTGCTATACTACCTTCTCTTTCCCAGCCTTAACCTATTGCCTTGTGGGGAGTTCTACAATCAGTTTGCAGAAGAGAAGACTTGGGTCTGGTTTACAGATGGTTCTGCATGACATGCAGCCACCACCTGAAAGTGAACAGCTGCAGCACTACAACACATTTCTGGGACAGACCTGAAGGACAGTGGAGAAGGGAAATCCTCCCAGTGGGCAGAACTTTGAGCAGTGCACCTGGTTGTGCACTTTGCTTGGAAGGAACATGATTAGAAAATTGATGAGAAGGAAATTTGGGAGAGAGGCATGTGAATAGACCTCTCTGAATGGGCAAAAAACATGAAGATATTTGTGTCTCAAGTGAATGCTTATGAAAGAGTGACCTCAGCAGAGGAAGATTTTAATATTCAAGTGGATAGGGTGACCTGTTCAGTGGACACCAGTCAACCTCTTTTCTCCGCCACTCTGTCGTCGCCCAGTCGGCTCATGAACATGGCTTTAGTGGCAGGGATGGAGGTTATGCATAGGATGCTCAACATGGATTTCCAGTCACCAAGGTTGACCTGGCTATAGCCATCACTGAGTGCCCAATCTGCCAGTAACAGAGACAAATCCTTAGTCCCAGTATGGCACCATTCCCCAGGGATCAGCCAACTACCTGGTGGCAGATTGTTTACATTGGACTGCTTCTATCATGGAAGGGGCAGCATTTTGTTCTTACTGGAAGAGACACTGACTCTAGATATGGATTTGCCTTCCCTGCATGCAGTGCTTCTGCCAAAACTGACATCCATGGACTTACAGTATGCCTTATTTGCCATCATGGTATTCCACACAGTATTGTTTCTGATCAAGAAACTCACTTCACAGCAAATGAAGTGTGGTAATGGACCCACGCCCAGGGAACTCACTGGTCTTACTATGTTCTCCACCATCCTGAAGCAGCAGTCTTGATAGCATGGTGGAATGACCTTTTGAAAGATTCAGTTACAGTGAGAGCTAAGTGACAAAACTTCGGGTGTTGTACCAGGACTTCTTGGGCCCGATCACATATATACCACTTCCACTTGATGATAGAGTCCTGCTGCACACACCCAGGGCTGGGGCAGCGTTCTCCAGAAGGCTGTATATGTTCTGAGTCAGCATCCAATGTATGGTACTGTTTTTCCCCTAGGCAGGATTCATAGTTTCAGGAGTCAAGAGGTGGATATGGGAAGGGCACTACTCATTATTACCACTAGTGAGCCATTAGCGACCCCTAGCAACATTTTTGCTTCCTGTTCCTGCTCTGCTTATGCTCTGCTAGCCTAGAGGTCTTAATTCCAAAGGGAGGAATGCTTTCACCAGGAGACACAACAATGATTCCACTGAATTGGAAGTTAAGACTGGTTCCTGGCCACTTTGAGTTCCTCATGCCTGTGAATCAACAGGCAAAGAAGAAGTTACTGTGCTATCTGGCGTGATTGATCCTGACTACCAAAGGGAAATTGGACTGCCAAACCACAATGGAGCTAAGGAAAAGTATGTCTAGAATATAAGTGATCCCTTAGGGTGATGAAAGTCAGTGGAAAACCACATCCCAATCCATGCAGGGCTACTAACAGCCCAAAAACCCTTTGGGAATGAAGGTTTGGGTCACTCTACCAGGTAAAAAACTGCAACCAGCTGAGGTGCTTACAAAAGGCAAAGAGAATATAGAATGGGTATTGGAAGAAGGTAGTTATAAATACCAGGTATGACCACATCACCAGTTACAGAAATGAGGACTGTAATTGTCATGAGTATTTCGTCCTTATTTTGTTTTGAATATTTGTGTGTGTGTATCTCAAGTATCTTTGTTTTTTTTCCTCTCTGACCTCCTTATTATGTAACATGAGATGTATTGACTTTCTATCATAATATTTAAGTATTGTTAACTTTACATTAAGTATTTAAGTTATGGGATATCAGAGAAGACTAAACATCGTTCGAGGATTTTGATCCTTTTCTGAGGAAGAGGTTAGTGTATTTTTGGTTGTATGCAGGATAGTTGTATCATGTTAGGTGGAATTGTGACCTGTTATTGTTTTCTTTTAGGGATGAAGGTTTAAGGAGATGTGTATGAGTGCCAAGTTGACAAGGGGTGGATTTGTGATGGTTAGTTTTATATGTCAACTTGATTGAGCTGTGGGCTGCCCAGATATTTGATCAAACATTATTCTGGGGGTTTCTGTGAAGGTGTTTTTGAATAAGGTTAACATTTAAATTGGTAGACTGAGCAAAGCAGATTGCCCTCCCTAATGTGGATGGGCCTCAGCCAGTTAGTAGAAGGCCTGAATAGAACAAAAAGCTGACCTCCTGTGAGTAAGAGAGAATTTTTCCTGACAGCTTTTGGACTGAAACATTGGCTTTTTTCCTGCCTTCTGAGTTGAATTGAAATATTGACTCTTCCTGGGTCTTGAGCCTGCTGGCCTTCAGACAGGAAACTATACCATTGGCTCTCCTGGGTCTCCAGTTTGCTAACCCATTCTGCAGATCTGGGACTTAGTGTCCATGACTGCATGAGCCAATTCCTTATGATAAATCTCTTTCTATATAAATATATACATCCTATTGGTTCTCTCTGGAGAGCCCTAAGTAATACACATTTGGTTAATCCTGACTGATACAGATTTAACCACTGCTACGTTAAATAGTTTGAAACTGCTTCAGAAAGATTAATCTGGCATCACTGTATAAAATGAGTGGAAATGTAGAGAGACTGGGGAAAGGAAGACCACTTAGGCTCTTACAGCCACCCAGGCAACAGGTTCCTCTGGGCTAGAAGTACAAGTTAACGAAATATCAGAATACATATCATATTTATAGCCTGGTAATGGATAAAAAGCACTTTGCAAGAGATTGTGGAAGAAAGTGAAATGCGTGAACTCTGAGGAACTCCATCATTTAAACAGTTGCAGGAGAAGGCATCTAAGGCAGATTGAGAAGGAGTAGCTGCTGCATTGAGAGGAAAATCAGAAGTTCAGAGTGTTTAGAACACAAGACAATTGTCTGTCGTGTCTGATGCTGCTGAACAGCCATTTCAGATGAGGACGGAATTGTTCATTAGTTTTGGCACATAGAGATTGTGATTTTACCTGTGGTTTCAGTGGCTTCAAAAGATTAGATGCCAGATTGGAATGGATTAAACAGTAAATGGAAGGAGAGAAAAGAGAGACATATGCAGAGACCCCTTTTGAGAAGTTTTGCTAGGAAAGGGAGCACAGAAATGGGATTATGGCTGGAGGAGCCTGAAGGGTTCAGGGAGGATAGGATTGATCTTTGATAGGAACAGAGACACTTCCACCACTGTGAAAGGAGGGAAGGGCAAAGTAAGTGCAGATGCCTTTCAGATTATACGTATGAAGGTGGGAAGATGAGTGAGTTTTCATCTAATGACTTTTATTTCGTAGTAGAGTATGAGGGAGAGTTGTCAGCTGAGACCTAGAGAGGCAGAAGGGGTGTTGGAGAGAAAGAAGGTATAAAATGGCCTTCTTGAAGAAGGGAGGCCCCTGGAGGCAAAGTCGTGAGCAGGGAAGAGAACAGAGCTTGCTGAGCAGCCCTTGGGTGTTTGCTATGGTTGGAAGCCATCATTGGTGCTGGCATTTGCTGTGGTTTTGTGGTTTCTCTTTTTTTGTTTCTGCAGCTCTAGAGGAGGAATAGGGATATAGATGGTTAGATTCTTCCAAGCGAGTAGGACTCTCAATTAAGTGTAATTTCTAAGTGAGAATAATTGCAATAAGACTGTTTCAGCCTTAAAAAGAATATACTGAACATAATTTAACTTTTTCTTTATATCTTAGATTTTCATTATATCAGCTATGATGCTGTTATTGTTAAAGTGACTGCTCTAGGTTCAGTTTGACAAGTTTTTATTGAGTGCACATCACAATGCCAGGCTCTGCTGATGTTGAACTGATAGTTAAAATCCCTGTCCTCAGTAGCACCTGCCTGTGGAGCATGTCAGTGCTATGAAGGTAGTGTGTACCTTCTGCCAGGGGAACACAGAACAGGTACCCTCTACAGAACATATTGGTGGACGGTGGTGGGATGTCAAGGGAGGCTACCAGAAGAGGTAACCAAAGTAGTCAGTTGGCTTGGAACTGAGAAGATCCATTGTCACACAAAACAGATTTAAAAATAGTGGTTAGAGTTCCAGGTCAGACCATAAAAATATGAAAATATATATTCAGAAAGAGTGGAAAAAAAAGAGTATAGTTTAAAAACTAGAAGTTGAGAATTTTTAAGCCTTATTTTCATTTTGAAACTTATGTTGAACAAATATTATTTTACTTGGTAAGGTAGATTTCAGACTTTGTGGAGATTTTTTAAGTGAATGCCTGAGCACTTTAGTATATGAAAACAATGACTCTATTGTATTTAACTCATCTTCAAAACTTCTCACTTTTCCTTTTCTTTGATATCATATAAACAACTGTTTTTAAACACAGCATTGACTATGACTACAAGTGGAATAAATAAAAAGAAAGATAGATTAATTAATTAATGGGGGTAACTAGATAAACATTGGAAAAGAATGAGCTAGGGGCAGGGAGGGAGGGCAGATAACATTTATTTAGTACCTAATTAAAAGTCAGGTCCTGGACTAGGTACTTCCATGCATTTAGTCTTAACGAAATCCCATGAAATGTAGATATCATTGATACCCATTTTACAGATAAGAAAAATCATGAGTAAAATAAATAATTGGCCCTGAGTCAAATTGTCAGTGGTAAAAGTAAGGATTTAATCCTAAATGGTTAGTGGTAAAAGTCAGAATTTAATCCTAAATCATTGACTTCATTGCCTGTGTTCTTCCCCCAAAAATGGCTAAGGTGAAGTGAGCTGTATATATTGTAAAATAAAGTAAAAGGGTTGTTTATATGAGATTTTTCTGAGCAGAAAAGGAATGCAATGTTGAGGATTAAAGTTGAATTCCCTATATTGACCAAAGCCTGGAGCATTTGTCAAGATGATGTTAGTGGTGTATATCCAGTGTTCATAAATCAGGTTCATATTTCCTAGGAGGTAATGCTGGTGGAGGTGGGGTGGTAGGAAGGATTATCTTTGCACTACATTGAAAGTTCAGAATTTGAAAACTTTCACTTATTTGCACCATATGAGAGATACTTGTTTCCAATAATTTAATGAATTCAGTGGGCAGTGTGTATATGGATATGAATAGATTTTTTTGTTTAAGCTTAAGTTAGCTGCTACCAATAACTGAGTTTTCAGTCTCTCAGATCCTTGGTATGTCTGTGAAATCCCTAATTAGATAAACATTGGCATGTGAGTTCTGAAAGGATATGTTCTTTGATAACTCTGTTCTCAAAAATGTTTTTTGGAAATGTGGAAAATCAACCTGGTTAGTATTTTATATAAATGGAGAATATAGATTTTTAGCATATAGTATAAATATAAGAAAACATAAAAAGAATTTTTGTTTGCATTATATACTGGTTTGAAGAAATCACAGAAAAATGTTCATCTGAAATTTTTTAATGCATAGATTTCATTAAATCTCTCTTCAAATCTAATTTGTCGTATGTTTCTGAAATGGAATAGGATAGACCCAGCTTAAATATCATACTAAATATTTTATGCCTTATGGTTAGTTCTATAAAACTGTTTAGTCATCTCCATTGACCACTTTCTTTAATGTTTCTAGGTTATTGAATCTTTGGGAATTATTATTTATAAAGCACTGGACTATGGTTTGAAGGAGAATGAAGAAAGGGAATTAAGCCCTCCCTTGGAGCAGCTCATTGATCACATGGCCAACACAGTAGAAGCTGATGGTAGCAATGATGAGGGCTATGAGGCTGTGGATGAAGGCCTAGAAGATGAAGAAGATGAAAAGAGAAAAGTCTCAGCTATTCGGTCATATAGAGATGTCATGAAGGTAGGGCAGAAGTTTACATAGTACTTATTTCTTTCAAGAGTTATTTCACTTTAAAAAACTGAATGATGATACAGCATTTGATAGTAGTTCCTAGATTTGCAGCTATAAGTGAAATGAGTAAGGAGCTAAAATACTCTTGATTCTGTGATTTGTTCATAGCCTCAACGTGGCCTTTTATGACTGAATCATAACTCTCAAAAAACCACTTGTAGATATTATGTGCCCCTTATCATTACATATTGTACACCAACTTGACTGGGCATTGTGTCTCCAATTGACGTCTGCATTTTCTTTTCTATGGAGTAAATAACAGCTGTGATCCACTTATTTATATGAAGATTCTGAATCTGAAGTATCACAGCTGATTGTTTTACTTTGTTTTCTTGACCTATTCAGTGGTATTTATATGTAATGAAACAAGTTCTGTAGCTTGAATTAAATTTTTCTCTTTAGTTAATTTTTTCTGTGTACTTGAAGGCCATAATTCCTACAATACTAAATGCACAGAGATTAAAATTAAGGCAGATTTGCCTAATTAGTCTTAAAAGAGCATTCTGTTTATAGCTGTTTATATATGATGTTGACTAGATTTGGTAAAGCAGTACTGGCTATATATCACTTATTTTCCAACTTTTCATAAAGCATTTCAGAGACGGGAATAGAGAGGAACAGTGAAAGCAGTACTTTTCAGGTATACTGCACCACACCCTGCTTCTTGCTCTTTCTTAAATAGTAAATCTCTCAGGAACTCTGGAATGAGACTATAGAGTTATGATTCTTATGAAATTCAGATATATTCTTTGGTTCTTTTGGTACTCGTGGTACTTCCCATTTTAAATCAACAGCATATACAGCCAAAATCCCTCATATATGTATAAATTGAAGTTTCACACATTTTATTCATTTTATATTTTCTAGATGTTAAGGTATATTTTTAAAAATATATATACATACTTAAAAGCCAAATAAAACTTTCTGCAGACTACAGATGACCTACTTGTTCCATTATAGACCAATGATAAGTACTGAGAAAAACTGAAGAGTAAAAGGTTTTCCGTTAAGAAACAAAACCTATGCCTCTAAAACTGAGCTACCTTTTTTGGTAGTGAGTGTGTGTGTGTTGGGGGTGAACAAGGAGTGGTGAAGGAGGAAGGGAACCACCTAACCAACTGTATCAATTACATTAACCCTGTCAACAATAGAATGATAGATGTCATAGCCAGATTGCTCTTATTCAGTGACATTAAATATGTTAACTTATAAAACAAAAATTCTTGGACATTCAATAATTTGACCTGATAACTTTTGTTTATTATTTTTTAATTTGAGCTACTGTGTCTACCCTCCTACCTATCTTATTGCTATCATAATATGAAAAATAAATAGTTAAAAGCTGTTTAGAAAGACAGGTTTTATAGATTGGAGGAAAACTGTAAGTGTACCAATTCCATTCTTAGGAATTTTATTGGAGAATATCATATCCTCACCTCTTATTTCCATGCTAATCAAAACTGATCGATTAAAAATTTTCACATCTATATGTTCTGAATGTTTCTTTTAGCTAAATGAGAAGAAAAATTATTGCTGAAACATTTGACAAGTAAACTGAAATTTTAAAATATCATAAATCCCATTGTTCATGGCCATATAGTTTGATACTTATGAGTTTTTGGTTTGGTTAGTGGGTTGAAATCTTCAATTAGTAAATTGTCTCCTTATTTACTTGTTGGAAGAGAAGACAAGAATTAACTGAAGAAATATAACTACTTTCTTCTTGTTGAAAGTGGAAATGTAAAACTAAGTTTGAATAATATAAATAATAGAATATTTAGAAACTTGGAGACAAGTTCTTAGCAAGACCTCGTTTATTCCTACTATCTTTTAATTTGGTATGTTTTAATATTGTGTGTTATAGTTGAAAAGTGCTTTCACACTCATCATTATCTGAGCCTTATGATACACCATGAGGTAGATTGGCTAGGCATTTTTATACCCATTTTGCAAATGAAAAGAACTAAGACTCAGAGAGGTACATGACTTGTCCAGCTTCATGGAACTGAATAAGTGAGAAGACGGGTAGATGATGGTTAAATTCAGAGTCTTATGGTCAGGTGGGACTTAGATTGGAACCCTGGTTTTGCCATTTTTGTACCAACTGTGTTACCCTGGATTATTTAATCCTGCGATCCTTATTCTTATGTAAAGTGAGCATAATAATACCTGCCTGATTTGGGGGGGCAGATTAAATTAGATAACATAATCAATATAAAGTATCTAGTATAGTGCTTGTCATGAATAAAAATTTAATAGCATTTACTATACGCCAGGCATTTTTCTGGTGCTAGGGATATAGCAGTAAACAGCATGCAAACGGCCCCTTTCTTGATGGCTCTTAATTGTAATGGAGAAAAACAGAATATAAGCAAGTAATGCATAAAGATACATATATAATTTTTTCGAATCATTTCGGGGCTTTTTGCCACTGCATATTAATGAGAATAAATTGCAGGCACAAATTTATGTCAGAGATAGAACATGTTCTTCCCTTAAATTAAGAACATAACATCTAAAATATTTTCTTTTCAGTTTAAGTATTTCTTGAGAAATATATATAACTAATTGGAGGCTTTCAAGAAGTATTAAGATTGTTCTTAAAGATTATTTTCATATCTACAAATGTATCCTGGAAAATATTCATTCAGTTAACATGAGTCAAAAAGGAAAGAGATTGTAGACATGAAGCAAACAGTGGTGATGTTGGAGAGTAAAGTATGCAGGAAAGGAAGATTGAAGAGACAAGGGTAAGGATGATGGAACAGTAAGACATGAGACAGTGAATAGAAAGAAAGAGTAAAAGAAGTGGTGTAGGTGCTAGAAAGTGTTTGAGAAATGACTGAAATTAATATGAGAATAGTACATGAGTGAAGTTCTTCATTTGAGACGAATGTAAAAGTCTTAGCTTATTCATGCATTCATTTACATTTCAAATATTCAGTAAGCAGTTACTGTGACTTCTTTGTGCCGAGTGTTCTATCAGGCACTTAGGTTGCTGAGATGAACTTAACTGGAGTTCAGTGAACCCCAGTGAGATAAATATTATGGACCAGGTATGTATGACCTACTAGCCCATACACTACCTTTGTGCAAATTAGCAGTAAGCTTCCTTTCTTCAAGATACTTTACTTCCATCTGTAATAAAATTGTTGTAATAAATATAAATTTGCAATGTCTGTGATGTGGAGGATGTTCCTCTAGGTGTAGTACCCTCATAAACAATCTGAACATATGGAAATGGTGGTCTAACACTTGTACATGGGATGCTTGGAGACAACAGACAGGGGCACTGAACTCAGACTGGTGGATTCTGGTTCACTTATACAATCCAATCCCCCTAATAATCAGGGAATGCAAATAAAGCAATATCATTTGCAGCTCTTTTGCAAACAAGAATTTACTTTTGTTGAGATTTGAGATTATGGTAAATTTTTTCACTCAGTAGTTGATAGCTACAGTGTAAATTGACATAGTTCTTATATAAAATAATTTGACAGTATATTAAAACATCTAAAACTGTTCACAATTTATAATAGCAAAAGGCTATAAATATCCAAGATTTCCATTAATAGGGAAATGGTTGAATTAACTATGGTATACCTATCAGTGGAGAACTGTGTAGCTATCAAAAGGACTAAGGGAAGATCACCAGGATATCGTTTACTTGAAAAAACAAGATATAGAAAAGTGTGCATAGTATGCCAGCATTTATCTAAGAAAAGGTATAGATAAGAATATTTATGTAGAGGCTGCCTGGTGGCGTAGCGGTTTCGTCCGCACTTGGCAGCCCGGGGTTCGCTGGTTCGGATCCCGGTCGCCCACTGACGCACTGCATGTCAGCCACGCTGTGGCGGCGTCCCATATAAAGTAGAGGAAGATGGGCACGGATGTTAGCCTAGGGCCAGTCTTCCTCGGCCAAAAGAGGAGGATTAGCAACGGATGTTAGCTCAGGGCTGGTCTTCCTCACAAAAATAAAAAAAAAAAGAATATATATGTAGATATTTGCTTATATTAAAAAAAGAAAGAAGAAAGATAAACCAAACGTAAGGAAAAAAAGTTAGCTATAGGTAGAGAAAAGGAACAGAATAGAAACTAGGACAGGCCTTAAAGCTAAGCATCTATGAATATAGTTGATTCTATAGATTTGATTTAAAAACAATATAAATATTTTACATAATTATAAAAGAAAATTGAATATAGAAACATAATCAGCCTCCAAATCCAAAGCAAATTGGACATAACTGTTACCACGTTGGAGATGTAACCACATAGAAAGACCTAGAAAGCAATAACCACATAGTAGCAATGAGCACAGCTACCACTAGATTATGCTCTCTAAATACCACTCCCCACTAAAAGAATTCCAGGATACCTTGGAGAGATGGCTAATTCCAGATTTGGGAAGGAAATGTATAAAATGGCCTGGAACATCTTGTCATACCAGAAAGCAAACAAACTATCCAAGATTACTAAATTGCATAAAAAGGACTCAGAAGCCAATTCAAAGAGGCTACCGTTGGTCAAAGATAGGAGAATTTGTTCATCAATAAGAATAATAGCTGTGTGGGCCAGCCACCATGACCTAGTGGTTAAGTTCAGCACATTCTGCTTCAGTGGCCCGGGTTTAGTTCCCTGTCACAGACCTACACCACTCATCTCTCAGTGGTCATGCTCTGGTGGTGGCTTACCTATAAAATAGAGGAAGATTGACAACAGGTGTTAGCTCAGGGCGAATCTTCCTCAGCAACAACAACAACAAAAAAGAATAATAGCTGTGATGGATTACACATCAAATATTCTGAGTTCCATGAACATATAAATGATAATTAATAAAACCCTCATTGGTCACCTTTAGAGGTTGTTCGGGAGCCAACTTATTATTTTGAAAATTGGCAAATAAGCAGAAAGTGTATTCATCCTGCCTTTTCTTATAGTTTTAGACAAATTTCTCTTTATAAAAGTATTCCACTTTTATAGTGGAATATATTTCACTTATTAGTATAAGTGAAAAGGGAATGACAGGGATTGCAAAATGGTAATCTTCTAATTCTAAAGAAATAATATCAGTAATTATTGTGGCATCACAGGAGACCAACAGACTTTATGTGCCTCCTGATGAAAGTATACAACACCACCTACAAAGTATTCTTGCCAAGAAAAAAAACCAACTTCAATCTGATTAAGCCTCTAGATCTCTCTAATCTATCTCCCAATTTACAGGAAATTTAGGGGACGTAGAAACATTTAATAACACCGTAGGGATGCAATCAGCAAAATCCAGATTGTGGGAAACTCTATAGGATAAATCATATAATTTCTTCAACAAACAAATTGCAAATTAAAGAAAGGAGGAGGAGGGAGGGAAAACTTAGATTAAATAGACTTGATAAATAATAACCAATTACAATATGTGAACCTCATGGATCCTGATTAAAAGAAACAAATTGTAAAACTATGTATGTATATTTGAAATAATCAGGAAAATTTGACTTCTTACTCTATCGTTGATGATATTAGGAATTATTATTCATATTTTTAGATATGATAGTATTGTTATTTTTTTAAAAGAACTCATATTTTAAACGTGCTGAAATATTTACATATGAAATTCAGATATCTGGGATTTGTTATAAAATAATCCTGGAGGGTGGGACTTGAGTGGGTGAGGATATAGGTAGAACAGGATTGGCCATGAATTGATAACTGTTAAGTTGGGTGATGGGTACATGGTGATTCATTGTACTATTCATCTAGTTTTGTATATGTTTGAAATTTTTCATATAAAAAATTAAAACATGTAGAAATATCCAGAGTAATCCTTGTCATAGTAATACTACTGTTAGAAATTTTTCAGAAATAATTTTTTTAATTGAGATATAATTTACATATTAGTTTCAGATGTACAACATAATGATTAAAAAATGTCTATACTGCGAATGATCATCATAATAAGTCTAGTTAATATCCATCACCACATATAGTTACAATTTTTTTTTTCTTGTGATGAGAACTTTTAAGATCCTCTTTCTTAGGAACTTTCAAATATACAGTACGGTATATTAACTATAGTCACCGTGCTGTACATTACATCCCAAGGATTTATTTATAACTGGAAGTTTGTACCTTTTGACCACCTTCACTCATTTCACCCACCTTCACCCCCCACCTCTGGCAACCACCAGTCTGTTCTCTGTACAAAAAGAAAATTTTAGAAGAAGAAAATGTTACATAGATACCTGAAGATGTGTATTGCAACATTATTTATACTATTCTAAAACTAGAAATAAGGGAATAGTATTAGTGAATAGTGAATAGAAATAGGTGATATACTATTCTCACAAATGAATAGTATATCAACTAGATGAACTATTATATGATTTTAAAAATTATAATTATGTGAGTTATATAGCAATATGGGAAATTTTCTTTTTAATAAATGGAAAAAGGACTACCAAAATCTGCATATACCGGCATATGGGTAAATAAGAAACTGGTGATTTGAAATAGTGTGTTAATGGTGTTGTGATACAGGATGAACCATTTGGCTTCAGAAATTCCATTCCTCTTATTGTTTCATATTTGTGTAATAAATAACAGATTGTAAAATTTTAGTATGGCTATATTAAGTATGTTATTGCCCATGAATGGTTTTATAAGTTATGTTTTCAGTGTTAATTCATACTTTCAAACAAAATCTGGCATGTTTCTGCAAATATAAGGATACAGTTTACAAATAATAAGTCCTGCTTATAAAAAGCTGGCAGGTTTTTAGTTTGCCATGTAATCTCAGAATTTGCATGCTATCTTGAAAACTCCTCAGGGGAAAAACTTAAGAAAAGAATAGTACTATAGAATGTGATTAAAAATAGGAAAAGGCTTTCAAACTAGATTAATCCGGTGCAGAGTATGTCTTCATTTTCAAAATGCACATGTATTACAAACAGCTGAAACAGGATAACTCTATTGTTTTCATTTATGTATTAATTTGGCCTAGGTTTAATGGAGTATATTCAAGGGAAGCCAAACTGTTTGAGCTTGTCTTTTATTAAATTAAGATCTCTGGTAACATAGGTCACTTGGGTGAACATTTTTCTTCAGTCATATTAGAGTGACTCCAAAGAAACTGTAGTTCTCTGTACTTCAGAATGTTGTATTCTCTAAGTTTCAGAATTTGCTGGGAACATGCTAATTTTCGCTCTGAATTAGGCAAAAATTTAGTAATTTATTCTGACAATATGATCCTGAATTTAGTGAAGATTATCTTTGTGCAGTTTTTTCTTTTTTTAGTTATTAATTTCTTATGATAAATACATGATTACCAATAGGCAAATCATTTAAATTATAGTTTAAAATAATATTCTACTTAGGTTTTTGCAAATACAATTCTAAGCTTTGTTTGTGAACTGAATGTTTTTTAAAACATTTGAATTTCAGCAGCTAAGAATAAATTATGGGGAAATATTGGAGTCTGTTATCAACAAAGCACTGTAATGTGATATTCTAAATGTCTCAGAAGATATCATTTTTATTATGCTGTTTTCTCTTCTGTGGTGATAGAATTTACACACATTGCAATATCTGTCTCTAAACAAAGGATGACTTGAATTGCTAAATGCTTTGTAATTTAGAGTTTAAACAAAAACTCAATTGTGTTGAGAGGAAGAGTTTTAGGGAAAACTTTATGGTCTCTTACTGTTTAGTATTTTGACACTAATTAGGGTAAAAGGCCAGTGGATAATAAATAGAATTTCTGAGTTACTGGCATATATCTTTGATTTGATATTAAATAAAGATTTTTCTCCTAGTTGGTGCATTGCTTCAAAATACAGATGCTGGGGCCGCCTGATGGCGCAGCGGTTTACTTCGCGCTTTGGCAGCCCAGGTTTGGCGGGTTTGGATCCTAGGCACCTGCCGATGCACTGCTTGTCAGCCATGCTATGGCAGCGTCCCATATAAAATGGAGGAAGATGGCCACAGATGTTAGCCCAGGGCTGGTCTTCCTCAGCAAAAAGAGGAGGATTGGCAATGGATGTTAGCTCAGGGCTGGTCTTCCTCACACACACACACACACACACACACACACAAAGACAAAATACAGATGCTAACTTATTTGACAAAAAAAGTAAAAATGTTTCCAAATGTTAGAAAGTATTGTAGCCTGTCTTTTTTCTAATCATGTCTGTCTAGTCAAGGTTTGCTGATAATTTCAAGTTTTGCTGAAAATATATAACAAGGTTCTATGTGTTTAATGAAATTTTTCAGAAATCTTATTAGGATTCTAGCAATATTATTAATGATTCTATACAGGGAATCCAGGTAATGGAGTTGTCAGATTGACTTTTAATTGATGTTTAGTGTTCCAAGAGTCAGGATAGAAACTTTAAATGAAGAACTGGAAAAAATATAAAAAGAACCAAATGGAAATTTGAGAACCCAAACATAATAGAAATAAAAGTTTAGGGGGTGGGTTTAATGGACTAGACAGAGCTGAAGAGAGAATGAGTGAAGTGGAATGTCATCAGTAGAAAATACTCAGAAATTAGTCACAGAGACACAAAAAGAATTAAACGTACAGAATAGAAGGTAAGATACAAAGGTGGTACATGTAATTAAAGTCCTAAATGGAGAGCAAAGAAGAGAGAGGATGGAAGGAATACTGGAAGACATGCTAAGAATTTTCCAAAACTATGGAAAACATGATGCCACAGATTCAAGAAGCCCCACAAATGAAGAACAAGATAAATAACATGAAAAATAATCTAGTTTCATTATAGTTAAACTGCTAAAAACCACAAACAGAAAATCTGAAATCAGCCAGAGGAAAAATAGACTGCACCTGACTTCTCAACAGAAATAATGGAAGCTAGAAGACAGAATGGAATGGTATCTTCAAAGTTCTAAAATAGAACCTAAAATTCTTTACCTAGTGAAATATCTGTCAAGATTAAAGGTAAAGTAGATCCTGTTTTCTGACAAAAACAAGAATGGCCTAGAGTAGGAGTTGAGGGGTCATCAGCCTTAGGTGGCATTTAAAGCTGCTGGAGTAGACAAGATCACCTAAAGTGAGTACAGGGAAACCCAAAGATCCAAGATCAAACCCTAAAAACTCCAGCATTTTGGTTTAACTTAAAATTTTTTTCATAGAACAAGGGAACGTAGGTTAAGTTAAGAGGTTACATAGCCCAGTCCTCTCCTTTTGGAAATAAACTGAAACCCAGCAATGTTAAATAGATTGCCCAAGGTCATATAACTTCTTGATAGATATGGGACAGAACCTGCTCCTTTTCATTGTGTTCCTCTGCCCTCATAGTATCCCTTTTTTGTAACTGTAAAGATAATTTTGTTGCATTCTTACTGTATACCATGCTCTAAGCTTAGGCCCTTTAAGAACATTATTTCCTTTAATATAAATGTAATATACATTAATTCTAGAGTAGAGTGCATAAGAACTTGGGCTGTAGAGTTAGACTGCCTGGATTTAATTCCAGTTCTACTGGCTAGCTGTATGACCTTGGGTAAATTATTTAGCTGTTTTAAATGTCAATTTCCTAATCTCTGAATTGGGTTGTTGTAAGGATTAGATGTGGTGATGCATATAAACACAAAGAACAAAATAAATATCAAGCAATTCATCGACACTGAAATAATCACTAGGATTATTTCTCCTCTGTGGGGTTATTTCTCCTCTGTCTCAATGGAGACTTTGTAGAATTTCGTCGTTCTTTGTTAGATTTTTTAAGCATTTTTTAAATTGTGGTAAAATACACATAAAATTTACCATTTTAGCCATTTTAAAGTGTACAATTTAGTGGCACTCAGTACATTCACAATTATTGTCCAACCATCACCACTGTCTAGTTCCAGAACTTTTTTATTACCCCAAATGGAAACCACATATCCATCATTTTCCATCCTTCCTCCTTCAGCCCCTGGCAACCACAAATCAGCGTTCTGTCTCTGTGGTTTTGTGTATTCTGGCTATTTCATATACGTGGAATCATGCAATATGTGACCTTTTGTGTCTGGCGTCTTTCACTTAGCATAATGTTTTTAAGGTTCATCCATGTTGTAGCATGTGTCAGTACTTTATTCCTTTTTATGACTGAATAAGATTCCATTGTATGGATACACCATATTTTGTTTATGCATTCATCAGTTTAGAACATTTGAGTTGTTTCCGCCTTTTGACTACTATGAGTAGTGCTGGTATGAACATTCATGTGCAAGTTTTTGTTTGAACACCTGCTTTCAGTTATTTTGGATATATACGTGGGAGTGGAATTGCAGAATCACATGGTAATTCTATGTTTAACTTTTGGAGGAACCATCAGACTTTTTCACGGTGGCTGCACCATCTTATATTCCTACCAGTAATTCACAAGTGTTCCAATTTCTCCATGTTCTTGCCAACACTGATTTTCCATTTTTTTGTTTGTTTTTATAGCCATCCTTGTAGGTGTGAGTGGTATCTCATTGTGGTTTTGGTTTGCATTTCCCTAATGAGCAATGACGAGCATATTTATATGTGCTCTTTGGCCATTTGTATATCTTTTTTGGGAAAATGTCTGCTCAGGTCATTTTTTAAATTGGGGTATTTGTCTTTTTTTTAGTTTGAGTTCTTTATATATTCTGCGTACTAGACCCTTATCAGGTATATGATTTGCAAATATTTTCGCTCATTTTATGCATTTTCTTTTCACTCTCTTGATAGTGTCCTTTGATGTACAAAAATTTTAATTTTGATGAAGTTTAACATCCATTTATTGTTGCTGCTTGTGCTTTTGGTTTCACATGTAAAAAACCAAATCCATGACTGTGAAGGTTTACCCCTACGTTTTTTTCTAAGAATCTTATAGTTTTGGCTTTTATATTTAGGTCTCAGATCCATTTTGAGTTAATATTTATATATGGTGTGACATAAGGGTACAACTTCATTCTTTTGCATGTGGATATCCACTTTTCCCAGCATCATTTGTTGAAGAAACTATTCTTTCCCTGCTTAATGGTCTGGGCACTTTTGTCAAAAATCAATCAGCCATAAATGTGTGGGTTTATTTCTGGACTCTCAGTTCTATTCTGTTGACCTATATGTCTGTCCTTATGCCAGTACCATACTATTTTCATTACTGAACTTTGTAGTAAGTTTTGAAATTTGGAAGTGTGAGTCTTTTCAAGATTGTCTCAGCTATTTGTTGCCCTTTGCAATTCCTTATGAATTTTAGGATCGGCTTTTCCATTTCTTCAAAAGGGTCATAGGGATTTAGTTAGGGATTGCATTCAATCTCTAGATCACTTTGTGTAGTAGTGCCATTTTTACAGCATTATGTCTTCCAACCCATGAATACAGGATGTCTTGCCATTTATTTAGGTCATCTTTAGTTTCTTTCAGCAATGTTTTATAGTTTTCAGTGTGCAAGTCTTTCACCTTCTTGGTTAAATTTGTTCCATACCACTTTATTTTTTTGATACTGTTGTAAATGGAATTGTTTTCTTAATTTTATTTTCTGATTGTTCATTGGTGTACTGTATAGAAATACAATGTTTTTTGTGTGGATCATGTATCCCACAACTTTGCTGAAATTGTTTATTAGCTCTAATAGTTTTTGTGGATTCTTTTGGATTTTCTATATATAAGATCATGTTATATGCATTTTTAAAAACACTTTTAGACCTAGTTATTATCTTTATGCCACTGTTTTTCAAGTTGCAGGTCACATCCTATTATTGGGTTGTGAAATCAATCAAATGTGTAAGTTTTGTGAAATTTTTGCATAGAAAACATATACATATGCATGTGTTTGAGTCCTTATATAAAATATATTTCCTACGGTGAATTACAGTCAAAAAATTTATACCATATTTCACAACATGTAATTGGGATGTAAAATGGGATTAGTTAGATAAAGGTGAAAGTGCTAGCAGTTGCTTTCCATTTCCTTGGAAATGGTAATTCTATATTGGAAGCTGCTTTCTGGATACAAAAATAATTGAGCAAAAATATACTTTCTGTTTATTGGTAGCTCTGTGAATAATAAGCTTGCAAGATTTTTGCTTCTCATGCTTCCTGATGAATCAATTCTTAGCCTGTTTTGGTGTTGTGGAAAATTTCTTACTGAAACTCAAAATATTTTCTTAAGAATGTATTTTATTAAAGATAGTAATCTAACTACTAAATTGCATATGATACTTATTACAAATGAAAATAACAAAAAGCCACATTATGAAGGATATTACAATCTACAGAGATATCTTTTACTCTCCAGTAGATAAAAATTATTATAATACAATAAAATGTATATTTTCAGTAATTGTATTAATGTCAAATTTACCGAATATAGTAGAGAATTTGGGAGAACTTACAGCTTTTTAATGCAAATGAAATACCTTAAAACATAACTATTGTACATGGATACAAAAATTATTGTTTTATAGAAAGATAAAATTATTCCCGTGCATTAGATTCTTGATAGGATGTCTTTCCAGTCTAATAAATTAAATGGTGTTTGGTTTTTCTAAGTTGTTTTGCATGATGTTAAATTTAAATTGCATCTTTTACCCACAAGTAGTTTTGTGGGGATTATGGGCTATGTATAGTAAAGGACATTAGGACTGGAGGTATCATCAGGGGAGTCATGTTGCCCTCTGCCCTCTTTCCTCCACTTTCCATCTACTGATGAGGCATCTTCCCAGTGGTCCACATATCTTGCTGACATTCTTTTTACTACATTACACAATTCAACATGTACTGAAATGAGCCTGGGCTTCAGAATCCAATAGGACTGTGTTGACTTCTCCTTATGCCTCATGTCAACTTCATGACTGTGGACAAGTCACTTGACTGCTCTTAGCCTCAGTTTCTTTTGCTATAAAATGGGGATAATTCTGGGTTACATTGAAGAGTAAATGGTATTATGCTGTGTATATGACCTGTTAAATATAGTGCCTGGTATGATAAATACTCAATAAATGGCAGCTATTAAAATACCTGAGTTATGATCAGTACTCAATAAATGGTAGTTCTCCTTCTGCTCCCAACCAAAACTTTTACATATGTCCTATCATTTTCAAATAGAAGCTAACCAATTCTAGTAAGCTCTTCTGTGCTGCTGGGTATTTCTTAGTTAGTGGACCACTTTTTCCATGTAATTGTGTGAACTTTACTGAGTCTTGTGATGCATCATCAACCTTTGGATGATGGGAATTGCAGAGTTGCCCTGCTGTCTGATATGAAAATATACATATACTGGGTCTATCTGTTTTTAAGGTGCAAAAAACCCACAGATAATAAACAAGCATTATTTTCTTTTCTTCTTCTGTAGTTATGTGCTGCTCATCTCCCCGCTGAGTCAGAGGCACCAAATCATTATCAAGCAGTATGTCGTGCACTGTTTGCAGAAACAATGGAGCTTCATACATTTCTAACTAAAATTAAGAGTGCAAAGGAGGTAAGTACTCCTGCTTTCATATTTACTGGCATTGTGAAAGATAAACCTGAATTTACAACATTGTCCATCATATTATTTAAAATATTTATTACCATCCTTCTGATGAGTGCTGAAAATCATTCAGGAAAGAAGCAAGTTCGGCAAAATTAAATCTATTCTTTAAAATATGTGTGTGTAAATCCATTTTATAAAACAAAAATTTTCATAAAGCTTCCTTACAAATGGGAAATAAATAATACTGAATTGGTTTAAACAATTTCCCGTGTGACTTGTTTTTCACCCTCTTTCTGCCACTCTTGTCCATTCTAAAATATGTTAGTACCTCTTTCAAGAAGGGATAAGGACTCAGGAAGGAGGCTACATATCTGATAATTTAATTATTTTATAGTGGATTTGATTAAATATTTAAAGGAGGAGATGTGAATTAATATTCAGATAATCCAAAATCTCACTTTAGCTATTTTATTTAATTATTATTTGTCATAGTCTGTGAGTTAAAAATGTTGTGTGTATGGTTCAAAGAGAATCCATTTAATTTATTTACAAGGTGAATTGCCATATTTTACATCACACAGATGGTTGTGAAGATTCATGAGATCTATATAAAGCAGCATAGCATCTGGCACACAGTGAGAGCTCAGTACATGATAGTTAGTGGGTATCTTTCCTTTTATGACTAAAGTACAGAGTTTATCTGAAACAGTAGTTTAAAACTTATGATAACACAGTTTGGGGAGGGACACATGGGATGTGTAAGAGAGGAAGGAAAATACTAACCTATATTAGCCAAATAAGACTAATTAGCTCTGGTAATAAGTAAGTGACAGATGTCTCAGGCAGATCACCCTTAATAGATCACCTTAAGTAAATCCATTTTATATGTATGAATAAGAGCATACATATAAATGAAGCATTCCTCTTCAGTCTAGGCAGGATACTGCTTGTAGTTGTCTTTTTATGTTAGGCCAGTGAAAAGTTATGTCTATTTTTTTTAGAATTTTATAGAATTCGACCCAAGAGGAAAGTCTCCAACAGGGTGCAAAAGGGTGAACTATATGTTATTTGAAAAATAATTGTAAATACATCGTGGACTAGCTTTTCCTTCTGGACAGAACCAGACGATGTAGGACCCGATTAAAAGCTTCAGAGTAAACATTCAAAAGCACATCCTCAATTAAGGTTTAGTAAATAGTAGAAAATATTACTTTTTAAGGTTGTAGTATCTTCCCCAGCTTGTTAATATTGAGATTGCCTTCCCCAAAGAAACAAGCATTATTTTTAGGGTGTAAGTGCAGTCCTGTGGGGTTGGTAGAGTAAATTAAATGAGCTCTTCAAGTCCTTCTGACACAGACATCCTTAGGAACCATTTCTGAGCTTAAAGAACAGTATTGATAGGTTTTTTTCCTACTATACTCCAGTGAGCTTTAAAAAAATTTTTTTGCTCTTAATTAAAACTTTGCCAGATATGCAAACACATTCTCACAAAGAGATTTAAACATTATCAAAGTTTATTTAAATTAAAGTCTCACAAGTGGAGTAAAAGAACACTAGTGTCTGGAACCATTGGTGCCTCTGTGGTGATGCTAACAGAGACCGACCAGGCCCTGACCAAGGTTGGGGACCTTAAGGTCGGGATTCTGCTACATCTCACTCTGTCACCCTCTGGCACCACCCCAAATTTAGGTCTTTATAGACACTAGTTCTGCCCTGTTTTCTCATCTCCTACTCTATTTCCTTACTTTGTTGATCTCTTCTTAACCCTTTCCATTCTTCTCTCTAGAAACTTTGCTTCATTTTTAAAATGAACTCCTCAGTACCCTCAGGCTCTTCTCAGAACACTCATTCCCCCAAGGGTAGTGCTTTCTCTTGCTTCCCTCTTATGGGAAGCCGCTCTATCCTCCACATCTTTATATCTCTGGACTGGAGTGGGTTGATGATATTCTCTCTTTCCTCTACTGCTTCCAAGAAATTACTGTTCATACTTGTACAAAAAGCTTATGCCATCCACTTCTACTATTCTTAAACCCATTGTTACTGTCATCTGCCAACATCTTGAGTGATTTCTTTAATAAAAAGAAACTATAGCTTTGTATCCTTGACTTCCCCTCTACTTCATTCCTCTGCTTATCTGAACACGCCTTTGTCCTTGTAATAACCTGCAATCATTCCACCTTGGAAATCATGGGCTCTTGTTCCCCTTCGTGGCTGTAACGCCTGTCCCTTGAGCTCTTTCCCTCACTGTCACCTGAACTAGTCTTCCAGTCCCTTGACTCCCCTATTTTCTTCCAGCTTATCAGCCCTTCCTGAATCCACTTCCTTTCCTACTTGGGCTAGGTTCAGTCACTTTACCAGGAGTTCAGGTCCCCATGTCCAACCTAGATTATTATACTAGCCTCCCACTGGTCTCATCACTATAACTTCCCTCCATCCAGTTCATCTTCCATATTGTCAGTGAATGATTCTTGTAGATCACAGATCTGACCTGAGGAGTCTAGCTCCAGGCTCAAACCTATGTGTGATCTTTCAGGCCTGACCACAGGCTAGCTTTCTCTGGCAGGCTGTGGGGGGAGGCTGCCCTCCCCACATGGGTCTTGGTGCACAGCCAGTGTACTGCACTCTGTGGTTTTCTGCAGGGATTGCGAGGACTCAGAACATCCCCACTGGGCTGGCCATGCTCCTGTGTACATCTGCATTCCTAGCCCAGGCACCTCCACTTGAAGGACCTTGGCTAAGGCACTTTCCTACCCCCTGACTCAGAACTTTCCATTCCTAGCCTTCCCTCTCTCCTTCCCACAGGCCCTCACGTCCGTAAAATGGCAGGAGCCTTTTGTCTAGTGCTCCTTAGTAGTGAGATTTCCCCCACCTATACTGCATGTCACCCGACCCTCCCCCAGGGCCTTTCTGTGGGGGAAAATGGAACAACGGGAGCAAAACATCCTTTTTGGCCTCTTGTTTGCACTGTTGCAGTAAGTGAATAAAGGCCTGGTTGTTATTTTCAGTTTGGCTTGTCCTACCTGACTACCAGACACCTGGCAACTCAACAGAGCCATGCTGCTTCCCTGATCAATATGGCTCCCCATCACCTTTAAACTTAAAACTCCATTGTATTGCACACAAGGCCCTTCATGGTATTTCACCTACTTTATTCTCCTTTTCAGCACTACATTCTTTGAATTTTACACTATCTCATCAAAATTACTTATAGTTTCTGAATTCATCATGCTATTCTGTATCTGTGACCCTTGCACATTCTGTTCTTTCTGCCTGGAATTCTCTCTTTGTCTGCTTGGTGAACTCCTATTTATCCATGTAAACCCTGCTCACATTTTACCTCCTTTGTGAAATACACATGACCTCCCTCCACCCCTAACAGAGTTTTATGCCCTCCACTACCTCTATATGTTATATATCTTTCAGTCTTGCACTTCTCATACTCCACGGTAGTTATTTGCTTACGTCTTTGTCATTTTTTCTCCACAACTGGACTAGATGCTTCTTGAGAAAAATGACTGTGTTTTAAATCATTTTTGTATTAATGACTATTAAGGCAGTGTGTGCACATAGGAAATACTCTAGGAATATTTGTTGAATGAAAGTAATTTATTCATTGTGTTTTTCCAGAACTTCAAAGATTTTCTTCTGGTTGAAAGAAGTCAGTTTTGACAGCATTTCTGACTATAGGAAACATTTTGGCCAAAATATTTCTAGTAAATATGAGAACTTTTATGGAGGTCTAGATGAGTGAGGTCTTTGAGTGCTTTTGCTATTCTTCAAATTCACTTAATAAAAATGAGTCTTGAGAAAGCAAGCTATAAAATGTGTGGAAATCCTGACACTTAAGAACATTCTGTACCATTTTATTACAGATTTTATGCTACATAAATTGCTTGTCAACACTGAGGTTTAGGAATGAAGTCTTATGGGTTCCAAATGGATTGCCTTTTCCTCTGCAATGTATGCAACTTTCTTGAAATTATAGAAAATTTTCATGCATGTTAGTTCATGTATATATGTTAGTTGTTTTAACTTTTTCTCCAGAGTACTAAATGTACACTAGTAATAAAATACTCTGTGTTAATCTGATATTTTTTCTAAAGATCTCAAATACTTTATACATTTTAAGAATCAGACAATCTTTCTTCTGTACCTGTGAGTTAGTGTATATCAATTGAAATTTTCAAAGTAATAATCTCTGATTCAACTAATTAATTATGTGATTATCAGTGATATTTCAAACCACCTTATATCCCTATGTGTGTGTATAAAATTAGGGTAGAATCTGAGTATCAGAACAGTTGAGTTCAGTTGTTGATAATGTTCCTGATGTGATAGACCTAAAAAAAGTACTTTATATTAAATTTCTTATATGCTTAATTGGCAGTTTATTAAAATATAAAACCCATAATCTATTTCCAAGTGTTACAGTTATTCTATAAAGTGGTAAATACATTTACTAGACCTGGCTACTTTACAAAGCACAAAGCCTTGTAGTTCATCATCTATTTATTTAGAAAGCAAATTCATTTTCATTCTAATCTCTTTTCATGATGTGTGGTGATTTCCTTCTTAAACAATGAATGAGATCCTTTAAGGTTATTCTCCAAATGATAGTGAAGACTTGAATAAGCCTGCTGTTACTGTATCTCAAAGGCAATTTGATATCCTTGAATGTAAGGACATATTACCGTGTCTCATAAGCAATTTGATATCTTTGTATGTAAGTGTAGATGGAGGGACTATCTAAGCAATCTATTTAGTGCATCAGGTTGTATGAAAGAAGAGACACCCTATACCCTACTGCCAGTGACCCTCCATAGCCCAAACCCTACCAGCAAGTATGACTAGTGAGTATGTGCAGTGGAGAATTTAGCTTGGCATTTTCAAATGTAAGTTTTTTTATTGAAAAAAGGAAATTATGTTAATGGTAGTGTCCTTTAATCCATTGCCATCTAGGTAGGTTTTGATCATCAATCCCTGGTTTTGTTATTGTTAAATGAAATTATTTATCAGTTCCACTAATCCCTGCTGCTTTCCTGTATTATATTCCTGCAGCTACCAAGTGGCCTCTGTTGCTTACTCCATTTAATCCTCATGAACAATCCTATGACTCCTACTTTGCAGATTAGTAAACTGAGGCTTAGAGAGATTAGAGCTTCATACAGAAGTAAGTTCTCAGCACTTCTGGTACCAACGTTTCCATCTTTATTCCACTGTTCTTCCTAGCAAAGATGCCCTAACGTGTTATTGCTGTTTTCTTGTAAGAACAGTCTCTACGGTAGACTGTACTGGAACAAAGCTGAAGGGAGTTGCTGAAGGAAAATGTGGATGTATACTTTGATATAGACTTTTGAGCGGGATTGGAAAGAAGTGTGTGTGAGCTAGAGAGAATAAAATTTGGATTTGGAGGAGAAGGTTCATGAGAGAATGTGTGTCCCTGTGTGCATGCATGTGTGTCTGCCTGTCTTGTCTCTCACACAGGCACACAAATAGGAATGGGATAGGAGGAAGGAAGGTATCATGTTAAGTTTAGGTATGAAATAATAAATGAGAAGTGAAATGCGAAAAGACAAAAGTGTCATAGAAATGTCAAAGACTGATAAAATAATTTTAAGACTAGAAAGTCAGTCGACTTTATTCCAGTATGTTCCTAGCATGCTCTACCCATCATTGCCTGTGTGTTGAGAGTGTGTAGTGTGCTTGTCCCCCCCATTCTTCAGTCACTACATAGTTTCACAGTAGAGGTATAACTATATTTACTATAGTAGAAAAATGAAGTATCAGAGAAGTTTAAAAAGAATCTTTGTTTTGAAAGAAGAATCCTTTCTTGCAAGCAAATAACTCATTTTAAAATTTATTTTATATTTAAAATATTAACACTGGTCATTTTTAAAAGCCCTTTTATTGTTGAGGAATCATCTTCTTCTACTCATTTTTCATGTGATCTCTTAAGTCAAATAGCCTTTGCTAGATTTCTTTACTTATCTTTAAAAGGAGGAGGGGACAATTAGACATGCTAATAAGGTTCCTTCTAGTCATAAAATTCACTGCAGAAAATACAATTCATATGAATAAATCTTTCTTCTATTCATTCAACAAGCTTTTCCTCATTTTGTACCAGTCTTGTGTAGGCAAAATGTATACAGATAAACATTTTATAAGTGCATGCCCAGTAAAATTTGTGATGAAGTTATTATGTACTATTTTATATTATATTTTATACTATCTAACATTATATTTTAAATTTGAGATGGATTTTACAGGAAAGCAGTTCAATGTTGTAGATTGTATAGGAAAGCTCAATGTTGTCAATATTGAGCTATAACACTCAGTATTGACATTACTACTATATTAATGTCAGTGTGGTAAAAATTCTGTATCTTAAAATCTAATGGTGAAAATTTTTAATACAATAATATTAATCATAAATGAATAAACAGTAAAAGTAATGGAGCATTATGAAAAATTATATTTTAATATTATTGCAATAAGAACTCTATATTAGAAGGCATGTAAATTAGATTTTTAAAGTCATAATTTCTGTTTTCTAGGAGATTATGTACTCACAGTAATGAAAATTTTCTCCCCTTGTCCTTTCTTGTATGATACATGTAAACCACCCCAGAACTAAGGTAGAATGTTCCAAACATTTTGATCTGTGAGAGATAAGATGTCTAATATAGGTAAGCCATCTTGGATTTCTTCAGTGGCAGGCTCTACAGGTGTGGATTGTCATTTCTGATTATCCGATTATAATGATCTTTGATCTCTTCTCAAGTGTGACTGCACCTGTGGTGCTTAATTAGTTTCTTGTTGACATCTTAAACTCTTCTTACAAATTCTGTCTTCATTCACCCTTTCAATTATGATTTTTTTATTTGCATCTGTTGACCTTAAACAAATAGACAGTCAGTTATTTCTCCAGCAAACTTGGGTTTATTTGGGATCAGCAAAGAATTGCAATTCGGGGTCTGCAGCCATGGCAAGCTACATGCAACTCCCCCCCCCACAATAAAGGGAGAAGAAACTCTTTTATAGAGGGAAGAGGAAGTTGGGAGGACTATTGTAAACACAGAGTCCATTGGAAGAATTGAGAGTTTGTGTTGTAGAGGCTTTTCATTGGCTGAGTTGTGACAGGCTCTCATTGGCTTAGTTTCTTGCCAGTCAAGAAGAGAAAGTCTTTCTTCTTCCTGTTGGGCTCTGCTAGGGTGTGAGAGCTCCCCCTTTTTGGCCTCCCAATTCCAATTTAATGAGGTTCTATTTATTAATTTCCACATTTTCCCCTTTTGATCAAGATCTTTCTCTGAAAGCATCACTGATCAAGAGTCAGGTTTTTCTGGTTGCAGCAGCCTTTTGTCCCTTGATACCAGGAAGGACCTTTCCTGGGTGTCATGTCCCACATCAGAGAGAAAGTGCACAGATTGGAAACCTGTTGTGGCCACATTTGAGTTAAAGGAGGGGTAGAAGGGAGAACTTGCAGGCACTTGTCTAAAGTCCATATGTTATCAAGATCATAGGCATTGGAAGTGTTACGTCATCATCAAAGGTTCGGCAGACAAACTTCCAACAGGCCTCATCTGGACATCTTGGGAAAGCTGTCTCATCAGATGTCATCTGCTTCAGTTCTGGGAAATCTTTACCTTTAAGTCACAAGATGATATGCAAGTTCAATCAGGGTTTGGTACTTTCTTTAGGTGTGTTGCATGAACCCAACAGTCTATTCCCTGCAGTTTTGTGGCATAAGGGTTAGTTAGCAATACCTGATGGGGCCTTTCCAGCAAAGTTGAAGAGAGTCCTTCTAGAGGTGTTTTTTCCAATAGACAAAATCTCCAGGTTGCAAGGTGTGATGCGTAAGGTCCTTGTCTCCCTGGAATGCACTGTGAAAAGACTGCTTCACCAAAATGTGGTTATCTTTAATAGAAGCAATTAGGCCTTTGCAATATTAGAATATATCTCTTTTTATCAGCTGTCAAAAGAGGCAGGAGCTAAGTGCATTGGGTGTCCTGTCACCATCTCAAAGGGTAAGAGTTTATGAGTTCCAAAGGGGGTGAATCTGAGATTTTGGAAGGACCAACAACAATGCTTTTGGCCATGGTATTTGGAGAGTCTCTACAAATTTTGCCACTTGAGTCTAAATATAATGACGTTAGTGCATTCGACTAAACTAGAGGATTGAGGGTGGCAAGTGCAGTGAAAGTAGTGTAAAACCACCTAAAGAGCACAGACTTGTCGAAGTACCTGACCATTAAAATAGGTCCCTTGATCTCTATGAAGTTTGAGAGGAGTTCCCCAGGTAGGGATAATCTTTTCCAAAAGGACTTTAGCCACAGAAGAGGCAGTAGCCTGTCTGCAAGAAAAGGCTTCAGTCCAGTGAGAAAACATACAAACAATGACTAAAACATATTTATATCCATGAGATGGGGAAAGTTGTATGAAATCCATTTGCCAAACCTTGAATTGTCCATTAGGCAGTTCAAATTGTCCAGGAGCAGTATGAACAGGCTCCCTTGAATTATATTTTGAACAAGTGGGACAAGTGAGGTATACAATTTTTGCAACCTTGTTAATGTTTCACCACGAATATTGATTCGTGAATGCTGTCATTTTGTCAGTAAACCAACGTTTAATGCTCATACAGTGGTTGGGAGTGGGAATTTTAGAGTCTTTGTTAGGACTGGATTCTTACTTGGTTCAAACCAGAGCTTTCTCTTTTTATCAAATCAACAATTGTTGAATTTCTAATCTTGTTTTTACTTTCCTGAGGCCAATTGTTGGGCTTCTCTAGCCAATTTTTCTAAGTTTCATTTGGGGGAATGTCCCTTTGGACCATTACAGAGGTTTGGCTGTTGTTGGTTCCTTTAAGGGCTGCATTCCTTGCAGAAATGTCAGCAAGGTGATTTCCTTTGGTTTCCAGAGAGTCAAGCTTAGAATGTACTGGGATCTTAATAATAGCTAAAATGGGAGGTAAGAATATGGCATCTAAAAATTCCTGAGCATAGGGGCCATTTTAAATTTTATTTCCACTGGAAGTAAGGAAGCCATGTTGCTTCCACAGCTTTCCAAAATCATGAGCTACTTCAAAAGCAAATCTACTGTCAGTATGAATGTTGGTAGTTTGCTCTTGGCTAAAGTACGAGCCCATGGAGGAGTGTATAGTTCAGCCTGTTGGGCTAAGTAGCCATAGATAAAGGTGCTGCCTCAACACTATCAAAAGGAGTTGCAATAGCACACCCAGCACAATATTTGCCACTGTCACTTTTTAAATAAGAACCATCAGTGAACCATGAGAAGCTGGTATTATCCAAAGGAGTTTCCTGCAGATCATCATGAGGAGTCAGGAGGTGATCCATCAGCAGTTGTGAGGGACTTCATCGGTAATGGAGGGGAGAAGAGTAGCAGAGTTAAGGTTATTACTGTGAGGAGCAGTTAACAAAAGGATTTCAGAGGAGGTGAAGCAGCTGACTGCAATATGTTGAGTGTGATGAGAATTCAGGAGGGATTCTAATGCATGAGGTACAAAAATAGTTAAAGGGGATCCCATGAGGATTTTTTCAGTGGCCTTAACCAAAAGGGCAGTGGCAGTAATGGCTCTAAGGCAAGGGGGTACCCCCATGCCACAGGGTCCAGTTGCTGGCTGTAATACCCTATGAGTCAATGGTGGTCCTTGTGGTTTTGGGTGCATACCCCAAGGGCATTCCATTCTTTTTCATATACAAAAAGGAAAAAGGCAATCTGATACTTGAAATGTCCAAGGGCAAGTGGACTTATCAAACTCCCCTTTAGGGCCTTAGAGGCTATGTCATCCTGTTCTTCCCGTAAAATTGCGTCAGGGTTGTTGTTCTTTAATAAAACATCCAGAAAGTTGGCCATAAGAGAGAAACTGGGAATCCAATTTCAGTAATAACCAACTAGCCTGGGAAAACTTTGCAGTTGGTGCTTAGTTTTGGGTTTTGGGAAACTTAGGACACCATGAAGCCTGTCTGGATCTAGTGTAGCCCTTGTTCTGATATAAGACGCCCTCAATATCGAACCTGGGTTTGGGCAAACTGCGATTTCTCCTTGGCAATCTTATGTCCCTTTAAGGCCAATAGCTTTAGCAAGTGGATGCTGACTTCCTGTGAGGAGACTTGGGAGGAGAGCAAAGAAGCAAAGTGTCCACATATTGCAGCAAAGTAGAACCCCTAGGGAACTTTATGTCATCTAGGTCAGCCTTCAGGATTTGTGAAAAGAAAGAAGGGCTCTCAGTAAAACTCTGAGGCATTACTGTCCAGGTGAGTTGTTTTCTTTCTCAAGTGAAGGCAGAAAGGTATTGGCTATCTTCACCTGGAATGCTAAAGAATGCACCACATAAATCAATTACAGTAAAGAATTTGCTTTCAGTGGGGATGGATGTTGGTAGCATATGAGGGTTAGGAACAACAGGGTGCTGAGAGATAACAGTGTTGTTTATTGCTCGGAAGTCCTGGGCAAGCCTCCACCCTCAGGCCTTGGGTTTTCTCACAGGTAAAATAGGAGTATTACAGGTACTAGTACAAGGGGTAATGAGGCCTTGAGCCTTATAATCCTCTATTATGGGCTTTATACCTTGAAGGGCTCCTTTACTTATAGGCTATTGACTCATTTTGGGGAGAGATTTTGAGGGATCTGTTTGAATTTTGATGGGAGTATACTGTGAATTTTGCCAATATCAGTTGGAGATTTTGCCCATAAGGAGGGTGGTAGCTGATTCAGTAGGGACAAATGATCAGTGTTTCCAGAATCAGCTCTAGTACCATCAGAGACAGAGCAAATAAAATATGTCAAAGGGTCCTTTAATTCCCCTCGTTGGCTGTTTTGATGGCTACTGTCAAATTCTAGAATAATTTCCCCCTTGTGGGAGAAAGAAGTTCCAGCATGATACTTTTCCAAGAACTATTGCCTTAATAAATAAGTAGGGGCAGAGCAACTGAGGAGAAAAGAATGTGTGTGTCTCTCAAAGGGCCTAAACAAAAAGGAGGAGGTTCAGAGCAGGAACCTGTTGAAGTTTATTAGAAATCCCCACTATTTGAACTGCTTTAGTACTCTGAGGCAGAGGCTGCTTTATAATAGTGGGTTGAGCATTGAGAGTGTGGCTCTGGCGTCAGTTAGAACAAAAAGAGATTCATCCTTAGTCTGGAGAAAGGTTTCTCCAAGCCGATTAAGAGGGAGGATTGGGAAGAGCCCCTGTAGTTCCTCGGAACCCCATCACTGAGAATTTGGAGGACATTGAAAAGGCACTTGAAGTGCTTAAATTTGTAACAATCTCTTTTCCAATGTCCTGCCTCTTTGCAATAATATCAGAAACTAGGAGGTTTTTAGTTTTACTTAGGGGCCTTCATTTGCTGGAAGGGAAGATTAAGAATTTTAGCAATCTGTCTTTTAGGTGACTCATCTAGAGTGCGAGAGAGCTGGTTTGCCAGATTAACTAAATTTGGAGTGGACATAGTTTCCCATTCCATCCTGGTCCTTTTTCCTGGAAGGGGAAGGTCAGCTCATTAATAAACATAGAGTTAAAAGCTACCTGGGGGGGCATCAACATCTGAAGGGAGACCAGAATTTTCTTTAAAAACAATGTGAAGTGGATTGTAATAGTCATGAACAGGTTCATCAGGTTTTTTTGCACAAGCCTGAATTTTGTTCCCATCAACAGGCTTTGGGAAGCCCTAGGAATTGCCTGATGAAGTTGTCTAGCGATCGCCTGAGTCTGATCATACAACAGGTCAGCAGGTTAGTTTCCTCATTGTAATTCTAGAGACTTTCAGGATTTCCCCAGTTAGCAGTTTTCATCCAATACTGGGCCTGGCCTTCACCAACAAGCATGTGAACTATATGATATAAGTCAGAGGAATCAGGTTGATACGTTTGAATGACTATATTAAATTCCTCAGCGAATCTGTGAGGATCTTCAGTTACTTTGGGAAGATCTTTGACTATGGCTTGCAGTTCAGCTTTAGTCCAGGGAGTATAAGAAATGAAGGGTTTAGCCTTTGGATCCTCAGAAGGCTTAATTTAAAGAGACAGGTTCTGACAGGTTCAGAGGAAGAGGGAGTGGAGAGAGGTTCAGGGAAAGGGGGCAGTTCCGTGAGAGAGTTTGTGTGGGGAAACTGAGGTTATAGAGGAGGTGTAGGCAATATAGAGGGAAGGAGGAAGATGGTACCGGAGGTGGGGCCTGAGCACGAGGAGCTGGGGGAGAGGAACATGAGGCTTTGGACGCCATTTTATCTTTCTTTAATCATTTGTTTGCCTCAATCTTAAAATTTTATTTTGCAAAGAGGTAATTTTAGACTCCTGATAACATTTGGAAGCCTCAAAATACCAATTGAAATAGGTGTCCATTCAGTTTTGGAAATTACAGAGCTGTGGTTGTCCAATTCAGTTTTAAGAAGAGTAAATGGGGAAAATTCAAAAGTTCCCCACAACGGCCATTAGTGTTCTTTTTTTTTTTCCTGGTGAGGAAGATTGTCCCTGAGCTAACATCTGTGCCCATCTTCCTCTATTTTATATATGGGACACTGCCACAGCATGGCTTGATGAGTGGTGTGTAGGTACATGCCTGGGATCCGAACCTGCAAACCCCGGGCTGCTGAAGTGGAGCATGCGAACTTAACTACTATGCCACTGGGCAGGCCCCAGCCATTGGTGTTCTAAATTACTTATGGTTAAATTGGTCCATTTAGTTAGAAATGCACATTGGGAATGACAGTGGTTTTTAAACATAGAATCAGTCAGGGTCCCTGTAGGCGAGAGACCCTCAAAATATTTAGATAACTGGGATCCCATTTTTCAGAGATTTTTCTTTAGAGTAAAAGAATAGTTCTCAAACAGCTTGCAACTCAGACAGCTTGGACAGCTCAAACAGCCTGCAGGCTTAATACCAGGCAGTTCCAATAGAATAGTCTGATATCATTAAGGTAGACCAAAGGTTGAATCAATGCAGTTCCAAAGAACAGTCCAGTTCCAAAGGGAATCGGACTGAAGGTTGATCAATGCAGTTCCAAGGGACAGTCTGCTCCCAAGGGAGTCAGGTCAAAGGCTGGACCAGCACAGTTCCGATGAAACAGTTCAAAAGTCGGACTGAAGGCTAGCACAATTTCAGAAGAAACTATCCAGTTCCAAAAGGAATTGAACAGAAGGGTAATGGAGTTCCAAGAAATAGCCTGATTCAAAGAGTCAGGTGAGAGTGCTACCTGAGTACTCACAGACAAACAAGACCTTGACCAGAAAAGGATGAAGCCTTAAAACAGATCTCACATGAAGCCTAGAGAGCCTCAAACTCAACAAGGGCAGAAGCTCGGATCCAGGAGAAAGAGTTGCCCTCACACTCCAAGGCCAGCAAGAAAAGCAGTGAGCACAATGGGCTCTTTTGTGGATACTGCACCTGTTTACTCCCCCGCCTCAAAGTCGTCGGAGGTCTTCTCTGGATCCCCATACGGGCCACCAAAATGTTGACCTTAGACAGCCAGTTATTTCTCCAGTAAAAATAGGTTTATTCGGGATCAGGAAAGAATTGTAATTCAGCGTCCGCAACCATGGTGAGCCACAATCAAGTCCTCCACAACAAAGGGAAGAGAAACTTTTTTGTAGAGGGGAAGAGGAAGCTGGGAGGGCTATTGTAAACACAGAGTCCTTTGGAGGGGACTCAGAGTTCAAAGTGTAGTAGTGGCTTTTCATTGGCTGAGTTGTGACAGTGTCTCATTGGCTGAGCATCTTGCTGGTCAGGAAGAGGAAGCCTTTCTTCTTCCTGCTGGGCTCTGCTTTCAACATAGAGCATGAGAGCTCCCCCTTTTGGCCTCTCAACTCCGATTTAATGAAGTTTCTGTTTATTAATTCACACACATCCTTCAGGCCTCAGCTGAAAACATCTCAGGCCTCCACTAATCACCTTTATATATTTATCACGCTCAGCCTTTTTCTTTAAAATCATGTTACCGTTGTTATTTCCTTCCTAGCAGCCATCACAGTCTGTAGTTGTCTTTTTGGTCTCTTTTCTTACTCATCAATATCTGCCACTAGCATATAATCTAATTAAGGGCAGAGACCTTTTTTCTCTAATACACTGCTATATCCCCAGTGTAATAGGGCCTCTGTAAATATTTGACCAGTGTTGAATGAATTAGAGAATGTGTGGTTCAGATATTGTAGATCTGATTTCTTACCACCCATCCTGACACTCTTGACTTGTCTCCAGGATGCAGAGCCTCCTCCATGTCCTCAATGCCTAACACCTCCCTCATGCGGTGGTCCGGCATCTGTTGCCTGGGCTGTGGAAGAGCCTCCTAATGTTATTTACCTCTTCACTTACAGTCTATCCTCTAGTGTTACGCCTCTTTGTAAAGATGTTGTTGACTCCCTCATACTTACAGGTGGAAAGTTTACACCCCTGCCATGACATAGGGTACCATTTATAGTCAGGCCCCAATCTGACCTCTGGGCTCTTGGTTCACTGTTCCCTACCGTGTATGTGTGTTCTGCTGCCTTTCCTTCAGTCCCTGATCACATAGGACCTCTGTACCTCTCTGAAATGACCTTTTCCTCTCTTCTCTCACTTAGAAAATGCCTACTTAGTTTAAGACCTGACTCAAATGTCTGCTATTCTGAAGTGCTTTTTCTGATCGAAGTTAATTTCTTTATTCTCTATGTTCATTCATAGAGCACTCTGCTTTGGCTTCTATTACTTGTCACACTGTATTGTAATTAACATTTACATACATCTCCTCACTAGACTGTGAACTTCTTAAGGGTAAAGAGTTTATATTGCCAACCCTATCATAGACTTAGGGACCTAGAACAATATCTCTTGTAGTCTTTTTAGGTATGTTTCCCTTGCTGCTTTTTCAGCTTAGGGCAACACTAGGGCCCTTCATCGATGAGATGGGTTTTTTTTAACTTAATAAATAGCACATTCTGATTCTAGAGTTGGATTTTTCTAAGTGTTTAACATATTAACATCTAAGAAGAAATAGAGCAGAATAGAATCAGCCTTAAGTTCCCTATAGCCATCCCGTCACATTTATTCAGCTGTCCAAAGTGGGATCCTAAGGAGTAGGGGGTTGAAATTGAATGCTACTTGATTTTTATTAATTTTTAAAAGATTTCTATTCTCAGGAAATCTATGTACTTTGGGGGGAAAAAAGATCCAAAACCCTCAGCAGTAGCTCTGAGCTCAGACAATTTATGTTACTTTCACTTAAACATTTATAATCTCTGAGTATTTCTTATTCATTGCTTATGTGAGCTCTTTAATCCTCATGATATTCCTATTAATTAGGTAATATTACCTTTTGCCTCCCACCTCATTTTATAGATAGGAAAACTGAAGCACAGTTTAACAAACTATAATAAATTAGCTGCCCATGGTGATAGAAAGAATTGGGATTGGAGCTACTTTTTAATGTTTCAGAAATAGTGACAAACAACAAAAATGGATCTTGAGATAGGAGGTCAGAATGTGAAGAAAGTGTCTAAAACCTCAATATGGGAGAAACAGCGAAGGAACTGGGAGATATTGATGAAGACTTGCAAGAACGTAATGGCCATATTTAGCTATTGCAAATGCTGGTGAGTGAAGAAGCACTAGATTTAAAAGAACTAGGATCAACCGAAAAAATTCATTCATTCATGCAGCAGTTAATTAATGTATCTCCTACATGACAGGTGCTACTACAATTAATAATAGCTAATATTTATTCCATAGTTACTCTGTGCTAGATACTGTTCTAAGACTTTTACATGCATTAATTCATGTAGTTCTCACAGCAAGGCATGCATTAAGTGGTATTATTATTTCCATTTTCATTGGATACAGTGGTGGACAAGATAGTGAAGTACAAATGACAGTCTAGGGGCACCCATTCCAGCAGTGTGATGAGGGCTATAGCAAGTGAATGCAGGGCACCGTGGAAGCACCTAAGAAGAGCGCCTAACCTGGGGAATGAAATGTTTTGTTTCCTCTACCAATACAAGTAGCTACCGCTGTTGAAAAGTCACATTATGCCAGTGTCTTGATTTTCTAAATGTTTAAATGATACTCACTTACCTGTGACTCTCTTTTAAATCTCATTGTCAAATTCTTCTGAATGGTTAAATCTTACCCTAAGTTTAATAAAATCCTATAATGGGAGGACGGTTTCTAGATGCCCAGATTAGAGCCAACTTATCTTTAGCTGCTAATATTTGACCAGACATTGAAATTATGGGATAAGAAAATGAATTGGAAATAAGCATGACTCATTATGAATTTTCAAAAGATTATATGAATATATTTTACTTTATATAATCACAACCACTACTGTAACACTTTATTAAATGATTTACATATATTATTTCAGTTAGTCCTATACCAGAATCATAATTTCATGATGAAATCTTTGAACTCAGTTTATCTTAAGTAAGACATTACTAAAATATTTTACCTAAGTTGGAATATTATATATGTATAGATAAAGTATCTTGTTTCTAGAGGGAAAAACAAGGTTTTGGGAATTGATTAGGCTGTTATGAAATGGTTTTGTGTCTATTTTTAATCAAATAACATTTTATAACCTGCAATTGTTGAAAAAAATCAAATGTAGATATTTCCCACCCACCATCTCTCATCAGCCAATAACCAAATCCACCTGTATCATAGTGCCATTGCCAGTTAACACATTGAATCATACTAAGACATCTGCTTGTGACATGGCTTCAGACTATCTTCTGCTTGAATACACTCACAAAGATAAAGCCACAAGACATCTACCCCTTCACATATTGAAATGTATTTTAATCAGCTTTCTGATACTCCTTACCTATCCCTCTCCTCATGCCTGCTTCCAACACCTCCAATAATAAAACTGTGGCATTTAAGTTAGCTGGAAATTTCTCCCTAGAGCTAAAGTGGATTTATATTCCTCCGAGTGGTAAACATATTATTTTTTGAAAGAATACACCACCCAGATGTCTATTTGTAAGGTTGTCATTTGTTCATTTTAATTAAGTCATCCATCATTTGTAACTTTTCAGGGTCCTTGTCAATGTCTGTCTTTTTTCTATTTGATTTATTATTTTGTGAATGTTAGTAAATGTGCAGAGCGCTCACCTCATCAGCAATAATTAAATTACCCTTTCTGCTCCAGGTATCTTTGCTTTTGTCACAGTTCTCCCTGTTAAAATGTTTCAGAAGAATCTTTTACCTAAAAGAGCATGTCAGAACTTTTCTACCTGTAACTTTTTCTCTTTAATTAACTTTATTTTAACAAATTAAAAAACTCACATCTTCAAACTCCAGGAGTACATGAGTATTACAGTAAATTGTATCCTTCCACTTCTGTCTCCTAGCCACATAGTCCCTCCCCTACAGGCAACAAATATTGTTAATTTCTTCTTTGTCCTTAAAGGGATAGTTTATATATAACTAACAAAAACATATTGATATTTTTTTTCTTCCTTTTTTATGCTGTTCTGAACCTTACTTTTTTTCATTTAATAGTATATCTTGGAGATCATTTCATATTAGTATATAGTGTTTTACATCTCTTATGTCTTCATAATATTCTGGCATGTGATATACTGTAACTGATTTAATCAGACCTCTGTTAACAACTAGGAAGTCACTTTCAATATTTTGCTGTTACAGAGCTGCAACGGATAGCTTTTAACCTATTTTTCATGATGTGATCATATATGTAGGACAAATTCCTAAAAGTAGAATTGCTGGGTCAAAGGAAATGTGCATTTATAATTTTCATAAAATATTATGAAATTGACCTCCATAGAGGCTTACTAATTGATACTCTTGGAAATGTGTGAGTGTCTATTTTCCTACATCTTCACAATGTGTTTTCTAAGTGATAGGTGAAAATTTGTATCTCATAGTTTTAGTTTACATTTTCTTCATAATAAATGAGATCGGACACCTTTTCATATGGTTAAGAACCATTTGTATTTGCAATTGCCTATTCATATCCTTTGCCCATTTTTCTAATAGACTATTGGTCTTTTCTTATTGATTTGTATTTATTTATTAGGAAAATAGCTTTTTGTGATATAATTTGTAAATATTGTCTATGATATTTTAATGATCATTTTATAATGATCTTCACTGTATTTCTATAGGTGTGAGGAGTTGATTAGTATAAAAACGGAAAGATCGGGTCCGGCCCAGTGGCTCAGCGCTTTAATTCGCGCTTGGCAGCCCGGGGTCCGCCGGTTCGGATCCCTGGCGCCCACCGACGCCCTGCCTGTCAGCCATGCTGTAGCGGCGTCCCATATAAAGTAGAGGAAGATGGGCACGAATGTTAGCCCAGGGCCAGTCTTCCTCAGCAAAAAGAGGAAGATTAGTGACGGATGTTAGCTCAGGGCTGGTCTTCCTCACACAAAAAATAAATAAATAAAAATAAATAAAAACTGAAAGGTCAAACGTTTTTAGGGAGATAACTGTGCGTCCAACTACTTGGGGCAGAGACAGTCATTAAACATTCAGCCCGTGTGTGTGTGTGTGTGTGTGTGTGTGTGTGTGTGTGTGTGTGTGTGTGTGTGTGTAAACAAAAAATATTAGAAGAATGGCGGAATTGTTAACAAACCAAGTGGGCTCGCCTCTTGGTGAGTTAAATAAGACTACACCAGTGGAAGTTGTCTCACAAAGTAAAGTGTATTTGCAGCAAATAGGAGGCCACGAGGAATCATTTCCAAAGTCATGGCATGCTTAAACAAAGGGAAGCAGGGACCTTTATTTCGGATTGGGAATGAATATTCAAAAGGGTATTCACTTGTGCAGGCTCAGTTGGAGAACATGCTTCCACATACATGGCAGGTTACAGTAATGAGGCCTAGGCTCCTCCCAGAGAGATCTTAGCATTAAAGGTAGGACAAAGGTCATGGGCACAGCTCCTGTGGGGAGGCTTGGTCAGTTTCAAGATGGTTGGTGCTTACATCTCTTTAACATACAAAAGGAAAAAACAACTTGGAGAAACAGTTAATTGCTTCCAAACCCACCCTTGAGTTTCTCGAGGCGCCTAGTCCATGTCAGAATGATATTCCTTTCATAGAATATAGAAATGAATTTCGTTCATTTTGATGACTTCATCTATACTTTTTCTGATTTCTGTAGTGAACCATATAATTCAAATTAAGCTTTACAGAATATCAATTTATAGTTTAGTATCTTAACATTTTACATTTTTCATTAAGTAAAACTCTCTGACTTTCTCTCATATTTGTTGTAGTTACCTTCTCCCTATCCAACCCCTCGGGGAGAAGGAGCATGTGACATCTTTAAGAAAGTGCCATAAAGCTTGATGAAAATATAAATCATATTCTTCGGTAATTATCCATTAACTCTTTAATATTCATAGGACACTTCCAATTATCAGAAGAACTGTTGTAACTCCCTAGGGGATTTTTTGTACCGTAATTTCCAAAATATTAATTTGGGGCTGGTAAATATGATGATGAAATCATTTTTCCTGCTTTTCTGTAGTAAAAATATCTGAATTAGAAAGGACATCATGGCTTTTGATCGGTGTGGCTGATATACATGTTCTATTTATTATAGGCAATATTTGTATTAGTGACTTTGTCACTCGTGAAATGTGTTTAATAGTCTCTATGTTAAGTAATTTCTTTGAAAACATATCAGCATATTTTAACTGAGTAAGTAAATGTTTGTTCAAGGAATTATTGTAACATGTTCCTTTTTACGCATTTAAAAGTTTCTAACTGAAAACATGTACCTATTACGTAGGGGAATACCATTAAATCATAAATGGTTTTAAATGGTTAACAATATGGAGGAAAATGGTGATCATTAAAATGTTATTAAAATATTATTTTAATACATGAATATATTTGTGAGTGAGGGTGGTTTAATCTAAAAACAGGCATTTATATGTGAGCTGTTGTTGAACCTACAGAAATAAAATTATTATCCGAGCATTTGATATACTTGTGATTCACAGAGTAGATTTTATTTATTTATTTTTTAAGATGCCAGGAACTGAAAATATTGGCATGAAGCAGTTCTAATTGCTAGCTTGAGAATGGTTATGTCAGAAATGGGGAAAGTTAATTGCCATGTGGGTGCTCTCGATTAGAACTTTCTCACCATATTCCAGGCACAGGTTGGCATCTATTATTACATTTGTGCAAGCAAAAAAGATTATTCAGAAGCTAGAATATAATTGATAGAAGCTTGTCTCTCAAACTAGAAAAATCTATAATTTACTTTCAAATAACTCATTTGTTTTTGCTGCTAACCAAAAAACTTGAGGTCTCTAGTTGCTTATTTATTCGAGTTTGTTCAATTATAGTGTTTATAGAGTCTCAACTATTTTATATTGATTTATTGCTGACTCAGGATTTTTATTTCATGAAGAGGCTAGAGAGAGGTCCCATTTGGTAAAGGAATAAAATGTTTTTGTGATGGAGTAAAAGTATTCACAATCAAATCCTAATAGATACTCATTGGCTTATAATAGCTAATACCTACTCAATGCTTAATATGAGCCAGGCTGACTGTTATATTTCTTCTCTATTATTTTATGTAATATTAACAAAATCCAAAAGGTGGTTATTATTACAGTCATGCAGCACATAATGATCTTTCAGTCAGTGACAGATGGCATATACGACAGTGGTCCCAAAAGATTAGTACCATATAGCCTAGGTATGTAGTAGGCTATACCATCTAGGTTTGTGTAAGTACACTCTGTGATGTTTGCACAACAATGAAATCACCTAATGATGCATTTGTCAGACCGTTGCTGATGCATTCATGACTGTATCTGCATTTTACAGATGAGAAAATCAAGCTGAGGATTAGAGCAGTTAAGTAACTTGTCCAAAGTCACACAGCTAGAAGTATCTGAGCTACAATTTGTGCTACTGTTCAGAAAAATAAAGAAACATTTAATTCTTGGACCATTCATTTAAATTATCTTCAATATGTAAAGAATAGATAGTTTTTCTTAGTAGCAGGGAATTAGGGATTTTATCACAGCACAAGTAAAGGTAGAGATGTGTAAAGGCATAACAGTGAGACCATTCTGACTACCTTTAGTCAGGGATGAGTGGGAGAATAGTATAATTAAGGTTGGATGGGAAAGGGGCCATATGCTTCTCATACTGTTTCACGAGAGTACCCCTAGGATATAGAAGCATGAACTCATATTTCTGGACTAAAAGGACATATTAACTTATAACTCTTTCTGTTGCAAGTGACAGAAATCCACTCAAATTAGCATGGGTGGAGTGGGGGAGGAATATATTGACATACATATTAGGGAAGTCTAAGGGTACAGCTAGCTTTAGGCACAGCTGATTATAGGGTTGGCTTTCTCTCCATCCCCAGGCTCTTACTAAAAGGCAGGTAGGATGACAGTCTGCAGCCCAAATCTCACATTCTTTCAGTTCAGTAACTCCAGTAGAAAGTCTTTTTCTGTTAACTGGGGCAAAAAAGTCTTGGAGGAAGATAAGGAGTCATATAACCCCTCGAGAACCAGTCATCGTGGCCGGGGAGATGGGCTACCCTGGCTGGTCAAGGTGGTATCCTCATCTTTGTGAGTAGACGATGAGGTGCTAAGCATGGGATCAGCCCTACTCAAATCGTAGGAGATGCATTCCCCAACAGAAAGAAGGATCTTTATCAAAGGAAAGGAAGAAAAGTGTTTCTAGACAAAAATAATGGATGCCTACTGAGGGATAGTTCAGTGCAAGTTAAAATGTCTTTAAAATAGTGAATTTTACCTTTAAAATTCATGTAAATTTTGTTTTATATGTCTGCATCTGTTATAATATTTTTAAATGTTCCATGTGTGGATTGAGTTCCTCCAGGAAATAGATTCTGAGGGGTAAAATTTGAATTAGGGAGGTTTATTGGGGATTGCTTTGGGGAACACCTGTAAGGGGGTGAGGGAAAAGTTGAACTGTGATGCAGGTGCAGCAGGCTCAGCTGATCCCACAGGGAGCTCAGAAGCTCGATGGCCCTTTAGAGATGTCCCAAATTGAGGCAAGGGGCCTGACCTGTGTCCTTCCGCAAGGACCAGTGATTGGATGTGGGCTACTTTAGAGAGGGGCGTAACCTTGGCAAAGCAGCTCCCTTCGCTGATCACAGCTCCTGGGGAGGGATTAGGCTGTGAGCAGACAACACCTCCAGCAGCCAGTGGAAGGATACTTCATTCCTGAAAGTGAGGGAGGGGGAGGAGTGTGGACCTGGGCATCCATTACATTCTCTTTGAGTAAAATTAACTCCAGGAATATCTGTCATTGTAAATGCCCCCTGGCATATCCCTGTAGCATTTGACCAAAAGTCCCCAGAAATACAGGTACCCCAGTTTGAGGGCCGTAGCAGAGACCCTGGGAACCTAGGGAATTGGGAAGATAAACCAAATGAGGAAGAAACCAAAGCAGAAAGAACAGTTCAGAGACCTACTGTAATCAACTTTGTGGCAGTAGCAGTTAGGAATCAAGAAAAAAAGATAAATATTTTCATCTTGCCAAAGACCTCCCATCTTCTACTGTATCTGTACCATTTGGCCTTCTCTTGATTTGATCCTAAAAGGACCTAGAGACCATTGGAAATTTTAAAAAACGGTATAGACTTGTAAAGATAAGTTTCTTCATCATGTTTTCAGCTTTTTTCATTATCTTTTGGTTTATCAGTCATTGGGTAAAGAATATAGTGCTTGCTGTGGGATCAGTCTTTAGGTGACGGGGGAAATATGACAGAAAGAACTTAGTTCAAAATGGGCGTGAACAGCCCCATACTGCACTCTTGATTATGGATAGGGAAAGGCGTGTTGTTAGAATATTGGTCCATGTATACATACTTGATTTTCTCAGGCATTAAGGTTTCAAACCAATTTATTTTGATGCTTACTGAATCTTGTTGATCTGTTTGGTGCCATTATTACTTCATTTCTTCTGCTTGGTATAGGCACGCATTTTTTTTTCCTTTTTATTTACTGATTTGCTTTATTTAGTATTATTTATTTTATCATCTATTGACTGAATGAGACACTTAAATTAATGTGAGCTTGGGTTGCATATTTATATCCCTGAACTGGAGAGCATGTTTCTATGTGGCATAGATAAGATTTCTCTTTCCCACCGTCCTAGGGGATTCTGAATTTAAGAGAAGAAAATACAGATTTTCCTCTGAATAATTTCCCTTTTGATTGGGCTTCCTCTTATTAAAGTTGACTTGGTAAGAGCTATTTAAGAGACTTAAGTATTTGAACATTCTTGGTTGAAAGTATTTAATTCTTCAACAAATATTTACTAAGTACCTACTAAGTGGAAGGCACTGTTCTAGAGATTTGAGGAGCCCATCAGTGAACAAAATATTCTAAAATTACTTGCTCATGAAGCTTACAATCTAGCAGGGAAAGGCAAACAGTAAACATATTAAGTAAATCATATGGACTGTTAGAAGGCAGGATGAGCTTTGGAAAAAGACATAGACTAGGAGAATTGCTAGTAGCAGGGTGTCGGGCTTGGAATTTATATAGGATGATCAAGGTAGGCCCCATTGTGAAGGTGACATTTGAGCAAGAATGAGAAGGATGTGTGGGAATTAGCTATGTGGATATCTGGGGTAAAGCATTCTAGGAGGAAGGAACAGCCAGTGCAAATGCCCTAAGACTGGAGTGGGAAGAAATAGTAGGAGATGAGGTACTTATTCTCAGTTCTCATTTTTTGGGTGGGGGGAGGGGAGAATGCTGCTGCTGGTAGACGTCATAGCCTGATAGAGTCCCAGAGTGCCCAGAGGCAGTCCACCTCCTAAATCTATTTTCTTCCACCATTTTAATTGTAAAAAACTAGAAGGAAGACTCTTCTAGTCAGTAGTACAATATATTCTTTGATCCTTTTTGGGATGGAGCCTGGGTTCCAGTCATCAGAGGAGCAAAATAAACATATGTGCCTCTCCTTTTTGGTCTCCTCCCTGCTCAATTCTGATTTTTGATACTTCATGAAGATTGTGGACTTGGGTTGAAAACTATTGCTTTAACTCATCAGAGATTTTTTAAAAGATAACTAATTAATAATCCCTAGCAAAACAATTAGGGATTTCGAATATCAGAAATATTGTATATACCAGTATATTTGGTACATCTTTAAAGATAGAAAACTGAGAGTTCTAATTTAGTAATAGTAATTATTACTCAGATTTTGACATAACGTCACACCAGATATTAAGTACCCATTATCTGCAAAGCTTAGTTACAAGTCATCAATTCTATTCTTTTTCCTATAATATCAATTCATAGGTATTCATTTTAGCAAAAATAGAGTAAACTTTATCCAGCTGTATTTTGAGGATTATCTAAGCCATTGGGGGAAGCATCAGGAAAATACATTCCCAACAGGACCACTCTTCTCATTGTCTGGTGTCCCTTCCACACGTCTTACCTCGTGTGTGAGACCCTGGTGTCACTTCCACCTGCCTCACTCCTGCTCCATCACTAGCCTTTTGGGGAACCCCAGGCTTGTCAGTTAGCTTCTGTGAGCCTCAGTTTCCCTGTAACATGGGTGGCAGTTGGGGTTAAATGATGGTTGCCTAAAGGCTTAGCACTTGTTAGCTGCCCTTAGTATTGCCCCAGCACCCTACTGTAGCCGAGACTGGCAGCCACGACCATTGGAAAAAAGCAGGCTCCGGGTGAGAAGAAATAATGCATTATTTATACCATGTTTTCTTGAAGTTCAGAGTAACTTTATTCTTTGTGTATTAATACTCCTATACATTATTAAGTACAACAAAGCAGGTGGTGTTATTCTCATTTTGCACATGGTTAATCTAAGATGTTAAGAAGCTAAAAATAAATGGTTCAGAAATGTTTAATCTTAAGTATTCATTATTTTCATATAAAATAAGCTAGATTTTATACAATGCATTAAACTTAGTCCAAATACAATCAGGCAAATAGGCTCAGCAAAATGTAAAATATATTAGGGTTGAATTATTGTGAGTAGGAAGGGTGTAACAGATTTGTAATGAATATGTGAATATCTGTTTTACCTATCAAGATTTTCTTAAAATTGCAAATGTTGAATTAGTGCAGTTTAGAAGGGTACAAACTTCCAGTTATAAGACGAATACGTTCTGAGGATCTAATGTACAGCATGTTGACTACAGTTAACAATTCTGTGTTATGTACTTGATTGCTAAGAGAGTAGGTCTTAAATATTCTCACTACAAAAAAAAAAAAGTAACCATGTGAGGTGATAGAAGTGGTAACTAACCTTACTGTGGTAGTTATTTTGCAATATATACATGTATCAAATTGAAAATAAATAAAAAGCATTTTAAATATTGAAATTTATTCATTAAATTATTTCACAAATATATATTGAGCATCAAAAAAGTGCCAATGCTTATGTTAGCTTCTGAGAATAGAATTCTGCCTTGTGAATTCTAGTGGGAAGCCACAAAGAAATGTAAAATTACAGTGTTGATAAGAGCTGTAGAGGAAGGGTTTATGGTGCTATAAAATTGTATGACAGGAAGATTTGGCTTAATCAAGGAAGAAGAGAAGGCTTCCCTGAAGGATTGGTGATTCTTTTGAGCCTGATATCTGAAGGAAGAGCAGAAGAAAACAATGAAAGAGACCAGGCATGGGGATGAGGAGGAGAGAGCGGCCAGGGCAAGACCACTTAAGAAGTTCAGGCAAAATAAGATGGTGTTTGGATTAAGGGATTTGCAGTTGAGATAAAAAGAAGAGGGCTTAAGTAAAAAAATATGGAGGAAGTAATATCTATGAGATTTAATGATGGATTGAATATGGGAGTTGAGGGAGAAGGAAATGTCAATACAGCTTAGAAGATGTGAATTAATATTTTGACTGAAAGTTTAACCACAGGGCCTAAAAGGAAATTAGAATGAGCAATCTCAGTCCCTCTCTCTGTAGGACTGTGTTTTCGTTTACCATTGACTGAAATTTATAGAGGAGTAGATTCTGTAGTATTTGCTTCAATAACTCTTCTATATATAGTTTATCCGAAGATATCTGTTAGAAATTTTAATTTGAGAAGGTAGCCTAATGAAACTTTTATGCCTGAATGTTTTATTTTTATTTTAATTGGTAGACTCTTAAGAAGATTCAAGAAATGGAAAAGAGTGATGAGTCTAACACAGACCTAGAGGACCTGAAAAACGCCGACTGGGTAAGATAGCTGGATAGTCTCTCTCTTCTGTTTAGTGCTGAAGAAATAGTATAATGTTTTTTAAAATGCTGGTTATTAAGGACTGCAGTATGAATTGATATTATTTGAATTTGAATGCCTAGTCTTAAATTTGAGGAAATATGCATTCCCTATTTTTAAAAACTGTGAATTTATTGGAACCACTCCAATGTCTCTGGGAATTTTGGTCTTTTAAATATTGACCTTTCTAGGGGCCGCCTGGTGGCGCAGCGGTTTAGTCCGCGCTTGGAGCCCAGGGTTCGCGAGTTCGGATCCCGGGCGCCCGCAGATGCACTGCCTGTCAGCCATGCCGTGGCGGCGTCCCATATAAAGTGGAGGAAGATGGGCAGGATGTTAGCCCAGGGCCAGTCTTCCTCAGCAAAAAGGGGAGGATTAGCAATGGATGTTAGCTCAGGGCTAGTCTTCCCCACAAAAAAAAAATAAATAAATATTGACCTTTCTAATTATATTAATACCCTAGTATACTCATATGTGTAAGTCAAAGTTTAAGCTCTGTTTCAGGATAAGGTGTGAAAATATAGTGTTATATGTTCATTTATCCAATGAATAGGGCCCTGGGGATGCAGAATGAATAATATGGGGTCTTTGCCTTTATAAAACAGAAGACAGATTTCTAGAACAGATGATTGCAGTGTATTCATGTGACACACTTTGAGTATCTACTGTTTTTCCGGCATGATACTAATCCTAGTGACACAAAAAGTCCCTGCCCTCATATATGACTTAGAGTCAGGCAGGCATAATGGCCTTGGGGACAGGACAGTGAATGTCATGAAGTTAGACTAAGGTATGTCCAGGTGTCAGTGGGAAGGCACATTTTAGGATTCTGACTTTTCAGGTTAAGGATACTGGATGAATAATGACATTAAATGAGGGAATAGGAAAAGATGCAGATTTGGGGGATATGAATGAGTTGCTTTTGACCATATTAGATTTTAGTTGTTTGCCATATTCTTTTCTAACAACTTTATTAAGGTGTAATCAACATACAATAAGCTGTACATATTTAAAAAGTATAATTTGGTAATTTTTGACATATGCACACCCACATACATCTCATGAAACCATCACCACAATTAAAATAATGAGCCTATCCATCACCCCCCAAAGTCTTCTCATACCCCTTTGTAATCTCACTTCCTGCCTCCCTCCTCCCTAGTTTCCAGGCAACTAGTGGTCTGCTTTCTGTTACTATAAATTAGTTTGCATTTTCTAGAATTGTAAATAAATGTAATCAAATATCATGTACTGTTTTTTGCTTGGCTTCTTTCATTCAGCATAATTCTTTTGAAATTTCATCTGTGTTGTTGCCTGTATCAAGAGTTTATTCTTTTTATTGCTGAGTAGTATTCCAGTTTATGGACTTACCACAATTTGTTTATCCAGTCTTCTGTTGATGGTCATTTGGGTGTTTCTTGTTTGCATTATTCTTAATTTATTGATGATATCTTTAATGAGATATTTGGAATGATATTAATCTGGAACATTTAAGAGTAAGGTTAAAAAACAAGTAGCCTATATTATCTTATAAGCTAGTAGTATTTGTCATTTTAGAATAATGTTGGTTATCAAGTTTCCTTTGTATGGGAGAATACTCTGATAGTGTTGTTCTAGGTGTATTTTATCTTAGCCAATAAATTTTTAAATTTTTTTTCCTAGACATTGAAGCCAAATAAATAACTCCAGGTGTTCAGAAGTTAGCAAACAGCTAGTATAAACTTGAACTAAAAATTTTATTGCCTTAAGGAGACCTCATTTAAAAACTAGTATGATCACTGACGAGATGCTCTAACTCCAAAGGGAATTACATTTGCCTAGATCACCAGCTTCTTTCTCATAAGACCATTAAAATGAATTACCTAGAAAGATTAGAATTTAATGAAAGAATAAGGAATAGAATGAGGGAGAATTAGAATATCTTTAATGGCAGAATCTAAACATCTCAGAATCTCCCTAGTGGAATAAGGGGTAAATGATAAAATCTCTGGGAATACATGCAGTGACAGTTGTGCATTATTTTATGTGATAACTATGACTTTAATGTCTGAAAAGTCATATGTAAAATTTTTGCCAAGCAATAATACCTAAAGAACTGGCTACATTATAAAATCTGTTTGAATCCTTTTCATAAATTATAGCAAAAGCTTCGATGTGAGTAATCATTCCCTAATTTATCTATTTTGAGCATTCAAAGTTGCATCTGTCAAGTTTTCTTAAAGTCGGAGGAGATCAAGAGAAGAGACATTATTTTAAAAGATGATGTGATATTTGAACTAGATCTTAAAGGAATGAGTAAGAGAAGTAGAGAAGTTGAGACAAGAGCATTCCTAAGAAAGAAATCTAAATATTTTAGGGATATTATATTAGAGTATCTTTAATGGCAGAATCTAAGAATCTGTTTAAAATGTGAGTATTTTAGAATATTTCTAATGGATATATCCCAATATTAAGTACCTCAGATCCCTTTTGGAATAAGAAGTGGTGTACATTTTTTAAAAATCACAAATCGTTTTTGAAGACATTTTTGAGAAATTTAGTTAGAGTTATTTTATATAGACAATTATTATGAAATACATTACTTTATTTTTAATAAATATATTTAAGTAGCTAGATGAGCCACTTATTAATTTTAACAAACTACAATATTTCAGTTAAATATCGTATTGATTTACTTTTCACTGAAGTAGAGATTATGACACCTTAGCAGGCAGGAAAACAAAAGGGTTGAGGTATAATAATAATATACATATTTAATATGTTTTATATTATTGTAAGTACTTTGTATATATCTCATTCTCTTGGAGGGCAGACAAGGCAACTTGCTGTTATTTGTAGATAAGAAAACTGATATTAAATAATTTATGCAAAGATAGTAACATAAAAATTGGTATTTTTGAGCACTTTCTGTGTACAGAACACTATACATCAGCTCTGATCTTCTCAACAAGTTATGAAGTACCATTTTCTTTTATTGATGAGGAAGCCAGAGTTCAGAAAGGTGAAGCAACTTGCTGGATGTCACATGGCTAGTAGGTGGTTGTGTCAGTTAGCTATGGTGGCAATAATGCTGTGTAACTAAATACTACAAAGTCACGGTGGCATAAAGCAATAACATTTATTTAGCTTATGAGTCTGCAAATCAGTTGTGATAGCTGCAGTCTACGTGTGCCTCATTCTTCTTCTGGGTAATCATGCCAGCGGGCGTCATGCCAAGCAAGGCATGATGTTCTCAAGGTGATGATAGAAGCACAAGTGACAAACTTGTTGTGCATTTGCTTTTGAAGCCTTTGGTCACATCATATCTACCACTATTCCAGTGGCCACACAGATCATATAGCCAAACCCAAAGGCAAGGTATAGGAAATACACTCCTCTTTAGTGAGCAGAGCCACATAACAGGGTGTATAGACACAAGGATGCATGAAGAACTGAGATGATTAATGCAGCCTACCACAGTGGGTGAGTTAGGATTTCTACCCAGGTGTCTGAGCAGTTAGAGTTTGTGGATTCTCTACTGACCTTCTACCCACTTTTTAGTATCCTAAAATCTAATTTTTAAAATCAATTTTTGTTTGGTTTACTCAGTATTTTGTAATCCAGGCTCTTCATTTTTTCTGTATGACTGTAGCTCTTCAGAGGAAACTATTCATTGATGTCTATCCACCCTTGGTTCTTTCAGGCTCGATTCTGGGTACAGGTGATGAGGGATTTGCGGAATGGAGTAAAACTTAAGAAGGTCCAAGAGCGGCAGTACAACCCTTTGCCCATTGAATATCAGCTTACCCCTTATGAGATGCTGATGGATGACATTCGATCCAAGAGATACACTTTGCGAAAAGTGATGGTAGGTAACAAAGAAAACTTTATTAGTGGACTCAAATGGTTATTTTCAGTAATTTTTATATGTTGAAAGTATTCTTCTCAATATTATATTTTAAAAATTATTTCTTCCCATAAAAGTAACCTGTGGTCATTGTAGAAAATGTGGAAAGTAGAGTAAGCTCAAAGAAAAGTTACAGATGTGTAGTTCCACAATCCAGAGAGAAATTTTGCAAACATGATGGTATATAACCTTCAATCTTTTTCTATACATTTTATTTGGACAAAATGGGTTAATATTGAATACTTTGTTTTGTAACCAGTTATTTTCACATAACATATTATGAACGTTTCCCCATGCCGTTGTATATTCAACATCATCCTTTCTAAATGACTACATCTTTTCCAGCTTATTGCTGTACCAGAGTTTATTAAATTAATCAACTTGTCTCCAGTTATAAGCAGCCTATTTTGTATATCCTTGTATATAAATCTTTTTGAATAGCTACAATGAAATCTTTGAGTTAAGTTCTTAGAAGTGAAATCCTGATAGCTCTGCCTTTGAAATGTGTCCTGAGTCTGATTACTCACCACCACCACTTCAGATACCCGCTATTCCAAGCCACTATCATCTCTCATTCAGACTGTTACAGTGGCCTCTAAGTGGTCTTCCTCCCTTTACTCTTGCCCCTTTTCAGTCTATTTTTCCAAAAACAGCCAGAGTAAACCTTTTAAAGTAAAAATGTAATGATGCCATTGCCCTGCTCAGGACCTTCCACTGCTCTCCGTCACACTCAGAATAAACTCCACGTCCTTACCTTGGCCTGCAAAGCCCCACAAAGTCTGGTCCAGTTTTCCTTTCAGACCTCATCTTCTGCCACCCTTCCTGGTTGATTTCTCCCCTCAGCCACCCTAGTCTCTGCTGCTATCTTCAAAGTGCCTCACATGCCCCTATAGCTCAGCTTTTGCTCTTCCCTCTCCCTGGAGCTGTCTTTTCCCATACATCTACATAACTTGCCTCTTCACTTTTTAGGTCTCTGCTCAAATGTGCCCTATTAGAAAAGTCTTTTTGTTTGTTTGGTTTTTTGATGTGTGGCAGGGTTTTTACTGAGAAATATATTGTACAAAGAAAGGTGCATAGAAAATATAAATGTATAATTTAAAGAATAATAGTAAAACAAATACCCATATTCTCATCACCCAGCTTCAGAAATAGAACATTATAATTCCTCTGTGAATCTCAACCTTCTGACGTTCCCTTGTTTTCATTAGAGATTCCACGTGCGTATGTACCTAGACAATGTATTGGCTTTTTCTTTCTGGCTCTTTTTTTTTTAATTGAGGTAACATTGGTTTATAACATTATATAAATTTCAGGTGTACATCATTATATTTCAGTTTCTGTGTAGATTACATCATGTTCACCACCCAAAGGCTAATTACCATCCATCACCACCACAATCACCCCTTTCGCCCTCTTCTCTCTCCCCCTTCCCCTCTGATAACCACCAATCCAATCTTTGTGTGTTTGTTTTTTGTTGTTTTTATTTTCTATTTGTGAGTGAGATCATATGGTATTTGACTTTCTCCCTCTAACATATTTTGCTTAGCATAACACCCTCAAGGTCCATCCATGTTGTCACAAATGGCAAGATTTCATCTTTTTTGTGGGTGAGTAGTATTCCATTGTATATATATACCAAATCTTCTTTATCTGTCCGTCCCTTGATGGGCACCTAGGTTGCTTCCAAGTCTTAGCTGTTGTGAATAATGCCTCAATGAACATATGGGTGCATATATCTTTACACATTTGTGTTTTCATGTTCTTTGGATAAATACCTAGCAGTAGAATACTGGCTCGTATGTTAGTTCTATTAATTTTTTGAGGAATCTCCATACTGTTTTCCATAGTGGCTGCACCGATTTGCACTTCCACCAGCAGTGTATGAGAGTTCCCTTTTCTCCACATCCTCTCCAAAACTTGCTGTTTCTTGTCTTGTTAATTGTAGCCATTCTGACGGGCATGAGGTGATATCTCATTGTAGTTTTGATTTGCATTTCCCTAATAATTAGTGATGTTGAACATCTTTTCATGTGCCTGTTAGCCATCTGTATATCTTCTTTGGAGAAATGTCTGTTGAGATCTTTTGCCCATTTTTTAATTGGGTTGTTAGTTTTCTTCTTGTTAAGGTGTATGAGTTCTTAGTATATTTTGGATATTAACCCCTTATCATATAAATGGTTTGCAAATATCTTCTCCCAATTGTTAGGTTGTCTTTTCGTTTTGTTGATGGTTTCCTTTGCTATGCAGAGCTTTTTAGTTTGATGTAGTCCCATATATTTATTTTTTCTGTTGCTTCCCTTGCCTGGTGAGACATGGTACTTGAAAATATGCTGCTCAGACCGATATCAAAGAGCATACTGCCTATGTTTTCTTCTAGAAGTTTTATGGTTTCAGGTCTTACATTCAAGTTTTTAATCCATTTTGAGTTAATTTTTTTGTGTGGTGTAAGATAATGAACTACTTTCATTCTTTTGTGTGTGGCTGTCCAGTTTTTCCCACACCCTTTATTGAAGAGATTTTCCTTTCTCCATTGTATGTTCTTGGCTCCCTTGTTGAAAATTAGCTGTCCATAGATGTGTGGGTTTATTTCTGGGCTCTCAATTCTGTTCCATTGATCTGTGTGTCTGTTTTTATGCCAATACCGTGCTGTTTTGATTACTATAGCTTTGTAGTATATTTTGAAATCAGGGAGTGTGATGCCTCCAGCTTTGTTCTTTTTTCTCAGGATACCTTTGGCTATTTGGGGTCATTTGTTGTTCCATATAAATTTTAAGATTCTTTGTTCTATTTCTGTGAAAAATCTTTGGAAGTTTGATAGGGATTGTGTTGAATCTGTAGATTGCTTTAGAAAGTGTGGACATTTTAACTATGTTAATTCTTCCAATTCAAGAGCACAGCATATCTTTTCATTTCTTTGTGTCTGCTTCAATTACTTTCAACAATGTTTTACAGTTTTCAGTGTTCGGGTCTTTCCCCTCTTTGGTAAAATTTATTCCTAGGTATTTTATTCTTTTTGTTGCAATTGTAAATGGGATTGTATCCTTAATTTCTCTTTCTGCCACTTCATTGTTAGTGTATAGAAATGCAACTGATTTTTATATGTTGATTTTGTATCCTGCAACTTTACTGTGTTCATTTGTTATTTCTAAAAGTTTTTTGCTGGATTCTTTAGGGTTTTCTATATAGAGAATCATGTCATCTGCAGACAGTGAGAGTTTCACTTCTTCCTTTCCAATTTGGATCCCTTTTATTTCTTTTCTTGCCTGACTGCTCTAGCTAGAACTTCCAAAACTATTTTAAATAAGAGTGGTGAAAGTGGGCATTCTTGTCTGGTTCCTGTTCTTAGAGGGATAGCTTTCAGTTTTTCTCCATTAGGAATGATATTAGCTGTGGGTTTGTCATATATGGCCTTTATTATGTTGAGGTACTTTCCTTCTGTACTCATTTTATTGAGAGTTTTGATCATAAATGGATGTTGTATCTTGTCAAATGCTGTCTCTTCATCTATTGAGATGATCATGTGATTTTTATTTTTCATTTTATTAATGTGGTATATCACATTGATTGATTCACATATGTTGAACCATCCCTCCATCCCTGGAATAAATCCCACGTGATCACACTGTATGGTCTTTTAAATGTACTGTTGTATTTGATTTGCTAGTATTTTGTTGAGGATTTTTACATCGATGTTCATTAGTGATACTGACCTGTAATTTTCTGTCTTTTGTGTTGTCCTTGTCTGGTTTTGGTATCAGGGTAATGTTGGCTTAGTAGAATGAGTTAGGAAGCTTTTCTTGATAATTTTCTTATTCCTATTTGTGGTCTTGTCTTTTCCACTTAAGTAAGTCCCTTTAGCATGTCATGTAGGGCTGGTTTCTTTGTGATAAATTCCTTTAGTTTTTGCTTGTCTGGAATACTCTTTATCTCTCCTTCCATTCTGAATGATAACCTTGCTGGGTAGAGTATTCTTGGCTGTAGGTTTTTCCCTTTCAGCACTTTAAATATATCGTGCCGCTGCCTTCTACCCTGTAAGGTTTCTGCTGAGAAGTCAGCTGATAGCCTTATGGAGTTTCTTCTGTATGTAACTTGTTGTCTTTCTCTTGCATGTTTTAAGATTCTCTCTTTATCTTTAATTCTTGACATTTTAATTATAATATGGCTTGCTGTGGGCTTCTTTGGGTTTATCTTGTTTGGTGCTCTCTGTGCTTCCTGTCTGGATGTCTGTTTTCTTCCTTATGTTAAGAAAGTTTTCAGCTATTATTTCTTCAAATAGATTCTCTGCCCCTGTGTCTTTCTCTTCTCCTTCTGAGACACCTGTAATACAGATATTAGTGTGCTTGATGTTGTCCCAGAGGTCCCTTAGACTCTCCTCATTCTTTTTCATTCTTTTTTCTTTTATCTGTTCAGCTTGGGTGATTTCCTCTAGTCTTTCATCCAGCTCACTGATCCATTCTTCTGCATGCTCTACTCTGCTATTGATTCCCTCTAGTGAATTTTTCATTTCCATTATAGTATTGTTCATTTCTGATTGGTTCTTTTTTATATTTTCCGATTCTATGTTGAAGTTCTCACTGAATTCATCCATTTTTCTCCCAAGATCAGTGAGCATCCTTATGACTATTAGTTTGTACTCTTTATCAGGTAGATTGTTTATCTCTGTTTCATTTAGTTCTTTTTCTGAGGATTTGACCTCTTCCCTTATTTGGAACATATTCCTTTGTCTCCTCATTTTCCTTTTTCTCTGTGCTTATATCTATGTATTAACTAGATCAGCTATGTGTCCCAATCTTGGAGAGGTGGGCTTATGTAAGAGATGCCTTATGAGGACCAGCAGTGTGCTTCCCTCTCATCCCCAGTTCCAAATGTTCCGGGAGTGTCCCCTGTGTGGGCTACATGTGTCCTTCTATTGTGGCAGGGTTGCTCTTGCTGCAGGTGCCCAGGGAGGCTAGGCTGTCCCCCTGGCCAGCTGATTGTAATGCTCACCTGTGTGTGACTGCTATGGATCCTTCAGTCACTTTGTTGGGCATGGGAAGCCCCAGCACAGTTGGCTGCAAGGTCTAATAGCACATTCCTGCTGCAGTTTTTCTGTTAAGTGAGTAGGCCACCAGTGTGGCTGGTTGCTAGACTCAGGGGCTTACAATTGCTGTAGGCCTCTGGCTCTTGTCAGCTCTCTCAGGAGTGCATCTAGGTGAGGCTGGCCCCAGGTGTGGCAGCACACAATTGTTTCAGGTGTTGGAAGGTGGGGCCGATCCCCTATGTGGCTGTTTGTAAAGCAGAAGTCTGCTGCAGCTGACAAGCCCACTGCCCACAGGCCTACATACCCTGTCAACACAGTCCTGCCCCATGCGCATGCTCCAACCTACTGAAGTGGACCCACCAGCCCTGCTGCAGAGGCCCCGTAGACTCCACCAGTGCAGGCCTGCCCCTTGTGCATGCCCTGCTTCTCACAGATGCTCTGCCCTGCAGAGGCAGACCCACTTACCTCACTGCAGAGGTCCCACACACCCTGCATATACAGGCCCACAAGTTGCCCAAGGGCTTGCTGTTGGATGGGGCCAGTCCCTAGGGCAGGCCTCCTGCCCTGGCTGAGCTGGATTAAATCAGTGCTCTAGTGGGTGGGGCAGACCCCTGTGCCGACAGGCCAGGGGAAGAACCCCAATGGCATTTGCCAGCGTCTGTGTCAGCATGCTTGTACTGGGTCACAGTAATGGTTGCTGCCAATGTCTCAGTCCCTTGAGAGGTCTCACCTCTCACCAGGATGCACCCAGAACCTATCAGGTGAGTCTGTTGTCACCAAAGGACTGTGCACCTTTCTTTCTGGTGATTTTAGGTTGCTTTCTAAATTGGGTATATTTGTGATTGGACCCTTTAAGAGTGGGCTTTTCTTTACCTTATATCCAATAGCTTGTCTGAGGGTATTCCCTGTTGTTAATGGCCAGCAAAGCCAGGAATTGTGACACTCATCTGGGTTTTGCTGAGTCCAAAAGCTGCTTATTGTGGCAAAGTTCTCCTGCTCAGATCCCCCACTCCTCCAGGGAAGGCTTCATATCTTATTGCTCCTGGCCACAGCTGAAATGTGGCTTTTTCCTCTCCAGAAAAAAATTTCTGCCTTTTCCACCTCAGTCAGCACTGTCCCTTGTTGTGGGGGTTCTTTTTATCCAGTTTTCAGTTCTCTCTCCTCAGGAATAATTTTTCCAAGAGTAGTTGTAAATTTGTTGTGTCTGTGGGAGGAGGTGAGTTCAGAGTCCTCCTATGCCGCCATTTTCCCGGCCTGGAAAAGTCTTTATCCATGTGTTTCAGTAGCTCACTTTGCCATGTATTTTCAGATTTACTGTCTGTTCCCTTACAAATATAGGGACTTAGTTCTTTCAGTGTTATATCCCCCATGACTATAACATGTGCCTAACACATAGCCAAATGCTGAATACTGTGCTCAATAAGTAGTTGTGGGATGAATTAATGAATTATATCCACATTTTTGAGAAAATTTAATCAGAGTTATTTTATGTAGAAGATTTTTTATGAAACACAACACTTGGTTTTATAATAAATAGATTTAAGTAGCTGTTTGAGCTGCTTGTTAATTTTAATAAGCTACAATATTTCAGCTAAATATTGTGTTGCTTTACTTTTCAGTAAATCTGATTTACTTTACAGATGAGGAAACTGAAGTTTAGAGATGCTCAGTAACTTCCCAGTTCATACAACCAGTTATAAGGCAAAGTCCGATTTTCAATCTCATTCTGTCTGATCCCAGACCCTGTGCTGTGTGTTACCCACATATTATCAAATTGCCTTCCAGATATATTGTGATGATTGCTATTTACAACAGAATAGTTTTGCCTATTTCTTTACCATTTCTTCACATCCTTGACCAAGGTGGGTATTTTTGGGGGTTGACCAATTTGAGTGGGAGAAAATACTCTTCAATTTTAAAACCTGTATTTGATTACAAGTACATTTAAACATTTTTAAATATATACCAGTTTTTTGTTATTTCTTAATTGTATTTTAATTTAATAAATATTTATTAAGCACTTTACATATGCCAGGCAGTATTCTAGACTTTGGAAAAAGAACATAGGAGAGTTCTTGTTCTCACATACTTACAGTGTGGTGGGAGCCACTGATAATTAGACAAGCATTTACAGTACAATGTGATCAGGTAAGTGGAGGGGGTTACATGCTAAAAAACATGTTCAAAGGCTAAGAAATAATGGGATTTGACACAAGAAAACAACAACAAAAATTCGCCATAGTTCGAGTATAGAATTGAATTATAGGAAACTGTGAGGAGTGGAGTTTGCAAGGTGAGTAGGGACCAGCTCATGTGCTAGATGTCTCAGGGACAGTGCAGACGGTGAGATGAGAGGACAAGTCAGGACAGAGCCTAAGGAGCCTCAGTATTTAGGAGGAGAGAGCAGAGGAAGGTGTAGCCAGAGAGAAAGCAAGGAAGTCAGGAGAAGTGGGGTCACAGCTGCAAAGCGGAAGCAGCAGCATTTCAGGAAGGTGGAATGCTGCTGGAAGGTCAGGTAAGTCAAGCACTGCGAAATATTTAACGGATTTAGCAACATGGAAATGATTTGTTACGTTTGTTAAGTAAAGGAATAGAAACTAGATGGTAGGGTGGGAAGTGAGGAAATGGGACAGTCTGCGTATATGTGCCTTTTTTAAGAAACTTATATAAGGAGATCAAAGAGTAGTATTTGGAGAGGACATGGGGTTGAAGAAAGCTGGCTTTTATTTATTTAATTTTTTGGTAATATGACTTAATTTGGGAAAGATTGTAGGGAAGGAGAAAGTAGAGAAATAGAAGCTGGGAGTAAAGTTTGCAGGTTGCAGGGCCTGAAAGAAGGCGAGGAGGAAGGAAGGAGGGGTCTCTGCTTTCTCACCTTCCTTGTCTCTGCGGACAGCCACTGCCCACTCTTCTTTGCCTTCTTTCATACCCTGAACATAAATATTGTCCAAGATTTGGCTCTTCTTCTACAGTTCTTTCACGTTCTACATTTTCTCCCTTACAAACTCATGAATTTGATTATCACCTCTACTTCAAAATTGATGTGACTTCAGTTCCAAGCTGTCTCTAAGGTCTTGAGTATTTTGTATATTCCAAACTTTCTCCTGGGCATCTCTGCCAGGATTTTTCAAACCAAATATGTCCAAGATTGGTCTCAATGTTCTGTGTCCCAGAGTTTGCTCCTCTTTCTGTGTTCATGTAAGATCAACTCACTGGGCTAAAATTTTTTAGTTTCAGTTTGAGATCTTTCCTTTCTTGCTGTCTTTTTAAATGACTTTTAGTCAATCAAATGCTTTACAGTAAATAAAATTATTTACTTCACATTTTTTTAGGAAAATAGATTTTTCTTGATTATAAAAATAATTGTCGCAATTTTAAAAAAATACTTCATTGATACAAATACAAAAAAAGTAGAAAGTAGAAATCTTCTGTAATCACAAAACAGAAATGACCACTGTTAACACCTTTTTCTATAAATATGCACACTTATTTTTTTCTCTTGCCTCTTATATCCAGTTAGTTGTTAGGTATTCTCAATGCTTTCTATATTGTCTTTTGCATCACCTTCCTGGCTCTATTCCGTTCTCCTTCCAAACCTCCCAATACTTTATACTGCTACAAGATTAATCCTTCTGAGGCTCAGCCTTGATAATATTATTCTGTTTCTTGGAAACTTTGTGTCTTTCTACTGTCAAATAGTAGCCCTAAACTTGTGTATGTGTGTAGTTCTATGAAATGTTATCACATTTGTAGATTTGTGTAACTACCATCGCAAGATATAGAACTGTTCCTTCATCTCAAGGCTCCTGTGTGCAATCCCTTTGTAGCTACATCCATCCCTCTCTCCCCTCCCATCCCTAACCACTGATCTGTTATCCATCTCCTTGATTTTGTTATTTCAATGACATGTAACGTCAATGAAATGTATATTTCAATATAAATGGAATACTGTAGAATATAACCTTTTGAGATTGGTTTTTTCCACTCAGCACTTATTTCTTGAGATCCATCCACATTGTTATGTGTATCAATCACATACTCTTTTTTATTGCTGAGTAGTATTCTGTGGTTTGGATATACTATAGTTTGTTTAACCATTCACCTATTAAAGGGTGTATGGGTCATTTCCAGTTTGGGGATATTCTGAATAAAGCTGCTATGAACATTTATGTATAGGTTTTTATATGGATATAAGTTTTCATTTTTCTGGGATAAATGTCCATGGTATAAGTGTTGGGTCATATTGTAAGTGCATGTTTAGTTTTATAAAAAAAACTGTTAAACAATTTTCCAGAGTGGCTGTATCTCCATTCATTTTACAAAAATGCATTTTAATTTTATTTACAAAGACTTCTCCGTTTGAGGTTTTGTGTCAAGTACCGGTGATATTAAGATGAATGTAGGGTCCTATTCTTACAATCTAGTTAGGGAGACCAATATATGATGAGTGAAAGAGTGGGTATAAGATATAGAAGGAGCAGCCAACTGTTTCTGGACATGTTAAGGGAGGCTCCATTGAAAAGTTATTCTGGGGTTGGAATTTGAAGAATGAAGAAGATTTGACCGAATGGACATTGGATGTCACCCTCAAGGGACATGAAGTATTCAAAAGGTCATGGAATCACACAAGTAGAAATGATAGGACACTGGAAAATATGTTTAGGTCCAGGTGATGAGCAGAAGGCAGCTGTGTTGTTCCCGAAGAGAGGGCTGGGCTCTTTTCACCGAACCTCTAGAAACTGAGTAAGGTGCATCTGCCCGTGTCTGGCAATATTCTGTACATTCTCCATGGAGGGTGATGTGGCTGCTGGCTCTGCTCCCTTCACAGCCACCCGCCCTGCGCGAGTCTGACTCATCACAGTCAAGCACTTGCACTGCTGTAAGAAAGAGAGTGGAGCTTATAGCTTAGCAGACAAATCAAATGCCATCGAAACACACTGAGAAAAGCATCTCTGGGACATCACCACCTTGTGAAGGTAGATCTCCAATTTACAGGCAGTAACCGGGAGCCTTCTGTGATCTTATATGCAGGAGGTAAGATGGTTGGAACAGTAGGGGTGCGCTTTAGAGTGATAAGGGGCCATCAGTAAGTTTATGTGCTTCAGCCAAGTCTTCGCTAACAGATGATAATTATACCCAGATACAATACACTATGCTTTTGCATACATTTTCAACGAAACATATTTGTCCTTTTTCTATTTGCATGCTCATTGTAGAAAAAATTTTAAAAAACACAGCTAAGAGCAACAGTTTCCTAAAAATCTTCTGCCTAGACCATTTGACACCTTGATGACACACTTCTTCCAGTCTCCTCCTTATTAATTGATTTATTGGTAGATAATTATTATTACACAAAGAGAATCATATGTACTGTTTTATAGCACTTTTCACTCTGTAATTTCCTGTGAAGAATGACTGTAGATGGTCTCTCTCTTTTAAATGGCTGCACAGTAGTTCCTTGTGTACATGTACTGTGACTTATTTACCCAAGCCTCTATTAATAGTCATTTAGATTGTTTCTAGTTTTCATTGTTTTACTCAGTATTATGGTGAATATCCTCATACAGATATCTCACCCTGTTATCTCCTTGCTTTAAATTTCTGTTGGTGAGATGGATAGATCAAAGACTACTTATGCACATTTAAAAATTTAATACATGTTGCCAAATTTCTCTCCAGAAGGATTGTACCAATTTTTTACCAACAATGCAAGATAATTCCTGTTGCCAATACTTGACAATGTTATCTTTTTCAAAAATATCTATGTATTAGAACTTTATTCTCTCTGATTGAATGAGCACTCAACATTAATCTCAGGTGATTGTCCTCATTATCCGGAAGGAATTACTCAAAAATTCATATCATTGATTAAAATAAGCAAGTGTTGCTGCTGCTTAATAGATCATTAACATTTCTGTTGGATCTATCACTAATGTCTTTTACGTGTCACCCTTGGTATAGCTAAATCATTTTATTGAATAATTCTGCTAAATAGTAGTCAAACTTATCTGATACTAAGAATTTCTTAGGGTAGATTCCTCTTGTAGATGCTGATTTAACAGGTCTCAGCTGGGGTCTAGGAATCTGTATGTTATCAGAGCACCTAGGTAAGGCTTGAGATCATGTATTTGGGAAATAGCGGAATGTGATAGAATGACAAAGAACTGTGCATCCAAGTTGGAAAGTATTTACAAGCATAAAGAATTATTTTTCTCCTGTGGTAAATGAAAGGCTTTTAAGATAAGAGTCTGATTTTTTTCTTCTTATTTGTTTTTTATTAAGGTAAAATTTTCATAAAATTACCCATTTTAAAGTGTACAGTTCAATGGCATTTAGTATATTCACAAAGTTGACAAGATTGTACAACCTCCACCTCTAATTCCAAAATAATTTTATCACCCCAAAAGGAGAACCTGTACCCATGAAGCAGTCATTCTCATTCTCCCCTCCCCCTAGCCCCTGGCAACCACTTATCTACTTTCCATCTCTATGGATTTACCTGTTCTGGATATTTCATATAAATTGAATCATATGATATACAACCTTTTGTATCTGGCTTCTTTCACTTAGCATGATGTTTTTGAGGTTCATGCACATTGTAGCTTATAGGAGTACTTCATTCCTTTTAAGGTGGAATTCATTGTTTGGATATACCATATTTGTTCACCCATTCATCATTTGATGGACATTTGAGTTCTTTCCACCTTTTCACTATTTATTGTGAATAGTGTGACTATGAACAATCATGTACAAGTTTTTGTTTGCGTACCTGTTCCCAGTTCTTCAGGGTGTATACCTGTGAGTGGAATAGTAGGATCATATGATAATTCTATGTTTAACTTATTGAAGAACCACCAAACTGCTTTCCACAGTGGTTATATCATTTTATATTTCCATTTGCAGTGTATGAGAGTTTGTTTCTCCATATCCTTGCCAACACTTGTTATTGTCCATTTTTGTTTTTAATTATAGCTACCATAGTGTGAGGTGGGATCTCATTGTGGTTTTGATTCGTATTTCCATAATGACTAATAATGTTATGTACAGTTTCATGTGCTTGTGGGCCATTTGTATATCTTCTTTGGAGAAATGTCGATTCAGATCCTGTGCCCATTTTTAAATTGTGTTGTTTGTATTTTTATTGTTGAATTATAAGAGTTCTTTACATATTCTGGATGCTAGACCCTTGACAGATATATGATTTGCAAATATTTCTCCCACTCTGTCTTTTCATCCTTGATAGTATCCTTTGATGCACAGAATGTTTTAATTTTGCTGAAGTCCAATTTATCTATTTTTCTTCTGTTGCTTGTACTTTTGGTGTCATATCTAAAAAAAATCAATTGCCAAATCCAAGGTTATGAAGATTTATCCCTAGTTTTTCATCTAAGACTTTTATACCTTTAGCTGTTGTATTTGCATCCTTTATCTCTCTTTTTTTTTTTTTTTTTTTTGTGGGGAAGACCAGCCCTGAGCTAACATCCGTTGCCAATCCTCCACTTTATATGGGACGCCACCACGGCATGGCTGACAGGCAGTTCGTCGGCGGGCGCCCGGGATCCAAACTCGCGAACCCCGGGCTGCCAAGCGCGAACTAAACCGCTGCGCCACCGGGTGGCCCCCTTTATCTCTTTTGAGTTAATTTTTTGTATATGGTGTGAGGTAAATGTCAAACATCATTCTTTTGTATGTTGATACCCAATTGTCCCAGCACCATTTGTTGAAGAAACTATTCTTTCCCCCATTTAATGGTCTTGGCATCCTTGCTGTAAATCAATTGAATGTACGGGTTTATTTCTGAACTCTGAATTCTGTCTTATTGATCTATAATGTCTATCATTATGCCTGTCCCACACTGTTTTGATTATTACAGCTGTGTGATAACTTTTGAAACTGGGAAGTAGAAAACTTTGTTTTTCTTCTTCAGGATTGTTTTGGCTATTTGGAGTTCCTTGAGATTTCATGTGAATTTTAGGATGGGTTTTTCTGTTTCTGCAAAAAATACCATTGGGATTTTGGTAGAGATTGTATTGAATCTGTAGATCACTGTAGGTTGTGTTGTCATCTTAACAATATGAAGTCTTCCAATCCATAAACATGGGATGTCTTTCCATTTATTTAAGTCTTCTTTTATTTCTTTCAGCAGTGTTTTGCAGTTTTCAGTGTACGAGCCTCACACCTTGTTGATTAAATTTATTCCTAAGTATTTTATTCTTTTTGATGTTATTGTGAATGGAATTGTTCTCAGTTTTTTCCCAGATTGTTTATTGCTAATGTATAGAAGTACAATCTATTTTTGTATGTTGCTCTTGTATCCTGCAACTTTGCTGAGTTGATTAGCTCTAATAGTTTTCTTGATGGGTTATTTAGGATACTTTTTATATATGTTTATATCTTCTGTGAAGAGATACTTTTACTTCTTTTCTAATCTGGATACCTTTTAATTACCCTGGCTAGAACTTTCAGTTCATTGTTGAATAGAAGTGGCAAAAGCAGGCATCCATGTTTTTGAATTCCTGATTTAGGGAGAAAGCATTCAGTCTTTTACCATTGAGTATGATGTAACTGTGGGTTTTCATAAATGACTTTTATCATGTTGAGGAAATTTCCTTCCATTCCAAGTTTGTTGAATGTTTGTATAATGAAAGGGTGTTGGATTTTGTCAAATCCCTTTTCTGCATCAATTAAGACAATCACATGGGGGGTTTTGCTTCATTCTATTAATGTGTATTACCTTGAGTGATTTTCGTATGTTGAACCACCCTTGCCTTTATGGGATGACTCCCACCTAGTCATGATGTATAATCCTTTTCGTATCCTGCTAGAGTCAGCTTACTAATATTTTGTTGAGGATTTTTGCATCCATGTTCAGAAGAGATTTGGTCTACAGGTGTCTTGTGATGTCTTTGTCTGGCTTGATATCAGGGTAATGCTGGCCTCATAAAATAAATTAGGAAGTGTTACGTTCTTTTCTAATCTTTGGAACAGTTTGTGAAGGACTGGGGTTAATTCTTCTTTAAATGTATGAGTAGAATTCAGCAGTGAAGTCTTCTGGTCCTGGGCTTTTCTTTGTTGGGAGATTTTTGATTACTGATTCTATCTCTTTACCTGTTATGCGTATGTTCGTATTTGTTTCCTTTCTTCCTTCCTTTTTAGTCTGTTTTGGTAGTGCCTTTCTAGGCATCCATCTAGGTGTCCATCTCATCTAGATTATCTCATTTGTTAATGTACAATTATCATAGTATTCTCTTATAGTACTTTATATTTCTATGAGGTCTGTAGTTGCACCTCCATTTTGATTTCATTTCTGATATTTGTATTTTTTTGTGTGTGTTCCACTAAACTTTATTTACAAAAGCAGAGGGTGGGCCTGTGGGCCGTAGTTTGTTGAACATTTGTTTAGACCATTTATATATATTTTTTTTAATTGATGTCTTAGTTTATAACACTGTGGGGTTTTAGTTGTACATTTTTGTTTGTCCGTCACCTTGTGGATGTAACCCTTCACCCCTTGTGCCCCCCCCACCCCCCTTCCCCTTGGTAACCACCAATCAGTTCTCTCTGTCCGTGTGTTCACTTATATTCCATATATGAGTGAGTTCATGCAGTGTCTCTTTTTTTTCTTATTAGTCTAGCTAAAGATTTGTCAATTTTGTTGATTTTTTTCAGTGAAATAACTTTTGGATTTGTTAATTTTGTCTATTGTTTTTCAGTTCTCTATTTCACTTATCTCTTCTCTAATCTTTATCATTTTCTTCCTTGTGCAAGCCATCATGGGTTTAGGGTTTTTTTTTTTTTTAAGATCCTAAAGGTATAGGGTCGGGTTACTGATTTGAGATCTTCCTTATTTTTTAATATAGGTGTTTACAACCATGTATGTCCCTCTGAGCAGTGTTCTCACTGCATTCCATAAGTTTTTTGTTACGTTGTATTTTCATTTTATTCATCTCAAAGTATTTTATTATTCCACTCATAACTTCTTCTTTGGCCTGCTTGTTAGGAGTCTGTTTTTTTAGATTCTGTATATTTGTGAGTTTTTTAGTTTTCCTTCTGCTATTGATTTCTTTCATTTCTTTGTAATTGGAAAAGATACTTTTATGATTTCGGTCTTTTAAATTTGTTGAGACTTGTTTTGATGCCTAACGTATGGAGAATGTTTCATGCACATTTAAGAAAATTTATATCCTGCTGTTGTTGGGTGGAGTGTTCTATGTTAGTTCATTTGTTTAGTTGGTTTATAGTGTTGTTCAAGTCCTCTCTTTCCTTATTGATCTTCTGTCTAGTTCTACCCTTTATAGAAAGTGGATTATTGAAGTGTCCAACTATTAGTGAAGAGCTTTCTATTTCTACTTTGAATTCTTTTTGTGTTTGCCTCATATAATTTGAGTCTCTGTAGTTTGGTGCATATATATTTATAATTGTTACATTTTCTTGAGATATTGACCCTTTTATCAATATATAATGTTTTTCTTTGTCTCTTGTGACAGTTTTTGTCTGAAAGTCTGTTTTGTCTGATATTAATGTAGCCCCTCCTCTCTTTTGGTTACTAATTTGCATGGAATATCTTTTTCCATCCTTTCACTTTTAACTTATTCTTGTCTTCAAATCTAAAGCGAGTCTTTTGTAGACAGCATATAATTGGATCATATTTTCTTTTTCCCTTCTGTCAATTTCTTCCTTTTCATTGGAGAGTTTATTCTTTTTACATTTAAAGTAATTACTGGGGCTGCCGGTGGCGCAGCGGTTTAGTCTGCACTTGGCAGCCCAGGGTTTGCAGGTTCAGATCCGGGGCGCCCGCCGACGCACTGCCTGTCAGCCATGCCGTGGCGGCGTCCCATATAAAGTAGAGGAAGATCTGCATGGATGTTAGCCCAGGGCCAGTCTTCCTCAGCAAAAAGAGGAGGATTAGCAACAGATGTTAGCTCAGGGCTGGTCTTCCTCACAAAAGAAAAAAAAAACACATCATAGTTAAACTTCTGGGAAAAAAATAAATAAATAAAGTAATTACTGATAAGAAAGGACTTATTTCTGCCTTTTGATATGTATTTTCTGTTTTAAATCTCTTTTGTTCTGCAGTTTCTTCATTGCCACCTTCTTTTGTGATTTTTTTTTCTATTATACCATTTTGATTCTCTTCTCATTTCTTTTTCTGTATAGATTTTAGGTTTTTTTCTTAGAGGTTACCTGGAGATTAAAATTGATAACTTTATAACAATCAAGTTTGAGTTAATACCAACTTAGTTTTGATAGTGTGCAAAAACTCTTCTCCTTTACAGCTCATCCCCCTACTTATGTTATTATTGTCATAAATTATGTCTAATTTATACATTGTGTGCCCATTAATGCAGATTTATCATTGTTGTTTTATTTATTTGCCTTTAAATTGTATTGGGAAAAAAAAAGAGTAGTTATAAACCAAAAGTGCAACAATACTGGCTTTTGTATTTACTTATGTTGCCAACTTTACTGTTATTCTTTAGGTGTTTATATGGCTTCCAGTTCCTGTCTAGTGTTCTTTTCTTTAAGCCTGAACAACTCCCTTTAGCATTTCTTGGAGGCCAGGGCTACTAGTGATGAACTCCCTCAGTGTTTGTTTACCTGGGAATGGCTTAATTTTGCCTTCATTTTTGAAGCCTAGTTTTGCTGGGTACAGAATTCTTGGTTGACAGTGATTTTTTCTTTCAATACTTTAAATGTTATTCCACTACCTTTTGACCTCATGGTTTCTAACGAGACTTCCAGAATGTCTGAGTGAGTTGCTTAGCAAATCTTCTCCCTAAAATACTGTAATGAAAGTGGTAAAGTTTCAAAAACAACCACTTAAAAACTCTGTAAATTAACCAAAGGGCATACAACACACTGAAAAGCATATATTCAAGGAAATACACTGAATCTCGGGAAGAATGGTGGGAGTCTGTTGCATTTTAGGTAGAAGTGGCTCTCATCCCACCCCTCTTCCCACCAGCTCCATATCTTTGAAGTTCTGCCCAGCTGGCCAGGGAAGACCATGACTTTATTTGGAGTAATTGGTGTTAAAATCCATACCCAGGAGCATTTTCAAAAGCAAGAGAGAGCTTGGTAGCAAATAATCAGGGAGAGCTAAGGAGGCTTGACTGCAGTGTAAGTATTGGATGGGACAACAAAACTACAGACCATCCAGAAATTTAACAAGGAAATCCAGGGAGCAAGATAGCCAAAGTTGGCTAAGATACCACTTATCCCTGGTGGTCTCAAAGGTTATGCATATGCTGGGCCTGCTCAAGAGAGATTGAAGAGGGCTCTAGTGAGCTACTTGTCCCTGGCTGAATAGTGAGGCCTTGTGAATGCAGAAGGTAAGAACTGGGCAGAGAGCCAGCCCCTGATGGTGTAATGGTTAAAGTTTGGTGCTTTCACCACTTTGGCAGCCAGGGTTCGCTTCCAGGTCATGGAACCACACCACTCATCTGTCAGTTGCCATGCTGTGGTGGTGCTCACATAGAAGAACTAGAATGACTTACAACCAGGATATACAACCATGCACTGGGGCTTTGGGGAGAAAAAAGAAGATTGGCAACAGATGTTAGCTCAGGGAAAATCTTTCAAAAAAAAAAAGTAGTTAGAAATGGGTGAAGGGGGTATAAATAAATTTTTTTAAATGGGGCAGACATTTAACTCCTTGAATTTTGAAGCCACACAGAGATCCACTGGCAAAGGAAGGAAGCCTTACTGGCTAAATGTGTTTAAGCACTACTTAAGACCTATCACTGGCTGGCCATTAAGTACTATGCTGACCCAAGGGCAACTCCTAGGAAGCCATGCTTAAAAATAAAAATAAGAATTAAAAAGAAAAAAAGTTGAGCAGAGACATCAGAAGCCACACATAGCAGGGGAAATAGACTCAATAGAATTAGTGTAAACAAATAAACAGCAACAGCAACCACCCATTGAGAGAGAGAGAAGATAAATATCTAGAGTTCCTACGATATATTATTTAAGATGTCCAGTTTACAACAGAACATTATAGAAAGCAAAGAAACAGGAAATGTGGCCTATAAATGGAGTGGGGAGAGGGGAGCAGTCAGTAGAAACTGTTTCTGAGGAGCCCTAGATATCAGACTGAAAACTCAAAGACTTCAAAGCAGCTCTAGTAAATATGTTCAAAGAAAGCATGTCTAATTAAAATAAAGTATAATGTCATTGATTTATCAACTAGAGAATATCAATAAAGAGATAGAAATTATAAAAAAGAACCAAATGGAAATTCTGGAGCTGAAAAGTACTGAAATGAAAAATTCACTGAAATGGAAAGCAACATATTAGAGCTGGCAGAAGAAAGAATCAGGAAACATTGTAGATCAAAAGAGATTCTCTAACTTGAAAAACAAAGAAAAAACAATGGAAAAAAATGAAAAGGGGGCCGGCCTGGTGGCATAGCAGTTAAGTTCGCATGCTCCACTTCGATGGTCCAGGGTTCGCAGGTTTGAATCCTGGGCACGGACCTATGCACTGCTCATCAAGCCATCCTGTGGTAACAACCCATATATAGAATAGAGGAAGATTGGCACAGATGTTAGCTCAGCAACAATCTTCCTCAAGCAAAAAGAGGAGGATTGGCAGCAGATGTTAGCTCAGGGCCAATCTTCCTCACCAAAAAAAAAAAAAACAGAATTTCAGAGACCTGTGGGATACCATCAAGACTACCAAAATATACATATTGAAATTCCCAAAGGGAAAGGGAGAGAGAAAGTGGCTGCAGAAATATTTGAAGAAGTAATAGCCAAAGGCATCCCAAGTTTGATTCTTGAAAAGAAAAAAAAAAAAAACCCACTAATCTGCACATCCAAGACGTTCAACAAACTCAAATAGGATAAACACAGGGAAGTCCACACCTAGACACATCATGATTAAACTGATGAAAGACAAAGACAAAGAAAATCTTGAAAGCAGCAAGAGAAAAATTATTCATCATGTGTGTACAATAAAACTATCAATAAGATTAACATTTGACTTCTCATCAGACACAGTGAAGACCAAAAGATAGTGGGATGACATATTCAAAGTGCTGGGAAAAAAACTGTCAATCAAAAATTCTACATCCAGCAAAACTGTCCTTCAGAAATGAAGGCAAAATAAAGGCTTTCCAAGATAAAGACAGAGATTTCATTGCTAGCAGACCTGACTCACAATAAATATTAAAGAAACTTCTTCAGTCTGAAAAGAAGTAACACCAGATGGTAACTTCAATCCACACAAAGAAACAAAGAGTACCAGTCAAGGTAATCATATAAGTCAGTATAAAACAATCATGTAAGTCAGTATAAAAAGCAGTATAAATATGTTTTTCTCTTTTCTTCTCTCAACTGATTTAAAAGAGATTTCATAAAACAATGATAAACTTGTGTGGCTAAACTTATAATGTATAAAGATATAATATATATGACAATAATTGCACAAAGGAAGGGGAGGAAATGGGGCTATACTGGAGCAAGGAAATGACACCAGATGGTAACTCAAACCCAGAGAAGAATATGAAGAGTACCAGAAATGACAAATATGTATGATATATAAAAGACTATATAAACATATTTTTCCTTTTTCTCTTAACTTCTATTGAAAACATAAGCTTGTATAAGCAATAATTATAGCATTACTGTTTGATTCATAACATGTATAACATTAATACTACAAAATGAGGAGACTTAATGGAGTTAATTGGAACAAAATTTTTCCATTTTACTGGAATTAAATAAGTATTAATCTGAATTAAATTTTGATAAATTAAGATGTATGTTTTAATCGCTAGAGCAATCACTAAGAAAATAAACTAAAAATATATATATTTTAAAAAATCAACAAAGTGATTTAAATGGTACCCTAGAAAGTATCTACTTAATATAAAAACAATCAGTAAAGAGGGAATGGAGGAATGAAAAGATCTGTGACTTATAGGAAACAAATAGTAAAAGTTGCAGATGTAAATCTAACCATCTCACTATTGGCATTAAATGTGAATAGATTAAGCAATCTAGTCAAAAAGGAGAGATTGTCAGACTGGATTTTTTTTTTAAGTCTATATCCTGTCTACAAGAGGTTGAAAGTAAAAGAATAGAAAATGATATTCCATGCAAACTGAGACCAGAACAAAGGACTACAAATTATATGATTCCATATATATGAAATGTCCAAAAAAGGCCAATCAAGAGATAGATTATGGTTGTCTAGTGCTCAGAATGGGAAAGGGGAGTAACTTCAAGTGGGCACAAGGGATCTTTTTGGGGGATGATGGAAATGTTCTAAAATTGGGTTGTGGTGATGGTTGCAAAACTCTATACATTTGCTACAAATCATTGAAATTCACTACACATCAGTGAATTCTCTGACTTAAAATGAAGAATTTTACAGTATGTGAATTTTACCGAAGTAAAGCTGTAAAAAAAAATCAACACCCAGACTCTCCTTAATCTGATAATGAATATCTATAAAAAGCCTACATAAGTCCTCATACTTAATGGTGAAATGTCAAAAGTTTCTCCCTTAGATTAGGATGTTAGCAAACACCATTTATATTCAACATTATAATAGAGATCCGTGCCAGTGCCACAAGGCAAAAAAATAAAAGATGTGCAAGGAGAAAAATAAAACTGTCATTATTTGCACATAAGTTTATTGTACTGTGATGGTCTTTTTGATGTTTCACCTTGGCAGACCCCAACTGTTCAATCAAATGTTAATCTAGGTGTTGCTGTGAAACATTGTGAAAGTATTTTCTAGATATGATTAAAGTTCATAATCAGTTGACTTTAATAAGGGAGATTATCCCAGATATTTCAGAAATATCAGAAATTGTCCCAGAAATTTCTTATCTCCTACTGGTTTTACTTTTCTGGTTGAACCCTAACTGGCACAGATTTTGGTACCAGAAGTGGTTCTGTAGGAACAAATTCTTAGGGATGAGTTTGCTGAATCAACAGGTAAATAATTAGCAGTTGTAAGGTAATTTATCAAGGTTACTAGATGCAAGGAAAGTATGAAAATATCAGTTGTATTTCTATTACCAATTAGAAAGTCAGAGTTTTTTAACATTTTATTATGAAAATTTTCAATCACACAACAAAATGGAATATATTTTGTAGTGAACACCCACATACGTACCACCTAGATTCTACCTTTAACATTTTACTCTGCTTTATCACATATCTATACAACTATTCATCCATCTTATTTTTTTATGCATTTCACGGTATATTGCAGGCATCAGTATATAGTAGTCCCCCCTTATCTGTGGTTTAGCTTTCCACAGTTTCAGTTATCTGTGGTCAACTGCATTCTGAGAATATTAAATGGAAAATTTCAGAAATAAAGAATTTGCAAGTTTTAAATTGCGTGCTGTTCTGAGTCACGTGATGAAATCTCACGCCATCCTTCTCTGTCCCACCCAGGATATGAATCAGCCTTTTGTCGAGTGTATCCATGCTGTATACGCTACCCACTCTTTAGTCACCTAGTAGCCATGTGAGTTATCAGATCGACTCTCGTGGTATTGCAGTGCTTCTGTTCAAGTAACCCTTATTTTACTTAATAGTGGCCTCAAAGACAAATTTATTATTGGTATTGTTGTTAATTTCTTTCTGTGCATAATTTATAAATTAAACTTTATCACAGGTATATACATATGTATAGTAAAAAACATAGTTTATATAGGGTTCAGTACTATCTGCTGTTTTCAGGCATCCACTGGGGGTCTTGGAAGGTACCCTTGCAGATAAGGAGGGACTACTGAACTTCCCTTTAAATATCTCAGCATGTGTATCATTAACTAGAGTTTACTATTTGTTTACAGTTTTTTTCTTTTGAGGTAAAATTTACATAAAATGGAATGCACAAATCTTAAGCATGTGTTTGCTGAGTGTTAATATGTATACACCTTTGTAACTCAAACCTTCATCAAGATATAGAACATTACTGTAATTCACAAAAGTTTCCTCATGTGCCTTCTTTTTTTTTTTTTTTTTTTTTGTGGGGAAGACCAGCCCTGAGCTAACATCTGTTGCTATTCCTCCCCTTTTTGCTGAGGAAGACTGGCCCTGGGCTAACATCCGTGCCCATCTTCCTCCACTTTATATGGGACGCCACCACAGCATGGCTGACAGGCAGTGCGTCAGCGGGCGCCCGGGATCCGAACTCACGAACCCTAGGCTGCCAAGCGCGAACTTAACTGCTGCGCCACCGGGCGGCCCCACCTCATGTGCCTTCTGAATCAATCCCCACCCTCACTCTGTCGAGGCAACCACCTTTCAGATTGTTTTCCATCATAGGCTAGTCTCATCCTTTCTCAAATTTTGTATAAATGTATTCATACAGTATGTATGCTTTTATGTAAGACTTGTTTTACACATATAATGCTTTTGACATTCATCTATGTTGTTTTGAGTAACAATAATTAATTCCTTTTTATTGCTGAGTCGTACCCCAGTAAATATATTCCAGTTTATCTATTCTCCTGTTGATGGATGCCTGAGCTGTTTCCAGTTTTTTACAATTATAAATAAATCCGTTATGAACTTGCTTATACAAGATTTTCTGTGAATATATATTTTCATTTCTCTTGTGTAAATACCTAGGAGTAGAATTGCTAGGTAATATGGTAGGTGCATGTTTGGTTTTATAAAGAATCCATCAGATCTTTTTCCAAACTGGTTGTAACATTTCTCATTCCCATCAACAATGTATGAAAGTTTCAGTTGTTCCATAACCTCACCAGCATTTGGTATTGGCAGTCCTTTCAGTTTTAGCCATTCTGGTGGGTCCATAGTGGTGCCTTTTTGTGGTTTTAATTTTTATTTCCTTGATATCTAATGATGGTAAGCACTCTGACAGATCTGTTGAAATCTTCCCATTTTTAATTGATTAGTTTATATTTTTTAATGAGTTACAGGAGTTCTTTATATATCCTGGATGCTAGTCCTCTGTCAGATATATCTTTTGTGAATGCTTTCTCCCTGTCTTTGGCTTGCCTATTCATTTTCTTAATGCTGTCTTCTGACTAGAAAATGAAAAACTATTTAAATTTTTATATAGTGAAAAATGAAAAGCCATTATTACATTAACATAAAAAATATCAAATATCTACATACACATCTAATGAAAGATGTACACAGCCTCTACAAAGAAACTGCCAATTATTTGTGAGAGAAATTAAGGAAGACCTAAATAAGTGGAGAGATCTATGTTCAGAGTTTAAAAGACTCAATATTGTAAAGATACCAATTCTCCCCAAATCTATTTATAAATTTAACACAAGCCCAGTAAAATACCTTGCACGTGTTTGTGTAAATTGACAGACTGATTCTGAAACATACATGGAACTGCAAAGAGTGAGAATAGGCAAGACAATTTTAAAAGAACACAGTTGAAAGAATTACATCCTCAGTTATCCAGGTTTATTACATAGCTATACTCATTATAACAGTTTAGTATATGTCCAAGGACTATCAGATAGACAACAGAATGGCATTAAGACTCACACCTTTATATTCAGTTGGTTAGTGACAAAGGTGTAAAGCAGTAGAGAAAGGATGGGCTTTTAAATAAATTCCTTTTCAAGGATCAAGTTACTTAAAGCTTTTGTTTGTTGAGGACTCTGAGAACTTCAGAATGACAGGAGATTTTATAAATGAGGCCTCTTGGATCATATCAGTGATGCTTCTGCTTGCCACTTCAACGTAGTATATATTTAGGTATAGAAAATTTTTTTAACTTGGAGGTTGTGGGTAGGAAATGAAGAAAAATGGATAGATGTTTCTGCTTCATGGTAGCCATTGTTGTTTTCCTTCTTCTGTCTGGCTAATTCCGTGCAGTTCACTTGGGTAAGTGTATACTGAGCCCCTGTGCAAGGGACTGGCAGGTGGAGGTTCTAGTGGTGATCAGTTTCACGTGGGGGAAATTGCAAGTTTTAGCCTAACAGGCTAGGATTCTGATTATTTCCTTATTTTATATATGTGTACCTGATAAATGAGAGTGGAAATTCAGCTACTCATATTTAATCATTCAAAAACTGGGTATTTTTTAAAAAATTTTACTCTTATCAATATAATGCCACTCTCTAATTTCTTTAAAAACAAGTATTTTTGTAAAGAGTAAACACAAAAGATTTTCATACATGGTCCGTCTGTACTATGCTGAGATGTTTTTAATTTACTCCTCAGGTTTAAACTACATTACTATAGTAATCCACTTTTTTCTGTACATTTGTGATGTACAGAATGGTGGGAATTGAATGGCTCAGCCAAATTGGATATTACTCAGAATAGTAAGTTATAGAAGTGTAAAACATTTGAGTAAAATGCTTTAATTCTTTGAACTGACATAACAACTTCGATAATTCTTTGACTAATTCTTCAAATAACAACTTCAAATAACTCACCTTTAAAAATAAAGATGTAGGCACATGTGTGTGGTGATGGATTGTAATTAGTCTTTAGGTGGTGAACATGACGTAATCTACACAGAAACTGAAATATAATGATGTATACGCCAAATTTATAAAATGTTATACACCAATGTTACCGCAATAAAAATAGACATTTAATGGATTTTGTAACTTTTTAATACATTGACAAGCCTGAGTGGAATCCTTTTAAGACACTTAATGAATGGAAATAGTTAAACTGAAGTCTCTTTTAATATTTAAAAAAAGAAAATGAGTGTAAATTATGCACATGGACAAATGACCATTCATTAAAACTGGTCATGTTTTATTAATGAATGGTGTAATCCAAAATAATACTATCTCTTTCAGGAATATACAAATAATAGAGAAATGAATAAAATAACATTGTAACCTGGAAATGTAAAGCAAATAGGAATCAGAGGGGAAATGTGTGCTATTTATAGTAACAAAAACGGAAAGCCCAACTACCAACATATTTTATATACTACATTAAATAAATTTATCTTAAAGCAAAAATCAAAGCAGTAGTTGAAAGCTTATTTTATTTTATTTTTTTACATATATATATTTTAATTGATGTCTTAATAGTTTATAATACTGTGGGGTTTTAGTTGTACATTATTGTTTGTCCATCACCATGTGGATGTATCCCTTCACCCCTTGTGCCCACCCCTCATTCCCCTTCCCCTTGGTAACCACCAATCAGTTCTCTCTGTCCGTGTGTTCATATATTCCATATATGAGTGAATTCATGCAGTGTCTGTCCTTCTTTCTGGCTTATTTCACTTAACATAATACCCTCTAGGTCCATCCTTGTTGTTGCAAATGGGACAATTGTGTCTTTTCTTATGGCTGAGTAGTATTCCATTGTATGTATATACCACATCTTCTTTAACCAATCATCAGTCGAGGGACACTTGGGTTGCTTCCACTTGTTGGCTATAGTGAATAATGCTGCAATGAACATAGGGGTGCATAAGCCTCTTGTGATGGTTGATTTCATGTCCACTGGGTAGATGCCCAAGAGTGGGATTGCTGGATCATAAGGTATTTCTACTTTTAATTTTTTGAGGACTCTCCACACTGTTTTCCATAGAGTCTGCACCAGTTTGCATTCCCACCAGGAGTGAATGAGGGTTCCCATTTCTCCACAACCTCTCCAGCATTTGTTGTTATTTGTCTTTGTGATTATAGCCATTCTAACCGGTGTAAGGTGATATCTTAGTGTAGTTTTGATTTGCATTTCCCTGATGATTAGTGATGTCGAACATCTTTTCATGTGTCTATTGCCCATGGTATCTCTTCCTTGGAAAAATGTCTGTTCATATCCCATTTTTTGATCGGGTGGTTTGTTTTTTTGTTGCTCAGTTGTATGAGTTCTTTATATATTACAGAGATTAATCCCTCGTCGGATAAACAATTTGCGAGTATTTTCTCCCAGCTGGTGGGTTGTCTCTTCATTTTGATCCTGGTTTCATTTGCCTTGTAGAAGCTCTGTAGTCTGATGAAGTCCCACTTGTTTATTTTTTCTTTTGTTTTCCTTGTCCAAGTACACATGGAATCTGAAAGGATCCCTTTATGTCCAATATCAATTAGTGTACTGCCTATATTTTCCTCCAGGAGTTTTATAGTGTCAGGTCTCACTTTCAGGTCCTTAATCCATTTTGAATTGATTTTTGTATATGGCGATAGGAGATGGTGTACTTTCATTCTTTTGCATGTTGCTGTCCCATTTTCCCAGCACCATTTATTGAAGAGACTTCCCTCTCTCGTTGTATGTTCTTTGCTCCTTTGTCGAAGATTAGCTGTCCATAGGTGTGTGGTTTTATTTCTGGGCTGAAAGCTTATTTTAAAAATACTCCTTAAATAATCACACAAACACAAAATGAAATTATTCTAAAAAAATAATAATTAATAAAGATTAAAATCTAGGGGGCCGGCCCGGTGGCATAGCAGTTAAGTTTGCGTGTTCCACTTCAGCAGCCTGGGTTCACAGGCTCGGATCCCGGGCACAGACGGAGGCACCGCTTGTCAGGCCATGCTGTGGTGGTGTCCCATATAAAGTGGAGGAAGATGGAATGGATGTTAGCCCAGGGCCAGTCTTCCTCAGCAAAAAAAAAAAAAAGAGGAGGATTGGCAATGGATGTTAGCTCAGGGCTAGTCTTCCTCACACACACACAAAAATGTATATTAACAAACTAGATAGCAGATAAACAGAAGAAACAATAATAAATCCAAGAGGAGGTTTTTGCAAACATAAGTTAAATAGATGAACCTCACACTATTCTATTCAGGAATAAAAAAGAAAAAACAATATAAAAATAAGATGGTGATAATCCACAATTAAAAAGAAAAGGGAAATAATTATGAGCATACATTCTATAACTTTATGCTAATAAATTTGAAAATCTGGCTGAGATAAAATATTTCTTATGAAAAAAATTAACCAAATTTGATATAAGGTAGAAAACCCAATTCATTCAATAAGCAATCTAACAAGTTACTTTTCCTCTTCCTAGGATTTTCATGGACTAACATCCATAGTGTCCTGCCATCTCCCTTGTGAGCACTGATGCACATTTTGTAATTGGGAACCAGGATACAGTTTCTGGCTAATGAGGAAACTAAAGTTAATATGCTTGTTTGGGGAATGGAAGTTATAACCTTGGCCTTATTTAATCCATTCTCTCAACCCTGCTGTTGTGATGGAAAGAACATTAAGTAAAAGCATATGAAAAATAGCTTGAAAGATATTTGTTATTCTGTTCAGAAGTAGAATCGGAAGTGATAGAAAAGTCTGATCAAGTTGTTTCATTCAATAAGGATTTTTTTTTTAATCTTATGTAACATGAAATACACAGGTAGGGAGTAGTGCCACATTAGGCCTTCAGCTCTACTGCTAGGTTGCATGCCCTCCTTAAACCAGGTACGGTACTAGCAATCACAAGCTTGGCTTGGCTCAAACAGCTTTTACTCTTAAATCTTGCCATAGGCCAACCTGTCTTCATTCGGGGCTGGCAGGTGGGGCCTGGGGAAGAAGATAGGAGAGGATGTTGGTGTAGGCCCCAGCAGGCTTGTCAGATGCCCTGAACTTGGATAGAGTGGTGGCATTTGGGGAGGGGGCTCAGTCTGAGAGCAGCAGTTCAGGTTCTTTTTTATTTTTTTAATATATTTAACTTTATTTCTCCATTGACACAAAATAGTGACATTGACAAAAAACCAAAACTCAAAATACACGGCTGCAATAAAGAATTAATGAGCAACTGATTAATGACTCTGAGCAGCTAAAATAGTATTTTGGATTGGCGAGTACACAAGAAAACTGCCCGGGCCTTGAAATTTTATAATTCAGATAAGAAAATACTTGAAAAAGGTTTTACCAAATTTTATAATAATTCTAAAATTTTACATGACATTTCCAATAACAAGTTGTGAAGCATAAAGAAATATTTCTAACCTATCAAAATGAAAAAAATCAACCATTGATGCTGGATGAATAACCAAATTATCTTTTTCTTCTTTCCAGTAAAATTGATATTATAAAATTATTAGAATATAATGAGGTAATCAAAATGTAGGTCACCAAAGGAGGAGGAAAAAGTATTGTAAAGGTTCTCCATATAAGACTGAGAAATAAGTATGACAAAATGGTTGTAAGTGTGCCTTCTGGGCGGTTAGAGTATGAGTTTAGGTTGTTACTTTTTGTGAGTTTCTGGGGTTGTCTTAACTTTCTTTAAAAAAATTTTTTGGGAACACATTGCTTTAAAAGGAGAGGACATTAGAGCAGGAGTCAGAGATCAACCCAGGCTCAACAGAAACCCTTCTACTTACTAGTTCTGTGAATGTAGCAGATACCGTCTTTGCTGTCAGGCTGAATTTTATCTACAGAATGTGAATCACGTCACCAGTCCTTACTACTACGTTTTGTACAAGGATGAAAATAAGAGGTAAAACGCCTTTTAAATTATAAAATAATAAGTGTAGTAGTATTTATTCCAGTCACATTCATAATTTTAGAAACTTTTTTGTTGGAAAGGATGTATCTCATATATAAATTCCCAAAATGATACAACTAGAGTGAACTTGGATTTTCTTCAATTCTATGTAGTTATTTTTGCTTTAAATCACACAGCCATTTACTCTCCATTTTAATGATTTGAAATGCACCCTTGGTAGAGCCAGATTACAGTACTGCAGTACAGAGTCTGTAGTTTTGTGACAAATGTTGAGGTAACAGCTCTACTCAGAAATTTATCATGATAATCCTATAGTCAAAGGAATCTTCTACTTTTTGTCTCCTTTCAGGTGAATGGTGATATTCCTCCTCGGTTAAAAAAAAGCGCTCATGAAATCATCCTGGACTTCATCAGATCAAGACCTCCTTTAAATCCAGTATGTAATTTGACATATTCCTCTTGATTAGAGGTTGCAGAATGAATCATTCTCCTCTAGGGTGTGATCTCTAGAACTCAGCTCTTAAAGTGGTTAGTTTTTACACTGAGCTTTTATTTCCAAAATGATGAAGCCCAACTGTAAACTACATTTAAATCACAGAAAAATACTTAAAATTATTCAATACAAGGTTTTTAGAGTGTTTTAACTCAAAACAACCTGGGCCAAATACCTCCTAGAATATCATACCTAGAATATAATACCAGATAGTTCCTGATGTGGATTGCCCTTCCAATTTGCTTTATAGTGCTAATACTCTCCTTGATTAAATTATCATTTTGCTGCTATTTTACAGTAAATCCACCCTGCTGAACATCTACTTTCATATTAATTATCTTCCTCTGTTAACAGGGTTCTTTCTGGTGACCATAGAGTCAGAATATTCTAATCTGGGTGAATGTTGGTTTGTGTTTCCTCTGTTCCTCACTTCTTTTCCCCTTGGCTCCATAGCCAGTGCTCACCAAAGCCTCTCAAACCTATGTACGTTAATTAACTGGACAGGGAATCATATTTCTTTCTTAGTTTGTGTACATCTAAAGTATAATTAATGATCCCTTTTATGAATCTTTTTAAAAGAAGGGAAAGAGGCCACCTGGGAAATGATTTTAAGAAGGCCGGTCACGGGAGAGCAAAAAGAGCATGGAGTCAAATGAACCTGGATTTGCACACTAGCTAGCTCCAAAATTTAGCAGCTGCATGTCTCTGAGCAAGTTAATCAGCCTCCCGAAGCCCTTTATTTTGTCAACTATAGAATGAAGATAATAATAATCTAAGAAGGTTGTCATGACTTACTCAAGAATGATAGTTTCAAAAACAGTAATAGTAATAGATAAAGTATAGCTTACATTTCAATTGATTGCCTATCATGCTGGCATATAGGGAACATAATTACAACTTTAGCAAAACCATCTCCTTAAAATTAGTTGAGCATATAGGACTAAATCACTGTGAAATCCAATAATCTCTCTATTGCCTTAGTAATCCTGATAGTGACTTGAAAATGGTCTTTTATCAAGCAATGTTGCATTCAATAAAATATAATTTCATAATACTGTACTGTATGAATGGACTTCAGTAAAAATTATTTAAGGACAGCTCCTCAAAGTCTCTAGCCATTGTGTTTCTTTTTCAAGGCCTCAGCCAGAAAACTGAAACCCACTCCACCACGGCCACGGAGCCTCCATGAAAGAATTTTAGAAGAAATCAAAGCAGAAAGAAAGCTGCGGCCCGTCTCACCAGAAGAGATTAGACGTAGCAGATTAGGTGAGACAACTGCTTCCCACACTCCTGATCTAGAGTCATCCACTTGAAAAAGTGTCTCTATACAACCAGCCTAGTGAAAAATAATGGTGTAATGGTGCAAAGTAAAGACAGTCCATGGAGTTCTCATTCCTTATTCGTTTCTTTCTCTCTCTCTGCCTCTCTCTCACACACACACACTCTCACACTTTCTTGAAGTTTACACTTGAAATTCATAGAATAGGAAATTCTTTCCCTATTTGATACTGAACTATGCGAGAGCATCATGGCATAGGAGAAAGAGCTCTGCCACTCTAAAGCGTGATTTTAGGAGAGTCTTTACCTCTCTGAGCATCGACGTCTTCATCAGGAGAAAGGGGATAAAAATTCCTCTAAACCTTCATTATGGCTTTTATGTAAGAATTAAATAGGATCATGGTTAAAATACTTTATAAATTGTAATACATATACAAAGATATGTTATTATATTTTATAAATATAGATGATAGATATATAGTTTTATTTTAAGTTTCTATTGTCTTAATTATGGGTTTAAAGATATGGCATTATGTAATGAAAGCACCAATTATTATCTGATATCACTTAAGTTATTCCCAACCTTCCTTTGTATTTATTATATTTAATGTTTTTTAATGTGTACTATAAGTACACATTGATTTTGATTTATAGCAAGACTATATTATAAAATGTTTGTAGACATTTTTGTTTATACAGCTCTTCTCTAATTTGTAAGATTAAAGATGCCCAAAGAATTCAGAGAAACTTCCTTTAGGAAAATAGTTTATAGTGGCTCCTGAACAGGAAAGGAACCAGTCTGTGACACCCCACTCTCCTCGTTTTCTTCTCTGATCTCTCTCTTTTTTTTGCCTCTTTCAGATTCTTCTTGGTCCTTCAAGTTTCTATCCTGGACTCACTTTCCCTGAGCAACCACACCCTTTTCCATGGTTTTTGTTTCTGGCTGTCTTCCAGCTCCCAATCTACAGGACAGATTTCTCTAACAGTGCAGATTCATATATCCAGCTGTCTGCTAGATAGGGCCACCTCATTTCCTGCAAGTAAGACAAGCCCAGCATGTCCACAAGTGAACTCATCTGCTTTCTCCCCAAACCGTCTTCTCCTCTTTTCCCATCTCAGTGTGCCTAAGACAGAAACCTCAGCATCATGTTTGACTCTTAACAGCCAAGCCCTGTTGATTTTACTTCTTCTGGATCTTTTTAGTCTTCTACTCTTTTAGCCCAACCACCACAATCCTAACCCGGGCTGTCATCTTCTCATGTCTAGTTTATCACATTGGCTCTGACTGCTCCTCCTGCTTCCAGCCCTGAACTCTTCAGTCATTCCATATTGATATTCTTTGTTTGACTCTTGGCCCTTTGTTACATTGTGACCTTCAAGATGGCAGGATCCATGTCTGTCTTGTTCATTGTTGTGTCCCCAGTCCTTAATACAAGGACTGGGCTGTAAAAAGTACTCCCATAGGTGTTGAAATATTTGAAAGTAACCTTCCAGTTACAAAGCTACAGAGTAAAAGTTGTATCAATTTATCCCTGTCTGATTTTTATGGCAGCAAATGTTGTCTCTTAAAAATATTTAAAGCATACTAAATGACAAATCCATGTGAGCATTTACATAATAAAGAGCCAAAACATATAAACCATGTGACCCGAGAGTTCTTATCCTGGGATTCCTTGAATGGGCTTGAGGAGGGTCTGTAAATCCCTTGAAAAATAAAAAAAAATTGTGCATAGTTTGCAAAGTGTATGTATGTGCATTTTTCTGGAGAGAGGAGAGTAAGAAGCACTATGGAAAAATAAGGAAGTGGTATTGTAGAATGGTAGTTTAAGACTAGATTTTTTTTAAATTACTATACCTTGAGAAGGAATAATAGGGATAATAGAAAAGATTTCAACAAAACTATAAGGTAAAACAAATTACCGTGAGAAAAGCAAGCTTCATGATTTATAGGAGTAATTTGGCTTAGGGATGGTAAACTTGGAAGTACCAATAGAATAAAGAAAGGAACAAGACAGTCATAATGTTCTTGTATGATTTGGGTGATATCTGACATCTAGTTCCTTCATTTTTCCCATAGTTTTTTGAACCTTTATTTTCTCTTAAACATATGCCAGCTACTGGGCTACAGAAATGCACAAGGCATTGTCCCTGCCCATAAATGCTTACAAGAGAGTGACTCTGGAGGGTCATGCAGTTCATGTTGCAGAAGATATACATGAGCATTAACAGCAGCCAATCAGAAGGCCTTAAGTGAGGCCATTTGAGGGAGTTGAAGAGACTAGCAATCCTTGAAAGCGTCAGGGAACATTCTCACACTGCATGGAAGGGTCATCACAAACCCTTGTCACATACATATTCTTCTGTTTGATCTTAAACAAATTAGATGCTAACTAGCTGGAACTCTAGAATAATTAAATATCAATTTTATGTTGAATATATCTTATTATTTTATTTTAACCTTACAAGTTGGTATTTCACAATAACCAGAATTGAACTATTATAGAAAGTGATTATTCTATGAGAGTCTTAATTCTAGAATTCTGCATTCAAACTGATCTTCAACTTTAATTGGAAAGTAAGGGATTTGGTCTCATTATTTCTGCAGATCTATATTTGTTCTTGCTATACATTTTTGCTTTGGGGAGCTTGGTTAGGATAAGGTTGGCAGAATTAGCTTGAAGAAAAGTTTCCCTAAATATTTTTATTTTTCCCCTCCATGTAATTGCGAGTAGAAACCCACTGTAGAATAGGGAAAATGTGTAAATGTTTAAAGAAGAAATGTTATCCATAATTTCAACAGCCAGAGGCATCCTCTGTGAATCTACTTATGCATTACAAAATGGAGAAAAAAACTGTATGTACAGTATTCTGCTCTCTTCATCTAACATTGTATGTGGCATGAACATCTTCACGTCATTAAATATGACTCAAACATTATCTATAAGGACATATCCCAGCATATGGCTAAATTGTGTTTTATTTACCTATTTCCCTATTGTTTTACAGGCTATTTCCATTTTTTTCCTATTAAGTCTGAAATTACTGTTCTTGTGCCATCAGTCTTTATTCATATCCGATCATTTTCTTTTTCCTAACATCTCATACTGTATTGAGATTTGGGGTTTTAAATGTAACTTCCTTTAAAAGCATCTTTATCCTAAACATCTTAATTACTGTGATGCTTGATTGTTGTCCTCTTCATGGTGTATAGAGTTTGGAAAAGATCTGAACCTCATCTTCCAAGAAATAAAAGCATCCCTCTCTTATGCAATAGTCAGTCTTATTTCAAAAGTTACGTTCATATGCCAGAAAAGAGCAGAATAAGAAGATATTAGAGAAGAGTGATGACTGCCTTGAGAATATGTAGTATTTTACTTGCTATACATAATCATATAGGGAAATCTGGAGTAGATAGTTTTGAGTTTAGAAATGTAGAATTTTTTGAATGGTGAATGGAGGATTATTCTCATCAACCTAAAATCCCTAACCACTTTCCTATGAGACAACTAAAACACAGTAAAATGCCTATTTAAAAGTTACATCTTAACTTGTTTATTAGGATGAAATACTTAAAATACTATTTTCTGATAATCAAACAATAAGTATGATTGTTAACAAATAGTTGCTTTATTTGCCCCATTTAAGGTGCACATCCCCTTTGTTGACATATGTGCTTTTTAAAACATCTGCATACGATTGTGACATCTTGCTAAGTTGTGTTTGGGATATAACTCAATGCTTTTCCTTCACTTCGTTTTTTTAAAATGTTGTATTGAGATTTTTAGGTTGTAAATATAAATTATTCCTATAAAAACATCTGCCAAAAAACATATTGAGAGATACTTAGATTCTGTTAAATTTGGGTGTTAGAACTCTAGAGGCAGTCTACCTGGAAAACTCTAACTGGGGAGACATTCTGCCTCATATGCCTGTACCTCCATCCCCGCTGTAGACCTGAAGTTCTATCCTCTTCTGACCACAAAGGTGCCTGTCCTCCCTGGGACAAGGTCATAGAATAGATGGTACTATTATTACAGAAAGTAAGAACTATTACTATTACTACTATTATAACAGAAAGTAAGAACTTTGGGCTGCAGTGAAAATAGATAATTCCCACTGTCATGAATACCCAAATTCATCAAATCTTTGTAATAATTTTTAACAGCTTTATTGAGATATAATTTACCTACCATAAAAATTCACCCATTTAAGTAAAGTAACAATTCAATGGTTTTTAATATATGAAAAACAATTTTTAAAACAAATGATTTCAACAGGAAAGAAATAATTTTATTCTTAAGAAATGTTATTTATTGAGCCAAGCACTCTTCTAAGCACTTTTTTTGTATGAAGTCATTTAATCTTCATAGCAATTCCATGAGATAGGTACCATTATTCCCATTTTATAGATGAAGTAACTGAAGCACAGAGAGTTTAAGTAACTTGCCCAGAATCACACTGCTAGTAAGTGGCAGAGCTGAGATTCAAACTCGGGCATTCTGGCTCCTAAGGCCTCTCTCCACTGCTAGGTTACACTGCCTACAATAGACAGTTATTGACACGTTGTGATGCTGCTAGTTCCTGAATGAGATTTTTTTATAAAATGCTTCACCTTTTTTTCAGAGAGCCAAATTTTCATCCTGAAATAAATTATTGAAGAACATATTTATTCTAATATTTAAGTTAAAAATCCTATGCTGTGATTCTTTAAAATATTTGTATCTTTGTCATGCTTTCATTTTTAACATGTTCTTTAAAAAGCATTTTTTTCTTTTATTGTTACTCCATTTCAAGTCTTAGCGATGTAATTGAAACTAGAACTCATGGTTTTATTGTATTTCAGATTTTTATTCACTGCCTTCTGCCTTACAGTCTGAAGTGTGCCACCAGAGGTCTTCTTTAATCCTTCCGAAACCCTTTTTCATCCTCCCTGTATATTCCTAACAGCTGAATTATTTTCTTTTTATTGTTTGTTTTCTTTTTTCAGCAATGCGGCCACTTAGCATGTCTTACAGTTTTGACTTGTCAGGTAAAAAAAAACAAAAAGCACTTTCACACCTGACGTGGGTTTTGTGGTCTCTGTGAAATACATTTCATTCATCTGCTCATTCAGACATGTCAAAAAAGAAAATTGAAAGGGTTCTTCAAAGCTGTGGTCAGTAAAATAAAACATTCTGCTTATTTGAAGACAGTACACTTTAAAAAAATTAAAACTACAATAAATCTGTTGCCTACCGGGGGATTGTGGAAGAACCGTTATGCCATACCTGTGATTATGGAATATGGCTGCCCATCCTTATGGTCGCCATCACTCACCCACACTTTTCTAAAGCAGTGATGTCAAAGTCTAAAACAGAACTTTGCCTTAAGAGAATAGAAAAAACTTTTAAGAAACAAAGTTTTGACACTTCTTATTCTCTAAAGCATTCAATTCTTTAAGTAGCTAAACTCAAAACTGTCAGCTACTTCAGAGGACTACAGCTGTCAGTTGTATCTGACAACTCAGTTGATGGGCACCGGCTGTCTTGTATCTGTGCTCCCTGAAGATAGATCCTAGTCATGAATGAGTATGAGTGCTGATTAAGAATATAAATACACAAGAGCATTGTAATGGCTTTGGTTGTAAAATATAATTACGTGTCCCGGGTTTGTAGTAAAAGTTTAGGCCGCTTCTGTTAAATAGAGATTAATAGTGAAACAAGTAACTATTAATAACTAAATTTGATCTGTGAAATCAGCCTCCTTTCTAAATTGAGTTTTAAAATGATATGTAAGCGAATTTTCAAAGCTGTCTTAAACCCAATAAAATATTTTGCAAGGGAATTTTTAATTTTGGAAGTTGCTGTTTTGAACATAAAATGAGATAAGATGTTGGCACTAATATTTTCTTCCAGAATTTTCTTTTATATGCCTTGGAATGCCTCTTAAGATACAAAGAATTGTTGGCTTACCTTACATACAAATTCATATTTAAAGAACCAGAGAATTCTAGTATCATATTCTATCTATGAATATTTATTGAATATCTTCCAACTGCTAAACTGGTTCCCAACTGATTTTTAAATTTCTGTTTATTTTTGTAGATCTCAGGCAAGACTAATATTTGTGCTTTCAAGAAACTCAAATAAATATTTTACAGTCTTCACTTACTACTTTTGACTGACCACTGAAGAGCTTTTTCTATTTTCTTTATCCATTTGATGATTTTTATTTTATCAACCATTTGGAGAGTAACCTTGTAAAAAAATTTGGTCTGGAAAATAAACTCAGAAATGTTTTGGAACGTGTATGTTACTGCTAATCTCCAAAAGTCGGCAGTATGTATTACAGACACTCTATCTCTTCTAAATATCTACTAAAGATTTTTCCATCAGTTTGACTGTACAGGAGTGGATGGCTACCTAAACACGTTGACTATTAGCTAACATAAATTAGGCACAGGTGGCTGATCTAGACAGTATGCATGCCCACCCACACATTACACATTAGGTGTATTTTGTGTTCTTGTAAGATTATATGATGGGTTCTGTGTTGGGAAGAAAGCTCTTGGTACTTAACCTCCTTAATGGAAAAGAGTAGCAAAGAATTTTTATTTGCTTTCGTTGCTTATCATTTGCTATAATTTATTTCATACCTTAGTGTACTTTATGATTTCCACATGTTTCATTCTCATGCTACTTATATGTTTTTTCATTGTTGGATTTTAACTAATCAATTAAAATGTCCCAAATTATAAATGGAATGATTAATTCATTCTTCTAACCTAAATGCAAAGATTGGAATGCATTTCCTCTCTAAGCTGGAAAATTAACAAACTAAGGCATAACCATTTAAACTCATAGTATAGATAATGCCTCTGAACTTAAGTATAAAATAAGACATAGTGAAATATGTTCTGCTGCTTAGTTATGTCTTAGAAATATTAATTCTTAGTGGAAAATCTTAATGTATTCAATATTAAGATAAGTATAATTTATTTTTCCATTGTAAATATTAAATACATAATCTATATCCCAGTCATATTTTCTCCAACTAATTAAGGCAGCAAGGAGGTATATCTAACACATAAAGTATTTAATATCATGGTTATGCATTTTAGATTCTGAACCTGAGCCATGTGACTTCCAAAGCCATATCTAGCATCTTAAATATTTTGCTTACTTATAAATATCACTGGTTTTTTACTCAAGAAATGATGTCTCATATAGAAATACAAAGTCTTATCCAAGTGTTTGGTTTTCTCACTTGAGACACTGAAGTAATAATGAAGGAATAATGTTTATTTGAACAGAAAAGTATAATAATCGAACTACTTAAAAATATGTTCAGGGGCCACCTGGTGGCATAGTGGTTAAGTTCACATGCTCCCCTTTGGTGGCCCAGGGTTCGCAGGTTCAGATCCCTGGTGTAGACCTACATGCACCCATCAAGCCATGCTGTGGCGGCGTCCCATGTACAAAATAGAGTAAGATGGGCACAGATGTTAGCTCAGGGCTAACCTTCAGCAAAAAGAGGAAGATTGGCAACGGATGTTAACTTGGCAAATCTTCCTCACCACCCCCCCCCAAAAAAAGTATGTTCAACTGGATCTTTTACAAATATATATATGAGATAAAATCACACACAGTATTTAGTCTTATGTGTGGAGATCATCCTGAAACCTGACTGTTATATATTTTTTAAATTAATTCTATTTATCTCAAAGCTTTGAATTTATAACAAGGTGTTTATTTCAGTAGTTTCAGTCAGTGACCTCAGGTACACTTAATCAATCTCGTAGCACAGTGTTCAGGCAGTAAGAGAGCTATTGGGCAATTTCTCAAATCCATCTCAGTGAGAATGAAGTGAACTCCTGGCAGCCACTGTCATTTAACAATGCTCCCTAAACTTCAGTTCAGACACCAGCCTCATGATTTTTATCAGATTTAAGTGCCACCAGTACTATTTAAATTTTTTTAATCTACCATAAATGACTTTTTAAAATTTCTTAAGCAGAAACATCCATAAAATCATGTATCTGATATACTAGTTATATATTTTTTCTGAAACATTAAAGTAAATATATCACTATTAAAACTGTTTCAGTGTTCCTCCATGCACTACTAGTGGTTTCACCCTTAGGGAAACTGACTTGGTAGATTGGAAATGTGAGACCTGCCTTGGGAAGCTGATTGTGTTTTTCTTGCTCCACCACCAATTTGGGAGTGGGCTGCTATTGGGGAAATGGTGAGAGCCTCAACTGGAATGTGGATAGCTAAGAGGGATTAAAGATGTGTGCATTTTAACTTTGTGCTTTCTCTTGAAAGACTAACTACTACAACAACGTGAACAGTTCTATAGGAAGTGTATACAATAAGATACACTACAGAATAAGATTTTTTTCAATATAATTCTTTAAGACCATATTTAAACACTTACTATCTTTTTTCTTGAATAGGAATTAATCAGTTAGCCCAATCATTTCCTCCTTTGCTTTCTGGAAGACTTTTAAATGACTCTCCTGGGTGTGGCAACCTACTGCTCTCTACATGTCCTTATGAAAGATTTCTTTAAAGATTTTAATGTTTGGGGCTGGCCCAGTGCAACACACTGCTTATTAGCCATGCTGTGGCGGTGTCCCATATAAAATAGAGGAGGATTGGCAACGGATGTTAGCTCAGGGCTGGTCTTCCTCACACACAAAAAAATATTTTAATGTTTATTATTTGTTTAAAGACTTGCTGCTTTTGCCCTTTTGTGCCCCTGCTTATGTATTTGTTCTAACTACTTGATACCAGGAAAGCTAACAACAAAATAAAGTCATGTGTTGTCAAATTTTCTATTAAAAATTTTATGTAAAATGATATACGATTGATGGACAGGTCTGTCTTCTTCCTTCTTTCCTTTCCTCCCTCTCTTCTCTTTTCTTTCCCTTTCTTTCGTTTTCCTTTTCCTTCCTTCCTTCATTTCTTTCTAGCTTATTCAAACCCTTTCTTCTGCTTCACACGGGCATGTTCTCTGGGCTTCTTTATCTCTAAAAATAAGCAGAAATTATAAATATTAAATTAGATGTATATCATTTATAATAAATAATTTATATGATTCTTTTAAGTAATGTCGCAGAAGGCTGTACTAGAACACACTTATATACTGAATATTTCCTGGAAATCCACCTCTTACACTTCGAGCATATAAATATTATATTTTGGGAGAAAAACTACCATAATAGAACATTCGTGTATTTTATAATAACTTCAATTACAATGCTTTCCTCTCCTAAAGGAAGATTAGTCATGTCTTTTTTACTTTAGTGCTTAGTGTACCCTTTACCCCCAACTACAGGAGCTTCACAGACTGTTTCACGTACAAAGATCAGTTCATTGTCCTGGTGTGTAACTTAAATTATGCAGTGACTCCTTTTTCTTTTAAATACTCTAATTTAGTAGTTAGTTATTAAACTTAGTCCGTGTTAACACTTCATTGGAAATACTAAAGAAAATTAGTTCCACTTTGCATTGGAAGATTACAGGCTACAGTACAAAAAAGGGGCCTTAAGAATCAATACTAAGAAGGATTCAGGTATCAGCTCTGCCACATACAAGCTGTGTGAGTCTGGCTAAGTCACCCTGAGCCTTAGTGTACTTACTTACAAATGGAGATAAAAATCAGTCTTAACGCTCGTTAACATTTATTGTGTGCTGCCTTTATTATGCACAGTATTAAGTGAGTCTTTTATATGCAGTTAATTTATTTAATCCTGACAACATGTCTCTTGTTAGCCCCATTTTATAGATGAGGAAGCAAGAGGTTAGGTAACTTGCTCGGGGTCAAACAACTAGCAGCAGAACTAGACTTGGGCGCCAAACCATCTGCATCTTACTATACTGTATACTCTGTACTCCATACTACATACTCTGTATTCTTATTCTGTACTCTGTACTCTATACACTGTTCTGTACTCTGTACTCTCTGTACTGTATATTCTGTACTGTGTGCCCTGTACTATGTAATCTGTACTCTGTACCATATACTATGTACTCTGTCCTCTGTACTCTATATTATACACTCTTACTATATGCTCTATATTCTGTATCTGTACTCTATACTCTATATACTTTATGCTCTGAAGTCTGTACTCTATACTCTGTCCTCTGTGCTGTGTTCTGTACTCTGTGCTCTGTACTCTGCTCTGTACTGCCGCATTTCTTTCATTTGTTGTATTGCCTTTCCATCCAGACTTGAGCTCTGAATAATCTAAATTAGTTTCATCAGAGGGAATGTATCCCAGATTCTTTGTGTTCATGTTAAATATGTTTTTATGAATATAGATTATTAGGTTTTTTGATTTTTAAATCAAACCATTTTCAAATCTTATAGCCATACACCTAACAGGCTTTGTGCATGCCATCACCTTGATCCATCTAGCACTAGCTCTGTAGGGGCTATAAAGTAAATCTAGCCTCTCTAGGCCTCTGGAAAAGAAAGAAGTTGGAGTCAGTTATCTGTAGGATTTCTTCCAGCTCTAAATTCTAATCTTATAAATGTGAAAATATAATTATTCATTTAAAAGGCTTCCTTTAATTGAATCTGACAGTTAATATCTAACAAAAATGTTTTCTATACATAGGCATTACTGTATCAAGCCTCTGTGTTATATTTGCGTGACATGGAAATGCCATGTCACCTGGAGTGTCTTCCAAGTGCAGGTACTTAGAAAAGTGCATTTGGTCCACTGATTACCTTTCTTGGCTCAAGAAAAGGTAAGCTTTCGCCTTTCTTTTGCCAGATGTAACTACCCCTGAATCTCCAAAGAATGTCGTGGAATCATCCGTGGTGAATGGAGGTTTAACATCACAAGCAAAAGAAAATGGGTTAAGTGCCACACAGCAGGTGCCTGTGCAGCGGAAGAAGCTCCTCAAAGCTCCAACTCTGGCTGAACTAGACAGCTCTGACTCTGAGGTGAGGTCCCGCTTCACAAATCTTGACTCCAAGTTCAGGATGCTAATGGTCTTTGACCCAGTTTATTAATCATGTTGTTTCAATTGTTACTTAATCTCTCCCCATTTTTCAGTCAATAAAGTTAGGATTAAAATTCATTTGTTTAGCAGGAAATAAGACAGTAGATTACTTACTGTTATTTAGTAAAGACCAATACAGTGGGCATAGTTTATAGAATAAATTTTGAAATATTGATATAGTCTTAGATTATAGTGGGGTTAAAATAAATTGACAATTTTCAAACTTATCCTAAATATTTTTCCCTTTGTTTTGGGGAAGGGAAAAGAAAAACATTTCCATAAATTCATGTCTCTCTAAAATACACACACCCCCCCCAAAACTGAAGCTTGTTCTTTCTGTAATAGTGATACCAACAGACACGCCTCCCAAAAGAAAATTCTGCTAATGTTCTCCAGGTTCCATCTTTCACCTACTGCCCTTTGGGGGAAAATCTCACATCCTTCTTGTTTCTTGAAAACAGGAAGGATGCTGATGCTGATGCTTCCCAAATCTCTCTCGAGCTTCTATCTGCAGCATCAGTATTATATATATCTCTGTTGCTCATTCCTCAAAATCAACTTAGATAATGTGAAATTATATTCTTCCCTCCCTTCTCCCTCGCCCCCTGCCAAACCAAGCCACACACACACACAACTAGCTTCTCATCTTCTGTTTGCTGTCTTGATTGCTGACTCCATCCTCTCCACATTCATCCAAGTTAGAATCTGAGGAATTATTCTTTAATTCCCCTCTCATCAGTCTCCACCCCTAATCTAGGCAATACCAATAACAACAATTTTGCTACTAAATATTTTTCAAACATTAAGAATAATAAAGAAATGTTCTTGTTACTGCCTGATTTCAGTGCATACTCTCTCACACATGCTCTCTCTCTCATCAGTCTGTCTGACCTTTCTTCTTCCTAGCTTCCCCAGTTTTCTTGCACACACCACCAGAGTCTTTGTCACCCTTGCTTAACATCTTTTGAAGGCTCTCTGCCACTTACAGGGTTAAGTTCATGTCCCCTAATAAGATGCATAAGAGTCTCCATGTCCTCATGCCTGAGGAGACACCACTCCCGCCTCACAGTTTACACTTTAGCCACACTCAGCCATTCGTTCTTTCCTGCACATTCCCTCATTCCTCAGCTCTGTGCCTAGCCATGTCTGCAGTCTACCCCTAACTCCTAACTCCTGTTCATCCTTTAACAGTGAGCGTGTACCTCACCTTCTCTTTTCCCCAACACCACTAACCCATTAGGACTCCCTTCTCTGTGATTCCATAACAACCTTCCCATCCCTCTGTTAGGTTAGAGCACCTAACACTTGGTAATATAAGTATCCATTTATTTGTCTCTCCCTGCAGAGTACAAGCTCCCTGAGAGGAGGGACTATGCCACATTCACTTTATATACCCAGTTCCTAGCACCCAGTAGACACTCAAGTATTTAAATAAATTTATGCTAACCTGTGAGAACAACTCAAATTAAAAGAGCATCTAGCTCTGTACTGTCCAGTACAGTAGCCGCTAACCACTATTTGAAATTTAAATTATATTAAAATTATGTAAATTTAAAATTCAATTCAGTCACAGTTCTCAAATGCTCAGTAGCCACATGTGGCTAGTGGTGTCCATATTGAACAGCGCAGACAACAATGCCACCCTCACAGAGCGCTCTGTTGGACAGCACTGGTCCACAGGTACAGGGAGCACTCCTTCCTCTCACACCCACTGATTCACTTTTAACTCTTTTCCTAGTCCTCCGTCACTCACCTCCTGAGACAAGACTGTACACCAGGCCATGCAGCCTCTACAATCTTCTTAGTTGTCCTTTTTTTGAAGATACAGTGCTAAAGCCCCAAATCCAAATCTTGAGATGATTTTCTAGAACAGTTCTCTTAGTCAGAGGGAGGGCATTTTTGCACAGCTACCCATCATCAGTTAGACTATGAAGCAAGAAATAACGTGCTGAAAAGAGAAACGTTAGAGCCAGGTCTCAGCTATAACTCTGACCTTTGTCACTGGCCACTGGTTTAAGCCTGGATGAATCACAGTTTCTTAGTGGCAGCAGAAATCTGATTCATGGACAAAGTGAAAATCTTAGACAGGGCCATAAAATTAAGCATGTTTCTCCTTTCCTCTTCAATTTAAAATTGATATTTTTAAGTACTAAGGAAAGACTAGTCAAAGGTACTAAATGGGAATGCCTTATGTACCCTTTTTTTTAAACTTCAAAATATAGAATTTTTAAAATTTTTTAAATGTAATTTTAAAGCTTCTAAATATGTTCAAACTTTAACATTTAGAAAACACCGGTAAGCAGAAGCTTTTATTTTTAAATAACTATATTTCAAACTTGGACTTTGTAATAATTGAAGTTTCAGTAGAGTTTCTCTTGATGAAACTCAGCTTTAATTTAATAGTGGTAGATTAGTTGTGTTCATCCTAAAAAGCTCCCTTAACTTCAGTGACTTTAAAATTATCTATCAACTGATTAAAGCCAACTCAGAAGCATGTCTGTTGTAAAGCCTGATAATGAACTGAGGTTTCTACAGACATCAACAAAGCACCTCAAAACCCAAACCAGGTTTCCTTACAGTGTGAATTAGTGAGGACAGTTGTCCACACAGAACCTACCGTATGTTCTGGCTCTGGCTGTGTGGACAGGGCACAAGAACAGATCCCTCATCTTGTCAGCCATCACATGTCCTCCATTCTATGAGGGGTGTTGATCCTGGGATCTTCAGGTCTCTTCCAATTCTAGAACTTGGCAGTTCTACCCAGAAGTATAAAAGTGGAAAAGACGTTGAAGAATTCTACCTTTTCTAACTTGTTGAATGAGTATTCCTTTCCCCACCTTAATTAATTCCTGATGTCAGGAATTCCTAAACCAAGACTGATCTACCTCTGGTCATGTTTTCTCACTTATATAAATGGCCACAAATACAAAGACAGATACATCTCACATCACATTACACAAACTGTCTTCATTCACATTTTATAGTAATGTTTTGATCCCCACTTTTTATATATTCTTTAGCTCTTCTATTTATTCTTTTCGCCTACTTCTTGTTTTTTTCCAATGCCACTCCTTTTTTTCCATTTAAATATTTATTGAATGCCTTCAGTAAGTTCTAAAGATGGAGGCAGAAATGCGATGGCCTCTGCCCTCCCATTGTTTATGGTCTAAATCAGAAATGAAAAATGTATACCTAAGAATCATTACAAGTGTTTAGTGAGCGCACACACTCTGCCAGGCACTGTTTGAGGCTCTGTAGTGTGTGACAATACCACAGGGGCTGGGAGGCTGGAGAAGCCTCACAGAAAAGGTAGGACTTGGGCTGTAGCAGCAGGTGAGTAGAACAGCTGGGCAGTGGACTTTTCACTTTGTTGTGTGGCCCTTGCCTTGCCGTGTGACAACAGATTTACATATTTCTCCCCTACCCGCCCTGCTTTTCCCTGAGGGCAGGGGTGCAGTCTGATTCAAACCTCTCTTTACTTCATGTCAGCTACTATGTCAGTTACGCTAACTTGTCTAATGAATTCCTGGCTGAGGTTGCACCATGAACAAAGACTAAGTCAAGATTCAGGGCTGTGGTTAGAGGACAGTAGAGACCAAATAAAGAGTTGTCGCAGGAAAGACCAGTCTTATTCTTTTTCTTCCATCCTCCCTGTTTTATCACCTACTTCCCCATTTTTCCTCCTTCTCTCCCATTTAATGAGTGGCTTCCAAACTTTTTTTTAAGCACCAACTTCTTCTTTACATCAAACCTACAGAAGTACAGTGTTAGTCATGAGGTAGGGAATAGAGTCCTGTGTACCCACCCCCCATCTTTCAGGGTCTCCCCTAAGGCCTCATAGAGCAATGTGAAATTTCTTTTGCATTCTAAGAGGAAGTGTTCCCCTAGGAAATTTCAGCACTCAGCTGACACTGAACTTCTCACCAGTGAGTCTGCCTGCCTCTTCTGCTCCTTGCACGGGCCTCTTTGCCCACCCTTTGTACTGAAGCTCTTGAAATGGGGAAGGAGAGATCAGAACCTCCCCTTAGGGAAGAAGCAGTAAAGCTTCCAGCTGCATCCTGAGCACTTCATTCACTCCTGATACAGGAAATGCTGTTATGCATGTTTAATTTCTCCTGTTAACTTATTAGTCTCATCCCATTAGAGATTTTTTTTTCCTTTACATTTTAAGAAATATCTTCCAGCCATCAAAATACCGACTAAACGCTAAACTCTTTCATATATGATCACATTTAATCTCCTCTTCCAGAGAGACTTCATATTGAGATACCTTCCTCCAGTTACAGGATATCACCCTCTGCTCACCTATACACTTTTCGTTTGATTACATGGTCCGCCAGAAATTTCCTATCTCCCATCACTACTATCACTATCTTTGAGGTTTAACTTAAACTTGGGTCCAAATTATCACTAAGAAAACTTTACTGTTTAAATAATCCCTAATTAGTTCTGAATTTCCCTGTAATCAGTCAATATGTTATTATAAATCAAATATTCTTATGAAGTAGAATATTAATGAATTATTTACTTTATCAATATAAACTCAACTGCTTTATGCAAAAAGAAAAACTCATTTTTTGGGGGGTGAGGAAGATTTGGCCTTGAGCTAACATCTGTTGCCCATCTTCCTCTTTTTGCTTGAGGAAGATTGTCCCCGTCTGTGCCCAATCTTCCTCTATTTCGTATATGGGACACTGCCAGAGCATGGCTTGATGAGTGGTGCGTAGTTCCACACCTGGGATCCAAACCTGCAAACCCCAGGCCACTGAAGCGGAGTGCACAAACTTAACCACTACGCCACCAGGCCGTCTCCAAAAAACTCCTTCTTAATCATTTTAAGAACTGTGAGACACTAACTTGCCTTTGAATTTTCTTAATGCTGTAAGTTTGTTGTTCAATCAGGGAAATGCATGTTTTTTTTCCTTTCTGTCAACTAAGAACTCCAGTTGCAAAACCAGCAAACTTATTTTTTTCTTTTAGACTTACCCAAAAGCTTTATACATTTAAATAATAATAATAATTAAATAATAACCATTAACTGCCAGCTGGAATTGGTGTCTTTTGAAAATTTCTAGTTGTTAAACTTGGCCATTAGTAGTGACCCAGAAACTTAACATCTGTCATTAAGCCTAATATCTGTGTGGTATCCATCATAATAATTGACCATATTTTATTTAACCAGTCCCCTACTTTTGAACATTTAGGTTATTTCCAGTTTTCTGCCATTATAAATAACAATACTATTGTGAACATCCTTCTGGTACATTTTAGCTTTGAATTATTGTTTGGAATATTTCTATAAGTATATTTGCTAGTTGAAAGAATGCACATTTTTATAGCTCTTGATACATATTGCCATGTTCCTTAAAGAAAGCTATAATACCAACTTTTTATTGAGCTAACTCTATGCTATACTTTAGGTATTATAAATTCATTAGTCCTTGCAAAGACACTAGAAAGTAGCTATGATCTTTATGTAAAAGATAAGGAAACAAACACACAGAAAGGTTTTGTCTCTGAACTTAGACTGTTAAAGAGTTAGTAAATGATAAAGTTGGATTTGAAACCCAAGTCTAACTCCAAAGTCTGCATATATCATAAACTTGCTAGTGTTCCAAGTAGGAGTATGCCTGAATGAAAAAAAATTTAAACTGGAAGGAGCCTTAGAAATTTTGTCCAACATCATTACCTTTCAGTGAGAACACTGAGCCCCTAGTAGAGATAGAGGCTGAGTTTAAAAAGTCATATAACTTTTTAGTAGCAGAATCCCCACTAAACTAGATCTCCTAACACCAGACCTTTTTTCCATCACTCCATTTTCCTTTTCTTCCTAGAAATCTAGGTTCAGTGTTTCTTGCTTGTCTTTAATAACCTCTTCTAGCCTATCCCTGGTGGTCTAGTGGTTAAGATTCGGCACTCTCACTGCTGTGGCCTAGGTTCATTTCCCAGTCAGGGAACCGCACCACTCATCTATCGGTTGTAATTCTGTGGTGGCTGCGTGTTGCTGTCATGCTGAAAGCTATGCCACTGGTATTTCAAATACCAGCAGAGTCACCCATGGTTGACAGGTTCCAGCAGAGCTTCCAGACTAAGACAGACTAGGAAGAAGGACCTGGCTACCCACTTCTGAAAAAATTGGCCATGAAAACCCTATGAATAGCAGCAGAGGGTTGTCTCATATAGCACCAGAAGGTGAGAGGATGGCACAAAAGACCAGGCAGGGTTCCACTCTGCTGTACACAGGGTCGCTAAGAGTCAGAATCAACTCGATAGCACTAAAAACAACAACAAGCTGGGACCAACCCAGTAGCCTAGTGGTTAGTTTCAGTGCACTCCACTTCAGCAGCCTGGGTTCACAGGTTCGGATCCCAGGCGTGGACCTACACCACTCCTCAAGCCATGTTGTGGCGACAACCCACATACAAATAGAGGAAGATTGGCACAGATGTTAGCTCAGGGACAATCTTCCTCAAGCAGAAGGGAAGAGTGGCAACAGATGTTAGCCTCCCTTGGAGCAAAGCAGCAGTGAAAAAGCAGCTGGAATTCTGAAAGTGACCTCGTTACAGCCAGGACCTGATTAAGAGTCACTGGTCAGGATGTAGAACTAGAAAAGGCCTAACTTAGTGAATGTCAGAGCCTAGTAACTGGGATCAGATAATACAATCAAGCAAATTTCGGAAACCAAGCCAAGGGCAATAGAAAAAAAACTGATGGTCCAGAGATATCAGAGACCCATCACAATCCCTTAGACGCGAAAAGTGTTTAGTCAATGGGATTAGACTTGACAGGGCAAGGATCAAGCAGGAGTCCACACATACATTTTCTCACTCAGGAGATCTGACCTCTAAAAGGGGATTCCTCTGGGGCAAGAACTAATCCTGGTGAAGATTAGTTTTCAGATAGTCAGTAAATTGGGTGCAGCTGTCTGAGGTGGGCATGCAGGGACAGAGGACCATCAACAACTTCTGGGAGCAAATCCCAAAAGGCCCTGAACCACACGAGGGTCCCCTCAACTTTTCCGTCCCCTACAGACTGACTTGCATTCGCCCCACCCGCCCCAGGACGGGCTCTTGGCTGTTCACAGTGGGAGCATTCAAATCAGTAAGGAGGAGTGGGGTGAAAGCTGTGGACGTGTCTCAGAGTTCTGTAAAATGAGGCTTCATAAAGAGTTTCTAGGGAAGATAGGCTGAAGTATGTGAAGCAGGAGAATGGTCTCTGCTGTTTTAATCAGGGTAGCACCCACCTCATAATTATTGGGAAAGTACTGTGTATAACTCCTTTTTTCTTTTCCTAAGAGATACTTTTGGCTTTTATTTCCCTTTTGACCTTCCATAAGCAGGAGATCACTCTAGTTGCTTGGTAGCTTTTCTGGAGATTTGTGTGACTTACACCCTGACTGGGGTTGAGGCTTTGCTTACATTGCTTGATTTGTTCTTCATGGTAAGTACCAAGAGTGTGGAGGTCACTGTTCAAACCTTCTTTGTTAGAACTGTGTGGTTTATGCAGCCTTTATTCTTCTCCTGTTCTTTGACTAGATCCTTTGTATTATAGCTTGTTTAAAACTAAGCTTTCAGCAGTAGGTTTTAAGTGAGGTCAGTTTTTAGTGAATGGCTAATTCTTAAAGTCACCTTAACTAAGTAGGTCAGAGAGAATTTTCATTGTTTGTCTCTCATAGTCATAGATTAATATATTAACCTAATTTTATTTCTTCTATATTTAAAAATATTTGGCAGTTTTCTATAGATATTATGGGAATAAGTTGTCTTCTAGTTAATATATATCCCCTGTCACATAGTAGATAGTAAATTTTTCATGAATAAATATTGTACTTCATTTTGGTATAGTCTAAAACATATTAAGAAGGTTGCTTCTCACTGGTAATAGGAATTTAAATTTTATTTGGCACAATGTAGACATTTTTCTAGATACAAGTGACATTTCATGAAATATTTATTTTCATCCATTGATTCAACAAATATTTATTCATTATTTACTAAGTGATGGGTTTGGTACTAGGTAACAACAATGAACAAGATACATGGCATCTGCCTTATGGGGTTCCCAGTCTATTACTTGTGTGTGTGTGTGTGTGTGTGTGTGTGTGTGTGAGGAAGACCAGCCCTGAGCTAACATCTGTTGCCAGTCCTTCTCTTTTTTTTTTTTTTTTTTGGCTGAGGAAGACTGGCCCTGAGCTAACATCTGTTGCCACTCTTCCTTTGTGCTTGAGGAAGATTGTCCCTGAGCTAACATCTGTGCCCACCTTCTTCTACTTTATATGGGATGCCGCTACCGCATGGCTGACAGGCAGTGCATCAGCCCACACCCGGGATCTGAACCCGTGAACCCCGGACTGCCAAAGCACGAACTTAACCGCTACGCCACTGAGCTGGCCCCTCTCAGTCTATTACTTTTATAAATGTGTCAAATATTCTTCTAATAATAATGTTAACTACCAACTATTGTGTGCCAGGTAATGTGTTAAGCATTTTGAATGCATTGTGTCATCTAATCCTTCTAATAACCCTGTGAAAAAGATGGTATTATACACCCTTTTTCACAAATGGTGAAACTAACATAAGAAACTTGCTCAATGTCACATCACTCTAATAAGGGGCAAAGCCAAGACACAAACCCAAACATGTCTAATTTTAGATCCCTTCTAGTTTGTCTTCCACTTCCCTTGAATTTTTGACATTATAATTTGGTGCCCTATGTTAAAATAAATATTTAATAGTAAAATATTATTAATTAGCATGAGAGCACTAATGTCTAAGGAATCTATTTCTCTGCCCATAACTTTCTCAGGGAGAAACTCTGCACAAGTCAACCAGCAGCAGCAGTGTGTCCCCCTCCTTCCTTGAAGATCCTTTATTGGAGACTATATCCACAAGGAAGAGTAAGTATTTGTGGTACAAAGAACTAGCACTGGATACCTTAAAAAACACACTTGACCTAGAATAGGGAATCCCAAAGTGCCTTGTGATCATTTGGAGTAGAAAGAACTAACCCTGGAATTTCACTAGTCAGGAGCAGAAATATTCAGTTATTTTCCTAGAGTGACATCATAAGTTAGGGCTAAACTGATAACTGGGCCTCAGGTTCTTAACTTATGACAGATCAGTCACCTTTGGGTTTATAGATTATAGTTGTAGGGAATAAGTCAACTGTCTGTGTGTAATTTTTAGATTAATTACATTCTTATCTGAGTTTAAGTCAGAAGTCCTAAATAATCACACTTGTTAGCATCTCCTCCCCGCCCTGCAACACACACACGTACATATCCATACCCACATACATGTATAGATAGTAAAAACACCTTTATAACTCTTCAGGCAATATGTTCTGAACACAGAATCTAAAGTTAAGTGATTTCTAAATGCCTTTAGTAATCTTTTTCATTGATAAGATCATTATAAAGCATTAGAAATTATATATTAAGGGGAAGGATTCTGGGAAGAGGGCAGAGTAGGAACCACCAGGAATCTGTATTCCTACCTAGTCAACGATTGCACTGACAGAATCTGTCTGATGTAACTATTTTGGATCTCTAGAGTCTGTTGAGGCTTGCAGCTCCCAGAGAAAGACTTGAATGGTAAATTGTGGTTAATTTCAGCTCTTAGCACAGGAGCAGCTACTCATCACCCACCCCTAGCCACATGGTAGGCAGCTGTGTACTGTTTCTGAAGCAGTTTGCACACAGCTTGCAGGAGCCAGAGTAGGTAAAAAGGACCCTGTCCTCCAAATGTTAGGGATCTGTGCTCTGATTGCTGATTGCTGCTTCTGATTCCAAAGGTACATAGAGGGTAGGCAGCCACTGTTGCATTACTGCTAGCTCTTCCCTGCCCCCAGCTGAAGTGACTTCTAGGGGATTTAAAGGGCTGGTGCCCTTCCCCCCCTCCATTTTTCGCTTTTTCCCCTTTTGGGAGCCAGACATTAAAGACTAGGACATTTAAAAACAACTGCATATATGGGGAAAATTAGAAAGTGACTATGCAAGCCCAGGGACTGGCTCATAAAAGACCTGAGGAGCTCTAAGTTTACACTTCAAGCTGATCTTCAGCAGAGACAGACTACAACAATAAAAAATGTAACCAAAACCAGAAAATTCTGGGAAGAATCCAATTTCCAGAGTTACCACATTATTAGATTCAAATGTCCAGTGTTCAAAAAAAATCACAAGGCATATAAAGAAACAGGAAAGTATGGCCCATTCAGAGGAAAAAAAATAAATCAACAGAAGCTGTCCCAGAAAAAGACCTGATGACAGATATAAAGACAAAGACTTTAAAACAACTGTTTTAAAGATGCTCAAAGAAAGAAAGGAAGATATGGAGAAAGTCAAGAAAACAATGTGTGAACAAAATGGAAATATCAATAAAGACATAGAAAAGCTAAAAAGAAATTCTGGAGCTGAAAAGTACAATAACTGATATGAAAAATTTGCTAGAGGGATTCAAAGGCAGGCAGAAGAAAGAATCAGCGAACTTAGAGATAGCACCATGGAAATTATTGAATCTGAAGAACAGAGAGAAAAAAGATTGAAGAAAAACAAACAGACTAAGGGACCTGTGGGACACCATGAAGCAGACCAACATATGCACTGTGAGAGTCCCAGAAGGAGAGGAAGGTGAGAAAGGAGCAGAAAGAATATTTGCAGGAATGGCTAAAACTTCTCAAATTTGATGAAAGACATGAATATAAACATCCAAGAAGCTCAACTAAGATGAACTCAAAGATACCCATACCAAGACACATTATAATCAGACTTTCAAAAGACAAAGACAGAGAATCTTGAAGGCAGCACGAGAGAAGCAAGTCATCACATACAAGGGATCCTCAATAAGATCTTCAGATTTCTCATCAGAAACTTTGGAGGCCAGAAGACAGTGGACCTATGTATTCATAGTTCTAAAAGAAAAAAACATCAACCAAGAATCCTATATCCAGCAAAACTCTCCTTCAGAAGTGAGGGAAAAATCAAGACATTCCCAGATAAACAAAAGCTGAGGCAGTTTGTGTCCACTAGACCTTCCCTGCAAGAAATGCTCAACAGAGTCCTACAGGGTGACATGAAAGGACACTAGACAGTAACTTGAAGCCATATGGAGAAATAAAGATCTCAGTAAAGGTAAATACATGGGCATTTATAAAAGCTACTATTATTGTAACAGTGGTTTGTAACTACACTTTTTGTTTTCTACAATGATTTAAGAGACTAATACATGTAAAGAAAAAATAATTGTTAGCGTAAAAGCTAATCTTACTGTAACTTTGGTTTGTAACTCAAAATATTGTTTTCTACATAATTTGAGAGACTAATGCATTTAAAAGAATTATTATCCTATATTTTGGGGCAATGTATAAAGATGCAATTTTGTGACACCACCAATCAAAAGGGATGGAGACAGAGCTATGTAAGAGCACAGGTTTTGTGTGTTATGAAGTTAAGCTGGTATAAATGTAAATTAGAGTGTTATAACTTTAAGATGTTAAATGTAATCCCCATGGTAACCACAAAGAAAATGGCTATAGAATATACACAAAAGGAAATGAGAAAGGAATTTAAACATTTCACTACAAAAAATCAAGTAAACACAAAAAAGGAATGCAGGAAATGAGGGACAAAAAGTTATAAGGCATATGAAAAACAAATAGCACAATGACAGAAGTAAATCCCTCCTCATCAGTAATTACTTTAAATATAAATGGATTAAATTCTAATCAAAAGACAGAGATTGATAGAATGGATAAAAACACATGATCCAACTATATGCTGTCTACAAGAGACTCCCTTAAGATCCAAAGACACAAACAGATTGAAAGTGAAAGAATGAAAAAAGATATTCCATGCAAATAGTAACCAAAAGAGAGCTGGGATGGGTATACTAATATCAGACAAAATAGACTTTAAATTAGAAAAGGTTACAAGAGACAAAGAAGGATATTGTATGTTAAGAAAAGTTTCAATTCATCAAAAGGATATAACAGTTATAAACATTTACACACCTAATGACAGACCATCAAAATATATGAAGTGAAAACTGACAGAATAGAAAGGAGAAATAGACATTTCTACAATAATAGGTAGAGACTTCAATACCCCACTCATAATAATGAATAGAACAACCAGACAGAAACTAAGTAAGGAACTAGAGGACTTAAAACAATACAATAACCAACTAGACCTAACAGACATATTCAGAACACTCTATGCAACAACAACAGAATACACATTCTTCTCAAGTGTACATGGAATATTTTTCAGGATTGACAATATGTTAGGCCACAAATTAAGTCTCAGTAGGTTTTAAAATATAGACATCATACAAAGTATCTTCTCTGGCCACAGTGGGATGAAGTTAGAAATCAATAATGGAAGGAAAACTGAAAAATTCACAAAATTGTGAAAATTAAAGAACACCCTTTTAAAAAATCAATGGAGCAAAGAAGTCACCAGGGAAATTAGAAAATACTTAAAGATGAGTGAAAATGAAAACACAACATGCCAAAACTTATGAGATGCAGTGAAAGCAGTGCTAAGGGGGAATTTTTTTATATAAATGCTTACATTAAAAAAATTTCAATGATTAGTCGCACAATAAATGTTCTGGTTTAAAAAAAAACAAGAAAGATCTCAAATCGACAACCTTACTTTACAACTTAAGGTACTAAAAAAAGAAGAACAAACTAAACCCAAAGCTAGCAGAAGGAAGGAAATAATAAAGACTACAGCAGAGATAAATGAAATAGAGAATAGAAAAACAATGGAGAAAATTGATGAAACCAAAAGTTGGTTCTTCAAAAAGATCAACAAAGTTGACAAACCTTTAGCTACATAAACTAAGAAAATTCAAATTACTAAAATCAGAAATGGAAGGGAGGACATTACTGCTGTTTCTACAGAAATAAAAAGAATTGTGAGAGAGTACTTATGAACAATTGTACACAATCTAACTAGATAACCTAGATGAAATGAATAAATTCCTAGAAGTGTAAAACCTAGCAAGACTAAATCAGGAAGAAATAGAAAACCTGAATAGACCTATAACTTGTAAGGATATTGAACCACTAATCACAAAATCTTCCAACAAAGAAAAACCCTGGACCCGATGCTTTATTGGTAAATTCTACCAAACATTTAAAGAAAAACTAATACCAATCCTTCTCAAACATTTCCAAAATATTGAAGAAGAGGGAACACTTCCTAACTCATTCTATGAGACCAGCATTACTCCAATACCAAAGCCAGACAAAGACACTACAAGAAAAAACTACAAACCAATGTCACATATGAACATTGATGTAAAAATCCTCAACAGAATACTAGCAAACAGAATTCAGCATATTAAAAGAATTATACACCATGAACAAGTGAGATTTATTCCTGGAATACAAGGATGGTTCAATACACAAAAATTGATCAGTGTAATATTCCACATTAACATAATGAAGGAAAAAAACCACATGATCATTTCAATTGATGCAGAAATAGCATTTGACAAAATTCAACACCCTTTCATGATTAAAAAAAGAAAACACTCAACAAACTAAGAATAGAAGGAAAATACCTCAACATGATAAAAGCCATATAGGAAAAACTCACAGCAAATATCATACTCAATGGTGAAAGACTGAAGGCACATCCTCTAAGATCAGGAACAATGCAAGAATGCCTGTTTTCACCACTTCTATTCAACAGAGTACTGGAAGTTCTAGCCAGAGAAATCCAGCAAGAGGAGAAATAAAAGCCATCCAAATTGGGAAAGAAGTAAAATTATCTTATTTTACAGATGATATGATCTTATATGTGGTAAACCCTAAAGATTCCACACAAAAAAACTGTTAGAATAAATGAATTCAGCAAAGTAGCAGAATACAGTCAACAAACAAAAATCATTTTCATTTCTATACATGATCAATGAACAATCTGAAAAGAAAATTACAAAAACAATTCCATTTATAATAACAACAAAAAGAATAAAATGCTTAGGAATTAACTTAATTAACCAAGGAAGTGAAATACTTGTTCACTAAAAACTACAAAACATTGCTGAAAGAAATTAAAGAAGATGTAAATAAATGGCAACATATCCCACGTTTATGGATTGGAAGACTTAATATTGTCAAAATGCCAATGACGTTTTTTGCAGAAATAGAAAAACCTCGTCCTAAATTCATATAGAATCTCAAAGGACCCCAAATAACCAAAACAATCTTGAAAAAGGACAAAACTGGAGAACTCACACTTCCTGATTTCAAAACTTACTACAAAGATACAGTAATCAAAACACTGTGATATTGACATAAAGAGACCAATGGAATAGAGTAGAGAGCCCAGAATAAATCCTCACGTATATGGCCAAATGATTTTTCACAAGTATGTCAAGACCATTCAGTGGGGAAAAGACAGTCTTTTCACCAAGTGGTGCTGGGAAAACTGGATATCCACATGCAAAAGAAGGAAGTTAGACCCTTGACTAACACCATATACCAAAATTAACTCAAAGTGGATCAAGGACCTAAATGTAAAACCTAAAATAATAAAACTCTTAGAAGAAAACATAGGACACAAGCTTCACAACATTGGATTTGGCAGTGATTTTTTGGATATGACACCAAGGGCACAGATAACAAAAGAAAAAATAGACAAATTGGAGTTCATGAAAATTAAAAACTTTTGTGCATCATAAGATACTATCAACAGAGTAAAAAGACAACTTAGAGAAAAGGATAAAATATTTGCAAATCACATATCTGATAAGAGATTAATATCTAGAATATATAGAGAACTCAACAACAAAAAAGACAACTTGATTCAAAAATGAGCAAAGGACTTGAATAGACATTTCTCCAAAGAAGATATACCAATGGCCAAAAAGCACATGAAAAGATTCTCAACATCACTAATCATTAGGGAAATGCAGATCCAAACTACAGTGAGATACCACCTCACACCCATTAGAATGGCTACTCTCAGAAAAACCCAGAAAACAACAAGTGTTGGAGATCCAAGAAATTGGAACTCGTATGCACTGTTGGTTAGGAATATAAAATGGTATAGGTGCTATGGAAGACAGTAGGGCAATTCCTCAAAAATTTAAAAATAGAATTGCCATATGATCCAGCAATTCCACTTCTGAGTATATACCCAAAAGAAATGAAGGCAGTGTCTCAAAGAGATATTTGTACACCCGTGTTCAGAGCAACATTATTCACAATAGCTGAAATGTGGAAACAACTCAACTGTCCATCAATGAATGAATGGGTAAAGCAAAATGTGGTATATCCATACAATGGAGTATTATTCAGCCTTAAAAAGGAGGGAAATTCTGCAATAGGCTACAATATAAGTGAACCTTGAAGACATTATGATAAGTGGAATAAGCCTGTGACAAAAAGGCAAATACTATATGATTCCATTTATACAGAGTACTTAGAGTAGTCAAAATCATAGAGACAGAAAGTAGATGGTGGTTGCCAGGGTCTGCAGGGTGGGGAGAATGGGAAGTTTTATTGTTTAATGAGTATAGAGTTTCAGTTTTGCAAGATTAAAAGAGTTATGGGAATGCATAGTGGTAATGGTTGCACAACAATGTAAATGTATTTAATACCACTGAACTGTACATTTAAAAATGGTTAAAGATGGTAAATATTATGTTATGTATATTTTACTGCAATAAAAAAACTTACCAAGAGAAAAAAAACTTATATAAAGATAGTCTTAGAATATTGACTTGATTTCCTATACACATGGAGATTTTAGTGGTTAAAATTCTTTAAGTATTATTTTGATTTATTTAAACAGATTATATCAGAAACAGTAGGAGCTGACCTTGGTTATTATCTGTAATTGGTATTTGATCAGACCCATTAAATATTATAGAGACCCACTTAAATCACATAATGGATTTCTGTATCTTTTCTTGATTGTGGAAATTATGTTCTTTGTTCTCCTTTAGTGATTTCTCTTGGTGGACAGTCCAAAGAGATGAATCATATTTGACTTTGTGTTGACATTCACTTTCCTCACCCACTACACTGAAGCAGCCTTACTTTGCAGACAAAGTAGGAGGAAGTACTAGATAAAACTCTGGCAGCATAATTTATTTCTAATGTTCTCCTTATGTTTTCAAAATGTGAATCCACAACAATTCAGACCCTAAAACATTCTCCTTTTAAACCCTGTCCCAAAATATTACTAGGCAGAGGAGCAGTGGTACAATATTAACATCAAAACTGGAATTATTTTTCGAAATTTAAATACAGCTTGATTTAAACCTAAGGACAAAATGTCTTGCTAAACATCAACAAGGAAGAGTTTTCATACTTTATCTTTAAAAAGGAGAACGTAAAAGGAGGGTACACTTGAGAATTTTGGTATGATTTGGGAATAGGTGGGAATGTATTTGGACACATAGAATACATATTTTTACACATTTTTTAAATAATGCCTGAGACTCTTTAATTGCAAAATTCTGTGGAAAATAACATGAGGGCATTTGTATGTAAATCTGAAACTATAACTTATATTGTGTTTTTATGTATGAATTTGAATGAATATTAAAAACAAAAAATATTTTTTCCTTTTTCCTTGCTATTTCTGTAGCAAGTTTATCTTGCAAAGATTCTTCTATAACAATCCTCACAGTCTCCCCCTAAGAACCTCCAATCTTAATATACCTCTCCAATGAAATAAATATTTCATCTTTAAATGCACTTTTTCACAAATGACAAAGAATTTTCTGTTAGAAATTCAGTATCTAAGATTTTTTATTTTGTAAGAAAGTTAATTTCAATTTGGTTAATTTCATTTCTTTAGAGCCTCCTAAATTCTTGCCCATATCATCAACACCCCAGCCAGAGAGACGGCAGCCACCCCAGAGACGACATTCCATTGAAAAGGAAACGCCTACTAACGTGAGACAGTTTTTGGCACCATCCAAGCAGAGCTCTCGATCTCTTGTAAGTAACTGAAAGACTGCATAGAAACATAAGGATCATTAGCTTTCTTGAGAAGCTTCCAAAGGTTAGAATGAACTTTAAATAACCTTATTTGTTGGTAATAGTTAAAGAAAACCAATCCTAACAGTAACCCAAATGAAATTCTTTACTAATTTAAAGTACTTTTTTTTTCAGAAGATCTATCAATGGTTAAAAGTATGGATTATTATTAAAGAAATGCTTTCTTCCTTTCAATGGGTATTAATCCACTTAAAATTGTTAAAACTAATCAAAAAGCTTAATTAGCAAAGTCTGACTACAGTAGACTATTTTATTGAGGCAGAAGTACAAGGGGAGACTTTTGATGCATTAAAAATCATTGTTCATTGTTTTCAGGTATAGTCATCCACCGCATAACTACGTTTTGGTCAACAATGAACCATATATATAATAGTGGTCCAATAGGATTAGTACCGTATAGCCTAGGTGTATAGCAGGTTATAACCATCTGTGTTTGTGTGAGTACACTCTATGATGTTCACACGACAAAATCACCTAACAATGCGTTTCTCTGAACGTGTCCCCGTCGTTCAGTGACGCATGACTGTATGTTTTGTGATACTGGGGCCAAAGCTACTATTTGGACTGGTTGACAGTTTTTGCTGTTTTCTGGAGATTTCCAGGTTCACGTAGTGGCTACTCATTTCTCAGAATAGTGGGATATCGTACACAAGGCCCTGCCAGGAAGAAGTAATAGATCCACCAGCCAAAGGAGATCTGTAAAGATTCTTTTGTAATCTCACTTGACTTCAGAAATACTTGCAGGCTAGATGCAAGGCTTCAATCAATAATTCTACCAGCAACCTAATATTTAAAGTTTTTTCAGATACTCATGAATGAAAAACAGTGGAATATGCTTAGTCCACGTTTTCAGGCTGTGATGAATTATCAGGGGTTCAAATGAGGCAATAATAGATGTCCCTTCCTCGAAGTAGAGAGAGATAGTGTGGTTATTGTGAAGATACCGAGTTTGAACAGAGCTGATGGTGTTGAAATTTGATCAGTCGTCTCTATTCCCAAACAGTAAGATTAAAGAACCATGATTTTATGGTAATTCCTGATAGGATTCCTCTAACTCTTAAATAATCACCAAAATACTGATATTTCATGAAATATAGCCCCATCTGTGGTTTACCAACTGAAAAACAGAACTCTAACCTACAGGTTCAAACTTTAAAATCCAAACACTTTTGTTAATGTGAATAAGTTATTCACATTTAGGAAATATATACAGTTATTGTCATAAAAATATGTAAGAGGGAGCTCCTTTGTGATTTTTTTTCACAAGTCCAATAATTAGGAGATTCTTCTCTTCACATGGCCTTTCCTAGAAGCCAGTCTATCATTCAGCTGTGTACCTGGCCTTGTGATCATATAGCATCATTGTTAAAGTCAGACTTAAATTTTAAAATTATCAGTGTGAAGGAACTATCAGATCAACTACAAAGGAGTTTTAGCTAGTAATAGAAGGTTTGCCAAGAAAGACCATCAGCCCACATCAAGGGCCCATGAAGTGTATTTCCTGGAGAAGGGGAATTTTTAGTGTGTGCTTGGTCAGGCTGTGAGATGTTTTTTGTGGAGAAGGAGAGCAAGATAAAACCAATCTGCAATCACGGAGAAGGGTCTCAGGGAAAAGGCAGTGGGAGAGTGCCTCTGGTCAATGTTGGATGGTGTTCAGGTTCCACACAGAACTACACCCCCTCGAGGTGCCTCTAGGCACCAGCTGAGACAGAAGAACTTCCAGATCAAAGTAATGACTTTTCTTGCTATTAGCTTATCTTGGGAAATCCATAAAATCACACTTCTTTTGTGATAGTGCCCTCTAGCTTGGTAAGTATTGTTTTTAAAAGTATGATAATTAGTTTAAAATTTTAATATTGTAGAAAACAAGAAATCATTTTGTATTTATAACGCATCACCTGAAAATGGCGGAATCTCTTTGTTCTTATTAGTTTTTATTTTTATTGTATCTCCCTACCTTTCCTTAGGATGTTTAAAATGTAATTTTCTTCATCATTTGGTCAAATGATTGAGGGTGATTGCCAAAGACAAGATAAGATGCCTTTAACTACCTTCCCCAGGAGGAGCAAGCACCTGCTTGATATACTTTCCCAGACACAATAGGCAGTTGCCTCTGTCCTGCATCCCAGCAAGCCCCAATCAGGAGACTCAGTGTTCAAAGGATAACCAAGTTGGAAAAATCTTAAGTCTTTGCTGTGTGAACTCTGAGGTTCTCTAGGAATGACTTCATGGTTTGATTACCGATTTACACATATGGATGCAGACGTTGGCATGGACACGCATATGGAATCTACCATTAATGTCCTCCACGGTGTTTTTGTTTTGTTTTTCTTTCATGCTCTGTAATCACTATTTGTAGGTCACTCACATTCAGCATTATTTTTCCTTTTCTTTTTCCCCTGCCATTTTCTTTTCCCTTATCTATTGTTCAGGTTCCTAGGATAACCAGTTTATGGCCAAGGACGCCTTTCCGACCACTTTTTTCTACCATACAAACAGCTTCTCTGCTCAGCTCTCATCCTTTTGAAGCAGCCATGTTTGGGGTAGCAGGGGCTATGTATTATCTATGTGAGAGAGCTTTTACCAGCAGGTGGAAATCCTCAAAGGTTGGCCTCTTTCTGCTGGTTCTGGGAATTATTTTACTCTCTATCTCTTTGACAGTGATCCTTCAACTACCGCACTCTGCAAGAATTAACAGCTTAGATGGGCACTTTGCTTCTGATCATTGATTCCAATCTTTTGTAGGATGCATAGATCACACCATGATCTCAGTTGAGAGGAAAATAACTGAAAGGACAACAAACTCAAAATGCAGCATCAGATCAGAGGGACCTGGATTTGTCTCTTTGAGTGACCTAATTGTACAGCAGGAGGAAGGCCGTCTCCCACTCTGTGTGCAGGGGCACTCCGAGAGCCCGTGGGGTGCTTTCCTCCCAACGCCTCTCCACCATCAGGAGAGCATTTGCTCCCACACTCAGCTTGCAGAGCAGCCTTCTGCCAGGCCAGGTAGCTACTGGGGACTCAACTGCCCACAGAGCCATGTCATTGCCTATTTCCTGCACACCCCGCAGCCAGCTCTGAGGGGTACCTATAGCATGTGCCTCCCCTGGGCTCAGAGAATCATTCTCTTCCCCAGCACCTTTCATAAAGCTGCATTGTGATGTCAGGATGTTATGTGGTTTTTATGACAACCCACTTTACTTCTCTGTAGAGAGAAATTTAGTTTTCTTTTTATTGATATGGTTATTTTAAATATTTTAAATAATTATGCATTTTATTATTGTTTTTGAGATTTTCATACAGAATAAATTTTTTAAAGAATAATTTCCAAACTTAGTGAAATTAAAAGCCTTTGGACTGTATTGAAGCTTCCCCTGCCCGCAGTGTGTAACGCAAGCTGCTGACCAGTATGTTCAGCATCCTTGCCTGTTCTACCTCATACAGGGTCCTAGCTCTCCAAGGTCCTTTATTTACTAAACATACCCTTGACAAATGAACCAGTAACTGGTCTCTTTGTTATTCTTTATTATCCATCTTGGTTTAGAACAGAGACTCTGAATGTAAAGGAGATACAACAAATTCTTTTCTTTGTTTATTTGTCACAAAATACAGGATAAATCTCTGTTCTTTTTCCCATTTTAGATCTGGCTATTTGAATAGTATGTGGTCCGGTACAGGGATGGCATTTTAACTCCTGTTCCTCCTACTGTTATTACTGAAGATCTGCCAACATTTTCATTTTTATTATCAATCCTCCCCAAACAGAGATATCTGTATACTAAGTCCACACATTACTTTAGGCAAAGAATTCACTTTGAGTTTTAAAGTTGAACTTAAAAAAAGAAAAGAGTAATTAAACTTAATAGGAGTTATTTTTATTTAAATCTGCCTTCCTTTGGTTTATTAAAAACTCAAAAAACAATGGTTGTTTTGGATAATTTTCAAATATCTGCTACTTATGAAGTTTTTGCTAATCAAGAACTCTATATAAAATATGACTATTCCCATTTCTCTCTGTGGTTCGGTAACCAGATTATATATTATGCTCTCTAATTTCTGTGCTGCCTAACTCTGACCCCTTTTGAATGGTAAATATAACCAGAATATTCAACAAAAACTCAGCAATTTTAGTGATATACATAAAAGTAAGTTCTATAGGCACATCTGCTCTTATAGCATATTGTAATCTTTATTAAAACTCTTTAAGATTTAGCTTCCCTTTCCTAAATTTGGAAGTCACATTGAAGCACAGAGGAGCAAGAGAATTAGAGTTGTACTGATCTAGTCCTTACAGTCCCCGTCTTGCCATGGAGATGAGCTCAGTGCTTGCTGTAGGAGGGACCGAGCCAGTGTGGTGAGGGTAACCAGGCTCCTGCTCACGGCTAAAACCCTGAGTGCTCTCCACATTGGGGAGCATTAGTATCTCAGCAAGATCTGTTAGGGTTTAATTTGGCTTTGGGGATGTTGAATTAATATTTTTTGTCAATTAAAAAAATAACGAAAACTATTCTAGTAACTTAACTATTATTTTCTTTCATGTTGCATTAAAGTTTTGTTGTCCTTGGGAAAGCACCAGAATTAAAACATTAGCATTTGACTTGATGGAAAGTGTTTTACTAAAGGGTAACCTGCTTAAAATTTCAGAAAAGAACAAGAACACAAACAAAAAAATCCACAATTTCTTATTATATCCTATGAAGTACTGGATTTGTGTATGGTTCAAAGCAGTAAGTTGAAAGTATCCTTGACTAAGCCCTTTTGTGACCTAAGACTGAGGAGAGGAAGTACAAGCTATCGGGTTTATCATGTGTCCGAGCATACCCCCGAAAATAAAAAGGATTCCCATCTACTGGAAGTACTTACCAGCCCAGAGAGCCTAGCTGTCAAGTTAAATTGGCACTATTTGCCATCTTCCTAGCATGCACAACAACAAATCTCTCAGGTAGTGATTAGCTGGTTATTTGCTACATTCGTCCATTATTTTGTTCCAAGTCAGCAATTTTGTCATGTAGTTAGCCTTCAGAAAATATACCACTGTCGTACTCATCACTGATGAATAAAAATGACTATAGGAAAACTTCTTAAGCTGAGAAAAGCCATCATTCAGATGTGTGCAGCCAACAATACTTACCTAGTGCACAGTTTTAAAGGCCCAACCTTCACAGAAGCAGTACATTGTTCCCATTTGACACTACACTCTTTTCTCAGGATGAAGCAAAACAGAGTAGATATTGGACTTGCTAATTTAATCCTATTATCTTTGAAAGCTTTCCCCATTGAAAGAGAAAATTATGTGGTGATTTTTTTAAAAAGTATTTTAGACATCTTAGAGCAAGTGATATAATGTTTCTGAACAAACTATCCTCCCACCCTCCAAATACTAAGCTCTTCATCTTAAAAATTCAATGGCAGGATTTTTTCCAAAACATTTTTAAGCAAATTTAACCTTCCTTAAGTTAGCCTGAACAGAGATGATTTTATATTGATTGTTAATAAGAAGCAGTAGTCTTCAAACTACTTTTTTTTAGTAAATGCTAATGTTTGTTGAGTTTGCAACCTAGATTTGTTTTTGTTTTTCTCTAATTGAAAGACAGAACTGAATGTTAAAACTCCATAAACTGACTGCATTCATGGTCATGTGCTTTCTCATCTGGCTTGTTTTATTTCAGAATGCCTTTGTGTGTGGGGGAGTGAATTATAATGTGTTTGTACTGAGAACATTAAGTTTCACTGTCACTACACCACAATGGCCCTTGTGAAGCCTGGCAGGGTGCGAATGCACAAGACTGTTCTGTCTTTCTATTAGATCCACCAATCAAGCGCAGGGCCGGATGGGGAACAGATGGGTATGAAGCTCTTTATTCAGTGGGATCAGTTACATCAATATCTTCCTCAGCTGTTTTTAGGGAAACCATTAACATAAGACAGCCAACATAAATATTTACTGTGAAATTCTTCTGATTTTCTCCACATCTTTCCAATGCTGACTGTGCATTCAGCAGTTGTTTAAAAGTAATAACAGAAATCTGGAGAACTGTGGGGCAACCTGTAGAGATTGCCTGTTGGCTATAAACTGCACCACCAGGTACATGTTCCAGTTCCACTCATACCATAAGGATTTTTCAAGGTGTGCTGATGTAACTTACCACTAAATAATGCTTCTCAATATAAATCACTAACCACCTTCTTTTGGCTATTCTGGGTACCACAAACCAGTTTTAAAAATAGTACCAATGTTGTAGATTTGCTATTTATCTACTAGCATATAGTATACAACACAACACTAAGTAATGTCTTTGTATAATCATAGGAGAAAACTGACATAAATTTGGTTTAGAACAACAAAATTTTTTTCAAGGTTTCAATGCATAGATACATAGCTCAGCTTAATGGAATAGAGATACTAAGGCAAAATATCCAAACAAATGTGAAAAACTTTCATTTATTGGAAATTTCAATAGCTACATGTTTCACATGGTCCCCGGAAGTTTTCTGCCAGCTGTTGTCTTAGTGTATTCAGAAATTATGTGGTCCCCAGAGTGAGCCATCTCTGTTCCAGTGTTCCTTGGGAAACCTCTTTTCTTCTCTGAAGCTACTAACCAGGTGTCTAATCTGAAGGGAGATTTTGCAGTGCCAGAAAAGGGGGGTGGGAGTTTCTTATTCATATGGAATTTTGAATTTCAGGAGGAATTCTGCTATCCAGTGGAATGCCTAGCTCTTACTGTGGAGGAAGTGATGCATATTCGTCAGGTCCTGGTGAAGGCAGAGCTGGAAAAATACCAACAATATAAAGATGTCTACACCGCCCTGAAAAAAGGAAAGGTAGAGCTGTTTAAAGTTGATTGATCAGCAGGGTTAGAAGAATGGTCAGTCACAAGCATGGTCTCCTGAGGGAGCTGTCTGCTAGCCAGGTGGTACAGGACTTTTAGGGGCTTTTAGGAGGTAAGAAGCTTATTCTCTAGTAGACAGTTCCTGTTCTGCTTTGCTCACAAAAGGGAGTGTTTGTTTCTCTCTTAGAATTCAGAAACTGTGGAAGGTTTAAAACAACCATGATAAATAATGATATGCCTTCATAAAACCATGTCTGCATTTAGTCATTATACTTTTAAAAGATTTATGAAGAAAATATATCTGAGAAACAGAGGAGACTTTTTCAGAACCTTCTTCAGATTGCTTCCATGATGGTGAGACTCTTGAGAGCTGTGGCCTTTTATTGCCTTTTAAAAGTAAAATTATGCTAAGCGATATAAGTCAGACAGAAAAAGCCAAATACGGTATGAGTTCACTCATGTGGAAGATAAAAATAAATAAGTAGAATAAAAAACAACAACAAACAAACAGACACAGAGATTAGAGCACTGGTTACCAGAGAGGAAAGATTAGATCACTGGTTACCAGAGAGGAAGTGGGGGAAAGGGAGGGTGAAGGAGGAAAGGGGCACATGTGTACAGTGAGATGGCAATTACTTTTTTTTCTACTTTGGGTGGTGAACACGATATAGTCTACACATAAATAAAAATATAATGATGTACACCTGAAATTTATGTTATAAACTGTCACCTCAATAAAAATAAATAAATAAATAAATAAAATTATAATTAAATACAGAGCCAAGTTATAATTATCACAGAGCCAAACATAAAAACAGGGTTTCTAAATTGTCTTCTTCCTCTGTCTACTAAACTTCCCCCATATATAAATGTAAAGTATATTCAAACATGTAGGAAATTAACTATTGGCAATGCTTTTTTTCTCCTTTTAAATTTGTATTTTTTAGCTCTGCTTTTGTTGCCGAACCAGGAGATTTTCCTTCTTCACCTGGTCTTATACCTGTCAGTTCTGTAAGAGGTAAGGTTTTTTGCAACTGATGACAGTAGTTAAAGAAATACTGGTCACCTTCATTGTTTCATCATTTTTCTACACAGGAATAATATTAGAATGACCCAATCTATTATCACATTGTGCTGTGCTTGTGGGTTAGGAATACTGATTTCTTCAAAAGAGTGGAGCAAGCAGTTACTTGGTATTAAACCTGGAAAATGTTTCTCTGCATGTATTTCTTTTACATAACCTAGATAATTCTAATAATAATACATCATCTTTGAACAGAAAAAAGTAGATGTGATTATCATGGAAGGACAAATAAGAAAATTCCAAACAGATGTAACTTGATCCTCATAGGAAACAGTGTGAGAGTTAAGTTTTACAGGTTGATTGTCTTTTTGGCAATCCACACTTGTATCAATTTGTTATATTCTGATAGAAGAACCAGAGAGTTTTTGCAATTTATTGTAGAAATTCACAACCATGTAGCCACTGGCTTCTCTAACTCTTCAGTCACAATCGTGGTATCACGCCAAGTAATACTTCTGATTTTGTATACAGGCCGGTGTGCTCACAGTGTTGCAAAAAGGTAAGCTAAGCTTAGTAAAATTATAACTTGTGTTAATTTCAGTGATTCTGCCTCTTTAACAGTACTGCTCATTCTCAGTTTTATTTGGAATAACAGATGCGGCTGCCCTCCAAGCCATACTCCACCCTTCCTATCTTTTCATTGGGACCTTCTGCCTTGCAAAGAGGGGAAAGTTGTATGATGCCAGAAAAATCCTCCACTGGCCACCATCGGCCGCTTCGGAGCATTGCCAGGTGAGCAAGGGGCCTGGGTCTCAGAGCATCCTTTGTTAAAAAAGAATGCTTCTTATTCTTGAGGACTGTGGTGACATGGTAAGGTTTTGGGTCAAGGGGATCTGGGTTGGTTGGTTATAACATAGTTATGACTTGCACATGAATCTCCAAAACTTCCCAAAGGTAACTTATCAAGGGATAATGGTTAGCTACTTGAAGGATACCTTTAATCTCATAGGGTTATTTTTTTCTACTTTAAAAATACTTACTTTTGTGTATCTTTTAAAAGTCATCTTTAAAACTCTCCTTCTTTTCAATGGAGTTGAAAACTTGCACATAACAATCTAATCTTTCTTTCCTTCTTTAGTTTTGAAAGAAAATCTGTTTAATTTTGTGTTTACAACAGTCTGCAATAACTTGGGCTTACTTTCCTATTGTAAAGGCAGTAGTAAAGCTTCATGCTAAGAACTGGTGATTTAAAAGAAAAAAGTTGCCTGAATATCAATCCTCTTGCATTTAATGCAGAGTAAGTTTAATGTTGATCCTTAAGAAAGATGGAAGGAGGCCAGGCCAGCACGGTCACACACTGACAGGGCTGAGAGGGTTAGGGTTTGACGCACCAGCCGCCCCCTGGGTGGGGGTGGGTGCGGAGACACTGGCATTGGCGTCAAATGCTGGACGGTGGCTACGCCTGCATGTCGTGACTCTGTGGACTGTGAGGCAAGGAAGCTGTGAGCCCAGCAAGTTACTTGTGCCGAAGACCGCTGCCCCTGTGCTTTTGACTCTGCTCTGAGACACTGCTGCTCCACGATGACCTCTGATTGTGGAATGTCACTGTGGGCTCAAGGCAATGCAAATAATAAACTGTTGTTCTTTTCTGTACTCACTCTGAACCTACGTTCCTGTTTGGTTTAATTAAGATAGTAAGTGATTCCTAGTTATTTCAGAAGATTACCCAAAATATTTATTCCAGCTCTCTGGAATCCCATCAGTCACCAAAACGTTGAGAATTGTTGGGGAGGGGGAGACATATTTGATAAATATAAAAATGACAAGAAAGCTGGCCCAAAGATAATTTTTCAGGATGTGTCATAGCATTAAAATAAATTTACTTCAGTTTCCTATAGTCTGATCTACCATCTACAGTTAATTAGTGTTCATTAACCATGACACAGGGCCACTGGAGAAAGAACTTGAAGTCCCTTCTGAATCGTCAGTAGGATGTTAGCAACATGTACTTTATTTCATTTTAGTTGTTAAAGTTCACAATCTATATGTGTATGGTAATCAGGTGAATACTCTGAATATCCTATTTTCCAAAAATTCTTGAAGAGATGCTAAGAGTTTTCAGTATTATTTCTTAATAAAACATGTTTCCTGGTTTTTTTAAAAAAAATATTTTGAACCTTGTCTCCATTTAGAAATTCTTCTTTGGAGGAACCATGACGTGACTAAATCATATCCATCCCATAATGTTTTGACAACAAATTTACTTTTTTTGCACATAATTTCTTAGTATTGCAGTAGAATTATAAGTAAACAATACTGGATGTTTTAAACATTTTGGTTTTTTCCAGGTTCTCAAAATCTAAGTCTGTGGACAAATCAGATGAAGAACTACAATTTCCTAAAGAGTTAATGGAGGACTGGAGTACCATGGAGGTGTGTGTAGACTGCAAAAAGTTTATTTCGGAAATCATCAGTTCAAGCCGGCGTAGCCTGGTGTTGGCCAACAAAAGAGCCCGATTAAAAAGGAAAACACAGTCTTTCTATATGTCCTCACCAGGCCCCTCGGAATACTGCCCTTCAGAAAGGACTATCAATGAAATCTGAGCCTCGTGCCTTTCAGTTGCTTTTGTGTTCAGCATCGGCATTAGCACGGGAGAACACTGAGCTGGACTGTCTCTCCTTGCCGTGGTTTTAGTTATCGGCTTGAATTTGCATTAGATCAGGTTTTTGCTGCATCACATTGTTCCACAGACTGAATGCTGTGTTCATATCGATTGATGATACGTGACAGGTCAGCCAATTGCTCGTTTGCACTGAGAGGACAATAGTTTGAAACCTGCTTTTGTGTGTGTGTGGATTTGGAGGCCAGAAACTTTTTCCTTAGTTCAGTTCCTTACTATTCCTCAAATAATTTTCTGACTAAGGCAGAAAGCTTCTCATGTGAGAAATCAGCCTAACACAGGTGTCGATGTTAGCACAGCTCTAAGCAGTAAGTCATATTGGCATTTCCACCTGACAGCATTCCTATCTAATGTACATAGTCATCCAGAGCCCTGCCACACACCAGGTACCTGGAGGCGGGGCAGGCTGTTTACCATCTCACAGCACAAAACCTAGAAGAACTTGCTCGTACTATCAAACTGATTTTAAATTATTGTTGCTTTGAGATAAAGACTACAGGAGGGACTCGATGCCTGCATTCTAGTGCAGAACATCTAAATAAGCTGTACACCCACGTGGGTGACCAATTCCTCTGAGTTGCTGTGTTTGCCCCAGTGTAATGGATCCGTCTTCTGAGCGGGTGACAGATTTGCATTCCCTATCTTGAATATATTATGGTTACTTGTAGTTTTATAATGGAGGTCTAAGAATTAAAGTTTCGTGGGGGTTGCGGGACAAAGCAAGGCTAAAGTTTGGCAAGAAGTTGAGTGTGTTTTGGTTAACTATGGAAAGGGTTGTGACAGAAGAGGGTGCCAGCTACTGGCCACACTGCAAGGAATGAGCTGGAACTCATCTGTTTTCAACTACGTTTTTCATAACTGTGTAGTCTAGCCATCACAACTAAATTAAGCCACAAATTGGTATCTAAGGTCTCAAACTGGAATTTATTTATTTTTGTAAATGAATTTTAAAAGAAAAACATTGTCTAGTTCTTTTAAAATTACAAGAAAATTAACCTGCTGATAGGCTTTTTGGATGCTTTTTGCACAAATTTTCCTTGTAAATGACTTGAGTGAATAGGGTGGGTTTTTGATGAATGTAGGGTGGAGGGTAGCATTGTACACCTGAAATTTCTCAGCTTGTTTAGCGCACACCCTGGGCTATACTTTATTATTTTGGTATGCTTAGAAATGACCAACCAATCAAATTGCCATTAATGTTTGGAAAATCAGTTAATGCACATGCACAATAATTTCCTAAAAGCTGTAGGACATGTCTGTAGTCAATACTATGACAGCACCATTTAATAAAAGGCATGGCAGTCACATTTTTTACCACATCAAAATATAGTAACATTTCTATATTAAATTAACAGTAATACCTCAAAACTGCTCCGGAAGTAGTTTTTAATGGATTGAAATTTCTAATTTAGTAAATGGCTTAAAATTACTTATACTAACGAAATAAATTTTACCAATTGACTAAAATAAGGCATGTTAACAGTTCATCTGTATTTACATGTAAAGTGAACCACCAGAGAACCCTTATTGATTATGCAAATGTTTAAAGTATTTTAAAGACTCTTGTTTAAGAACTTTAAACATTATATGGGGTGAATTCACCCCACATTATATGGGGTGAATCTCATTTATAAAATTTTCCAAAGGACTATTTGAACTCTGTACCCAGATGGTTTGGTGGGAGCCACACCCTTTGAAGGCCCCAGGCTTGAGCCTTGAAACAACTACCAGAAAGGGTGCAAGGGAAAGGGAATGGTACTTATGTATATAGACATGACCTAAGATAGTATACTTTTTAAAATAATGACTAGCTTACTGTTGTTACTAAAACATAAGAAACTAAACCCCCAAAATGAAAATTTCATCCATACTCACAAGGCAAATTTCTAGCAAATCTCAATCTTTGACTTCACTTCTTCAGGTTTATGATACTGTATAGGCTGATTTGGGCATTATGATCACTCTTATCAGAGCATTAGAATGTAAATCCTTCAACAGCATTAACAGAGTTTGCCAAGTGCATTAAAGAAGTCAAGTGGATGGTATGTCTACCTGAGATAATTTGCAGAAAGTAGTATAAGAAAAGGGCACGTCGCACAGTTAAAATTGTAGAAATCAAATTAGCATTAATTTTTGGTGCCAAAACAATTTCTTGCATTTAACCCTCCCTTATCTATGACATGTACCCAACAGCTCAACTGAATTAGGTAATTTCCAGAGCGTAATTCACTAACAGCTTGTGGAGTGTGGTTTTACAATTCTTAGCCTAGTCTGACCTTAGGCCTATCTTCCTCTTCTTACTACTAAAATTATACACCGTCGCAGTGTTCCTCTTTGTCCTGGTTTCCAGCTATTCTGCATTTACTTATGATCCAACAACAACAAAAAAGTTCTTGGCTGGCTGGTCGATGGGAGCCTGATATGTCTTAGAGCTCACATGCACGCCTGAGCAATTCTCCCTATGCACATCCTCTAACTCTCACCCTAACTCCCTCCAGGCTCAAGCAGCTGTTCCTTTTGTCTCACACCTCACGAACTCACCCTGTTGGGAGATCTTTGTTTCCTTCCCCATGGCTTAACTTTCTATCAGTGACAGTGGATAAGAATGCTTGTAAATACTGTAATATATTTATTAATATTGGAAAGGCATTCATTCAGTGGACAATGGGAATTAACTCTCCCAAGGCAAGTAAAAATTAAATCAAGTAGTTGATACATACATTGACTTAGTCTTACTAGAGTCCAGGTCTTAAGCCTTTCAAATTAAACCAGAAGGTTGTTATGTAGGAGTTTTAAAAATGATCTTATGTTTGAAGAGATTATGTGATTAGCACCATGAACTCACACCATGAATTTTTTAAGGCTTTTATTTTTCTAACTATATTAATAAATATAGGACTGAATTTTAGGTGTCACATGGGAGATATGAAAGTTTTAAATTATGTTGCTATTTGCTAAAGCAAAATAGTAAAAAATTTTGTACATGCAAAACTGTTGAAGGGCCGTGGAGAAATGTATATACTGACTGGACTTTGACCTGGCTTCCTGTGTGTATAAAAATCAAGGTATTGCTGGCATTCAGGGTGACATGACGGTACTAAATGTTTTCCATTAAAGTCTTTTATTTTAAAATTTATCTAGAGAAAAATAAAATGGCTTTCCATCATACCTTTTGTGTTGAGTTCCTATGTAAAATGGTAATGTCTCTTGGTAACTAGCTGTCAGAAACCACCTAGGCTGGGAAGGCAAGATACTTTTATCATCAGCTGCTTACAATCAGTTTGAGAAATACACTCTAGCAAGGACCATACTGGGAAAATAAACAAAAATGGAGCCACCACCATGACTCTGCTGTGTTACCAAGCAGCCGTGACTCCTTTTTTACTCTACAGGGTAGGAAATTAAAATTCTATAAATAATAAATAACATTTATATAAGAAGTCACATATATGGAGACAAATTGTGTATAGAAAGATAAAGCTTTTACATATTTTTTCTAAATAGAATTCCTCAAGGGATATATTCCTAAAATGTCCCATGATAAGAAAATTACTTGTTGTACTTAAAATTGCTTGAGAAAAAATTAGGAAGATTAAACCTAGAATGAACTTAGGAAAGTTCTTATGTTAACTAAAGGGAGAGCATCATTTGAGATATTTACATATCTTAAATATTAGATACTGAGTTTGATATTAATTCATTTACACAAGCTGGTCCCTTATTTGCCAGATATATTTTAGGATCTCCTTCCACTGAAATTTCTCTGTGAGATGTGTATAACTAGACATTTTTGTGTGTGTCTAGCTCATAATCCAAATGTATGACTGACTTTCTCGGTCTAAGTCAGAGTCCTTGCCTTATGCCTCCTGGATTCCCGAGATCCAGAAAATTCGGATACCATAAAGGGGAAAGCGTTGGGTAACTCATATTTAACTATATCTTTTTCCTTCCCAGCTCCAGTGGAGGAAAAGATGTATAGTTAGTTGTAAATCATTTCTAGAATTTCATAAAGAGAACTACTTTTAGGAAAGGGCTTGATTGCACATATGATGTGTTTAAAGACTCCAGTTCTGCTATCTGCAGAATGTGCAGGAACACACTCACACACAGTGTTCATTATAATGCTCCTCCTTTCCTCTTGTCAGCCAAAGGCCCATGTCTAGAAACATCTTCCTTTGCCCACCCGAAGAAGTTTAAGAGCTAAGAACCTACTTCTGCCTACCCTAATTAAACATTCAGGTGCAATTGCCTGGCAGATTGAATTTGCACTATTATTCTGGCTCATTCCATTAAAATGTATATTATATATAATTTACTTATTTAGAATAAACTTTACTATTTTAGGTGCAAAAAATTCTGCAGCTCTCTCTTTGCTGTTGGATTTTTATGGTGGTGGCAAAATCTGAGCCACTACAACAACATTGAAGCATTGGAGATAAAAGGGCTTCAGAACTGACATGACACAGCTCTTGAAAAGTAAGCTCTTGAAAAATGAGGCATCAAGAAGTTCCTTTATGTCCCTGGGGCTTAAGAGCTCAAGAATCATCTAGACATTTGAACCTATGTCATGTTTGACACAACTTAGTATTCAGATTTCTTTTGCCACCTAGAGGGCCAGATACTGTGGGTTGTGTGCTAGAAATGCTCTTGCAAGCTGCTGTAATAAATCTGATCATCTATGAACTGAAGAAAGAACTTCCTTCCCTCGGATGTGGCTTGCAAGGAGGGACAGCCTTGAGCAAGGTTGCCCTTCTATATATTCATCTTTGCCTTGGACTTTGTCCTTGTGACTGCAAGAATCATGTTTCCTGGCCTACCTACCCCCCAGTCCCTTTCCCTAGAATGACATAGTAGAGAAGGTCACATCCCTACTCTTCCCAGAAGCAGCAGTGTTTCAGAGAGTGGAAATGCCGAAGAGGAATTGAGGATTTCTGTAGAGCTAACTTGAATAAACAGTGTAAAAGCTATAGGAAAGCATGTGGGAGAAAGAGAAGGAACAGCAAGATTCTGCACAGGTAAATCTTCTGAACAATGTAGCCACTGCGGTATACAACCTAAACGTGTAAACAGAAGACAGAATAACTTCTACTTTTAAAGGGAAGAAACTTTGATCTTAGACATCCCAAGGAGAAAAGAAGCCTAAGAAGATTTCAGCTTGCCCGCCAAGGAAGGGAACATGACATGATAAAAAGCCTCTTGGGTCATCCTATCACAATCTCAAGATCGTTTCAGAAGTCAGATCCACAGAATATAAACTTGGACTAAGCACTGGGGGTGTAAACGGCTGGACACTCCCACCTCCAAGTGACTCCTACGACAGCCTAAAATATTCCTCCAGGTGTAGCCAGTGGTAGACACACCTCCTTCATAGTAGGAACTGGATGTCTCTCTGTTCCAAAATGGTATTCACTAGCAAAAAGGACTTTTTAGGACCCAGGAGTTTTCATCCTGACAACTGAAAAAAAAACTCGTCTGTAATTAGCGAAGCAGATTCTTTCAGCAGTACCTGGTTTCAAGTATCTGAAATGGTTCTAACTAAACTATGCTCCAGCTTGGCAGCAAAACGGCTGTCTGACATTGGGAAGTCTCCTTAACATTTCCAGACTTCAGTTTTTTCAATTTTAAAACAAGGATGTTAGTCCAAAAGGTCTCCAAGGTCACTTTTAACCAGGAGAGAGGTAGAACACACTCGATCCAACAACCAGTACTACACAGACCAGTAAATAACTGAGAACTTGATCCAACTGTAATGAGAAATTAAGAAAACCCAAGCCAGCTCTTTTACTGAAGTGAATGTGAAATGACTGATACTTTCTAAACAGTATTTCTCGGTGTGGATGACAAACCTGATGATGTATGTTACATGAATACAAGAAAAAGTGCAAAATACGCTGCATTTATTTTAAACTTGGGGAGGCAAGTTCAGCTTTACTAATTGCTATAAAGAACCTGAGTCCTCCCAAAATTAAAAAGAAAAACTCCAGAAAGATGAGTCGACGTCAGCAACATCTGCTTACTGGTGGTTCATCTCCCAACCCTGTGTGACGCAAAGACCTTGTCTGTCTTGGTAAGTCTTTGTTCCCACAGTGTGATGTGCATTCCACTGGAGATGTAAAGGGAAGCAAATAAATATAGGGGCAACTGTGTATTACAGACTATTTAAATTGCATTAAAAGGAAACAAAAGTACAGCCAACTTGGTCAAAGAAATAGTTACCACCGCTACAGGGAGTCCCCAGTATATACACCTCTCATGAGTAGTAATGGGATCTTTAGCCAAGAAGTTTGTCCTCTTTGACCCTCAGTGCTGTAGACCTCATCACTGCCTGAGCTCTCTTCACCAAATTTCATCTCTACTGTTGACTTTGAGAACTGAAAGTGATCCAAGAAGCCATTCAGTCCACCCTCCAGCCAATGGCAAGCTCTCAGCTCTTTTTAAACATGTTCAGCACCAGGCAGACACCTACTCTCTGTGAGGTTCCATCACTGAACAGGTCTAATAGTTGGCAAGTTCAGCTCTCATGTAATGTACTCCCACTGTTTACTCCCTGGTTCTGGCTAACGTGGCTCTACAGAATGCACCTACTCTCCCTTCCAAGTGGCTGCCTTAAATAGCCTCTTAATTCTCATGTCTGTTTCTAACACTTCCTACTCCTCCTTACTCCGGTCTGCATTTTCTTTTTCTCCATTGCATTTAGCACTTAACAACCAACTACACTGTTCCATGAAGATGGGGATCTTTGTCGGATTTCTTTATTGCCACATCCCCAGTTTCTGGAAAAATATCTGGCATGTAACAGGTGCTCAGTAAATGTTTATGGAGTGAATTAATGAATAAGCAGGTTCAATATGGAAATGAGAATAGTGAGAAATACAAAGATAGAAACATATCTTCAAAACAACTGATGTAGTGGGTTATCCATGCTCTTTAACAGATAAACGCCACGTACGGCCCTTGTGTTTTTCCTTTAAGTTAGGAGTACAATTCTAAGTCAACAAATCACTGCAGCCCTAACTAGCCCTATTGCTAGTTAGAATAGAGAAGTTTGAGTCAGCAGCTCATGCCATTAACATGGTTGACCTGGAGCTCTGCTTGCCGGGCTGGTTTTCCTACCCCACTCTTGTAAATGCCACTCACCCATGTTCCTCTCTGGGTGCTCTTCCTTTTCCAGAGCTACTTGGTGGAGTCACCTTGCACAGCCCTGCCTCCTTAGCCAGCTTTTTCCGATTAACAGAGTGACATGCAGATATATACAGATCCTGAGACCCATAATCAAAGCTGCTACATAAATGCAAATTATGCATTTATCAGTACTGAGTTCTTACTCATTAACTTCTTACTACTTGACTCTTTTACAGTATGGTAGTTAACTCTTACTAGTAATCATAACATTTTGATTAAAATTTATGTGCCAACTAGGCTGAAATAAAAAATATTAAACTATTTCAAATTTGTCATATTAAAACAATTTGACCAATGAAAGGAGAGCTACAAAAATAAGCTTTATGATATTAGATATTCTGTGCTGTGTGTTACTATTAATACATAATTTAAAAAATACTTTGCTGATTTTCAGTAGCTAATAATTGCTACCAGTTATTGAACACTTACTTTATGTCAGATACTGTGTTAAGCACCCTCAGCCACGTTATCTTCTTTAATACTCAACTCTGAAGTAAGTGCTATTCATATCCTCTTTTATACATGAGAAACAAATATAGTCATGCGTCACTTAACAATGGGATACATTCTGAGAGGCGATTTCGTCGTCATGCAAACATCATAGCGTGTACTTACACAAACCTAGATGGTGTAGCCTATACACACCAAGGCGATACAGTACTAATCTTATGGGACCACTGTCATATATGTGGTCTGTCGTTGACTGAAATGTCATTATGCAGCACATGACGATAGCAAGGTGGTCGTTTGCCCAGGGCCTAACCACTAGCCCAGCATCAAACCCGAGGTCTCTCCACTTCCAGAGCTGTGCTCGTAACCCTGCTGCATTCCCAACTGCTTTGCCTACTAACTGCTGTGATTCTGAACCCAGTCCTCAAGTCACCAAAGCACTTACTGAGTGCCCAGAACTGTGCATGCAAAACACAACATCTCATCTTGGCTCCTGAAGAACTCTAAACTGGTCAAATACATGTGTAAACAGTTTAAAAAAGAATAGTCCAAGGCAATATAAACCTCTAGGAATTTATGGTAAGCTGTGAGCTGGTGTCAGTCTTAAAGCAGACTTTAAGGTGGGTTCAGAGGGAGGAGAGGACCCAGTATTTCCCAAAGTGCAATCAGTGACCACCTGCAAGGAATCATCTGGGCCAATGCCGAGGCCTTGGTTGTGACTTTTTCCAAAAAGGAATGAGAAACCTCTCCAGCTTTTTAATCAAGGAAAGTTATGACAGGATTATTTTTGAGTAGTTTGACAAGAAATGGAACAGAATTAAAGGGAGACCAGTTAGAAGATGATTGGACAAATTTAGTATAAGGTGAAGTATTAGTTATCTATGGCTGCACAACAAATTACCCCAAAACTCTGTAGCTTCAAACAATAAACATTTATTATCTCACAAGTGTCTATGGGTCAGGAAATCAGGAGCAGCTGTAGCTGGGTGGTTCTGACCTGGGGTCTCATGAGGTTGCAGTCAAGATGTCAGCTGGGGCTGCAGTTAGTTGAAGGCTTCATTGGGGCTAGAGGGTCCACTTCCAAAACGGCTCCCTCACACAGCCCCTTGCTGTGTGGACCTCTCTGTCGGGCTCCTCTAGTGTCCTCACAACATAGCAGCTGGCTTGCCCCAGAGCAAGTGATGCAAGAGCGAGCAAAGTGCAAGCCACAATGTCTTTTATGACCTAACCTGGGAAGTCACACACCGTCATGGAATATTCTGCAGTATTCCACTGACCCTATAGGTCAGCCTGCTCAGTGTGGAGAAGACCATATACAGGCATGGTCACCATGAGGCAGCCTCCTTGGGGGCGGTCTTGGAAGCTGGCTACTCTAGGCGATAAGCACCTAAAAGCAGACTGGGACAGTGAACATGAGAAGACAGAATTGGTCTGAGACCTGTTAAGGAAGTATTTGGCTTCCAAATGGCTACAGAGGGAAAGAGCAGGAGGAAGTCTTAAATAACTCAGGTTTTGTATTTGGGAAATGGAAGTAGACTAATTAGAAATGGGGGAAAGAAGAGCAGTTTGGTGGAACGGACCAAACTTACTTTTATTTATGTTGATTTAGAGATGCAGTGGAATCTCTAAGAAAGGGGTTGGCTTCACAGAAACTTTTTCTGTAAAGGACCAGATAGTAAATATTTCAAGCTTTGTGGGCTTCATTCAGTCTCCCTCACATACTCTTCTGCATGTGGGGTCTCATTTACAACCCCTTAAAAATGCAAAAACCATTCTTAGCTCACAGGATATAGTTTGCGGACCCCTGCCCTAAGCAAACTGTCCTGAAAACACAAGCATAGAACGTGATGAGAAGTGAAGGCTAGAAATGCAAATCAATACTGAGTTGGCACTCATCAATTTCTTACTACTTGCCTCTTCTACTGTTGACAGTTAACTCTTACTAGTGATTATGAAAGTTTAGAAAACAAACATACTCTTGCTAAAAAAGTATGTTCCATCAATGAAGCCCAGTGTTCCCTCCAGGGACTCTGCAGCCCTGCGATGGGCCAGCACCAGCAGGAACAGCACCATCGACTGGATGCCACAAGGCCCGCACTGAGTCGCTTCACATCCACTCTCTGGTTCAATCCTTCAAGGTAGGTATCAGTGTCTGCATTTTACAGATGAGGAAACCGAAGCTTAGCGGTCATGTAACCCATCCAGGTTTGCTCCTGCATACCTATAATCCGATGGCTGGCTCACAAAGGGTGCTCTCCTTAGACATCAAAGTCACCAAAATAACACTGCCTCTTCTCTGGATACTGAAGTTATAACAGAACCTATGAAGATCTGTTCTTAATATACTGGGCATTCACTAATTCTCAGCCATAAGCAGAGATCTGCTAGGGAAGACTATTCAGGGGAAAAAAATGGAACTCATAACACAGACACCCAGCAGTTAACTCCTTTATCAAAGCATGCCCACCCCTTCCTTAACAAAAGGACAGAAATGCTGGAGGCAAACAGTCACCCACTGTTGAGAAGCCAAAAAGCCACTGGTTGAATCAGACAGATACAGTTATAATAGTTGGTTCTAATGCCAAATGGGTGGAAGAGTCATCAAAGAATATTCAGGACCATCACTTTTCCTACAAGAAGGGAAGCCTCTGATTCCAGAGAGCACTGCTTCTCTGGTAACAGCATGGCATTAGCTCCCTAACCAGAAGGCAGGCACCCACACACAGACCACAGGGTAGCCTGGTAGGCTCACACAGCTCTGGAAAGCCCAGCTTCCAAGAGAATACTCTAGGTTGCTCTTGAATGTCATTCCAGTAACTTCTGGTTTATCTGAAGAGTTGACACAGTAACTAGTGCATTTAACTTTTATTCCTACCAAACTCAAGGGCCACAATAACAAGCATGTAACGCTAGAACCTAATAAAGAAAGGCAGCAGAATTCTGGACATACTTCCGTGCTTTTGGCAAAAAAATAAAATTTTAGGCAAGCAATATGACTATCAAAATAACCAGTTTCCCCTGATACTCATTTCTCCTCTAAAAAACGAAACTGGTTGGTTTGGTTAAAACATAAATAGGGAAAATTGTGTACCATTTCATGTTCAGAAACTAAAATGAAATAGGGAAGCTTTATGTTACTTGCTATATACATATAATTAAAAACTCATCTCCTAAATTAAATCTAAGTTCTGTGGTCAGTGGAAGATAAAATCTGGTAAATAAATTGTGTGCATGCAGAACGGCTGTGGCATTTGTAGAATACAAACTTCAGTACTGGCAGGTCAGTGGCAGAGGCCTGCACCCAGCACTCACTGGAAGGGTCGGTGCTGCTCAGCCTGGTGAGCTCCAAGCCTGACATGACAGCCACAGCCCGGACCCGGCAGAATCCCTGGGGCTGACGGCCTGAAATCTGTAGTGTTAACAATCTCCCAAGGCCAACCTCAGGCTCTCTGATGTTTAAAAACACTGCTCCAGCCCTCTGAAACAGCATTCTTTCTGAGAAAGCTAACAGGAATATCCATGGTCTATGTTCACAGCAAACTTGAAGATCAAAACCCACAAGAAACTTCTAGTTGAATGTTGGCAGGTTATAGAGTGTGAGAAAGTTATTCCCTTTTTCACTGATACTTTGGTTTCTGGGGAAGGGATATCAAAGGTTTAAATTAACTTCTTGTGAGCCAGCCCTGATGGTCCAGTGGTTCAAGTTCAGCCCTCACTGCTTCAGGGGCCCGGGTTCACTTCCTGGTTGCAGAACCACACCATCCATCTGTCAGTTGCCATGCTGTGGCAGTGGCTCACATAGAAGAACTGCAACGACTTACTGCTAGGATATACAACCATGCACTGGGGCTTTGGGAAGGGAAAAAAGAAAAGAGGAAGATTGGCAACAGATGTTAGGGCAAATCTTTCCTTCCAAAAAAAAAAAAAAAGAAACCATTAAAAAATTTTAAAATAAATTAACTTCTTGTTTAGTAAAAACCTTTCCACCAAAAAAAAGGTAAAAGCTAGAGGACAAGATGGAGCAAATTCACTCCCTTTCTGGAGTCCCCTTCCTAAATGTCTCTAGGCACGCACTGATTCCGAATGTTCCTTCTGGCAAACCAAGTGTCCAGCGAGTGTGTGCAGCTCAGCAGCCCAGGGTGGATGAAGAATGCCCATCGACTTCCTGCTCAGCCTCTGTCTCCGTGTCCTGGGCGCAGGGAGCCAGAAGGCCACATGCCGCCGCTGCTTCACATTCTGGCACAGGCTGGGGCCCCCAGGCCCTCCAACTCCATGTTAAGTCGGCCGATCACCCACTCCAAGGCCTCGCGACCCTGCCAAGAGAACAGCACTGAGGAACCTCCCCGGGGAATGTGTTCACGTCTAAACACGAGATGAAGGCCTGTCAGGTCCCTTCATGCCTATGCTCTAAAACTTCTGCCAGAGGGCACCTCAGCAAATGAGGCCGCCCTCCACTAGGGGTCCCTGCTGAACATCAGTGCAACAGCAGTGTTGACAGATATTCATTATGAAACAAGATTATATGATTAAAGTTGAGCTTTTGAATATTTTCTCAATTTAGATATCAAGGTTAAATTTCACATGGCTATTTGCACTCAGCTTTCATAATATTTTATCATACATTTGCTTTTGTGCTTAAAGTGAATAGTTGTACAATAAATATTGAATCCACTTCCAAACCAAAATGAAAGTTATAGAGCCAAACTATTTTACACTAAACAAATTTTGCAAATAATCACTATACTTTCTTCCTTAATGACTGACCCCCTTAAGAAAAAAATGTATATATTTATTTATAATGGAAGGCATAGTAGAATAAAAAACCCAACACATGCATGTGCTTATTTTCACTCCACTTCAAGCCACCAAAAATTTGAAGTGGCCAACTAACTGCCATCTACAACTGTCCTTGCCCTAAATATGCAATCTTCCTGCAAAATTACACCAGGGACCCCTGCACACCCTAGCCATTGTAGAGGATTCAAGAGCATCTACCCCTTCTGATATTCTTACCCCTGCTTCAAAAATGTGGTTTCCAAAATCACAAATTTCCATGTTTCCCTCTAGAACAGAATTCCCTACGTGACAAATTTTACATCATTACCTCTACAAGGTTATATAGAGTTACCTTGATTGGAACAGAGTTACTTCCAAGTGGAACAAGAGGTTGTCACTGGAGAAAGGGTTCAAATAGTGTCTCAGGAGATGCACACCAGGGGACAGTCTACAGTCTGCCCCAGAGTACAGGATGCTCTGCCCTGCACCCACCACCCTTACAAACCCAGGGCTTACCTGCAAGGAGCACTCAAATCCTTCAGGAATTAAGACTTCAGTGCTATACGGCTAACCCGTAAGAGGGAACTTTTCAAGATAATGTAGAAAAAAAGACACAAAACAGTATATACAGTATGATCCCATCTGTGTTTAATAAAAGAAAGAAAAGAAAAAAACCACACACATACTTGCATATGCATAAAACATATCTGGAAGCCTTCATAAAAATCTGGAGTCAACTGGCAGAGGCCAGTCACTCTTCCTCTAAAGGGGAGGCTTTTTTTTAAACCATAAACATGGATTGCTTTTACATATTTTTTAAACTAATATGGTTTATAAAAGTGAAGAGAACTTTGATTTCAAGATGGTGGAAGAAAAGACCTTTTGCCCTCATCTCTGAAATGTCCACAAAACTATAAGGAAAAATACAGAAACACAAACTTCAGAAACCACGTTGAGTCAGCAACCTCACAGCCCACACATGAAGCTGGAAAGCAGAGGAACGAGGAGTGAAGTAGTGGAGTGGGGTCGGATATGAGCCCTTCAGAGCCTGGGGAATGTCCAGAGAGAGGACACACAGGGTAAGGCAGGGAACAGACCAAAAGGGGTCATTTCACAGCCTGGGCTCCTAGACCCCTGGGTACACACACACACACACACACACACCCCTGGGTACACACACACCCCCCAAGAGGTTGAAGCTTGTCGGGAGAAACTGAACCACTCTAGAGAAAAGGTCACTGGGGTTCAAGGAAGAAGCCACAGGACACGCTACAGTGAAGCCCAGCCGTCAGCAGCCTCGCTGTCGACCTGGAGTGCTCACTGTGTTTCGGGTATGTCAGTATGAACAGTCATCTGAGGATAGCCTGCGATGTGCAGGGATTGAGAGGAGACACTGACACAGAAGAAAGCTCACTTTGCACTTATTTCTGCAGAGAGAGAGGAGGGAAGACACGACGTCTGTGAAACAAGAACAAGATGCTATAATGAACAGGAAAGATTCAGAAATTGAAAATACAATTTGCCAAAATAAAAATTAATGAAAGGGTTGGAAGATAAAGTCCAGGAAATCTCCCAGAATGGAGGAAAAAGAGGAGAGAAAATATAAGAAATTACAAGATCAATCCAGGAAGTTTAACAAAAGATTAAGAGCACTTCCAGAAAAAGAGAAGAGAGAGAGAATGGTGGGGAAATTACCAAAGAAATCATTACCGGAACCACAGGGACCACCAAGTTCCCAACATGTGATTTTTTTTTTTTTGGATGTCTTGCTGACCTGACCTCAGCTTTATGTATGTATACATGCATGTATTTATTTATATTTTCTTCTTTTTTACTGAGGTGAAATTTATGTAACATAAGTTAACCATTTTAAAATATACAATTTGGTGGTAATTAGTACATTCACAATGTTGTGCAACCACCACCTCTATCTAATTCCAAACATTTTCATCACCCCAAAAGGAAATCCCATACCCATTAAGCAGATTCTCCCCCATTTGCCCCTCCCCCGACCCCTTGGCAACAACCAACCTGCTTTCTGCCTGTATGGATTTACCCACTAGAGATATTGCATATACATGGAATCATACAGTATGTGGCCTTTTGTGTTTAGCTTCTTTTACTTAGCACAATGTTTTACAGATTCATCCACATGATAGTATGTATCAGTATTTCATTCCTTTCTATGGCTGAATAATATTCCAGTGTATGGATATACCACATTTGTCTGTTCATCAGTTGAAGCATATTTGAGTTTTTTCCACCTTTTGGCTATTGTGACTAGTGCCACTATGAACATTCATGTACAAGTATTTGAGTAGTTGTTTTCAATACTTTTGGGTATATAATTAGGAGTGGAGTGACTTTACCATTTTACATTACCACCACCACGAATGAAGGTTCCAATTTCTCCACATCTTTGCCAACACTTGTTATTTTCCATATTTTCTTTGGAGAAATGTCTATTCAGATCCTTTGCCCATTTTTAAATTGGGTTCTCTTTTTGCTGTTGAGTTGTAAGAGTTCTCTATATATTCTGGATAATAGACCCTTATCAGATATATGATCTGCAATTTTTCTTCCATTCTGTAGATTGTCTTTTCACTTTCTTGATAGTGTCCTTTGACACACATAAGTTTTTATTTTGATGAAGTTGAATTTATCTATTTTTTCTTTTGTTGTCATATCTAAGAATCTATTGCCATATTCAAAGTCATGAATATTTACCCCTATGTTTTCTTCTAAGAATTTTAGGTTTTGCTCTCATATTTAGGTCTTTGATACATTTTGAATTAGGTTTTTTTTTTTGGTGAGGAAGACTAGCCCTGAGCTAACATCCGTTGCTAATCCTCCTCTTTTTGCTGAGGAAGACTGGCCCTGGGCTAACATCTGTGCCCATCTTCCTCTACTTTATATGGGACACCGCCACAGCATCGCTGACAAACAGTGCGTCGGCAGGTGCCCAGGATCTGAACCCGCGAACCCCGGGCTGCCAAGCGCGAACTAAACCACTGTGCCACTGGGGCAGCCCCTTGAATTAGTTTTTATATATGGTGTGAGGTAATAGTCCAACTTCATTCTCTTATATGTAGATATTCAGTTGTCCTAGCACCATTTGTTGAAGACATTATTCTTTCCCCATTAAATCGTTTTGGCACCCTTGTTGAATACCAATTGACCATAGATACATGGGTTTATTTCTGGTAATCCATTGATCTATGTATGTCTATCTATCTATATATCTATATGTCTATATGCCAGTCCCACATTGTGTTCATTACTGCAGCTTTGTAAGAAGTTTTGAAATTGGGAAATGTGAGCCCTCCAACTTTGCTCTTCTATTTCAATATTGTTTTGGTTATTCAGGGTCCCTTGAAATTCCATATGAATTTGAGGATTGGCTTTTCCATTTCCAAAAAAAAAAGTTGTAGGAATTTTGATAGGGATTAAATTGATCCTGTAGAACGTTTTGGGTAGTGTTGCCATCTTAACAATATTAAGTCTTCCAATCTATGAACAAGGGATGTCTTTCCATTTATTTGTCTTTAATTTCTTTCGGCAATGTTTTGTAATTTTTAGTGTACAAGTCCTTCACCTTCTTGTTTTAATTTATTTCTATGTATTTTATTCTTTTGGATGCAGTTGTAAATTGGATAGGTTTCTTTTCTTTTCAGCTTGTTCATGGCTCGTGTAAAGAAACACACAGATTTTGTGTGTGTGTTGCTCGTACCCTACAATTTTGCTGAATTCCTTTACTAGCTTTCTTGTGGATTCTTTGGGTTTTTCTACATATAGGATCATGTCATCTGTGAATAAAGATAGTTTCACTTCTTCCTTTCCAGTTTGGATTCCTAATTTTTTTTTTCTTATCTAATTGCTCTAGCTAGAACTTCCAGTACTATGTTGAATAGCAGTGGTGAAAGGAGGCATCTTTGTCTTGTTCTTGATCTTGAGATATATATATATTCTTTTTTTTATTGATGTCTTAGTAGTTTATAACACTGTGGGGTTTTAGTTGTACATTTTTGTTTGTCCATCACCATGTGGATGTAACCCTTCACCCCTTGTTCCCACCCCCCACCCCCCTTCCCCTTGGTAACCACCAATCAGTTCTCTCTGTGTGTTCATTTATATTCCATATATGAGTGAGTTCATGCAGTGTCTGGCCTTCTCTCTCTGATATATATATATTCTTGTTCTTGATCTTGATATATATATATTTAGAGAGAGAGAGAGATTTATTTTAAGGAGTTGGCTCACATGATTCTGGAGACTGGCAATTCCAAAATCTGCAGGGTAGATTAATTAAGATTCATTAGGGGCTCCCCTAGTTGGTTAAGTATTTGATTAGAATCCAGAGTTCTGCAAAAGTTGATTCTGTCATTTTTGGTTGATTATTGATTGTTTCAGTGGAGGAACTGATTGATTCTTGGAGTGCCCACCTCTGCCATTTTCCATGATTCACTATTTATATATTTTTTTAACTTTTAATTTTGAAATTATTATAGATTCACAGGAAGTTACAAAGATAGTACAGGAATGTCCTGTGTACCCTTCATCCACTTGCCCTCAATAACATAATTATAGTACAATATCAAAACCAGGAATTTAACACACAGTGCAGCACAGTGAATTTTAAAAGATCTCTTCAAACAAAGCTTAGCCATATGAAATTTCACAACATCGGGGGATAAAGAGATCCTAAAAGTTTTCAGAAAGAAAAATAACTACATACAGAGGATCAAGAATCGGAGTGGAAACAGTGGAGCAATGCCTTCAAAATTCTGAGTGAAAGTATTTTTCATCTGGAATTATATGTCCAGCCAAGCTATGAATGAAGCATGAGAATAGAAGAGACATTTTCAGATGTGCCAAGTCTTAGAAGCTACTACAAGATGTGCTTCCCCATCTTGGGTGGGAAGGAGAGAGAGGAAGGCAGGGAATCCAGGAGACAGCGCTCCAGGAGAGAAGGGCTGAGGAAATGCCCAGGGGAGATGACAGCCACACAGCTGCTCAGCCAGAGGAGAGTGAGTCCTGGCTTCTGGGAAGGACGGTGCCAGGGAAACTAGAAAGGACTGTGCAAACTGGAAGGTCTGACCTGTGGACAACGATGTTACGAGGACCATGGAGAATGGGGGAAGAGTGTGGAAGGACTCAGTCAGAGACTTTAAAAAAATTAAATTAAATAGATGAAAAGGATATGACAATTATTATCCTCAAGGGAAAAAAAGTTATATGAGAAAGAAAATGTAATTACAGTGTATTGTTTGGCTGGGTAATAAACAATAGTTATGTATTTTCCAAATTATGGAAACTCTGAATGCACTTTTAACCATAAATTACGATACAGCTATAGTGGGGAATTGGAGGAGGGGAAGATGTAAGAGAGATAAAATAAGCATCTACCACAACAGGAAGTCAGCAGATAATGTCTAAAATTGTTGAATCAAGAAATAGCAGAATATGCTTATTTATTTAGATATCCAGCAGTAAATGCCAGAAACTGCCAAAAGATTCGAGTCCCCTCAGAAGGGCAGAAGCAGGCTTTGCAGAAGGAGTGAGAAGGATTCTTTTTGCCATAAATCTTTTAACTATATTTAACCTTAAGCTATGTGCTTAAAATATTCTGTAAATATGTAAATGAATTTAATTTCATTTTGAATTAGAAGTACTATTATCAAACTAAAAGCAATATCTAACAAACATAGTAGAATATAGTTCTACCCATCCTTTATGGAGGAGGCCTTCGCTAAAGTTTTTATAATTTGAAACATATTGAAAGAGATTTTACATTTTACTTTTGAAATGAGAAAGTTAAAACTCCCAACTGGAAGTACCTTAGAGCTAACAGGACAGCTTAAACTCACAAGCACTTGTGTGCCACCTCCTAACAGTGGCTCTGTGTGAATGAGCCTCCCCACGGACAGGTCTGAATGGTGAGAAGTAACACAAGCCTTTAGCAGGACAAAGGAGCCACAGCCTGAGGGCGGAGTGCTTTGCTCCAGACCATTCTAACTGTCTCTGACTGGAGAGCTCACGGTACTGTCAACCATACGCATCACTGTTGGGGGTGGACACCCCTGCTCTTTAACCTCAATCAAATTAACCTCCCATTAATTGGACATCTAGACGCAACCGGTAAATCTGCCCAGTTTGGCGTGTGTGCAGATCGTACAAAGTGATGACGGGAAGAGAAGGACGCATGGCAACAGCACCTGAAGTGATAGATGGTGGCCAGATATATGTGAAGAGACTGGCCGTGAAGACTGTTGATTAAGGGGCACATGAGGGAAATGAGGGGTTATCTGAAAAGAGAAGCTATTTAGTAAGATCCCAAGAGTTGGCAGGAGAGAGCTGGGAGCTGCTGCTAGTGGGGAAACAGACCCAGCACAAGAACAGCCCCAGTCAACACTGGCACAGAGGCCATGGGCTGCTGGGCTGCGGGCTGGGCTGCTCCCCACCCCCTGGCTCAGGGGTCAGGGGACAGGCAGGGCTTTGCAGCCCTTGTCCTCCTCCTACCACCGAGTCTCTCTCTGCAACAGATGAGAACTCCGCCTTGGCCAGGCCTCCTGTCCTGTGAGGTCACGAAGGGGGAGCCTGGCGGAGGCTGTGATCAGGCAGGCGGAAGATTCCAGCAGATTCTACACCTCTCCCAGACTGGGCCAGTGAACCAGACTCAGGACTCGATTCTTTCTTCCTTCCTTTGTCTCCTTTCTTTCTTTCGTTCATTCATTCATTTTCTTTCTTTCTTCTTTGATTTTTTGGGTGAGGCATCTGATTAAAAATTGAGGCAGTTTAGCTCTAGTTTATGAGGAAACAGAATGTGACAGAGTCCTCAACTCAAAGTGACACCATCATACACACCACACTGCCCACACACACTATGCTCTCTACATGTGGTCACCTTAGTGGTGCATCCATGGAAGAAGAGAGACCCAGTGGCAGATCATGACCTTGGGTTCAAGGTAAAGGTCTCCAGCAAACCTAAGGTTCAGTGACTTAAGCAAAACCAGCAAGAAGTTCTTAAAGAAGCCTGAGCCATCCCGTTCTCATTTGCTGACTGAGGCACCAAGTGTGCACACACATGCTGCAGACAGACAGACAGACAGACTGTGGGAAGCGGGGCCCAGAGCTGCACAGCAGGGAAAGTTAACAGGGTGAGGAATTTCAAGGCAGGCGTACAAGGATTCCCTAAACATGAGAAGCAGGAAACTCTCTGCCTTTCCTATGAAGTATGAAGATGACTGCTGATCAATTAAGTGTCAAATCCGTTTCTGACTGTCCAGCCACTGGTGGCCTAGGAAACCAAGGAATGTTTGAAAAGCTCAAGACAATGCTAGAAATGGTTTGTGCTACTAAAAGAAAACGGCCAGTGGCAGTTGCACGGCTGGCTTACAGCAAGCGAGGAGGTGAGCCAACTTCCTCCTCGCTGTGGTGCTAACACAAGAGCACAGAGTGTTCTTTATAAGAACACGTGCAAATATTCAAATCCCACCCAAAATGAAAAAATGCTCTCATCAGATCAGCCTTTAACACTGTCTGGACCACCTAATGACAGCCTCCTTCCTAATGATGCACAAGTTACGGGAAATGTTTAGGACACCAAGCACTGAGAACAGCTGGCAGAAGCTGAACTGCCTTCACCAGAGAGCCATAATAAATGTTCAGGTTTCCCTTGACAATAAATCCTGCCATGAAACAAGGAGATGAATTAGGAAGAGGATGAACCTAGTGATTTTTTTCCACTACGGAAGATACTAAGGAGAACAAGGCTGGAGACACAAGCGGCTGCATCTTTTAAACACCCTCCCAGCACCGCACACCATGCACACGGTTAGCAAGATGCTCAATTCTCCACCCAGTTAAAGAACACTGTAGTTACCACCGTTCATCACAAGGTGCAGGTGCAGACCCCGTTAGCTCACAGCGCTCTCAGAATTCTCAATTATCCACTCAATAGCCGCCCACCCCTGGAGCAACACAGAAAGATTTCAACATAGCGTAAGAAACTCTGCCTCTCACCACAGACAGCAAGCTACAGCCTGTAATTTAAATAGTAGAAGGAAAGTGCTGCCATTTTAAGGGGGACGTAGCAGTAACCATTCGTGAACAATCTTTCACTGTAAGCAGGCAGTTTCTCAAGCTCAGAAATCAGGTGGCATGTATTCTGCCTAAAATTCTCACACCAGCTTGGGCTATACTGACACTGGCACCCCTCATCCTCACCATCACCTCCCGAGTGCAGGACAAGGGGGAAGCAGCAGCCACCCTCACAGCCTCCTCAATGAATCATCCCACCCACATCCCATCTCCATGTCCATATCCTGTCCCCGCCCTCAGGCCGCTAGCTGTCCCAGGCATCTCCCCAGCTGACTGGGGATGCTGTCAAATGGTAACTATAGCTAGGGGGAGGCAGTGGTCTCTATAAGGCCCTCAACACAGCAACCTCTAAGGTAAAGTGAAACAAAAGGCTTTTTTTTGGCCCCAATGAGTTTCCCCTGAGGTGGCTTTGGCCTCACCCAGTATACCCTTCCTTCTATAGTTTTTTTTTTCTCAGCAAACATTTAGGGCGCCTACCCTAAGCCAGACACTGGACACACAAAGGTGAGAAAGGGTTGTGTCTCCTCCCAGAGGGCTCACAGTGTGGACACGATGTGTGCAGCTCTGGGCACTGTGGCTCACCTACCTTCCCTGAACTGAGCTAAGCTACTACCAATGCTTCTCAAATCTGCATTTTTCTAAAAAAATAAGGCAGATTGGCTCTTCGATTAGTGACTAGATGAAATGCAAGCCCTAAGTGGTTTTCCACTAAGCTGTGACTTAAGCATGGTAGGGAGAGAAGTACAGCTTAGGCAGCATCCCACTGATCCCAACAATGAAGAATCACTTCTGACCAAAAAAAAAAAATGGGAGAGAAAGGAGGAGGGGAAGAGAGCTGAGGGGAAGATGTGAGCCCGTGAGGTAAGCTAAGGTAAAAAGCAAAGGCCCTGTGCTGGCGAGTGACATTACCTTGAACTTATATAACATCTTCCTTCCACACATCCAAGCTCTTTCCATCACCTCTGCTGGAGAGGAAGGCAACCCGGACTCCATGAGCAGTCTCTGCCTCACTAAGGCTGAGCCCTCTCCCCAGGAACCCCAGGGAGGACAGCCTCCTGGGATCCATCCTTTCTCCTCTCACCTCCACAAAGCTCATTCCCAAAGCCTGCCAGAGGGAGATGCAAAGATGGCAGCTGGCTCCAGGGAAACTTCACCGATGGACAGGTTCAGCCAAAGCCACTGAATGTCTATTAAATATAGAACTACTAAAAATCCCAAATATCCTGCCTGACAACGTTAACACAATACCTTTTTGATGAGTGGGATTTGTTTTAACTGAGCCTACCCTATTTTGGCTCTCTGAAGTGGTAGTTGCCTCGGCTGGGTTTATGTCCCACGTGAACCCCGCGCCTTCCCCTCAGACCTTGGCCAGCCTTCCCTGCTGCTGCTTTAAATGTAACTGTGGAACATACTGTGGCATTACAAGCTCAGCTCGAGACGGAGGGCCCCCACACTCGTAGGACTTATGGGACTATACATTTCACCCACTCAGGCTGGCACTTAACTAGCACACACAAGGCCCGGGACTGAGATCCATACCTTCTTTGCATTGGATGATATTGTGTTGGCCATTAAACTTTCCAGATAGCTGCCGAGGCTGATCGCCTTCACGGTGATAATGGCTTCCTGTTTGAGCACGGTCCTACAGAAGAGGAAGAAGTAAAGGGGCTGAGTAGTCCTGAGAGAAAGGAGGCTCCACCCTGCCCTAACCTTGGAGTTCAACACACCCATGCCAGGATGCCACCACTTACATTTCTGGGTTCTCCGGATGGGGTGTGTATACCAACCTCTCATTCACCGATACGAAGTTTGTGAGTGTGATCTTAAAAAAAGAAACAATGGCTTTAGGTTCTATTTTTCTTGCATTTCTTCCCAAACCATCTGCCCATACTCTTCCATCCCCAAATCAGCACTTACTGGAGCCAGAACAGAAGAAACATTTCGGCACAGGACATACCACCACATTAAGTCCCAAGGAAACTGTGTCCTGGATGCTTCTTCTGTAACTGTCACTGCCCTCTCTCCACATCCCACCCAAACCTGAGCTGGCCCTGGCCTTCAAGGTACTTTCAAACTGCCAAATCACAAGCAGTTGTAGAAAAGGACAAATTATTCCTGGATTAGCATCCAGGTGAATGAGCAAGAAGCTTCTCACCCACCAGTGGCAAACCCTGACTTTGGGACACTGTGTTGCTGGGTTTCACAGGGCAGAACCCTGAATCTATACAAACCGTGAGAGCAAAGTTGTGTAGATCTTGTCTCCCCCAGTGCTGTTTCCTGTAAACCAACTTGCCTCTCATGGACATTTTTAATTAAAACCTAAACTTAAAAACTGGAGCTCTAGAACAGCACTGTCCCACAGAATTTTCTGTGATAATAGAAATGTCCTATATCTGGGCCACCTATTGTGGAAGCTATTAAACATGTGCGGCTAACAAATATCTGAAACGTGACTAGTATGACTAAGGAACAGGATTTTCTACTTTATTTAATCCTAATTAATTTAAACTGAAATAGCTACATGTGGCTGCCACGTTGGACAATGGAGTTCTAGAATTTTATCATTGTTTAACCCAATTTACTCTCTTAGCAAAGAGCCAATTCCAATATAGACCATTTTTTTACAGAGTTTAAGTAGTCAAAAGCAATATAACCTTCCAGCAACGATAAACTTAAAGCACTTATTTTTTCTCATCATTGGATCTCTCTCACTGAACTCCTCCCCCAGCCTCACTGTTCCAGCAAAGTGGCTGGCCGAGAAATCTTTTCCTCCGATTAAGCAGAGAGTTATCCAAAGACTCTCATTAGTTTCAGTTATTACAGCATATGGAAATATTTAACAACATTAACAATTAAAATCCAATTAGCTATTATCATTTTATGTGCAATATTTTTATGCCAGGCACTGTATTTTATAAACCTTATTTCCCTTCATTAATCCTCGTAACAATACTATGAGGTTTGTTCTTTCTTTTTTTTAGACAAAGAATGTAAGACCCAGAAAGGGTTAATAACTAACATATGCAAAATCAACCAGCCATTCAGTGATAATTGCAGGATACAGGCCCCCATCTGTCCTACTCCAAACCCCATTCCCTTCCCACTAGACCTCACTGTAGCATGAACCATCTTTACTGACAACTAAGCTTTCTTGAAGAATGAAGTGGAATTTTCCAAGTAAAGGAGGAGAGAGAATAGAATACATAAATTGTCAGGAATGGCCAATGGGGGGACATCTGCCAGGCTCCCTGTAACTGTATGCAGAAGGGCTGCCTGGGACCAGAGAAGGGGCCATCGGCAAAGGTCCCAGATCGTATACCAAGGACGGTAAGCAGTTCAGAACCTAATCTTCCAGCTCATAGTGGCACGATCCGCAGAGTGAGATTTTACCAAATAAACCACGTTCCTAGCCCATGCATTTTCCCCAACATGTTCTTCAAATTTGCATTAGGCCAATGTAAACTTTTTTAATTGAAAGAAGTGAGAGAGGAGTGAAGCAGGAAAGTCACTTTTAAAATTATTCCTAAAAATCATCTTGGCTGTTGGAAGTCAGGAGAGCAGTCATCCTAGGGGAGGGGTACTGGAAAGGAGAACAAGGCAGGTTTCTGGGGGCTGGTCACATTCCGTCTCCTGATCTGCCTGCTGGTTACGTAGGTAGGTTCACTTTGTGACAATTCATCATTATGTGCATTTTTCTATAAACTTATTAAACTGCAAAAAAAAGATAAATAAAATACTGCCAAATAAATTCAGGCTTTCTACTAAAAATAAAAGGTCACTTATACCAAGGTGGGCTGGAAATAAAATTAAATGAAGACATTACGCACCATCACTGAGAAATACCAAGGACCTTTCTCATCTTAGGCCATTGCTTACATTGGTGGAACAAAGTTCCATTTTCTTTTCCACTGGATCCACAACAGAATGTTCCTTGATGTATGTCAAAGTCCTACTGGTTCCCAAGATCTAAAAAACAAAGCAAAACTAGCATAGTGACGTGTTAAAATTTTTATTTTGTATTATCAAACACAAAATGCCATTTCATTTACTAATTCACTTATCTAGTCAACAACTGGGGTTGATACAACTGGGGATGCAGCAATGTACGGCCCTGTACAGCTCCTTCAGGGTGCTCCTGTTCTAGCAGGTGGGACAGACATTAAAGAAAAACATGAATGCAAAGAGAGCTGCGTGTATGGCAGTAATAAATGCTTAGATAAAAAATAAAACAGGGTTGGGGGCAGGAGTTCCGGGAAGGCCCCTCTGCTGGGAGGCAAAGCCAGGGAGGGAGGGAGGGGCACCATGCAGAGCTTTGGGGTTAGCGGGTCAGCTGCGGACCGGCACCTCCAGGCCCTGAGGCAGGTGCCCCCGGAACCGGGAGAGGCCAGCATGGTGGGAGAGGAAGCAGGTGAGACACCGCCAAGGCGGGCCCACTGGGGCACTGCAGCCATGTCAGGGCCTGGACTCTGTGTAGAGGGGAATTCAGAGGTGTGTCTGCTCAGATTCACATTTTCAATGACCTCCTGCCAGGTCTGTGGAAGAGACTTGTCAGGGGCTAAATGTGTCCCTAAAATTCATGTTGAAGCCCTAACCCCCAGCACCTCAGAGTGTGACTGTTTTCAGAGAAGGCCTTTCAAGAGGTAATTAAGTTAAAATGGAGTTATTAGGGTGGGCCCTAACCCAGTCTGACTGGTGTCCTTATAAGAAGGAGAGATTAGGACACAGAGGGAGGGAGACATCTGGCACACGTGAGCATGGAGGGACAACCACGTGAAGAGGGCAGCCATTTGGGAGCCAAGGAAAGGCTGGACAAGACATGTCCCTCACGGGCCTCACGGGAAACCACCCCTGCCAACACCTTGATCTCCAACTTCCAGCCTCCAGAACTGTAAGGAAATAAATGTCTGTCGTTTGAGGCCCTCCAGTCTGTGGTATCCTGTCACGGCAGCCTGAGCACATGGATACTAGACTGTGAGGTGACGCAGGAGAGAGGATTCTGTGGTGGCCAGGGTGAGGGCTGAGGTAGGGCAGCAGATGGGTCAGGATACATTTTGAAGCCACAGAGATGGATAATTAAATGAAGTTGACCGAGAAACAAACCATCTCTTGGGCTTCCCAGAAATCCTGAGTGTGCCCTCTAAAGGAATTCTGTCACTTCTTGCCAGCTGGCTTGAAGCGGGTGTGGCCGGGGCCATGCAGGCATCAGCAGGGGCAATGTGGGTGTAGACGGGGCCATGCAGGCAGCAGCAGGGGCAAGCACTTGCGGGCTCACCGCTTTCACGAGGCTGGGCAGCCCCCACTCGGTGCTGAGGAGGCGGTGGCTGTGAAGCCGGCCACAGCCGTCTACACTGCGTTCCAGCACATCGACTCCCACGACACCAGGGTTCATCGGATTCGGGTACTTCCTCATAGCAGCCTTGATGACCGTGTCCCATGGATGGCTGGTGGGAAAAATACAATCAGCCAGCATAAGCAGCCAATCCCTACAATTTGTAAAGTGTGCCAGAGTGGCATGGGGGAGCCAGAGACACTGTGTCCCACAGAGTGAAATGAAAATCAATATTAATGCTTTTATTGAAAGCTGTCTCTTTTGGTCTCCAGACCAAAATTCTGGATCCTGTCTGTGATCCTTCTGGGCCAACCAGACAACCAGCAGGCTTTGCCAGTAGGCCTCACAGAGGGGCGTGGGGTACAGACAAGGACTCAAGACCCTGGTCAGCCATGCCCAGACACGTCTGCATCCCTAGCGCAGGCGCCTCTGCTCAGAGGCCTCCTCCACAGGCCTCGGCTGAGGCACCTTCCACCCGTCTGGCTCAGCACTGTTCCTGTCCTAGCGCTTCCTCCTCCCTCCCCGCCCTCCCTCCTGTCCACAAAGAGGCAGAACCCTTTTGTTTGGAGCTCTGGCAGGGAGACAATTCTCCCCATCCCCTACCCTTCCTGTGCTGTCTCACGGGGAGGAGGGAAGCCTGGGGGCCTCATGCCAACACTGTTACAGTGAATAAGGCTTCGCTGTGACTTCCAGCGGGGCTCCTTGTCCTAACTGATCACCTCGACACCTGGCAGCTGGACACTATTAAAACAGAAGAACACATCTGCCTTATATACCTCCAGAACAGACTACTGCTCCCAGCTACTGATGTCCTATCGAGAAGCAACTACTTTGTTCCAACTTCTAAGTGGTATGTGACTTGAAGTGATCACATAATTTTTCTGATTATAATAAATGTGTTCAAATTTTTGAAAAATAAACACAAGTATGAAGAAAATTAAAAGCATCCACAACTCCACTATCCAAAGATAACCACAGTCTCAGAGTGTGCCCCCCCCCCCCCGTCTCCCTGAGGCCTCTCCTGCAGGATGCCACCACTCCTTCTTTGGCCTTGAGCCCTTGAGGTGAGGGGCTGGATGCCTTCCTCCTTGTTTTGTTTCCTGCCATCAGAGAGGAGAGGTCCCAAACCAGGTAGACAGCTGCCCCATTGCTTTCCAGAGCTCTGTGCTTGATTAGGCTCGAAACCCTATGGCTGTCCACACGGTTCAGACACAAGTCTGGTGGGAGCTGAGTCACGGGTGCCATCATAGTGTATTCAGGATGGACCTTCCCCCAGAACACTTATTGTCCTAACTCCTCCTTTCTTTAGGATGTGCATGCTCCCAGGTAGCATCTAAGCCCTGCAAAGACACTTATGTCTCCACAACACCATCATTTTTCCAGACATACCCAGAAATGTTTGAAAAGCATGTGCAGACACAGGCCAGACTCAAGACGTAGACACACACGCACGCACATGCACGCACATACTTTTTAAAAAATTAAACTGGGATCATGCTGAAGACATGGTTTATCATCTGTTTTTTGTATGTAACTAACAATGAATATTTTCCTGTATCATGAAGCCATCTTCAGAAATATGATTATAAATTGCTGCATAATAGGTCATCCTGTGGATATTTATATTTAACCAGTCCTTTATGGGAGATTACTTAGCTTGCTTCCAATTTTGCACTGTGAAAGAGTAGTGAACCCTTGTGTACACTAGTTCAATGTGTCTAATTTTTCCTTAGGGTAAATTCCTAGAAATGGAATTACTAAATCAAAGATTATGAACATATTGAAGGTTTTTTCCCATATTTGATGTCCTTTTTTAATATAATTTCTTGGCCATTAATTTACTTTATCCTCATAAATCTCTTGTCCCAGGTCAAAAAGTTAGCAGCAGGGCCCAGACTAGAACCAGGTCTCCCAGCTCCCTACACTATGTTCTTTCCAATATGGTCATGCATCGCTTAACGACGGGGATACATTCTGAGAAATGCATCTTTAGGCAATTTCATCCTTGTGCAAACATCATAGAGTATTTACACAAATCTAGATGGTATAGCCTACCACAAACCTAGGCTGTGTGGTACTAATCTTATGGGACCACAGTTGTATATGTGGTCTATCGTTGACCAAAATGTCATTATGCAGCACATGACTCTATATTCCATGGCCTCTAAATTTTCAAGGCCTGGTCTAGAATCCCTTCTTTAACAAAGAAAATTTTTTCAAACCATGGAATCATGTCACTACGTTAATGCATCCACTAACTTTAACATAAAGGGATGAAGCAGCAAAGGTTTGGTTGGTCCCGATCACTCTGTAGGATACAGAGAGTGACCCTTTCTTCTCCAAAGAACCGTCAGGGACATGGCTTATCCAAGATCTGGGGAAGGAGGGAGAATCTAGAGATATGTGAATGCAGAAAGGATTCTAGTTACACAGCGGGGGGTCTTCTCAACAAAATAATCTGTGAACTTTGTAAGTCAAGTTTCTTAAGAGTTGTTCCCATAAAAATCATTACTTTAAGCAGAATAGGCTATGCCTTCTGAAACTATCTAAAAATTGAGAAATAGTTGTATTAAGCATATCTCAAACAGTAACGTTTCTTTTATATAGAAACCTTGCATCTTTCTAGCTGATGATTTCTAGCTAAATACAACCTGCTTAAAATACTCACATAAATAATTCCACTAGTTATAGCAGGATGACCACACAAATTAATATACACATCAACAATGGAGGAAAAGGGTAAACATAATAATACCATTTTTTAAATAACAAGATTTAAGTATAGCAAGTCAGTCACACACTTCTCGGTTAAAGAAAATAGCCTGACACTCATTCGATTAGCAAGAACTGAAAAGTCAGGCAGTATCAAGCATCGGAGAGGATGCGGGAGAAGAGGGAGACACCAACAGCTGGTAGACAAAGAAACTGGCACAGCCCGAGAGAGCAGTTTACCTAGAGGTGAGAAGGTGCGACCCGCATGTCAGGCAGGGTTCTCGGCTGCCTAGGTTAAGAGGAATTTGCTGAAGTTTATCCCCCACCACGGCTCACAGCGACCACGGTGGAGTGTAAACCCGGGTGGGAGGCCTCTGCACCCACTGCAGGGCGGCTGGCCAGGAGCACAGTGCTGGAAGGTGAGAGGATTCACGCTGGTTCCCACACCGAGGAGTGGAAAGGAATAACAAAGACATCCCTCTACGCACAGCAAGAGCGTCAGAACAAAGAAGTGAGATGAAATGAGAGGATGTCTGGGATTTGCCTAAAATAATCCGGGGGAAGGAGCAGTGGGTGGGAACACATGAAGCCAGACTGCAAGAGGGTGACTGTCAATCTGGGAGATGGCGCTGGGTGCTCATTATTCGAGTCTCTCCACTTTTACAAATTTTTTAAATGTCTATAATAACAAGTTTAAAAAAAAAGATGAAGGCAGCCACAGACAAGGCAAAGTGCTCTTGTGGGTACCCTACTCAAAGCGACTCCAGGCCCAGACCAGCGGTTCTCAGTGCGTGGTCCACACACTCGGGGCTCCCAGGCCCTTTCAGGAGATCCGTGAGGCCCAAACCACTGCAGGGCGCTATGAAGACATGATTTGCCGTTTTCACCATATTGACATTTACAGTGATGCTGCAAAAGCCACGGAGGGGAAAACTGCTGGCCTCGCCCCACGAATTAAAGCCAGGAGCCCAAGCCACACTTGTGGTCGCTGCTTCCTGCTCTGCACTCAGGAAAACCATGTCAGTGTCTCTTCAGACTATCCGTCCTGAAGCTGTAAAATTACACCTAGACCCCAAGGGCTCTTCTGTTAATACTGGAGCGAGGACACAGGAAGAATGCCTGAAGCACTTCTGCTGTGCGTGGAGGTCCATGGTGGTCAGGGAAGCGCTGGGCAGCTGTTTGGGGGGTGAGCCTACCCAGCTGCTTCTTGCCCCGACCCACCACTTCTACTTGAAACAACTGATGACAAACTTGGATCATTCAGACTTGGGTATCTGGCAGACATTTTCTCAAAACTTAATGAAGTGACCCTATCACTTCAAGGAAAACAACTGATAGTATCTGCTGCCAAAAATAAAATTTGAGCTTTCAAGTGAAAATTAGAATTTTAGAAAACTTGTATCTGCTACCATGAGCCTGATGACTTCCCCGTACTGTCACCTGGTGAACCCATACATTCCAAATGACCAATGCAAGACGCAAGACATCACAAAACCATACAGGGGTAAAAGACCCATTCAAAGTACATGACAGGCCAATGACTCCGGTCACTATAGTTTCCGATTTTACACAACAACTGATTTGAGAAACTATCACTTGTTTTGTTGCAGTAGTAGCAAGAATTGCCACAGTTATTTTAAAAGACTATTAAAATACTCCTGCCTTTTCCAAATAGGTTTTATTCACATACTGTGTGAGGCTGGCTTTTACTCATGTACTTCAACCAAAACAACAGAGTGCAAAACCTGAATGCAGAAGCAGACATGAATATCAATTGTCTTCTACCAGGCCAGACATTATAGAAATTAGCAAAAAATAAATAAAACAGTGCCATTCTTCTTACTAATTTTGGGGGTTTTGGAAAATATAGGTTTCTTAAATAAAAAATTTTAATGGAAGGTAACATAATGGGTTTATTATCAATTTTAATGAATTAATATTTTTAAATTTATCAGTTTTAATTTCTAATATGGTAAATACTGGTAGATATAACCCACATAAAAACTGTTTGGGGTCCCCAATATCTTCTAAGAGTGTAAAGAGGTCCCGAGGCTGAAGAGTTTGAGAACTGCTGACCTAAGTGGGTCTTTGATGAAGTGGACCAGAAATATATACCAGGGTGGTCACTGCAGTGTGATTTGTAATAAGGGGAGAAACTTAATGTCCATTCAATAAAAGAAAGGGTAAACTGTGACATATTCATCCAATGGAATATTATAGAGCTACGATATGTGTGTGTGTGCGTGTAGACAGATCTCAAAAACACACTGTTGAAAGGGAAACGGTTAAAATATCTGTACAAGATAATGCCATTGATTTCTATTTTAAAACAGCAAACAACAGTACATATTGTTTATGGATAAACATGCACACACACATCAATGTTGCCAAATGGACCTATGGAACATACACCTTCAGGATTCCCACCAAATTCATGATCACGTCTGCCTATGGGCAGGGAGAAGGAGGGGAACAGCACTGGAGAGGAGAGAACAGGCACTTCAACTCTCATCTGTAATGTTCAATTTATCTTATTTTAAAAAAAGATTGGGGTGGTGGTCTTTTCCCTGCTCCTAGCTAGAAAGCAAGCCTGCTTCAGGGCACCATCTCCTCCAAACTCTACTTCCCTGAGACAGACATCGCCTACTAGAGACCTTTCCTCGTAGTTAGTGGAATCCAAGGAGTGTCCGGCCTTGATTCTCTGCCGGAAATCTACTTGTGTTGGCTCTCTTATTGAAGATTTTGTTATAGATCTGAAACCTGAGTCAATGCTGTGAGGATGAAATTTATAAACCTGCTAATTTTTAAACACCCCTTTCTATATTTCTGTATTTGAGTCCTATATTTTTCACTACTATTTAAACTATTTTAAACCCTTTCTAGGTAACACACACTAATTCAGATGGCTTTCCCAAAGGGCTCTCCATTTCTGCAGGAGTGTTGATATTGCTCTCTACTGTGCCTGATCTCCAGTCCCTGGGGTTTCTTTGGGATGTGGACACAGAAAGAAAATGATAAGATCAAAAATGTTTGTGCCTAATTATTTCTTGCCTTTCGAGAGTAAATTTATTAATTTCCAATCAAATATTCACCTGAAAGTACAACAAACATATAAAAAGAAAACAAGTACTGCACAGAAAGAAAAAGAAAGGTGTAACTCTCAAAGGAAACAAAACAGAACAGGGATTTCAATGGACTAAGCAAGGGGAAAACTCCACAATAAGCCCAGCCAGAAAGCCAGGCTTCCAATTTTGTACTGTCCTACGATGCTAGGCCACCACACAGTATTGTCATTCGCGACCTGTCAGCCACAGAGGCCTACTGGACATCACCCTTAACCAGCTGCATTCCACATTTGTCAATTTTCACTATGGCCTTTGCTTTTAAGTTCAAAAATCAATGACAGGGGATCAGCGCCCAGTCCACAGCAGCTTGGGGGTTGACTGGATTCCTCTGCCAGATAGCGCCCTCATTCTGGAGAGGCATCTGGTCTCCAGGAGATTCCTCAGCCCCTCACTATGCACCTACTGTGTGCCAACGACACCAAATGAATGAGGTACGGAATGAAGTACTGATACAGGTTACCACATGGGTGAACCTCAAAAAAATTATGCTAAAAGAAGCCAGACACAAAAGACCACATATTGGACGATTACGTTCACATGAAATGTCCAGAAAAGACAAATCTATAGAAATAGAAAGAAGATTAGCAATTGCCTGGGACTAGGGATAGGAGTGGAGAGTGACTGCAAATGGGCATGAGAGGTCTTTGTAGGCTGATGGAAATGTTCTAAAATTGGACTAGGTGATGGTTGTACAACTCTGTAAATTTATTAAAAATCGAATTGTACACTTTAAATGGGTAAATTTTATCAACAGTGACTTTTCACAGCTGACAATTCACTTATGCTTGTCAACCATCATTTCATCAACTTCTAGGGCAGTCCTCCTCAACTGTTCCACAGGAAAACTGAGCACCTCTGCCTTGGCATCTATAGTGTGCAATACTTAACTTCTCCTCTCTGCATCTAGATGGTGTCAGTCATATCCCATCCTTGGGAGAATTGCAAAAAGAACCTCTGGAGTCATTCTCTCTGGGGCTTTCACTAGGTCTCTCAAGGAACCCCAGCTGAGAAAGCATAGGCTGTACAAAAAAGCAACACTAAAACTGGATCTCGTCGAGGTTAAAGATTTCATTCAAAATAATTTCAGAGGTTTTTCAACCACTTGACAAATTTTTATTATAATTTCACAAAAAAAAGGCCAAAGAATGACAATTCCATTTCATGCAATATTTTCCTTCTTTTCCAAAAACAAAATGCCTCTCAAAGTGGGGTCAGGGAATTTAAAAATCTTTGTTCCTTTAAAAAATACTAAAGAATGATTTCAGAGTGTCACAGATCAGTGACTTAAGATGAAGATACCACTTATGTCATGAAGGTACTTTTAAAGGGTTCACAGTTTTCCATGCAGGCTTGAAGGCCTTCCATGCCCACAAGTGTATTCAGGGCGAATGTCTCCCAAATGCCTTCTCCACATGTGGCTACCTCCTGAGCTCATGGGCCGCTGTGGACCCTTCATTCATAAAACATGCTTAATGTTTATAATCAGCTGCCCTGCATAATCTCAGCAAAAAAACCCAGCCACCTCTCTAGGCCTCTGCTCTCCCTAGAACCCAGCGTCCCCTGATCCACATGAGAGCATTGCATAGGCGAAATCAGGCCTGCTCCTTGGAGGGCTGAGGAGTGCGCACTGTCACTCTGCCCGGTCCCCTCCCCGCCGCATCCACCCGGCCTCCACGCACACCAGAGGCGCCACGCCGCGGAGGGAGCTCTCTCGCCTCCGCCGTCCGGCCCCACACGACTAGCTGCGATCCATCCCGCCGCTGGGCCCTCCGCCGGCCCCAAAAGGAAAGGCCGACCCCCGCCCCGCTGCAGCAATCCCACCACGGCGGCGCCTCCATCAGACAGCTCTGCGCGGCTCCGCGATCTCTCTACCTAACGACGCCTTAAAAGGAACAGAGGGCCTGCCCCTCTTTTTAGGATGCCGAGGCCGCGGTCTGGGATAGCCACCGTCGGGCTGCGCGGGCTCTGCGGGGGCCGGGTCTGGGGTCCAGCCTTTCCCAGGCGGCCCCCAGGGGCTCAGGTACAGGAGCCGGCGCCGGTCCGGACCCCACCGCGGCCCGCAGCCCGGCCTCACCCGAACACGTGCTCGGAGCTCCAGATCTTCATCGCTGCCGGCCGCCGAGCACGGGCTCCGCGGTGCCTGCTCCGCGCTCCAGGCTGCTCTACTCCGGCGGCTCCACTCCCGGCGCGGCGGGGGCGGGGCGCTCGCAGGCACCGCCCCCGTCACGTGACCTGGCTGGCTGCGGCGGCTAAAAATAGGGATGCGGGACAGCGTGGGAGGTCTGGAGATCTGCGCCCAGGCAGACCGGTGCGCGGCCCGCACCTGCTGCAAGTGCTGGGGGGCGGGAGAGCAGCGCTTATTCTTATCATTGCGGTTGTCCAAATTATCCCAAAGCCCATTCCAACCAGACCGGTTTGTACTGTTGGCAAGCATAAAGCAAAAAAACCTGCCAGCCCAACAAAACTCTCCACAGGAGTAGAAGAGAAAGAAAATAGTGTTAATGTTGAATAAGCATTAAACCAGAATGTGATGTGCGTCATAGGCAGTCCGCTAAAGAGACTGCAGAGAGAGCAAGAAATCTCACCCTTTTATAGAGCCAGGCAGGTGCAACCCCTTACATCCGTGTTCTCAAGTGAGAGGACTGGACAGCGCCATTTGTCACACACAATTCATCCTAAATTCACCTGGTGATTGGAGTGGAGGTTTGTGTTTGCTTATTGTCTTTATCTAAAGGAGAAGTAAATTTCTCATATCTTTACCACAGGAGGTAGGTTTGCACCTGCAGCCAGGCGCTTCCTGGAAGTTAGGCTCCTACCCTCCCACGGAAACTGGGAGGTAGGAGTGCTACCCTCCTTGATGGTAACGTTTCAAAGAGATGGCTCCCAAGTCCTTGAGAAAAACAACATTCCTGGGTTGTAAAAACTGGCAAAATGCCTATTCAGCTTTTGAAAACATTTGCATACGTGTCAAAAAGACAAAGTTTTCTAGAGTAAATGCTCTAAGAAAAGGAAAAGAAGAGTTCCCCTTTTGCACCAGGGAAAAATCAATTTCTTTCTTTTTTGATTTGTATTTACTGTGCACTACCACAAGCGAAGTTCAAGAGCAAAGAAGCGAGATGCTTGCTTTGAGAAGAGGGTGACCTTCTGCCGAATGAGATGGGGCCTGAGGCCAGGGACCTCATCTAGCTCCCCACTGAATACCAGCACCCAGCCCAGCACCTGGCACCGAGTGGGCGTCCCGAGCCTGTTTGTGCTGTGAGTCAGTGAAGTGAAAAGAGCCCACAGAACCAGCCAGAAGACCTGGGTTAGGATCCTAGCTCCACCATTGACTCACAGTGACCTTTTCCACCTACTGCTTTCACTTCACAATAGTCTTCAAGAGTTGGGGCTATTATCCCTGTTTTATAAATGAGCAAACTGGGATGCAAGGAGGTTTAAAAGCCCTCTCCCATGATCACACACTGAGGAACAGAGCTAAGAATCCAGGTCTGCAAGCTTCCCCGTCAAAACTGTGCTACAGCAATTTGCGATTATCACTGGGCCAGCTGTGGCACACTCTCTATATGCTAGGCACTGAGCGAGATGCTGATGTTTTGGTTTTTAAAAAGTGTCATCATTTAGGGGCCGGCCCAGTAGCGTAGCGGTTAAGTTCGCACGCTCCGCTTCGGCGGCCCGGGGTTCACAGGTTCTCCTCCCGACCCGGACAGACCCCGTCAGCCATGCCGTGGCGGCGTCCCATATAAAGTAGAGGAAGATGGGCACGGATGTTAGCCCAGGGCAGGTCTTCCTCAGCAAAAAGAGGAGGATTGGCGACGGATGTTAGCTCAGGGCTGGTCTTCCTCAGCAAAAAGAGGAGGATTGGCGACGGATGTTAGCTCAGGGCTGGTCTTTCTCACAAAAAAAAAGTGTCATCATTTACAATCAGCATTTTCAACATACACATATGGAGCATGAGCCTGAAATTGGGCCAAATGGTGAGACTTAGAAGATGTTGTGGTTAGACAGTTTGTGTAACCCGCTCCAGATCTGACAGGTGCGAGCTGCTGAGTTTACTCTTCTCACCACGTGGGGAAACTAAGACCCTAACCGCTAGCCCCTTGGTAGAGAGACAGGCTATTTAGTGGTGGAGCTGAGGGCCTGAGAACCAGAGTGAAATGAGAACCGCCGTCCATCCCTGGATGATTACAGCAGTCTTAGCACTACCTGCACCTGCCTGGCCTTCACATCTACTGTAACACAGCTGTCGGCTCTCAGTTGGCCACGCTCAGGTGTCATCACTTCTGAGCAGCTTACCCGTTTGTGATTACATTACAATCTATCACACCTCTGTCTGCGACTCACCATCATGTATTGTGATCATCTGCTCATTTCTCTGCCTCTCCCATCAGGCTAAAAACCTTTTGAGATCAGGAACTGTGTTATCATTATTCTTCATATTTCAGAGTCAGAAACATAGGTACACAATAAATCAATAATTGTCGAGAAAATAAATGAAAGCTACATCCCCGCTTGAAGTCCTACACTAATGTCTCTATTTTCAGTCCAAGTCCACCCTCTGGCAGCCTCACTTCTCATGGTTCCTCCCTCTGTTACACTGCATCTGGTCCAGGAGCAGCAGCAGCTGCATCGCCTGGGAGGTTGTTAGAAATGGAGACCCTCGGCCACCTCAGCCCCACCACGCAGCATCTCTTGGGGTGGGGGGCACACATTGTGGCTTAACAAGCTCTCCCGGGGACTCTGATGCTAACGGAGACCCACTGACCACCAACCTGACTGAGCAAGGTGCTTCCCATACATGCCCACGCTTTGTCATCACCAGACATTTGCTCATACGATTTCTTTCAGCCAGAGTGTGCTCCTCCATTATTGTCCTGCAAGCGTCTTCCAGATAAAGAGAGCAGAATACGCAAAAGCCTAGGAGCATGAGGGGGTACAATGCTCTTAGAGGGCTGCAAGGTACATGTGAGGCTGGATTGTGGGGTACCAGGAGGAAGTGGCAAGAGTTGAAGCTAGAAAGGTAGATAGGAGCCATATCATGAAAGGCCTTATACATAGTTCATTCTGAGAAATTTAGATTTTATCTCAATCTTAAGACGATGAAGTTTTGATGGATTTTAGTGTTTGAGATTTCTGAGGCAAAACAGTCCAAAAATACAAGCAAGATCCAGGAAGGTAACTTGGCTGGCCATGGGGACTGAAGTGAAATGGAGATGAAGACGCCACAGATAGGAGTGGCCTCACCTTCCCCACGTCTGGAGCAGGAGTCGCCCTGGATGTGTGGTGCCTACATTCCCAGTAGCACCTGTTGGTCTATATCATCACAGTGTGTGTGCAAATCGGAGGGACCTGCTCCAACCACCTTTGGAGAAGATAGCGGGCGATGGTGTGGAGAAGTAGAGCGGTGGTCTCAACCTTGACTGCGTATTGGAATAATCTGAGGAGCTTTGAAAAGTACCGACACCTGGAACCTATCCAGCGGTTTTTATTTAATTGGATTACTGTGCAGCCTGGGCGTCAAGAGCTTTTAAAACTCCCCAGGTGATTCTAATGTGCAGCTAAGGTTGAAAACAGTGGAAGTAGAGGGAGTGAAGGGGAGGGAAGTGAGGCAGGGAGACCAGTCTAGAAGCCTTTGCCCTAGCACAGGGGAGAAGTGAGCACGTGGACCAGCGCAGTGGTCATAGACTTGCAAAAAAAAAAAAAGGCCATTATGATCAATTGGGTTTACAGGAGAAGGAGAAGAAGGACTGCCCCCCCCCTTCCCTTTTCCCTTTCCCTTCTCTTTCACTTTCCCTCACCTACCAACTTCTCCATCATCCCTGCCATTTACTGAGGACCTGGCAGCTTGGCTCACAGGGTCCCTCTCTCCACCCCCACTGTCCCACCCTCGCCATCTCTTGCCTTAATTCTTGGTGATTTCAACATCCACGTGGACGATCCATCCAAAAACCTAAGCATCTGATTCCTGGACCTTCCTAACTTTAGTTACCTTCGTCCCCACATGGCTCCAGCCACCCACTCCCCACCAAGCCTGCTGCCTAGATCTTATGTTTTGATCCTCAAACATCTCAAGCTCCGATATCTCACTACAGGGGACTCTCTGCCTCCCTAACAGAGCAATGACTCTGTTTGAGTGCCACTCTCTCACTTCAGTAAGTGCCTCAGTGAAGGCCCACCTGTCTTGCTTCAGGGCTGGGCTGAGGTCTCAAGGGCTGAGGGCTGGCTCAGGGGCCAGCTTGTGGCCCAACGCTGGCCAGCGAGCCTGAGGGAGCCTGCTGCAAGGTTGCCAGGAGAAAGTGCCTTGCTCCAAAGAGTAAGTCATCAAAAACCATCCCTTCCATTGTTTAGCTCCTGGAACTTAGCTACCAGCAGGAGGATGAAATCAACACCAATAATGGAAGTGTAATGAAGTGGTCCTTAAAGACATTACTGAACCACTTCTCAGCCAGCCTGAAACCCTCCTTAGCTGGGACTTGCAGCTGTGCCATAAGAAATGCCCTTATTGTTTCATGCCATTTGAATTCACATTTTAGCCGAAAGCCCCTGACTGATACACCCACCCTCTGAGCACAGCCTCCAGTCTGTCCTGACTTTACCACTGCCCTCAGATGACACCTGCTCTTCAACCTCATAGCCGTCTCCGGAGCCAGGAACACTCCGTTCCCTCCCCTCCCACCAGCCCCTCCTGACCTTTCTGCCTTCTCCACTCATCCCAGACAACAGTGCACAGAGAACTGACCCTCAGTTCTCTCCTCTCCATTCTGGACGATTGCTGCAATCTGCCTTCTTCAATCAGAGCCTGAATGACTCTGCTACTGGAGAGAAATCACAATCTTATAGATTGTCGCACAGGGAATGACAGGTGTCCTGTCTCTTCCAGGCCTTCGATGGATACTTTACTTGTCCCTGGTTAGCATCTCCCCCAACCTCCTCACTGAGTCCCAACCTTTACCACTGTCTCCATGCCTCCCCTTCAGTTCCTGGTCCTCTCATTATGGGCAGATGACTTTGCTTCTTGCTATATGGAGACAACCAATGCAAGAGGTGTGATCTCTTTTGACTTCGGGCTGTTTGATTTATAACCAGTAGAGTCCAAGAGTGCGATGAAGAGAACAAGCTCCAGAGGGAGGACGCCCAGGTTCTAACCCTGGATGACCATTTACTAATTGTACGACCCTGAGCAAGTTTCTTCACTTCTCTAAGCCCCAGTCTCTTCGTCTGTAGAATGGTTGCATGGACCACAAATGGCCATACTTATAATCGAGGGCAGTATGTGGAGTGAAATGACCAGTGGGTGGACAAAGTTAAAACTATAGAAGGGAAGACTAGTGGAGCAGGTGCCTAGGGGAGAGGCGACCAAGGAGAAGAGTAGGCCCAGAGGACAAGAGGGGAACTTGGCCTGGGTCTTAGCTTCCACCTATTGGACACTTGCTATGTGTCTGACACTATGCTAGGTGCTGACAGCCAAGTCTTTTCAACTTAAAAAAACAAAACAAAACAAAAAATCTCCCCCTTGTCTCTGCACCTGCTGGTGGGTCCTTAGAGGAGCCCAAAACTTGAGCTGCTTCACCCACCTGTACCCCTGCTCATCCAAATAAACCAGGTGGGTTGACTTTTCCTTGCCTGGGGTTTGTGGAAAACAAAGGAGCAATCCCCAAACACCCGCCACTTAAATAGGCAAAGATTTACTATTTTTAATTAAATGGTAGATGAAACAATATTCTTGTTTCATAGGAGTACTCAAGCAGAGATGGAGGCCAGCTTAGGCTGTGCTGGGCAGACTTATGGCGTACCCTAGGGCAGTTGCCGAACACTTAGTGGTGATGGAGCACACTCTCTGAGGAGCAGCCAAGACAGATGCTCACGAGTGGGTGCGCTCATGGCCAGGTGACACATGGGTCTGATTCAGTGACACCCAGCAGTTTTATTGTTGTTGTTTCAGTTTTATGGTTTCTGTAGAATTGGAAAGATGCCAGTCAAAGGGTGACTGACCATGTATTCATTAGTTAAACCAAGCACGGAATACAGCTGTTTCTCCAGTAGTTAGCATCAAAGGCGGGATGATAGTTGACTGAATCTCTCACAGCAGGGCCACTCTGGATTAGTTCTTGTTACAGCAGGTGTGGGAACTAAGAGTCCCAAGGAATGGAGGATTTATGAGCAAAAGTCATCCCTAACCTTTATCTTTGGCTGAAATGCCTCTTCTACATTTCTTTGGCTGGAGAACCAGGGTCATTTGCCTCGTCACAGAAGCAATGGCGGAAAAGATGGATCAGACATGCCCTCCAAAATTTTGTGGTAGTAAATGCCAAACCTGTGTGTGTGAAGCATTTGAAACATATCTTCCGGCTACCATACTCCCCTATAAATACTATGCAATTATTTTCCCCACTTCTCATCTGAACCTTTCAAAGGGAGAGTCCCCATTTGCTCTTCCTACTCTTTTACTGCTTATTTATTCCACAACATGCTTTAAAGGGCTGCTGAAACTCCTCTCATTAGGATCATCAGTAACCATCACATTTTCCAATCCAACGGGAATTGTTCGGTCCCTCTCCTCCCAGACCTCTACCGCACTTGAACTATCGAGCACTCTCTCCCTGAAACTCTGCTCCCTTGGCTTCAATGACACTTCATTGCTCTATAATAGTCCCACTCTGTCTCCTTTGCAGATTCTTCTTCCCCCTCTGTACTTCTGTTCTTCTCACTCTACACCTTCTCCCTGAGTGAACTTACTGAGTTTCATGATTTCCACTAATTCCCAAACCTGTATTTCCATCTCATTTCTACCCCAAGCTTCAGACCCATATACCCAGTTACCCACAGAATATTCCCTAGGTCTTTACATCAAACTCATCATGGCCCAAGCATCTTCCTCCTTAAGCAAATTCCTTTTCCAGGATTCACTGTCCAGGTTCATGGCATCACCCAGGTGCCCGAGCTAGAATAATCCCTTACCCCCTACACCCAATCAGTCATCAAATCCTTCGGAAATTACCTCTCATAGATTGTCCGTTTCTTCTTCTACATCCTTTAAGAGGTAATATGATTTAATAGTTATAGTTGAAGGCATAAGTTTGAAGACAAACAAACCTGGGTTCCAGTGCTGGCTCCCTTTCTGCACATTGCTTAACCTCTCCAAACCTCAGTCTCATCATCTATGAAATGGGAATACCAGTAGTGCCTATCCTATAGGACTTGTGAGAATTGAATAACATATGTAAAGTCCTTAGTACAGTGACTGGTGGGCAGTAATGAGAAATGTCAGCCATTATTATTGTTCGTCTTGTTATTCCATCCCGCTGACCACTGACCTAGTTCAGTCCCTGGTCACCTCTCTTCTGAATTACTTTAACAGCCTCCTGACTGGTCTCACTGCCTCCCATCTAGCCCCTCAGAATGGTGCCATCCCCACACCCAGACGATTATGACTTGTCCTCTTTCCTGGCCTGTGTTGCACCCACTCCAAAGCTTTGTTGGCTAGCCCACTAGGGTGCTCCTCACTCCTCCGCGGTCCTCCTGTAATTGCTCCCGCACACCTCCATCATTACTCTCAGCACATTGTTTTATAATGACTGTGCTTGTCTGTGTTTCTGTCTCTCCCACTAGACTAATGCTTGTTAAAGAGGTCGATTTCTCTGCTCCACCTCTTACCATTCGCATTGGCATTTCTAGGGTGAGACCCAGAATTAGGCAGTTTTAATGAGCAGCCTAGGCAATTAGAATGCTCCCTAAAGTTTGGAAAGGAGTCTTGCACTAGACTGTCTGAGCTCTTCAAGGATGGAGACTGAGCCTTACTTATCTTTGTGTACCCAGGATCTATCCCAGTACCTGGCAAACAGTAAGCACTTGATAATTGCCTGTTCTGTGAGTCAAGGATGATTCCGAGGGAGTCACGGGATGGGTGGGGCTCCATCTGGTGTAACTGAGGACAGAGCCATCTAGTCGAGTGTTCCGGGAAGCCCTATTGCCTTTGGGGTCACCGTGGGGTACATTGAGAGGCTTTTCAACTGATGGCCCTACTTTTTTTTATCTATTCAGATTCTATATGTTGAGATTCTGTGTCAAAGAGTCTGCTGCTAAAAATAAATAGGTTCAAAAACTGCTGGACCAAAATAGTTTTTTAATTTAGGGGGAAAAAAATCAATATTCCAGCAGGCAAGAAATTTTGAAGGACTCTTGGAGCTATTTCTTTCCCATTTGCCACAGATATTGCTTCATTACTCCAGGACTATAAGAAAAATTAGGCTCTGATGTTTAATTGATCCTCAAATACAGTGATAGTAAAAATCTGATTTGCAGAGACTCTGCAACCTGCCACACTGTCAGAACAAGAGGGCAGCAGGTCAGGATTCCTAGCCCGGGCCACTAGCATTTAGATTTTCTAAGATCCTCCGTACAGAATATTATTGGAGCCCAAGGACGTGTTTTCCAACTAAGTTCAGAACTATCCTGAGCCTCCACATAGTAGAGATGTACAGCATATTTTTGAAACAGAGTATCTCCATGACCTTTTACTCTCTATAGGACATGTTTCTACATAATTAATTCCTCTTCCCAATCCCTACATATAATTCCTGAAGTAAGTCTCTCCAGTACCTATCTTAAATCATGACTAAGGGGGCTAATGTCCAAAGGAATCATCATTTTCTCGCAAGAAGACACGATTGGGAAAAATCTAGGAGCTTTATTATTTGTATACACTCTTGTGGCCAACACTTTTAGAAAAATATTTGATCACTGTCAAGTGAAGTGGTGATTTGGAATATTCTAAATATTCTGCTATTGTCATTCAGAAAACGTGCACAGTTATATCTCAGTGTTGATTTCATAATGCATTCTTTTATTCATTATCATCTAGAAAATATTAATTGGACAATGTGTCTTTTTAGATTCCTTAACCTGAGGCACGTTACCGGGAACAGCAGCACAAGCTATGACCACCACTGGTAAATACCATGTCAGCTTCACCTTATAGAAAACATGTCACTAGGATTGTTAGATATGAACTATGAACAATAGTAACATCATTAAAAAAAAAGTCCAGACCAGACTGTGAACACATTTTAAGGCTTTTTAAAATGCACAACGCTCGATTATCTTAGAGCTTTATAGACCTCTCCTGACACCTAGTGGGCAAATATATGCAGCACAGCTCTGCCTGAGCTGTCTCAAGGTCCTAGCCCCAAAACACTTGCAAATTATTTTTTTAAAATAATGTTTACCAAGCAATCTCTCTGCTAGGAAATCATCCTCTGAATGGATCCTGGCACGTGTGTGTGTGTGTGTGTGTGTGTGTGTGTGTGTGTGTATGTGTGTATATATATATGCATCAATAAGAATATTCATTGTAACATCTGAAATAAAAATAAATTGGAAGCAGTCTAAATGATCCTTGGTTAGAAACTGTTATGCTTTTATCACAGAAAACAATGGAGCTGATTAAAGAATGGGGTAGGACTATATGTTATTAACATACAAAAATATATGTTAATCAGAAAAGCAAGGTGTATGAAGTATGATTTCATTCATGTAAAAACACGAATGAAATACATGCTTGCAAATACATATAAAACGTGTGGACATATCCACACACACACAGAAAAAAACTACCAAGAGAGTTATCTTTAAGCTGTGAGAAAGGGAAACAGATTTTACTCTCTGTTTTGTAACTTTATATTCTTCTACACAGATGAAAAAATTTTTGTACTGAACTTTTTGTATTTAAAAGGTGTATTTTTTCTTGATTATAAAACTAGTATGCATTTATTACAGAATATTTGGAAAATATAAATAAGCAAAAAATTATTTTTAAAAATTACGTATAATTTCAGCACAGATAAATGTCCTCCTTTAATATTCTTAAATTTTATTATATTTTATTTGAATAGCTAATATATTCATATGGTTCAAAAAAGGTAAACAGTATGAAAAAGTGCACCCTGAGAAGGTCTCAGATGATCCGTGCTGCCCTGCCTTCTGTAAGGAACCATGTTTATTAGCTCCTTGTGTAGTCCGTTAACCATCCCGCCAGCTCCTGTCAATCACTAATCACCTTTGTGTCTTTATGGTTTTACCAAGATGTGGTCTTTGTGACTGGCTTCTTTCATTTCACATGTTTTCAAGATTCTTCCATGTTGTAGCATGTATCCGTACCTTATTCCTTTTTATGGCTGATTCTGTTTACCCATTCATTAGTTAATGAATATTTAGATTGTTTCCACTTTTGGCTCTTACAAATAATGCTACTATGAACATATGTGTACATGTTTCTGCATGGACATATGTCTTCATTTCTGTTGGGTAGATACCTAGAGTGGACGTGCTGGGTCATATGGTAATTATGTTTAACATTTTGAGGAACTGCCCGACAGTTTCCAAACCAATTGCACACTTTTACAATACCACCAGTATAAGGGTTCCAATTTCTCCACACCCTCACCAACACTTGTTGTCTGTCTTCTTATTCTAGCCATCTTAGAATGTGAAGTAGAATCTCACTGTGGTTTTGATTTGTCTTTCCCTGATGGGTAATGATGTTGAGCATCTTTTACTGTGCTTGTTGGCCATTTATTTATCTTCTTTGGAGAAATGTCTATTCAAATCCTTTGGCCATTTAAAAAAATATCTTTAATGAGATATAATTCACCTACCATACAATTCATCCAATTAAAGTGTATAAATCAAGGGTTTTAGCTCATTTGCAGAATGGAAATGCAACCATCACCACAATCAATCTTAGGACATTTTCATCACCCCAAAAAAGAAACCCATACCCTTTAGCTGGCACCCTCTAAATCCTCCCTCCTCCAATCAGCCTTAGGCAACTACTAATCTACTTCTGTTTTTATAGATTTGCCTATTCTGACCATTTAATATAAATGGGTGCATACACTATGTGGTCTTTTGTGTATGGCTTCTTTCACATAGCATACTGTTTTCAAGGTTCATCCTTGTTTGTTTGGCTTTTTTAATTAAGGCATAATTTTTTTCTTTTTTATTGTGGTAAAATTTGCAACATAAAATTTGTCATTTTAAGTGTTCAATTCGGTGGCAATAATTACATTCACAATTCTGTACAACCATCACCACTATTTATTTCCAGAACTTTTTCATCATTTCAAATAGAAACTCTGTCCTCATTAAGCAATACTTCCCATTCCCCTTTTCCCCAGACCCCTGGTAACTTCTAATCTAGTTTCTGTCTCTATGAAGTTGCCTATTCTAGATATTTCATCTAAGTGAAATCATACAATATTTGTCCATTTGTGTCTGGTTTATTTCTTTTAGCATAATGTTTTCAAAGCTCATGTTGTGGCATGTATCAGAACTTCCTTACTTTTTATGGTTGAATCATATTCCATTGTCTGTATATTACATTTTGTTTATCCATACATCTGTTGATGGACACGGGTTATTTCCACTTTTTGCCTATTGTGAATAATGCTGCAATGAGCATTGGTGTACAAGTATGTTTGAATCCCTGTTTCAGTTCTTTTGGGTATATACCTAAGAGGGGAATTGCTGAGTTGTGTGATAATTCTATGTTTAGCTTTTTGAGGAAACTCCAAACTGTTTTCCACAATAGCTACACCATTTTACATTCCCACCAGCAATAAATGAGGGTTCCTATTTCTCCACATCCTCACTTGATTATTATTACAGCTATTCTAGTAGGTGTAAATTGTGGTTTTAATTTCCATTTTCCTAATGACTAATGATGTTGAGCATCTTTTCATGTGCTTATTGGCCATTTGTATATCTTCTTTGAAAGAGTGTCTATTCAAGTCCTTTGCCCATTTTTAAATTGGGTTGTCTTTTTGTCATTGAGTTGTAGGAGTTAATTATATATTCTGGACATTAAACTCTTATCAGATATATGATTTACAAATATTTTCTCCCATTCTGTAGGTTGTGTTTTCACTTTCTTAATAATGACCTTTGATGTGCACAAGTTTTTAATTTTGATAAAGTTCAAGTTATCTATTTTGTTGTTGCTTGTGCTTTTGGTGTCATATCTAAGAATCCATTCCAAATCCAAGGTCATGAAGATTTACCTGTTTTCTTCTCAAGGTTTTATGGTTCTACCTCTTACATTTAGGTCATTGACCCATTTGAGTTAATTTTTGCATATGATGTGAAGTAGGGTTCTAAATCATTCTTTTGCATGTAGATATTTAGTTCTCCCAGCACCATTTGTTGGAAAGATTATTCTTTCCTTGTTGAATGGACTAGGCACTCTTGTCAAAAATCAACTGGCCATAGATGTATAGGTTTAGTTCTGGATTCTCAATACTATTCCATTTGGTCTATGTGTCTATCCTTATGCCAGTACCATGTAGTTCTGATTGTAGTAAGTTGTGCAGTTGGGAAGTATGAGTCCTCCAATTTTGTTCTTTTTCAAGGTTGTTTTGGCTATTTGGGGCCCCTTGCAATTCCATATGAATTTGAGGATCAGCCTTTCCATCTCTGAAAAAAGGAACTGTTAGAATTGTGATAGAGATTGCACTGAATCTGTAGATTGCTTTGGGCAGTGTTGCCATTTTAACAATATTAAATCTTCCACTCCATCAACATGGAATGTCCTTTCATTTTTTCAGGTCTTCTTTAATTTCTTTCAGCAATGTTTTTTAGTTCATAGGGTGCAAGTTTCTCACCTCCTTAGTTAAATCTATTCCTAGATATTTTATTGTTTTGGAAGTTATTTTAAATGGAATTGCTTTCTTAATTTCTTTTTTGGATTATTTCAGCCATATGGAAACACAACTGATTTTTGTGTTTTAACCTTGTACCCTGCAACTTTGCAGAATTTATTATTTCTAGTAACTTTCTATGGATTATGATTTTCTATAAATAGGATCATGTTATCTGTGAATACAGATAGTTTTACTTCTTCCTTTCCAATATGGATGCCTAATATTTCTTTACCTTGTCTAATTGTTCTGGCTAGAACTTCCAGTACAATATTGAATAGTAGTGGTGAAAGTGGGCATTCTTGTCTTGTTCTTGATCTTAGAGGGAAAGATTTCAGTTTTTTACCATTGAGTATGAAGTTAGCAGTGGGTTTTTCACAAGTGCCCTTTATTATGTTGAGAAAGTTCCCTTTTATTCTTAGTTTTCTGAGTGTTTTCTATCATGAAATGGTGTTGGATTTTGTCAAATGCCTTTTCTCTATCAGTTGAGATAATCATGTTATTTTTTAAAATCATTCTATCAATGTGATGTATTACATTGATTGATTTTCTTATGTTGAACCAACGTTACATTCTGGGATAAATCCCACTTGATCATGATGTGTAATCCTTCAAATATGTTGTTGACTTTGACTTGCTAGTATTTTGTTGACAATTTTTACATGGATATTAATAAGGAATGTTGATTTGTGATTTTCTTTTTTTCTGTTGTCTGTCTAGCTTTGGTATCAGGGTAATGCTGGCCTCACAGCATGAGTTAGGAAGTGTTCCCTCCTCTTATATTTTTGGAAAAGTTTGATAAGGATTGGGGTTAATTCTTCTTTAAATATGTTGTAGAATTCCCCAGTGAAACCATCTTTTCCTGGACTTTTGTTTGTTGACTCAATCTCTTAACTTGTATAGGTCTGTTGAAATTTTCTATTTTTTCTTGAATCAGTTTGGTAATTTGCCTGTTTCTAGGTATTTGTCCTAGATTATCTGCTTTATTGGCATACAATTGTTCATACTATTTTTTTATATTCTTTTTATCTGTAAGTTTGATAGTCATGACCCACTTTCATTTCTGATTTTAGATATCTGTGCCTACTCTCCTTTTTGTCAGTCTAGCTAAAGGTTAGTCGATTCTATTGATCTTTTCAAAGAACAAACTCTTGGTTTCATTGATTTTCTCTATTGTTTTTCTCTTGTCTATTTTATTTATCTCTGTTCTAATCTTTATTATTCTTCTAGCTTTGGGTTTAGTTTAATCTTCTTTTTCTTGTTCTTCAAGGTGTAAAGTTATGTTATTGATTCAATGTCTATCTTCTTTTTTAAATATAGCCATTTACAGCTACAAATTTCTCTCTAAGCAGTGCCTTCACTACATTTTATAAGTTTTGGTATGTTGTGTTTTCATTTTCATTTATCTCAAAGTATTTTCTAATTTTCTTGTGATTTGTTTTTCATCCATTGTTAAGAGTGTGTTGTCTGATTTCCACATATATGTGAATTTTCCAGTTTTACTTTTGTTATTGATTTCTAGCTTCATTCCACTGTGTTCAGAGAAGATACTTTGTATGAGTTCAGTCTTTTTAAATTTATTGAGATTTGTTTTATGGCCTAACATATGGTCTGTCCTAGAAAGTGTTCCATGTGCACTTGAGAAGAATGTGTATTCTGTTGTTGGGGGGCGGGGTGTTCTATAAGTGTCTGTGAGGTCTAGTTGGTTTATAGTGTTGTTCAAGCCCTCTATTACCTTCTGTCTAGAATGTTATATCTTCTGTCTAGATGTTCTATCCATTATTGACAGTGGATTATTTAAGTCTCCAACTATTATTGTAAAACTATCTGTTTCTACATTCAGTGCTATCAATGTTTGCTTCATATATTTTGGGGCTCTTTTGTTTGGTGTGCATATGTTTATCTGTTATATCTTCTTTGAATTGATCTTTTTGTCAGTATATAATGTCTCTCCTTGTCTCTTGTAACAGTTTTTGTCTTAAAGTCTTTTTGTCTGATATTAGTATAGCCATCTCAGCTCTCTTTTGGATACTATTTGCATGGAATATCTTTTAGCATCTTTTCATTTTCAACCTATTTGTGTCTTTGGATCTAAAGTGAGCCTCTTGTAGACAACATATAGTTAAATCATGGTTTTTTTAAACACTTCTGCTAATCTCTACCTTTTGATTGGAGAGTTTAATCTATTTAAAATAATTATTGATAAGGAAGGGCTTCCTTCTGCCATTTTGCTATTTGTTTTCTGTATGTCTTTGTACTAGTCAGGGTTCTCCAAAGAACAGAACTAATAGGATGTATATACATATTTTTTTTCTTTCTTTCAAGGAATTGCCTCATACATTTGCGGGATTTGCAAATCCAAAATCTGAAGGGCAGGCCAGTGGGTTGAAGACCCAGGGAAGAGTTGATGTGGTGGTCTCAAATCTGAAGACAGTCTGGAGGCAGAATTTCTTCTTCCTTGGGGGACCTCAGTCTTTTCTTTTAAGTCCTTCAACTGATTGGATGAGGTCCACCCACATTATGGAGGGTAATCTGCTTTTCTCAAAGCCTACTGATTTAAATGTTAATCACATCTAAAAAAAAAATACCTTCACAGCAACATCTAGACTGGCATTTGACCAAAAACTAGGCACCATGATCTAGCCAAGCTGATACATAAAATTAACCATCTCATTCTAATACCTTTTTGTTCCTTATTTTGCCTATTACTGCCTTCTTTTGTGCTTAGTTGATTTTTTGTTATGAATCATTTTGATTACCTTCCCATTCCTTTACTGTATATTTTTTAAGATATATTCTTTGTGGTTGCCATGGGGATTATATTGAATATCCTAAACTTATAACAATCTAATTAGATTGATACCAACTTAGTTTCAATAGCATACAAAAACTCTGCTGCTCTACAGCTCCATCCTCCTCCCCTTTATGTTACTATTGTATATTGCATCTTTATTTAATGTGTGCCCAGTAACATAGATTTATAATTATTTTTATGTATTTGTTTTTTCAATCATGTAGCAAATTAAAAATGTAGCTATGAACCAAAAATACAATAATATTAGCTTTTATATTTGTCTACTTGATCAGAGATCTTTATTGCTTCATACAGTTTGAGTTACTGTTTAGTGTCCTTTCATTTTAACCTGAAAGATTTCCTTCAGCATTTCTTGTAGGACAGGTAGGGAATTTGAAAACAAATTCCCTCAGCTTTCTCATCTGGGAATGTCTTAATTTCTCCCACATTTTTTTTTTTTTGGTGAGGAAGATTAGCCCTGAACTAACATCCTTTGCCAATCCTCCTCTTTTTGCTGAGGAAGATTGGCCCTGGGCAACATCTATGCCCATCTTCCTCTACTGTATATGTGGGATGCCTGCCACAGCATGGATAGATAAGTGGTGTATAGGTCCATGCCTGGGATCTGAACCTGCAATCCCCAGGCTGTCAAAGCAGAGTGCACAAACTTAACCACTATGCCACCAGGCTGGCCCCACCTCCCACATTTTTAACGGACAGTTTTGCTTGATATAGAATTCTTGGTTGACAGGTTTTTATTTTTCTTTCAGCACTTTAAATATATCATCCCACTGCCTTCGAGCCTTCATGGATTCTGATGAGAAATTGGCTATTTATCTTATTGAGGATCCCTTGTATGTGATGAGTTGCTTCTCCTTTGATGCTTTCAAGATTCTCTTTGTCTTTGTCTTCAACAATTTGATTATAATGTGCCTCGGTGTGGGTCTCTTAGAGTGTACTTGGAGTTTGTTGAGCTTCTTGGATTTGTAGATTCATGTCTATCATCACATTTGGAAGTTTTCAGCCATTATTTCTTCAAGTATTCTTTCTGCCCCTTTCTATCTCTTTTCTCCTTCTGTGACTCCCATAATACATATTTTGATCCACTTGATGGTGTCCCACAGGTCCATTAGGCTCTATTCATTTTTCTTCATTTGTTTTTCTTTCTGCTCTTCAGACTGCATAATTTCAGTTGTCTTATCTTCAAGTTCACTGATTCTTCTGCCTGCTCAGATGTGATGCTGAACTGCCCTAGAGAAATTTTTATTTCAGTTATTGTACTTTTCAGCTCCAGAATTTCTATATGGTTCCTTCTTTTTATAATTTCTTTCTCTTTATTGATATTCCCTATTTGTTCATACATTGTTCTCCTGATTTCATTTAGTCCTTTGTACCTGTCTTCCTTTAGCTCTTTGAACATATTTAAGACAGTTGGTTTAAAGTCTTTGTCTAGTAAGTCCAATGTCTGGGCTTCCCCAAGAATGGTTTCTGTCAACTTAATTTGCTCCTTTGAATGGGCCATATTTTCCTATTTCTTTATATGCCTTGTGATTTTTTTTGTTTAAAACTAGACATTTGAATAGTACAATGTGGTAACTCTGGAAAACAGATTTTTCTCTCTTCCCCAGGGTTTGCTGTATTTTTATTTTTATTGTTGAAGGTTGTAGTCATCCATTTGTTTAGTGACTTTTCTGAACTATTTTTGCAAAGACCTTATTCCTTGATATAAATGGTCACTGAAGTGTCTGTTCCTTAGCTTTTATTCAGCTAGTGTTTTGACAGAGATTTCCTTGAATTCCAGAAGCTAAAAAAATGAACCTCTGTCAGTCTTTGCAGTTTGGCTCTGTGCCAAGCACTACTTCAACATTTAGTCAGGTTTACACTAAATCTAGGGATCAGCTTGAGGTAGGGTCTCCTCAGGTCTTTTCTGAGCATGCATCTTGTGCTGGGAATTTGCATGGCTCTCTAAATTCCCTTGTACACACAGGTGCTTTTCAGTGTCCTAATTTCCCAAATAAACTGTCCTCTAGATTTTCCTTCAGGTTTTAGGTAGTCTATTGTATGTCTTGAGTGTAGTATTTTGCCATAGCTTCTATGGATTGTTAGTTTGCCTTGCAGTGTTTTCTAGCAATGTCCAAGCTTCTCTGGCCTGAGTTCTGAATTAGGTGAAACAGAGGTAAGTGCCTTGTGTCAATCCTTCAGGTAGACTCCAGACAGGTTAGAAGACACATACACAATAATTTGCAAATAAGATCTACTCTACTCCCTCTGGACCGCAAACATGGGTCCCACTCTGGGAATGCCAGCTGCTGCCTTCAAGATTTTGGTCATACTAGGGTAGGGGTGGGTCAAGAGCAAATAAAAATGCCATGAAGATTTCCACTGTTTTAAGTTGCCTTTTTCTTGATTCGGTGTTCACTTGGTTGCCATAAATCTTTGACTGTTTTCCAGAGTTCTCACAAAATTGGTTCTGAGTTTCTGCTTGGTTTTCAATGTTTCTCTGGGGGGGGGGTGAGAGTTTGGAGCTGCCTACTCCATCATTTTGCTATCATCACTTCCATGTTTTCTTAATACTGAGGTTTGAGACTTCTTTAGGTTTCCAAGATACAAGTCCTTTGTCAATATATGATTTGCTAATACAGTAGTCCCCCCTTATCCACAGTTTCATTTTTTGTGGTTTCAGTTACCCATGGTCAACTGCATTCTGAAAATATTAAATAGAAAAGTCCAGAAATAAATAATTCATAAGTTTTAAATCTTGCACTGTCTCACTCTGTCTCACTCAGGATATGAATCATCCCTTTGTCCTGCATGTCCACACTGTATACTCTATCTGTCCATTAGTCACTTAGTAGCCATCTCAGTTATCAGATCAACTGTCATAGTATTGCAATACTTGTGTTTGAGTAACCCTTATTTTATTTAATATTGGCCCCAAAGTGCAAGAGTAGTGATGCTGGCAATTCAACTATACCAAAGACAAGCCATAAAGTGCTTCCTTTAAGTGAAAGGGTGAAAGTTTTCTACTTAATAAGGAAAGAAAAAAATCATATGCTGAGGTTGCCAAGATCTACAATAACTTTTATTACAGCTTATTGTTATAATTGTTCTACTTTACTATTAGTTATTGTTGTTAATCTCTTATTATATCTAATTTATAAATTAAACTTTATCATAGGTATGTATGTATAGGAAAAAAACATAGTATAAATAGGGTTCAGTACTATTTGTGGTTTCAGGCATCCACTGAGGGCCTTGGAACATATCCTCTGTGGATACAGAGGAAACTACTGTATTTTCTCCTAGTATGTGACTTGTCTTCTCATTTTCTTAATAACATCTTTCAAAAAGCAGTTCTCAATTTTGATGAAGCCCAATTTATCAATTTTTCTTTTATGGATCACACTTTTGGTGTCGTACTCAAGAAATCTGTGCCTAACCCAACATTACAAGATTTTTAAATATATTTTCTTCTAGAAGTTTCAGAGTTTTGGGTTTTAGGGCTATGATCCATTTTGAGTTAAGTTTTGATTATGTTGTGAGGTATGGTTCAAATTCTGTTCATTTTCTATATGGATATCCAAATGTTCTAGCACCATTTGTTGAAAAGTCTATCCTTTTTCCACTGAGTTACCTTTGTGCCTTTATTGAAAATCAACTTACCATTCATGAATGGGTCTATTTCTGAACTCTGTATTTCATTCTATTGACCTATTTGTTTATATTGACACCAACACCACACCATCTTGATTACTGTATCTTTAACATAAGTCTTGAAATTAAGTAGTATTAGTCCCCCAACTTTGTTCTCTTTCAAAGTTGTTTTGTTTATTTTAGGCGTTTTGCATTTCTAAGTAGAATCAGCTTGTCAATTTAAAAAAAAAAAATTCCTGCTGGCATTTTGATTGGGTATGCATTGAACATACAGATTAATTTGTGGGAGAATTGGTATCTTAATAATATTGAGTTTCCCAATGCATGAACATGGTATATAAATTTATATCCATTTATATAGGTCTTTAATGTTTCTTAGCAATGTTTTACAGTGTTCAGTATTCAGATCTGTCTTAGTCAACCTGGGATGCCACAACAAAACACCACAGACTATGTGGCTTAGACAATAGAAACTTATTTTCTCAAAGATGTGGGGACTGGAAAGTCTAAGATCACGGATCTGGCAGATTTGATTCCTGGTGAAGGTTCTCTTCCAGGGTTGCAAATGGCTGCCTTCTTGCTGTGTCTTCACATGGTGGAGAGAGAAACAGAGAGAGAGAGAGAGAGAGAGACAGAGAGACAGAGAGACAGAGAGACAGAGAGAGAGACACAGAGAGAGAGAGAGGGAGCTCTGGCATCTTTTCCTCATCTTATAAGGGCACCAGCCCTATTAGATTAGGGCCCCACCCTTATGACCTCATTTAAACTTTATCATCTTCTCACACGCCCTATCTCCAAATACAGTCATGTTGGAAGTTAGGGCTTCAAATATGAATGTTGGGGGAACACAATTCAGTCCATAGTAAGGTCTTTCACATATCTTGTCAGATTTATCCCTGTTTCATATTTTTAATGATACTGTAAATGGAATTATTTTTAAATTTCAATTTTCAATTGTTTGTTGGTAGTATATAGAAGTACAATTGATTTTTGCATATTAATATTGTATCATGAAACCTTGTCAAGCTCAATTTTTCTAGTAGCTTTTGTGGAGATTCCATCAGATTTTCTATGTAGATGATTATGTGTGCCATGTATAAAGACAGTTTTATGCATTCTTTTCCAATCTGCCTTAATGGAAAGGAATCTGCCTTATTTTCTTTTCTTGCCCCAGTGCAGTGGCTAGAACCTCCAGTAAAACATTGAATACAAGCAGTAGGAGTGAATCCTTTCTTTGTTCCTAACCTTAGGGGGAAAACATTCAGTCTATTAATTCATTCATCTATTAATTATGATGATAGCTATAAATTTTTCATAGATTTTAAAATCAGTTTAGGAAAGTTTCCTTCTATTCTGAGTGTGCTGAGAGGTTGTTTTTGTTTTATTTTGTTTAATAAGGAATAGATGTTGGATTTTGTCCAACGTTTTTGTTCTGCATCTATTCAGATGCTCACAGGGCTTTTATATTTTAGTCTATTAGTATGGTGAATTACACTGATGAATTTTGAATATTAAAACAACCTTTCATGCCTAGGATAAACCCCACTTGGTCATAATGTATTATGCTCTTTCTATACTGTTGGACTTAATTTGTTAACATTTGGTCAGGAATTTTTGCATCTATGTTCATGACGGATATTAGTCTGTAGTTTTCTTTTCCTTTAAGTAATGTCTTTGGTTTTGATATCAGGATAATGCTGGCTTCATAGAAAGAATTGAGAAGTGTTTCTTCACTTGAATTTTCTGTAGAATTGATATTATTTCTTCCTTAAATGTTTGGTAGAATTCCCCAGTCAAGTCATCTAAACCCAGAGTGTTCTTTATGGGAAGGTTTTTAACTACAAATTCAATTTCTTTAATAGATATGTGGCTTTTTAAGTTATCTGAAAAGTAAGTTTTGGTAACTTATATCTTCTAAGGAATTTGTCCAGTTCATCTAAGTTGTCAAATTTATTGGTCTAAAGTTGTTCATAATAGTCCATTATTATCATTTTAATATATGTAAAGTCTGAAGTGATGTCAGCTCTCTCATTCTTGATATTGGCAATTTCTGTGTTTCTTTTTTTCCTGATCAGTCTGGCTATTGATCTACTCAAAGAATTAGCTTTTGGTTTCATTCATTTTATTTCTCTCCCTCTTGCTCTCTCTTTTCAGTTTTCAACTTCATTGATTTTCACTCTGACCTGTCCTTTCTTTCTTCTTCTTGGGTCTCATTTCCTCTTCTTTGTCTCCTTTCTTAAGCTAGAAGCTGAGGTCATTGATCTGAGAAGTTTTTTCTTTTCTAATAATTACATGGGTGCAATAAAAACCCATCTAACTACTGCTTTAGCTTTATCCCACAGGTTTTGATGTACTTTAATTTTCATTCAGTTTAAAATACTTTATAACTTCCCTTTTGTTTTCTTCTTTGACCCATGGGTTATTTAAAAGTTTGTTATTAAGCTTCCAAGTATTTTCCTGATATTGATTTCCAACTTCATTCCATTGTGGTCAGAAAACATACTTCGTATGACTTGATCCCTTTCATTTTTTTTTATTACCCAGAACATGGTTTATCTTGATAAAATGCACCATGTGCACTTAAAATAATGTGTATTCTGCTGTTGTGGTGGTTGTTTTCCATAAATGTCAAAGAGGTCAAGTTGTTTGATCATGTTGTTCAAGTCTTCCACATATTTACTTATTTTCTGTCTAATTGTTCTGTCAATTATTGAAGCAAGGATTTGAAACCTCCAAATATAACTGGAAGTTGCAATTCTGCCAATCTTTGCTCCATGCATTTTAAAGCTCTCTTAATGGGTGCAAAGATGTTTAGGATTGTTATGTCCTCCTGATGAATTCACCTCTTTATCATTACAACACTATATGCCCATTTTTCACCTCCTGGCCTTTCTGCTTTTGTTGTCATACATTTTACCTCTGTGTATGTTATACAACCAACAGTACATTGTTATTATTTTTGCTTTAATAGAATATCTTTTAAAAAGATTTAAATAATCAGAAAAAGAATCTTTTGATTTACCCATGTAGTTACCCTTCTCGTTGCCTTCATTCTTTTTTTGGTGAGGAAGACCAGCCCTGAGCTAACATCCATTACTAATCTTCCTCTTTTTGCTGAGGAAGACTGGCCCTGGGCTAACATCCATGCCCATCTTCCTCTACTTTATATGGGACGCCGCCACGGCATGGCGGACAGGCAGTGCGTCGGCGGGCGCCGGGGATCCTAAGCCGCGAACCCCGGGCTGCCAAGCGCGGACTAAACCACTGCGCCACCAGTCCGGCCCCGCCTTCAGTCTTTTGTGTAGTTCTAGATTTCCATCTGGGATCACCTTTCCTTTTCCTCAAAGGACTTCTTTGATCATTTTTTTTCTTAGCTGATCTTCTTGTGATGAGTTCTTTCAGTTATTGTATGTCTGCAAAAGTCCTTATTTTGCCTTTGTTTCTTAAAGATGTTTTTACTGGATAAAGAACTCTCAGTTGACAATTAAAAAAAAAATACTTCAAAGATGTTGTTCTACTGTCTTCTGACTTTTATTGTTTCCCACAAGCTATCATCCTTATCTTTGTTCTTCTGTATCTATGTTTTCCTTCTCTGGCTGCTTTTAAGATTTTTTACATCGCTGGTATTAAGCAACTTGATTATGCTGTACCTTAATGTAGCTTTCTCCATGTCTCTTGTGCTTGTGATTCATTGAGCTTCTTATATCTGTGGGTTTATAGTTTTCATCAAATTTGGAAAATTTCCATTCGTTATTTCTTCAAATACTTTTTCTGTGCCTTCTTCTCTATCTTTTTCTTTGGGAACTCCAATTACACATACATTAGGTCAGAAGTCCCACAACTCACTGATGCTCTGTTAATTTTTGTTGTTCAGTCTTTCTTCCCCTATGTTTTATATTGGGTAGTTTCTACTGTTATGTCTTTAAGTTGACTAATCTTTTCTTCTGCAGTATAATCTGCCATTAATCCCATTCAGTGTCTTTTTCATCTCAGACATTGTAATTTTCATCTCTGGATGTTCAATTTATTTTTTATATTTTTGTGTTCCAAGTGTCTACTTAATATGTTCAGTCTTTTCCTCTTGTTTCTTGCTCATACAGAAAATAGTTATAATAACTCTTTTAAGTGTCCCGTCTACTAATTCTATCATTTGTATCATTTCTGGGTCACTTTTGATTGCTTGACTTTTCTCCTCATTATGGGTCTACTCAGATTCCTGGATCAATCTCTTCTACTCAAGGAGGACACTGGGCTCTGCCTGGGTTCCCCCTCTGTGCACCATGGCCTGGAAAATGTCTCCTGCAATAAGCTGGGGCAATCATAGGGCTCATCTTGTCTCCTGTCTCTCAGGGATTACTGTCTTTCATTGCCCCCTGTTCAATGTCTTAAGAATCATATTTCATATATTTTGTCTTTTTTTTCCAGTTGTTTCAGGCCGTTACTTCATCTTGTCTGGGAGCAGAAGTTTTTCTCATTAAAAAAAAAATTGCTGCATAGGATTACATATTGCATATTTACCAGTTTTAATCAGTTCCCTATAGATGGACATTTGGGTTATTTCTAATAATTATTACTACAAACAATGCTGTAATTATTAACCTTGTACTCACAGCATTTTATATGTGTGCAGGTTTGTCATTAGGGTCCATTTCCATAAATAGGATATCTGGGTTAAAGAGTGCATGCACTGGACATTTAGGCAGGCATTGCCAAATTCCCTTCCATAGGCTTGCACCATACTGTGTGCCCTCCAGTTATTTCTGACAATGCCTGGCAGACTGAATTGTCAAAATTTTGGATTTTTGACATTCTGACAGGTGAGAAATTTCATTAACATTTTAGTATCTGTTCTTGCAGTTTTTTCCTGTGTGTATATGTACATATATGAATAAATTTCTGATGCCACGTTTGTACCCATCCTCAGCCTCATCTCGTCCGTCCTATTTCTCACTATCCATACATTTACATCATACATACTACTGGCAGAGCTAATAGAAGACAGAGCTGCGATTTAAAACTTGGCTCCGAAGTCCTCTCTCTACTCCACAGTCACAGTGCGCGAAACAATGTGCAGTTTCCGCTGCCTGGAGAGCTCACCTCATTCTCTGAGACTCATTTCTCTTTCAAACGGTCCCTGATGGGCCCAAGCTAGATGTCATAGTCCCAACACTTTTATTATTTCATTTAGCTCACTCACTAATTTGTGATTCTTTGCATTGGGATGCGTGTTTTGGCATTCCAGAGCCTAGGACGATGCCGGACACTGATTAGGCGCTCAATAAAGTATTTGAGAAGTGACTTACTGAGAGAGTGAATGCCGAAAACGTCGAAGATGGCTTCGCGCCCCGACAGGGAATGGTCCATTTGTCTACGGTCCCAGCAGCCTTTGCTACGCCCTCCCGGCAGCTCCTGGCTACTCCTGCCCTCAGGCCGGCGCCCCGCCTTCCTCTCGCCCTCCGCGCTCCTCCCTTCGGTCCCGCCTCCAGCCCCACCCACAGCCCGCTGCTCGCCTTCCACGCTACTGCCCTTAGGCCCCTCCTCCAGGCTAGACTGAGCAAGGGCGTTGCCCAGCCGGAGAAGCGGCCCTGGGCCCGAGGGCCCACTCTACGGCTGACGTCAGCACGCTGGGGAGGGGCGGGGTCGGAGAGGGCGCGAGCGTCGAGAGCGTGGGCTCGCCCGTGAGCCGCGGGGCCGCAGTGCTCTCTCGCGGCCTCTCTGCTCCGTGTCGTTCCTCGCTGCCCCAAGCCGCCTGTCGCCGCTCGCCCGCCGGCCGCGAGCCGCGCCTGCGCAGCGTTCGCGGCCCCAGTGGGCCGCCCCGGCGGCCATGGCGCACCGCTGCCTGCTGCTCTGGGGCCGGGGCGGGTGCTGGCCCCGCGGCCTGCCCCGACTGCTCGTGTCTGGCGGCGGCGTGGGCCTCACAGAGCGGCCCTGCCTCCAGACGGTGAGTCCCGGGCGCCCTGTGCCCTCCGCCCCTGGCCCGGCCCTTGGGCCCGCTTCCGGCCCGGGAGAGCCGGGCGTCAAGGTCACCGGCCCCTGGGCGCGCTCGCGGCCGGCGGGGCGTCCGGGGCGGGTTCCTCGCGTGATGAGGCCGCGTGCGCTGCCTCTCAATGCCAGGACACCTGCGTTTCTGATCGTGTGCCCCGTGGTGCCCTAAGCTCGCCTGTGCGTGTCAAACCCCGGGCATCGAATTGGAACTTTGAAAACATGCCTCTCCTATAGAATCAGGTCTTTGTGCGTCAAGGAACTCCAAAATGGTTCTCTGGGAGTGTCGTCCGACTTCATTCAGGGCGAGCCCGTTTTACAGATAAGGCAACTGAGACCTAAGAAGGTTAAGGAATTTATCTGTCATATTCCTGGCATTGGTTGCCTTCGTTTCACCTGCTTTTCGTGGTACAGGAAAGTGAAATGCGTGTGTTGTGTATGTGTTTTAAGAGTTAGCAGCATGAGCATAATGTAGTGAAAGCACATGTTTTGGAGTTAAGTTCCTTAACCCCTCTGAGCCTCCATTTTCCCATGGGGTTATTTGAATGGGGCTGTTGCCGGCATTCTGTGGCTGGCACATAGTAAACACCAACAAATATTAACTATGATTGTTAATAATGTCATAGCAGAGATTGTGTTTATTGCTGGTAACCAGCAGATACAGGGCTCCACACAGGTGGGCGATGGTAATACGTTTTTCTAAAGTGGTGATACCGTTTTGACACAGTCATGGAAGTAATCTCTCTCAAGTAAAGGTTTGTGTAGTGAGTCATTGATGTCAGTATTTCAGTGCCACAGTTTCTTGCTGGCTGTCTGTTCTTTGGAGTCCAGCCTTGCACTGGTGTACCTAGAGGTACACAGGTAGAGGCAAAAGAACATGGTGGTTAAGGCCCTGGAGTCAGTCACAGGAACCTGCCCCTTACTAGCCAAATGCCCTTGAGGAAACTATCTCAGCCTCTCCACTTAAAAGGGGGTATTAATAGTACCTGCATTTGTGATTTTTACTCCTTGAAGCTCCTTGCCAGTCTCTGGTTGTCTTCATCTCTTTCGCAGTCCATGCTGCCTTGCGCAAGGCCTTTTTTCAGTTTCTTGCATTGCATCCATTTTCTCATTTCACCTTGCTCTAGTCCCCTCCTTTCTCCCCTAGTGAATATCAGACTCAGACATACAATGAGCAGGTGGAGATTTGCCCTGTGAGTTTGCAGTTTTTATGTCAGGAATCTTATCTAAAAGGCCTTTCTTTCAAGTGGCACTGTTGTCTCTGTGAATCATCAGTGCTGAGGTATAAGGAAGTACCCTGCTGTGACAGTGATAGCTGGTTGATTGGGAGTCCATGACATATTCCCTAGTAGTGCTCTGAAGATCTGGATGGGGACACCAGGGCATTACTGTGCTACCTGCAAGCTAGTCTGATAGAACAGATTTTCCTTTAGGTTCGTGCTGCTGTTAAAGGTCAGAGACAGAAGTACTACTCACAGTTTGATTCCTGGGGAAAAGATTTTGATGTGTGAGGTGTCAGTTCTCAGGTATTATGCTCAGAGGAATAAGTCTGATGATAAAACAACTAAAAAGTGCTCTTATTGTCAAGCATAAAAGCTAGCATCTCTCAAATGAGGTGCTCTAAACTTAAATTTTGTGAATTGATATTTATATTATTCTTTGAATGGGCTTGGGCTGGATATGCAGAGGAGAGAAGTTTCTTTGATGTTCCCTTTATAGAAAACAACCTCAGTGTTAAATGTGGTCACAGAGGTTATTGCTGGAGGTATTCCAGGTCAACACAATTTGAAAATAGAGCCTAAAGGGGGCTTATTAGTCAACAAACATTTATGGAGTACATACCGTGTGCCCAGTTCTGTTCTAAGCTTTGTGGTGACAAAGACTTGCTGTATATGGTGATAAAAAGAACACTTGCTCTCAAATAGCTTTCAGAATAGTTGGGAATGATCATTTAAATCTAGGTATTGCCATACAGTTTTAAAAGTGCTGTTACAAAAAGTGCTTTTTAATATGTTGTTACATTTGATCCTCACAGTAGTGTCCCTGAGAACTAGGCAGGCAGAGTTGTTTGCTCCCATTACAGATGGGTAACTGAGGCTCTGAATATCATGAGACTTGGTGGAAGATCATCATGCAAAAAATTCACATTTCCAGCTTTAACAAAATTAAAAGTTCTGACACTGTCTGCCTGGTGAACTATAGGTCCTTCAAACCCCAGGCTAGGTGTCACTTTCCTTGTGACATCCCTCGGTCCCTTAAGCATGTAATTGCTTCCTTTTCTCTGCTACCTCTGTTCCTTATACTTAGAGGTTTTGTATTGCTGCACATATTATCCTATCTTGTAATTGATTTGTCTCCAGGACTCTCTTCCTTACACCTCTAAGGTTCTTAGGGGTAGGGAGTAGTTCTGACCGCCCTGGGAACTCCCCATTGCTTGGCAGCAGCTGGCCTGGAGTAGATGGCTCAATAAATCAGTGTGACTTGTTGCCTTGTCCAGCTTGAATAACAGGTCATTTTAATCTACACCCTTAGTGGATTTGACGTTGGAAAACCTTTATTTATTCACTTATGATACATTTTTATCCATTATCAGTGATTATTTCATAGGCCAAGTGTTCCCAGGAGTCAGGGAGGGCCTAATAACAGAAGCTCCCAATTTTCTTAGACCAGCATTGCTATCAGTCAAGAACAGTGTCAGTGTTTCTGTCCTATTTTGCTGTGTAGAATCATTTATTAATTTGAAGTTAAATCAACTCTTTGTTTTTTTAGTTGACATTTTTTATTCACATACTATAAAATTCATCATTTTAAAGTTTACAATTCAGTGGTTTTTTAGTATATTCACAAAATTGTACACCCATCACCACTGTCTAATTCCAGAGCATTTTCATCCCCCCAAAAAGAAGCCCTGTAACCATTAGCAGTCACTCCACATTCTCTCCAGTCATTCCTCCGGCCCCAGGCAGCTACTAATCTAGTCACTGGATTTGCCTATTCTGGACATTTCATATAAATGAAATAATGTAATACGTGGATTTTAGTGTTTGGTTTCTTTAAATTAGCATAATGTTTTCAAGGTTTATCCATGTGGTAGCGTTTATCAGTACTTCATTCCTTTTTATGGCTGAATAATATTCCATTGTGTGAGTATATGACATTTTATCTGTTCATTAGTTGGTGGACATTTGGGTTGTTTCCACCTTTTGGCTATTGTGAATAATGCTGCTATGAACATTAGTGTACAAGGTTTTGTGAGGCCATATGTTTTTCAGTTTTTTTGAGTAGGAGTGGAATTGCTGGATCATATGATAACTCGACATTTTTCATTCTGAGAATGCCTAACTTTTCCAAAGTGGCTGCACCAGTTCCCGTTCCTACCAGCAGTGTATGAGGGCTTCAGAATCTCCACATCCTCACCCACATTTATTATTGTCTGTCTTTTTGATTATAGCCACACTAGTGGATGTGTAACGGTTTTCTATGGTTTTGTGATATTTTATTTTTCTCATCAGACATAAAGGAGGCAAATGATGATGGATGCCAATACAGATGAACTTCACTTTAAACTTTGTCATCTGTATTTAAAAGCTTCTCCTCCCAAAAAGTGGTGGTGAATTTTCACTTTGCAAAAGGATAAGATTACTTGAACTTTTTCACTGCCAAGTTTGGATATATCCTGTGATGTACCTTGCCACTGGTTGCTTTTCATTGTGCAGCTGAAAGTTTAATAGGAGCTTCTTCAGTTTGTTTACATTATACCTCGATTTGTCCAGACTGTATTTACAAACAGCTTTTCAGGAATATATGTTATTTAGAGCAGAGATGTATCTTAATGGGACATGTATAACCAGGGTTCTCACTGGGATGACGACATAGCAAATATCTTTAGCAAATGTTACTAGTGTGAGGATTATCGGTGATGTTGGACCATAACTTTCTTATCTTTGAACTAAGATAAATTTAGTATTGTGTTTACGAGCAGCATTGTTCTGTAATTTCGGTAAATACTCAGCATGAAGCAGCAGATTTTTCGTGTCAGAGTTTGTCTTTTGAATACTGCAAATTAAGTAAACAGTGCCAAAGTGGATGTGTTGGCAGAGAATTGTAATTGGGCTGCAATTCTAACTTATGTATGATTTTGAAGTACTCTTATCCTCTGGATGGTAATTTATGTCTCCTGGTTCTGTTGCTAGAGTTGAGTGGCACAGTGCCAGACAACCTTAGTCCTCCCTTGGGGGAGTCATTCTGTGCTAGTCTGTAACAACCTGTTGAAGGGAGAAACATTTCATGATATTAAACATTCCTTTATGATATTAGCAAATGAAGCTCTTCTTTTAAATTCTTTATCTCGATATAACCTTGATGCTTTTATTTATGTCATGTTGCAGCTTTATCGATATGCTACAACGCAAGCAACAACCAGCAGAAATTCTCTTTTGACAGATGTAATAGCTGCTTATCAAAGATTCTGTTCTCGACCTCCAAAAGGTAAACACTTAGATGTGACCATAATGTTCTACTTCCTGTTAAAGAGCCATGCTGTCAGCAGCTTTCACTAAGCAGGTGCATAGGTGTTGTTTTAGGTTGACTCTTAATTTCTGTCTCCTCCTGTAACCCACCCCCTACCTCCTGTCTGATTGTGGTGATGAAAATGTGTCACCTTCACATGTAACACTTCTATAGGTAATGAAATTGGCATGCAAATGGGACTTTTTTCTTTTACATCTCTGGGTTGTAAACTATATTATTTAGACTTTGATTTACTCCTACACAAGAAATGTTATACTTTTAGCTTATGCTTTTTAGTGATGTTGTCAACTGCTTTAAAAGCACACACACACAAACCCTGATGAATTTTAGTTTGAGGATATGTTTTTTTTTTTCCTTTCCTAACAGGATTTGAAAAATACTTTCCTAATGGAAAAAATGGAAAAAAAGCTAGTGAACCTAAAGAAGTTATGGGAGAAAAAAAAGGTACCTTTTTAAAAAGATTATGTTTGAACTTACTGTTTTCCCCTAACATATGATATCTGTGATAGTTTTCACTGAACAAAGAAAGTGTTATCTTAAGGCAGTTCTGAAACTGTAGGTTACAAGTACATATAAAATTCTACACACCCTGTGTTTCATTTCACCTTAATTTTCTGTTCATATTTTCATGCCATTTTTCAAATTGAATTAATTTAAGGTCACCTTAGAGATATTGGCTAATCAATACCAGTCATATTTAACTGAATAGTTGGTAAATATGTTCGACACATAATTTAAACCACTGAGAAAAATCTTAGAAACCTAATACATGCAATTTATTTGTCTCATATTGTGGTATAGTGCTGCGCTTTTCAAATTGTTCCTCAGAACCTCTTCTTACCTTAGGGATTCAGAGAGGGTTTCTTAGGGCTGGGCGGCTGAGGGGACCACGTGGGCCCTGAGCCTCCTGTGCTCCATTTCACATGTGTGAGATCATTTAGCACAATGCCTGGCACAGGTTGACATTCAGTTGGCGTCCTTTCTTTTTAGGGAAATGTAAGGAAAAATATAATACAGTCCTTGTTTTTAAATGAACTTGGATCTAGTTGGAGAGACAGATATATGCTCAAAGGATGCAAGGAATAAAAACAAGTCCAAGGGACAAGGAAGGGAGAAGGGCTAATGTGGGCTAATTGGAGCATTGGTGACAGGCGACATCTACAGTGTTTCCCAGGGGCATGCTAGGTAGTCTTTTAATCTTCATTTGGGGGCAGATTAATGATAATAGGTCCACTTTTTAAATATAACTTGTTGGATACCTTTTATGTATATGTTACTTTGTCCCAGAGAGGTATGGAATATTGTCAAACTTTAGAAATATGCATGCTGTTTGTTTCCCAGCCCTGTGCCTTGTTCCAGGTAGGGCTTGCCTCTCTCAGACTGAGCCTCACTTAAGATAGGGGTGCAGAAGCTCCTTGTATGCATCACGGTGGGGTGAGCATGTCAGGAAGCCACAGTGCCATGTAATTACTGGGGGTGCCTGAGTGCTGTAGCCTCCCATCCTGCACAGTAGAGGGGTGACTTCACAGTATTTGAAGACATTAGAATAGTATTTATGGGTCTTTGAGAGGATAGAAAAGTCGGGGGAAAGGAAGATGTTAGTGACTGTATTAGTTTCTTAGGGCTGCCATAACAAAGTACCACAGCTGGGTGTCGGTAAGCAACAGGAATGTGTCTCACTGTTCTGGAGGCTGCAAGTCTGGAATCCATGTGTCGGCAGGGTTGGTTCCCTCTGGGGGTCATGAATGAAGGATCTGTGCCAGGCCTTTCTCCTTGGCTTGTAGATGGCTGTTTTCTCCCTGTGTCTCTTCACATTGCCTTCTCTCTGTGCATGTCTATGTCCAAATTTCCCCTTTTTATAAGAACACCAATCATATTGGATTAGGATCTACCCATATAACCTCATTTTAACTTGATTATTTCTGTAGAGACCCTATCTGCAAATAAGATCACTGGGGATTAGGACTCCAGCATATGAATTTTAGGGGAAGACAGTTCAACCTGTAACAGTGACTAATTTCAGATTCTTGCAAACTAATTTTATGTAGATGAAGTGTTTCTTTGTTGCTGAGTTGTTTGTTTTGCCAGTTACCAAAATCATGTCTTTCCTACAGAAGAAACTATTAGCAGTGTTCACTTCATGGGAGTGGGAGAGAGGAGCACTTACTTTTTACCTTTAAGTGGGAACCCAGGAGTTCACGTACCTACATTCAAGTCCCAGCTCTGTCATTCACTCACTGTCGCTTAACACCACAACAAATTATTCAACAAGTTACTTAAGCTACAGTTTCTTCGTCTGTAAAATGGGTATACACTCATGCATCACTTAACAGCGGGGATACGTTCTGAGAAATGCCTCATTAGGCGATTTCGTCTTTGTATGAACATCACAGTGTACCTAAAGAAACCTAGATGGTGTAGCCCACTACCCACCTGGGCTATATGGCACTAATCTTATAGGACCACTGTCATATGTGTGGTCCATTGTTGACCAAAACGTCATCGTGCAGCACATGACTATAGTGGTATACTTGTTGGGTATTGGGTTCTTGTGCAGATTTCATGAGATAGTATATACACAGCACTGCAAGCCTCCTTGGATGTTAACTCTTTGTATGAGTCTCATCCTTCCTCATAGTACTTTGTTTAGTAACTGATAAGTTGCCATAACGTGTTTTGCAATGTCTTTTATTAAACTGTATTAATGAAAACATTGTTGAGAGATATAAAACCTGCTATGCCGCTGTATACGCTCTTTGTTTACGAACAGAATCAAAGCCAGCTGCTACCCCTCGCCCTTCTGGAGGAGGAGTTGGTGGCGGTGGAAAACGAGGTGGCAAGAAAGATGATTCTCACTGGTGGTCCAGGTTTCAGAAGGTTTGATTTCAAACTGTGTTAATTTTTAGGGTCCGAGGTAGCCCCAGAAGAGGTTGGGAGGCATTAATGGCATTGGGAGAGATTTGTGTCCAACATAGCATAAATCATATTGTGTGTAAAGCATGAAATGTATTCTTTAAAGAAACTGTCTCCTTCTTTGCCCAGGGTGACTTTCCGTGGGATGACAAGGAATTCAGGACACACTTTCTCTGGACTGCTCTGTTTTGGAGTGGAGTCATGTTTTACTTTCTGTTCAAGAGCTCCGGGAGAGAAATCACGTGGAAGGACTTTGTCAATAACTATCTTTCCAAAGGAGTAGTAAGTATTTTATGGATTGGTGTCTATAGTGGTTCAAAAGGTGAAATTCAGTAGATTAGATCAAGAAAATAATAAACAGTCAAGTAGTTAGCCAAGCTTGTCCATCGTGAAGTTTCTACTTTCATATTGGATTTTTTAATGCTGGAAAGTACTGCAACCAAAAAACCTGTTTATTTTGACCGAGTAGTCCCCAAATTTACCGCAAAATCCTTTTACTTCACTTCATACAAGAACCTAGTTTAGGAACCACTGCTCCCGACTGTTGCTCTGGCAGTCCTCCGTCTGCTTCATCGTTCCTCGTGTGCCTTCGGTTGCCTCTTCTCCCTGCTGTAGTGTGCCAGCCTCTCCCAGCTTCTTTACTGCTTTTAATCTCCTGTGGGCTGTGAATAAGCGACTCAAGAGTGTTTAAGTGAGAGCAGGCGGGCTCTAAGTGAGGGCTCAGGTGGGGCTACCCAGGAGCCTTTGTCACCCCTGGTTGGGTCTTGACCCAGTAAGACTCTATTTCAGCATATTTAAGATGCTGCTGATTGTAAGACACATTATTTTATGTATTACTAAGAAAAATTGAGTGAGCTGCCAGTGAAACTATGAAATACCATCAGTTGTCAAATGTATCCCAGTTTCTGAGATGTTAAAATATGAAAAACATCCATCTTAGAATTGATGAAATGAAGTGATAGTGAGAGAACCAGGATTAGGCCTGTTGTGAAACCTTGGGGAAGTTATTTAACCCTTCAAGACTGGATTTTTCATCAGTGAAATGGATTTATATACAGAGAAGGTATTAATACTTACTGATGTAGTATAAAGAATCTAAAATTATTTTTAAAGGTTATGCAGTAAGGTGAGGATTGGAAAAATGGGAATGATTATCTACTCAGATTTTTGAAGCAAGTGTTTCTCTCATGAAAGCAAGGATATGTCTTAATTCCCAGGTGTTGTAGGGAGCCTGCTTTCGAAGAAGTAACTCCTGTGGAGGGGGCTGCAGCCGTACTTCTGAGCGTGGTGACAGGTCTTTGGGAGGATTTTCCATAGCTGCACTCCTTCTTACTCACTGTGTCCTGAATCAGTCTGCTGTTGCCCCAACAGCTTTATGAGGGTAGAGTACTTTAGTTACTCCTTTCCAGACTGACTGCCTTCAGGAACAGTCAGACCCCTGTTCCATCTCCTCCTGGAATTGTCTGGGGCTCCCTCACTTTCCATTTTTGACTCATACCTTCCAGACTTCCTGCCAAAGCAGACTTAATGGCAGCAGGAAACAAGCCTCTCCCAAAGGGCTCATGGGCTCGTGCTCCAAATCAGGCAGAAGCCTTGGGATGAGGTTTTTAAGAGTGTTCTTAAGAATCCTGGATAGTCAGGAGGTTGTAGAAGAAAACAAGTTTACACCATTTTATACCCATAGAGTGGCAAAAATTTAAAAGTCTTGTAACAGCAAGTAAGGATGTAAAACAATAGGAATATTTTGCCCGGAAGTGTGAAGTGGAGAGCAATGTGGCAATGTCTAGTAAAGTTGAAGATATGTGTACCCTGCAGCCCAGCCTTGCTGTATCTATCTACAGGTACATGTCCCAGAGAAATTTTTGAACATGTGCCCAAGAAGGTATATGCAGGAATGTTTGTAACAGCATTGTTTGTGATGGTGAACATTTTGAAACGGCCTAAGTGTCTCTGAACAGGAGAATGGATAAATAACTTGGGGTGTGCTCCTAAAGTGAAATACTCGACAGAACTGACATGTCAGCATGGGTAAACCTCACAAATAGAACAATAGGAAAAGAAAATTGTAGAAGAATATATACTAAACGAGACCATTTTTAAAGTTTAAAAACAGGCAAAAGTGAGTGTACATGTAGAGTTATGTCTGCACGTGGCACAGGTACCAGGACATGCTGTGGGATGGTCAGCACCTGGTGCAGAGAGTGGCCACCTCTGGGGAGAGGGTGTGACTGACGGCTTCAACAGTGCCTGTGATATTTTATTTCTCTAGCCAGAGGGGGCACACGGAGCATCCTTATGTTACTCATTATTCGTTGTATGTGTGAAATGTCATATGCTTTTTAAATGAGCTTAAGAATATCTCGAGTGTTTTCTGTAAATTTGTTTGAATATTTAACTTCTTAAAATTCCAGGTAGACAGACTGGAAGTCGTCAACAAGCGTTTTGTTCGAGTGACTTTTACACCAGGAAAAACTCCCGTTGATGGGGTAATTAATTTTATTAATTATTATGAATTAGCTGTAAATTAACTTTCCACATTTAAAACTGAAAAGCGCACATTCCCTCACCTTGCAGTAGCTCTGTTCACAGGATACACTAGAACCGGGCGGTAGGACAGTTGTGATCTTCACTAACGTAGGTGAGACTGTGGATGCTGTGTGTACATAATTGTCATATAAGGATTGGCTCAGTTGTTTTTGTTTTGCTTTGGTTTTGGTAATCATTTTGGCTGTACCTTTAGGAAGCAGTGAGTGAAATCCCAGTTTTCAGTATTCCAGTGTCATCTATGATTTTTCAAGACTGAGTAAACAATTATTTGGTTAGGGAAAAAAAGTTAAAAGCTGAATTGTTTATGTCTTGAGACAGCTTTTTTCAAATAAGTTTAAGAAGCATTCTGATCATCTCTCCCAACTGTTTTGTGATATTATATATTATTTTAGTTTCCATTTCTCCTATTTTTAAAATAATTTGGATTTCCTCCCCAACCAATTTGAACTCTATTCCAGAGACCCTAGACCAGGTTGAGGGGATTATAGGGGGAGGGGAAGAGAGGGGCAGATAAGGTTCCCAGGTGATTCCCAGTTCTCCCCTGGCCCTGACCCCCCCACCCCCCGGGCCCATCCCTAGTCCCTTGGTGTCCTACAGTTTTAAGACCCTCCCCCAGGGCCGGACCTCTCTACCAGATTGCATCTCTTCTCCTGGATGGTTTTGTTTAACCATTTCCTAGTCATCCTGCCTGGATGGGGCAGCATTTAAGGAGGACTAGAACTGATGGTTACCATCTCTGTCTGATAACGTATCAGTAAATATAAGAATATCTGTAAAGTTATATGGCTCTGGTATTTCAGTCACTTTTTGGAAAGTTGTTTTAACTTTCCTAATTTTTTCCCTCGTTCTCTTTACCTTATGATGAAATGTTCCTTAATAATCATGCTACTTTGTTTTTTCTCAGAACTGTTCCTCAGAGTTTTAGTGCTGGGAATTAAATTGGGACTCCCTTTCAAGAGGACAATTTGGCAGTGTATATATCAGCAGTTTTGAAAGTATGCACACACTCAGTAATTTGGCTTCTAGGACTGTATCCTAGGGAAATAATTAAGGATGCATGTAAAGATGTCTATACAAGGAAGTCTTCCAAAACATTGTTTATAGAGCAAAAAATGAGAACTAGATAAATGTCCACACTGGGCACCTGGTTCCCATCAGGGACTCCTCATTTCCCCTGCCTTCATCTCCCTGCTGCAGCAGTGGCCCTCACTGGGGCGGACTCTTCCCTAGAATACAGTTTCTACATTAGAAATTTGTACATTGCAGTTTCTACGTTGTGCATTGGCATGCACAAGCATTTACCTATGAAATTCATACCATTTTATTATCAATTACTTTCCTTTTCTTTCTCCTTTATATTACAGTTAATGTTTTGTATTAATTTCTTTTCAAAATGGTGCATGTATTTCAAGGTTGTAAAAGGATGTTATGAAATCTTAAAGGAATGGCATCAAAATTGCTAATAGTGTTTATCTCTGAATGTTGAGGTTACGGGTACTTTGTATTTTCTTTATGTTTGTATTTCCTTAGTTTTCTACAGAGAACATGTATTGCCTGTTTAATAAGAACTTTATTTTGAGCTTTCAGAAACGGATGTAAGATTTTCAGTGTCCTACTGCTTATGGAGTAGTGATGTTAATTACCATGCTGTGCTGTATAAGCACAGGCTTTGGCGTCTGATGGACTCAGCTTCAGATGAGCTCTACTCTTTACTAACTGTATGGCTTAGTTCCCCTGAACCTCGGTTTCTTTGTCTTTAAAATGGGAATGACAGTAACTCTTTTAGGGCTTACTGCTTAAATGAGATCATGACAGTCAGTGGTGGTTTTTAAACTTGAGTGTGCATGAGAGTCACCTGGAGAGCTGGGCCCCACCCCCAGAGGGTCTTATCTAGATCTTATCCCCCAAATCTCCGTGCTGCTGGTCCCTGGTCAGCCCTGATTCTCTGATGGAGTCATGCATTTAGCTTATAGCCCAGTTGAGAGTACGTGCTAAGTAAGGGAATGCTCAATCACTTGGTTAATCTATTATTGACATGTTTCGGGGCTTGTAAGCACAGAAATTTTATAGCTTTGTCAGTAACCAACTTAACCAAGAACTATTGTTATATCATATTATAAAACTTACTCTCCATCTTTTGTTTTTAGATACATGGAGAGAAATAGCAGAGTGATATTCCCCACTCAGTAACTGGTTGGTGGGAGGAATATGGGATGACATGTTATTCTTTTCTCTGTACACTTCTGAATTGTCTGAGTTTTATATCATAGACTTCTTATTTTGATAAAAAAAACTAAGTGATTATAGATTAAAGGAGGAACTAAGTCTTTTTGTGCTGTAAAATGTGGCTAATACTTTCAGAGTACTTGGAACAGGGTCTAGTATGTAGTAAAACTCCATAAAGGTGAGTTGTCATGATTAGTATTTTCATGCTTTTGTAAGAGAGGCGGTGTGACGTGGTGATGAGGCTCCCTGCGCCTGGAGCCACACTGCCTGCTTTCAAATCCAGCCTCTTACTAGATGTGTAAGCATGGGCAAGTGAAGTCACCCCTATAGTTTTCTCATCTGTAAGATGGGGACAGTGAGAGTCAGGACTGATAACATTCAGCTAGTAAACACCAGCACAATGTGGAATACATCTGTGCTGGTGGGTAACGTAGCCATTGTCTCAGGCCCTTCAGGGGTCCCTCCCTAGGGCCTCAGAAACCCACCAGATCCAGTGACTAGAGGGTAATGCCTAGCACATCGAGGTACACTTCTGTTCTCATTGGATGGTGGAGATGCCTTCCCAGTGTTCAATGCTAGGACCTACTTGTTAGGGTGGTTCTGAAGATTGAATGAATTAATGTTTATAAAGGGCTTAGAGCAATGCCTGACATTTAGTAAGTGCTCAGTAAACTTCAACTGTTATTACTGTGTCACATTTGTTTTTAATTTGGTAATAAGCAGCTGAGAAATATCTGGGAAATGGAGAAGAGGAAAAGGACGCATATTTATTTATGAAAAGGATTGTCTTTTCAAATTTTTCATTCTTTTGAGTTTATAATTTTAGAACCACTGAGGAATATTGCTAAAGAAACGCTTATTTGCCAAGGATTGCCAAAGTGTTCCCAGTGAGTGAAACCTAATCACTACATCATTGAAACCAGTCTTTTATTATTGTTGTTTTTTTTAATTTGTAAATTTTCAGTATTTCTGAAAAATTCTTAAAAAGTTGAATCCTTTAGTGACTTGAACCCTTTGTTTCCCCTTCATTTCCCTAACAAAATTAGGATATTTCATTTTTCTGTTTTTATAGCAGTACGTCTGGTTTAATATTGGCAGTGTGGACACCTTTGAGCGGAATCTGGAAACTTTACAGCAGGAATTGGGCATAGAAGGGGAGAATCGGGTTCCTGTTGTCTACATTGCTGAAAGTGATGGGTAAGAAGCAATGAAAACACAGAAACATTTGGAAGGCTGTTTGCTGTGCTCTGTGTGGTTCACTGTGTATTCTGTCACCAGGTGGCAAGTTACACATTATATTATCAAACAGGCCTCTCTCGATTTGGCCAGAGTTTTTTTCTAAACCATTAGTAACTTACTAGTTTTTGCTGGTGACTGATTGATTTTCTACATATTTATATTTGTCTTGATTAGGAAGCGGTTTGGGGTATTAATGTCCAATGTACTGTCCTTTCGTAGGACTTTAGCATAAAGAGCCCCTTTGGGTTAAAGAGTGGCATTCCCACCTTTTTACTATCATTTACATTTATATTTCACAGAGTTTTCCAGGATTTTTCAGTAACTCTTCTCCCTTTCTTGTCAGAGCTGCTTCTTCCCTTAGAGGTTATTTGTCTTTAATGAGGCCACTTACAAGTCTGCACCTTTCAAGAAGGGCCCATTGATTGCAAGAGTCACTTGTCTTTGAGCTTATTTGGGAATTATATTGCCTTTGAGTGCTCATCCATTTACACCCAGGTAGATGTCCTGGCAGTTACCCCATTTGCATTAAATGTAGAAGGTATACCTTGCTATAGAGGTAGCAGTTCAAGAGTGAAAGTGGAAATAAATTTTAATTTTTCTGTACATGTAAAAGAGCAGAAAAACGGTGTTTAGCTAGTGTGTTAGTCGAGCTGATAGTGTTACTCGGTTTTAGGAACTTTCTTGAACCTTGGTTTGTGTACACCTAAGATCTACTATTTAGATCCAGAATACTATTGAGATTATTTCACATATATCCCTCGGCCTGAGGCTATCGTATGTATAAGTATTTAACTCTATAGGCTGGTGCTGAAACAGAAAAAGTTGTGTTGCATCATTCTTTCAACTTTTATCATCGGTGTGTTTTTTTTTTCCTCCAGAAATAAGCTAAAGATAAATTTTTCATGATTCTTGCTGCCTGCTGTAGCAGCATTTAAAATTTTGTGATCTATGAAAAATTAGAAAGCAAATCCTGGCTTTGATTTTGTTTTGTTTTTGACATAAACCACATACAAGGTTTTGATCCAGATTTCTTAGGGTAAGTTAAACTGAAGTGCATTATATTACCCAACATAAGTATATGTCTGTGGCCATAGTTGTGTTAAAATTAACTTTATTAAGACAGACAAGCAAAAGGCAAAAGGTGTCGACAGACTTGAAGTCATTCGCGAGCAGCTCCCTCCAGAGCAGCGTGAAGTCGGAGGGCAAACCAGTCCCCCTGGGCGTCTCTTTTGAGCCTGCACAAGCCACACAGAGTGGCCTGTGTGGTGCTCGTCAAGAGATGGCTCTCACCTTTGTATGCAGGGCTTTTGAAGTTGATATGCTGTTAACTTAGCAAGGATTTGATACTGGGAAGACATCTCTTCAAGACAGTTATTGCATTCCAATAAGACAACTGGAATTTTTACATGCTAATACCAGGATCATGTTAAAATTTTTGAGTGAGTAATTCAAAAGAAGTTTCTTTGAAACTCAGATATAGTGATAATAAATCACAGTTAGGTCTGTATTGTACATAAATGGTGGTTATTGGGATAGGAATAAAATATTAATGGACAGCATACATGTTAAGAACAGGGTGGGTTTTTTTGGTCACATCTTCTGTGATTCTACTTCAGTGATATTGACACACTAAGATTCTCCTTGAGCCTCAGATAAAATATTAGAATATTCAGGTTTTATAAAAATAGAAAATTATGCGATTATTATCCCATGCGGTTATCAAAAAGTTTATCTTTCAAAACATTTTAAAAGCCAAAGATTAACTGTCTTAAAAACATGTCAGTGTTATGTGTGGTTCCCTTTAGTTCATTTCTCCTGAGCATGCTGCCCACAGTGCTCATCATCGCTTTCTTACTGTACACCATACGAAGAGGGCCTGCTGGTATTGGTCGAACAGGCCGGGGGATGGGTGGACTCTTCAGTGTTGGAGAAACCACTGCCAAAGTCTTAAAGGATGAGATAGATGTGAAGTTCAAAGATGTGGCTGGCTGCGAGGAGGCCAAGCTAGAGATAATGGAATTTGTGAATTTCTTGAAAAACCCGAAGCAGTATCAAGACCTAGGAGCAAAAATACCAAAGGTAAAATGAACTTTCAGGAGATTGTTTTTCAGTCATTAACCCAAAGTCTTTTGAATTATTTCTTGATCTCTGAAGTTACAATTTTATGAAGTTTGATTACTTACTGTAATGTGGCTGTTTTTCTCCTTCCTCCCTCTTAACTTATTGATCTCTGCTTAACTTGAGAGTCTTTTTGGGTTAGTTGTTCTGTGAATGTGTCTTTTTGCATGTAGTGTGTATATTCCTGGAAAGTGTTCTCTCCTCTTGGAAGCCTTCCTCGATTTGCCTTCCTTCCTCCCCAGTCTGATGTAGTCACCCCATCTCTCAGCAGCTGTAGTACCCTGAGCATATGCTCCTTGCTGTCACCCAGTTATGCCCTTCTCAGCAGGTGTGAATGAACCCTCTACCTGGGCCTGCCACTGAGATTCATGGCGCAGGATTTGGTGGGGAAGATACAGGAGCACTTCACCTTCCCTGCTCCCAGCAAACATTCCTGTGCCCACTGCAGGCGACGGGCCAGCCTTACTGATCTTTGTATTCCCAGGGCCAGGCTAGGTCATTAAATAAATGAATCAAAAAAAATTTAACTAGTTCTTTTAAAAATCCATTAGTAAAGTTTATTTTAAAGGAATCTTTTGTAAAGGGAATCATCATTTTCTTGATTTCTTGTCTTGCCTATGTGGATAAAAAGTCGTATTTTATAACTTTATAATTTGCTGTTACTTAAGTACTTGTTCACATCATACTTAGGCATCTCCACAACTTAAATAATTATAGTGTTTGAGAAACACTTACATTTTTTTCTTTTTGAGTTCGTCATTGGTCATTATATTTTTACTTCATTTGTGAAATTTTATTTATTTATTTTTTAATTTAAAATTTTATTTTTTTTGGTGAGGGAGATTGGTCCTGAGCTAATATCTGTTGCCAGTCTTCCTCTTTTTGCTAAGGAAGATTGCCTTTGAGCTAACATCTGTGCCAACCTTCCTGTATTTTGTTTGTGGGACGCTGCCACAGCAAGGCTTGATGATCGGTGCGTAGGTCCACTCCCAGGATCTGAACCTGCGAACCCCAGGCTGCTGAAGTGGAGCACATGAACTTTACTATGCCACTGGGCTGGCCCCTCATTTGTGAAATTTTAAAGAGAAGAAAATAAGCAAAATGTAAATTGGGAGTGTGGTGTTTGTGTCTCCATGAATTATTTAAGTAAACCTCAGTTGGTTTATTAGTAGTTTCCTAGCTTAAGTCATCCTTTTATATACTGTTAGAAAGGCCTAAAAAGCAACACTACAAATCTTTTATAAAATAAGGGAAGTATTTAAGATTTCACATTCTTACCAGTTTTTTTTAAGCAAAATAGTCTGTAATAATCCTTTTCTTACTCTTCTTACTAATATAAAAATGTTCTACCATGGTTCAAATGTTTAAGTATTTAGTGTATATTACTAACATTTGTAGACAGATTTATACCTTGGAATTATTTATGGACATGAAGTTTTTCTGAATTCTAGTTAAATATATTTTCTCTTTTTTACATCTAAAGGGTGCCATTCTCACTGGTCCTCCAGGTACTGGGAAGACACTGCTAGCTAAGGCCACAGCTGGAGAAGCCAACGTTCCCTTCATCACCGTTAGTGGATCTGAGTTCTTGGAGATGTTTGTGGGTGTGGGTCCAGCTAGAGTAAGTCTTCTGTTCTGGTGGTGTAGCTTCCTCCCCTTCCCCCAGTACCCCCAAATGGGGACTTGGTAAAGATAGCCCTGTCCCCTGGAGTCCTGTGGAGTGACCTCTCACCAGTCACTGCCTTGAACACTCTCCCAGGGCAAACCCTATTGCACGGGCTGTGACTTCCACCCACATTCCTCCGCCCCAACCAGGATTGCAGTCTGTTAAATGCATTGTCTTTTTGTTGTTGACTTGTAAGAGTTCTTTATATATTCTGGATACTAACTCCTAATCAGATCTATGATTTGCAAGTGTTTTCTTCCATTTTGTGCATTGTCTTTTCACTTTCTTGATAGTGAAGCACAAAAGTTTTAAATTTTGATGTAGTTCAATGTATCTATTTTTTTCTTTTGTTGCTTGGGCTTTTAGTGTCATATCTAAGAATCTTGCTAAATCCAAGGTCATAAATATTTACTCCTATGTTTTCTTCTAAGAGTTTTATGGTTTTAGCTCTTACATTTAGATCTATGATCCATTTTGAGTTACTGTGGTATGAGGTAAGAGTCCAATTTCACTCTTTCACATATATATATCTAGTATTCCCAGCATCATTTGTTGAAAAGACTGTTATTTTCCCATTGAATGGTCTTGGGGCCCTTGACCACAGATAGACATGAAGGTTTATTTCTGGGCTGTCAGTTCTGTTCTATTGAGGTATATGTCTGTCTTTATGCCAGTACTACACTGTCTTGATTACTGTTGCTTTGTAGTAAGTTTTGAAATCAGGAAGTGTGAATGTGTTTAAGAAACACTTAAATTTTTACTCTTGTGTATTTTACCAGTGTCTAAAATGTTGACCTTTTTTTAAGCACTGTAGAAATGCAAAGTGCTATCACAATTACTTTTCAAACATTAGGATACAACTTAACAATCAATAACAAAGTGTTATGTTATCAATTGCAGCATTTTTTCTTTCTCGGTGGCAAGTATAATAATGATGGGTCTTACTGTTGTTGGCATCTTAGATGAGATGAACTATAAGTAAATGGATTTACATGGGTTTTGTAAGACAGATACATCTTAGAAAAATAGAGGAGCATGGAGGAGTTGAGTGTTTATAGTGATGGACCATGGAATCTAGTATGGGCAAGGGAGGAATTGAAGACAGGAGAGGAGCTGTGGATGGTTGGAAAGCAGTGGACCTAATAGGATGCAGACCTAAGAAGTAGGTGAAGAATTGGTTGTGGGAGATGCTTGAGTATGTAGGCAGGTCAAACCGGTAGGGGGTAGTCAGAGAGGAGACTGCTTGAGGCTGGTTGTTTAGAGGGGACCTTGGCAGTGCTGGCCATGACAGTGGAGCAAAAAGTGTTTCAAGAGGTGAGTCAGGGAACCAAGAGACCAAGACCTATTTGGATGCGGAAATCACTAAGAAAATAGCACCTGGTGGGGGGGTGTGGGTTGGGGAGTGGGAGATCAGGTCCGTGGAGGATGAGAGTGCCTGCCACAGGGCAAGAGCCTCAGTGAGCAGGGGGTTTTCCAGGAGAATTATTTTGGCAGTAGTAACGGGGTGTGAGATGGACCCCAACTTCAGCTGGCCCAGAGGGAAAGAGAAAAACCCCTTCCAGTTGAGAGCTTTGCAGGGACAGCCAAATTTTGCTTCAGTCAAGGAGGTGAAGGAGGTATTCAGGGAAGAGCTTGAGAGGGTAGGGGGTTTGTTGATCACTGACCTGGAGTTCAGTCAGGGAGGCCAACCAGGGACATGAGTTATGCCTAGCAGGCTGTTATGCCTAATGGGCATGTGTTCAGAGCAGTATAGGAATGAAAACCCAGAAACCCAGGCAGGAGAGGAAGATGGGCAGACTTCTGGTGAGGGAAATAAAAAGAGATATGAGGCATAGGGAGTTTGTCTCTGAATGTCTTAGGGGCAAGGTGATAGGGCGAGACCCTGAACTTTCAGCTGAGGGCGAGGCCTGGAGATGGCTATTTGTTCTTCAACCCACCTAAATTAGTGACCTGGGGACATGCCTAGCGGGACAGAATGTGTGTGCAGGGGCCTCACGGCTGCTCCTGTTGCAGTAGGGCTGAGGGCAGGTCACCGTCAGTCATTCTGGGGCCACTTGGGAGGGTCATTGCCTTTGCTCTCTGTGTCTGTGTTGCCTGGATCTGTTAGTAAGTCTCTGCTTACTATATATATAATATATATATTATATTATATTATAATATATATATACTATATATATAATAACTGCCTCAGGCATAACAAGTGTGCCCCAGAGCAGTTCGAACTTGGAACTGAATATAAAGATTACAGCTGTACTGTTACCTTTTTGTAGGCTAAAAATATGTAGTATTAATTTGTTGATGTTTTAAAAATAGCAGATATTGTTAGTGCTTATTACATATAAAATAATTTATGAGATTACAGAAATAGTATTTGCTCACCTTAAATTAGTTACCTACCAAGTTACCCATCACTTGCCACTTCACTTCTTTGCTACTTATAACTTTTAAGTATGTGCTGTATGGTGTGTAACACAAAAGATTGTCTTCCTATGGGATAGGAAACTTGATATTTATTTTTTATTAAAAGAATAAATGATATTTACTTGTCTAGTATTTATATTTTTATCCAGGTCCGAGACTTATTTGCCCTTGCTCGGAAGAACGCCCCTTGCATTCTCTTCATTGATGAAATAGATGCTGTGGGAAGGAAGAGAGGAAGAGGCAACTTCGGGGGGCAGAGTGAACAGGAGAATACACTCAATCAGCTGCTCGTGGAAATGGATGGTGAATAGTCAAGTCTTTTGTATTTTAAACTACACTCTCTAATTGTTTTACATATATCTAAAAGGAGAATCCTTATGCTGGTATTGAGTACAGAAAAAAAAGCATTATCTAAAACAGCTGTTTTTACAGGCTTTTTTCTACCAGTACAGTTAACAACAAAATATTCTTGCCTGACAGCCTGCCATAACTTAATGTTGGCGTTAAGATGGTATTTGTACCAGGTGTTGAATAAGAGAAAAATTGGTGAAATGATTCACAAAAGAATTAGTGTCATTCTCAAAAACATTTGTGATTCTGAAGCATCTGGAAAACGCATGCATAACCAAGTGTGAATTTGGCAGATTTCGAATACTCTTTTAGTTAGAGAGTAGCAGTCTTTCCACGTTAGCTTTTATTTAGGAAAGCAAATTCTTAGGGTGTGCCACATCCTTCCTGCTGTAAGATACGTCGATGCTGTTGTGTGCTTTGAAAGGGGAAGCACAGTTCCAAGTACTGAACTGGTTTACATTACTGAGCTGGGCATAGTATTGAGAATAAGAAGATAGAGCCCCTCCTCAATCTGTTGTGGTCGGGCCACATGTTCAAATCAGAGTGCCACTTGGGGGAAGTCAGCACGTGAGCTCTTTCAGTGCCAGGTTCTGAGCATGAAGGGTGTGCGGCTGTGGAATTGGCATTTGAGAAATGGCCAATAAAACAGAGTAAGTTGAGCCTGGAGGAGAGGTCAGAAGTGGAGGTTGACACCTGTCTTCGAATATGCAGTGGGTTGTCCTGTGGCCCAGGGAGTTTAGACACGTCATTTGCAAATTTAATCTTACTGATTTTAAAACATTTTTTAAAGTTGACAACATAATCTCAATTTCTAGTTAAATCAATTAAAATCTTTGGTAATTCGTTTTTAGAAAATTGATTCTTAAAGCTTTAAGTCTTATGTATGACTATTGCTGAGGACAAGATGACTAGTAAGGAAAACAATTTGTGACTTAAAAAGTAACAGATAATAAACTGAAAAAAAGTTTTAACATAACAGTGTATCTGTAGTGCTCAGACATTTTTAACAGGCACACTGTTGCTTTCTGCCTCATGGCATTTAATAACGGTTGCGTCTTTGTTATTATCTTTTCAGGTTTTAACACAACAACAAATGTAGTCATTCTTGCAGGCACCAATCGCCCAGATATCCTAGATCCCGCACTGATGAGGCCAGGGCGCTTTGATAGGCAAATCTTTATTGGTGAGATGATTTTCATTGGTGAGATGATTTTCATTGGGTTCAGTCCAGTCCTTGTAAGGAGAGATATAACTGTTTCACTATGGTTTTTTTTCCTTAAAAATAATTTCTCAAGGACCACCGGACATAAAAGGAAGAGCCTCTATTTTCAAAGTTCACCTGCGACCACTAAAACTGGACAGTGCACTGGAAAAGGAGAAACTGGCAAGAAAACTTGCATCCTTAACTCCAGGGTTTTCAGGTGAGTGGAACAGAACCTGCTGTCCTGTTTGTTAGGCCTTTAAATCAGTGACACTTAATCAGGTACCAGTTCACTTTCTTACTTCTCACCTTGGGGCTTCCAAGGAGATATTTTTACCTTTTTATTATGGGAAATTTCAAATATAGCAGAAGTTGAGAAAATAGTGTAATGAACCCCTCTGCACCGATCACCTAGCTTCGGGAACAATTATTAATTCATGTCCAAGCTTGTTTCATCTATACACCACCCTCTTCCCTCTGCCTCTGGATTGTTTTGTGACAAATTCCTTGACAACATATCATTTCATCCATAAATATCACAGAAATTATTCCTAAGTGTTTTTTTTAAAACAACTCTATTGAGATAAAATTAACATACCATAAAATTCACTTGTGGGAAGTGTGCAATTCAATGGTTTTTATATATTTACTAAATATAAGTAGAGTTGTGTAACCATCACTATAATTTAAAACATTTTCATCACCCCAAAAGAATCTATTAGCAGCCACTCCCTCCACTCCCAGCCCTAGGCAACCCCTAATCTCCTTTCGGTCTCTGTAGATTTTTCCTATTCTGAATATTTCATGTAAATGGAATTATACAGCATGTGGTCTTTTCTGCCTGGCTTCTTTTACTTACCATAATGTTTTTAGAGTTCATCCATGTTGTAGCATGTGTCAACTTCATTCCTTTTTATGGCCAAATAATATTCCACTATATGGATATACCACATGTTACTTTTCCATTCATCAGTTGACGCACATTTGAATTATTTCTATCTTTTGGCTTTTGTTATGAATAATGCTGCTATTAACATTCACATACAGTTTTTGTGCAGATGTATGTTTTCGTATCTCTTAGTTATATACCTAGGAGTGGAATTGCTGGATCACTTTTCAAGGAACTACCAACCTGTTTTCCAGTGACTGCACCATTTTACATTCCCATTAGCAGTATATGAGGGTTACAATTTCACATCCTTACCAACACTTGTTATTGTCTTGTCTTTTTTAGTTTAACCATCCTAGTGGGTGTGAAGTGGTATCTCATGGTTTTGATTTGCATTTCCCTAATGATTAGTGAAAGACTCCCTAAAGACTAACATCTTTTTTGTGTGTGTGTGAGGAAGATTAGCCCTGAGCTAACGTCCATTGCCAATCTTCCTCTTTTTGCTGAGGAAGATTGGCCCTAGGCTAACATCTGTGCCCATCTTCCTCTATTTTATATGGGACGCCTGCCACAGCATGGCTTAATGAGCGCTGTGTCGGTCCGTGCCTAGGATCCGAACCTGCGAATGCCAGGCTGCTGAAGCGGAGCGCACAAACTTAACCGTTACGCCACCGGGCTGGCCCCAACTAGCACCTTTTTATGTGCTTATTCCAAGAGTTTTTAAATGTCAAATGTGATCCTTTCTTTCCCATTTCCTATCTCCCTCCTTACAAACTCAAAATGAAATAAAAAGGAACATATGAAAAGTATGAGAAGATTATATACAGTGTGTGGTCAGAAGAAGACAGGCATTTTAAATGTCCTAGAGGTTCTAACTTTTTACTTGTTTCTTATCTTTGGAATTTATAACATTTTATTTACTTTTATTTATTTATTTGAAATATAGTTGGCATATAATAGTGTTATTAGTCTCAGGTGTACAACATAGTGATTCGACATTTATTTACATTACGAAATAATCACTCTGATAAGACTAGTAACCATGTATCATCATATGCAGTTATTATAATATTGTTGACTATATTTCCTTTGCTGTACCTTACATCCCCGTGACTTATTTATTTTATGACTGGAATTTTGTACGTCTTATCCCCTTTGCCTGTTTCTCCCTTCCCGCTGTGCACCTCCTCGCCCCCTCTTCTGGCAACCACCAATTTGTTCTCTGTATCTATGAGTCTGTTTCTGTTTTATTTTGCTTATTCATTTATTTTTTGTTTTTGTTTTTTTAGATTCCACATATAAGTGAAATCATATGGTATTCTTTCTCTGTCTGGCTTATTTCAGTTAGCATAATAATACCCTCTAGATCCATCCATGTTGCAGATGGGAGGATTTCATTCTTTCTTATGGCTTGGTAATATTCCATCATATATATATACACCACATGTTCTTTACCTGTTCTACCCAAGTCTACCGACGGACACTTAGATTGCTTCCATATCTTGGCTATTGTGAATAATGCTGCAGTGAACATAGTGGTGCATATATCTTTTTGAATAAGTGTTTCTGTTTTCTTCAGATAAATACCCAGAAGTGGTATTGCTAGACCATATGGTGGTTCTATTTTTAATTTTTTGAGAACCCCCTTACTGTTTAATATTTGTTTATTGAACACATACATTTTGTTAGAGCTTATTTATGTTACCATATACTTTATCTGAAAAGTTAAAGAGACTTAGATCTGGAAAGCATTTGGCAAGCTTCACATGTTTAACTTTTGTTGTTTAAATACACAAAGGTTACTTTAATGCTTATGTTTTTTGTTATATTTCAGTATATCACCTAATATTCCACATAAGTCACTTTCCCAACAGAGAAGGTGGGACTAATTTAATTAAAGGGCATTTTGAAATACTGTCTTAGTTTGCTGTTATATGAGCCATGTTGTCTATAAAGGTAAATAGCTGCCTGTAATTATCTATTTACTACAAATACTTGCATCTCAGTTCAAAGGGTTAGAATTGTACTGGGCTATTACTGAATGCTAGAATAGCTTACGGTTGTCGTGTATCAGACTGAACTGTATTTACATAAAACCCTTATCCAGTCTACTGCTGGGTGAGAAATTGACCGGATTTGGTCATCCATAATGTGTGACTAATCAGTTTGAGTGTATTTGGTGGGTAAGCTGTTCTGTCTGTTCATTTTGTAGGAGCTGATGTTGCTAATGTCTGTAATGAAGCTGCTTTGATTGCTGCGAGACACCTCTCAGACTCCATAAATCAGAAACATTTTGAACAAGCAATTGAACGAGTGATTGGTGGTAAGGCAGCTGAATGTAATTCACATCAAAAGGCTGATAAAAAATGAATTTGAGGCCAGGGATTTCTCTGTTTTGGCAAGATCTAGCAGTGACGAAAATTATATCTGCCCAGCCCTGGAGCTCACCAGGCGTCTGCTGTGTGCCCTTGGTGCTACGAGCCCCCTGCCCTCCCCTGTGGTCTACATGGAGATCGATGGTGTAGGTGTTGAGCGAGTCTGAGACGGCAGCCCACACTGCCTCACTCGCATGGGCAACAAGCAGTGAGGTGTCTTCCCCTGAATTATACCAATCTAGTTTTTTGAAAATGCTCACAACCTTCCTATTTCCAGAAATGCCATTGTATGAGTTAAATGTGCTCTATGCTAGATATATAGAGCTGTGATGGATAAACAGCTCTAACACTTATTTGACCAGGAAATGCTCACCCAGCCGGCACAGTTCAATGTACATTATGTGTTTTCCTTGCTTTCTAGAGAGCTTATAATTTAATACCCATGAAAAAAGATAACTATCAACTCAAGAACTTGAGCATTCAAAGGAGGAGAAAGCACTACAGTCAATAGGGCTCCACAGAAGAGGTGGGATTTAAACTGGGTTCAGTAGAGAAATGGGATACACTGTGAAAGTGGCATGAACAGGAGGTGGTTTGGAGGTAGCAATGTTACACCCTGTGTTTTGTGGAGGGAAAGTAAACCCGTCAGACTCAAGTTCCAGTGGGAAGTAAGGCAAAATTGAAAAAGTTATTTATGTCTAGATTTTAAAAAGGCTTGAATGTTAAGCTCAAAGGCTTTTTAAGTGTTGTCAAGTGGCCAGTCTTGAACTAATATGGGTTTTTTCCTGAGCCACTGAGTAACATGATAATCAGTGATATTTGAGGAAAATGAATCTGGCTTTGAAGAAGAGTGAAGCATCTAGAGGCAGAGAACCTTGTAGTCATTCATGTGAGATGGCAGTTGTTAGCATAGGTAGTTCCAATGGTAATAGGCAAAAAAAGGACAGCCTTACAGGCTGCAGGAAGAATAGGGTGCTCCAAGAGGCAGCTGGTCTGGCAGAAAATGGGATGTGCAGAGTTTGAGATGGGGCAGGATGTCCACGTGGAACTCTGCAGCAGTACAGTGGTATAGGCTGTGGTTCCTGTGGTGTGAAGGTGGGTGAGAGCTCAGGGAGGAGGGGCCCACGCAGTAAACGTTGTCAAATGCCCACATTTGGTAGCAGAGGGGAGAAAAGTGAGTCAGTAAAGTCACCAAAGCTTGTTGTGTGCCACAGGCCCAGAAGGTGCATCAGCAAATAAGACTCGGAAGAGATGCCATTGAAGGAAACCCAGGAGGTTGGAAGAGATGGGAGACAAGGGCAAAGACATGTTTATAAAGGGGGAGTTGTCAGCAGGATCGAGTGACGCAGGGATGTTAAGGAAAATGACCTTTGGATTTGACAATGAGACTGTTCTTGGTGACGTTTGATGTGACAGTTTCAGTTGAGTGGAGGGTACGAAGCCAGATTAGTGGAGATTCCAGTGAGGATCTAGAGCTCGTACAGTGATGTGCTTAACCTGGGTTAGATACCAGGTTAACAACTAACTGCTGAATGAATAAATAGACCACTTAGTCTAGAAATTTGTTATTGAAAAGAAAAAGATCTAAGATGATAGAGTTGTGGATGGAATTAAACAAAATAATTCACTGTGGAAACAGGTGAAAACTGCATATTTGTGCCTCTTTAGATCAAGGGGAAGCCATCAGTGCTTAGTACAAAAAGGAGTGTGAGAGGCAACAGGGCAGCAGGGCAGCAGGAGCCCTTGCTCAGAGGTGGGTGACACTTACCCATTCGCAGTTCAGCCTCTGTAAACCAGCCACGAACAGTCGTTCTGTAGTAAGATGGCATACGGAGAAAATGAGAAATTTCTGTGGTAAACTGTGGGGAAAAGTCTTGTTTTTTTCAGAAAGAACTGCTTATCTATGGAAAACAGAAGGTTGGTGGACCCCTCCTCTGTAGCTTTCTACCCTTGCCGTCCTGTGGTGTATACTTGTCTTGAGTTGTGTCACTGGGAACATAGCACTCTCTTTTTTTAGTCTTCCAGCCTCCTTCATATATTATCAGTTGGGAAATTCTCTCAAATGAGTTATCTTGAACACAACAAAGCTGTTGTCACAGTGTGACGATTTATATTAGCACAAAACACGCAGTCAGATTCTGCAGTACAGAGGTACAAACGAGGTTCAGCATCCCCCCTTTATCCCAGCAGAGAGGAGTCCTGCTTGGATCAGGGATCCTTCAGCTCTGTAGTTGACATGTGGACCCAGCACAGGGTCTCCTGGGTTTATCTTCTCAGGTCTACTCTGATGCTCTTTGGCTGGCTCTTTGAACCCCTGGGCTTGTTCGATTAGTGTGCTGGGTACTGCAGCTTTGGCCTAGCCAACTTTCTCAGTAGGTATTCCCAGATCTGTAACTAGCTCAGTTCCTCCTCTGACTGCTGTCTGCCTTCCCTCAGGAATAGACAGCAGGCATTCTCTCATGGCAGGCAGCTTTGTTTACCCAGTGCTTGATAATTCCAAATACCTAGAATAAGCAATGAGTTCTTTCCAGGCTTCTTTGTTTTTTATGAATTTCTTATGCTTTATATTGACCAAAGTGCCGAGTTTTATTTTGCATTTTTGTTTATTTACCAAAATGAGATATGTGGCTCAAAAAAGTAGGAGAGTTAAGAGAAAAGTGGGCCTGGGGGTAGGGTAGTGAATGCATTTTTGCTGTAGTTGGGTATATTTTGAAATTGATCCTTTGCTTTTATTCTGACCTAGAGTGGGAATTTTTGGATTGTCATAGGCAGCTTAGTCTCTGAATCACATTTTAGATAAGGCAATGTGTATTGTATAACTGTCTTTTTATGTCAGTGTCACTAAAGCAGTGGTTTTCGGTTTTTGTTATTATTTTGTCAGGCTTAGAGAAAAAAACCCAGGTTCTGCAGCCAGAGGAGAAGAAGACTGTGGCGTACCATGAGGCAGGCCATGCGGTTGCTGGCTGGTATCTGGAACATGCAGACCCACTCTTAAAGGTAGAGCAGTTTGTATTGAATAGTAAGCAAGCCAAATGATTGTGTGAGCAACTACTTGAGAAAATGGCACTCCCACAAAGGATAAATATGTAAAGAAATTTGGCAAAAATGTCTGATAATGATGGTGGGATGAAAGATGTTATGCAAACCCTCCCACAGATAAGTTATAAAATTTGGAAAGAAAACTACTATGTAAAGGGACCAAAAAGTGTCCAAAAGCAGACCAAAGCTTGAGGCGAGTTTACTCTTGAAAAGCAGTAGCTGCAGTGGGTTAGAATTGGGAGTTTGTGGCTTTCTTGCCTGAGGCTTTTCCCTAATCTCCATGGCCACGGTGCTGGAAAATGCTGGCCTTATTATACTGAGGTGGCAGAAGAAAGAGTTCAGGATTTGAAGAATATTGAAAACTTACCAGGAAAATCCTGGAAGCAAGAAAGCTACAGAGAGGTGAAGCCCAAATCCGCATACAAGCTGCCCAAATCCCTGGCCAGTCACTAAACTATGCACGCACAGGGAGACCCCAGAGAGCCTGGCCCAGGAGTGAGCAGAGACCAAAGAGACAGCAGTGTACCAAGTGAGACTGTTGAGTTTCCTGCTTTTTCAGATGAATGCGTTCTCCACACTGGTGCAGCATGGAGCAACAGCCTGACTGACTTGCAGTGTCAGGGGACAGCTGCAGAGTGTGAGGGATTACACTGTCCCATTTTAAGACTTGGTATACAGCTATAGTAATGAAGGCTAGTATTGGTGAAAGGACTGACACATAGATCAGTGGGATGGAATAGAGTCCAGAAACAGATCCTCACAAATAATTGGTTAATTGATTTTTCAACAGAGATACCAAGGTAATTCAAGGTGGGGAGGATTCTCTTAGTAACAAAGGGTTCTGGAAATTCGGTGTTCATATGAAAAAAAAAGTGAACATTGACCTTACAACATATGTTAACTTGTAATAGATCATAAAAGCTAAAACTATAGAACTTCTAGAAGAAAACATAAAAGTCTTTATAACTTTGGGTAGGCAAAAATTTCTTGGGATAAAAAAGGACACACAAAAGTTGATAAATGGAATCTCAACAAAATTAAGACTTAAAAGACACCATTAAGAAAATGAAAGGCAAGTCACACACTCTGAAAACACTTGTAATATACTTATGTGGCAAAAGACTTGTATCTAGAATATATGAAGAACTTTTAAAACTCAATAATAAGAAAACAAGCAACCGAGTAAACTGGGCAAAAGATTTGAGCATATACTTCACAAAGGAGAATATATGAATAGACATTAAGCACATGAAGATATTCAATATCATTAGTCATCAGGGAAGTGCAAATTAAACCATAAGGAAATACCGAATGGTTAAAATTAAAAAGTCAGTCCTAAGTGTTGGTAAGAATGTGGAGTACCTGGAACTCTCATACATTGCTGATGGAGATGTGAAATGCTACAACCATTTCGGAAAACAGTTTGGCAGTTTCTTATAAGGATAAACAAATGCTTCCATACCACCAAACGATCCCACTCCTAGATATTTACGCAAGAGAAATAAAAACATAATGTCTGCACAAAGATTTTTACTTCTTTATTCATAATAGCAATAAACTGGAAACAACCCTGATGTCCTTCAAGAATGAAATGGATATTTGGTATGTTTATACAATGGAATGCTACATAGCTATAAGAATGAACAATTAATACACAGCAGTGTAGATGAATCTCAGAAACAGTGAAAGAAACCAGACATAATAAAGTACATACTGTATGATTCCAATTATATGCAGGTCTAGAAATTGTAACTAATCCGTAGGGACTGAAAGCCTATCTGCAGTTGCCTGGGGCTGGGGGTGGGGAGAAAGATTGACTAGAAAGGGAGATGAGGGGACTTGTTGGGGATGAAGAGAATATTTTGTATCTTTATTGTGGTAGGAGGTCATGTTTGTCAAAACCCATTGAACTGTACACTTAAAATGGGTACATTTTATTGTATATAAATCATCCCCCAGTAAAGTGGATTTTTTAAAAATTAAAGGAATTTACTCATTTGCAAAAAAGAGGACTAGAAAAGAAATGTAGGCTGCTGAGCATCTTGGTCTGCCTTCCCCTTGGTCCTGTAAAGGAGGGCATGGCTGTGGCCGGCCGTCAAGTTGAATCAAGCCTGCCCTGTATTTGAGCTGTCATGAGAGTTGTCACTCACCAGTGGTCCTTTTGTCAAGACTGAATAATGTCAATTGAGTTTTATAAAAAGACGGGAAATGCTTCCTCGTCTCTAAGGTGAAGTTATCTTAAGAGAAAATAGTCCTCCTGGGCAATCATTCCTGCTGGATCTCATCTTGCCACAGCCAGCAGATTGCCCAGCTGTTGTACTTATTTTCCATCAGTAAGTTTGTCTGTCTACAGATCCACACTGTGATGAAATCTCCATTTGGAGGTAGAGTCCTCAGCATTTTATATGTTTTCTACCTGCCAGGTCTCCATCATCCCTCGGGGCAAAGGACTGGGTTACGCTCAGTATTTACCCAAAGAACAATACCTGTACACCAAAGAGCAGCTCTTGGACAGGATGTGCATGACTCTGGGTGGCCGGGTGTCAGAAGAAATCTTCTTCGGAAGAATTACAACTGGTGCTCAAGATGACTTGAGAAAAGTAACTCAGAGTGCATATGCCCAAGTAAGTGTATGAAATGGAGTGTTTCTTCCTTGTTTTGTCACATTTGCACGAGAAATGGACATTCATGAATGGCTCTGAAATAAAATTATTGTGCTTGACTGTGGTTTAGACTTTTCAGGCAAGGATTATTTCTTAAAAGAAATCCATCTTAAAACAATCAACTTATGAGAAGAAACCTTTTTTTCCATAGTACAGTATTTAAAGTTTACTACTAAGAGTATATAAAGCATATACGTAGAGTTTAAAGTTCAGTTACAAACCTATGTGGTCCCACAGTGGAGCGCTGCCTGTACCTGGACTCTCCCCAGGTGCCTTTCCCTTCTCAGTCCCTCCCTCCCTGCTAGGAGCAGCCCCTCTCCTGACTTTTGTTATGATTACTCCCCTGTTTTCTTTAAGTTTATCCCTGGTACATACATCCCCAAACAATATAGTTTTGCCGTCTTGGAACTTGATCTCAGTGACTTTCTTTGGGAGCTCCTGTTATTCATGTCAGGTCTCCTGAGTCTGTTACTTTCTCAAATCCTTTTTTTGTTTTGTTTTGTGAGGAAGATTAGCCCTGAGCCAACATCTGCTGCCATTGCAGCTCTTTTTTGCTAAAGAAGATTGGCCCTGGGCTAACATCCGTGCCCAGCTTCCTCTACTTTATATGGAACACTGCCACAGCATGACTGACGAGCAGTGCATCAGTCTGCACCCGGGATTGAACCTGCGAACCCCGGGCCGCTGAAGTGGAACGCACGAATTTACCTGCTACGCCACTGGGCTGGCCCTCTCAAATCCTTATTAATGATGCATTAAAAAAATTGGTTTTTTTTAATTGTCCTCTTTACCTTTATTTTTCCTAGGGCATTGTTTGTTGTGGTTGTTTGCTCTTGTTCTTTCTAGTTTAATCTTCAATTTTAAAATAATTTTTCTTTTACCTTTTTCCTGTGTTCTAGCACCTCATCGAAGTTTTTCTGATTCTGATTTATATTATTCTTTCATACTTTCCTTCACTTTCCTGATTTCTGTTAGCCTTTTTTGAAGTTGTGGGTTACAGTTTTCATCTGTTTTATGGACTGTCTTCCCATCCTACTTTCCTTATCTGTGGAGACACTATTCTGCTCCTTACTTTTTTCACATAATAACTTTATAAGGGATTTTACTGCCCATTTTTACAAGAAATTTGTTTTCCTGATCTTTTAGGAGGGAGGTGGGTTAGGACAGTTTTTGAGTTTTATTTATTAGTTTATTTCTTGAGGAAGATTGGCCCTGTGCTAACATCTATTGCCAGTCTTCCTCTTTTTTTCTCCCCAAAGCCCCAGTACATAGTTGTGTATCATAGTTGTAGAGTTGTAGCTCTTCTATATGGGATGCCGGCTCCTCGTGGCTTGATGAGCTGTACGTCTGCACCCAGGATCTGAACTGGCAAACCCCGGGCCACTGAAGCAGAACACGTGAACTTAACTGCTATGCCACCGGGCCGGCCCCTAGTTTTATGGTTTTAGAGTTCTCTTTCCTGTTATTTTCATGAACTTTTAAAAATCATAGCTTCCTACTTGCTGAGCTCCTCTGCTCTTTTCCTCCTCCCCACTTTTATCTGCACCTTCTCTTTTCTAATCAGTTTGGATTTTACTTCCAGAAGCTTCTTCTTAATGTGGGACTTTATCTGGTCAGTTTTGGGGGCTCATAGGGTCAGGAGTGGACCAGCCTCTTCACTGTGTCCCCTGAACCCCGTGGACTCGGAACGGGAAAATGCAAATGCCTCTTCTGGGTTCATTTGTTCGTAGTTCATGCCAGGTTGGCATGCCACTCTTTCCAGCAAGAGCCTTTTAGCAGTTTGGGGTTCTTCTTCTCTCCGGTCTATCAGATGCTTCTTTCTCCTCTCCTTCCTCTCGTGCAGAGAGTAATAATATGCAGGTCTCATAGCTGTTGGGATTTGTCCGCACCTGTTTGTCACCTAATTTTGTTGTAGATGTTGTCTGTGGGTTTCTGTCCTTACGTTCCTAGTTGAGGAGTTTAAAACACTATCCATTGTCTACACAGTACACCCTTGTCTACTTAACCAACTCAAGGCCACCGTGTAGATTTTGCAGGTTAAAGAGTAGCATTGTAGTGTGGATTTAATGTCATTGTAAAGACTTGTTGCCATTTTATAAAAATATGTTAGCCTATAAACAAAAATGGATGGCTACCACTAATTACGTATTCTTTTTCAGATTGTTCAGTTTGGCATGAATGAAAAGGTCGGGCAAATCTCCTTTGATCTCCCACGTCAGGGGGACATGGTATTGGAGAAACCTTACAGTGAAGCCACCGCAAGACTGATAGATGACGAAGTACGAATACTTATTAATGATGCTTATAAAAGAACTGTAGCTCTTCTCACAGAAAAGAAAGCTGATGTGGAGAAGGTAGGTGCCAGTTGTACGAATAGTTCTCTACACAGTTTTGAAGAAAAGATTAGTGATAGATTGACTATTTTGGTTGGTTTATAGACGTCAGCATTCCCTGTATCTGGCTAACTTTTAGATTCATTCTGATTTGTGTCTGCTCTGTCTCTGTGAGGCAGTGCGAATACAGTGGTGAGCAAAAGCGGGCATGCTCCCAGCTCTTATGGCTTGTAGGAATATGAGTGAGTGATTAATGAAGTTTATGAATAATTACCAAATAAACAATTGAATCCCCGAATATTTTACCAGTATTCCTAAATATGGAGCACGATGGACAAATGGGGATTTACCATTATTTTTCATCTCCAGAATAAACAGGTGGTGAAAGGGCAAATAAAAGAATTAGCTAAACTAGATAAGTAGGAATTGACACATGAAAACTACCTTTGGCTTAATTATGAGTTTTCATGAACAAATGTGATTTGTGTTTTCCATTTTTGTACCTCATTTGATAGCACCTGCAAAAGGGAGAGATCTTTTCTGAATTCAGTGGATTTCTTGCATCCAGTAAACTCTTAATTATTCAGAATCCATGCAACCAAAATTAAAATTTTTTGTTTTTTAAACATTCCACATGCTAATGATAAAAACATAAATGAAAAAGCCCTTTATAAGGTATTGGCACAGATAAAAGCATATTCTAAGATATACCATTCAATCAGCAAATATTCAGAGAAGCCCATTGTGAGCTTGTCCTGTGCTAGGTAATTCCAAAAGAATCCATGACGTCTTTTCACAAAAGCGTGCAGGATAAGTGGAGAGAGAGAGCTAGTGTCAGTGAAACACTGGAAAGCTTACAGAAGGAGCTCTGAGGAAGGAAAGGTCAGAGTGGTCAGAGAAGGCTTTATATAGGGCTTAAATTTTACCTTGAGGGACAGTCAGGTTACAGTGAATAAGGAAAAGAGAGGAGGAGCTCACAGCTTGGAGGCCTGGTGAGCAGAGTGTGTGGGGAGGAGGCAGGATTGAGCCTGCCTGCCCTGCAGCAGATAGTCGGGGAAAGGTGACTGGGGTACCCAGTGCCTCCAAAGCTAGGTAGAAAGTTTAGAAACACAATTTTAGAAGTAGAAGTGGCCTTCAACATGATCTGATCCAGCCACCTTGTTTTATAGTAGGGAGTCCTTAAAGAATCTGGAGTGGAAATGATTAAAAGTTCATCCTTTAAAAGGAGAGTGTGACAGCAGTGTGCCAGCTTGGTTGGAGTGGGAGAGACTGGAACAGAAACCAGCTCAGAGGCTGTTTTAACATTCCTGAGATGGTGCCATGGTGGCAGCAGAAGTAGAAAGGCAAAGGCAGATCTAAAAAACCAAAATTTATTGATTAAATATACAGAACGAACGAGAAGAAGGCCCTTGGGACGATTCCAAGACTCCTCCTAGTGGCAGGCACAGGCCGGGGATGGGAGGGGAAGTTCAGTCTTGACACCCAAGAGGACTGAGCAGTAGGCATTTGCAAATGGAATATGGATAGGAGGTCTAGGCCAGAGATAGTATCTGTTAGTGATCCCCCTATAGCCAATTGCTAAAAAGAAGGAAATGAGCTATGAAAGACAGTGGAGGGTGTAAGAGCTCACTGGAGACCACTAGCTCTAGGAGGACAGAGTTTGTGCACAGGGATTCGAGAGGAGGGATTCCACGTGCACGCCATAGATGCCAAATGCGTCCAGGGAATTTCACCCAGTTATCTACCCTTCCAAATGTACAGTGCATGTACTGACAATGGTAATAAAGGAATGTTTGTGAAAGGAAAATTGTTGAACAGAGTGAGGATCTTGAAACACTGCAGAGTTCTGAAGTACCTTTTGGTCCATCAGAGAAAATTAAATCTGTTAAATATAATGTTGAGCCAGCCAGGAGATAGGGAGCCGTCAAGAGGAGAGGTGACTGGGCCTTTGCTGCTAGACTAGTGCCTTCCAAACACTGGGCCTCAGTTTATTCATCTGTGGGATGAGGAGTCGGACAAGTTGATCTCTAAGGGCCAAGCTTTAGGAGAATAAGAGTAACCAGCTAGCATTCATCCTACATCTTAGGTTTACCAGGTACTGCCTAAGATGTATTTACTTCCCTAAAACCCCCACAACCTCATGAGGTCGCTACATTATTATCCCCATTTTACAGGTGAAGAAATTGATACATAGAGAGGTTAAGTAACTTTGCTTAAGGTCATGCAGTGGGTAAGTGGCAGGACCAAGATTTGGACCCGGGGGCCAGCCCGGTGACGCAGTGGTTTAATTCATGCCTTGGCAGCCCGGGGTTCACGGGTTCAGATCCCAGGCACCTGTCGACACACTGCTTGTCAGCCATGCTGTGGGAGCGTCCCATATAAAGTAGAGGAAGATGGGCACGGATGTTAGCCCAGGGCCAGTCTTCCTCAGCAAAAAAGAGGAGGATTGGCGATGGATGTTAGCTCAGGACTGGTCTTCCTTAACAACAACAACAAAAAGATTTGGACCCAGAGGTCCTGTCTGCAGAGCCCTTGCTATTAACCTCTAACCAGGCCTGTGCTATGGAATGTGGCCAGTCCCAACTGAGATGTGCTGTGAGCACACAGGGTTTTGAAGATTTAGTATGAAAAAAAGAATGTAGAATATCTCAATAATTGTTTATATCATTACATGTTGACATGATAATATTTTTGATATAGGATTATCCTGTATCCTATAAAAATATATATCCTATATATATAACCACTTAGGTTGTGAGTGGATAATATATATAAAATATATTACACAACTGTAAATAGGCAAATTGAGAATTAAAGGTGGTCTAAGAAGAAATCCTGAACCTTTTATTTCTCCAGATCTTATATACACAAGCAATATATTAAATAATCAGAGCATTTTAGTATTCTGGTTATGTTTTTTAAGAGTCTTTATCTCTTAGAGATATAGACAAAAATATATATGGATAAAATGATATGACATCTGGGATTTTCTTTAAAATCATCCAGGGAGTAGATGAAACAGAAATGGCTCTAAGTTGATAATTGTTGATACTGGCTACGTGGGGGTTAGTTATCCATTCTTTCTACATTTTAGGGGTACATATTTGAAATATTCCGTAAAGTTTTTAAAAATTGAAAAGACAAAAGAAAATTGTCTTATTATTTGGTATCTTTAAAAACATAGCATTTAATGTAAACTACAGATATGTTAAATTTCTAAGTAGGGAGTTACCTCAGGAACTAAATCTATTTTCTGAGTAGTTTACAATATAACCTGCCTCCTTTTCTTTGTAATGGTCAGATGCTCTAACATAACCACTCTTCCCTGCCCTCCTGATTCCATCACTCATCTCCATACACATAGTTGGTCAAGTGCCCCTTTTTTGGTGGCCTGTTAAAATGTGTAGTGTCTGTGGTTCAATCATAGAAATGACTAGAACTTCAAGATACATATTTTCATATTAACCTTCCTGGCTTCATTTTCTATCTCTGCCTTATTTGTCTTTATTTTTTTCGACCAACTTTTTTTATTTCTTGTTCACCCTATTTCCATCGTTTCCCCAATTCCACCCCACCACCACTTTTATTTCTTATGTATCCTTCCTGAATTTCTTTATGTATTTATAAGCACATGAAAAGATAGACTTCCCCCCCCTTTAAAAGCAAATGCAGCATACTATACACATTGTGCATCTTGCTTTTCTCACTGACTCTGTCTCTCTGACATGTATGTAGAACAGAGAGATTCTTTCTTCCAGATGCATAATCACTCATTGCGTGGCTGTACCAAAATGTATTTAGCCACTACCTTACTGGTGGACATTTGTTTTTCCAATATTTTGCACATCTTACTCTAAAATGATGTGACCTTAGGTATATCTTTTTCAGTGGTCTTAAATCCTTTTTTGGAGTGGGATTGGCTATAAATAAAAACATTATTAGCTTTGAATAGCTTTCACTGAGTAACTATATTTAATGGCAATTGTTCATATTTCAGGTTGCTCTTCTATTATTAGAAAAAGAAGTATTAGATAAGAATGATATGGTTGAACTTTTGGGCCCCAGACCATTTGCAGAAAAATCCACCTATGAGGAATTTGTGGAAGGCACTGGCAGCTTGGATGAAGATACCTCACTCCCGGAAGGCCTTAAGGACTGGAACAAAGAGCGGGAAAAGGAGAAGGAGGAGCCCCCGGATGAGAAAATGGCCAACCAGATCCAAGGAGGGAGGCTGTGTTAGCTTGTCATATTGTGGTTTCAATTTGCACATTATTTCAACTCTAGCTCTCTCAGAAGAATGAGAACACTGCTAAGTTGATCTTAACCAGCTGCTGACCCAGTTGAAAGGGTGGTAAGAGGAGTACTTAATCCGCAGCCTCAGAAATCGGGGTGGGGGTGGCAGGGTGACTGTCCAGAGGATCTGGGAGAATATGTCCTCCAGCCTCGTGGGGCTCTCCGACGGTGGCTGGGAGAGTGGGGACTGGCACCGGTGCTGCTCCCTCCACCATCTGTGAAGCCAGCTGAGGAGTGTCAGGGATAGATAATCTGAACGCTTGCCATGTGGGAGAGGCGTCTTCTCTTTCCATCACCCACTCTTCATTCCTCTTTCCTCTCAGAGTTTCCCTCTGTGGATGAGCTGTGAAATTAAATTGGAGTCCTGATAAGAGTATTTTCATTTGACTTTATATTTTAAAGATTGAATCCAGATCACATGTTGCTGTTTTAATGGAATGGTTTTCCACAGAGAGCTGTAACATATTTAAAAATATGAATGTATTATGTAAATACGGCTTCTTTAAATCAAAAATAAACACTGTACTTTTTTTCTTCTGAACACACAAGGGGCCACTGTTTATGCTTGGGATACTTTCTTTTAGAAAACAATGGAAAGGAATTAAACGTTCTTTTTAGAGAGGAATCTTTCAAAATCTCAATCTTGTTGGTTCTCATCAGCTCCCACAAGAGGCTTAGTAACTTCTAGATTTGTCTGTCCTGGAATGATGAACTCTGGATATCAAGTATGTTGATACCAAGTCAGTCGGTCTGAGAATCTGTGATAATGGCATCAGTTTACATCCTTACTAGGCCAGTCATGACCAGACGTTGGTCATGCCATCTGTGTCTGGAAGTTGATGTGTAACCACAGCGGGCCTGGCAGGCTGTCCCAAGCCATATCTTGGATCTCCAAGAAGGGAGATGACACTAAGCTAGGGAGGCCCCTGCAGCCTGGATCTCCCATGGCATCCCAGGACGTGGTCTGAATTGTCAACTCTTATTGTTACTATTAGAAAAGAGTTATATAGTGCGTGTGGTTCCAGAAAAGCTGAAATCTGCAGTGTAGTAAACTTAGGTCAAAAATTTTAACCAAAAGATGGCACGAGGAAGATGTACTAAGTCTTCAAATGCCATTATTTGGAGTTGGAGGCACCAAGCATTTTTGCATTTTTAGTATTTTTTTATCAGTCTCCTTTATTTTTTATTTGTTTATTTATTTATTGTGAGGAAGACCAGCCCTGAGCTAACATCCGTTGCCAATCCTCCTCTTTTTGCTGAGGAAGACTGGCCCTGGGCTAACATCTGTGCCCATCTTCCTCTACTTTATATGGGACGCCACCTCAGCATGGCTGACAGGCAGTGCATCGGCGGGCGCCCGGGATCCGAACCGGCGAACCCCGGGCTGCCAAGCGCGAACTAAACCGCTTAGCAGCCTCCTTTAATGTTATTCCAACTTGCCTTGTGCATTCTTGATGTAGTTAACTATGTTGTGGGAACAGTGATTTCTCAGACTTAAAACAGAATCAGGTGGCATCTGTGGAGCACTGGTCCCTGGGGTGGGAGATGGCTCAGGCAGGCCGCTCCATCCCAGGACCACTCTTTGAAGCAGCCCAGAGATGCCAAACTCCAGCTGTCTGGGCCACAGAAGCAGCTGTTTGGACTCCACTAACTCAGCGTTCCAGGAGCATGGGAGCCCTCTCAGCTCAACACCCACGCTTGTGTCTCTCTCAGCTCCTCTGCCCAGTGACCTGCAGAAGTAACACATTTACTGCCTCCTTTCCTCGCAGGATGCTTGTGGGAGGCAGCTCAGTGAAGAATTAAGGCTGTAAGACTCACTTGGCCATCAGGGTGTTCAGTGCTGTTCTCCACACAAGCAGTAGACTGTGAGGAGATGCTCTATACTCCTTCCCCACACCACTGCAGGGAGAGGTGCCAGCATGTGGTTTTCTGGCAGGCCTCAGCTCTGAGGACTCCTGGGTGGAACAAAGTGGGTTGTGCCAAACACGAGTCACATTTGATACAGTGAGAAAAGTGACAAAGCTGTACAGGAGACTGTCAGATGGTAGCCCACAAGTCCCCCTGAATTCTAGTGAGGTAAAGACACTCCAGTGCTGGCATCTTGGCCAGCCAGGAGGGCCCAGAATAGCTGCTGCAGCCTCAGCACTCCACCTCGTCTGTACAGGAACTGTAACACCTGCACTCCGCAGCACCGTGGTGAGCATTGTGGGACCTTAACAGAGCCTGGCCCGCAGCAGGTGCTCACGGCACTCGTCCTCTCACTCTCCCAAGGTCCATTAAACCTAGCGTATTTCCAGCTTAGATGTGGATGATAAGAGAGTTATGCTTAGTGTAGTCTCTTCAGAATAGTTCGGGTTTCTGCAAAAATGAGGTCTGTTCTCACCTCAAGTCATGCTGCTGTGTTCAGTGATTCACTTTCTGTATGCCCAGGGCTGAGGCTTAGCACAGAATAGTCACTGGATATTAGCCAGGACATCACAGAGCATGGGCGCTGTCAGGGGGGGCTGCGTTACCGTGTGGTAACCCTAGATCTGTGGCTCCAAACCACAAAGGTTGGTTTCTCTCTGGCTCCTTGTCTGACAGAAGTCGGGGCTCTACTCAGCGGTTACTCAGGGACCTAGACTGATGGAGATACTGGGTCATCTTGACAGGGATCAGGGTCCCCACGAGGGGAAGGTCTAGCACTAGCATTTAAAGGCTTCCACATGGAAGTGACATGCCACTCACATTCTTTTGGCTAAAGCAAACACATGTTCACAGCTAACTTCAAGAGGGTAGGAAGGAGAAATAAACCAGAAACACTGGTGAATAGCAATGTCATGTCTGCCAATTACTAGTGAAACAAGCCTGGTCACGTCCTGTGGAGTCTGACTTTACAAGACCTCTTACAGAAGTTGTGTCCAGTTATACAAACCATGAAGTAGAGACAGAAAAGAGCCGTTCCTCCTCTGTGCTGGGCCTGGCAGCGGCCCCCGGGCCCCTAGTCTCAGTGCTCATGGAAGGAAGCACAGCAGCTCTCAGAGCCGACCCTGTTGGGTCCCCCCTCACCCACCAAGAGCTTGAAGGGAGCCTGAAGTTCATTTTCTCTGGCTCCTCTGGCAAATCTCAGCTGAGTTGTTAGGAAAGGCCGGGACCACCCAGCCCAGGATGTGGCGCAGTGGGAGAAAAGATTCTGTGAGAGGTCTGGGTGTTGGCTGCAAATGGGGACCGGCTTTTACTTATGTGTGCACTGCTTTTAAGCTCAGAATTCTGGCTGTGGGACCACCCTAGAGCCTCCAACTCAAGAAAAGCCCTATCCTCCAAGTTCCTTTAGTGTGCTGCAGGGACAGGAGGAGAAGAGGGACCCAAGTAACCACTGTAACAACGCAAAGTCACAAATCCATCATGTAAGCAGAGGCTGTAAGAGACAAAGGAGCAGTTTCAGTGTTTTATTATGAATAGATTGTTTCCAAGTTCAGTATTGCGTATTCAGTATAAGGCAGCACTACACAGCTTCAGGTTTCATCACAAAGGATGAAGAAACACTGTGTTTAACTTCCCTGCTAATTCTCAGACATGACTGAACACTTAATAGAAGGTGAGGTTTATTTGTTTAGCTCTATATTTATGGCCCACTAGTTCTTTCAAGTCCTCCAGTAGAAAATCCCTGTAGTCTGATCTTCAGATTAGGTAGGACTGCCGATTCTCTGCTATTTTAATTTACTTTCTTTATTCCAGATGACTGACAGTACAATGTTGTCACATTTGTGAGGGGCCTATACCCACATATTTAGATGAGTACACCATTTGGCGGCCTTTGGGGTCAAGACGCACTGGAGTTAAAGAACGTCTGCCTTGTGGTATCTGAGATAGGGAGACTCCTCTATTCATTGATCTCCTCTTCGTCCTCTTCAAAAGCTTCTTCACCGTCATTGGCCGTAGCTTCTTGATACTGCTGGTATTCTGACACCAGGTCGTTCATGTTGCTCTCTGCTTCTGTGAACTCCATCTCATCCATGCCCTCTCCTGTAAACCAGTGCAGGAAGGCCTTCCGGCGGAACATGGCAGAAAACTGCTCTGAGATGCGCTTGAACAGCTCCTGGATGGCCGTGCTGTTGCCAATGAAGGTGGAGGCCATCTTGAGGCCCCGAGGAGGGATGTCGCACACAGCCACCTTGACGTTGTTTGGGATCCACTCCACAAAGTAGCTGCTGTTCTTGTTCTGGATGGCCAGCATCTGCTCGTCCACCTCCTTCATAGACATGGGGCCCCGGAAGACAGTGGCCACGGTCAGGTAGCGCCCATGTCTCGGATCACAGGCCGCCATCATGTTCTTAGCATCGAACATTTGCTGAGTCAGTTCTGGCACCGTGAGGGCCCGGTACTGCTGACTGCCTCGGGCCGTCAGGGGAGCAAAGCCGGGCATGAAGAAGTGCAGGCGGGGGAAAGGGACCATGTTCACCGCGAGCTTGCGGAGGTCGGCGTTGAGCTGGCCTGGGAAGCGCAGAGAGGTGGTGACCCCGCTCATGGTGGCAGACACCAGGTGGTTTAGGTCCCCGTAGGTTGGCGTGGTGAGCTTCAGGGTGCGGAAGCAGATGTCGTACAAGGCCTCATTGTCGATGCAGTAGGTTTCATCTGTGTTCTCCACCAGCTGGTGGACTGACAGGGTGGCATTGTAGGGCTCCACCACAGTGTCGGAGACCTTGGGGGAAGGCATGACACTGAAGGTGTTCATGATCCTGTCAGGATACTCCTCTCGGATTTTGCTGATGAGCAGCGTGCCCATGCCTGACCCTGTTCCTCCCCCCAAGGAGTGGGTGAGCTGGAAGCCCTGCAGACAGTCACAGTGCTCACACTCCTTCCTCACCACGTCCAGCACCGAGTCCACCAGCTCAGCTCCTTCTGTGTAGTGCCCCTTCGCCCAGTTGTTTCCTGCACCAGTTTGTCCTGGAATAAAGCAGAAGAGAGTAGCACGCAATTTAAATAGGGTGGAACAGAAGGGAACTGCTCATTATTATTACTTTTTAAACGGTGACAGAAAAGATGTTATGAAGTGATTAGATAATACAGTGTTGGCCAAAGTTAGGGGGCATGGAAACAGGCCCCCACCAGCATTGCTGGTGAGCTCATGAATTAATACAACCCCCTCAGAGCAATACCCATCAAATTTTAATATGTGCATATGTTTTGACCTGGTAATTTCATTCTTTTTTTTTTGCTAAGGAAGATTAGCCCTGAGCTAACATCTGTTGCCAATCCTCCTCTTTTTTTGCTTGAGGAAGATTCACCCTGAGCTAACATTTGTGTCAATCTCCTCTATTTTGTATGTGGGTCACTGCCACAACATGGCTGACGAGTGGTGTAGGTCCATGCCTGGGACCCAAATTGCAAACCTGGGCTGCCGAAGCAGAGTGCACCAAACTTAACCATTATGCCACCGGGCCAGCCATTATTATTTTTAAATAGGTAAAATTTACCTATTTGCACACAGTAAAATTTAAAAGGAACAAAAATTTGTATACATTAAAAAACAAGTTTTCCTTCTCCTTTGAGCTTTCTGAATTTTGTATTATGTACAAATATTTGCTTTTTAAAACAGTAATCCTTTTTCATGTTAATGGAGCCCCTCATTCATCATCTAGAACTATTGTTGCAAAGTTTTCTGAGCATCAACTATTTATTTTGCATCTATAATTAAATGTTTAGCACAGGAAGTCATTCCTGCCCTCAAACTGCTTCCAGACTTGTGATGGTAAGGAGATTAACATACCTGAAAGATTTTTGTATTTTTATCCAAGGAGTTCAAGTAACTAGAAAGAGACCTTCTAGTTGGTCTGTTTTCTGCACGATGGTGCATTTTCCCCAATATGCTTATTTATATTTTACTTTATGGAAGAAATTTTCAATCTGAAGGCTGGCTCTTAAATTTAAAATCCTATTTTTTAGTTCATTTCATTATAATATTGAAGATCTATCAGTAGTGTTTTTTCCAAGCTGTAAAAATAATATATGTGTGTGTGCGAATGGACGCCCTCAACAAGAACTGGTAAAAAGGACAGGGGAGCTTATTTTGGTTTTCACTTTCCTGGACATGCACATTTCCTGTGATGCAGTGTTCTCAGACACTGTTGCTCTGTAGCCCTGAAAATGTTTAAAAACTACATACCCCACATACATTTTTAAGTTGACATCTAATTTGTTTTCATAAATTCAAATAGTTGCAAATGCTATTTTAATTTCTGTGGTACTAGAAATACTCTCTTTTAAAAACAAAACTGTTACATCATTCTGTTAAATCCAATAGAGTCTATATAAAAATCAGAAATAAATCCTAAGTTGAAATTGATTGTTTTTAAATTCCTTGATCACAAAGTGTTTAAAATGTCAATATAACTGTAGTTTTTCAAATTAGTTCATTTATCCAAGGGTGAATATTAAATATTGCCAGAATGAGACAAGGCTTGGCATCAATTTTATTCCTCTTTTTTGTTTTTACTTATATAAATACTGAGAAGTCTTGTTCACATAAATAGGTAAATAGGAATGAATTGTGTTCTAATAATGTCATTCAATTATTTGATCTTCTTTAGAGGTATATACCAAAAATCAAATAGTGACCTATCATCAAAAAGTATTTTAATCATCTTCCAGCCCAAAACTCAATTTTGCGGAAAGCAGAATTGCAAACAACCTGATTTGCATCAATCATTCTTTTCTTCTGTTTCTGGAAGACATCAAAAAGACTTTACCAAGACTTACCTAAGGCTAACTCTTTCACTTAAAGGCACTTTATTTAACTCAATATACTTAAAGATTTGGGAAAACAGAAATTTTAATTTGAATACAACTTTGCCAATATGACTTTTTAATGAAATGTTTTAAATATATTTTTGTCAAAATTTTTAGGTTGCAGATTTAGCTTCTTCAGGTCATAAAAACTACTAGACACATAATCTACTTGGCAAAGGCAGTCCTCATTATCAGAGCAATCCTCCAAACTGGACTTACTTTCTGTCAGGAAAATATGACTTTATTTTTCAGTTCAAATCAATAATGTTAATATGCATTTCAAGGAATATTAGAAAAGCCACTGAGAACTAAATTCTAGAGCACAGTGTAAGGTAAATTATGAAAGCAGTAAAATCAAAGTAAATGATCCAGAGTCTATTTAATAATAAATTATAAAAACAAGGCATTGCTGTTTCTCATTAACTGGTAATAAGGCAATGTAATAAATAACTAAAATGGTAAGTTATTTAGGAAGCAAGGAAGATTATTAATAGGCATTATATTCTTTAATATGTGGGTATATTAAATCTGATTTTGAAAAGAATCATGTAAAAAATTTTAAAAATAAATCCACTAGCACCCTTATCAAACCTTCCCTACATGTTGAATGAAAGACCAGGATACACTGCTGAAGGGGGAAGCAGGCAGGTGATTTGATGCGTCCAGTGGACATAGAAAACAAGAAGCAGCAGAGATGCCACTGCCTGTTTGTCCTTCCACTCAGGGCTAAGACTGCTGGCATTGCACTGTACGGACCTCTCCCCGTTTATTCCAAAGAGGTTAACTTGATTTTTGTCTACACCTGGCTGGTGGCAACAACTCACAACCACCACCCAGTGATCAGCTTCTCTGCCATGGGTGGGCAGGTCCGTACCTGATGCTGCATGCACCCATGGGGGAAACTGAGCTGGGAAGCAGTGACACCACTGAGGCCACCTTTGAGACCAGCCTAGTGCTACATCAGGTAAGACGGAGAGATGGAAGGCTCTCGTGCACTTCGGGGCGGGCCCACTCACACTGAGGTCTGCTGACACACACCCCTGGATTCTGCAGTGTACTGTGGGTGAGGCCTCATACAGGTCCTACTCTTGGGGGAATGAGTCTTATCTCAAATTTCTTTGAATCTTCCATAGCATTTATCAGGGCTAAAGTACTGTGAGTGTTAAGTGAAAGTCTGTAAAACAAGAAAAACAACCAAAATTCTGTGATTCTTTGGTAAGTTTAAAATGTATTGACTCTGAGTGACTCGTATGACATACACAGAAAGGGATACTCTCCTTAAATAGCTATAGGAGTCCTACAAATCACTCGGGAAAACAAAACAGCCTTTAGAAAAATGGGCAAAGGATATAAACAGACAGTTCACAGGGAAGAAAATGCAAATAACTTAAATATTTGATGTATTCCTCGTAAGGGAAATGCAAATTGAATAAGTAGATGTGACTTCTCCGCTACGAAATTGACAGAGTTCAAAAAGCTTGATCACACGGTGTTGGCAAGAGTTTAGGGCAAGGCCCCTTCATACACGAGCTGCTCGAAGCATAACGAGAACTAGCCTCTATGAAGAACAAGTTAGCAAGATCTATCAAATCAGTCCCTTAGACTCAGCGATTCTACTTCTACGAATTTTCCTGCATACGTGCAAAATGACAGACAAATATTCACTGAGGAGCAGTTTGTAATAGTAAAGAAAAAAGGAAACAATCTAAATACCTATTAACAGAGAACTGGTTAAATCAATGATAGTGTCTATGCAAAGGAAAACTGTCATCATCAACCCCAGAACTGAGATGGAAAGATTTTCGAAATATATTGCTAAGGGGAAAAAACTCTGAAGAACTAAACGGTGTACGTAGTTGGCTATCATCGGAGGGCTGTCATCGATGTATATGTATCTGCTGGTACCTGCACAGAATGTATCTGAAAGGACGCACAAGAATCTTAGAAAGTGGCGCCTCTGGGAGGGAGCCTGGGTGAAGCACCAGCTTGGGGTAGGAAGGAGATCCAGTTTTCACTGTACACCCCCTTTTGTTCCCTTTGAATCCTGGACCAAGTAAATGTTTTACCCAGCTCGTTAGCAAAATGAACATTGTTAACTTTATTAAAACATTTAAAAATGCATTTAGGAAATAAATTGGAGAAATACACACTGAACTAGTGACTATGGTTGTCTCTAAAGGACAGGATTGTAGGGTGTTCCGTTTCAACAATAGTATACATTGCTTACAAAATTTAAAGAAACATGCACTTTATGATAATCAACAGAAAATTAAAATATGAAAATATGCCTTTGAGGAAAAATTTTTAAATGTTATCAATAAGTAGGAAATTACTAAATGATGACATACATACAGTGGAAAGGCACTGTGACCATCATGGGGGATGTCCAGGTTGTGTTAATGAGCTATGCAAAAAGGTATGTGTAGCATGATCCTATTTCCCAAAATCAAAATCAACTCTGTGTGTGTGTATGTGCACATGTGTGCGTGCAGACAAGTGCATCTATGCATAGAGAAAGGTCAGGCAGGACACACTTACACCGCCTACAGCACTGAGTTATCCCCAGGGAATGTAATCTCAGGGCCATCAGTAGAAGGGGTGAGGGCTTTCCGTTTTTACACGATATACTTGTATATTGTTTGAAAAAAAAGTGCAAATAGTTTTAACTTTGTAATGAAAACATTAAACACATTTAAATATTAAATAGTGATGTTCCCTAGAGAGCAGAACTGCCCATCTGAAACAGACCCCAGCTGGCCCCCACGCTGGTCTGTCTTAGCTCCACCCAACGAGGGCGCTCAGCCTCTCCCTCCCATTGTCTTTTCCCCACTGAGCCTGTCAAAGGCACCGAGGCTGTTGGCACAGCAGGACCCATGGCTCCACAGAGGGGGCCTGGGCCCCTTCATGCTTGCGGCACATCCAAGGACACTGGCCACTCCAGCCCTCTCAGGTGGCCATTTCCTTGTCTAGATGCTGACTGCGTTCTCTCTGATGAACAGAGAGATTCTCTTTCTTCCCACTTAGTGGGGTCACACAGTGAAACCTGGCTGGCCACCTTCTGTTTTCAGGCTCGAAATGGTCACTGCCATTCCTTTGCCCCCACTAACTCCTGTCCACCCCCTCCCCACCCAATCCTGCAGGCAGCAGCCTGGCCAGACCACGCCAGAGGCATTGGGAAGAACAAACTTGGGGCTAGCCTCATACTCAGGGCTAGCCTCATACCTGGAGCTCAGTGTAGAACGATTACACCTTTACAAAGGAAAGACTGTGAGTGTAATGGTCAAAAAGAGCCTAGGAATTATTTCATTAAAATGGAGTAGAAACCAACAACTGAAAATAAGTGGCTTTAGGCAGACATACAGCCACAGTAAATCAAGTTCACTCTAGTCACAATTCTACAGAGACTCTGAACTTGACTCTCCTCCAGCTCACACCACTCACTTGGCTGCCTCAATATTTATGGCATGATTAGCCATGAAGTTTTCTCTGCTCTTGACAAAAGGAGGAAGCTAGTGACTTCTGAAAATATTTTGCTACTGTCTCATAGCAACAGACGTTCCCAGTTAAATATTTGGGGGTCATGAGTTGAACATTTTCTGTGAGATGTTGTGACATTAATCAGCGGCTCCAGATTGTGGAACACAAGGCTGCAGTCTCTAAGTTTGGGCAGTCGGGCTGCAACAGAGCCCCAGGGTTTTCTGAGTCTACCCTCTGGTTTGCCTCCAGCTTACACTGGGTCATGGATGAGTCTTGAGGCTGTGTATGTGCTCCCTGACCCTTCTCCTAGCCCTGAATCTGAAAGAAAAAGTTACAAGTGTAGAAGGAGGCTTAAAGGAAAGTTATCTTTCTGGTGCTTCATTTTCTCCCACAAAACTCTCTCCCACTATCTAATAGGCATGACTGCTATGTGACCAGCAATTTGTTAAGAAAAAGTTTTTTTTAAACTATATCCATGTTCAAAACTCAAATGCAGATAACTTTCTCTTTTAGAATTATATATTACTTCAAGCCCTTTTTTTTAAAACATTTCAACCTATAGCTGAAAATGGAATAACACTGGTTTATTTTAATTTACCAACTCTGGAACAATGTGCTAGAAAGCTAATGGAGGATGAACCATCTCCCATTCATAGACAGTTCTGCCTCTTTGATTAACTGGAGAATGACTTGAAAACAAAAAAGATAGTATGTTTATACATTCTGGATACCCCTCCATTCCACATAACAAATGTGTTATTTGAACAAAATAAGCATATTCATTTAAACAATTCACAATTCTTAATTAACAAGTGTCAATTTTTAAAAATTACTATTAAAGCTATCTCACATCAGTACAATCTGTTAAAAGTTTTAAATATTCTGAATCAAAATAGGGATGTATGTTGTGACAAAAAAGCAAAGATGCAAGAAGCAATCCTGGAGACAGTTGAAACGCTAAATGTCATTTGTAACATTTTGGAGGTTTACAAGGACAGTAAATTAGATAATTAAACAGTCACTATAGATCTGTCTTAATTTGTTCTTAATCTTTTTTATCCCATTTATTGACAGCTAGAAAGATGAAGCCAGACCTTTCTTACACTCTCTTAGTTTTCACTTCAAATAAATTAAACCAAAGAAAACTTCCACAATTGCTGAAGCTGCGTCTCTGAGACACTCGCCTACCATGACTTCAACAGCTTGTGATGATCCCATTTCATAAAAACTGGTTCACGGATTCGACTCTCTCTAAAACCTCCACAGGGCCTGGTTGCCTGACTCCTGAGCAGACATCTGGGCTGAGTGAGTGAGAAAGTGAGGCAGAGAAGGTGCCTAGCCTCCAGTGTCCTATTAGAAAGCTCCAGAAAGCACATAAACAAGTGCCATTGCCTCATCCATGACAACTTCTTTCTTATGACAGATTTAAGGCATATAAAAGGATTTGAAGACTAATTTAATGAATATCTACATACGTACCACCCATTTTAAGAAACAAAACATACCAATGTTACATGAAGCCCAATATAACAAATATTAAGTTTGAACATCTTAAATTTAAACAATGTAGAATTGGACAATTTTTTTTCTCTCAAAAAGCAGTAAGGGGGGTGTGTGTGTGTGTGTGTTTCAGCTAACCAACCTTCCCCGTTTATGGGTGTGTGCAAGTTTCTCTTTTTTTATGCTGACAATTTCTACATAGAATAGCCAAATTCAGAGTTGTTTTTACATTTTCTATAAAGCAGTTCTTAAAGCATTTTCAATTATATTGCTCAGAGAACCTCATAGAAAAAGCATTCGGTTGATACATTTCTTTAGAAGTTTAATTTCAGGCAAAAGCATAGCAGAACTATGCTCTCAGACACTGCTGGTGGCATTAACCCGACTGAGTGAACGGGCAAATGTACGGAGGGTTTATTATGTTCACACTCTTTGACCCAGTGATTTTACTTCTGAGAATCTATTCTGTGATCAAAGTCAGAAACAAAAATTTATGTGAACACCTATACTCTGTATTATCGAATCCTTTATAAGAGCACAAATTGGTAAGAAACGACTCCCTGATTACTGATCATTGTTAAGTAAATAATTACACATTATATAACTATTAAAAATTATAGATTTTAGAAGCTATATACTAACAAGGAATATGGCTTATAACATAATTTCAGTGGGAAAAAAGATACAAAGTGATACAGTGTTTACGATTAATGAAAACCAGCAAAAAGAAACAAAGGATAAAAATATACCTCGATGCCAACACTGATTATACTATGATGAACATACAGAATAATCTTCTTACTCTAGTTTTTAATTTTTAATAATGTGGTTATACATTAGTTTTTGTTGAAGAAATCAAAGTAAAAATTAAAAATAAATAAATACAAATAATTTAGATTGGAGGGGAATCTCCCTTTTCAAAAGACTGGTATATTCCCTTTTATGAGGTGATGACAACCACGTCCCTTACTGTGCTTCCTTTTCTGAATTTAGTTGCCAGAAACTCAGAGCTTAAAGTAATCCTCAGCCACAACTGAATTCATGCTCCCAGTTACCTTTGTGTTTTAAACTGCCATGTTTTATGGCTGTCTTTATTACATGTTGTTTCATTTCCTTCTTAGAAGCAGGAAAGATATGTATTTTACATAAATAAAAGATAATTTTATATATACAAACTGACAAACTCACATATTCGCTTCTAACGGGCATGTGCCTCAGGAAGGACACACACAAAGTCAGCAACAGGACTTGGCCTCCTGGGAGCGGAGCTGGGCGGACCGAGAAGGCAGGGACTAACTTTCCACTGTATACGCCTCAAGACTTTTTGCATTTCGTACCATGTACATATATGTATTGCCTATCAAAAACAGAGTATATTTTTCTTAATAATGAAATATATTAATTTTGTTTGGTAACGTTTACTGAGACCTAGGTAGATTCAGCCAACTATAATTCAGGTTCAAGAAACCTTAGCTATCCTCTCAGATTCGTATCAGAAATCCGTGGAACCTTCAAAGGAAGAAACTGTGAGTAGAATTCTATGGGGAGGCATATTTTTATGGAGGTGGAGGAGACAGGGCCATTGCTGCCCTCAGATTCTTACAGGGGCCTGGACCCCAAGATGCTTGGCAAGGACCCTCCATTCTTCAAACTGAAGAAGCCCAGAGAAGGGAACTGATACACCAAAGGTGGCAGAGCTGAAATGAGCTGCCAAGTTTCCCTTCTCCAGATTCAGTGCTCTCTCTTCTTGGCTACACTGACTCAGGAACCCAGAGAGGTGGTCCAGAAAGAGTCTACAGCTGCTAAGAGTCTATACCCACTTAGTAAGAGGAAGTGAAAGATAGTGCTGATCTGTATAAAGAAAGTGGGGGGACGTCATCCTTTTTCTCTCCTCAGCATACAGAATTTTAATGTTATCCAAGTCAGGTCTGTATTACAGAGTGCTGAGAGAGCAGTCCACGGAAACAACAAAAACTAACACCAGCTGCTGGTAAGGGCGATGGGATGGAGAGTTCTGGGACACCACCAGAGGGCATGCAAAGCAGTCGAGGTCTTTTAGAGACCAATACGCAGTACCTGTGGTGCATGTGCAAGCATTTCTGCGGGACATTCCTTGAACTGAAACTGTTGGATCAAAATTCTTGATTTGCTGAATCTATTAAGTCATTCTCTGAACAATGTTTAAAACTATTATTTCCCCAAACACCTTCACCAACACTAGCTGTTAGCAGTTTTCAAAATACTGGCCAATCTGATGGGAGAAAAATATTATCTTGTTTTCATTGACTCCCCCTCCTTCCCAATTACTAGTAAATTTTGTCCTTAGGTATTTATAATTTTATTTCTACTGTGAATAGACTATTTTCCCACTATGTTTTATAATCGATTATTGCCTTTAAGGTGATCCGGTTTGCCTGGGACTTTCCCAGTTTCAACATCAAAAGTGCAGTGTCCTGGGAAACCCCCCAGGCTCAGGCAAATCAGGACAGTCAGGGACCCTAGAGCAATATTTTTATCTTGTGTCTGGCTGCCTTACTGATGTCTTACAAGTGCTTGTCATTGTTCAGCTGACAGCCTATCTGGAAAATCCAAGACAATCATTCCATCTGCAAATTTTGCCTTTTCCTTTAAATGACTTGTATTTCTTCTTTTCCTCTGGTCTTTGTGCACTGGGCAGAGCCTTCGGAACTCAGAATAATAGAAGAGGCAATGGACATCTTTTTCTTATACCTGATTTTCTTGGGAATATTTCTAATGTTTCACCAGTGAGTAAGATGTTGCTATGGATTTGGTAGATAATTCTTAAATAAAGGAAGTTTCCTTCTACTTCCAGCTTACACAGGACTTTTTTTGTCCTCTACAGGTCGGGAACACATACTAAATTTTATCAAATATTTTGGGGCATCTATTAAGACGTCTCTCTTAATCTATTAGCTGACTTCTTAATGTTGAACAATCCTTGCATTGCTAGAATGTTGTTGCTAATATTTATCAAGCACTTATTGTGTTTGAGGTATTCTAAATACTTATGGTTTAAATAACAGAGAATTTTCTGCTACCCTCAGTGAAACCATCTCTACCTGGTGCCTTTTGAGGAAGAGGTTGGAATGTAAATTTTTTTGTGTGTGTGTGGTGAAGGAGATTGGCCACGAGCTAACATCCGTGCCCATTTTCCTCTATTTTATATGTGGGACACCACCACAGCATGGCTTGACGAGTGGTGCATAGGTCCACGCCTGGGATCCAAACCTGTGAACCCCAGGGCGCCAAAGTGGAGCAGCGAACTTAACCACTACGCCACCAGGCCGGCCCCTGTAAATGTTTGATATATTCAGTTTCTAGACCATAGTGTCATTAAGCCAGGAATCAGCCTTAAGATTCTCTTATTTCCTTGTAAGACACTTTGCCTTTTACAAGTACTAAAATTGTTTGTTGATTGATTGAGGTATCCCTGTTGATAAGTAATACTGTTTTTCCCTCTAGGCACATTTCTTAATAGTTACATTGGTAATTTTTGAGAAATAACATAAATGAATACGTGGTATCCCACATTAAAATACAATTGTCCAATGGAAAACTTTCAAATCTCCCACCCATCCTATAAGCTCTACCTCAGCTCTTAAGATAGAAATGGCTGTAGGGCCAGCCCTGGTTGCCTAGTGATTAAGTTCAGCACACTCTGCTTCCATGGCTGGGGTTCGGTTCCCAGGTGCGGACCTACACCACTCGTCAGAGGCCATGCTGTGGCAGCTGACATACAAAATAGAGGAAGATTGGCAATAGATGTTAGCTCAGGGTGAATCTTCCTCAGCAAAAAATTAAAAAAAAAAAGAGATAGAAATGGCTGGGAATGGACACATATTTGCATAATGGCTGTTCGTTTTCTCTCTTCATTCCCCTAACTGAGGAGAATATCTGTATTAAGGCCTTGAGCACTGCTGTCTGACAGAACTTTCTGCAATCAATGATGGAGCTATTGGTATTTATACTGTCCAATATGGTAGCCACAAGCCACATATAGCTATTGAGCACTTGAATTGTGGCTGGTACAACTGAGGAAGTGAATTAATTTTATTTAATTATAATTAACTTAAATGTAAATAGCCACACATGGCTAGTGGCTACCACATTGGGCAGCAGGGTCTAGAAGTGTGTTATTTGGAGCCAATAATGGTCTCCAGCAAGAAAGGTCTAATTCAGCAAAAGGTAAAAAATGTAAACGTCTCCATTTGTGGACTATGAAAATATTGGTAATTTAGGTTTTCTGATGCAAGAAAAGGGGCACCAGAGAGCCTAGTCCTGGTCTACGTGAAATATCAAAGGTGATAAAACCCTTGAACAAGTCCTTATCAGAAGCTTTGCCTGTCCCATTGGCTGCGTAGGTTGTCAGAGTGATGGGGAAGAGGATGATACCTGGAGGACTCAAACTCTGTGAATGTTCATCTTGTTGAGTCAACTTCATAACAAGTCATTGCCTGATTTAGCTACAAGGCCATCAATTCATGTGCCAACAAAATCTTCCAAGATTCTGTCTCCTCTTGTATACTTTGAAGTAACCTTGACTCTAAAAACCTTAGGTACAGGGTATGGAGGCTGGTAACACTAATGGTGCCACTTCATTTAATTTTATATAATTTTCTTTGGAGTTTGCAGAGGGACAGGTGCTATTATCATTTTTTTTAGGTGGAAGAAGGGAGGGGAGGATTTGCCCACTTCTGATGAAACAAAACTCATACGGCACCAGCCTTTAGAAAGAAAGAACAACTATCTATAGATGGTGGAAAAGAAATATAAGTATCAACACATTGAAGTTAAAAGATGATCAATATAGGAACTCAAAACAAATTATTATTATCATATTATGATAATTTATGGGGGAAATAAAAAGTTAATATCTAAAAAATTTTTATAAATCAAGAACTATCAGTATAAGCATTTCATTTAGAGAAACAGAGGTTACTTCCCTAAAGAAAAAGTCAAGACTTGAAGGAGGCGCCCTGTGATGAGGCTGGGGACTGTTGATGTCCATTCTAAGCTTTTCTATGCCATGGGATGTTTTTAATCTTGCATATAAATTAGTTCGATGTTTAAAAAAAGAGAGAGAGAAAGAAGAAAGCAGGAAAGATGGAACATACCGAAGATGAAATTGTCGGGCCGGAAGAGCTGCCCGAAAGGCCCAGACCGCACACTGTCCATGGTGCCCGGCTCCAAGTCCACCAGGGCGGCCCTGGGCACGTACTTCTGAGCTGCAACAGAACAAAACCACCCACAAGGTCACTTTGTGGTTTCTAGAGTAACAGACTTCCCCATAGCAAGGCCCACCAGCACAGCTGCCTGGAATGCATGAAGCCAGGTTTCTTCAGAGAGGGTACCTGGCTTTCTGAGAACCACAGAATCTTAGCACTGGGAGGGGCCTCAGAGAACACAATCCCACCCTGGAATTGTTCAGATGAGGAAAGGAGCCCAGGCGTGAACCGGCAGAGGAAGTGCCAGGATTAAACAGGATGAGAAATCAGGTCTCCTGACTTCCTGCCCACCGTGATTTTCCAGTGCACCCTGATACCTCTTTCCTGTTGGGAAGTTTTACTTTAGCTCCATGGAAATAAACTGTATTTGTTGCAGCAAATTGCAGTGTTGCCCTAACATTCTTTCTGCTTTTTGGCACCTCTCTCATGCACACACACACATGAAACTAAGTAACAGTCTGAGCACCTCATCACAGGTACCATTCCATGGCAGTTTCCCAGGAGAAACCCTCATTTATGAATGAGTGTTGCTGTGTAGCATTTTCATTTGCAAGCATACTTTCATGCCAGTTGGGAAAGAAATTACTCCCAGTGAGGATAGGGTTAATATGACTGCACACTGGAACTGCTCTACAACTCCTGCCCTGCTATGCACACACCCAGACTGAAAAAAGGATGTAACCAAGCTGGACCTAAGGGGTAACAGGAAGTGCAAGGTATACTAAAATTTTCCTTAGTGCTATCTAGAAATTTCATCTTCTGTGCCCTGCTGTTCCAGACCTTTTGTCATAGCTGCTTAACGAATAAAACCCAGTGATTTATGTATCCTGCTCTCCCCAGCTCTTGTGTGGACAAGCAAGTGACTCCAAAAAATTGACAGTGATTATCTCTAGGGATAAAGATCATGCGTGTGGAAAGGCAGCATCTGTCATTTTCTGGGTGTTCTTTCAATGTCTTCCTTTTGGTTGGTTTCTGAAGAGCATGTACCATTTTTATAATAAAAACTGTTACAGAAATAATGTATACATGTAGCCACAATATATACGTAGATATCCAAGTCAGGGGTGATACTATTCCCAAACTTGGATAAACCACAGCCTGGAATTTTTACTAAACTCCACAGTTACCCAGAATTGTCTGTAGTTTCAGCTTCCAGGGAGTATAAAGTCTTTTGGGAGGTCTGCAAATGGCCAAAAAAGTCATTTAAGGTAGTGCTTTTCAAATTTTTTTGACAAGAACCTCCATTAAAAATACATTTTAAACGAGGCGGGGGTGTGGGGGCAAGGCGGGACAAGACCCACTAAGTCGATTTCACAACACTAACGGGCTGTTTGGTTCAAGAGCTCAGATCCTGGGGATAGGTCGAAAGTCGTGATTTGAAATAAACTGACGGCGGATTTCCCGCGCCAAGGGAAGCGAGGGAGGAGCCCGGCATCCTGCTATGCCCTGGGAGAACTTTTTCTAGAGCAAGCTGTCCAGTCGTGAGGCCGGCACCCCGAGCGCCAACGCCGAGTCTGGGCGGGGAAGCCCGGGAGAAGGCTGGGGTCGCAGGAGGGGATGGCCGGGGTCCAGGAGGGGTTGACCAGGGTCGGAGAGGAGGATGACCGGGGTCCCGGAGGAGGTTGGCCCGGTTCTGGGTGGGGATGGCCGGAGTCCGGGCGGGGATGGTCGGGGTCCGAGATGGGGATGGCCGGGGTCAGAGCGGGGGATGGCCGGGGCCCTGAGAGGTGGACAGCCGGGTTCCGGGCGGGGAAGGCCGGGTCCGGCGGGAAGGGCGGGAGCGGGCCGCGCGACTCACACGATGACTCATTGTAGTAGACGTTGATTCTCTCTAGTTGCAGCGCCGAGTCACCCACGTAGCCTCCGGCCGGGTCGATGCCGTGCTCATCGCTGATCACTTCCCAGAACTTCAGAAGGGCGAGGCGGGGAACAGACGGTCAGAGCCCGGAGCCCAGGGCGCCCCCCCCGCGCCTCCCCCAGGGCCGGCCCGGCGGGGCGGGGGCGCGGGGCCGAATTCCAGGCGCGCCTGAGCCGCCGGCAGCCGCTCCCAGCCGGGGAGGGGAGGGGCCGAGGGGCAGGGGTCCGGCCTGGGACGCCCCCTCGTCGGCCGCCGCTCCTCGGGCACTTCCCGGGTGCGGCGCGGGGTGCTCCGAGGACCGAGGGGCGCCGAGGGGGCCGCGCCGTCCGCCCGCACCGAGGGTCGAGCTCCGACCCCCAGGCCTGCAAGCTGCCCACCTGCAGGGAAGTCCAGCGCCCGCCCGGCCCCCGCGCCCGGCCCACCTTGGTGCCGATCTGGTTCCCGCACTGGCCCGCCTGGATGTGCACGATCTCCCTCATGGCGGGCGCCGGCTCTGCGCTCGCGGCACTCGCTCTCCGGACGGCGGCGGCGACTGCGCGCGGGCGGCGCGCTCGGGGACACGACCCCCGCCCGTCCTCCCCGCCGCCTCCCCCGCCCCCGGCGCCCCGGCCAATGGCGGCGGGCCTCGCCCTCCCGGGCCGCGCCCCCTCCGCCCCCGCCGTCCCGGCGCCTCCCTCCCCGCTCCCGGCTCCCTGCTCCTCGCCCCCCGCCTTCCTCCCCAGGCTTCCCCGCCGCCGGCGCCCCGGCTCGGCTCGCCTACCCCAGGGCCGTCCGCCAGGGCGTCGAACTGCGCAAGGTCGCAGGAGGGAGAACTGACACAGCCGAGGGATCCCCGGCCGGGAGCCAGGCGGGAGAGGGAAGACCCCTCGGGCTCCGGAATCGAGCGGCTGTGGTGTTAGACCTCTCGGGTTGAGCCGACGTGGGCAGGCGGGCTCCCACAAGGGGCCACCCTGGGTGGGTTCCGGGACCTCAAGGTCCCCGCCCGGTCCCCGCCAGCGCGGCGGATTCAAATTCAGCGCGTGGAAGGGCTTTGGGACACAAAAGTGGAGTTTTTCAGAGTGACTCTGACCCCCGTGCCCCCAGCCCTGGGCTTAAGTTCTTACGTCCTCACTCCCCCGCCTCCCGTCTCGAAGTACAGGTGCCATTTCACTCTGACGACTCCGAACCGTTTGTATTGGGGTTTAGTTAAAGTGAATACAGGCATGGCTGGATCTGAAAATGAACACTCCCCTGCACCGTCGTCTGCGCAGCTTCTCCACCCGGAGCCAGCGATGAGGGCTGGGCTCTGCGCCTCTCACCTTCCCTACTCCTGGGTCCAGGGCACTCCCTCTTGCTGTTCGGAGGGAGGTGTGGATGTGGATGTTCTTTGTTTGGATAAGTGCAACGCTGGAGAAGGAGTGAGGGGGCTAGAAGGAAAGTTTAATCATACAGAACTCCTCTTCTCTCTCCTCAGAGGACCACCTGCCACCAGATAAGATTCCCTGCAGAATGAATTAAGCCCTCCCTGGGGACCTGGAGACAATTATGTTATGCAAAGCATGGCTCCATATTTCTTTTATCAAATGGTTCCCAAACGTCTCTCTGCAGCTCTGACCTCTCTTTGATCTCCAGCCCTCCCATTTCCCAGCTCCTCCTGGGAACCTGGTCCCCTCAGTCCCCTCAGCCCCTTCAGCAGGTAAACAAAGTCCTCACTTGTTAGCTGTTAGGGGCCCTCTAGGTTCTGGGACCCCTACCCTCCTGCTCAGTTGCCCTCACTCCCCTCAGGGACCGTTTGCGCCACACAGCGTGGGCCCTGCTGCCAGCCTTCCCACAGGCATGTTCCACCCCACCCCCACACACCTAGAACTCTCTCCAGTCCACCCCTATGGGCAATTCCAGCTAGCTAGGCTCACTCACTCCTGCACTCTTGCAGCAAATACCTAGTGCATGCCAGTTGTAAATCAAGGCTGCTTCTGGGCGTGAATTAGGTCCTTAGGGACAATAGTCCCTCTCCCTAGCTGGTCTTGTATGGGAGTGTGGGGGAAAGGAATGACCACTGCATGGTGAGTCAGGGTGACGGATTTCAATTCCAGTTCTGTTTCCAATTAGCTCTGTGTGAACTCCCGTCACTTCTCTGGGCTTCAGTTTACTCATCTGTAAAATGAAAGAATTATCCTCAGGGACCTGGTTCTGCAGCCCCTTCAGTCTGAATGTGCATCCACAAAAGACTTCTGCACGAGTTTCCTCATGTGAACACTGCAGGTTAGGAGACTCTGGAAACCTTGGACTGCCTCCCCTCCCAGGCCAAAGGGAAATGCTGCACAATGAGGAAGCAACTATGTTCTGTAATTTGCGCCAGCAGTTTCTTTTTAGATATATTAAAACTTTGGGAAAATCCTAACGTGTGTGTGTGTATGGTTAGAAAGAGGTAGAGAACTTTTTTAGAAAATTTCCTTTGGAATTTTTCAAATGTTTCCAATTTTAGGGATTAACTTCTTTAACCTTTGGATCCCTGCCCTGTCCCCTCCCACTCCACCTGCAATGCTGTTTCTCTGCCTTCTTGTAGGTCCCCACATCTGTCTTTAGGACACCCCCGGGGAGGCAGGTGAGGGGGCCACAGCCTCACCCATGCTCCCCCATCAGACTTTGAGGCGAGATGACCCAGCTGCCCTCTTCTGAGCATTCAGCCCCCTGATGTAGGCTGTTTGTTGCCGTTGCTCAATTTAATTATTGACTGCAAGTAAATACTCCCTTTAAGCATCTGCTGATGCTGAGTCTAGTGCAGAGGGCCAGACAAGTGAAGGGCCTATGGTTCCTGAAAGAGCCTTTCTTCAGTTTGGGTCATTCAGTCTCTGTGGAATCAAGCCACTAAGTAGTTTAAAGAAAAGTGTCTACTTTAGAAGCTTCGGTGGTTTGCTGAAATAGCCATCTTTTCAATGCTAGTCCTTAGGCAGAAATTTGAGTCCAAGGTATTCGATGGAACCAAAAACTAGGTGCCAGTGTGGCTTCAGGAACACCACTGTAACCTGGATTCGATGGTGTGAAAGTTGATTTATTGGAGTTTCTGATGGACACTCCCTGCTGACCAGTACCCCAGCCTACAGTCCACACCATGAGGGGAGAAGGTGACTAGGGCTCATTGCTGGATGCTTTTGTACAGAACTCACAAAATCCTCACAACAACCCTCCAAGGCAGGTATTACTGCAGATGAGAAAATGAAGGCTCAGAGTGGCCATCACCTTGCTGGGAAGTCAGGGTGAAAGGATTCTGTCATGAGTCTGAGGCGGGTCCCTAATATTGATGGGGCCGGAGCAAAAGTACACGTATGTCTAAAGATATAGAAGCTACAAATGAAGCTTACAAATTTCAGGGAGAGTGCATTCTGTTCTCCTATCTTAAAGATACACAGTCGTCCCTCGGTGGGGGGGAGATTGATTCCAGGAACCCCCTCAGATACCAAAATCCATGGGTGCTATGGTGTGGTATTTGCATATAGCCTAGGCACATCCTCCTGTATACTTTAAATCATCTCTGGATTACTTATAATACCTAATACAATGTGAATGCTATGCAAATAGTTATACTGTATTGTTTAGGGAATAGTGACAAGAAAAAAAGTCTGTACATGTTCAGTACAGACACCACCATCGTGGGCCTTTCCATCCAGGATTGGTTGAATCGCAGATGCAGAACCCATGGATATGGAGGGCCGACCATACCTTCCTATCTGGAAAGCCAAGTTCCAGTGTAGGATTCTCAGACTCCTTGGGGATTTACATCAGGAGTAGCAGTGAGGGGAGGGCTGGCCTCCAGCCCCAACTTTCAGCCCGCCTCCCTTTCTCCCCACTCCCAAATTCATCCCACACTGGGAAGGGTCTCCTGGGCACGCCTATGGACACCCCAGTCCTCAGCCCAAGCTCATCCTCCCTCGCCCATACACAGCCATCTCTGGGCCACCCCTTGGTGTACATCAGTGTTGCAGTCACCCATGAGAGGAGGGGGCCCTGGAAGCAGGTTCTGGGATGTTTGGGCAGGGAATCCTGAGGTCCTGGGTGCTGAATCAGGGGAGTGGGCCCTGAGTGGGGACATCCCAGCAGCCCTATGGGAGGGATGCAGCCCAAAAGCAGGGCCTTCTTGTCTGGATCTGCGAGTGGTAAAGGAGTTCTAAGTCCACAGCCTTGATGATGTCTGGAAGCACATGGCCCATGCCCTCCCGTCTTCTCGCTTTCCAGCCCCCCCTCCCAGCCCCTCGTCTTCTCCTGTGCCTGTGATCACATTTTGCTTCTCCTCCAATGCCCTCTTCTGTTTCCTCCATAGTCCCTCATCTGGAAAAAGGACTCCGGGGTCACTGCCCAGGTCTGGACACTGGTGTTGAAAAGCCCTCAGAACATAGGAGACAGGAACCAAGTGCTCACTCTTCCCTGGCCCCTTTCCAGTGTTGCTGTGATAGAAGAATCGGGGTCCCATCCTCTCCTCTCCAAATGCCAAGAAGTCCCTGGGGAAAGACCCTAAGGGGCCAGGTCAGGCTCTGGAACTGGGCTAGTGATGGCCACCCATAGTCTTATTTTCAACTAAAATCCCAGATTTTGACAAATGTAATGACATCAGACCATTGTGCTTTCTTTTTTGATGTCATAATAGTTTATAACATTGTGAAATTTTAGTTGTACATTGTTTGTCAGTCACCATATAAATGTGTCCCTTCACCCCTTCTGCCCACCCTCCAACCCCTTCCCCCTGGTAACCACCAAACTGTTCTCTCTGTCCGTGTGTTAGTTTATCTTCCACATATGAGTGAAATCATGCGGTGTTTGTCCTTCTCTCTCTGGCTTATTTCGCTTAACATGATACCCTCCAGGTCCATCCATGTTGTTGCAAATGGGACAATTCTGTCTTTTCTTATGGCTGAGTAGTATTCCATTGTATGTATATACCACATCTTCTTTATCCAGTCATCAGTCGAGGGACACTTGGGTTGTTTCCACTTCTTAGCCGTAGTGAATAATGCCGCAGTGAACACAGGGGTGCATAAGCCTCTTTGGATTGTTGATTCCAAGATCTTTGGATAAATACCCAGTAGTGGGATAGCTGGATCATAGGGTATTTCTGTTTTTAATTTTTTGAGGAATCTCCATACTGTTTTCCACAGAGGCTGCACTGGTTTGCATTCCCACCAGCACTGAATTACGGATCCCGTTTCTCCACAACCTCTCTAACATTTGTTAATTTTTGTCTTGGTGATTATAGCCATTCTAACAGATGTAAGGTGATATCTTAGTGTAGATTTGGTTTGCACTTCCCTGATGATTAGTGACGTTGAACATCTTTTCATGTGCCTGTTGGCCATCTGTAGATCTTCCTTGGAAAAATGTCTGTTCATATCCTCTGCCCATTTTTTGATCGGCTTTTTTGTTTTTTTGTTGTTCAGTTGTATGAGTTCTTTATATATTACGGGGATTAACACTTGTCGGATATATGATTTTCAAATATTTTCTTCCAGCTGGTGGGTTGTCTTTTCATTTTGATCCTGGTTTCATTTGCCTTGTAGAAGCTCTTAATTCTGATGAAGTCCCACTTGTTTACTTTTTCTTTTGTTTCCCTCATCCGAGTAGACATGGAATTGGAAAAGATCCCTCTATGACCAATGTCAAAGAGTGTAATGACTGTGTTTTCTTCCCGGAGTTGTATAGTTTCAGGTCTTACCTTCAAGTCCTTGATCCATTTTGAGTTAATTTTTGTTTATGGTGAAAGAAAATAGTCTACTTTCATTATTTTGCATGTGGCTGTCCAGTTTTCCCAGCACCATTTATTGAAGAGACTTTCCTTTCTCCATTGTATGTTCTTAGCTCCTTTGTCGAAGATTAGCTGTCCATGGATGTGTGGTTTTATTTCTGGGCTTTCAATTCTGTTCCATTGTTCTGTGTGTCTGTTTTTGTACTAGTACTAAGCTGTTTTAATTATTATACCTTTGTAGTATATTTTGAAGTCAGGGGTTGTGATGCCTCTGGCTTTGTTCTTTTATTCAGGATTGCTTTAGCTATTTGGGGTCTTTTGTTGCCCCATATGAGTTTTAGGATTCTTTTTTCTATTTCTGTAAAGAATGTCATTGGGAGTCTGATTGGGATTGCCCTGAATCTGTAGATTGCTTTAGGTAGTATGGACATTTTTAACTATGTTTATTCTTCCAATCCACGTGCATGGGATATCTTTCCATTTCTTTATGTCATTGATTTCTTTCAATAATGTCTTATAGTTTTCATTGTATAGGTTTTTCACCTCCTTGGTTAACTTTATTCCTAGATATTTTGTTCTTTTTGTTGCAGTTGTAAATGGGATTGTCTTCACGAGTTCTCTTTCTATTAGTTCATTATTAGAGTATAGAAACGCAACTGATTTGTGTGTGTGTGTGTGTGTGAGAAAGATTAACCCTGAGCTAACATCTGCTGCCAATCCCCCTCTTTTTGCTGAGGAAGATTGGCTCTGGGCTAACATCCGTGCCCATCTTCCTCTACTTTATATGGGACGCCACCACAGCATGGCTTGACAAGTGGTGCGTCGGTCCGCTCCTGGGATCGGAATCTGCAAACCCCAGGCCGGCAAAGTGGAGCACGCGAACTTAACCGCTATGCCTTTGGGCCAGCCCCGTAACTGATTTTTGTAAGTTGATTTTGTACCCTGCAAGTTTGGTGTAGCTGTTGATTATTTCTAACAGTTTTCCAATGGATTCTTTAGGGTTTTCTGTGTATAAATTCGTGTCATCTGCCAACAGCAAGAGTTTCACTTCTTCATTGCCTATTTGGAGTCCTTTTATTCCTTTTTCTTGCCTAGTCGCTCTGGCCCAAACCTCCAGTACTATGTTAAATAAGAGTGGTGAGAATGGGCACCCTTGTCTTGTTCCTGTTCTCAGAGGAATGGCTTTCAGTTTTTCCACGTTTAGTATGATGTTGGCTATGGGTTTGTCATATATGGCCTTTATTATGTTGAGGTACTTTCCGTCTATCCCCATTTTGTTAAGAGTTTTTATCATAAATGAATGTTGGATCTTGTCAAATGCTTTCTATGCATATATTGAGATGATCATGTGGTTTTTATTCCTCGTTTTGTTAATGTGGTGTATCACATTGATTGATTTGCAGATGTTGAACCATCCCTGTGTCCCTGGTATAAATCCCACTTGACCATGGTGTATGATCTTTTTAATGTATTGCCGTATTTGGTTTGCCAATATTTTGTTGAGGATTTTTGCATCTATGTTCATCAGCGATATTGACCTGTAATTTTCCTTCTTTGTATTGTCCTTGTCTGACTTTGGTATCAGGGTGATATTGGCCTCATGGAGTGTGTTAGGAAGAGTTCCATCTTCCTGTATTTCTTGGAATAGTTTGAGAAAGATAGGTATTAAATCTTCTTTGAATGTTTGGTAAAATTCTCCAGAGAAGCCATCTGGTCCTGGACTTCTATTTTTTGGGAGGTTTTTGATTACTGTTTCAATCTCTTTATTTGTGATTGGTCTATTCAGATTCTCTATTTCTTCTTGATTCAGTTTTGGGACATTGTATGAGTCTGAGAATTTATCCATTTCTTCCAGATTGTCCAATTTGTTGGCATATAGTTTTTCATAGTATTCTCTTATAATCCTTTGTATTTCTGTGGTATTGGTTGTAATTTCTCCTCTTTCAGTGTTAATTTTATTGATTTGAGCCTTCTCTCTTTTTTTCTTAGTAAGTGTGCCTAAGGATTTGTCAATTTTTTTATCTTCTCAGGGAACCAGCTCTTTGTTTCATTGATCTTTTCTACTTTTTTCTGGTTTCGATTTCATTTATTTCTGCTCTAATTTTTATTATTTCCCTCCTTCTGCTGACTTTGGGCTTTGTTTGTCCTTCTTTTTCTAATTCCTTTAGGTGTAGTTTAAGGCTGCTTATTTGGGATTTTTCTTGTTTATTAAGGTGGGCCTGTATTGCTATGAGTTTCCCTCTTGGAATCACTTTTGCTGCATCCCATACAAGTTGGTATGTTGTATTTTCATAGACCACTGTGCTTTTATGTGATGTGACTCTTGGTGGATAGAGGATGGGTTCTTCAGAAGGAAATAGCCAACCCACATATCTGTGTAGGGGAGGAGCAGGTGCTGGGATGGGAATGGAGACGGGTGCTGTGGGATGGTGGGAGTGGTATTCCTCTCTCTGGGCATTGATGCCTGGACTTCAAGGACTCTGACAAACTTGTGGCTCTCCTGTCACTAGGGTGAGCGGGCTCTGGCTGCACAGCCACACTAGGAATGGAGGAGTCACTGCTAGCCAAAGCTCCAAGTTAACTCTTGGGCTAAGCTCCTCTGCTGTCTGGCACCTTCAACAAAGTGTTGTCAAAGCTTTCTCTCTGGAAGTTCTCCTGCAAAGGGGAGCTAAGGTCCTGCTCCTCTGGCAAATGGGCACACAGGGCCAACGTCAGTGGTGCCTGAATGTAACTGTGACCCCATTATACTCTCAGGCCAATCCAGCTGAGGGATCCTGGTTGCAACTGGAAGAATCAAAGTTATACAGGGAGCCTGTAGACCTGTTAGATCCTGGCCTGACTTTAGCACAGTCTAGGTAAGTATATTTTCGTGGGTTCTAATTCTTTTGAAAAGTGATATTTCATATATGATATTAAAGAAATATCTTTGACCAGCCAGAACACCATGCTCACAGGCCAAATGGATATGAGAGGAACAGTTACCCACAGGGCCTGGGAACATCTGGGCCATGGCTGTGGGCCCCACACAGTGTGGAGCACTCTGGGAAATGGGAAGACGCATGGCTGAGGACCGCTGCCCTGGTGAGACTGTGACAGTCAGGCCCTGCCTCTGCCCCTCACGTGCTCTGTGACAGACTGGTGACTCACCTGTTGGCACCTCTCGCCCCCATCTGTAACATGGGATTGTAGAGCACCTAATGAATAGGGTGGTTGTGTGAATTAGACAAGACAACCCACATTGCAGGTGTGCCGTGAACTTGCTGTTTCTACAGCCAGGTGGCCGCACAATGACCCTGAAGACAGAAGGGGACCTTCCAACCAGGACCGTGAACAAAATTTGCTTTGACCTGTGCCAGGCCAGGTGGGCCATGGCAGCCACTTGGGACCCTGCACTCTGGTTATTGCTCTTGGAGGCATCATTTAATTTGTCTCCATGTTGATCATTTATTCTACTGGATCTTAACATTAAAATCACCTGGGAACTAAAAATTTCCCACCAGCCAGCAGGAGCTTCTGACTCCGGTCTCAGATGTGTGGAGTTTTAGTGAGCTCCCAGGGAATTTCGATGTGCATCCTTTTTTAAGAACCATGGATTTATTTATTCTCATTCATGAAGCACACATTTATTAAGTGTCTACTATATACCCCAAATTGTCTTTGGCTCCAGGAATGACAAAGATGACTGAGCCAGACCCTGCCAGAATAAGTGTCCCAGACAGTGTGACAGCAGCAGGTACAGGACCTGGTGGGCATAAATTTCCTGACTGAATTCCAAACAGGGACAAGGCCTTTCCAGGAGAGAGGAGATAGTGAGCTGTTCCACTTTGACCAAGTATGGGGGGAGAGGCCGCTCCATAAAAGTTGTAAGAATCAAACAGCTAAAAGGTTAGCAAGCTCTGTGAACAACTTCTGTTGGCTAGTGTGACAGTTTAGAGTAAATGGAAGCCCCAGACACTCCACCTGCACCTCCACTCCACTCCACACTCCACCTGCAGCTCACTTCCAGGGCCTCCGTCAGGTGCCGCCCGCCTCCCCAGATTCTTCTCTTGCATGAAGTAAAGACCTTAGGCTGAGGGGGGACAGACAGGACCTTCCCACAGGAAGTTGACTGCCTTGGGAGGGAGGGGCTGGAACTCTGTGAAAGTGCCATCCCCAAGGCCCAGGCTCCCCGGGCCTAACTAAGAATGGGACTGGACCAGGAGAATGGGGAGTCTCCCCCAACCCCACCATGAGGCTAACACCAAATAACAAGCCAGAGCAGGGAGCGAGACCCCCTCCATGGTACGGCCATGCAGGGAGACAAAAGCTGAAAGGGGAAAGCCCCGTGGCATGTGTTCACACCATGGAATAGTATTCTGCAATAAAAAGGAATGAAGAACCAGTGCATTCTACAATGTGAATGGACCTTGAAAACAGTATGCTAAGCGAAAGAAGCCAGACACAAAGACCACAGAGTGTATGATTTCGTTTATGTGGAATGTCCAGACAGGAAGGAAAGTGGATTACTAGCTGTTGGATCTGGGGAGGACAAGGAGTGGGAGGTGACAGCCAAGGGGAGTGGGGTTCCTTTTTGGGGTGATAAAAATGTCCTAAAATGGATTGTGGGGATGGATACACAGCTCTGTGAATATACTAAAAACCATTGAATTGAACACTTTCAATGGGCAAATTATATGTCAGGTAGATTATATCTCAATAAAACTCTTCAGCACCCTTCTGACAGCCCAGAGTCTACACGTCCACGGCTGGAGAAATTGAAGCTGTGCTGTGCTGAGGGTAACACAGCACAATAAAACCAAACCCAGTTCAACCACTGGCTAGATTCACAAACTCTCAAACTGATGTCCTGACCAGAGAAGAGGCATAAAGATCACCTACCTCAGTCTCAACTGTTCTTCTCCACAAAAATTATACAAAAAGTCAAGAGAAAACACAACCCATTGTTAAGAGATAAAGCAATCAGCAGAACCAGACCCAGGCATGGCCCAGATGTTTGGAAGTGTGAGATAAGGTCTTAAAAATAACTCTGATTATGTTAAAGACCTAGTGAAACAGATGGACAACATTCATGAACAGACGGGGAATTTCAGCCAAAGCTAGGAAAAGTATGGAAGAAATTTTAGGAAGAGGACTGTGGCAGCAGTGTGGAGGGGAGCGAGACATGGAGAGGTTAGGGCAGTACTGCAGGAGGCAGGGCCAATGGGGGCCGACCTGTGGCAGAAGTATTATTCAGGGGGGTATTGGGAATTACTTTGAGTTACTGTCATGACGATTATATGAGAAGGCAGGCACAAAACAGGAGCATATTTTAAAATACAATTAAAAGATTGCAATTAAGGCACTCCCATTCTAGCAGCTGCCTAGTCTGTAAGAAAACACACTCTGGTGTGTAGCTCTTCCATCAGGTGTGGCTGAGCCAAGCCTCTGGGCAGGACCAGCCTCATCAGGGCAGAGGGCTGCTGCTGGCTCTTGGTTGGCTCCCAACAGGCTCCCTGGTTCTGAATGGTCTTCCTGCCCCGTGCCGTGGTGTCTTGACTGCTGTCGTCAGAAACAGATTTCTATGGGTTGAGAACTGATGGAGAAGGGCATCCTTCTCTCTGATCAAATATTCATGCCAGGTGCACTCAGCTTGTTTTGAAAATGAATGAAAAGGAAATTTCTCTAACTCGATGGGGCTGGGGTTGGAAGACCCAGGGAAGCAGGAGAACGTGGGGAAATGTGGAAGCTTTGGGAAAAGAGAAGAAAGAGAAAGCATTGAAGCAAAAGACAGGGCTCTTCCAAGAAAATCAGCCTAAATCAGTGGCTTTCAAACTATTTTTTGACTTGATGCACCATAGCAAATATATTTGTGATTCAGTGCATGCACACACACACAAAACTGGAACAAAAGCTTCACAGAACAATCTTATCCTTACTACGTGCTATGTACGCTGATCTTTTCTCTTCCAGCCTATCCCATTAAGTCCTGTCACAACCTCCTAAACTGATTTCTGAGAGCTTTATTCAAGAATCATTTACATACCGTAAAATCCACCCATTTGGCATATAGGGTTTGCCTCCTACATTGATTTTAAGACCCACCAACAGGCGGGCAGCAGTTTGCAAAACACTGAAAACCGCGAGCTGACTCTGCGGTTGGATTTTGAGGGAGAGGAAGAATGGGTGTGTTATGGCTGGAGGTCCCCACCCCACTTCCTTGCCTTCCAGATCCCTTGAAATCCACCCTTTCTGGCTGCCTCTGGCTCTCCCAGCCCAGGGCAAGAAGCTGACCAGAAAGTCCCTCTGCCTTATGGGGTGTCCTGGAGGATGCCCCTACACACCATTAGGTTTTTAGTTATTCCCACTTAAAAAATGAGTCTAGCCCTTCCAGGCTCAGAATTTCAAAGCGCAGCAGTCACCGCCTGTTCTACTTTAACAAGAGCCGAGGACGGTCCAGAGGCAGCGGCTGTGTGGTGGGAGCGGTGGGGGCGGCGGGGGCGCTGTCCCAGGGTGAAGGATGAAGGGGAGGGAGCCATGGCAGCAAGCAGGCAGGGTGGTTCCCCACGTCACCCCGCTACCATTTATTTCCGTTTTTCTGTGTAAATCTAATAACAGAAGATCTGGAAAATTCCAAGACAGTTCAGAATAAAGCCACAAAGATTGTTCAGCATTAAAAAAAAAAAAAAGATACCTGAGGAGAGGTGAAAGAACCTTGAGGAGACACAGCAGCCCAATGCAGGCAGAACCCTGAAGGGATCCCAACTGTAGTTGTTTTTTTTTTTTTTTTTTTTTTTTTTGGTGAGGAAGACCAGCCCTGAGCTAACATCCGTCGCCAGTCCTCCTCTTTTTGCTGAGGAAGACTGGCCCTGGGCTAACATCCGTGCCCATCCTCCTCCACTTTATATGGGACGCCGCCACGGCATGGCTGACAAGCGGTGCATCGGCCGGCTCCCGGGATCCAACCCGCCAACCCTGGGTTGCCAAGCACGGACTAAACCGCTGCGCCACCGGGCGGCCCCTGTAGTTGTTTTTTAATCTCTGACAGGCATTTTGAGGACAGTTGGGGAAATCAGATGATCTCTAATCGATGTTATTTTTTCCAGTGTGATGATGATATTGTGGTTAGGAGGAGAACCATGCTGAAGACTCATGGTACGCACAGATGCTTCCCAATACTTCCTGGAAAAGGAGGCATGAGTGTATGCGCAGAGAGAGGAGGAAATATAGCAAAATGTTAATGATAGGTAAATCTAGACAGAGGGTATGTGTGTTGGTTTTATTATTATGTTATTCTTTCAACTTTCCTATAGGTTTGAAAACTTCTCAAATAAGATGGTGCAGGAAGGATGAACTGTGAATGATGTAGCCCAGTGACTGGAGGACACAGACAGCCTGGCAACAGCCTCCAGGTTCTGTAGGTAAAAAGCTGCCGCCAGGAGCATGGTGATAGGCTTTTCTCCCTTCACTGTGGACAGAGAAGGGACGGATGAGTGCAAAGTGCCATGAGGCTGAAGGACAGTGGCTGGAAGGGAGGAGGAGGACTTCTGGGAAGGGCTTCCAAAGGCTGGAGCTCTTTAAAAACAGGGCACAGCTTCTTTGATTCATTGAATCAAGTGGGAAGAGGGAGGAAAGGTGAGAATCCCTATTCCTTCTGAACTCTGAGGTGCCCCCCTGATGTTCACTGGGCAATAGGGGGCACAACTCCTTTGGATCCAATTCAACCCCAACATTGACTGGACATCTGTGGTGTGCCAGGAACTGTGCTGGTCTGGGAGACAGTAAACTGCTAAGCTGCCCAACTACTGTAGGCAGAGGAATAACTGAACAGCCAGAGAACTGAAGGGACTGGGCCCAACCCTCGTACACAGCCCCCATCCCACTTTCTGTGTTCAGGTTCATTGGGACAGTGGTGATGGTCAGGTGATGGGGCACACCTACCCATGCTCCCCCTCGGCCGCTTTTGCGTAGGGTTGGGAACGAAAATAAAGATCCTGTTTTATATACCTTTCCTAGACAAGAGTCCAGACAGGTTTGGGATGTGTGATTAGAAAATAATTTCATTTTTATGGAATTGCTAAATCCCTGGAGTGCCAGAGGAAGGCCATGTGGAGTGTGTCTGCCTGCGGCCTGTTTTGTCCTACATGGGAAATGAATCTAAATGTTACCGATGACACTTAACCCTGCATCCTGGAAGTTCTAGGTTTAGATAAAATCAGTTTCTGCATTAGCCAGTGAGTGCGTTAAGACCAGATGATCTTTAAATTCCCTCCCAGCTCTCAGATCCTGTGACTAATCAACACCTGTCCTAACTTAAACAAAAACCAGTTGATCTAAAATGCAAACTGATTGTCCCATTTCATCTGTCTCTAAGAAAGTAGTGAGCATATAACCAGGAAGTACACAGTGAAGGATAAACATTTATGTACAGAGCTCAGTGTAGGAAATCAAGTTTATAACAAGAATGATCTGACACCTATCTGATGAACACTCAGTTGTTACCGTGTTGTATAGCAATGAGGCAAACGTGGGCAGCATGTCCCATTCATAACTATAGTCAAATGGCTTTACCCAGCCCAACCTAACTCTCTTCATTTGTTAAGTTTCCAGTCATGGAGTCAATTCCAATACTGACCATTTTCTCTGATACCATGCACAATATAACAGTCTTCAGCGTGTTCTAAAAGGAAGGACTCTGAATGAGGTGACAGAACCCCAGGATCTAGTCCCCGATGAGCTCCTAACAAGTTTTGTGACCTCTGAGTCCCAGTTTCTTCCTCTGCAACACCAGGGCGTTGAGTAGACCAGATGTGACGACTGTCAAGCTCAAACATCCAGAGCTTCCCCACAGCCCCCCGGCCACACACTCGGACACGCTGGTGGGAACCTCCACCTCCACTCTCCATCACTCCTGCCCCTTATCTTGGACACACAGGAGGGTGTGTGGGGTTGTAGGTTAAGACAGCAGCAATCAGCCCTGGAGCTGTGGAGGAGGGGAGAGAAATGCTGGGATGGGGGCTGGGGCAGAGGCCCAGGTGGGGGAGCTGCTCAGTGAGAAAGGCTCTGGGACATGCCATGGAGGTGACTTAGGGTGGCAGGAAGGGGAAGTAAGGAGAGGCGACTTCTCAGGATTTTTAAAACCAGCCGAAGCAGGGCAACTTTCAGGACTAGCCCTGGACAGTTTATATTTTTTAAAATAGTCTTTGTATTATTTTTTCTATTAAAAACTAATAGATGAGTTTTGCAAGATGAAATGTTCTGGATGTTACTGGCGCATTGGGTCCTTGTTGTCCCCTGGGATAGAAATCAAGAGAGACAACAAACAGGAGTAGAAAAGTAAAAGTTTATTAGCTTGTGCATAGGAGAGGCACAAGGGAGCCGGTGTGGAAAGAAAAGGGGCAGGTGACCGGCTCCTTAGGGAGCGGGATTGTGGAGCTTTTATTAGGCAAGGGCTGGGGAGGCGCCTTGTCACGGCATGAAGAGGCGGGGTTATGCTTGCGCCTGCGCTGTTGTTCGACATGCCGCCACATGTCGCATGTATCATTGACAGGCTAGCTCTCCACCCCTGGGTGTGATTTTTAGTATGGTAATGGGGCTAGGGTCACCTTCAGTGGACTCCTGGGTGCTAGGGCACATGTGTCAGCCCGGGAAAGTCCCGAAACTGCAGAATGTGAATCTTGGTGGTCTCTGATTCCCCTAGTCTGCCGATGGATTGGGGCCTCATCTTGTTAGGCCAGGGGCCTTGCAGACGACCCTGTCTCATTAGGCTGGTTCCTGCCTCATGGAGATCTGTTGCACAACAAGGTGAATATACTGAACACAGTTGAATTGGACTCTTAAAAATGGTTAAGGTTGGGGGCCTGGCCTGGTGGTGGAGCGGTTAAGTTTGCGCGCTCCACTGCGGCAGCCCGGGTTCACAGGCCCGGATCCCGGGCTCAGACAGACGCGCCGCTTGTCAAGCCATGCTGTGGCGGTGTCCCATATAAAGTGGAGGAAGATGGGCACAGATGTTAGCCCGGGGCCAGTTTTCCTCAGCAAAAAGAGGAGGATTGGCAACGGATGTTAGCTCAGGGCTAGTCTTCCTTAGCAAAAAAAAAAAAAAAAAAAGGTTAAGATGGTACATTTTATATTATGTATTTTTTTTTACCACAACTTAAAAAAAGGGGTGGGGGAATAATAGACAAGCTTCACAAAAGTTGGAAAAGGCCAAAAAGTAATAAAAGACAAAATCCAACCCCCCCAAACACCATTAATTAACATTTTAACACATTTCCTGCCACTTTTATTCTACAACTAGTTTTCTTAAACCTAATTTGGTTCACGTTACGTGTATGCTTTAAAACAATGAACTTTGTAAATGTAACTTCTTTGTGTTAGTATGGTGCTTCAGAAAAACCATTTTTAATGGCTGTGCATTTTATAGTGTATTCTAATTATTTCCTTATGTTTGGCCATTTCGGTTGTTTCCTATTTTCCACGATATCAATAATGCTTCAACAAACATCTTTGTGCATGAAATATCCTTTGAATTTGGACTTGAAGGTTGGTTCCTAGAAGTGGAATTACTGGGTCAAATGGTATGATTAAAAGGATTTAGATACATGTTGCCAGTCCTCGGGCAGAGAATCAGTGCAGGAGAGAGTTTAGCACAACCCGAGGATGAGAATCGCTTATGAGAAAGGAAATCCTCACTCGTGTCCTCCCCAAAACTCCTCCCCTGATCTCTGGATGCCTGGAATTCTGTGAGGTGGAGAGAAAGCCTTTGTCCCTCCGTTGGGGAAGAAAGCCTTTCTTTACAAGCCGCAGTTGGTAGGGGGCACGACTTCTGGTTTGCATGAATGAAGGTTCAGGCCCTAGCCCTGATTAGGTGAGAAGGGATTAGAGAGGTGGAGGTGGCCTCTGGGGGACCCAGGACGTCACTGAGGAAGGGAAGGACACTCCCACCAGCTCTGCCCAGGGTCTGACCCTGGTGTGAAAGAAACTGCCCCAATATAGTTCTATGCCCCACGTGGCCACTTTATCCACACCCCTCTTACAGGGACTGTCCCTGACAGTTTCATTTGCAGAGTGTTCTCTGTCCCTTTCTATGTGACTTCTGCAGTGTCCTCTCCTTGAGAATGTTAGAGCACATTACTCTCCTGCTAATAGAAGTAGCAGCGACTAGTTGCCTCACGGAGCTCTGAGGTCAGACAGTGGGTTTAATTTCAGCTCTGCCCATTGGGAAATGGGGGCTCTAACTCCACCCTTACAGGATTGTTGGGCAGCTTGTGTATTGGGTGTGTAAGGAGTCATTTCTTTTGGTGTCTGGCACAGAGCAGGCACTCAACACATTTGGCTCAGTGTATCTATCACATAAACACACCTTTCAGTCCCAGAGTTGTAGAAGACAACCTTGTTTTGTTGAGGCCATTGGGCTATAAAAAATTAAGTTTACATTAAGTGAAGCAGAAATTGATCTAAGTGATTATGTGATTTGGAAGTTAGTTGTTTTGTGTGTGTGTGTAATAGAGAAATATATACTCAATCACCTTTTACTTAAAGTAAAAAAAAAAATATTTACCTAGTTGATATAACAAACAACGTGTTCAGTTCTATCTTTTAGTCAGGGGAGAGAAAAGAGAGGGCAGGAAGGGGAGAAAAGGGAAGAGACAGACACAGAGAAGGGCAGACAGACCACCATGCTTAAAGGGGGAATGAAAAATATAGAGAACACTGGCCGCCCATTTCCACAAACGTGTCTTCCCATGGGGGTGGCTCCTGTGCTTTTCTCTTCGGGGACTCTCCCTCTGCGCTGCTGAACCTGCCCGCTGGCGTGACCTGGAGGGATCAAAGCTCTAAGGTCAGGGTCACAGCATCTGTTCTGTCTGGTTCTATGTAGTATTCTATTTTGAGTGTTAAATGACAATTCATTGATTTATTCACTCTTTTCTTCAACAAATATTGAGTGCTTACTACCAGACACCGTGTTAGGTACCGATTGCAATCCTCAAGAAGTTTTAGTAACATCTGCAGCAGATAAAAGATAACGATTATAATAATGTGATGTGCTGGGAACAAATAGTGATTGTCATTATTCTTACTATTAAATGACTTGGAAATTTTTTTTCATGTTAATATTAAGGAAGAAAGTGATGAAAATGAATGAAGGAGGCTGCCCATAAGTCTATGAGAGGGCAGGTATGGGGGAAACACCACTGAAGGAGAATTTCAACAGGACTTACTTGTATAGGCAAAGCAGACTCCCCAGGAAAGCAAGAAACTTACCGGCTGGATGCCCAGGACCCAAAGGGCTCCTTCTGCTAAGATGTGGGATCTTCCATCAAGGTTGGGAGGATCCAACAGTGGGGGTGACCACACAGCTTCTAAGTTGGAGAGCAAAGAAGCCACTAATGCAACCCAGCCTTGGAGCAAGGAGTGACCTTGTGCAACACAGCTGAGCTGAGCTGTGTACAAAGTCCCAGGGAAGTGGGATTTCCTGGGACATCCCGAGACCTCCGCAGCTGCAGCCCAAGGTTGACCAGTAGTTTCCAGCACCTCGTTCCTGATGAATCCAATGAGCGTTTGTATGCATGCCAGGATATGTTTTTTGTGTGTGATAAAAATCTTATAGACCAGAACTTGTGTCCATTGATTAGTTATCTTTGTCTTTGCTTCGTGATATCATTCCTGGAAAAGATTTAATTTAATTTGTCTCTGCTCTGAAACTTGACCTTTGGTTCCAGTCATGGAACTTTGTTTCCCTGTGATTTGGAGTCTGCCATGGGTCCCCTGGCCCGAGTCTCTTAGGTCTCTCCATGATGCCCAAGGCTTCCTAGGAGCTGGAGCCTCTCCCTGTGCACCACCCTCTTCTTGTCTCCTGTACTCCTTGGTCGCCACCTCTGCCCATTGGTCCGACTTCTGCTTGTAGCTTCTGCTTGGACCCCTGACAACATTCTCCATCCACCTTTGGGAACCCCCCCCCCACCTCTGTAAGAGACCCTCAGGCCACTTCCTCACCTCCTCCTGGCACTTGTGTCTTGCCTGTCCCTGCCCCTGGACATCTCTGGATCTTTTGGACCTGTTCATCTTTTTTTCCAGCCCTTCCTATCACCAACTGGGCTGTTATGTAATTAAAGGCACCAGGAAAGATATTTAAAGCTATGCCGGGGCCGCCCGGTGGCGCAGCGGTTTAGTCCGCGCTTGGCAGCCCGGGGTTCGCAGGTTCGGATCCCAGGCGCCCGCTGACGCACTGCTTGTCATCCACACTGTGGTGGTGTCCCATATAAAGTGGAGGAAGATGGGCACAGATGTTAGCCCAGGGCCAGTCTTCCTCAGCAAAAAGAGGAGGATTGGCAACAGATGTTAGCTCAGGGCTGGTCTTCCTCACAAAAAAAATAAAAAAAATAAAGCCGTGCTGCACTTTCACAACTAAAAGCACAAATGGGAATGTTCGGTTTTTTGCTACTTATCCCTGTGGATTGGATTAAATTAAATTAATCTGCATCATCCCCACCTCCAGGCCGGAATGGTCTCGTGTGCTCTTTTTCTGGTCCCAGATTCCAGTTGGACCAGACATCACCATGCAGGTATGTTAGAATTGAACTTATCATTTGCCCCTATATGTCTGCACCAACCACATTATCATGCCCATGATCAGATTGTCCAAGTGATCAACCATTAGAAGTCTCATCTCCTGGATCAGATTATAAATATCTAATGTTATAGACTAGACTTCCTGTATGTTGTCCATAATATTCAGCATATTACTCAACATGCAAATGCACTTAGTGAATGAGTGCGAATGAAGAAAATAGAATGGCAGAAAATTTACAGGACAGAAGAACTTTTGTTTTCTGAAAGGAGAACCCAGAATGTTACGATGGGAAAAAAAGAAAAATTTAATAATGCCTCCCTAACCAAAGAGGTTTTTACCAGGGTTTTTTCGGTTAAATATAAATTCAGATGGTGTTTTAAAAATAGTTAGGTGGTTCACAACTGATTATGATCAACCAGTTATTTGCCTGAATTCCTTTCGTAGTCATTCCCTGCTGGTCCCGTTAGGACCTGAATTTTGTATCTAGCTGTAGTCTTGGCCCCGAATGTTTCCTAGCAGGGGTGGTGGGAAGGTAGAGTAGGGGGTCTCTCCCTGCCTTCCCTTTGACAAGCCCTGCAGCTTCACTTCCTGAGGCTCTGGGATGGGGTGGGCACTTTCTCTGCCTAACAGGCTGGCTGGGAAAGCAATGAGATAGCAAATGTAAAGATGCCTGTATGCTGTAAACTGCCAGACCAACGTAACGTGAAATTCTTCCTGTTTCTTCTCTACAGTAAAATGAAGGCTATTTGGAGAGTTTAACTCAGTTCAGGCTGAGAGCCCACTCCCCTCCCAGCTGTCTCAGCTGTTCTCAGGAATTCTGTGGCAGCCACTCCCTCAGTTCTCAGCTGGCCCAGCGATTCAGAAAACATCCCTCCCCACCCACCCTAACAGCTCATCCCCCAGTTCTCTAGCCCTTCCCTAACTAAAGCGTATTGTGACTAACTTCCAGATATATGCTGTACGGCCCAATCATTTAGTCAGGGACAGACAAAGCCATCTGTGCTGAGTGTGCACAGTGCCTCAGGGAGGAAGCCTGATGCTCCCACTGAGGCATCTCATTTAATGATCATCCACCCCAAGGAAGGTATTATTCACACTTTCACAGATGAGGAAACCAAATCTGAGAGAGGCCAAGTAACTGGTCCTGGAAACACGTTTACACTCTAGCTTCTTTTTCTATTTTTTTTTATTTTATTGTGTCATGGTGAGAACACTTAACAAGAGATCTACCCTCTTAGCAAAGTGTACACCACATTATTGTTGAACATAGGTACAGTGTTGTACAGCAGATCTCTAGAACTTACTCATCTTGCTCAACTGAAACTCAGTGCCTACTGCTTACTAACTCCCCATTGCCTAGACCCTCTCTTCTAGACAAGAAGCAGGGCCGTGGAGCTCTGCAGCTGTGTGTATACAGGCACAGTGCAACAGAACTGTTTCAGCTGCAACAGAATTGATTGGAAACCGAGGAAACAGGAAGAACCATTTTGTCCAGTGCTCATTCCAGGGAGGGCCAGTGAGGGGGGTCACAAGGCTTTCCCTGTCTGGTGAGATGTTCTCGCTGGCCCTGCCCTTCCTATGCATCCTAGCTGGACAAGAGCCTGCGCTAACTCACCGTGAGGACATGCTGAGCAGCTGGCCTCCACTCCAAGGCCCTGACAGAGGCCATGCTTTCTCCACCCTCTCATCTGGCTCCTGCTCAACAGAACAGCTGGAGAAGTGCCACCGCAAGGGCTCCCTGACTATTTTTATGTGGCCATCTGCCTTTTAGACCAGGGCTGGCAGGCAGCAACAGGCCCAAGGAATGCCACAGCAGGTGGGTGACGCCTGGACAGCTGAGGATACCCAGCCCTGCCCCTGACTGTTGTCCTAGGGACACTGAAAATGAGGCATGAGGATACCAAGAGGAGAAAGTGTCTTTTACATATCACAGCTTGGGGTGTTGTGGGCACCCTGATTCCTGTTCCTTTTCTGGAATGAGCTAAGGCCAGCTCCACCCTGCCTTTGCCAGGGTCCGGGTGGCAGGCCAGGTAGGGAGCATGGCGTGCAGGTCAGATGCTTGGTCAGATGCTGACCTCAGTGCCATCAGAGGGGAGGGACAGCAAATGCTCCGCAGAGGAGATGCGCCCAAAGGAAGCCGTGGGCTTCAGCTTACAGTGAGACCCGAGGTGCCCCCGCTGCTGCCTTGACTTAAAGCTGAGCCTGGAACAGACAAAGTCAGGCAGACGGGTCTTCTTCAGAAACCTTGGCAGCCCGCCTTGCCCAAGTGGCAGAGCTGTCATCAGAGTTGTGATTAGAGGAAGGGCTTGCTTTATTCACAGTGCCCCGGGAGGGAGGAAGCATTGAAAAAAATCAATCAATATAAACCCCTTTTCATTACAGAAAATTTTAAACACACACAAATTAGAGACTGGGGTGATGAAACCCCATGGATCCATCACCCATGTAGAAGCATGTTCTTAAAAAAGTCTTGAGTGTACCTCTTTCCAAAAAAAAAAAAGAAAGAAAGAAAAAGAAAAAAGGGTGTATTTGTGTTAGTTTTATAGTAAATGTTTTAATTTGCCATTTCCAGGAAGAAATGGGGAAAAAAATAGATCGGATACTTTGAAGACAGCATATTGAATTTCTGTTACACCTTTCTTTCTCCCTTGTGTAAAGCGTGTTTACTTCCCAAGCATTTATCAGTGCCTGCTACACGCCAAGCTCCATTCCAGGCTCCGTGTTATCCATCTATTGGAACAGCATCTGCTGGCTCTTGGGGTCCAAGAGAGGTGTGTCAAGGTGTCTGGAGCCCTGGGCTGGCACTGGTGGGACTTTGAGAAAGGCACTTAAATTCTAGATTCTAGGCTTCCTCGGGTGTAGGGTAATGTTGATCTTAACCTCATTGTTGTGAAAATCAAATACAACTATCTTCATACCATGGAATTATTTTGTAATGTTAAAAATATTCAAAAATTTAAAGGAGTTATTTGGAACGTGCTTGAACCAACAGAGGTCAGAGACTCTCTTGTGGGCCCCTAAAACTACTCTCCTTCTCGATGGAGAGGTTGGAAAATTGAACCGCATCTCCCAAACTTCCCTGAGGCAAGGGCTCTGGATGCAAATGGCCATTGGCCAGTTAGATGCTCCTGGGCCTGGTTTGGAAGCGGAACTCTCCATCTTGCTCTTCCTGCCTCCCAGCAGGACCCCAGCGTGCTCTGCTCTGCTGCCCCAGCCCCCACCGCAAAGCCCGTGGGCGCATCGGGAGCAGTAGTGGCAGGATCAGCAGCCTAGGCGGCCTTGACTCCAGCCCTTCTGATGACTAATGACCGTGAGCACCTAATTCCCTGTGTGAAACCCTCTTCTGCTTGAACTGTCTAGAATGACTGTTCTTCCTGCTTCGAACCCTGCCTGAAACAGGTGATGAAAGAAGGGCCGCAGTCACCGGGCACCACGGGAGCAGAGGGCCCTGACCCAGCTGGACCTTCACTCTTTCTGTTTCTCTTCGGTTTTGGTCTGTGTGTTGGGCTCCTCTTAGGCTGTTCTTGCAGCAGGGGCAGGGGCGCTGCTCGACCAGCCTGGGCCATGTGGCACACGAGCAGTTTTACCTTTGGCAGCTCCACTCAAATGTGGTGGAGTAGGGTGCTAGCTGTTCCTCCAAGAAGGGCGTTTGTCTCACCTGAAGAACGGGAAGGGACACTTTGCAGAGAAGTGACACGCCACAGAAACTCGCAGCCAAGACAACTAAGACGAGCGCTGGACTCTGGCACCTGGGGGCTGCGTTTGTTGTTGCTGAATGATCCTGCACAGCCACCCACCCAAAAACGCAGTGGCTTGAAGGAAAGGCATTTCTTTTCTTTCTTCTCTGGCTGCTGCCTGGCTGCCTGGGGCCGCAGATCCTTGGTGTGGCTCCAAGCCACAGGGCAGGGTCACACCTGCTCCACATGTTTCATTTTGGGGCCCTGCTGAAGGGGCAGCGGCTACCTGGGCATGTCCTTGTCATAACGGTCACAAGAGTGCCTGAGGCAGGCCAGGCATGCACACTGAAGGCTTTGCTCAGTCCCTATCTGCTAATGTGCCAAGCCCACCATCACGGGGCCCCAGCCCCCGGCAAGGCCATGTGCACCAGGAAGAGGAAATAACCCCATCCCCCAGGAGCTTAAGAGATGAGTCTACCTTAGGAGTAACAGGGAGGAAACTATTTCTCATGTTTGAGGAATTGAGTTAATCTGATGTTTGTTTTCATAAACTGTTTTTCTCATGTTTGTGACCTGCTTCAGATATTTTTGTTATTTTTTGCAGCTATCAGGAACTACATATATTCTTGCCATTATTTAATAAAACCTTATTGTTTGTGTTTGTGTTAATATTTTCAGCCTGCTTTAACATCTGTTATCTTATTCGATCCTTATAACATTGTTGGTAGGCAGAAAAAATATTACACCCACTTTACAGATAAGGAAATTAAATCTCAGAGATATTAAATAACTCCCCCAAGGTTCCACGGCTGGCAAAAGAGTAGAACTGGAACTAGCACCTAGATTGTATGAGCCTTCAAGAAAAATCTATGCCCAGCAAACACAGAATGATATTTTAAAAAGTGAAGAACAAGTACAGTAATGCGTTAATCAATCAATCAAAATACAAAACAATTTCTTTTTATTCCTAGCTAAACAAAACTATATATTATAATGCTGCTAATTGAGTGATATAATTTCCAGCATAATTTATCAAATCATTTTAATACTTGCTAGTTACTTTTTGATTTTTAGTAAATGACGTGATCTCCCTGTATGACTCGGTGGCTGCTACCTAAATGATGTTGTTGTCTGAGCCATGGTTTCACACAGGAAATGCTCCAACCCTCCCAGTGACACTAATAGACATTGGGTGACTTATATGGAGAACTGCCCTTTCTATCACTCTTTCCATCATGATATTGTTCCTTGTTCTACGAAACTAGCAGCAATTCTATTCAAAAGACTTCTAAACGTTCTAATACTGCCTAAGATTTTATTCAATATCTCTGTTATTAACCAAGCCACAAAAACACTTTATTGAAATATCATTCTTAATTAGTTGGCTTCATCTCATTTTTATTCATTTTCAAGCCATGGAGCCTCATACGCACCATCTGGTAATGTTTTGTGATTCAATAACTTGAAATAATATAAAATATTATTACATTTTTCACTTTTGTCATCAAACCACAAATGCACTTTAATGTAATTCATTAGACATAATCAATAGAAAAAAAAGTTTTCTCCTGGAATTGAAATTTCAGTGTGTTTATCTCCAAATGATGTTTCAGATACCTTCTTTTCTACAATATCTTCTGCTTCTACCTCATAGTTTATTTTATTTTATATATTTGATCACTTTTATAATTTATAGAATTAATTATCACTTTTAATAACCAAAAATTTTCTTTTTTATAAAACTAAAGGAAGTATTGGCACCTTTCTTAGATCGTAATTTATAATTTCCAAATCTCTAAAGAGATTTTTTTTCTTTTCCAAAATTTTAAGGACTTCCATTCCACACTTTTTTATTAGAGTGAATATGCAAAGCAGGATACAATTTTTCTGCCCCGTTTTCAGCTCTAGCCCTACAAACTGCCCATCGAGGCCCAGCCAGTCTTCTGACTTCAGTTCCCAGCTTTTCAGGCATATTAGTTAATTCTCGAGAATACTTGTGTGACAGCTGGCTGTAAATAAAAACTTTATTGAGGAAAGATTTAAGGTGACTCCTTAAATCTTTACATATTCTGTTGCAGATTTACATATTCTGTTGCATTATCCAGAAGTAATTTAAAATAAGGTGATTTAGACAGTGACTTAGACCTCTGGAAATTTTCCAAAACTTTGGCTGAACTAAACTTTTCCTAAACATTACACTGGCCCTTCTATACAAAATCCAGTGGAACTTTCAAGTAAATACTTCTTGAAACCATTTTTCTTGAATACCATAAATAAAGTTGCTATGTTATGTCAGATGTTTTTCCAGCTTCATGAAATCAACAAAAACTATAAAACTACCTTCAAGAGAGGACATGAATCTTTGCATTTTAAGTAAATAATTAAAACATGTTTTTGTGTGTGTGTGAGGAAGATTAGCCCTGAGCTAACATCCGTTGCCAATCCTCCTCTTTTTGCTGAGGACGAGTGGCCCTGGGCTAACACTCTTGCCCATCTTCCTCTACTTTATACGGGATACCACCACAGCATGGCTCGAGCATCGGTCCACGCCCGGGGATCCAAACCTGCAAACTTAACCTCTATGCCACCAGGCCGGCCCCTAAAACACTTTTGTGTGAAACAATTGAAGCTTCTTTGATAAGCTTTTACTGCCTTGATTTATGTTTTCCAAAAAATTTTCTCATTTTAATAGATATACATTTTAGAGCAAACAGGACCATTAGTTGAAATTATCATATCTCCAACTCATGAAAACCAAGTCAATAAAACACTGCATTGGAATATCATATTCTATATGAATGTTTTCCTGAAGTTCTAATGAAATATGTTCTGTCTGAAAATCCTTGATTTTTAAACACTTTTTATTATGGAAAATATTAAGCATATACAAAAGTAGAGAAAATAGCACAATGAACCCCCATGTACCCATCATCCAGCTTCAATAATGATCAATTCATGAGTAATCTTGTTTCATCTGTATTCTCATCTACTTTCCTGAACTCCAAATTATCTTGAAGTATATCCCAGATATTATTTATTTCGACTGTAAATATTTCAGTTTGTAGCTCTAAAACGGAGTCCTTTTGGAAATATAACCATTACTATACCTAAAAAATAATTTTCAAATATGATGTTTATTTTAACTATACAATAGACAATTGTAAGAACTTTGGTGTCTTCTAAATGCTTTTCATTTGTTTTATCAACTTTCTTTGATTAATTTTTTGAAAATTTATTATAAATGGCTTGTAGGGTGAATTATTTTCCTCATTGACAATTATATTTTTCCTTTTCTTTTACTTATGAGCTTTAACGTAACATGATTGCCATTCTGATGAAATATGTTTTTAGTTTTTGCAACTTGAGTGAATCAAAATTTATGTCACTACCAATAATAAGCCACTCTTTTTTGATGTTGAAATAATTAAGTTAAAGTTATTTTTCATCCCAAAAATAAAATGTAAGGAATAAAAAAAAATGCACTTGATATTGGTTTCTTTCTTTCTTCTTTTAAAATGATATCTCTACAGGATAATAGGCGAGGGAAATCTACAAATCTGAGTCATTTGCAATTGAATAGCTCTTTTAACTTTAAAAAACATTCTCATCGTCTTTGTGAAGTTTCACCCTCACAACCAGCCCGAAATCTGATTTGGAATGAGTGGCTATTTTACCTTTATTATATAGATTCAAAATGATGCACAGGGAAGCTGTGCCCTGCCTATGGCAGAACTCGTGGTGGGTGGCCGGGTGGAGGGGAGAAGGAGAGCTTTGTGGACATAGGGCCTCACACTGCAGTTGCCACTAAAGCCGAGTTTCTCTGAGTGGGCATCTAATTCTCACTCTGAGAAGTTTTATATGGTATTTTAATTTAGATGATAACTTTGCATATCGTGTGTGTGTATTTCAGTCCTCTGTGTATTTTTGTGCCTATTATTGCAGTGTGCCAAATAATCCTACTAAGAAAAGAGCAGAGGGGGCCTTCCTTCAGTTGCTTATTCCGTTAACTAACACTTACTGAGCACTGTCTATGTGAAGACACTGTTCTGGGTCCTGGCGGGCGATGGGAGAGTGTCACGTGAAGGTGGCTGAATGAAGAGAAGTTCTGCAGCAGCTGGAAGAAACAGTGACAGGAGAATCGAGCTCTCATACAGTAGGTCACCATCTCAGTGCAAGATGCCATTTACTTTCAGAGAGCAACATCTATGCCATTAAATTAATGTTAATTTGAATTTACTGCTTTTTAATTTTTGTTTATATTTATTATGTAAATTTTTAAATGGTTGTATAGAAGCTATCAGCATAAAGGGTTCATATCTGATTTCATGTTTGTACATATTTAAATAACATCATAATGAAAGTAATAGAGCTTCTTTGGGATTTTCCTCCCCTCCTACCTCCACCAGAGCTATTCAGCAGTTTCACGTCTCTCTGACAACACAGGCACACGCACACATGCACACGTATGCACACACGCGCACACACGCACCCAGCATGCGGTAAACACACATGAGCGCGCACACGCTAACACCCGCCAAAGGCCGCTCTGAGATTCCCAGCACCGCCCAGAGGCTGAGCCAGTGGGTGCGGGCACTTCGGGTCCGAGGAAGGGGGAGCCTGGCGGGGCATCTTCTCGCCCGTCCCAGGAGTTTGGAAGTCGCTCTCGGAGGGGCCCTAGAGAGATCCTTCCCGCCGCTGACGCTCGGAGCCGTGCGCCCTGGGCGAGCTCTGCCCCCGGGAGCCTCCCCAGGCGGTGCGCACGCCTCTCCCCACCAGCGCCCCGCAGGCCCTCGCCCCAGAACCCTCCAGAGCAGCCCAGTCTGAGGCGGGAGGCCCACAGTCAGAGACCCCGGCTTCCTTTGTCCTGCTCCTACAAAAAGCTTGTACTGTTATTTAACTTCTCCCTTCCACACTGGCGGAGACTGAAGGGGAAATAAAAGAAGTTAATGAAAGGAGTCCGGATTCGAGGAGCGCTGCCTTCAGGTTGGGGTTGGTCCAAGGAAGAGGACACTGGTGGTGCAGAGCAGAGGGCCCAGGTCACTGCCCAGGCCATTGGGGAAATGATGGAAGGGACTGGGGCAGAGTCCTTTGAGGGAGATGCTGTGATCAAGCATTAAAGACACTGCTTGGGGAGGTAGATAGGTTTTATTTTTTCTAACTCAAGAGCGCAAAAGCAGAACCTGTGGCTGGAAGTTTTAGGGACCCAGATACATGGCTGAAAAATCCAAAACTAACAAAACTTTCCACGAGTAGAATGAGCTGGCATTGTGAGGGATGTCACCCCTGACGGTGTTCACACCAAGGGTGACGAGAGGGCATGAGGGTCCTGTGTGGGTGGGAGGGTCTCTGCACACACCTGTGACATCTGTGACTCATGCTGCAACCACAGCTCAGCCCTCGGGAGCTGTCCTCATGAGCCTCGAGACCTCAGCTGGGCTTGTCTCCTCCTTTGAGGAGAGAGGCGGTCTTTTCTAAAGCAAAATACTATTTGGAGTGAACCCTGTTTATCAGGTACAGGGGCAGGTCGAAGTAACATCCTTCTAGGCTTTTACTTTGTGTGTTTGAGGTCTAACTCTACACCAGTGAGGCAAGTGTTGGTGTGTGGCTTGAAAGTAATCCCATCTTAATGGTTTTCTCCCATCGCATTCCATGAATTGGGTCCAAGAGGGCGAGGGCAGCCTGGTGTGAAGAATGTGTGGCACAACACCTGTGACCCAGATGGTGGTTTCCACGCATGCAGTCTTTCTGCTCCCCTTGCCCCCTGACTTCTTGGGGGGGGTCCCGAGTTTCCAGCCTGGCCTCTGCGATGCTGAGGCGGGAACAGAAGGGGAACAGAACTGGCAGGATGAGGGAGAGGCTAGGTTCACTTAGAAAAGATGGAGCACTTTTAGGAAGAATCAGATTCTGGATCCTGGAGTCAGGGATGGGGGTGGGAGTCACAGTCCCCCCAGAAGACTGGGGAGCTGAGATGCATGAACTTGTGCTCTCTCACCAGCATACCTAGGGGTTGTCCACACCAGGCACAGACCAGGAGCACCAGACAATGGCTGTGTGGGTGGGAGAGCCCTTGTGCCCTGGCCTGCCTATGGAGTGGCAGAATGTTCTCCTCTGTGGCCAGGCCAGGGTGGACCTGGTTCCGAGCAGTGTGGGTTGTGGTGGCATGAAGACACAGAACAGGAGGGGTGGGGAAGATGCAGTATGACCTTCACAGAGTCCCCTCCAAAGGTCACAGCCAGTGAGCATCTTGAGTGAGGCCTGGGTGGGACATGACCACTGAGGGTCAAAGTATGTGCTCCAGTGTCTTGGCACATTAGCCCCCAGAATGCCAGGAGTGGACTCCTGAGGTGTGAGGTGGGGGGAGCCCACTCAGTGGAATGGAGGCTTGAAATTAAAAGTAGTGCGCTGACAATCAGATATAAAAACCCATAGTTCTTTAAATGTTCTGTATATTTACCACACACACACACAAATGTTGTGGGGGGAGCTCCCCTCCTTGCCCTCTTGAGTCTGTGGACTGAGACTTAAACCTGCTCTAAGAGTCTGGGGGCAGTCGAGCAGCTGGAGGCCTATGACAGCGGATTTCCACCTTGGCCCTGCCTGAGGCTTCAGCACAGGAGGCCCCTGGGGCTGTGCTTTTCTCAGGGTGCAACAAGAGTCAGAGCCTCCAAGACATGCCAGGTGTTTGCAGTTGTTTGTCTGAGGGTGGTTCCAACTCCTTTGAGGAAACTAAGATAATCGTGTCAAGGAACAGGAGTCTCAAGAGAGAGAGGCGGTGAAAGGGAGAGGGGATGCTGCCCAAGTTTTCTTCACATACAATTTGCTTATCACAGAGGAGTGGGAGCAGGAGACAGGATACCCCCTGAGTGCGAAGGGCACCCCTCAGATGTTGGGGCAGACCACTGTCTGTGGCTTATTGTGGGCCATAAGAACGCTGGGCCCAGCTTCCTGCAGAAAGGCCACATTCTCACAGGTCTGGGCCCTGAAGGAAAGCAACCCGGTGTCCCCAGGTGGGCCTGACATAGGGCCAGGCCCTGGGTGATGTGCCCACCTCACTTCTCTGGGTAGGAAGAAAAGCATATGGTCTCTGCGCTGTGTGAGGAGAAAGAGAACTTTCCTTTGAGGAAATGGATCCCAGATTTAGGATCCTAGTCTGAAAAGGCCTACAGTAATGCCATTGACTTGGGGCTCCGGGGCCAGCCCGTAACAGACGCCTTCCCCAGGGATGGAAGGAGAGTAGAACTGTGTGAACTAAGAAGTGGCAGGCCGGCCCTGCGCCTGGCCTGCCTGTATCTGGCAAAAGGAGAATGGAGAAATGCCAAGAAAATCTGTCTGGGAATGGAATTCCTGGACCACCTCGTTTTGATCCTAATTTTTCAGATGAAGAAAGAGACTTGGGACAGGGAAGTCTGTTCACAGCAGAGTGATCTTAACCAGAGTCTGCCTTTGGTCATGAGGTAATGGCTTTTAGATTATTTCATTCAACGCCCTCAGTTCATGCCAGGCCTGTACTCTGTGTACAAGTGCACCTGATTATGCAGTGGAGACATGCCAGGACACCTGGGGGTGTGAAGCCAACTGCATATGTGCACCTCAAAAAGGCAGGCACACTAATAAGCATCAAGGTGTACATAGAAAAGGATCACAAACCCTGAGCTCATAGGAACCATTTCTTGTATTCTGAATTATGATTCTAGAAGTCAGTAAATCGAGGGCACATGGAAAGACCCTGAGTCCTTGAAAGGGACACATGCCACCCAAGCAGATTCAGCTAATGACTTAATTATGGGTGACATCCAAAACCCTGCAGCAGTTTCTCCACAGAGTCCATGCTTGGTGGAGTTTTGCTGAGCAGCCCGGGCCAAGAGCTGTGGCTGAAGCCAGCCTGGCCCACTCCTGCTAACCACGGGGACCGTGCCTTTCTCTGGGCTAGTGGGCTAAATGTGGGTGGGTTGTAGAGAAACTAAGATTAGAACAAGAAAGTGTCATGTTTGGAATGCACGTTGCTTAATCTGAACCAGAGACAAGAGGGAGGTGCACCTGTTGGGACCCTTCCCATAAATGGAGCCGGTTTTAATTCTGCCAGTTTTCTCTATCAAAAGTCTCATGAAGGGACCTCTGAAGCCTTTGACTCAGCAAAATCAGCTTCCGTGCATTAGAGCCTAGAGGCCCTTTGAGCCTTCCCTGAGGGTTCTGCAGAGGCTGCTCCATCGGGGCCAGCCCAGGAAGTCATGGCCACACAGGGCAGGGGAAGGCCGCAGCCTGCTCAGAAACTCCCAGACTCTAAGTAGGCCTTCTTTTGAATTAATCCCCCTTTTGATGATGAGATGGCACGTCTATATTCTCCTTTTGCTTAATTTCCACCTTAAAACAGCCCAGGGTGCCCTCTGGATACCGTGAGGAAAAGGACACGCCAAGTGGGGGCGGCAGCTGAGTCAACGGATCAGACACTTCAGTGAAAATTCCTTTTTTGGAAGCCAGGCAGGCACTTTCTAAGACTGCGAATCCTTGGGAAGTGACGCAAGCCCACAGGCAGGTGGCGGAAAGCACGGCTGGCCAGCGCCGAGTCCCGCGGCCTCTGCTCCCGGCTCCTGCGCCGCCCGGCCGGCCCGCGGCGGGGCGCCCGGCAGAGCTCCTTCTACAGGAAACGCGTCGCGGAGAGGCTCTCGCAGGGCAGCACGGGGGCTGCGTCGGAGCACTCTTTGTGAAACTCCCTCCACCAACAGCAGTGTCCTATTCCAGAAGGGGAGTAGAGACAGAAGGGGGTGGGGTGATGCTGAAAGTGCCTGCTTGTCAGATCGCGGAGGATCGCCGCGCGGCTCCTTCACTCCGGCCTCTCCCGCCTGCGCTCAGAAACAGTGCGAGCCCAGGACTGGGGTGGACACTGGTCACGGGGACCGCAGAAGGGGGGCTCCGGACTGTGTTTGTGAAGGAGGAAAAGTCTAGGCCCCCAGGAAAGGCTTGACAGCTGGCAGGAGCTGCAGGAACAGTGCGGGGCAGTCCTTGCTTCTAGGGTTTCGCGACCACCCCGGGGCATCTTGTCACTGTGCCTGAGCTGTCAGCAGGAAAGTAGAGAGGCCTCCGAGGCAACATTTCTCAACAGGAAAATCACAAATCTGAATAGAAGTAGATTTGTCTCCTAGTATCTGTTCCCCCTTATTCTAGTAGCAGCACCCCATTTCCTTTGGGGAGCCACATTGCCCCACCCCACTCATGTGGCTGGGGCTTACCCTTCCCTGTCTGCAGGACCGGGCGTGTGACCTTGCGTGCCATGCCAGTTGCTGTGACTGCGGTGGCAGGGGCCTGGTCCAGGGGGTCCCCCTGGGATGCAGCCCCAGTACTTCCTGCTGACATCATGCTTCCCTGTGAGGAGGGCCTGCCTGAAGTTGACACCAACTCAGAGGAAAGCAGGCCCCCACAGGGAAGCACCACGTCAGATGGGGAGGACAGGTGGAGACAGATTCCTGGTCACCTCGTTTGAGTGCCAGCTGCAGCTAGAGCCACTGCTGCTCTCCTTGGCTGCCTCTTGGCTTATGCCTGCCTCTTGGCTTATGCCTGCCTGAGTCAGAGTTCTGTCACTTGCCACCAAGTGTCCCGACTGACAACACAGGTGACATTAGGAAATGAAGACGTGGTCCACTAGTACCTCACATCAGGTCTAGGTTTCAAGCAGTTTCTTTTTTTTTAAAGAAAAAGGCTGAAAGTGCTGCTTGAAGACCTCCAAAAATTCAAGTCCTTAAGCTTTTGGGTCCCTTTGGGCCCATTCAGGACCCACATTAAAAAAAAAACCCACAGTAACATTTGACAGCTCGTTATTTCTGTGGCACCAAGAACTAATAAAGATGTGAAAGCGATTATATCTGTTACCAGAACATTTCTGGCTGAATTTTGCTTCTACGTGAAAGTTTTGTTTGTTTGTTTAGGAGATGAAAGAGACACAAGAAGTATTACACATATTAAAAGTAACTCTTGTGATTGGTTTATTGCAGGAGGCAAGGAACCAAAAAGGCCTAATGCATGTGCGTGCTGCTCCTTAGCCACCTAAGACATTCCTGCTCTTTGGTTCCTTCCTCCCCTCAGGGAGGCCCCTACACATCTCCTCCCCTTCAGGGCATCCACTGCACAGCCCCCATTTCATGTGCCAGCAAGCACCTTTTCTTTCACCTGGGTACCACTCCTGAGCAGAAGTGCCGGCAGCCTACAAGCGCATGTGGTTGAGAACATAAGCATCTTCAAAATTCGTCATCTGAGAGGGAATGTTTGGGTCAAGAGCTGGCTGAGCCCCCTGCAGTGTGCAGCCCTATCCACACGTGAACCCTCGCCTGGAGCGTGACCTGGGAGAAGCCTGCTCTTCTGTGTCATCCAGCATTCGGAGCATGTATGTGCCTGTGTAGATGAGAAACTGTCCGGTCACCTGGGCAGCATGGGACAGGAACCGCATCAGGCTCCTACAACAGAGGGGACAAGGGCACGTGTCAGGCGTGGAGTTCTGGGCCAGCAAGGAGCAGACCGTGTGAGAATTCTTCACACCCATCTCCTGCTCGCCCCTAAACATGCGCTCAGAGCAGGCAGTCCGCACATTTGAATGTTTGAAAGAACGCCCCACCCCCACCCTGGGCTTGCTGACATGCAAGGGCTGATTTGGGAGGTCTGGGCAGGAGCTGGGACTCTATTTCTGGTGAGCTCCCAGGTGATGCTGAGGCCACTGGCTGGGACTACCCTTCCACTAGCCACTTGTGAAAGTGGTCTGTTGTTCAGTGACTAGAAGGCACTGAGCAGGCAGACTGTACTCCTGAGAATACACTGATGTCCTGTCCTCCCACCGTGTGCTTATTCTGTTGACCTTGGGTGTGTGGGGCTTGTTGCTGAAATCAGTCAAGTCAGGGGTGAAAGGAGGTCAGGCTGAAGGAGAGTCTCACAACAACTGCGAGTGTGATCCCATGACCCAGTTTGCTCAGGGCGACTGGGGTGTCCCAACTTGACCCTGATGTGGCATCTCAGTCCTAAGGCTAAGTCTGGCATTTGTGTTATTTCAGACTAAAAAAGTACCTCTAACTTAAATTCTTATTCTCTGCTGAGTCCAAACCTACAGGGGTTTATTCCAGTTTTAAAGGCCTGTCACCTCATGAGGACAGCCAAGCCTGGGGTCAGCTGTGCTAGTCGGGAGAGCCCCCCACTCCCGGCGTCCCGCAGTGGGGCCCTGGCAGGTGATGCCTTCGATCTGGGGGCCTTTGTGACTTCTGTGGCTGCTTGTGGTGCCGTCAGATCTATCAGATGGTGAGAATCTGCGACAAGAAGGCTAAATTTGTTTTTCGGGAAAGATTTTGCTGAGGTGGGATTTGGGGTGAGGTTTTCTTTCTTCATTATACTTTTCTATGTTGTTGTAACTCTCCTGTCTCACTTTAAAAATCAAGCAATAAAGCTGTTTTCTCCCATCTCAGCCAAAAGAGGAAACTCTCCTGGCGGGTCAAGATTTCAACACTACAACAGCAACTGTTGTCCAGGAGCTGGCTGTTGACGGTTCTCAGTGGGACACGGAGGCCAGGCAGAAGCCACCGCCCGCGGCAGCCTGGTGCCTGGGCCTGGAGACCAGTCAGAGGAGAGTAGTTGCATTTCTGAAGCATTCCCCCTCCTGGCGCTACGCTCAGGGGTGGTCAGAGCAGTCCACACGGGGCCAGGGGAGAGGAGCCAGCATCTCAGTGAACAGGAGCCCTGCCCAGAGCGGCGTGCAGAGACCACTGGAGTGTCAGAAGCTGCAATCTTTTTAGACTAGCTTCGAAGACCTTCTGCCACTGTCAGTCTCTCTCCTTCCACCCATCCCTCCACAGAGGATTAGTTCTGTAGAGGATCAATGAGGAATTTACTGGAGGGCTAGAGGTAGGTGTATTTAGAGCCTATGCAACCATAAAGAACTTGGAGTCAACCTTCTCATTTTAGAGATGATGAAAGTGAGGCTCAGAGAAACTAAGTAACCTGTTAAAGGTCACACAGCTGGTTGCTCAGAGGCAAGGCTGGGAGGCACTGCAGGTGTCCCTCTCAGTCCAGGGCTCAGTGGCAGGTGTCCATCCCAGTTATACCCGGGGAGTGTTCCTGGTGAACATACAGAATTTGTTCAAGTAGGTCTGGGGTAGTGACTGGGGATCTGTCTTCTGAGGCTCCCCTGTGAGGCCGTGTAGCCATCCCGGCCCCAGCCTGTGGGGCAACGGTGCCCTGGCAGCACGTGGAGAAGGAACATGCCAGTGCCACCTTACCGCTAGCTTCCAGCTGGCGGTCACACAGAAGAAATGTGCAAAAGAGTGCTTACCCAGCTTTGGGTGGCTACTCTGTACACCGCAGGTCAGAATCTCTGTGGCTCTGGTCTTACACGTCATTGCTTAGAATTAAGGTTTTAAAATGCACAGGTCTAGTTTGTGAAAGAAATTTGGTTCTTCTTTATATTTATTACTTAGTTTTTGTTTCATTTAGTATTTAATGGTCTTTGGAGAAAAAAATATATTTTGGGTCAGGACTTTCTGTTTTCTGAAATAAGTCTGTGGCATAAGAGTTAAACTACTGTATGACCAGGTGAATTAGAGTGAACTTCAACACCACCAGTCAGGTCAGGACCTCCGTGGGGCTGGGCTCTGGGAGCACAGAGGAGCAAGCTGGGGACGGGCCACCTGGACGGTGCCTTGTGCAGTTTCCAGACCCCGAAACTGACCTCGAAGTCTGTTACCTCAGCAGGGCCTTGAGCCCCGTACACCGGATGTCATAGGACACTGAGTACATCTCATACATGGTGGCCTTCACATTGAGGCAGCCAATGACATCCTTGGGATTCAGCTTGTACAAGTCGAAGGTGACTCTTGCTATTCCCGATTTCTTTGGCTGCTGGCGAGCTAGGACGGAGTTACTACCCTGTAACAGTGAAGGGAGGAAGAGACTTTAGGAGCATCCCAACTATGACGTGCAAATCCTGTAATTCTGGTTTTATGCTAGTTTTGACTCTGTTGGTTCAAAATCTGTTAGTGACTAAGCTGCTAATTATTTGAGGAACGTTTTTAGCAGATCGATATGCTTATACTGCTACCATGTCCAAACCCATGAGAAAGTATCCTTCCTTAATCTACTTTCAGTTTAGTGACTCGAGACGAGTGTCATTTGGCTTCAGGGGCTGGATTTCAGGATCCAGGGTTCAATGAATTGTTGTGTTATCGACATGTGGTATTGAGACACACTCACACCAGTCACTTTAGGTTGCCCTGTGGTTACCTGATTGACATGTATAGTTGCATGACTATAACACAGTCTGCTGAAAGAGAAGCAGGCAGCACTACTTCCATTTTACAAGAGGCTTCTGGGCGGAAAGTTTCAGAATCCCATGGCTAAAGTGAGGGGTGTGAGAACTTTTGCAGGCCTTCTCCTATTTTCTTGTAACTGCCCTAGGTGAAACCTGACTCCCTGGGGACACTGAAGTCTATTAGGTTACAGTATCCACTCTCAGTCTACCTGAAATAGCAGACCCTTCAGGTTGGGAGAGAAAGTCAGAGACCTCTGTAAATCCCCAGCGTCATAAACAGCACTGTGATATAATCTTCCCCCCAAAGCTTTGAAGAAATAAGGAGAGAACAAAGCTGTCCTATGGTACACATGCCAGGCCAGGGGCTGCTCTGCCTACAGGTTTGCTCCACACACAGATCTTGCAGTATTCAGGATTCAAAGATACACAATCAGTAGCATTTTGATGTCTCCTGAACCTCTGGGGTTGGGAGTAGTTGAGGCTGGGAATGTTAAATTCATTAGTGACAATAATCTACTATATTTAAAGTTAAAACATAAATTCCCCTGAAAGTCCCCAAACCCTTCTTGCTGGAGCCACTCTTCTTTCCTTCTCTATTCCTCCCCTGCAGAACACACACATGTTTAATGCGGGACAGGTCCTGCTGCTTCTTTAGGGGGTCCTAACTATCCATCGTTTAGGAAACAATATTTTAAAAAATTAAAATTATAGAATCAAAACGGGTTTTCACCTATAATCCCGTCACAACTCTTTCTCATTGCCTCACGTTCCTTTCTGACAGATGAAAATTTTTATCTTACTCTCCCTAAATGTTTTCCTCAAGTCTTAGTCTTATATCAAAACCAAGATGCCCTCACAAAGCGAATCTGCTTGTGACCTGGCATGTGGATTTCTATAATCCAAGGACTAAGGAAAATGGAAATGATTCCCACCCTGCCCTCATTCTTGAGGAGCTGCTTCCTCACAGGCTAAGGTGTTTACACTGAAGAAGGGAGACCCCTGGTGGCTATTTCTTGGCTGGAAGTTCTTGTCCAAGTCAAACAAAATTGTCCTCACTGATAAAAACACCTGTAAGTGGGGTAGGATCCAAAATCAGCTGTGAGGTGCCCATTTCCACCCTGAGGGAAAATGATGTAAGTCAAGAGAAGACTCCAACCCAAACTCACATATCAACTAGCCTGTTACTAGACTGAGAAGGCCTTATGCCCCTCCTTGAACACATCACACTGCAGGATTACTCGCATCCATTGCATCCTGTCACCGGCCTGTATGTCAGCTCAGTAACCCAGGGCCCACCCACTCTGGGGGCTTAAACATATTACATATTAACCATCCTCCCTAGTAACCGAGTGTCTTGTATATAAAAACAAACAAACAGAAAATACCCTTCCCTTCTGAATTAGTTTCCTATTGCTGCTGTAACAGATTATTACAAATTTAGCTTAAAACAATGCAAACTTAGACTCTTACAGTTCTGGAGGTCAGGAGTCCAAAATGTGCCAGCAGGGCTGGCTCCTTCTGGAGGCTGCAGGGGAGACAGGGGTTCCTGGCCTTTCCCAGCTTCTAGAGGTGCCTCCATTCCTTGGCTTGTGGCCCTTCCTCACATCACTCCTTTCTCTCTGCTTCCGGCCCTCACTCTGACACTTTTGTGTCCCTCTTATAAGGACTCTGTGATGACACTGGTCTATCGGGTATTCCAGGAGCATCTCCCATCTCAAGATCCTTAACTCAATCACATCTGCCAAGTCCCTTTTGCCACGTACAGTAACACATTCACAGGTTCTGGGGGTTAGGACAAGGACATCTTTTGGGGGCCATTATTCTGCCTACAACACCTTCCTCAAACAAAAAGCAGTACAGCCCAAGATTGCCTTTTAAAAGATTTATCTAATTCACCCCATGATCTTCCAATTTACTGGCATGATCTCCTCACCTGCTTTAAAGATACTGTATTTTAAATTTTATGCTTTTTTATAATTTGTCTGTGGTCTTTTTCTTCCAGTTAGAAAAATTATGAGGTATTTGATATGTATAGGAGTATACAGTATGTGTAAAAATAAGGAATCATAAGATGATGGGTGTAGTGACCACTCTACATAAACCAAACATTATCACTCAGGTCCTCTCCCCAGTTATACCCCTCCCTCCCCCCTCAAGAGGAAACCATCTAAGTGGTGCATCAGTCCCTCACTTTTCTTTATTTTTAGCACATGTGTACCTCAAACATTATATTGCTAATTTTGCATATTTTTAAATTATCTATAAATGATTAAATGCAGAGGTTCTCAAAGTGTAGTCTGGAGACACCTGGGGGATCCTGAGACTCTTTCAGGAGACTGAGAGGTCAAAATTATTTTCATAACAAACACTAAGATGCAATTTGCCTTTTTTTGTTCTCATTTTCTCACAGAGTGGAGTTTTCCACTGTGCCTCTGGGAAACCTGCATACTCAGTGAATCAACATTCCCTAAATGACCAGTGCATGATGTTACAAATCATCCTTGGGAAAAAGATCCATCCAAAGTACAAGATGGACCAATGGATTCCAGTGCAACAGGGAGGCAGCCTTCACTGGGATGCCTTCAGATTCCACTTTGCAGCCAGCCTTTATGAAACCCCACTTGTTGATTTTTGGTGTCCTATCAAAGAATATCCTCCATTTCCTGAAATGATCATTAAAATACTCCTCTCTTTTCCAACTACTTATCTGTGGGTGAGGTCATATTTTCCTCACATACTTTCATCATCCAATATATCACAACAGATTGAATACAAAAGCAGATATGAGAGGCCGGCCTGGTGGCGAAGTGGTTAAGTTCACTCCTTTTGCTTTGGCGGCCCAGAGTTCACAGGTTAGGATCCCTGGCGCAGTCCTACGCACCTCTCATCAACCCATGCTGTGGTGGCATCCCACATACAAAATAGAGGAAGATGGCCACAGATGTTAGCTCAGAGCTAATCTTCCTCAGCAAAAAGAGGAAGATTGGCAATGGATGTTAACTTAGGGTCAATCTTCCTCACCAAAAAAAAAAAAAAAAAGAAAGCAGATATGAGAATTTAGCTATCTTCCATTTGGCTAGGCATTAAAGACATTTGCAAAAATGTAAAACAATGTCACTCTTCACTAAATATTTTTGTTTTGGAAAATAGTAATTTTTCATAAAACTGTATGATTTATGTTACCCTGTATTGGATTATTATTTTTAATGAAGTAATACATATTTTTAAATTTCTCCATTTTAATGTCAAATATGGGAAATATCAGTATCTACAGTTTATAGTTTCTCACCCTTGGCACTATGACATTTGGAGCCAGATACTCTTTGTTGTGGGGGCTGTCTATAATATTCATTATAGAATATTTAGCAGCATCTCTGGTCTCTATCCACTAGATGCCAGTAGTACCCCCCACCCCAGTTGTAACAACCAAAAATGTCTTCAGGCGTTGCCAAATGTCTCCTAAGAGGCAAAATCGCCCCTGGTTGAGAACCTCTGATCAATGAATATCTACAGATTCTATTGATATAATCCACATAGACAAAAGCTGTTTGGCGTCCTCATTAATTTGCAAGAGTGTAAAGGGGTCCTGAGATCAAAAAGTTTGAGGACCACTTACTTAATGTATTCTTCTGCAATGTTTTCACTCAACATAGCTGATGGGACTTATCCATATGGATGCCTGTAGTTGTAATTCATGCATTTTTATAGCTGAAGAGTATGCCATTCAGTGAACATACACAGTGTATTTACGTATGTGTGTTTACATACAAGTACATGGCTGGGTATCTGCGTGCTGGGTGTATGTCTAGGAATGGAGTTGCTGGGTTGTAGGTGGTGCTTCAATTCTGTGGGATGAAGGCAAGTTGTTTTAAATAGCTATTGGTGGGAGTGAAAGAGAGTTCATTGCTCCATATCTTAAAAATGGAAAAAATTAAAAAGCCTAACAATACCAAATCTAATGGTATAAAAGGGTATCTTAATGTGGTTTTAACTTACATTTTCCTAGTCACCAGTGAGGTTGAGCATCTTTTCCTATGTTTTATTGTCCATTCTGCAGATTGGTATCCCTGTTTTTTGCCTATTTTTCTATTCAATTGCCCGTCGTTCCCATAACTGATTTGTGTGAGTTCTTTAAATTTGCCAAATACTAATGCTTTGTTGGGTTATGCAGAAAACACCTTCTCTCCAGTTGTGGCTTGTTGTTTTACTTCCTTTACAGTATCTTTTGATGAACAAATTTCTTAATGGAGTTGAATTTATCATTTAAAAACATGATTTGCATGTTGTGCCTTGTTTTTGAAAAAAAAAAAAACACCCTGGGGATGCCAAGTAGACATCTCTTAAATCTTCTCAATCATGTCTCCAACTTCCTTCCTGTCTTGCATCTCTTTCTTTTTGTGTTACATCATCAGTATCTTCTTCACACATATCTTCCAGGTCTTTTATTATCATCTTCCGTCCTGTCTGAGTCTTCATTTACCTTAATTGTTATATTTTTCATTTCCAGAAATTCTATTTGATTCTTTCAAGTCTACCTAGTCCTTCTTGATTACTTCTTGTTATTTCTTATTTTTTATTACTTTTTATATTTCTTTGAATATTTTAAATATATTTATTTTATAGTCTGCATCTGATGAGTCCCACATCTGATGTCTTTGCAGGCCTGACTGTTATTTCTGCTTACTCTCACACACAACGCCTTGAGTCCTTATGTTTTGTGGGGCTTTTTTCTGATATTTTATATTTTATTTTGTTTAAAAAAATGTTCTTCGTGACTCACAGGATTGATTTCATGACCTACCAATGGGTCACAGACATAATGTGAAAAACATTGATATAGAGACATTTTCCTCTGTTGTTTTGGTAGCTTGAATATGTCTGCTTGATGATCAAAGAAACTAGCTGATCTTCTAGAATGTTGGCTGGTAGAGGAACTTTCTTGAAGTAGTTGGTGTATATCTTAGATTTTCATTCCTGACACTTGTTGATGGGAAGAGTTTTTAAAAGTGCCAGTTATGGTCTGATCTAGTGAGGATCCAATGAGTTTTCCATGGCTCGGTCAACTATCAGGTTGAAGCTGGTGATATATTTTTAGAAGTTTCTTGGAATGCATCCTTGACCTCCAGCCTGGTGTCATGAACCTTGCATCTTGCTCATGGAGCAGCAGTTCAGCTCGCCCCCCATTTCCTAATGTGTTTCCTGTTTTGTTTGTGAACTCACATTTGTTAGAACTTTAGGAATGAAAACTCTTTGAACATTCAGAGCCTATTTGCTCCTTCTAGTCACTAAGGCTGGAGGGAGGGACTAGTTGAATTAGGAGAATTCAATGAGTAAACTCCCCTGATGCTTCCTCTCCAGATCTCTGTAAACTAAATTCTCAGCTTGGGTGTTTCTGGAATCAGCAGTCCCTGAAATCTCATGAGGGCAGCTTATGGCCACAGATTCTCAGGAGAGAGCTTTAAGATTCTCTGCTTTATGTGGGCATCTCTAATCTGACCCCCTACTTTGTGCCAGCCTAAGACTTTGTCTCCTGTCCTCCCAGCATCTATCAAGACCGAGACTCTTAGTCACTGAGGTCAGTAGATGCCTATGGGTGAGATGCCCACAGGTGAGACACCCAAAGGTGAGTTGCCAGCTTCAGTGTTTGCTTTCCTGTCTGGATTCTGGCTCCATTAAAAATGTTGGCCTCTGGGCCAGCCTAGTGGCATAGTGATTGGGTTCGTGGGGCCCGGAGTTCGCCGGTCTGGATCCTGGGTGCAGACCTCACCACTCATCAAGCCGTGCTGAGGCGGCATCCCATATAGAAGAACTAGAAGGACCCACAACTAGGACAGACAACTATGTACTGGGGCTTTGGGGAGAAAAGTGAAAAAGAGGAAGATTGACAACAGATGTTAGCGCAGGGCCAAGCTTCCTCAAAAAAAAAAAAAAAAAAGTTGGCCTCTGAGGATTTCCCTCTCTTGAAGGTGAGTTAGGCATGTAAAAAGATGTTTTAATATTTTGCTTTACATTTTGAGGTGTTTTACAGAGGGAGGGTTTCCTAAGATATAAAATCTATGGTTTTCCCAGAAATAGAAGCCTTTATTCTATCTCTTTACTATTCTAAGTCACTAATATTTACACACACACACACACACATGCACACCCCTACTTAGTGTCACTGGCTATGTTGGCTTGCTGGCCTCCTAAAGACAGAGACAGTGATAGTCACCAGGTCACATCTGTATGCTTTAACAGGATCTGTAGCTACTCACTGGCCAAAGCCTGTCCCTAAGAATTATTTGCTTTAAGTCATATAGCCCAAGTTCACAGAGATGCTAAGTTTCCTAGAAATACTTAAAAGAAACCCTTGAGGGTAGTAAATCCAGTTATTAGTGAATATGAAGTGTATATTTAGAAAGTGGGCTGGGCCAGCCCCATGGCATAGTGGTTAAGTTTGGCGTGTTCTGCTTCAGTGGCCTGGGTTAACAGGTGTGGATCCCGGGCATGGACCTACACCACTCATCAGCCATGCTGTGGCAGCAACCCACATATAAAGTAGAGGAAGATTGGCACAGATGTTAGCTCAGGGCTAATCTTCCTTAGCAAAAAAAAAAAAAGAAAGTGGGCAAGTCAACACCAAAGTGGGGAACACACTTTTATAGGTAAAAAATCTACCCAGTAGCTGTTTGGATAACAGCGTTTTTGCTTACCGGTGTCCACTTCTGTCCTTTTTCCAAGATCATGAAATGCGTGTTGTCTCCTAAGGTTTGAAAGAACTCTTCTGTATCCACCACGGTGCCATCTTCCTCCAGCACCAGAGTGACCAGTCTGCTGGTGATTACGAGGGCATCCAGGGTCTACAGTAACAGTAAGTCAGAGACACAGAAGGAAGCAAGCGAGTCCATTTGACCAATCAATGACATTGATTAAGATATGGTTTCAGAAGTGTTGGCTGATTTTGATAAATTTTTAATGGTAAAGATATATTTTAATTGGTGTCTTTGGCTCAACCTTTGCTTGGAAAAGAGAAGTTAAATATTTTAAAGAAGACAAGACCTATCTTCTTCAGAGATTTCAATGATAAGTGATTATGTTGAATAATATTTACAATTTCTAAAATAACCTACTTATTTTTTCAAATAAAGAAGAATAACCCTGCACATATGATATTTAAAGAGCCTGAGTCTTGAATGGCATATCTGAACATCCCTCTTGCTTCAGAGACAGCATGCTGGACACCAGTTCTCACTGCCATGGGTGTCTTTGTCTGGGTTATGCCTCCAGGAGAGTCTATGAGTCTTCCTTATTTGGTGATCTACGACACTGTTTTAGATTAAGGACTACTCATAACCAAAAACAGATTTCCCAAGTCTTCTGCTTCCCTACTTTCTCCTCTGTCAAAGAAACAAAGCTACATTATCAATTGAGGACTACTTTTAAGGTTTTTGTCTGTTTCTAAACATTTTATGGTACAGAGATGCAGTAATGTTCCCTTTCATTCTCTTGTTCTCCCTTTAACCACTTAGAAATGGCTCCCTTCAAACTCTCTGAGGCCAAGACACTGACATTTCTGTCTTGCATTGGCTCAGTTCCCAAGACTATGGTGCTGGGAGAGTCCAGGGGACCCCCCCATGAGCTGGGGGAGGAGGCACTGCTCTTGTGGTACCTTGCGGAGGAGTTCCTTTAGACTGTTGGCCATCACCCCTCGCCGGCTGCTCCTGTCATGGTTGGAGACCCGGAAAGGGCGAGCTGAATGCATGAGGGGGGTTAGTAGGACCTTCTTAGTCTGTGATCCCACAAACGTCAGGGGCCTGGAAATGGAGGAGAAAAGTAAAAAATATCTTTGACATTACTTTTAAAAAAGAGTCTTTGAAGAGAGGTTTGAAGTACACAAAAGTAAAACGATTTTAATATTTGCACCTAAAAGAAAGAAATTCAATGGTTAAAGATTATTAAAAATTTTACATATATATGCCCCAACAGCCAAAGAACAGACAAATAATACATAAAATTAAAAAACACAACCATCATTATGCCTATTTTACCAGAATATTCCAAGTCTTTGCAGTAACTATTTGAGAAGGGCAAAAAATGCAAAAAAAGAAATAAGAATTATATTCTTCAAACATGGGTTTTAGAGGTGAAAAATCTAAGAAAGTGATTTCTAAAGGCCATGGCATACAACAAAAAGAATAAAATATCTGGGAATAAATTTAACCAAGGAGGTGAAAGACCTAGACAATGAAAACTATAAGACACTATTGAAAGAAATTGATGAAGACATAAAGAAATGGAAAAATATTCCATGCACATGGATTGGAAGAATAAACATAGTTAAAATGTCCATACTACCTAAAGCAATATACAGATTCAATGCAATCCCACTCAGAATCCCAATGTCATTCTTCACAGAAATAAACAAAAAATACTGAAATTTGTATGGGGCAACAAAAGACCCCGAATAGCTAAAGCAATCCTGAAAAAAAAGAACAAAGCTGGAGGCATCACAATCCCTGATTTCAAAATATACTATAGTATATTTTGTATAGAGTATAGAGTATAGTATATAGTATATATTGTATATAGTATATATTGTATATAGTATATAGTAACCCAAACAGTATGGTACTGGTACAAAAGTAGACACACAGATCAATGGAACAGAATTGAAAGCCCAGAAATAAAACCACACACCTATGGACAGCTAATCTTTGACAAAGGAGTGAAGAACATACAATGGAGAAAGGGAAGTCTCTTCAATAAATGGTGCTGGGAAAATTGGACAGCAACATGCAAAAGAATGAAGTAGACCATCTTCTATGGCCATATACAAAAATCAATTCAAAATGGATTAAGGACCTGAAACTATAAAACTCCTGGAAGAAAAACATAGGCAGTACACTAATTGACATTGGTGATAAAGGGATCCTTTCAGATTCCATGTCTACTTGGACAAGGGAAACAAAAGAAAAAATAAATGAGTGGAACTTCATCAGACTACAGAGCTTCTACAAGGCAAATGAAACCAGGATCAAAATGAATAGACAACCCACCAGCTGGGAGAAAATATTTGCAAATTATTTATCTGATAAGGGATTAATCTCTGTAATATATAAAGAACTCACACAACTGAGCAACAAAAAAACAAACAACCCAATCAAAAAATGGGCAGAGGATATGAACAGACATTTTTCTAAGGAAGATCTACAGATGGCCAATAGACACATGAAAAGATGTTCAACATCACTAATCATCAGGGAAATGCAAATCAAAACTACACTAAGATATCACCTTACACCCATTAGAATGGCTATAATCACCAAGAGAAAAAAACAACAAATGTTGGAGAGTTGTGGAGAAAGGGGAACCCTCATTCATTGCTGGTGGGAATGCAAACTGGGGCAGCCTCTATGGAAAACAGTAGGGAGAGTCCTCAAAAAAGTAAAAATAGAAATACCTTATGATCCAGCAATCCCACTCTTGGGCATCTACCCAATGACATGAAATCAACCATCACAAGAGGCTTATGCACCTCTATGTTCATTGCAGCATTATTCACTATAGTCAAGAAGTGGAAGCAACCCAAGTGTCCCTCGACTGATTATTGGTTAAAGAAGATGTGGTATATACATACAATGGAATACTACTCAGCCATAAGAAAAGACAGAATTGTCCCATTTGCAACAACATGGATGGACCTAGAGGGTATTATGTTAAGTGAAATAAGCCAGAGAGAGAAGGACAGAAACCACATGATTTCACTCATATGTGGAATATAAACGAACACACGGACAGAGAGAACTGATTGGTGGTTATCAAGGGGAAGGGGGGCGTGGGGGGTGGGCACAAGGGGTGAAGGGTTACATCCACATGGTGATGGACAAACAATAATGTACAACTAAAACCCCACAATGTTATAAATTACTAAGACATCAATAAAAATGAAAATTAAAAAAAAAAAAAGAACTGAGATAGAGGATCTGTGGTGGGAGGAGCGCTCTCACCAGAGGGAGCTCAAAGAACAGGAGTGAGGTGTGTGAACTGGGCGGGACTCCCCGAGGCCTCTTTGCTCACATTCCTCTCTGTATCCCTTTGTCTCAGCATGGCATGGCAAGCATTTGTTTACCAAACACTTGCTCTTCCATCTCCCTGTGAATCATCTTCCTCCCCTTTAAAGTCCCAGACCCCTACCCCCTTCTCCTTCGCTCCAGTAGCATATGAGCCCCAACTGCTTGACGGTCTTTGGGCCTCATAGTCTTATGGAGCCCCTGTATGTGTGAAATTAAATTGGATTTTCTTCTGTTAAAAAAAATAAATAAATAAAGGCCATAGCATAGCTAGACAGAGTTAAAGAGTTAGGCAGACACACATACACACACACAAATAGTTACATATTTGTACAATAAGACTAAGCCAGAAATTTAAAAGGCAGATATTGGTCACTATAGCAATAAACTAATTTTTTAAACTAACTTAGGATGAACGAGGAACAACAGAATACTACAGTAACTGTGGTTGGAATAGCAAGAAGCAAAAGAACTTTCGGCCACATGTCACATGACACTTTGGAGTAAGTTCCACATTTATCAAAGAATTAATTCAAAAATTCACTATAAGTAGAACTAACATAGGAAAAGAAAAAATCTGTAACAAAATCAAATCAAGACTTAATTTCCTGGGGAAAAAATCTGCAACCCTTGATTACTAAGCTTTGGTTGCCTAGCGACTACCAAAAAGTAATAAAATGGGAGATAAATGAGGGACAGCTTCTAAGAAGCTTACTACTTTAGAAGTTACTTAACAAATACATAGTTTACTTTATAAATACTAACTCACTCAATCCTCAGAAAACACTGTGATACCGTCCTAGTTTCTCAATTGACAGATGAGGAAACAGGCCAGAGAGCCGCCGCATGGCCGGAGGGAGCTGGAGCTGGGACTCACCCCAGGCTCCTGTTACCTCACGAGGGCGATCTAGATGCCACACGCTAAGTAACCAAAGAGTAAGAGACGTTTGCATGTCAGTAAACACACGAAGGTTTTGATAGCAATTAAAGAAACGTGAAACCACCTTTGACACACGACCATGTGCTTTTAAACCAACATACAAGATGTTATTTAAAAATAACTCTATGAGGGGACACAGACATGCTTTGCTGGTGGCACTAGAAAGTGCTTCAGTCTCTGGAGACAAGTCTAGAATGTGTAAAGAGCTCTCACCCAGGACTGTGAACTTTTTTATATCTAGGAATGTATCCATAAAGAAATTATTCAAAAGAATATGAATAGAAATTAGCAATGCTTCAGGCAGGTCTCGTGTCATGTGGACACTGTGATAAGTGACACACGACCTCATTTAATCCCTGCAGCCCCTGGGGGACTAGCGTCTGGAGCTGCACTGTCCCCAGAACAGTGCCCACCTATTTCAGGTGCTCAGATAATTGACTATTTGCGCAAATACTTACACAGTGACATTCAGGAGCATGAAACAAAGGTCTTTATTTTTAGGACAACCTTGTAGAAGATATAAAGTGAGGACATCACTGTTTTCTGACACTTATAACAGTTTATCTAGATTAACCCTATGAAGGCTGAAATTCTAGGGAATACCTGTACTGTTTGCAAATGTCTATCATCTACAATTTAGCACTTTATTATATATATATAATATGTATCTAATACAATATATAATTACATATAGTATATAATTACATACATATGTGATATGTACATATAAAAATACATACCTATATACAATATATGTATATATATATACCCACACACACACATATTGCCATTTATTTATCTCTGCTTTATTTTCCCAACTAGATTGGAACTTCCTTATGGACAAAGGCTTCTTTGTTGTATCTCCCATAATGCCTAGCTTGGTGCCAGGCATATAAGTTTTAAATATTGTATTGTCTAACTTGAAGCTCTACAAATAGACATAAGTGAAAATTCAACAACTTTCCAAGTAATTTGTTACATGAAAAACTGATATATTTCAATAAAAAAAGAAAAACTGATAGTATAGTAACGGCTGTCAAAAATTGTCAGGTTACGGGACAGCCCAGTGGTGTAGTGATTAAGTTCACGCGCTGTGCTTCAGTAGCCTGGGGTTTGCAGGTTCGGATCCCAGGAGAGGACCTTACACCACTTATCAAGCCATGCTGTGGCAGTGTCTCACATATAAAGTAGAGGAAGATGGGCATGGATGTTAGCCCAGGGCCAATCTTCCTCAGCAAAAAGAGGAGGATTGGCAACAGATGTTAGCTCAGGGCTGGTCTTCCTCAAGAAAAAAAGAAAAAAATTGTCAGGTTAAGTTCATGGTATCAGCATAATCAGTCAATTTCAGGGGGGGGGTCTCTACAGTAGTGAGTGCCTCTGTGCTAGTCCTACGCCTCGCCAACAAATTGGCATTCTGGAATCAGACCTGGATTGTTAGCAAGAATTTGGTCTGAAGCATAGTCAGCCAGCATCACATTAGCCCCTTGTAACCGCTCACATCCAAGCACTTGCTATGGCCAGCAATCTGCTGGCTCTTTAAATATACTAACTAATTATTATCACAACCTTACAAGGAAAGTGTTACCCCATTTCTCAGATGAGAAGACTGAGGCTCAGAGTGGTTTCTCAGTGTCACCCACTTAACAAGGAAAGAAGGTGCGACATAATCTTTCTGAACTTCAAGTCCCAAGCAATAAACACCAGCCCTGGGCACTGTGAGGAGGAGCTGCTCCAGCGTGCTCAGTTCATACCCTCAGCTCCTTTCCCTTTTAGGCTGCCAGAGTCACTGCAGAATTTGTCTCCACTGGGGCATCTGCAAGGGGATTGTACCAGGTCGGTGGTCCCTGACGTGGGCTCCCTGTCAGAATGAGGAGAGACCCACCGAGTAAACCTCAAACCAACACAGCAGTGGGACTGGCATGCTGCCTCTGAACTTTTGCCCCGATTCCAAGGAGTTACACCAGGTTCCTTGGTTACACAACATGATGAACAACATGCCCACATTCTGCTGCGCTGACGCTGCAGAGAACTCGCTCGCAGTCTCATCCCTGGTGACCTGGTGGCCAAGGCAGTGAGGATTCTCCATATTATGCTGTACATTTAGAACCTGGCTTTGTTCTCAACCTAATCACAGCATCTGAAACTTAACCTCGCTGGTGAAGTCTCTCTGAGGAGGAGAGCAAGAAAGATACGAGTTCCACCCTATGCCAGGCACAGTGCACAGTAGCACATCACCTAATAACTCTACAAAACGAGTATTACGGATGAGTAAAACTGACGCTCCAGGAACATTAAGAAATTAATAAGGCCAGAATTAGCAAGTGCTAGAACAGGGGTTTGAATCCAGTTCCCGCTTTCACACCACAATGTCTGCCCCACCAGATGAAAACCCCCCTGTGGTACAGCGGAACCCTGGACCCTCACCACCAAGTGCCTCTCTTCTCCCCCAAAGCAGGAAGTCATTGCCACTGAACAGGAGGCCTTCCAGAATCCGTGCTCACTGAGGCCAGGATCTGTTTGTACAGTTTTTACTTGCCCACAGCACCTAGCCTACTGTTAGCAAACGATCTATTTACTGAGCAAAAGATAGGCTGAGACAAAAATCAAGAAATGGGAGAACAAAGTTCATGTCTTGGAATCTTAGGTCCAGGCCCTACTGGTCAATGGCACACCCTGTGGGCACGAAGAGCTCTGACCTAGTTGGTTGTGGTCCTATATCTCCTCATTGGATGCAAATGCTCACGCCTTTCTAAGCACCAATGCTCCAGTGACCTAGCACAGCTGAGTATACAAAGTTCATATTGTCTCTTCACTTCTGACAAGATAAGTCCTGCCAGTCATTTCTGTCTTCCCTCCTGACGCTGCCCTCAAGATAGCCATCCTTGATAAAAAAGGACATGCAGTCTATTGTTCTTCTTACACATTATGTTTCCTCACCAAGAAATGGGTCATTGTTGGAGAAAAGGCTTATGGAGCACACATTAAAAAATTCTTAAAGACATGAAAATTAAATTCTGCCATTCTTTTCAAGGAACAGGATGAGTGATTTGATATACCAAATTATATAAAATCAAGACTATCCTATAGATAATATAAAAAGGATTAAATAAAATTTTATGTACACTAAACCTATTTAACAAATGCTATATGAGTATTTACTGTGCTTCAGCTAAATGAACAGTAGGGTTAACTAGCCAGCTAAATGAACAAAGCAACATACTAATCCAACTCACTTTTGGTCCTCTAATTAGGATAATTTATGTCATGGCCACTAGCACAATGCCTAAAATATGTTGCTGTTCTCCCCTCAGTATTTTAATATATCAAAGTTGAACCAGGAGCACTGAGAAGTCTTGGAATTCGGCTTTGAGATCCACCGCTTGTTAGTGGCTTCTAACTCCTGGGAAAGTACAGACAATCATATGAAGCAGGAAGGGAAATAGCTCACTAAAAGGAAAAAGAAAAACCAAGGAAACAGGTAGTTTAAGGAAATAGACTGTTTCGGGGAAATCAAGACGATAAGAGAAGTCAGAATTCACAGAGTATTCTTGAAAACTGTGGAGGGGCGTATTTCCCAGAAGTGAGGGAAACAGAGAAGTCTTTATATTTTTCCCTGAGGGAACCAAGGAGTCCCCAACTCATGAAAGTGTGCAAAATGAAGCAACAAGTCACAGACTGACAGTAGATGTGAGCTTTACTCCAGTAAAGTAACTCCCACAGATCATAAAAAAGCATCGTCATATGCCACTCAATGGATTGATGTTTATTCTGAAAGTGCTGGAGGAAGAAGACAGGCCCAGGAACAAGGTGGTGGCCAGAGAGAAACATTTTGGTTTCAGCGGTGATGAGATGGCTCTACAATGCCGTGGAAGATAATTGCCCAGGGAATATTTGGAGTGCAATGGTGACCGAGGGAGCCCCACATTTCATCGTTAGGTAGAAAAGGAGGCACCCACATGAAGTAGTAAAGCACAGACGGGAGTAGGACACAAGTCAACCAGCACTATTGCCAAAGCCAAGAGCAACAAGGAGAGTGCTAAGAAGGGAAGTGGTGATGGTAAATACGGGAAAGCAGAGAAATAGGACAACTTGGAAAGTGTGTGTCAGCCCTGGCTAGGTCTCCATGAGCTGTAGGGACCGTGTCAGAGGGTGGCAGGGTCTCATCCAGTGGCAGGAGGTGGATGAGGAGTGTCTGCGGCCTGGAAAGGCTTCCTGCTCCCTAGCAGCGCCAGCTGCCCTATTACAGGCAACACACCCCTGTCGGACATGTCTGCCCCACAGAGAAGCCCGCCTGATGGGGGCTGTGGCCAGCTCCCGGCTGTGCAGTGATCAGCCTGTCAAAATGCTTGGCGTAGTCAGTGCATTCAATATATGACCATGAAGTCTTTGAACACTTTGCAGTGTTATTAAAATAAGAATTTAGACCCATGAAGGAGTAAGCATCAGTAACCTGGAAGATTGACTTGTAGAAAACTCAATTCCTTGCTTATATCACTAATAAGACTGTGGTAAAATTTGTACTGAAATGGCAGCTATACAAAACCTAGAGTTCCTTGTTCAAGGAAAGGAAAGATGTACTAAGTAGCTACAAAAGCAGCTATTCTGCACAAAGTATAACATATATCAGCTTCATAACAACTTCAAGGTTGGCAAAACTGTTATCACTGACATGACACAGAGACAGAGCAGGTTTTGTCTATGACAACACACATCCGTGTGGACACCCTTGATGTCCAGAGCTGTGCTAAGAGACCGCAGGCTGTTTTCATTTATGACTGAGGCCTCAAGTGGTTATAGACGATTAACAAACTAATGACTGGTTTAAGATTTTATAATCACTTACAATTTATATGATGCCACGCTTGACCCAGGGGGAACCTCACGCAGATACATTTAGAATTTTGAGGTGCAACGGCAGGGTCGGCCTTAATTCTGCAGGCATTGCCTCCTCCTGCTCCAGGCCACGCCAGTGAGGAATGAGTACCCTCTTTCTTACTCGTCCTTCAAACTCAGCTCACCCATTCCTCAGTGCTCCAGAGGGACTAGGAGAATGGGTGTTTGTATATTCATGGGAGAAAATTTTGGAGGATGTGCTCCAAACATTTGTTACCCCCTGGGAGGGGGATTGTGGGGTGAGTGGAGCTGCAAGGAAAGGAAGAAAAACAAGAAAAAAACCAAGGACCTTACTTTTATGTTTAAGCCGTGTTAGGGAAGATGCAGGAAACAAGTCTGTTTCTCACCTTCCCTGTGTCCCACCCCTTGATTTCCATTTCTTGTTTTTGTTTGTTTTTAAAGAAAAAGCCAGTGCTGTCCAGACAAATCACCTTTACATTTGGCTGCTATTTTTCTAACCTTGAGTATAGCAGGCAGTTCCTTTAAGAACCCAAGTTCAGATGCTTATACAACACACTATTTTCTCCTTTCACCTATCCTGTGCCTCCACCTCTGGGTACAAATGGGATCTGTCACCTCTGAAAACCTGCATATTAAAGTACTCAAGGTCTTCATCTTTTTTGAAGTTCTTTGAAGATCTTCAGAAAAATATAATTCCTCTCTTAAATCTATAACTTTACTGCCACCCAGTATCTTTAGGATTTTACCAAGGATTGGTTTGGGTATGTCAGGATGTGAAGATGAACCCAAGAGGGGGAAAAAGTGATGCGGTGCCCTCAGTCACGCAGCGGGTGGAGCGGGGTTAAGAGGCGGCGGGGGTCCGAAGGTCCCTGGTCCCTCCCTGGGTAGCGTCACCGCCTTCGGATGCGGTGAGAGGGGGGAGCGCTCCCCCCATCCCGGTTACAAATCTGGGTGGGCTCAGCGAGCAGGAGTCAGGGAGCGCTCAAGGCCCGAGGGGCGCCCCAGGTCAGCTCACCTCCTCTTGGAGCCCAGAGCCCGCGCTCGCCCTGAGGAGTAAGCCTGGGCCACCCCGACGCCGTCGCTCGCGCCCCTCCTCGAGCCCCAGCTCCCGTCGCGAATCTGAGGTCCCGGAGAAGCCCTGTCCCCGTGCACCGCACCGTGGAGGCGTTGCCCAGGGGTTCGGGGACGCGGCCCTTATCTGCACCGGAGGCTGCGGCAGCGGCAAGAGATTCGACCGCTCCCGCACTCACCACTGTCACCTGTTGTGTGGTCGCCCGCGCACCTCCCGAGGGCCACACCTGGCACTTGCAGCCAGCTGGAGGAAGGGGAGGAGACGCGCGGCGGGTTCAGGCTCTGCTCGCCCGCGCCGGCCCGCTGGCGTGGGCACCAGACGGGCGGCTGGATGCGTGCGCTGGGACCCGGGCCTCGGGGTGCGCGGGGGCCCGGGGCGCGCGGGGCGCAGGCGGATGTGGGGCGCAGGGGGAATGAGGGACGCGGGAGACGCCGGGCGCGCGGAGACGCAGGCATGGCCCTGAGCCCGGCAAGCGCGGTACTCGCCTGATGAGGGCTTCTGCGTAGTCCCGGGCGGTCTCCATCGCTCTGCGCCCCTTCTCAGGAGCGGCCTCTCCCCGCCCGCGCCTCCTCTTAAAGCGCCGCCGCCCGCCCCACCCCGCCCAGTGCAGCCAACCCCATCGCGGCCTGACCGCGCAGTGCCAGGACCTTGGCAACGCGCTCGCCGCTGCCGAAGGTCGAGGCCTAGCATTCTGGGTGCGCGCCCGGGTTCACGCTCTTCGGGCCCCGCGAGCGGAGCGGCCCTCCGAGACAGCTGCAGAGGACGGTGCCGACGACCCTCGAACCCCAGGTGCTCCGCAGGTCCCTTCATGGCGTTTGTGAGCCTGTTTGCCTTGCACGTTCTGGGGGTTGGGGCAGTTGGCGACGTCGCCAACCCCGGCAGCATGGCCTTGGTTGTAGAAAGGCGGATGTGTTGTTTTTAGGCCACAGGTGGGAGAGGGAGGCGTAGCATGTGCGCATCAGTGACCCCCAGGGCCGCGCGCAGTCAGTCCCGGAGCTAGAGCCCCTGACGCCCTGCTCCAAGCTCGGCGAGCTGGCTGGCTCCTGGAGGGGCGAGGAATTGCGGCAGACACCTGGACACGCGGCCCTTCAGGCTCCCGGAGGCCCATTGGCTTCCTTCCCGTTCGGTTGCTTCACCGCTGCACCGTGGGCATTTGGGGGCCGTAAGAAGGGCATTCAGAATGGAGGGGTAAAGGAACCGTTGGACTTCATTAACAATCTTTTAGCTCGAGGTAAGGGACTTTCTCAGAGTAAGGAGGGCAAGAGAAAAACCAAGCCGGGGCTGAGGGGGCTCTATCCATCTATCCATAGATGGACATATCCATCTATGTCTTCCGTGCATAGATGTTCACGTCGGAAGATGCAGTTCGGCGCGGTTTAGACCACAGGAGACGGGGCGGGGGGCGGGGGGGGGGTTTGTCAGGGATTAGATGAAGCTCTTAATCACAAAATCGAAGCAGAAGTCTCTTGAGCAGGTTAGAGTGGAACAGTCCCTTAACTCCAGCCCTTTTTTTTTTTTTTTTAATTATTTATTTATTTATTTATTTTTTTAATTGATGTCTTAGTTTATAACACTGTGGGGTTTTAGTTGTACATTTTTGTTTGTCCATCACCTTGTGGATGTAACCCTTCACCCCTTGTGCCCCCCCCACCCCCCTTCCCCTTGGTAACCACCAATCAGTTCTCTCTGTCCGTGTGTTCACTTATATTCCATATATGAGTGAGTTCATGCAGTGTCTGTCCTTCTCTCTCTGGCTTATTTCACTTAACATAATACCCTCTAGGTCCATCCATGTTGTTGCAAATGGGACAATTGTGTCTTTTCTCATGGCTGAGTAGTATTCCATTGTATGTATATACCACATCTTCTTTAACCAATCTTCAGTTGAGGGACACTTGGGTTGCTTCCACTTCTTGGCTATAGTGAATAATGCTGCAATGAACATAGGGGTGCATACGACTCTTGTGATGGTTGATTTCATGTCCATTGGGTAGATGCCCAAGAGTGGTATTGCTGGATCATACGGTATTTCTATTTTTAATTTTTTGAGGACTCTCCATACTGTTTTCCATAGAGGCTGCACCAGTTTGCATTCCCACCAGCAGTGAATGAGGGTCCCCGTTTCTCCACAACCTCTCCAGCATTTGTTGTTTTTTGTGTTGGTGATTCTAGCCATTCTAACCAGTGTAAGGTGATATCTCAGTGTAGTTTTGATTTGCATTTCCCTGATGATTAGTGATGTTGAACATCTTTTCATGTGTCTATTGGCCATCCGTATCTCTTCCTTGGAAAAATGTCTGTTCATCTCCTCTGCCCATTTTTTGATCGGGTTGTTTGTTTTTTTGTTGCTCAGTTGTATGAGATCTTTGTATATTACTGAGATTAATCCCTTGTCAGACAAACGATTTGCAAATATTTTCTCCCAGCTGGTGGGTTGTTTATTCATTTTGATCCTGGTTTCATTTGCCTTGTAGAAGCTCTTTAGTCTGATGAGGTCCCACTTGTTTATTTTTTCTTTTGTTTCCCTTGTCTGGGTAGACATGGAATCTGAAAGGATCCCTTTATGTCCAATCGCAATTAGTGTACTGCCTATATTTTCTTCCAGGAGTTTTATAGTTTCAGGTCTCACTTTCAGGTCTTTGATCCATTTTTGAATTGATTTTTGTATATGGCGATAGGAGATGGTCTACTTTCATTCTTTTGCATGTTGCTGTCCAATTTTCCCAGCACCATTTATTGAAGAGACTTCCCTCTCTCCATTGTATGTTCTTTGCTCCTTTGTCGAAGATTAGCTGTCCATAGATGTGTGGTTTTATTTCTGGGCTTTCAATTCTGTTCCATTGATCTGTGTGTCTATTCTTGTACCAGTACCATGCTGTTTTGATTACTGTAGCTTTATAGTATATTTTGAAATCAGGGATTGTGATGCCTCCAGCTTTGTTCTTTTTTTTCAGAATTGCTTTAGCTATTCGGGGTCTTTTGTTGCCCCATACGAATTTCAGTAGTTTTTGTTCTATTACCGTGAAGAATGACATTGGGATTCTGATTGGGATTGCATTGAATCTGTAGATTGCTCTAGGTAGAATGGACATTTTAACTATATTTATTCTTCCAATCCATGTGCATGGAATATTTTTCCATTTCTTTATGTCCTCCTCAATTTCTTTCAATAGTGTCTTATAGTTTTCATTGTATAGGTCTTTGACCTCCTTGGTTAAATTTATTCCCAGATATTTTATTCTCTTTGTTGCAATTGTAAATGGGATTGTCTTTTTGAGTTCTCTTTCTGTTGTTTCATCGTTAGTGTATAGAAATGCAATTGATTTTTGTAAGTTGATTTTATACCCTGCCACTTTACTGTAGTTGTTGATTGTTTCTAGTAGCTTTCCGATGGAATTTTTGGGGTTTTCTATGTATAGGATCATGTCGTCTGCAAATAGTGAGAGTTTCACTTCTTCATTGCCTATTTGGAGTCCTTTTATTCCTTTTTCTTGCCTAATTGCTCTGGCCAGAACTTCCAGTACTATGTTGAATAAGAGTGGTGAGAGTGGGCACCCTTGTCTTGTTCCTGTCCTCAAAGGAATGGCTTTCAGTTTTTCTCCGTTGAGTAGGATGTTTGCTGTAGGTTTGTCATATATGGCCCTTATTATGTTGAGGTACTTTCCTTCTATACCCATTTTGTTGAGAGTTTTTATCATAAATGGATGCTGGATCTTGTCGAATGCCTTCTCTGCATCGATTGAGATGATCATTTGGTTTTTATTCTTCATTTTGTTAATGTGGTGTATCACGTTGATTGATTTGCGGATGTTGAACCATCCCTGTGTCCCTGGTATAAATCCCACTTGATCGTGGTGTATGATCTTTTCGATGAACTCCAGCCCTTTTATAGGTGTAAATTTCTGGGGATAGAGATTTGCTAGTGCATACTCTCCTGCACGTGGTCAAGTGATTGCTTCTATAAATTATCAGTAACTGCTGACTGCCCTCTCTGAACCGTGTTTCCAGAGAGCCATAGCTCGACCTGTGCCTTCCTTCTCCTGACTCGACTTGGTTTTAGCACATTGACTTAATCATGTAAAATGTGACCCCTTCTGCCTGCACTCCTCTTCAGTTTAGCTCAGAAACACACACTTCTTCCCCATCAGGGTCACTGGTGTCAACAAGCCTCATTTGACTTGCAAGAGTGTTGAAGCCAAAAGCAGTTTCCTTCCAGAGTCCTGGACTCCACAGGGCCTGCTGGGACTCCCCAGCCCCAGGGTACAGAGCGGGTGTTTCCTGCCCAGAGCCACTGGGGTTGGACAGGGCCTTAAGAGATGGTTAGCTGCCCCTCCCACTGACACCCTGCTGTGGCCTGAATGTTTGTGTCCCCCCATCCCCAAATTCATATATTGAAATCCTGATGCCCAATGTGGTAGTATTAGAAAGTGGGGCCTTTGGGAGGTGCTTAAGTTGTGAGGGTGGAGCTCTCATGAATGGGATTAGTGCCTTATAGACGAGGCTCCGGAGAGTTCCCTAGCCCCTTTTGCCGTGTGAGGACACAGTAAGAAGGTGCTGGCTATGAACCAGGAAGGGAGCTCTCACCAGACAGAACCAAGCCATGCTGGCACCCTGATCTCGGACTTCCAGCCTCCAGAACTGTGAGCAATAAATTTCTGTTGTTTGTAAGCTACCCATTCTGTGGTATTTTGTTGTAGCAGCCTGAACAGACTAAGACATGTCTCCAATTTGATAGATGAGAAAAGGGATCCAATCAATTCAACTCACCTTTTAAAAAAACTTTTTATTGTGAAAATTTTCAAATATAACGACAGAAAGAACATTACATGAGCACCCTTACACCCTGCGCCTGGATTCAACCATTATTAACATTTTTGCTTGTTATTTGTCTGTATTTTTATATTAACCCCTTCACATAAAATCCTTCAACTTGCATCTCTGAAGAAACAGGAACATTCCCATACATACCACAGTGACATTATCACTCCTAACAAAATAAAAATGATCTGCTAATAGCATCTGATACTCACTCTATAGTCAAGCTCCCCCGTCATTCCAATTTAATGAACCTTATAAGGCAGTATCCCCGTGCCTGAGATACAGTGCATTAGACCCATTCTGGAGCAGTGAAGGTCAGGATCACAGGAGATTCTCACACTTGGATAACCAACCAGGGCAATAGGTGCAATTCATTTACTTATTCCTAGGGCTTAGAGAGGCATCTGAGTCAGAAGGCATTTAGTGTAGGCTTGTTAATGACTGACTGAATGAATAAGGTACTATGTTAGCAGTAATATGTGAATGCAAATTGCAAAGGGAACAAAGTAATGAATCCTGCCTAAAGTGTGTCCAGGAAGGGTGAGTGAGGTAGTGGTGTGGGCGGTTGGTTGTGACTATTCTGCATGGCTTTTAGGAAGAGCAAAGGCACAGAGGGACAGTAATGGTGTGTCTGGCATTCCCTGGAGAATGGTAGGAACCATTTGCAGCAGCCATCAGAATGATGCTCCATGGTGCTGAATACACAGTGGGTGTTGCTCTTAGTGGGGAACCAACAGACGTGGCAGGGTGACCTGTTCAGATATAGGTTTGAGAAGACCACTCTGGGGGTGGCACAGAGGCTGGACTGGGCCACGGGGAGCCTGTAGGTGATTCTAGTAAAAGATGTCAAAGGGTAAGACCTGGTCATGGAGAGGAGGGAGAAGCTAGGGAAGATTTCACAGGATGCAGTGATGCCCTTAACTGAGATGAGACACACAGGAGAGGAAGCAAGTTTGTAGTTGAGATTGAGATTATGTTGAAACCCATGAATCTGAAGACCACACCAGACAGAGATATGGAGAAGAACCTATGGGCCTGTGAACCACACTGGACAGAGATGTGGAAAAGAACCCATGGGCCTGTGGACCACACTGGACAGAGATGTGGAAAAGAACCCATGGGCCTGTGGACCACACTGGACAGAGATGTAGAGAAGAACCCATGGACCTGTGGACCACACTGGACAGAGATGTGGAAAAGAACCCATGGACCTGTGGACCACACTGGACAGAGATGTGGAGAAGAACCCATGGGCCTGTGGACCACACTGGACAGCGATGTGGAGAAGAACCCATGGACCACACTCAGATGTGTGGGCTGATGCTCAAGGAGAGGTCCAGGCTGAAAGTCAAGGCTGGCCAGCTCCCTGCCTGCTCCTAAGTTGAGATCTGTGCCATGTGAGTAGATAGGTCACTTGAGGAGGGTGTGTGGGAAGGGAGAAGAGGGCAGAGGGCATGTTCTTCTCCAAAACGTAGCTGCAAAGCCCAAGACAGCCGAGAAGAAAATGGGTAAGAGTGGCCCATGCAGGCCTGTGTAAGGAGAATGCCTTTCCAGCACATCTCTATCTTCTAGCTCTCACACAAACTTCTTTCTCACTCAGTGTCATTTAATACATCTATATTCAGCCACTACCATGTTCCAGTGCAACCGAGATTGGAAATCCAGCGTTTTTGCTTAATTCAACCACCACTTGTTGACACAGTCCCTATAGTCTTCCTGCGGTGTCTCCATCTAGCATTGCGCCCTAAGGGAGGACTTCCAGAGTGCAGAGTGCAGACCTTTCCAGCTGGCTCCCTGCAGCTGTCTATGGGGTTGATGCTGTAGGCTCAGCTTCTTCTCCGAGGGGGGGACACAGGGCTCTCTCTCTCATAGGGTTGGAGGTGAATCAAATCCTGTGAGGGGAGATCTGGCCTGGCCCAGTGCCCAGCCCAGAGTGCTCCATCAGTGTGGGCGATGAAGACCACAGTGATCCAGGCGGCAGCCAGCTGGACTTTACCTCTTAGCCGAGAGTAAGTATCTGATACAAAAACTGCTTCTCATTTATGGAGACTAGATTATGGAGAACATAGATACTTGAAGCTGAAAGAAACTTGAGCAGCCATCTAATCCTATTTCTGTACGCTTCGTAACAAAGTGGATAAAACAATGAACTCTTAGTCTGAACCCTGGCCTTACTACTTTCAGATTCTGTGACTGGGGGCAAGTTTTCTTTGCATTTCTTTTCTTTTTATGAGCTTCACATTCTCTATTTCTAATAATTCCTGACGATCTGTATTCCTTACCAGCTCTCAGTGGGTTGCAATGAGGGTTAAATAAGATAATGCTTTTGAAATATATTGTAAGCTGTCAAGCATTAACAAGTGTTAGGTCTTATATTGTATTGATAAGGAAATCGAGCCCTGGAAAGAGGCTAACTCAACTACCGTCGACCACATAACCAGGGCATGTTCCACAGAATTGGAAGAATTGTCGGTAAGACAAAGAATTTCTTTCAGTTTGCCCCACTATTTCCCAGAACCAAAGTTCCCAGTGTCCTCCTATTTCCATATTGCTTTCCAGCAAAGCTTGCTGTTAGAAAAAAATCCCATATATTTATTCATACTAAGATGTAAATGATTACTATCCCACTCAGCAAATATTTACTGAGCATCACATCACGCTAGTTATTCCCCCCCTGGCCCCATCCATTCTCTGCCCTTCTCTGCCCAGCCCTGGGCTCCAGCAGGCTGACCCTTGGGATTGCACTAGAGGCTCCTTGACCTTTGGCTTCCACTTGGTTTCATTAATGGGAGGCACTGGTGGACTTTTTTTAAATTAAAAATAATTGTATTGCAGAAGAACATGTATATTATATAGTGCACAGCTCTTTAGTGTACAATTCATAAATTTTTTATGTTTATAAGCCACTCAGATCAAGGTAAAGGATATTTGCAACACCCCAGGAGGCTCCCTCTTGCCCCTTCTAGGCAGTACCCTCCACCCTCCACCAGCGATGACACTGTTTTGACTTCTGTCACCACAGATTAGTTTTGCATGCTCTTGAACCTCAGATAAATTGAATCACACAGGATCTTCTCTTTTATGCCTGGCTGTATTTGCTCCACATTGTATCTGTGAAATTCATCCATGTTTTACATAAATTAGTAGTTTGCTTATTTTTATTGCCAAGTAGAATTCTACTGTGTGACGTCAAATTTATTTATCCATTCTACTGTTGATAGGTATTTGGCTAAGAACAGGCAAGGCTGCTGTGAGCGTTTTTGTACACGTCTTCGGGTGCACGTATATGCTGCTGTCTCTTGGTTGATACCTAGGAATGTAATTGCTGGCTCATGGGGTGGGTGTATGGTTAGCTTCGTACATATTATTGGCAGGAAAGTGGAGATGGAAGATCACAAGGCAGCGGGATTTGGGCATTGCCCACTCACCTCGCCTTTCTTTGGTTCTGGCTCCAGTTCCAGTAACATCCCCAACCCCCAGCTCTTCAGACCTAGGAGGATTCAGTCAAGGCTACCAGGTCACGTGGGCTCTGATGGAGGCTCTTTCCCCTCAACTGCCCCTGTTCTTTCTCTGCAGTGGGACTGAGTCCCAGGCCTTGCCCTCTGCTCCCTCCAGCCTGGAGCTCCCTCCTCTGCTCTTCCTGGTGCCTCCACTTTCACTCTGCGGGAATGTTCTTTCTTTGAGCCTGTCGGGTTGGGTGGCCCTGACTGGAAGCCTACCCTGCCTCTTCCTTGGCATGGTTCAGTGTCTTAGGAGATGGATGGAGTGCAGTGACCCCAGGGTCTGGGGAGGAGGAGCACACACTGCAGCTTCTGCATCTCCAAGCACCTCCTGGGACTTGGGGTGTCCCCTGCCAGGAGGAATGCACCCCCGCTGTGAAGGCTCAAGCCTTCAGCACATTTATAGGATGGGTAATGTTCTTAGGATGGACTCTTCCTTTTTCAGTGGGATGCGCCAAGCTCTGACTGCAGTACTGGGGCCGGAACAAAAAGAACTTGTGTGAAAAGGGCACAGTTTTGACATTTCAGGAGGATTTATAGTAGACCAATAAATGGAGCGTGTGTTTAAGTTCTTTCACTTTATGAATTAGTAGGCACATTCATTAAATGAGGTATCTGGATTCAATGGCCAAGAATTCAGAAAGAGGGAAGTTTTCATAAAAAAGAAATTGTGTTAAAGCAGCCTGAATCTTCTCTACTTCATTATTATATAACAGCCATGATTGGCCCAGAGACAGGCAGTTCCTATCTTTCCTCTTCATAATGAAAGCCAGTGTGTAATGGTGGAATCCCAAGGGTCACGCCAATAGATGATGATTGCTTAAAGGAGAGAAAAAAATCAGGAACCCATGAATAAAAGTTGTTTACAGATTGCATTAATAACTGACATACTACAAGCTATTTTTTTTGCTTTTTAAGAAATATATCCTAATTATTATTGTCTTGCTGAGCCCCTACATTTTTCTTCCTATTAAATTAGCAATTTCTGACATTCATTTGTTATATGGATCCAAGGAGTTGGTCAGTAAATATTGCCAAAAACAGAAAGAAAAAGAAAAGAAAAGAAAAAAAGCTTACCACTCTCCTTCCTTGTGAACTTAAAACTCAATCACACAATGTTCCTCTCTATCTATGTGAGTAAGCAGGAGAAGGAGAGAATTAAATAAGGCCTGTAAAAACTTCTTAGGCACTGCTTTTAATACCTTAGGTGAATCCCTTAGAATGAGCTAGGAATTGTTTATAATACCCAGATCAGACTTTGTACCTGTGACACACCCACACACATGCACACACACTCAGACCTCATGAAGCCTGTCTTTTTAAGTTACTCAGAAAACTACTAACAGCATTTGCCTTCGTGGATGGCACTGGGGATATGAGAGACAGAGATGGAAAAGAAATAGAATTTTATTCTATATTCTTTTGTACCTTTTGAAATTTGTACCTTTTAACTTAAACCACATGCATGTATTACCAATTAAAATGATTAATTCACCAGTTGTGTTTTAAAACTTAGCACAGAATGCTCTTCAGTTGCCTCTGTGTAAATATACAGACATAATTATGGAGAATTCTTAAAAGAAAAGTAACACTGACTCAGGGGCCAAGTCAATCCAATAGGGGAAAGGAGAGTCTTTTTAAACAAATGGGCTGGAACAGCTGGATATTCACATGGAAAAAAATGAACCTTGGCCCCTGTCTCACTCCATCTACAAAAATGAACTTAAGATGGATCATAGGTCTCGATACAAGAGCCAGAATCATTAAGCTTATAGAAGAAAACAATAGAAAACAATCTTTGCAACTTTAGGGTAGACACAGATTTCTTGGACATGGCACAAAAAGTTCTAACTACAAAACAAAAATTTGAAAAATTGGATTTCATTAAATTTTAAAATGTTCTGCTTATCAAAAAATAATATTAAGAAATTGAGAGTCAAGCTACAAGCTGGGGGAAATATTTGGAGAAAGTATATCTGACAAAGGACTCTTAGCCAGAATGTTTAGAAAACTCCTACAAATTAACAATAAAAAGGTGAAAAACCCAAATAAAAAATGGACAAGAGACTTGAACAGTCGCTTCACAAAAGAAGATATAAAAATAAATAAACACATGAAGGTACTCAGCATTACTGGTCAAGGCAGTTTCAACATTTGAAAATCAATCAAGATAATTCTCCATATCAACAGACTAAAGAAGAAAAACCACAGGATCATCTCAGTAGATGCAGAGAAAGCATTTGATGAAATTTAACACGATTCATGATAAAAACTCTCAGCAAACTGGAAAGAGGAAGGAACTTCCTAAATCTGATTAAGGGCATCTAAAAAAAAAACTACACTGGGTTTCATCAAAATTAAAAATTTTCATGCATCAAAGGACACTAACACGAAAAGAGAAAAGATAACCCACAAAATAGGAGAAAATATTTGTAAATCATATATCTGATAAGAGTCTAGTATCTAGAATATGTAAAGAACTCTTACAACTCAACAATACAAATAGCCTGATTTAAAAAATGGGCAAAGGACATCAGAATGTCTATAATCAACAAGATGAAAAATAACAAATATCGGAGAGGATGTGAGAAAAGGGAACCCTGATACACTGCTAGTAGGAATGCACACTGCTGGTGGAAATGCAATCTGGTACAGCCACTATGGAAAACAGTGTGGAGATTTCTCAAAAAATTAAAAATAGAAATACCATATGATCTAGCTATTCAACTACTGGATATTTATCCAAAGAACATGAAATCAACAATTCAAAGAGCTTTATTTACCCCTATGTTAATTGCAGCATGATTCACAATAGCCAAAACATGAAAGCAACCAGAGTGTCCATCAACTGATGAATGGATAAAGAAGATGTGGTATATATATACAATAGAATACTACTCAGCCATAAAAAGACAAAATCGTCACATTTGCAACAATATGGATGGACCTTGAGGGTATGATGTAAAGTGAAATAAGCCAGACAGAGAAAGACAAACACCACATGATTTCACTCTTATGTGGAAGATAAACAAACTCATGGATAAAGAGAACAGATTAGTGATTACCAGAGGGGAAGTGGGTAGTGGGGTGGGCGAAAAGGGTAAAGGGGCACATATGTATGGTAACAGATAAAACCTAGACTATTGGTGGTGAGCACAATGCAGTCTATACAGAAACTGGTATATAATAATGTACACTGGAAATTACACAATGTTATAAACCAATATGACCTCAATAAAATAATTGAAAAAAAAAAACCCCACTATGCTGAGTGAAAGAAGCCAGACATAGAAGAGCACATATTACAGGATTCCATTTATGTGAAGTTCAAGAACAGAAGATATTATCTGTGGGGAGAGAAATGAGAATAGTGGCTGCCTCGGGCAGAGGAGGTCACAGACTGGAAAGGGACATAGAGTTATGGAAAAGATCTAGTTTTAATTAGGATTTGGTTACATGGTATCGACATTTGTCAAAACTCACAAATGGTATGCCTACAAACTGTGCATTCTACTGTATATAATTATAACATCAAAGAAAAAAATAATATATAGTAATGGAAGTCAGACGTGATTGTCTGGAGGGGAGTGCTGACAGGAAGGGGGCACAAGGGAAATTTCTGGTGTGATGGAAATGTTTGTATTTTGTTTGGAGTACTCAAAACTCATCAAACTGAACACATAAGAATGATGTAATTTATTGTATGTAATCTGTACCTCAATACAAAATAATGTAAAAATATAAAATAATGCTGCAGAGAAGAGAGAACAGTAAGCCCAATGGGCATGATATTTTAAAAATAATTTAAAAATATTTTTAATTGTAGTGAAAAACACATAAAATGTACTATCTTAACCATTTTAAGGGTATAGTTCAGTATTGTCAAGTATATTCACACTGTTGTGCAACAGACCTCCAGAACTTTTTCATCTTGTGAAATTGAATCTCCATACACTTTAGACAATAACCCTGCATAACCCCCTCCCCTCGGTCCCTGTCTCTGTGAGGGACCACCCTTCTAACCTCTGTCTCTGTGAATTTGACCACTCTAGGTCCCTCATATAACTGGAATCATACAATATTTGACTTTTTGAGATTGGCTTATTTCACTTAACATGATGTCCTCAAGATTCATCCATGTTGTAGCATGTGTCAGAATTTCCTTCCTTTTTAAGGCTGAATAATATTCCGTTGTATATACATATATATACCATATTTTGTTTATCTATTCATTCATCAGTGGGTATTTGGGTTGCTTCCACCTCTTGGCTATTATGAATAATGCTGCTGTGACCGTGAGCATACAAGTATGACATTATGTTTTTCAAAAATATAAAACCAGCATAGCACAGACTATCTCATTGTCACCTTTTTCTTCCTTTTCTGCATTGACCTTGCTGCTGACCAGAGATTCATCAGAGGCCAGTGTAGTAACAAAGTAGGACACCCATGCCAAGTACTGAATCACGACAGTGACCCTGGGCGAGCAAAAGCTCATGCTTTTCTCAAAGGCGAAAAATGTGTCTTTGGAGGCAATGCAGAGATGCAGTCGGAGGTTATTCCAAGCCAAAAGACAGCAAAGGTTGTCTTACATATGTGCTCAGGCACAAGACCCTCTGGACTGTCAGGAGTGGTGGCTCTGACTTTCTTACACAACACACTGACTCCTGGTCCCATTTGGCTCCTGGCATGGCCCTCCACCCCATCAGGAGGTGTGGCAGGAAGCCTGCAGGGAGGGAGGAGGTGTATCAATCACCAGCCACCAGGTGGCAGTAGAGAGGACGCTCCTTCCGGCACTGAGAAGCCTGGAGAGGGTGTCCAGCTGAGAGATGAGGCTCCTAGAGGACTGGCTGTTTTCTCTCTGGCCTGCTGTCCTCTCTCTTCCCCTCACCTGTCCGTCTGCTCACAGTCTATGCTTGGCCTAAAGATTCTCTAGTCATACCTGTCAATGGGTGAATTGGTGACACCACTGAGGCTTATGCACACATCTGTTGGTTTGCAAGCTCGTATATTATATAAAGCTCTGGAGAAGATGAACTGGTGGCCAATGTAGTCCGATTGCTGAGGTCTTTCAGAGCCCGTAGTAGCAGTTATGTCATTTTTTGTTGTTGTTTTTGTTGTTCTGGTGAGGAAGAGTAGCCCTGAGCTAACATCCGTTGCCAATCTTCCTCTTTTTGCTAAGGAAGACTGGCCCTGGGCTAACATCTGTGCCCATCTTCCTCTACTTTATATGTGGGACGTCTGCCACAATGTAGCTTAATGAGCAGTGGGTATGTCCCCGCTGGGGATCTAAACCTGCAAACCCCAGGCAAGTGAAGCAGAGCACATGAACTTAACTACTACACCACCAGGCCAGCCCCAGTTATGTCATTTTTTCATGCCCTGCACACATGCCCAATGCAAGTACAGCTTTGGATGTCCCTGAACAATACCTTACAAGTCTGTGGGAGAGTGCAAAACTCAGCTCCAAGTGCAATGGCAGGCAGTTAGGCTGGGAAGCTAGGAGTTGGGTTCCACTGCAAACACGTGATTTCCCCTACATCCTTATAGCAGGGACGGGGAATGCACGCCTCCTCCAGCTGTGGCCCCAAGATGACTCCTTTCTGTCACAGGAGCTAATCTCCTCCCACTGCCTTGGGAATAAGGTTCTACATGTAGATGCTCTATACTTGTTATTTTCAAACTTTGTAGAGCAGTGGTCCTTGATAGACGGAAACTGCTTCCCTGCTTAGCCTTACACTTTTCACTGATTCTAAAACAGGCCATGTGTCTTGAATGTTGTACCTACTCATTCCTCCTTGGTGTCAACTACATTTGGATATGTCATTACTAGGATGTCTATTCTATATCCTTTTATACCCATCTGGGACTTGCCACCAGAAAGACTCTCTTTACCACCATCCAGTTCAATTTAATTCGACAGACATTTACCAAGAGCCTGCTTTGTGCTCCATCCTTCTGCAAATAGGGATCTGGTCAGACGTCTTCGATGGCGCCTCATAGTCTGTAAGACAAATCACAGTCTTCAGCATGGCTCATAAGGCCCGGTGATCCTCCTCTAGTCTGTTGTGCCTGGCATTGGGTAAGCTTTCCCCAAATGCTAGCTAGCTATTGATTATGACCATTTCTTGGGCCTCACTGCCTGCCGCCCCACCCCTATCTCCCACCCTCCAGTCATACTGCCCACGGGCTGATGCTGATTTTACTGCACACTTTCACAATGACTCAGCATTGTCGTTCATGTGATTTCTTCTGCTGAGAATGCTTCTCTTCCTCCATCTAAACTCTAACTCATCCTTCAAGATCTAGTTCAGTTGTAACCTCTCCTGCAAAACCTTCTGGTGTCCTTGCATTCCAACACAATCCATTTCTTCTCTCTGTCCCCCCAGCACCTCGTTATTACGGTTTTCCTGGCATTGATCATTTATAACCTTATATACCTGTTCATGTACATGTTTGTCTCCCTTTACTTCAAACTGTAACCTTCTTGAGCGCAGGAATCATGTCTTATTATGAGTCACTCCAGCACTTAGCTCAGAACAGAACTGTAGTAAATATAAAAATAATAACACACCTTTCACATGAGCCTTCAGTATGGTCAGGAGCTTTACAAACACATCTCACTTACTCCTGACCCTGTGAGTAGGTACTGCTACTACCTATTTTACAGATGCTGAAGCTGAGGAATAGAGAGCACAAGAATCCTACCCAAGGTCTCACACAGCTAGTAAGTAGTGTTGTTGGGATATGTTAAATAAATGATTATTAGCATGTTGAGTTAAGATTTTTCCTAGTATTCTGGGAAGATATCAAAAAAATAAAAGCCATGTTCCCTGTCCTTGAAGTACTTATTTAATTAGCAACATTCTTTACCATCACGAAATCATATATGTCAATGTCCAGAAGTATAACGCCAATTCCATCTTAAATTTAACTAAAAATGATTAAATGGCTTTTCCAAAGTCATTATTGTAGCCATAAAAAAAGAAAAAACAACTTCGCGTCAGAAACTTGATTAAACTCTGGATGGGCTAGTTTTATTACATTTTTTTTCTTAGTGGCCTGAAACTTTATTTTGGCGGTGGCCTATGTTGACATTTTTCAGTTATACACAGACACTATGTCACATTACATAGAACAATGGCATTTACTTGTCATAATTCCTAAATTCTGTGTCCATACAATCATGGATACAGAGGAGCACCGCAGCTAAATTCTCCTGGGCCTCCAGGGACAGTCTCCTATCCCATCCCACGGCTCGGGTTACACTCTGAGCCTGAGGGTTTTTGCTGGGCGCCCACGTCTGAGAGCGCCAGTGCGGACAGCAGGGGGCGTGCTGCTCGACTTTGGGAAAGCAGCGCCCCCGCCCAGGGGTGCAGAGGCGCAGAGAATCACCCCCAGGAGGCTGGGCCAGTTTCTCCAGAAGCTAAGCTTCTCTCGGGAGTAGTTGGTCAGAATGTTGAGTCCGCAGAGTCATTGCCCAATGGCTTGGTGAGGCGAGGCTGCGCTTGCCGGGACCCAGCGATGGCGTTGCCATGTCGCCTGGCAGCCCAGGGCTCCATGAAGATGAGGGCGCAGCTGCCACCTGCAAGGACTCAGCCCCTGGAGCGCAGGTGTGGAGCGGGCCCGGCGTGGTCCCAGGAAATAGGTGTAACCAGCTGTCTGGAAGCGTTGGTGGGCCAAGGATTGCCATGTGACCACAATGTGGGGACGCCCCTTGGAACATTCTTCCCAGCCTCGCAGGGCTAACAGCATCAAGTCTTAAAGACAGGCCACACCCTGCCCAAATATCCCTTTTTCTAGCGGTAAGGTGGACCTTCCTGCTGTGGGGAGTGACAGAGTGATTCATGGACAGGCTGGCCCTGAGGTAGGGACAGATTTGGGGGGTTAGGTGATGTGACATGAGGGGCTCCAGGAAACTCACTTACCTCCCTTCCCCGGGGGCCTTAGTGCTCGTGTGATTTCGATAAGAGGAAGAATCAGAATCCCAGAAGATCCAAAGGCCAAGCTAACAAGATGGAATGCCACAGGGACAAAATAAAAAGCCCTACATATGGGTCTAAAAGCTAACTCTACAGGGACCTGACGATGGAGATGTATCTTTATAGAAACATACATTAAGGGATTTAACTTAATTTTTGTTGTTGAAAACTGAGAAAGAAAACTGCATACCTGCTGTGTGTGATTTTAAGTCATTAATCTCTTAGTAAGACTCACTCTTTTCCAAGCCAAGAAAGTGCGGACCTGCCCTCTGCGCCAGGTGGATCCTGCACTGTGGGAAGAATGGGGAGCTGCCTTGCTGTCAAGGGCAGAGATGTTGGGGACATCCTGTGACACTCCAGCCGAGACGTGGGGAACCAAAGACATCATGACACAGAAACACTCTGGTCAGCAGCAGTCAGAGGCCAGAACCCAAAACAAGGATGAAAGGGCTTTCATCATCCTGACCCTTCCTGAGATGGTTTTTGGTGAATTTAGTCCAGGCACTGGATGTGCACGGCGCTTGCCAACACAAGGGTGAGAGGTGAGGCCATCCCAGGGGATGAGGAGGGGATGGAGGACATGCCCTTGCTGAGTCAGGCCATGTTCCTAACCCACCAGCCGTCTGCACCCAGGGAGTGGATATGAGATTGCACACTATTTGCCCTGAGCCATTCATGGCCTTGTACGGCCTCCTCCCCCAAGGTTGATGGGAGAATTAACTGATCGATACTGTTGCTCTTCTAGTGGTGAACATGTCAAGCACACTGCAGTACACCATAAGGCTAGTGACTGGTGGGACCTGGAGAATAGAGGCCAGGTCATTTACCTGTGTAGGAGGTTGGACCAGGTGATCCCTAAGCCTCCCTCTCCCCCACATTGGAGATTGCATTGTTCAGTTCCCGAAGCCTCCTGGAGACATTGTCAAAGTCCCCAATTACTTTCTGCACAGATGTATCAGATCATTGCTGAAGAGGAGAACTCTATTGCAGGACTGATGAACGATGAAATTGCCTCATGGAATCACTGCATCCACCACCTGCCTGAGAGCTCCCTTTCCTCTCCCTTAAAAATTGTTCCCACCAGCCCCCCAGTAGGCATGTGAACACATACGAGTGACAGAAGTACTTGCCAAGTATTTTCAGCACGAAGTGCCGACTGCTTCACTTAGTGCTGAGGCCCTTTGAGTCGGCCCCAGTTTCTATATCACTTCTCTGTCCTTGTCCTCAGTGACACCCTGCCCTCTCTAATGGACCTCCTCTGTGCCAGGCACTGGGAGGGGTGCTGCGGGCCTCCAGGGCATGGCCTCAGTGTTTATAGACGGGTACGCCAAGATAGTATATATGAACTGTCACAGACAGGAACCTGACTTCCAAGAGGCCTGAGTGGAACACTCTTGGAAGCCATGTTGCTTCTTGCATATGAACTTGTGTATTGAGTCACACCTAAAATCTCCCCATTCCCAGGGGCCAGAATCATGTCCCATTGGCCACCCACACTTGTTCTTCTTCCCCCACCCTTCTGATTCCGTCTTCCTCCCAACTGCAAGTTTGGGCTCTTTTGGCCTCTAGCCCAGCTTAGTCAGTGACCCCTCACCTGCTTGTACGGGCTCTGTGGATGCCTGGAACCTGCTCGCCTGGTTTTGAAACTCTGCCATTTTGGATTCCTTGCAGCAATCCTCCGCCTTTCGTACACTAGGGCCTCATCTTTCATTTTCTGTCATCCTTCCCTCTTTCCAGAGTTTGTTCTGGATCAGTCGTGGGGTTGCCGATGATGTGTGTGGTGACTTAGTGGTGCCTGAGGGCACAGGTTGAGGCTAACACCAAGAAGCCATGTGGCTCACCAGTGTTTTTGGTGAACCTGGTCTGGGCACCCAGCTGCCACAGTACATGACTATACAGACAACTAGACTCTTGTCTCCCCATGTCCTTTACAGGGGGCCTTTACAAAGTGATTGAGCTGCGCTCCACTGAGGTCACCAGTAGGAAGGGGAGCCCACCTCACAAGGCTGGACAGAGAAAGGTCAGAACCAGTGAGGTGAGAAGCCCTTGCCTTCAGGTCCCCTGTTCTGGCTCCCAGTCTGTCTTCTTGTCTGATTGATGCAACGATGTGTGCACAGACTGCCTGCCCTGGGAGGAGCACAGTTGAACTCATTTTACAGAGAGGCCCAGAGAGGTTCCGCTAGTAACTCAAGTTCACCCAGCTAGTAAGTGGCGCCCACGTGCACAGCCCCTGCACCTCCCACCATCTACTGGGAACCCAAAGTTGGTTCAAAGGGCCTGGTGCCTCTGTAAATCATCCAAGTTTTTAGGCCATTGATTTGCTTCTTTGCTTATGCTCTAAAAAATCTGTTCTATTTATACCTTGCCTCCATGGAAGAAAGCTTGATAACTAAAGTGTGTTGCATACTTTATTGTGGTTACTACTGAGGAAAGCTAGGGGAGGTATTTTCTGAGACTGCCTAAAGTCTTGGGTGCAGATAATTATAGAACTGAGTGTAAATGGTTTAATAAAATAGGCAAAGCCTGTCTAAGCTGTAGTCATCTGACTAAATACTTCTAGTTTTTTCCAGTAGCTGAACCATCCCATTTGGCTGTGCAAGATACCAAGATCTTTTCCCTCTTGAATACTTCATTGTAAAAACAGTATCACCTGACATTTCCCAGCTCTTGAGACTTTCATGTTATCCTATGACACCTTCACAATAGCCCTGGGAGGGGTGTTGGACAGGTCCACATTACACATTTCACCAAAGACTGACAGAAGTGACTTCCTCAAGGTCACAGTTACTTTAATGTGAACTTTGGACCAGAATCCATGCTTTTTGATTCCTGGTCTGTTTGGATGGTGACCTTTACTAATCTACAGGACAAATATTTTACTTTTATTTGAGGTTAGATTATAAAGGCACCAAAACATTTGACAACTCTGGTTCACAAGATACTTTGAGTAAAGCTGTTGAAATAAAGAGAAAAATTTAGGCCAAAAACAAAGCATTTGGAAGCCTGTGAGAGGAATTCTGAGTGAATGTAATCATAAAAGAGTAGGTGAACGTTATTTTGCAAGGAAGTCAAAATGATATGGTGAGCAGTTTGCTGGCTTCGAAGATCACAAAAGTGAGCAGAGCATTTGGTTTCCAGAGGCTCACCCCGGGATGGGGCACTTGGGCCTTGAGGTTCCATGGTGGGCTGTGCTCTGTGTGCTGGCCTGGCCTCTAACCGCAGGGTCTCGGACAACCCTCCCATTCCCCAGAGGGTCTCTCTGCTTCTCCTGAAGGGGCAGTGATAATGCTCAGGCCAAAAGCTTATCAAAGTCAGCTTCAGAGTATCAATGACTGAGCAAACTCGAGAAACGCAAACACAAGTGGACCGGTGAGAGGGCCCGTGACACGGGCAGCCATTTGTTTAAACTGCATCCTCCAGGGTCTCCTGCTGCCCTTGGGGCCCTCTGAGAGGCTTTCCCTGTGGGGTTATTTCTTTGAAGAGAACCTCCATAAACATTTAAGAACTAAAAGACATTATATGATTAATGAGCATTACACCTTGAAATGCATGTTGAAGAACGTAAGGAATTTCTCGTGCAACTGCATATATACTCAGAAGAGCTGTTTGAGTGTATTCTGAGAAAATACAAACTTGCAAATCTAAGCCCCAAAGGATAACCAGCCATTTGGCAAAACTTGAGCACATTGTAAACTCTCATTAAACAAATCCGTACTATTATGAAAAAGTCCCATTAAACAAAATCAATGCAGACAAAGCAATAAAATGACAAATCAAGCTATTTCTAGAGATGAAAGAAAATGCAGTTTCCTTAAAGCTGACTGTAACTGTGCTTCTGGAACCAGTGAGGAGCTTGGAAAGGCGAGGGTCCTTGGTGCACGGGACAGAGTGCTCCGAGTGGTTTGGGGTTTTCTCCAGGGTGGTCAGACAAAGTTACTACAAAATGTGATAAGACACAGTGCTCCCTCTAAAGTGAACCTGTGGAAATATGCAAAAAATCCCGAGTTAATTTGAAAACAAAATGTATTTACTATCACAGCTGGAAAACATACACTTCCTCTCTCCCTGCTGGTGATTTGGACAAGGCAGATATTGATCAGGTTCACAGGCTGGGGGAGCAGAATCTGGAAGGAGCCCTGGAGAGCCGCAATACACAAATGTTATAGGTATCGACTGGGGCCTCAGTTTCCTTAAATGATTGCCCAAGGTCTCGTGGTGATTTAGCACAGAGCCGGGACCTGAACACAGAACTAGACCCTGATCCTCGTCCAGCTTGCTGCCCACACTTCCGTACATTTTCCCTGGAGTCTTTAAGCATTAGAAATTTATGCTCAATAATCCACATCAATGTTTTCAAAGTCGCAAATGTATGCCTAAATTGTATTATGTTCAAAATGACATAACTTTTATCATATTTTGGTATTGCTTTTCTTTAACTTGCTCTTTTTTCCTTCTAATATATGTGGGTTTCAAGGAAGCCTTCCTTACACCTCATTTCATGGTGTCTTCACTCTCATATGTAGGATCCCTCAAAGCTCTCTTCAGGTGCAGGACTGTTGAAGCTGGTGTACTTCTCTATGTGATAAATAAACAGGACAAGGACCAGGAAGGAGTAGGTGCCAGTCCACTGGGATTATGGGGAAACAAAATATTAATGTTGTCATAATATTTTCACATAAACAGAATTTGGAATAAAATTTATCTGCTAATCTCTGACTGGTCAACTTTATTCTGTTCATTTAGCATTTGTTGACCACCCACTTCAAAGTGTCCTGAATGTGCACTAGAAGAGGAGCCAGGACTTGCAGCTGGGCACACAAGCAAGCCTGGCTCTCAAAGTCACCCAGGGGAAACTCTGACATGGAAGGTTCTGGATGCTGGAGATGAGTTGGCATGCACTGAGTGTCAGTGGCAGCTGGGCCCTTTGTATACCTTAGGCAGTCCCCTCAACAACCCTGGGAGGGGGGCATCATCTGCAGTTTTCAGGTGGCATCTGAGGCCAGCTGCCTCAGGAAGCTTGAGTTAAAATCAGGTTTGCTGACCCAGAAGTCAGGGCTCTTCCCACTGCAGCAGGGGGCTGGTCTCCAGGTGGCAGTGAGGGCACTGTGTAGAGCAGCCACCAGTGGGAGAAGAGGCAGATCTGGCCAGTTCTGAAAAAGACCTGGGGTTTCTCTATGAGCATCCTTCCCTGCCCCCACCATCACCAAGACACAGTCCTCTCCAACTCTTTCCCTTTTTGTGAGGTTTTCCCTTTTAGGCTGCCCTTATCATAGACTCAGAATTAATGATCTGCAATTTTAGGATTCTAATCTGGTTGCACCTCTGTAATAACACGGCTGGTAACTTGCCTTGCTTTGGCCCTGCTCTGGCCTTGGGTTAGCCTCTCCATCCTGCTCACACACCCCAAGCACATCACACAGTGGTGACCTGGAGCCACTCTGCAGGCAAGACTGTCCAGGGAATCTGGGGAGACTGGAGACTGACAAGAATTGTTCTGGTTTCCAAACACTAGGGAAGAATGTAGATTCCATAAAATAGAAGTTGGAGTGTCATAGATAAAACAAATCCAGATTTTACAATAGATTACTAAAGAGTATCACTCTATGCAGTGCTATCCAATAGAACTTTCTGAGATGCTGGGAATATCTGCACTGACCAGTATAGTAGCCACTAGCCACATGTGCATACTGAGTACTTGAAATGTGGCTAGTGTGACTGAAGAACTGAGTTTTAAATTTAATTTAATCAATTTAAATAGCCATATGTAGCTAGTGGCTAATGTACTAGACAGCACAGCTCTATGAATCTAGATTTCAGCAAGACACATGGCAAGATCTTATGCAGTCCTGTGGACAGCAGAGAGAAACGTGGGCTGGCTGATATACAGTTAGACCTCCTCAAAACTAGTGTGAACGGCCACTCCGAGTGGTGATGAACAGAATCACGAGCACCTGAAAGAGGTCTTGAGTGAGGTGCTGAAGGATTCTGGGCTTATTTTGATCCAAGTCAACATTTTTCCCCATGATCTGAATAAGAGCTCTGGATGGCAGGCTAAGCCAATGTGTAGCTAAAAAGCTTCCCGAGACTGCCACCATACTGGAATAAAGTCAGAATCCCCAGATCCTGACAGGCTGCAGCTATGAGCTACAGGTGATGAGGTGAAATGCAGCACTGACAAAATAACGGTCCTACACACAGTCTGACAATCCAGCTGTGCTAGGACAGTATGCCGGACGGTGTCTCAACAGCTGTGCACATTAGGGGCTCTGATAACTCATGGCGGATCCACAGGGTGGTGTGCATGACCAAAAAGCAAATGGGGACTTGGAATGGTTGATCAGAAGAGGGGCAGTGATGGATGATCAGATCAAACCTGAAGTCTAGAAGACACATCTAGGTGAAGGGACCAACTCTGGGTGCTCAGGGAGGGAACCAGAGCTACTTCACCTGGAGAAAAGGAACAGGATGAGACATGTATTTATGTTCAAACACCATCACATGGAAGAAGCCTGGCTTAGTTATTCACGGACCTATAGGTGAAAATTACAGCGCAGACGGAAGCTGTAAGGGATACACTGTCTTGACATAGGTAGAACATGCTAATGATCTGAAGGGTCTTGGTGTGGGTGGGAGGTCTCTGGAGGAATGGTGTGCCTCTACTGGAGATCAACAAGAGGCTGAAACTGGGGAGAGGGTGGAGGAGACTCGAGGCTCTAAGGGGTGGCATGAGCATTGTGCGGCTGCTAAGGCCCCGACCCTCAAGTTCTGTGGCTCCACAAGCAGCCTGCCATCTTCCTGCAGGTATCAGAAGTGGAGGCCTACATGCACTGTGGGCATTAGACTCCTTAGTCCCAAAGGAGACCTCAGTCCTCACACGGCCAGACCTCTGAACTGTGCGCCCTCAGGGGGAAGTTCACCTGGCCACCCCATTCAGATCAGAAAAGGAAACTCCTTCCTTTAAATAGCAAATTTATCAATTAATAATCCAAGGGGAAGTGGAGGTAAGGCACATGGGTAATTTCCTCCTAAAGGGAATAATCCTCTGCGGAATCCCTCCCTGGAGTCCACCGTCTGCAGTGAGCCGGGCCCTGCGTGCAGCTCATCCTGTGAGAGGTGAGGCAGTGGGAGAGTTAACCGTGAAGAGATCTGAGGCCCACCTGTGTCCAGAGAGGACAGGCCTTGGGGGTCAGCCAGGGGCTTGCCGAGGACTCTCCAGGGGTACAGTTTGGTGAAAGTGTCTGGGTTATCATATAGGCCAACCTCTGATGTTTAGGAGCCAGATAGCAGATGAGAGGCTCCCAAATGTATTTGTTGTTGTTGATGGCAAACTGGGAACATGAGAGAAAAAGTTAAGAGTGGGTTGGCATTTTCTCTGTCTTAAGGCTTTCCCAATTCTTAAACTTCAGAAAAGATACCCGTGGCCAGTCAGTGAATATCCTAATTAGAATTATTCTTATACATAATTCTGCCTCCTGCAGAGGAAAAAAATAAAGCCCAGAAAATACTTTACAATTTCTCTTCATTAAACTGATCACAAAAACAATAGCATTTCAGAGATTTGTTTTTCTTCAGTCTAACCCATGTCTTGGGTTTTAAATACTAACACACTAATTACTGAGTCATTTTCACAGTGCTTATCAAAGGCAGCAGACAGACACCAACATTATCAACTTTGGGCTGTAATGTGCAAACCTTCCCAAAGAGCCTAGATCTACAGCTGTGGATTTTATGGGTATTTGGGGAAACAAGTGACACAATTATGGAGGGAAACAGATAAGCCGAGTGCCATTATTTTGATTTATTGCATTGTGAAGTACCAGGGCGGAGGGCCTGAGAATAAGTCTGCTTTATCAGCAGTTCTAAAGCCTTATTACCTGAGATTTGCATTCTGGAAAAGAAAAAATCGAGACTGAACTATCAATACATACGTCATAGGAGATCTGGGTTTTGGCCCCAATAGAACTTGTACTAACCTGAAAAAGGCTATGTGGGATTAAAGAGAGAAGCCAGCTAAACGCCAAATCCTGGTGAGAGACGTGGATTTAACCAGAGTGCCACATACTGTAGCATAACACCTCCCTGGGGGGTGACGAGGAACGGGTGAGACTCTTGAGGGCAGGCTGCTTGAGACCACCAACTTCGGCGTTTCCGGAAGGCCCGGTCCTGGTCGGCATACCTCTGTTGCCCACTCCCTGTCACTTCTCATCGTCCCGCCCATAGTTAATCGTCTGTAAGGCCCGAGCTATGAGCGTCGCCATTTCCCAGGTGCCTGCAGCAACCACTCTGCAGGACATGAGGTCGAGAGGTCCACCTGAAGACAGAAAGGGGGAGAGGATGGAACAATTCCGAATAACAAGTCAGCACACACACATTCAAGGAAAACAAAGCTCGGGCCAGGCTTGAGGCCGGACCAGAGTGTGGTCTAGCCGGGAGCCGTCAGAGCGGTGAACCCCTTCAGCATCTGCCCTGCCCCAGTACGAGCGCAGTCAAGGCTGCACAGAACCACTGCCATCCTGAGGCTGCGCTGGGAGAATGTAGTCCAAGGTCCAACGTTCAGGACTGAGATTCAAATGATCAGTTAGACCAGGAGGAAGGAGGGCAGTTCTCCACCTCTACACCGCATGGGTGGCTCCAGAGACCCTGTGAGACAGAAGTCCTGACTCAACAGGTCTGTGCGGGACCTGGGAGTCGGCCTTTCTGATCAGCTCCTGGAGACCTGATGTGGCTGCTCTGGGGACCTGGTAGCTGAGGGTGGGGGGAGGATGAGGCCCCGCATCCTCCTGGGGCTATAAACAGGACTCATGGCCTTGATGGAGCCCTCCATGCACGCGAGTGCTCATGCGGTCATAGGCGGTATCAGATGCGTTTTTAAAGTGAAACTGGCCTGCCTGGCCTTGCCACCTAAGGCTGATACCTCTTCATTTTTATACCTTTCTAGTAGCTCAGTTAAGGCCTTTCAGAGGAGAAAGAGGAAAAATGTAGAAATCAAATGACAGAAGACCCATTATACATCCCCAGTAGTTAAAAGGGAGCCACAGTGTTTCCACTAACAAGCTTGAGACTAAAAAGCTAGGAGAGAATGCAACCTAAAAGGATTCACCCAGTTTCTGATTCTTATTCCTAAACGTCAGATGAGTGATCAGCCTGAAGGTAAGTGGACCTACCCGGGGACAGTGATGCTACGGGATTCACCCCCGTGGGGTCAGTCACTGGGGTGCAATGACCTTGAACCAGAAGAACAGGTCACCTTTCAGATCCATTCTCCTAAAACTTCACTGTAGACTGGGGAGCACACCGCTTGCTCTACCTGTTTCATTGGATTTTGTGGGGACAAAATGTGTGCTTAGAAAACTGTCAAGTGTTATATGAAGTAAAGTGGTGGTGCTGTTACTATCCGGTCATATATCCTGATCTTAGGGTCTATTTTCATGCCTTGAGGCCTAGAGAAGAAAGGCAGGAAGGGTGGGAAGGAGACATCTGGCATTGGCCCGCCGCTTTTCTGATGCCCTTGCATGGTCTCTCATCAGTAGAGACTCTAAGGAAGTGGGGGACATTCACTCTGGTGACGTCACTAGATCTTGTCTCTGCTGCTGTACCCCTGGGGACAAAGGGCAGGCCAAAGGTCAGATGAGCTCACCTGAAGTGTCCATCACGATGCCACCCGCTTCTCTGATGATGACCGTGGCAGCAGCCAGGTCCCAGCAGTGCAGGCCAAACTGGTAATAGGCATCAGCAGCCCCTGAGGCCAGGTGGCAGAGAGCCAGGGTGGAGCTCCCGATCACTCGGACCCTGGAGGAAAGGGAAGAAAGCAAACGCACGTGTGAGCGGCATCACGCACAAGTCAGATTTCTCTTAAATGGTGTGCACTGACTTCATCCACAGTCACCCCCTCTGCTGGGCATTCCCAATAATTCAAAATAAGCCACAGGGCTTCTACCAACAAGCTCTGGGTTCTGCATTTACGATCCAAGGCAGCACTGTCCAACAGAACTTTCTGCAATGATGGAAACGTTCTGCACTGTGGTAGCTACTAGCCACCTGTGGCCACTGGGCACTTGAAATGTGGCTAGTACAACTGAAGAACTCAATTTTAACTCTGTTGAACTTTAAATACGTTAAATTTAAATTGCCTCACGTGGCTAGTAGTTACGGCACAGACCTGGAGGGAGGATGGGAGATGAAGAGGATTCAGCTAGACTTGGGTTGATATTTCCCAAGTGGTTATGGAGTCACGTCATTTCTGAAGGGCTCTAAGCACACGTGGGATTTGCCAGCTGGGTGGTTTGAGATCAGTTCCTTGGCTTCTCAAAGTGCTGCTCAGAAAGGAACAAAGGTCCCCTGTCCATTTCCTAACAGCTGGCTGTACAAGCTATCCTACTGGACGACGAAGCATCACGCGCTCTCCTGGGCCTCAGCATGGAGGGCAATGTGCTCCTTCTGCTCCTATCACATGGGAGATCTCCTCTTTCAGTCCCTGGGGAGCTGTTGGCAAGATCTGTGTGTTTGGCACACTCCCTTGGCCCCGGGTTTTCCCGGAACTGAAGTTCGTACCCATGAGCTTTGGCGTGGAGTAACCTCTCCATGTTGCTCAGGAACAATTTCAGAGTAGCAGGGTCACGTTTGGGACCGATTTCTGTTAGAACCAAGGCCTTTGAGAGATCTGCAATAGAAAGAATTTCCCAAAATCAGAGAAATCAAGTCTTGGTTCTAACTGAATAGTCGGGGTTTTCCCTGAAGAAAACTTCAAATATCAGCCTCTCATTCCTTCTCAGAATAAGTATCCTCTTTTGAGTGGTTTAGGCTATAAAGTTCTTCTGATGGCTGTTTGAAAAAGGAAGGACGTAGTGAAGAGAGAGAAACAAAATTCACACTCTAACTCCATTTAATCATTGTCCCTTTAAAGCTGTCTTCTGATTCAGATTGCAGAGGGAGTGGATTTTTCAGTTCTTTCTCTTTTCAGGGATACTTAGCACGAAGAACTTGGAAGAGCTTGGTAGCTTATGAAAATCATCATTCAATCACAAATAAAAACAAAATGACTCATCAAATAAATCTTTCTTTAAATAAACCTTTCTCTAATTGCTGTGATCACAAAGATGGAAATATCATCCCTGTGGAGAAAGCAGCTTTTAGATAATGTTGTCTTTGGAAAGGGTCTTCGGAGTAGGCCCTGCCAGCACAGAGAAGGCCGACGCCATCGCTGTATGGCCACCGCAGCGCAGAACAGGGAGGCGCTCGCCAGAGCAGACGGCCCCTGCAATGGGAGTGGCGGGCTGCCTGTGCCAGGAGGCCGGCATGGGCGGAGGGAGACATGACCAGGCTCCCTTCCTGTGCCTGACTCACTGGCGGGGGATCACAGCAGCTTGTCCTCCCTTTGCCACACACCCAAACACAATCAAATTTAGTGTGTCATGTCTCATCAGGCCTTGTTGCTCAGGCATGATCAGCCACACCAGGTGCGTTCAAACAACAGAACAAAGCCACTCCGTGAAGCAAGCGGAGGGAAAAACACTCCACAAGGTGTTTCACTAAATGGGCCCAATCCCAAGTTGACATCTGTAAGGTCGTGTTTCATGAGGGGCCAGGTGACCCTGAGAAGGCAATCTCCTCTCAGACAGAATCTGTACCCATCTTCCCCTTTTCTTATATTGAAGGCTCTCATTGTATACTTTCAACACTTTCTGAAAACCGCTCGGCTCCACACCAAGGGTCCCTGCCTTCAGGAGGTCTGCATTCCTCGCCAGGCCCACGCAGCACCAGGGCTGAGCTGATGACCCGCCTGCCCCGTGTCTGGGGTAGGTGCACGGGCTCTGCCCACAAGGGACGACGGGGCCGAGCGGCTCCGGGATCTCTGTGGACAGGACCCAGCTGACTCCACCCACACTGGGCCGCAAACTGAGACAGTATTTCCCAGGGAAAAAAAGGACTTTTGAAGAAAAAGACATCAACAGAGCCAGGCACAGCAGCCACTCAATAAATAGTTATTGAAGAATGAAGGCTTTTCCTCAAACCCTGGCATTAAGGAAACAATGATAACAGTCTTCCTGTTTGGGTTGATTTGTTAAATTACTAGTATTTTTAAATTTATGGGAGGAATTTTTGAGTTAAGTAGAATTTTGTTGGCTAGCCTAAGAATCTAATCACTATATACAACACTATTTTCTGGGGGGAAATGAACTTTGAATGATAAATATTTTAATTAAAAATGCTCTTTTGAAAGATAACATGTTGTAATTCGGGGAGTGCCTGATAAATTAAAATTCAAAAACAAATTAGATGGTGTGCATGTTATTTTAGCCAGGGATGATCAGGAAGGATGAGCCGAGGAGGCCATGAGGAAAGCAGAAGTGAAGCAACAGTGGCATCTTGCCTAATCTTACCTCTAATTCCCTTATCTACCTTCAGATCTTACATACACCCACACGTGTACGCAAATATCATATTTTTAAAGACAGTTTTACAGGTGATTATTACTCGCTCTTTTGACACAACAACATATCAAGCACACCTTTCACCGTTGCTCTGTACTCACAAAGACAATTCCACTCAACGGAAGAACTGTACTTGGTTTAACCATTCCCCCATAGATGAACATTTCAATTCTTGTTACTATAAACAACGCTATCTCTTTTTCTATATAGGTTTGTGCAGCCATGTTGATACTGTTTTCAGGATAGATTAATAGAAGTGGCATTTCTGGATCAAAGAGTGCGCATGTTTTAGATTTTGATAATTTTTTCCAAATTGCCCTCCAAAAAAGCTGTATCAGTTTTACCACCATCCCACTCCCCACTAGAGTATGATCCTGTACTATTTTCAAGTCCCTAACAGGTATCCCTTACTGCAGAATATATATGTTAAGAGTGATTTTTCTCTAAGAGCTAAGATCAAGAGAATAATCCTTACATACAGAGCACTCCCTGGCTCCAGGATCTTAATCACCCTGGGAGGATATTAAGGAAGACCCTGAAGATTGCCCCCTAGGAACTAGAAAAACAGACAGTCAATTTTCATAGGGAGATAAGTACCTACTTTTAATCAGGTTCATGAGATGTGACTACTTGTATGTTAACTAGCTATCATTTAGTGATATATACAAATGTTGAATCATTATGTTGTACACCTGAAACCAATATAATGTTATATGTCAATTATACCTCAATAATAATAGTAAAAAAAGATGTGACTACTCCCTCAGGCCAAAGTCTAGCCCAATCTGTCCTGGTGCAGGAAGAGCAGGGATTTTTAAACTAGGGGCTATAGGGCTATTTCACAAAGGGAAATTAACCAAAGTGTGGAAACAGTAATCACTCACATTTACCAAGACTTACTCTCTCCAGACAGGCCTGTGCTAAGCACTTTCCATTTATGATTCCATTCCTGTATAACATTTATGATCCATTTATGGTTCCATTCCTCTATTACATTTCTGATCCATGTATGATTCCATTCCTGTTATATTTATGATTCCATTCCTTTATTACATTTATGATCCATGTATGATTCCATTGCTCTATTACATTCACTCTCTCACTGCCCTTGTTCCATAGATGGGGAAACCAAACCTAGAGAAGTGACCAGCATGAGGTCGTATAGCCTTTAAGTGGAGAGGCCCAGACTTAAACTCAAGCTTGTCTGGTGATTATGTGAAAGAAAGGGTTTCTTCCCATAGACTTTTTTTTTCTTTTTGGTGAAGAAGATTGACCCTGAGCTAACATCTAACATCTGTTGCCAATCTTCCTCTTTTTGCTTGAGGAAGATTGTCCCTGAGCTAACATCTGTGCCGATCTTCCTCTATTTTGTATGTGGGATGCCACCAAAGCATGGCTTGATGAACGGTGTGTAGGTCTGCGCCTGGGATCCAAACCCGTGAACCCTGGGCCACCAAAGTGGAGCACACGAACTTAACCACTACACCCCCGGGCCAGCCCCAATCTTTCCATAGTTTTTGAGTTTGTGAAAAGATACCTCTGTATCCAATACCTCTGTATTCCTCTTCTTCTAGCTGCAACGTATCCATTCTTTCTCACTCTTGCTAATCTTTTTTTTTGCAAATGAAATCAAGAACAGAGTAAAAAGGAAGTCTGAGTGCTGCCATCTACAGGCAAATGCTTTCTATTGTTTTATTTTGCCCCAGATAAGGAAAAAAGGGGGAAAATTACAATCCCCTCTACTTAATATTGTCTTATGATTATTTCCAACTAGTTATCCACAATTACTATGATTTTTGCATTTTATTATTTATTCTACATTTATTATACTATTTTAGCTCTTAATCAAACACAAATATATTTTTTTAATTAAAATATTCGGTGATTCATGGGTGTGTGTGGGGGGAATGAGGAGTTATTGCTTAATGGGTACAGAGTTTCTATTTGGAGTGATAATTTTGGAAATAGATAGTAGTGACGGTGGCACAACACTGTGAATATAATTAATGCCACTGAATTGTACACTCAAAAGTGGTTAAAATGGCAAGTTTTACATTATATATATTTTACAACAATAGAAAAACGCAATAGATTTAGAAGTAGGGCATCTCCGTATACTCTTTAAATGAACAGATTTTAGGGTGAAAAAACAATAGTCTGCTAATAGACTTCCAACAGTTTGCAAACTCTTGTTTTGGTTGAGCAAAGTTAAATACCTAGAGTACCAAAGAGTCGTGTTGTCTTAAGAGAAATTTTACAGCTTAAAGGTAAGAGAAGCAAGTCATTTGTATACACTGAGATACATGCTCATGGAGAAAAAGGCGACTGTGCTTTACAGTCTGGAAAATACCCCCCATGAGCACAGGCTGATTTTGCTGAATGCAGAGCCCCCATGACAACATTTATATCAGCAGCTATTCTCATACACACGTCCTAATTCTTTCAGGCTTCTTATAGACTGTTAAGAGCAACTCATATGAAAATAAAATTTAACTTTATTTAACTTAAAAACATAGGTACTGGACAACACAAAGGTTAGTGGTTGTCAGAGGGCTGGGGAGGGGGTGGGGGAGTGAGGGCTCTCCAGAGACGGGTTTTACCTTGGAGCCATGCGAAGGGCAGCACTGGGGATGTACTAACTGCCACTGAATTGTTCACTTTAAAATGGTTAACTTTATGTCATTTGACTTTCACCTCAATATATTATTTTAAAAAACGAACAAGTAATTGGGGGGAAAAAGTATTGTTTAGAATCGTGGGAAAGACAGAATTGGAAACCTATGTAACCGCCACATAGTTTTTAACCTCTCCAAATCCCCTCTGATAAAAACAGACAGAACAACTAGAGAGCAAAAAACAAAACTACAGACATCAGCTACAAAAAAACTACCTCCACGGGGGCCGGCCCAGTGGCATAGCAGTTAAGTTCTCACGCTCTGCTTCAGCGGCCCAGGGAATCACAGGTTCAGATCCTGGGCAGGGACTGACACACCGCTTGTCAAGCCATGCTGTGGCGGTGTCCCATATAAAGTAGAGGAAGATGGGCACAGATGTTAGCCCAGGGCCAATCTTCCTCAGTAAAAAAGAGGAGGATTGGCAGCAGACGTTGGCTCAGGGCTAGTCTTCCTCACACACACACACATAAAAACTACATCCACAAGGTCTATCCAAACCCCAGAACACAAGTGGGTGGCGCAGATCTCCAAAAGCTACAAAACCATGTGGCATCAGGAGGAAGAGAGAAGCATCGAGCATCTGTTGGACCTGAGAACAGGAGAACCTAAAAATCACCCACAGACACCCACTGGAAACCAGTGCAGGCCAGTGTGAGAGGAGCGCAGACTGAGAGGGGCTGTGCATGCATCAGTTCAGGGGTCCCTGGTATGGGGTGCATGGTAAGGTCTGAAGGGAAGGAGCTGATCAGCCCCATGACCTGTCATAGCCAACTTAGCAGAACCTGTTAGGGCAGGACCCAGCACTGTGTAGAAACTTATGGGAGTGAATTCCAAATTCACTAGACAGGAATAATAGGGGTAAAGAGGAGATCTAGATAACAGTGGAAGAGGGGAACAGAGCCAAAAAAATCTAAAGACAAGGCCAATTTTTGAACACTTCACAAAAACAACAGAAGAGGGAGCTCTAGAGCCATGAAACTACAAAAAATGTCCTGAACTCCTTCCCCGCCCCCCATGCCTCTCCAAAGTTCAGGAACACAGATTTCTAGTAGAAATAAGTAATTAAAAAGAATCATGGTTGAACCCACACAATTATCATAAGGAAAAAGAGAATCAGGAGCAGAATAACATCTCTCCAGTTGATCAAAGAATGCCAGAAAGATTTGTCCACAAAACCAAAGTAGCTTTATGTAAAAGAAATAAAGAGTATATGGAATGAAATCTTGCTAATTGCAACAACATGGATGGACCTTGAGGGCATTATGCTAAGTGAAATAAGATAGAGAAAGACAAATACCGTATGAGCTCACTTATATGTGGAGTCTAAAACAACAAAAGCCAAGCTCACAGACACAGAGTACAGATTGGTGGTTGCCAGAGGCGGGGGTGGGAGATGGGGGAACAGTGAGGGGGGTCAAAAGGTACAGACTTCCAGTTATAAAATATCAGTCCTGGCGATGTAATGTACAGCATAGTGACCATAGTTAATAATACTGTATTGCATATTTGAAAGTTGCTAAGAGAGATCTTAAAAGTCCTCATCACAAAAAAAATTTTGTAACTATGCATGGTAATGGATGTCAACCAGACTTGTTGTGGTGATCATTTTGCAATATACAAATATTAAATCATTATGTTGTACACCTGAAACAATATGATGCTATATGTAAATTATACTTTAATTAAAAAAAGAAATAAGGAATATATGAAAGAACAGTGTAACTCAAAAGTAGAGATGACAGAACTTAAGAATTAGAAAAGAAAACATTTCAAGAAGTTTAACAAACAAAAACAAAACAAGAAGATTAAACTAAAGGAACACAGAAGGAATAAACCCAATAGATTGTACTTTACAAGAAACAGAGTATGAAGGAGGAAAATTTTTTAAAATAAAAAAATTATTGGAAAAGGTAAAAAGAATTCAAGAGAAAGTGACATATAAACAAGGTAAGCAGAGAAGACCCAACATACATATAATAGGAGACCCAGAAGACAAAAAACTTAAGCAACAGGATTTGGAAATGAACAAATACTAAAAACTATAATTCAAGAAAACTCTTCTGAAATTAAAAAAAAGGACTTGAAATTACATATTGAAAGGGCACACCATGTACCTAGGAAAACTGATTCAAAAGAAACAATATTTTATTAAAATCACTGTAAAGAAAAAGAAAAAAGTCCTTTGGGCATTTAGGCAAAAAACCAAAGTCCCATATAAGGGAAAGAAAATCAAATTGTCTTTAGACTTTTCAACAAGGTACTTATGCTAGATGACGGAGACAATTTAAGACCCTCACCCCAAGAAAGTGTGAGCCATGGATTTTACTACCAGAAAAATGGGTTTTTCAAGTATAAAGGCCACTGATAAACTGTTACGAAGGTGTAAGAACTCAGGGAATATAGTTCCTGTGAGCCCTTCCTGAGAAATTAGAGTAGAAGTTCTCAAAATGTGGTCCCTGAGCCTCTTTCAGGAATCTGTGCAGTTAAAACAATTTTCATAATAATACTAAGATATTATTTGCCTTTTTCACTGTGTTAACATTTGCACCATGGGAAGACAAGGCAGAGCAATGCCCCTTCTGGGAGTCACTGCAGTCCTCTCTGCGACACTCACATAGCAAGGCAGTTTTACTTAAGAATGATGAAGCTGTAAAAATTACTAACTGTATTAAATCTTGAACCCTAAGTACATGTCTTCTGAATATTCTGTGTGATGAGATGGGAAGTGCACATAGAAAACTTAGATAAACTACAGTTATTCACAGTTGGGTATTTGAAGGCATTTTCTTGAAAATGAAAGAAGTGAGCCCACCACTTCAATTGCCAAGGTTGTCAATGATAAAATCCAAGCTTTCAAGTGGAAATTAGAATTGGGAAGACTTGTATCCACCACCAAAAGCTTGACACCTTCCCAACACTCAAAGATTTCTTATTAATGAATATGACTTTTTAAAGTGTTTTAAGATGAAATATGTCAACATTTGAAAGGGCTTGAAAATCTCAGTGAATCCATATTTTCCAAATGAACAAGGCACAATGTTACAAGATCATCCGTGAGCAAAAGATCCATTCAAATAGCAGACAGCCCAATGGATTTCAGTGCAACTGAGTACAAAAAAATTTATTGATATGTCATTAGATATCACATTGCAACTAACCTTTAAGAAACCACCACTTCTTGAGTTTTCATGTGGCATCAAAGAATATCCTCAATTATCTGAAAAGTCTATTAAAATATTCCTCACTCCTCTCTTTTCCAACCCCTTATCTGTGTTAAGGCCAGATTTTCTACACACATCAAAATAATATATTACAACAGATTGAATACAAAAGCAGATATGAGAATGTAGTTTCTTCTATTACACTAGACATTAAGGAAATTTGGAAAAAATGTAAAACGATGCCACTCTTCTCACAAAAAATTGTTTTGTTTTGGAAAATATGGTTGTTTCCCACAGAACTCTATTATTCATGTTAACACATAATGAGCTTCTTATTTTAAAAATAAATTAGTAAGTATTTTTAAAATTTGTTTAAATTTCTAATACAGAAATATCAATAGCTATAACTTATATAAACAAAAGCTCTTTGGGGCCTTCAATAATTTTTTCAAGAGTATAAATGGGTTGGTCCTAACATCAAAATTGAGAAATGCTGTTCCAGTGAATGAGCTTCCCCCAACCAAAATGAATGGAGAAAAATCAATGTAAAGGACTGGTGGTGGGTATTAAATCCACATTGACCTTGGAACCAAGACTAAATACTGAATGATAGTTTGAGGGGGAGAGCATGGCACACACTGGCTGGCTGCTCTGCCAGTGCACATACCGCACAACCATCCAAAATTGGAAAGATAATGAGGAGAGGACATGATAAGTAGACTAAGCTTGCCAACTGCTCTGCACTTACTAAGAGTAAAAGGGTATCATTTTTAATCATGTACTAGAGCATCTGAGGAGGGGAAGAGGTTACAAGCTAAATTTAGTATTATTGATAACATGGAACCAACAGACAATAACCCAAAAAAGAGAGGACTAGGTATATTATATACAATTTTTAACATAAAGGAAATTATTAGAACAAAAATATAAACTTTCTAAATACCAAAATGGAGAACAATGGCAAACAAAACAGCTGCTTATTTAAAAAACCACACCTAAGATAAACAATAGAACGATAGCCTTTTTTAAATGGCTCTCTCCAGGGGGAGGGAGAGAACGGGTCAAGGACAGGATGCAAGCTGAACTTCTGTGAATCTCCTTCATTTTACAGATTTGGCTTTGGAACAATAAACTTTTTTTTTCTTACATAATTACAAAATAAAACCAATTTTTAAAAAAGCAATCCTTCTAAATTAAAAATAAAGTGAAACAAGTGTATCTAAGTGATTATCCTCAGTTGGTGGTGTAACAGAGGGAACCAGGAACCTCTTCAGGGACTCACAGCAATCTGACTCCAAATCCCAGCGGGATATTCACTAAGGACAAAAAGAACTCCAAAAAGACAAAACAAAACAACGCAAAAAACTCCTTCAAGCTCCATTTGGTAATCATTTGTCGAAAGCGGGGTTAGTATGGTTATCCTGAAACTGATGTGTGTGGGTTGTGGAGTAAAGCGAACAAGTGCCCGTAACATGATTAGATTTATGTTCCTGGTGTCACGTGCACCAGGGTTTTCAGCAGGGGTAGAGGAGACACAGACGGGAGAGTCAAGTAGAGGACCTCGTAGTCATGAATTTGAATTGAGAACACCAGTATAAACTCATGATGAATTTTACATTTAAAAACAATTTATTTCCTAGGTCTGTCCACTGAAAAAGCCTAGCAACAAAGACTGACCCAGGAGCCATGTGGACCCCTAGAACCCAGAGTGGTCTGAAAGGCCGTTTTCCATAAGATGAGACAAGTGGAAATTTGAACACTGACTGGATATTCAGTGATTTTGGAATGACTGCTAATTTTTGGAGGGCTATGATATTGGTATTGCGATTGTTTTTCAAAGAATTGTCTATACATTTTTGAGATACATACTGAAATATTGACTAGAAAGGGGTATTATGTCTGGGATCTGTACCAGGGAGTTGTTGGGGGTGGTGGGAGTCGGGTGGGTTATGGATGAAGCAGGAACGGCCATGAGCTGACTATACTGGACACATGATGGGTCATGGAGGTTCACTGTACTTTTTCTGTTTACTCTGTACATGTTTGAAGTTTGCATGGTGGAATTTGAAGAAAAAGCTACTATAAAATTCTAGCCTCCGTCTAATCCTTTACCCCTATCCAGTGTAGTTTCGTTTTATTTTTTAATTTGTGAGTTGAAGACATTCCAGAAAGGTGTAAAAGGAACAGGAAAAGAGAAAGCAAGGAGAGAAAAATTAGTGGTGGTTGCTTAAATGACTGTTTCCTCCAGAAATGCATCCTGACTTGAACAATGGGTTATAACTGATTGATCCTGTGGAAGACTCAAGTTTCTTCTTGGATGACGACTCTCATTTTTGGAGACTATGTAATAGGGACTTTCCTGAGTGCTTTCTCTACATAATTTTATTCAATCCTCACAGCTATCATCATCCCACTTTATATATGAGGACTGAGGTTCGGAGAGGTTAACTGATAAGTCACAGCATTAGAAGGTGGCAGAATCAGGATTTGAAACCAGGTCTGTATGACCCCTCACGACTGTGCTGCTGAAGAGCGTGCTCCACCACCTGCCACAGAAATCTAGTCACCCACCAAACAGACAACAGCCAGGCTGAAAACACACTGGACTTTGTGAGTCAGAATTTTTTAAAAATCACCAACGAGCTTTGGAACATGACCAATTTTGAGAGAAATGTGAACCACAGCTGTGTTGTAGGGAGGGGTTATGACAGTGTGTGAGCAATGAATGCTTGGGGGATGGGAGGGCCTACAATGGGCCAGACACAGTGGTGACCCAGAGTCCCTGCCCACGTGGGTGAGACAAGCTGGTGCTGGGCGGGTGGTCTGAGAGTCCCACTGAGGACATGAAGCTGTCATGCACGACTGAGCCATGCAGGCAGCCGACCAGGAAGCCAAGTGTGTATGAATAGAGTTGAGTGTTATAATCAAATGAAATATAGAGCAAAGTTCACCTAAGTGTGTTTAATAACATGCTTCCTCACTACTGAGTTACACAATTCAGCTTGAGCGGTTACCTCTTGGCATGTGTAGCTATAATTAATGCTACTTTTTACACAGCCAACCAAAACATTTCTGGGAGAGGGAGAAATGGGGCAGGGCTGGAAGCTGTTCTGGAATCTCGCTGTGATTCAGAAGCAGTAACTGCTTACTGAGTCCTGCTGGTCCCACCTCTGTCTGAAGCCTCCTATGACCTTCTCGCCTTACCCTTACCTGGGCGTGCTCAGGACTCTCAAGGGTCTCCGAGGGAGCCTCCTCAGTCTCCCCACAGTCCTGCCCCATCCACCTTCACCTGGTGTAGGTCATCTCCCTAGCAGACCAGCTGATCACTGGGTCATGGTGCTGCCCGCTCCATGCACATAGGGCTCCCTGCCACCCGGCCCCCTGGGCTCCTGCATGGCGCTGCTGTCACTGGGACAGTGGGATCACAGCTGGAGGAGAAGCTGGAAGCAGGGACTCACCTTATTCTTCTCATTGCCTCTGAGGCCATGTAGGCACAAATGTGTCATCCACGGGGGAAGAAAAGGCAGAATAAATAGAGACAGTGAAGAAAGAGCAGTAGGAAAGGAATTTTAAACAGAGAGGCTGGAAATGGGCATAGAGGGGAGGTAGTAAGGAAGGCAGAGGAAGCTCAGAGGGGGAAGTGTTGACACCCACAGACTGAAGCCGTGATGGGGGAGGGTACCTTACAATGTCCCACTTCATGGGGTTAGCGGTTAGCAGGAACTGCGCTTTCTAACCTTTTCAGACTCAAACATGGACATTAGGGAGCTTTTAAAGTCTTCTCCTAATCCAGCTGCTTCTTGTCTGGGGCTCTTCTTTTATTTCTGTCTTGCATTTTTCTGTCCACTACAGTACCTGTCCCACAATGCGATAAAATATCACTAATCAGTGTGAAAGGCCAAAAAGAGTCAGTGAAAAACCTGAACTGGCATATTGTTAACAATATATAGTTACATGCAGTTTAAGTATAACAGTAGCTCCTTTATAAAAGCTACTGGATGTCCTTGAGCTTCTGCTTTACGAATAAGGACAGTGGAACATCCGTGGTGCGTGAAGACATCACCTGTTTACATGACTTTCCCGTGGGCGTCGGTCTTCTCACAGAAGCTGAAGCCAACTGCAGTTTGTCCACATCCAGGGAGCCACAGACTGCACCTGGTGACTGACATTAACCCAGATGCTTTGAGGGCCAGAGCAGGCCCCTGACTCTGCCCTTGGCCTTGGACTCAGTCCTGCTAGAGACCAAATCCTAACTGGTGACTGGATTTCATTTAGCACTAAAGATGAAAGATGTGAGTGCAAAACAGAGTGAGACTATTTAAAGCTCCTGGCCACGTTTACAAAAACATTAAGATACAGAACTGGCTCAACTTCCAGTTCATCAGGGACATGACGTCCCTCAAGAGGTTTACCCCTCAGCAGGAGATTTCCACCACCATCTTATGGAATGATGACTTCTGGCATTTTCCATTGACATTTTTCAATTTGAAATGAACTGAGACAAGCCACATTAAGCCCACCTGTCTCCCTGGAGGCCCGGAGTCGCTGGCCATTGCAGAAGGCCCCCTGGCCCCTCCGGCCGGTGTACAGCCGCTCCTCCGTGCAGTGGTAAATCACTCCAAATTCAAGCTGCAGGACGCAGGGGCAGGACAGAAAACAAATGCAGGTCACTTACTTGACACAGAAAATAACACATAATTCAAAGGGGAAGGTGTTCTAGGTGTCACAACTACTGCAATGACAATGTGATAGAAATGACCTTTCAAAAGGGAGTTGAGGGGCTGCCTGGTGGCGCAGCGGTTTAGTCTGCACTTGGCAGCCCGGGGTTCGCAGGTTTGGATCCCGGGCGCCTGCCGATGCACTGCTTGTCAGCCACGCCGTGGTGGCGTCCCATATAAAGTAGAGGAAGACGGGCACAGATGTTAGCCCAGGGCCAGTCTTCCTCAGCAAAAAGAGGAGGATTGGCGATGGATGTTAGCTCAGGGCTTGTCTTCCTTACACACACACAAAAAAAAACAAAAGGGAGTTGAAAAAAATCAGCATCTAGGTTCAAAACTAGACCTGGACATAAAAGTAAACTTTCTCTTTTTAAATAACTATATTTAAAAATATATTACAACTATATTAAAAATTAACATCATAACCAAGCATTAATAACTAAAAGTTATTGAAAAAGCTTAATTCTTTAGAAAGGCCTCTTTTTTGTCTTTTTCTGGAGGGAAAAATGCTATTTGTGACTCTAATCAAACCCCACAAGAAACCCTCAAAACTGCTGATGTGTGAAGAATGAAGAGTGCATCTTTAAAGCCATCAGAATCACAGAACTCAAGGACAGCCCCGGGAGGAGAGAGGTGGTCACCAAAGAGGGGCTCACCCCTGAGCAGGCTGCACACTCAACAGCAGCCAGACCGCCCACAGCAGGTGACAAAGGCCTCGGAGGACAGTCGCCCAGTAAGGACCAGTAGAAAGAAGAGGTGCGTGTGGAAATAATGCTGCCTTACTCCCACACGCTCTGTTGCCTTTCCTCTACCAACTCCTCATTCAGGGTTAACAATGGCTAGCGTGCTTGGTCTGGGGCTTAGCCAAGTGCTTGTCTCTCTGGAAAATGAAGAGAGACCCAGGCCAAATGGCTTAGAAAAGTCTCGGCCAGCCTGGGGTGAGCACAACCACAGTGGAATGGACTCCCAGACCTGCAGGAATGGGGTTTATTTCTTGGGAGGATCGCTCAGTCAGCACTTACTGAGAGCCTACACTTTCCAGCAATACTTATCTGTCCTCCCCTCTCCCTTCCTACCACCATGGTTTTTGTGGGGTTCCCAAATCCGGGTCAGTCCTAGAACCCTGCTGGCCTCTGAGACCCTGTGGTGTGGGCCCTGTGACCCTGGGGCAGGCAGGCGGCCTGGAGGCCTTTGCTGGCAGGAAAGAGGGTAAGGAAGGGTGAGGAAGGGTGGGACGCTCCCCTTGATGAGAGGCCCACCTCTACAAGCCTGGACCACCCTTGCGTAGTCACACACACCAGACCGGTCATAGGCTGTGGGCCTGGCCATTGCAACCTTGCCAGCTGCTACATCCCTCCTCCCCTGACATGAGGTCATGAGCATCACCCTCTGAGCTTACGCTCAACCTCCTACTCAGTCTCCATGACAACACTGAACAGAGAAACAAGCGCATAATTAACTCCTTAACCAAATTTTAATATTAAAGTTCTTGCTTATCTTCAATGTAAGTACTTTTACACAGGGATAAACTTCTCAAGTTCCGTGCCAGGGAAGCTACGCTAACACTGAGGATAAGACGAGAAAACAGTGTTCTAAAGGAGGCCTGCCTTTGGAAAACACCGAGACCCAGTCCTATTTAAATAAAACTGTAGTAACTGCAAAGAAATCGAGGCTTTTCCTCAGTGTTACTGCCTCTTATGCAGGTCCACAATATTGCTTAGTTCCAAGATCTATGGGAACCCTGAAACAGCCACGTTCTCATACTAATAGCTAGAGGAGATAAAGAAGAATTAATAGAATATTGGGATTAAAAATGTCCTCCAAAAATAGGAGTTCCTTTTGAGTGTGACTGGATCACACGCCCCAGGGGTCAGATGGAGACTAACTCGGACCATTTGCTCAGAACTTCCCCCTCCACAGCAGCGACATAAAAAGATCACAGGGGAAACAAGGGCCGGCCACTGTGAGGTGAGGGCCGGCCATGGAGCCCCAAACCTACACATCCCCAAACCGGTTTGCATTTGTTTAGTTCCTCAGATTTGAAAAACACGTGCTTGGATTTACTCGTCATGATTAAGGCACATGACAAAGAGAGAAAAACGGGAATGCAGAGGTTGAGACCAAACAGGAAGATGACTCAACAAAACCTGGAGCCCTGGGGACCCCAAGGGGTTTGGGCGCCGCACCCACCACGCACCTCTTGGTTCACAGCAAATCCAATGCTTACCGCCACGGTTGGAAATCTGCAAAGGAAAACAGAATGGTTTCCACTCTAAAACATGACTGGGCTTTACCAACACGGCAACTCTGAGGAGCCTCTGTGTGGCTGTGGGGCATCATCACTCAAGGCAAAGAAGCACCTTCCTACAGTGCGAGTGTGTTTGCTTTTTTTAAAAAATACTTCCCACACTTTCACTAACTGATTCCAAGACAAACTGGCTTAGCTGACCATGTTGTAAGATAGTTGACCCTGAAAGGAAGCAGTATTCTGAAAATCATGTAAGACTGATGTAATTCAACAATGACCATCGAGTCCCCAATTGAGAGAGATTTTAATAATCAGCTTTCTGGATCTCAGAGACCTCCAAAAAGGGCAGGCCTGTCCTAGGCGGAGTGAGAGGGGTCCCCAGGAGGTGCCATCACAGGCCCCAGGCCACAGCCTCCACCTAGAGGCCAAGACTGGGCGACGACATCTCTCCTAACCCCATCTCTTGTGTGAGCTCCCAAGCAGCCAAGAGCAGGCATGGGCCATGGTGGTCGAAGGCCAGTTGTGATGTCGCAATTTGCCTGTGCTTTGATTTTGTGATTTTGTTGTTGCTGCTCCTCATCTTCAAAATAATCTCTCTTTTATGTGAAGATCATCAGAGCTTTACAACAGGTAGGAACAAGGAAAGGCGGCTACTGCTAACTTACAGGAAAACTATGAAACCAGTCACACATGGATCTGAGCCGACTGAGGTGGCAGCCACATGCACTGCCGTCACCGGTGGTTGGCTTACTACCAAGTACACCGTGCGCCGGGCTTGGTTTTAGTTCCAACTCTCAGAAGAGCTCTCTCCCACTTGCTTTAGTCTTGACTCTGCTGGACACAGAATGAATAGGCCCTACCTGAACTGCAGTGGCCAAAGGTTTCCGGACGTCTTTAGGCCACGAGAATTGCTACGGCTGTGGCCCTCAGTGGTGTTCTGGAACTGTAAGGGTCAGTACCACAGCTTGTTTTCCAAATGATACCCTTCTCCAAGTTGTCTCTCTGGCCCCACATTCCCCTTGGCCCTGGGGCCACCAGAGCCCACTGAAGACCCTCAGGTAGACGTGGCCTTCACCACATGATGAGGCTCAGCTGCCCTGTCTGCAGAAGCACACTGCAATGACAGAGTAACAGGCGCTCCATTCTGCAAAACACAGCTAAGAGAGAGATCTGTGATTCCACGTGAACTCCCCAGGGGAGTGTCACACTCGAGGTAAAAGACCCTGCTGCTGTCACCAGATGGCACTATTCCATTGCCTCAAAAGGGCCACCTGTGTGGGCATGACTGACTGAATTCTCAAGATAACCCACATTAAGAAAAGGGTGATGATTAACCTGATACATCAGAATTACTTTACATACTTACAGATAAACACACCACTTGAGGCAGAACATAAAGAAGAGCACCAAGAGCGAACCCCGTAATCTGGCTGTGCTCACACTTTCCCACTTGAAGTAAGGAACCCGATGGTTTCCTAGTTGTCTGTGGTGGGGGATCTCGAAGTGTGGTAGCTTGTGAAGAATGCAGCTCCACAGGCCGCCCCAACCTACTGAATGGGCACCTGGGGTTGGGCCAGGAAGCCATGCGAACCAGCTTTCCAGGGGGCTCTACATGTGTTCAAGTCAGAGAACCACCCTCTGGAAACCACATCACTTTCTGTGCCCTTTGGTCCCCAGACTAGCCAGTACAGCTCCGATGCCCACCCCACTAGTCAGAGCTTCTGGGGCCAGGGCCACGTCCCCATCACCTCCCTGAGCTCTTTAGCTCACTTTCCTCCCCCCAAGAGCCCCTCTGACCTCCCTAAAACCTACTGCTTTTTGACTGTCATTTGCCCAGTCAGATTAGGCCCTGCCAGCAGTTAGTGGGTTCCTCATCCCGTCTCATGGTGACATGAGGTTTGTTGCCATCTCCAAAGGCAGCTCTGGGATGTCACCCCTCATGTGCCACTGTCTATACCTTGTGGTCCTGCAGCTGATGGGCCACACATGCTTGTTTTAACCCTGCTTGTTTCTCCAGGGGGCCTCCTTAAGGGGTCCTTCTTAATTCAACCATAGACTTTAAAGATAACAAACAATGGTTTTTATACAAGTGAAGATTTCCCACATGCTCTGAGAGTATCTCACAAATGGAAAACCTTATTTTAAAAATATCAAGACTTGATCACCTTTTTGATGAGACTATAAACCTATTAGAGGTTTGCTTATACACTCCTGCCTCAAAAAATGCTGCTTTGGAAAAGACAAAGTCTTAGAGGACAGTTTAGGCTCTAGAATGAGGGTGGCTCGCGCTCGCGCTCACCTGTGCACAAAGTTGCAGGTGCCGTCAATGGGGTCGACGATCCAGGTGGGGCTGGGGGTGAGCACGCACTTGGCTCCAGCAGCCGCAGCCTCTTCTGCAATGAACCTGTGGTGGGCAGGAGCTCAGCCTGAGAAAACGCACCAAGAACTCAAGACAAAGCACTTGCTCCATCAAAGATAAAGCAGACATAGTGAAGAGATTTCATTATCACTTCTCCAGGTCGAACTGACTCACAGTCTGTAAGATCATCTGCTTTTTGATCTGTCTGCTAGTCTACTGACTCAGCAGGATTCAGAAAACACAAAGTGACACCTCGATTTAGGAGTTCTGGAAAAGCAGCAGGGAGAAACACAAGACTGAAGAACACTGGGCGACAGATCTGATAAAGCAAAGCTGAACTCTGCTCTAACTTTGGTCTGGAGGAGTGAAGGCCGAGGACAGATAAGAGAGAGGAGAGCAAGAGGAACATGGGCCGGGGTGCAGGGCCCAGGACTTGACTTCAGCTCTCCCACTGGCAGTGCTGTGGCCTGGGGCAGACTGCTTCACTGGACCTGAGGCAAGGTGTTAAATGTCACCTACAGCTGACACCTCCCAGGTCTACACCCAGCTGGCCTCCCCTGAACTGCAGACAAGGTGACAACTGCATCCATGTGTACCCATCCCCATCATTTGGGCTCCACAGGAGCTGACATTTCTCCGCAGAGGGCCTCTCCACCCTGGTCTCTGGCTTAGGAACTCTGGGCAGGCTGTACCTACGGGGCACTTCTGCCCCCTGGGAACCCAAGGAAGAGGAGAAAGCAGGAGGAGAGTGAAGTGAGGATACTTGCCCCCTCCCTCCCTTTGAGTGCCCCCCACTCACCAGCGAAAGCCTCCACTCCTCCCTTCTCCTTCAGGCTCGGATACCCATCCCCCAATCCCACAGGAGCACTGCCAGCCTGCTCCCAGCCCCAGGCCCATGCACCACAGTACTCGGCCCCGTTCCTGGCTCCATCCTTTGTAATTAGTTCTCTGTAGATAAGCCCTCCTGGAACTACCCTCACTTGAGTGGGCCATCTATTTCCTGTTAGGAAGCTGAACAAGATAACTAACATCTCAAAATCAACCTGTGCAAAAGGGAGCTCCTAGGTGTCTCAGCACTGCCAGGTACCCAGGTGCTCAGGCTGAAAACTAGGGAAGCATCCTTAACTCCTCCCTCTTGTCCTCCTCCCTCCCACAACCACCCAAACAGGCTCAGCATAGCTCAGTGAGGGTCATCCAGGCGGTGGTCTGTGCATCACAGCCACCACCTACAAGCTGGGGTCCTGGCAGAGCTGGCCTCTGCTACACCTACTGGAGGTGATCTCAGGAGTAAAGAACATATTTCATCTAAAGCATACAGGACAGCGCCTGGCACACACAATGCTCAGTTCATGTTCCTAACTGTCTCGGAACAGACTGGAGGTCACCAGGGGTAGGCCTCAGCCCTGTGCACTGCCTTGTCACCAAGCAGGCACCAAGCAAACATTTATGTGTGAATACAAGGCCTTGCAGAGGGGTTTTCTATTAGGTTCTCATGCACATCCACATCTGCACTAGAGATAGAAGAGAGCTGAAGACAATATATTTTTACCAAGAAGGAAGAATGAGTGAAAAACAAGAAATGCTTCATGTCCTACTGATGGCATTTGGTGTGTTGTCAATCATGGTCATCAGGCAGCTGCTTAGCCCGTCAAGAGGTCAGAGCGCAGGGCAGGCTGCTCCCCTTCGGCCTCAAGGCGCCCCTGGAAACCACTTTCCTCAGAGGAACCACATGTCCTAAGATTTAGCATCAATGAACTGCAGATAAGATTGACATTATACTATAAATGAAAAGGCTGAAAATGGAAACTTCTGTAACTCCTCTGCCCAATAGAGTAGCCACTAGCCACATGTGGCTGTTTAAATTTAAATTTAAACTAAATGCAATTTTTAAAAACTGAAAAGTCAGTTTCTTAGTCTCACTAGCTACATTTAAAGTGCTCACTAGTCACATGGACTAGAGGCCATCACAGTGGACAGTGTAGATAGAATGTTTCTGTCACCACAGGAGGTTCTATGGGCCAGTGTTGCCCTGGTCTGTAACACTGTGAAATAACAAGTGCCTTGCATTCTGATATCACTTTTCAGTCAATACAGCACTGTCATATGCACTGTAATTCCTCTGGTCCCCTGCCAACTCTGGGACCATCACTTCCCTTTCACAGACTATGACATTCATGCTCTGCATGCACACAGAGTCATCTAGTCCCTCTATCTCATAAATTACCTGAAATACATCAGTGTATATGATGAGCGTACATATTTCATTTCCAGGTTAGTGTTTCCACCCCCTCCTTCCCACCTACCGTGGTCGCCTGGAGACACCCAGGCACGAGCAAGAAAAGCCCTGGAGTCAGAAAGCACTGACTGGGACACCTGAGAAATCAACGCCCTGAAAAATCACAGCTGTGCAGAGAAAGCCAGGGTGAGCACAGTCTGCCCCCAGAAGCTGACAATCTAGTGGGCAGACCAGATGCAGTGGACACTGGTTCCCTGCTTTTGTCAGCTCTGCATCCCCTCCTCCTGCTGGGAAATACTTCCCTACCATCACTCCCCTCTCTGGGCTTTGGGATCATTTGGATCACGGGATCCAGGCAGGTGAGGCTGGATGGAACAAATGGTGTGGTGAAAGACACAAAGTCAAGGGAGCCAAGCCAGGCAGGGTGTGGCCAGGCGGTGAGGCCCGGACTCCCGACCACAGCAGAAACACAGGTGATATGCACACAGAATCACTCCACTCACTGATGATCGTACGTGGCATTAGCTCTGCCAGTTTTCTTAGCCAAGACTTAAGGAATTGAATCTGTTTTCAATGTCTCCTTCTGTAGCGACATGATTTTCCTCCCCTGAAATGACTCGTGATTATGTTTTTAAAGAAAAGGGTCCACACCCTAAAAACATACATTCATAAGGACCAAGTGCCAAAGCTTAAATTGGGCACAAGGTCAATAAAGCAGTGAGAAGACGCTACTAAGGTCAAGAAAGGAATAGAAATGACTCACCTACAAAGATCAGTTCCCAGGAAACTGAGGAAGAACGTGGAATGTTTTTCCTTTTTAAACCTGATTTTAAGTGGGAAGTTGGTACGTACTTGACTTGGAGGGGAAATTGCTGGGGTCTCCTGGAAGGAAGAGGGAGGGCCTCTCAAAGGACTGATATCTAACACGCATGCCAGAGAGCACAGCCTACAGCGCAAAGGCTAGCACGTGGCCCCCGGGGGCCCTCTCAGGATGTGCGGGGTCACATCAGCAGATGTGGGGGACAGTCTGTGGGCTTCGCCAAGCAGCTTGCTCTGCAGTAGCACCCATCCTGCTTCCGTTGACACAACTTTTGTCCTGCACAGCGTTTCTGAGGGGAATAACTCCAAGTGCCCACACTGAGCCCTGGACTTTCTCAGCAGTTGACTGTTCACGCCTGAGGATTCTCCTCCTCTTTACCCAGCCGCCCGAGTGCAAGGAGGCGGAGAAGCTCCATCACCTCCCCGCTCACTTTGTGCCTGTGGGCGGCACTCTGGGGAGGGGTCCGTGGCACTGTGTCCACTCTTCAGGCACCCAAAACATCTCCCTGGTATGTGGGGAGGGATGTAGAGTTTTTATTCACTTAAACCTGATTTTCCTTGTGTGGGAAGCTAATACCTATGGAATGGGAGAGAACATTCTTCAGCTCTCTGCAGACAGAGTGGGGACATCAACTTGGGCAAATGGAAGTATGAAATAATAGAAACCTTAATAAAAGCATTGGAACATCTATATAAAATCTGTAACACAAATAGAAAAAAACAATGCACGCGACTAAATTTAGGGAGCTCGAGGGACATTTCATAGGCCTGTCTAACGTACACGAGGAAAATATCCCCTGGGGTAAGGTTAGAAGTATGGTAACAAATTAGAATGATACATTCTGCTGCATAATTTAACTACTTCCCTTTTCTTTCCCTATTAGTCGTAATAAAACCTCTTTATAATTTTGATGGCCAAGTGCATCTAGGCCTTTTTTTCCTGATTAGTGTGTTTATCCTGTGACAAGGTCAGGGTCACCTTTCAGTCCACCAGGGAGCCAATTAATGTTCCTGGGCTGCACCTTTTCAAGCCACAGCCAGGCCCCCGCCAGCATCACAGCAGACTCTGCAGCCTGATGACACTGCGCCCAGAACAAAACACAGTGGGAAAATGATGGAAAGCATCTAGCTGGCGGTGGCTGGGAACATATTTTTTCCAAGTCCAGGGCACACTAGACACACTTCAGGGCACAGGAGTCACCATGATGGACGAGGCCATGTCCCATCTAGAAGAACCCAGACCTGGGCAGAGGAGGCAGCTGTGTACACGAACCAGCTCAAGCAGCCGTCCTCCCCTCTGCCTGTGCCGACCCCGACAGAAGGGACAAGGACGGGCTGTGTATGAATACGGTTCACTGAGGCTACTGAATATCTTCAAAGTTGCTGAACTTGGATCTAACTCAAAATCATCACTGAAAACAGGTTTAGGCACCAACAAAGGCAAGCCTGGCTGGAGCCTGAGCTAATGTGGTCAATGTCCACACTGCCTTCAAAGACCCAACCTGTGACACTCTCCACCCGGACCTGCTGGTTTGCTTTCTGTCATTACCACCGTAGGTCAGCATTAGTGCTGGAACCGCAGAGATGGCCCTGGCTGGGTCCCGCATTCCCAGTGAGGAGACTGAGACCCCCGCGAATGGAGGGATTTGCCGCTGCTGAGGGCAGAAGCAAGTCTAGAACTTACTATTCTTTGATTGAGTCTATGGCTGTCTTCCAGATCAGGAACCCAGACTGTGGATTTCACAAATGAGTAAAATAAAATAATAAAACCAGGGAGCCTACATTAGGTTGTTTCTTATTTTATCAAAAACAAAATAGTTGCAATCTATCTTTAATATTGTTTCATGAAAGACTAAAAACGAGGAAGAGTGTGAGCTCAGAATGAAAGTCCTTCCTTAAAAGGATGACTTATGCCAACTTACTGTTTAAGGGGGATATTTAAACACTCTGAATGAAGAAAAATTACAACATACTATTTTATTTTACAATTTGTATGCAATTTTTTTCTCACCATAAATTAGCAATTTGTCTATGATATAAAATACAATTAAATGCCCCCAAATTCTGGTACTTTCTTTTAAATCCTAGTCATTGGCAAAAAAAAAAAAACAAACTTGAAATGGATTTGTTGGAAAATTATTTCATCGTTTTGAATTTTCTAGGCAAACTGAGCAGAGAGCAGGAGCAGTGACGTCCAGCCTTCAACCACGTCCTGACGTTGTGTTCAGGGCCACGAAGGGAGTGGTGGCAAAGAGCCAGGGGCTGACCACAGGGCAACCAAGTCTTGACCCTCATGGCCCAGGCTGCCACCAGCTTGTGGACTGAAATTTGGGAACCACTGCTCTAAATCACCGATTCCTGGTCAAGCGTGCCATCTGCATCCCCCAGGGCTTCTTGAGAGATAGAGGCCTGATGAGCGGGTGGAGAAGCTCCCAGGTGGGCCTGATGCACACCCTAGGTAGGGTCCACCGCTCTGGGTCAACACATTGATTCTTATCCTGTGATACAGAGCAATGAATATTTTTTAACTTTTCATTTTTATTGGTGAGAAAGATTGTCCCTGAGCTAACATCTGTGCCAATCTTCCTCCACTTTGTATAGGGATGCCGCCACAGCATGGCTTGATGAGTGGTGTGTAGGTCCGCGCCAGGAATCCAAACCCGCAACCCTGGGCTGCTGAAGCAGAGCATGAGAACTTAACCACTATGCTACCAGGCCGGCCCCCGTTTTTTTTTTGTTTTGTTTTATTGAGGTAGCATTGGTTTATAACATTATATAAATTTCAGGTGTACATCATTATATTTCAATTTGTGTGTAGACTACATCATGTTCATCACCCAAAGACTAATTACCATCCATCACCATACACATGTGCGCAGGCACTCCTTTTGCCCTCCTCCCTCCCTCTTCCCCTCTGGTAACCACCAATCTAATCTCTGTATCTATGTGTTTGTTATTGTTGCTTTTATCTTCTCTTTATGAGTGAAATCATACAGTATTTGACTTTGTCTGACTTACTTCACTTAGTGTAATACCATCAAGGCCCATCCATGTTGTCACAAATGGCAAGATTTTGTCTTTTTTATGGCTGAGTAGTATTCCATAGTGTGTATATACCACATCTTCTTTATCCATTTGTCCCTTGATGGCACTTAGGTTATTTCCAAGTCTTGGCTATTGTGAATAATGCTGCAGTGAACATAGAGGTGCATGTATCTTTATGCATTCATGTTTTCATGTCCTTTTGATAAGTACCCAGCAGTGGAATAGCTGGATCATGTGGTAGTTCTATTAATTTTTTGAGGAATCTCCATAGTGTTTTCCACAGTGGCTGCAACAGTTTGCATTCCCACCAGCAGTGTACAAGAGTTCCCTTTTCTCCACATCCTCTCCAACACTTGGTATTTCTTGTCTTATTACAGCCATTCTGATAGGCATGAGGTGATATCTCATTGTAGTTTTGATTTGCATTTCCCTAATAATTAGTGATGTTGAACATCTTTTCACGTGCCTGTTGGTCATCTGTATATCTTCTTTGGAAAAACGTCTGTTCAGATCTTTTGCCCATTTTTTAATTGAGTTGTTTGTTTCTTTGTTGTTGAGATTATGAGTTCTTTATATATTTTAGATATTAGCCCCTGATCAGATACATGGTTTGCAAATATCTTCTCCCAATTGTTAGGTTGTCTTTTCACTTTATTGATGGTTTCCTTTGCTGTGCAGAAGCTTTTTAGTTTGATGTGGTCCCATTTGTTTTCGTTTGTTTCCCTTGCATGGTCAGACATGGTATTTGAAAATATGCTGCTAAGACTGATGTCAAAGAGCATACTGCCTATGTTTTCTTCTAGAAGTTTTATGGTTTCAGGTCTTACATTCAAGTCTTTGATTCATTTTAAGTTAATGTTTGTGTATGGTGTAAGATAATGGTCTACTTTCACTCTTTTGTGTGTGGCTGTCCAGTTTTCCCAACACCATTTATTTAAGAAACTTCCCTTTCTCCATTGTATGTTCTTGGCTCCCTTGTTCAAAATCACCTGTCCACAGGTGTGTGGGTTTATTTCTGGGCTCTTGATTCTGTTCCATTGATCTGTGTATCAGTTTTTGTGCAGTACCATGCTGTTTTGATTACTATAGCTTTGCAGTATATTTTGAAATCGGGGAGTGTGATACCTCCAGCTTTGTTCTTTTTTCTCAGGATTCCTTTGGCTATTCGGTGTCTTTTGTCATTCCATATAAATTTTAGGATTTTTTGTTCTATTTCTGTGAAAAATATCGTTGGCACTTTGATAGAGATTACAGCAATGAATATTTAAATTTACCTTGTACAAAAGGAATCCACCATACTGACATCATAGTGGATCCAAACCACGAGCAACTGCTGTCCACACATACAAGAGGGAGGATGATTTCAGAATTTGGGTTGTCAGAGTAATCTGACTGAAAAACACCAGAAGCCTGATAATGCCATTATGCCTAGTCTGGCAGTGCCCTCAAGGCCTTCACCAGACCCCACACAATCGAGCCAACCCTCATTCCTGTCATAGCCACCCAGAGCAATCCCACCAAGACCTTGGGCACCATGAGTTCCTCGACCAGAAAGAGCTGGTTGGTACTGTAGCCGTTTTCCTCTCAAAGAATAAAAGCAATCTATATGATTCTTTTGACATTGCCATTTAATTGAGATTTTTAAAAGTTAAAAAATCATAAGCATTTTAGAGCTTATAAATATTATAACAGATGTCAAGGATCCTGACTTCACACCGAATAAGGAAAGAGGAAATAATAGACGCTCAAATACAAAGGTTGTCAACAAAACAAAACAAATATGACTTATCAGCAGAGAGAATTTCGAAGGAGAGTCGGCGACCTTGAGATAACCTAACCAGTTAGAAAGAAACAACAGGAAAAAAAGGGGGTAGATTTGAACAGTGACTTGTCCTTTCCTTCGCTTAATTATTCACAGGGGAAAAAAAATCACTGGCACCTACCCTGTGCTAGATGGATGCTGAGGGAGACTGCTTTATGTGTTTCTGCCGCATAAGTACAAACAAACGTGGATTCTGACCCTTTCAATGATCTATACCCAGAGATCCAACAACTGGTCTTCCAGGTTTAGTTATTCTCCATAAGGAAAGAAAGGGACCCCTTGCATCCAAGGGAGTGGTTTTCAAACTGTTTTGCAGAACTCTGGGGGTGAGGGAGGAGCCTGAGGAGCCCCCAGAGCTCAAGGAGAGTCTTCCTCTGGGGTCTAAGGCTCCCTTGGAACTAGGTGCACAATGCTGTGTAAATATTTGAATTTTTCTGAGGAAAAGATTAATACCTTGCATTGTCTTCGCCACACAGTGATCTCAAAAATGTTAAGAACTTCTGCTCTAGAGAAGAGCAAGGTGGGATCCTCATAAAGGCCTCCTTGGGGAAGAGAGCAGCCTTCCCTGTCACATGCTTTGGCCGGGCGAGGGGAGAATGCATCCCTGAATACCAGCAGGGGTGCACCATCTGGCCGTGGACCTGGGCCCACACAGCTGATGGCGCCATTTCGGGTCACATCCTTCTTGGAAAGTCTGCGTGGGGCCGCCAAGCAGACACAGGATACCAGGAGACGTTAATGCTCCAAGTCCTTCCAGAAATATGAAAAGTGGTTTAACAGAGGGAAGCAGGGCACACCCCTGAGCATGCACTGTGAAAAGTGGAGCCTTTTCACTATTGTAAGGTAATATATTGACATGAGTGTTGTCAAGATGATAGTAAAAGAATGAAAACTAGAGTCAGTTTGTTTACCATGCAATTGAAGTATCGGGGGGCAGAACCTGAGGCTTCCTGTTTTACGTCTGCCCCCATGACCAGTGGGGCAGCCTCTGGGGTTAGACCCTGGCCTACTTTATGAACGCGGCGATGTGTTACTGGGATGTTTTCCCCAAGGAATACACCTACCTGTGTGAAGGAAACCTCTTCTGCAGCTCAGAAATAATTAAATCTTCCACAAGGTGATCTGTTTCTGTCACAAGATCCGCAGCTGATGTTTTTGTTGAAACACGTTTTTCCTCAGAAAGGGCTTTTCTGATGATCTGAAATAAAAGTACGAGAGGTTGGTTCAGCTGACAAGCATCCGCCGCCCCCAGACAAATGAGCTCTCCCCTCCTGTGGGGCCAACTCTGAATTTGGTGTGCGTTGAGGAGGGGCAGTGAGTGTGGGTCTGTGGACAACTGACTTCTGCCATCACTGACAAGCCTTCAGGAAATATTACCCCCCAACCTTTCTGTTTGGGTTTCCAGCCAGCCTTAATTACCTACTCTTCTTTTTACAAGACAGACAGACTCACTTGTTGAAGTTATTTTGTCCTACCTGTGGAACAATTTTTCTTTGAAGGAAAAGAAAGACATAGTAGTCTTGAAGAGCACAAAACTTCATCCAGTGTAAGATGAAGTAATACACCTTAGCCCCACAGAGTCCCATGAATTTGAATTTATGAGATTTCAGCGTAAAAACTTCTTCTCCCTAATTCACTTTATGAATCACATGAAATGGAATATACTCTTGAACCAAGATTACAAATGTTCAAACTGGGACACCTGGGGAAGCTAAAATGTATTTCAAGAACACCAAGGCACGGTCTCCTTGCTGCTCTGGGTCAGAGCACTACTGACCGTCCACGGGGCACACGCACAGGAACTGGTTTTGGTGTCAAGTGCCCTCACTGAGCCTACAGGACTGAGCTCTCAGGCAGCTCTGCAGCGTGCGAGCTGCCAGCACATCCGGTCTAAATCCACTAAGGCTAAATATAGGGGTGAGGAATGGAGGGCACCAGATCTCCAGTATCTCCTGCCCAGCCTAATCCGGCTCCAGGAACCCTGGGAGACCCAAACAGGAAGGCGTGTGGAGTGGCTAATCAGTCAACGATGCTTTCTTGAGGAAAGAAATTTTTTTCTATTTCTGTGAAATAGAAAGCACCCCTACCCCAGTGTGGGCCTTTCTTCATTTCTGTCCACTGTACAACTCGATGTCTCCCTTACCAGGATGACATTTCAGGACACCTAAAAACGATTTCAGACCTTTCCTCCAAAACTGGCTACCGCTCCAAGATCTTGCGTTTCCTTCCAAAGCACCATCAATCGTTCAGCCAGCCAGACTTGACATCCTTTGCCCATCGTGATACTTATTCTTCAATCTTAGATAAGCACTTCCTGAGCACCCTTCCCTGTCCAGCCTGTGCTATGCACTAACAGTGCTGAAGAGGAGGAAGGCAGGAGAGAGTCACCCGGGAGACCGCAGAGAGGAGGAGATGCTCACGTGGAATTTTAAAGAATATGCAGGAGAACCCCCTAGACATGGAGCAGGCCCCCTTCTTATGTTTCTCACATAGTCCCCCATCCTGGTGCTGGCCCAAACAATGCTGAGCCTAGACGGGTTTTGTTTGTTTTTTTCATCTTGGTTGCAAAGATAACAGATACATACTACAGAAAATTTGGAGTGTAATGTATTTTGTAAATAACATAAAAGACAAAGCGTAGCGGTTATGCATGATCCATTAACTAAAGACAGTCTCACACATATTTCTGGGCAGCCCCCAGGCTGCCTGCCACCTGGGGCTTTCCTGTCCCTTCTATTTACAACATTCTTCTCATCACTGTCAGGTTAATCTTCAAACACCAATTTATCAGCAAGCTCCCGCCAAATGAATCTCCACAGGTGCCTTGTGTATAAATTTCAAACTCCTCAAATCTAGCTCATGTAGCACCTGCCCCATCCTCCAGGAATCCCTAAATTGTGAGCTAGTCCAGACCTCCTGCTCACAGGTCATTTGGCAGTGAGCTTGCATCTTGCAGAGCAATTCAGTGGTGTTGGGGGGGTGGAGTGTATGTGGTATTTATGTATGCTTTATGTGTGTGTGGGCTGTGGTGTGTATGTAATGTATGGTAGGGTGTGTGTGGGGTTTATGTGGTACTTTTGGGAGTGTGGGGGAGTGTATGTGTGGTATGTGTGTATGGTTTACATGTGTTTGTGGGCATATGTATGGGCAGGGGTATGTATGCATATAGTTAGAGACAAGGAGAAAGACACCCTAACCAGAGGGCTTGCCACCAGAGCGTCTCAAACTTTCATGTGCGTGAGTTACCTGGGGACTTGTTGAAGACTGTGGTTGAGTAGGTGTGGGTTTTGGGGTCTTTGCACATTTCTGACAAGTTCTGTCATGACACCGATGCTGGGGGCCACACTTGAGGGGGGCAGGGGCTGAGCAGGTTCTCAAACCCCAGAGTAACGAAGAGTCTTCAGGAGGCCGGGATGTTCGGACTCTGCACTGCACGTGAGTCCTGGGCCTCCTCCCTGAGAGGACAGAGGCTTCAGGTTACACTCGCCCCGTTCTCGTGTGTGGTAAGCATTCACACAATTCAAGGCCATGATTCCAATCATCTACCTTGTAGTCTCCATGCAGAAGCTGGATTGATGATTTTTAAACATAGATCAGCTTGTATCACTTTAATGCTTAGAACCACCCAATGGCTTTCCATTGCTCTTACAACAAAGCCCCAGATCCCACGTGAGCAGGCCCTCGGTACCACCAATCTCACCTCCCACGCCCCCCCCCCCCCACTCACTCTCCTGCCACCATTCTGGTTTTCTGGCTGATCCTAACCAAATTTGTTTCTGTCCCAGGGACTTTATAGTTTCTGGTCCTTCTGTCTAGAAAGTTCTCGCCATCTGCGATCATCTTGTTTGTTTTGTTGTTGATGGCACACGAGCTCTAGGAGAACAGAGTTCGCTCTCTTGTTCCCTGCCACACTCCTAGCATCTATCCATACCTGGCATGGAGGAGGTATACGGAAGTCTTTGAATCATGAATCAAATACACTTCAGACTGCTTGAATAGATTCTGTGCCATTTTCTCCAACCAGACCACTAGTGTTTGTCTGAATACTGACCACCTTGGTCTTTTTGTTTTGCTTCATTGGTTTTTTTGCCATGGTAAAATGTTCTGATGATGTGCTTCAAGTCTGTCATCCTCCAACCTCCATCCACTAGTCCTACCTCCTGGAGCCAGCCTGAATCTGCCTCACTGCACACAAATCCACTCTGCACACCACAGCCAGAGGAGCTTGCTAAAACCCTGATCTTCATTAGGCATCTCCCCAGCACAAAGCATTTCATGGCTCCCTATTACTCCGAGGATAAACTCAAAAGCCCTGAAGGTGGCACACCTTGTAGCAGAGGTAATTTGACTCCAAATCGCCAGTCTCCTCTTCTTCCTTTTAAGAACAGGAGCCCAAGTTTACCAAGGCACAGGGCTACCTGGACAGTCTGCACCCTCTGCCTCCAATGCAGGCAGGTGTGGCCTTGTGACTAAGTTCTGTCCAAGAGGATGTAAATGGAAGTGATATATGCAACTTCTGAGTCAGGTCCTTAAAAGGCTACTGTTTGCATGCCACTGCCTCTTGTCCTTTTCCCCTTTGCCACCAGCTGTGACATGGGTGTGGTGGTGAGGTCAGCTTTGGTCATGTGGGAAGAGACTACCACCTTAGAGGAAAAAGCGAGAAGGCCCCTGGGCCCCTGAGTGACTTTGGGAAGCAGAGCCTACTCCCCAGACCCCTAACAGGACTTCTGTGGGAAACAGAAAGAAACCTACCTTGCTTCTGTCATTGGTCTCTGTGAGGGAAGCCAACCCACCAACCTAACAAATAAAGGCCTAACCTAAACTTTCTTTCTCATCGTCCCCTTCGTGCTCCATGACTGTCATGCTCCAGCCAAACTGAATCATTTGCCCTAGAGTCTCCTTCCAACCGAACTGCCAGCCTTACTCTGGCCCATTTGTTCTCTTCCTTAGTGATTCAGTTCAAATGTCACCTCCTCTATGAGGAGTCTCCAACTTCTGCAGGCAGAACAGGGCATTTGCCCTTTAAGTGTGCTCCTAGGGCACTTATGCAAACCACACAACTAGCCCCTTGGGATTCCACATCAGTCCACTCCTGGTTAAGGACCCTTGTCTGTCCTGTTTCTGTATCCTACAGGCAGACTTTGCAGCCTGTACAGGGGCTGCCACACAGTAGAGCTTCAGTGAACATCTGCTGAATGAGTGAATGAAGATTTCTCGGCTGCAGCACACTGAGTTCACAGGTAACTACAATCTGGAAGACTTTTTAACAAGTGCTCTTGTGAAGCCATTTCTAACCTCACTAGTATTTATGCACTTGGTCTTCCAGATCCAAAATACACACACACAGCTCTAGTCTGTTGAGGAGATGCATGCTCAGGCACCCATGTAGGCAGTTCGGGGAATGTCTCATGTCACCTGGGCACACTTTCTGGAGGAACCAGGCCCCTAGCTACAAATTATACAGAGGAGGGGGAGGTTTATGGATATAGAAGGAGGATGTTGTATCACGTTTTTAAAATTTTTCCTTTCTGTTTTTATTAATATTTATTATTGCTGTGCTATGATTGTTTCACTGTGGGCATGTATCACAAGGAAAGCCATGGGGCTTGAATGTGCCCGCGTCCTTTAGCAGCAGAGCAGGCCACGCCTCACTCTGTGCTCCCTGGCAACTAGCAGGGCAGCACTGCTGCTGGCCCTCGCTCACCTGCTGTTCCTGCAGGCCCTGGGTCACCATCTACCCAGCCGCCTGGGGAACCTGCAGATCATTCTTGACTCCTCCCTCTCCTCCCGTTACACACCGAGATATTTAGATTGCATTTCTGAATGATTTTCCCAAACTACGCTGCCCTCCTCACAGTGCTTACCATCACCTGCCTGCGGTGCTAGACGAGACTCCAAAACTCCCTCGGTCTTTCCTCTGAAGGGCTGTCCACCAAGAGCAGAGAGGCCTCTCGGAAAAGCATGTCTGTCTCCTGGCCCTCCCTGTGGCTTGTTGGGCTTGCCAGGAGGCTGGCAGGCCCATGTCCGTGTGTGAGGTCCTCCACTACCAGCCTGGGCAGCACTCGGCCCCCCATGCCTTCGACCTGCCCCCTAGCCATGCTGGATCACTCTCAGGTGTTCTCCCTCCCATGTCTTTGGACTCCATGTTCCTTCTGCCTGCAATGGTCATCCCTGGCTATCGCCTGCCCATTTGTCCTTGAGAACTCCACTCAAGCCCGTCTCCTCCAGGAAGCTGTCTGTGTGGCCCTCCGTGCCCCTACCCTGGGTGAGGCCCTTTCTCTTGGGTCCGTGATTCCCGTAGCACTGAGTGCACATCTCAGTTATGCACACACCATAGTCTTTTATCACTGTCAGACCTCGTCCTGTCTCTTCCGCCAGACTGTAAGCTCCTTCAGAGCAGATCTCTGCCTCTCTTCTGAGTAGCTCCAGGGCCCACCCCTCCCTACATCCCTAAGCAGGCTCCACCCTGCCCTCCAGGCCTCAGGCCCATCAGGGCAACATGCACTGTAATGAGACTCTACCATCTTACCTGGTGGACTTCCATGTGTGGGATAGCTAGATAAATTAGCTTCCTTTCAGTCACCAATGATTAGAAACTAGTTCTTCATGAAGGAAATGCGTATGAAAATTTTCCCTGCCTAGAATGTGATTCTTTCACCCATTTCATAACATCAGTAGGGAGTACAGAAGATAAACCTCCAGTTTAGAATCAGACAGATCTGAATTTAAACTCCACTTGGGAGACCGTGCAGAATCAGGAGACTTCTCAGAACCTTAGTTTCCTCATCTGTAATAACAGTAGTATCTAAGACAGTGGGTTGTCCTAAGAATTAAATGAGGAACTGTACGTAACGGTTTGGGGACACAAAATGATTTATACGTACACACAGACCTTCACCACTCTAAATGGTTATTTGTGAGAACATACATCTGACAAAACTTAATGACTTATGACAAAAACCAAAGACCTACCATACACAAAATCTACAAATCTCAAACAGGGTGCTAAAATACTAGGCTAAGAAAGTTTAATTCATAAATTTTCCTACACCTAGGAAAGGCAGTGATAGAGTATAATATTTTTTAAATGGACCAGTATTAGACTCAAACAGCCCTGCCCTTTAGCCATGCTGGCACCCACAAGGGGACTGCCTGGGGGGCTACCAGGGAAGTTACCTGCTGCAGCCCTTTACCATGGCTGTTTCTCTCAGTCCTCGAGAGTTTAAACTTTTGCATTCTGCCAGCAATAAGTTAGTGCATGCTGTTTTTTAATTAATGTTTTTTAGCTACTCACTAACTAAGCATGCACTTCACAGACCTCCTGGCCTGGGTCTCTCCCTCCAAATAACATTCTGTTAATGTTTAACATATAAAATATGGGCCTTCAGTCACTGAAGCCTGAATCTCAAATCTCAGAAAGGACACTGTCAGCTCCAACATCAGAGGCATCATTTAGAGACACGTCCAAATGCCTCTTCCTTGTCTGTGCAACATCTGGTTCTGTGCTACTGTCCCCAAGTTTCCCATGCAATTGTAGCCACACTACAGAGCAACTTGTATGTGTCCAGAACCCATGAAACAGCACGCTCAACGAACTCTACCAGAAGTAGGGCTGCCAATAGGCAATGTGCCTTTCCTTTGTCAGATCGGAAAAACATAGCTACGGGACATGTGGTCCTAATGATACTGCCACATTTCAGGTTCTAGACTTATTTGAACACAAATGAGTGTGACGTGATGGTTAATTTTGTGTGTCAACTTGACTGGGCCATGGGGTACCCAGATATTTCATCAAACATTATTCTGGGTGTTTCTGGATAAGATTAACATTTTATTCAGATTGCCCTTTGTAATGTGGGTGGGCCTCGTCCAATCAATTGAAGGCCTGCATAGAAGGAAAAGACTGACCCTTCCCTGAGTAAGAGAATTCTCCAGCAGATGCCTTTGGATTTCATCTGCGACACTGACTCTTGCTGCCGTCAGCCTACGAACTGGGACACTGGCTCTCCCTGGGTCTCCAGCCTACCAGCCCATCCACAGATTGGACTTGCTGGCATCTGACTGGTTCTGTTTCTCTGGAAAACCCTGACTAATACATGTGACATTTAATAAAACCTACAAAGTAAATCAGATACCCGGGTAACAACGTGGCTATCATGTGGCACAAGTGCTCAGCAGTTCACATCTGTTAATACGTCTCAAATGACTGCAGAACCTTAATCCCAGGAAAGAGGAGGAGCTGGTTAAAGCAGCGGTGGGCCAAGGACATCAGATCCTCCAGGGCTCACAGGCCAGCGAGTCTCAAGGCTTTCCACTGTAACTGTCTCCCTCTTTATCTTCATAGCCAAGTCTCCTCAAACTTGCCATCTCTACTTTCTAATTTCCCATCTCCCCTCAGCCCACTGTCTTCCTCTGTGCCCCCAGCACTCCTCTGAACCAGCCTGCCAGGCACCCAGCCACCTCCTGTGCAAATCTGGGGGACACTCTTCACTCACATCTCAGCTGTCCTCCCTGTGTCATCTGTACCTCTCCACCAGGGCGTCGAGACCACCATCCTCCTCAGACCCTTCCTTAGGAGAGGTGTGTCTGAGGACTCAGGCTGGGCCCTGCCCTCAGCAGCCATGCACCCTGGAGACCCCACCTACTCCAACACCCACAGCATCATCAGCCATGTTGGTGCTCACACTTGCCGAGGGCATACTCTGTCCCAGGCACCGCTCTAAGCAGTTCAAGCATACCAACTTAATTACTCCTCATGATAACTCTGAGGTGATAATTATTATTCTTCTTGTATTAAAGATGAGGAAACTGAGGCACAAAGAAGTTAGGAAAGTTGCCCAAGCTCATACAGCTCTAAAGTACAGGAAAAGGGATTCTAACACAGGGCTCAGAATCTTCCATCACTGAATGGAGCTGACTCCCCCTGGCTGCAGTTATCCTGACTGATGACTTCCAAATGCCTATCTGGTCCCGAGTTCTCTCTAACGCAATGAAATCCATCCAGTTGCCTAAGCCAGAAACCCAGAAGTTCTTTACTCCTAGGTCTCCTTCAATTTACAGTTCATCACCAAGTCCACCCAACATACAATTAATCATCCAGACTCACCTTGGTCAGTCTTGGGTACGACACCCACCTGCAACTCCACTCTCACTGAGGGCCTCCTCAGGCCCCCCAGACTTCTCCCATCCAGTGGCCTGACTCTCCTCTCCCATCTTAAGCTTCAGCCAAGGGGTATTTCTTGCGGTTCCTGGGCACTGCCTTTGCTTTCACCCCTTGCAATGTCCTTCTTCTCTCTGCCTTGACCCCCTTCTCTTCCCCTCTCCAAGCCTGTCACCCAACTTCTCTAGGTGACTCCTCCTTTTCCTTTTAAAGATACAGTTCAGGTACTATGTCTTCCAGGAAGCTGTCCCCAGTCTTCCAGGGCCTGGGAAGACTGCCACCACAGCCGTCCTGCATGCTACTGTGATCATTAGCTTAGGCTTCTGTCACAGGCAACCTGTGGGGGGCCCCTGCAAGGCCTGCTGTGTGCTGAATGCACCATCCAGATGGCCGAGGCACTGCCCTGACCCCTGGGGTTGGGAGCTGAGACAGTGGACACAAGGATCATGAAACTGGCTTAGCTACATGGACGCGACACCGCCCCTCAGCTGAATTCTTCCCTCATTTCCCAAGAGAGAAAGATGTGAGCCAGGCCAGCCTTAGGTTCTGGCCTGATGAGGCCGGGAGACAGGGAGGAGCCTGGACTCAAAATTCCCCTTTTCCTCTCCAAACCTCGGGTTCCTGGGGCCTGAGCTCCCCCACCCAGCCCCTGACTCCTAGGGCTCAGGGGGGAGGGTGAGGCCTGGAACTCACTAGCAAAATTTCCATCCTCTGGCTAAGTGGTAAGATTTCAGCCTGCTCTCCCTCGCCAGCCCCAGAGACAGTCATCTCCACTAATGAGTGTTGCATATGGGTTAGCAAGTAAATGTCTCAGGGCCACAGAGGCCAATTCACTTTCGTGTGGGGGTGACATCAGCCTGTCCTTCTACCCCTTAGTGAGACACAGGTGGGATTTCTCTGACTCAATCCCATGCCAGGGCTGCGGGTGCAAATGCCTCTGAAAAAAAGAGCTCATTTTTCTCGAACAGCTTTTGTTAGCAAAATGGGCACAAGAAACACGCCACTTTCCTTACAACGATATATAAGGAAAATGACAGGTGGCCTCACACACAGGGTCACGGAGTAGTGGGCCCTGGACACGTGGACTGCACATACCCCAAAAAGGGGCAGCTGCAGGCTGACCCCATGGTGTAGTGGTTAAGTTTGGTGCGCTCTGCTTTGGCGGCCCAGGTTTGCAGGTCAGATCCCGGGCATGGACCTACACCACTTGTCAGCCATGCTGTGGCAGTGACTCACATACAAAGTGGAGGAAGATGGGCACAGATGTTAGCCCAGGGCTAATCTTCCTCAAGTGAAAAAAAAAGGGGGGGTGGCCAGCTGCTACCCTGCCTCTGCCAGTTGTTGTCTCATGGGAGTTCTGTCTTCACTGAGGTTTTAAATGTTGGCAAAAGTTTTACAATTGTTAATGCAGGCTGACTCCCACTCTAGGGAGTTAAGCAGAAACTAGAGGCCTGGACTCAGGACATGGAGTGCAGCATTGGGCCAAGGTGAGGTGAGGGACTGAAGGCAGGAAATGGGAAGCTTACCACTCACCACCTCCCTTCCCACAGTGGCTGGGCACGTTCAGCCAGGCAGGAGAGAGGGGAGTCTTTTCTGAAATGAGCAACACAAGACCTCCACTTACTGACCTTTGGGACTCACCCAGAGAAAAAAACCAGGAGCTTGACTTGGGATCATCCTCAGGTGGAGCCCATGGGTGAACAGGCCTGCTTTCTCCCTGTCCAGGGACCTGGCCTGAAATCCATCCCAAGCCAACGGCTCCCAAATTGGCATCCCTACCCTCAACCTTTCCCCTGAACTCTAGATCCAAACTCAACACCTCCACTTAGAAATCCACTGGCAATCCAAGCTTAACATGCTCAAAACACAACACTTGACTTCCACCTCCAAACCTGTTCCTCCTGCAGTTTCACCATCTCGGAAAATGGCAAATTCATTCAACCAGTTTTTCAGGCCCAAACCCTTGAAGGCATCCCTGGCTCCTCTCTTTCTCTCACATCCTGCCTCCAATCCAACAGCAAACCTGGCAGCTCAGCCTTCGAAATACATCTGTTTCACCACCTTCTTCACTACATCCCAGTTAAATCCACCCTCATTTCTCACTTGGACTATTGTAGTAGCTTCCTATCAGATATCTAATTCAGATCTCCCCTGGCGTGGAAGGGCCCCACGCAGCAGCCAGGGTGGTCTTCCTATCACCCTGCAGGGCCTGACACAGGACTCTGCCCAAAACCTCACATCACACTCAGAGCAAAGGCTAAAGTCCTTTCCAGAGTTACTAAACAAATATTTGTTCATTAGTCACATGAGACATGCAAATTAAAACCACAGTAAAATACCACCTCAAACCCATAAGAATGGCTAAAATGGAAAAGACAGATAATAGTAAGTGTTGTCCAAGATGTGGAGCAACAGGAACCCTCACCTACTGCTGACAGGAGTGTAAGTGGGCGCATCCTCTTCAGAAAACTACCTGGCAGAATTTCATACCTGATGACACAGCAATTTCACTTCTATTATTAATATATCCCCAGCAGAAATGCATACATACATAACCAAAAGACACATGCAAGAATGTTCATAGCAACATTATTCATAGTTTGGACATTATCCAAAGTTTCTTCAAGAGCTGAATGAATAAATTGTCAGATCTTCACAAAACAAAATACTACACAGCAGTGGTTCTCAAAGTGCTGCTCCAGACCAGCAGCACCAGTATCAGCTGGGAATTTGGTAGAAATGCTAATTCTCAGCCCCCCTCCAGACCTAGCGAATCAGAAATTCTGGTGGTGGAAATTAGCTTGCCTTAACAAGCCTTCCAGGAGCTTCTGAAGAATGCCAAAATGTGAGGACCACTTCTCTACAGCAATGAACCTGATGAGTTTGGCAACACTAAGATCATTAAAAATTCTGCTGGGAACTTGGAAGATGACTATCAGTAGGTACATAGAAAACTGAGCAAATGAAAAAACATTTTTTTTTAACTTTAAGGAAAATACAAGCTGTATAAGAAAGAAAAGAATACTTAATATAACTATACTACCCGGCTCAACACTGCATTATAATTGTATGGTTCAGAATGTGAACATGGATACCAATGAACCAAACAGGTAATGCAGCCACGCAACACACACACAATGTCTAAAACGGACAACTCAAGAAAGAGTGGTAGAAGCCTATTATTTAGAAAATGGGTGTAACTATCAGAAAATCGAAAACAGTGACTTCTGGGTAAAAGGATGAGGATGACATGGGACACGGCACTGCTGTTTTTCATGACAGTTCTTTTAGTAGTATTTCACTTATTCAATTCCCTGTATGAATAATTGATAATAATGAAAGTCACAAATCAAAAACAACACCGTGTTGGCAAAGCAAGCCAGACCAGTGGGTGAAATTGGGTCAGAGCCCACCAATGTGTGCACTCTGCTCTGGGGAGCCAGGGGTGGAAGAAGAGCGTCCACATTCAGAGCCCACTGCGGGGGAAGCACACCCACCAGACCAGGGGCAATACAAAGCTGGGAAGAGGCACAGGAAAGATGAGGAAGGTCACAGGGGAAGGTCTGGGAAGGAAGGGGCACGGGAGCCGGGCCCTGGAGGGAGAGCATGGTTTTTAACAAGCACAGGTCAGAAGAAAGGCAGGAAAATGCAATGTGTGTTTTGAAAACGCCAAGTAGAGTAGTAAAATCTGGCTGGATAAAGGGCTGGTCCACGCAGGGGCTGTCGGAACAATAGGCCCCACTTCTCAAGATTGGGCCTTGGGAAGCATAACCCACAAGGTTGGCCCATAAAGCCCACTAAAGAGGCAGAGGGCTGGAGCACTGAGGGTGGAGTTCTGAAATTCTCTTACCAGTAAACAGAGATGGATTTACTGTGAAGCTAATGAAGTTGAGCCTTCAAGGCCCCTCCCTCAAGTGAGGCTCTGCTAGGGACCCTAGCAAAGTGTTCTCATGGTCATATATGAACACCTTTTCTAAGTTTGCAAAAGTCAGCTATTCTAACTGTAGATATAACTGCTGTCTCTCTCCACTATGACCTCCCCTCCATCATATTTTGTGTCAGGTGGCACTGGAGTGGGTACTGGCATTTTTGGCTAAAGGGAAATTGAGTGGAGACGAATTTACTTTGGGTTTGATGGGATACATCTGCGGGGTTTGCGGTCGCACCCCCCGTTTGCAGTCGTAAGTAATTGTTGGCCACCCTGTGTAGGAATGGCTTCCAGAAATGCTTCTACTGTCCACTGCACAGACTGATTTGGCAGTGACATCAATGGCAGGACCAGAGAAGCGTGTGCAGTGGCAGCCGGCACATGGGATCATGGACAAAAGCCTTAACAAGCCTTCAACGTATGGAGCCAGAAGCTAGTCTGTGGAAAATTCTTTCCCATCTTACCCATGACAGAAAATTGACAAGATTCTCAAATTTGATGGAAATCCTTAAAATGTGACCCTACCAATAACAAGTTTGAAGCCTAAACAAACTTTTCTAAATGACCAGTAATCAAGTTCAGTTAGCTGTGCAACAGGAAAGCCTGAATTTATGTTTCTATTCTCTCCATAAAAAATACTACAAAATCATTGTCATTTTAAGATGCAAAGAATATGAAGCCAAAAATGTGAAAGAAGTATCACAGAAGATTGAGAAGCAGTTAAAGAACTATTTTTACGCATTTTTTAATATCTGCTAGCATCTTAATATTCATACTGTTGTGACTTTTCTTATTCAAAATAAACAATTTTATATCAGATTTTGAATTTGTAATTTTCTATTTTTCTTAAAGAGGGCCCCTAAATTATCTAAGCTTCAGGCCCAACAAAACCTGCATCTATCCTGCAGGACAATTGAAAAAAGCATAGTTTTCTATGATACTGTTGTTCACACGTCACATAAAAGGTGATAAACACCCATTTTGATGACTATTGCTATTTGTATTTTCAGTGGTGGTTGGGGTAAGGCTGGAGTCAGGTCCTCCTCCTCCAAGCCCAACATCCAGGAAGGGGCTCCTGCAGGGGGTGGGTGGTTGGGACTGGAAGGGAATGGATGAGTCCCAGCGGCAGGGCAGGAACGGGTAGAGAGGGAGGCCCTGGTGGAGAGGGTGACACTTTGGGGCAGTGAGGCCAGGCAGGTTGCTTTGTGGAGACTGCTCAGGACAGGGCAAAGGGAGAGGTGGCAACAAATTGTCTAGGGCTTCCCTGACCCTAACCAATGTCTGAAAAATCAAGGACAAAGACACTGATCTCCTGAGAAGTCCTTCCCTCCACCCTCCAACATACGGAACCCAGGCTCAGGAGCTCAGCACAGGGAACTGTCTCAGGAGCAGCTAAGAGTAGCAAACTTAATAGCAGAATATTGGGTGCTGGCGAGGCGGTGAGCATGCTGGGCCACAAGACCACTTGGTAAGTGTGCCAAACACTCCCTTAGCTGAGGAGGACTCAGAAAAGGATCACCACTAACTACCTTTTCATACCCCTCTTGGTTATCTGGCTAAAGGCCAGATTTTCTCAAATCAGCACCCCATTACTATGAGAACCTTATTAAGACAATTTCCCCCTCTTTACACAGGTTACAATGACCTAGTGTAGCTTCTGCTTGTCCTAGCCACAGACCATTCTGGCCACTCTCTCCCCCACTGCCCAGCAGGCAGGAAGCATCAGCATAATGCCCAAGAAGGAGCCCAGAGTCCTGGGCTCCCTGACCAGACTCCTAATGGCAGAATCTTTATTTTACCCCTCCCCCACTTGTTAAAAAAAGCTTTTTTTGTTGTTGGCAAATTGCAAAAACATAAGATATCTCTTAAATAATTTAAAATTCGTAAGACCCTTAGAATTGTGCCTGCCATATTGCAAGCTCTATATAAGCATTTGTTACATAAAATACAATTTAAAAAAAAACTTGTTTCTTCAAGGACCTAAATTTGAAAAACTACAGAAACCCATAACAACTCACCAGGGTTTACATAGTAGTGTGTGAATCCTTAACTGACTTCTCAAAGCCTCAAGGAAGAAAAGTTTTATGGTGGAACCTAAAAGTTACTAACTATCCTGATGATGCTCACTCTGGAGAGAAGTGAGGGGGCTTGGAGGGAGGGGAAGGACAGAAAGTGCTCCCCCCACACAGTGCATCTGCTTTCCAGGAAGAACATTGGCACTGCAGCTACAAGCTTCATCATTCTAGCAGTAAGGTTTGGGGTTCTCCTTTTCCTACAGGAGGGAAGGTGATGGAGCCAAAGAATAAAGTTTCACAACACTCCTTTTAAGTCATGTATTCCTTACCGGCTGAGTTTTGGGTCCTTAAAACCACAGAGAGAGGGCCCTCCAACACAAAATGTGTCCACTCAGTGTCGAAGGTGAATTTTTGAAGGGGATTAGAGGATTGACACCAAGGTAGAGCACTATCCACTCTGCCCGTGACAACTCACTTCAAATTTAAGGTTGGTTAACAGCCTGATTTTAACACGAAGAGAAAACTTGCAGAGCATTTTCAGATCGCTAGACCTGAAAAAAAAAATGCTGTTTGCATATAAAAAGTCAGTACTCCCACATCGCTCCTTCTCTTGTCCATCTTCATCCTCCAAATCACCAGAACACAGTCACAGACCTTAACAAGCAAAGCAGGAGTAAGCCATCTAACCACTCAATCTAACCCTCCCTGACAGTCCTGAGAACCAACACCCACTCATTCGCTGCGCCAATATGGACTGTGTACCTACTATGTGTCAGGCGCTGCTGAAGGCACGGAGGAAAATGTGGGGAACAAAACATACAAAAATGAAAGTGAGAAAAGAGAGGAGCTGCATTCCATTTTCAAACTCTTTCTCAGGTTTTCTTGAGCTCTGCTGCTTGATTTTCATCCTTCCAGTCAGTGTTGACAAGTTCCTCCAATCACCTAGTGGAACCACTTTTAGGCTGTGGGTCAGAGTAAGTCAGGATTCTTGATGAAAGAAAATCAAACAGCAAGCCTGCCAGATCTCCAAGCGGCAGAGCCTTAAACCTGGAGGCAACTACACCCCTACCAGGGCCAATGGATCAATTCAAAGGTCCTTAAAAACTAACAGCAGCGGCATTCAAGCCCGGGAGGGATTTTTAAAGCCCTGAATTGATTTGCATAGTCAATACATCTTATCCTGGTCTCTCCAACTCAAAAGTCAAGTCTCCTACAGTTAGCCACCCAACTGCCAAAGGAGAGGGGCTGTGTCCGGCATGCTTCAGGGGTGGCTGCCACCGCCACGACGGAGGGCGAGACGACACGGGAGAAAGAGGTGCTCACCTCCCCCGGCCCCTGGGGTGGAGAAGAGAAGGTCTGTGCAGCAAACCAACACAAAGACTTCTTTCACCATATCACGCCTCGGTCTGCGTATACCAGACGGCCGACGCGCGTAGCCCGGCCGCCCGTGTCCCGAGCCGCATCCGAGGACCCCCGCCACGGCCCCCCGCCCCCGCGGCCGCACGCTGTCCTGGCCCTGGCTCCCCGCGAGACCCACAGGAGTTCCTTTCATCCGACTTGACTTCTGCTCGAACTTTCAGAAGTTCCAAGTGGGCATGATGCGGCCAGAACGCCCACCCAGCCCGGCCCGCGGGGCTGCGTTCCCCGGACCCTGCCGGGGAGGAGGGCCGTGCGCTCACCTGTCCCGCCCGCAGCGCCAGCTGCACTGCCGCCTCGAAGCACTCCTGCCAGGGGCCCCCGGAGGGCTCCTCCTCGTCCTCGCGGCTCGGCTTCATCGCGGCCTCGCCGGGCCCCGCCACCTCCAACCCTCCTCGCCGGGACCCCACCGGCTCCCGCCGCCCCGAAATCAGGCTCCGTACTCCCTCCGCTCCCTCCCGCCACTCAGCGCCTCGGCTGTTGCCCGCCCCACAGCTGTGCCCGCGGGAAGCGCAGGGTGCCGGCCGCGGCTCGGGGAACAGAGCCGCGGGCCCCGCCCCGGCCCTGCCCCGTGGGCCCGCCCCGCCCCGCCCAGCGCCGAGCCCCGCCCTTCCCCGCAATAAGTCGGACCCCGTGCCGACCCTCGCCCCTCCCCGCCGTGCGTCCCGCTCACCGACCCGGCCTCGCCCCTCTCTGCTTCACCCTGGAGCTCCGCCCCTGGCCCCGCCCAGCGCTGAGTGAAGCTCCATGCTTCACCCAAGCCCCACCCCTCCTCGCCGTGCGTCATGCTTTCCGCCGCTGGCGACCCCGCTCCTCCCCACCAAGCCCCGCTCTTCCCACCGCCCCCTCGGCCGAGCCACGCCCCGCCAGCCCGCAGCCCCACCCCGAGTCACGCCCCGCACCGTGTCCCGCGCTCTGAGCTTGGCCCTGGGTAGCCTCTGAAGGAGAGAGGGTGCTGGTGACGGTGGGCCTGGGCGGAAGCCTTCGTCCCCGGCGGGAGCGAGGTCCTGGGACAGGCTGCGGCCGGGGTGGGCGTCCGTGGACGAGGCCGAGACTCCGGCCCAGGACCGGATGTGCAGTGGGCGCCGGCGCGTCGGCTCCAGCTGGGGGCGCCGCGCCTCTGACCCCCTACCCCTCGCCTGGCTACCCGCGGGCACGTGGCCCGAGGGGCGGCCGGGCCCTAAAGGAGCTTTTTTCAACTCCTTCTAACGGGTCCGCTGTTTCTCAGCAGAAGGCTGCTGGACGCCAGGTGCTGTCAGCCTCCTCGGTGGGCCGCGGCGGTCGGCCTCGCTGCAGCGAGCACAAAGCGCCTGTGTTCCGGAGTGTTCGGATGCAAACAAAAATCTTTCACCTCAGCTAAAAAACCAAACACTACGATGACAGTCACTGGATTTTTTTATTGTCTGAACTCAAACTCCTAAGTGGAGTCTGAACTGTGACTCTCCCCTCTCTGTAATGAGGAATGACCTTTTCGACCTTGGATTCTTTAACACTATTCAACACTGGCATCGCCTAAACATAAATACAAGGCATTTCCCCGAGAGTGACTCCGTCGTTTCCAGGAGTTTAATTTCGTAAGCTGCTCTGCCCACCCCTTCATAAGAGGTGCTGATCCATGTAAAATTATTCTGGAGTGCCACTTCTCAGAGCCTGGGAGAAAATGAGAGTTTATACAAGAACCTTGACGGGACATTTTTTAACACAATTAACCTAATGATGAGATTAAATGTTTTCAGCTTTTGTCTGTGAGCACTTTATATTGAAATACCTTGTAAAGAAGCTTTAGGTGTGCTGTAAAAAAAGACAAATGAAAATTACAAACAAGGAGGAATTAGGAAGCCAGAGCTAGGTAGGACTTTAGTCTTGTCCATCTTAAAAATAAAACAGCCAGGGGCTGCCCGGTGGCGTAGCGGTTAAGTTGGCGCGCTCCCCTGCGGCTTCCCGAGGTTCACAGACACTGATCCCAGGCGGGACCAACGCTCCGCTTGTCAAGCCGTGCTACGGCGTCCCATATAAAGCAGAGGAAGATGGGCACCGATGTTAGCCCAGGGCCAGTCTTCCTCAGCAAAAAGAGGAGGATTGGCAATGGATGTTAGCTCAGGGCTAATATTTCTCGCACAAAAAAATAAATAAAAATAAAACAGCCAGTTATTTTACCAGCAAAATGAGTTTATTCAGGAATAGCCAAAAGAATTACAATTTGGAATGTGCATGCTATGGCAGACCACAGGCAAATCCAGCAAACAAGGGAGAGGAACTTATTTTATACAGAAAAAGGAGGAAGTTGGTAGGGGTTGTTTTGAACCAAAGTCCATTGGAGAAAAGCAAGAGTTCAAGGTGATGATGGGGTCCCATTGGCTTAGTGGCTGGGATAGTCAATTCTCTCCAGGAGATGCAATGTACATCTTTCCTGTAAATGATGTTTCTTTCCTATTGAGGATTCTTCTTGTTGGGGGTCTGTAGTTGACAATCCTTCCTATAATTGACCTCAAGTGGTACTGCATGAGAGCTCCCCTTTCTGGCCTCCTGACTCCATTTCAAATTAGGTTTCCCTTTATTAATTTTCACAGTCTCTACTCTAGCCTTGCCCAGTCTCCTCATCCCACCTCTGAGAAAACCAGACTAAGAATTGCTCCAGCTCCCATTACTGGCTGGTTTGCGGCAGCCAGGAGCCTGCTCTACTCCATCTTTTTTGTTCATATTTTTCATAATTTTCAAGATAGGGAGCTGGACTTCTGAAAATACCTAAGATTGTGCTCTGAATGCTTCTTTTTAAAATTAAATGCATTCAGTTGTTGATCTTCATGGCAGGTTTTCATTAGGGATCACTTCCAACACCAAGCAAAATTAGGAAGGGTCAACTTAAAAAGCAAATTTGCCTGTTATTTTACCCTCAAAATGAGTTTATTTGGGAATAGCCAAAAGAATTGCAATTCAGGATGTGCTATGGTGAACCATAAGCAAATCCCCAAAACAAAGGAAGGGCGCTGCTTTTATAGAGAAAAAAGGGGAAGTACAGAGGGGCTGTTCTAAATAAAAGTCCATTGAAGGAAAGTCACAGTTCAGGGTGGCAACAGCTTCTCATTGGCTGAGCTGCAGTGTTTCTCATTGGCTGGGCTGTTGCCAGGTGAGGAGAGAGATCTTCCTTCAGTAGTATAGTAGTTTTATTTCCCTTCAGAAGATGTAAGGATAAGTCTTTCCCTGTTTAGTGTAATTGACAATGTATGATAGGGAGTGAGAGCTCCCCCTACAGGGCTTCCTGACTCCAATTTAGTTAAATTTTCTTTTATTAATTTCCACAAAAGTGATGAAATTTCTCCTTGGCCTCTTCTCAGCTCCCCTTTCTGAACACCTCTCCCCGCTACTCCCTGTCTGTACCAATCTGGGAGCTCAGTTATATCTTTAGATAAACTCTTATTATGGACCTCATTGTATCTAAACATCTAGAGAAAAAGACTTGCTAATTTCCTTGCCTAACTTCCAAATATCTCAAGGCAGAGTCATGTGGTTTTTACCAGTATGAAATTTGGAGCCAGCCAGATTTTCCTAAAGTTAGAATATTAGCCTTCTTTCTTCCTTGCTGTGTGGATTTGAGCAAGTTATAAATAACCTCTTTTGCCTCGTTTCCTCAATTGTAAAAATGGGTTTTTTATAAGTATCACATGGGTTAATATACATGTGCTTGGCATTTGTGTGTTTGCCAATATTATTAAAGACTTGGGCACCAATGTAGCCTCAAGTGATCAGCATACTGCTTAGTACACAATAGGCGCTTGGTGAGTATCTGTTAATCACTGAATACTGAAATCAGCTTTTTCTAATGGGTTATCCAAGTTCCTCATGCTTTAATGGTGATTCTCCATGGAAATGTAAAATAGTTCTTCACCACCTTGTCCTGTATGCAGTCTGCACGTCGCCTCTTTCAGAGGCCCTGGGAAACCACATTAACTTTGGTGAGCCCTTATAGTACCATGTTCTGCCTTGAAAAACTTTCCTAACTGCTTCTTCCCATGCCCACCCCAAGCGTGCAGCTGCAGTAGGCACTCTGGTCACCAGGAGGCGTATGCAAGGGGCCTGTGCAGGGGCCGGAGGCCAGGGGGTGGCAGTGAGAGGGTGAAAGGGCACTCAGGACAGACTGTGTCTCCTCTGCACCTTGCCCTTTATGTCCGTATTAATCTGGGAGTCCCCTCCCCTTGTGTCCTTTCTGCAACAAAGCCAAGTCCAAATAAACAAAATGTCAAACAAAGTTTTTCTTTCTTTGTAACCACTTCTCTAGCTTCCCAGGTTACTTTGAAATCCAATCTTATTCTCCAGGGCTGAGACGTGCTGATTTGGACATTTGATGAGCATTTTTGTTTGTTTTATTTCATCTAAATCCCTAGAAGTGAGCCCAGGATAATATCTGACTATTTTAAACCTCTTGTGTGAAAAGTTGATGCCACGAGCTGAATTGTCTCTCCTCCAAAATTCATATGTTAAAATCATAACCCCCCAGTACCTCAGAATGTGACCATATTATGAGATTGGGCCTTTAAAGAGGTAATTAAGTTAAAGTGAGATCATATGGGTGGGCCCTAATCCTACATGACTGGTGACCTTATAGAAGAGGGAATTTCTACACAGACATAAAAAGGGAGAAGGTCATCTGCAAGACAAGGAGAGAGGCCTCAGGAGAAACCAAACTTGTGGACACCTTGATCTTGGACTTCCAGCCTCCAGAACTGTGAGAAAGTACACTTCTGTTGTTTAAGCCACTCAGTCTGTGGTATTTTGTCATGGCAGCTCTAGCAAACTGATATAGTTGGAAGCCAAGGAGATTTGCCTCCTGCATCACCACGTTTAGGGTCATAAGGAGCTCTTTTCAGCCAAGAGGCCTTGTAGAGGGCCGTAGGGAGCGCGGCTCTCCAGGACAGAACGGCAGAGCCAAGCCTGCTGCCCGACACCCTTCTGGGCTGCTCAGGGTCACTTATGCAGTGGTTGACCAGCGCCACAACTTCCCACTCAACTCAGTCAGACAAGTGATTACCAACAAGTGCTCTGTTTCTAAATATCAACCAACACTCTGTGCATGGCCCTGAAACAAGAACAATCCTAGGAGTCCTTGCAAAGCTCTTTTCCAGCAGAATTGTCTGTAAAAAACCTTCTCTGGAGGGTTATTTCTCTTTCTCATTTATTTCCACTGTAAAACTGGAGACACATTTTCCTACTCTGGAAAAACCTCCGAAGTCCTTATTTCCCAATGAGGAAGGCATTAATGTGGTGGTCATCACCCCTCCTGTCATGTGTGACCTCGTACTGGATACTCCCTGAGAATTTGCACGGTGTGCTGGCTTTCAGAACTTGCACAACTTTTCCGGGACTCCTATTTCTTCTTTGCTATGTCTTCCGCTCCCTCCTTACTGCTCTTCTATGCCTGCAGATCCCACAGTCACAGATCCTGGAGATGATGGAAGTGTACTTCAGTAATTGGTCCCATCTTCATTCTGTTAATCTCCAAACTGCAAGGCCTCAGTCCTGTAAAATAAATTTTGTCAATATTTCCAATTCCATGCATCTGAAATTCTTCATGGTGATGTTCATGAAATTAACGATACTTGCAGGTCAGATGATATTTCACAATCTGTAGACTCAGAGGTGCAACATGTAACTCTCTTTATTTCCCCATAACTGAGTTCTCTTTTTAGCTTCCCCTCCTGCCTGATGGCAGAAAACTGAATCTACTTTCTTTGAGGACAACTCAGACGTGTCAGTGGTTTTTTAGACATTTCAAGCTTAAAATTCAATCAATTCAGCTTTGAGCACCCCCTTTTCCCCTAGATGGGTCCATGCAAAAGGGACTCAGCCTTGGGAAAGGACACTTGCCCCTTGGACCTTGCTCTATCCTCCACTGGCAGGTGCTGAGATGAGACCTGCCCCATCCAGGCTGCTGTGGTCATTCCTTTCTTTGTCAGTCCTGCTGGCCTCTCCTGAGTAGCCCTGGCCATCCTCATCTGGGGTATTGATGGAGCATGCTAGTTTCTTCCTCAACTTCCAGGCTGTTTCAGGTCTTGGGCACCCCCTCTCCGGGGCACTGCCACTTTGGGATGCTCCCCAGAGGAGGTCCCACCCGGTTCCTCTCAGCTTGGACAGTTTCTCCTTGGCTGGCACGCCCTCCCCTAAGCTGGTGTAGTGAGGAAGGAAACCAGGACGGTGCATGCTTCCCATGTCCCACTGGACAGGGGCCCAGGTTCCTAAAGTTTTCCAGGAAAGGTCATCCTCTCCAGCTACCCCCAGCTCTGCCCTTCTGTAGGAGGGGACAGGGGCCTGGCTTTCTGCTTTAGCTCTTCCTTCACAGTGCTCCTTCTCCATCCCTCCACCACCTCCGATCTCCCAAAGGTGGGAGAGATTTTCCAAATTTTTATTTTCAAAATTAAAAAAATTTTTTAATTTCAAAATTTTTATTTTCTTGGTCAGCACTGACCAAATGGGCAATGCTTTGTTTTGAGTTTTTCCTGTGATAGATATCCACCTCCCCTCCCTTAGGGTAATTCACCCACTGATCTCACTGCTTGAATGGGGTGGGTTCTTGGGGTTAAGAATGAATGGAGGTGGGAACATATTAACACACTCTTCCATCTGCCTGTGTTTTAAAACCAGATTGTGGTCAAGGAAATGTTTCTCTGCCTTTTTTATTGAAAGTTTATGCTCCATTTGCAAAGTTTTTTTTTTTAACCTGAAAAGGCATAGTTTACACTACCCTGGAGAAAGTTTGTTTGTTGGTACATACGAAAATGCTACGAAGTTATTAACAACATTTGAGAGGAAGACACAATGAGACTCTGCTGCATTTGATCCATTATCAAAGCACTTGACCTTTTGAAGTGGACAGTACAATGACCAACACTGAGTCACGGAAATTCATCTCAGAGCTTTGTGTCTTCATTACACAAACACTGGTTTTTGAAAGTGTTGACACCTGCACTTTCTTTTCAGGTCATGTCGGTAACTGCAGAAACGGGGAAATGCATGAATGGGCTAAGTTCTGCCAGGCCTCTTTCTTCGCCCGACAGATCTTCATTTCTCACGTATCCTTTTTCATTTAAAATACTCCCCCTTTAGTAACAGTCTGCATCTTGCTCCCATGCTTAGAGTTAAAGAAACAAATAACAAGCAAGCTTCCTGAGCCAGCTACATCATATGAAACACTCTAAAAAGTTCACATGCCTTTTGAAGGCAGATTTTGAAGTTTACTAAAATGGAATTCCTGGCAACTATCAAAATCAGTCATTTTCATGAAAGCAATATTTTGTATTAAACTTTTAAAAATTTGATTTGAATTTAAGAATAGAGAATACTTTTTAGTGTGTTTGTGTTTGAATGTGTATACACACAGGAAGAGGGAGAGAGAGTGAGTGCACCCCCTTATATTCCTTTAGGAATATATAGCTGACAGAAGAAAGCTAGCAAATATAGGATCTCACTAAGAACTTCCACTTCGGGGTGGCCACCACTATTAGGCTAGCCCATTTTTCACCTTGAAAGATGAATATGGGATTTAAATGAGATGCGTGCCTTCTGCTTGTCTGTGTCACAAGAAGGAAATATGATCAACATTAGCATCTGAGTCTCTTCTGCCAAGAGAGCAAGCCAATTTAAGGGGGAAAACAAAACAAAGATAAATTTCATGGTTTTGTGTGGATTTATCCTTATGTATATCATTTGTCTATTCATTTGTTTATTCACTTACTCAACAGGTATTTCTTTATTGCCTATTGGCCTTTGGTGGTTAGGGAAACAAGAAGGGAGAGTGAGATTTAGGGTTAGATATCATCACTTACTTCAGTTGGTGACCCTGCACATTGAAGGCAGGCATCACTGAGGGTCTTGAATTGAGTTGGAAATGTAACTAGATGGGAGAAAATATTATGTAGGATACAAGAGAAACAGGATGGCAAAACTGGTGGATAGGTGCAGCAACAGATTGTCATTAGAATGTCCTTGGAAATTGGTTTGCAGAGTCAGGCAAAAACCAGAGGACAGATGCAGAATTTCATCAGCTGTCATCATCACATCAGTGAGAGCTGTGGTCCCAGCAATGGGAAGAGTGTGAAAATGATGCAGAATTCCACTAAGTTCAAAGGCCTGGAGCAGAACCTCACCTCCTTAAATTGGGTTGGGCTGTTCCCTTGGTCGAGGAGCATCCTTCAGCCTTAGCAGGATGTAGAATCAAGTAAAGAAATACTAAAGAGAACCAGACTCATATCACCAATATCTCCACGTTAAGGGATTATCTAGACTATTGATATATTAAACATATAAGTGTAATCTAACATGATTAAATATGCCCAATTAACAAAGTTTGCAAATAATCATAATAAAAAATCACTTTTAATAGTGATTGTTAAAATTTGCTAAACAGAATATGAATTAAGTTGAACTTAAAACTTAATAATCAAATATTACTTTTTAGGACCAAAGCCACCTCTGAATCTTTTCTCTGCACAAAAACCATCCTCGAGGACACTAAACAATTCATTGACCCATATGACTCTCCTGTCCAAGCATATTTCTCTTGGGGTGATGGTGGCAGCAGAGGAGCCATCACTGAGACCTGAGGCAGGAAACAGAGTCCATAGAGACAGAGAGACGTTCCTTTTATTCCCAGATAGAAGAGCTCTACTGAACTTAATAAACTTAACTTCCACAAAGTCAATTCAGAAAAAAAGTCTTCCCATTTATATGATAAGCATTGTTCTCACATCATCTCATTCCAGAATTTAATTTGCCTTTTGTTTGGCTATTTGCAATGCATTCTATGTCAATACAAATGACATACTTCAACCCTCAAATTGCTCAAGTTCTACGTGTCTTATTTCCGTGTATAATTTTATTGACTTTGCATGCTATAAGTCTGTTTTACTTAAGATGAGAGCACATTTCCCCAGGATTCCAAATAGTTTTGTGATTAAAAGAGAAAACTTCTGGAAACAGTGAAAAAGAGAAAGGGGGTAGAGTCTACTGCTCCCTAAATCTCAGGAGAAAAAACAAGGAGATGCATTCCAAGGAAATATCGTTAAGGGTAAGGCAGAGTGTGAATATCTAGGTGCCGCATGCTCCGACCCACAGCAAGGGCGTTATTAGAGCAAACCCAGGGACTGTGGTCTCAGGGCTACTGCAGAGCACTGACTACCATTAATCCCACAGGCTGCCAGTCTGGCCACTCTCGAGCTACCTGAGGGAAGGGTGTAAATGTTTGTGGTAGGCTCCAGATTGAAGCAGGGTCAAAGAGAACATTTCCTTATTCTGCAATGTGAGCACATAGGAAGTAAGTTACCTGGAAGTATTCTGAAATTCCCCTAGCAGGATGATAAGAAATCATAGGCATAAAGTCCAGCTGGGTCAAGAAGTTTATATCTCTTTACGCTTGGCTCTGCTGGACCAACAACTCAAGTCAGCACCCTGTATTTGTGCCATGATTGCCTTAAACACATCTAAAAATAGTATGCCCTCTCCTTTCTGTGCAAAAAAATTATGCAAACATGAACATGTGATTGTTGAAACATTTATTTTCAATTGATTTGCCAAGTGAAAAGATTTGTGAATACACTGCCAAAAATATAGGGTGAGTCTAATTTGCTTAAAACGAATAAAAAAGAATTCAAATGAGAAATTTAAAAAACATTGCAGCATTATTCACAAGAACAAAGGTATGGAAACAACTTGTGTCTGCTGATGGATGAATGGATAAAGAAAATGTGATATATACACACAATGGAATATTACTCAGCCTTAAAAAGGAAATAAATCCTGTCATTTCTGAAAACATAGATGGATGTTGAGGGCACTCTGCCAAGTGAAATAAGCCAGACAGAGAAAGACAAATACTGCGTGGCATCACTTACATGTGGAGTCTAAAAAAAAGTCAAACTCATAGGAGCAGAGAGTAGAAAAGTGGTCACAAGGGGTTTGGGGAGGGGCAAGAGGTTGGTCAAAGGGCACAAACTTTCAGCTATAAGATGAATAAGGTCTGAGCATCTAACGTATAACATGGTGACTGTAGTTGATAACACTGTATTGTATAACTGAAATTTGCTAAGAGAGTAGAATTTAAATGTTCTCACCAAAAAAAAAAAAAGGTAAATATGTGAGGTGATGGATGTGTTAATTAACTCAATGAAGGGAATCCTTCCACAGTGTACAGTACGCATGTATTGTCATCACATTGTACACTTTATCTTACAATTTTATTTGTCAATTATACCTCAATAAAGCTGAAAAAAAAATAATAGTAGATCATGCATTTGCTCAGCAATGGATTTGTTGTCTAAACTAAATTATCATTTTGAATTAACTAGTTCTTAACCAAATTATTTTGTATCAAATGGTCTGCCACATAAAATGCAGATGAAGGAGGCATATAAGGCAAAAGTACAGGAAGTGTGGTCTAAACCTGGTCCTAATGTTAATGGGATTTTTGGAGGGTGTGCTTAATGTTGGGAGAGGAAGGGAGGAAAAGGAGGTGGATGAAGGGACAATAGTGTCAGCCAAGACTCTCTAATCTTTCCAGGTCCTCTAATCGGGATCCGCAGGCTCTTGAAGGGGCACGAGAGCCCCTTCAAGTGATGACAGTGTGGCTCCAACAGCCCTCTGGCGTTGCTACTCCCCACGGTTTAGGGCATTTCTCTTCCTTGTCAGTTGCCCCGTGTTTTCTCTGGAAAAGGCTGAGGCAGGGAGAGAAAGGTTTGCTCAGTCCTCAGAACACAGCAGCAGCAGAAATGGTTCACAGCTTCCCTGCCTTCTAAGAACAATAAAAGTCAAATGTCTTCAAGAATAAATATCCTGTGACTGCCGGGAGGGGGAAAAGAGCATAGAGACTCTATTTAGAGATATGATTTATCAGGCAAACAGCATTGTCCTCTCTCAAAGAGGTTCAGGACACTGAAGGAGAATTGGATGTGAATATGATAAATCATCCTGAAATTTCAATGTATCTGATGGGCTTGGGTTACTTTAGTGCATTTATTCTTCTTGGGTAGTGCAATTAGTGATACAAATAATGGGTGTTTTCTGAAAGGAGGATGAGAGGTGTGGACTAGAGAAGTTCGTATCTGAACACTTCACCATCAGTAAAGTCCAAAACTTAGATCGACCCTAAAGCAAACATGTTAGAAGGCTATTCTCTTCCTGTGCTCTGAGCCCTTCCTCCATCCTCATCCAGCCTCGTCCCATTGCTGATGATACCCAGGCTTTGTCACTGAGCCCTCCGGGACCCATTTACCTGTTAGACAATCCCCCCAACACACACATATTCAACCTCTTCACAGAAAGCTCTTCCTCTCTCTTCTGGCCCTAAATGAAACCTGGCTGTCCCCTAGCAATAAAGCTTCCCTTCTAGAGACTCTTCTGCATCCCCAGGGCCAGGGGTGCATGAAGACGGAAGGATGGGGGTGGGGAAGAGGAGGTCGTTTTAGCATTCTCTCATCCCTTCACACCTCACACCTCCCTCTTCAGGCCAGGACTCCAGCTCCTGGGAGGCCCCTGCCATGCAGCAACTTCACTGTCCTTGTGCTGTTAACTTCAAGGTCATCAACCACATTCCTCAAAGAGTCTGTCTCCTGGCTTACAGTTTTTTCACTCCACCTCAACTTCTACCATTTTTCTAGAATTTGCCGACTTTTAAGAGAACAGCAGACTGCACAACTTAGACTCAGAGGTTCTTGACCTCCTGCCTCCAATGTGTTTTACTGTCCACCTGCCTCCTCCAGCCCTCAGTCCTCCTGCACACACTGTCATCACCTGGCTCTTCCTGGTCACATCTGCAATCCATCTCCAATATTCTACTCCCTGTCTGAACTGTCCATACTTCTCTTTCTCCAGCACCTAGTCCCATTACCTTACCTGTCCCTGAAACCTCCATCAGTGCAGTGTTGGAAAGGACAAGACTTTTAGAGTCAGACCAGCCTGGGTTCAGATTCCAGGTAGGCTACCGGCCAGGACCTCAGGCAAGTGACTTTACCTCTTTCAGTCTTCACTTGCTCATCTATAAAGTGGGTATAATACCAACTTTGTAGGGAAGTTTTGAGAAGTAAATGAAATAATGCATAAAAGACCTGGCACAAGATAAGTGCTCATTAAATGTTGGCTACTTCTTCCCATCTCCCTGATGTTAGTGCTGCTCAGCAATGCTTTTCTCTCCCCTCACTGGAATTTCCAAACCTCTCTGCTCACTCTTCAATTTACCTATTGCCTTCTATTTCACTAGAAGTTAATTTACCCCACTTCACCTTGGGAACGTACAATAACCTCCCCTTATACCTATTTTTCTCCTGTTTCAAAGGAAGAGGTGCGTCTCCTCTGCTCTATTTCCTCCCCTTTGTGCTGTGGCCCTGTCCATCTACGTTCTCCCTCTGGATCTCACTTCATCAATTACCTCCTCTCTCTAGGACGTTTACTCCCCACATCCATCTCCACTGACTATTTCCTCCTTCTTGCCCAACCCATAAACGTGCTGATATCTCCCTCTTCTTAAATCTCCCTTGTTGATCCTGTATCCTTTCTAGTCACCACTTTTCCATTCTGTCTGAATGTCCTTGAAGGACTCCTCCATTTCCTCGCTGCCCACCCAGTCATTCCTCAGCCCACTGCAGTGTGGCTTCCTTCCATTGCCCTGCTTAAACTGTTCTCACAAATGTCACCAGTGCCCTTCTGAATGCTGCACACAAGGGACACTTTCAAAGCTTTTTCCTATTTGAATTCTCAGTAGCATTTCACTCTGAGGGCTGCTTCTCCTTGGCTTTATCTTCTGTTTGTTTCCTGGACCTCAATCTCCGCTGGTATAGTTTTGCACTTCTCTGACTCTTGGTTCTTTGCCCACCTCTTGTCTAAGCCCACTCTCATCAGCATTTACTGGGTGCCCATTAAGCGCCAGACCTGTGTGGATGGATTCGTCACAGAGAAACTAAGACAATAATAATGCAAGCATTTGTTTAGTACAGAAGCAAACAGAAAGGATTGACTCTCAGGAGGGGTGGAGCGTGGTCGAGGAAGGCTTCATAGAGGAGGTGAGGTGAAGAGTGGTCACCCACAAATAGAGAAAGGTTATTTCGGGCAGAGGAAATATCCCAGGGCAATGCCAAGAAGGTAGGCAGAAGCAGATTCACACAAATAGAACTCTAAGCAACTCCAGTTGCAGAGGTATCATATTTCTCTATCTCAATGTTCTCAACCAGGGTGATTTTGCCCCCCAGGGGACATTTGCAATGCCTGGAGACATTTTTGGTTGTCACAACATGGGGAGTGCTGCTAGCATCTAGTGGGTAGAGGGCAAGGATACTGTCAAACATCCCACAATACACAGGATGGCCCCCCATAACAAAGAATTATCCAGCCCGATAATGTTTGATTGAGAAATCATGTTCTATTTTAACTCTAGTCTGAGGAGTCTGGTTCCAGGCCAAAATTCTACCTGTGATTTTTCAGACCTGACCATAGGCAAATATAGAGTTTTACCTGGCAGGTCTCATGAGGGGTGGGGTCTGCCCTCCCCATGCTAGACTTGGTGCAGAGCCAAGTGCACTGCAGTTTCCTGGAGGGAGTTGCAGTCAAAGACTCAGAAACCACCCCCACCCCACTTCTGAACCCCCAGCCATGCTCTTAGGCAAATCTGCATACCTGGCCTGGGCACCTCCATTCCCAGGCCTCCTTTGTGGGGAAGGTGCCTCAGGTGAGGCCTTTCTCTGGGCCTCTGCCAAGACCACCTTGTCTGGAGGCCTGAAGACACTTTTCTCCATTCTGACTCAGTATTCAGTACTTTTCCACTCCTAGCCCTCCCCCTCTCTCCCCAGGCCCCCAGGTCCTGGCAGCTTAGCTCTCTCCAACTGGGCTCCAGACCTAGTCACATCATGTATTTGTTTTCCTTTGTCTTTGAATCTAGTAGGCACTTAATGATTTTATAATCAAATGAATGAAAGCATGTGAGTTTTCCAGAGGACAAACCTAAGAGAGGTAATTCACAGCAGATGATAGATTAAGGCTTCAAGAAGTTTGTGGACAGCTTGGCAAAAGAATATTTAACTGGGGTAATGTAAACTCCTCTATTTAGGTCTCAGAGTAACTGCACAAGTGTGGAGTGGGGGCCTAGGGTTGACTGGCAGTTGTGGGGATCAGCACACTGAAGTGTTATGATTCCCCGATATCTGGAGCCATGTCAGTCATAATCCAACTGTGCTCTGGCTGGGCAGGTCATCCTGGAGTCTCTTGTTCAGTCTCAGCATGCTCTAAAAAGTTGTTTACTTAAATATTTGATTAAAGGCATTTCACTGTGCAACCACGCATACACGTGACACAAAAACTTCACGAGGGCATGTGCTGACAACTCTCCTTTCATCTCGGGCACCTGTCTCCCATTTACCATTTACACACCATTCTTTAGAAAGGTCACTGACAAACCAGAATATGTCTAAGGAAACAATTGGATGAATTATGGATGCTTATCTTGGAGAAGGAAAGACTTCTTGGCATGGTGGAGAATGAGGCAATGTGAAGAATTCTCAGGAAGAGGGACCAGAACAGAGGTGGATTTGTTATGGCTCTAATGTAATGGAAGCTTCCAGGCCCCTCACTTGCACGGACCTCTTCCAAACCTTCAATTTATTTTCATGTTCATAATTGTTATTCTTTTTTCTGAAGGAGGGCCCCACAAATTGAATAATTTAGCTCCACTAATTCTGGATCTACCCCTGAGCTAGAATGAGTCTACATAATTCCTTGGGACAAAACTAAAACTAATAGTAGAAAATTATAGTGAGGTGAACATTGCTCAAGATCTGGATATTGTCCCAGGCAGAGCTATTAAAAATTGGGATGGGCTGCAGAAAACCAGTGAGCACACCATAGGACGCCTTGAGTAGAGGCAAATGATTGCCTGCAGGGGTTTTATAAGAACTGATGATCTCTTCCAATTCTAGGAATTGAAAGCTCTGAGATAATCTCCAGAGCACCAAGAAATCATTTTTTAGCTGTACATTATAGCAGGTACCCCACATCCAGACACATATTCGTTTGTTAGCTTTAAGTTGCTATATTACAATAAAGTAAGAAATAGACATATTCGAAAGCATTCAATACTTCAGAATGGCCTTCCTCAAATATATTCAAAGTAGAAAGTTACTGAATTTAATTTGCAATAGACTCCTAGCCTATTACTACTGATCTCACTCTCCTCTAGCCACGCCCTAGACACTGAATTCCTTGCTCAAAAGCAGCTGGAAGCATTGTTGTCATATTCTTTCTGTAACTCTGCAGTACACCGAGAAGCAGGAACCCCACCCCACCACCTCAGGGATGGTTGTTCCTGCTGTAACAGTCAAGGGCAGCGGCCACTTGGTTCTTCAAGGCATGTCAGTAGGTGCTTCATCACAGTGAACCACTAGTGATAACTGGACTAATACCGATGCCGCCACGTGCTGTGGATTACTAGGGTTCCATTTCCTGTTAGCAAGGAGTGTGGCACTGCATTCAAGGCCAAAAACACATCCATATCAACCCCATAATCTGACCTTTGGGAGGCTGTTTTCTTGGACTACTTACACCCAGTGTGACATCAATCATGGTCCAGTCAGGACAACAGAAACAACCCTAGGCGTTTCAACAGAGAGAATTCAATATAAGAAATTGGTTAGGCAAGTAAGGCAAAGACAGAAAACGGAGGCAGCAAAAATAGTAAGAGGAGGAAGCAGCTCCCAACCTTAGGACTGGGGAGACAAGGCAGAGGCTGGGGTTGCCAGAACCTGCCAGCTGGGAGGGGCACCATGGGCCCAGAGCCAGGCCTCCTCAAGGGGTGTTGTGCACGGCAGGGGCTCCAAAGAGGGGCCTTGAGGCAAGGCTGCTGCCTGGTGGTGCTGCCACCTCCGCAAGGCACAGGCAGGCTAGTTCAGGGGTGTGGGAAAGAGCTGAAAGTTTGCCAGAGTGGTGACAAGAACAACAGGCAAACATGTCCTTTCTCCCTCCTCTAGCCTCCCAGTCTCCCAGCGCTCCCACTGGTGGATCCTAGCAGGGAGCCAGCTGGCAAAGGAAGTGTATTTGCGGAGTCTTAGCCTTGGCATCAAACTGCAGAGCAGAGAAGGGTGGCGCTGAGCTAGGAGACAATAGCTTAACAATCAGCACAGCCTTCCCTGCCTGAGGGAGAACGCCCAGATTCCATAGGGTGGCTTACGCAGCCCCTCATGATCTGGCCTGCTGACCAGGCTTACTCTGTCTGTCTCCATGTCTGCCTTCCCACAGAGTGGGAAGCCTCCTCCCCATCCCTCAAGTAGAACTGATAATGCTCACTGTACCTGCCTAGGTGACTAGGAAAGCACTGGGAGAACTTCTCCTTTATTGGTCGACCTGTCTGTTCGCCCTACTAAATTCCTAAGCCCCTTGATGGAAAAGAATGTTTTCATTATTGTATCTCCAAAGCCAGTACTATGGTTGGCACATCGTAGGTACTTAAAAAACATTTGTTAAATGAGTGAATATGTCTCAAATGTTTGCCCAGTTATGGCACTGATATTCTAGTTGTAAGAGGTCATATAAAACATTAATATACAAATTGAAAGTCTTTAAAGGAAGGTGAAGCAGACTGGACTTAGAATTTTTTTTTTAATTTGTCCTAGGCTATAGAAGACTCCAAGCTAATATAACTTCCATTTAGTAATCAAATGTATTGGACAGCTTTTCAGGAAGCTTTATTTTCTGGGAATCTAAAAACATCTGTCTCTGCATGAAATGGAGAACACACACAGATAAATACTTGTGGTCTGAGAGTAGGAGGTGTTTTTATATATGGAAGTTTTTTTTCACTTTTTCTTTGGGAAGGATGGTTATTCTTTTACGGAAGATGCTAGAAACAGCAAAATAATACTAAATGTCCTCCCAGGAAAACACAGTGGTCCAACAGCAGGACACTTCTCTCTTCTGAAGCAGGGAGTTCCCTCTTGCAGCTGTTCTCTGGGGAAGGAAAGGGCTCAACTGAGGTCTTGGGCTCAAGATTGCCCAGTGACAACTTGGGAGGCTAAAATAATGCTAACTTAATATAATCACTTGAAAGGCACATTAATCAAGGGGCACAGATGCTTTAAAGAGAATGAGGTTGATACTTCTGCCCACTAAGGGGCCAGGAGGGTGGGGCAGCTCAGGGCTCCAACGGAAGAGGTAGAGGAAGGAGCAGAGCCTGTCCTTTTGCATGACAGAGCAGTGCGGTGATGGAGGTGGTCTGTTCTGAGTGTAGTAGCATTAGCCTCATAGCCCAAGGCAGGTGTGACTGGGGACAGGACCAACTGCACACATCCTGTTCTCTGGGTCCATAGTTCCCAACTGGGCACCGGTCTGTCCACAATGACATTTACACCAATACGAGAGCAACGTGGACAACTCCATGAGATTTCTCATTCAGCTACATGTATTTCATGTTAAAAATTGTCCTTAGCTGAAGTAATGCCCATTCTGCATTTTGGTGTTAAAATGTCATTTCTGTAATAAAATGATTGTGATGGAAGATAGCAGAATTTTGTTTTTGTTTGTCCCTCTCACTTGGCCATATAAATAAATGGTTGATGAATACATCTGACATACCCATATCCTCTTGCCAACTTTAATGTGCCATACTGTATGTTATTATTCCCAACCATTTGATTAAATCACACCATGTAACATTTCTGTTACACAAGTGTGCACCGACTTACATCTCGCAACTCTCACCTGGGCTGCAATTATATGCCTCTGCTCTTCTAAAATCCTTATTTGTCTCATCAGCCATTGTTCTGGATTCATTTGACAACCACCAATCCCTATTAGGAGCCAGAGCTTATGGGGTTAAAGACGAAAAACCGACAGTGCAAATATGCTTTCATATCTCTCATAACATCAAAATCAATAAGATGCTTCATGACTATTGGGCATAAATGTTAAACTGTTTACAAAGGACAGTAATTAATATTACTTTACATACCAAACTACACTTTGATTTTTGTCTTTGCATTTTTGATACTTTGATGTCTGTGCTCAGGGGTGGCAGGAAAAGAAGGGGACAGTTAGTCCAGGCCCTTTCAGTCACTTTGGCTCAGTTCATTTGAAAACGTTAATTCAACAATCACGTGAGTTCCTATGTGCCAGGCTCTGTTCTAGGCCCTGGGATCCCTGCCTTCATGGGGCTTACATTCTAGCGCCAGCAAATACTCTCCACTGAGTAAAGCATGCTTGCTTTCAGGACCGGATTTAGGCATTCTATAATTCCTGAGGAGATTGCTGGAGCAGGCAACGACTCCCTTACTCCCTACATAGAACCTTCTTAACTGAAGTGCTATAGCCCAGAACGCTTTTAACACAGAAGAATACCTTCCAACCAAAAGGCAGGAATCTGGAACCCAGTAAGTATTGAGTCACTGAATTGCTATGAATGATTTTCCATGGAAATATAAATGTGAACATTCCAGCCTTTGCTGGCTTCACTGAGGGATTAGAAAGTAGGAATGTACTGGGAATGTGTGCATGGGAGGACTCCAAGCTTGAGAGAAGGAGGGCAACAGAAAGGAGGGGCAGAGGATGCCTGGTCCGTCCCTGTCCAAGCACATCTAGATGGCTTCCCAGGCGCAGACATGCCTATAGGACAATGGTGGCCTGCACTCTGCTCCTTGCCCACAGCTTTTATTTTACTTTTAAAAACTTTTTATTTTGGTACATAAACATTCAGAAAAGTACATATATTCTAAACATAGAACTCACTGAATTTTCACGAACTGAACATACCTATGCAACCAGCCCCAGATGAAAAAGCAAGGCTTTATTTGAACAATATAAATAATTTTGCATATTACACGAAATTCAAAAGGTCAAAAAGGGTATATATGAAGTAAGTCTCCCTCTCACCTCATTTTCCGTCACTCAGTTCTCCTTCCTGGAGAAAAAACATTGATAGTAGTTTCTTAACCAATGGGTTTTTAATCAAAGAGATTTTCTGACATTTCTTGGCTTGGGGCGGGGGCGGTGCCTGGAAGATTCATTGTGTGAGCCAAAGACAGCCTCGAGCCCGTCCGGGCGAGTACTGGCTGGCCTGGGCTGTCCAGGGACAGCGGCCGGCCGAGAAGGGCCCAGGGCCGCGGTCCAAGCCAGCAGCTGACACCAGGGGCCCCAGATGGGTGACAGGTTGGGGGAGGAGGGGCACAGGCGCGGGGAATCGGAGACGCAAGGCTTATGGGCTCGTGGCCTTTAACGTGGAAGCCTCTAGGCGGATCCTGGCCCAAAGGAGGACTCCCGGCCATTGTCAGTCCCGGGAAACAGGACCGCGAAGAGCTCGAGAGCGGCGGCCTTCCCCCGGGAGCGCGCGGAAGGAAAGCAGCTCGGGCCAGGGCTGGGAGGAAGAGCGGGGCCGAGTGGGCGGGCCCTCTGGGGCGTCTGGGGGCGGATCCGCGGGGTTTGGAGGCGGTCCTCTCCCGGGGTCTGGGGGCGGTCCCCCGGGTCGGGGGCGGTTCTTCCCCTCTCCCCCAGCCCCGGGGTGTCTGGGGGCGGTCCCCGGGGTGCAGCGGACGTCCCTCCCCCCCGCTCGGCGGAGGCGGGCGGGAGCCGGGCTGTGGTGGGCGGGCCCGCGATGCTTTTAACTCGGGGATCTACAGGAGGAGAGATTTTAAAAATAGCCTGGCGACGCGTGAAGAGCGATATAAAGTATCGCTTTTTATGGCAAGTGCTGAGTGCCCGTCCAGGTTCAAGCCTGAGGACGAGTGGGGAGGACAAGAGGGGCTCGCGGGCGCCTGCGGCGCTAACCCTGAAGTGGGGCAAAGGTGGCGGGAGAGAAACCCGCCGCGGCGCGGCAGACGCTGGTGTTTTGTTCGGGCACGTGAAGCTCAGCGAAGGCGTTTTCATTTGAGAAATAACAGAGAAAACAGACTTTTTAATAAAAGGGTTATTTTTTTTCCTCGAAGAGTGCACTTTTACTTGGGTCCTTTTTCCTTCCTTTTGTTAAGAAAGAAACTCAAAAGAATGAGACCTTTCATATATTCGTCTGTTACCTGGTGTCAAATGAAGAACTACTTTAACTCAGCATTACAGTTAATTTTAAAGCTGACCATCAAATAACAGGTATCTATAAACACCTAAGTGCAGTCCTGAGCTATGCCATTTTGGAGTGTAAAAGAATAAAATTGGGTTTCTGGTCCTCAGAATTATCGTCTAGTCGGGAAGACAAAACTGGCACATGTGATGTAATACACGTCACTGCAAGATTGTATATAATTCGGCGTTAATTGTGAAATCAGATAATTTTTCTACGACTTCAGAGGAGGAAGAGATCGATGAGAAAAAAAAAAGGAATCAGGAAAGTATTCCAAGAAGAGGCATATCTTTAAGTTTAGATAAGAATTCAGTAGGTACTGGCTGGGTTACACTGAGTTAGAACTCCTGGAATCTTTGTCGCCTTTTGTAACCAGAAGGCTGGGTGATGACTGAAGGCTATGCCCACCCATCAGTCTACCCATCACCCAGGTTAACATATACAATATCACTAGCACCCCAGAAGCTCCCCTTGTGCCTCCTCCCAACTGCTACCGCCGCCCTCCCGGAGGTAGCCACTATCCCAGTATTAACGCCATGTATTTGTTCTGTTTGCTCTTGAATGTTACACATATGCCCTCTGTGCCAGCTGTCAAGCTATAACCGCTCGGCCGCAAACCGACCCTTCTAGTCTCTGCCTCTGGTGCGGATGGGACTCCACCAGCCCCATTCCTTTGCCAGCTGCACAGCTAGACTCCCCCTGGCAGAGGGCTAGAGAGAATCTGCAGTCCAGAGGAGAAGGGAGGGACTTGCTTCTTCCTGCTAGCTTTCCTTTGGCTCCCTTTCCTCCCAAGGTCACCTTAGTGACGCTGCTTTTCCCTGCAGTGGCAGCTCCCTCTGGCAGCAGTAATTCAGTCTAATTTGTAATTTTTCCAACACTTGCAGCACCAGCCTCAGTGCACCCCTAGACACCAGTCTCAGCACCAGAGGGCTGGGCCCCTGCCCTCTGCCAAGCTTCTAAATTCCAGGAATTCCAACTTTTTTGTTTTGTTCCCCAGCCCGAGGGGTAGTAACTACCTCCCTAATACCTGTTTTTGACTTTTAATCATCTGGTTAACATCTTCATATCCAGTTAATTCTTTATATTACATTCTCTCTATGCGAATAATTGATGTGAGTTCTCTCTCCTTACTAGATCCTGACTATAGAATCATTCAAGGTTAATTCTTTTGTGTCTGGCTTCTTTCACTCATCATGTTAGTGAGAATCACCTGTATTATTACATTAGCTATAGTTCATGAATTTTCACTGCCGTTTGGCACTTCATTGTGTGGACATGCCACAGTTTATTTGTCCAACTACTTGTTAAAAAATATAATTCGACTGAGTAAGTTTTAAAGATCTGGGGGCCGGCCCAGTGGTGCAGTGGTTAAGTTTGGCGCGATCCTCTTTGGTGACCCAGGGTTTGCATGTTCAGATCCCAGGCAGGGACATACACCACTCATCAAGTCATGCTGTGGTGGTGTCCCACATACAAAATAGAGGAAGATGGGCACAGATGTTAACTCAGGGCCAAATTTCCTCACCAAAAAAAAAGGATCTGATTGGCTTTGTGCAATGATTCATGAATTGGGCAGCGTCCCATCTAGCAAACAGAAGGGAGCTCTAAGGAGCTGTACAAAATGGAAGGCTTTTATAGGCAGAGAGGGGGAGAAGAATGGATTGTTTTAGGCAAGGTCACCTTCCTTTAGCAGATGAAAGGGGTCAATCAGGTGGAAGACCTCACTAGTGCTGACCAGGAAATCCCAGACTGACTGGTTAAGATTACATTCCTGGAGGAGGCTAAAACTGCATTAGGTTAGGTATTAAGTTTTGGTTTGCTGATGTGGGGCTTAGCACAAGTGACTCCATTTGGAGCCTTTTGTCTCTCTTTTTTAACTTACTGTTGGTAGATTTTCAGGTTTGAGCTATTACACATAACGTCCCTCTTCCCTCGGTTTCCTTCAGAATTGGTTTACCTTTAATTTGTTATGGGAAAGCTTTCTCTGTTATGAGTCCTTCACCAATTTTCCCATCAGATAATAAAAATATTTTCAGATATCCTAATTTTTGGTACTTTGTTGTCCTTTGGGACTTAATCTAAAATTCCATCTTGAAAGAATTCTTAACTTTTTCAGACTTGATGTGAATGGAACATTATGTTTTTTAACAATTTAATATGATAAATAAATTTAAAAGCCTCCAGATTTTGTCTTCTCTGCTTCGTACCTCCTGGAATCCTGCTGAATGGTTTCTTTCCTAACACAATCTCTTACCTGGTTGGGATCTACTTGTTTAATCAGGATATGAAGAGGAAACCTACTTGGATACTAAGTGGATCACACTAAGAAGTCTCATCACAGCAGAGGGCAACTTGCGCCACCTGCTGGGAACATTAATAGTCCTTCTAGCCTTTCATGATGAAATCCACCCGAGTCTAGTTAGTTCACAACCTGATCACCTTTAGTATTTCTGACTGACAGTTGTCTGAGGCCCTCTCTCTTTTAGATTATGTGTCAGGGAAAAGCAGAGTATAATTTACCCTAGACATAAAAATAATTTAAAACCAAAATATAATGAGTTATCCCAGCCATTCTCTGCTCTTACCCCAAAAGATGTCCTAAGGAGGGGCTAAAATAATAGGTATAGTTGGAAAACAGCTAATTTCTTTAGGGCGATCACAATGGTTTGTGTGTGTGTGCGCACACACGCGCTTCCACCAAAACAATGTCTCTTCCTTCCATCCTTCCTTTCTTTCCTCTTTCTGTCTCTCTTTCCTTCCTTTGATCCTTCCACTCTTATTCCTCCTTCTCCTCATTCTTCTTCTTTCTCTTTCTCTCTTTTTCTTTCTAATTAATAAAAATGATTTCTTGAGAATCTGGTATGCATCCAGAACAAAGACCATGAATGAAATAGCTCTATGTATATCCTTCTGTTGGCAAACTTCCCAAGCTTCAAAATCATGGCAGAAGACTGTAATGAGCACTGAGGAAAGACAACTGGCCAAGTAACTCAGTGTTCTTATGGTTCTTGGGTGCTGGGCTCAGAACACTCTGTCACTAGCCAGTGTGTTGGGGCTCTGCTCCCTAAAGAGACAGAAGGCATGCAATCAAGGATCTGGGCTTGGAGGTTCAAAACTTGGCCTTCATGACTATTGTCAATATCAGTTGTTTGTTTGACCACTATCTGGACTGAAGAAATGCTGAGACTCTGAACTCTCTACTGTCAGCTGGATTCCTGCCCCACAGCCCCAGCCCTTTGCCCCACATCTGAACTTCTCTCTGCCCCCCACCCCAGCCCTGGGAGCACCCCACTGTGTGGTGTTCTGGACTGTTGGCCTTCACTGGACTTCCCTGCTCCTACTCTTGGACCCTAGCCAGATGCTACTCATGGGTGGACTCCATTAGCTCCTCATGGAAGGATTTAACAATGAGTTGACCCCCTATGAATACCTGGTCCACTGCTTTCGTTGCTTGGTTACAACTGGTTGCTATTCCAAGCTCAATCCAGCTGCTCCAACTGTGAGTAATTTAAATCCTTGTTTTCCTCTGGATGTGATGGCAGCGTTCCCACATTTATGGCTCTAGCAAGTTTTACTTACAGGGATTTAAGAAAATTGCTTCATCTAATATGAATTGGAAACCCAGTGAACTAATTCCGTAAGCTCTGGGTCTGCTTCCTTATAGGAATGGGTCAGAATGATTCACTGGAGATGATGAGCTTTGGAGTCACAAGTAGTAAGGACTTATACTTTGTGATCACCAAGCAGTCTAAAAGTTGTGTTACTTTTCCTTCCTATTGTTACTAAATATAGGGGGAGTGTGCTTGTGTCACCTCTTGACAGGTGTTTGAGATAATTAGTATTTGAACATCTCTGTGAGAATAAAAAGCAGTCTCTTTTGTCTTACATTTCTTTAAAGCTATGAAAATAATTTTAAATACTATCTTCTGAGACCGTCACGTCTTCAGATGAAATTGTTCAGATTTTCTTGAAAGTCTTCACTTTATTCTCCTGTCCTATCTTTCAAAATGGTACCTACTATTGTGCGAGCCAAGTGTTTCAGCAGGCAGCTTTGCTCATTTCTTTTGTGAAGGTGTAGACAGCACCAGAGCTGAAGTCCGTCACAATAGATTTTTAAAATTATAAATAATTACCATAACAAATTAAATAAACTAAAGCTTTAAAAGTGTCACAACATAATAAAGTACTTTCATATGAACTGGTGATGGCTATAGTAAGGAAAACATAAAGAATCTTGGAGGTTTTCAAATTTATCTGATGGGATTCCATTGACTGACATGTTCAATAATAGACATTGAAACAGAGGCTGGGTACCATTTTAGTGAAAAATCAGAAGTACCAGCCCTCACCCTTACCAGCTGTGTGACCTTGGGTAGGCTACTCAACCTTCCTAAGCTCTAGTTTCATCAACTGTAAAAAAGGGATAATAATAGGGTTCTTCTCATAGGATCGTTGTTCTCGTTTAATTCTCTTAAATGAGTTATAAGTGTTTAGCATGGGGCATGGTATATAGTAAGTGCGCAATAAATGTTACATAAAGAAGCAATTTAGGTTCAGGTTCCTTTCTGTAATAAGTACTGTGGTAACCTGCCTGTCTGTAACCGTAACCAATGGTCCTTGCCTCCTGAGAGTCGTGCCCCGTGGAGTCCCCTCCCATACTGTACCAGAGTTAGTCTGTGTGACCAATAGGACATGGCAGGAGTCATGCTGCATCACTTCTGAGATTAGGCTATAAAAGGCTGTTGCTTCCACTATCGTGGGCTCTCCTTGCTCTGGGGGGGACATTCAGGCTGCTGACAGTTAGGCTCACTTGTCAAGGAACTGGGGTACATGGCCAATAGTAAGGAAGAAACTGGAATCTACCAGCAACCGCGCGAATGAGCCTAGAAGTGGATTCTCCAGCCCCAGATGCCTGCAGGCCTGGCCAACAGCTTACCTGCAACCTCGTGAGAGACCCTGTCTGAATCCCCCAGGGCCTGACATAGGGGTGCATCTTACCATTGACAGTAAGATGAGGAAATATTCTCATTTCCATAGATCACACTATGGTTATATGATTAATCTTTTTTTCCTTCTGAACCATATTTCTTCAACTGCCATCATCTTTATCTGTGGGATAAATGACTGAATATCTGAAACAAAGATGCATAGGGACATTTGCCATCTAGAGAGATTTCAGGAATTGTTGACCAACTGTGAAACTAACTTATCATTGTGCAATTTTTTTACATCAAAAGTGCTCCTAGAGATATTGATAGTGGTTAAGAGTGGCTGATGATTTAGAAAGCTATAAAAGTGTTCTTGTCAGGCACAGAGAGAAAGGCTGTTTATTGTGAATCAGCTGGATGTGCAAGAACCTTATTCTTGTGGCTTATAAATCTCACCCACAAATCACTGATAGGTTGATCACTTAAATCATGGAAAAGGATGCAGCTTGAGAGAGGGTGTCTCTCTCCGTGCCCCCTCCCCACATCCCACATCCCATGTCAGCGAGTGTTGGAAGTAGTGCGAGCTGAGAGGGAGGGAGGAAGAAAGGAATACAAATGAGGTGCTTCCAAATTTCTCCATGGTAACAAGAAGGTAGTTTGTCAGAGAGGAAATTTGGTCTCTAGAATTAGACTTTTTTGTGTTTGTTTAAAGCTAATGCAGGTCACTAACATTCTCATAATGTATTTACTAGGTCATCAGAGAATTAATGTACTAATTGTAGGGCATGATCTAACAGAACTATCATGAGCGCCATATTTATTACATAATTATTTCTCTTTTGTAAATGCCTTGCAGATTCCTCTCCATTTTCTCTTCATCACCTAATGTAGTACTTTGCTACAGTCTTTTGACTAACCCTCCAGTCCATGCACCATAATGCTGCCACATCAAACTTCCTAAACCACTACCTTTACTCCTCATAAATTGCAATAGGTGCTGTGGTCAGCAGAATAATGCCCTCTGCCAAAGATGTCCACATTCTAATCCCCAGAACCTGTGAATATGTTACCTTACATGGCAAAGGGGAATTAGGGTTATAATGGAGCTAAAGTCACTGTGGTATAAGAAGAAAGATATTTGGTCTTTGTCCCTAGTCCCTGGCACAGAGCTCCTAAAACTCTTGGAATCTCTGGAGTGAGAAGGGTGATAGGAACATCTTTTGTTCTAATGAGGTGACTCTTGGTGGTATCCTAGATAGCATCAGGATAGGAGCTGGTGACAAGAAAGGCCAAGCCTTGATTAGAAGCTTGGAATTTTCAGTTTCATCCCCCCCAACCTCTGGGGAGGAGAGAGGGGCTGGATATTGAATTCATTACCAATAGTCACAGTCATGCCTACATAATGAGACTTTTATGTAAAAGCCTAAATGATGGGATTTGGGAAGCTTCTGAGTTGGCAAACATGTCCATGTGCTGGGAGGATGGCACACGCCAACTCCATGGGGACAGAGGCTCCTGCACTTGGGACACTTCTGGACCTTGCCCTGTGTACCTCTTCATCTGGCTGTATTTGTATCCTTTATAATAAACTCTAATAGAAAGCATAGCATTTTCCTGAGTTATGTGAGTCATTCTAGAATTATTGAATCTTGTGGAGGAGGGAGGGTTCTGGGAACCCCTGACTTTGTAGCCAAGTTGGACAGAAATGAGGCTAGCCTGGGGACCTGATACTTGCAGCTGACATGAGGGTGCTCATGTGGGAAGAACCTTTAAACATGTGGAGTCTGATGCTAACTATGGGTAGTTATTGTCAGAACTGAACTGAATTGTAGGACACCCAGTTGGTGTTGGAGAGTTGGAGAAGTAGTGCTGGGAAAGACACTATGTATGTGGTGTCAGGAGGGAAAAAAACGTCTCCGTTGCTAGTCAGCTGACCTTAAGAAAGGGAGATTAGCCTGAGTTATCCAGGTGGGCCCAATATAATCACATAAAATCCTTAAATGTAGAAGAGGGAGGTGGAAGAGGAGGACAGAATAGTGTCATGTGAAGAGGATTTGACCCACCATTGCTGGCTTTGAAGGTGGAGGAAGCGACCATGAACCAAGGAGTGTGGGTGGCCTCTAAATGCTGAAAAAGGCAAGGAAATGGGTTCTACCCTAGAGCCCCCAGAAGGGACACAGCCCTGCTGACATATTGATCCTAGCCCAGTGAGTCTCACGTAGGACTTATAACCTACAGAACTGTAAGATAATAAATGTATGCTTTTTCAATCCACTATATTTGTTGATAATTTGTGACAGCAGTAATAGGAAACTAATACAGACACCATTTTAATCTTGGTCTTGTGTCACACTGGACAGCACCCTACTTCCTCTCTACCTTATCCAAAGCCTACCTGCCTTCACACTTAAATTGTTTCAATTGTTTTTGTCTTGCTTCCTAGCTAGAGTTAACATTTCTTGAGCGTGTGTTTACAGTTGAGCCTCATTATTCTCAGATTCTGCATTTGTAAATTCACCTACTTGCTAAAATTCATCTGTAACCCCAGAAATCATTCACAGATACATGCAAGTGACAAAAGAGTTGAGTTTCATGATATGCATGTTTCCCGTTGAGGTCAAACAAGGCGATGCTCTGCCTTCTTGTTTCAACTCTCATGCTGTAAACATGTATCCTTTTTGTGTCTATATATTGTCATGTTTTTTGCATTTTTGTGCCTTTTTTTTTTTTTGGTGAGGAAGATTGGCCCTAAGCTAACTTCTGTTGCCAATCTTCCTCTTTTCTTTTCTGAGGAAGATTAGCCCTGAGCTAACACCTGTGCCCATCTTTCTCCATTTTGTATATGGCATGCCACCGTATACAAAACCACTATGCCACTGGGCCAGCCCCAGAATTTTTGTGCTTTTTGTTTGGTGACTTTGCTATTTAAAATGACCCTCAAGCATAGCGCTGAAGTGCTGTCTGGTGTTCCTAATCACAAGGCTGTGATGTGCCCTATGGAGAAAATATGTGTTAGATAAGCTTCATTCAAGCATGAGTTATAGTGCTGTAGGCCGTGGGTTCAATGATAATGGTTGACACAACTAATCTATAATCAACCTATAAGTCAAAATTGGGGTGAGTTTATTATAAGCCAAGCCTAAAGAACATATAGCCTGGGAGAGAACCTTCATGAAGGAAAGAGGCACTCTGAAGAAGTGGGGTGCACAGAGTGGTTATATACCATCTTGGAAGAAAGAGAATACATCACATATGATAGGAATATCTCTTACAACAGTCACAGAATGCTTTGCTGGCACAGCAGGTCAGTGGTCACAAGGTGAACACAACAGGTTGGAGGTCAGCAGGTCAGTGGTCACAAGGTAAACACAGCAGGTCAGTAAATCCTTAGTTTCTGAGAAGAGATGCTTATCCTTAAAGAAATGCTGATATGGGGGAAAGCAACATCCCTATCTTTAAGGGCATCATTCTTGTCTTTGGGACATTGTAAATGTTTAAAGCAGATGTACAATGCATGCTTAACAGGCCACGTCAGGCCTTTCTGGAAAAACAAGGTCAGGCCAAATTAGTTTTAAACTAAATGGCTTCTTCATATATTCCAATATATCCTATTGCTCTTCATTTATTCATCATAATGAATCAACAATATATATTAAATAAGATGTCTTTAAACAGAAACTCACATAAAACAAGGTTATGTATTGATTTGTTGATGAAAATTTTGTGACCAGTGGCTTGTTGGAACCTAACCCCATCTTTACTCTAGGAGCAGTGGTTCAGTATTCACTAATTCAGTGAATACCTCAAACAAAGAGAAATTATTGTATTTTGTGTTCACTAATACAAGTTAACACAATGTTGGCACATAGAAATTATTTAATAATTGCCTCCTGATTGATTGTGGGGGAAAAAAACAACCCAGAGCAGATAACTTTTCTTGTAGTGAAGTTATGTGACATGTGTTTTGCAGTTTGCATAGTGTGTAGTGGTTTTTATTTGTTCCATATAACTATCCTCCCATGTCTGGCTCGAGTAAGACTGAGAATAAAGTGCTCCCAAATCTATTGTTGTTCCCTAATTGCTATATGGTTTATATAAGCTGTATTTGTGTGAATAAAACTAGGACATGTCTATATTAAAAGATCAAGGGCTCAACCTTTCCATTTTGGGTGGGGAGAATATTTCCTCTCATCTAGCTCAGTAATCTTCAACCTTTCACTTATATAACCTTAAAGGAATTTTGAAAAACTATGTACCACCTCACCCATTTTAAGTTGTCCTTTAATATTTTCTTCACAGGTTTAAATAGTTGCAAAGGATTTAACTGCTAGTCCAATGTAAATATCCACACATTTAAATTAAACTGTTACATCTGTCTTTTAAACGTATCCAAGGAAATATAAATACCATAGTGATTTGATACCCACCTCTATACAAAAAAAAAAAAAAAATGAACACGCTCTTTTTTAATAATCAGAAATCTTACATTTCTTCTCATCTTGAAATCCTATTTCCATTACATACAAGCTTATGCTTGAATATGTTTTATTGATTTCTACATGAAGATATGTATATAAATGTAAATTAAAACTTTAGGAAGTTTCCCATAACCACAAAGCTTTAGATGTTTAATTATTTCCTTCCAGATTAATCCAGAGTGAGGTTGATGAGAAAAAGTTTCTGTCCATAAGGAGAAAACATTCTTCTTGGAAGGCAAGACCCATGTGCAGGAAACACTAAAATGACTCTTGAGCTGCATTTGCAGACTTGATGCATAGGATTTTAGAAAGAAGGCAGACCCCAGGAGCTGCAGTACCTCAACCACCAAGCTGGAGTTGCATGGATTGAGAAAGGACATCCTCAAATCCATGTCAGGATAAATTGCTAACTTTTTTTTTGCATGAAATATCCAAATCCAGTATCCTGTGGCTCAGTTAAGTTCTGTTTAAGGCATTGTGCTAAGCGCTGGGGATACAACGGTGAATAAAGAACTTAACATACTCCTACTATTACCGAACCAGGTTTGTTTTGCCCGCTGCACAATTATGCCAATCACCGTGTCGGCGAGTTTGCAAAGAGGAAGGATTTAATGACAAGGTGGCCAAGCGAAGAGGCAGGAGAGTCAATCTCAGATCTTCCTCCCTGAAAATGGGAATTCAGGGATATTTATGGGGTAGGGGGCAAGGTGGTCTGAAGTGTGGGGATAGATTACTGGAGGTGAGGAGAAGTGAGGTAATTGATGAGCTGCACAGGCATAGTCAAGCTTCATGGCTCTTCACAGGACGCATGTTCATGAAATGGTGGCGTTAGCATAATCTGAGGGTGGAGTTTTTAGCCTCTTGACATCAAAAGGTCACTTATTGGGCGTCCACACAGGCCTAGTTGATGGGTGGGTGGTCTCAACTGGCCTGAACTGGATAAGGGGTTCTAATTCCTGAAAAACAGCTCAAACATCCATTATCATGGTGACCCAGGCACCAGGGAGATGTTATCTATAGGAAACTACCGGAAGTCAGGATAGTATATTGTCTAAGCAGCACAGTTCACAACGGGCGGGAGAAAACTATAAGCTATAATCAGTAATTGCAAAAAAGAAAAACTTTAGTTAACCAGCTACCTAATCATCAATGGCTGTTGACCGGTTTCACCACGGACAATTTATTTGCCTAGTAGGGGTAGAGGAGACAGACATGTACCTGGAAAGAGATCACTGAAAGGAAAAAGACAGAGAAAAATGATAGGAATAGGAAACAGAACAAGAAGCTAATATTAAAAAATAAAAACATAATTAATTATCATTCTGGAACTAGTAATTTTTTCTTCTGATTCATTTACTATAGTTAAAATGCATTTTTTTCTTTTGAAACTCTGGCTGGGTCTACATATGAAAAATAACTGGATTGTGACATGGCCTATAAACTAATTTAAATCATTTTAATTACTCTGGACTACTACAGGGATTGGTAATGTCCCAAACTGTTGGAACTGTCCCAACAGTCCCAAAGACCAGTTTATATGTCATAATGCAGTTTGGGACCTCTTGCTTATAAAGCTTAAGATTTAAATGGAAAACCCTAGTGGAGAACTTGTTCCTAAAGACATCTGAAAACCAGAGGTAACTAAGAGCAGATTATTAAAGAGCCACAAGGGGCCTTAGTGGTCATGTGGTACATACCCTTTGTTTATTTGATTTTCCTCCTTCATATTGAAGAAGCAGAAACTGAGGCTTTCATAAGGTTAATGAATTGTCCAAAGTCACATAGCTAATTGGGACTTCAACTCAGGGTTTCCAACTCCTTAGTCCACTCTATAAATTTCATAATACTAGAGATCTAGTATAGATTCGTGGGTTTTTAAAAAATGAGTTTAGTTGTTTAGTTTTGATGAGGAAATAATTTTATAGACTGTGTACTGACATGTTTAGACCAACTTATCAGGAGTAATATTTATGGGGCCTTCATCTGAGAGTGAACATCAAAGACAAGAGAAAGAATGTGAATTCCAAGAGGAAAAGTGGAACATCTCTGTAGAATTGTCAACATGATGGGTCCCAGAGTACAGTGAGGTACTTACTAACAAAAGGCTATTGTGTTTATTCTAAGCCTTTGAAATCTTCCCAACGGGGTGGATATACGGAATTCTTAAAATGACAGTGATTCTTTGACCTAGGATGTGGAGGAATATAATTTTAGTTTTCATAATTTGATGGAGTTGTAGAAAACACCAATGATAAAAGTAAACACAAGTCATGTAACAGCAGAAAAATGTGTATATTTGTAGTGTCTTAAAATTCACAGGACTACTAAGATAGCAATCAAAAATAGTCATAATGTTTTTTTATTTTTTGGTGAGGAAGATTGGCCAACCTGTTGCCAGTGTACGTCTGTGCCCTGCATGGGATCTGAACCCATGAACCCAGGCTGCCAAAGCAGAGCAAGCCAAACTTAACCACTATGCCACTGGGCCAGCCCCCGTAAAATTTTCAAATTTGAGTAAAAACAAAATAGGGATCATGTTTCCACTTTGTGAGTCGGGCAAAATATGTGGGAGTGTTGTTTTGTGTAACACATTTAGCATTTATAACTCTAATACACATTTTATGCTCTATTTTTTATTAAATTCTCAACCTCAGAACAGAATGTTGAGGTATGTTAGAATACAGAGTAAGGGCTGATGACTATTTTAAAAGGATGTGCCCATTGGTGTGTGTGTGTGTGTCGGTATGTGTGTTTGTTGAACATGGGTATTGGGGAGACACTTGTGCTTAGCATTTGCTAGAAGCCAAGTGGTGCTGATGGGGGTGGAGAGGCCAGGGCCACAGTGATGACAACTCGTGGTCATCTCAGCTGACTGCTGCAGCTTCCCTCCTCCCCATTCTTCACCACTTCAGAAGATTGCTCTCCACCTCTGGATAGTAGAGGCACCTCTGGAAGCAGACAAAATAGGCTCCCATGCCATTGTTTGCACAGTGTGGGACACCCACCCCAGTTTATAGTCATCTCTCCAGCCAATAATAATAATGACAATAGCTGATCCTTTCTGAGTACTTATTGTGTGCCAGGCACTACTCTAACATTTCACATCTAGTAAAGTGTTTAATCCTCACATCAATATTGTGAAGTAGGTACCGCTAGTATTCCCGCTTTATAGATGCAGAACAAAGAGATTAAGTAACCTGTCCAAGGCCACGCAGCTAACACATGATGGAGTTAGGACTTAAACCCAGGAAGTTAGTCCCACAGTCAAAGTGCCTAACCACTACACTAAACAGAAAGGTGCCTGGATTCATAGAGACATGCCTAGTTACATCCAGCTCCAAGTTGTCAGATGACACCTGTTCGAGGTCATTTCAAGAATTTTGTAAGCTCCAGGCTTATTTCGAATTAAAGATCCCATTGCACATTATATTAAACATTAAAATGCACACAGATCCATGTTAAAAACTATATATGTATTTGTATTTTTGCTGTAATATATTTGGAAGGATTTCAAAAAGAGTAATTTTGCTCTTGATTTAGTTTTGAATAATATTTAGCTTATATTTGACTCTGATTTCTTGGCAATCATTGGGCATACCCAGGAGTTTGATCAAAGTGAGAAAAAAATTTTTTCAAATGCAAAAATATTTTTATGAATACTCGATTTTACAATGAAGAAATTTGCTACATTTTATAGTGTTAGTGAAACATATTTACTTCAACTTCACAGATTTCCTTTTTGTATTTTAGAATTTAAAAAATTTTATTGTAAAATAAAACACAGGCACCAAAAACCACACAGGCCAAATGTATAGATTAATGAATTATTATCAGGCAAACACTCTTGTGACCACCACCCTGGTCAAGAAACGCAACTTTGCCAGCCACTCCAGGAGACCCCACCCATGTACCCACCCCAGTCACAGCATCACCCTGCCCCCAAAAGGAACCACTATCCTGACTTTTATAGTAATCTCTTCCCTATCTTTCTTTGTAGTTTTATTACCCAAGTAGACACTATTGTTTGGTCTTGTCCACTTTTTATATGTCTTTTGAGTTTCTTTTAATTTAAAAGCCCCCTTTTCTTCCCTTTCCTTCCCCTACAATTGATCTGTTGAAGACCTGTAGCGTTTGTCCTAGAGAGACTGTCCCACAGTCCGGGTTTTGCTGATAGCACACTCATGGAACAGTCTAACATGTTCCACCCTACTCAGTACATCATGCAAATTGTCAATTTGATCAGAGGCTTGATCCGAATCTTCCTTTAAGCAAGATTCTAGGTGGCGTGTTCTTTCACCAGTTCGAAGGGGCCTAATGCCTGAAGTGTGATGCTAGGAGTCATCACTGCTCAGTGCCTATACCCATTAATTCAACAGGAGTTACAGAGTAGACATATTCTAATTATATCCAGTCTTTTTCACCTATTCAATCAGAATACTTCCATAAGCATTCCATGATCAACTCTTAAGTAACACAGTGTAGAGTCCATATAAGAAAGGCAAGATAAATTTTTATTCTTTCCCTTTATTTTTCGGTTTGTTGATTGTATACTTATGGTGCAGTTCAACAATTAGGATTTTTTAAGTATTAATATGAATTCATGGATTTAAACATATTTGATGAGTTTTAATTGTTGTCTTTGTAATTATTATCTTTACTGAGGTTCAAATATCCCAATCTTTGACCTATGGGAGACTTTTCAAGTTGCTTTTAAGTCCTTTAGATACCACCCTAGTAGTCTTGGATAGGCCTTGTCAGTGACAGAGTTGTTACCAAGCCAGGTTCGTTTTGCCTGTTGCATGAAATACCAATCACCAAGATGACGAGTTTGCAGCAGAGAAAGAGTTTATTCACAAGGCAGCCAAGTGAGGAGATAGGAGAACAAATCTCAAATCTGCCTCCCGAAATATGAGGATTAGGGATATTTATAGGGTAGAGGGGCAAGGTGGTCTGAAGTGTGGAGATAGATGATTGGAAGCAAGGAGGAGTGAGGTAATTGATTGTCTGTGCAAGCATAGTCAAGCTTCATGGCTCTTCATAGGATGCATGTTCTCAAAATGGTGGCATTAGCATGATCTGAAGGTAGAGTTTTTAGTCCCCTGACATCAGGAGGTTACCTATCAGACACCTATGCAGGCCCAGTTGGTGGGTCGGTGGACTTGACTGGCCCAAACCAGACAGCGGTCAACTCTTAGTTCCCGAAAAACAACTCAAGCATCTGTTACCATGGTGACCCAAGTGTCAGGGATGTTATGAGGAACCTAGTGGGGATCAGATAATATATTGCCTAAGCAGCACAGCTAACAATGGGCAGGCAAACAACTAAAAGCTACAATGAATAACTGCCTAAAAAACTTCAGTCAATAGCTACCTAATCATTAATGGCTAACTGTCCACTGGTTTCAGAGTTAGGAAACAAACAAATAAACACACACACACGACAAAATACCTCATGAGTTAACAAAGATAATTCCAATTGAATATTCCATAGTTTTTATCTAACCTTTTTAATATTACATAAGTATTCAGTGGAGTGTTGGTAAATCCTTAATGATCTAATATCTGAAGCCCTGATTTGTAGTACTTGCAAATACAGGGGAGGAAAAAAACTTTCCCTCTACTCTCTTAAGTTGAGTACTTGGGGCCTACAAATTAAAGCCACAAAAGTCAGATTAACAGGAGAAAAGGTTTATTTTGCATGCATACGGAGGCTTCCTAGGAAAGAAATAAAAACCCAGAGAAGTGGTTAGGCCCAGGGTTTACATACCATTTGCAGAAAGCGTGATAAATTGTAGAGAAGAGACTAGACAAAGGAAAAGGGGGATTTGGTAAGCTGTGGGAAGGTGACTAGGAAATGTATGATAAATGAGGGTTGTTTAGCCAGGTTTGTTAGGCAGTCTCAAGTCATTTCAGGTGATAAGAGTTGGCTTGTGGTTCTCCTCTTCCTGGTATGACAGAAAGGGACACCTTTACCAATGGAAATTTCCTTTACAAATGGAAGGGAAACTTATGCCCTGCTTTTAGGCAGATGGGGGAGAGTAGAGAGCTCCTGCTGTGTTTGCTGTTTCCCAGTGCCTTCAAATCAAAATAATCCTTATGCCAAAGTGGCATATTTTGGAGTGACACATTCTGATCTCCTTTGTTTCCCCTGTCTGAAACTTTACAGGAACTTTCACATATCAAAGCCAAGTTGGTAGCTGTGGAGAGAGATTTAGGTTAGAAGTTGCAGGGTAAGAGATCTGCAAAGGGGGAAGAACTTTGACTGGAATGAGAATAAATAAGCAGAAAGGAACAAACCTAAGCATATTGCCCCATATCTCATGAAATCAGTCTCTTAGTCTCTCAGTCCTGGAAATAGGTCAGTCCGGTCAAACAGCTGTGTTTCATTTCAGGAGGTGGAGGTGCAGGAGGGAGAGTAAGATACCCACCTAAGTTAGGCTTCTACATGGTGCAAGCAAGCAGTCATTTAATGAGGGTCATTTCTATGAAAACAAACAAAAAACAAAAAGTAATGGTTAGAGCAGACCATAAACCTGCTTTTTGAGTTCAGAGGGCAGTCAGTTAAGAAGAGTTCTAGATGTTGGGTTTGAAGCATCATTAGATGGTGGAGCAAGGATGGCAGTGGCAACCTGATGAATTTCCTGGTGTACAGTTTAAATGTCTTTGATGATGGCATAGACATCTGTGTCACAGTCATGGTTATTTCTTAAAGCAGAGCATTGAAGCATTCAGCTTCAGCTTGCAGGGCTTCTTTAAATAGTCCCCATAAGGACCTGGGCAGTCAGCTTTTAGTTTTTAGGGCCACCAAGTCAGGACGGTGAGAGAAAAATTGGAAATATTAATTACAGAGAAAATGGATAAAATGACAGGGTCCAGTTTATAAATGAGCAAAAGTAGCTCAAAGACAATGAACACTCACAAGAGTGGGTTACAGTTTTCCATTGAAACATAACATTTCTGTCTATAATCACCCTCATCTCTATCAAAGATAATCAAAGTAAGACTATGTTGGTTGCAAAATAAATATAGTCTCATTAAACTTAGCTTGATTATTTACATAAGTGCAGCAAGAAGAGTAATTGACTCATAGACCTTTTCAAGTTTGTTTACTGGAGCTTTTGTAAGGAACCTCAGATTAGACATTTAAAAGGTTCTGAAGGCTAGAAAGACAACCCACGAACTTGCCATCAGACTTTGCCTGCAATCCCTGTAGATTTAGGTAAATCTCTCTCTTCTCGATGTCCCCCAAATATCCTAAGTTTCCTGGGTCTGCCAGGAAGTGACCTTCCTTACTCACCTGTAAGACTAGGAATGATATAAGCCAGGTACCAAGCTGGTTTTTCCAAGGGGCTTTGTAAACATTGGCTCCATAAAGTCAACCTTAGTTCCTTGAAACTGTCTGGTCATATCTGATGCACATCATTCTCAAATATGATATTCCAGTCAAAGCCTTTGTAATATAACCACTCTTTCCACTTTTGTCCTGTTATAAAGAGAATAGATTTACTGAACTTATGCAAATAACTATATTGCCATGAAATAAGACTATTCTATGAGTTTTCAAATTCTGGAGGTGACAGGTAGGAAGAAAAATAAATGTTTTGTTTCTGTTTATAAAAGTATAATCTACAAATTGCTATAAGTTATAGATAGCTTAAGGGAAAAGAGAAAAAGTTTCCTTGAATCTGGAAAATAAAACATTAAAGAACCAGTAATATACTGAGAAAAACTCATGAAAGAAATCATAATCATTTTTCATCAGTTCATTCAGTTCCATGTAATTAATTCTTGTTATGCTTGATCTTGGGTTAGCAGTTTCATGAGCCCATCAGCTTCTCCACTAAAGTTCTGGAAACATTTTTTAGTTTTTAACATGAAGTACTCTGGCCTGTAGCTGATTGCAAGAACCATCAGGAAAGCATCAGAGTAAAATAACTGTTTGTGAATGATGAAGACTTGAAATGGCCATGGTTAAAGATCTGATAAGCATTCATTATAACTCAGTTGACAAGGAAATTTGGTTGTTTCTGTGACATTCAACATTTTAAGATAGTAACCGGAGTTATGACTGATAACATTATACCAGGATGTATCACGGATGGCAAGGAAATTTACAAATTTCTAGGAGGTTCATGCAATTTCCAAAATATTTGTATTAGTAATATATACCTATACAAATATAACTTATAGAAGGTCTAGCATCACTCCTTATTTGACAATGTTTCCTATGCAATTAGTTTAACATTTCTCTTTTTACAAGTTGAGAGAACAAATCCTTTAAGGTTTTCCAGGGCCCTCTGGGAAGTTGTCAAAAATGTCAAAATGTTTAGGAGCCAGCCCAGTGGCTTAGTGGTTGAGTTCGCGCGCTCCACTTTGGCAGCCCGGGGTTTGCAGGTTTGGATCCTGGGCGCGGACTGACACATCACTTGTCAAGCCCTGCTGTGGCAGTGTCCCATATAAAGTAGAGGAAGATGGGCACAGATGTTAGTCTGGGGCCAATCTTCCTCAGCAAAAAGAGGAGGATTGGCAACAGATGTTAGCTCAGGGCTAATCTTCCTCACACAAACACAAAAAAGTCAAAATGTTTGAACACTTGTTTAAATAAGATCACAGGTCATTGTGAGACAATAGTTAGTTATCCATTTAACCAAAGTGACAGTAAAAGATTTCAAAGGTAAGTATAGGATATAACATGGTTGGAAAAAATAAAATGAACAACCTAGCTTTTTCAATATTGAGAAGATTTGATTTTCTTTTCCCTATTTTTAGTAATCAAAGACATAAAGACAACACAAAGCAAAGGAAATTAATCTGGTAAAACACAGAGTCTTTGTTTCCTAGCCAGTTTACTCAACAATAAAGAAAAACCTTTTATAATCTCCTATTAAGAACAGACCAGTAATCCAAGAAATCTTTGTCCTTTTAACCAAACTCATTTTAAAATTACTTTAGGACAAAAACAAGATAGTAGGTAATTATGAACTGTCTGGCATATATCAGTCTTCTGTAGCAGATTAGCAAATCTATGAATACACCATGTAGTGTAAGTGCCTGATGTGAAGCTTTTGATTGCCAAGTCATCCACTTCAGAGACATCCATCCCAAATAAACACATTGCCAGCTGCACACCCAGATAGAGCCAGACCACACCACCCACGAAGTTCCCCTTTTACAAAGCTCTCGTTGACCTAGATAACTGACTGATTGAACACGTGCTTTTCTCTTCCTTCACTTTAATTTCCGCTTTTGTATTTTAAGTTCACCAATAAAGACTGAACCTGTGAAACCCTAGGCACCCCACCCTCGTCTTCAATAGAGGCAGAACCCCAGGTCCCTGCATGTTCTCTCTCTCTCTACCTGTGACTTCGTTGTGTGGCCCCAGATGTGCTGTGTACCTCCAGGACCTGTGAGTAATAAGCCTTGTTTCTTCAGAGTTTTGTGATGGTTGTTGCTGAGGTGCATCTTGCAATCATACAAGAACCACAGGGGCCGGTCCAGCCACAACATTGGCTCTGGTCGGGGAAATGTCTGTGGGGGCTGCCACAAGTAGTCTGGGCCCAGGTGAGGACTCAGACATTCCTAGCCCATAGCATCACTATCGATAGGCTGAGACCAACCCAAAATACATCATTTCATAATTTTTAGAGGCATATATTTCTTTTTAGTACAAATTTTCAATGTGGCAAAGGAACATGTTTATTAGCAGACACAAATATCTTAAGTTTCTCTGTGAAAATAAGAAGACAAAAGTAGATGAAATTAAACTTATGTTTAGTAATTAATATTTCAATATTTGATCTTATTTAGAAATGATCTAGATATTCAATGAATATCTATCATTTGACTTAACCTAGTATAACTTTAAGGTTTAAAGTTACCAAAAAGATTTTGGAAGCTATTTTTAAGCAGATATATTATAAAACATAATTATCATTGAAAAGTTCATTTATAAACTTTTACCCTATTTAAATCTATCTAATTCACATGTTCCTAACAATTACATTTGGATTGCTCATAAAAATTGTATGAGATACTAAAAAACTAGCTATTATCTTAAGTTATTTGTTGTTGTTGACAAATTTTGTAATATATGCATGTTGGGCAAGTATCAAAAATCACAGAAGTAAAGGGGCTGGCCCCATGGCATAGTGGTTAAGTTCATGTGCTCCACTTCGGTGGCCCAGGTTCACAGGTTTGGATCCTGGGCATGGACCTACACCACTTGTCAGCCATGCTGTGGCAGAGACCAATGTATAAAGTGGAGGAAGATTGGCACAGATGTTAGCTCAGGGCTAATCTTCCTTAGCAAAAAAAAAAAAAAAATCACAGAAGTAAAGAACCTAAAAGTTAAACATATGACTCTTTCTTTTTTTTAACTGCTGTGCTTGACATACATATCAAACAATTAATTTTATTGTACATTTTGTTTTTAGGATAAATTATAATTTTATAATCTTGTTAGAAGATAAACCGAGGCATATTAAATATTTTAAGAGTTTGAGAAAAAATCGATTAGAATTGGGCAGCGCCAAACCGGAAGTGGTTAGAGGAGCTCCGCCAACAGGAGCCAGAGAGACTTTTCCAGAGAAGATGCAGAAGCAAAGCAAGGAAATTGCTGATTAGCTGTAGCTTAAAGCCTAGTTGGCTATTTGTGGTTGGTTGTCCTCAGGTTTCTATTTCATAACCTTGTGTCATTTCAGGCTTAGGTTTTGATCTGCCTAGGTAGGCTGCCAAGAGCATTAGGGCCACCTCAGTCTAATGGCCTCCTTGCTTAATTAATTTAACAATCTTAAACATCTAGTAGAGATGGCATAAGCCTATTTGACTAGTAAACTCAGGTAGAATAAAAATTGTACGTCTGCATTATATTAAATGTTGACAACTCTGAAGACATACCTGTTTTTATCAAGCCAGCAGTATTAAATTAGTCTTATTTACCAGAGATTATCCCAGATCGTATGAACTTAAAACTACTTGGGTTAGTTCCTAGTTTTAGGAATATCTAATTTACACAAGTGCTTATTTTTTTTCTAAGCCAATTAAAACAAATCTCTTTTATGGGATTTTATGAATTGATTTTGACAATACCATCTGGAGGTAAAAAATACCACATGTACATAATATACATACACAGACATAAACAAACATACAGACAGATGCAAACAGAAACAGCTTTCATCCTAAAATTTTAGCCATGAGTCAGGCAAATATAGTAATTCAAACCTCACTAGTTTATATAAAATAGTTGGATCCAAATTGTGTTTTTGGCTGATGGAAGAGGTTTAGGTTACCTGCTCAATGAAGGCTAAAGCTTTTTACCAATATTTGTGAAGAAAGCTTTTAAGATTCTCATTTGCCCTGATAATGTAATCTTATGGAGGCTGTGTACTAAATTTGGGGTGAGAGACCTTTTGGAAATACCAACTGGCTGTGTGAGTATTTTTAAAACTCATATGAGTGGATAAAATATCCAGTTTGTTTTCAAGAAGTTGGAGTAAGATACCCTTCAGTCTGGGAGTCAAGAGCCTTGGAAGTTTGCATTTCAAAGAGTTGGCTTGCAGGTCTTTGAGAACATTCCTATTATTAGAGGTTCAGGGCAATTACTATTTAAGTTTTCCTCTTTTTTTTCTTAAGTGCAGAACAGTTCCATTTCCAATGTTCTGACCTTTTACAGTTCCTGCAAGTGTCTGGAGATGAACAGGGGAAATTTGGAAATTGGTAAGAAGGATGGATGGGCTTTGAATTACTTTCAGAAGCCAGATTTTCTGTTTTAGTAAGGACTCAATTAGTAAGACAGGGACACTTGTTTTTCTTCAAAGACCTCCTTGAGGAAAGGCATTCCCAATTCCTCAAAGAATTGCATCACCTTAATGATAACATTAAGGGACTGACCCACCCATCCAACTACATTATCTTGAATTTGCTTCTTTGTGTGGGGGGGGGATTTCCAACTAAGATGGAAATCTAAAGATTCCTAGATTCTAGATTTAGAGTTGTATGCCTTTGGAATGTTTTTTTATAAGTCTTCCCACAAGGCTTGAGGATGTTCTCTTTCCCTCTGAGTACACAATTCCATTTCAGGCCAGTTATTCATAGGAGGCAGGACCTTAAAAGTTTGATTGGACCCCAAGCATAAATCAGGCCCTAAATATTGGCCTCTAGTTGAGCTAATTTCTGACCATAGAGTTCTTTTTAAAAAAAATCCTTTCAGGGGCCAGCCCCATGGCCTAGTGGTTGAATTCAGCATGCTCCCCTTTGGTGGTCCAGGTTCAGATCCCAGGTGTGGACCTACACCACTCATCAGTCACTCTGTGGCGGTGACCCACATATAAAATAGAGGAAGACTGGCACAGATTTTAGCTCAGGGCTAATCTTCCTCAGGAAAAAAAATCCTTTTAAATTTCTTATTATCAGGTTTAGGCTGGGACAAACAGTAAATTTTCCTGGCAGTATTGACCCTTCCCCCTTTTCTTCTTTTTCTCTTTCCAAAAGTCTACCTATTACAAATGTGACTCAAAACCAAAAATAAGCCTTTGGATAGCTTGACCAGGGATGCAAGAGGCATCTTCAAAGAGGGTGCAAAAGATGCAGCCACCACCACCCAGAGTCCCTCCCAAAGATGGCCCAAAGAAGAAAGACCTCAGTGAACCCCCTGAGAGCTGGCAACAATTGGTAGGATGTCAGCCACAATGGGGTGCGAGCCATACTTCTGTCCAGCCAATGACACAGTTTGGGAGCCCCAGCCTGATGGTGGGGCTGCTGTAGGTGCAGGCTGGATAACCTATGCCCCGGTGGGCAGAAAGCCAGGTCAAGCTTTCGGACACAGAACGAGACAAACAGGAAAGCAGTGGTGGTCACTGGGATAGAAAGGGTCAACAACCAATGAGTACTCAAAACCAACAGTCAGCCAAGATTAATACCCAAAGAAGTAGATCCGCCAAGTGTTTCCTCCTGCTAATCTAAGTGTAGACAAGGGGAGGCTCTTACTGCCCTCATCTGATCAGACTCCAAACAAAAATCTGAGAGGCTGACTTGGTAAGAATTTTTACTTTTTGCAAACTTTGTCAGACATCCTGAGTTCTCAGCTACAAAATGATTGGGGTATCCCGGCTGTCCTTTTGTGATTGCCAAAACTCTAGAGGGAGAAAAAAACCCATCTTTTCCTCTACTCTCTGAGGTTCGGTGACTGAGGCCTGTGAACTAAAGCCACAAAAGACAGATTAACAAGAGAAAAGGTTTATTTTGCATGCATACAGAGGCTTGCCAGAAAAGAAGTGAAAACCTAGAGAAGCGGGTAGGCCAGGGGGGCTTATAGGCCATCTTTAAAAAAGATGATAAATTGTGGAGAAGAAACTGGACAAAGGAAAAGGGGGATTTGGTAAGTTGTGGGGAGGTGACTAGGAAATATGTGGTAAATACGGCTTGTTTAGTAAGGTTTGTTATCAAGTCATCTGAGGTGATAAGAGTTGTCTCCTTAGTTCTTCTCCTGGTATAGGAGAGGGGACACCTTTACAAATGGAAGTTTCCTTTACAAATGGAAGGAAAACTTACGCCCTACTTTTAGGCAGATGGGGGAGGGCAGAGAGCTCCTGCTGTGTTTGCTGTCTCTCAGTTGCCTTCAGATCAAAATAATCCTCATGCCAAAGTGGCATATTTTGGAATGTCTTATTCTGATCCCCTTCACAAATTTCCATGGTGTACATACCCCCACCATGGCTGAATTCAAGTGACATTACCGATATGACGTCATTGCATGTGGAGTTGGGAAGAGGTGCACAGAGTGACGCTAGAGAGCTGGCCTAAGCCGGCCCAGCCACCAAGTCTATATCTCCTTTCTCCCACACCAAGAGTCCTGGCGTCAGGTACACAGGGGCCAACAGAATTAGAATATCTCATAGTTATTAATTTGCTTTATCCCCTGTTATACGTGCAATGGTGTTAGAATAACACTACTACAAATAACATTGCTACCAGTATGCTTACTGAAAACAGCAATTTGTTTTTGCATTTGTGCTCTCCATTCTTCTCCCACTAAAAAAAAAAAGTTGTACTACATCTATTCTGTCAGAGCGTATGTCTATTCCATACCATCCTCTTAACCCTACCTTGGTCTTAGTTCCAAAGGAACTGTGTCTCTGATGTTCACCACTGGTCTTGACATCAATGTCTCTCCCTAGGCATTTTGATTGTCTGAAGGTTGTTTTCTGGAAGAAACCATGGGAACTGACTGCTCTCAATTCCTGCATGTTGATAACAGTTGTCATTGACCTTTATAGTTGAAACTCACTTTTGCTGCATATAAAACCCTTGGTTCACATTTTCTTTCCTTATGAAATCTTAAGTATGTGTACTGTTTTCTTCTGGCATAAGCAAGCTGTCAAAGTCTGACGATAATCAAAATTCTATTCCCTTAGAAGTCACTTGCTCTTTTTGTCTAGATGCCCAAAGATATTTTCTTTAAAATCCAATAATTTTACTAGAATATGTCTTGGTGTTAAGCACTCTGATTGATATTCTCCGGTACATAGGGTGTTCTTTCAATATGTTTCAAATATGAATATTTTTTATTTCAGTTAAGTTTTTCTTGAATTAAAGGTTTGATAAATAAATAAAAAGTAATAGGATATACTGGAATATCCGAGGAAGCCATTTGGTGTAAAACTAATTTGGCCTGAACTTGTTTTTCCAGAAAGGCCTGACATGGCCTGTTGAGCATGCATTGTACATCTGCTTTAAATATTTAATATGTCCCAAAGCCAAGGATGATGCCCTTAAAGATAGGGATGTAATTCCCCCCATATCAGCATTTCTTTAAGAATAAGCATCTCTTCCTGGGACCTAAGGATTAATTACTGACCTGCTATGCTCACCTTGTGACCACTGACCTGCTGACCACCGACCTGCTGTGCCAGCTAAGCATCTCTTGACAGTAGTAAAAGATATTCCTGTCATATGTGATGTATGCTCTTTGTTCCAAGATGGTATATAGCCACTCTGTATACCCCAATTGTTTGGTGCCCTTCCTTCCTTGGGGAAGGCAGGCCCTGGGCTATATTCCTCAAACTTGGCTCATAATAAACTCATCTCAATTTTGATTTATAGATTGATTATGGATTATTTGCATCGACAGGTTTTAGAACTGTTCTCTCATCATACTTTTCATCTTCAGGAACTCCTATTATTTGTTGGATATTCTTCCCTATCCTCAATATTTGCCATATTCTCTTAAACTCATTTTATCATTCATTTCTTTCTGATTTTTAAAAATTTCTCCTTTTACCTTCTATTTTTCTTAAAGTGTTGTTGGTTATGTTTTTTTCCCCTTTTGTTCCTTTAGTCTTCATTTCTTTAACTTTTTTCATTTATTTCTAATTCTCTCTTGGGTTGTCACTTCATTTCTGAGTTTTCCTACTTCTGATTTATGTTGTTCTCTCATATCTTCTATCATTCTCTTAAGGTCTTTAGCTTGTTTTGAAATAACAGGTTACAGTTTTGGTCTGTCTTGTGGGCATGTCTTTGTGGCCTGCTTTCATTGACTGTTATTCTACTTCTTGTCCTATTTTTTTCTGATAATAACTTTGTATGGCATTCAACCTCAATTCTTTTTTATGCTCATTCTTACATGCATTTACCTCTGGACATCTCAAAGGAGGAGAGTTCAGGAGAGCTTTTGCAACTTCGCTTAGCAGCATCTTCTGTTTTCATTAGTGTGCTAAAATATGGAAGCTTGCCTTCTGAACTTGCCCCTTTCCCACTTTTATCTGCACTTCTCTTTTCCATGTCCTGCAAAGTTCTTCTTCTTTCCTTGGAGTTTCCCTTTGTGTGGGGTATTGTCCCAGAAGGAAGGATGACTCTAGTCCTTCATGTCCATGTGGGGGCCCCTTGTACTTACTTGCCACTGGATTGGGAAAAATCCTGCCTGTTTTCAGCTGCTATTCTCTCCATGCTTTCCTGGGGAAACCTGATGCTATTTTGAGGTTCCTCTGCCTCCAGGTCCATCAGATGCTTTATTGTTCCCATTTCTACCTGCACAGGCTGATATCACCAGTTCTTGGGGCTATCTGTGCTTCATCCTCACTCCCTTTACGTTCTGGGGTTTGTGGGGATACTTTGCCAACTAGCATTGTCCCAGGCATGGTACACAGGTCTTGGTTTTGCTATCTAGTTACTTAGTCCGTAGCATCTAGTGGGTAAATGGCCCTTGATCCATGTTAAAAAAAGAAAAAAGGAAAATTTTAATGAGTCATTCTCAACAATTTGCACCATGGACTTTGACTTGAAATAAATGCATTAATGCAGAAGAAATCAAAGTAACCCTCCCAAGAAAGCCCTAACAACCAAGCTGCTTAAAAGTAAGTATCCTTAAAAGTAATTAAAGTTCCTTAAACCAGAATCTCTGACATCTGCTTAACACGTCTTAATGTTTTCAACTCATCCAATACATTTTTATTGAAAATCAACCGTGTTTTATATTCTACTAAATGCTATTCTGGATATAAATAATTATGAAGCATAGCTTCTCCCCTCAAGGCATTTCCAATTTAGCTGAGTTTATATTGGATACATGAAGTAGGAAGGTAGTGTGTAAACTGCAATGATACAAAATGTATCAATCATTTAACCTCTGTTGCAGCTTGACTATAATGTATCATGTGGCAACTCCCCCTTTCCCTACTTCTCTGTAATTTGTTAAGATCACATTGCATGCACTACTTGGAGAAAAGGAAAATGGATGGAGCAGGTATATATATATATTTATTTATTTATTTATTTATTATTATTATTTTTTTTGGTGAGGAAGACCAGCCCTGCGCTAACATCCGTTGCTAATCCTCCTCTTTTTGCTGAGGAAGACTGGCCCTGTGCTAACATCCGTGCCCACCTTCCTCTACTTTGTATGGGACGCCGCCACGGCATGGCTGACAGGCAGCGCGTCGGCGGGCGCCCGGGATCCGAACCAGCGAACCCCGGGCTGCCAAGCGCGGACTAAACCGCTGCGCCACCGGGCCGACCCCGCAGGTATATTTTTGACCTTAGACATCATAATCTAAAAAGGATACGGAGGATGTTTACCTTAAGACAAAAATTGCAAAGGTCTAAGAACTGAAACTAAATTCCAAATGCCTGAGATAGGAAAAATAGTTCCTTTAAGTTCTTTCGCTACCTTAAGAACTCAATGTGTCAAATCAAGATTTATAAAGCAGATAAATTGGTAATAGTAATTTACATTAAAAAGGATTCTTTAATTTATAAATTTGTTACTAGACGTTTCCTTTTGATGGTGAGCTCTCATTCTGCTTTTGTGTATGACTTGCTTTTTTCTGTTTGCACAAAATTGCATTCCCTCACCCCCTTCACAACTTGGTTTTGGTGTCTTGTTTGATTTCCTATGAAAGTTCAGTACAGTGTTAACGGAAATGAGCAGCTTTATGAGGCAAAAATAAGTTTTAAAGAAAGTGAGGCTTTATTGAAAGGTTTGCAAACCAGGGAAGTACACCTCAACCAGCAAGTTGATAGGTGAGCCCTCCCCTCCATCTTTGGGTGGCTGGTTTTTAAAGGTAAAAAGTGCAGAGTTTGCAAGGCTAAGTCTGAGTCCAGTTCTTATTGGTCGCCCTTCCCAGCTATGTGAATCTTGTGCCCCGGGCTTTTTAAATATACTAACTTCAGGCAAAGGCTACTGTATTGTTCTCCAGCCATCTGGTGACAGTCAAGGTTAACATGTAATTTTTTCTTTCTACCCATAGTTCAGCCTTGAGGAGAACATGGTAACCATCACGTCTACTCTGGCCTTGTTCTTATCTTTTTCTTTTATCAACAGCGTACAACCAAGTCAGGAGTCAGCTCTTGTCAGAGACCTTGGGACTTCTTGGACTTTGGCTTTTCTCTTGAAATGAGGGTGGAATACCATGTGTGTAGACAGAATTCTACATCGTCCCTCAAGATGTCTCCCCGGGTACACATGCCGTTGAATCCTCCCTTTGAATGAAGGTGGGACCTATGAATACGGTGGGGTATCACTCCTGTGATTAGGTTGTGGTATATGGCAAAAGTGAAGGGATATTGCAAAGGTGATTAAGTTCCCTAATGAGTTGACATTAAGTTAATGAAGAGATCATTTTAAGTGGGCCTGATTTATCATATGAATCCTTTAAGAGGGTCTAGAGAAGAAACAGAAGAAATCTGAGGACTTCAAAGCAGCAGCAGCAGACGCACTCCTATTGGCCTTGAAGAAGCAACTGCCACGTTGTGGGGATGGCCACAGGGCAGGGCACAGCAGGAGGCCCCTGGGAGCTGAAGGCTTCAGTCCTACAACTGCAAGGAGCTGAATTCTGTCGGTAAACAGTGAGCTGGAAGAGGACTTGGAGCTTCCAGGCGAGAAGTCAGCCTGGCTGCCACCTAGAGTACAGCCGTGTCCCTGAGCAGAGGACCTGGCTACGCTGTGCCTAGGCTCCTGATCCGGGAGCCAAGAGATGGTAAACTCTGGAAATGAAGTGGGTGGTTGTAAGCTGCTCAATGTGTTACACGGCAAGAGAAAGCTAACACAAGTCTCCACTCTAGTCCTTCTCAGGAATTTCGGGACTCCTACCCTCCCTTTCCCTGGCTTCATCTCCATCTCACAGCACATTTACTAGAATGACCTTTGAAAACACCAAGTAGGTCAGATCACTTAGCACCGAGGGCACAGAGAGACTCAGTGCCTGTCTGCTGCCTGAGGGAACGACGTCCAGAGGGCCAACATCTGGATGCTCCGGAACACTCTGCTTCACGTGTTGTGCTTTTCTCCAGCGTGTTCACTGACAGGACACAGGTAAATATTTTACTATTGGGCAAACATGGTTAAAACGTGAGTGGCCGCTCAACTCTGTCTTCTGAGGCTCTCACACACCGGTTTATATTGGAAAGGGGGGAGAATCCAGGCTTCCTAAGTACAAGTGGGCATTTTCTATATGAGACAACAAGGAGATTTAAACGACCACAACAATGTTATGTAGTGTAGCTGGTCCTACAGGGGAAAAAAAAAAGACATCGAAGTAAAATATAAAACTTAAGATGTTTGGAGAGGAAACCAATTACTTAAAGTTACTCTATAGAATTAAAATTGGTTAATAGCATTAAAAGTCAACTAAAAAAAGTAGTTCAAAATATGGACTTTAATAAATCTTGTGTGTTTTAGCAAATTTGACCAAATGTGGGTAACATTCATGTGATAGAAAATGCTGTATATACTTTATTCATAATTTAAAAATTACATTAAAATATTGGGTACTATTTAAAACTAGCCTGCATTTGCATATTTTGGGAGATTTTTGTCTTCTTCAAAATTCTACTTTAAAATTGTTTTGACTCATTTTTTATCTGTTTCTTGAAATTAATATATTTTACTAGGAAAATTACTTTCATAAATGTTAGCATTCTTCAAGGCATGTGAATACAAAGATTTTGATAGAAATTGGCCTAGGTAAGCCAGTTCTCAAGTTTGGAATAGATTGCACCATGCTCTTTGACATCTGTGATTTTGAAAATCAATGTTATTTTATTAACTATACTCTTAATAGTACTTCTAAAGAGGGAATTATTGCACATAATTATTTTGCAAGTTAAAGTGCATTGTACAATTCTATTAAGTCAGATTCTGTTATGTTTCAGGTGGAAATGAAGTACTTTAAAAATGTATTTCCTAGTTAGGTGTATGTTTTATGGACTTAAACATTACAAAATAATTTAAACTTACACAAAAGTAGAGAGAAATATATGAATGCTCGTATTGGTTTTCTATTGCTACTATGACAAATTACCATAAATTTAGTGCCTTAAAACAACACAAATTTATTATCTTCCTGTTCTGCAGGTCAGCAGTCAGTCCAACTTGACCTCACTGGGCCTTTATCTCACTGATTTTATCAAGGTGGCTCTAGAGAGAATCCATTTCCTCACCTTTTCCAGCTTCTAGGAGCCACATTGCTTGGCTTGTGACCCCTTCCTCCAACTTCAAAATCAGCAACAGCATGTGGAGTCCTTGTCAGGTTGCACCTCTCTGAACCTCTGGTATGTCTGAATGTCTGTGTCCTTCCAAAATTCATATGCTGAAATCCTAATGCCTGACATAGTGGTATTAGGACGTGAGGCTTTTGAAAGATGCTTAGGTCATGTGGGTGGAGCCCTCATGAATGGGATCAGTGATCTTACAAGAGGCCCACAAAGCCCCTGCCTCTCCCACCACGTGAGGGCAGTGAGAAGGTGCCCGTTAGGGACCAGGAAGAGAGCTCTCATCAGAACACAGCCATACTGCCATCTTGATCTTGGACTCTGGCGTCTACATCTTCAGAAACAAACTTGTTTATAAGCCACCCAATCTGTAGTGTTTTGTTATAGCAGCCTGAATGGACTAAGATACCCTGTTTCCATTATATCTCCCTCTGACTCTGATGCATCTGGGAAAAGTTCTCAACTTGTAAGGACCCAAGCGATTAGATTGGACTCACTTGAATAATCCCGGATAATCTCCTCGTCTCAAGGTCCTTAACCTTAATCACACCTGCAAAGTTCCTTTTGCCTTGTAGAAGGCAACCCATTCAGGTCCAGAGATTAGGACATGGACATCTCTGGGGGGTACTATTCCGCTGACCACTATACCACGCACCCCTCTCCTTGCTTCAACATTATCAACATTTTGCCAATATTGTTTCCTCTCTTACTTCCCTACTTTTTTTTTCTGGAGTATTAACACAAATTCCAGAAATCATAATTTGCCTGTAAATACTTGAGTATATTTCTGTAATCTTAAAAAACATAGCCACAATAACATTATGATAGCAAAATTACCAATAATTCTTTAGTGTCATCTAACATCCACTCCATGTCCAAGTTTCCCAATCTTTTCAAAAATGTTTTTTTTCTTTTTTAAAGCTAGTTTGTCCTAATTATGACCCACACAAGGCCCACGATTGCATTTCGTTAATGTGTCTCTCCAGCCTGCTTTATAATAGATCTCTCTCCCATCCTCCTCTCCTTTTTTCTGATGTTATTTATTTGTTGAATAAAGAAATTGGGTCATTTGGTCTGCAGAATTTCCCACATACTGGATTGGGCTGATTGCTTCCCCTTGATGTAATATAACATGTTCATTGGGTCGCTATGTTTCCTTAAGCTTGTTGTTAGTTATAGGCCAACAGATTTACATTTTTTTCTCTTTTCTTTTTTAGTTAGTGAGAATACTTTAGAGGTGATGCTGTGTACTTCCTACTGCATCCTATCAGAGTGCATATAGAATCTGGTTGTCCCAGTTTTGGTGACGTTAAATTGTTCATCTGGACATATTTGAAAAGGTTACAATATTCTTAATGAATAATGATTACCAGCTACTGCTTACTTGCCATATACCAGGAATTCTGCTGGTTGCTTTCTATATGACTTCTCCTATTACATCTCAGTACATTAACTATACTCACAGATTTGCAAAAACAGGCCGGAATTGGTTGGTCAGAAGACTATGAGTTATTGCTCTGAGCTTCAATTTACTTCTGGTAACACCGGGTAAGGATTCCTGCTCCTAATATAGGCTTATTTTGAGGATTATTTGAAGTAATGGATGTGAAAGCAACTTTGAAAACTAGAACATGCTACGCTATACTGTTACATTAGTAATATTAGTTCAACAAACAAATAAAAAAGAAAACCCATAATAAATAGTCCCTCTGACTGTCTCATTTATTCATCACACGTTTCTTGAAGGCACTTTGCCAGGCCCCGAAGACAAGACGAAGGAGACACAGCGTGGGTCCTGCAGGAGCGCGGTCTAGTGGGAGAAGGCAGAGGGAGCCAGCAGTCACGGCGCCGTCCGACAATGCGACACCGAGGCCGGGGCGACTCGGCTCACCTGGGCGGCCGCCTCCTGCGGACCGGCTCCCCCGGCGGGGCGCGCCCTTGGTCCCGGGCGGTTCTCGGGACGCGGCGCCGGCCCCCGGGCGCTGTGCGGGGAGCGGGCCGGGAGCCGGCTCGGCGGGGGCGCAGCGGGCGGAGCGCACGGCCCGCGGGAAGCCTACCTCTCCCGCCCGAGCCGCGGCGGTGCGCAGAAGCCACCACTCAGGGCCGCATGGCGGCTGCCCTGCCAACCACCGGGGCGCCGGGGCCCGGCGGACCTGAGCGCGCGGCAGCCGCGAGCCCGCGTTACCTGGCGGCGCGCTTCCTTCCCTAACCGGCCTCTCCACGCCCCAACGGCTTCTCTTCCGTGCGCTCTCCTCACCTTTCTTGGATGTCTTGCTCGTCCCCCGCCCTCCACCGTTTGCAGCGACTTCCCAGGGGTTCCAGTGAGCGACAGTACTCAAGACTCCAGAAGACAGCAAAGTCTAGAAGACATTTAAGGGTGGCATGGCACAAAAGACCGAGTCGCTGAGGTGGATGCAGCCAAGTGTACGTGTTTGCCTTTCTTTGGACCTATTGTTTGGAGTTGCCAATGGAGCCGCAACTGTGGGAACCCTCCAGGGACGCAGGCCGCAGAGCCCGGGGCGCGGGCACCCCGCTCTGTCTGTACAGCCCACCAGCTCCCGCAGCCTGAGTTCCAGAACGCCGGCGCCGGGCGGGGCCGGGGCGGGCCTCTCCGGACGACTCGCGGTTTCCCCGCCCGACTGAGGCCTCCGGGGCGGGGTTCCAGGACCACGATGACACGCCGGGCCGCCGCTGCGGAAACAGGAAGCTGAGAGGATGCTGGGCCCGGGCTCGGAGGACAGGTGAAGTGATGGGGGCCCGGCTCGCCCACCCGGGGTTGCTTTGCTTTCCGATCTGCCTCGCGTTGTGCTGAGCTCCCAGGGCAAGCAGGATTTTACATGCATCCTTGTGACCGTGTTATAATGTTTATGCTTCTATGCTAATTGCTGTTCCTTGTCACTGCAAACCGGAACCTCCTTGCCCTTTTAGGATTGCAAGTTGACCTATTGAAAAAAACAGTATTCTGGAAATTATTTATTTGCTGGAAAATCACTGTTACTTAAGGCTCACGTATTAAATCGTAGGGGCCTCTCACTTCTAAGTTTCCTGATGTAGACTGAAAAAAGAAACCGTCTTATTTTAAAACTCCATTTAAGATGGAAAATTTAACATGCAGATAGCCATTGACGACATTGTGTTAATATATTTAAGATAATAAACAAGTAAGAGAAAAAAAACCCAGGTCAGTGCATATTAAACATTTTTTTTCATGCTATTTTTGGGGGAAGGGAATTTAGATATTTAATGATAGCTTTGAAGTTAAAAATCAGTCAATGGATAAAATATTTTGCTCCCAATTATTGATTGCAGCTACTGTTCTTATGTGTTGGGTAATATAGAACAATGGTGTATGCATGTTTTATGTATAAATATTTTATACTATAATTTTAAAGACTTATTCTTGAACAATAACATAATGGTCATTTTCTTCAGCTGTGTGGTTCTCAGCTTCTTTTTTTCTTTTCAACGTTGGTTAGGTTCCTTCTCTGTGTGCCCTCCAGGAAATGATGCATTTTCCACTTTAATAACAGTTAACTGAGTGAAAGATTATTCAGCAACAAAACACACATCTTCCGTTTCGTTTCAGGTAAAGGCACTCTGATTTGGGGGAGCACAAGCTGTCTTAGAGCCTTCCTGGCAGTCTCATCGACCAGTCGCATTCTTTAAAAGGTGAGGAGGTGATGCAGTGATGTTCCCCAAACCCAGGCTCCCAAGACTTCTTCTTTTTTTAAATATGAAAGTAGTGGATTTAGATCTAAAAGGAAGCCCATGTTACAGGATATCATTTGCTTGTAGGGTCCTGTGTGTGCAGTGTTTGTTCCTTTTTTTAAAAATTGTGGCAAAACCTACATAACATAAAATTTACCATTTTAACCATTTCTAAGGGTATAGTTCAGTGGCGTTAAATACATTCACATTGTTCTGCAACCATCACCACTATCCATTTCCAGAACTTTTTCCTCTTCCCAAACTGAAACTCCATACCCGTTAAACAATAACTCCCCATGCCCCTCCCCCAGCCCCCGGCATCCACCATTCTACTTTCTGTCTCTATAAATTTGACTACTCTAGGTCCCTCATATACGTGGAATCATACAGTGTTTGTCATTCTGTGTCTGGCTGATGTCACTTAGCATAATGTCCTCAAGGTTCATCCATGCTATACCATGTATCAGAATTTCATTACTTTAAATTTAAAAAATTTTTAAATTGTGTTAAAATACACATAAAATTTACCACCTTGCCAGTTTTTTAATAGACTATTTTTTAGAGCAGTTTTAACAGAAAGTAGAGTTCCCATATAATGCCTGCCACCACATAGCACAACCTCACCCATTACCAACATCCTCTTCCAGAGTGATACATTTGTTACAACTGATGAATCTACACTGACACTTCATAATCACCCAAAGTCCTTGGTTTCCATTAAGTGCACTCTTGATGTTGTACATTCTATGGGTTTTAACAGTGTATCATGACATGTTTCCACCATTATAGTATCATACAAAGTATTTTCACTGCCCTAAATATCCTATGCTCCACCTGTTCATTCCTCCCTCCCTCCCTGGCAGCCCCTGGCAACCACTGATCTTTTTACTGTCTCCATAGTTTTGCCTTTTCCAGAATGTCATGTGGAAGGAATCTTAACAGTTTGTCGTCTTTTCAGATTGGCTTCTTTCACTGAGTAGGATGCATTTAAGGTTCTTCTATGTCTTTTCATGGCTTGATAGCTATTTCTTTTTAGCACCGAATAATATTCCATTGTCAGGATATACCAGTTTATTCATCCATTCACCTACTGAAATACATCTTGGTTGCTTCCAAGTTTTGGCAATTGTGAGTAAAGCTGCTATAAACATCTGTGTACAGGTTTTTGTGTGGACATAACTTTTCAACTCTTTTGGGTAAATACCAAGCAGCACAATTGCTGGATCGTAGGGTAAGAGTATGTTTAATTTTGTAAGAAACTGTCAAACTGTCTTCCAAAGTAGCTATACCGTTTTGCATTCCCACCGGCAGTGAATGAGACTTCCTGTTGCTCCACATCCTCGCCAGCATTTGTTGTTGTCAGTGTTCTGGATTTTGGCCGTTCTAATAGGTGTGTGGTGGAATCCTGTTGTTTTAATTTGCATTTCTCCGATGACATATGATGTGGAACATCTTTTCATATGCTTATTTGCCAATATACTTCTTTAGTGAGATGTCTGTTAAGGTATTTGGTATATTTTAAATTTTTCCCCAGCTATATTGAGGTATAATTGACAAATAAAATTGTATATTTTTAAAATGTACATGATGATTTGATATAAGGGTGCATTAGGAAATGATTCCCATAATCAAGTTAACACATCCATCACCTCACATAGTTACCTTTATTATTTTTTGTGTGTGTGATGAGAATGCTTCAGATTTACTGTCTTATTTTTGCCCATTTTTTAATTGGGTTGTTTTCTTACTGAGTTTTAAGAGTTCTTTGTATATGTTGGATAACAGCTCTTTATTAGATGTGTCTTTACAAATATTTTCTCCCAGTCTGGGGCTTGTCTTCTCATTCTCTTGAACATCTTACCCATTTTTAAGTGTACAGTTCAGTAGTGTTAAGTATGTATCCACATTCTTGTGCAATGATCTCTGGAGCATTTTTTATCTTGCAGAATTGAGACTCTTTACCCAGTAAACAACAACTCCCCGTTTTTCCTTCCCTCAGCCCCTGGCAACCACTATTCTACTTTCTGTTTCTATGAATTTGACCACTCTAGGTACCTCATATAAATGGAATCATACAGTATTTGCCTTTTTATGACTGGCTTATTCCCCTTGGCTTAATGTCCTCAAGATTCATCCACATTGTAGCATGTGTCAGAATTTCTTTCCTTTTTTAAAGGCTGAGTAATATTCCATTGTATGTATATATATATGTATATATATATACATATATATATACATACAACGTTGTATATATATATATACAACGTTGTATGTATAGTATATATACACATTGTATGTGTGTATATATATATATATACACAACATTGTGTGTGTGTGTATGTGTATATATATATATATATACACAACATTGTGTGTGTGTGTATGTATATATATATATATATATACATACACACAACACATTTTATTTATCCATTTGTCCATTGACAAACATTTGGGTTATTTACATTTTTTGGCTATTGTGAGTAATGCTGCTATGAATTTGGGTGTACAAATATCTGTTTGAATCCCTGCTTTCAATTCTTTTGACTGTATACCTAGAAGTGAAGTTGCTAGATCATATGTTAATTCTATTTTTAATTTTTTGAAGAACCACCGTACTATTTTCTACAGCAGCTGCAGCATCTTACACTCCCACCAGCAGTGCCCAAGGGTTCCAGTTTCTCCATATTGTAGCCAATGCTTGTTCTTTTCTTTTCTTTTTTTTTAATGATAACCATCCTGTCTCTTCCCTTCCCCCCTTTCTATTTTTTTGAGTGACTTGCCTGGGATCGCACCCTGGGAAATAACACAACTGGGATGTAGACTTCCCCAGCTGGCAGGATCATGCCTGCCCCAGGGTTTCAGGGAAAATCCAGGAGCTCGCACGCATTTCTGTGCACTAGAAGAAAGCTGTTTTCTCCAAAGAGGCTCAGGGAAGTTTGCCATTACTTCCCTCTTACCAGAGAGCTACCCAAGTTTGTCCTCTGTGAGAGTCCCGCATGGGCTGGTGAGAGAATGTGTTTCCTGCACCTGTTTGCCATTCTTTCAATTTCTGCCTAGCCCTTTGCTCAGAGGGAACAGGAACAGCTTCTATATCTTTTCTTCCTGTGTCTGTGACTGTAGCCTATTAAACATTTAGAGACAGATAATGGACCAAAAGAGTGATAATATGTATGTTTGTAATTCTAAAGTGTTTGGGAAAATAAGACTAAATGTAAGCCATTAACTCCACAGACATTTATTAAGCACCTGCTGTTTGCAGGCATTATGCTGGGCCCGAGAGGAGGGGGGATGTGAAGATAAACAAGGCAGGGTCCCTGTCGTAGGGAGCGTACAGCCACACGCAGGAAGAAGTGCGTGTGTTGTCGTGACAGTGCACACAGACACGTGCACGTAAAGACAGAAACAAAGCTTTGTGAAATGAACATGCCGATCCTTGCCTTTCCCATGTGTGGTACAGGCTAATATTTCTATCCTGTTATTCTATTTCATTTTTTAAAATTCTGGTTGTAAACCACCAAACCAATTTCATAAACCAGTGATGGGTCTCCCTTAGAAAAATTCTGGGATATTAGATGTTACTGAGCTGGTTTTTTTTTAAGGTGTTGTCTATGATGTTAGGAATAAGACTTGTGTATATGGTAGAAATCAAAACACCACAGATTCAGCACTTTAATTCTTACCAGGGTGTTTCGGGGCCTTTAATAAAGAATCTGGCTCCCTTACAGACAAGTCAGGAGGGCTCCTGAGAGGTGGCTGCCTTTTGACCCTAGGCCATCCTGAACTGTGTTGGGATGTCCATTGAGTTTTCCTGCTGGGTTATCATTTGATGAGTTTAATAAACTTGACAAATTGAACTTGAAGAGTGAAAACAATAACATTTTAGTAATTTTGCTTTTTTTTGGTGAGGAAGATTGGACCTGAGCTAACATCTGTTGCCAATCTTCCTCCATTTTGTATGTGGGACGCCACCACAGCATGGCTTGATGAGCGGTGTATGGTCCACACTGGGAATCTGAACCTGCGAACACCAGGCTGCCGAAGTGGAGCACGCAAACCCAACCACCATGCCGCCGGGCTGGCCCCAGTAATTTTGCTTTTTCATTTTTATTTATTTATTTATTTTTGGTGAGGAAGATTGGCCCAGAGCTAATATCTGTGCCAATCTTCCTCTATTTTATATGTGGGATGCGACCACAGCATGGCTGGATGAGCAGCGCATAGGTCCGTGCTCAGGATCTGAGTCTGCAAACCCCAGGCCCCCAAAGCAGAGTATGCAAAGTTAACCACTACACCATTGGGCTGGCCTGTAATTTTGCTTTTTGAACCCAAATCTACTAATGCAAAGGAAAGCTTCTAATATGGACAGAATTATTCATCACTTAATCACAAGAAGGTAACACACAGAATATAGTCTTTATCCAAACTTCCCATTTCATAGTTTTACAGTCTAGTGATATAAGATGGATAAGCATATTTTTTCCATGTATTTATTGAGTAGGCAGGGAGAGATGGTCGCATGTGGGCCTGCGTGTGGTACCCCATATGCTCTGTTGAAGGACCAGACCCTCCTTTCGTTTAGTCTAGGAAAAAACACATTTTCTCCCTTTTAGCCTGTAAGAGCCTGGACATGGAGGGGATAGTAGCATTTGCTTATTCAGTCTGTGTGGCTGTGGAGACCTGACATCACTGGCCTATTTATTATGGTCAAGGTAAAATTGAAGGTTCACTTTTAGTGAGGAAAGGGTGTGGAGACTTCAGATATGAAGCATTAGAAAGTGCAACTCAGGAAATGAATGGAGAAAACAGGATCAGCCCAAGGTGATTTATTCTCTGGTGGCCTTCATTCTCCCTTATCTGATTATTTATCTGATTATGTATGAGGAAGATTGGCCCTGTGGCTTGGGGTTCGCAGATTTGGATCCTGGGCGCAGACCTATCATCAATTCAGTAGCATTGCACTGAGCCTGTTGGAATTCGTCAGATTGTAAGGTTTACCCTCTAATCTAATCCTGACACACCTGAAAATAGGACTTACTTTTTTTTTTGCTGAGGAAGATTGGCCCTGAGCTAACATCTGTGCCAATCTTCCTCTATTTTTGTATGTGGGTCACTGCCACCACATGGCCGCCAAATGGGTAGTTCAGGTCTGCGCCCAGGAACTGAACCCAAGCTACTGAAGTAGAGCATGCTGAACTTGACCACCAGGTGATGGGGCTGACCCCAGGATTTACTTTTTTAAGAAAAGCACTTTCATGAACATTATTTCTGTCAATCTCCACAAAATCAGTGGAGGTGGGTTCTGTGATCCCCATTATGAGGCTCAGAAAGGGTAAGTGGCCTGCCCAAGGTCACAGAGCAGAGCTGAGGGTTGGATAATAAGAAATTCAACATAGCTGCTCTCTCTGCTGGTGGGTATTCATAACATAGGATAATATACTGGAAGAGGAACAAACGTCTGCTACTTACCCATAGAGCTCTTAGGTTTTCCTCTTTACTGCCAATACTGCCAAGAAGGGCAGACTCAGTTCGTGCATGCCTGCCCTGGTGGTGGGAATGTCTCCATGGCTCCCAATTGCTGGTGGTCAGCAAATTTCCTTCAGCTCTTGTCAGAAAATGAGGAGGCAGTTCTGTCCCAGAGGTTGGCTTACGGCTTGGTGCAAGAAGTGAGCACAGGAGGTCCCTTTATACCCATCTGGAAGCAGCTATCAGGAGGATTCGCCTGGGATCCGAATCTGCAAACCCCAGGCCGTAGGGCCAGTCTTCCTCATACATAATCAGATAAGGGAGAATGAAGGCCACCAGAGAATACATCACCTTGGGCTGACCCTGTTTTCTCCACTCATTTCCTGAGTTGCACTTTCTAATGCTTCATATCTGAAATCTCCACACCCTTTCCTCACTAAAAGTGAACCTTCAATTTTACCTTGACCATAATAAATAGGCCAGTGATGTCAGATCCACATCTCGTTACCTCATGTGTGATTTGAATGGCACCTGGCATGGTTGTCTTGCTGTGCCGTTTCTAGGGAGAGAATGGATCCCTTCCCCCACCTCATCAGCTCTGTGTTCATTTCAGAAGGTAAAAGGGATGTACTTTGGCCATAACATTGAAAACAATACTGGAAATACTAATTTGATGAGTCATACAAAGAGTTTTGGATAGAGGAAAAAAAGTAGTTTTCCAAGATTTGAGCAAAAAGAATTCAGTGTAAGGATTTGGTGGCAGAAGTTGTCAAATAGGGGAGTTCTACTTTTTAAAGATGATCACATTATACCAGAGAGCTGGTTCACGTGGTCTTAGGGTTTTCTCGAGAAAGTATGTGATAGCACCAGCTAGCTTCCTTGCTCTCCCTCTTTCTCTTTCCCTCCTTCCCCTCCTTTCCTCCCTCTTGCTTTCCCCACCCTTCCTCCTTTTCTTCCTCCCTCCTTCCTTCATTCTTAGCAACTCCTCCTGCCCAATGGCTCTGTGTAGAATATTCTTTATTTCTTTGTAGAAAAAAGAACATAGATGTTTGAGGGAAGGGCAGGGCTCCCTAACCTTTGGTTTGTTTGCTCATCTCTCCTTATCTAAGGTGACTAATTAGTCCTGTCTCCACAGCAGTCAGCCTGGAGGTGGAGGCTGGCTGAGCAGGCTCAGTGGGATCAAATGTACAGGGGAGTCAGGTCAGGGAGATCTCCTCTTGCCTGTGAGTGCAAACCCATGGCTTGTCTCTGCGTGTCATCCATCCTGCTCTTTTTTGGTCCAGAGAAGCTGGAGGACCGTAGTTTTGTGTCCTGTCCAACCCCTGAACCCCACCCCGGGCTGCACTTACCAGGGCACGTTTGCCTGCCTTGTTTCCAGGCCACTCATCTCTCCTTGCTGTGTTCCACCATCTTAGTCATCACTAATGAAACAATGTTCTGTCTGATTCAAAGACGTGGGTGTAGAAGAGCAATTATCAAGTTGTCATTCTGGTTTTCATCTTGGGAAACTTGGAATGTATAAGGAAGAAATGTTTGCATACTAGAAGAACCCTACATCCAATACTAGAGGGTTAGGGTTCCTTCCCTCTCAACTAGTCCTCTGTGGTCTGAGGAAATATTAAGGTTTTAGGAGGTTTCAACTGCTGTTTTGGCCTTAGCTGTTAGGAGTTTAGGAGATCCTAGGCCTTTTGAAAGAAAATGAGATAGTAAGATCAAATGGTTGCTTTTGATGTATTGGATTGGATCAAAACAAAGGAAATTAGATGGTCTTAAGGAATATATTCATTATTCCTTAGAGTCTCTCTCTTTTCTCCCTTTTACGAGTATCAGCCAAGTAGAGAATCCACTGGTGAATGGTTACTAGCAGCATTTGTACAAGCATTCTAAAGTTGATTGCAGACTGATAGATGACAGCAAAGAAGCACTGTCACTTTTTCCTCATCTGCATCAGATTAAGCACTGGCCTGGTAGGTGGAGTTGTGCAGAGGGTGACTACATATCTTGAGTTGCCTGGAACAGTCCTAGTTTACACCATTGCCCTGTTTCTATTATCATTAGTGCTACTTTTCACTCTCAAAGGTGTCCCTGGTTGAAAGATAAAGCATATGGTGATTCTAGTTACGTGGCACTTGTGGTTCAACCTTAGAGAAAACAGAGGTGGCGAGGGGGTTGTAAGTAAAGAGAATTAGGTGCAGCACTTGATCACTGATGGTCCAGACCCGGTTGATAAAGATATTGTGGATTTCCTAGTCTAATTCCAATAAGAGCAGTTGATCCCAGATTACATGCAAGGCTGCTTTTGACCTCTCTGTCTGAAAGGACATACAGTCATCCCTCAGTATTAGCAGGGGATTGGTTCCAGGACCCCCTGTGGATACCAAAATCCATGGATGCTGAAATCCCTTTTATAAAATGGCATGGAATTTGTATATAACCTATGCCATCCTCATGTATACTTTAAATAATCTCTAGATTACTTATAATGCTTATTACAATGTAAATGCTATGTAAATAGTTATACTGTATTGTTTAGGGAATAATGACAAGAAAAAAATGTCTATACATATTCACTACAGACACAACCATTGTAGGCCTTTCTTTTTGGGATTGGTTGAATCCGCGGATGCGAAACTGGGGAATATGGAGGGCCAGCTGTATTTAAAATCTGGCACTTGTGTACTGTTCCCTCTTTAATCGAGAACTTAGTACAGATAATGCCATTCCAGTGCAGACAGAAGAAGGATGAAGACTTGAGGCACAGAGCCATTCATTTCACTTCTATCCTATCATTTCATTTCTGAAAAGCCACAAATGGGAGTGAGTACTTAAGAGCACAACATGACAATTGCCAGCACCGCATTTGAATAATCACTAAGAGGTTTCCTCATTTGTCAGTTTCTGAAGGTATTTCCAATTCTGGGGTTATGTTTTAAACTTTTGGTAATGGCTCAAGATACATGTTCACCCCTATTTATTTTTCTTTAGGTAAGGTTTTAAAATTTTTCTATATCTTAATGGTTGCTTATTATAGACCACCACTGAGAAGTAAGCTAGGAACTTTTATAGGGACTTTTATGTGCAAATGTGAATAGTTCTGAAGACTGAATTTCACAGAGATTATTTTAGCTCCTATAGAAATGAGAGTATTCTTGACTGCTTGCCTATCAACCATATGAAGTTTCCTAGATTTGTCTTAGAAAATCATCTCCTCAGAAAAGGATTTTCTTTATTTATTGGCTCAATTAGGATCTATGGTCAGGGTCTCCCATAGCCCCCACCCCACTGCAAGGATTCTGGAGCTTCTCCCCTATCTGAGTTTGGTAGCCTCCAGGTCACCACCCATTTTAAGATTCTCATCTTGAACATTAGTTGAGGAACCTTAAGTAGAATGCCACGTCTATGGGCTATCTCAGGCCATCTTTTTACCAACCTTTCTCTTCAGATGCGTCAAAAATAGATGCTTTCTTTATAGGATGCAAAGTTCATCTTTGATTCAGATGAATCCATAAATATTTTAAAGGTTCCCATTGAGAAACCACTTCACATAAATGTCTTATAAAAGAAGGCCATCCAGGGACCAGCCCGGTGGTGTAGCAGTGAAGTTTGCACACTCTGCTTCGGTGGCCTGGTGTTTGCCTGCCCAGATCCCGGGCGCGGACCTATACACTGCTCATCAGGCCGTGCTGTGGTGGTGTCCCATATCCAAAATGGAGGAAGATGGGCACAGATTTTAGCTCAGGGCTAATCCTCCTCAGCAAAAAGAGGAGGATTGATAATGGATGTTAGCTCAGAGCCAGTCTTTACAACGGAAAAAAAAAAAAGAAGGTCATCCAAAGTTTTAAGGCTAGTTTGCAGGTAATCCTTTTGGGAGTCAAATTATACTTACATCATATTTGTGGACTTTTCCTATTATGTCTCCTATCTTAAAAAACCTTTTGAAAGATTCCCACCTAATGATTTCCAATGTGGTAATAAAGCTTTATCATCTTAGTGGGAAGATCATTCTAATAGCATTATTCTGGCATATAGAGAGCTCCTAGGAAACCAGTTGTTTTCCTAATCAGTAATCTGACATATTATCTTCGTAAAAGTACAGAACAATTTGTTTGTTTGGGAATGTAGATAGGATTCTTAACTCATGAGTTCTTAGTGGAGGGAGCTGGTGATAGTGGCATTATTAAGGAATGTAATCCAGTCCTTTCCCTTTTCCCTGTAGGCACATGGCTAAGCCCCGGACACCCTCTACACCTTCCCAGGATTCTACACTTTTCTCATGGTGAAGCCGTAATGGATTTGACTCTTGGTTGCTGGCAACTCTTGGGCAGGAGAAATGGCTACAATCAGACTGGGGATTGGAAGGCAGAATTTTTGTCTGTTAAAGAGGAGGAGTTTTTTGCTGTTGAAACTCACAGCTGTTGTCTTTGCTGTGCTTCTATTTTGTGAATTTTTAATCTATTACTTAGTGATTTTTCAGTGTCATTGGCCTGAGGTGAAAACTCCAGCCTATGACGGTGAACAAGAGACTCTTGAACCTGTGCTGAAAGCCATGTTTTTGGCTGATACCCACTTGCTTGGGGAAGTAAGAGGCCACTGGCTAGACAAATTACGAAGGTAGGAGCCCAAATCAGGACTCTTTCTGAAATTCTGTGAGCAAAACTGTAGAGCCCTCTCCCTGCACGTCAGGTTTAGTGGCTTCAGGGTACTCATTAGTTATTTTCCTCTTAAAGAGGGACATATGGGGCGTTTGACTTTTTGTTGAACTTACTATTTACTGAACATCTGTTATACACAAGGACCGAGAATTTGGGAGGCAGATCTGGGTTTGAGACTTGTGACTTTGGACAAGTTACTGGGGCTCTGTCTCTGCCTCCTTGTTTGTAACTGGGTTAATAGGGAAATTTCACAGACTGTGAAGAAAATGCCCACAGCAACACTCGGCATGTGGGTGTGGTCGGCGAAGGTAGGTTTCCCTTTCCCCTGGCAGAGGAGGAAACAGAGCTGGGTTGGTGGTCCCCTCCCAGTCACTGGTGTATAATTTTGAGCCCACTTGGATTTTGCCCACTCTGAGCAGCAGGAGGAGCAGAGCAGATTCATGGCGGTCTCCCTGGGGAGAGGATCAGCTCTTGTCTCTCCAGCTTAGACCTGTCCAGACCTGCCCATCTGTCTGTTTTCCCACCAGAAGGCTTTATAAAAAATTATTTTTAATTGTGGTAAAATAAACATAACATAAAAGTTACCATCTTAAGCATTTTTAAGTGTATATTTCAGTGGCATTAAGTACATTCACATTGTTGTGCAACCATCACCACCATCCATCTCCAGAACTTTTTCATTATCCCAAACGGAAATTCTGTCCCCATTAAACACTAACTCCCCATTTCCCCTCCTCCCAGCCACTGGCCACCACCCTTCACTTTCTGTCTCTATGAATTAGACTATTCTAGGTCCCTCATATAAGTGAAATCACTACCATATTTGTCCTTTTGTGTCTGCCCTATTTCAACTGGCATAATGTCCTCTAGGTTCATCCATGTTGTGGTATGTGTTAAAATTTCCTTCCTTTTTAATGCTGAATAATATTCCATTGTATGTGTAGACCACATTTTATTTATCCATTCACCGGTTGATGGACACTTGAGTTGCTTCCACCTTTTGGCTGTTGTGAATCATGCCCACCAAAAGGTGATTGAAGGAGGCTTTCAACTGCCGGTCAGCAGAGCCCTCTTTTTTGCCCCTGGTGACCAGGTACCCTGACCCCTTTTCCTTACCATGGCTTTGTTTGTGCCTGTCTGAGCAGGTCTTTATTCTTGCAAGTGGGAATATCCTCGGAGTGCTATGGATATGGATGAACCTTATTTCAGGTGGGAGGGTGACACCTACCCCAGGGGTGCGTGAAGGCAAGACAAAAGAAGGAAAGATGGAGGGGCTACTATATGTGTTTACTTAAGAGTTTTAAACCAGAAGAGGTATAAGCTAGAGAAGGGCCAGGGTGTGACTTGAGTTCCTTTGGCTTTGTTTGGGTCTTACAAATTGAGCTTTATTTATGACTAGTCCCCCAAGCAATCTTCCCTACCCTCTTGCTGCTGCTGTTTCTAGATGCTTTCTTCTGCAGGGTGAATAACAGTAAAAAAGAAAAACTGAGAAATGTATTTCAAGAGGTATCAGGAGTGAAGATGCCCCAGGATGTAACATTCCCTTTTTGTAGGGGAGAAGCAGCTGGGAGCATGCCTTAAAAAGGAGGAAGAATTGGGATTCTTAGGAAAATGACATAGGTCGTAGTTGGTTAGGGAGAAGAGAAGGAAAGTTGAGAAAACATTGACATTTTTGAGCACCTAATGTGTGCTGATGCTGTGCTGGGCACTTTACAAATGCTATCTCATTTAATCCTATAACTATCTTGTGAAAGTAGGCTTTATTATCTCCATTTACCAATGTAAGAAACTAGGATCAGGGAGTAGGCAACATTTAATCAAATATGGACTCTGGCTCTTCCAAGCAGAGGATGGGAATGCAAGGGTAGGGCCATGGAAGGAGAATGGGCTCATTTATTTCACTTTTTAAATGGCCCATAAGACAGTAGTAAGCTCTACCCAAGAAACAGACTGATGCCTTACTTTTTCCTATTGACCTCAAGGGAATGGCAAATGGAGAGAGCCTTCCAGACGGCTCTGTGGTTGTTGCAGCCAGAAGTCATCTTCATTCTGGGGGACATCTTTGATGAAGGAAAGTGGAGCTCCTCCCAGGTAGGACCCTGCGATCCAGGCACACTAATCCTGCTTCGAAGGTCCAGCACAGGCAGCCCAGAGAATCCATGAGTCAGTATCAGCTGGGTTGGAAGGTTTGCTTAGTACCAATATTAAAAATGTATAGTTTGTCTTGAAGATTATTAGGATCCATGTCTTATGCCAATCTTGAGTTAGATTGGCTAATCTTATATTTGTCTGTGTAGGAAATATGTGGATTAGCCAGACATCATTTAGTTGGAATGCACTTTCCCATGAACCTCTTGGGAAAGGGAAAAATAGGCAAGATGGATACTATTTCATTTGTCACCAAAATTACAGAATACATTTTGAAATGTAATTTGACTTTACACTCTCATTGAGCCACTAAAATATGAGAATTGTGCTACAAAAGTTACTTGCTACTCTCCTCCTGTTTTCTTTCTTCTGAGGGAGAGCAGTAGAAGGAGCCATGGAGGCTTGGCGTGAGGTTCCTCTGCCTTCAGGGGTGCTGAGACCTCTGCCTGGGTATTGAGGTGACGGAAGCCTTTCCACAAACCAAAGAGAAAGGCTGTTCTCACCTTAGCTGTCAGAATGCTTTGCTTATTATGTTCCTAAAATTAATGGGGGAAAAAAAGGGCTGTTCTTGCTACTTAGTTAAAAATGTTCAGTCACTAATGGTTTTTGGAAGACATTAAAAAAAATCAGCATTTCCCAGGACAATCCAAAAGCTGTACAAAGAAAGTCTTGGTCCAAATATGATAGAAAGCCACTCTTATAGGATTGCAATGTTATAATCTAGTCCATAATTAAATATGAGATCATGGAAATGCTATATGTAAAAAGCAACTTGTTATAAAATGAGGTTGAATACATATGTTGCTTTTGCAAATTAAGGTCAACATTTTGTTTTTATATTTTTCTAATTTTATGTTATTCTGATTTTATGTTATTCTGACTTTAGATAATATTTGTTAAAGTGAAGTCTTTGTAAATGTATTGAAGGACTCTCTATCCAGCATATTTCCCAGGTTGGGCCATACTTAAAACTTTTAGGTTGATTACTATTTAACTAGCTGTTATCTACCCTAGAGTTTGTCCAATTGATGTTTTTGGCCTAATAAAAATAAGAACTATATGAACATAATTCTCAACCTTTAATAGTTAAAGCAAATGTCAGAATAATCTTGAAATATTTGTTCGATTTTGTCTTTCTTTTCCCCACATCTCATTAGTTCTCATTCCCACAGTCGTAGCCACAGGGAAATGCTAATGCTGAGGGATGTGCTCATCCTTGTCTTGGTTGAGAGACATGAATTTACTTGACATTTCCTAAGAGCCTGTTCTTATAACATGTCCAGATCTCAAGTGATTCTCAACCTGGGGTCCATGCAGGTCTGCAGGGGGTTTTGAAATAATGGGTGTGTGTGCCAAATATTTTGGGGATTACCAGGGAATGTTCTAAGATGGGGGATAACATTTAATCAAAATTTATCATCAAATTAAATAATTAAAATGTTAACTTAGTCTTGGAAAAAGAAGTATGACACAGAATTAGAAATTCTAAGTTCTATGTTAGCTTTATGAACATCTGATTTGGTTGGGGGAATTAACTTCTCACTACCAAAATAGGGAGCGTGTTTTTTAGCCACAGGGAAGAGAAGGTTCTCTGGGTCTCAGCAGTGACCCTTTTTTCTCACAGGCCTGGGCAGATGATGTCGAGCGGTTTCAGAAAATGTTCAGACACCCAGGTCATGTGCAGCTGAAGGTAGTCGCTGGCAACCATGACATTGGCTTCCACTACCAGTAAGTAGTTCACTGAAGCATTGCACCATCAGAGCTTTGGTAACTGTCATTTTAAACCTGCTACAATTCAGGTGAAAGCCTTATTTGTGCTGCATGGAGGAAATTTGTATTCCTTGAAAAACGTAAGCTCTGGCACGTCAGCCTCATGAGGGCAAGGATTTCTGTCTTGGCGCATCTATACCCTCAACAAATCTCTGTTTAATGAATGATTTGTATGTGCCCTTGGGTGATTCTAACTTGAAACTTACATTTAATGGCCAATTATTTTCCTTGGGAATCAGAAAACAAGATAATTTAGACTTTAATAGATAATATTTATATAGTGCTTATGATGTGCCAGCCTGTTTTAAGCACTTTACGTCCATATATTAACTCATTTAATCTTTACTATGATCCCATTATTTTACCCATTGTAGCAAACCCCAGGGACTGAGTCATTGGCCTCAGGCCTCACAGTCAGTCAGTAGTGGAGCTGAGAGTTGATAGCCTGGGGCCAGCTGGAGCTCTGAATTAACAATGCTAGGCTGGCCCTCAAATCCTGAAAGTTATTTTCCATGTGCATGATAACTCTTAAGAGGTTCTAAAATGGCTTGTTCTGAAAAATGTTTCTCTTTACAATTTAATGTAGGATGGACATGTACAAAATAAAACGATTTGAGAAAGTTTTCAACCCTCAAAGGCTGTTTTCTTGGAAAGGAATTAAGTGAGTATTACTTGTGAATTCTTATGAAGTCCTTGGAAACTTAATTTTTCAAAGGTGACTGCCATACTGTGTAAGACCATTGCTCTCTCTGGCTTGGTTTACATTCTCTGAGGAAGGTACCTCAGGCTGTCCTCGCTGATGGTCCCATCAGAGTCACCACCCTGGTTTTCCTTAACTCACAGGAATCGGTTGGTCTACGACTTTGCCCAGCCACAGAGGGAATTTTGTTCTTTCTGTCTGCACTGTCTCTGGGTGATATAAATTTCATCAGCCCATTTTGTAAAGGAATGTTTTTCATTTGCTCAAAGTTTACTGATTTCCCTTTATAAAGAATGTTCCTGTGGTTATGGTGTCCTAGGATTTGATGGCAAGTGTGTTCACTGTGCTTTGTAGCCATGCGCCCACCCCCCCTTTCCGTCAGCCTTGATTTTTAGATCAAAGTATCCTAACCCTTTAGTCTTGCCATCGGCACCAGTTCCCTCTCTGTGTGGCCATTTTCATATCTGTCTCTGGACTTTCTCTGGTCTCTGTGTGTGTTTGCGGAGCGGTGGACAAGACCATACACACTATTCTAGTTGCAAACCTAGTGGAGAGAGAAAAGGCAGGAGGAGACATTTTCTCCTATTTTGATCATATGCTTCCCATGGCTGTCTGGTACTCTGTGGACTTCTGCTGTAGCGGCTCACTGGGCCTATTAAATGAGACAACCTGTGTGAAGCTCCCAGAGCCCAAAATGTGGTGGGTTCTCCTCAGAAGCCCGTGCCTTCCCTCCCTCTGCCTGTTTCTAGTGGCTTCCTTTCCTAAGTCACATGGAGACTTGACACAGTTTGAGTTATTTCTCCCTAGGCAGAGAGTTTAAGAAACTTTAAACACAGTTATCATATTTCAGATCATTTGATTGGTCAGCTCCTCATCTCTAAAATTCTTTAAATTTCAAGCAATATTTACCAATAGGTACCTTTTTTATGCCCAGTTGATGGGTGTGTAGGAAATAAAAGCATATTTAATGGGAGCCTATAAAAATATAATTAAGGTAAAGTGGTTGCAAAGGATAACCTTTGTTATTATCCTAGTTTGAGATTATCCATACCAGTTAGCTCTAACCAGCATTCCCCCACCCCACGCCCCATCGTGTTTATTGAGTTTGTGGATGTCACTGAACATTGCCCATGGCTCATTTTACATGGTGATGACAGTATCTAACACTTCCTGAGTCCTTTCTAGTGGCAGGCTCTATTGTGTTGTACTATTTCATTTATCCTCACAACGAGCTGATGGCATGGGTGTACTATTATATCCCCATTTTACACATGAGGCACAGAGAGGCTGAGTAACTTGCCCAAGTTAGATGCTAAGTAGTGGTAGTCTGACCTCAGAGCTTCTGTAATCTGGGATTTCGCTCAAGGTCAGGATTAAAAATCCTTTTACCATATCCTGGACTCCACTCCCAGTAATGCTATTTTGTTTTCTTAATATCAATTTGTACTTAAAAACACAGATTAATTGAGTTGAGATTCAAAGCTGTTCTGGGGCATGTTTCTTCCCACTGTGGATGCTTAGCTGTTATTTCGCGGGAACAATACTGCGAGAAGACAGTATGTGGGAAGCCCCGTGGCCAGCCCCGTGGCCTTGACTCTCTCTTGCTCCCATCTGCCTCAGCTTTGTGATGGTCAACAGCGTGGCTCTGGAAGGGGACGGCTGCAACATTTGCTCTGAAGCAGAAGCCGAACTCATCGAGATTTCTCACAAACTGAATTGTTCCCAAGAGGTAGGAGATGATCTCAACGGCACAGGTGCCCTCTGTTCTGGCATCTTCTAAGGCACAGCCAGTCGGTGCCCTTTGTGCTTTTGTCAATCTTTCAGCTCCCTCTTCTCTTCCTACTACCATTCGGTGAAGGCTGGGTTCCCGGGTTAACTGATTTCTGACCAGCAGGAGCATCGCTCCAGCCAGTGTGGAAATGGGCCGCCGCTGCCAGCGTCAGCCCCAGTCCTTCTGCAGGTGAGTGGGGGAGAAAGTGGCCCTGTGTATTTGGCAGAACCACCCAGGGTCTCACGAAGTCACATCTGACTCCTCTCTAAACCCTGGACAGCATTTCCCGCTTTACCGGAGGAGTGACGCTAACTGTTCCGGGGAGGATGCAGCACCTCTGGATGAAAGGAGCATCCCCTTTAAGGAGAGATACGACGTGCTTTCCCGGGAGGTGTCACAAAAGGTTTGCTCCTGTCCCGGATGCTGACTGGAAGACAGATGACTTCCAGAGTTACTGACCGAGGACGGAGGGCAAGGTTTTGGCAGGATCTCAGATTTTCATTTCATCGTTTTGTTCCCTTTCCCCCCACAGTAAATCCACTTCTATTTCCTAATATCAAGTTAATAATATTCTCAGGTATTCTTTATTCAAAGTTTTCCCACTAACTTAAATGTATTTGGAAATCTGAATGGGACTTAGAGTTAAATTTTTAGGGACTTAATTAAAATGTGCTTTCTTTAATGTATTTATATAATATATAATGTAATATAAATATATTTATGAGATAAATTTATAAGATATTTATAAAGAGAAAATATAATTAAAAAATATAAAATCTGGGATGAGAAGAGTAGATTCTCCCTAAGAGCCTGAACTTAATTTTGATAGTGTCTAAACAAAGCAAAGAATTTTAAGGAAAAAATAGAGCAGTCCTACCGAGTAGGGATTTCATATTTGACTTAATGACATGAGCGGTGGCCTGGTTCTGGGCCCCGCAGGGCTCTGTCCAAGCACTAACCGCCTGTTGCTGTCCCCGGGCGCGGTAGCTGCTGTGGTGGCTCCGGCCGCGCCTGGTCCTGAGCGGCCACACGCACAGCGCCTGCGAGGTGCTCCATGGGGCTGGGACCCCCGAACTCAGCGTGCCGTCTTTCAGTTGGAGGAACCGAAACAACCCCAGTTTCATCATGGTAATGTGAACGTTTATTTTCGTCAGAAATCTTTCATAAGTACTTAAATCAACACAGTAATCAACTATTTAATTGCTGCAATCTGTACAAGTACACAAAAGCCGTAAATGAACTTCCCCCACTCCACATGCACGACACACTGCCCTCTGTCTAAACACTGCTCTGGGGACAAATAAACATGGCATTATTACTGGAGGCCTGAGAGAGGAGCATGTTACAGAGAACTTTCTCCTTCAGAGACAGCAGTGTCCTCTGATATTCGGCTCTCTGTGTGTAGTTCTCTAAGGAAACAGGTCATCTCTTCATTAGCTGTACTCAGTCATCTTGTCTTATTTTCCAAACGTGTGCATCTGCTCTGGGAGAACAATGCTACAGCTCCTGCAGGTTGATTAAAGATGTTGTTGCACTTAGTGACCACCTGATGTTTCAGCTCCTTTCTTTTAGCCATGGTTCCAGCATCCAGTTCATAATGCTTTTATGTCAGGTACTTTCACTTCATCAAAAGATAGGGAAAACGTCATGTTTTCAAATGCAAAGTAAATGAAAACATTCCCCACTGTCATTCCACAAAGCAAAAATGTCTACCAAAAAAGAAAAAAGCCCACCGAGACAACCCTGGCACATGTATTTCTAGGTAACAGAGTGCTTATTTTAGCCTCAAGTGGCATGAAAAATAGCCTTGTACTCCTTGTCCCCCGATGACCATTGATCTAGATCTCCCTGCCTCTCTGAATCTCTCGCATGTGTGCCCACTGTATTTTAGAGGAACTGACAGTGCTAGGGGTTAGTTTCAATGAGAGGTCAGCCCCCAGATCGTCTCCACTCAGCACAATTGGACTTCCCCTCCCTCGCTAGGGCCTGTGGTTGGTGGGCGGTGGCTTCTATAGGCTGAAGGCTGTGCCCCCTTAGTCTCACCTGAGTAAGCCAGGAAGGCTGCCTTTCCTCTGTGGTCTCTAGGTCAGACTGTTGTGCTGGAGCTGTGCAGGGAGCTCTCACTGCAGCCTAACGTTCTCCTTTCCTTTCCAGGGCAGCCTGACGCCAACAGAGTATGCCCTTGCCAAGTGCTACCTCCCCTTCGAGAACACGGTTCTGACCATATACTGTGGAGCAGCTGGATTCCTCGTGGTCCTGGTATTAGTTCACTCTGGGCTTCTAGGCTCACCTTTTCTTCTTGGTTGGAAACTGCTCAGAAAATTTAAGACAACATGAAGAGCAGGAGACTTTTTGCATTTACTAATAAATATCAAAGCCAAAGAAACGGAACTTCGGGCAGTGCTTATGTGAGATGAGACCAAAGTAGGCTGTCTTTATGCACATCATAGAAATTCTAAATCACTGATGTGAATTACTGCAGAATAAATAGTTGATCGTACTGTTCTCATGCTATAAAAATGGAACATGTACTCTACAACAAGTCTGTTTTCTCATTTTATCAAATATATGTATAATCAAAGATTATATCTGTACAATATGTAAAAACTATTGATGGCATCACTTGCATGCACTAGACAGTCCTTCATCCCCAAGATGGAGCCACAGCCTGGAGCACACTTGGGATTAGGTGTACACAGACATCGGGTTTGCTTCTATCCTCCAACTAAGTGGTTCTCAAGTTCCTATGTATTATAAAGCTGTACACTTAAAAGTACAGATGCTACAAGCAAGAATATATTGTTGTCACAGACTTTTGTACATCTGTGCTAAATTAATGGAATCAGAGTTTTAGATATGTGTAATTTTCTCTCTAGCAGACCAAGTTGTTAAAGCTGAATTTAATGCCTATCAATGATTAAAAGAAACTTGAAAAATGGACTAGGAAGTGACTTTTGGTATTTAAAAATAAATGTCTTTATAATTTTAAGCCAGATAAAATATATTCTTTTTGTGTTTTTTCTAAGAGTCTGGCTCTTTCTTTAATCAAGCTTTTAAGTAGGAAGTTTACTTACAGGGGAGTTGTTGAGTAATAATGCCTACAACAATATACAGTTTCAGTTTTTGTGTATGTGTGGGGGTGTATCGCTTCAGTTTTTCTTCATGTTTTACTTTGAAACTGCAATGGAATCTGAAAATAATTTCCACTTTGTATGTCTCAGTTCAACTGAGAGTTTTATGAAACAGTTAAGGATGAGAGGAGCAGGAATTTGGTGATAATGAGATAAAATGTGTTTTTTGCATTGACTGTTTATAAAGTTGTCATCCTTTCTTTCATGGAAAAGTAATATTTAAATGTGAATAAGTTTATAAAGGACTATAAAATGCTGATTTATAGAGTAAACTTTAAAATATTTAAAGACTAAAAGGAAATTAATGAAGTAATGCAGGCTGGGCTGTCACTTCTCTGGAGTTGTATTGTTGAACTCCAGAGAAGTTTGGACATCTTGACACATTATTTTTGACCTAAAAGAACTACCTTCGAAGCTGAGGCTGTGGATAGAACATGATACATCACAGCTACAATGATTCTTGTGCTCCAGATATCGGACTGTATCAGAACTTCTGAGGCTGCATTTGCAAATCTTTCTAGTTTGAGAAATAGCCATATATTTTGACTTAGATTTTAAATAAAGGTTTTGTAATGTTTCTTCTTCAAAAGGCAGATGATGCTGCCATCCCTTGATTCTCCTGGGCCAGACACAAACGCTAACATCCTCTTGTCTTTTTCTTGTTATTTGTTTACAATAGAACTTGTGGTTAAGTGGTTCAAAGCTCCGACTATGGGAATGGTTGACCTAGTCCTACTCAGGAAACTTGTAAAAGTCTCTAAATAGCAAAGTAATCAAGAAACCTATTGTCTGGAGAGAAAAAAACATCCTTGGTTCCCTGAAAGAAGCTTGTGATGTTGGTAGAGCATTGTTTGTAAGATGTGATTAATGTGTATAATTTATATATATATGTACTTTTTTTAAATCAAGGAGTATTTTTAAAAGTACCAACCTGATAAAATATCCTAAATTCTACAGATACCATTCATTCCCTTTTTCTGAGCAAGCGGCAGGTAATGGTGACATTTAGCTGTTCAGCACAATGAAAACACATTTCTGTTACAGGTATAGCCATAATCGAGGCACAAAGATCTACAAGGATTTTTCTTTAGTAGTTATACAAAATAATATTGCATTTTGTGGTCTGTACAGTATAATAAACCAACAACAAAAAGAACATATGGAAGACTGTTGCCCAGGCATCGTGAATGTCGGGAGAGTCATTTTTAGTCAGGACACACTTTGCAGCAGTGACTGTGGTAGGTTTTCTGCCTAAATGTAAAAGGCTCAAAGTAGCTTTAATGCAGATGCCTGAGGCTGGCAGTGACTCTCAATATGATTGAAAAAGGGTTTCTCTCCACTCTGCAGCTTGGGGTCTACTCTAAGTCTTGGGCAGATCAGAAGGGGCGGCCACTTGTCCACCTGTAGCTTCTTAAAGCAAGAATTGGAAAGCATGTGGCCCACTGCATCATACATGAGCCTCTACAATCATGCTTGATCACTCAGAAAAAAGTGAGTTTCTCCCCCATCTATCAAGTTCTTGATGAATCAATAAATCACTGAATGGATGAATAAAAGGGGTCCCCACCCAGAGAGATTTCACTGCAGTGTCACCCAAAGGAGAGTGGAAGGTTTGCAGTGACACAAGTTGGTGGGGGTGGGGAGGCCATGGAAGGCCATGTTCATCGAAACCAAAAGCTACAAACCAAACCTGAGGGGAACAGAGGTAGCCAGAGGTTTGGTGGTCACACATGGAGCCAACACAGAGCAGGACACACGGCAGCTGGATGAATCTGGGAACTCACTACTTTCTACAATGGCTTGGGTCTGACAGACAGGCAGTCCTGGAATAAATGCTCCGCCCGGTGGGGTGGCTGAGAGAGGAGGGGCAGGCAGGGAGAAGGCCCAAGGAGGCGCACGGCCCGCCCCAGGGCCGCCTCACAAGAGTTCGTACTGTTTGAGGTGCATCCTCTGGATGATGTCGCGGCAGTCATTGAACACCCGGCGGATGTTCTCCGTGTCCACGGCGCAGGTGAAGTGTGGGTAGCAGTAATGTTTGCCATCCCCTGTCGCTGTGCTGATCCTCTGCAAAAAAAAAAAGCCATCTGTGCTGTGGGGCCCTGGCCACCATGCCCAGGGGTACGTGGGGACACTGCCCCCACCCTGCTAAATCTTGGAGAAGAATTTAGGCAACACTTCAATTAAAGACTAGAAGATTTGGGGTAGTTGTCTTGTTCATATGACATAGGAATACAGCCATAGGGACTGTTTAAATCCTGAACTCACTGCTGGAGAACCTTGTGCCTCCCTCCTGCCTACAGAAGCTTAGAGTTCAGTTGAAACAGGACGTACAGTTAAAAGACAGCCACTGAAAGTAGACTTCAGGATAGAATTTTTCAGAAATGAAGGTCTAAACCAGTGCCTTCCAATGGAACTTTCTGCAATAATAGGAATGTTTTATATCTGCTCTGCCAGTATGGTAGCCACTATTACTAGTTGATGTGAGATTGAATTTTTAGTTTTATTTAATTTTAATTAATTAAATTTAGATATCCACATTGACTAATGGTTCTGCATGGACAGTGCATCAGTCATGTTGCCGCCTCCTCCACACAAAACTTCAGGTTCCTAGGGGTGTCCCTTGGCTAGCAGTGGAAGGTTCATGGTGCTCTGGGAGAAAAGTGCTCTGTGGCCAAATAACTGGGAAACACTTGAGTTAAATGCCATCAGCCATGATTTGTGAGGACATCTTGGTGTGACATACTCATATGCATTGTAAAACTAAGTGGGGCAGTGTGGAGAGAGGCTGTCAAGCTGAATTGTATACCCCCACCAATTCATCTGCTGAAGTCCTAACCCCCAGCACCTCAGAGTGTGCCTATTTGGAGATAAGGTCTTTAAAGAGGTCATTAACTTAAAATGAGGTCATTAGGGCGAGCTCTCATCCCATAAGATGGGTGTCCTCATAAGATGAGGAGATTAGGACTCAGAGACACACAGAGGAAAGTCCACGTGAAGACACAGCGAGAAGATGGCCTTCTACAAGCCAAGAAGAGAGGCCTCAGGAGAAACCAACCCTACTGACACCTGATCTTGGACTTCTAGCCTCCAGAACGGTGAGAAATAAATGTCTGTTATTTAAGTCCCCTGGTCTGTAGGATTTTGTTATGGCAGCCTGAGCAGACTAATGCAGAGGTCATATGGAACTTTCCTCATAGGTGCCCAGAGGAATCCCTGGACGTCCTTTCGTCCCCCCCCCCCCCCCGCTTTTTCTGCAAAGCATCTTGGGAAACAGCCATTGGAGAAATGCTGGGGACCTTGCAGGGGTGTTGTGAAAATGTTCATCAGGTTGTGAAACTCCTCCTAGGGGGAGAGACTTGTTTTTAGCAATAGTTGGGCTTCTCTTGAGCAACTAAAAAAAGTTTTTTAAACTTATGGACACTGAAATGTGTAGGTTGCATATCTTTTAGTCCTAAAGCACCAGGTAAGGAAGTGGCACACCCAGAGTAAGTGCACAGTGAATGAATGAAAATATAGGCTTTCTTCTGTCATAATCTGACAAACTTGTCCCTGCCTGGAGCAACAAAAATTTAAGGAATGGAGTCATTACAAAGGCTATTGCAGTTTGCAAACTTCAAACAGTTTAAATCTCTAAACACATTGATTTTCACTAAAATGACAGAAATAAGCTTGTCAAGGAAAACTGGACAGTTCCAGATTCTGCCTGGCTGGGTCACCCGGCTGTGGCCCAACTCTCTGTAGGCCTCTTTTAGGAGATAATGCTGAAAATAAAAGAAATCTGAGGGGAGTTTGTAAAATACTAGGCGATAGCCTGGAAAAAATACAGGCTTCTTCTAACAGATGCTAACAGTGTCAAGACACAGGGAACCGACCTCACACTCAGCATCTTCTGCTTTAAAAGGTTGGGCGTCAGAGATTGCTGGGAAGATGGCAGCATAGGAGGACTCTGAACTCACCTCCTCCCACAGATAGAACAAATTTACAACTACCTGTGGAACAATTACCTCTGAGAGAGAACTGGAAACTGGATCAAAAGAACCCCCATAACAAGGGACAACACTGACAGGGGTTGAAGAGGCAGAAACACCCCTCTGCTGAGGAAAAAAACACATTCCAGCCGTGGTGCTTCATGGCTGGGAGCAATCTTAAGGTATGAAGCTTTTCCTGGAGGAGTGGGGGATCTGAGTGGGAGATCTATGCCACAATAAGCAGCTTTTGAATTCAGCACAACTGAGACAAGGGCCATAATACCTGGCTTTGCTGGCTATTAAAACCAACAGGGAATACCACCAGAAAAGCTGTCAAACCATAAGAGAAAGAAAAGCCTGCTCTTAAAGGGCCATGCATAGATTCACCCATTCAGGAAACCAACATCACCAGAAAGAAAGGTGCATAGGTAAAAAAGACTTACTTGATAAGCTCTGAGTGCATCTCAGGGAGGCAGCAGGTGGCTGGGCCCACTTCCCCCGGGACTGAGACACTGGTGACAGCCATTATTGTGACCTAGTACAGGCTTGCTGACACAGGCCCCAGCAGATGCCATTGGAGTTCTTCCCTTGGCCTATTAGCGCAGGGGGTGGCCCCATCCACTAGAGCACTGATTTAATGCAGCTCAGCCGGGACAGGCAGCCTACCCTAGGGACTGGCCCTGCCCACCAGCAAGCTTGCGGGGAACTTGTAGACTCACTTAGGTGGGTATGTGGGACCTCTGCAGTGGGGTGAGTGGGTCTGGCAGAGCAGAGCATGTATGCAGGGCAGGACTCTGTTGATGGGGTGTGTGGGCGCATGGGCAGTGGGGCTTGTCAGCTGCAGCTGACTTGTGCTGCTGGCCTTCTCAAAAAGACACACAGGGGATCTGCCCCCACCTTCCAATGCCTAAAATGATTGTGTGCTGCCACACCTGGGGCTGTTCCCACCCAGCTGCACTCCTGAGAGAGCTGACAACAGCCTCGCAAGCCAGAGGCCTACAGCAATTGTGAGCTCCTGAGCCTAGCAACCAGCCACACTGAGGGCCTGACTCACTTAACAGCAAAACAGCAGCAGGTGTGTGCTATTAGGCCTTGCAGCCAGCTGTGCTAGGGCTCCTCCAGCCCAATAAAGTGACTAAAGTGATGGTGCTAGCCACACGCAGCTGAGCATTACAACCAGCTGGCCTGGGGGACAGCCTAGCCTCCCTGGGCACCCGCAGGAACAGCAACCCTGCCATGACAGAAGGGCACATGTAGCCCATACAAGGGACACTCCTGGAACATTTGGAACTGGTGACGAGAGGGAAGCACATTGCTGGGCCCCATATGGCAACTCCTACATAAGGTCACATCTCCAAGATCGGGAGATGTAGCTGACCTACCTAATACATAGATATAAGCACAGGGAAGTAGGCAAAATGAGGAGACAAAGGAATATGTTCCAAATAAGGGAACAGGACAAATCCTCAGAGAAAGAACTAAATGAAACAGATAAACAATTTACCTGATAAAGAGTACAAACTAATAGTCATAAGGATGCTCACTGATCTTGGGAGAAGAATAGATGAATACAGTGAGAACTTCAACAAAGAAGTGGAAAATATAAAAAAGAAATCAGAACTGAAGACTACAATAATGGAAATGAAAAATTCACTAGAGGGAATCAACAGCAGAGTAGATGACACAGAAGAATGGATCACCAAGCTGGATGAAAGAGTAGAGGAAATCACCCAAACTGAACAGAAAAAAGAACAAAGATTTAAAAGGAACAAGGACAGTCTAAGGGACCTCTGGGACAACATCAAGCATACTAACATCCATATTATGTGTGTCTCAGAAGGAGAAGAGAGAGACAAAGGGGCAGAGAATCTATTTGAAGAAATAATAGCTGAAAACTTTCCTAACCTAAGGAAGGAAACAGACATCCAGGTACAGGAAGGACAGAGAGCACCAAACAAGATGAACCCAAAGAAGCCCACATTAAGACACGTTATAATTAAAATGTCAATAATTAAAGATGTAGAGAGAATCCTAAAAGCTGCAAGAGAAAGGCAACAAGTTACATACAAAGGGAACCCCATAAAGCTATCAGCTGACTTCTCAACAGAAACCTGACAGTCTAGAAGAGAGTGGCATGATATATTTAAAGTGCTGAAAGGAAAAAACCTACAGCCAAGAATACTCTACCAAGCAAAGTAATCATTCAGAATGGAAGGAAAGATAAAGAGTTTTCCAGACAAGCAAAAACTAAAGGAATTTATCACCAATAAACCAGCTTTACAAAAAATGTTAAAGGGACTTCTTTAAGTGGAAAAGAAATGACCACAAATAGGAATGAGAAAATTATCAGGGGGAAAAAAAACCACTGGTAAAGGCAAATATACAGTAAAGGTAGCAGATAAACCACCTATGAAGCTAATATGACAGTCAAAAGACAAAAGCACTAAAATTAGCTATTTCCATGATAAGAGGTTAAGGGATACATACACACAAAAAAGAGGTTAAATATGATATCGAAAATATAAAATGTGGGGGGAGGGGAGTAAAAGTGTAGGGCTTTTAGTAAGAGGTCAAACTTAAGAGACCATCAACTTAATATAGATTACTATTTACATAGGTTATTATATATGAACCTCATGATAATCACAAACCAGTAACTATAATAAATACACAAAAAATTAAGAGAAAGGAACCCGAACATAATACTAAAGAAAACCATCAAATCACAAGGGAAGAGAGCAACAGAAGAAGAAAGGACCAGAGAAGAACTACTAAAATGCCCACAAAAAAGTAACAAAATGGCAATAAGTACTTACCTATCCATAGCTACTTTAAATGTCAATGGACTAAATGCTCCACTCAAAAGACACAGAGTGGCTGAATGGATGAAAAAAACAAGACCCATATATATGCTGCATACAAGAGACACACTTCAGACCTAAAAACACTCACAAACTGAAAGTGAAGGGATGGAAAAAGATACTCCATGCAAACGGCAATGAAAAGAAAGCTGGGGTAGCAATACTTAGATAAGATAGACTTTAAAACAAAATCTTTAACAAGAGACAAAGAAGGGCACTACATAATGATAAAGGGAACAATCCAACAAGAGGATATAACACTTGTAAATATCTATGCACCCAACATAGGAGCACCTAAATATATATAGCAATTATTAACAGACATAAAAGGAGAAATAGACAGTAACACAATAATAGTAGGAGACTTTAATACTCTGCTTACATCAATGGATAGATCATCCAAACAGAAGATCAATAAGGAAACACTGGCCTTAAATGACACATTAGACCAGATGGACTTAGTAGATATATACAGAACATTCCATCTAAAAACTGCAGAATATATATTCTTTGTGAATGCACATGGAACATTCTCCAGGACAGATCATATATTAGGTCACAAAACAAGTCTCAATAAATTTAAGAAGATTAAAATAATACCAAGCATCTTTTCTGACCACAACGGTATGAAACTAGAAATCAACTACAAGAAGAAAACTACAAAAGCCACAAATATGCGGAGATTAAACAAAATGCTACTAACAACTATTGGGTCAATGAAGAAATGAAAGGAGAAATCAAAAAAATACGTGGAGACAAATGAAAATGAAAGTACAATATGCCAGAATTTATGGGATACAGCAAAAGTGGTCATAAGAGGTAAGTTTATATCAATACAGGCCTACCTCAACAAATGAGAAAAAAATCTCAAATAAACACTCTAACAGTGCACCTAAAGGAACTAGAAAAAGAAGAACTAAGTCCAAAATCAGTAGAAGGAAGGAAATAATAAAAATCAGAGCAGAAATAAATGAAATAGAGACTAAAAAAACAATAGAAAAAAATCAATGAAACTAAGAGTTGGTTCTTTGAAAAGATAAATGAAATTGACAAACCTTTAGCTAGACTCACCAAGAAAAAAAGAGAGAACTCCAATAAATAAAATCAGAGGGGGCCGCCCGGTGGCGCAGCGGTTTAGTCCGCGCTTGGCAGCACGGGGTTCGCGAGTTCGGATCCCGGGCGCCCGCTGATGCACTGCCTGTCAGCCACGCTGTGGCGGCGTCCCATATAAAGTAGAGGAAGATGGGCACGGATGTTAGCCCAGGGCCAGTCTTCCTCAGCAAAAAGGGGAGGACTGGCAACAGATGTTAGCTCAGGGCTGGTCTTCCCCACAAAAAAAAAAAAAAGAAAATCAGAAATGAAAGAGGAGAAATTACAATGGACACCTCAGAAATAGAAAGGATTATAAGAGAATATGATGAAAAGCTATATGCCAACAAACTGGATAATCTAGAAGAAACTGATAAATTCTTAGAATCATACCACCTTCCAAAACTGAATCAAGAAGAAACAGAAAATTTGAATAGACCAATCACCAGCAAGGAGATTGAAAGAGTAATCAAAAACCTCCCAAAAAACAAAAGTCCAGGACCAGACATCTTCCCTGGTGAATTCTACCAAACATTTTAAAGAAGACTTAATACCTATCCTTCTCAAACTCTCCCACAAAACTGAAGAAGTGGAGAAGCTTCATAACGCATTCTATGAGGCCAACATTACCTTGATACCAAAACCAGACAAGGACAACACAAAAAAAGAAAATTACAGGCCAATATCACTGATGAACATGTATGCAAAAATCCTCAACAAAATACTAGCAAATTTGAATACAACAATACATTAAAAAGATCATACACTGTGATCAAGTGGGATTTATTCCAGGAATGCAGGGGTGGTTCAACATCTGCAAATCAATCAATGTGATACACCACATTAACAAAATGAAGAATAAAAATCACATGATCATCTCAATAGATGCAGAGAAAGCATTTGACAAGATACAGCATCTATTTATGATAAAAACTCTGAATAAAATGGGTATAGAAGGAAAGTACCTCAACATAATAAAGGCCATATATGACAAACTGACTAATATCATACTCAGCGGTGAAAAACTGAGAGCTATCCTTTTAAGAACAGGAAGCAGACAAGGATGCCCACTCCCGCCACTCTTTTTTAACACAGTATTGGAAGTGGTAGCCAGAGCAATCAGGCAAGAAAAAGAAATAAAAGGCCTCCAAATTGGAAAGGAAGAAGTAAAATTGTCACTATTTGCAGATGATATGATTTTATGTATAGAAAACCATAAGAATCCACCAAAAAACTATTAGAATAATAAGTGAATACAGTAAAGTCGCAGAATACAAAATCAACATACAAAAATCAGTTGCATTTCTATATACTAACAACAAAGTAGCAGAAAGAGAAATTAAGAATACAATCCCATTTACAACTGCAATAAAAAGAATAAAATACTTAGGAATAAATTTAACCAAAGAGGTGAAAGACCTGTACACTGAAAATGATAAAACACAGTTGAAAGAAATTGAAAGACACAAAGAAATGGAAAGATATTCTGTGCTCATGGATCAGAAGAATTAACATAGTTAAAATGTCCATATTTCCTATAAAGCAATCTACAGAATGCAATCCCTATCAAAGTCCCAATGACATTTTTCACAGAAATAGAACAAAGAATCCTAAAATTTATATGGAACAACAAAAGACCTCGAATAGCCAAAGCAATCCTGAGAAAAAAGAACAAAGCTGGAGGTATCATACTACCTGATTTCAAAATATACTACAAAGCTATAGTAATCAAAACAGCATGGTATTGGCACAAAAGTAGACACACTGATTGATGGAACAGAATCAAGAGCCCAGAAATAAAACCACACATCTATAGTCAGCTAATTTTTTACAAGGGAGCCAAGAACATACAATGGAGAAAGTAAAGTCTCTTGAATAAATGATGTTGGGAAAACTGGACAGCCACATGCAAAAGAATGAAAGTAGACCATGTTTTACGCCATACACAAAAATTAACTCAAAGTGGATTAAACACTTGAATGTAAGATCTGAAACCATAAAACTTCTAGAAGAAAACATAGGCAGTACACTCTTTGACATCAGTCTTAGCAGCATCTTTTTGAATACCACATTTCACCAGGTAAGGGAAACGAAAGAAAAAAATAAACAAATGGGACTACATCAAACTAAAAAGCTTCTGCACGGCAAAGGAAATCATCAACAAAATGAAAAGACAGCCTAACAACTGGGAGAAGATATTTGCAAGCCATGTATCTGATAAGGGGTTAAAATCCAAAATATATAAAGAACTCATACATCTCAACAACAAAGACACAAACAGCTCAATTAAAAAATGGGCAAAAGATCTGAACAGACATTTCTCCAAAGAAAATATACAGATGGCCAACAGGCACATGAAAAGATGTTCAACATCACTAATTATTAGGGAAATGCAAATCAAAACTACAACGAGATATCACCTCATGCCCATCAGAATGACTCTAATTAACAAGACAAGAAATAACAAATGTTGGAGAGGATGTGGAGAAAAGGGAACTCTCATATACTTGCTGGTGGGAATGCAAACTGGTGCAGCCACTACAGAAAACAGTAAGGAGATTCTTCAAAAAGTTAAGAATAGAACTACCATATAATCCACTATTCCACTTAAATAAATAATTTATTTAATAAATAAATAAGTGTTCTGAGTATTTATCCAAAGAACACAAAGACATGAATGCTGGAGATACATGCACCCGTATGTTCACTGCAGCATTATTCACAATAGCCAAGACTTGGAAACAACCTAGGTGCCCATCAAGGGTCGAATGGATTAAGAAGATTAGGTATATATACACAATGGAATACTACTCTGCTATAAAAAAAGTTGAAAACTTGCCATTTGCAACAACATGGATGGACCTTGACAGTATTATGCTAAGCGAAATAAGTCAGATGGAGAAAGTCAAATACTGTATGATCTCACTCATAAGTGGAAGATAAAAACAACAACAAACAAACACATAGACACAGATTAGATTGGTGGTTACCAGAGGGGAAGGCGGTTGGGAGGAGGTCGAAAGGGGTGACAGGGCACATGTGTATGGTGATGGATGGTAATTAGTATTTGGGTGATGAACATGATGTAATCTACACAGAAATTGAAATATAATGATGTACACCCGAAATTTATATAATGTTATAAACCAATGTTACCTCAGTAAAAATAAATAAATAAATAGATAAATAAATAAATGGAAAAGAAAACCAAAAATTTACTTGAAGGTCACAATGAAAAAAAAAAACAAAAAACGGTCAGGCGTCGCTGGCCTGGGAGGAGACTTGGGCCCAGTCTGGGCTCGGGCTTGCAGTGGTTTCCAGTTTGAGGGACAGGACTGGTTGACGGTGACTGGCGGGATGCTAGGGGCTGACCACCTGGCCCTCCCTCCTCCTGGCTCCTCTGTTCTAAGCTCTTCCTGCTCTTGGGATGGTTCATGCCTCCCTGTCATGGGAGGAAGTGACCTTGTCTGGGACAAACCTCCTGGTGGTCAGCACATTCCTCTGTGATGACATTTAAGGAGAAGGCTCAGAGGGTACGAGGCCCTTTCTCACAGAGGTTCTCGCTATGCCCTCCCTCTCCCTTCTCTGCCCAAACCCATCTTTCACCCTCCTCAAGGACAGGGCCTCCCATTACCTCTCCCACTCCATCTGTACTCTTCATTCCTCACCCGCTTCTTGGGGCCCTGTATTACCAAAGTTATTGTTTCACCCAAGATTTGCTCCTGTCCAGACTAATTACTGATAAATAACCAATTCTGCAACCTGCCAGAGCTGCCGTCTAACTCTGGGCTTACAGGTTCCAACCCCAAACTTCTCAGACTGGCCCAGGCAAATTCCACAATAAAAAATGAAAGTCGATACCCCCATGCCTTTATTTCCCTGATTTACAAACTGCATACAAGCCAGGTTTTGTCCACTGTTAGAGAATAAAAAGTTTCTGCCCAAAGTCCAAATGGTGGAGGCATGCCCATTCATTTTGGGGAGGGTACAGCTCTCTTTCTAATCTTTATCTAAATGCCCGATTTGCACACTTAGTTAACTTCTAGTTCTCAATAGAACAGCATTTTGTGGAACACTTTTTATGTTTTTATATTTCATGGTCTTGCAAGCTGCTCCTCAAAAAAGGGAGCCCTTGATTTACCACAAGCTCATTTCTCTTACTGAAGAGATTCACAGTGCGCATCAGCAGAGCAAAGGTCCCAGAAGTCTGAGGACAGGGGAGCCCTCTTACTTTATTTACACAGCATCTCCCAGGTTTAGTCACTACAGAGCCCTTTCCTGGTGCTACCAGTGAAATTCCCGGTGAATTCCCTTGTTCCTCAGAATTCACTTTGGGGACTTGATTTCTCATCCTTGTTACTTTCTAACTCAGTGTAGGATTCAAGAGGCAACCCACAGCGGGTGTGATGGGAAGAGGGTAGAGAAAGGGGTTCCTGAGGATCTGGTCCCATGGGAATGCCTGGCGATTATGGGCCATCCCTGCTGCAGACCGGGCTAAGCTTCCCACTTCTCCAGGAGCACAGAGTCGACACATGCCCAGTGCTGTTTGGGTATGACCAGGAACATGCCCTCGGATATGTCTTGGCATTTACTAGTCTCAAGCTAGGAAAACTCATAACACACTGTAGTTATTCAAACAAAAAAATTAGATAGGTAGATAGATAGATAGACAGATAGATAAAGCAAATGTGGCAAAACTTTACCAGTTGGCCCATTTGGGTGAAGAGTGTATGGGAGTTGTTTGTATGATTATTTCACTTTTTTACATAAGTTTAAAATCATCTCAAAATAAAGAAAAAAAAAAAAAAGAAATGTCTGAATCTGAGCAGGTGCACTTTCACATTAACCTTTAGCCTCTTAGTGTTGAATCGAGGGAGTTATACGCCAGTGTGGGTGCTGGCGTTTCAGACTCTGCGGAAGGACTCTTTCCTTAGTAGAAAATACAGTAAATGAATGGGGTCCTGCTCCTCTCAGCACTGTTCCCGGGGGGGGGCCTGTGCACAGTGGGAAGAGCATGGTGCTCCCTGTCCTTGCCTGGAAACTGTGTGACCCGAGGTGAGAAGTCTAACCTCTCTGAACCTCAGTGTCCTCAGCTGTGAGATGAAGTAAGGATACATTCTCTCATCTCTCATAATTTTAGGGGATATTAAATGAGATCAAGAAAGGGTACTTTGCAAATTGTAAAAAACAACATAACTCTAAGGTGGTAGGAGAACAACGGTTAATAAAATTGCTTACCAAGAACAGATCCCGGATAAAAAACTTAGCTCTTGTAACTTTGGGGTCTTCTCCCGCATCTGGTGTTGCTGTAGAAATTAAAAGTGGAGTTTTATTTAAATGATGTGAAACAAAGATAGAACTCTACGGGAAATATAAAAAGAATCACAAAGTTGGACTGCTGTCTGCTCAGCATTGAAACAGGTGGATGGCAGGGCAAAAAGCTAACATGGAACTTTCATTCCCCTCTCTTCTCAAATCATTTTAATTTTAAAAGTTATAGCTCTGATAAAACTTTTTTTTGGTAGAGGTGTAGGCGGACAACTTCCACTCAAATAACACGAAAGCATCTCCCTGAACACTGACCATCCCCACACTGGCTTCACCTTCAGAGCTCTCCTGAGGAGAGAGGCTTGGGCCGCATTCCAGGAGCTGGGCGCCAGGCCCATATGGTGGTCTCAGGAGTGGCCGTGCTCATCTGTGCTGCATTCTCATTTGCTCAGCCTTGTTCTTAGGGAGACCCCCTCTTTCCTGTTCCTCCCACAGACTCAGGCATTTGCAGCCTTTCATTGAAATCAACTGTAGTGACTGTTCTGACCCTAGGGCCTTCCTGAGACTTCTTCCCACAGAGATTGTAAGTTCATGGGATCATTCAATATTTTCTGTGATTAAATCTATTTTCCTAAAATCTAGGCTCCACACGCTTCCTTCTCTGTTGCAACTACTGTGACACATCATCACTCCCATGGAGCAGGTGAAGGGGAGCTCTGCAGGTGCTGAGTCAGGCCTGACCTGGAGACCCACCACGCTCGGCCCAGGGCAGAAGTCTGGTATGCAGAGGGGAAAGAGGAGAGGCAGGGGGAGGAGTGGGCAGGTGGAGCAGCACAGCAGCCACTGAGCATCTGGGGGAAGCACATGATCCACTGCGGGGGGGAGCACAGGATTCACTAAGTGTGGGGGGAACTCAGTTTCTACTGAGAGTGGTGGGGGAGGACAGCTTTTAGTATTTCCTGGCCAGGCTAGGTTTGGCCTCAGCTTGTGGTGAGATGAAGCCAGTGTTGGTAGGGATCACAAGCAGGGTTGTGGTTGTGTTTCAGAAAGATGACTTTGGCAGAAATTCAGAGAATGTTCTGGAAAGTCGAGTGACCAGAATCAGTGAACCTGGGCAGGAAGGTACACTGACCAGATCCATAGCTGAGATGAGGGAAAGGAGGGCCAGGACCAAGGCCGTGAGGAGGGAAAGAAGGAAGAGCATGTCATAGTGGGCATTTTGGAGGTGAGCTCCAAAACAGAACTTGAGTACAGACTGGATGGGGGTGAGGGGATGGCGGGGGCTGGTTACTGGGAAAGTTAAGGAAGACCCGGCTTGCTAAGAGACTGGTAATCCAGCAACAGAGAGGGCAACACAAGCAGTACTCTGATGATTTCCCTTGAGCAGGCAGCCCGCTATCTTAGCCTAGCGCATCTCCAGGCTGGCTGAGGTTAGCACAGAGATGATCATGAATTTTCTCAACTTCTTAACCGAAGTTTCTAGGAAAGTCCCTTTTATTTTGCTTTATCTAGTTCGGGATTCAAATTTTGAGAAGTGGTGTTATTTTGCCGTAAACACATCGCTCCTACAAGACTCTGGTGGCCCAGTGATTGGAAATGGGGTTACCAACTCTTCGGGTCTGCCTGGGACAGGATTATTTGAATGACAGTTACAGGGCTATTGAAAGAACAATTAATTCTTTTCTTTCTTTGGGAGAACTTGTTTTAAAATCTTACCATCTTCAGGAACAGTATAGTTTGCATACTCTGGGAAATAATCTTCAATTTTTGACTTCCCTGCCAAGACTTTTTCCGCCAGCATATCCTGTTTGTTCAAGAACAAGATGATAGAAATGGTCCGTAACCACCTGAAAAGGAGAAATAAACACACAAATTTCACATCCACTAATATGTAAAAGTACCTCTAGTGTAGGAGTTACCCAGTGAAAAGGACAACAGTGTCATCTTCCTGACAATGTATAGGATTTAGAATTATTTGATAGATCAATATCTCAGTTCCCTACTCCATCTGCAAGCAAGACATTCTTACAATGATAAACAAGTAAACCCAGGAGGCAGTTGATTGGGCAGTGCAGCACTTTCCAATTCAACTCCACGGGGGATATAAATTCACTGGTACCAAAGCTAAGGTTTACTTCTGTAATAAATACACTGGGATTTTTGTGGTGTAGTTTACTAATAAAGGGTCAGAAAACTAGAAGAAGCTAAAGCATTAACAACAACAATAACAAAATACATGACTCATTAGCTAATGGCACAGAATGTAATTTGCACCTGGCTTGGTTCTTCCTCTGCCATGTCTGAACAGGTCGGAGGTTCTCCAGATGTGGAGCGGGATGTTAATCAGATCTAGCTCTAGATCATTGCATTGGACAAGTTGAAGGGAGGGGCGCAGGGACAGTGAGGGTGAAGGACGGAGAGTTCTCTCTGAGTTTCATTAAACAGACATTGAGAACTGGCTTAAGATGAGTTCAGCTGTGCAGATCAGCAAAGCCTTTGGACGTTCTATTACTTCAAAGGAATTGAGTGCACAGGACTCTTACTACGAATTAGAAACACAACCCATTTTCCTCCCAAATGGAAATAGCCTTACTGTTTCTAAACTGTAGTTATAAAATACATAATCCTTATAAAGTGAATCTTTAATTATAGAAAAATACATAGAAAAAACCAAATTACACCCAGAGACAATTACTATTAGAATTTTTTCTTTTATAAACTGTCTCCAACAACATTTTTTTTTTGGTAGGGAAAGATTCCCCCTAACATCTGTTGCCAATCTTCCTCTTTTTTTTTTTTTCTCCCCAAAGCCCCAGTACACAGTTGTGTATCCTAGTTGTAGGTCCTTCTAGTTCTTCTATGTGAGCCACTGCCACAGCTTGGCAACTGACAGACAGGTAGTGTGGTTCCACAACCAGGAAAAAAACCCAGGCCGCTGAAGCGGTAAGAGCACTGAACATTAACCACTAGACCATCAGGGCTGGCTCTAGAATTTTTATATTTTTACTTCCAGGCTTTTTTTTTTCTATCCTCACACATATTCATAAAAATAAGATCATGGTGTTTTTAAATCTGTTTTTTCATTTCATATTGTGGTCATTTTCCCATGTGACTGTATATATACTTGAGTTTGTGTATGTGTGTGTGTATATGTGTGTGTGTACACACACATATAAATATGTATATATTTATATATATGTACACATTTTTAATGACTCCAAAGTACTCCTCTGTATACCCAGTACTTCCTGATACACGTCCTTTCCCATTAACTGTCTTAATACTATAAAATTGAGAACAGTTGTTGAACACTTGATAGAGAAATATTTTTCTGATAATCCAAACCTTTTGCAAAGTCAACTTATGTTTCCTGTCCTCCTTAGTGATATTTCCTCTTAAGGGATAGTGATATTTCAGAAGTAACTTTGATTTTTAACTCTATCTGTATGGATTTTGTGTGTGTGTGTGTTTGCTGGCTATTCCTTTCGAAAATCACCCCTTCTGCCCCTCTGCAATACCAGCAGTTTTACACGTGATTACACTGTGTTTTCACACTGTAAGGATCTTAGAGATCATCTAGTCATTTGTGGATGTTTAAAACTGATACTTTCCAAATTTTAAAAACCAAACAAAACCAATTTTGAACCCTAGATATAATCTATGCTTTCAAAACAGAGATTTAAATTTTCTTGACAAAGCACAATCAGAGTCCCATCAAGGAACAGTCCCATGTTAAGTGTGTCTGTACATTAGACCCACTAAAAAAGATACTTCTCATGGTTTTGGATTTATCAGTAAGGAAAGGATGAATATATCTGGAGAATAAAAATGAAAGTGAGCTAAGTGGTATTTTTAATGAAAGAAAATTTGCAATCCAGTGGTGAGACTGAATCTATTATTTGTATAACCTGTTGTTCCAGATGCTCTCGAAAAGGTCCAGGGACTCTCTCAGCCGGTTGGTGTTGTTGTCTTCCCGAATCACCATGTTGTAGCTACTGCAGGCGGCGACATAGATGATAGCTGTGACGTCTTGGTGGGAAAAGAGGGAAACAGGGAAGCACCTTAGTCAGACAGACAGTCATTGTGGGGTTATGATAAAGTACACATCCAAGGGCTGCTCATTTCCACAGAAATTTTCATTCCATGATTATAAGAATGACTTAAATAAGCATGGTGGGCATAACTGATTGTGTCAGTAATGCACCCGATCAGGGGTCAAATGATTTGTGATGCTTCAATTCTTTATTTATGAGATTCATATCTAAGGCATTTTACAGATGATTTAATTCAAAGCTACTTAAACATAGTAGCAGGAGTGAGCGAGAATTCATCCCCATTTTCTTGAGAGAGCATAGAAGTCACCGTTAAAGCACTGGATCCACTTTCTCCTCTCGTCCCTCTGGCCACCGACGTCAAACATGCTATGGAAGAACAACAGGACAAGTTCTTTAGAGGATCTCAGAAGCTGTGCACACTCCTGTGCTTGCCTATGGCCCTGCCGCTGTGTGACCTCAGGCAGAGCGCTGGGCCCAGCCGAGGTTCCACCGTCTTGCCCGGCCTGGACGTCCACACTGAGTTCCTTCTCGCCTGTGGTCCCCAGGCTGGCTTGGCCCCTCTTATCAGGGTGCCTGCGCAGTGCCCTCTGCCTGAGAGGCTTCCCTTGGCTGCAGTTTCTCTCCACCCACCCACATGCCACCAGAGCTTTCTCCCTCGTCGGGCGTCTCCGTTCCCTAAACTTCTTGCATGTACTTTAGGACCACACAGTCTGGACTGACTTATCCAAAAGGGTAGTGATGCACATTTGGGATCCCGTTCTCTCCATCCTCAGTGCCCATGGGCCGTAGGCCGGGCCCCCTGACCCCACGCCCCTTAGGGCCCCAGCAGGTAGCCAGGCCTCCTGCCCACACCTCCACAGCAGGCCATGCTCTCCACACACTTACTGAAAGTTTACTTTGTCCACTTGGAATCGTGTCTCAAAAATCCCTGACGTCAGAACTCTGCATCTGAGAAGGTCCTGGGAGTGAGAAGAGAGAAGCAAAGCAAATGACATCATTGTTCTCCTTCAGAAGGAAAGTCCTGGATGCAACCATAATAACTGAGTTTTTCAAACAGCAATTTCTTCTGTCATACAAGAAACAATAACAATTAAAAACTCAGACAAATGCTTTGTCTCACTCCTCAGATAAAGTCACAATTAATGTATTGGTTTGGTCTTGGAGACTTGAGAGCTCTGCTTTTACTTCCTTTAGGAATTTTTTTCATCACTTATGGATGTCTCCCACAGACTGTCAGGCACCTGACAACGAAATCACACGCTTCATGCTCTGGGGAGAGACCCTGCCAGCTCTGTGGCTCCAACTGGAGAGCTGCCGGCTCGGGGTCCAGAACCATTTGGTGACAAACCAAAGGAAGTATAACTCTGCATTCACAAGTCATAGATTTTTTGGACTGGATGCTAGCTGATTTTAGATTTACTCTCCCTTCCCTGCATATTTCTATTCTCTCTAAAAGATGATGTAGTCCCGAGGGGATGAGAAAACCATACGGTTTTACAAAGCTGACAACTCTTGTACATTTGTCAGATGTCAGCAGTATTTTTTTCTGACCACCAAATCCATTATGATGTTAATGAAGCAGCCACTCTGCAATAATTCCGGAAGATGGGAGGTGATCCTCCCCTCTTAGTCTGTGGAGACGTGTTCAGGATGGCCTCGAGGGATTGACTCAGGACTAGGGAGGCTGGATTGCTCTGTCAGATAATTTTCAGCTCTTGGAGTCAGCCTCAGAGAGACTGACTTCGGGGGAGAGAAAGGAGCTCAGACCTCCAGGGGAGGCAGAGAAGAGACAGCCTCCGGGAGGGGCCCATGGCCAAGGCCCCCCAGGGGACACAGACACCGGGGGAGTGTTGGAGAAGCAGTTTGAATGGAGACCCCCTAACTTTCTTGGAGTTCACTAGCTCTAGAGGCATCTGGGAGGCTCCTGAGCCAAGCAGTTCAGGGTTCGCCAAGTCTCTGCAGATGCCTGACAGTCGAAGGTCGGGGGTGGGGGGCAGAGAAGGTCCCTCTCTGCTACTTACAAATGTGCAGTGGGGCACTTTTCTCCGGCTCAATCCAAAGGAGACACTCTGGGTCTCACCTGGAGAGTGTGCTTGTGGTGTGTGACCCAGACCAGGGCCAGGAGAAGAATGGGCACAGTTATGAAGCTGGGGAAATAAAGGTTTAGTTTTCCGCTGACAGCTCCAAGAGAAATGGGCATTGCATATTGCTATTCCACAGATAAAATTATTTCAATATCGGCAATTTAGAAATCTAGTAAGTTTTAGAGAGCTAAGTCAGGGGCAAATCACGGGGTGTGGTAAAAACATCACGTGCACATGCAGGGGGAGCATAAACAATTTGCAAGAAGCAGTTACTTTAAGGATTTTTTTCATAATCTACTTGTAAATAACCACTGAACAATACTGGCAGTTCCTCTAACCTCACAGGTTTGCGATGGTCGGTCATAGGCTCTACCTTCACATACCTGGTCTGTGGGCGTGTAGTCCACCAAGCTGACGCTGTCGATTCTTTCCAAGAAGCTGAAAAGAAAGCCAATACATGCTCAGAAGTGTTCTTTGAGGACTTTCTCCTGGGTTGTGGGTAAGGTACTGGGATAGTCACACATGCACAGGAGGACGGGGCAGGTAGAGGCTGAGGTCTCACTGAGAGAAAGTCCCACTTTCTTTCCTGAATGTGTGTCTGCCTAGACAGCACAACATTCCTGACTGAGGGGCTAAGACTGCATTCTTTTTTCTTTTTTCCCTCTGCCATCCCTCTTCCCTCTTGCCCACTGCTGTGGATTGGGGGTGAGGGGCTACTCAGAAATTGAGAAGGGGCACGAGGCCTCCTTCCAAGGCTAAGCTAGTAGAAGGCAATGCTGCAATGTCGATACAAAATGAATGGTGAGAGGGCCAGCCCTGAGCGCTAGTGGGTAAGTTCAGTCTGCTCTGCTTCAGCGGCCCTGGTTCAGTTCCTGGGCGAGGACCTACAGCGCTCTGTTAGCGGCCATGCTGTGCTGGTGGCCCACAGACTAAAAAAATAGAGGAAGATTGGCACGGATGTTAGTTCAGGGTAAATCTTCCTCAGCGAAAAAAAAAAAAGAGAGAGAGAGAGGTGGGAGATGTTCCTTTAGCGTAATAAGTTCCTAATAAGATCCAGAAGTGATGTGTATGAGTGTGTGCGTGTGTTGGTGGCTTTAATCTGGTGTGCACACGTGTCCGAGGCTCTCAGTGTAAGATGAGCCCAGTAGTTGGACAGGTTACCAAACAGCGGGAAGGAGAAGGGAGCGGAAGGAGAGGAAATCACATGGTATCTGCACGTGGAAGAAGAAACGAAGCACTGCCTGCAGGCACTTGCTCTCCCTCCGATGAGACACCCCTCGCCTCCCCGCAGAGCGGCCTCCCTGGCCACCTGATCTAAAATAGCACCCGTGTCCATCTCCATGCCAACATTGCTTTATTCTTCTGCATAGCATTCACCACGGCCGACATGTTTTACATTTGTTTGTTTATCTGTTTATTATCTGTATCTTCCTCCAAAATGTGAGAACCACAGGGCAGGCCTTTGTCTTGTTGGCCCAGGTACCCCCAGCACCCAGTGCAGACCGGGCCCCTGAATATCTGTCCGAGGAACGAATGTCCACTCCCCTCTTCTGCCCACAGCTGGAAGAGGGAAGTGAGCAGGGGCTGAGAGGCTGAGCCCACAACAGACACCATGATTTTCTAGACACAGGAAGAGATGGGGACTGGTGAACTGGTGAGCGAAGTACCACTTCTAGTGGGGGGCAGTGCACAGGGGCTGCAGAATGGAAGGAGGGTGTGTGAGGAGAGGGAGGGCTCTTGGTGGCCCAGGCTCTCCTGGCCATAGGTGTCTGTGTGGCCCAGGTGAAGCTCTGGTACTGAGGAGGATGAATGTGACCTAGACTAGAGGGACAGTGGCCCGATTTCCCTGCCTGTCCACCCTGGGATGGTTTGGGTTCTGTCACTGGACAGCTGAAGTAGAGCAACGATTGGGCCTTCCTCTAAATCCACATGCTCGTGGGCATTTTGCACAGCACAGAGGAGGTGTTGCCTCCCCATCTCTACACGCTCCCTCCACCAGCCTGCACTGTGGGCCCTTGAGATGCTTTCAGCACTAGCAGGAGAGAGGCCAAGGCACAGGAAGGCTACTTAATTCCCTTGGCCATCTTAACTCTTTCCTACAAGAAAGCTAAAGATACCTCTCGGTGGCCCCAGATGGTGGCTGGTACTTCAGTGACAATTTGGCAGCCCTCCATCCATGCTCCCTTGATTTGGCACAAGGCCCAGCTGCTCCAGAACCAAGACCTACAACAAAGGGCACCTCCAGGGCAAGGAAGCCACAAACAGAATGGATGAAGGGGCAAGAGAGGATCTGCTGGTATAAGGGATGCTCTTTCAGAGACAGAAAGTGGTGGGGGCAGCCTCAGGAACAAGGTCATTTCAGCTGGAAGACAGGGCCAGTCCCACCCAAAGGCAGGGCAGCTGTGGAGGCTGGCGTCTGTGTCTGCACTGCCTGCTGTGGAGTTATCAAAGAAAGTTAACTGCTCCTGGAGAAGGACTGCAGGGCTATGGCCAGGTGGCAGGGCCACTGAGTGGCCCAAGGGACCCCAATCTGCCTGTAGCCTCTCTAGAGCAGGCACTCGAGCCCTGGTAGGTGCTGCCGCATACCAGGGTGAATTGGCCCAGGGTACAGAGCTGGTCCCTGAGGAGAAGGGGTTAGGACAGAGCGCAAGCAACTCTGGAAGTGCCATAGGAGGGGCCCCCTGGGAGCTGCAGAAGCCCAGGGCCCCAGTGGGGCGAGGGCCCTGCCTGGCCTGAGGCCTGTTTTGAAAACCACAATGCAGTTTGGCTCAGTCCCTGTTGGCTTGGAATTTGGCGGAGTGGAGAGTGCCCCAGAAGTACACACTGAGTTCCTGAGCATTTAGCGGGAGAGGAGCAGACCGGCTCTGTGCTGAAGTGAGGGAGGTTTCTGCTCCTGGAGAGGGAGCTCTGGACTGTAGCCCAGACAACCAGGCAGGTCTCTGTGGGGAGATGAGCTGCTCCCCCCTTTCCCTCCACTGGGTGGCTACAATAATTTGATTCAGAAATGATCTGTCATCTTGGCAGGGCACATATAATACTGAGCATGTAATATAGAACCCAATCATCTCTGATTGAAAGGGCTGGAAGGAACTGAAAATTAAACAAAATATGAAGCCTTTGGCTAAGTGAGGGTTTAGGAAGCAACCAATTTGAAACAGGATGCAGATAGGGTGGAGGGAGGTGGGCCAATTTATTCAGATGGTAAGAGCAACTATAAGTAGAAACGATGAAATGAAGTTAAAAAAATACATCAGAAGGTCTTGATAGATGTGATTAAAGACTGCCTTCCAAAAGATGCAGTGGGAGTACCTTCCTGAACACTTATTATAAAACAAAGGGTTCTGAGATGCCACTGACAAAGGCAAAATGTCAAGTTCTTTTCCATCCCTAATCTCCAGGATGGGTATTCAAAGTTCCTTCCAGCTCTGACACAGCCATCTAAGTGAGACCTGAGAGGCATCAAGGAACATTTCCAAAAGTATCTTCTGAATTGTTACTGATGCTGAATGTATTCTGAGTTTTTGGATTTCAAGTTTGTGTAATGAAAATCAAATGGGAACATTCTCCCCTGAATGTAAATGTGTCCCCCAGTTCTTTGCAAAGTTCTCCAAGGAATAAAGGAGTAAAATAAAAATCTACAGTAGAAGATTTCTGTCAGCCTTTCGCCTCAATCTTTGGTTCAGTCAGCATATTTCCCAGCATGGTGTAGAAGGGCTTCAAATCGGGCTTCCCAAGATAGGATAGATAGAGACGAATTCTAGAAGTCTTCCAAATCATAACAGAATTTCACATGACTACATTTTGTGTGTGTGTGTAAGGAAGATTAGCCCTGAGCTAACATCCGTTGCCAATCCTCCTCTTTTTGCTGAGGAAGACTGGCCCTGGGCTAACATCCGTGCCCATCTTCCTCTACTCTATATGGGACGCCACCACGGCATGGTTTGACAAGCGGTGCGTCGGCGGGCGCCCAGGATACGGGCTGCCAAAGCATGACCTAAATCACTGCGCCACCAGGCTGGCCCCACATGACTACCTTTTAAAGGGTTAGTAACACTGTCTTCTTAAAATATGCCACTGCCTGTTAAACCGAAAAATTAACCAGAGTGAAGAATCCCCCTTGTGGACCATTCACTCACTCTAGATACAGAGTTGCAAGACAATACCAAATGACAATTGTAAAAAACACCCTCATTATGGACACTATAAACAAAGTAGTTAAAAAGCAATTTACTTTTTTTTTTCATTCTTTCCTGCTACAGCTGAGGATATTCATGTTTGCAGAAGCATTTTTATTTTCATCATGTAGATCCCCCTTCTGTTAGATACTGGCACAAGATAGCAATTCCTGGTTTCTCTCTCATCTGCTGTCTGCGACCCCAGTAAAGTAAGTCAAATGTCACTGAGTTCTTGGCCGTGTTGATCGTGAAGAGGGGCAAGGGATCATGAGAAGATGAAAACTATTCGGTTAAATGCCTTTAAACAACTGGATCTGAGAAAAATGCACCAACTAAATTTAATTAAAATGTAATTAAAATTATTTCTTTTGTGGAAAATGTAGCAAGATGGAACTCTGTCAAGGCAAGCAAAACACTTTTCTCAGTGTGTTATGGAAATTTATTTCATGATGTGTACATAGGCTATAAAAACACCGTGGAGAAAACTATTACCTATCCCGTGACAAAGCACCAGGCAGTTCTCACGTGCAGCAGGGCTGTGCTACTTGAGAGGGGGTCCTCAGAGCAGCAGCAGCAGCATCTGCAGATCTCGGGAATCAGGATGTGCAGCTGAACCATATCCCTGGGGGAATCGGTGATCCACATGCACATCACAGTGTGAGAAACACTGTGCCCTCCCTCTCCGTTTTCACTGCCACCCTACTCCAGCTCTGATCTCTTCACCCGGACAATATGGTTTCTGATGACTCCGCTCCTGCTCCTTTCCTTAGGGTCAAGTTCGCACTTTTAATCTGGCCCCCAAGCCCTTTGCAATCTGCCGGTTTTTTTGTCACTTTTTTTTATGTCAAACCCTCCACTCCAGTCAAATCCTCATGTAGTTTTGGCCTCTCAGACCTTTGTGTAATACCGACTTTTTTTTTTCATTGAAGCCCCAGATTAAAACCTACCTCTTCCAAGAAGCCAATCCTAATCACCGTGGACACTGAAATCCCGTTCCCCATGTAGACTTACTGTTTCGTGATTTGATTGTCATGGTATACTGCCTTATATTGTGATTTACCCCTTTTTTAAAATAAAAAAATGTGGGTATAAAATACACACAGTGTGTAAACTGCACTAATCTTAAGGGTTCATCTTGATGATCTTTTTACATCTGTATACACTCATGTCCATTTTTCTTTTTTATGTATATGCCTTGTCTACCTAACTGTATTGACTACCATTTAAGGCAGAAGCGTGTCTTTATTTCTAGAAAGAAGCCCCAGCCAGCCAGCACCCGATATACTTAGCCTAAATCTTTTACTGTATTCAGCCATTCTGAATAAACACTGCTGAATTGTTTGTCCCGACACTATTCAGTAGGGAGGGAGGACGTATAAACCTGAGAGCGGGAGCAAACATTTCAATTTGGAGAAATGCTAGGAAGGAAAAGATACAGTGCTTCTGAGGATACATAACCAGGCTCTGGCCAAGTGCCCCCTGCACCTACTTTACCCACTGTATACGCTGTCATTAGACAGCTCTCGGCAGGATCACGAGTGACAGCACCCAAGGGAGGTGTGCATTCATGCCAGAGGCACTACTGCGAGCCAGCTGAGCTGGGTACAACACCAGGCCTAGTAATCGTGACGGAGACAGATGTTGCCTGGTCTCCTCCATATGGAACTTACCATCTAGTTGCAGGAAAATGAATCTAGGTAAATCAGGCAGGCGTTTTGCCAATTCCAGTCAGTTGACTAAAAGAAAAAAAGATTACAAGGGCCTGCTCACCAGTTTGTTCAATGTCCACTGGTTTGTAGCTTTTTTGTCATTAGTACCGAAGGTTTGGAGCTTTGGATTTTGGCTACCGACCCCTCCAAGAGGGTGCTGTGTGTATTGCAGAGGAGGAATCTAGAACACAAGGTGCCTCACTTTTGCTTTACAATGTGCAATTGTCTGGCTGACCCTGGGACTATGTTCAGTTAATAAGGTTATCAGATCCGTGCTGCTTTTATGTGGCACTTTCCCAAATCAAAGACAGCAGGGTAGGCACACGGTGCCCAAGCCTCATAGCGTGCCTCTCTCTAAATGGCGCACACATGCATTAACAACCCTTCAGGAAGAAACAGCTTTAGTTAGAAAGTTCTCCAATAGTGCACATATCACCTGAACTGATATAAACTAAACAGTTCATAAAATAAAGTTTATTCTAAATCCACGTTAGAAACTGTGCATTTGAAGGCAGAAATATAAAAAGGAGAAATAAGAGTAAAAATTGTACTAGTAGTTGCATGGAAGATTAACTATTTCCTTGATATGTTTGAGTTGGATCCTTTCGTAAATTATATCTATCTTTAGCCCAGGGAAGCTTCAATATGAGGAAGAATCTTGTTGCCATGAAGAAACTGTTATAGTAAAGAAGTAATAGCTAGGGCTTCTAGAAACATGCATGAAAATTTCATGCTAAACCAAACAGAAATTCACGTGGTAAGGGTGAGTTTGGAAAAATACCATGCTTTCTGAACCAAATCTACCTCTGAATTCTTTTTTCTTATATAGCTTTTAAACAGGGTGCACACTCATATGCAATATAACATGCAGTTTAAAATGATTTATTTGACGAACTTCTGTGGTTTACATTTCAGCATTTCATCAACTGCAAAAATGAGGAAATAATTCATGGGCCTGGTATGCTTTTGAAAATAGTATTTTATGGTTCATAGAAATGTACTTTCATATAGTTTGAAATGAACATATTTTAAGAAAGTTCAAGCATTGTTTAATCTCACAAAATATATTAATTTTGTTGGGAATATTTGCACTATAAAAGGATCTTCAATTTATCAAAGGACTGAACACTAAGCTATTTTTTAAGTTGTAATTATTTTTTCCAGTCTAAAGAGGGGTTACAACTCATGCTGTACTCACACACAGCTGCCTGTGTGCAACCATGCGGCTGAGAGGAGACACCAAAACGGGCGAGTTCTACAAAGATGTGGGGCAAACAGTCAACAGGTGTCCCTTACGGAAGACTTTGGAACAACATCCAGTCAGATATAAAGACACTTAATTATGAGAATCAGTCCTCATCTGCACGCCCTGTTCATTTTTTCCCCCTTAACTACACTCATTCACACTGGACAACACGTTATAATGGTGAAGACTTGGTTATGAATCTTTCAAAGGGCTTGGAAGAGTCCCTATAATTATTTTCTCAAACACTCAAATTCTCTTACGGAGAAATCTTCCAGTGAAGGAAAGGGAGAACTTAAAATATCCTTAAGTATTTAACTTATATTAATATAATTGCCAAGGCAAAAGCAAGTTGCTGTTCTCCATGTTTCGAGGCTATGAGAAAGTGGTGCCCACAGGCTTTACTTTTCAGCCAGAGAATACGCACTGCCATTCCAGAAAGATGGAAGCCAGCACAGCTGGGCTCTAGCCTTAGAGGGCCAAGCCTGCTGTCCAATCCTGCATCTTTCCTTCTTCTCAGACTTCCAGCCAGCTGTATGTATAGTTAAGTTATTTGCATGACTAGGTAAAACATTCCACCTTGTATTTCCAAGGTTTTTAAAGAGTTGTTGCTTTAAGACAAAATAACAAATGCAAATAACCAGAACTTAAAATGGGTTCTAATTTCATTTCTACTTCTGTTTGTTAAAATCAAAACAAAACCTACAAACGCACAGTCCCAAGGTTTTCTCGAACCCATCAACAGTTCTTTGGCAATGTTAAGCGTGAGTAATATGACTGTCATGCTAATTAACATACTTTAAAAGAAGTCTAAAGTATTGAAATAAAATAACTAAAAATGAGAGAATTTCTTTGAAACTGTCATATTTAAACCTCGTGTTTTTAAAACTCTTTAGTAAATAAAAATACGAACAATTTTTCATTTAATAAATGGAAGTTATGTGGCATTTTTTCCAGTTATAAGACAACTACCACAAGAAAAATCTATAGAACATAAACAGTCAGAGAGTATTATGCAAGAATGTCCCAAGGTAATTTTAGTTTAAGTTACGAGAACAAATGAACGGTCAACTGTAGTCTCCATTTGATGGCAAAAAACAAAGGATACGCAGAAATAACACAGTCCATTAAATAAGCGGAATAAGCCATTGACAGCCCTGTAATCAATCTAAGTAATCATTCTCCTCTTAATTTTTATGCACCACCTGTCAATTCTAGATATTATCAATTACACGAAATTTAAAAAAATAACCAATTTTGATAATTCGGGCAGAAAACTGGATACACGGGAACTAGAGTTTTGACCAAATTTTTGAGAGAGATTCATATACACCAAATTAACTAGTTCTGTTAAAAGGCAGCTATGATAATACACATCATTACAAGCTACACAGAACTTTAAAATCCAGTTAAGAGTGGAGAAAGCCTGGAATTTCATAATGTATCTGGAGAGCACTCTAAACCCAAAGGTAGAAGCATTTCAAGTAAAGAGCATTTCAGCATTCAGGCACGTTCAGAGTTCTAGTGTATAGTATCTTTCTAATATACAGAGAACATTTCAGAAAGTGGCTACAGCCAGGAAACCTCAGGGTGGGTTCTGTGTCACACTTGATCCCGCAGGCGAGCCAGTCTCTGGGACAGTTCATCCTGCTCGGCCGAGGCCACGCTCGTGGCCACGGAGCCGGTCTGCCCCTGCGGCAGCTCCATGTTGAGGTCTAGGCCGGCCTCGTCTGCCATTTCCTGGAGCAGCAGATCCACTTGGTTCTGGGGAGTGGTCAGCGTCGTCGTGCTGCTCATCGTGTCTTCCATTTGCTGCGTCTGGACGTCCAGCGTCTCAAACTGGTGCTCGAATTTGTCCATCAAGGCAGAGATCTTCTCCAGATTCATGGTCTTCAGTGTCGCATCCATCGACTTAACCACACCGGCCATCGACTTGGTCACCTTGCCCATCGTCACCGCCGTCTGGACTCTGGCAGCGACAGCATCGACTCGCGCACTCATTCTCAAGAAATTCACCGCCTGGTTCTTCTGGCGAATGGCATTTTCGGCGTGTATCCTCGCAACTTCCATGTTGCCCTTCTGAATAGCCTTTTTAATTTTGGCCTTCTCGGCCTTTTCCTCCTTGTCGCATTTTTTGGCACTCCTGCCCAGTTCTTTGGCCGCGAACTTTAGGTTGAACAGGTGTTTCTCCATGTTAGACATAGTCGGACGGCTCCTTGGGGGTCGGCGGCCAGGGCCGAGAGGTGCGCGGAAGAGAGGCAGAAAGACGGACGTCCACTGCCGGCCGCCGCTCCTTTGTTTTGGTCCCACTTCCTGTTTCTACCTGCGCGGCGCAGGCGGTGACGTCATGCCTGGCGCCGGGGGCGGGGCCCGCGGGACGGACGGCGCCGGGGGACGCCCCCAGAGGAGGGGCTAGGGCCAGACCGCGCGGACCTGGAGCCGGCCGCGCTGAATGCTGCCCGGCTGAGTACGGCGCGCGCGCTCGCTCTCTATGCTGAGTTCCACCCAGTTTTAAAAGTATTTACCATTAGTAAATTCACAAAAATTAGTGTCCACACACGCTTCTTAGGAATATATCTACTAAAGTGGACAGGCTATGTCTAGAGCTACACGTAAAAAATATCCAAACTCCAACGTGTGTGGCCAGAGGGCTAAAAACCAGCGAACCCTCAACCAGGTCTGCAAACTAAAGCCTTCATTTGCAACTTCCACTTTCTCAGGGGAACCTGAGACCACGGATCACTAGTACATTAAAAAAAGAAAAAAATAAATAAAAGTCGTATCATTGACCTGCGTCTCAATCTGACTACAATTTGGGATGGAGTCTTGTGACATATAGGCGAGAATACCTTCAAAACCATGGACCACCACATTTATACCGTGGCTGGAAGTTCAGCTCATAGGTGAGTTGCCAGCAACTATCACCCAAAAATCCTTCTATGGTTTATTAATTAAAGGACCCATTTTTTGCTCGCACAATTCTATTTTATGTTTTATAAATATCCAAGGAACTTCACTCACATTTAAGTTTGACAGGCTGAACTGTCATTTTTAAATTATGCAGGCAGAGAATGGTGAAGTATTGGGACCCACACCCACTGGGATACATCAAAACTGTCACTATGTATTATATCCTTTAAAACGCAGGCTTTCAAATGGCAGTGTGTGCTGAAGCTTTTGTCTTTTAGAAAGATTCCTCAGATAAGCAGTTACAAAATATAAGAACACCCAGCCTGCCCTAATGAGCTAGACTGAAAACGAAAACTGAGAGCTAATTCTGTTTAGAGATCATTTTAATCCAGAGGCTTACCATTCCTTTGGGCCTCTTGGGAGAACTGGACGATGGTCTTGCCCCACAGATGAAAGGAGGGCTGGTGTCACGTGCATCTTCCTAGAACACAGCTCTGATTATATCACTCCTTTGCTCCAAAACCTAGGCACGAAGACTGAACTCTGTGCAGCACACTGGGTCCATACCCTCTCTTCTCTTTCCTTCCCCTGTGTGCCAGTCAAACCAGATAGAAGCATGGAAGTCAACCGTCATTTGTGTCATTTGATCAGTGTGGAGAATGAGGCTCAATGCTCCTCCCTCTGTGTACACTGCTGCTGCCTGGGTTTACACCCCATGCATCTCTGCCTGTGGAGATCCTGCCCCGTCTCAAAAGCCACCTTCTCCACGAAGCCTCCCAGGACCCCCTCCTCTGTGCAGCCACTGTACTCTGCACCTATGCCCTAGCACACAGGACATACTTCCTGGCAGGGGATCTGTGGGTACAGGTCACTTGTTATATTATGAACCACATGGAAGCCGAGGACAGTCTTATTCCTTTTCTCTCATGAAAGGCAGTAAGCACTCTGCACACAGTAGGCACTGAATCCCATAAGGCTTTGCTGAATGGAATTGTGGTTGAGAGGGGCTAGGATATTACCCTAGTTAGCAGCTTAGCCAAGATTACTTTTTTTCCCTAAAGTAGTAGAACTCTTTCTTTAAATGAAACATTTCTAGAAACAGAATACAAAAAGCGAATAATAGGGAAGAAATCTGTTTGAAGTGGGGATGGAGGGCCTACACCCCCTTCTCTGCTCATCCCCAGATCTACCCTCCCTTTCTTCTGGGTTCCTTGCAGTTTGCCAGCTGGTTCTTTGACCATGTTCCATTGTTTGCTTAATGACAAATTCTACTTAGGTGAGACGGTTTGGAATATAATCAGGAGAAACTTTGATAGATGATGAGGATAATGACAACTAACATTTATTAAGTACTGATGTGCCAGGCATTGTTCTGGGCACTTTACATGAATTAACTCATCTTATTCTCACAAACCCTATGAAGTAGATACTATTAACGCCTCCAGCTGACAGATAAGGGAACTGAAGCACAGAGAGCTGAGCAACTAGCCTGTGACCACACAGCTGCGGGTGTTAGAAACAGGATTCCATGGAAATAGCAGGGACGAGTAATAAAACAACGGGGAGTCCAATAAGTTAACAAGAATAAAAGACCGATCATCTTTGGCTTAAAAGAAGGTGACTTAGCAGTTGTTCCTTCGAGAAGATCGAGGAGTTGCATTGACTACAAGGTAAATTTGCTGTAAAGCAAGGTTGCTAAAAGAAATTAACATCCCCTGAAGCTACCTTCGTGGACTGACATTCATTGACTGATGGCAGGTCTTCTCAGGCTGGCCAGACAGTCTAGAGAATGGGGTGGAGCTGCAGAAGCCGTATTTTCAAACAGCAGGGCAGACCAGAGCGCAGGAGAGAAGGCTGACCTCGCCTTTGGCAGCTGCACCTCCTCCCCAAGATCCCGGTAGAAGCATTCCCAGGCCCTGCCCTCTTCTTTCTTCTGAACACCCCCAGCCATCCCCATTGTGCTCAATATGAGCTATAGCTAACAGCTCTCACTTTTACATTTCTAGAACAAGTTTTCTTCTGAGCCCCAATATACCCAACTGCCTCCTGCCACTGGAGTATTTGGGGTGCAAGACCATTTTGCAACTTCTCCAACTGACGGAACTCTCAGTCCTTCCCCCAAAACCTGCTCATCCCTACTTACTAAATGGCACCTCCATTCATTCACCTAGTTGTTCAAGTGAGATTCTTAAGAATAATCCTGGATGACCCCCTTCTCTACATCTACATCCCATCTCTAAGTTTTTCCATTCTTTGTATTCCATTGAGGGCGGAAACCTTCACGGTCTGTTTCAGATCTGTATATTTTCTTTTTTGTGTATCTAGCAAAGGAGAGATTATGTTGGGTTTATGAAAGATTATCAAAGGAGACTTTGATCCTATGACAATTCTGATTGCACATGGAAACCTTCTGGACCCAGTTCATGGTATAGAAAAAGAACACGCAGTTTAAAATCACTGGAACTGCAATAACATTGCTACCTTACAACGCCCATAGCCAAAGTAGAAAGTATTTTTAGAGACTGTAAGATAATTTTGATTAGAGTGCACACACTTCTAGAAAGCCATGAGTCAAACCAGTTAATTATTCTTATCACAAGATGAGGAAGAAAAATATGGTATAATTTGGCACATATGGCCTATTTCTTCCTCCTTCCTGTGAACCAATACAAATGGTTAAACTTGAGGTATTTAAGCAGGATATGTGCCTTGATTTCATTGGAAAATAATCATTTGCTAAATCTAAAGACATCCCCCCCCAAAAGGAAATAGATACTAAAAATAATTTTATTGTGCATGTTAAAATATTACTGGATTCTCATAGGTGGGTTTCTATCGGTTTTGAAATGTTATACCTGGAATTCTTTCACAGCTCCTCCTCACTTATGACACTTTGTATCTATGTACATATTTGTGTTGTTTTGCTCAGTAGCAGTCTGTCCTTTTAGATCTTTCCATGGTGACATTTCGGTTCACTACCTCACACCTGGTACCAGTCAATCTCTGGAACACACAAATGCTCAATAAATTTCTGTTGAATGTATGAATGTAGTCAAAGGAAATGGCATTGGATATCCATTTGGTGACCATTCCAAGGAATACATGACATGTGTTACTGTATATATTATATATATAATTTTTCTATCACCTTTTTATTTAGGAACACAGCTACAATTTAAAATTCTGAGACTCCTCAAACCTTGGAAAATTGTAAAGTCATTGTCCCTTAGATTACATTAACATGATGTTCAGGTTTAAAAGTGAAAACAAGAAAGAGTTAGAAGGAAATAGAAAAGTAGCACATGAGTAGATTCTGCACTGGTCTGTGTGCGGGTTGGTAAATGTCTGGGTTATCAGTCATCTTGGTGGTGTGGAAGTGAATACTGCAGGGAGAACCCTGTCTTCTCCGTGTCCACATAGTCTAACTGGACATGCACTATTGTACTGACATAGGGATTCTCCTGCTCTTTTTCTACACTGAATCCCTTAGCAATTTGATGACAGGCTGAAAATTACATCTAAATACTTCTGTCCCTTTAAAGACAGCCCAGGCTTTCTTTTGGCTCTGAGTAAAGCAATGACTACCTTGCCCTAGATGTTCACAGAAAAGGGGCCCCCTATTCCTTCCCAGTCCTCCTTGCAATAAAGAACTATCTGGATTTTGAAATAATCAATGGCAGTAATTCTTTTTTTAAAAAGTAGACTCTAAATATTAATTTTCCCACTTGGATTTTGTTAAACCGTAACTCCAGACTCTCTTTAGTTCAGTCTTAGTTTAGGATGATTTTGGACTTTCCCAACAAAGGAAGCAACACGAAAGTGGAGGGAGCTGTGTGCAGTGGCTGTCAGGGCACTGGGCTCTGGTCCATCATGGGTAAAGCCATGTGATTACCTGTGTGACCCAGACTTGGCCAACTCTTTTCTCGGGCCTCAGTTTTCTCATTTATAACATTGGAAAGGGAAGACCTGTGACCTAACAGTAGGTGATAAGGCCTTCATCAGGCCTTGACACCAGGAGAGGCTGCTCAGAATCATTAAACTTAAAAAAAAAATCTCTGAGTTAAAATAATTCCAGCAAAGTCTCAAAACATCGTGTTTTGGCAAAAATGTGAAGCAACGAAGACTCTCCTACACCACTGCTGGGAGTGTTATTAGATATAATCTCTTCGGGGAAAAATCAGCATTACCTAATAAACTTAAAATATGCATCCCCTACGAGCACCAATTCCACTTCTGCTTATCCTCCCTAGAGAAACACTCGCACATGTGTACCAGATTACAAAACAAGATGTTCACAGCATCATTATTTGTCATAGCCAAAACCTGGAAACAACCCAACTGTCAACAGAACAGAAAAATAAATTGCGGTAAATTTTTACAATCGACTACTATATAGCAATGAAAATAATTAGCTATAACCATACTCAAAACATGAATAAATCTTAAAAAGTTAATTTGAGTAAAAGAAACAGACCAAAGTGGTATACATTGAATAATTTCATTTAAAAAAATAAAGCCCTGAGACAATCTGTAGAGATTCATTGTAAAATTTACTATGAGAAAAAATGTATTATTCATATTGCTCTTCTCTCGGCAATTTGTGATGGATGTTTGCAAATCTTGCCTGGAACATGGAGAGTAGATCCAGCAAAACAAAGAAGGCACACTGTCTATTCCTGTATTATTCCTCCATTTATGGAGTATTTTGTAGAAAGAAAATCTACTGTCTTGGTGGGGTCCCTGCCTCAACGAGGGAGAGAAATGTGAGCAAAAACTAAAGAACTATGGAAGGAAACAATAGACTGAAATATTTCGTGTCTATAAAATGTGTGATGTATTCCTCTTTCCAATTACTCTTCCCATTCTTCACCAGAAATCTTTATTATGCTACCTTTTTTTCTTTTTAAGAAAAAACTTATTCCTCTTTATAGAAACACGTTGCAATATCTAAGCTGCCTGGCTGTCTAATGGGAAATAGATAGGTCATCCTGCAGACACATTTCTGGATGGAAAGTGATTTCATGACCACACACATGGGAACCACAGGACAGGACCGTACAAGGGCCCAGCCAGGCTGCTTATGGGACCTCTCTGCAGGAATCTAGAAGCTGACTGTTCTCACATAAGTTATTTTTTAACTTGAACATTAAGCTTACACCCCATAAGTTAAAAATACTTAATGTGCACACTAGCCAGTAAATTTTGTTGCATATTAAAACCTTCCCTTGTCCTCCTCTTGCAGCATCTTCTGTATATAATGGAAACAGCTCATTAGAAGCTGGGAGCTTCCCCAGGGCTAGTTTGGGTTGAGTATTGGGAGGTGGTGGTGGAGGGAAACAGCATTTGCATTTATTGTTGCTGCTCCTGGGAACAAGTGTGCACGGTTGATGCACTCATGTCCTTAATCGATGCTGTATTTGATCTGCCACGAGACACAGCTTTTACGTGGCATCATGTTCAGTTAAACTGAGCTTAAGGAGGTCAAGTGATTTAAAATACCCATTATCATAGAATACAGAGCACTAGTTCTAACAACCAATGGTATTCTGAGAACCATTTAAAGTCCTTTCAATCCTAGTTTAACCCACACCATTACGTAAAGGAAGGAGTCTTCAGCCGTTAGTGCCCACACAAGTCTAAGCGTGGCAATCTCTCTTGGTCAAGGAAGAGTTGCAGTTTAAGCTTTGAGCCAAAACATGTAGATTTTGTTAAAGCTGATATCTTAGGTAGGAAGCAAAAAGGTATTAGAACTCAAATATAACAACTCAATGAGTGCTACTAGAAATAATTTAACACCTCCATTTAGAATATAAAAAATCCTATAACAAAGGAGAACATTTCTTGTCAGTTCTATACTTCTATAATGTACTATTATAGCATTCAGTTTTCTCTGAGACAGTGAACACTTGTGGTCTAAAGGAGGCCAAAGACAGATATTTTCAAAAGAAGTTTTAACTTTAAAATGGTTTTGAACTAAGTCATCAGATACGAGATATTTGAACTAAAATATAATGGATATGCATTTTTGTGTGTGTGTGTGAGGAAGATTAGCCCTGAGCTAACATCTGTTGCCAATCCTCCTCTTTTTTGCTGAGGAAGATTGGCCCTGGGCTAACATCCGTGCCCATCTTCCTCTACTTTATATGGGACGCCGCCACAGCATGGCTTGACAAGCGGTGCATAGATCCGCACCCGGGATCTGAGCCTGCGAACCCTGGGCCACCAAATCGGAGCGTGTGAACTTAACCACTACACCACCGGGCCGGCCCCTGGGTATGAATTCTTGTTGTATTATTTGATGGAGCTGGGTTAGACTCTTCCAGCTCATGCCTGTATTCCATAAATATTTACTGAGTTCAAGTCTTGGGGCGAACGGTATGGGGGACAGGTAAGTAATCCGCAAATGTGATGCATTTACAATGCTCATAAAGCAGAGGTGTGTATTCCCCCAGCGTTTCTTCTCATGGAAGGTTTTCCACAGTTGGGACACAGAGGTGCTGGCTGAGCTTTCCTGATAAATTTGACAACTGAGGCATCCTAGCAGATATTTCTTTTCTCGGAACCACTAGGCTGCCTTGGGACATGATTAACTATGTTCTAAATATAATAAATAAACATCTGGAAAACAATACTTGATAGTAAATCTTAGCACACTGCAGGAGAAAGAAAACATATTTTTAGAATAGTTTAGAGGTTAAAAGGGAATTCAAAGCTCACTGAATTTCAATTACACTAATGTGTGAAACGTTGCAAATTCTTCAATGTCATTTACATGAAATAAAATAAGGAGACAAGCACAAATTACATTCATCATGGCTCCCGCTCATTGGAAGCTTTCTGGTGTTTCCTCTTTCTGCAGCGGCCCACCACCATGTGCCTGTCACAGCCTCATTTCCCAGCAGGTCCCACCATCTCCCCTAGGTCCTTACAAGGACACTGAGTGTAAGCAGACTAACTATGAGAAGCATGTGGTTAACCAAGGGTGGAGAGAGGAGCTCTCAGGATTTCTAGATGAAGAGAGCCTTCTGAGAGGGAGTGCCCCACGGGCTGCTCTATTTTCAGAAACCAAATCCAGTCGTGCGCTGCATAACAACGTTCTGGCCAATGAGGGACCACATATGCAACAGTGGTCCCTTAAGATTAGTACCATGTAACCTAGATGTGTAGTAGGCTATACCACCTAGGCTTGCGTAAGTACACTCTATGATATTCACACGATGACAAAATCGCCGGACACACTTCTCAGACTATATCCCCGTCTAAAGCGACGCAGGACTGTACACAGATTTGTTCAGATCACACCATGTGTCAGAGGAAGAACCAGAACAAGAAATGGACCTTCCAATCTATGTTCACCTCACACTGAGTTTCTTATTTTAAAAGAGATCTGAGATGTCATTAAACATGTTCAATTGAAGATAATAAAAATTTTCCTTTTTTTGGAAAAATGATCCATTAAATCTTGTCGATTTTAGAAGAAGATATATTTAGTTACTGCATATATCTTAGCAGAGAGCCATGGCAAAGCAATTTCTTTCTTAGCAATTACTTCCTGCCTCAGGTAGCTGGTATGAGGACTCTTTCATTCTTGCTTCACAGAAATAGTGAAGAACACTCCAGATTCATATTAATGTCAAGTAGAATAAAAAACAATGGCATACTATGCATTAATCATTATCATATGAATAAAACTGTTAGTAAGCAAATGGAAATTCTATTTGTGCTTAGATTTCCTTAAGTTAATAGAATAATAGAATAAAGCTTGTATTTCGAAGGTCGCTTTTTTTTGATGTCATGGATCCTAATTATTATGAGATCAATGGAGTTGGTTGTAAGAAAGATATTTAATTCTCACCACTGATGCATGCACTATCCTAAGGAAGGTTTTTCTTTCTTCCTTTTTTGAATGCCTTCTTTGACATGAAATTATCAACGGGTAGCTTCCTTACTTCCTAAACCTATTTTAAAAGCTTTAATTATATTTCTTGGTACTGTGAACACACAGTATTCAGTTTTCTCTGAGACAGTGAATACTTTTGCTCTAAAAGAGGCCATTAGTAGTAGGTATCAGTACTTTATTCCTTTTTATGGCTGAATAATATTCCATTGAATGCACAGACCACATTTTGTTTCTCCATTCATCATATGATGGACATTTGGGTGGTTTCCACCTTCTAGCTCTTTTGAATAATGCTGCTATGAACAGATATTGTGCCTTTATCTGAGCTTTACAGAAAAATTAGTTTTGTATACATGAGAATGATGGAATTCGAATGGTAGAGAAAGCAGAAGAAAAACAGTTAAAATATAAAAGTCCATTCATTTAACAAACATTTTTGAACACCCGCTATGTGCGGGGTGTGGTCCCAGGCACAGTGGTACACAATTCCATGTGAGCAGTCAGCAACAGCACACTAACCTATCCATATGCAGAGTTTAAAAAACTTGATTAGATTTAGTTACTCATTCAACAAATATTTACTGAGTGTTACTGTGTCAGGCACTGCATGGAGAGCAACTCAAAATCCTATGGAAAAAACTTCTTATCAAATCACCTGCCAATTTCCATAAAGACGATTTTTTAGAGATATTAAGACATTTTCAGTGTGGGAATTATATTTTGAATCAGCATTTTTGCTCTATTTCTTTTCTTCCCTTTTGTCTCTTAAACTGATTTTAAAAAGACAAAGTAAGAATATGCAAGATCTGACATTTTATGGGTCTTCCACTGAATGCTCTGAGCAGTGTACCTAGACTGCCACCTTACCCAGACTCAAGCATGCTGATGAGATAGGATTCATTTTATAGGGGAAGGAATATTAACTTCTAACGAGCAATCATTCACCACTTTTGAATGGAGTCTTTTTTTGTTTTTAACTTGGTATTAAATAGAAAGGCCCTGAAATTAGGCAGATTCAAATGATCAGCAGTCTCCAAATTAATTTTACTGAGGTGTCTAAGTTAAAACCTAACAAGCCAGTTGCAACAGGGAGTCTCAATTTAAAGTGCATCATTCAATAATGTTTTGTATATTTGGAGTTGTGCAACCATCTCCATAATCACTTTTAGAACATTTTCATCACCCTCCAAAGAAACCTCATACCCATCAGCAGTCGCTCCTCATTCTCCCTTCCCTTAGCCTCTGGCAACCACTAATCTGCTTTCTGTCTCTATGAGTTTGCCTATTCTGAATATTTCATATAAATGGAATCATACAATATATGGCCTTTTGTGTGTGGCTTCTTTGACTTTGTGTCTGGCTCATCCAAGTTGTAGCATGTATCAGTGCTTCATTCCCTTTTATAGTTAATATTCCACTGTATAGATATACCACATTCAGTTGATGGGCATTTGAGTTGTTTCCACTTTTTGGCTCATATGAATAATGCTGCTATGAACACTAGTCTTGAAGTTTTTGTGTGGACATATATTTTCAATTCTCTTGAGTATATATCTAGGAGTGGAATTGCTGGTCACATGGTAACTCTATGTTTAACTGCCAGACTGTTTTCCAAAGTGGCTGCACCATTTTACATTTGCACCAGCAGTATATGAGGGTTCCAATTTCTCCACTTTCTTGCCAACACTTATTTTATCTGACTTTTTGATCATAGCCATTCAAGTGGGTGTGAAGTGAATCTTATTACGGTTTTGATTTGCATTTCCCTAATAGCTAATGATGTTGAGCATCTTTTCATGAGCTTATTGTTCATTTATATATCTTATTGGGGAAATGACTATTCTAATCCTTTGCTCATTTGGAAATTGATAAAATTATTATTATTAAAGATAATATTATTTATCTTTTTATTATTGAGTTGTAAGAGTTCTTCTGGATACAAGTCCCTTATCGGATACATAATTACAAACATTTTCCCCTTTTGTGACTTGTCTTTTTACTTTCTTGAACCATAAGGACCTCTATAGAAAAACAATTATCTTGGCTTTCATTTGCAAACTATGTTCAAGATATGAATTGGATGGAAATGGAAAGTTGATGACAGTGACTTCAGAATCTGGAAAATGGGTGCCGCTGTGACAATCCACTTAAATTATAAGCTTAGGACCAGGCCTCATCGTCTTTATAATGTAGCACTTGGCAGTGCTGGGTGCACATCTGACGCTCACATAATGTTTGCCGAACTTTTAACCAACAATAGTCTCTCACTATCTTTAGGTTTAAAATTTGAAATCCTGGATAAATCAAAAATAGTCTGGCATGGTGTAGTCCCATGTAATCTTAGGTGCTTTTTGTTTCCTCCTCTGTAAAACTGAGATAATAGACTCTCAATTAGCATGAGGATTAGTATGTTTACTCATATAATGTGCATAGAACAGCGCCCCCCACATGGTAAGTTTCAATAATGATGAGCTATTTTGCAGCTACGCTTTGAAGCTGAGAGATACAGGACACATGGCAAATTATTTTGAAACTGTATACTTTATTAATAGTGGTTCTTAGTGGTTTTCAATCTAAGTTCCCTGGGTTCTTTGGAAGTGTTTCAAAGAATTCAGCAAAAATTACATTTAAAAGAGTTGTAATAAAAATCCTGACACACTCAAATGTCTTATGTGCCATACTGTAATTTGGGGGGTACCATCAATGTGTTAATTTGTGCTACTTATTCTTCTGTAGACTTTTAAGCACATCTATTCACAGTATATTTTCTTCCTCCTACATTTCACTATGAAAATTTCAAATATACAACAAATCTGAAATAATTTTAAGGTGAATGCTGCAATACCCACCATCTAGATTCGGCCATTACTATTTTATTGTACTTGAAAAAAATCACGTATCTATTCATCTTATTTTTGATGCATTTCAAAGACATTGCAGACAACAGTACACTTCCTCCTAAATACTTGAACACATAGATCATTATCTAGAAATCAATATTTGTTCACAGTTTTCTCTTTTGATGTAAAATTTAGACCCAAAGAAACACAAATCTTATGTGTACATTTTCTGAGTTTTAACAGATGTGTACACCTGTGTAACTCAAACTCCTATCAAGATATTATGTGCATAGTTCAACTTCTCGCAGATGTGTTGTTGTTTGGAAGGAAGGTTGTAGCGGTGCACTGGCCATTGTTCAGATGGCGCAGCACCTGTCCCACAGACAAACCATGAGGGCAAGTCCCCGAGGCACAGAGGATGAAGCACCCTGCTTCTTCAAATGCCAGTTAAGCTTGGGCTCACCTGTGAGGCCCAAGTCCTTGTCACAGAGTCACTCTCTTATAGACAGTATTTGTGCTTTTAAAAATTTAAGCATCAGACTTCACATTTATGTTAAGGAATGTGAAGAGTTGTTAGAGGCTATTAGGAATTCAACTTGGAAGAAAATTTCTTACAGTTCTCCTTTTCACAATTCTGCATAATTTAACTTAAAATGTTTCTTATGATTACAAGGCAAACAAACAAACCCATTTTTGCTACCATTTGCAACTACTCATCCACATAAACCAGAATATTTCCATACACCCCTCCACCAGCAGGAAGAAAGTGGATGTTGAGCCTAGTGAAAGACCCAACTGTCATCTATGAGCACTGAATTTCAATTTTGTTTTTATCAAAAGGGCCACACAGTCCATATAATAAGTAAATGTTATCAATGTGAACATGTAAAATAAATTTCACTGTAATAAAATACCACTTTGGTGTGATATATTTATTCCAATAGAATACCACTTTGATTTGGTATTTGATATAAATTGCATTTGGTCCTGTGGGTACAAACTTTGGAAACTGGCCCTAGTTTTTAAACTGGACTCTGTGGAGCCCAATGTTTCCTGATGCCAATTGAGGGGCCACAAAGGAGGAGGATAGAGGCTAAGGGCAAGGTGTTGGGCTCCTCGTGGCTGCTGACCCAGAGCAGGCACTTCACTACTGGCACCCCACACAGGCCTCTGACAAAGGGTTCTATTTCTAAGAAACAAGTGGAAAAATAGAGCTCTAAGGCATCAAAATAGTTTGCAGGCTTTAAAATGAATTTAACAATATACAGTGAATGGGAAACATCATCAGACACTAGGGTGACATTCTGGAAGGGGCAAGGACTTGGACCCCCATCTGGTGGGAGTCCTCTCTTTTATAAGAAGTCTAAGGATTCAATGAGATGACGCATGGGAATCCACTGGGATTCTCTACTCAAGGGAGTAGTTTTCCTGAGAGATTTTAAAAATCTGTTTACACAGTGTGAAATTATAGAAAATACATATATTAGTCTCTGCCCCCAGTTCCTGGCACAGAGCTCCTGAAACCTGTGTAATTTCCTGGGTGATAGGAGTATCTTTTGTTCTAATGAGGTGAATCTGGGTGGGCTCCTGGATTGGGGTTGGTCACCAGACAGAACAAGCCATGATCAGAAGCTTGGAACTTTCAGTCCCACCCTCCATCTTCCAGGTAGGGGAGAGTGCCGGAAATGGAGTCAATGATCCATCACACCTATGTGAGGAAGCCTCCATACAAGTCCCAACAGTACAGGGTTCGGAGAGCTTCCAGGTCAGTGAACTGGAACTATCCATATAACTAGGAGGGTGACGCACCCCAACTCCACGGGAACAGAAGTGTCCACGCTTGGGACCCTCCCCGACCTCACCCTATGTATGTCTTCACCTGGCTGTTCATCTCTACCCGTTATCATATCCTTTACTACATAATAAACTGGTAAATGTAAATAAGTGTTTCCCTAAGTTCTGTGAGCTGTTTCAGCAAATAATCAAATCCAAGGGGAGGAGTCATGGGACCCTCCAATTTGTAGCCAAGTTGGACATAAGTTGCAGGTAACCTGGGGATCTACTACTTGCGATTGGCATCTGAATTCAGGGGCAGTCTCGTGGGACTGAGCTCTTAACCTGTGGGATCTGACACTATCTCCAGGCAGATAGTGTCAGAATTGAGTTAAATGGTAGGATCTCCCAGCTGGTGTTGCAGAGAATTGCTTGGTGTGGGAAAAAAACGCCCCCCACATCTGGCGTTAGAAGTGTCATGAGTGTGGTAGTGGTGTGAGAGGAAAGGAGACACACAGGAGGAGAAGTGTGGGTTTCCTACTCACACAGAAACATTTGTGTTAAGCCCTCTCAAAGATTCCTTCTCGGGGCGAGGGTTTCCAAACTAGTGGAGAAGAAATGGATAACCGGGGGCTGACCAGCTTATGCTGAGATATTTGCCACTAAATTTATTCTTAATATCTGAAAAAAGAATTTTACTGTACTGCCCATAAACAGGACCATTTCCAATTCTGCAGATCTAGAAAATAAATCTGGCTATACACAAGGGTCAAAAGGAGAGTTAAGAAGAACATGTATGTGCCCCCGGGTGGTTGAGTATATTTTTAATGAATTCAACAGTATTTGTAACATGCATATTTTAAATTATAGTTTCTTTTATCTTAAAATGACTGCAAAACATCAACTTTGAAGGTGAAACTTCATTTTTGCTAATAATTTCTAGATTGTTCTGAAAGCTTAGTATTCAAGGACTTGGAGGCACTAATCAGTGGAGAGAGGGTCACCACGTCACCAAGACTCCTGATGGTTGGCAAAAGGTGGACAGGAGAAAATCACTTTACGTTTCTCATGCTCTTTTCTTTTTCCTGGGATATTCTCTCTCTGAGAGTATTCTGAACAATTATTCAAACAGACACACTCCGAGAGACACTCATCATGTCAACACATCGGTACGAAGCACCAGAACCTGCATCTGAGCTGCAGTTTCAAGTTACATTAACCAAAGTCTGATTTTATAACCCTGTTTCAAAGATCCAATTTTCTCTGATTTTCTTTCTCCCAAAATAGCTGTTTCCACGGCTACATAATCACTTATTATTAGGACTTAGAGGAAATGCATTTTGGGGTGATAATGCAGTAGCGATTGTTTTTGCATTTCCACAGTGGGAACTGGGGAATTCTGTATAAAATAGAATCTCTGGTCATTTGCACAGCTTGCTTGATGCTTCGAAGGCATTAATTTTTACCAAAAGGGTAATACTTAAAGCTCCGTTATAATGATTGTTCCCACACTCCTCTAGCCATGGCAGTCCTGGTGGAGGACAGTGCAGTCCGGCTGCCCCGGCCTTACTGCAGCCTCTGCTCAGGGTGGGGAAGTGGCCACTGACGGGGCTTGTGGGCCCCAGGCACCGTCCAGTGGGGCACTGTGACCAAGATAGGTGGGGACAAGGCTAGATGAGGACAGGCTGCCTAGCCATTAGCAAAACTGATCTCCCCTGTTTCCTCTGGGATCTGACCTGCAGATTACACAGTGGACCTGCCAGTTAGGAGCAAGGGAAGAGAGGAGCAGACAGCTTCCTCTCTAGAGGAGAGGTCATTCGAGAAGTCAAAATGCCCACACTGCAGGAACAGAAGAGCTGGTCCCCACAGTGCCTCTGTGGCTTCTCAGAAATTCAGAACAAATTCCCCTTTTCTCTGACCAAGTTTCCACTCCTTGCATGCCAAATAGCAGAAAATAGATCTTAATGGCCTTTTTCTTTTTGTGAGGAAGATTAGTCCTGAGCTAACATCTGTTGCCAATCCTCCTCTTTTTGCTGAGGAAGACTGGGCCTGGGCTAACATCTGTGCCCATCTTCCTCTACTTTATATGTGGGATGCCTGCCACAGCATGGCTTGATAAGCAGTGCATAGGTCCACACCCAGGATCTGAACCTGCAAAGAGGAACGCACGAACATAATCACTATACCACCCGGCCGGCCCCTGTCCTTTCTCATTTTTTCACCACAGGTGTGTTATAATTTGGGAGCTCCTATTTGCACAGGTGTGTGTGCAGGCTTGGGGAGTGGTGTGTGTCTGTGGCTGGTTGAGTATGAAGAAGCAGGCCTCGTAAACACATGCTTAGACTTTCATCTGCCATTGAGAAGAGGACCCCTGGCTCAGTGAGGAGACTGCCCCCTGGCCAATCTTGACTGGTGTTCCCATTGTTTTCCTGTCCTGGATCCTTCCCTACCCCATAATCTTTCTTTTTTTACATAGAGATGTAATTCCTATAACATATAATTTCACATAACATAAAACTCACCATTTTAAAGTATACAATTCTGTGGTTTTTAGTATATTCACAAGGTTGTGCAACCATCAGTACTATCCAATTACAGAACATTCCTGTTATCCCCAAAAGAAACCCTGTGCCCATTAGCAGTTACTCTCAATTTCCCCCACCCCCAAGCCCCTGGCAACCACTAATCTACTTTCTGTTTCTATGGATTTGCCTATTCTGAACATTTCATACGAATGGAATCATACACTATGTGGCCTTTTGTGTCAGGGTTCTTTCACTCAGCATGATGTTCTCAAGGTTCATTCACGTAGCAGCATGTATCAGTGCTTCGCTCCTTTTTATTGCTGAATAATATTCCATTGTGTGATGGAACACATTTTGTTTATTCATCATTTGATGGACATTGGGGTTGTTTGCACTTTTTGGCTATTATGAATAATGCTGCTAAGAACATTCGTGTACGAGTTTTTGTGTGGATGTATGTTTTAATTCTCTTGGGTATATATCCAGGAGTGGAATTGCTGGGCACCTCTGTGTTTAAGCTTTTGAGGAACTGTGGGACTGTCCCTAGATTCTTCATTGGCAGCTCAGCCTTAACAGAATTTCAGCATCACTGAGAAGCACCTCTCCCCCCAAATATTCCCATGATTTCTGCCATGGAAGAAATTACTTTAACAGGGCTTAGAATTACTTCCTTCATAATAAGCATTAAGGTGCAAAATGCAATACTGTTGAGCAAGGTAACATAGTGACTTAGATTCACACCAAGATGTAAGCAGATCTTTTCTCAGAGCAATTTAGATGAGAGGAAAAAAGAAAACTGTCAGAACACTGGGAATCTACAAGAGGAGGGGGCAGGACACAAAATGTGAGTCTGGGGTGTGGTGTGCACTTTTAAAGGGACAGGGTCAGCTTTTCCTATCAGAACCATATTGAATATGAGGCCCCTGTTTTGCTAATTCATTTATTTAAATAGCACTTAATGGACACCAACTTTATGCAAGAACATTCACCTAAGAGCTGGGCATTTAAGGATGAGTAAGACACATTCCCTGAGGAATTCAAAATCTAGTGGGCTGGACAAGATGGCCTGAGTATCATGGTCCCAGGGCTTTACTCTGAGATCATGTCCCTTCCCTGATTTGACACTGAAATGTCATTCTTTTGTGAAGGGATGGTGATGTGAGATGGAATCAGCTTATATTCCTTTAACATCTTATTTGGCAACATAAAAAAATTCGGCAGCGATATGTTGGTCTAACAAAGGTCATTAAAATATTATTTGTTTTTGAAATCCCTCACCTCCTCTAATCTCAAAATCTGAGTGTTGAGGAAAAACAAGATAGTTTTTAGGAGACAAAGGTTATTGATCCAACTTAATTCCCATTGTATTAGAATGGATAAAAAAGCAAAGTTGGAGAAGTTAGGATTAACCTAGATAGTGAGGTCTAGATGAGGCATTGGTTTCTGGGACTCTGCCAGGCCCAGAGTTAAGAAAGTATAACCCGAGCTTTGGTGTTTTATTCCTGACAAGCCTGGAAAGGGAGTCTGGACCTCATGCCCCAGAGTTTCACTCACAAGGCAGTTTTTATCTGTGGCTCTTGGTGATTTGAGAGGATGGATGAGAGCAGGTCTTGGCTGTGGTCCCACCTGTTGGTGGGAAACTGTGATCTTTGGTGCTTTAGTTTACCTCTCCGGGTCTCTGTTTCCATGTCGGTGGCATAACAAGAGCTGATCTAGGGCCTACTATGTGCCAGGCACTATTTTGAGGACTTTGGATATCTACTTATTTAATCCTACAACAGCTGTATGAGAATAGATCCCATAATTTTTCCCATTAATTTGCCCAAACTCTCACACAAAGGTCAGTGGCCGAGCTAAGATCTGAACCCTAACTGCCTATTGTCAAGGTTCATATTACTTCTTTTTTTAAAATTTATATTTGCATATTCTATTTTAAATTAAATCATTAATTCTATCACTATGGTGATGCCAGAATAAGTTGTCTGTTTCTTTTTTTTAACAAAGAGAAATTCCTAATTTGACACTGAGCAGCACTGTGGTGTTACCTCACGACATCTTTGCTCAAGAAATTCTGGAAAAATATGCTAAAACACATATTCCACACCAACTTTAAATGCAAACATATATGAATTTTAATATTATTATGAGCTGTGCTAGAAAACCCAGTTGCTAGCATTTTCTTAGTATCCTACCCATCTCTAAAACATTGTGATTTAACATATAATTTTGTTGTGGCTTTTAAATGATTGTGAAATGACATGTTAGAGAAAGAGCGAGTGAGAGTAAAAGGGAAAAATAAAGGCCCTTCAGGAAGTGGTGTGCCTCCCTGGACCTCTCAGACTGCATGTCAGCTCCACCCAGAACCTCATCCCCACTCCCACATCCAAATCTAAGCCAGCCTGGCTCTCTGGACTTAACGATCCAGTGGTGGAATGAGAGCGAATGTGCACACTAACTGTCTGGAGAGTATCCACAGGAATGTGCTCACAAACGTAAACCATAGGGCGTTGCTGACTGAAATAGGGAACTTTGATTTAAGGCAAGTGATGAAGGAACCGTTAAGCATGGCAGGAAATGAGAAATTTTAAATACTTTCCTAGTTAATAAAAAATTTTAATTAGGAAATAGTTTCTTTAGTGTATACAGTGGAGGATCATTAAAGCTTTAGTGGTCATTTCAGGGCATGTGGAGCAGGTCTGTTCTCCATCTCTGTTTAACTACGCCACGCCCTGCCCTGCCAAGGACCGCTCTCTAGATACAGCTGCTGCTCACCAAATGCTGGCGGACTGAGGCAGGTGTAGCCAGTTCTTGGTTGTGATAAGAAGGAGGTCAAGTAATCTTATTAATACCATCAGTCTCCCCCATCTTGGCCCAGAGATCCTCTTCCCTCCTCTGGAGAACTCCCTCTCCCCAGGTGTGATTCTAGGCTCCTCCTCCTGAAACCAACTTCTAAGGATTGAACTTCCTCGGTCCAGGAGACCTTCTCCTCTCTCTTGCTCCAGTTGTGTTCGTGCATTTCCAAGCTTTGTATACCATCAGTGGGCTGATAACATCCAAATTTGTATCACCAGTCTCTCTTCTGAGCTCCCAGCTCCGACAACCAACCCTCTGCTTGATCTCTCCACTTCCCTTTGGCATCGCAAACTTAACTTCTCCAAATCGAAGCTTGGTATCTTCCTCTGTCCTCTCATAAACAACATCTCCCCGGTTTCCCTATCTCAGTAAATGGCACCATGACCCAGCCTGTTGCCATCCTTGAGCCCCCTTACCCCCGCTTCCTTCATATGATCCACCACCTACTTCTGTCCCTCCGGCTCCCAGGACTCATCTCCACGGCCACCACCTGACCCGAGGCACACCCCTGGGGCCTCTGCCTCCTTCTTTTAATTCTCCATGCTGCAGCCAGAGTGACCCAGACCACCTCACTCATCGAGCCAATGGGCTCTCATTGCATTTGGAAGAAAATCCAAGTTCCTTGGCAAGGCCTTCAGCACTCAGGAGGGTCTGGCCCCACCGACCTCTCTCACACACCTTGTGCCCCTTCTTTGGATCTGGCCATTGGCCCCTCTCAGTACCCCTCACAGGTGATGGTGCCTGAACTCATGAAGATGAGGAAGGGTTGGGGAGGCCGCACAACTACCCCCTCCTCGAAATCAGTATTCACAGAGTAGCTTCATTAGTTGTTCCAAATATTCTGAATTCCCAGATTTTATGCTTATGGAATCTCTTCCACAAGTATGAATTTTTAGAGTTTACAGACTTAAAGTGTAAAAACGCTCATTTCTTGCTGCCTAAAGAGTTATATAAGACAACTTGTTAAATATAGTTTTGTTATCAAAATGGCAAACATATCTAGAACTTCTTGTTTAACATTCTTCTGGGGACTGTTATTCTCTAATAGTTATAGAATGAATCTAAAATAGCCAAAGAAAATAGGAATATGAGCATTTCAGGGAAAAACAATGAGCCAGCCTAGGCACCACAGTCCTTTCCTTATTCTGATTTCTCTTCCTTACATTTTTTTCACCAAATATTTACTTATATTAATTACCACTACTTTCAAGGTTCTAGTCTACTTCTAAGGTGTATTAGGATGATCTCTTATTACTTTAAGTAAGAGCTTGGGTATGATTGCAGATGTTGATATTATTTTAAAATTTAATTCAGGGGACCCTGCTCCAAAATTAAAATACAATAATGAATATCTAAGGGGCTGCCCAGTGGCGCAGCGGTTTAGGTTGTGCTTTGACAGCCCGGGGTTTGCAGATTCGGAACCCGGGCGCCCGCCGACACACTGCTTGTCAGCCACACCGTGGCGGCGTCCCATATAAAGTAGAGGAAGATGGGCACAGATGTTAGCCCAGGGCCAGTCTTCCTCAGCAAAAAGAGGAGGATTAGCAATGGATGTTAGCTCAGGGCTGGTCTTCCTCACACACACACACACAAAAAATGAATATCTAAGTATATTATAATTTATGAATATGCCTATCACTCTATTAGAAAGCAAAAAATCAACAGAACTGGAAACGAAGGTCAGGATAAAGTGAATACAACTGCTTCTGGTTCTTCCCTGAAACACTGATTCCTACTGGATTTTCAGTTTTCCATCTACTAAACACATCTCATTTTCACAGTTGATTTCCATAGTGAGACGTTAATTATTTGTTCCTTGCATTCAAGTAAACGTCAGTAACCCTGGGACGGCAGCATAACTGTGGGTGCAGGCCTGTCTTCAAACAAGCCCGGGCCCAGAGCGAGAACAGACTTACTATTGTGCGCAGTCGATCAGCTGGTATTCATTTGACCTCTCAAAGCACGCCTTCACGCCTTCATCATCCCAAAGTTTCTTCACGTGATCAAAGAATTCCTAAAATTTGAAAGTTACAAATACGAAAACAGATGCTTTATAAGCTTTCAAAAAGTTAAAAATAAAAAGGAACTGCCAAAAAATTTTGCAGGTAGCACACGAATTGTTTTCTCTGTGAAAGTCTACTTTACACACAGTAAAATACACAGATCTTGTGCTCAGTATGATGATAAATGGACACATCTGTGTTATCATCACTCAAATCAACTTGTGAAACATACTTATCATTCCAGAAAGTTCCCCAAAATGAAAATTACAAGTCAAAAGTTAATGACATTCGTTAACTATAAACACAACTAACAGCACAACTTTAAAGTTCTTAGTATTCAGTAACTTAACTAGCAGAACTGCCACTGCAGCAATGAAAAAACATGCCTATCATAATGGCAAGTTCTGTTTCTTTTAAATTTCCCATGTGAGCCACGATTATGAATAGACATGGTTCAGCAGATGGGTTAATTTGGCCCAGAAGCATTAGGTACACAAGAAAGAAACTTTTAAAATGACACTCTTTGGGGACAGGAATTTACTGGTTTTCTGAATTTTTAAAAACTATGAGTTAAGTGTGAACTGTGATTTTTGGTTCATTCAAGCCCAGGCAGGCAGAGTGCTCAGTGTCATCATTATGGCAAGCAGCACCCTCTGAAACAAGAACCGTCCTTATTTCAAAATAAAAGGTGGCTTTATGAATTCATATTTCCAAAATTACCCAAATTAAATTAACAGTGCTATGGAAGCAAATGACTGTACATTAGTTGCTCAATATAAAAGAAGTTACATAAATTTTCACAAAACACTTCATTAGAATATTTATATCCGTTCCCACATCAGTCACTTGCCCCACGTGGCAACCCCAGGAAACACCCATTTCTGTCTTTGATCTGCCTGAAGAACTCCGGGGCTACAGGGCCAGTGAGCAGTCAATGCCTGTACATTCATCTGTTCATTGTGGATGCCACGAGCCCCAAGAATCAGCATACATTCTTTGGAGGAAAGAAATAAAAGGTTGGTACTTCTCTTAGAGAGTCACCATTCCATACAAGGGTGGATCCAAGTATTGTGGGACCTAATGCTTCTACAATTTGAGGTGGGGGAACTCTTTGAAAAAAGAACAACAAAATTATGAATACAAAATTAGGTACAAAACCTTGGAAGGGGGAGTAGGAGTGAAGGGCCCTGAACTTACACTTCATCAGCTTCTAGTACATCCAATTCGGACATCCCAGTATCTGGAACAATTTTTAAAGTTACGCCATGTCTCCCTATCTATTGTCTGTCTGTCTATCACCATCATCAACAAATCCAAACTGTCCACAGTTGACAATGAAGGGACAATCTCCACATGAAAGAGAGTAGCTGAACATCCCAGTTTTTACCTTCTCTCCCTAGATTTGTGTTTGCTTCTGGAATCTCCCACTGCTGTTCCTATCACCTCAGTGAAGGAGTCTGTGGGCTTCCTCAAGAAAAACTTTCTTCTAAGAGCCATACAAAGAAAGACACACACACACACACACACACACACACACACACCCCACCACATGTCTAAAGAGAAATACTCTATCATGCTATTATCAAGATGGTCTTGGAAGACAGTGATAACCCCGTGTCATGGTGACATTCAGAGCTGGGTCCCATCTCTCTCCCCTTCTGCAAACCCCCAGGGCAGTAGCCCCTTGACTAAAGTTCCTTACTGTCTTTAACAAGTGTCAGAATCAGTTTTTCTTTAGCAGTCTGAGCTGAAGCCTTTGAGACAGAATTACAGAGGAGTGCTTGACCCAGGAATCGAGATACACGATTTCTGGGGTACGTGTTGACAGCAGTAGTAAAACAGGCATTGTGGGCACTATGGTTTTAAAACAGATGCTTTGGACAACCCCCAAGAAACAAAAGCAACAACGACTCTGCTTCAGCTTCCTCGCTGGTAAACAAAGAAGTTGGACTAGAGTACAGTGAGGTCCCCAGGATTCTCCATGTTTACTTTTTAAGGGATTCTAAAAACTTCATGGAAAATTCCAGGGCTGCTGCTGCCCTTGCTTCTTCAACTTTTTATTAGGGAAAATTTCAAACCTACAAAAGGAGGGAGAATGAATCCCCAGGCACTCATTACTCAGCTTCCACATTTATCAACCCACAGCCAGTTTTCTTTTATCTCTATCTCACGCCTTTTTCCCACCTTTGCAGCAAATCATTTACACCGTGTTGCTTTATTTCAACATTATCTCTAAAAGATAAAGACTTTTAAAAATCGTAGCCACAATACCACTATCTCAAATAAAAAATAAACGAATAAAGAAAATGATTCTGTAAAATTGTTAAATATTCAATAGGCCAGTGCAACTTCTTTAGTTATAATTAAACATTTGTCCACAGCCAAGCTAGAATTCTCATACATTTGCTAAAACAACTGGGAAATAAATATGAGGAATAATTTTAGTATGCCTCCATTAGCAACTAGGATGAATAATACTAAATAAAAATAATTTCAGTGTTGTGTGGGTGAGTATGTGTCTGAAAAGAAAGGGTGATTCACAGTGAAATCTAACCTGTTTTTGACATCTGAGAATATAGAGAAATTGAGAGCATAAAAAGAAAATTACAAAGTGACATTTCTTAATTTTTTCTGTATTACTGAATATGAGAATTGCCTTGTGATCTTCATATATTTAGCAACTGGAATACATGAACATTTAAGTTACTTATTCAAAGGAGTCTAAGTTGTGTTACAGAAAATAAAAATTATAATGATACCAATCTCAAACCTACTTTTTAAAAGCAAGTCTTTAAATTTTTACAGCATAATTTTGATTTTTAAATCAAAATTTAAACTAAAATTCTAAAAAATGTAAATACCTAATTCCTCCATTTCATATTGCAACATTTTCCTTCTAGTACTGCTGTCTACATCTTCCTTTACATATAAAGTACACTCAAAGCTAACTTGGAATTCTTGGATGAGTGACAAAAATTGTTTTTTACTTTTAAATTCTTCATAACTGCTTTAAAATAGAAATAAATGTATGACAATAAGAAACAAAAATATAAATTCTTGCATGACATCTGTTAATATAATACAATAAAATAACAATATACAATACAATAAAATAACTTTTTGGTTACACTGACACTTGAGATCCATTTTTCATTTTGGAAGTAAGAATCAAAAGCATATTTCTTATCTCTTGGAACGAATGTTGTCCAGTGGTTTGGAGTCAAACTCAGCCATGCACACGGGTCTCAGGCAGAACTGCTTTCTTACATGGTGCCCTGTCCTGAGGCTGGTGGAAACTGTTCCGGGTTGAGTGTAAAAATGTTATTCCTTATGCTCATTGCACAATATTCTTCTCAGGATGACTTATGGGAAATATTCCTGTTTAATTTTAGTATCAGGAATACTTTTTTTGCATCTCTCAAGCAATTACTCTTTAAATTTTATTATTAATTTTTAATCTTATGGGCCCTGTGACTTTCCTACTGCTTGTATTTACGTTGCTGAGCTGACTGCATGAAAGCTCAGAAATCATGTTTTGGGGTCAGTCTCAGCATGTGTGTAGGGCTTCGCCTGATGGTCTGGGTACCAACTTTGCTTCTGGTTCCACATAGCTTACTTTCCTGTTCCTAACATCATTCTCCCACATTTTCAGTTATTTTATTAACTTCTATTATAACTTTGTAAGCAGCACTACATCCTTTCTGAAACAAGTTTTAGTATAAATAAATGTGTAATGTACTTTTCACGGTAACATAGTGAACAATGTTCACTACCATAATCAAATGGACCTTAGAAATAGGCAGTTTCAGGTTAATAGTCATTTAAATGGAATTTTCTAAAGCTCAAGTTTCCATCTGATTCATTTAAGATACACCTACTCAACTTTATCCCTTAGATAACAGAATGATCTAATAGGTTTCTGTCATTTCTTTTTTCAGATATCTGTGGATATCAAGTTAAAAGTCTGTGTGGGATCTGTCATGCCTGGTTAGCACTATGATTTTGTTATTTATAATCTCTGTCCATCCTCAAGTCTAATTCGATACAGTATGTCTGAAATTCTATTCAGGAACAGCTCTCAGAAACTATGCTAAAAAAAAACCAAACAAACTATTAAAAGTCATTAGCAGTCCCCAAGCTCATATCTTTCTTAGCATGAAGCATGACCACCACGGGCAACAATCTCAGCAAGTAACCAAATATAGAAAGAGGCCAGCATTTACTGAGTGCCAGCATTTACTGAGTGCCTCGTATGCCCCAGCAATGCTCTAAGGGTCTCAGATGCGTCTCATTTGAGTCTCAAACAACCCTTCCATGTAGGTGGTTCAATTCCCATTTTACTGATGACAAAATGAGAATGATTAAGGATGCTTTATATTTGCTCAAGCTCCCTTGACTAAGAGGTTGTCAAATCTGGATTCAAAAGCATACTCTGAGTCTAGCTGGCTTTCTCATTCTCTGATCGATAGCAGAGAGAGCTCCTCTGAGCTCCTTGTGCCTGCGAGACCAGTGAGGACAAATGCAAATTTACAATATACACCACACTTGTCTATTTTTTCCCCTTAGGACAGCTTACTTTAACTATTATTAGAATCATTTTTAACAGCTTTTTAAGGGATACTTTAAATACCATAAAATTCACCCACTTATTTATACAGTCACGCAAGCACCAACACAATCAAGTTTTAGAACACCTCCATCAACTCCTCACCCTCCTTTGGAGCCAAGCCCTACACCCATCCTAGTCGTCGACAACTGTTAATCTACTTCTGTCTTTATGGTTTTACCTTTTGCAGAAATTTCATATAAATGAAATCATATAGTCTTTTGTGTCTGGCTTTTTTCACTTAGCATGATATTTTTGAGATTCATCCATTTTGCTATGTATATTAGCAGTTACTTTTAAATTGCTGAGTTATTCCATTGTATGAATATACCACATTTTGTTTACTCCTTCACTAGTTGATGGGCATTTGGGTTATTTCCAGTTTTGGACTGTTATGAATAGTGCTGCTAGGAATATTTTTGTACTAGTCTTTGTATAGACTTTTATTTTCATTTCTCTTGGGTTGATTCTCAGGAGTAGAATTGCGGGGTTAAATGGTAGGTGAATGTTTAACTTTAAAAAAACTGCTAAATTGTTTTCCAAATTGGCTGTTCTAGTTTACAGTGTCAAGAGCAATGTCTAAGGGTTCTAGTTCTTCCACAACCTTCCCAATACTTGGTTTTGTCAGTCTTCTTAATTTTCATTATTCTAATGGGTGTGTAGTGGCATCTAAATGTGGTTTTAGCCAGCATTTCCTAATGACCAGTGTTGCTGGATCTTTTCATGTGATTGTTGGCTGTTTGCATATCTTCTTTTTGAAGTTTCTGTTCAAATGCTTCACCCATTTAAAAAATTGGGTTGTATATCTTCTTATTATTGAGTTCTTTTTTTTTTTATAAGAGTAAGAGATTAAAAAAAATTGGCTTCAAATTCCTTGTCAGGTATAGGTTTTGCAAATATTTTCTCCCAAAATGTAGTTTGTATTTTAATTTTCCTAAGTATCTGTTTGATGAGCAAAGTTTTTAATTTTGATGTACAATTAATCAATTTTTTCCTTTGCCCATTTATACTTCTTTTTGTTTTAAGAAATCTTTGCCTAACCCAAAGTAAAAAATATTTCCTCCAAGTTTTCTTCTAAAAGTTTTATAGTTATAGCTCTTACATTTAGGTCTATGATCCATTTGAGTTAATTTTGGGGTATGGTAAGAGGAAGGGTCAAGATTCACTTTCTTCCCTATGGATATCCAGCTTCCCCAGCACATTTATTGAAAATCCTATCCTTTCTCCATTGAATTACCTTGGTACCTTTGTTGAAATTGACCACATACATGTGGGTCTATTCCTGGACTCTCAATCCTGTTCCACTGATCTATATACATCTGTCCTTATGCCAACACCATGCTGTCTTGAATACTGCAGCTTTGTAGTAAGTCTTACAATTAGTAGTGTTAAGTCCTCCAACTTTTTTCTTCTTTTCCAACATCATTTTGACTATTCCAGGTCTTTTGAATTTCCACCTACATTTTAGAATTCTAACCTTCTAATTTCTATAAAAAAGCCTGCTGGTATTTTGATTGAGATTGCACTGAATCTTTGGTCACTTTGAGGAGAAATGCCATCTTAACAACAATGAATTCTCTAAACCATGAACGTGATAAAGCTATTTATTTATGTCTTATTTCAATTCTGTCAATAATGTTTTAGAATTTTCAGTATACAGATCTTTCACACTGTTTATTAGATATTTTTCCCTAAGTAGTTTTTCTGGATGTTTTTTTGAATGTACATGCTGTTTTAAATTTCATTTTTGGAATTTTTTCATTGCTAGTACATAGAGATACAGTTGGTTTCTGAGTTGATCTTGTATCCTGCAATCTTCTTAATTTCACATATTAGTTCTAGTAGTTTTCCATTCCTTCCTGTGTAGCTGTATACAGTTACCTGCATAGCTCTGACCTCTCCTTTTCTCTTCCTAAAGCATGACCCACAAGGCCTGGGGCAGAATCAGAATTTCCTGCAGTTCCAAAGTGCCTGGGGACTGAGCCAAGGCACTTTCACTGCCCACCGTGGCCAGGATGCATGGGTTCTGCTGCTCTTCAAACTTGGTTTAAAAAAAATATTTTTTAAAGATACAAAAGATTTGTCTAGAGATTCTATCTTTTATTTCCAAATTATAATCTCACAAAACAACTGAAAAGTACAAAGTTTTAGTAATCAGATCCATGATCCATAATAGAGAATGAAATAAACTTACCATATAGTGACAGGAACATATAATTTTCCTTAGGTATGTTTTTCCACAAAATTAATTTTTTAGCTTTTGATTTTCTCCTTCACAATACTCCTACCCTTATGCCTAAGATTCTCTCTATAAAATCCTAATTATCTGAGAAAATTGTGCACTTGGAGCATGCCAAAGAGACTCATAAGAGAAACTTATTTGTGTGGGAACAGAAATAAAATTATTAGGTATTTTCATTAGGGATAGGAGACTCAAAGAATCACGACTTCAGTCTCTGCTATCAGACAAGGCTCTATCAAGTTATCTGACAAAAACTCTCCTCGGAACATCAAGCTTGAATTATGTAACACCTTAAGGTATTATTCTTGGTCTTCTTAGTCACTCTGAATCCTTTCTGTTTTATGTGCTGGGAGGCAATAGGGAGGAAGAAGCCCCTCTTTTTGGGAATAAGGCTAGATTTAAAGCAAATGTTTGTACAAGTGGGTTTGCTGTACTCCTACTGACAATGATTGTAGATAGATGCATATTTCTTTGGGAAAATTTTAGTGTAAAACATACTAAAGGTGCCTAATAAGGAATCATAAAACAATATTTGTGGTTTAGCGTGGATTTTGGCATTTGAGTGCCTGGGTTCAAATCCCAGATGGGGGGGCTTCTGAACTCTGACTACTGTCCCCTGTTCCATGGGGATATATATAACAGTTCTTCTGGGCAGAGGTGGGCACTTCAGCTGGGACTGACCAGTATAAGGTGGACAGGTGGAGGCAGGTGGGCGAGGAGGTGCACATGTGATGGGGTGACATCAGGGAGGGCAAACTCAGTCTAAGGACAGTCAAGAGCGTGATGACCAGCCGTGCGAAGTGCTGGTGGGGGGTGAGGGTCTGGGAGAGTCCCTTGTCTTTGGACACAAGGATGGTACCCAGAACATGGCACTGCAGTTTTGGTAGAATTGTGGCAAGGCCTGCCAGATTCCAACAGGCCAAGACAGAAACACATAGCAAGGAAACAGAAGTCATGTATAGGCTTGGAGTGGAATTCTAGGAACATCTACCAAACACCTACTGGCATAAGGCATTACACTAGGTGCTGGGTGTAGGAGAAGAGAGGGCACAAGGTTTCTGAGCGTAAGGAGAGGGATGAGCTCCAATCACCAGCACAAGCCAGGTTATGGCGTGGCAATCAACAGACACGATGGACAGGAGGGGACCTGCTGTCAGCACTTAACTGTAACGCCGTGCTTCCCATTCCTGGGTTTGCCCTATGCTTTCAGACCCTTCTGCAAAGGCCCACAAGCTAACGTGACTTGTCCAGACTTATGCACTTAACAGCTGGTGAAGGAGTAAACCTGGCTGTATAGAACTCATCAGATTACTAGAAAAAAGGGGCACAGAACACTTATGTAAGAACGTGTGCTACAACTTGGAAATGGAACAGTAATAATCTCTGTCTTATTAAGGGGCAGCTGCACATATACCGAACACCCTAAAATTAGCTGATGGTGTCCTCAGTGGGAACGAACAAAACCATGCAGGGGTTTTGTTCTGCCAAGTGCAGCTCCGCAGCCCTGTGGCACCAGAACGGCAAGAGCCTTCTCTGAGATGTAGAGTGCAACAACAGCTATGAGAAACTCAACACCTCACACTATGCTGGAGGAATTAGATGATTCAAATTTCTATGTAGATATAAAAGAAAGGTTTCAAAGGCAACTGCTGAGCTCCTTGGCAATTCTGCAGCAGCTGCGAATCTGGCAACAAACAACTGACATAAAAGGGAAAGAAAATTGTCCAAAAAACCTAAATCCTTGCAATTCTATACTTGTGTGTTTGTACAAGATAATCTTTAAGATTTCTTCCAGTTCTGGGACTCTCTGATTTAAAGTTTTATATTTTCCGTCTGTTTTTTCTATTTTGTACGTAACAGTTTTATTGAGATATAATTCATACACCATACTATTCACCCATGCAATTGTACGATTCCATGTTTTTAATATATTCATGGAGTTGTGCAACCATCACCACAATCACTTTTAGAACATTTTCATCACTCCCAAAAGAAACCTTATACCCATCAGCAGTCACTCCTCATTCTCCCTTCCCTCAGCCTCTGGCAACCACTAATCTGCTTTCTGTCTCTATGGGTTTGCCTATTCTGAATATTTTGTATAAATGGAATCATACAATATGTAGCCTTTTGTGTCTAGCTTCTTTTGCTTAGCATAACATCTTCAAGGTTCATCTATGCTGTAACATGCATGTATCGGTGCTTCATTCATTTTTATTGACGAATAAGATTCCACTGTATGGATCTACCACATTTGTCTATCCATTTGTCACGTGATGGACATTTGGGTAGTCTGCACTTTTTGGCTATTATGAATAATGCTGCTATGCACATTTGTATGCAAGTTTTTGTGTGGACGTATGTTTTTAATCCTCTTGGCTATATACCTAGGAGTAGGTCTCCTTTTTTCCCAAGAGAAATATCTGGAGCTATTTTATGAAAGTTATTAGTTGGGATTTATGATTCAACATGCTTAATTCATCTCAACATTTAATAACTTTATTATTTATTTAGTTATTTATCCTAATGAGGCAGATAGTGTGGCAGATATTACAAGATGGTAATCGCATCTAGCTTTTGAATGTATTTCAGATTTTAATTTGAACACAGATAGACCTGACATTCTTGGAATTCCTGACAATTCCAAACACATAAGAAAGCCTCCAAGACAACCTCCGGGCTCAGCTCCTCCTCCACCGGCCCCACCCATCTGCTCTTGTAAGAGCTCAAGACAGTGGTTTCCTGAGCTCACTTTGGGCCACACTGTGCTGGAACAGGAGGTATCAGTGAAAAAGGCAGAGCTAGCTCTTTTCAACCAAGTGAGTGTTTGGAAGGAGAAGTGTCGGGGTTAGGGGACTGGTTATTCCTTTCACACCCTCCGCAGCAGACTCAATCAAAGCAAGGCAGGTCATTCATCGATTCCCTCAGCAAATATTATTGAGGGCCTGGAATGGGTAAGATTTGTTACAGGGCAGTAAAAGCAAACAAAGTAGGGAAAAAACATAAATAAATAAATAGGAGGCCTGGCCAGGCAAGAAAGTGTGGGACTTCTTCTGCAGGTAATGATTAAGGTCATGACCTCCAGGCTGTTGAGTTCAATGGTTAATTCTTAGTCCCTGTCTTACCTGACCTATCAGTAGCATCTAACACAGCTGACACTGCCTCCTCCTTGAAACACTGTACTCTTGGCTTCCAAGACATCACTCTCTCCGGGTTTTCTTCCTAACCCATGGTCACTTTTGCTTGATGTTCTTTGCTGGATCCCTCTCTTTTCCTAGCCTCCTAATATTGGATGGCCGCATGGCTTAGTCCTGGATCCTCTTCTCTGTCTAAGCTCACTTCCTTGGTGATGTCCTCCATTTTGCAGCTTAGATACTATGAATATACTAGTGACTCTCAAACTGACATCTCCAGCTCAGACCTCTCTCTGAATTCTGGACTTGTATATCCAATTGCCTGCCTGATATCACCACCTGAATTCTAACAGGCACCTGCAACTCAGGATGTCCAAAACAGAACTCCTAACTTTCCCTCTAAAACTTGCTCTACTTGAAGTCTTCCGCAGTTGATGGCAATGCCACCATTCAGTTCTCAGGTCAAAAACCCTTGAGTCATCCCTGACCCCTCTCTTTCTCTCATGCCTGTCATGTGATCCTTAAGGAAATCCTCTTGACTGTACTTTCAGAATACACCCAGATTCTGATCATTTTTTACACCTGTACCACTACATTCCTGATTGAAGTCATCATCTAGGACCAGAAGTTACTGCCACAGACTCCCAACTGGCCTCTGTTTCCACCCTTTCTTACAACAGTCTATTCAACGCAGTAGCTGGTGACTCTGAAAACATAAGTCAGATCACATTACAATTGGGCTCAAACAGTCCAATGTTAACAATCCAAGTGTCCACAGAGGGATGAATGGATAAACAAAATGTGGTATATCCATACAATGGAAATATTATTCAGCGCTAAAAAGGAAGGGCGTTCTGACACATGCTACAACATGGATGAATCTTGAGGACATTATACTAAGTGAAATAAGTTAGTCACAAAAGGACAAATATTGTATGATTCCACTCACATGAGGTACCTAGAGTAGTCAAATTCATAGAGAAGAAAGTAGAATGGTGGTTGCTAGGGGATGGGGTGAGGGGAAATGGGGAGTTAGCATTTAATGTGGACAGAGTTTCAGTTGGGATGATGAAAAAGTTCTGGAGATGGATGGTGGTGATGGTTGTACAACAATGTGAATGGACTTAATGCAACAGAACTATACACTTAAAAATGGTTAAAATGGTAAATTTTATGTTTTGTATATTTTACCACAATAAAAAAAGAGTTTATTAAGAAAACAAAACAAAACAAAAAGACAATCCTATGCTTCCCATCTTGGAGTAAAATCCACAGTCCCCACATTATCTGACCACCCTCATTCTCTTTCTGACCTCACCTCCCCCCACCTTCTGCCTGACTCTGTCTTCTCCAGACACACGGGCCTGGGTGTTGCTGGAACAGGCCCAGACTGCCACATCAGGGCACTACTCATGCTCTTCCCTCTGGCTGGACACTCCTTCAGGTCTCTGCTCAAACGCCATATTATCCTTAACAACCCTACACAAAACAGCAGCTCCAGCTGCCCCCGCAGTCTTTCTCCCCCTTTACTTTCTTTACCCTCATCCCCCAGCCATTGATATACCATGCGCTTACTTATTTAGTTGTTGTGATCTTGATTGCTCCACTAGAAGGGAAGCTCCATGAGGAACTTTGAGTCTTCTGTCTGCTGCTGCATCCACAGCACCTAGAATTAGGCCTGGCAGATAAACATTCAATGGCTATTTTTGGAATCTATGAATGGATGGGGAGTCATTGGGAGTTTGGATCAAGAGAATCCCAGAGCCCTGCTTTAGGAACATGAATCCAGGGCTGACAGGGATGTGGACTAGAGTGATAAGCCACTGTATGCAGCACGACTAGTCTGAAGGACACTATGATGTTTGGTGTTTTGGAAGAGGTGACAAGTTTAATTTAGATAAGTTGAGTTACTGATGCAATGATCAGAAAGATGTCTGGTAGTGAGTTACAGATGGAGGAGTGGAATTCAGTTCAGGGTCGAAGCTGGAGACTGGATGAATTTTGGGAAGGATCTATAGGAGGCTGCTGATTGAAGTCATGATGCTGAATGAACTTGCTGAGAGAGAGAAGTAATGAGAAAGCAGAAAAGAATGACAAGGACCGGACCTTAGAACACCTAGATTTAGAAGGTTAGAGGGTTGGAGGAAGAAGAGGAGAGTTAAGAGAAGAAACAAAAACATAAAGTGAAATGAAAATGAAGAAGTAATGTGGGGGTAGGGGCAATCGCAGAGGTGGAATTCAACCATATTACCAAGGTAAAAGTAAAAAACCATGAGTAACAAAGAGTTAGACAATTTCCTTCGAATCAGCTCAATTATTCCAATAAGAACTTAAAGAATCTCCAGGGGCCATCCATGACATAAGAAACCCCATAAACAGAATGGTTTCAGTTCTTACTCTCTCAATTAATCTTTTAGGGCCAAACAATAAAATCAGTGGGCAGCAATAGGATTTTAGGGAGAAGTCCACAAGAAGCATGGATCTTTATTTTATAAGTTGTTTGCTAACTTGACTCTAAATATCAAAAAAAAAGGTATTTCCTTGGCAAGTGGTCTACCAAGAGGGAATAATTAAGGCATCTGACAGATTACAGGAAGAAGAAATATTCTTCTTGTAATCTTTATCCAACATCCACCTTTCTTCTTATCACAAGAAAAATACTCCTAAACTTTCAGGGAAACAGGTAACCAAGTTCATATTTGAAAAAGCTTTGAAAAATAAAAACTATATATGATAATTATGTATTACACTGATTATTGCTATGACTGTTCTGAGGACCTGCTTGGGATCACTTACCTGAGCAATATCTCCTTATTCTCTGATCACAGAGCACCTTCTTTAAAAGAATCTGTTACTTAAAGATGATAGAGAAGAACAGTTCCGACCTCTCTCCTTGGATGTCTAGTGGACGTCTTAAACTCAACCTGGCCAGAGCTGAACGCTGATTCCCCTAAACCAGCCCTACCTGCAGCCTTCACATCTCAGTAGGTGGCAACTTTGTCTTTCCAGTTGCTCAGACCAAGCCATGAAGTCATCTTGATGCTTCTCTTTCTCTCACAGACCATATTTAATCCATCAGTAGGATTCTACTTTCACACTGTATCCAGAGTTGAACATCTTACCACCAGCATGGTTTTAACCACCAATACCTCTCACCTAGATTACTGCAAGAGCCTCCTAATGGTCTCCCTGTTTCCACCCTATGGCATCTTCTGAAACTAGCCAGGAGGATGCTTCTACAGTGTCGGTCAGCTCAGGTCACTCCTGTGCTCCAAACCTCCTGTGGGGCCCCATTCACTCAGAGCCCCTACAATGACTCCAAGCCTCCACTTCTTTGGTGCCCCTCTCTCTATGACCTCTCTAGCATCATGTCATCCTTCTCCTCCTTGCTCACCGCTCCAGCCACAGTGGCCTCCAGTCGTCCCCTGAACCCCCAGGGGTGCTCCCACCCGGGGCAGCGCCTCAGCACTGCCTGACTATCTCTCCCTGATCCTGCTTTGCTTACTGCCTGACCTCCTCCAGGTCTCTCCTGCAAACCCCCTTCTCAATGAGACCCTCTCTGACCATCCTCTTTAAAACCCTATCCCCTCCTCCTTCACTCTCATGCCCCTTAGCCAACCCTAAGTGTTCTTGTCTCTACAGTGCTTAGCACTTTCTAAAACGCTCTTTCATTAATTTATTTCTTATGTGCTACTAATTCTCTGTATTTCCTGCTAGACTGTAAGCCCCATGAAAGCAGGGGTCTTCATGTTTTCTTCCCTGACACACACAAAGCACTTAGTATAGTCCTGGACACACACTAAGAGCCCAATAAATATTTGTTTCATGAGCGAGTGGATGAATCAACGTCCCCAGGAAGTCTCCCCTCACTCTGTTTTCCTCCTACTTGATTGTCAGTGTGTACCTCCACACCAAGAGTTCACAAGCAGTTTCGCTGCAAACATTTTCACCACACAACTAATTGGTCGTCACGCAATTTTGCCATAAAATATAAAATCATGAAAAATAAAAGAGAGACATTAAAAGGGACATAACGAGACATGAATAACAAAATTAAAAAGACTTCACTGAGAAAAATGAAAATATAAAATATTTGAATATTTAAATGTGTGTAGATTCATGGCAACACCGTGCAAGGGACTGATTTTATTTTGTGGATTGTTACCTAAGCACTTTGTCTTTCAAGTCTTTAGCTTATAGTATTATACATTTTTTTTTGACTTGTTGATTGGTCTCCTGGTTCGACATCGTATCTTTTTTCTTTTTTTCACTAAAACGTCTTCCTTCATTAAGAGAGGTATCAGTTACATCCAAATACTAGAATGTATATTTGTAACCAAAGGAAAACCATTTGTAACCAAACGAACCAAAACTGTCAACCACTTATTTTTTTATCTCTTATGGTAAAATTGCCTTTACGGCCAATTAGTTGTGTGGTGAAAATGTTTGCTGTGAAACTGCTTGTGGCAAGATGCTTAGGGCAAAAATACCTAGACCCCAAAATTCACATACATTATTTGTTAGTAACTTTGAATTGATGGGAACCTGGTTTGTGTCTACAGAGGGTTTTATAATTTGACATTTAAAGGCATGTTTGTCCCGGTTCTGAAGAATTTAAAAAGTAACTTTTCTGGAGTCCAAGAACATTATCCTCCTCCGAAAGTAATAAATAATTCATGTAATTGATAATGTATTGACTAGGACATGCAAAAGAGCTTCCTTTTCTATGACAGACAAGGGCTGGGACAACCCTTCCACATCAGAGCCTCGCCTCCCGCAGCACACCGGGCAAGTCTGAGGCTGCCCCACCCTTTCCAAGGCTGAGTTGTGACTGTCGCCTTTGTTGACTGTACCGTTCACTGTGCCCTGGGGATGTTACCCACCGCCGTGTAATTTGGCCAAGAACAAGTTCTACTTGGGCCTGTGGCCTGAGGGACATTCTACCAAGATGGTGGCCCCTCTCCTTCCATTGGCTTCTGCCAGGATTTCTGCCTCTGCTCTCACCAAACGCTGTTTCTACATGGCAGCAATTTGCCTCCTGCCACTTATACACCTTCCCAGAGTATCCATCAAGAACCCTTTATTTCACACTTGTGAAATTCCTAATTATGACCAGTGAAGTTCACAGATAATAAGCAACGAATGTGTTCTGTTATTCCCTCAATTTACACTTCCCTGCAGTCTGTCACATGACCCCCACATGATCCTTAAATAATCGGCCTCACTGCAGAGGCTGGTAGGACACCTGCTGTTTGTCACTTTATCTATCCATCCAACTACCTATCATCTATCTATCATGTATAAATTTATGTTTGAAATAAATCTATGGAGATAAGGATATATATATATAGTTGTTGTCATTGTTAAGGCTATTACAGGGGAAAAATGAGACCAGGGGATATTAGATTCAATTTAAAAAAATAGAGCAAGTAACAATAATGATGATAATAATGACACTTCAGTTTCATGGCCTGTGAAGAGTAGAGAGATACATGAAAAAAGAAAGGGAAAGGGTCGGGGGAAACGGAGACACATACAGGGAGAGAGAAACACAGTGTCAAATGAAGAGGAGGGGAAGACAGGAGACAGGCAGGAAGGAAAAGAGAAAAACTGAAGGGCACAGATAGACAAGAGGTTCACACAGGCTTGGCAACAAAGAAATGGGGACGTGTTGTAAATTGTGTCATTTTCAGACATTACCACTAAAACTTTAAAACCAATGCTTAAAAAAGAACTATACACAAAAGTAGTAATAACTAAGAGTGGGTCAGTTGATAAACTGAAGGCTACAACTGGCGTGGGCTGGAGATGACCCTATTCTATCATTGTGTTATTGTATAAAGAGCGAAACATTCATTGTAGAAATAATAGAACATCTATGCTGAAGACAGAGCAATCTAAAGGCGTCACACGACATTGAAACATGATGCCATTACACCTGCCCTAAAACAACGGTGCTCACAGCCCAGCACTCGCAGAGCTCCTGGTGGAGGGAGATCGCTCCCAAAGCACAGTCTCCGAGGTACCGACCGCCTCTGCGCCCAGGGAAACAGGCTTGGGATCTTGGGGCTCATTAGTTTGAGGCGTAATTTCTAAAGATGTTGTTAGAAAGGGTACACGCATTTAAAATGTGTCAAACTACTTAAGTGCTTTTAGCTTATGATTTGGCATCCACATTTGACTCTGAACTTTCCATTTTATGACATAAACATTGTGAAATAAGAGAGAGAATGTCTCTCAACTTCATGAAGGCATTTAACATCTATCAACATGCTATTCAAAATATATAATTATGAACATGACAAATGTCAGCAAGTCATTATATCTATGTATGTTGTAAATATAAACATTGTTCATTCATCTTTGAGGAACTGGATTAGCATGTGCCTTTTATTTGTATTTGCTCATTATATCTTTGTTACGGGAAAGCATTTGTAGGAATATGTTTCTTGCAGAAAATCTAATTTACTCGTTTAGGTATAACATGGACACCAGCACTGTGTGATGAACCCACTCACTCTCTCCTCTCCCTCCAACTCTATGTCACAACGTTAGTTCAAGACTAGTCTGAAAACGCTGCAACCTTGGGGTTTTGCCCTTTTCTGTGTGGGCCTGTTAGGAAAAAATACTGATCAGATTCTGACAGATTCATTTCTAAAGTCAACGTGAAGCTTGTTTCTTTGATAATACTGTCCAAAAGAGTTATGAAAAGGGAATACTAAACAATCATTTAAGAGATGAAACTTTGTATACTGTAAACAAAACATTTTTTTCTGACTGCAAAGAAGAATTAAAATTAGGTGAGTCCAAAAAAACGATATAACAATCTAAATCAAAAGCCTTAAAGAGGATGTCTCTTTACCTAAGCAGTTCTATCAGGAATTTATCCTAAGAGGAAAAAAAGTCAGAGCTGTAAAAAGCTATGTGTCTATTCAGTATTATATATAATAGCAAAAAATTAAATGTTTACAATACAGAGTTTGCTAAATGAGTAATGGGATACTCATATGATGAATACTATGTAGCCACTAAAACTCAGGTTGTAGAGGCATATTTATGAAATGAAAAATGTTTCTAATAGGTTTAAAAGGCAGGTTTTAAATCAATAGCTATGCTGAGATCCCCACTTGGTAAAAAATGGGTAGGTTTCTCTATAAGATGCTGGAAGGATGTCACTAAAGGTTTCTACTGTTTGTCTCTGGGGGATGGGACTATGGAAGGACTTTGTTTTCTTTCATGTTACTTTTCTATATTAAAAATAAAAATTCCACCATAAACATGTACTCTTGTCACATTACTCAGCACACTGCTGGTGCCCAGGGTCACTGTCCACTGGCTTTCTGCTTATTATGCTCAACTCGCAATATACGGCATGTCTGTCTAGAATTAATTAACGGATAGAATGGAATGCTCATTTTCCTCTAGTGCAACAACATTCTCCTTTTTATTTTATGCTTTATTATTTACACTTTGTTGTCTGTTAGCTGACCGCAGCTTTGATGAACCTCACAGCTGGGCCCTCCATTCCTGCAGGAACCAGCTACTACCGTCCTCGGTCACCCAGAGCTGAAGAAATGGGAATTGTTTTACCCCTGACCCACGGGGAGGCCATTTCTCCTTAGTGGGGGCTGTTCTCCTCCTTCCTGGAGTCTGAGGAGATCCAAAGAACCCATGTGAAATCCAGGCCTTCAACAGAGGACGGCTCCTCTCAGCCAGGGGACCAAAGTGTCCAGAGGAACCAGAGGCCTGGACAGCAGCAGCAGAGTCCTGCTGTTACTCAGGTCTTGACACAGCCTGACGGCACAGACTTGCAGACAGAGGCCTAAACCACATCATGCTCTAGTTTCAGGGAAATACCTGTCTAAGAAGGTCTCAGCTCAACTTTTCTCATAATGGGATCCATATTAAGTACGAAGGCTTTCGTTACATCTGCTTTTTTGTCACTGTTCTTAAATCTGTTGTTTAGCATGAATGATACTTGGTAAAAACGCAGTATTTATAAATTATTTTAATCTATTTTTCCCTAAACAGAAATTTAAGAAAGCTATTTGTTTCCAGCATTGTTAGATTCCTGTTTATGTATGTTTTTAAAAGAAAATTTTTTAAATTGAGGTGAAATTTGCATGACGTAAAATTAACCATTTAAAGTGTGCAATTCAGTGGCATCAGTATATTCACAATGTTGTGTAACCACCACCTCTATTTAGTTCCAAAATATTTTCATCAGTCCAAAAGAAAATCCTGTGCCCATTAGGAAGTAAATCTCCATTCTTTCCTCCCCTCAATACCAGGCAACCACTTGTCTGCTTTCTGACTCTATGGATTTGCCTATTCTGGATATTTCATGTAACTGGCATCAAACAATTTGTGGCCTTTTGCGACTGGTTTCTTTCACTCAGCATAATGTTTTCAAGGTTCATCCATGTTGTAGCATGCAGGAGTACTTCATTCATTTTTGTGACTGGGTAATATTCCACTGTATGTATATACCACCTTTTGTTTATCTATTCAGCTGTTGATGGACATTTGATTTGTTTCTACCTTTTGGCTATTGTGAACAATGCTGCTATCAACATTAGTTTACAGATATCTGTTTGATTCCCTGCTTTCAATTATTTTGGAATTTCTGGTTCATATGGCAGTTCTATGTTTAACCTTTTGAGAAACTGCCAAACTGTTTTCCACAGTGGCTGCACCATTTCACATTCTCACAAGCAGTGTATGAGGGTTCCAATTTCACATCCTCTCCAACCCTGGTACTTCCAGTTTGTTTTTTTTCAATTATAACAACACTAGTAGGTGTGAAGTAGCATCTCATTGTGGTTTGGATTTGCATTTCCCTGATGGTAATGATGCTGAGCATCTTCTCATGTGCTTAACGTCACTCCTATATCTTCTTTGGAGAAATGTCTATTCAAGTCCTTTATTCATTTTTAAATTGAGCTATTTTTGTTGTTGTTGTTGAATTGTAAGAGGTCTTTATATACTCTGGATACTAGACCCTTATCAGACATATGGTTTCCAAATATTTCTCCCATTCTCTGGGTTGTCTTTTCACTTTCTTGATAATGTCCTTTAATGCACAAAAGTTTTAAAATTTAATGAGGTTCAATTTATCTAGTTTTCCTCTTGTTGCTCAAGCTTTCAGTAACATATCCAAGAAATCACTGACAAATCCAATGTCACAAAGATTTATCCCTATGTTTTCTCCTAAGAGTTTTATAGTTTTAGTTCTTATATTTAGGTCATTGATCCATTTTGAGTTAATTTTTGTGCATGGTGTTTGAGTTAATTTTTGTGTATGGTTAAATTTTGTGTATGGTGTATGGTATGTATGTCATTTAGAGTTAGTTTAATCTAGATTATTTTCTGAAATTCACATGAATTTTTGTTAGAAAATATATTTCAATACTATAACCAGTCCATACTACATAAACATACCTAATTTTATTAAGGAATTTTGTAGTGCCCTCTTTTCCACAAATAGAATATGAAGGATCTCATATGGAAGTTGCATCATCATGTTACTATGATGGTAGTTTGTCAAAGACATTTTAAAACAATGATTACCTTCTCCCTCAAAATTTGTCATCAATGCCCAAGTATTCCCTAAGTGCCAACAATCAATCATTCAACAAATATTTACAGAGTTCCAACTCTGCTACTGAGTTCATCTCTGCAGCAATCCACTAATCTGTAATCAGTAATCTAGTAATCTGTGCTGGTACTGTGTTAAGAGTTGGGGAGACCACAATGAATGAGAACGAGGTGGTCCCTGTCCTCAAGGAGTTTGTAATTTTGCAGATTATGTGACCAGAACAAGGCCAGGGGCTGTGAGACGGACACAAGTACGAGCTACAACTCCTGGTCTCAAGAAGTTAACACTTTAGTAGGGAGACCATGGCTAAAATATACCAAATAATTAGAAAACAATAAAAGGCAGTAAGTACTGAATATAATATGGTAACTAAAGCTACGGTGCCAATGAGGAAAGCCACAGGAAGTGAAAGCTGCAGAAATTCAAGAAAGGGAGAAAGACCTCAATTTGGAAAGGCCTCCAGACAAGGTGGGCTTGAACCCAAAGAATCAACAGGACACGAAAAATGAGGTGATAACAGTCAGGAGCCTCTGAACAGATTGGCTTAACTTATTGGGCGGGAGAAATCGACCCCAGGGAGCCGTGAGGGTGGGGCTGGTGGTGCTGCTGTGGAGGCCCTGGCGAGTTCCTTGCACACCTGGATTACTGCAGAGATGAACGTGGAAAGCTACTTGAGTCTAAAGTCCTTTGTCTCAGACTTTTTTGCACCCGTGTAACTAAACCCAATGGAGCAGAAAGCTGCTGCAGCTCATGCGTCTAGGTGACTGCACCTGTAAGCTTAACCTCGTTGTTCTCTAATAAAAATGTTTTACCTAAATGTACCACATGCACTGGTACACTCATTTTTTTTTTTTTTTTTTTTTTTGGCTACTATATGAGCTTAGTATATTATTTAGACAGGGCGGAGTTGGTTATAGTTTTTTTTTCCTTTTTAAAAGCTTTTAAATGTTTTACCAAGAAAAACACCCAGGAGAGAAATCAGCTCATTTATTTCAAACAAACAAGCATGATCTCTTGATAATCAACCTTCTGTTTAGAAGGCAAATAGAGTCCCTTATGGCTTCTCTGATTCCCCCCTCTCTGGCCTGGGTGTCTCTATCGCTCAACAAGGGAGCCTGTTCTGCTGTGGCTACAGAAAAACGCCTAGCTGATCCTGCTTCTGTGGCTGGCAACAAAGATATAAGCAGACAGGGAATTTAAAAATAACTGTGGCCTGTAGATCTCTTTACAGTTTCTTGGAAACCTTCATTAGGATCCTAGCAATGGCTTACGAATCTATGCAAGCTTCCTAACACTAAGCTTTCTTTCACAGCCCCTAACGGGACAGCTTAATTAGAGAACCTCTGCTTCCCAAATTCCAAGTAGTAGCTATTTCTTGAAAGTATTGAAATAGTTTTGATAGAAAAATCAAAAGGCTGCAAACCACAGAATTTTACATTATGTTAAATGCTGAAGGGGTCTCAGAGACAAAACTTGAACATGTTAACAGACTCCCCAGCATGTACCCTGACCCCCTGCAGTGTTAAGAATTGCCAAATTAAAATAAGTGTTACAAAACTCTTAGTGTGTCTGCACTAATGATGAGTGTGAATGCCACACCATGGTAAACAGCACCCCCCCCAAGGACACAGTGATGTCAGTGCTGGAAGCTGGGGAATCGTGATGCACTAATAAATGCCCTGGAGAATTCTCCTGGCCCAGCAAGGCTGTGGTAAGGTCCCAGGAGAACAAACTGCACAAGCCAGGGCTCTGACCACCCCACCCCACCCTACCAAGACCCAGAGCCCAGCTCCTCACCCGAGGAATGGCTTAAGTGAGTCATATTCAAACTCCCGCTTTAAGTTTTACTTTGAACACATCTGGCATCTTATTATTTTCAAAAAGAGCACCTTTCCTGGGCCACTGAGATCTCTAAAAAACTGAAGCCTGGAACCTAGTTTCCTAGAATTTTCTTCTCATTTTCAATATCAGTGACCTGAGCCTTTCCCTCTGAGTTATTGATTTAGCTGAGGTATAACTGCTGTATAACATTATATTAGTTTCAGGTGTACTACATGCTGATTTGATATTTGTATATATTGCAAATGGGCCTTTCCTCCTTCAACTACTCCTGTATATTATTGCAAGCAATCAGATTTGTGATGTACTTCAAACAAAATATTTACTTAAAACATTTCCTTTAGACTTTTACTCTGAAATACAGCAGCGTCAATGGGTTACAGGCTACATCTTGTTACACTGGCATTCATGACAGGTCTTTCTATAGCTTCTGGGCCAAACTTTTCATATACGTCCTCAAAGTCAGATACGCAGTATTTGTATAAATAGCATGTAAAACTCTGTGTCAATCTAAGATTGTTTCCAAATTATGGTAGCAAATGCCAAGATAAAAGTGAGGATGAAATGTAAGAAGGATAAAAGGAAAAATACAGAGTACTTAATTTAAAAAATCCACTTTAAAAAAGGGTATTTTTGCTTATACTTGTAATTCATAAGCGCATAACTGTATTATTTGATCTGTGGAGAATCTGGTTGTCCATATACAGTCTTCTTCACCAAATATGCTTTGAAGGTGCCATAACCTTGCGTTACCTGTACACGGAGTCCCCTAAGCTGAAAATGGGTCTTCTAACCATCTTCAAGCAATGCTGACATGGCAGAAATCTACCACTTGTAGTCTCTAACTCTGGAAAACCTTGCTGGTGCCAGAATTTCTAACACCATTCTAAGCTTTAATCGCTCACCGTTTCCCAGTGCTTAAATGCACGGTGGAAGAAAAGGACATTGGCCAGGTTTTCACTGACTCCACAGTTTTGCCTGCGGCCAGCCTTGACTAACTTCTTGGCAACCCAAAGGAATAACCCAGTACTCATGACTGCTGTTGAGAGCTTCCCCCCAAACCCTGCTCTAGCTGCTCCCCTGTGTCCCAGCAGGCCCGGCTGGGGTCGGAGTGAAATGACCGGCTGATGAAGGCACCGGTCACAGTGCTCAGAGCTGGGAGACCAGCTAGAGGTGGGGCAGGTGCCTGAACTGAGACAGGTCTAGTGGCAGTATTTGTGGCATCAAGTCCTCTTTCTAACCAATCCTTTGCATTTAATTTATCACACACATTCTGTTTTTAAGCAAAAATACTTTCAATGACTTGTAATGAATCAAGATTTACTTTCAGTTGTAAATATAAAAAGGGCTATAGAAAATGCAAAGATTGATACGACTATGAAACATGACTGCAGAGAAAGCAGGGGCTACACGTGTAAGTCAGACAGTCCGCACAGATGACCACGCATCATATAACCAAGAGTCGCTGCAGGTCCACTGAACGTTTATGGCCACAGCCTCATTTCACTAAGCTCTCAGAGCCACACCAGGTGTTCCATCATTACTGCCAGACCTGAGGGTGCAGCAAAAACCTTCGGGGAGCTTTTAAAATAGACAGATTCCCCAAACCTTCCCCCAAGAATCCCTGAATCAAAATCTCTGAGGGCAGACTTAGGGATCTTGTTTTAAAAGCTTCCCAGGTGATTCTGAGACGCAGCCTGATTTGGGAATAATGCATTGACCCCATGGCCGAGAAGTGCTCAGGGCCCCTTAAGACCTCAAAGGCCCAGTGACGGGAATGGCTTCAGGTCTGATCAAGGAGTAATTTACTGCGGACAGCAGGAAATAAAAAAGGGAGGTTTGCAGAAGGAAGTGGAACACTGGCAATGTCAGTGAAACCAGGTGCCAGATCTGTTTGTGCCTTTCTTTACTCTCAAGCCAATCTGGTGCCGGTTGCCCATGATCCTATTAAGCAGATGTTCCCTAAATACACACAAAATCTTCATGAAGTAGTTCATCGAGGCAGGCAGATCTCAAGTACAGGAAATCAGCCAATCAGGTTTAATGTTTATTAGTCAAATGAAGGCTGCCAAATGATGCCAAGGTCTGAAATGTTCTATATCCATACCTTATGTCAATGTTGCAAAAAGTCACTGATGATAAAATTAGATAATACTGTCAATGTTGAGAACAGCTCCGGCCCATCTTACCGAATACTCTGTTGTTGCTTCCAAGCACAAGAGCTATTGCCAAAAAAGGGACATGTTATTAACAGAGACTCTACTTCTGTTATCTATACACCTTTAGTAGATGTAAAATGCATTGTCTTGAAATTTGTACAGAACAGACTTTTGCCATTGTCAGATTCGTATTTTCCTTTATATTTGTTCATGGGAAGTAGAGACAATTTTAAACTAGGATTTAGTTAAATCCTATGATCTCTTGATCACTCTTTTCATGAGTGTTATATTATGGTCTTATCTTCTTGATTAGACCACAAGCCCTAGAACAGGGATTATTTTAAAAGTCTTTTTCATACCCCTCTGGGACCCTAACCCAATTCCTTGAACACTGCTGGAGCTAATGAACATATGTTGAATAGTTTCATTAGCTTGGGATGTACGAAGGGGAGTTGAATTAACAGAGAAATTATGAAATGATGTTCACAAAATATAAGAAGATTTAAATGGAAATTTGTGAAATCCACTGCACTACACTTTGTTAGTCACATGTAAAAGAATCATTACCAAACATTATTTCTCATTCAGGTCTGACCCCCAAAATGGATTTATTGTCAGTGGAAGTTCTAGTGTTCAAAGGGGCAGGAAAAATAAACAGAGTTTCTATTCCCCTTTCACATTCTTCTCTATAGCTCAGTTATTTGGGGTCTTCGAGTAGAACCGGTCTGTGAGGAGCTACTCCTACTAATCGTGGGTGTCTCCTGTAGGGCGAGCATGCACCCTATATGAGAATGTGCACTGTATTCTAGGACACTGAATTACAAGCTGAAATGAGCACACAAAAGGCAGATGAGATAAACTTCCTCTTCTCCTAATTTCTGAGAGCCAGAATTCTTCACCCTGCTCCTGATACTATCCTTCACAGGTAAGGAATAACAAAGGAGGGGCAGAACCCACTTTTCTTCTCTCTCCTTTTTAGAACAGGGAACAGTCATTTTCTTTCACTTTAATAATTTTCTCCCTTGAGAGAGGAATTCAAACATCTTTCACTTGCCAGGAGAGTGGGAGGGAGGTGGGTGGAAATCTTTAAAGACCTTCAATAACAGCTTGACATGGAACTGAGCTGTGGGAGCTGGCGCTGTAACCCGTTCAGAGCCGAGACAATCTGATATTTTGCTGGAGGGGGAGAATCAGATCAGGGCTGTGGTCAGAAGACCCCTTATGGCCTCACATACACCAATCAGGACCCAATTTAGGAAAGACACATTGCAAAAAAACAAAACAATGCAATTCGCTTTTAAATTCACTGGCACTGACTTCTTTTACCTAAGATAATTAATTATACGCTCCAGAGAGAAAAAACGAAAACACTTAGAAAGGCTGGAGGGGATGCTCCCTGCGATCACTGTTCTAAGAGGGTCATGGCCTGCACCTGGCCGGTCCTTGGCAGATGCTACACCTGGGCTAGAGGGGAGACGCACTCTCTCCCTGGGCACCAGTGCTGGCAATTCTGTGTGGCCCACCATCCTTGTTTCCTCTAATTGTTAGGGCTTTAAATTTATATTTTCCATTTATTCTACCTGTTGGAAGCCTTGAGGCATACAAGCTCACTACAGAGCACCACATACTTCCATCTGCCCTACGGAAACCCACTCCATGTTTCCAGAGGTGCCCTAAGAGACGACATCACTGGGAATGGGCAGAATCCAGGTCCACCTTACCTAAGCTTTGTCTCAACTTTCATGCACCCTCTCACCTGCCAGCTTTCAGCTTCCTAGACTTAATTTCCAAATTCCACTAGGGAAAATCTTGCAAAATACTGTCTAGAAGACTTTACCGGATTGAAGCAGGGGAAGAAAGGTGCTCATTTCAAGTGGCTGATAGGGGATGAAAACCGAGTGTGGGACTGACAAAAAGTATGAATCACAGTAATTCCAGACTTTGGAGAAACTAAAAATGTTACAATATCTGGAACTTTCTGTCTTCAAACACTATTGCACTAATTGTCTTCTGGTTCCCAGTTTTAAATAGTAGTGACTGAGTAATGCCTCTTGTTTATTCCCCTTTTCTAAACTCGAATTCTTTGTACACTGTGAATCATATATTTCCTCCCACTTTCTGACTGCCTTATGCACAGGACACCCAGGCCCATGCAGCGCTCTTATAATTCAACAAAACATGCACAGCAAGTTCCTTTAAGGCTCAGAAATCAGGTACTGGCTTTTTTTTAACCAATTCCACTGAGGCTGAAAAAAGAATCTTTCTTTTTTTTTAGGTATCCTATTCAGATTCATAATACAGTCTTTTTAAACACACACAGACCAGAGCCAATTCCTTGGCTCAGAAGTAAAATACTAATTTGTATGTTTTCAGTGAACTACTGAATGCCCTCAAAAAGTGCATGCATAACAGAAAACGAAAAGAACAAAATTACACAATCTGCCTCTGCTTGAGCAATACATATCGTATGGCTCTTTTGGGGCAAAGGCATTAAGAAGAATACGTTTAAAAAGCACAGCATTAAGCTTATCGCAGCTTTCAGGAACTATAGGGGTGTCTTTAGGAAGGTGGGGCGAGGTAAGGTTTTGCTGTTTTACCTGCTGTATACACAGAGAACGTGGCTGTCTGCAACACCACCTATAAGTACGGAAAAGGGCCACGTGGTTGGATTCAGTCCCAATGTCAGGCCATGGGGAACGACATAGGAGACTTAGAAGCAGTCAGCTAGATTAGGAGTCCTTCGAGTGGACACTCACCCACTGATCTGAAGACAGAAAAGTGTTGCAGAGAAGGTTCTTGTCAGCACTGGGAGGGCGAAGATGAGTATGCCTGGTCCCCACGAGGAGGAAGCATGGCTGCCAGGACAAGGCAGCGCACACCTCGCAGTGAACACCACCCTCCACCCAACATGGGCTCGAGGGCCGTGTGGATGTGAGGGTACGAGTGGGGTTCGGAGAAGCACAATGAACAGGCACAAATGGCGCTTCTCACCTGGCCCCACACCTGTCAGCACTACTAATGCCGAGGCTGGTTAAGAAGAAATCAAGATTTCCTTTGCACACATCCTCTGGTTCAGCCCTGCCTGTCTGATACAACAGCCACTAGCGACAGGTGGCTTTTGAGCTCCTGACATGTGGCTTGCTCAAATTAAGATCTGCTGTACATGTAAAATACACACTGGATTTCGAAGATTGATTATGAAAAAAGATTATAAATTATCTCATTAATAATTTCTAGAAATTGTACATTGAAATAATATTTTGGATATATTATTAAGTAAAATGTATTATTAAATTTCACTTGTTTCTTTTTACTTTTTAAAAATGTAACTAATAGAAAATGTACGATTACATATGTGGTTTGCATCTGTGGCTCACATCATGTTTCCATTTTCTGTATTTGGTCAGTGCTGGTCTAGAGAATGCCACGGTTACATGTATCAATACAGTCACTCTGAAATCAGTAGAATATCTTGGCTTTGCAAACACATAACATAAAAGTTTGATTTGAAAATGTTTCTTTTCTGAATAGCCAATATAGAGTACTTATGATGTGCAAACATGGAGGCTACCCTTCTACGTATATTAACTCATTTAATCCTCATAGCAACTCTGGAGCCAGGTACTGTTATCACACCTGTTTTAGAGAGGAACAAACTGAGGTGTTGCCGCTTGGAAGGGCAGAGCTGGATTCTGAACTCAGGCAGCCTGGCTCCAGGGAGCAGCCTTCCTTCCACACCCATTTCTGTTCAATGTTGAAAGTTTAAAATATCTTTTAAATAACTTGGATTATATTCATAATAAAAAAGAAATGGGAGAGGCATCCATCTCTGCAATTATAGTCTGATTAACTGCAAGAATAACAGCTAGAATGTGATATAAAATTTACAGAACAATAGTTAATTAATTTTACAAACATTGATCTTCTACCACGTCTTCTGCATAATTAGAATCTGTCTTCCTGGAGGTAATACCCTCAATAACTTTGTGCCAGAGAATCCTACAGTACTATCATCTATCACAGTAAATACAAATCTCAAAATTCTTGAGATTTATGATTCTCTTAATTATGCATTACACTCACATAGCCCCTTCAATATCATCTATGTAAAATTTTCCTTTAAGAGCGGGCATGAGGGGCCGCCCAGTGGCGCAGCGGTTTAGTCCGCGCTTGGCAGCCCGGGGTTCGCAGGTTCAGATCCCGGGCGCCCACCGACGCACTGCCTGTCAGCCATGCCGTGGCGGCTTCCCATATAGAGTGGAGGAAGATGGGCACGGATGTTAGCCCAGGGCCAGTCTTCCTCAGCAAAAAGAGGAAGATTGGCAACGGATGTTAGCTCAGGGCTGGTCTTCCTCACAAAAAAAAAAAGAGAGGGCATGACCCAAAGAAGAATGTATGTTAAAAAATTAGAAAACTAATTTCTTTTTAATGTGGACTGCAGGTCAACAGAATTGGGTAAGGACACCTGGTCCTCACATGGTCCTCTATTCTATTCTATTAGTTATCTGTTTCATAATACAATGAACATCATGAACCTGCTCCCATCCCCCACATTAGACATGATCAAAACTGACATTCACCTATGTGCTCTTCCACATGCCCTCTCTCTGCTTCCTCTCTACTACCCTGAATATTGTGACGATCATTCTCTTCTCTTTTAAAACAATTTATCACAAATACACGTATGCTTGTTTTTGAACTTTCCAGAAGGGTGTCGTATTGTATATAACCTTTCAACACTTTAGTTCTTCATTCAACGTCAAGATACTGAGATCCATTCACGTTGTGGTGTGGGTGTAATTCATTCCTTTTCACTGCTGCATACGTCACTGTGTGGGCATTTCACATGTCATGTATCCATTGTCCTGTTAATGGGCATTTGGGTTAGTTCCAATCTCTTGTTCTTGTAAACAGTGCCACTACGAATATTCTTCCTGTTATACTTTCCTAATGATAACACTTATTTTATTTATTAAAACAAATTTAACTTTGAAATCCATTGTAATCCCTGCCCTTCTGGCAGTAGCATCTCCTAGGTTTTCCTCAAAAATGGTAAAATAAACAAAGACCCAGGAGCTTAATGATTCTATTGTGTGCAATTCACAATTTCCTTTCCATATTAGTTATCAAATACAGCTTTTCAGTCCTACACACAGGACTGAAGTAGTTTATCATTCTCACACACACACAAAAGGTTTATCTTCAAAGAACTCAGTAAATTGTTCATTATGTAAAATGATGTTTTCATGAAATTAGCCAAGGAACTGTCTACAACTGCTCTTTTCTTTTTTTTGGAGAAATGTGATATTTAATTTTCCACAAAATGCTGTATATTCCCCATTCTTGATGTAGCACTGTTTTAATAATAGATTTTCAAGGGTGTGGGGGTGTATGGGAGGAGAATGCTATCATATTAAATGTGCATATCTATTATAAGACACATGGCAATTTCAGAAATTCTACATTTTTTAAAGGCATATAGTAAGGCTCTCTCAATTCTACGTTGGGCTCCCTGGCTTGGATGATACAAAGGAAACTTAAGAGTTGTTCAGAGCTATAGTTCAATGGTTAGGTATTTCTAAGTCCAATTTTTTACATATAAGTCAGGGAATGCTTTGTTTGCAGTGACCACGGACATGGCATGTTGAAAAGATGCATATTTGGGGCCGGCCCAGTGGTGCGGCAGGTTAGTTCGTGCTTGGCAGCCCGGGGTTCGCGGGTTCAGATCCCGGGCGCCAGCGGACGCACTGCTTGTCAGCCACGCCGTAGCGGCGTCCCATATAAAGTAGAGGAAGATGGGCATGGATGTTAGCCCAGGGCCAGTCTTCCTCAGCAAAAAGAGGAGGATTAGCAACGGATGTTAGCTCAGGGCTGGTCTTCCTCGCAAAAAAAAAAAAAAAAAAAGAAAGAAAGAAAAGATGAATGTCAGTACAGAAAAACGAAACATTATTTTCCCTACACTTAAAGTCTTAATTTGAAACACCCTTAAAAACCACTGATAAGTTTTAGTCATTCACTGGTTGATATTTAAAATTTAACTTGTGGGGCCAGCCCCATGGTATAGTGGTTAATTTGGCACATTCTGCTTTGGTGGCCTGGATTCACGGGCTTGTATCCCGGGCACAGACCTACACCACTCAACAGCCATGCTGAGGCAGTGTCTCACATACAAAATAGAGGAAGACTGGCACAGATGTTAGCTCGGGGCTAATCTTCCTCAAGCTAAAAAAGAGGAAAACTGGCAACAGATGTTAGCTCAGGGTGAATCTTCCTCACCAAAAAAAAAAAAAAAAAATGTAACCTGTAGAATATCAATCCTGTGGTCACAGGCTCTGAGTCATTTAAAATGGAAAGACATCTGGTGGGGTAACACCTGAGTAGTCTGTTATTAGTCATTTACACCTTGGTGTGACTTACATCTTAGGAATGGAGTTATCAGGAATGTGTAGTTCAAAGTCTCATGTTTCCTGTTAAGTTTTATTGTAATTCAAGTCCCTTTCTGGTTCTAGTATTTGAACTTGGTCAACAGTAGTAACAGTACTAACTCACATTTATTGTGTTTTCTAATTTACCAAGCTTTTCCCTTCATGTGATCTAATTCATTTCTCAAAGCAACTCCATGAAGTAGGTATTACTATCCCCATTTTGCAGATGGGAAAAGTCAAAATCAAGTTGGCTAAGAGACTGTGTCTGGCCAAGAATTAACTCAAATCTTTTTTTTGGTAAGGAAGATTAGCCCTGAGCTAACATCTGCTGCCAATCCCCCTCTTTTTTGCTGCGGAAAACCGGCCCTGAGCTAACATCTGTGCTCATCTTCCTCTACTTTACATGTGGGATGCCTGCCACAACATGGCTTGATAAGCAGTGTGTCCACGCCCGGGATCCGAACCTGTGAACCCCGGGCTGCCAAAGTAGAGCACGTGAACTTAACCAATACACCACCCAGCTGGTCCCCAACTTTTTTTAATCTTGGGCTCATTCCACTGTATCACACTTCACCAGGGTTGCTTGGAATAATTTTGAAAAACTGGATAGAAGACCCATCCTCCAATTTATAGCTGAAATATTTTTATTTTAAAGAGCCAAAGAGGTTCCCACAACAGAACCATAAGCATTTATTTTTTTGAAGGTCTTAAAATATTTAGAGATCCAGAGTCAGCACATCTTAAATCTGACAAAAACTTATCCTTTTTTAAATACAAGGGGCATAATAAATAATTTTAGATATTTGCTCTGGAAGAAAATCTTATGTATTAGGATTCAAATATATAAAAACAGTACACAAGGATAAATCCCTGGACAAGAGAGCATGAACGTGACAATGCAAAAAGCCCTCTACTTCAGGGACTGGTTTCAAGTCCCTATAGAATAATTTCAGATAACAGCACATGAAAAGAAGTTAAAAAAATTAAAAATAGAAACTTTTCACAAAGATATTTATACTACATCCAAGAAATACAACACAAACCATCTGAGACCCTAAGAAAGAACAAGAGTATAAAACCAAAAGCTTTAAAATGGTACTAACTGAGCTAATGACCCAAATTCAATGGTATATCTATTGCAACAACAACACATTATTAAAGACATCTTTCACTGGCTCAGTAAGCTGCAGAACTCTTCTTCAAAGCAGTGGAAAAATAATCCCTGGTTGATATTTTCCATCTTGATTTTTCTTAACGACTGCAGAGTTACATTTTTACAGTATGATGCAAGGAAATGAATAAAACTGCAAGAGTATTCAAGGGAAGATAGCTGACTTTCAGCACAAGTTTGGTCGATAAACTGTCCTTCAGGGCAGGACTGTGTCTTGTTCACTGTGATATTCCATTTTCCAGATTACCTAGACTTCACCAAGGTGTTCAGGAAATTCTACCTGAATGAGTGAATGATCCAATAATTCCCACACTTCCATGTTCATCTACTTGCATTCTTACTCCTAAAAGAACTAAGTGACTACTAGATCTGATTGTTTACAAAATAGCTGGAGGTAGATCACAGTGAACTAAAGAACCCCTACTATTCCAGGTAATTTCCATGGTCACTTCAGGCTGCTCCATGAAGCTGAGCCCCTGCCACACAAGCTCCTGTCAGCAGGTTCCTCTCTGTAAGAAAGTTTATCCAGCACTATCAAGGCGCTTCATCAAATGACTGTTATTCCATCTGCATCCACCATCAATATCACCATATATATGCGTAATGTGCAGTTTGTAATATAGATACTGCACATTTGCAACCTATGGGAAGAGATCTAATAATGAAAATTTTAGGTGCAATGACAAACTCTTAGGAAGGTATAGATTCAGTAAACAAGAAAACTGCTTCCATCAAAACCACTGCTTGTAATCTCTTGTCCTCTGTTTGGCAACACTGTGAGACCCATCCTCCAATCCACAGTGTGTTTTTCTACACTCCACTAACGCCAGAGTTGCTGGACTAGGAAGAATTTGTCCCTCCATGACATCTACATACTGTGTCCAGTTCTTTCAAGAGTCTCCAAGTGTTCCTACTGGGATGTGTCTTCCAATCCATGATAGGAACTGATAAAAACAGGTTCTTGAGAAAAGGGATTTTTATTTTCTACGTGAATTTTCATCAATGTACCCATTACACTGTCATAATTCTACTGGTTCTCAGAGCTGGAATGGCCTTTCAGAGATCATCTTGCCTAGCATTCATTTTTACAGATGATGCAATGAAAGCCCCAGATGTTGAGTGATATTTCCCAGTTTCATCACTAGTACCATCGAGGGGAGGAGAAGCGAAGACTCTTCCTACAGTGTTTCTCTGTAACATCCCACTGCCTCTGCAGACGTGACTCCAGGCTCTGAATAATGATTTAGTGGATGCTCACTCTGTCCGCAGTGAGCACTGTTTTTGAAGAAATAACTGAAAATAGGAGAACTAAATGGGACTTAACATGGACACATAGAACCTTCAATATAGAACCATAAATGGGTCATCGTTCTGATATTCTAGAGAATTTAACCCTTCTTTGATATTCAACTATGGTCATCTGTTCCAAGGATGAAAATCATAATGGGTCAAAAGGAAAACATTTCAACCTATAAGTCAGGTAATCAAACCACTGCTATTCCACCCCGCCCCCACAGTCACTGTTCACTGTGTATACATAATGAGTGGTTATGAGATTCCCTTTCCGACTAGCCCGTGTTTGCAGGCAACACAGTAACCTGCAGGAAGAAAACTAGTAATGGGAATTTTAGGTGCCAGATAAGCTGGTAGGAAGGTGTAGATTCTGGGGCCCAGAGGCAGCAGAGTAAAGGCATGAAGAGTGTAGACTCCAGAGCCAGACTCTGGACCTAAACCCACCACTGACTAGCTGTGTGGCCTTCATCTCTGCCCTGCAGTTTCCTGTCTATAAGACAGGGACACGAATAACACCGCCCCTTGCTGGGTGTTGTGAGGATTAAGTGAGCCCTTATGTCCAAAGCTCTTAGTAAGTAATGAGGGCTGTGTGAGCGGCTGCTCTTCTGGGAAGGCTGTAATCTTTAGTAACCTTCAAAACACATGTAGGTGCCCATCTGGCTTACCTACTTGATGGTGACTAAACAACTTGTAAAAAGGAGCATGAAGAGAGGCTTGAAGTAAAAAATTTCAAAGTGCTAATTATATTATAGGCAGAAGGATATGTTATTCTCTTATCTCGTAATCCTTATGCAGACTTGAAGGTTCTTCTCATCAGCATACTCTTTGCATTCCAACTGTACTGCTCAACTAAAGATGTGGCTTAAAAGACTAACATTGTCTCTCTGCTTATAAGCCTTTTATAACGTTCTCATGACAAGCAGCATGCGTTTGCCATGTTATGCACACGTGGTACTGTGAAACGAAGTCAGTATTAGTCTAAATACCTGTTGCCCAGGCCTTCACAGACATGGAATGCACAGCCTGGGCAGAGTTCCTGACGTGGGTCAGCTGGAGTAACAGAGGGAGTTCAACATGATTTTAGGTTGTATGGTTCATTGTACCTTAAAAGTGAGACCTTCTCACTGAATTCCATGTCAGCTGACACATGAGTGGTAAGAATACTGGTCCCAGAAGAAAAGGATGTCACTTCTAGTCCTGGTTCTGCCCCTAATGTGCTGTGAAGTTGGACAGATCCTTCCACTTCCCTGGGATTCTTGCTCCTCATCTATAAAATCACCATAACATTCTTTAAATTTATTCATACACATCACAAACTTATTTTTTTAAAGAGGGCCAAAGGAAAGAAGAACGGTAAAAAATGTATTTGGTCTTCCAATCCCTAACGTTGAGGAAAAGTAAAATGGCTTTTTATTTTGATACAAACTTTTGCTTTTATGACATTTGTTTTTTGGTTTCATTCTCGGGGTGATCTGGTATGCATAAATGACTATTAGCATGAAGAGTAGGGAAGTTTGACAAATGGAAAAGGGGACCTGCAGCACATAATCCAATGACAAATCTTAATAATGAATACAAAGTAAATTTTCAACAAAATAACTTTAACATTTTCAACAGAGCAAAAGGATGAAGAGAAGACTGCAGTATTTCTAAGTTTTCAATTCTTATTATAAGAGTTATCTCTAATTATAAACATCAGAAAGTGTGATGCTATCATAGGATTTGAACCCTCTTTTCATTAATATGCTCTTTACATTAAAAACCTTCTTTTCTCGAGTATGGAATTTTTTTCTGAGCTAATTAAAATAGGGTTGTTATTGTGAGGGATCAGAATTGGCCACCTCAAGACGTGTCTCTTTACCTTGATTATTTTCACTGAAGGAGGCTTTGACCTTCCCAGCCCCCACTAACTGTCTGAAGGCATTTGGGATGGAAGGCTTGTCGCCGGGACAGCCGTCACTGTGGATAACTCTGAGTACCGATAGACTGGGAGGGCCTTTGCTGGGCCCATTCTTATCAAAGTTTACCAGATATTTACACTTGTAAGGGAAATCTCCACTTGTAAAGATATCTCCATCTCTGTATCAGGAAGAAGAGGGGATGACTTTATCTCTAGAAACTCTTATAAGTGCAGAAGGCGAAGACTTAAATCTGCATACTCTTGTTTACTGTGCTTTTCTTGTAATCCCCCCATAGCTGACACCCCCAACCCCCAATATCCTCCTTTGTCTCTTTAAGAGGAGAACCTCCATCATTTTGTCGAGAGAGAGAAATTCAGTTTCCCTGGTCTCTCCCACGTATACATGTTGTTTGATTTTCTCCTGCTATTTGGTCTCATGCCAATTTAATTTGTAGCCCAGCCAGAAAGGACCCAGGGTGGGTACTCTAGGATACTCTTCCTCCCCTTCATTATCTACAAAAACATTTTGTATAATCAAAACACGAGTGACTGGAGAAACCAAAAGAACATCACGGGTAGCTGAATTTAAGGAGAAAAGTGGTTTACAAGTCAAGTATCAGCAAAAATGTGAAGCCCCCAGAATTGTACTGAGAAATCTGCAGGACCCTACTGTGCAAAGAGCAACTCTAGAAACTGAAGCTGTTGATTTTGGGGGCATCAGTAGGGCAGCACTGAACCATGACAATGATGGAGATATTACAAGTCACTTCCATCAAGACTCCTCTTCTCTAGGTGTTAACTATTACAGTTAAACCCTAGGTAAACCGACAGTTAATGAGATTCGAGAGCTAGATTCTAGATCAATCCAAATCAAGGATTTCTAGATACTTATGGGTTTAATTCTTTCAGCAATAAAACTTTCTTTCTCATATTGATGACTTTTGAATGGAAATCTTTCTGAAGCGTTCCATACATCCCTGCCTTCTGAAAAAATTTGCAATTTCACTTCTCTCTTCTTGAAGACTCAGGATCTAGATTATGAACATCAATTATTGTATTTGTGGTGTAGACACAGTAACACTCCAGGAAAGTTGTCCCCACACAGAATGCCTCAGAGGATTTGCTTTTTGAGTTCTTATGCATGTGTTCTATCCATTTCTGCCTTTTTCCTTGTTGCTTATAGTACTTCTGTTTGCCCCCTCTTAATTTCCAATCTGATACAAGCTTAGCGCAATTGTTTCAGGTGTGGATAGACCCTTTGACGTTGTGGCTTAGAGTATGAGCTCCAGAGGCACCAGCAAACCCCTCTCTCTCCCCGGCATGAACTATGTGATATGGGGTCAATTATTCCAGTTGAACCTCTTCATCTACTTCACAGGGATTATAATGGTGGCTACTTCGTGATGGGTTTGTGTGTGTATGTGCACGTGTATGAAATGACATAATTCACGTAACACCTCAGAATGGTATGTGCTGCATAGCTAAGTATTCAGTGATTACCCACACCAATGGTTTATAAGTGTTTCATGAGTGAGAGCTTATGTGAGTGTGGATAAGGCACGGGGACCTGGATCAAGACAAGCCTGGCCACCCTCTCACCCTCACGCACGAGCGTCAGCAGTCGGTTACTCATCCCCCAGAATAAAGTGCTCTAATCAGGCCCCTCCAGAATCACTTATTCAGAGTTGGGAAATGCCGCAGAGCAATCTCTTCAAGGCAGAAGGTTTGTCTTTGGTGAATCAGGAATCAGAAAGAAGTCACAGTCAAGGGAAGATTCGGTAGAAACTGCCTATACAAGGAGCGCTACTGAGAGACGGCAGCCAGGCCCCTGTTGCTGCAGGAAGAGCTGTCCCTCAGATGAGAAACTAAAGATGGCCCCAGCTGGGTGAGCCCTCCTACACCCAACAGACTGTCACGTAGTCAGGTTCAGGGCTACACTCACATACTGGTTATTTCTTATCTAGGACACACAGATGAAGCAGTGATTTCCACTGACCTGAGCTCTGAAAACAAAGATCAGATGAGGGACGGTGAGTGACCCAACCACGTCTCACCTTGCAGCTGAAATAAGGTTGATTCAGCGCACAACGTGGACCAGTGGTTCCTGAGCCCAGGAAGGTCACACAGCAGGCTTGGAGTCAGATCGCCTGGGCCCCAATCCTGAACCATCTACTCCCCAGCTCCATGACCCTGGAAAGATCAATCACCTTCTCTGTGCTGCTGTTTTCTCAAGTGTGAAATGAGGACAACAGTACCCTCCTCCTCAGAGGATCGCTGTGAACATACAACTTAGGACGGCACCTGGCATGAAGTGCTATGTGAGCATTAGTCACTACTTTCACTGGAATCAAGCCAAATTACCAACATCACCAAAAAAAAAGACGAACTGAGGAGTAGAAAAAAAATTTTTTTTTCCTGAGGAAGATTTGCCCTGAGCTAACATCTGTGCCAGTCTTCCTCTATATTATATGTGGGTTGATGCCACAGCATGGCTGATGAGTGGCATAGGTCCGTGCCCAGGATCCAAACCCACGAACCTGGGCCGCTGAAGCAGAGAGGGCCAAACTTAACCACTAAACCACAGGGCCGGCCCCTAGAAAAAAAATTTTTGATAGGCTCTCATGAATTTTAAAATCCCAATTTGGTTTTTCTTTATATTTTTATCTAAATTATATAATTTATTCCAGATCGAAACATTTTCCACTGAATATAGTATTTTTGACTCTTCTCATTGCAGCTCCAAGCCTTGAAAAGTTACAGAAGACAGAGTTCTCCACAAACACCACAGCCTGACCGTTTATTCAGAGCCAGCCTTGTTCTGGGGCCACTCCAAGAAGTGCTGGTCAAATTGGGGAGCCCGTGCACAGTGCAGGCCTCTGACGGTGGGGAAGTAAGGCACTGTCCCATCTCTGTGGCGGCTCCCGTCTCCCTACTCCCCAGGGCCCTGGTGGTCTCAGGGATTCAGCAAGGACACCAAGAGGTGCACTGCCCATCTAAGGAGAGAGGGGAGAGGGTCTCACCACTTCCTCCGTGAGCAACAATACTCTTTGCACATTTCTAGCACACATGTATTTGATAGCAAAATTCTTAAAGGAAGTTTCCAAAACTGCAGCACTTGGCAACATCTAAAAAGTCAGTATACGTACACTATAAATGTCATGGGAAAGGGCAACCAGGCTGATCGCTGACATTTGTTGACAGTGTGCCAGGCACAGCGCCAAGCACTCAGATGCATTATTGTATTTAACTCCCATCACAACTTCACATCATAGGCATTATTATTATTATCCCCATTTTACAGATGAGAAAACTGAGCACAGAGATGTTACTTAACTTACCCAAGGTTATATAGATAGCAGGAAGCAGAGATGAAATGAGAACTACAAAATCTGCATTCTCAGCCATAAGGTTAAGCCACCAAAATGACTCAGAAACAATTGTTTTTATATAATTATATATGAAAAGCTGGTGGTCTAGTGGTTAAGATTCAGTGCTCTCACTGCTGGGGCCCAGGTTCATTTCCCAATCAGGGAACCACACCACCATCTGTTAGTTGTCACACTGTGGTGGCTGCGTGTTGCTGTGATGCTGAAAGCTATGCCACTAGTATTATTTCAAATACCAGCAGAGTCAGCCATGGTGGACAGGTTTCAGTGGAGCCTCCAGACTAAGACAGACTAGGAAGAAGGACCTGGCCACCCACTTCCAAAAAATTGGCCATGAAAACCCAATGAATAGCACCAGAGCATTGTCTGATATAGCGCCGGAAGGTGAGATGATGGCGCAGAAAGACCAGGCAGGGTTCCACTCTGCTGTACACAGTATTGCTAGGAGTCGAAGTCAACTTGAGGGCACAACAACAACAAATATGTATAGCTATTATTATTAGATTTTTTGGTACTATTTTGCTTCCTTTCTTTTCAAAAAAGATCCTCAAGAAAGGATACCAAGCAGACTAGTTCAGAGACTGATTACACAGAGCACCATCCTATTTATCTTCCACCCCTAACACATACTGAGACTCTTTCAGGGTGATTTCACACAAAATCCTTTAAACAGACTGCTTGAACTTCTGTTTGTTATAACTGTAGATTAGCAAACATGTCATGTGCTTAGCCACCAAAAACGTGTAACTTCGACAAACAAGTACTGACAAAGCACAAATTAAATGAAATGGGATGGGAAATGGGATGTGCAAGCAATGAGACACTGAGGTGATGGATAACCGAGGTGACACTGTGCAGTCAGGGTGTGGCTTTGGGGGGGATTTGCCACCTCTCATCTCACAGGCAGCGGAAGGCTCCTAGGAGAGATGGATTGCTGGAAGGTTTCCGACCAAAGGTATGAAGAGACTGATGTGAGGAGAAGCGCCTCAGGGGCGAGAGGGTGAGCAGAAGGGAGGGATCGAGGAGATGTTACCAACAGGAGTGAAGCAGAAAGGCAGGTGAGAGGAAGGGAGACTTATGGAATAAGAAGAAAGAGCCTTGCCCTGCTGCAGCCATGCCAGCACAGTGCCCCTCATTGAGCACCTGTCTACAAATGCAAGACAGTCTTCTGGAAACAGGGTATGTGAGGGACAGAGGCTGACCGGTGGCATGCAATCCATAAGGTTGAACCATATGAAACTCCTATATAGTAGGTCAAAAATGGTCACATACTGGCAATTTCTTGTAATTCAATCTGATAGATAATAAAATTCCTTTATATAAGTGTGGATCTGAACCATATGTGAATGAAAATGATGAGAAGAGAATTAAATGAGGAATTTGGAGACTCTATGTTCCAGTCCTGACTTGACCTCCAGGTCAACACATCTGGATGACCCTAGGCAAGTCTCTTAAAGTTCTGTTGTCACCCTTTGCTCATGTATAAAGTAAGTCTTGGACTAAGTACACTTAAGTCCATTTCCAGCTGAAATGCTGAGATTCAAGGAGAAGCCACCACAAGAGTGTGGATAAGGAGGCGTGGTCAAAATGAGGTGACATAGTCAACTACATTTGGCCCGTGATCAGCTGGAACAGAAGTAGTGCTGGGAGCAAACTGATGGGTACAGAGCAAGGACTTGAAGTAGAAAACATGCAAAGATTTAGTCTCCCAGATTTCTTGGTAAAGAGAACCACAAGAGAAGCATGAACAGTAATTTGGCTTAAATACTAAGCAATTTCAAATTTACCCTCAATAAAATCAACTAGGACAATTTAAAGCAATCTTTTTATTTTCTAAATTTCTTGTAATTCTTTTCTATTACCTGTACCGGTGTTTTTATGTTTTCTATCATAATATGCATACTATAAAATTTTATACTGCACTAAGTTTAAAAGTCTCCAGTTGAATTACCTAAAAATTAGATTCAAGAGAGTCATGACTCTAAGAATGTCTCCCCATGATACTTCTGCAGCGCTAGACTCTCTCTCGATTATTCTTATGATGGGGACGGTTAGTGAAAAGGACCCGTTGGATGCATCCCAATCTGAACACAGGGCTGCTCTGGCTGCACTGCCCTCCGTCCCTGCTCTACCCGCGGAACTCACTCATTCTTCAAAGTCCAGTCCAAGCCTCACCTTCCCTGGGACAGCACTACCAACTGCTCCCTCTCGGGCTGATCCCACCTTCCTCTGCACCAACATTTCAATGTGTCATAATTACATATTTAAACTCTGTGCACCCTGTTACTCCTTATGGGTACACAAAAATTCATCTTGGTACAGGCATACCTTATTTTATTGCACTTTGCAGATACTGCATTTTTTACAAGACCCTCCACCTGCAAAAAGATTAGGATTCCCTGAAGGCTCAGATGATGGTTAGCATTTTTTAGCAATAAAGTATTTTGTAATTAAGGTATGTACATTGTTTTGTTAGACATAATCCTATTGCAAGCCTAATAGACTATAGTATAGTGTAAATATAACTTTTATATGCACTGGGAAACCAAATAATTCATGTGACTCACTTTATTGAGATATTTGCTTTATTGGGGTTGTCTGGAACCAAACCCACAATATCCCTGAGGTGTGCCTGTATTTCCAAAGCTTAACACAGTTCCTGACATATATCAGGTAATCATTTTAAAGAAATTGAACTGAATGCCTATTCAGATAAAACTGATAACAGTTAATTTGAACTATAGTAACTTCTAGTAAACGAGAGAAATTCACGTGATGATATGATGTACTACTTATTTATAACTTTTTAACAGTAGAAATAAGAAACACTGATGATAATCTTTATTGACTTAATTCTTTCAAGCAATTAAAGATGCCAGCTGGTGCCATTTTAGTTTCTTTGGTAGGTGATTACATAGTTTAACCACAAAAAAAAAAAAAAAACACAATGGTTTAAGAACTATTTTAAAAAAAAAACCCTTAAGAAATTTAAAACCAAATACTTTGAAATGATAAATCATCATTCAATATGTAAAACAATAGAACATTTAGATAATGTCAAAATTTAAGAGACTGGGCAAGGAGTAGAGGCTTGAGAAAGAGGAGTGGGAACCTCCTAATAATTTCTCAAACCAAGCAAGTTGTAGTACTCTCGAAAAAGGTATTCTTTAGGGTAATGAATACACTGCTACAGATAAAAATAAATGCAACCTGATAATCACTCCATAAAACCCTTAACAATTATTCTTGATAAAAATGAAAACTCAAATAACAATTGTTATTTTTCTACCAACACTCATTTGATTGAGATTGCATAAATGGCTCCAGAAACCAATCAAGAATAATGGGTAAAACTCATTTTTGAAACTGAACATCAGTCTCATATCTGATGGATGGTAGTACTAGAGGAAAATCAAGAGAAAATATCTGTTTTCCTTTTTTTCTTTTTCAGAGATGATTCTAAAAGTAGTTTTGCTATAATAAGATCTTTCATTCTTTTTAGATATTTTCCATAATTTTAGATAATCACTGAACTAAGTGTAGTATTTAGGTAATATGTTTAAAACAATGTTCATAATTTTTGTGTGTGTGTGTGAGGAAGACTGGCCCTGGGCTAACATCTGTGCCCATCTTCCTCTATTTTATATGGGACGCCGCCACAGCATGGCTTGACAAGCAGTGTGTCTGTCCAGGCCCAGGATCTGAACCTGCGAAACCCCAGGCTGCCAAAGCAGAGCGCGTGAACTTAACCACTACGCCACCGGGCTGGCCCCAAAATGGTGTTCATAATTTAGATAATATTTTGTGCATGATGCAGCCTCAGGGGTTGTGTGTGTGTGTGCATGTGTATGTATGTTTAGATGTGTATGTGGATAAATAAGATAAACAAGATTTTGATAAGTTTCATTTTACCTCAATTTGGAGTGAGCAAGTTCAAATAGAAATGAAGAAGCAACCAATATATTTATTCACCTTTTCCTATATGTACATGCTTTATAGTATGAAAAAGAAAACAATTATCCTGAACATATTTTTCACTACTAACATTCTTTAAACACTAATTATGTGTGTGTGTAATAAATTAAATGCCACAACTGTGAATTCACTATTTAAGCTAAAAGATTACATTTCTGTTTTTCTGAACATCACGGAACCGAGCTGGTAGACCCCGGGCTCATCCTGAGTTCCAGCCAAGCTTACTGCCTCACAGTCCCGAAGTGGACTGATGCTGCTACTCAAGAAAATGGATCTCGATTTTGTAATAAGAATGTGCTTCCTCACCAGGTGAGTCCAGGCGTAATTCCACGGTCTGTCAATGTCTCCTTCTCATTTCTGTGTTCTCCTTTTTAGTCTTCCTGTAGCCATATTCCAAACCTACAGTGTGCCCACTTTTTATAAAACGAATAAAAAGTGTTCCAGTGGTTTGGTAGTCTATGTTCCATCTCTCTGATTTTCTATCTCCTTTCAATACCCAACTTTGACTTTAGCTAAGCTGGGTTCTTTCCACCACAGCCCTTAGTTCTTATTGCTCTGCTGATGAAAATATGACTCTTGTAGGAAGCCCCACTCCATCAAGTATTATCATGAAACCTTCAGTCTGAGCACTATGGTCCTTACAAATCTTCTTCTCTGAATGGCTACAGAATTTCTAGTCTATCCCACATGAATCAGCATTAAATTACATGACACTTTATTGTTCATTAATTCTATATTACATATTATATATCATATATTACATACATCTTGTTTCTTCACTAAGTCATAAGTTTCTTAAGGCTGGAAGTCATAACTTAGACTTTCTTTGTGTAACTCAGGGTCCTAAGTACAGTACTGAGCACATGGCAAATACTTGACTTCAGCACACATTTTTTTGAGCACAACTATATGCCAAATGCCATGCAAGTAAGGAAAAGGTGGTTCCTACCCCCAATAAATGGATGTTCAGTGGCAAAACTCAACGTGACTAAACCATGATGTGAGCTTTAAATAAAAGGGTAGGCATAAAAGTTAAACATTTGAAATCATGACACATAATCTGCTTTCTAAGTAAGTCTAGCCTTGTTAATTGGAGGGACTTAAAAGAGGTAAATAATTTGTTTCTTAGTTATTTTAATCACTGAGCATTAATTGAGTACTTACTAAGTGGTCAAGACTGACTTTTGGCAAATCAATATTTAAATAAGGACAAATATACAGCCTGCAAACTGTGTTCTTGGGAATCTTAGTTTTTCAGGGAGAGGAAAAAACCAGCAGGTAGGTTTTGAAGAGGGAAAGAACAAGAACTGGGAGCAAGGAGGGACACGTGGACGTCTCGCAGACGGAAGTCAGCAGGTCACATCTAAGGACACGTGCTCCTTTCAGAAGAATATGACATTAAGGGTGTGAATATGAACATCATAAGAATATGGCATTATGGGTTTTTTCTTGGGCAGACATTTTAAACTAAGTCTGTGAAAGAGAAATAGGTATGGGAGGGATAGAATGTCCTGGAGCCAATATAGAAGAACGCAGGACGAGTATAGAATGAACAGGAAACTGGTGTGAGAAAGATAACATGTGGTGCGGACCTAAATGGCTAGAGAAATGGTCCCAAAGAGCCCCCAAATGCTCTAGCAGGTTATGAGCCATGTGAACCTAAAGATCAAACGCCCTCCAAGTGTCCCACTGATGTTAACTGTATAATTTGTGATTTCCTTCAGAGGATGAAGTCTGCAGCTTCTATACTTTAAAAGATTTTGATATTTAATGGAGGCCTAATAAAAACTTTCTATATTTTCATAATCACATACTCTGTCATTTTGTCTCAGCACCAAAACAATTTCCATACAATTTACTTTAATGTTAAATTTTATTTGAAAAACATTTACTTGGCAATTCAGGCTAGATATTTTCTCCATATTTAAGATTAACTGCAATTGCCTTTTGTAACTGACTTTATTCGCTATGAGATAAAAATATATTAAAAGGATTGCTCTTTGAAGACCCTAAGTCAATTTTATGCCACAGTGGCTGTCTCTGGGTATGAGACCTGGGTGCCTAGGAGCAGGAGTAAGAGACTTTTCACTCTCTTACATCTTTTGGATTCTGTGCCAGACACAAATACTTCCTATTCAAACAAATACAAATACAACTGAAAAATGAAATTGCTTTGTGTAGTGAGAATGTTAGGCATAAAGTTGATTTAACTCAATCTACATGCCACAATAAAAAATGTATGGGATCATTTTAAGAGGTGAAGAAAAAAACCCCACACATCCAGGAATGACATTCTCATGCAAAACTGAAAAAATTTTAAAGCCAGTGTTTCAAAGGAATCTTCTCAGGAGGAACTTCATTATTCTGCCTCTTAAAACCTCAGTGTACCTTTCTCACAAACCACACGTATCAACTCACTCAAGTCTAAATTTGACGTAAGAATAACCAACTTGTATGGCTCCTTCCACCATTTCCTGAGAGAGCTGAAAAGTTCAAAATGTTTTCTCTCAGAGTTATATAATACTAGCACTGATAAGGACAAAATCCTCTAATACTAAGGTATTTTTAATGTCATAGTCTTCTGAAAAGAGTGAACTCTCAGAAGTGAACTTCTGCTTTGGTAAACAAGTGACAAACTTCCAATACATCCATATTTGAGGTGATCCTTGACAACAAAAATCTCACAGTTTCAAAGGACTTGAAGTTTCAGTGACATCTTATCCAAGGAATTTAAAAAAATATGTTGTCTTACTTTGTGACCCTTAAAATGTATTTTTGTGTGTGCATGTGAGGAAGACCAGCCCTGAGCTAACATCTGTTGCCAATCCTCCTCTTTTCGCTGAGGAAGACTGGCCCTGGGCTAACATCTGTGCCCATCTTCCTCTGCTTTATATGGGACGCTGCCACAGCATGACTTGACAAGTGATGTGACAGTCTGTGCCTGGGATTCGAACCAGCGAACCCCAGGCCACCAAAGGGGAGGGTATGAACCTAACCACTACGCCACGGGGCAGCTCCTTAAAATGTGTTTTCTATAAGGAGAAGCACTTCAGGGGAAAGTTGTCTTGTGGCTCAAGCCCAGATTTCTTGGCATGTGTGTGGACGAGAGGTTGCTGGTCTAGCTGATCCTCCATGCACTTTTATTATTAAAAGCACAGAACGATATGCTTTTTATTATGCTTTTTATTACAGTTTTCCCCCTTAAATATTTATTGTGGGTAAAATTTATTAGTGTGCTAAAAAACTAGAGTGTGAAAGTTTTGATAGGAACAGGATATTTATACAGTCTCAAAGGGCAGTCCTAAATTGTACTTTATGCATTACAAAGAGGAAAAGGTACCTTTACAGAGGAGAAACGCAGCAGACCCCACCTTAGCCAAGTGATCAGAGTTAATGTTACCAGTGCACTAGGAAGGACACAAGATCGCTTCTGTGCTTTTGCTGCCAAAGTTCTAACTGAATCTAGTCATGAAACATCAGATGAACCACAGCAAGGGCATTCTACAAAATAAATGTCTAGTCAACGTCATGAAACAAAAGGAAGGCTGAGGAACTGTTCTAGAGTAAAGGAGAAATGGAAATTAAATGTAGTACTTGATCCTGGATTGGATTATTGACCAGAGTAACCACTATTATTGTTATTACTACAATTTCACTGTATTATTATTATTGGGATGACTGGTGAAATTTGAGTAACGTTTGCAGATTACAAAACAGCATTGTAGGGGCCAGCCCAGTGGCTTAGCGGTTAAGTTCACCTTGTGCTTCGGCGGCCCAGGGTTTGCCAGTTCGGATCCTGGTTGTGGACCTACTCACCACTCATCACACCACGCTGAGGCGGAGTCCCACATAGAAGAGCTACAACTCTACAACTATGATATAAAACTATGTACTGGGGCTTTGGAGAGAAAAAAGAAAAAGAGGAAAATTGGCAACAGATGTTAGCACAGGGCCAATCTTCCTCAAAAAAACAAACAACAACATTGTATTAATATTAAATCTCCTAATTTCAATAACTGTGCTGTGGTTATATAAATGGATGTCCTTGTTCATAGGAAATATACACTGAAGTATTTAGAGGTAAAGGAGCATGACGTCTGCAACCAACTCTCAAATGGTTCATGAAAAATGTGTGTGAGTGTACATAAAATGGGAGCAAATGTGGCCAATCTAGCTATTGATGAATCTGGTGAAGAATACATGGGAGTTCTTTGTACTACTTTTGCATTTTGAGGGGTAAATTTAAAATAGTTTCAAAATAAAAAGTTATTATTTATTAGGAATACTCCTTAGATAATATTTCAAAGAAAAAATGGAATTTTAAATAAATATCTTCACTGGGGCCAGCCCAGTAGCATAGGGTTAAGTTTGGTGCTCTGCTTTGGTGGCCCAGGGTTCACAGGTTCAACTCCCAGGCACGGACACATGCACCACTCATTAAGCCATGTGTGGCAGCATCCCATGCATAAAATGGAGGAAGATGGGCACAGACGTTAGCTCAGGACTAATCTTCCTCAGCAAAAAGAGGAGGATTGGCAACAGATGTTAGCTCAGAGCCAACATTCCTCAGCAAAAAGGAAAAATATCTTCACTGAAGCTCTAGTATGGTTAAGGTACCTGACTGAAATATTTTATTCAAATGATAGCAATTCCTTTTATTTGTATACCAGATGTGCAGAATGAAGTGTAGTAATAGTTCTCTATGGGGCTTCCATTTCTCCTTAGCATTTTGACAAAAGTGATATGAGGCCTGGAAGTAGGTTTCTGATGGAGGAAATGCCCTTTGCCCAATGACAGACAAACTCCCAGAGCGCCATTCCAAGGGCCGATAACACAAGAGTGTCCTCTTTTTGAATTCGGAAGTGGTCTTTCCAAAGACAACCTGCATTTCATCACTCCCTGATTGGAATCGCTGAATGGTTCTCCACAGCCTTGGGGACGAGGCCCAAACCCTTTGGCCTGGCACACAGGGTCATCCTGCCCTGCCCTGCTTCTCCCTCCATTGTGTCAGTGGTTGATCCCCCACATGCTCTCAGCCCAACTGAGCCCTCTGTAGGTCATGGAAGGTGCCATTCCTCTGCCTCTGGGCTTCTGCACCTCTTCATGCCTACTTCTGCTCTTAACCTGACTAGTCAAGGAAGACTCAGCCTGGCATGAAGCTGGTCAGGTGGGGGTCCCTCCATGCGCTCCCAATAGTTCCCCGTAAACACCTCTAATGTAGCATTATACAACAGTAGAACTTTGTTTATAAGTCTGTATTCCCTCTAGACAACAAGTTCCTTGAGGAAAAGTACTGCTCCTTATTCATCTTGGTATCCACAGACACTTAATAAGTTCATTGAATAAACACTGAAGAAGCAAGAGGGGCTAACAAGACCTCCTACTTGTCCACCGTGCCTTCCCTCTCAGCAGCGCCTTCACACTGTTTTGGCAGAAAAAGCCTTGGGGATCAATGTTATCCCACTGAAGACTGTTGTTTATAATCAGCTCTTACAAAAACCTTTCATTGGAAAGAAACAGTCGGCCAAAGAAGCCATGTTCCATCTTTGCCAGCTGCCAGGGTGCTCCGTTCACAGCCAGGGAAATCATCAAACTTCCAGGCAGACACCTCCAGGCAGGTTATTCCCTCCTCTGCTGCCATTTCCTCAGCGGGAGCTGTCAGACTAGATGGTCTCTGAGGCCTCACTAGCAGGCTGTTCTCCACACACACCACTGTTTTAATCTTTAAAATACGATTTTGACAATGCCCTACAGAACCAACATGGAGGCCTCGAATCTAAGACCCAGGCCCTCACCACTTCCAGCAAACTTCAGAAAAGGAAAAAAATCCAGATGTGCACATTAGACAAGGAATGATTATTGCTCATTTTAAAAAGGATTTTTTTTCAAAACTACAGAGCATGCCCTAGGGCATTTAAAATATTTTATTTACAAAAATTCAAAATGCTGATAACTTTCCTGAGAAGAAACCTATTCTCAAAATGTGATGTATTTCAGTATTAACTCCCCTCCCAGGTGATGGGGGTGTGTTTCAGGCTACATATCACCTTTCTGTCACTAGAAAGCATGAAACAAAGGTGTGTGGGGGTAAGTGCTAGGTTGAAAGAATTTGCCAGAAGCTTGCTGGAACTTGTGGCAAAACGGGGCAGAAATTGTAGCCCCAGGGAGCAGGGGAAAAATCCGACAGAGAACTAGCACATACGGCAGGGGTTCCAGGCAGCCTCAGAGAACCTGTAGCTAGGCCAGACACAGAATGGAAGGGCAGGACAAAGACAGCAGAGATGGCAGAAGGAGGAAGATCAAAGTCAGTGTAAGAAAATCTGCCGGAAACTATGGTGGAGAAAGAGGAAGACGGCTGAGATCTGGGGGCTGCTGGTGACAGAGACCAGGCAGGAGATTACCCCCAAGAGCTCGCACCAGGGCATCTGTGCTCTGAGAGGCACAAAAGCCAAGGTTCCTGAACAGTTAGGGCCAGGCAACTGCCTGACCATCCTTTGAGGATAATTATAGACCCTCCCCCCAGGCATGTTGAGAGGTGCTGAGGACATCAGCTCTTGGCATGGACAGAGGAAACGGTTTATAAATGTGGTTTAAGGCAGGGCTGCAGTGTGGAGCTGGCTGGGGGTGGGACAGCTGGAGGGTTAAATTGCTCCCCACTGGACCCTGAGAGGAGGTGACAGTGTGCAGGTCAGACCACCAGGGGCTCAGGGACAGTGGACTGAGATGGAGAGGGCTGACCAGGCATACTGGCACGGAGTCAATTCCAGAGCTCCTGCTTTCTTTATGGAGCAGTAATGCTGATTCCGAAGGTGCACCTCCCATGTGCCATCACTGCTTCAGGTGCTAACACATTCAAACCTTATAGCAAACTCACGAAGTAGGTACTGTGATCACCTCCATTTCACAGTTGAGAAAAGGCCAAAGGCAATGAAGTGATTTGCTCAAGGTCACACCGTGGCAGGGTGGAATCTGAGCCACGGTGGTCTGGCTCCAGTGTCTTATCTCAAGACAGGGACACCGTCCCGTCCACAGAGTCAGAGGTCCCGGCAGGTGTCTCTGGAGCCCCTTGTCCACTTCTTGCCCCAGGAAGAGGCTCCTTCTAGGCTCTGCATTGGCCCTTGAAGGCCCAGAGGCAGCCCCGAGCCCTACGAGCCCCACAAGGCACTCCCTCGAGGGCTCCCGTTCCAGGCAGCCAGTTCCCCCATGGGTGGCCCAGGCCAGGGGAAGCCGAGTTCGGAGAAGAGTGCACCCAGAGCAAGGCCCCAAGGTGCCCCTGCAGAATAACCTCCATTTATTAATTACAGCCTGAAGTTATCTAAGATGATACTGTTCTCCGATGCCATAGAAAAAAACCTTTAAATAAGAGTTTCAGATTACTGTGGAACATACAGTAGCAGTTCCCACCTCTTACACTTGCTAATGTTTCCTTTCTCTTTTAAAACACACACTAAACCTCACTGCCTCAAAAGGCAAAGAACAAGAGGCTGCTTGGGAGATGGATTTACATGCCATTTGGAATGCAAGTGCTGGTTTACTGTTTTGGTGCATGAATGGGAACCTTCCTTTCTTTAACACTGTGTAACATCCTAGTTGGCCAGTCCCCTGACTTGTTATACTCCCACTGCTCCTTACTGAAGTGGACAAAGGATTCCCTTATACTCTTAAGTTAACAGGCACTTGGTGATTGTTTTCAGTGGACCCAGCGGGTATGTGAGTTGTGGGAGAGGAGAGTGGGCGGCAGAGAGGGGAAGAGGCCTGTTCCTCTGGGAGCTAATACAACCAGCCACCATTTTCCAACAGTGCTGGGCCCAGGGCTCTGATGAGGTTGGGGGGCAGATGCTGGGGACCCACGTAGGGGCTGCAGCTTGGGCTCTTGCGGGAGAACTCACTCCTGCCTGATTTACATTGTGGGCTTCAAAGACCTTTTGGGTGGGGGTAGGGGTGATTCAGTTGGTTAAGAAATCACATGGAAGACCACTAACCTGGATGATATCAATTCTAGAATTCTGCACACATTCCGCAGAAGAGACAGGACAAGCACACAAGCAGGAGCAGCTGAGAGCCACTTGGCTTAGACACGGCTCTCAGCCATTCCATGGATGTGCTCCTCCGCCCACCTAAGAGCAGCTCCAGGAAGCCCGGCTCCCACCCCTGTTCTCCACTGAGTGGCAGGCCACTGGCTGGAGGTCATGTCTTTACAGAGTGGTGGAGCCAAGACTCCCAGGTCTACTGCGGTGAGCCGGCTTGTACCCTAAACAAATGCTTGGTGTTCTCTCACCTGGGAGGAGAGGAAAGAATAATTCCTGCCCTCTGGGTTTATATTGACATGCAATTCTGATAAACGTCAATTTAGGAAATATCAGGTGGTAACAACACAGCATCAAACAACAGATCAGACTGCTTTCACATTGCTGCTCATTAAACCTTATTTATCCTCTTCCCCTTAAAAAAACCTAGCAAAACACGATTTTAAAAGAGCTAATAAAATATCCACATTTTAAGAAGAAAAAAATCACACAAACAGATTAACAATTCAATTTAATTCATCAGTGATTGTGGTTTGGTATTGTGCTAAGAGTTTTTTGGGAGGTGGGGGGGTGCAACCACAATATTTTTTCTATTTTCTAAACGATGAAGTGATCTACATTCTGTCAGAAGCATATCCCAAGACTATTTTCTATCACTTCATGTGTAGATGAGCTGGATGCAAAGACATGGTGCCAACTAGTGAAGGGGGTCCACAGTGGAGCCCAGTCCAGAGCCAAGACAATCTGGATGTACACACGAGAAAAAAACTGTAAATAGGCAACTGTCAATCACATCACCCCATACCAAGCTGGCCTGTGATCTTGCATCTGCATTGCTGCAACAGCCTCCAGAATGGTTGCCCTACTTCATCTCTTGCCTCCCTACAATCCACTCTCCACTCACAGCCAGAGTGATCTTGATAAAACACAGTCAGATCGCGTAGCTCCACTCACTGCCCAGAATTCTCCAAAGCCCTCCTAGATCAGTATAGACCTGGCACATGAGGCCAGTGAGATCCGGCCCCGAGGCTTTCTGCGGTCTTCCACAGCAACCCTTGGCTGGATGGGTGCCATCCCCTATCCACATTGGCATTCTTTCTATTACATCTAAGTTTCATATAATTCAACTGAAATTCAAATGGAAGGCAATATGAAGAGCAAAACAACAAAAGGTAAACCCAAATGTGAGATTCTTAGAGGGAATTCTTAAGATATCACTAAGATTAGTTTAGACTTTTTATTATAAAGAGCAATCTCATGTAGAATTTTAAGTTAATATTCTTCTACTTTTTCCTTTTTAAATTAAAGAACTCTGAAATTATTTTTTAATGATAGGATATAATTGGTTCAAAAATTGTTTATCTATACGAAAATAAACTTAAGACCCTATGACACCGATTTTCTCAAAGATTTAATCTCAAAAAAATACTAGATTTAGTAAATTAGTGTTATCTTTACTATTAAAATATATAATTTCGCTCTACTTTTATGAATTTTACAATACACGTTTTCTTTAAATAAAAGTTAATTTTCTCCAAATGTACCAAGTGGTATTAGTATATAACTCAAGAGATTCGTCTTAATATCATTCTTAGTGAGGATCATCGAAATGTAAATCCAAGAACGATTCAATCTAATAATATAAGTGCTATGAATATTTCAGCACACGATGGAATAAACGTTACAAAAAATTTTGTGCATGTTAAAATAAAAAATTGCATTTTCAGAAAGTTATATATTTAGATGTTAATTTCCTCATTTATGTAAGCGTAGACTCTATTACAAACATAATGTCATTTGACATGGACAGAGACACATACGACAACAGAATGTTAGGCTTAAAAACTACCAAAAAAAAAAAAGGTATTACCTTTGAAAGAGCATTATAATTGCATTTGCATCTGCTGGTTCCCAATTCTCTTTTATTTTGTTGACAATTAATTATGGTTTCTGATAATCATTTTTAAGTAGACTTAATGTATCCATATGAAAATACATGTACTCAAAGGAGATGGTTTCTTGAGCTTTATTTTTTTTATTAAAAATATTCACGATTTAGCTCAAAAAACACTTTCAACAGATTAGGTGCATGGGACTCCTTAGTAATCTATGCACAGTTACTGGCTGCTTCTGAATTTTGGACTGAATACGGGATCCCTCGTCATGTGTGAGTTTGCCAGGAACAGAAGAAAGAAGATGTGTGACTGATTAACATATCTTAATTCTAATTTCTCCTTATAAGCTAAGAATAATCATATAAGGTGAACCATATATGAGACGTTTTATGATTACTTTTAGGCAAACATGACAGGACAAATTTGAGAATTCAAATATATGCCTATAAATGACTAAATCTGAAGTTGAATGGGTTGCCACTCCTGATTTCAGCCAGGACTTTGTAGTCAGGGGTGACTTCTCCAATATGTAAAATATCATAGAGCACTAAGAGGACATGTTATGGCTCTAGCTGGCTGAATCACTGCTTTGGCCTACCCCCACATCATCTCCTTTACCCCCTCCAAGCCATCCAATTAAGACATAATTTAGTAAAAAACAGTGTGCCCCCCCTACCAGACGCCCTAGACCCTTTTTCTAGTCAGTCTGCCATCCCTAACTCCTTCTTTTTAGAAATTCTAGAGATCTCACTGGCTGCACTGGAATGCTTATCAGAAGCAAAAATCACATGAAAGGATGCAAATAAAAGCTTTTTAAAAAAGTAATTCTTATCTGGATACAGGCCTATAGGACAACTGTGCTCTGCTGAAGAGAAGGGGTCGGGACGGGCAGGTGCCCACCAGCCCGAGCTTCAATCAGAGCAGGACAGGAGCTATCTATTTTACACACCGGTTTCTCATCAGCTTCTCTTCGAAGAGAGGATTCTGAGAATGAAAAATGTCTCAAGACCACCATGCCAGGCAGCGAAAACTTTGAAATACTGTTATTGACAGTATGCGCGCGTGCGCGCGCACACACACACACACACACACACACAAATATGCTCTCTTGGCACAACTGTAACAAAAATGATTTTCTGAGGAATTTAACAAATATTTTTTTCTTTGAAACATGCTTAATCAAATGACCAAATAACCATATTTTAAAGAAATGTATATCCACCAAACGAGAGAAAACTAATACCCCTATCATCCTTAAGCAATATTGCCATCCAAGTGATCAGGAAAACAGCCCCAAATCCTGCAACTATGAAGCAAACTACATTTTCCTGTCATATAGTAAATGTTCAGAAATAACATATAGTATACATGTTGTTATTTACAGTATGCATTCTCTTCTCTTTTGATCTGAAGGATGCACATGTTAAAAGTAAACTGAATTCTGTTATTCCCACAGAGGCAATCACATATCATAAAGTATTTTTCTCTACTCATGCAATCTCTACTCTTTTGTTATCTGGGAAACTGCTTGTTAATTTAGAAACACATATAGGAAAAAGTACCATCAATATTTCTTAAACTGTGCTGTCTTTCTGATTATCAACCTCACCAATACATTCATAAAAGCATTTCTCCCAATCCTATTGTCTAATATTTTTAATAAATGTTAATATTTTGGTATGGAGAAAAGCATTTCTCTTAAGCAGAGCTAGATTTTGAAAAAAGTTAATAATGAATTAATACTAACATTGATTCTCAGTAAAGCCACCTCATTAAAAATGGTTCCATCTTGTACCACTTAAAATACTTCAGTAAGGATTTACTTACCTGAGAATATTCAAAGTCAGTGATAGGGGCTATACTCTTGATATAGTCTGATCGAAATTGGTTTTCTGGGTTGGCCAGAGGAACTGGAGGTATTATAGTACTCATTGCTGAAACAATTGTCTAAAATGAAATGAAAAGATATATATATATGGATAAATATCACACTTACATTCCAGGTATGATAATCTAAAATATATAATTTCTGTGTACATAGTTTCAGAGAGCAGAGTACTTAACCTTTCTAGTCAACAAATACTAAAATAAAGGGTCCTTACCACAATAGCATCTTTAACATTTTTCCGGATGTCCAGAATTTTCTGTTTCTTTTCCCTGTATTAAAAGAGAATTGTTATTAATTTAATTTACCTTTAGCACTGACTTGAATCAATTGAGTGGGGTTTTAAATTTCCAGCTACAGCATGAGGCTAGACTGGTTTTACCAGAGGTTAACATCAACCCCGGGACACAGCTGCAGTTTTTATCTGGGAAGGAAAGCATCTCCCTTTTCTAATTTGTACTCTAAATAAACTTGAATGCACACATTATAATCTATATAGCTTTAAATAATCACATAGGTTACACAAAACATGGCAAAATCATCATGAATATTGCACATAGAAACCACACAGCTACACTTGTAAATATATCTTATTTGACTCTATCCATATGTTGATAGTTATGAATTGAAATAGATGCAGACAAATGATATAGGAAAAGTATATATTGACATATTGGTTAAATGTGCTCAGGGCAATACCAATAATACAGATCAATACCTCAAGAATACCTAATAAATCATACTTTGCCAAGCAAGTTATTTAATTTTTTGACCTGGACACTCCCAGAAGAAGGAGTTGCCTAAATACACCAAATTCAACAACACGCTTCTATATTTTCCCCCCCTAAAAGTTCTACGCAGTGATCAAATTAACGGTTCAGAGAAAGCACTTCTAGGAAGGCTGGGAGAGAAGTGAGAAAGTTTGCATGCCGTTGGGTCAAAACCGAAATTGATCCTTGCTTACTCGGGATTAAATCCGTTGACGTGCAGGATCCTCATCTGTTTGACGATAGTGCTTTTCCCAGATTCACCGGCCCCTACAAATAAACAAAAAGAATGCTGTGATCTGTAGCCCAATACCGTTGCCATCTCTCACGCCAACCCAGACTGAGCAATTATCTCACCCCAGTGCAGGCATATTCAAGTACTCGTCACCTGTCGGCTGGAGGAGCTGGCCCTAGTCGCTGGCGGCTGCTCGGTCGCCGGCGGTGCGCGCGGCCCCCGCCCGGCCCTGCCCGCCCGGCCCGGCGCTCGCTGCGCTCCTGGCTGTGCGCTCCACTGGGCCGGGAGCCGCCGCGCGCCCTCCGGCCTTACCCAGTAGCAGCAGGCGGTGAGTCGCTTTGTAAGCCAGGCGCTCCTTCTGCAACTGCTTCTCGATCTTTTTGTTGGCCTCGCGTCGTTCTTTTTCATCGACGCCCTGGTCTTCTGTTGTCTTGCTGTTGCCCAAACACCCCATGCCTGCCCGCTTGGATGAATGTCAGGCACAGTTACGAATTTGCACAAAAAGCAATAGAGAGTTGTAGATACGTGTGGATCCCGCGACGGCTTCTCCTTGCTGCTGAAAGAGATGGTCTGGTCTCTCGGTGTTTTCGATCAGAACAGGCGTTTCTTCTCCCTCCCCCCGCCCACTGCAAACTCCTAACTGAAAAGGATGCAAGGAAGACGCGCGGAGTCTAGTGGTTTTTAAAGATAATTGTTTAGAATTATTCGCTAGATAAATAGCATACAATGAACGGAGACGGGAGCCGAGAGCGCCGGGCTCTGCTGGAGCCAGCCGGGGTAGCGCTGCGCCCTCGGCTCGCCCCGCGTCCCGCCGCTAGCACCTCCGCGCCGCGATCAGCCCCGCCCCCAGCTGCGCGGCCCGGAACCGCCCAGCGGGGACCCGGAGGGGACGGCGCGCTTGGCCAGGTGCCGGGATCCCTCCAGGTGGTGGCCGAGCGGCGCGAAGGGTCAGAGCGCGCCGCCGGGTCCCCTCATGGCCACTGTGGGCACTGCAGCACCTGCAGGCCAGTCTGCGCCCTGCTCTGCCTCAGCCGTCGGACGCGCGTCCCTTCTCGGGTCTGAGCTCCCCCCGGGGCGTCAGCACCGCGGGGAACGTGAGCTGGCCGACTTGAGGGGCTGCAGGGCCGCTGGTCCCGGGGTTTCGGGGGCGCGCTAGCGCCAACTGTACTGGGGGGGCGGGGTCGGGAGCTGACCTCTAGGAGCCCCGCCCGCGGGAGGCTCACCCGCGTGGGGTCCGGACTGCGGCCACGTGCCTTTCTCGCACCCGGAGCCCGGGAGAGTGGGTCTGGGCGTGCGCTCCCCGCCGATCCCTCGGCTGCCTCCCTGCTCCCCGGCAGGCGAGGACTCTCGCAGGATCATGCATATTCTATCAGGGAGGAGGATCTGTAAGAGGCTCACCAGTCATACCGCCTTTGTTCAGTTCATTTTCTAGACTATTCCAGCGCACCCACGCCACCGCCTCCCTTAGGCTCCTGTCTTTACCTCCAGCCCCCGTTTCTCCTTTGCAGTTCTCTGAACAGCTCTACTACTTTTCTAGAAGACACTGTGACCTCGAACTTGGCATTGTAGCCAAGGAACAAAATGGGCAGACTGGCCTGTGTTTTCATTTATTGGGACCGAGTGTGAGACGGATCCCTCTGTGACTGCTACACCGGCCCGCGGAGGCCGTCAGCCGCTTTGCATGCGCACTGCCGGACTTGAGGGAAGAAGGCAGAAGAGGTGACTGGGCAGAAGTCCTGGACGCCAGCACTTCCATGTGCGTTGATGTCATAAGCTGATGGTCTCCAGGCTCGGGGTGCCCTCGGCACTGCGCACCAATTCTTTACACGCCTTTGCTCAGTACTGTCTTCAAGTGCCCCCACTTTCCTCCATACCCACAACTTTCCCCTCACTTTCAGCATGCCCTGGCTTCTCCTTCACAGACAGCAAACACCACCTGGCCTGGGCTCCCCACTCTGCTGTCCCTGCCCTCTGTACCCTGCTCAGGGACACAGTGGTCCTCACCCTGTCAACCTGTCTCCTCTCCTCTGGCTCTCCCCTCTTTCTTTATCCTCCCCTTTTCCACCAGCTCATTCTCTCAAGCAGACAGACGCATTCAACTCTGTCCTACTGAAAACCAATAGCACCTCCTTCAGTCTCAGGCCCCTTGTTAGTTCCACCAATTTTCCTCCTGCCCACCGTGGCCAAGAGTTAAAAAGGGAACCTGACTCCGGCCTGTCCTTCCTGACCTCCTGTCCACACCTCAGCTTCTGGCACCCCGGCTTTGGCCCACCTCCCTACACTGAAAATATTCTCTCCAGGGTCATCAGTGGCCTCCCAGGGGCTAAACTTCATCCATGAACTTTGGTCTTTACCTTCTTTGACCTCACTGTGGAGCTGGCTCTCACCCTCCTTGAGATGCTCTTGTCCTTTGGCTTCCTCCACGTGGCCCTTTTGATTTCCTGCCTGCCCCCTGGCTGGTGGAGGTGCCTCAGACCCAGCACAGCCTATCTCCTCTGTGGAGGGTCCTGGTGGGGCTGACTATCCTCCATACTCTGTACACAGAGCTCTGACCACGCCCACATCACATCTCCAGCCCAGCCCACCCTCCAGTCCATTGCTGTGCCCAGGGTCACCTCCACCTCCACACCTTACAGGGATCTCCAGTTCAACCTGCCAAGGACTGAGCTCATCCCCATGCCCACCTCCACACCTCCAACCTGCTGGTCTCTCTGTTCTCTCTCTCTGAACAGGCCCCTGATTCTCCAAACCAGAACATGGGAGTCATTCCTGACTCCTGTTTCTTCTTGCAAACCCAAATAGTTACTATGGTCCTCTAGGTGTATTTCCTAAATATCTGTCTTGTTCTTTCCACTCCATCTGCCATTGCCATGGTCTTAGATCACTAATTTAATCTGGATTTTGTTGTGGCCTCCTTCTTACTTACTCCAGTGCACCCCGCACAATGTTGCCACAGTGACAATACAAATCTGACCATGTCACTGTCCCCAACACCTACAAGCCTTCAGCCATGGTCCTTCAAGACTAGGTCGATGTCACCTCTGGGGCTTCAGCTCTTGGGTCTCTCCACTTCCCAGCCCTCCCCACCCCCATCCCTCCTTCGACTACTTCTGCTTCCTGAACACCCTAGCTCATCCTTGGGCACACGTGCTCCTCCTCTCTCTGGGATACCTGTGGCTCCTTTTTCACTTAGGTAACCAAGTCCTGGTTATCCTTCCAGCCACACCACTCCCTCCAGTCAGGGGTAGGCACCCCTTCTCTGTGTTCCATTGTCTCACTATCACCTTGCATCGTAACGGTCTGTTTACTGCTCATTCAAAACTCCCCTGACTGCAGACTCCCCGAGGGCCAGGCTGAGTCTGTCCTTCGCACCTGCTGCACCTGCGCCTGTTTAGCGCCTGGCCCGGAGGAGATGCCGCGTGAACCTTTGTCGAATGGATGAATGAATTCATGAAATAACTCCTGCTCAAAGTGTGGGTTCTCAAGAAGGGAGTTTCATGATAAAATTTTAAATTCATAAAACACTTGTCCAGTTTAGTACTATATTGAATATAAGAATACTCTTTAGGAAAAAAAATGCATCAACTACTCTTCTTGACATAGGCAGTAGCAAACATACTGTGCCATGTTATGTCCTAAGCTAGGTTAAGAGTTCTAGTTTCGTGGAAAGAGACTATTTAGCACAGTTGTCAGGCCTCACACTTTGTGAATGTCAACGCATATATTCACACGTGGCAATGTCTGCTCGGCCTGTCCAGGAGCTAACGGGGTGGTCAGGAGGTGAGAAAAGGTATATGAAGATAGCTTGGTGTAGTGGGATGTTTACAAGGATTTGTCAATGTTTTTAATATCAAGATTTCTATAAATTGTTAGTTAGAAGAGAAGGGGACAAAACAAATCCCATGAAAATTTATAAAGGAAGAATTAAGTTAGAACCCAGAAGCCACACTTTAAAGGCAACCTGATATTCAGTTACCCTAAAAATATAGCAAAAGGTTTCCACTTGTTCAGATCTAGAAATTAGGGTTACAAAATTAAAATGACTTTTTATATGTGGGATTTAATAAGGATTAGATAAACCGATAGGATGAAAACTATATCATAACATACCCAGGATGTTAATGTATCAATAATATAACATATGCCTTGTAAAATAGCTTCTACTATTATCCAGTTATTGCTGGCACTGGGCTAAATCCTTTTCCATGGAATAGTTTATTTAGTATTTGCGATAATCCTAAAAGAAACTACTGTCACCATTATTTTACAGAAGCTTTGAGGGGGTGAATAAGAGGTGTATCTGGGATCTAACCCCTCGTGGCCTGACTGCACTGTGCACTATACACCTACAGTGTGTTCCCCACTACACCGCTAAACACTCTAAAATGTGAAAGCAGTGTCCTTATATAGTGATGCCACGTTTTTTATGAGAAATGCAAAGTGAATCTTTACATACCCTATTACCAGGTAGGAGCTCAAGACACTTTTTTTTTAAACCTGGTCACCTGGCCTTTTTCTAGTCTGGTGTGGGAACCGATCCTCATTCATGTTTCAAATCAGGGGATCAGAATCCAGAATCTCAGCTGGTTCACCTGGAGCAGCTGTTGGGGGAGCTGCTGGCAGGGCAAGCATCTGTTGCCAGGCAACGGCATCGCATTCCCACCTGCAGAGACGAAAGGCTGTCCTGCAGCAGGATGCCAGCAGAAGGGGTGGAGGTGGCCAGGTCAGGGAAGGTACTCGAGGGAAGGCCCTGGTCCCATCATGGAGAATTGGGAATACAAAGTTTGGGGCAAAAAGGCAAAGGTAAAACAAAGTGGTGTTTTCCTCACTCTTGTTGATATTTAAGACAGATAAGGTGTCTCAGAAGTGCTAATGCATTCGAAAGTTTAATTATTTAAATTTCTTTTATACTTAGTTTTGTGGATTTTGAATAATGATTTTAAAATTTGTTTTTGCTTCAGTCCCTCTGACTGAAGTCGGCAAATGTTGAAAAAAATTGCACCTGTTCTCTGGTTAGCTGAACAAAAGTCCACAATAGTAATAAGAACAAAATTTGTTTTTCATTGTAAGGAGGCTCCCCACAGAAGTTTAATTAACAGCTGGATAAAAAAATTCAAGCAAACTGTTTCAATTCATGACTAGATCCAAGAGATGCCAAGCCAGTCTGAAAAATGACTAAAGTGCTATATAGCATGAGATAGTGGATATATTGAATTTAATTTTTTTTAAATCAATATTTAAAAAATTGAATAACCCGTGTTTCAGTAGCATTTTATACTTTAGCAGTTACTAAAGATTAAAACTGCACTAAGGCTTTTGGAATAGATATATCAAAAATTTTCAAAGAAGAAAAACAAAATAGTTTAGGAAAGGTGAACAGTCACTAATTCAATGCAATGACAATGCTCCAAGAAACTAAAAGCTGCAGCTGGTTTTGCAAACAAATGTGGTGGTGCCAGCTTGCCGCCGGCGAGTGACCGGTGTGCACACAGCCCTCACTCCAGGTCAGGCCATTTTAGACAACTTGCTGCTGTTTTATCTCTTTTCTTTCTTAGTTCTTGGTGGAAATAACCTGTGTAGATTATTTTCCATCCTTAGCAGCAGAGCTGACTCCATGATCCAATCACAATAATCAGTATTGTGGTTAATTTTTTACATTTTTATAGAAGAGCAGGGAAATGTTTTCACTGGTCCCTTTCTGTACATAATACTCTGCAATCAAATATTTTGGAATTTATTGAAATAATTTCTCTTATTTTTTTTCTTACTCCTACAGCAAAATAATATTAAGTAGCTTTCAGAAGTGCTGTCCATAAAGGGTAGTGATGCAGTCTTGTTCAACTGACAGCTTTAAAAACCAAAATAGCAGCAAATCAGTAGGAAAGCTCTGTTAACTGTCTCTGACTCTGCCCTTGTCCAGACACTGAGGACCGAGGTATCCTCAGGGGATACACAACTCAGTGTCACAGACAGGAGTTCAATTACCGTATGAACATGAGGTGGGATGCTACTGAATACATTAAAACAAAACAAAACAACAAAAACCACATAAAGCAGAATGAGGAATCTGCAAAAAGAATGAAACTATCAATGTTTTGCAGTTCAAAAAATTGGTGAAAGCCACCAACCACTCTATGAGGCAGAGACATGGGAAGGGCCGTCTGTGGACTGTTAGTGTGTTGCAAGAGAAACTACACACGTCACAGCTGCATTGAAAACACATTTTCCAAACCAGAAACCAAATAAGAGGCCTGGGGACCGGAGGAGGATTGAAGAATAACATTTGGACAGCACAGATTAGCATCCTTATCTATTTAATCCTGCTCTTAAACTTCAAATAGCCTTACAAAATACGGGTTACAGCAGATTATCCAACACATGTTGTTTAATAGACATGTTTAATACTGATGTGAAGTTTCAAAAATCGTCTAACCAGTGTTAAAGCTTTTTCTTTCTTTCCTAATTAACAAACATAAGATGAAGTAAAATGTTTTTTGGGGTTTTTTGGTGAAGAGTAGCAAACATCTGTTGCTAATCCCCCTGTTTCTGCTGAGGAAGACCGGCCCTGGGCTAACATCCGTGCCCATCTCCCTCCACTTTATATGGGACGCCGCCACAGCATGGCTGACAAGTGGTGAGTCTGTCCGTGCCGGGATCCGAACCCGCGAACCCCGTGCCACAGAAGTGGAGTGCGCAAACTTAACCGCTACTCCACCAGGCCGGCCCAAGGATGCTTTCAAAGCAGAGCCTTTTCATTCATTCATTCATCATAAAGCATTTTCTGAATGCCTACACACACATATAGCCTTGGGATTACAAGGATGAATTAGACATTGTCCCTGATCTCAAGCAGTGTCACGGTCTAGTAGAGAGGGACAGACATGCAATCAAGCAAATGCAAGCAAGTTTTCTGAATTCTGGAGAGACTACAGTGGGAACACAGGGAGGGGATTTAATTATAAAAGTGAAGAAAAAATATCCTTCACTTTGCTACAGCAACGTATGCTAACCTTTGTATGTCACCCTTCATCTTAATTTTAAAAAGACACCAAAAGGTGCTTTATTTCCAGCATCTCATCTGATCATCACCACGGCTACAAGATGCACATTATTATCCACTTTTTGCAGATAAGGCTGTTGGTCTGACAGTCCCACAGTGAACTGAAAGGGTGGAGTGCCTGTCTGATCTCAAAGCCTGTGCCTTTTCCAGAAGAAATTCTAAGGCCCTTATAGGGTGAAAAAAAGCGCACCATTCTCTCTTCTACTAATTCCAAAAGGAAAAATCAAACAAGCCCACCTCCTTTCTAACTCAGTAGGCAGATTAATCTGCATATAATGACTGATGAATTAATTAACTCTTTGCCCAGTTGCCTTAGCAACTGGTTTCTTTTAGAATTTGGCTTAGTTCCAGAGTTTAAAGCAACAGTATTCCTTATAATAGAATGGCAGATTGTATATGAAATAAAACAACATAAACTCCTTTTATCACAGGTGGGAACTATGTGCCTTTCTCAGAAAAGTTGGAATGGCTCTTCCTAAAGCTTACAAGGCTGTTGATAAAGAATAAGGGAGATAAGAGCTTAATATTTGTCTATATTTGCCATTACATGGTTTATTTATATTTGTCATTAAGTAGGAGCCATTTGATGAATTTAGACTATAAATAAATTAAAGATTGACATTCAAAAGGGAGTCTCTGATTGCAGACACATCTCAAACCATCTTAGATGTATCATAGGATTCAGAAAATGGAGAAACATATTGATGTTATTATTGAGAGCCAGGATTTTCAGAGGAAAGAAGGGACGTACAAGTGTGGAATGAGGGAAGGCGAGGAAAAGCCTGTGGGGATGGACTGGAACTGCAGCCATCAGTATAAACTCATGATTTCTAAAATAGGTATGTTCATATTATATGTTCATGATTATGTGCTCATACATATGTGTTGTGTACATGTGTATGCATGTATATGTGTATGTGTATATTCATGCATATATTTCCTAGTGCTGTCTGCTGGAAAGACCAAGAAGGTAAGACACTCCAGTAGCAGCGAGCACACCTAGTGCCCAGATCTTGGTCTTCAGTGTTACCCACCACCAAAAGGAACCGAGGCTCCCCAGAGAAATGGCTGACTCCAGGCTGGGGGCAGGGGAACTACGAGATAAGCCTGGAATATTGTTATGCCAGAAAGCAAGAAGGTGCTTAAAAAATGTTGTGGGCATGTCATGAGAACACAAACTGAAGGGGCTCCCATTTGGCCAAATCTGGGATGATTTCAGCACTACTATATTTAAGCAGTGAATTCTAAACCACTGAAAAATATAGGCATATCATGTGTCCGTGCCCATAGCAAACAGATAAATAAATAAGTGGGGAGAAGGGCGGGCTCTTGCCAACTGGCAACTAGTGACTGTGGAAGGAATGGGAGAATCCCAGACGGGGAGAATCAGCATTTGCAACCAGCAGAGTGAAGTTTGGGTCAGGCAAGATTCAGAATGGAGGCTAATTCCAGGGAAAGATTTCCATGAGGAACAGGATGTCTGCATGGTCTCCTGTCACTGCAGGTAACAGAGGGACTGCCACTAGCAAAGGTGTGTGGGGAGGCCCAGGCTGTGTTCAGGTTGGGGAGCAGTGACCCCACAGTTTGCAGCCAGGTAGCTGGAAAGCTGGGTCTGTGGGAGGTTTCGAATATTCAAACACTAAATGCAACTCAGGCCTTTACCTGGTAAGTGCTGAGGTACTAGCAGGCCTTTTGGCCCCCAATTCCACTGTCCCCCGTGAAGCAGAGAACCGTATGCTGGGTATTCTCCTGGCTCTGCAGACTGCCTGTGTGCCCAGAAGGCTGGCCTCTGCAGATCACCTCGACTGGGCTCCCTGCCCTCAGCTCCCATGGATGCAGAGATGATGGACGGGTGCGGGTGGAGGTCAGGGTACTTCCCCCAGTCCCCTCCCTGCCAGGCTGTGGTCTGGCTGTGGCTTCATCCTTCACTGAAAGCTACAGCTCCTGGCCCGAGGCCCTTTGCTTGGCTCCAATAGCTGCTCCAACTTCCTGCCCTTCAGGCCTGGGGTGGCCATGGCTCTGTGCTGTTGCCAGCCCTGGGATGTGGGCACCATCCCTTATAGGTTTCCCTAACCCCCCACACCTTTATAGATAATACCTTCATCAAGCATCCTTAAATAACCAGGTTTGAATGGGGATTTGTTTTCTGCCAGGATCCTGATCCAAACAGCTCCCTTCCTCTGATGTGTCTCTGTGCTGGGCCCATGGTTTAGGAAGCAGAGCCGTCTAGATTTCAGTTCCCACTGCTATTCTGGTCAGGCATCCTTGTGCAGTTGAAAACCTGCACAACCGTATTTCGCAGCCATGGCACACTGTCAGGTTCTGAGCAGGCTGTGATCTGACATGGGCTATCCTTTCAGAAAGAAGATTAACCCATGGACTGAAAAGATGGGATAAGAGGGAAGTGGGCAGTTAAATCTAATACAGAGAACTTGAGGCCTGGCCAGTGTGGTGAAGATAACAGACAATAAAAAGAAGAGTGGAAGGGAGAAACATTCAGAAAAACTTGCAAGAATTTGGTGGGTCAGGGAGGGGAGAAGGAAAAAATGGCTCAAGATTCTCAGAATTCTTAGAATTTTAGGAGACAATATAGAACATAAAGCATTTGTAGATCATTATTGCAAAGAAGCAAGCTATTTTTCTTCCACAAAAATGATTAAAACATGTACAGTAAGCTAATTTTGTATGTAGTCAACCACATATGTTTTTCAATTTTTAATTTTGAAATAATTTCAAACCTACAGAAAAGTTGTAAGCATAGTATAAATATCTTCCACATACCCTTCCCCCAGATACTCCAATTGTTAGTTAGCACTTTGCTACATTTGCTTTATTAATACTCTTCCTATCTATGTTTTCATATTTCATATTTACACATTTTCCCCTGAACCATATGAGAGTAAGTTGCAGACATTATGCCCTTGTCAATGTGCATTTCCTAGGAATGAGATTCTCTTACATAACCATAAACATTGCTACAGTCCTATGAACTAATCAACAGTCCATCCTCAAAGTCTGCCAGTAGAAGCAACGATGGCCTCAGAGCAATCTCCCCCATCCTTTTCCAGGAGCCAATCCACCATCACAACGGCATTCAGCTGTCATCTCTCTCTTTTACTACCACCGGGAAATTTTGACCTTGCAGTTGACTGGGAAAACTATTGTTAAGGATGTTCTTCATGTGCTGAAGGAGGCTGTTGTCTTCACCAGCAGCTTCTAAACACAGCTAAATCTACTCAGACGCGTGCCTGTCCCCAGGTGCCTTCTGCAGATAGGGGCTGCAGAATTCCGGCACAAGTCTTTTAAAACAAATGCATTGTAAGGATGTGTGGCGCTTCATGTAATGCTTATTCAAGAGATTGCTTGTATTATTATTTAACTTTCAAATTAGTTAAAAATAAAACCAGTACCTCCACATTAAAAAGAAATAAAACCACATGGAAGTATCTTTAATAAAAGAAATCTACCCCCTCCGTGGAAAGAAAATATAACAGATCTGGAGATGTACTGACATGTTAGTCCTAGGTCAGCTGCACAACAATACAGACAGCGTTACCCCGCCTGTCTAGAGTTGCCTGTGTGCACAGATTCCTGTCTGCGACTAGGAAGAGGGGTCAAAGGGCCCCATAAACTGCTGGGACCGGGAAAGGGAAGGTTTTCACTTTTGCTTTCTGTCCTTCTGCATTCTCTGAACTTTTCACAATGAATTTGTATTCTTTTTAATTAAAGAAACCCATGGACAACTATTATTTAAAGTATCCATCCCTCATAGCCACCCTCTCCATTTAATCCAACTGTCTTATTCATACCACTTGTTAATACTTTGTTTAGCATCCGCTGATCCTCACTTTGTCCCAGCAATTTCCCTCTCCACGTTTTAGTTCAGCCTTTCCCTTTATCTGAAATGCTTTCTGTCGTGGGCATCTCTGCACGTCTGTGCAAATTCTCTGGCAACCCTAGACTCAGTTCAGTGACTCCTGCCCGAAGAGGAGGAGTCCTTCAGCAGCTCACCTTATGTGAACCCCTCTGACCCTTGAACTTCTGCCCTCATAGCTGTGGTTCTTTGTGAAGCCCGCATCTCCACTGGAATAAATGCCTCCAAAGGCTATTTCCTACAATGCCTGTCAGATCAATGTTTACCGAGTGAATGAAAGCAAGACTCTCCAGGTAGCCTCCACTTAGTGACAGGTTCCATTTGGAACCTAAAGCCAATACCATGAGGTGGTTAGGGTCCTGGGCTAGCCCATGACGTCGCCATGTTCTCCACGATGCCCGGGAGGCTCCGTGCGGGGCTGCATCTGGCTCATCTGTGTGTCACGCCTGTCAGCATCACTGAGAACAGAAATTCCCAACACTCAGCGATTTCACCTTCATTCACCTTTCTGTTTACTGTATCCTAAAGTATGATCCTATGATATTAAAAATCTGAAGCAATGTATTTATGGAAATAGATTTTCCAGGAATGCTATTATCATCCTTTTAAAATCTATATAATCCATAAGGGAAAAAGAGTTTATGACTGCATATGAATTTTCCTAGGATAGTAGAATTACTCTCCAAAAACATTAAGAATAATAGGAAATATTTTTATCTTTATTGAATATATTTCTAAAACATATTATTTTACATTCCTGTTTAACCAAATAAAGTGTTTTTAAGTATCTTTCCTTGATTTTATAGGATCTTACAGAAAACAAAAGAAACAATAAAAACTCTATGTTCACCAGTGTTTTCTTTCATATGGGACTGAAATGCTTGCATGCAGGAGGCTTTTTTAAAAAAGATATTTTATTATGGAAAATTTCAAACATATGAAAAAGTAGACAGAATAGTCTAATGAGCATCATGTGCCCTCCCCCAGCTTCAGCAGTCACCAATTCATGCTCATCTTGTTTCATCACATCCCCACTCTCTGCCTTCCCCCGTATTATTTGAAGCATATCTCAGACGTCATTTCCCAGCCATTCATCTTTCACCATATCTAAAAGACAGAGGCTCTTTTAAAGTAATACAATCACAATGTCATTATTGTACCTGGAATAACTGACAATTATTGCTTAGTATCAACAAATATGTAGCTGGTGTGTGAAGGCTCTTGACCCTGGGCCTCTGGATGGGGCCTGGTTTCAATCAGAGTTCCCAGACTCTAGTTCGCAGACCCAGATGTTTCCAGGACCTCTGGATATCGATCCTGTCACCAGTCCCAAGCTGGGAGTTACTGCTGCAAGATTTACTGGTGAAAGGTTAGTGATGTGGAGAATGTGACTTTTCTGGTTCCGTATGTTCTTTGATTAGATGTATTCGAACAGAAATTAAAAATACATCTTATACTTAAAAAAAAATTCCACCAAACTCCAGATGCACAATAAAGGAGGAAACTGACAAACTCTGTATTGATCCCACGTTGATTTGATGCTGGGAATTTGCTCATTTCTTTGTCATCCTTCCTTTTCCTTTGAAAGCTAAGTATAGAATAAAAAGTTTGATTACTTCGAATCTAGTTTATCACGTTTTTACTATACATGCAAATGATCAAGTCATTGCTGATTTTCCCCAGAGCTTGCTGCTCCCTGAGAGCAATTCACTTAGGCCACATCACCACGCTTTTGGCCCTCGGAGCTCCAGTGAGGATGGCTTCGACTTCATCCAGTCTGTGTGATTTGCTCCTTTCGTGTAAAGAAAAGGTTACTGCCCTTCCCTAAACCTTCAACTCCACCAAGAAACCACTGAGCCTCTGGAAAGATGGCTGCATCTAAACTAAGAGCTGTCTGAGAAGACGAGGCCACTCCCAGGCCTTCCCAGAAATGGGAACGCTAAAGTGTTGAAAAGGTGGTGATCTGCAAATCAACACTCGTGCAAACCTCCCCACAACATGGCAAAGTACAATACCTTCATACATCCGCTAGGGAGAAATAAGAGCCACTTGTTCATCTCTAAACTCTCCTGCAGTTCTTTACCTTCTCACCTGCTTGATGGCTGGATTTCATTTGTGTGGATTTTATCACTGACCCCACAAGTGTGTATGGAGAGCTGATGACAAGCCGGGTGTCGTTCCAAGGAGTCAGGGACTCACACACTGACGGGCTGCAGGTTCTGTTGAGGATTCTAGTCTTTATCCCAAGGACGGCGGGAAGTCACAGCGTTGTCAGAAGCAGGGCAGTGACGGGGAAGTTTTGATTTCAAAATAATTCTGTCAGGGGGAGAACTGATTACAGGTGGGATAAAACTGTACTCAGGTGGTAGATAAGAGGCCTTGCGCCTTCTTCAAGAGAGAAGATGGGAGCAGTTTTGCAAAATGGACTCCAGAAGGGAGCATGACCTGTCCAAGAATGTACAGAATCAAACGTGCACACAAGTCCTGGGCTTGGATTTTCATTCTCTTTAACAAAGAAAAAACGTTCCCAGAAGCGAAAAAAGAGAACACTCAAAGGAGGGGACCGGACTCTGCTGCTGCTTTAACTCCAACTCGAGAAAGATGCCGTGTGTCAGGGTAAGCGCCGCCAGGCCTCATCAGTGCGTTCCCCCCAGGTCAGGGCAGGCGGCTCGGCCACCTGAAACGGCATTCATCAGACAGACGGACACTTAAACTTCCCCTTGAAACAAGGTAACAGAGGAAATCGCCCAGTACTCATCATTCACATCCAGGAGCTTAATGAATGCCAGTTTTCCCTCTAATAGAACACAAGCTTGGGTGGCAGCCACCTCCAGGTTATCAGTCTTGACTCGAAGTTTTCCTGGCACCAGTTGTCAGATTGCAAGAAGCCCCCCTTCCCGTCGCCAGCCGCTCAGGGAGACAGTTCAGCTTTCCGGTGCGGCAGCACCACCTGGTGGCTGTTTCGAGGAATAACCCAACCGTTGAGCATACCTGTTCAGCATTTCTTTCTAACATTTAAGTGTGAACAGCCCTGCCAGCACACCTCATTACCTTCTCAGCAAGACGGTGCACAGTTTTATTTCTCCTTTTCTCTCTGTTTGCTATTTCTTACATGTCAGTTAATCAAAGCTCAGAAAACAATAGCATCCCCTTTACCCATTCCTTCTTTCCCTCCCCTGTTCCTAAGTTTGCTGTTTTGCATCTCCCTGAATGTCCCTGTACTTCTGCTTATGTTATTGCTGTTAGCTGTTAAATTATCATGTTCATCATCAATTATTGTGTTCTGCTGATTTAACATTTACACTGAAAACAGTGTTTCAAAATATATTGACATCTTAATTTGTTTCAAAAATTCCATATATTCCCCCTAAATTTGTAAATGTTGGTAAAGTCCATATTTAGAAACTTGGAATTAAGACTCTTAATATTGCTAACCTACAACACAATTAAAATTATAAAAATAGAGGCAAAACTTGACATTATTCACTATTAAACAGATATCATGTAGGTTATGACACAAGTGCAGAGTTACATGTGGTTCAGAACAAAAGGCTCTAGTGTCCAGAATATTTAAGGAACTATGACAACTCAACAATAAACAGACAACCCAATGAAAAAATGAACAACGGATTCGAATAGACATTTCTTTAAAAAAGATATACAAATGGCCAATCAGCACATGAGAAGATGCTCAACACTACTAGTCATTAGGGAAATGCAAATCAAAAGCACAGTGAGATACCACTGCACCCACCAGGATGGCTGTAATAAAAAAGACAGCCAATAACAAGTGTTGGTGAAGATGTGGAAAAATTGGAACCCTCACATACTGCTGGTGGAAATGTAAAATGACTCAGCTGCTTTGGAAAATGGTTTGACAGTTCCTCAAAAACACAGAGCTACCATATGACCCAGCAATTTTGCTCCTAGCTCTATACCCAAGAGAAATGAAAACATATATCCAGACAAAAACTTGTACTTGAATATTCATGGCAGCATTATTCATAATAGCTAAAAAGTGGAAACAACCCAAATGTCCATCAACTGAATGAATGGATGAATAAAATTGGCATATCTGTACAGTGGAATATTATTTGGCCATAAAAAGAAATGAAGTCCTGATACATGTTACACATGGATGAAAATATCATGCTAAGTGAAAGAAGCCTGTCACAAAAGACCACACAGTGTATGATTATTTATGTGAAATGTCCAGAATGGACAGTTCCATAAAGTCAGAATATAGATCAGTGGTTGGGGGTGGGGGATGAGGAGTGACTGCTAATGGGTAGGGAGCCTCTTTTTGGAATGAAAATGTTCTGGAATTAGATAGTGGTGATGGTTCCACAACCTTGTGAATACACTAAATACCACTGAATTGTCCAGTTTTAAAAAGGGTGAATTTCATGTGAATTATATTTCAATGAAGAAAAAAAGAACAGGGGCTGGCCCGGTGGCGCAGTGGCTTAGTTCATGCTTGGTAGCCCAGGGTTTGTGGTTCGGATCCCGGGTGCCCGCCGAGGCACTGTTTGTCAGCCATGCTGTGGCGGCGTCCCATATAAAGTAGAGGAAGGTGGGCAAGGATGTTAGCCCAGGGCCAGTCTTCCTCAGGAAAAAAAGAGGAGGACTGGCAATGGATGTTATTAGCTCAGGGTTGGTCTTCCTCACACACACACACAAAAAAGAACAGATGGCAATCTTTCTGGACTGGAATTAAAATGCATAGCGGGATTTCCATGTTCTCATTTCTGTTTTGTCAATGATTATTTCTGATTTATTTTATGCCAGATTCTGCTGGGTGGTATGGAAGATGAATGAGTCAGAATGGACATAACTGATAGAATATATAATCTGATAATGGATCTAAGCTAAATTCATAAATATCTACAAGATAAGGTAAAAAGGTGTTATAGGGAAGTACATACAAAATGAGTAGACACTTCCAACAGAGGGGATTAGGAAAGGTTTCAAAGAGAAGGTAACACTTGAGATGGCCTTTGAAATATGGGGAGGATCTGGCCATTTAAGGTGTGGGGGAAGGGATTCCAGGGGCAAAGGACCAGGTGAAGCTAAGCAGCCAGCAAGCAGAGGGCACAGAGAGGCTCATCGGTGGGTGCACACTGCATGTGAAAGGGGGAGAGGTTCACGCAAAGTGAGTGAAGGGGTCAAAAGGTACAAACTTCCAGTTAAAATCAGTCAGTCCTGGGAATGTAGTGTACACCATGGTGGCTGCAGTTCATAATACTGTATTGTATATTTGAAAGTTGCTAAGAGAATAGATATTAAACATCCTCATCACAAGAAAAAAATTTTTTGTAACTATGTGTGGTAACCCGTTAACTAGACTTAATGTGGTGATCATTTCACAATATATACAAATATCAAATCATTACATTGTACACCTGAAACTAATATAATGTTATATGTCAGCTATACCTCAATAAAAAAATTACTAAAACCTCAAAAAAGAAAAAAAAAGAAAAGTTTGCCATCTTAACCCTGCTCTCTTCATCTGGAGCATCATGCCCTACAGCACCCACCTGCTGGGCCCACAAGAGAAGGGCGAGTGCTCCCCAGCATTTACACTTAGTGCTGTGGACCCTCCTTGCTTATCACCATTCTGATCTTATTCTGACATTCATCTGTCATCAAAAACACTCTTCAGGCACCACGCAGGGCACTGGAGAACAAGTTGGAAACAGGAAAGATGAGTCCCTGGAGCCAGACACTAAGCAAACACATGAATGAAAACATAATTGCAAAATGTGGTAAGTTCTATGAAGAAAAGAGACAGTTACCTGGGGAAAAAATAAAATGGGCATCAGGTAAGGCCTCTCTGAAGAGAAAGTGACAATTGAGCTGAAATGTGAAGAATAAGATGAAGTTCACACAGATAAAATGAAAGAGGGCAAGTTTTCCAGGCAGAGGGAACAGCACGGGGGGAGAGGTATAAAAAAGAGAGGGACAGAGAGATATGAAGTACACCTGAAATGGCTGTGATTGGTGGTATTTCACACACACACACACACACACACACACAAAAGGGAGTGGTAAACAACATGATCGGGTCATGAGGAGCCTTAAAACAACCCGACTTCAGGCAGGAAAGCTTGTTTCCTTTCTAACTGCTCAGGAAGAACATGCGTATCTCTCTCTGTTAGATGATGTGATGGCCAAACATCTGTGAACCTTCGCTCCCACAAATGCCACATCCTGAATGTCACTTCCAGGATTTTAGAAATATAGCTTAAATATCTTCTTTGCTGCCAAACACCAAATTATCAAAGACCAAATAGCAAATCGAAAATATGATGCCAGAGACATTTTTGTCCCCAATGGGTCTGACGTTTCTCCATGAGACTTTATCTACTAGCTGGTCCATCCATGCCAATGTGTTCAAACTCTCAGAACCTGAAGTGATGCCTTATGATTTCTCCCAAGAGAGAAACCAGTCCTTCATCAGTAGGCTCCCAAGGAAACAATCTGCCTTCAGGATGCATAAGTGTCTTTAGCTTGCAATATTGATTGGTATTAAACATCATAAAACTCACTAAGACAGAAATCCAGGAATATTTTAATTTTCTTACAGTAATGTAGAAAATATCTATGTTTCTGTCTGTTTCATCACTGTAAGGAAATAAAAGAAAAATATGAAGAAATCAATAAAGAAATCTCTTATCAAAGATTAATGCTAAAATTAAGTTCAGAAAATATTAAATGAATTTATCTTAAAAAGCAATGTGGAGGTTTGGAACAAGAACAATCACCAGTTGGAAAGAATGTTAAGCTCTCACTTGAGCTGTCCTGTCCAGCTCAGAATTGTTACGAATCTCCAAAGCCTCTTTCCACTGGGTTCCTGAGACTTTGCGAAGCTGGAGTCGCTGGCAGCCCATCTGAAAAAGCGGCCAGGATACGAGAGAATCAAGACCTGGCGGAGACAGTTTGGATGACACTGGTTGTCAGGGAGTGCGGACTTCCTGGTTACTGGAGCCTCTAACTTACACTAGTTTGAGTTGGAATTCTATCACTTACAATGGAAAGAGTCTGGACTAAAACAAGCAATGTATAATTTCCCTACACAGTTGACCCAATGAATGGCCTCATGTCAGGCCTTCTGCCTTTGAGTTTCAGGTTTATAACTTCAGGGGTTATAAACTGGGGTCCTGGTGTAGAGAGAAGATAGAGGGGAACAGAAGATAAAAGCAGTCAAGCTGTAGGGGACCTGATAATAAAGCAGTTTATAGTTTCATGATTTACAGGCCTGGGGAGAGTCCCATGGTGCCTGGCATCATATAAGAGCTCAGTAAATGTTGAAACAGGCAATTAATCTGAACACAAAACTCCTCTTTCAATCCTGAAGACATGACAGAGACATTAGCTACCCCACCCTCACCCCCTCTTGTATACCAAAATCCCACTTCAGAGTTTGGTGTTTAATCTTTGGGATCACTTGAACACATATCCAACAAATAGTAAGGATCCTCTGTATTAAACATATTAAATTTAGGTATGGTGCAGCAAGCCATAATTTATTATTTCATTATATAATTAGAAGTTGTCCCTCTTTTGAGTTTTAACATATCTGTCCTTTTAAAAAATCCTTTTTAAAATAGCAAACATTTATTAAGCCTTTACTACACTCCAGGCACTATTTTCAAGGGCTTCATTATTTTAAAAAAAGAAGTAAAATTTACATACAGTGAAATGCATAGATCTTAGGTGTACAGTTCAATAAGTTTTGACACGTTTACACCTGTGTAATCACCACCCCTACCGAGAGATAGAACATTTCCATGACCCCAGAAAGGCACCTCATGACCCCTTCCAGAAATCTGTGCCCACAAACTACTGCTCTAATTTCTATCATCATAGATTGGTTTTACCTGTTCTTGAATTCTATACAAATAGAATCATAAGTAGATACTCTTTTGTTTAATTCAGTATACACTCTTTTGTATATGTACATAATATTTTAAAAATTCACCCGTTGTTATCAATCAGTAGTTTATTTTTTATTGTTGAGTATTTCATTGTATGAATATATATAATTTGCTTATTTATTCTCCTGTTGATGAAAATTTGAGCTGTTTCCAGTTTTTGGCTATCTTGAATAAAGCTGATGTAAATATTCTGTACAAGTCTTTATATAAATATGTTTTCATTTTTCTTGGGTAAATTCCTAGAAGTGGTGTTACTGGGTCATAGGATAAGCATATATTTAACCTCACAAAAAACTGCCAAAAAATTCTGCAAAGTAATTGTACAATTTTACTTGTACCAAAAAGAGTGAGAGTTCAGATTCTAGATCAGGGTTCAGCAAACTTCATTTGCCACCTGTTTTTGTATAATCCATGAGCTAAGTTTAAATGGTTGGAGAAAAAAAAAATCAAAAGAACAGGGGCTGGCCTGGTGGCATAGCAGTTAAGTTCATGTGCTCCGCTTCTGAGGCCAGGGGTTCCCTGGTTCAGATCCTGGGCACTGATCGACACACTGCTCAGCAAGCCATGCTGAGGCAGATGTTAGCTCAGGGCCAATCTTCCTCAAAAAAAGAAAAAAGAACAATATTTCATGACACTTGAAAATTCAAATTTAAGTGTTTATAAATAAAGTTTTATTGGAACACAACCACACTCAATGTGTTTATGTATGGTCTAGGTTACTTTCCTGGTATAACGCAGAGCTGAGTAGCTGCCACAGAGATCCCATGTGGTAAAACGTAACATACTTACCACCTGCCGCTAATTGAGAAAGTTTGCTGACCACTGTTCTACATCCTGGTCAACATTTTAAGCCATTCTAGTGGGTATGAACTGCTATCTCTGTGATTTTAATTTGCATTTCCTTGATGACAAATGATGTTGGCAGTTTATTGGCTCTTCGTGCATCTTCTTTTGTGAAATGTTTGCTTCAAGTCTTTTGCCCATTTTAAATGGTCATCTTTTTATGTCAGTCAGTAGGATTCCTTTTTATGTTCTGGAAGCAGGTGCTTTGCAGATGATGTTTGCAGACATTTCCCCCCAGGACTGCAGTGCAGCCTCAGTCCCGCACAGGGATTCCTGCAAGGCCAGAGTCTCACCCTGCGCATGCATAGCTCGGGAATTCCCATGAGGACTTCTGGGTTCTCCCTCCAAACAGGTCGCTTCTGGCTTGCCTGCAGCCTGCTCTACAAACCCTGCCACCTTAGCAATTCCAGGTTCTGCTCAGCCTCCTCACTCCACCTTCCTGCAGAGGGGTGAAGAAATCCTATGAGGTAGGAGTTTATGATGATCCCATTTTACAGATAAGGAAACTAAGTAACTAGATTTTTTTTTTCTTAAGAGGAATAAGAATACTTTCCTGGCTGAACTGGAAAGTTTTTGTCTAAGCCCTGGTTGTTATACTACAGCATGAAGGCATGCTGCCTTCATGTCCTCCAGTAGGTGAATGATAAAAAAACTGTGGTACATCCAGATGATGAAATGTTATTCAGTGATAAAAAGCAATGTGCTCTAAAGTCTTGGAGACATGGAGGAACCTTAAATGCATATTGCTGAGTGAAAGAAGCTGATCTGAAGAGGTTACACTGTATGATTCCAACTATATGACATTCTGGAAAAGGCAAACCTATGGTGTATTAGTTTGCTGGGGCTGCCAAACAAAGTACCACAGACTGGTACTGGTGGAAAAATTTCAGTCTCTGCCCTGAGCTCAAAAATTCACAATAACACTTTATCACTGCTAAGCCTTTGACCGCTGTAAATGAGAATGGACTCCTCATGCCAACATTTCTGTTAACTGTGATACTGTATACTGAAGAGACAAAAGGCCTGAATCTCTACAGGCTCTATGAACAGCCTAACATGCCAAATAGTGCCAGCTGGGGGGATCTCCTGCAGGCCTAGGATTCTGGCCTCTGTGCACATCCGCATACCTGAGGCTGTTTCTTCTTAATAGTGGTCCTAAACTATTCACTGTACTGAAAAAGTCTGCTGACTCCTAGCCTAGACTCACCTTGCTACTCAAAGTGGAGTCACAGTCCAGCATGATCAGCATAATGTGGTGCTTGCTAGAAATGGAGAATTTCAGGCCCCATCTCAGACTTTCTGAGTCAGAATCTGCATTTTATCAAAGTCCCCAGGTGATTCATATGCACATTAAAGAAGCCATGCTCTAGACATCTGCAAACAACAGTAGGTAGACACGCTGTTTTGGTATGCCTGCTAAATCTCCACATGACATCCTTCCTTGGCACTCCATTGTTTGTACATGTGGGCTGCTCAGAATATCTCCATGTTTCCCCTGCAGTACAGCGTGAGTGCAGGTCTGGGTTGTCCATGGCAACCTGATTCCATCCTCCCAAGGTGAGTGTGATGGTTAATTTTATTTTTCAACTTAACTGGGTCATGTGGTGTCCAGATATTTAGCTAAACATTATTTCTGAGTGTGTCTGTGAGGGTGTTTTCAGATGAAATTAGCATTAGAATCAGTGGACTCGGTGAACCAGTTTGCCCTCTGCAATGTGGTGGACATTGTCCAAACCACTGAGGGCCTGAACAGAACAAAAAGGTGGAGGAAGGAAGAATTCGGCCCTTCCTGCTTGATTGCTTCAGCTGGGACATTGATCTTCTGTCCTCAGAGCTCCTGGCTCTCAGGCCTTTGGACTCGGACCCAGCTTCCCTGGGTCTCCAGCCTGTAGACGGCACTGTGGGACTTCTCAGCCTCCATAATTGTGTGAGCCAATTCCTCATAATACATCTCCTGTATACATCTCCTACTGGTTATTTCTCTAGGGAACCCTGAATACACAGTGTGGCATAGTAGGTGGGTTGGACCTCTCTTCCAAAGTGACAACCCACCTACGCATTTGGGGCTCAGGCACTTTAATCCCAACATAGCGCACAATTTCAAAATAAGGGAAATCCAGGTTTTCCCGCTTCTTGTCTCCCACTTGTATTGGTGCATTTGGCCATCTGCCAGCAGTCTTGGTCCCCATGGGCTCTCCATGGGGTCCTGGCCCAAGTGTTTAGGAAGAACAGAAGTACAGCCTGAAATCCAGCTGTCCTGGGTACCTTCTATAATGACATGACGCTGGTCACCCCTACTGTGTTTTGCAGCGAAGTTTTGCTGCTGTCTGTCTTCTCTGAAGTATGTAAAGAAGATAAATTTCAATAAGTCCAAATCAGACACCTCCACTCCTTCAGTCCTCAACAGCCAGGTGACTGGTATTTCAGGTTAAATTGTGAGGCTACTTTTTCTCAATAATTCTGCAATTCAGAGACAACAGCCTCAAATATTTAGTTATAATGTTTTGTCTTAAGAATTAAAGTACACACAGGAGGCGTTCAGTAAATTTTACTTCCACCCCTGCCCCGACAATAACAATAACCTTGACTCCTCACCTTCTCTCCCGTCTACGTCCAATTCATCAGCAAATTGTTAGCTTGCCTTCAAAATCTATCTAGAAACTGACCACCTCTCATCACTTCATTGTTACCGCCCCAACCCAAGCCTCCACTGGCTATTTGGTTTATTGCAAACAGTCAGAGTAAAACCCAAGGTCTTTTCAGTGCCTTATCTGTTCCTGCGTGGTTGGCCACTGGCTTATTCCTTGAATACACGAGGCTCATGCAAACCTCAGGGCCTTTGCATCTGTCTCTCCATAACCTGATATCTTCTCTAGATAGTTACCTGGTCCTCTCTTTTCTTTCCTCAGCCCCCGGCACAAATATCCACCTTCTCAACGAAAACTTCCCAACCAAGTTATTTAAAACTTCAATCCCCTCAGCAATCCGTGTGGTCATTAGTGATCGGTTAGCTGGCAGAAATGAGGGAGCACAGCAGAGGTACCTAGTGGGCAGGTCTCTGGGAAGAGAAGTGTTTATAGAAAGGGTGGGAGGAACTAATATCCTAGCTTCACTGATTTTGTGATTCGTTTAGTTGCTGGTACTAGAAGCGCCCCTCAAAAATCTCACAATTCCAGGATGTTCCTTGAGATCAAACCCAGGCTTCATCCCATTCAAGTGCAGCAGTTCCTGGGAAGGAGAACACGTCAGACCTTGTCCCTTACACCTCAGTGTGACTGGGGGAAAATGCAATCACCAAGCCCTGCGCTGTGTCGTGCGTGGTACTTCACCTCACTCAATCTTCATAATGATCCTTCTGGAAAGTACTCTCACTTCATGTTATACTCAAGGAAAGGGAGCTCAGGGGTGCTAAATAACCTTCCAGGGGAGGGACAGCCGGAATTCCAAACAGGTCCCGGCCCTGAAGCCTACTCTGGAGCCTGCATAGCAGGGGTTCTCTGCCCGTTCAGGCGGCTGCTTTCTTGATGGACACGTGCAAAGACATTGAATACATAAACAGACAATGGCTCTGCCATGTATAAAAATCAAACTCTGACTCACAACCTGCAGCAACCAGCCCAGGAGGCCAACCTACTCTCTGCAGTAACCAGCCGGGGAAGTGAGACCACTGTCTCTAGCAACCTGTCCAGGAAGCCAAACAATTACCCTGGTAACAATCAGCCCCAAATGGCCAGGACTTGATTAATAACTGACAGCTTCCCTAATTTTTGCCCCCACCTCCAACTCAGGACCAACTGGAGAAAGGCAAAGACACTCCCCTACCCAATCAGAGAGGAGCCCCCTCTAGTCAGCCCTCCTACGGCTTCCCCACGCCAACAACCCCAAGCAAGGCACACCTGACAACTTTCCTTTTTCCACTGAGAAGCTTTCCTGCTCCTCTGCCTGCCTTCAAGTCCACCAGATCAAGTGATGGTGCTGACTCCCTTGCTGTCACAAGCTCTGAATGAATGGCCTCTGCCTGTTCTCAATAGACTGGTCTTCATGTCTTTCCACAGTGTGCTCATAGAAGTAACTGCACAGTGTGTAACATAGCTTGTGGATGCTTTTGGTTGATAAAATTGTTCTTGGTTACATGCAGGAATAAAATATATCAGTGTTTCACAGGGTTTTGCAAGGCGCATAGTGTTCCATGTGGTGGTCCATGGCACCCGTGGGCTGGGAACTTCAGTGGGGCTGCTCTCAACAACCTGGGATGTGGTCCTTTCCTCTCCCTCCTTTTCCACACCTCTCTATCCCCTGCCCGGGAGGCAGTTTCAGGTGAAATGGAGAAAACAGAGACTTTAGTGAATGATACAGGGAATGCAGTCTCTAAAACGCCATCACCTCGTAGATGTGTTTCTCCAGAGCCCTGACTAGGCACAGCTGTGTCCTTCCCTCCCACAGAGGGAAAACCCAGTAACTGAGAGTCAGTGCTGCCTGAAGAGGTTAAGGGGTAAAATATGGACAGGAAGGGAGACCAGAAATTTCCAATTGGACTGGTAACTCTACAGAAAAAATTACAAATGTTCTTGTACCATCCTTTGGCCTCCATTTGAATTAAATATTATCTAATAATAAAATGTTATTTTTGGTAACGGACTTAACCTTCACCTCATTTAATAATGTTACAGGAATGACTACAATGCCCCATTTAAGAGCAAGCTTTTATAAGGAGAAGCTAAAAGAAAATACTGATATCAAGAAAGAGGAGCAGAGACAAAAATGCAGGAGGTGGAGTCCAAGGACCCCACAGCAGGCCACGTGGCTGGTTCTGGGGACTGGGGAGGGAGCTAGTAAGCAGGCCAGGCAGCTGGAGCTCCTCCTGGGCACCTCTAGCCACAGTGGCCCTGCATCTCCCTCTGCATCTGAGTTAGCAGGAGTAGGGGCATATTAAAGTGGGGGTAGGGGGGAGGCGCCTGTCATTACTGCTCATTGGTCATCCCTAGACCCATTCCTCACTGCTCCCACCCTCTGCCCTGAGACCTTGGGTCCTAAGTCGTGCCTGTACCCCTACTGAGCCTCAGGGCATAGTGGGACGGGGCCAAGGTTCTGATGGAGGGTTACAGTTGTGTGGAGAGTGGAAATACTGTTCCTGGTACTCCAAGCTATGACTCCGAATACACCATGTGATCTGGCTGTGATCTACCATGCGATCTACTGTGTGATCCACTGTGTGATCCACTGTGTGACCCACAGTGTGATCTACCATGTGATCCACTGTGATCCTGGTGTTCAGGCTCTACTGAAGCATGACTATGCTGCTTCTTTTCCATTGTGGGTTGAATAACAGGATTTTGAGGTTACTCTAGAAATCTGTCATCTGTTTTCCTAAGTGAACATTCATGCAGAAATAAAAGGCTGTCCTTGGGATGCGACAGTATCCGGGGAAGCACACCTCCCTGTATCTACTTCAATGGCTCACTCACCAGATCACCCCTCTCCCTCCATCCACAGGCAGCGTGGGCTAACTCAGCCACAGCGCTCCCATGCTCTGCACCCAGGCAAGACCATCGACCTGGCCCTCCTGCACCCTGTCACGAGCTCATTATGGTACTCAAGCCCAAATGGGAGAGGTTTCTTCTGAGAAAATACCATTAGATCAGAAGAGGGAAGTGGATCTGAATATTAAACAAACATTCTCCATTAGGCACAGCAAAGTATATTAGATCAACTGCATTGCTGCATGCTTTTTAGTTCTATCAGCACTTTCAATAGTTGATATTCAGTATGTTGTTACACTAAAAAGTAACTGTAAAATAGAGTACCAGTTAAAATAATTTCAGACATAAAGAATTATGTAACTATCCCTTATTGGCATAGGAAGGAAAGAAAGACACTACGTGGCGGTTTTCCTCCCGGGCATTTTACTGGTTCTTTTCAGCACATTGAATTTCTTTGTACAATGAAAACCTACAATAACCAAAACAAGAGGGATTCCACAGGAACGTCGCGTCAGTCAGTCAGGGCACATCTGAACTGACTTTAAACAAAGCGGCTTTGCAGCAGTCGCAGACTTTCGATGCAGCTACGGAAAAGGTGCTGAGTGTTTTGCTTTTCATTTGCTCAGGTGAAACCTTCACATGCTGTTCTCCAATAAATCCCTCAAAATGGAAAAAACCTTGTCAACTTTAAAAACAGAAATATATTCTCCAAATGTATTTTGATTTTTCAGTGAGAAAGCTGTCTGGAAGATGCCGACCTCCCCTCAAGGCTCCGTGTGCTGCCTCCCCTTCTTCTCCAGGCGCCTGGCCCCTTGGTCCTCTGTGCAGCGTGCGTGCTAGTTCACGCTGTGTCGTGATGGCTGCTTTACGCCCTTCACTCCACACAGGCCTTGAGTTCCTGAGGACATCCTTGTGTACTGACACCCTGGGCAGAACCTGGCACAGAGCAGATGCCATCAATAGCTGGTGACACAGCACTGACATCCTTCTGAACATACAAATCGCTCCCCACACCAAAAGTTGATTGATTTGCAACATATCCTCTTCTGGGATATGCTGGCCTTGGCTTTGTTCTAGCCTTCCTTCTCAGAAGAGCTGTGGGCTTATGGTTTGTCTACACTGGCCTCTGAGGCTGACTAGCCCTTGGGGCCTCAGGAAGGCTGAGGCCCGAGCACACCCAGGGATCAACACCCACCTTCTCATTCTGTCCTGCTCCATCCCTTGGGCTGTATCTGCTTTCTGAGTCTTGCTCTGCTGATTCAAAATGGTGAGCTTTGTGTCTGTGGATTTTGGTAGCTGCCTAACTCCAGTTAACCATCTTCCCCCTGAAGAAGAAATGCAGCTCGAGTCTAGGTACATGTGTGCCCCATGATTCTGACCCGACCTGACGTCTGTTACTGAGAACCCACTTGTGGGGAAAAAGAGTCAGAAATGCGGGACTTGGCCTCCCAGCTGGGAGATGCAAAATTACACTTTCTAGATGCTCCTAGAAGTTCCTGTAAAACACAATCACTTCTCCGCAGTCAAGTTAAAGGTTCCACGTTGTGGTTTGGCATTTATTGTTGCCTACCTTCCTTACAATTATTTTCTTTTAGACTATAAAATAAGAGTTTAGAACTCTATCGTCAAAAATTCCTTACACACTGCTACTGTTCGAGGAAGAACAGCTGATGCTTGGATTCTGGATTAGCTATTCCCTCCACTCCCCAAATGTTTTAAAATTACTTTCATCAAAACTTAAAAATGTGATGTTCTTATAACAGTAGCAAATAAAGTGTTCCTTGCCATAATGTGGACAGTTTGGGGGGGGGGGTGTCAAATAACTGCTCCTGAATTTCACAATGAATATATTTCTTTAAAAAAAAAGGTAAACTTTTTTTTTCTTCATGCTGATTTACAGTCAATCTCCCATGATGGTGTAATTTATAAAATGCAGCTTCTAATACTGATTTGTGAAGCACTTTGATGACTGGAGATAAAAGGAGCAATTTCTTTCCCATTTCATACTGCTATATACTATCGCTCAAACTTTTTTGATCTTCTAGAACCATTAATTCTAAGCACCCCAGGTCTCTGCTACATGCTGGGAGCTGTGAGTACTTCTGGGTTCTTTCCACGGCTCCTTGACGGATGGGGAAACCAGGCTGCTGGGTGTGAACTCCCAGCAGGTTCCACAACACTTCTGCTGATGGTGCACATCCAGGATCAAAATTCCTCTAAGCAATTAAGTTCCCACCTTCCCTGTATTCCCTCACTAATATCACATCCTACGGAAAGGGGATGCCTGTCGTATGATGAAGAGCTTTCTCCATGAACCCTTGTAATAACATTACTGACCTGTCCTGCGGCCATTCTTCACATAGCACATGCACACTCACACGGCTGTTTCTTTTTTAGGTTCATGTCACTGCTCTTCAACTGCACTGTGAACTTGTCAGCTGAGACTGTGTCCTCTTCCCCTTGGAATCTCCGCATTACCCAGAGAAGCACCAGGCACAGAGCAGACTCTCAAAGAAATACTTGTGGTTGGTGAGCAGTATAAATGACTCAATGAGTAAAGTAACCTTTTCCCTCGTAGCTCAGGGTATGGATACAATTGCTCCTTATTTTCCCGTCATGCCAAATATCCTTTTCCTGAGCTTTTCCGAGGAGACTTTTAGGTCGTATTCCACCTCCTCGGAGTGAAAGCTCACTCTTCAACTGCAGAAAAACACACCAAGTGGACGCTACCCCAAGGTGTGGAGATGCAGGCCTTCCCATCTGCTGTCAGGAGTAAAGAAGAGCTGACCGGGTGGTGGTTGTGCATGCTTCTTTTATCCTCTGTTGGTCAGCAGCTGTATCTGTGGCCCACGCTTACTTTCTGACACTTGCATCTTCATTTCCCCCAGAACAGCAAGTGAAATGATAGAAGCAGGAAGAGTTGGTGGGGTGGGCGGTAGCGGGCAGCGTCCTGTCTTCGGTAGCATTAGGTATGACCCCGTACAACAGCAGCAGCATGACTCCTCCTGACTAAGGCACAGAAGCGGGCCCGGAGGTATAGTGACGGCCTGGCCACTCACCAGCACTAGGGAGGTGCTAGTATCGCAGTGCAAGTCGAAAAGTCTTCTTGGTTGCAAATAATTTACCCCCTAGAATTGCAGTTGGAACCGTCTTTAAGTGATGCTTTTTTATTCATAAACCACAACTTTCAATAATGGGCACTATTTTTCCTGCTTTGGTCAACTTTCTCGGGCTTTCTAAGAGGAAGGCCTGATGCTTGTGGCCCTGAGATCTGCTCATAGAGGAACCCAACATCCTTCTTCCCACCAGCTCCTCCTCTCGGGATCCTAATTCAGGGATAAAAATTTGTCTCTTTTCCTAGTAAGGGATTTTTTTTTTTAAACAGACAATTTTTTTAGAGCAGTTTTAGGTTCACAGCAAAATTGAGTGGAGAATACAGGGATTTCCCATATACACTCTGCCTGCCCTTCCAGCCTCTCCCACTATCAACACCCCCCACCAGAGTGGTGCATTTGTTATAATCGATGAACCTACACTGACAAGACATTATCTCCCAAAGTCCATAGCTTACCTTAGGGTTCACTCTTGGTGTGGTACACCCTGTGGATTTGGACAAATGTATAATGACATGTATCCACCTTTATAGTATCATACGGAGTAGCTTCACTGCCCTAAACTTCCTCTGTGCTCTGCCTATTCATTCATCACTAACTAGTACGGAAATTTTAAAACAACAGGGGACAGTTTTCACCTGACCCCTAAACACAGTCACTGCCTCAACTGACAAGGTCTAATTCCCCTTTCAATTTCAGTTAAAGAGTTTGTTTCAGTTTGAAAACAACTGAAAAAATAACTAAGTATTAATAAATTTAGACAGGAAGTAAATTATTCTGGGTTCTGTGAGGTAAGGATCATTTAGGGTTCTTTGTTTATTCCTATGTATGGATGCAGTGGGGTTTTGACAATCTCCTGATTATCACTTTCAATGTCATGAGCTGATTTTAGGTCCTAGTAGTTAGGTCTTATCTTTGAAAATGCCTAGGCTTGGAAACTTTTGAGAATTGGCTAGATCTCTTGGTCTCAACTCAACTGAAAAATCTGCTTGCCACTGAAGAATTTCACTCTAAATTACAAATTTGCCTAACCATGTCAACAGGAAAGTTACTTGTGGTAGAGGGACTGAGGTTGAGTCCACACATCTGAATGCTTAGAGAGTGGACTCATGACCAGTGTCAAACAAGCCAGTGCTTTGTCAGGAACCCATGTGAGTAGAGAGATTTGATAATTCCTCTCCTACCCTCTCCTCTTCACCCACAGGAGGTAACCACCATTACAGTTTCTATGGTTTCATTTGTATCCTTCCAAACTGTTTCCTTGGGGCCCAGTTTGAAAGGTATGATCACAGCTGTTTTGTCCTCTCATAGCCAAAGTCCTCCTAAGAATAGGAATCATGACTGCTTGACTGTTTCCACATCCTTTTCAATCTTCAGCCTCTTGGACCTGCCATTCCATGAACTGGAAAACCCAACGGATTTCTTTTCAGTCCTTATTATCCTTGACCTCCTGGCTGAAAATGCTGACCACTCCCTTCTCCCCAAAACTCTTTTCCTTCTTGGTTTCTCCCAGCTATCTTTGTTATTCTTCACACTTTTCTTCTTCTAACACTCTTCTGCAAGGTTGGGGTCCCGTGTTCTAGGCCCTCTTCTCTTCTCACTCTGCACATTCTCCTGGGGTGGCCTTCCATTCCCCCAGAACCTGTTGCCAGTGGGTTATTCCTACGTGTACCTCTCCAGGTCAGTAAGCTCCCTGAGCTCTGGACCCACAGCAGACATGCAACCACTTCCCAGACATTGCCCACTGGATTCTCATGGGTGTTTCACCTTCAATACATCCAAAATGGAACTCATTGTTCCCTTCTCACTCCACCTACCTCTTCCTCTTAAATTCCTTATTTTAGGTAATGTCATCATCATTTTACCTAAGCAAGAAAACTAAGAGTTCACTAAGACTTCCTCCCCTCAACCCTCCCAACCCAATTCTTCTTTTCCTCCATATCTTTTAACCGAACCACTGCAACTATTTCTAGCTGGCCACTCAGCCATTTGCCAATTTTGTGCAGTGAAGCCAGACTGCCTGGGTTTGAATCCTGGCTCCATTACAGAGTGGTTGTGTGAGACTGGGCTGGGATTAACTTTTTAAGATTGCATGATCTCATGTTAACATTTAGTTTACAATTCAGAGTATGGGTATCACAGAGAGAACTGGTTCAGTTGAATACAGGATTCAGAGACCATACCAACTTATTGAGTGTTTACCACGTGCTAAACTCTATACTAAGTAAGTTTATATCCATTATTTCAACTCCAGTTAATCCTCTCAGTAAGCATGTGGCATCAGGATTATTACTGATATGGAAACTGAAGCTCAGAGTTTACCTAAGGTCACGTAGCTGGTAAATGGGGGTGCTGGGATTTCAAATAAGGTCTGTCTGATTCCAGTGCCATATTCTTAACCACCATGCTCCTTTTGCATCTTTTAGTGGGTCATATGTACATTCCCAAATTTTGAGAGCATTCATAAAATGATCATATATTCTAGTGACACACTTCACCCCCAGTAGTTGACATCTAGCTTGAGTCTGTTTTCAAGGCCAGTAACAATCATCTGTATAAACATGAATGGACTGAACTGTGTCCCCTGAAAATTCATATGTTGAAGCCCTGATCCCAAATGTAACTGTATTTGAGAATAGGGTCTTTAGGAGGTAATTAAGGTTAAATAATGCCAAGGGTGGGGCCCTAATCCAACAGGATTGGTGTCCTCATAAGAAGAGGAAGAGAACCCAAAGCTCTCTCTTTCCACTATGAGAGGATGCACAAGAAGGTGGCCATCTGCAAACCAGGAAGAGAGCTCTCCACAGACACCAAACCCTACTGGACCTTAATCTTGGACTTTCCAGCCTCTGGAACTGTGAGAAAATAAATTTTTGTTGTTTAAGCCATGCGGTCTGTGGCATTTTGTTATGGCAGCTCAAGACAACTAATGCACAGCTCATGCTCTGGATGTGAGAGTTATCTGAGAATTCCCCCCATGGTGCACCCTCCACATCAGTCATCTGACCACTTCTCCAAGCACGTTCCCTCCCCATTCCTACTACACTGCTCTAGTTCTGACTCCACAATCCCTTCTGGATCTGCTGCCTTCTAATTGGAACTTTCATCTCATCTCCACCCCACCTCTGCACCCCCTTAAAATTCAGCCATCCGATGCCTGAAAGAATGCTCCAGCTGAAAGTTAAAATGGGACCATATCACTCTTGCCATTATGCCCTCATTGTCATGGTGGCTCCCAAACTGTTGTACTCTTAGCACCATGTGGGGACTAAGTCCTGTGCAGGAAACAAAAGTCAGGTCATCGGGATGGACCCATGGGGGAGTCAGAGCACATCAAGGCCCCCATGAAACCATGCAGACTGTAACAGAGTCTGTACACAAGAGGTGCAAATAGCATTCAATATGGGCACAAGACAGTCAAACATTTATTCCCACCAGAAGACTCTGGGCAGGTCTCCTGCAGGAGATATCATTGTGGAAGATGGGACTAGCCTCCAGCTGGTGGGCATGGAGTAAGGAAGGGCCCTGAAGCAAGTGTGTCCTTCCTGAGCCTGTGAGTTCTCTGCCCCCGATGTTGGGCCCTCAATGCACATTTCCAGAATAAATAAGTGAATGGGGTCAGTGAGTAAAGCTATTAAACGCACTGGCAGCAGAAGCAAGCATTTGAGGATGTTAATGGTCAATAAATCATGCTTCTGATTCAAAGATTTCCAGCTAAATCCGTTCTAAATCCTAACAAAACCACGAACCTTTCTGTGTTTAATTCAAATCTACACAAAATCTGATAAATAATGTCAACTGATATAACAGTTTGTGTTTTACTGTTGATATCATTGAGTGGAAGATACACTTTCCCCCCAAAGTGTGAGTCTCTGATTCAATGTCATTTCAGACATGATGCTGATCTACAAGCTATATTAGGCTATGAGATAATGTCTAAAGAGGACAGTCATTCAACATGAGGTACAATAAGGTGGCTCTTTAGAGCCCATCATTCCATTCTTTAGATCCTATCTTCCAGTTCCCCTTCACAGAATCATAAGTTTATTAATATTTATATATATCAACCATCTTCTGTTTCATATATCTTTTTCAATATTTCTGTTCAGCTGCACAATCACATTAAAACAACATTACATTGCCAGAACTCTAGACCTTATTTATTTTATTCTTCACTTATTTCTTGAGACCACAATCCTCTCCTTTTTGAGTTATTTTAATCTGATGCATTAAAAAAAATTTGGCTGGAGTAATTTCTAATTAATTTTTTTTCCAGAAAAATAAGTGGATGGGGTATACTTCAAGGACGTGTATATCTGAAACTCTGTCTTACCCTCATACACAAACTATGGTTTCACGAGGTATGAAATTCTAGGATTACAATTCTGTATTTTCAGACTTCTAGAAACATTGCTCTGTCATCTTCTAGAAGTTAGCACTGTAGATGAGAACTCTGATTCAGTCCTCTTCCCTTTTCAGGTAACCTGTTTATTTTTTCTGCTTTGTTTCTCCTCCCAAATTTCCCTTTACCTCAGAATTCAGATATTTCACCAGGATACAGCAGCTGGATTTGTGTTGTTTTAATTATTCATTCTTGCAGTGGGTGAGCACTTTCAAACTGAAAACTTAATTGCTCTATAGATTTTAAATAAAAGCTGCATTCATTTATAAGCAGGTATCTTACTCAAGTCATGGAATAGGTTCTTTCCCTATGCATAACAGAGCACAGAACTGAACAATTATTCTTCCTTATATCACAAAATTTGGGTCAAAAGCCCACATCCTAAATATATATTTTTTTGCCTTAAAATTTAAAAAGCAACAAGTAGCATCAGGAATTCATGATTTTTTTCTTTGATTCTACAGTAGAGTGCATAGAAAATGTCTTCCGGTTATTAACTTGTAGAAGCACTGTTATGCTTGCTACACGAAACTCTGAGAAAATACTAGCAAACCATGTGCTTTATTACTTTAAAACGCAGGTGCTTTGTGCCCTCTTTCTTGCATGCAGTTAGCACAGTGAACAGCTCCTGGGGGCTGGCCACGCCTTTCTGCTTCTGGTTCTGAAACAGGAGCAAACCTTCTGAGAGCCCCAGGGGTGAACTTAGTGAAACAGAAGTGCCGTATCTTCCGCTGTTGAAGTTGTTTCTCAAAAGAGAACAAGCCACATCTACGGACAACGCTGCTATTATTCTGTGATTAGAATAAAAGCTTTGTGGTCAAGCTAAAAGGCCTTATAAATCTCCACTCATTTGTGTTCTTAAAGCACAGCATGACTTACTACTGTTGCAGGAAATGGGATGCTCGAGTTAGCCATCCCTGTGGATTATGTACTGTGGAAATAAATCAATTGAGGGGGAAAAATTCCCAGAGAAGCTCATTAATTAGTAATAAGTGTGCAACTGGCCAAAATCACAAGGTGTGGAAAAGAGCAGAATCACCCGGTAGTGTGTTCTCGGCCAAATCGCTGAAATAAATATTGTCGGGGTAAAAATCATTCCACTGAGGATGTGTGGCTGACAAATCGCCCTGGATCACGCTGCGGCCGTCGCCCACCCCGTGCCGGGACTAGAGGGCCCTCCACCTCGCGGGCTGCCCGCCAGAGCCGGGCGGAGCGCGCCCGGTCCCCCTCTGAGCTCGCGCGCTCGGGCGGGTGGGGCGCGCGCCGACGGCACCTACCCAGCAGCAGGAGCCGGTGCGTCTGCTGCAGGTCGCGCTTCTGCTCCTGAAGCATGCGGTCGATGCTCCTGCTGACTTTCCTGGCCTCCCGCTCAGCCTCGCGCTCCTCGGCGCGTAGCTGCTCCGGACGCCGCCGCCTCTCCTCCTTCGGGTCGGCTTTGGGCCGCGCGCACGCCGGGCTCCCGCTGGCGCCCCGAGGGAGCAGGGTCCGGGTCGCCGAGGCCGAGGCCGGGCCGGGCCGCGCGCTCTCTGCGGGCGGTTCCGAGGCCGCGCGGGGGGCGTCCTCCGGGTCCCCGAAGAGCAGCGGCCGGAGACTGTAGCACAGACCCATGTGGGCGCGGCCGACGCGGCGGGACGCGGGACCGGCTGGGCGCAGGGCTCAGGCCGGGGCCCGGGCGCAGGGGCAGGAGGGGGCTGCACCCGGCTCCGGCGCGGCGCTGCCTCCCGCAGGCTTCGGGGCGGGAGTGCGGCGGGCCCGGACCGAGGGCCACGGCCCCTCACTGCCCCGGAGGGCCATTTTGCATTTTCCGCTGGGTGCGGGGGTTGGCGGCCTCCTCGGCTGGAGATCCCCTGATAACGCGGAGAGCCGGCCGCGCCGACGAGCCTCCGCGAGCCCAGCCCCCCTTACCGTAAATACCGCCGCCAGGGCTGGCTCCTGTTACCGTAAATATCGCTGCCTTGGCTGGTCCCCTCTACTGTAAATACGCCGCCTGGACCAGCTCTAGTTACCGTAAATATCGCCTCCTGGGTCGGCCCCCAAGACGGTAGACAAGGCCGCGCGTGCGGATCTTTGATACCGTAAATATCACTGCCCGAGCACGGCGTGCAGCTGCGGACAGTGCCGCAGTGGCGGTGGCAGTGCTGTCACCACCGGAGATGCCATTGCAGCACTTAAAAAGTCACCGTGGCTTTGATCTTGGACAGTGGTAAATACGAACGGAAAGCCAAGTGAAGGGATGGAGATGCTAGCTTTAAGATCCTGCATCCCCGGATGTATACTTGCAGAGATCTCAGCACCTCGCTGCTCCTTTTTCTGCTCGCTTACATCTTACACACATATACATTCGTCCACACACTTTTGATCCTGACCTCAATACTGTTATACCTTCGGTCTCAACAAAATCTCCAAATCAGGAGATCCATGACATCATTTTCAACAATTTACGCACATTAAAAAATTGAAAATGAGCACATATAATTGTCATATACTATTTATATTTACTAAAACGGGAATGTAAATTTGCGCACTGTATCCTATCGTTTCATCCACAATATAACACAGAGAAGAGCAAAGGTGTATTCAGACTGGGTGCCCTCTCTCCAGGCCTCATATGGATACAAACCCACCAGAAAGTTTCTTGGTTAGTTCCCACTTAATGCCTATCATCTTATAGAGCTTTTGCAACAGATGAAAATTTCAACATAGCTTTTAAGAAATCTGCTATAACAATTAGTGTTCCCTAATTTTGAGCAAAATGACATGGAATACCTAACAGATAGGTAAATACATCTAATATAAATCCCACTAATACAGCAGATTAGGCTGTTTAATGCAACACAGCATGTAACAGAATGTACACTGTATCACTTGGCACTTGGTGTAAACATTACACTAGATTAAATTTTTAAATAAAGAATTTGGAGATTCATGATTCACATTTATTTTAGGGCCCTGTTAACAACACATGTATATACCATGCAATGTTTTGGACCTAACACTATCCCGAAATTTTTGCCAAAATTATATCTTTGAGTAGGAGTAAAAAGGACTACAGAAAATCTAACTTGGGAAAACAAAAAAACCACTGTCATTTTCACATTCATTCACTCCCCCATCCTCTGTTTATCCAGTCATTTATTTATCTAGTATTTATCAAGAACCTACAATGTGCTATTTGGTTGGTATTGGATGAAGCAAAAGACACAGGTCCTTGTGGAGTTTATACACTAGTGAGGTAGAAATACATTCAATCATATAAACACAAGTCAATATATTTATTATATGTTGCAAATTACACAAGTGCCATGAAGAGAAAAAGTAGGATTTTCTGAGAAGTAATAAGGGAAGGTCCAGTTTAAATTGGAAGGGGAGAGGGTTTGTGTTTGGTTCAGGGAAAGCGGTTCAGAGGAAAGGATATTTGAACTGAGACCTGAGGAATCCATACCAATTCCTTTTCTGTTATAACTTATTAGCTAAACTTTATCAACTAGTATCATATGAGGTGGATAACATTTTGTTTATATATTAAACAAGCCAGCTGAAAATAGAAACAGTTTTTAAGTTAAATACATAAAGTGTATCTAAATGAGAATTCACTCTCATTTAAGAGTTTACTTAGTAGGATAAATAGAAGACAATGTTCTCTGTACCCTACACAATAAACTGAAAAAAAATTTTTTCTTTTTGTGAGGAAGATTAGCTCTGAGCTAACCTCCATTGCCAATCCTCCTCTTTTTTTTTAAGTAAGGAAGCCTGGCCCTGGGCTAACATCCGTGCCCATCTTCCTCTACTTTCTATGGGACGCTGCCACAGCATGGCTTGACAAGCGGCGCGTCAGTCCCTGCCCGGGATCCAAACCTGTGAACCCGGGCTGCCGAAGTGGAGTACGCGAACTTAACCGCTATGCCCCCGGGCTGGACACCTCATTTTCTTTTATGTATCTTCTACAGGTGTTTATTTTGTGGTTGCTGTGGGGCTTACATAAGATACCTTAACGTTATAACAATGTATTTTTTGCTGATAACTAAAATCACGTGCAAAAACTCTATTCTTTTACACCTCTCACTTTGTTATTGATTCACACATTACGTCTTTATATATTATGTACCCATTAACATCATTTTATAGTTATTTTTATAGTTTTGTCTTTTAAATTCTATACCAGAATTAAAAATGCCTTACTCACTACCATTATAGCATTACAGGATTCTGTATTTGTCTATTCACCTTTACCAGAGAGCTTTATATTTTTGTATGCTTTCATGTTATTGTCTAACATCTTTTTGTTTCAACTTGCAGGACTCCCTTTAGCATTTCTTCTAAGGCACATCTAGTGGTGATGAACTCCCTCAGCTTTTGCTCATCTGGGAAAGTCTTTATTTCTTCCTCATTTGTCGACAGTTTTGCTGGATAGTATTCTTAACTGGCAGTTTTTTCTTTCTTTCAGCACTTTGAATATATCGTCCCACTCCTTTCTGGCCTCTAAGGTTTCTGCTGCAGAATCTGCTGATTATCTTATGGGAGCTCATTTGTATGTAATGAGTTGCTTTTCTCTTGCTACTTTCAAGAGTCTCTGTCTTTGACTTGTGTGTGAGTGTGTGTGTGTGTGTGTGTGTGTGTGTGTGTGTGTGTGTGAGAGAGAGGAAGATTGGCCCTGAGCTAACATCTGTTGCCAATCTTCCTCTTTTTGCTTGAGGAAGATTGTCCCTGAGCTAACACCTGTGCCAATCTTCCTCTACATTGCATGTGGGATGCTGCCATAGCATGGCTTGACAAGTGGTGTGTAGGTCTGCGCCTGGGATCCGAACCCATGAACCCTGGGCAACCAAAGTGGAGTGTGCAAACTTAACCACTATGCCACCAGGCCATCCCCTTTGTCTCTGACTTTTGACAGTTTTTTTAAATTATAAGGTGTCTTGGGTGTGGGGCTGTTTAGGTTCATTCTATTGGAGTTCTTTGAGCTTCTCAAATTTGGATGTCCATTTCCTTCCTGAGATTAGAGAAGTTTTCAGCCATTATTTTGTCAAATAAGCTCTGTCTCTTTCTCTTTCTTATCTCCTTCTCAGACTCTCATAATGCATATATTGTTCCATTTTATGCTGTTTTATAGGCCCCTTACACTTTCTCCACTTTTCTTCATTCTTTTTATTCCTGTGACTTGATAATTTCAATTATCAGAATTGCTGATTCTTTCTTCTGGTTGATCAAGTCTGCTCTTGGACCCCTCTGATGAATTTTTCAATTCAGTTATTGTATTCTTCAGCTCCAGAATTTCCGTATGGGTTTTTAAATAGTTTCTCTTTGTTGATATTTTCATTTTATTCATACATTCTTGTCCTGATTTCATTCAGTTGTCTGTGCTCTCTTGTAGATCACTGAGCTTCTTTAAGACAACTAATTTGAATTCTTTGTCATATAGTTCATAAATCTCTATTTCCTTGGGATTGGTTTCTGAAGACTTATTTTGTTCCTTTGAGCCATGGTTCTGTTTCTTCATGTGCTTCGTGATTTTTTTGCTGAGTTTTATGCATTTGATAAAAGAGCCACCTCTCCCATTGTTCTTACAGGGAAGACCTTCACCAATTAACCTAGCTAGAGATTCTGGGGACCTCTAAAACCCTCTTTGGAGGATGCAATTCCTCAGGCTTGTGAGTATTGTCTCCCAATTAGAGAGACTGGCAAGTTTTTTTTTTTTTTTCCGGGTCTCTTGTTTGTGGCACTGCTGGTTCTCTGGTATTGCAGCACGAAGGTGCCACTCTCTCTGTTCTCAGTGGTCTCCAGACATCCAAATTATGCTGGCTCCCCATCAGCACTCTGAGTCAGGTGAGACAGATACCAGTTCCTCAGGCAGCCCTCTGAAAAGTTGGAATGCTGGACCCACAATTCATTCTTTCCTTCCTGAAGGAGAAGCTGCAAGTTGGGTGCCTTCTCCCAACTGTGCAGAACTGCACTGGCCTGTCTGCGGCACTGAAGGCTCTCTGGTACTGCAGCAAGCCACCCCTGCTCTCCCTTGCTTTTAGTGGCCCCCAGGCATCTAAACTATGCCAATTTCATCAGCATTTCAAGTCAGTTGAGATAGAAACCAGCAGCCTTCAGAAAAGCCAGAATATTGGATGCATGTTCCACTCTTCTCTGCTCTCCCACCCACCCAGAAGCTGTGAGCTGGTGGTTTTCTCCCAATTGTGCTGAGCTGTCAGCTTGGTGGAGGAGCAATTGTAGGTAAAATGAAACCTATCTTCTTATTTGTTTCAAAGCAGCTGTTCTCAGCATTGTGCTTGCCTGGGGTATTGCAACTTTTTAACTGTTTTCTGGAGTTCTGATATAGATATTTTAATCCATATATTGTCGATAAATTGGTGTTTCTCTAGTGAACGAGAGCTGGGACTTTCTATTCCACCATCTGGCTGATGCCACCCTCCCCCCAATATTTTAATGAAAAGGGAAACAGTAACATGCTATAGAACCCAGAATGATTTATATATCACAAATAAAATAAATCATTTACTGAGTGCTATGGAGTAGGGTGTACCCCTTAATATCACAACCCTTGTTTTAAGGATCAGAAAGCCAAGGCACAGAGGTACCACAGCCAAATAGCAGATACATAAGATGTTTAAAAACTGACTGGCAGATAGTAGGCACTCAGAAATGAAAACTATTTTTATTATTTCCTTTATACTGTTTTGAGATGGGGAAATTATCCTAATTACTGCAGTGGGCCCAATGTAATAACAAGCGTCCTTATAAGTAAAAGAGGGAGACAGATTTCAAGATGCTATGCTGCTAGATTTGAAGATGGAGGGAGCGGGGTCATGAGCCAGCTTCTAGAAGTTGGAAAGGGGTAGGAAATGGATTCTCCCCTAGAGCCTCCAGAGAAAACACCGTCAGTGAGACTTACTTTTGGACTTCTGATTTCTAGAATTGTAACATAAATTTCTGGGTTTCTCCCCCCGAGGAAAGATTCACCTTGAGCTAACATCTGTTGCCAATCTTCCTCTTTTTTTTTTCATCCCCAAAGCCTCAGTACATGGTTGTATATTCTAGCTGTAAGTTCCTGTAGTTCTTCTATGTGAGCTGCTGCCACAGCATGGCTACTGACAGACGAGTGGTGTGGTTCCACGCCCGGGAACTGAACCTGGGCTGCTGAAATGGAGCACACCAAACTTTAACCATGAGGCCATCAGGGCTGGCTCAAATTTCTGTTTTCTAAGCCACTACATTTGTGGTAATTTGTTACAGTAGAAATAGGAAACTAATATAGAAGTCTGAGTTAAAAAAATAGGAAGACATTTCAGACAAAATTACTTAGGAAATATTTTATTGTACAAAATTTACATTTTTTTGTATATCATGAAAAGCATGGCAAAACAACCTTCTTTTCTTTAAGATTTTCTGTGAAAAGTAAAGATTTATTTCTTAATATAGTCTCAGATAATACAACTTTTTATATAGTTGTTTAGCAGTTGGGTTGGTAATAAGTGTCTTGGGACATGAAGTATAAAACTGAAAACAGATCAAAACAGCGCAGGAGGAAGACCACTGCCAAAAAGTAATCTCCAGGAACCTGGTATTTTCCACGGCAAGGCAGATGCTGTGGGGTCATCGCTCTGCAACTGAAGAACAAAATATTTTTACTCTTCAATTTTACCACAAAATCTCCTTTTAACCTGTAAGTATTACAAAACTCTCCCTTCTCTAGTTTTTTTTGGTCCTTTTGGTTTTGACACTTTTAGCTGGGTTTTATTGTAAGGAAAAAGAAAGTAATAAATTTCTATGACTTTATATCAACTGAAGATAAATTTCCTCAAGTTCTAAATCATAAAGATGTGCCAGAAAATCTCTGGATGGAGTCCATCAAGTAAAATCAAATGCAAAAGGAATAGACATTAAAAAAAAAAGTCAGTGCTGTGTGATTTGTATCAATTTGTTCTTGGCAAAAGCATAAATTAAAGAGAGAGATACCTATCATATAAAGCAGCCTTATGGTACTTGTTAGGCCTAAAGGCTACCTGATTTCCCTGGGTTTAACGTTCTTATTTCATAATGCAGAAAAAAATTTTAATTATAATGCACATTCAATAGCTATAGTATTGCTCACATTGTAACACTTTGTGCTTTCCTTAAAAAAAAAATCCTGAATTCCAAACAGGACTTGTTTATTCTTGTAAGAAGCTGTCAGGTATAATTAATGCCACACAGACAATGAATACAATGAAGTACTTCAGATTTTCCTTTTTTGGAAAATCAGCCTTCATGAGGGCTGTAGACAACAGGTTGGTTAACTGCCCTCTTTCCTTTTCAAAACTTCAGCTGAACTAAATTTTTTTATTAAGTATGTCTATATTTAATGTAAACTTTCACTTATTTGGTCCACTTATATAGTATATAAAATGCAAGTTTATGAATACATAACCAGAGAAACCAGGGGCTTATGCTGTAGTAAAACTTACATGTGGTTTGATTATCTGAAGCCATTCATTAAGATACTCAACAAGACCTAATGCATCAGGGATATTGTCTCCTTCCGAAACAAATTTCAGTAGAACCGCCATTGGGATTTCTTGAGAACAGCTACAACAAATAAAAAGAATAATTAATTATTCTTCTACTGATACTGATTCCAGTATGTCTGTTTTTATAGCTAAGATAATCTGCCAGGTTGTAGGCAAGGAGAAGATGCCACATCATAAGATAACTTAACTTCCTTTGCCCCAGATATATGCTTCTATTTGTGGGGACAGAAGAAGGAGCCATGTAACGTCCTCTCTGGGCATACACAATTTTGTGCCTCACACCAAGGCTGCATGAAAAAACCACCTCTATCCTTGGCTATAGCACATGAGGTATGTTCTGATCCACTCCCAAAACCTACTGTAGAAGACAGTGATTTCCAGAAGCACTGCAGCAGAGACTGAAAGAAAATAACACCCTTGTTATTAATAATCTAAAGCAGCAAAGGAAAAGTGTGGAATAGAACAGAATAGAGAAGGAAACTTACTACTACTTCTTACAGGTTCCATTTATTGAGTGATTATTATGTGCTAAGGATCGTCAGCACATTTTATGACTCAATCCCTACCCTGATCCTTGAGTAAGTTACAATCATCTCCATTTTATAAACGAATCAGTTTGCAATGATGGGAACAGGACAGAACACCTGGATTCAATTCCAACTCTGCACTTACCAGACACATTGGGCCAGTTACCTAATCAGGGCTTTCGTGCTCCTCACCTGTAAAGGGGGGGTGGGTCACAGCAGATCCAACCTCACAGGTTGTGAGGTTTAAAGGAGGCAATGGAAGGGTCGTCTGGTGGCGCAGTGGTTTAGTTTGCACTTTGGCAGCCCCGGGTTCGCGTGTTCGGATCCTGGGTGCCTGACAATGCACTGCTTTGTCAGTACCGGCCCAGTAGCGCAGTGGTTTAGTTCGCGCTTGGCAGCCGGGGTTCGCGGGTTTGGATCCCAATGCACTGCTTGTCAGCCACGCCGTGGCAGTGTCCCATATAAAGTAGAGGAAGATGGGCACGGATGTTAGCCCAGGGTCAGTCTTCCTCAGCAAAAAGAGGAGGATTGGCAACGGATGCTAGCTCAGGGCTGGTCTTCCTCACACACACACAAAAATAAATAAAGGAGGCAATGGAGGCAAAGTGCTTAGAACAGTGCGGAATACACGGTCAATGCCGTGTAAGTGTTAGCTATCACTGCGAGGCAACTGAGCTTCAAAGGGACTAAAACCTGGTGAACAAGCTCCAAGTTCTCTATCTAGGAAGGGGCAGGGGTGGGAATTGAACTTAGGTCTTTCTGACTCCCAAACAGTCTCCTAACTCTTATGCTCTAAATGCCTCAAGCTAGTGATGAGATGGAGATACACCAATGCAAAAAGCTTCCTGTTTGCCAACAAAAAGCAAAAATCCTTTCTAACACCCAAACTGAGAACTATGAGAAAAATGTAATGCCAAAACTTGAGAGCACATGACGGACAGAGAACTACAGAAATAAAGGTGAGTTGGGCTCCTAAGCAGGGAATTTAAGATGTGGAGAAGACTGACATGCGGGTGCAGAAGTCTCAGATGTACTGGGAGACTCTACCACAGCATCTCAGTGTCTAAACATTAGAAACTGGAAGTTGTTAGCATTAATTATACCACCTCAGTACATAGTTCTCAAGTATCTTAAAGGCTCTGAAGCTTTGTATGGAAGCACTGTGAGCTGTGATGGCTCAGAAGATTCTAGTTCCTAAACATTCATGCTATGACAGCCTTAGAAATGGCTCCTGCACGGGGAAGGTTGGCCTCCCTGGCTGTGCCTTCATTTTAAAGGCTCTAGCTTGAAAAGTGCAGGGGTACGGTCTTGAACTCACAGTGCCTCTACTACTACTCTGTAACACAAACACATAGAATGGTAGTTTAATACCATCCTATGGTCCTCTCTGTAAAAAAGGAAGGTGGAAAATGACTAATTTTATTATTTCCTGTGACATTAAAATCTAGCACGAGACATGTCCATTATTAAATTACAAAGTACTTTTGTTTTATGAGGAAGACTAGCCTTGAGCTAACATCCGTTGCCAATCCTCCTCTTTTTTGCTGAGGAAGACTGGCCCTGGGCTAACATCTGTGCCTGTCTTCCTCTCCTTTGTACGGGACGCCGCCACAGCATGGCTGACAAGCGGTGGATCTGTCTGCGTCCAGGATCCGAACCCACCAACCCCGGGCTGCCGAAGCGGAGCGCATGAACTTAACCACCAGGCCGGCCCCACAAAGTACTTCTATTCCAATTCATTATATGGGATCTCAGGTCAGCCACACCACTGCCACCATTTATTGTTGTGTCAGAGTAACTAATACAATCTCTTCCAGAGATCAGAATATATATGTGTTCTAATAATGAGAAGGCAAAATATGTATATTAGAAAGAAAATTAGCAAATAATGATACACCTTGAGGGAGAAAAAAGATTCAAAATTGTATAAGCTATATAAGATTTTTTTTTCAATTTCAAAAATTCTTTATTGTAATGAATTTATAATTGCGCTGAACATTAAACATGGGTTTGGTTATAGAAGAAGAAAAGATGTGTTAGAAAATGAAAAGAAAATTGATTTTGTGAGAAGCATCTTTGAATAAGATGAACTCTAAAGTTGCAAATATTAGAGTTGCAGTATCTTGCAGATACACACATTCAATTCAATTGTATTTTAAAGACATTGGGAAGAAAACAGATCAAAAAATTAGTAGCGGTAGTTACTATCAGGAGCGGTGATAGAACTGAGTATTTTATTTTATTTTTGTGAGGAAGACCAGCCCTGAGCTAACATCCGTCGCCAATCCCCCTCTTTTTGCTGAGGAAGACCAGCCCTGGGCTAACATCCGTGCCCATCTTCCTCCACTTTATATGGGACGCCGCCACAGCAGGGCTGACTGACAGTACGATGGCAGGCGTCCGGGATCCGAACCCGCGAACCCTGGGCTGCCAAGCGCGAACTTAACCACTGCGCCACTGGGCGGCCCCCAGAACTGAGTATTTTAAATAGTTTCTTTTGACTATTCGACATTTTCCAAATGTTTTATAATGAGTATGTCTGTTTTATAATATTTTCTGTTATTGCTGCTAACTCTGTGGATGAGTTACAGCTACCCGGAATTTGTTCTTTGGCCTCATGGAGTTTCACCCTACATACATGTGACTTAGAATTCAGAAAAAGACTCAGGGAGACCCTAGAGCTCTTCTTCCAAGTAGCTCCCTCCTCTCCGCCTTGTACTTTCCAGTTGTCTCAGCCTTCCCCAGCTCTGATCTCGTATATCCTCAACTCAGCAAGACTGCAGTGCTCTGCTTGCGTTTCCTCCCCCTCCCTGGGTTGCAGTCCAGAAAGCATCTCCAAGCAGAAAGCTGGGGCGATAATAGGATTTCATGTGCCTTCTCTCAGGGATCACAGTTGTGTGGTGCTTGTTATCCAATGTCTGAAAAAGAGTGGTTTCATTAATTTCGTCCAGTTTCCACTTGTTTATGGCAGGAGGGCGAGTCTGATATCAGTTACTCTGACATGGTCAGAAGCCAAAGTAGGAGACAGATTTGTAAAGAAGTCAATGTGAAGGGGTGGAGGGGAGCAGGAGTACAAAGAGAGTAGTAAATTGCTCAAGCAAGTTGCAGAAGTGAAGTGTGAATTGACTCTTGGAAACTGGGTAGGTTTTTGCAAGGGAGACAAGAGGAGAAAAGTAGAGGGAACAAAGGCAAGGAAGACGGAGACAGCCGTTAGAAAACTGTGACTGCCAGTAGCTGAGCTGGAGTACAGAGTGCAAAGTGGACAGAGCACCAAGGAACGAGCCAGGCAAGGAGATCCTGGAGGGCCTTGTACAGCGTATTAAGGAGTATGAACTAGATTCTGCAAAAAGCAAGTAAAACTGCTGATGGATTTTATTCAGGGAGTGTGGTGATCAGTTTTGCACTTTAGAAAGTTAATTCTAGCAACACTGCTGTGATGGATCAGAGTGGGTCAGAATGGAGGAGGCAGGGGAATCAGTTATGAGACCTTGATGGCAGTGGCTATGGACGGAACTGTGTCCCTCCAAAACTCGTATGTTGAAGCCCTAACCCCCAATGCGACTATATCTAGAGATAGGATCTTCAAGAGGTAATTAAGGTTAAATGAGGTGATAAGGGTGGGGCCCTAACCTGACAGGATTGTGGCCTTGTAAGAGAGAAAGAGAGAGCACTCTCTCTCTGCCATGTGATGGTACAGCCAGAAGGTGGCCATCTGCAAGCTAGGATGAGGGCCCTCACCACAGCCCAACCATGCTGGCACCTGATCTCAGACTTCTAGCCTCCAGAACTCTGAGGAAATAAATCTCTGCTGTTGAAGCCACCCAGTGTATGGTATTTTGTTATGGAGGCCCGAGCAGGCTGATACAGCAGTCAAGGCCACAACTGATGGGCCTGAATGAAGCAAGAGAAGGATCCAAAGCTGGTGGTTTGCAGGGCACAGGCAGAGAATGGTTCATAGCCAGGGCATCTAGGCTGTGGTAGGAGAATAGTTGAAATGATATATTACGGGAAGAAGGTAGACAGGAAAAGAAGTAAAAACACAAATGAGTGATGGACTAGGAAGAAAAGAAAAGTTGAAGGAAAAGATGATTTTATTAAGAATAGGGTAAATTTCCAGGGAAACAGAAAGCTGGAATGATATGCAAGTATGGCCAGAGATGACAAAACAAGTTGCACTGGGAAAACAAGTTAAGATGCCTGCATCTTTTCTGACAGAGAAGTCAAATATCTTCAGAAAGAAAGCAGGGGCATAAATAATTACAAATGACAAGGAATAGGTTCAACTTTAGACAAAGAATAAAGCTCCCTGTGATCCTGGATCCTGGGTGCTAGACTCTATAGTGAAGTGGTTAAAAGTGCAAGATTTGGAGCCAGATGCCTGTGTCTGAATCCTGGTTCTGCCACTTACTACCTGTATGGCTTTTAGCAGTTATTTAACCTTGTGCTCTTCAATTTTATTATTTATAACATGTGGTTAATAACAGTACACACCTCTATGGTTATTATGAGAATTAAATGACTTAATACATGTAAGGTGCACAGAACAGTACCAGGCACATGATTTGTTGCTATCACCATGACTAGTACTTACATTACTATTACTACTATTATGACTTCTTCAGGTCATGCAGAAGTCACAGTGTAGATTTCAGAGCAAGCAAACCAGTCATGCTATTTTGCAGTGCTAGGTTTATACACCTGATATATTGTTTTTTTTGCTTGAGGAAGATTAGCCCTGAGCTAACATCTGTGCCGATCTTCCTCTATTTTGTATGTGGGTCAGTGCCACAGCATGGCTGACCAGTGGTGTAGGTCTGTGCCTGGGATCCAAAACCTGCAAAGCTGGGCCGCCAAAGTGGAGTGCACCAAACCTAACCACTACGCCACGGGTCCAGCCCCCTCCTGATACTTCTTACATTAAGTAAAAAGGCAGATTTATTTGTTGACTCTGAGCAATATAGTGGTAAGATATTTTTTTCTAGGGTTAGCTCTACCCAACTCTCTAAAGCTACTGCTGAGGGCACAAGAGAGATGCTCCTCATTCATCTCTCTTCTGGGAGAGTAAAGAGTATTCTATATGAGCTCGAGAAGCAGCAGAAGCCACCCTCTAAATAACTGCCCCTCCCCCCTTTCATAACCATTGGCTCTGTCTCCCACGAACTTATAAACTGATCAGGCACATCAATCCCCAGAAAGGAGGAAGTGTCAGAGGGAGTTAAAGCATACAGCAAGGCCTACTGGTTAGCCCTGAACTTAGCCTCAAGTCTATGAAACAGGAGGCTAGGGATAAAGCAGGTAAAAACAGGGATAGTATAAATGTCTACAACACCGATGGCAGCTGGGTGTAGACATATAAATCAATTTATAAAAAAGAGGCTAAAAGAAAAAAAGATTTCTTTCTAGTTTCCATCTTTACTTTTACTTGCCTTCTAAATGTTCATGACTCCTAAAGACTAATCAAGAGTGACTGTAGAGGACTGAAAAGACAAATGCATAAAAATAATTATAGATCTATGTTACTGGGCACACAATGTATAAAGATGTAATTTGAGACAATATTATAATGGGGGGGAAGTGTGTATAGGGGTAGTTTTTGTATGCAACTGAAGTTAAGTTAGTATGAACTCAAATTAGATTGTTATAACTAAAGGATGTTATAAGCAATGGCCATGGTAATCAGAAAGCAAGTATCTATAGAACACACACAAAAGGAAATGTGAAGAGAATTAAAACATGTCACTACAAAAAATCAACTAAGCACAAAAGAAGGCAGTAATGAAGAACTATAAGACATATAGCAAACAAATAGCAAAATAACAGAAGTCCTTCCTTATCAGTAATTACTTCTAAGGTAAATGGATTAGACTCTCCAATCAAAAGACAGAGATTGGCAGAACAGATCAAAAAAACCAGGATCCAGTGTGCTGTCTACAAGAGACTCACTTGAGACCTAAGGACACATATAGTTTGAAAATGAAAAGATGGAAAAAGATATTCCAAGCAAACAGTAACCAAAAGAGAACAGGGTGGCTGTACTAGTATCAGACAAAATAGACTTAAAGTCAAAAACTGTTACAAGAGACAAAGGCCATTATATATTGAGAAAAGGGTCAATTCATCAAGAAGATATAACAAATATAAACATATACACACAAAACAAGAGCCCCAAAATATATGAAGCAAACATTGACAGAACTGAAGGGAGAAATAGACAGTTCTACAATAATAGTTGGAGACTTCAATACCCCATGTTCAATAATGGATAGAACAAAAGGACAGAAGATTAATAAGGAAGTAGAAGACTGGAACAACACTATACACCAATTAGAACTAACAGACATATACAGAACACTCCACCCAACAAAAACAGAATACACATATTTCTCAAGTGCACATGCAACATTCTCCAGGACAGACCATTTGTTAGGGCACAAAACAAGACTTGATATACTAAAAAGACTGAAATCATACAAAGTGTTTTTTCAATAACAATAGAATGACACCAGAAGGAAAACTAGAAAATTCATAAATATGTGGAAATCAAACAACTGATGGGTCAAAGAAGAAATCACAGAGGAAATTAGAAAATACTCAAGGATGAATGAAAATGAAAACACAACATAACTAAACTTAAGGGATGTAGCTAAAGCAGTGCTAAAAGGGAAATTTACAGCTGTAAACGGGTATATTAAAAAAGAAAAAATTTCTAAAATCAGTAACTTAAGTTTACATCTTAGGAACTAGAAAATGAAGAGCAAACTAAACCCAAAGCTAGCAGAAAGAAGGAAATAATGAAGATTAGAGTGGAGATTAAAATGGAGGACAGAAAAACAACAGAGAAAATCAATAAAACCAAAAGTTGGTCTTTTGAAAAGATCAACAAAAGTGACATTTAGCTAGACTGACTAAGAATAAAAGAGAGAAGACTCAAATTACTAAAATCAGAAATGAAAGTGAAGACATTACTACTGATTTTACAGAAATAAAATACGAGTTATTATTTAATGAGCACAGATTTTCTATTTAGAATGATGACAGAGTTCTGAAAGCAGATAGTGGTGATGGGTACAGAACACTGTGACTGTATTTAATGCCACTTAATTCTACACTTAAAAATGGTTAATGTTATATATATTTTACTACCATTAAAAAAAAAAGACTGACTGTAGAGGTTATACAGAGTAAGCATCAGGATCCCCAACATGCCACATATAATAAAGCATTAAATACGCCTTTTCAGGAATCAATCCTCCTATAACCAAATTTCAATTCTTCCCCCGAATGTAACACAGTACCTATCTTATAAATATATGTTCGAAGTTCCTGTAAGTAACCCACACACTCTCCCAATTATCTTCTTTCACTTTTAAATGAGGTGGGGAACAAATGGACAACAAGGCAAACAAACTCACCCCTCATCATAGAGCGTTTTTGTGATACCTCCTCCAGGAACACGGACACAAAACGCAGAATCATTTATTTCAGGAATGCATGGGCTTTTTTCCATTTCTTCCCAGTTAAGGCTCTTTATTTTATTTTGAACACTTTGTTGCATGGAAGATGTAAGTAGGTACCTGAAGGGAGTACTAGAAACAATCATATAATTAACTTTCTAAAAACTCACAAATAAGAACATTAAGGCAAATATCAACTCTTTCAGCAAAAATTATCTCATTCTCCATATATTCTGTTGCACAGGGCAAAACACAAATCTCAGCAGTCTACGGATGAATAACGTGTAAAAAATATTGCTCTGACTTGCTATTTACATACTTAGGACAGAGTGTAAAGAGATAGGAAAACTTAAACTAAGGCAGGGCCATCGTGGAGATAAGCCTGTTTCCCACAGTGATCCTCCTTCTGGCCATGAGGCCTACTGTGAGATTCCCAGAAATGCAATGTCTTTTGTGAGATTCCCAGAAATTAGCTCCAGTTTTGAAAGGTTACCCTTGGCTGATATTTTGTCATCATGATTTCACAGGTACATAAATGATAATGCAATAAAATAGATTATATTTCTATCTCATGGATAGTTTGTCCTACATTTAAGAATTCAGTCTGACATGCCTGGGAGCTATACTTAAAGGCAACTGGATTTCTGCAAATACAAATGGTTGAATATATGAAAATAAGTAGAAATTTCAATCCAATCTTTCAAAAATTATCAACCAATGAATCTTAGGTACCCTTTCTCCTCTTTTCTCTTCATTGGCTGAGCTGTGTAATGTTGCCATGCACACGATATCAATCAAAGCACAGTTCCAGAACCATCTCTGTCTCTACACCAAAGCCTTCCTGTGCTCCAACCACAGAAGCTAAAAGGTTCTACCCAACTGCACTCCCTCCTATCTCTTGACTTCCTTTTAATTTCTTCTTTCTAAATTTTAGGGGAGAGAGGATAGGATATACATGGATTTTCAAATTTATTTTAACTTTTTAATAGAGAACTCATCATAATACTGTATAAATCATAAAAAATAATTTTTCAAAGACAAAAACTTACCTGCGAAGCTGTAGATCATTACGGTGATATGAATGACTGCTTGAAAGAACAATAACTTTGGCACAGTTACTACTTTTCACCCAGGAAAGTAGTTTTTCACAGAATGGCTTTGATTTATACTTTGTATACCATTGAAAGAATAAAAAGAAAATCTGAAAGTTAGATTCTAGACTATAAGAGTAGTCTATATAATATTTTATGAACTTTATGTGATGACATAATTTACATCTTCTAAAATTATTCTTACTTTTAGATCTACTTACTGTCCTTAAACTGAAGGTGAAAGATGAAGAGCAATGAATTATTCTACCTTTACAATTAAGAAATAAATTACGAGGAAACTAGATTTTATTCTGACTGACAAAGGAAAATCTTTCAGTTCTCTACTTAAGTAACCTACTGATACTTAAAAACTACCACATGGTTATCTGTGAGACGTTCTTACCAGAAATTTCTGACCTGAATCTGATCATGAGGAAACAACCAGGTGAATCCAGAATGCTGAACATCCAGCCTTGGTCCCTCAAAGGAGTCAATATTGTGAAGAGTAGGAAGAGGAGGAGGGCCAGTTCTACACTGAAGGATACCAATCAAAAAGATGCAACAGCCAAATGCAACATGTGAACCTTGACTGGATCCAGAATTGAAAGATATTTTAGGGACAACTGGGGAAATCTGAGCATGCTGGATGACACTAGTGAATAATTCATTAAATGCTGATTTTCTTAGGTGCGGTAATAGTGTGTGCTTGTGAAGGAAAGTGTCCTTGTTCTTGAAATATGTGTGTTGAAATATTTAGGGGTGAAATATCAGGATGTTGCTAGTCTAGTTTTGGATTGTTTAGCAAAGAAAATTGTGTGTGTGCACATGTATAGAGAGAGAGAATCCAGCAAGTGTGGCAAGATGTTAACAGTCGGTTAATCCGGAATATGGATTATAAAATTTTAGGGGGAAAAACCCACTTTATGGAAACTCTCTTCACAGACTATTAATAAAATAATTATTCAATAAAATTTAAAATGCAGGTAAGAAATGGCTAACTTTTAAAAATAGGAGGGCAGTATACTATTATGGTTAGGAGAGGCAGGCTCTAGAGTCAGGCTGCCTGGTCTAGAACACTGGCTTCACCTCCTACAGACCATATGTCTCAGGCAAATTGCTTAACCTTTGTGCGTTTCAGTTTCCTCATTTGTAAAATGAGATAATGTGAGTACCCGCCTTACAGGACTGTTGTGAGGATTAAGTACAGAAATATACAGAAAGTACTTAGAACAGTATTGGTGCAAAGACTCAATGCTCAATAAATGTTTGCTATTTTGAAATCACTCTATTTCCATCTACTAAAAATTTCATTTAGAAATGTTTGAATTGTTATCTTAATTCTGGAACTTACATTGATATTAGGAAGAGAACAAAAAGGCCATGTGGCACAATGTAAAAATGTTAGCAACTATCACTGCAAAACTTTGGGTATGATATTGTTAATTAAAGAAAGTAAAGAGTGATTCGAATATATATATATTAAAATAATCACAGCACTATTCACGACAGTCTCAAACTGGAAAAGATCAAATGCTCCATCAACAGGACAATGGATAAATTATGGCTTATTTATACAACAGAATCCCACATAGAGGTGAGAATGAACAGCTACCTCCACTTGCAACAACATGGATGAACCTCACAAATAAAAAAAAAATGTTGAGTAAAGGAAGCTACACATAAAGAAGTACCTACCATAAGGTACATAAGTACCTACCATTTACATAATAATATAATGACTAGGATGGGGCTTGGGGGAGGGCCTCTGCAATGGTGATAAATCTCTGATTTCCTGAACAGATGTAGGTACCTTAATCCACTCAACAAACATTTATTGAGAGCTTCTCTACACACAAGGCCCTAATCTAGAAGCTGGGGATGTAGGAGTGAATGACACTGTCACTTCTCTCAGGAAACTTACTTTCTCTTAGAGGGAGATAATAAACACAGGACATGCCAGGTAGTGATGAGTTGTGAAGAAAATGAGCACAGGGTAAGACAACAGGAAGGGTGCTCAGGAAGGCCTTTCTGATGAGGTAGCACTTAAGCAAAGACTAAAGGAAGTGAGCCATTTAGGTATCTAGGGGAAAAGTATTCCAGGCAGGGAAACCAGTGTAGAGACTGAGATGGAGTGAGCTTAATCTGTCTGAACGACACAGGGAGGCCAGTGTGGCCAAAGCAGGGTGAGTGAGAGGGGAAACAGGCAATGAGCACACAGACACAGCTGGAGGTGGGATCAGGTAGAGCTGCTGTGCAACAGAACTCTCCATGATAAAGGAAATGCTCTTTATGCAGCTGCTTGCCACAAGTGGCTATGGAGAACTTGAAATGTGGCTAGTGTGACGGAGGAGCTAATTTTAAATTTTATTTACTTTTAATTAATGAATCAAAATTTAAATAGCTACGCGTGGCTAGTGGCTACCATATTAGCACAGATGTAGAGCCTGACAAGCCATGGTAAGGGCTGTGAATTCACTTCAAGTGAGATGGGAAGTCACTGGAGGGTTCTGAAGTGAGAAGTGATGTGATTTGATTTAGGTTTAAAGGATCGTTGGTGGTGCTGTCTGCAAACAGACTATTAAGTGTCTGTGGGGAGGGGGTGGGGCAAGAGTAGAACCAGGGGCTGAGAGAAGACAGTGGTTTGGACTAGAGTAGTAGCAATGGAAGAGGAAAGAAGTTGGATTCAGAATATTATTTTGATAGATACATAATTCATAGATGCCACTGGTTGAAATGTAGCACAAATGGAATAAACCTCTAATATTCATATGCTTATATTTTTTTACCAGTGCTACCTGAATCAAGAGTATATAAGACCCAAGCTATATGTCCCAATTCCCTTCAACATAGTCATGAAAAAATGGTAACATCTCTGAAATTTTATGAGACAATTTCTTTATACAATCAGGCCTTAAACTGTACATACAGTAAAAGAGCAGAAATGATTTTTGAATCTTAATTCCTTTTCTTTTTTTTTTTTTTGTGAGGAAGATTAGCCCTGAGCTAACATCTGTTGCCAATCCTCCTTTTTGCTGAGCAAGATTGGCCCTGGGCTAACATCTGTGCCCATCTTCCTCTACTTTATATGTGGGACGCCTGCCACAGCATGGCTTGATAAGCAGTGCGTAGGTCTGTGCCCAGGATCTGAGCCTGAGAACCCCAGGCCGCTGAGCGGAGCACAGGAACTTAACGACTATGCCACCGGGCCGGCCCCGAATCTTAATTCTTAATGATACAGACTTAGTATTTTCTCATTCTATTTTACTTTAGTAAACTTAAAAAGGCAAATATAACATACTAACCTTAATAAAAATGGATCTTAACTGAAGAGCCACTAGCTTCTTTGAAGGCAATGAATACACTACAAAGACAAGAAAAAAATGAAATCATATGATAGTTAAAATGGAGGAGTTATACAAGTGAAATTATTAATATGATAAAAAATTATAATTGAATTATAAGAACTTTCATATCTAAATATTTTCAATAATTAAAATATAGAGCCAGTCCTGATGGTCTAGTGGTTAAAGTTCGGCGTGCTCTGCTTTGGTGGCCTGGGTTCAGTTCCTGGGCGTGGAACCACACCACTCGTCTGTCAGTAGCCTGCTACGGCGGCAGCTCACATAGAAGAACTAGAGAAACTTACAACTAGAATATACAAGTATGTATTGGGGCTTTGGGGAGGGGAAAAAAAGGGAGGAAGACTGGCAACAGATGTCAGCTCAGGGTGAATCCTTCCCAGCAAAAAAAGAAAGAAAGAAACATAAGCACTATATCATTTGGTAAAAATAAAACATTTTAGAAGTACCTTAAAATGCACCCATGGGCTTTATTTTATGGAATGGATTCATTTCTGAAAGGTTAACTGTAAGAAAATATCAAAAATTATTTTTCTTTTGACTTTGATTGTAAAACCAGAGAAATAATCCCCTGGAAATTTCTGGCATTACAACAAATAAAATCATTCTTAAGAATGTTTTTGGTTTTTGATATTCTCCCCTCTTCTTTCTAAACAACAGCAACACTCATTGGGATTAATAGAAGAATAAAACACAGGAGAATGTTAGCCATCTAATAAAATCCCTGGAATAGGTACATTCGTGTTCTTTAGGAGTTTCTGAAAGACCTGAAATAACACGCAAAATTTTCTGTGAGTCAATGTGTGTGCATTTTTTCTGGGAAAAGAATCCAGAACTTTCATCAGATTCTAAAAGAGGCCCACTTTACTGATGCTTAAGATGTCCCTGCTCAACTTCACTTCCAAAAATGAGAAGCTCTGATATGAACCAAGGACAAAATATAGAGTCTCTAAGGACATAAGATTAGGTCACTGTGCTAAGGGGTAACCGTTTAGTTACTATAAAAAGATGGCAAATAACCCCAGACTCGGGCAAATCCTTTGGTGGATCACGTCTCTCCTGTTACAGGTCTTTTGGGGATTGTCCCCTTGGACTGGTGTGGTGTGGTGTGAGGTGACTGGGGGCTATGCAGCATCAGCAAGCCTAGTGACCACTAGGTATGTTCAGAGCAAAGGAGGCCAGAGCAGGAAGTTTAGGAATTAGGGAAAAGGGACTAAGGCACAGGCCACTCAGGCCTCTAATCCATCTGTGACATACACACACAGTGCAATTCAACAGACCTAGTGGGAAGAGGATATATCTGTAGGGAGTGGGCAGGCTAAGCTTTAAAACGTAAGATACACCACCTTCTATAATAGCAATACTCACGTTCTCCATCAGTCTATCATGCAATTTTTTGTTGTTAAGATCCTGTTTCCCAGTACTTTTTTTCTTCTGAAAGGTGATGAAACATCACCTTTCATGTATTCTGGACAAAAATATTCAGCTTTTGTCTAATCAAGCCTTTAGACCTAACTCCAGTCACAGAAAATACAGAGACCAGAGGAACAAACCAAATGACACCACAGGGTGTAACCAGACAAATGTAGAAGGCAGGACATTCTAAAGGATAATGGGTCCAGTTTTTCCTTCAACAAATCAGTTTTGTGAAGGAAAAAAAAGAAAGAGACTAGTCTGAAGTAAAAGAGATTTCAAAGGCACAACAATCAGATGTAGTATGAGTCCCAGTTCAGACAAACTAACTTTAAAGGACATTTTGGGGTAAACTGAGCCAATCTGAACATGGATAAGATATAGAAAGATATTAAAAAATTGCTAATTTTGTTAAATGGGATGGTATTTTAGCTATGTAAGCAAATGTTTTTAAAAGATAAGAGATGCACACTTACATATCTGGAGGTGGAATGTCATGATGTCTATAATTTATTTTAAAATACCTCATCTTAAAAAATAAAGTGGATTAAAGAATTATACCCAACTGACCTGCTGCCAGTTTGCGTCAGAGGAAAGCCGGTGGGTCCTCCACTAGAGTAAAGGTGCATTAGCAGGGCGGGGTGGTGCTTAAGAGGCAGGTCTCAGGGGCCAGACTGGCTTGAGTAGAAGCCCGTTACACCAATTATTAATCACGTGGCCTTAACTTCTCTGTGCAATGGTTTCCTCATCTATGAAACTACCTACGGAGTTGCTCTGAGGATTAAATGAATTAATACATGCAACTGCACACAGTGCAATTGCTCATAGGAAATACTCAATAAATGATAGTTGTTATCACTAGTGGAAATATATAAATTCCAGTTCTACCATTCATAGTCCTTATCCTTTAAGGCAATAACTGAAATTCAGTCTTGTGTTAACAAAGCCATCTTTCCTGCAGGAATTTCATGTTCCTCTATCACCTTTGGTTTTCACCTTAAAATAGTAAAAGGCCCACAGAGCAGCCAGCTGTCAAACGAAGTGACCGATGCTCCCGGGCTTCAGGATCACAGCTTTCCCCCACTCACTCGGTGCAGTCCCGCATCGTAAACACAGTGGTCAGTGCAATGCAAACTCTTCCCTGACTAACCAAGCTTGCTAGTCCAATGGGAATTATGGAGATTTATGGTGTGGAAAAAGCCTACACCTACTGGTAGTATTAAGCAACTCTATCTCTCTCAGCCTTATCAATACCATATTATTATCGATTCTATAAGAATGCGAGAGGATGACTATGAGGCTTAGATGAGGTAGCACATAGTAAACTCATAGGACTGAGCCCAGCAGAATTCTCCTTTCCCCTCTCCCTGGTATTAGTGATGCTGACATGGGCCGGTGAGAACAGAAAATAAAACTGAGGATAAAAGAAAAAAAAAAAAACAAACCCATGTTAAAAAAAAGGAAATCTCAAGTTCTATCCAAAGATACAAGTACAACCACATCCCTCGCAGGAGTTTCCATGTAGAAAAGGCTAAAAATTAAAGCCAGGATGTAAGAGAATAGGACAATGTGACTGGGTTGTAAATTCTGCACAAAATTGGCACTAAGTAAATGTTTGCTACAAAACAGTATCTATAGAACCTATTTCTAATTTAAAACAACTCTACCTTGTAGTAGAATAAAACATACAGAAGCCTTACATACCTTCAGCATTTGTACTGAGTTCCGTTGAATTTTCTTCAGCAGTTGCATATGGATTGTTCCCAACCATCGGCACAAGACAATCGGTATAGAAGTAACCGATCTTACACATATTCAGGGTAGAAATAATCAGATCTATTGCAAGCTGGCCAACATTTCCAACAGACACAGCTGGCTGAAATAATAAAAATATGTTCATTAAGTCATCAAAATTAGCAGCACTTTAAAAAAATTAGCATGAGGACAATAATCACAGCACTAGAACTGAATGCTTATGCTCAGGTGCCTCATAGCTAGACACTGACTCCTTTATTAGTTGCAACTGAGGCGTCAGCGGAGCCTCCACCACCTTTGAGACTACTGATTTAACACTTACTGATGACCTGCTATGTGTCAATCACTGCTCTAGGCACTGGGAATGTAGTAGAACAAAAAAGTTCCTGCCCTTGTGGAGCTTCCACTCTAGTGAGGGAGTGGTTTACTGTAAAAAAACAAACAGTAAAATATACAGTGGCATGTGCTATACAGAAAAATTAAGTGAGTGAGAGAGTGTGTATGTGGTTGGTTGCAATTTTAAATAGTGATCAAGGAAAGACTCACTTCACAGAACAAGTAACTATGGACCTGTAAGAGGTAAGGGAGGGAGCCACACAGACGGCGGAAAAGACTATTCCAGGTGGTGGAAAAGCAAGAGTAAAGGCTGTGAAGTATGAACAAAAGCACTCTTGGGTCTTCTTTCCATTTGCTTTGTTAGTGCCTAAAGGATAGAGTGAGCTTCTTTTCACACTAAACACACACACACACTCTCTCTCTCTCTCTCTCTCTCTCTCTCTCAACCCCATGACTTAGGTAGCTTACAATAGCCCAGAACACTTATCTGAACTTCAGAGCCTAATGGGTATCTCCACATGGTTATGGCACAGGCAACTCACATTCAACACGTACAAAACTAAACTCTTACCCAAACTTATTCCCGTATTTTGTATTTTGTAATTCACCCAATTACCTAAACTAGGAAACTTCTCCCCTTTCCCTGACCAACCACATCTAATACATGACTAATTTTCATTGACTGTCTCTTCAAAGTATCTCTTTACTGTAGCTCCTCCTTTACATTCTTCCAGCAATTGCTTTTTTTTTTGGTCTTCATCTTATTTTTCTGGGTCCCTCAGAGTGCTCTCCCACTTCTCACTGCTGTCACCTACTAACCCCCTGGTTATCTCCTGTAATTCCCTGTCTCCTTCTCAAAGAGTTTTGCTACTTTGGGTAGACCCTCACTCTCCTGTATCATCCAATCTTTCCCTCACTACTGGATTCTTCCCATCAGCATATACACGTGCCCTAATATCTTTCCTTTTAAAAAACTCTCCCTTGATCCCACATATTCCCTGAGCAACCACCTTACCTCTCAGTGTTCCTTCATAGCCCCAATTCCCCATAGTTGTCCACTAAAACACATGCAGGAATTTTATCACTGAATTAATGAGTCAATACATACACACCTCCACCTCTTCTCCCATTTATTCAACCCACTCCAGGATGGCTTCCCTCTTCACCACTCCCCTGAGAACTGTCGAGGCTACCAACAATCTTTGAGACGTTACTTTCTCTCTGAGGCATTTCCCTTTTTCTGCCAAGTATCTCCTGCAAAGATACTTTTTCACTTTTGTGATTAATAAATATTTTTCAGGGAGATACTTTGAAATTATGTAAAATTTTCTTCTTCAGTACACTATCACATGCTAATTTTAGCATTCATTGATATTTCTTGGGTGCATTATTATGATGCAAGTTGCCAAAAAACGATTTTTCTATTACCATTATTCTTTTTTTAAAGTGAGACATTAATGGACATATAACATTGTATCGGTATACTGTGAAATGATTACCACAATAAGTTTAGTTAACATCCATCACCACACATAGTTACAAATTTTTTCTCTTGTAATGAGAACTGTTAAGATCTACCCTCTTAACTTTCAAATATACAATGTGGTATTGTTAACTATAGTCACCATGCTATACATCACATCCCCAGGACTTATATATAACTGGATTTTTTACTTTTTGATTACCTTCACCCTTTTCACTTAACCACCTCCACCCCGCTCTGGCAACCACCAATCTGTTCTCTTTATCTATGAGGGGTTTTTTGCTTCCTTTTTTTAAGATTTCACATATGAAGCTTTTCTTAACAGGTCCTTGTGTCCCTCCCCCTTCTAATAAATCCTAGGGCCTTTCTATACCCTTCTCAAACGTTTAGCCTAGCATTTGTTTACAAGTCTTTCCAATTAGACTGTAAACTCCTTGAGGACAAAAACCTAGTCTTATTCCAGTATTTTTACATAATGTAATGTTCAACGAAACAATGAATAAATACAGGCAACTACAACAGCGATAAAACCGTGTGTTAATTACTAACAAAAGTAGTTCTACTTTTTAGGGTGATACTTTTATTATTCTATCTGTATGTAGTCTTCTGGTTAACGACGATGACTTGCTAGTTTAAGAATGACCCTAAAACTAGTTGAAAAAAGTTTTTCTAGCATAAAACGTAAAAAGAATGACCCGCACAACGTATGTACAACGTATCTGTCATATCCAAACACGTTACGTTTTACAGTCAAAAAAGACTACAAACAGCAGACTTTCATACGTTTGGTGACAGCGCCAACAAACGTTCTATTCGGACCGCCGCCTCGGGCGACAACCTCCCTATGTTTTCAGTGCAGGCTGGAAACCTGGAAGAGAAACAAGTACTCCTCCCAGGGCCGGGTGAAACACCCCGAGTCGGGGTGGAGGCGCCTCCCGAGAGACAGCAGCCCCAAGCCGAGCAGTGGAGAGCTCGTGAAAGCCGGGACTCACCATCAGGAGGGTGAAACCCGCGAGGTCGGGAACCGATTCTCCGCAGGGAACAAACATGATGGTCCTGAAGTGCTCGGAGGAACTGGATGAATGCCAGCCCGGGCGGAATGACGGCGGTAAGAAGGCGAAAACCGCAAGCTTAGTGGGGCATCGGCACGCGGAGACCTCAAAGCCCCACGAGTCGCGGGAGGGGCGGGGCCGGGCCAGGCGGGCGGGGTCCTTCGAGTCCTTCGGCGCGGGGTCCTGAGAGGCCCGTCCAGCTATATGCCGGTCTGGAGGGCAGAAAGGGACCGCGACAGGAGGGGAGAAACGGGGACGGTGGCGAATCTGGAGATCCTGGTAAGGCAGGGTCATGGGGTGCCCCGAGGTCGCGGGGTGAGAAGCCCGAAGGAGGGGGGAGAGGCGGGCGGAGGTGGTCAGGCAGAGCGGGGAACAGCCCCGAGGCTGGTCGTCCGCCGCCGTTTGAACACAGTCGGGCACCGTAGCTGCAGTAGTCTGGGTTCCCGCCCAGCCCCGGTGTGGCGCGGCGTTGCGACCCCCGGGAGCTGCGTGAGGCGAGCGGTCTCGCCGGCTTTGTGCTCGGCCGCGACTAACGTTCCCGGGCCGGTCGGGGCGCCTGAAGCGGGGAGAGTTGGTGGCGAGGCGCCGGCCCCAGCATGTCGCTGCCTCCGGAGAAAGCCTCGGAGCTGAAGCAGCTCATCCACCAGCAGCTGAGCAAGGTGAGGGGCCGCGGGCGCGCTCCTGCCCGCCGTGTGGCTCCGAGCGCCTGGCCTGGCGCCCCTCGGTCCAGCCGACGACGGCACCTGTTTGCCGGGGACTCGAGCAAAGGCTGTGAGATGCCGAGCGCGGGAGGCGCAGAGCTTCGGGTTTGACGCCAAAGGAGCTTTCTGGCCTCGATGAAAGAGCGAGCCAGAAAGTGCCAGTAAGAGTCTGAGGTGGTGGAACGGTGTTAGTGTCGTAGGACGGTGTGAAAATGAAGCGTTTCTCGAGCGGTTTCTGGAAGTCAAATCGCGTCTAAGTTGTGTTAATATATTCAGAGGTCAGGAATTAGAATTACTTTACGGGTGAACCTTGCGGTGTCATTGACCAAATCAGCAATTCTTAAGTCACGAAAGAGAGGTCACTAAAGGATTTGTAACTGTGATCCTTCGGAGCTCAAGAAGAACACGGTCTTTGAGGCGCTCAGCTGAATGCAGTAAGCTGAAGTGCTGCAAGCTCCGTTTGTTGTGCGCTTGTTTGCCATCTTTTTATCTAAGCGTCGCAGTCTTAACAAGGCACTATTATTTCCAGGTTCATAAAGGTCACAGCTAATAAGTTGAAAGCTGAAATTCATACTTTGATCTCCTCCTCCAGGTTTGTGTTCTTTTGATTATGTTGTAGTGTCTCAAAAGATTTGTTTTGGTTGAGTGCTACTTGTTGGGAAATGGTAACAAAGGTTGAAATTATATCTAGAATTGGTACTAAGAAAAAATTCGTCTAGGGGCCGGCCCCGTGGCCTAGTGGTTAAGCTCATCGTGCTTCGCCTTGGCACCGGGTTCGCGGGTGCAGATCACAGGTGCGGACCTACACCACTCGTCAAGCCATGCTCTGGGCAACCAACATACAAAATAGAGGAAGATTGGCACAGATGTTAGCTCAGGGCCAATCTTCCTCATCAAAAGAGAAAAAAATTCATCTAAAATTTTTTTCTTTGCTTTTTCCTTTAAAAAAAAATCTCACCTTTATTCTCTTTGAATTCTGGTAACAATTTTACATTTATTATTAGCTTAAGAAGCCTTCCTGAATTTAGTCTTTCCACTCTCCCATTATCTTTTTCTTTGAGTCAGTATTTTAGAAAGAAATTAGCTAATTGGCAATATTTGCTTTGTAATGTTGTCGGTTGTAATGTGACTTTTCTACATAGATGGATGTCCATGGCACAATAAGAGAAATCCTTGCTGAGACAATATGGGAAGAATTGGCACCTGATCAACAACAGTTATCAACAGAAGATTTGATTAAAGCCCTTAGATATCGGGGAATCATCATTGATGTGATGAAAGAACTTAATTTTATCACTGTGAGTGATCTTTTAGGGGAAAAAAAATGAGAGTATGAATATATTCTCGTGCTTAATGCTGCTTATAGGGTCCATATTTGGGGCCTCTCTTTTTAGTAAAACCACTTTAGAATAAGACCATGTTGTCTAATAATATCCTTGTTTCAAGTGTAAGCTAATTCTACCCTTGAATGTAGCAAGTAGGATTATATGTCAATGAAATTGGAGATACATATCATATTCCTCTGTCTATAGTGACAGAATTTTCTCTTGTTGTTCTCTAGGTATGTAACTTTAAGTATATATATTTTAGTCAAATTAGTCCATCATAACCTAGCTTTTTTCACTAATACTGTTTTGTAAATTTTTTAGATTAGGCTTATTTTTAAAATAAATACACTTTTGGGAGCCAGCCCAGTGGCATACTCATTAAATTTGCACCCTCTGCTTTGGCGGCCCTGGGGTTTGCAGGTTTGGATCCCAGGCATGGACCTACACACCGCTTATCAAGCCATGCTGTGGTGGCATCCCATATACAAAATAGAGGAAGATGAGCACAGATGTTAGCCCAGGGCCAATCTTCCTCAGCAAAAAGAGGAGGCTTGGCAGCAGATGTTAGCTCAGGGCTAATCTTCCTCACCAAAAAAATAAGAAAAAACACGCTTTTTCTATATTCTCTATGATTAACAAATTATCAGTTTCCACAAGAAAATAATTGTTTATGTAAGAACCTTCAAATCTTTTCATACAAATAGGTCAGTAGTGGAATGATAGCCTCAGTGCACAAATTAGTAAGTAGGCCTTCTTTTGAAGATGAAGCAATAACGAGAAACTAACTTCTGTACCTGGGTACTATAATGTAAAAATTGGATGGACTTCATAATACACCAAGGAACAAGTATTTTATTATAGCATCCTTTTTTGGTTTTTGAGGTTTATAAACCCATTTGTTACAGAAATTGACCTAATAACAGCTTCTGCTATGTGAGTGTCACTTCATTAAAATCAATTCATGGTGGAATCATAAGCCAAATGTTATATGAGGTTAGAGAAAGTTTAACCTCGTTTAAGATATTAAGGATTTGTTTTTAGCATTCTGTGGATGTTGCTTGAGGTCAGCTTAATTCCTTAATATTAGACTTCAGGAGTGACCAGCTGCAGCATCTTTTTTGCATGCTTTTCATTATACTAGGAAAATAAAGGGTTTTTGAGGGACTTTATTCTGTCTTCTGCTTTTGGTTCATTTCTTAGTCCTATTATTGGCATTTCCTTATTTAACTATAATTTTTGTTTTCTAATTTGTTTTGATGTTTTTCTGCCTTTCTAGGACAATGTTGATCAAGAACTCTCTTCCTCTCCAAAACAATGTTTTGCTGATAGACAATCAATGTTAAAATAAGTATGTGTATTTCTTTTAATGTAAATTTAATTGTGGACAGTACTGTGAATAGATGTGCTGTAGTGTTTGGTATTTGATAGAAAACATTTCAGTTTTTTTTTCTGGAATGAAATACTTACATTTTTGTGACTAATTGTCCAAAAAATGTTAGATTCTGTTTTGCATGAAGTATATCAGAAGATTTAATGTATGGCAGAGTGGAAGCCAAAACAGGATCACTTGTTTCTCATGTTTTAATATACTTTATAAAAATTATACGGCCTTTTTTAATGGTAATGTAATTATCTAAGGAGTACACTTGCTGAGTTGATAATTGTCTTAGTGGGTTTGTGGAGGTGAAGAAATGTTGGATAAGCAACTAAAAAGCAAAGTTATCCTAAACCTCAGCTCTGACTCCTTTCTAGCTGGGAGAAAGTAGCCAGAATGTGTAAACTCAGAAAAAGAGATCATATTATGTATCTTTCCTTCCCTGGGTGCAAATGGTCCTGGTGTACAGTAAATTTATTACTCTTTTCTTTTTTTAGTCTTGGTTTTATTTCTGTCCAGTTATTATTTCCTGTTGTCTTGATCACATTGCTTAAGTTATTTGGCAGTTTTCTCATATATATATTGCTACACTGTACAGCTAATATTGATCTAACGTGGAGGTATCTTTACCTTCAGGTTTTTGGTGGAAAAGCTTTCTTGGAACATCTGCAAGAACCTGAACCTTTACTGGGACAAGTTTACCTTTACTTAACACATTTTCGAAACCAACGTTTTCATTCTAAACCTGTTTCATATGCCTGTGAACCAGATTTTCATGACGGGTTTTTATTTGAGGTACACAGAGAAAGCTGAGGTAAGGAGCAATGATAAATTGTCATTTAATTGAGTAAATCTTTGTTAGGTTTTGTTGCAGAACACGTATAACAACTTTTACTGTAAGGAGAGATTTATAATGGATGAATCTCCCTAGTCTTTTGTTTTATTTTTTTCCCCACTGCTCTTTTCTATATAAACTACTTCTACCCACCTTCTTGCTTTATTTTCTGCTAATTAGCTTCCTTGAAAATTACTTTTTGACTGTTTTACTGGTTGGTTCTTTAGTAATAAATATTTAAATGCCTATTAGGTGCATGGTACTATGCTAAAGTGCTGGGGATATAGTGGAGAATGAGACGTGATCCTTCTCATTTATGAAAGATGGCTAGATTTATGATCTGTAACTTTTAAAAATCAGAGCTTAGATGTGAATCTCTCTCATGTTTATAACTTTAAAATTATGATACTTGATTCCTGTAATTGTTTTACACTGTTTCCTTTTTAAAGATATTTTCTACATTTTAGTTGTCAGTATAGAAATCTTTATATTTGTAAACTTAGCAACATTATAGAGTTATACCTTCAGAATTTTAGATTATTAAGATGGCTAATGCACTATGAAAATGTATTATTTTTTCCTCCCTGGTGAAAAATGTTACCCTAATAAGGCAGTTAATGGCTTAAATCGCTAGCTCCAAGGTGCTGGATTTTTCAGTTTTGTGTAGATAATACAGTGATTATTTCTGGAGGTTTGGGGATTAATATTGACATAGTTGAAGGCTTCTTATTGTAGTAGCATATAGTTTGGTTAAGTACTTTTTTTTTTTTTTTTTGTGAGGAAGACCAGCCCTGAGCTAACATCCGTTGCCAGTCCTCCTGTTTTTGCTGAGGAAGACTGGCCCTGGGCTAACATCCGTGCCCATCCTCTACTTTATATGGGACGCCGCCACCGCATGGCTGACAAGCAGTGCATCGGCAGGTGCCCAGGATCCGAACCCGCGAACCCCGGGCTGCCAAGCGCGAACTAAACTGCTGTGCCACCGGGCAGCCCCTGGTTAATTACTTTTAAAGAGCAGACTTATCTCTTCGAAAACACTGATACGCGTTAAGTAACTAGATAACTTCTCACAATTCTGCCAATCCTCTCAAAAGTTAGTGATAGAAATAGGACTGTACTTTTAGTCCCAGTCTGCACATTTTTTGAGACGTTACCAAATTATTCTATTTGGTTTTATATAAATTTGTTATTAGTATCCTTTTCAATGAAATTATTCTTTTATGTTGGCCTAACTGAATATGTAATGTGATGTAATTTTTTTTAATTTATGTTGCTAGGTGATGGAACTAGAGTGGCTGATTCAACAACATTATCAATAAGTGATCCAATTTGTATGATATTAATCAAAACTCACATATTTGGTGAGACCACTTTAGTAGCATCCTATTTTCTTGAATCTCGATTGGTTTAGGCTCAGAAAATGGAGTGATCAATCTTACTGTGGAACTTACGAGTGTATGTATGATAATTAGTATCACTGTTATCTCTTTATAGCCACAGTTTGTTTGTAAATACATTTTATATTTTTAAAATGCGTTTATAAACCAAGAGGGAAACATGTAAAAAGAATTCATTCAAATTACAGTTGAACCCCAGTATTGTAGTCTTGGGAAATGTCTTGAAGAATAGTAAGAGTGTAGAACTTTACAGTCAATCTGGCTTTGTCTTAAGGAAAATTTTTTTTTGACAATTTGAAATTTTGAGGGCTTTTTTTTTCAAGTTTATTTGATTATATATAAGGCTATGAAAAAATTAAGATTCTTCACACATACATGCGTGCACACATACGCAAAACCCTCCACTCTATTATACCCCAGAATACAATGCGTCCCCATTAGTACCAGTGGCTTTCTACAGCAGCAGTTCTTGTGGGATATGGAGTAGGTATTCTAACCTCTTACATGCGGGAAAGTAGGACTCAGAGGAACTAACTTCTTCAGCATCAGTCTCAATGAATAGTACTTGTTGAGGGCAGAGATGGTGTCTATCTTATTCACCACTGTCTGCTTGGACTACTTGATATGTAACACATACCTGCTAATACTTTGAAAAACAAAGCAAAACCTACCAATGTTTTATGCATAATGTATAATGCAATTACTTTGGTATTGAAACTTAGTCACAGAGTTAAATCTGGCCATTGGACATTATAGCTTTAGTAATTTATATTTTGATGTCAGACCCTGAATGTGTTTTTCCTTAAATAAAAAATAGAGAAAAAAGTTTTATGTATGAGATTTATTTTCCAAAGAGATACCCATTATTTGTCTTCAAATGTAGGCCTAATATGATACTCATAGTAATGACCCAGAAACAAGTATATTCTCATTCAGCAAAGAAATATTAAATAGTTCTGATATGAAGTATATTTGTTTTCTAATTCTTTAAATCCAGGCATGGATTAAAAATCTGTACTCCCATGTGGTGTGAAAAATGGAAGGGAGTAATGGGAATTACTATATGTGACAAAGAGTATAAGTATTTTCTGAGAACAAAGTGTTAACAGTTGCTTTGACTTTGTTTTTAATGTAAGTCTGGTTGGTATTATACATTTAATGAAGATAAAAATGAAGAATCCTAAATTCTTTAGGTCTGAAAAGTCCCTTCAAATGTGATTAGGAAGCTAAGAAAATAAATAATTGCCTTATAATTAGATAAAGGCCTTTGTACAAAATAAAAACTAATTTGATTTGTATCATGTTTAATATGAATACTAAAGGTGATGTTGAATATTATCTTTATTCCATGTAAGTGGGAAAAGCACAAAATTCTTATATTATTTTGGTTAGACTTTGGTTGATTAATTATACATAGTATTGAAACCTCTAAAGTTCTAAATATTTATTTATATTTTAGGCACAGAATCAAAAGTTTCTATGGGAATTTTAAATTATGAAACTTGAGATGTACCCACTACTCAATCAAACGTTATCTTAAGAAGTAGTAAACACTCAGGTAAATAATTCTGAATTTCTCTTCTTTGTATATTTATTTTTGTAGTAGTATATTTACCTGTTGATCCTAGAAAGTACACTTTTTTTAGAAAATTACAATTTATTAGTTTTAAGCAAGAGAATGGCAGTATGATTTATTATTTAAAAATGTGTATCTTGGGAGAGAAAAAGATCATTCTATTTTATAGAGACTAGATTGTAGTGGGGGAAGTGTAGAAACAAGGAAAGTCCGTTAGGAGGCTCTTCCAGACAAGAGATGATGATTGTTTAGATTAGGGTGGTGGAAGAGATGGAAAGAAGGGCATAGATTTGTTACATGTTTTGTAGTAATTAATTAAGGAGAATGAATAGAAATTGAAAAAAAATTTTTTAACTTCGTTTGCTTTGGTACATCAAAAAACTGCAGAGAAAGAGTGTGCTAAGCAACGGTGGAGAGAATATTTGCAAATTCGGCTCTCACACAGGGTTAAGATTTTTGCACGGGTTTGTAAATTGTACTAAAAAAGCTTCACACCTGTATTTGAGATTTACTGTTGTATATGTAAATTTCATTTAACTTGGATTTGTAAAATGTATTTATTCCAGACAAAAGAAAGTTTATTTGTAAAATAGAATGCTGATTTTGTAATACTCCTTGACTGAGTAGGTGAGTGATATAATACAGTCTTTGTTTTATTTTGCTTTTCATTTTCAATTACTGTTTTTTTAAACTCTTTTTCGAAAATATTTGATATAAAGTGAATGAAAACCCATTTTGTTTAATTTGGAGTGTGTCCTTGATTGATACTTAGTACTAAATAAGTAACTACCAGGACACTTTGCAATTTATATGTAAATTCAGCTTTTATGTGCAGAACTGGGGCTCTGGGCGAATATGCTTTTTTGTGAGGGTATTTTTTTTTTAAGGCAAACAATATTGCATGTAATTATTCTATATAACCAAGATCTCTAAGCCAGTGACCAATAACATTTAACTGCAGCATTCGGCTATATATCTCTGCCTCTGTTTTTCCTGTATCCTGAGCCCATTTTCTCTCATTAACAAACCAACATAAAATATATGATCAGATCCATATTTTTTTGTAACTTATAAGGAACCATTCAAATATTTTATATGTATCCAGCCTCGTGTATGACTGTATGACTATATGTAGTATTTTTTTAAATTATGTTTCTCAGATCCTGTGCATTTGTCTAGATTTTAGGACAGGCTGAAAGTGGTTTGGTTTCTAGATGAGGAGCTTCAGAATGGGAGACCCTAGTTAACTATTATTTTGTAGTTTTCATAATTTTTTTAAATTATGAAAGTAATACAACATTATCAAAGAGAATTTAGAAAACAGAAGGGGCAATTATATATAACTTAGCCAAATCATAGCCATTGTTGACATTTTTTGTTTTTTCACCCAATCATTTTTCCTATGTATTCCCTTAAAATGATCACCATGTATAGATACTGTAACTCACTGTTTTAATTTGTTTATTTTCCCATTTATTTGCATTTCCTGCTGTATGATTTGTCAGCCTGTCTGTTCATATCCTTTACTTACTCATCTTTAAAATCTTACTGCTTTTCTTTCTGTGTTGTATGAGTTCTTTATAAACTTTTGACTCTGAATGCTCCCTCTTAAAGTGTACATGTTACAACTGTGAGATTTGTGAGCACTGACTTTGTAAAATAATTTAGGCTCTTCTAAAATTAGTATATTCTCTTTTCCACCCATTGTTTCAGCTTAACACTGGACTAATGATTAAAAGTGAAAAATTTAACAATACTTTTAAATAGTAATTATGTATTTAAATATTTAACAAGGAAATAATATGAAGTAAAGAAACAAAATGAGTAAATGGTATTAGTTTATTGAAAAAAAAAATCCACATACCTCTGTCAATATGCATACCTCACAGCATATCCTCTTCTGCAGACCTGGTTTATCATAAGTTTTGAAGTTGTTCATTAACGATGTCCTCTCTAAGAACTTCTAGTGTGTGCCGCATATATATATGTATCAGGTAGAAAGAATATCTTTTTGATCATGTAACTTGCACATTTTGAACAGCACACAAACATACACACATATATGTACACACACACACAGATTCAAACAGGCCCATGGTGTATAGTTGTGCAGGTCATGCATTGCATAAACATACGGTGCCCATTCATAGCACAAGCCTCATAGATTTGTATATTTATGGTGGCAGTTTTTCAGCAGATGACAGTAAGTGCCTTGAGGAAGGGGTGCTCTTTCTGATGTACATAAAGGTACCATATGGGCTAGCCAAGGCCTTGGACAATTACCTTCCTTGTGCTCCCTCCTGATGTGACAGTCCCGAGTTCCATTTTGGATCTCACTGTAAGTATCCAAGAGTAAAAGAGAATGAGGTGCAGAAGTTTGGGCAGGGGTAGGGAGGGCAATAACTGTACCCAAAGTGTCAGAGCCGGGCTGAGCACTAGGCCTGAGACTCAGCTTTCAGGATCCAAAGGTCTGGTTTCAGGGAAGAAAACATTACTGGTGTGAAGCCTGTTACACACCTTGTGAGAAGAGGGCTTTGTAATGCTTTTTCAAGTCAGAGGTCCCCATCCATGGATGTATATCCAGGACAGTTAAATCTTTAATGAGATGTTATCTTGCTTCCCTTAAGTCTAGCTGGTAGAAACCATAGTCTTTATCTCATAAGAACCAAAAATACACTGTTCTCCAGGAAGGAAATTTCAAAGAGCCAACAGTGTTTCTGGGATATTCATGCCTTCCCTGTAATAATCTTTTTTTGAAGTTATTATGTAATATTTGTATAAACAAAAGCATTTATGTAACCTCCATAAATTGTGCAGCATAACAATAATTGGCTCCTCAGCTTACAAATAGAACATCCTTAGAACTTCTGCATCTAACTGCATGCTTCCCATTTTATCCCTCTGCCTTCAGGACAGAGCTAAGTAGTATCCTGAATTTTTATGTAAATTTTTCCTTTGCTCTTTTCTTTGTTAAAATAGTTTTATCACAAATTTATTCTTAATTCTTCTTAATTACCTTTTGCTTGTTTTTCAGTTTTATAAAATTGTGTCATAGTACTCTTCTCTGACTTGAATTTTTCACTCAGTTCTGTGTTTCTAAGGTTAATAATTGGTTTTTCATTTTCACTATACAGTAGTGTAATTTTCCATTGTATGAATATTTATGTTTTCTGGTCAGTAGATATTTGGAGTGTCTCCACGTTTTTCTTTCTTATTCTTTCGTCAACAATGCTGCTAAGAACATTTCTGTACCTATCTCCTGGTCCTACCAGGGAGGAATTTCTCTAGGAATGTGTTTATCACTCTTGCTGCAGTATGAAATGTATTTCACATTGTGACACAGTGATACACACTCCCGTAAATTTGCAACAGAGTGTGTATGTATACTTAAAACAAAAATTGCACAATACAGTCCTCTCCTTTGAACCTAAAATGCATCCTAATGTTTTGGTTTCTATTCTCTTTCTTTATAACAAATGCTGGTCTGAGTATAAGGCCTAGGAACCCAACTTGCACTCTGAAAAACACTCCCTTATGTCTGGAGTTTCTCAAACTTTAATGTGCAAATGAAGTTTTGGCTTCATGAGTTCAGAGGAGGGGCCTGAGCATCTGTATTTCTAATGAGCTTCCAGGTGGTGCCACTACTGCTGTTGTGAGAACTAGGCTTTGAGTAGCCGGGCTCTAGGCTGTGTTTCCCAAGCTTCTCTGGAGGTAAGAATCACTTGGGCTGCTTCATAAAGGTGCAAATACTGTGGCTTCATTACAGGACCACCAGATCAGAATCTCTGGGGAAAAGGCCTAGGAAGCTTGAGATGTATATATATTTTTGATTAATTAATTTTTTGCTGAGGAAGCTTCACCCTGAGCTAACATCCGTTACTAGTCTTCTACTTCTTTTTTCTTTTTTTTTGGTATGTGAGCCACTGCCACAGCATGGCCACTGACACATGGGTGGTATAGGTCTGCACCTGGGAACTGAACCTGGGCTGCCCAAGCAGAGTATGCCAAACTTAACCACTAGGCAACCAGGGCTGGCCTGGAAGCTTGATATTTAAAAAGTGTTCCAGGTTATTCTTATCAGAGATGTTTAAAAGTACTGTTCTAGGACATATACCTAAGCATATAACAGGTGAGGAGTTGGCTGTTCAAATGTTTACCTCACAAGACAATGCTAAGTTGTCTTCCCCTGTGGCTACACCAATTCACACTCTCATTTGTGTTGACCTACATCTTGCCAGCAGTTAGTATAAGCAGACTTCTTAATTTTTGCTAATCTGATTGTTATAAAATGGAACCTCACTATTATTTTAGTTAATTTGCATTTTCCAGATTAATATTAACTTTCAACATATTTTCATGTTTGTGGTCTATTTTTTTCCTCTTCTGTGAAATTCCTGTTTTTAGCTTTCATCTATTTTTCTTTTGAGTTGTCATCTTTTTGTGTGTGATTTGTGGACATTCTTTATGTATCCTGGATACCTCTCCTTTGTTAAATGGTTGCCAATATCTTCTGCCTATTTATATCTTTTGTCCTTATTCTATTTGCTTTTCTTTTCCTCCCAAGAATAAGCTATGTCTTAGCTTTTCACTTTTCTTTCTGGTACAACTTAATAAACATAAGTTCTTGATTTTAATGCAGTGTTAATTATTAAGCTTTTCATTGATACTTGGTACTTTTTGTTTCTTGTTTAAAAAATATTTCCTTACCCTGAGATCAGAAAGATAATCCCCCATGTATTTTGGTAAATTTTTTAAATTTGGTTTTTCATGTTTAAGCTTTTAATTCAGAAGGAATTGATTTTTGTGTGAGGTGCAGAGTAGGAATGCACTTTCTTTTTCCCCAAGGTGAATACACAGTTTTTCTGGCACCATTTTTTTCCCCAGGTGTCGGAATCAGAATGCCACCTCTGTCATGTTAGCTTTCTGTTCTGCTCCATGTCTGTTCTTTCAGCAATACCACACTGTTATTGTAGCTTTTAAATAACTCTTGCTATCTGATAGGACACGTTTCTCTATTCTTCAGGAGTGTTATGACTATTTGGAGGCCTATGTTCTTTAGTATTTCAGAATCAACTCATCAAATTTCTAAAAACTCTGATTAGATTTTGATTGAAATTGCACTGATTCCATAGGTTACCTTGGAGAGAACTGATATCTTTATAATACTGAGTCTTCTTATTCATGAACATGGTATAGCTCTCCAGTTATTTTGATCCTCACTAATGCCTTTCAATAAATTTGTGGATTTTGATGTATTGCTCTCTTGTAAGATTTATTCCTGAGTACCTTATATATTTTGGTTCTGTTGTAAATGGTATTTTTTTAGAATTACTGTTGTTGGTATATAGAAATACAAAGGATTTTAATATTAATCTCATATTTAACTACCTTGCTAAACATTTGCTGTTTCTTATAATTTGTAGATCCTGCATGTGTGCTAAGACATTCACATTGTCTGTATAATTAGAGTTTTGTTTCTTCCTTTTCGATTCTTATACCTTTTATTTCCTACCATATTGGCTAGAACTTTGAGAAAAATGTTCAATAGAGGCAGTGATTTGTTTGTATCCTTGTATTGTTCCTTAATGTGTTACCATTAAGAACAATGTTTGCTCATCAGGTTTGTGAAATTTCATCCTATTCTTAATTTGCCAGAAGTTTTTATTGTGAATGGACATTTTAACAAATGCTCTTTCTGCATCTATTGAAGCGGTCATATATTCTTCTTTAATTTTTAAGGCAGTGAATTATAGTTATAAACTTTTTAATGTTAAACCATCCTACTTAATTTAACTTGGTCATGCAGTGTTATCAGTTTCATACATATATGGCTGGATTTGAATATTTGTTTAGAATTTATTCATTGATGTTCATGAATGAAAAATGTTGCTCACACACATTATGCTTGTTTGGTTTTGGTGTTAAGATATCAATTGCTTCATGTATTCCAAAGCTATCTTATTGGGTGTATAAAAATTTACAATTGTTATATCTTCTTGATGGAGTGAAACTTTTATCATTGTGTTATAATTCCTTGTGTCCCTTAATTCAACTACTCTGTGTTTCTTTTGATTAATATTTACCAGTTATCTTTTTTATATTCTTTTACCTTAAACTTTCTGTTTACATATGGCTTAGATTTATTCTGTATAAACAGAATATAGCAGTGTATTGATTTTACATTGAGTGTAATTCTCTGGATTTTTTAATTAACAAGATTCTATTTATGTTTATTGTGATTAATAATATATTTGGATTTGTTTCTATCAAATTGTTTCTATCAGACTTGTTTTTTTCTTTAGTATTAGTATTAGACTATTTTTTTCCTATGAGTGTATTAGATTTTTAAAAATTATTGTTCTTTACTACTGCAAAAATTATCACTCTACTGCTATTTTTATAGTGGTTATTCCAGAAAATTTGCTGTGCACTCTTAACAGAGTCTATATCTTAAATATCTCCTTCCTGATGATGTAAGGATCATTTTACCTCTGAGCATTACCTTTCCTGGTTATATTGCTCTTGTTGTCAGTAGTTTAATTCTGTATTGGGTTTTTTTTTTGTGAGGAAGACCAGCCCTGAGCTAACATCCTTGCCAATCCTCCTCTTTTTGCTGAGGAAGACTGGCCCTGGGCTAACAGCCGTGCCCATCTTCCTCTACTTTATATGGCACGCCGCCACGGCATGGCTGACAGGCAGTGCGTCGGCGGGTGCCCGGGATCCGAACCCGTGAACCCCGGGCTGCCAAGCATGAACTAAACCGCTGCACCACCGAGCGGCCCCTGTATCGTTTTTTAAACCCTCTCAAATTAGACGCTATTATTTTACAAATATAAACTTAGATATTTCTTTGCTTATCATTTCTCCTAACATCTCAGACATATGATTTACATATGATTTTTTTCTTCCTGAAGTTTATTCTTTTTTTCCCCCCGAAGACCCAGTGCATAGTTGTATATCCTAGTTGTACGTTTTTCTAGCTCTTTTGACACTGCCTCAGCATGGCTTGATGAGCGGTGTGTAGGTCAGCACCCAGGATCTGAACCAGCGAACCCCAGGCCGCCAAAGCGGAGCATGGGAACTTAATGGCCATACCACTGGGTCGGCCCCTGACGTTTATTCTTTATTGTAGATTATTGGTGGTAAACACATTCAGTTTTGATTTTTTGAAATCATCTTTATTTTACCTTTATTTATTGAAGGATCATTTTGCTAGATATTCAATTCTAAGTTGACATGTATTCTCTTAGCACTAATGTTATATTGTTCCCTTGTTTTCTGGCTTCCACGGTTACTGTTGAGAAACCTTCTGTCAGTCTAATCGCTATTATGTTGTAAGCAATAATGTCTTTCCTCTCTAGACGCTTTTGAGATCTTTTTGATTTTGGTGTCTAGTTAACTACAGTAGGTGTAAGTGTGGGCTTAACTTCATTTATCCTTTTTTGATATATATTATATTTTATCTTTTAATTTATGTCTTTTGTCAGTTCTGGAAATTTCTCAGACTTTTCTTGAGATAGTGCCTCCTGTCTGTTCTCTCTGTTCTCCTCCTAGAATACCAATTAGAAATAAGTTAGATCTTCAAATTCTGCCCTTCATCTCTCTTTTCTGTTTTCTGTTGCTTTCCTATTTCTAGTTCTCTGTGCTGTTATCTCTAGATAATTTCCTCTGATCTATCTTCTAGTTCATTAATTCTCTTCTAAGCTGTGTCCAATCTTGCTGTCTTATCCATCCATTTTTTTGTGATATTTCAGTTTTTTTGTGTGTGAGGAAGACTAACCCTGAGCTAACATCCATTGCCAATCCTCCTCTTTTTTGCTGAGGAAGACTGGCCCTGGGCTGACATCCATGCCCATCTTCCTCTACTTTATGTGGGATGCCGCCATAGCATGGCTTGACAAGCGGTGCATCTGTCTGTGCCTGGGATCTGAACCTGTGAACCCTGGGCTGCCGAAGCAGAGGGCGTGAACTTAACTACTATGCCACCGGGCTGGCCCTGTATATTTCAATTTTTTTATTTCTAAAAGTTGTATTTAGTTTTTAAAATTGGCTTGGTCATTTTTCATAGTGACATGCTCATTTTTGTGATTACATTTTTAAGTTTGAAAGTGTGACTTAAGTTTTATATACTACATTTGATAATTTCTAACTGACAGAAAGAGGACTGAATGAAAAATGCTAAATGTGGTGAGGCATTCCACAGGGACATTTACTGTAGTAAGTTACACTGATGATCCCTGAAGACTTTGAAAGGCATTGTTGTGGAAATACATCACACTATAGGAAGTAAATGGCAACTTCATAGCCAGAAATGTGTAATTTCAGTAGGCTAATTATAGTTCATACTGTATTCCTGGGAGTGGAATACAAACATTGCCAGAAAACTTGGCATACTATTACTACCATTGTATGTGCATAAAATAGATCTCTTAGGGTTAGATAACAGGGTAATAAATTATATTCACAGGATCACTAGTTGTAGGATATTTGCTTCTCTTGCTTCACAATCCTAAAGATGCTTCTGAGGATACGAGTCAATTTCAAGGTCATTTCTCTTCACACTCGTGCCCTCAGCCACACTGGAATGGGTATCATGAAGGCCCTGTTGGCATGAATCATGAGGCCAGCTGGTCCATTCTGGGCACACTGACTGATGATAAGAGACTAGAATGGCCTCCCTAAGGAGTGCAATGGCTGTCACAGCTGAAGCTTAGTCAGGGAGTTCTTACTGCTTCCCCTGCTGGCACTAGCAGCATATTTCATTGCCAAAATGTTATTGCCATTGAGTACCTTATCAATGCTGGCATTTCTTTATTTTGGAAAGTGTTGCAAGTAATTGTTTACTGCCTCTTTTCCAATCTCCGGTTAACAAACTCTTTACTTAAGAACGTTAAATTTAAAAACTCTTTAAAGAAATTATCCTAAAAGACTTGGTGACATTATCCTGAAACTAGACACCATGAGTGACTAACCAAAAGCCTAAGATGTATTCTTTTATTTTTTAAATGTACAAACCAAACCAAGAACTAAGCAAAGCACTTGTGCACATCATTTTTCAGGGTCACCTAACACCACTAGAGAATGTTCCTTTCAGGCTATCAGTGGTTGCTCACATTTAGAGTGTGTGTGCAGCCTTCCCTCTTGCCCGAGAAGATCTGCGTTCTCACTTAGTGTATGTCCTAGTTTTGTTATTCTTTACTTTTCCCATAAAATATGAGTTAGCTGCACACTAATAGAAATGGTTCAGGCATAAACGCTGAAGAGAAAGGTGCTATAAAACATTAACTTAAGATGTAACCATTATAAGCCATTGCTGGATCAGAACTCAGTTTTGCAGAATGGCAGAAGAAAAGAAAAAAAAGCAACAAAATTAGGCAGTTTGCTTAGGATGAGATTAAATGATTGTCAGATTTCCTTAATCATTGGACTTAGCCTATCAACTCTGTTGTCAGAGATGGATGTTATCACAGGTACTTGGTAGCATGCAAACATTCAACTAATGAAGCATTAGATAAAATTAGACATTTCCTTTAAATTGTAAATAGTCACTAGACTGGAAAAAACCTTCAATGTTATTTCTAAATAACTTATTTATGATACTTTCCCTGACACTAGTAATTTAAATATAAAAAATTAATTTAGTAATAAGGAACGTCCCATGAGGATGCCACTCGAGATCCCCTGGGGGAGTTTTCATCTCACTTGTTCTTGCTTCCTAGAGTTGTTACAGGATGGAGTAGCATGAGTGGTCATTATTAACCTTGTTTTATGGTTTGAGCAGATGTCTGGCATATTAATCCTGTCTAGCGTATATGAAACCAAAACATTATTTCACTTCATTTTTGGAGGTTGCAGGGAAAGAAGGTGGTTCTAGGTTCTCTCTAGGTCTTAAATGATGGAGAAAACAAGGAATTTATGCATAAATGGAAATCAAGAAATGAACTTCAGTAATAGTCCTGACAAATATCCAGTAGCCACACTGTAGAGGTTGGATTGCCTGTGAAAGCTGAGCTGGGGAACATGGCCTGGACCCCACTTCTATGGAATTAGGAGAAGGGAGAAGGACTCTTCCTACCACTTTTGTCCCAAGATTAAATACATGGGACCTTTATTATATTTTACATTCTTTGGTCATGTTTTAGGTGGAGTTTTAGGTATCTTTAACATCCTAGTTTCTTTTAATCTGATTTTCTTTATTTTGGTAGATACTCTGTAGTAGAGTTGAAGCAGCATATGTTTAGTTGTCAGATATGTATTCAAGTGCCACAGTCAAACCTTGACCCTGGTCAAATTATTGAACCAACCTTGGCCACAATTTTTTCATCTATATATGGGGGAGGATAGTACTTAATCCACAGGATTGTTTTGAGGAATAGAAAATATATATAAAGCAACTTGTATGTAGTAAGCACACACACGATAAATGGTAGCTATTGTTTCTTAAGTTTTCATGCTTATTTTCCTTACCAATTATAGATCTTTTTACGTTTATATATGGTGACCACAATTCAGGAAAAGAAAAATCAAAATATATGGATCAAATATATTTATGGGTATACCAAAGCAAAGCATTTTAGATTAGGTTCTCCCCAAACCCATGAAAGGTGAACTTCTTAGAAAAGTGTGTAGCACATAGTAAGTGCTCAATAAATGTTATGTACTTAGTATTGTATTTTCATTAACACGTTTAAATTTTCTCTGTGTATATTCTTTTTTCAAACAATTCAAAATGCTTATATCCCCTGCATGTCATTTAGATTTCTAAGCTTGAAAGTCTGTACCTGGAGCTTGAGCTGAGGGTTAATAACTAAGACATTGTCAGGGATAGGAAAGAACTACTTTAGCATTATTGATTTTATGGAATTCTATACAAATCAATACTCAAAAAGGCCTGGAGTTCTGCTCAGAAGTTTATGTTCTCTTATTGTTATATTATTTCATGCTGAATTCTCAGGCTTTTACTCTTATGTTTTCCAATTACATAATTATAAATTAATTTTAAAAGATAAAATATATGTATCTGTTAGCATTAAGATTCATTTTGTGTATCAGAGACACAGGAAAAGAGCTTTAAATAAAAGCATTGTGTTTCTAATGAAAATTTGGAAGTAGACAGTTCAGGGATGGTATGGTAACTCTGGCACTCTGGCTCCTTCATCATTGCTTTGAATTCTTAATGTTTAGGTGCCTCACGGTCCATCATGGCTGCATGAGCTCTAAACATCACATACTCAATCCAGCTAATAGGAAGGAAGAAGGAACAAAGATGATGAGCCGTTTCATTTTAAGGACACCTCCCAGAAACTGTTCTTGACATCTCATCTTATATGCCACTCACCAAAACTTAGGCAGATGGCCACACCTTCCTGTAGAAGAGGCTGGACATTTTATTCTGTGTGGCCTTATACCCAGCTAAGATTTAGAGATTTTATTATTCCTGAAGGAGACCAGATATTGGGGACTGATGGGACTATCTTTGACATTTGGGCTTAACCGGAGCTTTTATAATTTTTTCCTCTTATGTTTTCTTTTTACTTCTTTTCTTTTCTAAATAGATCCCATGTGTGGCCCAAGAAACTGGAAGTAGTAGAAGTCACATCTCGAAAAATCACTCTGCTGGGAGCCATTTGGATATAATGTAACTTGTTGCCATAGTTATAATCTTACAGTCCACTACTGTTACCAAATTGGAGGACAGGAGCAAGTGTGAGAAGAAGTAAGCTGGGATATAGATAATTCACATCCTCAACATAGGGTCACTATTATACCAAAGTTAGTGTGAAACTCATCCTCATGAATCTCAAGGGATGGAAGGAGAGTCAAGAACTCATAGTACAGACAGATGAAGATTGCGAGTTGTCTCAAGTGATATCTTTATGTGAAATACATATTCTTTCAAAACAGCTTTTGTTTCTTTTAAATTGAGATCTTTATAATGAAAATGAAAGAAAGAAGTACTTACTGTGTTGAATAATACAAATGTATGTCTGCGCTTCTGTATACTTAAGCATTGGTTTAAAAAGATAAAGGGAAGGGGCCAGCCTGGTGGCATGTGGTTGGGTTTGCACGTTCTGCTTCGGCGGCTGGGGGTTCACCAGTTTGGATCCTGGGTGCAGACCTACTCACCACTCGACAGGCCACGCTGAGGCGGCATCCCACATAGAAGAACTAGAAGGATCTACAACTAGGTTATACAACTATGTACTGGGGCTTTGGGGAGAAAAAAGAAAAAGAGGAAGATTGGCAACAGATGTTACCTCAGGGCCAATCTTCCTCAAAAAAAAAATTTTAAAAAAGAATAAAGATATATAGAAGTTTATTTTAATTCTTTATGAGTTATATCGTTACTTTTGTATTATAATTCTATATTGCTATAGCTCTTCATTCAAGTTTTATTGTGTTAGACTGAAGAGTTGTTTGGGGTATTAGGTTATTTATATGAAATGCTTATTTAAATATATTTAAATGACATTCTGAAACATTTTTTATAGTTAAAAATTCAGTGCAGAATTGAGGCTGCCCTTGCTTTTTAGCATAGTGCTGAGAAACTATCTCATTAGGGTGGCTGTCATGAAATAGATCATACTTTTGCATCGGAACAGTGTTGTAAATAATTGGATATTACCTTAATAAACAAGGATTTAACAAATAAACCATACATGTTACCAGAAACTCATCAAAAAAAGCAAATACACAATTGAAATAAACCTCTAAAATAATTTAAAATAGTTAAATTACACCTTGAATCCCATAGCATGGATATAAACTTGCTTTTACACATTATACAAGGGACTCTCATGTACAATAGTGTGTTCATACAGCACATAAAATACAGTGGTAGTGTATCATGAATTTGACCTAAAATTCATCTGCTAGGAGTCAGAAAAAGTGGCAGAGACCTTGGGAAGCCCATTAAGTGAATACACTTACTTGTTCCTGGGAAAATAGATGTTTAACTTTTTGTTTCTTCATGCAGCTGATTATGATCTTTGACCGTTGATTATAACATGAATTAAATGTTTATAATAACACTTTATTGTTTCATTTAAAGAGCTAACAAAGTATTTTTGAGTGTTTATTAGCTGTACAACACCATGCATATTGCTATAGAAGAAAAACATGGACACAGCCAGAGTAAATGAGGAGCTCCCGCCACATGCTTCTGTTTTGCTTTTAGTGGCCCCTCAAGTCTGGCATTCGCTGCTCTTTCTCAAAGTTCTATTACAATTACTTTTGTAAGGAGTATTAATTTGATACAGGTCACACAGTCAAGGCTGAGACCGGAAGCCCTATTTCTGCTTCTTCCAACTCGTGTTCCTCTCCCAGGAAAGAGGAAAGGTGTAGGCATTGTCAACAGTCATCTCTAGACCCTTCCTCCCCTGCATTTCTATATTTAATTTGGTCCTCACTTCTGTTGTTTCTACTTCTAAAATATTAGATTGTTCTTTTCTCTCAACTTGCACAACCTTTGTTCAGATCCTCATTATTTTATGCTGAAATTTCTGTAATAGTTTCTAACCTTTCTTTGTGGTTCCAGCTTTTTCCCATTCTGATGCCCCCTCCTCAATCACTAAACCTATCTTTAAAATACATTTGCATTATGTCGTTCTCTCCACAAGAACCTTCAATGATTCTCTTTTTCCAAGTCTCGACTTTCAAGGTCGTCTTTCTTCTTGGCTCATACTCTAGAACTAATAACTTTTCCTCCACTGCAGCTCATTCTGCAAAGATGTCACCTCGGAGTCAGTCCTGTATGCCACACTCCTTGCATCTTGTTCTCTTCCTCATTGTCTGTTGTCCTCTCCCACATGCCTTCCCACCTGGCTGCCTTTCAATTCCATCTCCTCCACTCCTCTCCCAAGTTCTCCTGTTTCATGTTCTTAAAGCTGTCTCCAACTCTTCCAGCCCATATTACATTACTCTCATCTTTCTGAAATTATTTGCGCTTGATAAGATCCTTAAATCTCTAAGCCTTAATTTCCTCATCTGAGAAATGAGAATAACAATTCTCAGGCATATTAGGGTTAGAAGAAATATACAGAGAGCTATTTGTAGCTGCCAGAGAAGGGCTTTTAATAAGTGATTATTATTATTGTTGTAACAATTCCAAGCAACTCATTGTGACCCTTCCTTGTTCTTGCATTATGTTATATATATATTTTGTTTCTCTTAACTGTAAACTACTTGAGAGAAGAAGCCATCTATCTGTTTTTCTTCTGTAGCAATATGCATGATATTGAGTAGGTAATAAACACTCAAAATATCTTAAAGATATCAAGATAAATATCTTAAAAATGTTTAAATATAAGTTTGATAATCATTTAATTCGTGTTTTAATCAACAGTAATGTTTTAATCAGTGAGAGGGGGAGATAAAGGCAGTCATTTCTAGAGATGAGCAGGTAGATATGTCTTGCTGGAGCATGAACCCACTCAACACCTTTGAGTTTCAGATTGAGAACTGACATGAGCTAGGAATTCTAAGTTCTGTCGAAACATGAGATGAGAATAACTTATTTTTTTTGTTTGTTTAAATTACTTCCAAATAAAAATCTATTGTTTTCATAGCACACTGGCATCTGTTTAATTAGAAAAATGTTTATTTCAAATTTCTTAACAACAGCAACAACAAATTATTTCAAAAAAGATAGACAAAAGAAAGAAGTGGAATAGTGTCAAAAAATACCAAGTTTGAAGAGGAAAAAGAATGGTAGGGTCACTTCATCTACCATTAACAAAGGCTACAATTCATTGAACGTACTGAGTTTTATTGTAGTAAAGTATTTTTACTGAAATATTGTTTATTTCATGAGAAAGTATGTGGAAAAAATTTACCTTTTTATTACTGTTAAGAGTTTCACGAGACAGAATAGAGCTCCATTCCACAAACTTAGATGTTAAGGCTGTCTGTCCACATCCTGAATTCTTAGAACTTCTGAGAACAAATATTAAACCTAAGTTTCTGTGAGGTACTATCTTTCCTAATTTAATTAACTCTTCCAGTATTATATTTTAATTCACTTTATCTGTTTCTGACCTAAAATAATATTTTTCAATGTTCAATTTTTAAAACTTTTCTTATTTTTAAATTTATTTATATATTTTTTTATTGAAATATAGTTGACATACAATGTTATGTTAGTTTCAGGTGTACAACATAGTGATTTAACATTTATATACCTTGCGAAATGATCACCATGGTTAAGTCTAGTAACCATCCTTCTCCATACAAAGTTGTTAACAGTATTATTAGCTATATTCCCTGTGCCGTATATTACATCCTCATGACTTGTTTTATAACTGGAAGTTTGTACCTCTTAGTCCCCTTCACCTGTTTCACTCAGCCTCCCCTCTGGCAACCACCAGTTTGTTCTCTATGAGTCTGTTCTGTTTTGTTTAGTTTGGTTTGTTTTTTTAGATTTCAAATATAAGTGAAATCATATAGTATTTGTCTTTCTCTGTTTGACTTATTTCACTTAGCGTAGTACTCTCTAAGTTCACCCATGTTGTCACAAATGGGAAGATTTCATTCTTATGGCTGTGTCATATTCCATTGTGTATATATACCACATCTTCTTTATCCATTCGTCCGTTGATGGACACTTAAGTTACTTTCATATCTTGGCTATTGTAAATAATGCTGCAATGAACATAGTGGTGCATACATCTTTTCAAATTAGTGTTTTGGTTTTCCTTGGGTAAATAACTCAGAAGTGGAATTGCTGGATTGTATGGTAGTTCTATTTTTAATTTCTTGAAGAACCTCCAAGCTGTTTTCCATAGTGGTTACACCAATTTACATTCTCACCAACAGAGCACGAGGGTTCCCTTTTTTCCACATCACCAACATTTGTTATTTGTTGTCTTTTTGGTAATAGCTATTGTGACAGGTATGAGGTGATATCTCATTGTGGTTTTGATTTGCATTTCCTTGATGATTAGTGATGTTTAGCTTCTTTTCATGTATCTGTTGGCCATCTGTATGTCTTCTTTCGAAAAATATCTATTCTGGTCCTCTGCCCATTTTTAAATTGGATTGTTTGGTTTTTTGATATTGAGTTGTATTAGTTCTTTATATACTTTGAATATTCACCGTTTATCAGATATAGCATTTGCAAATATCTTTTCCCATTCAGTAGGTTGCCTTTTCGTTTTGTTGATGGTTTCCTTTGCTGTTCAAAAGCTTTTTAGTTCGATGTAGTCCCGTTTGTTTATTTTTGCTTTTGTTGCTCTTGCCTGAGGGGATAGATCCAAAAAAATATTGCTAAGACTAATGTCATAGAGTTTATTGCCTATGATTTTTTCCAGGAGTTTTATGGTTTCAAGTCTTACATTTAAGTTTGAATTTATAACCTAAAAAAAATTATATGAATCTCGTTTAGGTTTTCATGTTAACATTTCCTTGATGCCATGAATTATAGGGTTTCTAGTGCATTTTAGTAAGTTTATCCTCTTATATCTTATATCTTATATCTTCTGTTTAATATAATCTTGACTATCTCTCATTTTATTTTACTCTCATTTATACTAATTGAATGAAGTCAAAGATTTGGTTTTTTCTAAGTTCTAACCTTCTTTATATCTGCACATAGATTAATAAATATTTTCAGTTTAAGAAATATCATTGCAAAATAATACTACTACTCGTATTTCTCTTGATACTGTGAGAAAACTGATGATGATGTCATAATAAGCACTTTCAAGGTAAAGAGGAAGAGACTTAGAGTTTTCTCTGGTGTAGTCCATTTTAGTTCAACTTCTGATTATGATGAACATTTTAGTCTCAGAGCCTGGAATCCAGATTTTCTTAGAACTCACCAGTGTCATAACTTCTTAATTATCTTGTTTTTCTTTGCTTTGATGTATTTTCACATCAATTCCTTCAACCTAAGGCAAACAATTATTTTCATATTTATATATTATTTAGAGTTTGGACAGTAGAGATCAATTTAATCTAACTTCCTCATTTTAGAAATGAGGCAACTGAGGGGCCGCCCGGTGGCGTAGCGGTTTCGTCCGCTCTTGGCAGCCCGGGGTTCGCCGGTTCGGATCCCGGGCGCCCGCCGACGCACTGCGTGTCAGCCACGCTGTGGCGGCGTCCCATATAAAGTAGAGGAAGATGGGCACGATGTTAGCCCAGGGCCAGTCTTCCTCAGCAAAAAGAGGAGGATTGGCAATGGATGTTAGCTCAGGGCTGGTCTTCCTCACAAAAAAAAAAAAAAAAAAAAAAAAGAAATGAGGCAACTGAGATTTAAGGAGGTTAGTGAATTCCCAAATTACACTGATTAATTACTAGAAGTTCTTAAGCCAGAACCCTGTCTTCCTGTCTGAATCAGTAATTATTTTTTCTGCTAAGCTATACTTAGTTCTGTTTAGAATAACCATAAATGTCCTACTTCTACCTATAAGGAGCCCCTTAACTAAAAAAATGTGCACTACCTATTGGTCCTTTTGAAATTCTCAGTAGTCTTTCCAACCTGTAGAGATCTTACCAACCCTTAAAGGACTATTCCTATCTTCCCACAATCTATTTCTCCAACTCCTTTTTTAAAATTTTATTGAATATGTTTATCCAATCATGGTTGATGAACATTTGTGTTGTTTTTTCTTTTTGGCTATTATAAATAATGCTGCTATTAATATTCATATACAAGTTTTTGAGTGACATATATTTTCAGTTCTCCTGAGTATATACCTAGGAATGGAATTGCGAGATCATATGGTAAACTTATCTATGTTTAACTATTTGAAGAACTGCCAGACTGTTTTCAAAGTAGCTGTATGATTTTACATTCCCTCCAACATTGTGTCAGGGTCCATTTTCTCCACATTCTCCCCAATACTTGTGATTATCTGTCTTTGGATTCTAGTCATCCTAGTGGGTATGAAGTGGTATCTCACTGTGGTTTTGATGTGCATTTTTCTGCTGGCTAATGATGTTGAGCATCTTTTCATGTGCTTATTGGCCATTTGTCTGTCTTTTTTGGAAAACTTTATACAGATCCTTTGCCCGTTTTTAATTGGATTGTTTGTTTTCTTATTGGGCTTTAATAGTCTTTATGTATTTAAGATAGAAGTCTCTTGCCAGACAAATGATTTGCAAAAACTTTCTCCCATTCTGTGTGTTGTCTTTTCACTTTCTTGATAGTGCCATTTGAAGCACAAAAGCTTTGCATTTTGATGTATAGTTTACCTGTGTTTTCTTTTGTTGCTTTTGCTTTTGATGTCATGTCTGTGAAACCATTGACTAATCCAAGGTCATGAAGATTTACACCTATATTTTCTTCTAAGAGTTTTATAGTTTTAGGTCTTGAATCTATTCTGATATAATTTTTATGTATGGTGTGAGGTAGGAATCCAACTTCATTCTTTTGCATGTGGATATCTAGTTGTCCCAATCTTCATTGAAAAGATTGTCATCTCCTCTTTGAATTTTCCTGGCACCCTTGATACAAATCAATTTACTGCAAATGTGTGGGTTTATATCTGTACTCTCAATTCCAATCCACTGATCTATGTGTCTGTCCTTATGCCAATACCACACTGTCTTGATCCTGTAACTTTGTGGTAAGTTTTGAAATAGAGAAGTGTGAGTCCTCTCCAACTACTTTTTGATTACTCACACCATCACCAAAAAATCTGATCATGCACCCCTAAATATATGTGTATTTGTAAGTACTACAAATATACTAGTTTATAAATAGGATAGACACACTAATACACTAAATTGTCTATAATATAAAGCATACTCAAAAACTGAATTTAAATGAAGATGAGGTAAAGTATTTTAAAAATAATATTAAATGCTATTTAATAGAAAATTGGCAAGTAAATTTCCATCTTCTCTTATGTCAACTAGATTTTCTTGCAAACTAAGCAAAAGGTGTGCATATTTTAGGCTTTTAAAAAAATGGCGTAAAACTTTGCCAAATCTTTTATATTATTAATAAATAAAATGATTTTTAAAAATATATTATTTTATCTACATCACATCTTTTTAAAACATCTATTTTGTGTGTCTTTTAATAATTAAATATCAGTGCAGTAGTTTATGTATATTCTTTGACATGCTTTTGTCACTCAATATTATGGTTATAAAATTCATTTATGATAATGTATTTAGCTGGCATTTATTTTCAATCTTTCTTGTGTGAATATAAAGCAATTTATTAAACCATTTAGTTTGTCTCCAATTTCTTATTTTTATTAAAAAAATGCTGCTATGTTGACATCTTAGTATATGCCTCCTGGTACACGTGTGCAAGAATATTACTAGTGTATATACCAGGAGGTGGGATTATTGGGTTGTATGATACGTGCCTCTTTAACTTTACTAAATACTATCAAATTATTTTCCAAAGTGGCTGTACCAATTTATACTCCCACAAGCAATGTGTAGGAATTCTTATTCCTTCGTATTCTTCTTTGTTTATTTTTGAAGAATGAAAAAGTTTGTTTAAAAGACGCTTACTGAGCTTTGTCTAATTGATTCAAACTTTAAAGGAAAAAGTGGTGAAATTCTTTTCTTTGTAAGGACAATGTACCCAAAATGGTTTTAGGTTTCAGATTTTTAAAATAAAACTGATTGTATCTATGGAACATTAAAATCTTGTGCCTCAATAGAGAGTTAAAAACCTGTCAAGTCTAGAAAAATCTAATTTTTAGGGGTGTGGTTATTACTCAAACATTTATCGATTTTTTTTCCCCCCTTCTAGTGCCAGGTGCTGTTCCTGCTGAATCCATCCAAGGAAGTGTCTTTGAAGAGATGTGTCTTCAATGGCAAGAGCCAATTCAAACACATGGTGTCATCTACTTTATATGAGGTAGTATATACATTTGTTAGTAATTTAATTTTTTATTTTAATTTCTATGACATCTAGACTAGTATGAAAATATGCATAATGGCATGCCTTTTAAGAAGTTTAATGCCTTCAATAATTATAATGGTTACTGTATAGGAGCAGAAAAATTAAAACCGAGCTTTGAATTATGTATAATTTCAGGATGTATATTTATAATGATTTGAATGTTTCCAGATTGTATGTTATTATATGTAAAGATGTAACATAATATTAAAAAATTACCTTTATTAAAAACAATAAGTATTTTGTAGTGTTCATTGATTAGGAGGCAATCACAGAATCCAATTCTTACTAGCTATAAAATATTTTACTACTGAATTATAAATACTGATTATCCAATTAGCAAAGTCAACAGGTATTGTCACAGGAGTAACAATAGAATAATGTCTTTTGGTTTCTTAGTATTAGCAAAACATCCTTTAGGCTTCTGTGATGTAGTTTTGTCTACTGAGGCATATCAGATGGTTGAATGATAGCTAGCAGAGAATTTGAGTTGTTCAAGGGAAAAAATAATGGAGTTACAGTCATTATCACATCTGTATGAGCGTCATTTCCCTGTGCCTATTATCATAGAAATAAGCAGGTGCATTTTTTTAAAGCTAGCATTTATTTGAATGAAAATTCAACAAAATTGTATGTCGTTATGTTTCTAAAAATCATAGCAGTTCCTCCTATGGAACCTCTGACTGAATACCTTTCAGAACTACTGACAAATGCCTGAGGAGATTGGCTGTCAGACACTGACACTGGTAAACCCCTTCCCTGACCCAACTAGCCTCACATTTATGTTTCTTATGCCTTTTGAAAATTGATATTGCAATGGGAAAAAATATTGTTTTTAATTGAAATCTAAACAAAGTAAGAGAAAAGATAAAAGAAAAAAGTTGAGGGGGCCGCCCGGTGGCGCAGCGGTTTAGTTCACGCTTGGCAGCCCAGGGTTTGCGAGTTCGGATCCCGGGCGCCCGCAGACGCACTGCCTGTTAGCCATGCCATGGTGGCGGCCCATATAAAGTGGAGGAAGATGGGCACGGATGTTAGCCCAGGGCCAGTCTTCCTCAGCAAAAAGGGGAGGATTGGCAACAGATGTTAGCTCAGGGCTGGTCTTCCCCACAAAAAAAAAAAAAAGAAAAAAGTTGATTTTTGTGTTAAGTTATTGATGTTGTTCATTGGCTACTTCATTGTAAAAGAAGCAGGTGTATGAAAATCTATGACTTGCCTCTTCTAGAGCTAAGTTTTAAAATCAAATCAAACAAGTTCATATTTTTTTCTATCAGAATCTTTTAGTTAATATTTTTGGCCCCATGACCATTTTCCAGTCTCAGTTTTGGAGATTCTTACCTAGGAATAACAGAGTATTTTACTAGAAAAGATACAGTCTTTGAAATTAACCTTAAGTTCCAAGAAATAAGTTCACCTGTCCTAAAAGCCACATGTTGATATCTAGACAGACAAAATAATAGCTAGATTCTTTCTTTCTGATCCCACTGAACAGTTATCTTTGTGTAATAAGTAACTTTAACGTGAAAACAATAGGAATAATAATTCAGAAGAAGAACCCATTAATCTCTCTGACTTCAGCAGCCAGGATCTCCTAATTGAACACTGATGTAAATGCCATTACAATGGGGTTGCGTCAGTGTGTCATAAATCAGGGTTTTAAAAATCAGTATAGGTAAGTAGAGCAGGCTGGTTTATTTTTCTAGGCACCAAAGGGAAAATGTCAGATGTGTGAATCAGGCTTAAGTGATTGAATATAAGTTTTCTGACCACTAAATCTTTCTTTCTCTTTTCCCCATGTTTTCTAGAAGTAGGAAGGAGGGAGTTCCAGGTTCCTCCAGGTAGGCCCTAGATGGGGTCTCAGGAGGGAACTCTTCTTTAGCTAAGACTCACTGCCTGCTGTGATTCACCCAGCTTGTGCCAGTCTACGATAGACATAGCTTCTTCCTGGAGCTGAGGACTGATGTTGAACCAGGCTCGATCTCCTCTCTCGAGAACCACGGTCTCCTGGACAGAAATCATGTTAAGGAAATAGAACAGTTGCCCAAAAGGAAGCAGGGACCTTAGGAACAGTGTATTCTGTTATAGAAATACATTTGACTGTAGGTAAAATCTAGAAGGAGAGGTAAATTTTCATAGCTGGAAAAAAGCTTAGTAATAGATGATACAGGTATTTCATTAGGGCAGGGAGGACACTTGGATAGTTTTTGAAGGAGAGAAGAAAAAAACAAACTGAATGGTATAGATGTTGTAAATGAATATGCTGTGGGTTCAGGTATATTCTCAAGTTCTCTCTTTCCCTCTTATGAAAGATATACCTAACCATTAATGATTGGAAAATGCTGACAACGTCATTTTTTGCCAGGAGTTACGGCAATTTACAGCCTTAAAGCAATCTTCTGGTCTTATTATTTGCCCTAACTTCACCTAGCATCCATCTTCAGCCTTCTCAAACTAGCCTTTCCTTTCTGTTCTCCCTACCTTTGCCTTTCTCATACCTTACCTCCCTATCAGCCATTTAATTTTATCAGAGTGAACTTCCTAAAACCTGGGACTGATAATTAACGCTCTTTCTCAACAGCTATCAACGTTTTTATGTTATCAAATTATAACTGTAGTATTGCTCTCTGAAAGAAGATGTTCAGTACAGAAGTATTCAAAATAAAATATCCTTGCTTCCCAATTTGACTTTTCAGAGGTAATTACTGTTAACAGCTAGATGCATGTCCTTCCAAATTTTTTTTGTTTGGTTGGGGTTTTTTTTGGTGAGGAAGATTGGCCCTGAGCTAACATCTGTTGCCAGTCTTCCTGTATTTTGTACATGGGTCACTGCCACAGCATGGCTTAGTGAGTGCTGTAGGTCTACACCAGGGATCTGAACCCGTGAACCCTGGGCAGCCGAAGTGGAACGTGCCAAACTCAACCACTACGCCACCAAGCCGGCCCCCATGTCCTTCCAGATTTTACAAGGTAGAAATTATAGTGCAAGTTCATTTATAAATATAGATAGATAAAATTTAATAAATGTTAGCAAACCCAACATTTTATTACAAGAATAATATGCCATATAAGACCGCCATCTCACATCATATGAAAATAAAAACCAAATAAATTCATGATCTAAACACAAAAATTAAACAATAAAAGCACTATAAGAAAAATAAGGAAGACATTTCTGTAATATGTCTTTCTAAGCTTGACATAAAACCCAGAAGTTATTTTAAAAAAGATTGACAGGGGCCGCCTGGTGGCACAGTGGTTTAGTCCACGCTTGGCAGCCCAGGGTTCGCAGGTTAGGATCCCGGGCGCCCACCGACGCACTGCCTGTCAGCCATGCCGTGGCGGCGTCCCATATAAAGTAGAGGAAGATGGGTACGGATGTTAGCCCAGGGCCAGTCTTCCTCAGCAAAAAAAAAAGGAGGATTGGCAATGGATGTTAGCTCAGGGCTGGTCTTCCTCACAAAAAAAAAAAAAAAGATTGACAGATTTGGTTATATACAAAATTAAACTTCTGAATAATGAACAATACCACAAAGTCTACATACAAATAGAGGACTTGGGAAAATTATTTTCAACATTTATAGTAGTCGATGGGCTGGTGGCTGTAATATACAGAGACTTGATATGGATGAATAAGAAATAGACAAAACACACCATTAGAAAAGATGGACAAAGAATAAGAGGCAAATCATAGAAAAAAATCCAAATGGCATGTAAGCGAATGAAAAGATAACTACTCCACCTTACTAATGATTAAGAAAGCAATAAAAGGAGTGCTATATAGAAAGTTTTAAGTTCATATAGTATCAAGTGTTAAGCAGTGATGTGGGGAAGTGTATGAGTATTAATGGGAAGATGTTGAGACTATTAATGTGGAGATACGTTTTGTAACTTATGTTACAAAAGAAGTTACATATGTAGGCAGTTTGAAGGTAGGTATCAAAATTTAAACATTGCGTATCAAACCCATTTCTAGAAGTTTATCACTCAGTAATACTCCCAAATGCACAGAGAAATATATCCAAGTATTTCCATTGTATCTCACTAAATTTATATAGCTCATGATTGCCTAGTGAGTAAACTCCAGACTCTTGCTCATGAGAGTAACACATCAACAAACTTTTTAAAAATTTTATTTTAATTTAGTGTATGTCAGGTATTGGAAGAAGACAAAAGTATAAAAAGTATAACGGTCCTATCAGCAACTAACTATAGAAAAAATGAAATAAGTACCAAATCAATAAGTGCAAATGAATATAATGTGTGAATAGAGTATAAAGTGCAGGTTGCTCGGGCACATAGTAAAGTAGAATGGTCTGGACTTGTCAACTGATTGGGATGTTGATGGATCAAGGTTGAAGACACCTCAAGACCCCGAGCATGGATAACTAGGATCCTGGGTAACTGGATCACTGTTGACTGAGATAGGTAGTAGTGTAGAAAGAAATAGACTTTAGGGGCCACGTTAAGAAGTTTGGTTTCAACATTCAAGGCCTTCCATGATCTAATCCCAGTTTATATTTATTACTGCATCTCCCATTATTTTTCTCCTGGAATTTAAGGAGCCATGTATATGGAATTTTCTTCTCTCCAAGAATCTTCTGAACACCACCCTGCTTTTCCTTCTATCCTTCTTTCCTCCTGATGCCCTCCCCTCCATTCTCCTCCTTTGATACTTCTCTTTATCTTTCGGTGTTTCATTCAAATACTGTACTTTTCCCTGAAGTATCCTAGGTCCTTTCCTCCCCTGAAATCAGATTTATTTATTTGTTCCTTTGATTGCTTGGACCTTCATTAAAGGACTGTATTTAATGCTGAATGGAATTACAGTCAACTCACACTCCCTAGAAGATTTTGATTCCCCTCCTGGTCAAAGATTGCGTGTTATTCCATTTTGTTTCTCTATGAATCTCTCAGTTTAGAATTTGAGACTTCTAGTGGAGGAGAGGAAGATAATTTTGGAATATTGCAGACACTTACATACAAATCAGAAATCATCCAACATAAGCAGCAGTTGACTCCGTCTCACCTGAGTCTAACCCCTACATAGGTTGTTTGCATGTAAGTTTGTTTTTGACTTGGGGCATCCTATAACGTTACCTAGATCCAACATTGGAACACGAGTTAGGCATCTCAAACTTGGTGTGTCTGCAATCCAACTGTTAATTTCTCCTCATTCATTCCATCCCATTTCACTAAGTAGGGCCATCTTTTACTCAAGCCTATGACATCTAACCTATCCTGATTCCTCTATGTTTCCCCCACATCCAGTCCATCACAGTTCTGTCCATTTTTTCTCTAACATATGCCAATTCTTTTCATTTATTGCCCTCTTCACTGCCCCGACTGTTAGTCCAAGCCACTTATTCTCTCACCTGTACTATAGCTTTACCCCGTGGTCTCTGCAGTAGCTCCTAGTGATCTCCCTACTACCTTTATTGCCCCCTTCCATCAAATCAATCCGCCACCTGACAGCCTAAGTGATCTTTTTGTAAGGGAAATCAGATCATTTTGTTTTCACACTTTAAAACGTTCAAAGGCTCCTCATGGTATGTATCCATGCTTCGTATCTTGGAATACAGAGCGCTACATGGTATAGCCACTGCCCACTTGTCCAGCCCCCCAGGAACCACACTCACCTCACTGGGCTGCAGCCACAGAGGCCTGCCTTCTGTCCATTAACTGTGTCCAAAAGGCTCCTGCTTCGCGGGCTTAGTTCATGCTGTTCTCAAAACTCTTGGCATGGCTGGCTCCTTCACAAAGTTCAAGTCTCCTCACATTCACTGACAGCTCAGTGGGCCCTTTCCCAACCATTCTAAATAAATGGCTGTGTATGTACCCCCTCTCTCCCCGCAAAACGATATCCTTGCTTGTAGCACCCTGTTTGTTTCTCCTATGGAACGTAATGTATAAAAATTATTAATCTAACTCATCATATGTCTCCCCAGCTCCCCCTGACCCCTTAGCTACCTGAGGGCAAGTCCTGCGTCTAATACCTGCTTACTCCAGCGCTCACGGAATGTCAGTGTTCAATCAATATTTGAATGGAATGAATGAATCTGAATTAATGGTGGAGAAAGCGGGAAAGAGATAACCCTATCACGTTCCAGGTCAGTGAAAGTTTATGAGCAAAAGCAGTGTCAGAAAAGCCCAGTGTTTGTGGGGCAGTAAATCTTTATCCCCTGATCAAGACAGAAGAAAATCTAATGTCATCATGTCAAGTATTCAGCAATAAATTTGGAGAAGAAGGTCTAGGCACATCTTAAACACAAAGCTAGGGATTTTGGACTTTGTCCCGTATGTGTTTCTATCCCATTAAAGGTTTTAGAAAGGCAATAAAATTAATAAGTTTAACCTAGCCCTGGCGGGCAGTGCTAGTTCTTATTTTAATTATACTGTATCACAATTGCTGGATTACTTCTCTCTTTCCCCACCAGACTGTTACCTACTCCAGGGCAGACATCATGTCTGAATTACCATATGAGACCCCAACTCAGAGCAGGGTGGTTGGTACATAAGAGGCACGCAATGAATATGTTTTGAATGGGTGAATGAATTAATAAACTTCAGGGGAGCAGCTATGCTGTCACAGCTTAGATCTGCCTTCTCTGAACCACCCTGTTCTTCGGAGGTATCAGAATGGGGGTCAAAGTAAGCAACTAAGCACACAGTGGTGGTGATGTTGCTGAAGTCCCTCCCACAGCAGCTGGGTGGTAGACATGGTCTTGGCTCTTGACTCGGAGTAACCTCGTGAGGGAAGTCTGCGAGAGGGTTACCAACAGATATGTTGCCTGGCTCTGACAGTGTCATGCACTGTAGTGATTAATATACATAGCAAACATTTTCTTGCTAAAGTTTAGTTGATTCAACTATTCTTTCAGAGAGGTCTCCTTAATTATAATGACATAGTATAAATATAAGAAGAAAGAAAGTCAACTATCCCTTAGTATAATAGTATTATTGTTCATGCATGTAAATTATGTTTACCTATTTAAAAGCAAGAAAAGTGCTCAGTTTTGCAATTTAAAACTTTTAAACATGCCGCATTAAAAATTATGTCATTACAAACAGTAGAAGTTAGTAATCACCACTAAAATGCATTTTCTTGAATAGTTGTTGAAGTACTTATAGTGAAATTCTTTAAAAAATCATTTGAAAGGGCAAAACTTTAAAGGCTCTTTTGTTATATTTATTTTCACACATTCCAGACTCATCCAATGTTCTTTGAATACGTGTTATGTGGCGAGCAGCACGAAAGCTTCTAGAGTTGCACCATCCCAAATGGCAGCTCCTAGTCACGCTCGCCAATTTAAATTTTCATCCATTGAACTAAAATTTTCAGTTCCTCAGTCTCACTAGCCACATTTCAAGTGCTCCATAGCCACTTGCGGCTAGTGGCTACTGTATTGAACAGAGAGAATAGAACATTTCCATCAAGACAGAAAGTTCTATTAAACAGCATTGCTCTAAAGAAAAGAAGTAAATATGACCCATCATGAGCACCACAGTCATAGCATCAAGAGCTACTGACACATGTCTAGGATTTATTTTTAGAGCAGGTTGCCCACATTGATGAAAACATTTAAAAGTGTCCTTGTTCCCAGTAAACAATAATCCTATTCAGGATTATTGAACTATGTCAAACTGTGGCCACTGAATGAGAGGTGAGGCCCCATCCTTGTCAGGTTCTTATCTGTTTGAACTAGTTGTATATTTTGTTATTTTGTTTTAAGCCAACTGTAATGTAGTTTTCCAAAATGACATTTTGAAAGCAAACAACTTCAAGGTGTTAGCTTAAACATGAACTCGTCCTTTATGTTCTCATCTACTGGCTTTCAATTCCTCTGTCTATAAAAGTAATAACTCATAACAGTTTTGGCTGAGTCCCTGTGCCCCTTCACTGGATCCAGGATTTGAAGAGTCTAAGTGACTGGGAGAGCTTATCATAAAATGTCTGACGGTGCATACATCAGAAGGGTTGATTAGGTAAAGATGCAGCCTTGGTTCATCTGCTCCAGATATTTTATCACATTCTTATTCTCTTGCAGATCACCTACAAAGCAGATAGTTCCTTTGACCCAGAAATAAACTTATCCAATCAAAGTGGAAGAGTTTAAAAACTGGGAAGTGAAACCCATTTTTCTACTCTTTGGACTGTATCCAGGGACCACGTACTCCTTTACCATCCAAGCTAGCACAGCTAAGGGTTTTGGACCTCCAGCAACAAATCAGTTCACCACCAAAATATCAAGTATTGTGCATTCTTGAATTATGTATTTTATCAAAAGTAGCATTTTTGTACTTTTTCATTCCTATTGTCAGTACGCAAAGCTCACCCGAACTTACACATTGCATTTGAATTAATACCTTTGGATGTCTGAAAATCAGACTAATGGAATTAAATGAAATACGACAAATATTTATAATTTGGGAGCTTAAGATCCTCCTGTGTCAGGAAGTAGCCACTGTTTAATAGTTGGCATTGGAGGACTTGGACATGAACAGAAGTTTCTGTTCTGTGCACTCTTATCCCCCTCACCATCCCAAGTTACCAGAATAGCAGTGTTGGAAAAATATCTGTAATGAGCCATGAATGTTTGAGTGCTCAGCAGAGAGACAGCAGTATATGGAGTCCACTTCCAGAAGGATCAACCTTCCTTGGTATTTAGTAGGTTCACCATTAGTAGTTTCACTACTGAAGAGAGAGGCGACAACAGAAGGGTGGCACCAGGCACTCACGGACTCTAGTTTTTTGTTTGTTGGAGACTCAATTACACCATCCAACAAAAGAAATAATTTGAGAAATATTTCTGGGCGTGCGCAACGGTACAGAAAGTGTCTTTGTGCTTCAGATGAGGAAATGAAATTGCCATCTGGTGTGGGATCTGTAACAGCAATAAACACAATTCCATGGACATTTTCTTTTCTCATTTTTTTTCACCTTTGGCTATGAGTGGGGAAGCATTTGAGTTTGGTTTTGACTGTTTGGGCTGGGTGTAGATGAGCCGCAGGCAGGTGGAGGAGGTCACTCTTAATCAGTCAGGGTTAGCTAAATAATATTTAGCCCTGATTTTTATATCTATTGTCCCTCATTCCTAGTTTTATAAAAGTTTTTGTTTAGAATTGAAGGAAGGGAAGTACTCACAACTAGAGCACTGTAAGCATTCTACTAGATTTTGAGGGAGGGAGGGAGGTTTGGAATTTTGTTTTTAAGCAATTATAACTTAAGGGAAAGTTTTTCGTTGTGTGAGATTTTATTTATGAGCACAAACTTGACTTGAAGTTTAATATACTGTTGATATTTGATATAAGGCATTAGGTTTTAAGAACAATATGGAACTTTGGGAAAAAGGAAGAAATCCTTGGGAGGTCAGAAAAATTAGAGGTTAGGAAAATGAAACAGGTTGTACAGATGAATGAGTAGAAAGACCACTGGACTTGGAATCAGAAAATATGGATTCTAGTTATAATTTTTCCATGCACTTCCTCTCGTGTTGATCAAATGAATTTATCCCTGGATATAAATCAGGATGATATTATCTGGTGCATGAATTTATCATGGAAATTTAAAGAGGAATTGTGTACCAATGTGTATACCTTCAAACCCTTTTTTTTGGTAGTTTTCCCCTGTGGAAACCATATTTCAAAGATTGTCATCTTAAAGAGGATATTCTTTTAGGAAAAAAAATTTATTTTTACTATTTTTCTTAGATAAAAATTCTGATTGATTTGAGTCTGACCGCTGGTAATTTTTCCTATTTTGAAAGATAAGTAAACTGAAGTTACATAGATAATTAATGTGCCAAAGCTCTTATGGTAGTTAAAATAACCAAAAGTCAAACCCAAGCCTTTCTTACTTCAATTCCATATCTTTCCCACTCTCATGCTTTCTCTGAGAGCCATAAGTTGTCACTAATTTCAACAAGCCTCTGTGGCTTCAACAGTCCTCTTCAAATCCCCAGATGGATCTTTGGTACATGAGAAACCTCGGCTTAGATGGAAGAACTGCAAAGTTCAGTTCTGATCATAGTAATTATTTCTTAAATATGCATTTGAAGTAAATGTTTTTTTGAAGAAAAGCATATATACAGAAAAGTACACGGATTATAAGTGTACAGCTCAATGAATTTTTCGCAAACTGACTACACTCATTTAGTGAGACTCCAAATTGAGAAACAGAATATTACTAACACTTCACAAGCCCTCATGCCGTCTCCCAACTTAAACTCAAGATCGAAGAAGGCAACACGTACTGGTCTTAGCAGTTGTCCTGATATTCTGTACAGGGTGTATACAGAAAGGCTGTTCATGTTTAGGGTACTGTGTTCTTAATGTTCTTTGTAAATGAAAGTAGAAAGAAAATTGAAAAGATAAACCAGAAGTAGTGAGTCTCCCATCTTTTGCATTTTCCCCCAGCGCCCTCTATGCCGGCTTATGAACTTGAGACCCCTTTGAATCAGACTGACAATACAGTGACAGTCACGCTGAAACCTGCACACAGCCGAGGCGCGCCTGTCAGGTACGCAGCAGAGAAGGGGTGGGCTGGCTCTAGAGAGAAAAAGTAAAATCAAATTGATTCATTTCTCAAATGTTTCCTAGAGATTTGCTACAACCTCAGTCAGCATGTAAACCCGTATCTTTATTAGCTCTAATTAAAAGAAGTGACTGAGGAAAAGGAGAGTGCTTTGAAGTAGAGTGATCAAGTATTGTGTAAAGAGTTTGATTCTGAGGCAAGTCCTTTGAAGATAAGAACAAAACCCACCCTTGTGAGAGGTGCCTTTACTTCTAAAAGGTAATTGCTTGCTGCAATTTAGGTACCCAAGGGCAGAAGATATCTTATCCTGAGCTCTATTCTTTAAATAGACCTTTGGGGGGTTTTTTTGTTTTCTTGGGGTTTTAAGTGAGTTAACTTTTAGTAAATTGGCTAATTTTTCAGTTGAATATGTAGTGTATAATTATTTCTTAAAAAGAAACAGGTAATTGGAAAGAGTATTGTGAAGTCTTCATTTGAACAGATTTAAGTTTATTACCAATATGTAGACCCCATTTCTCATTCCATGATGACTTATATAGCTAAGAAATTACGAAGTGTAACTTTTACAGTGAATGAACAAAATAAATTTATTCTTCCTAGAGAAGAGCAAAGGAATGCCTGAATAACTCTTCAGTATGAACTTGTCATAAGCTCATTAATCTATATAACTGAAATTTCTACTTGTTTCAGAGGGATTTAGATATTTTGTACTATCAGAATGGGTTGTCTTCAAAATAATCATTATTTTGAATAATGTACTCCAAGAAAACACTTACATTGACATTAAGGCGATTGAAGGTTTGTTTCCATGTTCCTTTGTAGAATTTTATTTCCTTAACCTTTTGAAACCTGGCTCCATTTGATCATGTTTTCACTACAATATCACAGGGAGATTGGTTGGACTTCTTTCTACTTGGTAAGATATAAACAGGTCTCAGTTCATAGAATCAAGAGTAAAAACAGAATAGTATTCGTAGTTAGTGAAGTCAGATTAGGGTGGAATCACAGAAACTTTTATTTGAAAAATCTGCAAAATTTTATGCAACAATTTTTAGTTTACTCTGTTGACTTATTTAACATAATAACTCATGTAAGAGATTTAGGATTGCCATTCATGGGTGCAGTTTGTGAGAACACTGTGAAATATATGAAAAGTATATTCCAAATTTCAGATATTATTACTGCTAGAAAAGTGATGCCACTGACACTACCCAGGCCCTTTGGGTTGGTTTGTGTGGTGCTGAGGGGTTGCATTAACCTGAATGACCCAAGGCACACGCTCCTTAGATGGCTGTCCAAGAGTCAAGTGAACCTATGGCTGAGGGTCAGACTTTTTCCACTCCAGAAAGCTGAATTATTATTAAATGAAAATTGACGCTCTGACCATGGCCTTGGGGGCATCATTTTTTTCTGGCTAATTTAACCGTTGCCCAGACTCAGCAATAATGGGCTATTAGGACAGGAGTCAGTGTTCTATTGCAGAAGCATCATAATAAAATGAAAAGGTAGAGGTCATGCAGTTTCAATGCCTCCAAACTGAAGGAAGCTGAAATCCTAACCATTTCTCCAAACCAGCCAGTTATTCCCTATTCTACTTTATTCTTATAGAAACTCCTTTTATACATTTTCTGTTCTTGTTGAATCTTTCTTTCAAACCTTTTCAGTCAGATTTCCATCCATGTATTTGTATAGATCTTTCCAAGTATAAGTTTTCAAATAATATTCCTTTGGGCAATCTATGTTAGCCCTTTTTAAAGTGTCACTTGCATTCCAAACTACTGTTCATATTTTCTGTCACAGGCCTTGCTAACCCGTTATTTTGTTATTGTTTACTTTTACACATCTCTGGTTGTTTTTGAAGACTTTGGAGCCTTACTAGCTAGTTAATTGTAGATATCCTCAGGCTTTCTGTTCTTATAGCTGTAAAAATACAGATTCAAATGCTTGTCAGTGTCCAAAATACATAGCTTTCACCATAGGTTTTACATCATTTCATCAGGCCCAGCTTTCTGACTCTAAGATTTCAGTTTATGTTGTCACATCTTCTTTCACAGTTACCATAATGCCCTACTTTCCAAGTTCAGCACTGCTCTGCTTTGATTAAATAACATCTTGTTATTGGCTAAACATTCCTTGAATTTTCCAGGGTCACTTTGCATTCTGCCTCTATTATATCTTCTTCCACAATGTTTGCATCTTGAAATTAATAAATTTGCTATCTGTATTCGTCATCTAAATCAATAATGCTAGAATCAAAATCACTTCTTGTGGGACACTGTTCAGTAAGCATTACAGGGAAATCCACTACAGATATCACCTTTACTGGAAGGATGCTTGTCTTAAATGGGTAAATTTTATTGGCACAAATTTGAGAGAATTATCTCAACCTCACCTATCAAAAGATTTTTTTTTTTTTTTTTTGCAGAAAACTAAATATTCTCTTTAAAGGATTCATTATTATAGTACAGCAAATGGGACTGCTTATCTGTTGAGTAGATGAAAGTCCAATATATCTAGAAAGACTAGTTTGGAAAAAAATGTCCATAATACTCTCAAACTAAATGGGGTGTATGAATATTTTCAATTTCATTTAATGTTTAAGGAAATAAAAACTCTGATTAAGCAATCATAAGTACCTAAAATATAAAGCCATAATGTAGATTAAAACATCTGAACACATCTACAAAGTGCAAATGTAATCAAATTGCAATACAAGAAAGCTTTTCTCAATGATAAGATAAATACTAGAAGAAAGAGGGGAAATGGAAGTGAACATCTGTTTGCTTTCCTGGATTTTGCACAGTATTATGTTTTCAAAAAAACTGTCATTGTATGATTTCCAAAACTCATTCTTTCAATGTATTTGATTTTTTCTTTAATCTGTAATTGAAAATTCAGTCGTACTTCATTTATGCACTTCACTAAGTAAGGTGGTTGTGTATTGATTTCACTACAAACACTCAGCTTGGTTAATGCAGATTCTTGAAATTGTACTAAACTCTCAATGTAAACAGTTGTTGTCTTTTTGTTGATAAAACACATCAGCTCTTTCACATAAAATTGTTTAAATCCTGAGATGGCCAGAAAGGACACAAATTCCATCATTCTAGCCAGTAAACTAGCACCCAGGACAGAATTTTAATGTCTGTGGATTCATTTTTTTTCTTTAATAAGAAAAGAAAAAGCTTAATTTTCTTTTACTCATTTAGAATTACCTCATTTTTCTCTCTTCTCTTCTCCACTGTTCATTCCACACAGACACAGTCCAACAGAGAAAAACCCTTGTAATTTGCCAGTAAAAGAGCAGCTCTAGATAAAGAATGAGTTTTACACAAACCGTTGTGCTTTTCTTGCAGAACAAAAATTCTCTCTGTGATTTTACTCTTGTGATATATGTATAATCTGCTGTGTGCCATATCCCTCATTAATGATGTTTTATACTTTCTAATGGTCTAGGCTTGAGACTCAGTCACATTTTTGAGCCTTAGGTGATGATGTTTTCAAATGACTCATTTCTGTTTGTTAGACATTGTTGCTTTAATTTGTTCATAAATGTTTTGGAGCTTATGTCATCTTAATTAAAATTCAGTGCTTGAATATTTTAATGAATTAAACATTCTGATATGCGTGTCGGTGAAATGTTAAAAGATTACCAAATTGTTCTTCAATTCATTCATTCAGGAGAAACTATTGAGTGTGGAAAACATCTGTTACAGTTGTCTGTCTGTGGGGATGGGAGGTGGATTGTCATATCGACAACCAAAACATTAAAATTGATGCCTAAACATGGGAATGTAATTTTAATTTATTGCAGCCGCTTTGTTCTTCTAGTAAAGGTAGCCCTAATTATGTTAAAGCTGTGCTTTTATTGTCATTAGTAACTTATTATACTATGGTTGTCCTCACAATTGAGTGCTTCCTCAACAGTTATATTTAAAAAGCAGTTTGTGAATAGTTGCTGTTGCTGAGAATCAGGACCAAAATCTTAAAGTAAATAGGAACTTCACTACATTATGAATGGGGAAGAGCTAAGGGCATAAGGAACGAAAGAAATATTTTGCCTTGCTTTTTTTTAACAATGTGTCCTAGGTAAGTAAGATTTCAAATGAGATAGGAAATATTTCCTGTTAGTAGAAGGCAAACATAAATGCTTTATTCATCCAAAACACTTGTGATTAAGAAAAAAAAGACTTGTATCATATAACAACTTAAGTTTCACATATAAATCAAGAATTTATTTTTATATAATATGTCCAGATTTTTATTAAGTTGATTTTGCCTTGAATTCATTATCATGGTAGACTGCAGATGTGTGCTGTTTTCACTTACTCGTCTCTCTCGACGTTATGCTCCATGCCAAGGAGTGGAGCTTTATTCTTGAGACAGTGAGTAGCCATTCAAGGGATTGCGGTGAGGAAAAAATGTAAGGAAGATCAGCCCAGCAGTGGAGGGTGGATTAGCAGGGGCGAGGCATAGGAGAGGTGAAAGGAGGTCCAGGCTAGAGGATGTGCTGGGCCCTCCCGGGGTTCCTTTTCTTTGGGCCCACTTAAAATATAGCTAACCCTTATGGTGTGAAGGAAAGGAGTCTTATAAGTGCCAAATGCTAATTTTCATCAGAGGCAGGATTTAGAGGAATCAAAAACATTTAGTCCTTTTTAGAATAAAAAAATAGACTATTGACTTATCAAAGTGATTGGTGATATTAACTGTTTCAAGTATTGTTAAAGTGAATACTAGAACGCTAGAATTTGAAAACCTAGCTTAGCAATGACTATTAATTTATTGGAAATCACTAGTTATATGACTATTTTTAAATCCCAGTTTTCAGAAGCAGTAACTATATGGCGTTCTTAGTCCCTCTTGCTCAGAAGAACCTTCTGGATCTTTCTCTTTTTGCTTCACTCTACCTTTCTTTTACCATGTCAGCCTAACCCCTTTGCCCTGAGCCTGTGCTAGTCACTTTTGTGGTGATTATATGTATTGGGGTATGTATGCAATGACCACTGAATGGATGTGGTGGTGTCTTTGCTTATTAAAAGTCAGAGGGCAAATGCTTCTCTCAGTTCCAAAAGGAATGCCACCAGTATGCTTAGAGGAAGATTGTGGCTAATTCTTGGCTGAGGCCAGGGAAGAGCCAAGTTTTTGATCGTACTGTTTCTCATTCCTGCTATGCCCAAAGGAACCCATGCTTGTCTCTGAAAAGACAAATGTCTGAGATTGGAACTACAGATTACCTGAAAGCCCTTGAGTGTCGTTTACAGTAGAGGCCATACATTATACATCACTCCCTCCTAGAGGTGAGAGCAGGCAATGCTGTGCATTCCTCCACCATACTGACCAGCAGCCCTGAAGCCATTCCTCGGGGTGAGGGAGGTAGGCATACAAGTTGATCTCATTTTCCATTGACAATAGAGAAAGTTACGTGCTGTTTCTTTTCGCCCTTCTGTCTGGACCATCTGTAAACAGTGGAATGATTTAAAAGTAGTCTCAGTTATAAACCCACAGCACCAAAAGGTTGCAAGTGCCTTGACTTGAACAACATATTGCCTTAATTATGAATCTCAAAGCTGCTATTCCATTTACTCTCAGGAACTGCTGGGTTTTCCTAATCACGACTATTGATTCCAGGGAGTTTAAGGGATGAGTTTCTAGAGGTGTTCTGGGATAACACTGATAGCTTTGGGGAGAGAAGGTCTTGGAAATTGTGATGAAGACTAACTGATTTGACTATAGATACTTCACTTTAACTTTCTTAAAGTGTTAAAGCCACATATATATGTATATATATATGTGAGAAAAGATTACAAGTTCTAAGAAGCTGATCAATTCATGTGTGGGGCGGATAGTGAAAGCCAAGCAATGTGCTGCTTAGAGGCACAGACTTTCAGAGCCAAGGAACAACCCAGAAAGGACCTGACAACTTTCCTCATGTTACAATACTTCTCAGTCCTATTTTGGGGGGCACAGGCATATAATGAACTCCATTTTATCTCATTCTATTCAGCAGAACATTTTATCAATCAGCACTTATAAATATATACAGTGTAATTATATACAAAATGTAGTTGTGTCACGAAAATGCTGATTTGCCTTCTTTCATCAAACATTATTTTTTTAAGTACATTATTATGCCTGTGATGGTTACCTGTATTTGGTTTTCAGCTGTTTAATTAAATTAATACTCAATTTTTCAACCTGTTAGATAGTAGAACGATTCGGGAGTGATGTTGCTTTTTTTCCATATGCCCTTATCCCTTTTGAATTGTTCTCTGTGTCCCATTTCTTTCACTTCTCTACTTTTACCTAAAAGTGTTTTCCTGTCCAGCGTCAGTGCGAGTATTTTCTGCTCAATGAGAAGTGGGAAGAGCTCTCTGTAGTTATTAGTATCTAGTTAAAATTCTTGCCCTTTATAACATTATAAAGTGTTATAGGAAATTTTAGGGTTGACATTCGGCTATTGTTCATTCATTCACCAAATACCTATTGAGCACTTTTATGTTCAAGTCACTGTGCTAGGATGGTGATCAATGGTGTATAGAAAAGTCCAGGATACTCTAAGAGCATATGACAGAAAGGTGAAATCTCAACCAGGGAATCAGGATGTGCTGTTTAAGCTGAAACCCAAAGGAGCAGTAGGAAGTGGCCAATCGGGCTAGAATGCGAATGTAGGTCTACCAAGGAGAGGAGCAACCTTTATAAAAGCCTAGGATAAGAGAAAGTAAGGAGATGTAAACAGTGGTCATCCTAGTAAATACAATTAAAAACACACACATAGTAAATGAGGCTTGACCAGCACTCAAGAGTATTAATTAGATTTATGCGTTTAATGCTGACAGCGAGCATTTTCCTAGGCTAAATAAATCATTATATAAAATGTGTGTAAATGGAACAGGAAACGAAAATGATCACAAAATGATTTTCATCATTTAGTTTCTGAATATCATTCAGTATCTCACACCTAATTAGGTGTGCAATAAAAGTTTATTGAATTGAACTTCATTTTTTTCTTGTGAGCAGAAGTAATTATCACTGAAACTTTTATCGATAAGAAGCTGAAGGTCTAAAACCTCCTTTTAACTAGTCAGACATACTGGGAACAGGAAGAGTTTTAAATTTATATTTCCATCCCTAAATAAAAATTAGATGCCATGACCCTTTCATATAGTGCAGAAGCATACAAGAATACCCTACCTTTACCTTTGAATCAATCTGTTATTTTTTTTTCAATGAGAAGAGAAATTCAGAAAGACTACTTCAAATAAGCCATTGCTACAAAGTCAGATTCCCTCAGGAAGGTCACTATAATCTTGCACACCTGTACTGACTCCTTTGGAAGCTTGTCCTGCTTCTCAGCCCCCCTTTTCTCTTTTCCTTTCCAACCCCCCCATCGCTGCCTTAATTCATACTCTTGCCTTTCTCAGCTCTTCGATCCTACTCCACAGTGTGGCTGCAGGGATCTTTCACTCTCCTGCTTGATAATCCATCAATGTTTCACCATTGCCCTCAGGAGATATCTAGACTTCTTCGTCTAATGTGGAAGGTGTCCATTATCTAGTCATTTCCTGGGTCAGCCTCCCCTTCAAGCCATCCTCCAGCTGAGATCACGTAATACTATACACTCAGTACTGAGAATATGCCAGGTTGCATTTGATGCTTCCTTAGCATGGAATCTTCTCTCTTCTTCCCTCCTCTGCCCCGCCTCCTACCCCCAACACTCACAAATGATTGGACTGTAGAAGGATTTTTAGTGGGGCATAGATATGATTGGATTTGCATATTAGGTCCATCACTGGGGCGACATAGAGGAAGTAAATGAGCCTGTGCAGCTTCTGGATGGAAAGTTAACAGGTTGGGTGGTCTGGAGCCTCGGCCCCCATCAAATACAGGGGCTCTTGGGTGGGAGGAGGCTGGCAAGTGCTCCTGTGGTGGTGCGCTCTCTGAGTTCTCTCTGATTGACTGAAGTGTTATCTAGAGTGGAATCTGATCTCTCTAATGTAAATAATTCATAGGACTTAATCTTTTAGAAAGGTGATGTCCCAAATTAAAAGAACAGTCAGCATGGATCAGAAGTCTTGGATTTGTTAGGCTGTGTGTTTAGTATCGTGTGACCTTGAGTCATCCTGTGAGCTCTAAGTCTCTCTTCAGTTCTAAAGCTGGAGAGCAGTACATGCCCCGCCTGTCTCACAGCGTGGTCATGAAGATGAATACCGGTGAAAGTTCTTTGTAAACTGCAGTGCTAAAAAGGTAAAACTATAATATTAGATTTGCTTAACAAAACATGTTGACTAGATTGCTATTCAGTCTTTATTCCTTGCTTTTGGTAATATGCTTAAAATTTTTAATCATTACTGCTCTTTAACTTTTATGCCAATATACTGTAGTTATCACTTCAATAGGATCTATGTTCGAAAGATAACCCATATTTTGACAAAAATTTTATGGAAGTTGTAAGAAATGTGTTTGGTATTAATATTGTGCATTCATTCTGTAAAATCATCACAGTTTTAGAAGACCTTTTGTTCCATCAAAACACCACAGCGATGAGAAAGCATTGCTGGTTGGAATAGTTACAAATAACAGCTCTTTCCTGGGAAGGAAGGTGCAAAGGTGCTCAGAATCATAAAAAATGCAACCAACCACAGGGTGGAGTTTGATGATCCTGGTTTTAAATCCTGGTGCTTATTTGCCTTGTAACTGTGGGGAAGTTGTGTAACTTTTCTGAGTCTCATTCTCTTCCTCAGTTGGATGTGAGTAATAATATCTCCCTCAAAGGGTGGCTGGGAGAATTAATGACAGTATGCCGAGCACTCAGGACTGCATGTAACACAGGTGTTATCTGCTCAGTATAGGAAAGCTTCTCTTATTTATTGTTGATGCTCTTCTGGCCTGTAATGATGGCAATAACTTGTAGATAATGTGGTGGCCCCTTTTCTTCTGCCCGCCTCTTGGGAAATTTTCTAGGTTCTAGTATAATATTCCTGAACTTCAGTTATGGTGTGAGCAGCTTGTGATATAGGAATAATAATTACAATAATAAAACATGCATAATCATTGTTACTTGGATTGAGTAGCTATAATGTGTCAGGCCCATGCGTGGCCCTTTATGAAATGATTTCTAGTCATCCAGAGCAGACTTCCTAGTTAGTTGCCAGCATCCTCGTTCACCCGTGAGACTGAGGTCTGGAAAGGTTAGCTGCTGTGCCCACTCTAACCCCACAGCTGTGCTCTCTCCCTGCAACACTACATGGCCTGTGAGGCCATGTGAACTGGTCAGGAACCTGCCCCTCTCAGGAGCTGTCCCCATGCCCCTCCTCTCAGCCCACAGACACCTTCCATGCAGACTCTCTGTGGAACCAAGGTAGTTATTACACCTTCCTCTGAAGACAGGGGCTATTCTGGAAATTAAGATCCTTTCTTTATTGTCTCTTCTAGTGTTAAGAAAACCTATTACATCTTTGTTTTTAGATTATGATCGTTGGAATCCTTGGGGTTTATCCCTATTGCTTAATTCTTAGAAGTTAGAAGCAGCGTTTTTTGTTGTTGTTTTCTTCATTATTATTTTTAAACTGAGATTTTTTTTTTTTTTTTTTTGTCAAGCCCAGCTCCATCAAATCTGCTAAATGTTTAGCAATGAAATTTTGAGAACTTGAATAACTTAAATTTGTTTTAGTATACTGGATTGTTTTAATCAAACTAATCGGTCTTCTTTTGTTGATATGTGTGTTCTTTTTCGTTTCACCATTTTTTTTCCTCCCCAAAGCCCCATTGCATGGTTGTATATCCTAGTTGTAAGTCCTTCTAGTTCTTCTATGTGTGCCACTGCCATAGCATGGCAACTGACAGATGAGTGGTGTGGTTCCATGACCAGGAAACGAACCTGGGCCGCTGAAGTGGGAACACCAAACCTTAACCACTAGACCATCAGGGCTGGCTCATGTCTTGCCATTTTTAATAGTCTCCAGAGAATCAAGAAAGAAAATACCAGTTCTTTTGAAATGCTTATAAGTAACTTTTAAATCATTCCCTCTTATTTTTTGAAGAAATGTAAACTGCAGGAGTATCTTAAACCTTTTGGGCTAAATGCTCTTTTGTCCTAGTTCTTGAACCTTTTGAAAAGGTTCTTTCCATTGCTAAAATTGTTTAAGGAAAGGAGCTCTAAATATCTGACTTCCAACATAAAATTTTTTCTTTTTTCATTGGGGTGTACACATAATCACAAAGACCAAAATGTCATTCTATGGTAAAACTTCACTTTTTATATTACTATATTGGCTTTTTTTTTTTTATTACTTATTATAACTGAATTGCTACAGTGTGTGTTAACAAAAGATGCTAAATCCCTTATTACCATCACCACCACCATTCCGCTACCTGATCTTAGGTGAATTTTATATTATTAAAAAATAATACTCTGGATTCCTTTACTGCCAGGAAACAAAGATCGTTTTTATTCATGTTGCTTCTAGAATGACAATGTCAGTCATCTCTTTGAAAATTCGTTTTGGAAACTAAGCTTGTTCTTTAAGAACCCTTGAAAAGAAGCTTTACAAATGGCAGGGAAGGTCGTAATGTGTTTGAGCATTTATACAATGAAACTTAATTTAACATTCTCTCGAACTCCACTTCAAACTTGCTTTTGTGCATGAAAATATGCTGCATAGCTTTCCTTCCTCTATTTTCAAATTGTCTTTTCTTCAACATAATCTCCTCTGAAGGATTCTGTGTGTTAGACCCGAGCTCCAGTCTTATTGCCAGGGCCTCCAGGGCAGGTGCTCCCGCGAGCACAGCCCTCCCATACTCGGGGAATGCGGGCCGGTCCTTCTGTGGAGAAGGCAGAGCAGAGAGGCTGCCCGTGGACAGGGAAGGCCGGAAATGGCTCTCAGTGCCAAATCTACCACCACCCACCCCAGAAAAACAATATTATACACGTGTAATATTTTGATTTAACCTTAATGATTAAAATGGATATTGAATGAAATACTAAGATTGAGAAATTGTGGATCTTGTAACCTGAGGAGTGATTATAGAAGGTAGAAAGAGTAGTTCCAAATTTGTCTGTCAGTGATGTAGAGAGAGGTAGAGGGGAACAGAGACCAAGGCTAGGCATGTTTGTGGGCTTCTTCCTCCACCAAGCCCCAAAGAGCAGAGAGATCCCTCCGTTCTTGTTCCTCGCCTCAGGCATCAGGGGCGGCCGTGGGAGTCAAGACCACTAACCCTGGTTGTCATACCCTACAGTGTAGTTCTGCCAGGAGCCAGGCAGTATGGAACTTGAGTGAGGACAACCCTACCACTCTTGGGGTAATTCAAGGGGCTCTTAGGGCATGCCTGCCAGGACTTTGGTAGATATCTGAGCTGGGGCCCTGCCCGTTACCTTCCATCTTCTGTACTATTGATAAAGGGTCTTCGTGGGTTTTTGGAAGCTGTCACACACATTCTTTAGTGAGTCTGATGGAAAAACTTGTTTGAACTTCAGCGGGGTTTTGTTTGTTCGAGTGGTTGGAGTGAATGGAGACTGCATTGGGAGTCTAAAGACGTTAGCTTTTTTGTTTGTTGCCGTTGCTTTATTTTTAATTTGAGGAGAGAGTTGGTGGCCGTAGGCAGTGTGGGCATAGTCTTCAGATGTCACTGGTAGTAGGAATGTTTGGGCACTATGTCCCGGGTAGATGTTCTCAGTGAAGTAGATGCTGCAAGGGATTTTGATGTAGACATTGACACTCCTCCCCTGTCCCTCCTTACACTTTGTACAAACCCTTATCAGATCCTTGTCACAATAATTCTTTGTTGAGTGACCTGTTTCTAACATCCTTAGGCTGGTCTTCTCAAGGATGGACAGTTTGTGCCTAATTCCTCTTATTCGCCTGTGCTTGGCACAGGGCCTGATATGTGATAAATATTGTGGAAAGGAAGAATGGAGAAAACATGAATGAAATAATTTTCTTCTTATTTGTTGATGTCACAACTTGCCTGATCTTGTACCAGGAGTTATAAAATATTAGAGCTTGAAAGGACCTTAGTGGTCAGTCGATGATTTAGTGGCAAAGCTGGAGCCAATTGTCTACAGTATGGCAACTCCCAGTCCAGTGTTCTCTCAGCAGCACACCCTGTGGTGCACCTGCCTCTTTGATGGTAGCATTCATATTCCAGCTCACCTGGCCTGCAGGATTACTGTTTTTAGGGACTGAAAGATTGTAAGTTGAATATAATACAAACATACAAGAATGAAGATATTTAGTGTGCCTTTGATAGCATTCAATTTCTATTTTTATTCAAATCACTAGAGCTGTTTAAGAGAACATGTTTTAATAATAGTAGCTGACCTTGAATTATAATTTTTATAGTCATATGTTTATTATGAAATTGCAATGATTAAATTATGATAAACTTAAAAATGTACAAAGGAAAAGGTCTTCGCTTGTTAAAAGGGAGAGAGAAATCACTCTTACAGATGTTCCATTTAGGACTAATTTACTGGAAGTTTGGTGCTTGTTGTGAAGATTAATAACAGGTGGCCTTTTACAGAGCTTCTCAGCCTGAGTCTAATGTTCTAGTTGTTCTTTTATTATCCCAACCTCCATAAGTGAAGGATTCTTCTTCCTGCCCTTTGTTCACAATATGGAACTGTGATTGAGTTCATATTTCTCACCCAGCCTTTCAGCTGTAATTAATATTTTATTATATCAGATTTTACCACTAACTAGCAGAGTGTCAGGGTATTGGACTGCATGTCCAGGCATGCTTGTGCACACACGTGCACACACACGCATATGCACACACACGTGCAGAACAGTTGTAACTTACAGATGCCAGGCAAGCTCCTTGTAATGAGTTGTGGCTGAGAGAACGTAAAATATATTTGTAGTGCCCCACAAATACTCTGCAGTATTTATGGCCAATCCATCTCGATCAGAGCAGGACAAAGAGAAATTAAAGTCGCTAACGTGGAGTATTGAACCCCATAGACCTCCTTATGCCGTACAGCGTGTTACCCAGTGCCCGTGGTCTCTATAAAACTAGTTCTCAGTCCTCATTTGTGATTTCATGGACAGGACTGTGTAGGTCAGCTCCTCTCCGCGCCAGTGTTACATGAAGGACCCTAAGGAATCCAAGTTGTGATGACAAACATATTGAACATATTGAACTGACTTTTTCTTTTTTCGAATTTTAAAAAATTCCTGGTGACAATACTTTTAAAACTTAGTTCAGTTGTACCAGGTTGTTTGGATTATTAGGGTGACAGTTTTAGGAAAAGGGTATAAGCAAAGAACAGAAAGAAAATAAATTCCATGTTGCATGGCAATAAACCTTAATTACGCATTTATTTTACATGCTTTGCATATAATTTATACTTTCATTTCCCCTCAACACCCAAAATTTAATCTTCAGGAAGATGTTAATACTAATCTCTATTCTTCTTTTAAACATAGAGAATAGACAGTTTTTACCAAAAATTGCAAATCAAGGTAAAAGCAACTATTAGGTACCATGAAATAAACACTATTCTAAGTCCTTGAGATGATCAGAAATGCCTACTTTAAAGGATGAGGAAAAGCAAAAATGAAATGGATCATTACTTCTCTCCCTCTCTCCTCTCCTCCTTGCACCTGTTATCCAGTTGGATAACACTCCAATATTTTATACTGATAAGAAATAGAATAAGAAGATAAGGAAAATGGACTTACAACTAAGGGTTTAATCTTGAAATGAATTAGGACAAAAATTTTAAAGTCAATTTCAAATCTTCAATAGGCTTCCCCTCAAAGTTAGAAAATTTCAAAATTAGAAAAGACCAAAAACATTTGATCACATTTGAATCTTCAAGTTTAACCCAGTACATGAAAGATGTTCAGATGTTTGTTTCTAAGTTATACTTCCTGTGCTCCTCTATAAATGCAGATTTCTTATTCTCCTTGTAAAAGCTTTCGAGTTTTGTTGTAGAAAAACCTAGCATAAATTAAACTTTGTATTAAATTTTATTCCCTGAAAAACTTATGATATAGTGATGTCACATTTTTGGCGGGTTCTTCTTCTCTATGGGTTGTGCCTTCATATTGCCAATGTTGTGGAAAGATTTTATGTTACTTTAAATTCCAGAATAGTGGTGGAACAAGGCCAGGAGTGGTGTGACTTTAACAAAGAGAGCGTGAGTAATACATTAAAAGGATAATAGAGTTTTAATTCAGCTCCGTAAGTTAGAGACTTCTGCTTGGTTTTCCATCCTTGAGAATTTGCTTTTTTAAATCATTTTTTTAAAAAACCATTCAATCAGTGAGATTTTCAAAGCTGCTTTTGAGATTACAATTGTGGTTGGAAAGATTTTATGACATTCATTAGTGAAATGATGTTATTTGCACAAATCCAAAACATATCTGTCATAAAGTTCTGTCGAGGTACGGTTGACCTAGTGCCAATAATATGTTAATATCCATCAGGGAGACCGCAATATGTGGCAATTGGGCAGCAAATAGGATCTGGCTATTTTTCATCAGCACTTGGACTTTGATAAAGGGGAATAGAAAAGAGCTGCTTGCCCTTTCAGTGCTTAAATTATTAAAGAGCAAGTAGATTTCAGGCCTGGATGCTTGCAAATCTAATTTGTCTTGTGGAGCAAGGCTGAAAAGACATTTTGGGTTTGAAGTTGCTCTCGTCAACTTAGTTCTTCCTATAATATATCTGAAGATGAGTAGATGGTAGCCATTTAAAAAGTAATATATCTGAAGTAGAGTGTATAGTATAACATACTGGCTAAAATGGAGGCCCATTAAATGATCATTTAATTCTCGAATTTTCATCTAATCCTCATAAAATTGCTGTTTGGAAAATTAATGTTTTTCATCCCTATTCACTTGGATGGCATTTAAATTACAAAACAAAATTTTCTTTCATTAGGCAGTGTCAAATATTGGATTGTTCAAGTTAAAGTTGGACAGTTCCTGGCCCATAGTAGGCACTCAAAAAATATTTGTTGAGTTACTAAATGAGTAAACACACACAACACAACACACATACCAGCAAAGTTGGGAAAAAGATGGATGGAAAGTGAGAGATGGAGGTGGAGACAACAGAGATGCAGCCTTGATTCTCTCAGGGCTTGTCATCTAATTGTGGGTTATCTAGGATAAACCTACAATCTGACCAGCAGCCTCTTATCACAAAACCTTTTTCGTGGTAATTTCCTCCTCTGTTAGCTTTTGGGTATTCAGGAAATGAATACAAAATACACTTAGTATTAAATTTTAGTAAAGCGAGGCATATTTGTGAACACCAGTGTATTTCCTCCATACTTCTACATGTAATGTATATAAAATAGAAATTACTTCTGGGTTATATTATGCTTTCAAAAATATGTACTTCATGGCCAACTTCATTCTAAGTGTCGTGAGATACAGAAATGACTAAATTATTGCCCTCCTCCAGGAACTTACAAGACTTTAAAATATATAGATAAGAGGATACAAATGACTGTAAGTCTTTACAGAACACATGTTTTTGTGAGTTTGGAGCAGAGCAAGACTACATCAGAATGGGGGAACAGCTCATAAAGCCCCAGAGAGTTCATGAGAGGGTTTCAGCTTTTTTACAAGGAAGGGTCTTCTGCTGAGAGTGACAGAAGACTTCACTGTGTTGGGGAGAACAGCTTTTAACTAACAAACTCAGGTCCAGGCCTGGGTGAAGGAATAGAGGAAAACATGTTTGTGGTAGGAGAACTCAAGATCTTGGACTTGGGAAGTCCAGACGTGGCCGTGCTAATCTTTCATCTAGTGGAGTTAGAGTCAGGAGAGAGCTCCCTCCAGGTTGAGAAGTGAGTGATCACTGTCCTCAGTGCCACTGGTGATGAGGTTCCTGGGAGGGATCAAGAGTTGGAGAGGACACCAGCCAGGTGGTAGCATCACTGCAGAGTCCAGGAGAGTGTCCTCCTTGGAAATTAAAGACACAGACACAGATGGGAGAAGGAATTGTGGTCAAAGGTATAATTACCATCTGTAGCTTCCTTGATGTGATAAATGAGAGAGAATCTCTACACGATACTCAAAATACATTGATAATGGGAAGTCCATGAGGACTGGTTTGTATGTAGGTTAATAGCACGTGAAGATGCCCATGAGGCAGACCTTTCACATGAGTGCCTTAACCAGGGCTTTTTAACAAGTAATGCTGGTACTGTCTTGTCTGATGGTCAGGAGACCACGACTGCTACTTAATTAGCTGTGTGCCCCAAATAGAATGGGCACTTCATCTCTGAACCTCAGTTTTCTCCTCAGTAAAATAGGAATATAAAACCTACATGTGCAAGCACCTGGCCTAGCACTTCCTGTATGGAATCATTTCTGCAAATTTTTTTCTTCATATGTGTCTTCATATTTCCACTTTATCTAGTGTCTGGGTTTCCCAGAAGTTGTTTTTAAAGTGAAATTTTGAAAATCATGTCATATAGCAAATAAATTGGAAAAGCTGACTGATAGAAGGAAGAAATGTTAAAAATTATTTAATGGAGGGGCCGCCCGGTGGCGCAGCGGTTTAGTCCGCACTTAGCAGCCCGGGGTTCGCGGGTTCGGATCCCGGGCGCCCGCCGACGCACTGCCTGTCAGCCATGCCGAGGCGGCGTCCCATATAGAGTGGAGGAAGATGGGCACGGATGTTAGCCCAGGGCCAGTCTTCCTCAGCAAAAAGGGGAGGATTGGCAACGGATGTTAGCTCAGGGCTGGTCTTCCCCACAAAAAAAAAAAAGAAAAAAAAATTATTTAATGGAGAATCCCCTTGCAAAGCAATTATTCCTTTGATATATCTATTTTGTGAGAGTAGTTTTTGTATACTGAATAAAAATTCTGAATAAAAATATAATATGCATGTTAGAGATCCGTATAATTCTCTCATTCCACAGGAAAAAATAAGACCCAAAGGAATTAACTTAAAACCTCAGTTGCTAGCAGAATTAGGATTAGAGCCTAGATCAAGGCACATGCCACCGTCCCCCACCCCCACAAAGGGCACTGCAAGAGAACAGCCACATTTTCTCAATGCTGTTTGTATTTAATGGCATGCTGGATTAAACTTCATGGGTCAGTTGTTATCTGTGGTTGAGCTACAATCTTTTACTTGCACCCTTTACTCTTGCTATTCTACTACCTGGTATTCTCATTAATATTTGCTGCATATCCAATTACTCAGAATTTAGCAGCTTAAAACAACCTTTCTATTTTGCCATGATTTTGTGGGCCAGCAAAGTCTTTGGCTGGGCACCTTCTGCTTGGAGTCTCTCAGGGCTGCCGTCATCTGAAGGCTCAGCTGTGTGGCCATCCAAGATGGCCCCCACACATGGCTGTCAGTGATGCTGACTGTTGGCTGGAGCTCTTTGGGACTACGGAGCAGAGCACGTGGCATCTCCAGCATGGCAGGTTCAGGGCCATAGGACCACGCACGTGGTGGCTGGCTTCTTCTCCAGAGCTAGCTTCCCTGGGGAACCAGGCTGGAGATGCCCAGCCTTTTCTGACCAAAGCCTTGAGAGTTTCACATTGTCCCTCTGTTACATTCTGTTGGTCGCATATAGTCATTAAGGTTGGTCAACCCCATTCTTGCTGGGAGAAGTGTCAACGAATATGCAGAAATATTTTTAAATGGCCACATCTGACTGCAAGTGTAAGGAGTAAGGGAGAAGGGGGTGAGAAATGAAGTCCACCTCACCTCTATATGTGTTCCTCGTCCTCCCTATAGGAAGATTCCTCCTAAAGACTTCCTTTCATGTGGGATCTATCATGCAGTGAGAATTCTACCAGATTTGGTGAAGCATCTTATGTGACCAATAGAAAGTCTCTTATGTTAACAGGAAGTAAGAGTCGTAATTCTTTTCTTTTTTTTTTAAGGTTTACATCACTGCTCAGAATTCACTTTGTCATTGCACTGTAAACCTGCTGGACTACCTGTCTACTGAGCAATCATCCTGATGTTCTACAACAGTTGATTTTTATTTAGATGGAATCACAAACTGAACAGCAGCTGCACTGCATGACTGTAATAGAAGTGGTTGTACTCCCAGAAATGCTGGTTTCACTGAGTGCCGATTCAGAGTTCACATGGACAGGAGCCCGGCGAGGGCCCTCTCCAGGCCTTCCCCAGGCAGGTGGGGGTGGTAGGCACCTCTCTTCTGTTCTTTTTCCTTGGCATTAATGAGTACCCATACTGAGCAACTCTAGGATTATAGCATTGTTCCAGGGAGTCATGGTGCTTTCCCAATAATGGTAAGAAAAAGGTCCTCTCCTTGCCAGAAGGACTTTCTTTTTTGTTGTTGTTGGTGAGGAAGATTGGCCATGAGCTAACATCTGTTGCCAATCCTCCTCCTTTTGCCGAGGAAGATGGGCTCTGAGCTAACGTCTGTGCCCATCTTCCTCTATTTTATATGTGGGATGCCACCACAGCATGACTTGATGAGCAGTGTGTCGATCCGTGCCTGGGATTTGAAACTGTGGAACCCCAGGCCGCCAAAGCGGAGCGTGTGAACTCATCCACTACACCCCTGTGCCGGCCCCCATCCTTGCCAGAAGGACTTTCAATCTGATCTGGATTCAGTTTTTGAAAGCTGTTGTCAAGGTTTAGTTTTTCTCAGTATTAGAAACTTTTTTTCTAAAAAAACTGCACAAGTGTTCATCATTCTAGTAAATGTATATATCTTAATTTAAAACGTCTATCCCTTCGAGGTTTCTCCCATTCTTCTAAGGTTACTTCAAAATTCAAAGACACTAGAAGGAGGTGGGGAGGGAAAGGTAGGTAGGTGCTGGGAGATCCACTCCTCCGTGGGGACATCTCTCCTTGCAGGCATCTTCAGAGGGTGCTCATTCCTGTCTTATCTCTTTGTATAATTCAAGCAGCCCTATTCGTGATTTATTCTTAGAAACCGCTTGTGACTCCAAGGCCTTAGCTTTTGAAATTCCAATCCCTTTTCTCTGCTTTTCTAATGTCATCTCATCCCACTGATTGAATATGGTGAAGGACAAAGGAATGTAGGAAAATATGGGAAGTTAAACCTTAGTTAACGTGAATCATTACACAATGTGTTTTGTGACTTGTTAAAACTTCACATGTATTCATAGAGATGTCATTGAAGAAAATAATACATTGCCTTTTCTTATAAACTTGTAGTTAATATAATTTCATTTATTAGGTAAACTAAGTAAATTGTCTACAAATTCATCTTCAGTTACATGTGAGGAAAACATTATTTTAGTGTCCTACTCACATAAATAGCAGAGATTGTTATATAAAATTTTTTTTAAATTATGCTGAATTTTGTTTCCCTCAATAAATTTGTATTCTTTGGGGTGAGAGAGTTCTGTGGAAGAACATTAAGCGCTTTCCCTCTCTTTCATTGAGCAAGTGTTGAGTGTGTGTCCATTATGTACCAAGCACTTATTATTGACTATATTCAGTGTATTCTTTATTTTCTTTTCTTTTTTTTTTTTTGGTGAGGAAGACCAGCCCTGAGCTAACATCCGTTGCTAATCCTCCTCTTTTTGCTGAGGAAGACTGGCCCTGGGCTAACATCCGTGCCCATCTTCCTCCACTTTATATGGGACGCCGCCACAGCGTGGCTGACAGGCAGTGCGTCGGCGGGCGCCCGGGATCCAAACCGGCGAACCCCGGGCTGCCAAGCGCGGACGAAACCGCTACGCCACCGGGCGGCCCCGTATTCTTTATTTTCTATATCCTATGGGTCCAAGCAATTGAAGGCAAAGGGGATCAGCTCAGTTATTATAAAATATCACTGATGATACTCTTTTTTTTTTTTCTAGTGTCTACCCAATATTTGTTGAAGAAGGAAGTACTTGAAGAACCAAAATGACAACAGAAATCTTAAAGTGCTACCCAGTGCCAATTCACTTCCAGAATGCTTCAGTACTGAACTCACAGTACTACTTTGCTGCAGAATTCCCAGCACCAAACAGCCTCCACACTGCTCAGCCTATTACTGTTGGTGATAAAAAGACATACAATGGATCCTGGAACACTCTTCTTCTCCACCATGAAAGCTACAGAATTTATTTCCAAGCTGTTAGTAGAGCCAATGGAATAAGTTTTGTAGATGGCTGTACTTAGGCTATTTAGAGTTATTGATGTGAACATAATCACATTAAATAAGATAAAAGTAGTAAGAAGTAAATTCATCTTTTGTGTATTGTTACTTGGAAGAAATGTATTTTTATCTCTTTTTAAAATTATTTTCATCTAGAGATTTTTATGGAAAGAAATGAATGTATTCATGTTTGTTTTGGTAGGAAGAGTAAATTGTCAACATGATGGTTTTTATTTTCAGTTTTCACTTGTTACCAAAAGTTGGCTAGTAATTCTGCTTAGCTTACTGTTTTACAGGAAAATAGTATAGCTACAACACATATTCAGCTCATTTAAACTTTTGTGAAATTCACAGCATGTCTTTTCAGCATATTCTGTCCCATTTCTTTGGTTCCACAGAGTTTATGCTTCCTATAGCTGTGACTAAATTAGGGATCTTTTTTTTCTAAGAGAAAACAGCTTTAGAAAGATGAGATGGAAACAACATAAAATTGTCCAGGCATTTCTGAATTTTTTTCCCTTTCCTTGTTTTTCCAGATACCACAGTGGTTCCCTCCTTCATAGCATCATGGGTCTAGGTGTCATCGTTGACTTGACTTTGCTGGTGAAAAGGGGAAATCTGGGATGCAGAGTTCTTCTCCAGTAGTGTTTGCATGGGGGTGACTGAGGGTCTGGAGAAGGAGGCCAGGGGCCACCAGGCAGAGACATTTCGTGTTTAGCTCCTCGCTTATCATCTGCTCCAGAAATGCCCACCACCACGGCACTGGAGCTGGAAAATGTATCTGAGTGCGGTTCAAGGAGTAATCGTTGTGAGATTAACACCACACATGGAACAATGAGATCTTCCCTTATCAGTGTTTAACTAGAACTGCAGATATTTTTATTTGTTTTAAATAAAACATGAATAGTGATTTTTTTTCCCATCTTTACTTGATACAGGAAACCAAAATAGACTGGTCTGACTTTGGTCTTGATCTCGGGAGCAGCAGGAAGCAATTGAGGTGTTTTCAGGAGGGGCAGACAGGTTCAAGTTTGCACTATACCCTCCAGCCACACTAGGAACACACTAGGAACACTTTCATCACTTTCATCACTTTCATCATTTTAACCAGTGGCCTGGTTAAAATCCCGAGAAAACGGGATCAAGGATAAGATGTAGAAGTGGCAAGGGCAAACCACCTTAAGCTTACCGAACAGCGCCTTCTAAAGGAGAAAGTGCAGTTGTGTGTGTGTTCCGGAGCTGTAATGTCATCTTGTTAACCTCGCAGTGTGGTTTTAACCAGCACTTGTGAAAGTGTAGGAGAAAATGCTTTGAGAAATGTAAAATGCTGCATTAAAATGAGGCATTATAAGTTAACACTTGTAGTTAAATAACTCTTTCAGACCATTAGAGTAACCATGAGTACAATGAGGAAGTTGTGTGTGATTTAATTTAGAAATGATGGCAAGAGGCATCACTGGATCTGTGGCACTAGATATAATCACATCATAGGTAGTCCTTGATGAGTGCTGTTGGATGAAAATATCTTCAACTTTCAGGCAACATAGTTTGAATATATCATGGACATCCACCTGCATTTTCAAAGTCCTCATTGAATTCTTATTTCGTGAAGATACATGACCTTCTTGTCCAGTTAGCCTGACATATATTTCCTGGTTTCATGTTATGTGCCAGGCTTTGTGTTAGGTACTAACCTCATTTGTATTTTGTTTGTCCTCATGGGCTCATAGTTCTATTTCCAAGAATCTACTTATATTGATTTTAAAATACTCAATTCTTTATATCATATTATACCTGATTAAGTGCCTTTATTTATAGGAATAAATTAATGATAAATGAAATTACAGATATTATTGTGTTTTATAGACTGTAATACCCTATTAACTATTAATTATTGCAGTATTATGAGGCCCTTGAATGAGGTCTCAGTGTTCTTAGACATCCAGATCATCACCCCTGCTCAAATTGTTGAATTCTACTTACCCAGGAGGTCTCAAAAGGTAAAATCCCAGTTCCGGAGTGCCTGATTTATAATACCTTATGTTTAACATCACAGTCCCTCTTTTTGAAGATCTCTGACGACTTTGTTTCTCCCTCCTAGAATGTGGGGGGAGCAGGGCTTTGTCTGTCTGTCTTGTTTACAAAGTAGCCCCACAGGCACCCAGTGGGTATTCAAAATTATTTACTGAATGACTGAGCAGTTGATTATCTTCCTTGTTAAGTTTATTCCTAGGTATTTTATAGCTTTCATCACTATCATGAGTAAATTTTGAATGAAGACAGGAATCTTTTGAAATTGGTTCATTTTGCCTGTTTTTGACTTGTTTTACGTTACTCAGTTGCAAAACATGTCTCTTCTCTATAGCGTATATGTATTTAAATTCAGTAGACCTTTCCATTGCAAATAAAACAGACCCATGGTTTTTCAACCCATTTACAAAAGCACAATTTTAATCAGCCATTTCTTTTGGCAAAAGCTATAAGAAAGCTTTAATTTTTTTTTTTTTTTTGGTGAGGAAGATTAGCCCTGAGCTAACATCTGTTGCCAATCCTCCTCTTTTTCCTGAGGAAGATTGGCCCTGGGCTAACATCTGTGCCCATCTTCCTCTACTTCATACGTGGGACGCCTGTCACAGCATGGCTTGATAAGCGGTGTGTAGGTCTACGCTGGGGATCCGAACCTGTGAACCCCGGGCCGCCGAAACGGAGCACGTGAACTTAACCACTACGCCACCAGGCCAGCCCCAGGCTTAATTTTAATTTAACCATTTTAGAGAGTGGCTCACACCAACATTGTCTGTTTTACTCCCACTCCCAGACTGCGTCTGTCCACTTCTCTTTCTCCACCTGTCAGACCCAGCCAGTTGATCCTTGGTACTCTTTATGAGCCATAAGCAGTGACAGGCCTAAATGCAGATGGGCGGCATTTGTCCTTCTGTGGACCCAAGAGTCTCTATTTGCAAGATGAAGATGTAACTGAAATCAGGTCTGAGCCACACTGAGTAGCTTGGAGGACTGGATATGGCTTGAAGATGGTAGGATTGTTCACTGAACTTTAGCTCAATCAGTAGCAGGAACAGCAGGTGCAAAAGCCCTGTGGTGGGTAGTGGCGTGACCAAGAATGAAGAATTGCAAAAGGGCATTCATGGCTAGAAGGATGTGTGGTGAGCAGTCAGGGTGTACAGGCAGATAGAGGCCGATTGTGACCTTGTAAGTTACATTAGGACTTTGGTCTTGATCTCGGGAGCAGCAGGAAGCAATTGAGGTGTTTTCAGGAGGGGCAGACAGGTTCAAGTTTGCACTATACCCTCCAGCCACACTAGGAACATTGGAGGAGAGATGAAAGGGGCCAAAAGACAGAAGTTAAAACTCTAAGAAATGCAAGGTTATCCTCCAGCCTAGGAAAAAAGAACCGTGAGTGGATATGAATAGAAGAGCTAAATGCCAGGAAATTAATGCAGTCTAAGTACTGGCGCTGGGTTATTGATAATCTATGACCAGCATTAAGGGCACGTGGTAGGGAATTTAAGGGCCAGGTTCAAACATATCAAAGGAACACTTTGAGTACCTTCGGGATGGAATGGTTTCATTCAACCTCTTGCCTGAGGTATCCACTTCATGCATTTTGAGAGCTGTTCACTGGGGTATGCATATGAACCAAATCTGACAAAGAACAAAGGATAACAAAACTCAGCAATATTGTTTGAATGTGGGCACTGAGATAAAACCTCACCACCTTTAGCTGCAGACAGTTATAGTTTTCCCTTTCTAGAGTTTAGTCATTAGACACATAAAGTGTTGTACTGGAGATTGTTGATTTGTGTACTATGAAATATGTGTAGAAATATTTTTACCTGCTACTACAGGGGCCATAGTTTATATATATACTTTCCACACCTGCTGCTCAGTGCTTGGCACTTGGAGGGCACTCAGAAACCAGCTGTAAATTTCCGATGGAATGAATTCATTTGTAAAAGATAAAATTGCCTTCAAGGTGGGAACTAATTTCCGCACCACTTTCTTTTTTTAAAAATAACATCCGTGCCACAGAGGAGCCCCCGTGACTGCCATCAGGATGAGTAGGACTCAGGAAGGTGTGGCTGGGCCAAGTGTCACACAGACCTGCAATGGTCAGCCTCCTGTCGGACACTTTTCTGAAGTGCGTACGGTTCAGTTCTGATAGAAATAAAAGTTACAACTTTTCAATCCCTGAAATACTTAGCTTTAGAGAGCTCTGCTCTGTGCTGCTCCATGCGTGTTCACTGCTCATACTTTAGGAGGGAAGTGTTCACTCGTTCATCCTTGACCTTGAAGAGCTTCTGTCTCCTCACAGAGTGTGGTGTGTAATTAGCTCGGCATAAAAGATGCAAAGAAGTGTAACTTGTGCTCCCTGCTCTCAAGGAACTTAGTTTATTATCTTTGTTAAGACCAGCATAAACAGTTCAATAAATATTCCACTTTAATGAACTTACCGATATCGTGAACTATTTGTTATAATAAGTGCGTATTGAAATGAGTTAACATATATGCAGTTGTACTCTAAAACATAATGTTTAGATGATACCAGAGTTATTGTCAGTGTCAGGAGCTTTGATTTGACCTTTTGAGAGAATTTTGGGTAAAAATTAAGGGAAGAAAATGCCTCCTTTAGGCTTCCTTTTGTAAAAATGGCTGAACTCTATTTAAGCTGATAATTTATTAGAAATAGTGGCTGGATTAGAACTACCATTTTCCAAATAATTATGTATCTGTTTTTTTTTAAATGCAGACTCATGTCAATATGGAGGATTAACAATACATATGCCTTATCTTGGGCATTTCTTATTAAACAGTGAACAAGGGTGTCAGTGCTATAGATTTTGGCTGTGGAGCCAATGTAGAAAGTTAGTGTGAAGAGGATTTGGTTGGACTTTCAGCATCTCTTATAAGGGTTGCTTGAGGATTCTGAAATTTCCTTTTCAGCTAGAAAGAATGTAAAGTGAGGGGAAATTTTTATTTTTTCTGCAACACCAGCTGAATGCATTTTAATGGGCTGTAGTCTCACTGGTGACTTACTGCCCCTTTTTGTTCTTTTACTATGGCAATTTCATCTATAAAACAGTATAGTTACAAAAAAAATGACGTGAGGACACAGGACTGCCCTGGGAGATTCTGTTCCTTTTTTCTTGTCATTTTTTGGAAAGAAACACTGAGTCAAATGTCAAACATTTGGTTTCAGAAATAATATATTTTAAAAGATGTATATTGCACTGAAATAGTATTGTTTTCCATTTTTACTACATAAACTTTAGGATTTCTATGTAAAAGACATTCAATGTAAGAACAATTTAATTTTTCAATATTATTTTGTATTTTCTCTTTCAGCAGTGTGAAAAAGGAAAATGTATTTACTCTTTTATTTGCTTGAGGCATAGAGCTTTCTGGCTTGAAAAGCATAAATTGAAATTTTGTGTTCTAGGAAATCTACCTTTTAATTTTGTTATTAATCTGGTGCATTGTGCATGTACAAAAGAAATGCTGAAAGTAAAATTTTGAGCTCAAAATAAGCCAAGATTTTGGCAAAAGATGCAAAATACTGGGAAAAATAAAGTAGCTGCAGTTTAAAAAGTAAGATTCTTGCGTGAAAGATTTTATATTGATGAGCTAAATTAGTCTTGCCTTTTCTATAAAGAAATAGAATCATTTCAATTTTATAGTAAAATTAAATTAATTAATCCTTATTAGTAGTAAATATGGAAAAGGCCTGGATATTTAAAAAATATTTATCAAAACTGAGTGACAGGGCTGGCCCAGTGGCCTAGCAGTTAAATTCATGCATTTCGTTTCAATGGTCCGGGGTTTGCCAGTTTGGATCTTGGGCACAGACCTACTCACCACTTGTCAAGCCATGCTGAGGCAGCATCCCATATAGAAGAGCTACAACTCTATGACTATGATACACAACTATGCACTGGGGCTTTGGGGAGAAAAAAGAGGAAGATTGGCAACAGATGTTAGCACAGGGCCAATCTCCCTCAAAAAAAACAAAAAAACACTGAGTGACAATAGGTCTTTCTCTTTACCCCAATGGCTAGTGTAGGAGATCAGAATTTGCCATGCTAGTTAATATCCAAAATATATAAAGAACTCATACATCTCAACAGCAAAAAAGCTAACAACCCAATTAAAAAATGGACAAAAGATCTGAACAGACATTTCTCCAAAGGAGAGATACAGATGGCCAACAGGCACATGAAAAGATGTTCAACATCATTAACTATCAGGGAAGTGCAAATCAAAACTACAGTGAGATATCACCTTACTCCCATCAGAATGGAGTAACAAGACAGGAAACAAGTGTTGGAGAGGATTTGGAAAGAAGGGAACTCTCATACACTGCTGGTGAGAGTGCAAACTGGTGCAGCCACTATAGAAAACAGTATGGAGATTCCTCAAAAAATGAAGAATAGATGGGGATCGGCCTGTTGGCATAGTGGTTAAGTTTGCCTGCTCCACTTAGGCGGCCCGGGGTTCACAGGTTTGGATCCTGGGCACAGACCTATGCACCACTTATCAAGCCATGCTGTAGTGGGTGTCCCACATATAAAGTAGAAGAAGATGGGCATGGATGTTAGCCCAGGGCCAGTCTTCCTCAGGGAAAAAAGGAGGATTGGCAACAGATGTTAGCTCAGGGCTAATATTCCTCACCAAAAAAAAATGATAAATATCCAGCTATTCCACTGCTGGATATTTATCCAAAGAACATGAAAACATGAATGTGTAAAGATACATGCATGTATCTATGTTCATTGCAGCATTATTCATAATAGCCAAGACTTGGAAGCAACCTATGTGCCCATCAAGGAACGAATGGATAAAAAAGATGTGGTATATACACACAATGGAATACTATTCAGCCATAAGAAATGATGAAATGCAGCCATGACAACATGCATGGACCTCGAGAGTGTTATGCTAAGCGAAATAAGTCAGAGGGAGAAAGTCAAATACTGTATGATCTCACTCGTAAGTAAAAGGTAAAAACAACAACAAACAATCACATAGAGACAGAGATTGTATTGGTGGTTACCAGAGGGGAAGGGGGGAGGGAGGAGAGCAAAAGGGGTGATTAGGCCCATGTGTGGTGATGGGTTGTAATTAGTCTTTGGGTGGTGAACATGATGTAATCTACACAGCAATGGAAATGTTATGATGTACACCTGAAATTTATATAATGTTATTAACCAATGTTACCACAATAAAAAAAAAAAGAAAAATCACTCTTCCTCGTATTCCTCAAAGCTAAAGAAAAAAAAAAGAATTTGCCACCCCAAAATGTGTCTCTTTGGCTTGTTTATTTTTAAGAACAAAAGACTGAGAAATTTTGACCTTCCCCTAAACGCCTAAAAGAATTTAAGATAGAAGGCCTCTTCCGGGAAGTAGCTAATGCTATAAGATAACTATAGTATAATATAAACTAGGTGTGATGGACAGGGAGGAACTTAGCAAGGCCCATTTAATCAAAGTCCTCTCCAAGCCCCATTGTCTCTGCAAGGTATGGCAAACATTTATTTACCAAACATCTGCTTTTTCATCTCCATGTGAATTGCCTTCCTCCCCTTTGAAGTCCCAAACCACTACCCCCAATATCCTCTTTTGTCTCTAACTGAAGATGGTATTTAAGGTGGTGGCTTCAGTCATTTTTAGTAGGTAACTCAGTTTTCCTGGGTTTCTCCCAAGTATACAAGTTATTAAATTTGTTTGATTTTCTCCTGTTATTCTTTCTCATGTCAGTTTAATTCTTAGACCAGCCAGAAGAACCCAGAGGGTAGAGGAATATGCCTTCCTCCCCTGCACTAGCATGGAACCAGACACATAGTAACTGTTCATTGACTACTGTTAATAGATACCAATTGTGATATTTTAATTTTCATCCCTTTACTTGCTTTAGAAAATGTTACTACAATTTAGCATATAAGGCATCAAAATTAATTCCAACAGCTTTATGTCTAAGAAACCAGTGAATTCCATTCAGAATTTGTAGGCAGAGGGCCATGTTGTACTGCTGTTATGATTAACTTTTTGGTTGACTTTCAATTAGTCTCTCTTATAAATAAGTATTTTAAGAATACTGTAAAATACTTAGTATTTGTGAGAGTTTTTTTTTTTTAAGTATTTATGGGTGTGAGCAAATATATTTAATCAGAATGGAAAGGAAGTCAAAATTTTCTTCATTATCTTTTTGTTTTTGTTTTTGTTTTTGTTTTTTGATGTGTGGCATGGTTTTTATTGAGAAATATGCAAAGAAAGGCACATAGATAATATAAACGTATAAAGAATAATAGTAAAACAAATACCCGTGTTCTCACCACCCAGCTTCAGAAATAGAACATTCTAATTTCCTCTGTGTATCTCAACCTTCTGACATTCCCTTGCAACCATTAGAGATTTCCACATGCATATGTATTCTTAAATAATGCATTGGCCTTTCCTGTTTTGGCTCTTTATGTAAGTAGAATCACATAGTGATTATCCTTTTGTGATGTGATTTTTAGTTTGTGCTCGATATTGGTTTCTGAGATTCATCCATGTTGATATGTGCAGTTGATTTATGTTTACTATTTAGTAGTCCATACTTTAAATATACCAAATCAATCCAATCTATTGTTAATGGATATTTGAGGGTTTCCAGCTCTTTGCTATTATGGAAATGGTTCACATGTACCTGCCCTGTGCCTCAGATAAGAAATAATGAAACCTACGGTATGTACTTGTCCAGAGGTACTGTGTAATGGCAAGTGTTGATATTCCCACTAACAGGGAATGATAGTTCCTGTTATTCCACATCTGAGCCAACCTTGTATTGCCAATCTTAAATGTTTGCCCAATTGTGAGGTGTGAAAGAGTGTTTCATTGTGATTTTAATTTGCATTTAATTTGTCACAAATGAGATTGAGCATCTTTATAAATGTTCACTGGACATCCATATTTCAACACAAAAGGATGTTGGGGAGGTAACAGATCAAGAAAATAACGAAGATAGATCTAGAATAAACAAAGCTCCTTTTTTTTTTTTTTGTGAGGAAGATTAGCCCTGAGTTAACATCTGTTGCCAATCCTCCTTTTTTCCCTGAGGAAGACTGGCCCTGGGCTAACATCCGTGCCCATTTTCCTCTACTTTATATGTGGGATGCCTGCTGCAGCATGGCTTGATAAATGGTACATAGGTCTGCGCCCAGGATCCAAACCTGCAAACCCCAGGCCGCCAAAGCGGAGCATGCAAACTTAACCACTACACCACCGGGTCAGCTCCACAAAACTCCTTTTTGAGGGAAGAATTCTTACTTTACATACTTACTGACCTTGTAAAGGAATCAAGAGAAAGTTAGGACCAACATTTAAAGAAGAAAAAAGCACAGTCCTTTCAACAGAAGTGCCTCATTTCATTTGCTCTTTTGACAATATCATTGCCAAAACTTGTTCATCGATGTCTCCAGTGGACTGAGAGGGAGGCCCAAAGTCTTTAAAAAGATTGGGTTCTAAAATCCTAGCATGTCAAAATTACCTCCCACACACACAAATACTACTTTTAGAATTGTCATTGTTTTTAATGTGAGAGGATCTTGGGTTTGGCTTTTAATGTCTGACTAGTTCTCAAGCCTTGGCTTTTCCAGTTTGGCTACCATATAATCTAAATCCAATAGCCTTTCTCTCTCTGGGAAGGTTGCCCTAAGGGAAGGGAAGAGAGAGGTCACTCTCCTTGTGGATCTGTAGCGCTTCTCCAGCTGCTTTCCCATCTTGTATGCTTGTCCTGTTGGAATCCAGGGCTTCGCAAAGGGGGTATCACTTTCCTTGATGATAACTCATTTAAAACATGGTTTGTATTAAAAATCAATGTGATGAAGTAAAATGCAATATTTGTATGCTTTATTTTAAAAGCATTTATTTAAAATATCAGGGCTGGCCTGCTGGCATAGTGGTTAGATTCGCACACTCTGCTTTGGCAGCCTGGAGTTCGTGGGTTCGGGTCCTTGGCGTGGACCTACACACCAGTCATTAAGCCATGCTGTAGCAGCATCCCACATAAAAAATAGAGGAAGATTGGCACAGATATTAGCTCAGGGACAATCTTCCTCACCAAAAAAAAATATTTTTTTTAATTAAAAACATTAAAAAAATCAAACAACAGACTTAAAAAAATTAAAAGCCAGTGGTAGGCTACTTAGGATAAACCTCAGATTTGCGCTGATACTTGTCCTCTCTCATCTGCCCTTACAAATACAGATGATGGAAAAGTTTAAGAGTCACGGCCTCCCTTTAACCAGCCCATAGGGAACAGCAAGGGCCCTCAGGATTCAACTTCAGATCATTTTCAAAGCTGTGTGGTGTCCTAGGGCAGTTCTCAAACATATCAGACAAGAATCTGGACCTAGCAATTCTCTACACCAGATTTTAATAGGGAAGTTCACACAGGAACTCTGATCCCAGTGCACATAATTTAGAAAGCATTTGCTTTAGTGAGTTCAAGTCCAGATTTTTTGGACAAATCTCTTAAACTCTAAATCTCAGCTTCCCCATCTGTAAAATGGGGAGAATACTTTTCTTAACCTCATAATGGGCTGCAGGAGAATGTATACAATGACATATATAAAAGACCTAACAAAGCTGGCTCTGGATAAAGGCAAGGAATTGGCAGTTGCTGGTAACTTCTTTTGTGGTTTGCTGTTGTTATTCTAATAGAAGATTGCTTTATGGCCTTCGAAACTTTCAGGAGAACTGAGAAATTAATCCATGCCACTGCCACTCCCAAGTTTGAAGCCTGCAGACCTTCAGAGAGGTTCAAAATTGAACTTTCCAGAAAATGAATGGATTTCTCGAAGCTATGTAGGGTGTTCTTTACGTGAACAGCATGTGCATGCTGTGGTCTCCAGGAGCATCGGAGCATGAGAGGAATGTCATTATTGTATCATATGTTAAGACCCAATGAGTCCCCACGGATGATATTTTCCATTTGCCTGTCTTTGAGATATAAACAGCATCAGCATGACCCAGGCTATTATCTTGCTACTACTAATGATGGTGATGATGATAATGATGAAAAAAGCTACTGCATTTTCAAAGACAGCTACTTTATTTGAAGCAGGAACAGCCTAAAGCAGTGTATAACCTATTCTGCACTTCCCTATAGCCCAGCACATAGAATGAAACACCAGGCTTCTATCAACCTACAAAAACAGAAACCAGTTTAAGAGGCAAAGCATTTATTTCGGATCAAAGAATTGCAATTTGGGGAGCACAGATTCAGGTAGAAACCCAGATAATGTCCTGCTAGGGAGTAAAAGTTGGGAGCCTTTAAAGACAAAGAAGGGAGGTTGTATTAAAAGGTTTTCAATTGGAGTTGGAGGCAGAGAGTCAGTCTTGGCTAAACATTGGTTGACTATTGATTCTGTCTTCAGAAAGTCCACAGTCCTCAATCTTTGTGATCAGGATGTCTATTCCCTTGCTGAGTTCTCAAACAATTGCTTGTAAAACAATTGCCATTTTGTCCTTTTCCAAGGTTCAAAACAGCAAGGCAGTTTCTCTGGAAAGGCAGCTCTGACTCCATTTCAAAATGGCTCCACTATTGTCAATTTTGACATTCCTTTTGTTGTCCTGGCCATTTGGGATTCCTTTGCTCCTCACTGTCCTTGGTTTAAATGTAGACACCTTTTTTGTGTGTGTTTGTCCTTCAGTAACATCAATTCTCAAGAGAGCATGAAAGGATGCACTTTAATAGAACTCTATTAAGAAGGGATATAGATTATCTCATTGAATAACTTTTTCAGACACTAGGTATGAAGTTGGGGAAAATATTGAGTGATTCATAAGGGAATGAGAAGCATCACAAGTTTTCTTCAACAGGTAAATAACTATCTCTGAGAAACGATCTTTGAAAAGAAGCCTGGCACCTGCCTTGGAGTTAATAAGTGGCATCTGCTCAGCACATCTCAGTATCTCTGATGAGTTTTTTGTTTTCTCTAGTAAATATTTAAGCAGTACATTACTTTAGCAATGTAATTGATGTTCAGTTTAATATGTATAATTTACTTGGTATTGCTAATGATGCAATTATTAATTGTGGTTTATTATTCATTATAACAGTTTATTCAATTTGGAGCTCTTGGTCAAAGCACATATTGGCATGCCCATTTATTTCTGAGATTTTGCCTAGGTGCTGTCCTTGCAGTGGTTTAATTTTGTCTTTTTTACTCAGGATTATATATAACTTCACAGTAAACATGATAAGAAACAAAATTATCTTTGTGTGATATTACCAATTTGCTGGGTTCTTTTTATATGTTTTTGAATAATTTCTTTAGCTATTGATGTACATTCATGTACAAATGTGCACACATAGACACACATGCACATGGGTAAAGATCACATCAGAGTGAGTTGCATGTGCCTTTTTGCCAGTTTAGGAGCCTAACAAAGGGAATTTTCAGGTTTCTACTTTGTTTCTTTTAAGAGTAACAAGAAAGTTAGAAAATGCTTCCAAAGCAGGGTCATAGGAATGATATAACCATTTTATTAAATAAGATTATTCTTAATAGTTTGAATGAGATTAACATTATCTTATTAGAAGTTTCTCTTTTTTGCTTTCTAAAAAGCCTCAGACCATTGTAATTACCTCCAGCAGAAATTTTGGCTAGTTTAAAGACTTCTAGAACAAATTCTAAATTCTATATATGATCATGAAAAATGGTTTAGAGCCACTTAATCATTAAAAGTATTGAGTTCCTAACACTTTATTCTTGACAGATACTCATTCCTGTCTCTCTGAGATGTACCCAGTTAACTTTCTTGTCATTGATGGAAATATATTTCACTGCTTTGGTGCTGGAAATATAACATTTTGCCGCTAGTATTTATTTCCAAACTCTTTCTTTCTATTAATCTCATTGTATCATTGATGAAAGTTTGGTCAATAAATTTACTGGTAAGGACTTGCATCTGTCATCAACACACTGAGGGAAACCTTTCTTCTGTTCAGAAATGTGTTCAGACATTTTCCTTCTTTCTCAGCATGTTGTCTTGATGCCCATGAAAGGTCATCGGAAAATAGCTGCAGATGCCTCTCCTCTTAATAACCCCTCACTAAACACTGGGGATCAGTGGGGGAAAGACCACAAAATAGGACCTGTTGTTGTCTTTACTTTCCGCTTGTACTTTTTCCTCCTTTTTCTTTCCTCTTATACCTACTGCCATATGCCTGAGAACTTGAATGTAAATGGAAAAGAATAGGTAGGCTATGAAGAGAGTGCAAGTGAGAAAGACAGAAAAATTAAAATGAGATTTATTGTGAGAGAGCTTTGAGTCAGCAAAGTGTTCTCACATCTACTGTGGACACATGATAAGATACTAGGCCAGGTCATGCAAGCGCCAAAAAGTAAAACCAGCTTTGTCCTAAGGAACTTATGTTAGTATATGATATAAGGGTTTTACCAAAATAACTGACCTCAAGGTCAAAAATTGTAATTTCTATGCAAGAGGAGTGAGACAAGGTGCTATAGCAGCTCGGTGGGAAAGAGAATACTTTCTACAAAACTGTCAGGAACAGTATTTGGGCCATGTGGCCTTTGAAGGATTTGAACCTATACAAAGTGAGCCGGGGAATGCTTCCATGGAGAAGGAGCAGCAGGAGCACAGGCACTGAGAAGGGAAATGTTGGATGTGTGGGGAAAACTGAACATTTCCATCTGGTTGGAATGTAGGTGGATGAAGGAAAGTAGAAAGAGGAGAGGCATAAAGTTAGGAAAGGGGATGGGAGCCAGCTCATGGAAGGCCTTGACTGCAGTTTGAAATAAGTGTGAGGAAATTCCTGGTTTGTTGTTTTGTTTTTTATTATTTTTATTTATTTTTGTGGGGAAGACCGGCCCTTAGCTAATATCCGTCGCCAATCCTCCTCTTTTTGCTGAGGAAGACTGGCCCTGGGCTAACATCCGTGCCAATCTTCCTCTACTTTATATGGGACGCCGCCACAGCATGGCTGACAAGCAGTGCGTCGGCGGGCGCCCGGGATTCGAACCAGCGAATCCCGGACTGCCAAGTGCGAACTTAACCGCTGCGCCACCAGGCCGGCCCCATGTTGTTTTGTTTTTTAAATGAAAGAATGGCCTGATTAGAGCTATTCTTCAGGACGATCAATATGGCTGCAGGGTGTAAAAGGGACTGGGGATGTAAAAGGGATGTCTACTTGCGAATCAAAAATAAAGTCCAGCAGAGCAATAAACCAGGTTCATAGCAGTGGGAATGGAGAAGAGATGAAGAAAGTATAGCATTTTCTGACTTTTTAGAAATTGGGCATGGAGGTGAGAACGTCCCTGTCTAATGTCAGGTGACTATTCTTCAACCCAAGGATAGAATGGATAAACCTCCTTTGTAATATGTTTCATTTTTATGTGCTGAGGGTCAAATGTCCTTTAAGTACAACCAAAATTCATTACTTGCTCTGACTTTTATTGGGTACCTGCTACATTCCAGGCACTAAGGATACAGAGAGGGAAAAGAAGCAGCTTTTCTCTGTAAGAACTTGAACTGCTTTTGTTGAAGCCTCTACGTTCAAGAATACTCCACATACATACACAGACCACACATGGTCATTGTTCTCTTTATAAATGCTTCCTATATGTTTAAGACTTTTGTTCAGTAAAGACTTATCAAGTGACCAGTACGTTAAAGACACTGTGTTGACTACTAGAAGTCCCAGGTGGAGAATGATAGTCCTTACTCTTGAAAAGCTCTGGTGGAAGACAGTATCAGGGATCTGCTGCTCTGTCTTCTCCTTCGTTAGATAAATGACCTCAATCCCTTTTCTCTTTTTCCCTAGTCCTTCTTTTCTACCCTGTTGATCATTTGCGTTTCTTTTCTTTGATTCTTTTCAGCATCTCTACCTTGACCAGCATGCTGTACTCTGGAAGGATCACATGCATGTCACTTCTCTAGTACACTTCAGAATCCCACTGACTATATTGCCAGGCCTTTCTTTTCTGCACTTTGGCCCAGGAAGTCCTTTGTCCTCAGACATTTATCTTATATTTTTTCAGGATTTTAATGTCCTTATTTCATTGTTCTGCATTCTGTTTGTTTCATTTTATTAGGCTCTCCTCTTTACAACTGATCAGGATGATTTAAACTTGAGACCTGTCTTCAAGAGCATTAGCAATGATCACCTGAGGTTTCTGTCTTACTGGGGAAGTTGTGATGCAGTGAAACAAGGGTGAGCCTCACAGACAGGCCTGGATCCAGAGTGTAGCCCCTCCCTTCCCTTCTCACTGACTTAGGACAAGCTACTTCTCCTGCTGCTTCTGCTGCCTCAGTGTCCTTATTGGTAAAATGGTGTTAATTATACCTCATGGTGTAATATTAAATAAAAGTTATGTAAGATACCTGGCACATAAAGTAGGTCTTCAAAGAGGTCAGCCTTCTTCCCTTCTATGTAATTTAGTAGCACCTGGGCAATTGTCAGGAGACTAAATTCCTTTACAATTTAATATCTTCCAATCCCTACTTACTGTGGCTGATCATAAAACTAGGGTTTGATTCTACCAGGTTTGCCTCTTAATTGTATAAAAGGATCTTTTAAAATAGTGCAGTGAGGAAATTAGCTAATTGATAAAGTAAGATATTAATGTATCAGGAGGTATTGTAAAATTAACAACCCAATTAAATATTTTTCCCATGTTGCCATGGTCGGTGAAAGCTTGATCACAGATATTTAGGACCAATGGTTCTCGAGTTGGATTCTTCTTCAAGTTGTGTAGGGAATCCCCTAAACTGGTACATATAGATTCCTGGGTCCCACCTCAGACCTTCCAGCTGGAGTCCCTGGGGAACCCAGCCATCACACGTTTCGAAGCTCTTCAAATGATTCTTAAATTCTCTATAATTGGAGGCCCTCTGTTCCAGAATATATTGAACAGAATGACACAATTAATATAAGCCCTATATTAAAGAACTTCATGTTTGAGGAAAAATTGTATGTTTACTAAATGAGAGTCACAGGATTACATGACTCCACTCTCTTCTAAGACCCCAGGAATTCTCATTATATGTCTAAAGGCCACCTTTTGTGCATGTGGCTCATTGGCCATGTGAAAGACACATCACACTTCTGCATGAAATTGGCTAGACTCTGTACATTTTTTGAACCTCAGAAATACTGATTCTTCTAGGAGTGACATAAGCATCATGGCAGAGTGAGATTCCCTCTTTGAATCTCTGCCCACTAAGACACAACGAAAACATCATTCACATAGCAGCAGAGGTCAATAAAACACTACAGAGGACTTCTAAGAAACTCTTGCTGCCATACATCGGACGGTGGAGGCACGGGAAGCCCCAAAGGATGTGAGGAGAGGTAAGGAGTTTTACTCCTCCTCCCCATTCGATCAGCAAAGACAGACAGCGTGGCTCACAGAGGGGGGAGGGGCGGCCCTCTACAGGGAAAACTATCGCCCTCCAGGTGCTCTCACAGACTGTCGAGAGATCCCCACCAGGAAGTGACAATGGACTGTTTCAGGGGTGTGGCAAATGCCCCAAGAGAGCCAGAAAGGAAACCCCCAGGTGGAGCAGGAGAAAGAGAGAACCCCTCCCCCGACATGCCTTGCACTCCAGCACAATCCCTCTGGGGACTGCAGCGGGCTCAGAACACACCACTCATGACCTCCACCCAGTGGCAGCAGGTGGAAACTGCAGGACCATCTTCAAGATGAAGAAAGGTAAAGGTAAATCCGTGGGATCTATGCAACAGTATATTATGTCTACAGACCAAAAGGAAAATGATAAACACCCAGAAACCAACCCTGAAGGCACAGAATTTGATAACCTGAATGAGAGAGAATTCAAAATAGCTATCATAAACAAACTCAACAAAATACAAGAGAACACACAGAAACAAATCAACGAATTCAGAGATTTTGTCACAAAAGAGATTGAAACCATAAAGAAAAACCAATCAGAATTATTGGAGGTGAAAAACAAAATCAACGAGATAGTGGAAAAAATGGAGTCTTTAAAGAGCAGAACTGACAATATGGAGGAACGAATTAGCACTATTGAGGATAGCCATGCAGAAATGCCCCAGATAGAGGAGGAGAGAGAGCTAAGACTAAAAAGAAATGAAGAAATTCTTCGAGAAATATCAGACTCAATGAGGAAAAGCAACATAAGGATAATAGGTATTCCAGAAGGAGAAGAAAGAGAAAAAGGAGCAGAGAGTTTGTTCAAAGAAATAATAGCTGAGAACTTCCCCAACCTAGGGAACAAGAGGGAAATAACAGTGAATGAAATCAATAGATCACCTAAATATATAAACAGGAATAAAAAATCATCTCGCCACATAGTAGCAAACTTGAAAAATACCCGTGACGAGGAAATAATATTGAAGGCAGCTAAACAAAAAAACAAAATAACATACAAAGGAAACCCCATCAGGCTCTCAGCTGATTTCTCGACAGAAACTCTACAGTCCAGGAGAGACTGGAATGATATATTCAAAATCATGAAAGACAAAAACCATCAGCCAAGAATAGTTTATCCAGCAAAAATATCCTTCAGATACGATGGAGAAATAATAACTTTCCCTGATAAACAAAAGCTAAGAGAGTTCCTCACCACAAGACCCCCACTTCAAGAAATGCTCAAGAAGCCCCTTAGGCCTGAAAAAAAAACAAATGAGAAAGGGGATACAAAGATTTCAGCAAGGAGACTAAACCAGAACAAACTACAGTTGGATAACATCAAAAATTAATTCAAGCTCATCACTGGAAACACACATTCATGACACAATTTGGAATAAAGAGATAACAAATAAGGAGGGGAAGAGGTAAGGGATTGAATTGACCCAGCCTCAGGAAAAAGGAGGCATCCGAAAATGTACTTTCTTATCCAGGAGATCGCTTATATAAACCTCACGGTAACCACTAAACAAATAACCAGAAGAGAACCACACGTGACAAATAAAGAGAAAACCAAGAGAATGAGCATGCAGAAATATCAAATTGAATTTGCAGTCCGAAACACAAGGGACAAGAAATGAAGGAAATGCAAAAGAACCAGAAGATGAACAATAAAATAGCAACATTAAACCCTCAAATATCAATAATCACTCTAAATGTAAACGGATTGAATTCGCCAATCAAAAGACACAGAGTGGCAGGATGGATTAAAAACCAAGATCCAACAATTTGCTGCCTCCAGGAAACACATCTCAGCTCTAAAGACAAACACAGACTCAAAATAAAAGGATGGAAAACAATACTCCAAGCTAATGGCAAACAAAAGAAAGCAGGAGTGCCATACTTATATCAGACAAAGTAGACTTCAAGATAAAAAAGGTAATGAGAGACAAAGAAGGGCAATATATAATGATAAAAGGGACACTTCACCAAGAAGACATGACAATTATAAATATCCATGCACCCAACACAGGAGCACCAAAGTACATAAAACAACTGCTAAAAAACCTAAAAGGAGATATTAACAATAACACAATAATAGTAGGGGATCTTAACACCCCCCTTACATCAATAGATAGATCATCCAGACAAAAAGTCAATAAGGAAATAATGGACTTAAATGACTTAAATAAATGGACTTAAATGACTTAAATAAATGGACTTAAAAGGGGATCTTAACACCCCCCTTACATCAATAGATAGATCATCCAGACAAAAAGTCAATAAGGAAATAATGGACTTAAATGAAAAACTAGACGCAGTGGACTTAATAGATATATACAGAGCACTCCACCCAAAAAAAGCAGAGTACGCATTCTTCTCAAGTGCACATGGAACATTCTCAAGGATAGACCATATATTAGGAAACAAGGCAAACCTCTATAAATTTAAGAAGATTGAAAGCATTACAAGCATCTTCTCTGATCATAATGCTGTGAAACTAGAAATCAACTGCAAGGAAAAAACTAGGAAAGGGACAAAGATGTGGAGACTAAACAACATGCTACTGAACAACCAATGGGTCATTGATGAAATTAAAGGAGAAATAAAAAGCTATCTGGAGACAAATGAAAAGGAAAATACACCATACCAACTCATATGGGACGCAGCAAAAGCAGTCCTGAGAGGGAAATTCATAGCAATACAAGCTCACCTTAACAAACAAGAAAAATCCCAAATAAATAACATTAAACTGCACCTAACAGAATTGGAAAAAGAAGAACAGACAAAGCCCCGAATCAGCAGAAGGAGGGAAATAATAAAAATCAGAGCAGAAATAAATGAAATTGAAACCAAAAAAACAGTAGAAAGGATCAATGAAACAAAGAGCTGGTTCTTGAGAAGATAGATAAAATTGACAAACCCTTAGCCAGACTCACTAAGAAAAAAAGGGAGAAGACTCAAATAAATAAAATTAGAAGTGAAAGAGGAGAAATTACAACAGACACCACAGAAATACAAGGGATTATTAGGGAATACTATGAAAAACTTTACGCCAACAAATTGGACAACCTAAAGGAAATGGACAAATTCTTGGACGTGTACAACCTCCCAAAACTGAATCAAGAAGAAATAGAGAATCTGAACAGACCAATCACAAGTAAAGAGATTGAAACAGTAATCAAAAACCTCCCCAAAAATAAAAGCCCAGGACCAGATGGCTTCCCTGGAGAATTTTATCAAACGTTCAAAGAAGATTTAGCACCTATCCTTCTCAAACTATTCCAAAAAATAGAGGAAGATGGAATACTTCCCAACACATTCTATGAGACCAACATCATCCTGATGCCAAAGCCAGACAAGGACAATACAAAGAAGGACAATACAATATCACTGATGAACATAGACGCAAAAATCCTCAACAAAATATTGGCAAACCGAATACAGCAATACATCAAAAAGATCATACACCACGATCAAGTGGGATTTATACCAGGGACACAGGGATGGTTCAACATCCGCAAATCAATCCACGTGATACACAACATTAACAAAATGAAGAATAAAAACCACATGATCATCTCAATCGATGCAGAGAAGGCATTCGACAAGATCCAGCATCCATTTATGATAAAAACTCTCAACAAAATGGGTATAGAAGGAAAGTACCTCAACATAATAAGTGCAATATATGACAAACCTACAGCAAACATCCTACTCACCAGGGAAAAACTGAAAGCCATTCCTTTGAGGACAGGAACAAGACAAGGGTGCCCACTCTCGCCGCTCTTATTCAACATAGTACTGGAAGTTCTGGCCAGAGCAATTAGGCAAGAAAAAGGAATAAAAGGACTCCAAATAGGCAATGAAGAAGTGAAACTCTCACTATTTGCAGACGACATGATCTTATACATAGAAAACCCAAAAAATTCCATCGGAAAACTACTAGAAACAATCAACAACTACAGTAAAGTGGCAGGGTATAAAATCAACTTACAAAACTCAATTGCATTTCTATACACTAACGATGAAACAACAGAAAAAGAACTCCAAAAGACAACCCCATTAAAAATGCAACAAAGAGAATAAAATATCTGGGAATAAATTTAACCAAGGAGGTCAAAGACCTATACAATGAAAACTATCAGACACTATTGAAAGAAATCGAGGAGGACATAAAGAAATGGAAAAATATTCCATGCACATGGATTGGAAGAATAAATATAGTTAAAATGTCCATTCTACCTAAAGCAATCTACAGATTCAATGCAATCCCAATCAGAATCCCAATGTCATTCTTCACAGAAATAGAACAAAAAGTACTGAAATTCGTATGGGGCAACGAAAGAGCCTGAATAGCTAAAGCAAGGCTGAAAAAAAAGGACAAAGCTGGAGGCATCACAATCCCTGATTTCAAAATATACTATAAAGCTACAGTAATCAAAACAGCATGGTACTGGTACAAAAATAGACACACAGATCAATGGAACAGAATTGAAAGCCCAGAAATAAAACCACACACCTATGGATAGCTAATCTTTGACAAAGGAGCAAAGAACATACAATGGAGAGAGGGAAGTCTCTTCAATAAATGGTGCTGGAAAATTGGACAGCCACATGCAAAAGAATGAAAGTAGACCATCTCCTATCGCCATATACAAAAATCAATTCAAAATGGATTAGGGACCTGAAAGTGAGACCTGAAACTATAAAACTCCTGGAAGAAAATATAGGCAGTACACTAATTGAGATTGGACATAAAGGGATCCTTTCAGATTCCATGTCTACCCAGACAAGGGAAACAAAAGAAAAAATAAACAAGTGGGATCTCATCAGACTAAAGAGCTTCTACAAGGCAAATGAAACCAGGATCAAAATGAATAAACAACCCACCAGCTGGGAGAAAATATTTGCAAATCGTTTTTCTGACAAGGGATTAATCTCAGTAATATATAAAGATCTCATACAACTGAGCAACAAAACAAACAAACAACCCGATCAAAAAATGGGCAGAGGATATGAACAGACATTTTTCCAAGGAAGAGATACAGATGGCCAATAGACACATGAAAAGATGTTCAACATCACTAATCATCAGGGAAATGCAAATCAAAACTACACTGAGATATCACCTTACACCCGTTAGAATGGCTATAATCACAAAGACAAATAACAACAAATGCTGGAGAGGTTGTGGAGAAATGGGGACCCTCATTCACTGCTGGTGGGAATGCAAACTGGTGCAGCCTCTATGGAAAACAGTATGGAGAGTCCTCAAAAAATTAAAAATAGAAATACCGTATGATCCAGCAATCCCACTCTTGGGCATCTACCCAATGGACATGAAATGAACCATCACAAGAGGCGTATGCACCCCTATGTTCATTGCAGCATTATTCGCTATAGCCAAGAAGTGGAAGCAACCCAAGTGTCCCTCGACTGATGATTGGTTAAAGAAGATGTGGTATATACATACAATGGAATACTACTCAGCCATAAGAAAAGACACAATTGTCCCATTTGCAACAACATGGATGGACCTAGAGGGTATTATGTTAAGTGAAATAAGCCAGAGAGAGAAGGACAGACACTGCATGAACTCACTCATATATGGAATATAAGTGAACACACGGACAGAGAGAACTGATTGGTGGTTACCAAGGGAAAGGGGGGTGGGGGGGCACAAGGGGTGAAGGGTTACATCCACAAGGTGACGGACAAAAAAAAATGTACAACTAAAACCCCACAGTGTTATAAACTAAGACATCAATAAAAAAAATGGTAAAAAAAAAATGAATTCAAGCTCATCACTGTAAACACACACTCATGACACAAGATGGAATAAGTAGTGACAACAACAAATAAGGAGGGGAAGAGGTAAGGGATTGAATCAACTCAGCCTAAGGAAACAGGAGGCATCTGAAAATGTACTATCGTATCCAGGAGATCTTTTATATAAACCTCATGGTAACCACTAAACAAATAACCAGAAGAGAACCACACATGACAAATAAAGAGAAAACTAAGAGAATCATCACACAGAAATACCAAACTGAATTGGCAGTCTGAAACACATGTGACAAGAAATGAAGGAAATGCAATAGAACCAGAAAATAAAATAGCAACATGAAACCCTCAAATATCAATAATCACTCTAAATGTAAATGGATTGAATTCTCCAATCAAAAGACACAGAGTGGCAGGATGGATTAAAAACCAAGATCCAACAATTTGCTGCCTCCAGGAAACACATCTCAGCTCTAAAGACAAACACAGACTCAAAATAAAAGGATGGAAAATGATACTCCAAGCTAATGGCAAACAAAAGAAAGCAGGAGTTGCCATACTTATATCAGACAAAGTAGACTTCAAGATAAAAAAGGTAATGAGAGACAAAGAAGGGCAATATATAATGATAAAAGGGGCACTTCACCAAGAAGACATGACAATTATAAATATCCATGCACCCAACACAGGAGCACCAAAGTACATAAAACAACTGCTAAAAAACCTAAAAGGAGATATTAACAATAGCACAATAATAGTAGGGGATCTTAACACCCCCTTTACATCAATGGATAGATCCTCCAAACAAAAAGTCAATAAGGAAATAATGGACTTAAATGAAAAACTAGACGTGATGGACTTAATATATACAGAGCACTCCACCCAAAAACAGCAGAGTACACATTCTTCTCAAGTGCACATGGAACATTCTCAAGGATAGACCATATATTAGGAAACAAGGCAAACCTCTATAAATTTAAGAAGATTGAAAGCATTACAAGCATCTTTTCTGATCATAATGCTGTGAAACTAGAAAGGAAAAAACTGGGAAAGGGACAAAGATGTGGAGACTAAACAACATGCTACTGAACAACCAATGGGTCATTGATGAAATTAAAGGAGAAATAAAAAGCTATCTGGAGACAAATGAAAAGGAAAATACACCATACCAACTCATATGGGACGCAGCAAAAGCAGTCCTGAGAGGGAAATTCATAGCAATACAAGCTCACCTTAACAAACAAGAAAAATCCCAAATAAATAACATTAAACTGCACCTAACAGAATTGGAAAAAGAAGAACAGACAAAGCCCCGAATCAGCAGAAGGAGGGAAATAATAAAAATCAGAGCAGAAATAAATGAAATTGAAACCAAAAAAGCAGTAGAAAGAATCAATGAGACAAAGAGCTAGTTCTTTGAGAAGATAAATAAAATTGACAAACCCTTAGCCAGACTCACTAAGAAAAAAAGGGAGAAGACTCGAATAAATAAAATTAGAAATGAAAGAGGAGAAATTACAACAGACACCACAGAAATACAAGGGATTATTAGGGAATACTATGAAAAACTTTATGCCAACAAATTGGACAACCTAAAGGAAATGGACAAATTCTTGGACATGTACAACCTCCCAAAACTGAATCAAGAAGAAATAGAGAATCTGAACAGACCAATCACAAGTAAAGAGATAGAAACAGTAATCAAAAACCTCCCAAAAAATAAAAGTAGAGGACCAGATGGCTTCTCTGGAGAATTTTACCAAACATTCAAAGAAGATTTAATACCTATCCTTGTCAAACTATTCCAAAAAATAGAAGAAGATAGAATACTTCCTAACACATTCTATGAGGCCAACATTATCCTGATACCAAAGCCAGACAAGGACAATACAAAGACGGAAAGCTACAGACCAATATCACTGATGAACATAGACACAAAAATCCTCAACAAAATATTGGCAAACCAAATACAGCAATACATCAAAAAGATCATATACCATGATCAAGTGGGATTTATACCAGGGACACAGGGATGGTTCAACATCCACAAATCAATCAACGTGATACACCACATTAACATAATGAAGAATAAAAACCACATGATCATCTCAATCGATGCAGAAGGCATTTGACAAGATCCAGCATCCATTTATGATAAAAACTCTCAACAAAATGGGTATAGAAGGAAAGTACCTCAACATAATAAGGGCCATATATGACAACCCTATAGCTAACATCCTACTCAACGGGGAAAAACTGAAAGCCATTCCTTTGAGGACAGGAACAAGACAAGGGTGCCCACTCTCGCCGCTCTTATTCAACATAGTACTGGAAGTTCTGGCCAGAGCAATTAGGCAAGAAAAAGGAATAAAAGGACTCCAAATAGACAATAAAGATTGAAACTCTCACTATTTGCAGACGACACGATCTTCTACATAGAAAACCCCCAAAAAATCCATTGGAAAACTACTGGAAATAATCAACAACTACAGCAAAGTGGCAGGGTATAAAATCAACTTACAAAAATCAGTTGCATTTCTATACACTAACGATGAACTAACAGAAAGAGAACTCAAAAAGACAATCCCATTTACAAGTGCAACAAAAAGAATAAAATATCTGGGAATAAATTTAACCAAGGAGGTGAAAGATCTATACAATGAAAACTATAAGACACTATTGAAAGAAATTGAGGAAGACGTAAAGAAATGGGAAAATATTCCATGCACATGGATTGGAAGAATAAACATAGTTAAAATGTCCATACTACCTAATGCAATCTACAGATTCAATGCAATCCCAGTCACAATCCCAACGTCATTCTTCACGGAAATAGAACAAAAAATACTGAAATTCATATGGGACAACAAAAGACCCCAAATAGCTAAAGCAATTCTGAAAAAAAAGGACAAAGCTGGAGGCATCACAATCCCTGATTTCAAAATATACTGTAGAGCTATAGTAATCAAAACAGCATGGTACTGGTACAAAAGTAGACGCATAGATCAATGGAACAGAATTGAAAGCCCAGAAATAAAACCACACACCTAATCTTTGACAAAGGAGCGAAGAACATACAATGGAGAGAGGGAAGTCTCTTCAATAAATGGTGCTGGAAAATTGGACAGCAACATGCAAAAGAATGAAAGTAGACCATCTCCTATCACCATATACAAAAATCAATTCAAAATGGATTAGGGACCTGAAAGTGAGACCTGAAACTATAAAACTCCTGGAAGAGAATATAGGCAGTACACTAATTGACATTGGTCATAAAGGGATCCTTTCAGATTCCATGTCTACTCGGACAAGGGAAACAAAAGAAAAAATAAACAAGTGGGATCTCATCAGACTACAGAGCTTCTACAAGGCAAATGAAACTAGGATCAAAATGAATAGACAACCCACCAGCTGGGAGAAAATATTCACAAATCGTTTATCTGACAAGGGATTAATCTCAGTAATATATAAAGAACTCATACAACTGAGCAACAAAAAAACAAACAACCCGATCAAAAAATGGGCAGAGGACATGAACAGACATTTTTCCACGGAAGAGATACAGATGGCCAATAAACACGTGAAAAGATGTTCAACATCACTAATCATCAGGGAAATGCAAATCAAAACTACACTAAGATATCACCTCACACCCGTTAGAATGGCTATAATCACCAAGACAAAAAACAACAAATGCTGGAGAGGTTGTGGAGAAACGGGAACCCTCATTCACTGCTGGTGGGAATGCAAACTGGTGCAGCCTCTATGGAAAACAGTATGGAGATTCCTCAAAAAATAAAAAATAGAAATACCTTATGATCCAGCAATCCCACTCTTGGGCATCTACCCAATGGACATGAAATGAACCATCACAAGAGGCTTATGCACCCCTATGTTCATTGCAGCATTATTCACTATAGCCAAGAAGTGGAAGCAACCCAAGTGTCCCTCGACTGATGATTGGTTAAAGAAGATGTGGTATATATATACACAAAGGAATACTACTCAGCCATAAGGAAAGACAGAATTGTCCCATTTGCAACAACATGGATGGACCTAGAGGGTATTATGTTAAGTGAAATAAGCCAGAGAGAGAAGGACAGACACCGCATGATTTCACTCATATGTGGAATATAAATGAACACATGGACAGAGAGAACTGGTTGGTGGTTGACAAGGGGAAGGGGGATGGGAGGTGGGGGTGGGCACAAGGGGTGAAGAGATGCATCCACATGGTGATGGACAAATAATAATGTACAACTAAAATCCCACAATGTTATAAACTATTGACATCAATAAAAAATTAGTTAATTATAAAAAAGAAATACTGATTCTTCTAGCAAGCATATAGAATTTATTAGGTACACTTACTTTTTGATAAGATTGTGAATGACCAATTTCAGGCTCTTCAAAAAGCTACAAGGGGTTTCTGCAAACACCTACTACTTTGTGCAGGCAGCTGTGGTCCTTTCTCCCAAAGAAATGATTTTTAAGAGCCAAACATAAGCTAGACCATGACCCAAGGCACAAAGTCTGGAAGAAAATTTGAGGGACAGTAGATTTTTATTGTAATGCTTTCAAAGTTTAGTTTTAGACAAACTGTTGGAAATGTTCACTCTTGATGGTGCATCCTCAAAAACATCTACTTCCAAAGGAGCCACTCACATCCCTTTATCAATTATTCACTTTATATGAAGAGTGAACACAACTGATACCTTATTAATGATAGGTTGTTTCCTCATTTTATTACTTGACCATGATTTGGGAAATGCAAAAGGAAAACATAAAGGTATTTCAGCAGAATAGTAGCAGCACTAATTATTCTCTTGGAACTTGTAGTGCCGGATAGTAAGAGGTAAGGCTTTGATGGACTGTCTTACCGATAGGGTGTTGGCCACGTCAATAAGTGAGAGCAGTAACTGCCATGAAATTAGAACAAAAATTTAAAAGTAGACTAATTTTTAAGAGACAGTACATGTCAAACAACTCAGTTTATCAGTTTTATGTGAAGAATTATGTTTCTGATTATACGTGTACATCGTACATGCTCTGCGTGCCCTATGGTGGAAATTAGGGACAAAGGGAGAGTTACAAACTCAACAGCATAATCAGATTGCATATTCTACATAAAGCGTGAATGCAGGTTACTCCAGGAGCAGTGACTGACTGCATCCCAGGAAGAAAAACAATGACATGTAATTTAAATGACAAATCTTAGAGATGTTTTGTGATGATGTACAATAAGGTAAAACTGAAAAAACTCAACGCAAACTGCAAGGAGTTCCAATTCTCTGAGCAGCAAGACATGAATGAACTTCTCACAATCATGTGTAAAACCAGGGTGTAGCTATTTTTAAGAAAAAGAAAAGAAATCTACCTCTGCAAAAGGTAAACAAACAAAACATATGAACATTAATTAAAATAGATTCTCTATTCCATAAAGTCTTAAAAATGCTTGTACAAAGTGGCTGATGCTTCCCCAATTGAAATTCTAGAATATCTTTTGGGACCAGTGCTCTTTGAAACACACTTGGAGAAACGATATTTCCACAGCTTCCATTTTATTTTCTACTTTTATTTTTTCTCTTTATTTGTGTCTCATCTCATAATGTTTCTCAACCTCCTCAGTTTCTCTTTTCAGCAGTTTCCGTGGTTGCTTTCCCTAACGTTTTTCTCTCTTTTCTCCCCAAATACCAGGAGTGTATTTTGGTATTTGGTTTGCCACCAAAACATCTTGCATGTTGTGAGAATGAAGTATTTTGTTGCTTGGATTCACTTCAAACACTGAGCCCCAACACACGTTTCCCCAGCAGAAAGCTGGCGGTGTATTTCCATAAATGGCACCCACATCCCCCCAGTCCCTGGCCCTCTGAGATCTGAGTGCACCTGTGTGCAGCCATGGGGGTGCCTTCTGTGAGGCCCTGTGTCCTTTCAGTTCCAGTCACTCCTTAGATCCGACATTGGAGGCTCCTGGCCGAGGTGAGGCAGCAGCCTTCCCATTGCTCTCCGAATGTGCTTCCTTTCCTTTCTTCAGTGAGCCGGGTAGTACCACACAGTTATTCTCCTTGAGGCACAGCTCCGTTATCCTCTGCGGCTCCTCACTTCTTAAATTTATCACAGGCTGTTCCAGCCAGTAAACAATGCCCATTACACCATAAAACCTCAGTTTCCCAAGCACTCTCCCCCACTGCTCCCCAACTGCACCCAGGCTCCAGCCAAGGTAAATGAGTGAATGATCACCAAGATCTCTTTGTGCTCCCTACCTCTCTTGGCTTATGAGGCATCCTTCCCACCCATCTATTGGAATCCTCCCTGTCCTTCAAGCCCATTTGTATTGCAACCTCTGACAAGGAGCCTTTCCAGATTTCCTTCTTCACTCTTCCCCAGTTGGGTTCTGTAGCTCACCCATGGGACTTCATGTGGCTTCTTGTATTGTGCACTGAAGGATGAAATGTCAGTCTTACTCATTTTGAATTCCCCTGTAGAGCCTAGTTATAGTACCGCGAGCATAAAAGGTACTCACTCAATAAGGAGTTGTTAATTTCAAGACTGTGAAAGTCAACATTAGCTGTATCATATGAATAGGATTGCTCAAGCAAGTGTCCATTCCAGGAATGCTTCCACCACTAATTTGATCACTGATCACTCCTCTCCCCACTTTTAGGATGTAACTCTGAGCAGTACCATCTTCTGCCTTTTTCTCCTCCTTCATCCTACTTATGAGGAGCGACAAGAGGACCCTAGAGCTCTGTGCTCCTGGATAAACCCACAGTCCCTACCTCCACCCTCACTATCTGCCTTGAGATCATCAGAGTTCATCTCATTATGCCCTTTTTCTCAAGAAGCCCAGGTCTCTAGCTCTCCCTTCTTCCCCTAGACCTTGACCCCTTCACCATCCTGCACAACCCTAGCTCCTTCCCCTCTCCACTCTCAAAACCCTTCTGTGTCCTCTGGGACTCAAAGTCAGTTACCAGCAAATTCCATACATCCTACACTGGGGGAACTTTTTTAAAAGACTAGCAACGTGGTTAATGTGAACAGAATTTAAGAAAGTTAACATTAGTCTTAAGCACTGCAATAGATGTTACTATCTAAGGCTCATCTAGTCTCTGAAGAGTCCCAACCTGTATTACAGAGAGATTTGGAGCAGTTCTAAGCACAGATGCAAGGACAGGCTCCAGTTACAAACTGGAGACACACTTAACCCACACCACCTGGCAATATCACCAACAAGATAGGTGAAGCTTAAGTTGTCCTGGATTTCCAAGTAGGAATCACCTATTCACAAAATACACGGCAGGCCAGTTTTGCTATTTGAGGGCATCATGGGTACTAATGAGTACGTAGGTGGAGAGGAAGCCTGCGCAAGGAAAGAGTCTATTGTCTTTTTCTGGCAGAAGATGATACCTATAGCCAGGAACATGTAGGTGATCAAAGAATTTAGAAATGTGATCATTTACATGTCTCCTGCTCGGTTTGTCTTAAAGTAGAATTAGGAATCACAAATTGGTGACTAGATACCCATTTTATTTAGCCAACACAGAATTTAAAAATTGAGTAGTTGCCAATGATAAATAACAACCAGAAGATTTAATAAAAGAAATCAAGATTTCTCACCTCCCTGGAGGTGGGAGGGGACAGTAGGATCTGTGACTCTGTAGTAGACCCAACTGACCCTGAACAGCAGATGTCTTCTCGAGACAGGCTCTTCACCAGGACCTCACCTGTACTCATCTGGGTCACCTCTCCTGGCCCCATAGGCAGTTCTGATTGCGACCCTTAAACTATACCTCCTGTGACCTTTAAGACCAGAACTCTGAGTCAACCCTAGCTTGACAAATTTAAAAGAAAAATCTTGACTATTGTAACTACAAGATGATACAATCAACAGATGCAATTACAATTAAGTGATTCTCAGTGGACACCCTCATGTATTTCCACGTGTCCCCTAATGAGATAATGCCACTCCCAGATGACAGCCACTGAGTTAAGAATTTCAGTAAACGCTATGTCACTACTTCATTTTCAAGTTCTTAATATATTTTTGAGATTTCTCTCTCTTCCCTTTCAGTAAAGGTGAAGACCATACCAAGAATTAGGCACTGATAGCTGACCAACTCTCTTTCAGGAGTGGCTGATTTCTTCAGTGACAGACTGCTGACTCCAAACCCACAACCCAGGCTTTAGACAAATCAGGTAAAAGGATAAAGGACACTTTGATAGCTCCCAATAACTACATTTATATGAACTGTTCAGTAAATGGCTTTTTCTTGATTTTGTTTCTATTAATGTTTTCTTTCTGACATGATGACAGTGAAACAATGTTTATCAAAAATTCTTATCAAACACACTCGAAGGAACAATGCCATGCAAGGATGCAGTGGGAGAGCTATTAGGGGCCGACGAGCTGGAAATGAGAAGACCTGAATGAATGATGAGCCCTGGCATAGCAACTGAAGACGTGAGTGTGAACATTTCCACCGCAAACCCACTGAACGGAAAACTGAAAAACTGGATATTTTAATTTATTTAGGACTGATGCTCATGGTATAAAGAAAAATTCATCCTGAGGCTGCTTATTCATTTTTTGAATGTAATAATTTTTATCTAAATTGATGTTGCTCGGGAAAATATATAGTGGAGTATACTACTTATAAAAAGTGTTTCAAACGTGGTTTAAAAATAATTGATAATTTAAGTAAATGATAGTTATGAGCCCATTTTTCTTTTAATTAAGCTGTATCTGAATTTAAATATATCCCTATTCATTTAAACTATGTTAACATATCAAATTAAAAACCTGAAGAATTGTTATTCAAACTTTTAAAAATCATACTATTTGAAATAGGAAATCTGTCCACCAGAATGCCCACACTTCAGAAAAATGAATAAAATACCTATGGTATTATAAAACTTACATGCCTCCAAATAAATTAAAAAACCAAAGCAATTCGAAGTCCAGCGTTGCCCTGAAGGGCTTGCCTTAAAAAAGAGTTTGTCTTTGATTACCAAATATACTACATGTCTACTATGAGCAAAGCCCTGTGCTAGGTCTGAAAGTGGGGTATCAAAGATGATTAACAAGGATCAAGGGAAGCCAACCCCTCCCTTGTGCACTTCCTTCCTGCCCCTTCAAGGACCTTGCTCCACTAGTCATCTCCTTTCTCTTCTGTATTGTCAGCTTTGCCCTTTCTATTGGATCATAAGCATTAGCATTCAAAATGCTGTAATTTCTCCAGCCTTAAAAAAAAAGAACTTCCCCTGATCCCCACATTCCTCTCTGGCTCCTCCATATTGATGCTCCCTCTTTGTTTGTATTCACACTGACTTCTTCCCCCTCCCTGACTGACCTCCTTCCTCAATTGGCTGCTCCTTTTTGTCTCCATTACTGGTTCCTCCTCATGGTGCACCCTCTTCCTCTCTATTCACCTCCTAAGGGCCCTCGTGCAGTATCATGGCTTTAAATACCACCTTTTTGCTAACAGCCCCAAAATTTATGCCCAAAACCTAGATCTCTCCCCTTTATTTCCAAGTACCTCTCGGTATCTCCTTTGGATGTGTAATATCTCAAAACTAACTTGTCCAAAACCACATTCCTGATTTCCCCGCCTACCTCTCCAAACCTGCTCCTCTCCGTCCTCTACATTTCAGTAAATGCCGATTCCATCTTTCCAGTTACTCAGGCCAGAAACCTGAATGATATCCCAACACCCTCTACATCCAATTCATGGGCAAATACTGATGAGTTGACTGTCAAAATATATCTCAAGTTTGACTGTGTCTTACTACATCCACTGCTACCATATTATTCCAAATCATCCCAATCTCTTGCGTGGATTACTGCAATAGCCTCATAATTGATATTCCTCTTTCTACCATTGACCCCCTACGGTCTATTCTAAACACCACTGCCAGTGTGATCCTATTAAAACATAAGCCAGATCACATCAGGCCTCCACTCAGAATCCTCCCTCAGATCCCATCTCATGCAGAGAAAAAGCAAAATCGTCCCAGTGATCTATGGAGGTGCCCCCCCCGACTCTGACATGTGTCCCACCACTTTCCCCCGGATTACTCCACCGCAGTCACACCTCACTACTTCACAGTCTCATCTTGTACCTTTTAAGTTTGTCTCCCTGCTGCCTAGACTGCTCTTCCCTGGGTATCAGTGTCTCTCTCTCCCTTTCCTCTTTCAGGTCACTGCTCAGGTGTTATTTTTTCAATAATTCCATCTCTGATCCCTCATCTCAGATCTCAGTAGCAACTGCCCGCCCTCGAGTCCCCACACCATTCCACAGTTTCTCCGCAGCACTGAGCCCGATTAACACCCTGCATACAGTACTTGTTGACATCCCGCCTTTGCCCACAAGAATGTAACTTCCACGAGGACAGAGGTTTTGTTTTACCCGTTTGTTTGCTGCTGTTTTCCTAAAACAGTGCATGGCACGTAGTTGGGTACTCAATAAACACTTGTTGAATAGATGAAGAATATTGCTGATTTCCTGCCACATTCAAGGACAGCCCAGCACTGGTCACCATCATGCAGAGGTTCTGGGCGGCCAAGCTGCCCCTTGGCGCTTCCTGATCTTCCTCTCCCTCCCCTTTCGGGAAGCTTCCCCTTTTCTCAGCGTGAGACAGTCCTGATGCTGGGGCAGCAGGGTCACCGGCTCCAGGCAGCAGTGATGGCCTCGTGGCCTTCTGGGCTTCATCCTGGGCCTTCTGGGAAAATGCGCGCAGCCAGTTCAATAGTCACAATTGGGCCCAGACCTCAACCCAGTGGCTGAGTACACGGTGTTCACAGCCTAGCGTGCAGCTGTTATTTAATTTAACACCCAACACTGGGCTGACTGACTGTTTTCTGCCAAGTTGAAAACCAACCAAATACTGCAGTGGATAATCGTTCCCTTTCTTTTAAGATCTTTCACATTAGTCTTTATATCTGAAAACTTAAATAATGCAGGTTCACTGGAATACCACCATTTTTAATTTTCTTGGTCATTAAACAAAACAAAACAAAAACAAAAACCCAAGAACTGTCACTAGGAGTCCGTAGAGAGGGTGTCTGTGAAGATCATTCCCCATAATTGTAGCAGTCTCTCGTCCTCAATCTCCCTGAAATATTTAGCTTATTATCATTTTAATAATATGTTTAAGCCTAGATAATGCCTACTGTTAAACGCATACATCTGAATTTATTCTCTTTGAAAGGAACTAACTGTGCAGTAAACTCTAAACAGAATGCACAGTAGGAGAGAAAAAAATGCCTTCCCATGAAGAATTAGAATTTATATCAAAGAAAAGAGAAAAAGAGTAAAAGTTTATGCCATTAGAAACCTGGCAAGAAAATAACAAAACGGAGGGGAAAATGTTATGAAAACAACTCTTTTTCCAAAAGCAATTTGTAGATTGTACTGTTAAATCCACAGATTTGGGTGAGGGGAAAAAAAACAAGCTATCAGTTGCAACCACATTCTGTCACAAATTATTCTCAGGCCGAGGCTGACTGACAACACACAACCTCATGTTTCCAAAGAAACACAAGTAGAGAGAACATAAAGATGTCCATTTCAGGAAGGGATGGAGGGGCAGAGCACACAGAGATAGGCAGGAATGGTTTGGACCTAGAGTAAACATGGAATGAATGACACACACCTCCGTGGATCATCTCGGGTGTGGACCCAGAGTGAACCTGGGATGAATGACACACACCTCCATGGATCATCTCAGGTGTGGACACGGAGTGAACCTGGGATGAATGACACACACCTCCATGGATCATCTCAGGTGTGGACCCGGAGTGAACCTGGGATGAATGACACACACCTCCATGGATCATCTCAGGTGTGGACCCGGAGTGAACCTGGGATGAATGACACACACCTCCATGGATCATCTCAGGTGTGGACCCAGAGTGAACCTGGGATGAATGACACACACCTCCATGGATCATCTCAGGTGTGGACCCGGAGTGAACCTGGGATGAATGACACACACCTCCATGGATCATCTCAGGGCTGTGATTTATTTCATCCCAACTTGCGTTTATGCTGATGCTTCCCCAGAGTAGCCCTAAACCAGACATCAGAATCAGTCCGTTCACTCAGGCACACCGCCATGATCTGGTGGCAGTGCCCTGTGGCAGGCAAAGAGAGGGTCCCTCACAGACAGTTCCAGGCAGCCCTACTTGTCTTTTTTGAGTTGCTCTCCCATTTTGCATGATTGCTACCATAGTCACAGTGTAACTGTGTCCTGCAGAGATAGAACATTTCATTTTCTTGATGCACAATGTGAAATGGTTACAAGTAAGTGCTAAAGAAGGACAACACTGAGCTTACGCTGGCTGTGTCACAGTGTGCTTGCCTGCTTCCTTAAGGCAGTGGACGGCTGCAGGGGCATGGCATCTCCTGACCCAAGGATGTGTAGAGTCACTCACCAGGTCTCTAGAGCTTAGGTAAAAGGCTCAAGTAAACATAACTAGTTGCTTGTCAACAGAAGTAAATGTGTGACCATTAACAGGACAAACTGTTTTCTTAACTGTTTACAATGAATGGGTTGTAATGTATCCATGTTATTTTTGTGTGTGTGGGGAAGACCAGCCCTGAGCTAACATCCGTTGCCAATCCTCCTCTTTTTTGCTGAGGAAGACTGGCCCTGGGCTAACATCCATGCCCATCTTCCTCTACTTTATATGGGACACCACCACAGCATGACTTGACAAGCGATGGGTCTGTCTGCACCCGGGATCTGAACCTGAGAACCCCAGGCCGCCAAAGTGGAACACGTGAACTTAATTGCTATGCCACCAGGCCAACCCCTCCATGTTATTTTTTATATTTAAAATTTTTAAGCTAAATAAAGTCTTTCTAAATAATTTCTTTCCCAAGTATTCTATTTATTAGGATAATTTAGTTATTAAAAACTTAATGAACCATTTATTTAGAAAATATATTTGGAGAACTTGCAATCTATAACTAGTGAGATAAATGGAATGGCTCCCAATATGCCAACATTTGGAAGAATGAAACGAATTTTATTTTATTTTTTTAAGTTAAGTTTTTTTTAATTAGATAAAAAAAGTCAAAATTGGAATGCATTGGACCTTTTTTAGTGAATTTGAAATGTCTTTATTTTTACATGGATTGCTTTTTTTTCACTTTTTATTCGTCTTTTTATAACATGCACATTTTATCTTTAAATTTTTCTCAGCAATTTTTTTAAGGTGAGTGGTTTTTATATTTATTTTATTTTTTAGGAAGATTGGCCCTGTGCTAACATCTGTTGCCAATCTTCCCCTTTTTCTTTTTTCTCCCCAAAGCCCCAGTACATAGTTGTGTATCATAGTTGTAGAGTTGTAACTCTTCTATTGGGACGCTGCCTCAGCATGCATGATGAGCGGTGAGTAAGTCCAGGCCCAGGATCCGAACTGGGGAACCCCAGGGCTCTCGAAGTGGAATATGCGAACTTAACTGCTACACCACCAGGCCAGCACTTGCATTTTTTTGAGGAAGATTGGCCCTGAGCTAACATCTACTGCCAATCTTCTTTTTCGTTTTTCTCCCTAAAGCCCCAGTACATAGTTCTATATCCTAGTTGTAGGTCCTTCTAGTTCTTCTATGTGGGTCGCTGCCTCAGCATGGCTTGACGAGTGGTGAGTAGGTCTGAGCCCAGGATCCAAACCAGCCAACCCCAGGCCACCGAAGTGGAATGGGAGAATTTAACCGCTATGTCACTGGGCCGGCCCCTTAGCAATTTATTTAATGTAACAATATCTTTCAAATCTACCACTTGGTTGTATGTTCCAGTAAAGTGGTATACATAAGATGTAATTACAATAAAAAATAGTAAACATTAATATTTTCAATAATATTTCAAGCTTTATCTGGATAACAAGTGTGAGGGATATTCATTCAAACAAAATAGCAGGACATCCTCCTGAAATTGTTAGAAATAAAAATGAGTTATAAAGTGTTATCCAGAAGGATTTGTATTTAATAAGGTGTGACTTATCATAATGACTGCTCTCATTATGATTGACACTTTGACTGGAATGGAAACTCATTTGACCACGGCCCTCTATCTGCTGCCTTGTGTCTCTCCCCTGATCTTGACTAACTGGTCAGTCTGGTGGCCACAGCTGTGTTCAGGATGCAGTACCTCATATAACACCTTAATATGAAGAACTTTTAAGAAAAATGTTGTTTGTATGTTCCCAATGGAAACAGATGGAAAGTTATAGCCTGACACTCCCTATTTTTCTATGATGACTCATCTTAGAACAAGCCCCGTCTGGAGGGCACAAGACACAATAAGTTTTTCAAGAATCAAATGAAGCATGAATGGAAAACCCAATGAAAGAGTAGAAAGGGATGGTACCAACATTCAATTTTAATTACATTTTTACCAAGAAAAACAAGAAGAAAATTCTAAGGTGAGAAATTTGGTCATAAAATTCCTACCTTAGAATGATCTATTTACCTGTAAGGGTGACGTGATGGTTCAGATGCTGAGCACTATCACGTTCTGATTAAAAAGGTAGAAGCTCTTTTAAAAAATGGCTTCTGTTTAATGAATTGAACATTACACTCCTAACATTTTTCATCCTGAACTCATTTAGTAGGGGAAACGGATATTTCATCAGACATGGATTTGACATTCTATCACATTATACTGTAAATAGGACAAACAGTGTTTTGGAAATGGGAAAGCAGGAGAGCTAACACAGTAGCCACTGGAAGGCTCTGGTTATCTCATTTAAACAGTTATTAAATGTGGGTGCCAGCAGTGTGATCATCAACTGCTTCCCACTTTGTGACTAAATTGCTTAGAAAGAGTCTTGCCTACCAGATGTGACCTAGATTTAGATTTCCAAAGTCAGGGGGAGAAAAATCTGTATTGTGTTAAAAAATAATTGCTGGTAAAATGCATGGTAAATGAGCTTATCTCACTTTTCCAGGTGTTTGGGCTAATACGTTATGGAATTGCTACTTCATTTACGAAAAATAATTGAGCAAATCAAATTCCTGCAAGTTGAATTTGGATAAAGGCTCAGGACAGTTATTGTGTTGTCAGCAAGTTTTTAAATGTCAGAAAGAGCAGGAAGTCAATAGAGATAATAAAAATATAAAAAACTGTGACTTAGCTTAACTCATTCTCCAAGGGTCTATTTCCGCTGGATTAATTCATTATTCTACCTGGGTCTCTCAGATAGTCATGGAGGTTATGTTATCAATTATGCGTTTGAAGAGATTGCCTACGGTAACATGTGGCCCTGCTATAACTTTAAACTAAATATCAATAACTCTTCAAATTTACACGATTATTTACTAGATAATAATCCTAAAAGGGTTGTTTTCACATGTTCCACTTTTGTATTTGCTTTTTCTGAAATATAGAATATGTTCTCTGTAAGGCAAATCTGCCAATTTACTATGCGCTATAAATACAAAACTTGTAAGATTTAAACTTGAACAGTCATGTGGTACAAACTGTCATATTTAATAGAAAACCTTAAAAATTTGAATTGTTCAGGGTTTTTCCCCAAAACTTAAGTCTAAATTTTAAAAGTTGTATTTTTTGTGTGTGTGGGGAAGACTGGCCCTGAGCTAACATCTATTGCCAATCTTCCCCTTTTTGCTGAGGAAGACTGGCCCTGGGCTAACATCCGTGCCCATCTTCCTCCACTTTATATGGGAGGCCGCCGCGACATGGCTGACAAGCAGTGCGTCGGCGGGCGCCAGGGATCCGAACCCGCGAACCCCGGGCTGCCAAGCGCGGACTAACCCGCTGCACCACCGGGCGGCCCCTAAAAGTTGTATTTTTAAACAGAATAGTTAAAACATGATATTAATCATGGATAAGTTGCTGGAGTGTCATTGATATGTAATAAGCTACATTGGTTAGAAGAACACTGAATTTATTTATTTTTATTGAGGTATAATTGACATATAACATTATGTTAGTTTCAGGTGTACAGCATAATGATTCGATGTTTGTATACATTGTGAAACGATCACCACAAGTAAGTCTAGTTAACATCTGTCACCATACATAGTTACAAAAATTTTTTTCTTGTGACAAGGACTTTTAAGATTTATTCTCTTAGCAACTTTCAAATATGCAACACAGTATTAACTACAGTCACCATACCGTGCATTATATCCCCAGGACTTATTTATTTTATAGCTGGAGGTTTATACGTTTTGATCCCCTTCACCCATTTTTCCCACTCCCCAACTCTTCAGAAAAACACTGAATTTTAATTTGGAATTCCTAGATCTGTATTTTAACAAACGGTGATTCTGAACTTTTCTAGGCCTTAGTTTCCTCATTTTCAAATTGAGAAAATTGCAGTAGGTGATCCCTGAAATCCCTCCCAATTCCAGAATATCAGATTTTCTGTTATGTGGCAGCCCATGGTGACAATACTGTACACTTGTTATTCTAGAAGTACAGTGGTGGCTCGTTACTGTATTTCATTGTTCAGACATACCCAGCAGTTCTTCTGAAGCCTCTCTTTGTCCAGTCAATTCAAGTCCAGAAGTGTTAGTTGGTGAGCAGTTTATCTTTTAACCACTGTCCCTCACTGTCACCCAGGAGACACTCAGTTTAAAGGGAGGAGCAGTGGGGAAATGAACAAGGAAAGGAGAGAGTGGGCAGGAAAAGAACGGCCTCAGGGGCGGGGTCCGGTGTATTATTAGGCGTGTTTCCTGGTGACAGCCTGACGCTGATCAAACTCCGCGTGCCGTTCTTGTGGGCCGGTCAGCCTGTGTGTCTCCACGCACAGCGCTCTGAGTCAGCCACCGCAGGCATACGCCATCGGTCAGAAAGGCACACTGGGCCCAGAAGAAAGTGTGGTGGGAAAAATTCATCGGGGTTTTAGAGAATGCGGGCGGAAGTCTGTCCTGCTGAGAAGTCAGTAGTACCATCCGTGTTTGTCAGACGCCAGGCCAGATGGCCTGAGCTCTCGGGAGGGGACAGCAAATTTTATTGGGTGGCACTGTCAGTTATTAGCTTAGCCAAGACCATGTTGCCTTCTGAAGGACTGGCCTTCTATAAGAATAGTTGCTGAAGCTAGGCCTCTGATGGTACACGTAAAATCTGTTCAGCTCATACTAACTCATGGAATTCTTTACATCTAGGCAATAACGACTAAAAACTGAGATGACCATCAGTTTTATTTGGCTGTACTAATGTTTTCCAAACCTATCACAAATTATTGACTAGTTGTTAATTTGTTTATGAATATTAATCCATTTGAGCCTTGCCTGGACTAATATAATATGAAAACCTCTTTTCCTTAAAAACTTTTACAAAACCTTTACATTTATTTTTATTTTATTCTATGAACAAAGCAATTTCTTATTATTTTCTCTTTCCCCAAAATATGTGTTCTTTGGAAGGTCCAGTGTTTTGATGCAGTGAATGGTAAAAAAGGGTGTGAGATGAATATCTATGAAATAAAAGTTTCATACAGAGACACAGGACAATATACTCAAAATTAATACAAAATAAGTTGAGTAGGAGATACTTAGTTTTTATCATGTTTCATCCATGTATAATTAAATATATTTAATTTATTTAATAAATGAAAATACTGCATTTTCAACATTTTTTCTTAAGGAATAATGTATCTCAACATGTTTGACAGAATTGAGCATTCGAGCACCATCAATTATACCCTGATGAATTATATTTACTTTTGTTTCTAAAATTGCTATGTCTTTTAGAAATTTGAGAACATTTGTATTAATTACAGTAATATTCCTGTCTCAGCCATTGTGGGAATTAGAAATTACAAAACTTGTGGCTATATGAAAATAATTAGAGATATGCATTATTGGTCAAAATAGCAAATGTTAGCTATTCTACTACATGAACACCTGTTATAGGCATATATAACTATTTTAATCCTGAAGCGCTATACCTCTATCTCCTTTCCATAACATATTTTAACAGATGTACATTTTGCAAATGCAAGCATATGTCATTAAATATATAGCATCCATTCTGTTATATTTAAACAATAGTGGTTCTACCAAGAAAAAAACTCAATAAAAATAGGAAGTGTTTCTGAAGACATCATGAAACAAAAAAGATAAGAGAGAAAATTTGACGAAAGCCCTATTTTCAAAGAGATTTCTGCAGCATGCGGCTGGAGGCAAGTTGACATTAACAAGTTCTCCCGCTATACCTGTTTACATATGAGACAGGAATTGTTTCCCACTATAGCTAAATGTGAGCTATATGTGGAAAATGTCTTAAGTCTGGATGCTTTATTCAGATCCTGTTTCAAAAATCACATTTTCTGAAACTGCATTGAGAAGGTCATATGTAGACATTTTTGTGATTATTGTTTAGAATATGTATACGTAATATGCAGCCATGTAAATAATAACCAGGTGCTGAGACTTTTCTACTCTAGCGTGTGCTTTGGCATCATGAAACAGGACACATATGTACACAAATAGATATGGATGTGTCCCCCTAATCTGTCAATTAGCTGATGTCCTTCAGTTTTCTAGATGACAACTGAGTGGGCTTGGTGTACAGAGCTCAGTTAAGCAAGTTGACCTTTTTAAAGGCCTCCTCTAACCCGGACTTCATATGACTACCCTAATAGCTCCTATATCAGGCACTATTTCTGGACTCAACCCAATGGTTTATTTAACTATGTTCTACTAGGGGTTCTTTGGGAGCTCTTTATAAAGAAGATTTTATTGTTCAAAGGAAAAATGGGGAATGTAGTTACCAGTTTTTTTTGTTTTTTTTTGTGGGGAAGACCAGCCCTGAGCTAACATCTGTTGCCAATCCTCCCCTTTTTGCTGAGGAAGACTGGCCCTGGGCTAACATCCGTGCCCATCTTCCTCCACTTTATATGGGACGCCGCCACAGTATGGCTGACAGGCAGTGCGTCGGCGGGCGCCCGGGATCCGAACTCGCAAACCCCGGGCTGCCAAGCGCGGACTAAACCGCTGCGCCACCGGGCGGCCCTAGTTTTTTATTTTATAGAAGGAAAGTTTCAGAGAATGATAAGGGGCAGCCACTTGGGCTTTAGAATTTGCAAATCTGGGTTCTCATCCCAGCTCCTACTTGGTAACAGTGTAAACTTAGATGAGTTACTTAACCTCTCTGAACTCAGTTTGCATGAGTAAAATGTGATGATGATGATAATGTGTACTTCATGGGGGAAGTATGAAGACTAAATGAGATAACTCATGCACATGGTTGGTGCTTGATAAATAACCACTTAGGGACCCAGGAGTTGGGAAACTTGTCCAAAGTGACATATGTAGTACGTGGCAGAGCCCTGGGCAATTTGAAATGTGTCTGATTTGTAACCACTCTGCTACACTGGCCACAGCAGTAAAACTCAGAAATGCCTCTCGCTATGTGAAACCCAGATAATCCTCGTAATCATTAGCAGGAAACACCATATAATCATCAGCTTGCTGCAGTTTACTGTTGCTGTAAGTCTTCAAATATTTGGAACTCTGCTGGCATGATTTAACCTTTTTGAGCTATCATTGGAGAATTAGCTAAATAAGAGCTTTTTTCACTTTCTCCTTTACGGAAGGGTTTTTTAAAATCCTTTCAAATGTGTGCATTTTGTGTCATCCTTGGACTCATAAGGTTACTTCTGGTAACTCACAATAGTGAGGATGCTGTATCCTTGTCTGGTTTAGTGAATGAGAGAACTTTGCTAAGTTTTATCGTAAGTTGTGAAGCGAGGGAGTGTTAGCTCCACCCCTTCCTCCTCAGAGACAAGCGCTAGAGTCTGGGAGCCACGGAGTTGAGAGCGGGCCCTGGACACAACTGCTTGCATGCGCACCATGGCTCTGTGGCTCACTAGCTGTGTGACCATGGGCAAGCTGCTTAGCCTTGTGTCCCTCAATTTCCTCAGATAGACCAAGGGCATAATAATAGTACTTACCCCATAAGAGTGTTAGGAGAAGAAAGGGAGTTATTGCCATTAGAGTGCTGGCCCCAATAAATATTAACTATATTAGTAATATATGTATTATGCTACTTTTGTATATGGGCTGTAGCTGACTCTCTACTTTCAATGCCCACTGTGTGCATGCCTCAAAGTCTTTGTTTCCATGCTCAGGAGATGAGCAAGGGCAAGGAGCTGTTTCTCCCTTAGAGGGAATCCCCTTGCCCATGGAGAACATGGGTTTGTAATTATGAAGACAGCTAGAAACCAGCTGCCTGGAGTAAGACAGCCTACTGTCCCGTAGCTTGAGGCCAGGCCTTGGGGAGGTGCTATAGCTGAAATCACAAAGAGAAACCGTTCTTTGGCCATTGTCACCCTCCATATTCCTTATACAGAAGCTCCTGCTCAGTCAAGGTGGGGCTGAGATGTGGAAAAAACACTGTCTACAGAGAAGTCAGCCAAAGTCTGAGGCATCAATACTACTACTTTGGGCACTTCCCTCTAAGCCCCAAATTCTTCTGAGTGGTCATGGCCTTGGCGTTCAATGCAAAGACTTTAGATACCAAAACCTGTCAGACCCAGACCCAGAACGGTCCAAGTCATCTGCCTCTGGGGGTCAGAACAGAAGAAAAGCATTACTCCCTTCAGTGTGTTTAATAGTAGCGTGCATCTATTTGGACTCACTGAACCTGTCTTAGATCCTGCTCCAGCAACTACCTCAAGTCCCAGAGGTCAGCATAGGCCTCCGGAGCCATCTGGAGTGTGGACCCTCTTGCCATGAGACCAGGCAGCAGCCCTGAACATGCACACCTGAGCAGGGCTCTCATTGCTATCTCAGGGCACAGCTGTCCTATTGATTCTTATTTTTAATGCCCTGTAACTTTCCAACACAGCTCATTTTTATTCTGTATCCACTAGCATAGCTTATCAAAACTTGTTCTTTTGGTGTATCTTACCTCTGAAGCTCAGGTCTAATAGTACATACAAGGTGTTAAGAAGGGGTTGCATATGTACCACTAAAATCGATCATTCTCTACAATTGATGTCTCCAGGTGGTGTGTGTTGACATTCCCAGCTCAGTCCCTTCCAGGTTTTTCATGTTCTTTGGATGGTGTATATCTCTATGCACAACATTGACATGACTTCACTTTCTAGTTTGTAGAGTGGGAAATACTCTAAAAACTCTACAAAACTCTACAAACTCTAGAACACTGAGGATGTTCTACTTGGGATGATTGTTTAAACTTGTCATCTTGGTTAGTGAATCCAGGAATTCAAACTTAATATTATCACTCCTTCAATTCTTTCTAGTTTTGTTTTGTATTAATGAGTAAAACGGTAGTGAAAAATAGAGTATAAGGAAAAATATATATACATTGAAAAAAAAGTAAGCCAAGGAGTGACATCAGCATCATGGGGGAGAGAATTGTTCCATTTGTCTCTCCCCTCTACATTAAAACCAAACAGACATCCATTGACCGACAGAGGATTCCCTACACAGTACAACAAGCTGCTTAAGACAACCAGGCAGCTATATATCTGAAGATGGATGGACTGGACCCCTGGGAAACAGTGGAACTAGAGGAGCAGCTCCTTTCCCCTTCCCTGGCAGCAGTGATACAAGATGCAGATCCTCACACAGTGGCTTGTGCAACTGTAGTGGAGGTAAGGGTGGCTCAGCCCCATGCACACAAACCTTCAAGCAGTAGCTGTGGTGGCATCCCATGCACACAAATGCCTGTAGAGCAGCAGCAGCAGCATGGCAGTTGCCCAGCCCTGTGACGGTCAGTGGAGCAGCAGCAGCAACCATGGTCAGACCCACACAACTATGAGCAGACAGGGTGGGAGCACCCAGCCCCTAGTGGTGACACCCCTGACACCAACTCCACCAGCAGCAGGGACTGCATGCAAGTCCCCAGGTACCTAGGCCCCTGCCAGCAGCAGCGACAGTTGTGAACCCAGCATCCCTGGCAGCACTGCAACCAGCACCCCCACACAACTCAGGAACAGCAGCACAGATGGAGCATGAGACAACAGCATCCAAGCCCATGGAGAGCCAGTGGAGGAACATGAGACCCAGGCAACCTGACCCAAAGTAACCGAAGCCATACCCAAATCAGAAAAGGTGATTACCACCACAAATGCACCAGCAGAGGATCAGTTCATCAAACACCATGAAGAACCACACTAACACTGCAGAACACAAGGAAAATGACAACTCTCTAGAAACCAAACCTGAAGTCACAGAAATTTACAATCTAAATGACAGAGAATTCAAAATAGTTGTCATAAAGAAACTCAATGAGTTACAAAAAAGCTCAGAAAGACAGTTTAATGAACTCAGGGATAAAATTAGTGAGCAGAAGGAATTCTTCATGAAAGAGATTGAAACTCTAAGAAAAACACCAAACAGAAACTCTGGAGATGAAAACCACAATGAATGAGATTAAAAAAACAATCTATAAACCTTAAAAAATAGAGCTGATCTTAAGGAGGATAGAATTAGTAATTTAGAGAACAGAAATATAAAAATGCTTCAGGTGGAGGAGGAGAGAGAACTATGACAAAAAAAAAAAAAGAAGAAATTCTTTGAGATCTATCCCACTCAGGAAATGGAACATAAGGACCATAGGTATTCCAGAGGGAGAAGAGAGGGAGAAAGGAACAGAGAGCTTGTTCAAAGAAATACTAGCTGAGAACTTCCCAAACCTGGGGAAGGAACTGGACATGCAAGTACATGAAGCTAATGGAATTCCTAATGACATCAGTGCAAAAAGACCTTCTCTAAGGCGTATAATAGTAAAACTGGCAAAAGTCAATCACAAAGAAAAAATATTAAGGGCAGCAAGGCAGAAGAGAACAATCTACAAAGGAACTCCCTTCAGGCTTTCAGGGGATTTCTCAGCAGAAACCTTACTAGGAGAGATTGGAACGATATATTCAAAATACTGAAAGGCAAAAACTTCCAACAAAGAATATTCTATCCAGAAAAACTATCCTTCAGATATAATGGAGAAATAAAAACTTTCCCAGATAAACAAAAGCTGAAGGATTTCATTGCCACTAGACCTCCCTTATAAGAAATGATCAAGCATGTCCTCATACCTGAAACAAAAAGTCAAAGGTTTACAAAGCCTTGAGCAAAGAGCTAAATAGACAGACAAAATTAGAAAATTGCAGCTCTTTATTAGAACAGGTTAGCAAACACTTAATTATAACATAAAAGATAAACAGAAGGAAAGCATCACTCACTATAAATGCTTCATTTTAATCAAAAACTCACAACACAAAACACGATAATTTGTGACAACAATAACTTAGAGGGGGAGGAGGAAAGGGATGGAACCTGCCTAGGCTAATGGAGATAAGAGCATATCAGAAAATGGACTATCTAATCTATGAGATCTTTCATACAAATCTCATGGTAACCACTAAGCAAAAAATCAGAGCAGAGAGACAAATCATAAATAAAGAGAAAACCATCACAGAAAACCACCAAACTGAAATGGCGGTCAGAAATATAAGAGAAGAGAAACAAGGGAAATATAGAACAACAGGAAAACAAGAGATAAAATGGCAGTGTCAAGACCTCATATATCAATAATCACTCTAAATGTAAATGGATTGAATTCTCCAATCAAAAGACACAGAGTGGCTGGATGGATTAAAAAAGTGACCCCAAAATATGCTTCCTCTAGGAAACACATCTCAGCTATAAAGACAAACATAGGCTCAGAGTGAAGGGATGGAAGATGATACTCCAAGCAAATGATAAGCAAAAGAAAGCAGATGTAGCCAAACTTATATCAGAGAAAGTAGACTTCAAGGTAAAAAAAAAAAAAGCAGTGAGAGACAAAGAGGGGCACTATATAATGATAAAAGGGACATCCCACCAAGAGGACATAACACAAATATATATGCAACTAACACAGGAATACCAAAGTACATAAAGCAACTATTAACAGACCTAAAGGGAGAAATTAACAGCAACACAATAATAATAGGGGACCTCAACACCCCACTTACATCAAGGATAGAGCAGCCAGACAGAAAGCCAACAAGGAAATAGTAGAATTAAACAAAAAACTAGACCAGCTGGACTTAATAGATGTATATAGAACGTTCCATCCCCAAAGAGCAAAATACACATTTTTATCAAGTGCACATGGAACATTCTCAAAGATAGACCATATGTTGGGAAACAAGGCAAGCCTCAATAAATTTAAAAAGATTGAAATCATATCAAGCATCTTTTCCAATCACAATGCTATGAAACTAGAAACCATGCAGTTGGGAAAAAAAAAAAAGCTGGGAAAGTGACAATTATGTGGAGACTAAACAACATGCTCCTTACCAGCCATTGGATCAATGAAGAAATCAAAAATACCTGGAGACAAATGAAAATGAAAATATATCATACCAAAACCTATGGGATGCAGCAAAAGTGGTCCTAAGAGGGAAATTCATAGCAAAACAGGCCCATCTTAACAAACAAGAAAAATCTCAAATAAGTAATCTTAAACTACACCTAACAAAACCAGAAAAAGAAAAGAAACAAAGACCAAAGTCAGCAGGAGGAAAATGATAAAAATTAGAGCAGAAATAAATGAAATAGAGACTGAAAAACCAGAAGAAAAGATTAATGAAACTAAGAGCTGGTTCTTTGAGAAGATAAACAAAATTGACAAACCCTTCCCCAGACTCATTAAGAAAAAAAGAGAAAAGGCTCAAATAAAGAAAATTAGAAAGAGGAGAAATTACAACAGTTACCACAGAAATACCAAGGATTATAAGAGAATACTATGAAAAACTATATGCCAACAAATTGGACAACCTAGGAGAAATGGATAATATCTTAGACACATACAACCTCCCCAAACCCAATCAAGAAGAAATAGAGAATCTGAATAGACCAATCACAAGTAAAGAGATTGAAAGAGTCATCAAAAACCTCACAAAAAACAAAAGTCCAGCACTAGATGGCTTCTCTGGAGAATTCTACCAAATATTCAAAGATTTAATTCCTAGCCCTCTCAAACTATTCCAAAAAAGTGAAGAAGACAGAATGCTTCCTAACTCATTCTGTGAAGCCAACATTACCCTAATACCAAAACCAGACAAGGACAACACGAAAAAGAAAATTGCAGGCCAATATCGCCAATGAACATATATGCAAAAATCCTCAACAAAATATTAGCAAATCAAAGACAACAATACATTAAAATAATCATACACCATGATCAAGTGGGATTTATACCAGGGATGCAGGGATGGTTCAACATCTGCAAATCAATCAATGTGATACACCACATTAATAAAATGAAGAATAAAAATCATGTGATCATCTCAATAGATACAGAGAAAGCATTTGACAAGATCCAGCATCAATTTATGAGAAAAGCTCTCAATAAAATGGATATAGAAGGAAAGTACCTCAACATAATATAGGCCGTATATGACAAACCTATATCCAACATCATACTTAATCATGAAAAACTGAAAGCCATCCCTCCAAAAACAGGAATCAAGACAAGAGTGCCCACTTCCACCACTCCTGTTCAACACAGTACTGGAGGTTTTGGACAGAGCAATTAGGCAAGAAAAAGAAATAAAAGGAATCCAAATTGGCAAGGAAGAAGTGAAACTCGCAGTTTGCAGATGACATGATCCTATATATACAGAAAACCCTAAAGAATCCATTGGAAAACTATTAAAAATAATCAACAACTACAGCAAAGTTGCAAGGTACAAAATCAACTTAAAAAAATCAGTTGCATTTCTATACTCTAATAACAAACTAACAGAAATAGAACTCAAGAAGACAATCCCATTTACAATTGCAACAAAGAGAATAAAATATCTAGGAATAAATTTAACCAAGGATGTGAAAGACCTATACAATGAAAACTATAAGACATTATTGAAAGAAATCAAAGATGATATCAAGAAATGGAAAGATATTCCATGCTCCTGGATTAGATGAATAAACATAGTTAAAATGTCCGTATTACCTAAAGCAATCTACAGATTCAACACAATCCCAACCAGACTCCCAATGACATTCTTCACAGAAATAGAACAAAGAATCCTAAAATTTATATGGAACAACAAAAGACCCTGAATAGCTAAAGCAATCTTGAGGGAAAAGAGCAAAGCTCTAGGCATCACAATCCCTGACTTCAAAATATGCTACAGAGCTATAGTAATCAAAACAGCACAGGGGCTGGCCTGGTGGCATATTGGTTAAGTTCGCACCATCCACTTCGGTGACCTGGGGTTCACTGGTTCAGATCCTGAGCATGGACTTAACACTTATCAAGCCATGCTGAAGTGGCGTCCCATATAGAAATGCTACAACTCTACAGCTACGATACACAACTATGTACTGGGGCTTTGGGGAGAAAAAAGAAAAAAGAGGAAGATTGGCAATAGATGTTAGCGGAGGGCCAATCTTCCACCAAAAAAAAAAACCCCAGCATGGTACTGGTACAAAAACAGACACACAGATCAATGGAACAGAAGTGAAAGCCCAGAAATAAATCCACACATCTACGGACAGCTAATCTTCGATGAAGGAGCCAAGAACATACAATGGAGAAAGAAAAGTCTCTTCAATAAATGGTGTTGGGAAAACTGGACAGCCACATGCAAAAGAATGAAAGTAGACCATTATCTTACACCGTAACAAAAGTTAACTCAAAATGGATTAAAGACTTGAATGTAAGACCTGAAACTATAAAACTCCTAGAAGAAAATATAGGTGGTACACTCTTTGACATTGGTCTTAGCAGCATCTTTTCCAATGCCATGTCTACTCAGGCAAGGGAAACAAAATAAAAAAAAAAAAAACAAATGGGACTGCATCAGACTAAAGAGCTTCTGCAAGGCAAATGAAACCAGGAACAAAATGAAAAAACAACCTACCAACTGGGAAAAAATATTTGCAAATCATGTATCTGACAAGGGGTTAATTTCCAAAATATATAAAGAACTCATACAACTCAGCAAAAAAAAAATGAACAATCCTATCAAAAAATCGGTGGAGGGGGCCGCCCGGTGGCGCAGCGGTTTAGTCCGCGCTTGGCAGCCCGGGGTTCGCGAGTTCGGATCCCGGGCGCCCGCCGACCCACTGCCTGTCAGCCATTCCGTGGCGGCGTCCCATATAAAGTGGAGGAAGATGGGCACGATGTTAGCTCAGGGCCAGTCTTCCTCAGCAAAAAGGGGAGGATTGGCAACAGATGTTAGCTCAGGGCTTGTCTTCCCCACAAAAAAAAAAAAAAAATCGGTGGAGGATATGAACAGACATTTTTCCAAAAAAGATATACAGATGGCCAACAGGCACATGAAAAGATGTTCAACATCACTAATTATTAGGGGAATGCAAATCAAAACTACAATGAGATATCACCTCACACCCATCAGAATGGCTGTAATTAATAAGACAAGAAATAAGGAATGTTGGAGAGGATGTGGAGAAAAGGGAACCCTGATACACTGCTGCGGGGAATGCAAACTGGTGCAGCCATTATGGAAAACAGTTTGCAGATTTCTCAAAAAATTAAAAATAGAAATACCATATGATTCAGCTATCCTGCTACTGGGTAGTTATCCAAATAACTTGAAATCAACAATTCAAAGAGATTTATGCACCCCTATGTTCACTGCAGCATTATTCATGATAGCCGAGACGTGGGAGCAACCCAAGTGCCCACCAACGGATGAATGGATGAAGAAGATGTGGTATATGTATACAATTGAATACTACTCAGCCATTAAAAAAAGACAAAGTCGTGCCATTTACTACAACATGGATGGACCTTAAGGATATTACGCTAAGCAAAATAAGCCAGACAGAGAAAGACAAACACTATATGATTTCACTCATATGTGGAAGATAAACAACCCCATGGATAAGAAGAACAGATTAGTGGTTACCAGAGGGGAAAAGGGTGGGGGAAGGGTGAACGTGGTAAAGGGGTGCATATGTATGGTGACAGATAAAAACCAGACTATTGGTGGTAAACACGATGCAGTCTAAAAAGAAACTGAAATTTAATAATATACACCTGAAATTCACACAGTGTTATAAGGCAATATGACCTCAATAAAAAAAAATAGGCCAATTTCTAATCTGACTCCTTTGGGAAAGATTCATGATCCCTCTTCTTCTAACATAAATCTAAATTTCTTTTTAACAAGGAAAGGAGTTATATCTGGAATCTTTAACTTAGTTTCATTTATAGAAAATTACATAAAGTTAATATTTAAAGAGGATAGAGAGGAGCTACTGTGTTAATTAGGAGAGAAATGCTTTGCTTTTTTTTTTTCTGGCAGATCTCAGCATTAAGGTTAGGATGTAACACTGTAGTAAATAATATATTGACTTGAACAGGAAAGCCATATTTTTGCCCAGTGTCCTCACAGAGTGTGTCTTTGAAAGTGAATAATGCTTCACTAAATCTACTGGAAGTAGTTTTTCTTGCTGTTATTTGCATATATACTGTTTCCTCATAGGCACTGCTATGGTGGAACTAAAGTGAAGCTATTTTATGGGTTTTACTGCAACAAGTAAGAACTAATTTATTAAATTCAACATACTTCTATTTGTTTGTAAAAACAACACAAAACAAAAAATTGGCAAAAATGTAGTCCAGGTTATCCCATCTAAGAATGGCCCATTTTCTTTCTCCTGCACACGTGCAGGAGTGACTACAACTTTTGAAAGTTAGTTATGTTCCTGAGACAGCTTGAAGCGGCACCTGCCGGAGTACCAGGGTTCCAGTGTGGGCGCAGGGATGTGGTGCTGTCCTCACCCACCCTCATGACAGCGCTCACAGTGCATCTCTTTGCATTTGGGCTCTGGAATTATTTGGGTACCATCTGTCTTCTCTATTAGATTGCAGCATGTTAAGGGCTGTGATGTGATCCTTTTTAATCATCTTTGATACCAGGTTGGGACTCTTCAGAGACTAGATGTTAATAGTAACATCTATTACAGTGCTTAAGACTAATGTTAAATTTCTTAAATTCTCTTCACATTAATCACCTTAGTGGTCTTTTTAAACACTTCCCCCTGTGGCGGAGAGAGTCCTAGACTGCCCCTGGCAATGCTCATCATTGTGGATGGGTTCTCCGGAGGGAAGCCGGCCCCCACCAGCAAGGCCTTCCTTCCCAGGGTGACCTTTTGGAGGTTGTGCCCGCTGACCTAGTCAGAGCCTTTGTGCTGTGGGTCTCCTGCTCCTCAGTCCAGCCCAGTAACAAAGCCAGGAAACTTGGAGATGGTGTGAGAACAGGCTCTGTGCCGACACTGTGGCTGTTGATTACTTTATGCTGGGTTTCAGAAGAGTAAAATTTATCAATATGCTGTAATCTGAGAATAAGAAGATAGTATATTTCCCTGTATATCCTTTACTGCCTGCCCCAACACACACACACACACACACACACACACACACCTTTATGACTGTCTTTAAGAAAGAGAATTCAAATTTAAACAATCTCCAGTGCCCTAAAGTTTTTGAGCTGCCCCAGTGTCCCGTCCACGGCCTGGTGACCCCACTTGGTCTTAACATCAGGCTGCAGTTATGAAAATGTTCTGCTGCTTTGAGCTGCAGCAAGTACTGAAGCCATCACGGCACATCTGACACACCTGACACCACAGCCCTGCCACCCTCTCCTCAGCAGCATCTAGCACCTTCTGAGGAGCCCACAGAAGCCTACCAGCCACTCTCTAGTCACACTACTGCTAGCTCCCCAGAGCTGGTCAACCCACTTTCGTGCCTTGGCAGGAAACTGCTCAGGTGCGTGAGCTCCACAGGCTTAGCTTCAAGAGCAATTTAATTTTCAACTGTCCTCATTGCTGTGCTGGTGCCTGGACTTAAATGACCCGACCCCTTGGATCTCCAAACAGCTTCTAACTCTTGTCCCAAAACTTCTCCCTAAATTCTACAATTGTGATTTTTTTTTAACCTGGAACTTCAGGGTACTAGCCTGATCTCTAAACCTTGCCTAACTCTAGATTAAGTCTAGCTTGTTGAAAGTCTCCTCAAGTGGTGACATACTCGTCAGTGTCACAATGTGAGGTCCAGGCTCTGTCTGTCACCCCATAATTAGCCTGAAGTCTCCCTCTGGTGTCCACGGCTGATGCCCAGGTTGTTAGTGATTATTCCCAAGTGAAGCCTGCCAAGCATAGAGCCCCTGACAATAATTTAACAAGGAACACAACGTAAAGAAATGGTTCTTATTCTGTGTACCTTTTTACTTTTACAATCTGATGTAAAGAACAGCAGTGGCAACAAAAGTTAATTGAAGTTGTAAGTTGCTAGGTAAAATGATAATTACGTGAAGGGAGAAACTGACTCAAAGAACAATGTGGTTGATTAATGAGCATCATTAACAAGTTCACAATTGCAAAGGTCAAAATTATAGATCTGACTATGTACAATATAATCCTCTTCATTGATGTTCAGGTCCTTTTCCTTACACAGAGAGTTAAAGGACATTACCAACAATTATTTTAGTAGCATGTGTTCTATGACTTACAAAATTTTGAATTCTCAAAATATCTTTTAATTACTATCCTGACCAGTGCATTAGCTTCAGCATTTTTTAGGTTAAATTGAGGGCACTCAGCAATCATTTCTCTTTCAGATGTTACACTGCTCATTTTAGTGATATAATCTGAAGAACTTACAATAATTAAACTGGAGTTCTGAACAAATAAACAAATAAAATATCTGGAGATGGATGGTGGTGATGGTTGCACAAGGATGTGAATATACTTAATGCCACTGAAGTGGATACTCAATAATGGTTAAGTTAGTAAATTTTGTGTTATGTATATTTTACCACAATAAAAAAGGGTTTCAATATTGGTAGACAGAGTGATGTGTAGATAGGTTTTGAACTCTCAGCGCTGTCTGCACCATTCTAATCAACAGTCAGCCTCAGAGTGTTAGCCCAGACAACTGTGTTCAGACTAGGCTTATAACGGAGTGTCTGCCTTTTGGATTGTTAGGCCTGGGCTGGCTAGGAGAGTTAGTCTGTCCAGCTCACAACAAGAGAATGTTGATGTGATTGGTACGTGTTTACCTGAGGCGAGGAGGGCCACAGAAATACATCAAGCCACATTTGAAGCAGGCAGCCTGAAGCATCCCAGTATTGTCACTGACAGTGGTGACAGTGACAATGATGACTGCCTGCGAAAAGCACCCCCTCAGTTGTTACCATTATACCCCCGAAGCAAGGGAGGACGGCCGTCAACCTGGAACCAGCCAAAACACATGTGCTCAGCTTACTGGTGAGGCACAGATTATTTCAGTCACAAGTGAAGAAAACAATATGTCCTGCTGTATTATTTTTAGACACCAGAGAGTGAAACATAAGTAGTGTTAGGCCATTGGTTTTCACAGCTGTCATTTTTTGATTTTCTATACTAGTAACGGTGACTATGGCACAGGTCATCTACAAACACAATATGAATGTGTCCAGCATTCTGGAAGCTCACAGTACTTCACATCAAATCCGCATAGCTCCCTACATGCAGGCCTCAGAATCTGTGTAATTTCAGTCTTATGGGTTTGATTAAAAATAAATAAATAAAATAAATTCAGTATATGCTACTTAAAACCTAGGGCTCAGGTTCCGGTCAGTTGAATGAAGCTTCAATTAGTGGATCCTGAATTCTCTGGTTTGACTATTTCTCAGTAGCTTCTCTATACAGAGCAGACTTGGTGGCTCTGAGTTGACTGGAAACTCTTTGAGGCAGGAACCATGGCTTAATCATCTTTGTCTCTCCCATTCCTAACCCGACCAGATAACTGTGGATTGTCGAATAAGTGAGTGAATGAACAGCAGCCCCTTGGTGCTCTTCCCACCGTGAGGCCCTCCCGCCAGCTCCTAAAAGAGGCTTAAAAGACCATTTGCTGCTGCTCATCATTGCTGAGGCAGGGAGCCAGTCCTGCTCTTGCTTTCCACTCTCTTCTTCCTGCAAAACCCCTTTCCCTGAACTGCAGCTTGTTTTTTGTGATCAGAATCACTGAGAAGGTAACAGTGCCCCAGAAATGGAATTTTGCTCAACCACCCGATTTTGAGGTGCTGTATGTTTATATATTATGTACAACATCTGTCAGAAGCTTCTTACAGAGCCCATCTTTCCTCCAAACGAGTTTATTAATTAAGAAAGAATAATGACTCAAAAAAGGATAAAAGCAAGATTTACCTTGGATAACCTAAATTACTAACAACACATCCATGAGTGAACATGAGTTGACTCTTCTAAATAGTCTTTCCGTTTGTACTACCTGTTACTTATTTAATAACGATGATGATGATGATGATGATGATGATGATGGGAGCCAGTATATATTAAGCCTTTGCCTCATGCTAGTCACTGCTGTAAGTTTTTATGAGTATTATTGCAGTTAGGTCTTGTAACAACTCTATGACATATGTGTTGAGACCCTGTATTTACAGTCAAGGAAGCTGAGACTGAGAAAATTACTTTGCTTAAAGTCACACAGTCAGTAAGGACAGAACCAAGAGGTGAAGCCAGCCCACCTGTCTCCAGAGCTGCCATTCTGTATGGTTCTTTAGTTGAAATGAAATAGAAATAGTAAAACATGACACAAAATCTATCCATTGAGCTGGAAAGAAGCCACAGGAAAATCCCATGACCTATATTGTATTTCCCATGACCAGTATTTCCATATTTCTCACCGCACGCATTTTATGAAAGAAGATCATACCTCATGGGAGAGGAAGCCTGCAGAGCCAGGCAGGCAGTCTCAAAGCTGCCCCTGGATATCAGCTCTGCTCACTCAGGAAGCAGAGAGAGGACCTGGGTAACCCGGCTCCTTTAGAAGCCTTTGACATATCAGGCACCTCAGTAGGCTTGAAACATGCTACATATGAATGGCCACCTTCATGCATAAATAATTTTCAAGCCCCATGGTACACACACTGTAATTCCAAGTGGGTTCGGCAGCCTCCCTCACCAAATGCAGTGAATACTTGGTATGGAAATCCTGACACTCCCCCTTCTAGCACCATATGCCATTAGGCCCGTGACTCCAACAAACCAAGCCTGTGGTTGCTGTGTGTTCACTGCATTGTCCCCGAGGGCCAGGCTCGCTGCTTCTCAGCATTGCCCTGACCAGCTGGGCTCACCTTTGTGACTCAGAAGTCCATAATTAGTTCTCTGTTTCCAACCCACAGAAAAGACTGGGACTTGAAACTCCAGCTGTGTTCTTCTCGTTTCTTACATGCTCCCTTGGTAGGTTCTGAGAGGAGAAGGTAAGGCTGCCAGTCTGTGGATGCAACACACTCCAGCTCTGCGTTTCATCTCTGCTGTGCTTCCACAGGACTAGTGAGGAGTTGCTTCCTTGTGTTGGTGGGAGCATCTGCGGTTCAAATGTAAGAAGTCTAGTGTCTTAGGTGAAAAGACGTCATGCAGCGTGAGGTTTGAACTTTAGCAAGTCAGATCCAAGCTTTCAACATGGGCTTGCAAACCCTTCCTTCAGAAACAGACGGGGGGCATGGGGTTCTGATATGCAGAAAGGTGGGTGAGATGGATGTGATAGAGCAGCTCTTATTTTCTGTCTCTGCTGACATAGTGTGGCATCTGATACTGAGATAAACATTACCTTCCAGTGAGGTAGGGAAGCTCACTGTAAGTGAGGTGTAAAGTGATTTACACCTTGCCATTTGGCTGTTAGGGCTTGAGACTATTTTCATACCGGCTTTCTGCCTTTGCTTGCTTATTCTCATGTGTAAGTATTTCCCATTGGTGCTATCTTCTGCTGGGCAGGAAAGAGCCTCAACTTCTCAGCTCTGGACGGCACTGAGTGTGTTTCTAGCACTCAGCTAAAAATATTTACTGGCATCTGAATACTCTTTTTCATCTATTTCAACATGATTTTACAGTATTAGTCTTAGTCTGAAAGGTATTTTCTAAGAACTATTAAATATTTTTAAATAAATTTGACAAGGACATATTTTCATTTTTGATCACGTCTAATCTCAATTTTATGCCAAACTGTTTGGTTTTCACATTAAAACTGACAGCACCAGACCACTTTATAGCCAAGACTAAGTAATAGGAAACTCTGGTAAGGTCTTTATAAATCTTTTGTCATTCTTACAAAATATGCTTTGAAGTACCATCACAAATATTTTAAATTAAACTTAGCAAAAATAAATGCATAGACTACACTTAGTGCCTGCAATATTCTTGGTTTTAATTTCTTTCCTCTCTCTCACTAGCAAATTTGCTAAATTTGGGGATTTGCAGGCTGTTTCTTCTTCATTAGAGAGAAAAATTTTAGCTACATATTCGTTTTTCTTTTTTTGTGAGGATGATCAGCCCTGAGCTAACATCCATTGCCAATCTTCCTCTTTTTGCTAAGGAAGATTAGCCCTGAGCTAACATCTGTGCCCATCTTCCTCTATTTTGTATGTGGGATGCCTGCCACAGCATAGTTGATGAGCAGTGTGTAGGTCTGCGCCTGGGATCCAAACCTGCGAACCCCAGGCTGCCGAAGTGGAGTGTGCAAACTTAACCACTATGCCACCAGGCTGGCCCCTTGGTTTTCTTAAAATAATTGTTTAGAAAATAGTTATAAGAACTTAGAACTTAAGTTAGAAGTTCCCTTTATAAATTTAGTCAACTTGCAATTGTTTGCGTCAATGGAGGAGAGAAAAGATCCAGATAACACAATAGATAATCACAAATTGTTTATATAGGGGGAAAGTGCTGGATTTTGTGGTACAAAGCTGATTTATAGGCCACTTACCCCGCTCTTACTAACTTTCATGGAGCAGGATTTAGCCAACACAGATTCGCATAATGACACTATCATTGCATTGTCTTCCCCTCACTAGGTGCTTACAGCTGTGTGTAAGCACAGACCCCCCCATCACCAGAGATGGTTTATAAACAGGAATATTTGCTCACCCATAATCCAGATGCACTCTAATATCCCGCATGTAAGCTCTGCCTAGACTTGATGGAAGAAGTTAAATAAAATACACTGCATTCCTGTTTGACTTTGGAATTAAATTTCTCTCTAAATATCATATAGACTCCCTTAGAGATGGTTTCCTTAAAGAAATATTGTGAGTATATGGAAGGAAAATGAAGACTGAAGAGGATAAACGTCACTGACATACCACAGTGAGAAACACAAGACAGGAGACAGGAGTCTGTTTTCTCCTACCATTTTATGTTCATTATTTTCTTTCTCTTCCCCCGGAAAGTTAAGTTAGAAAGTCCTATTGCAGTGTATGGCAGACACATGCTAGCAATGGCTGCAAAAGTCACATCTCCAAAAATATCAGGTTGAATAAGGCAAACATCCTTTATCAAATTAATAAGACAAAAACTTTTTGTTTTGGGGGGGAATGAGGGCAGGGTAAAAATAATAAATTTATTTAAAACTACTTCTCCCCTGCTGAGTGCATTCTTGGACACTCCATAAAGGGTACCTCCATGCAACTTTTCCAGATAGCAGGGATTTAGAGATAGAAACAACATTATCAACAACAAAGAGGAAAAAAACCTTAACTGTCTAATCTACAGCTATCATGAGATTTCATAAAAATTCATAGGCTCGGTCCTAGACAGGAATTTAGTGTGGTATGTGTACTTTTATCTAGTCTTGAGGAATCAGATTGATTGCTAATTTGTCTTTTTTTTTCCTGCAAAGCATGTATATTCATATAAGCTGAATGGATACTAACTCCCTGAAATGTAATTTTTTTTAACGTTGGGTCCATTTTTTGTTTTCTGTAAGTCTTTTTTTTTTTTTTGGTGAGGAAGACCAGCCCTGAGCTAACATCCGTTGCTAATCCTCCTCTTTTTGCTGAGGAAGACCGGCCCTGGGCTAACATCGTGCCCATCTTCCTCCACTTTATATGGGACGCCGCCACGGCATGGCTGACAGGCAGTGCGTCGGCGGGCGCCCGGGATCCGAACTCGCGAACCCCGGGCTGCCAAGCGCGGACTAAACCGCTGCGCCACCGGGCGGCCCCTATTTTCTGTAAGTCTTTATTCATGAAACAACAGTGTCAGTAATTTGGAAACATGATTTAGTATGCAAGTATTCACTTTACACTCCTATCATTAGGAATGCATTCAATGCACAAGATTGTTTAAACTAAATAATGCAGAGAATTTCAAGAGCTACAAGGAGCCTTGGAGTTCATCTATTCCTAACCTCTCATTTTATAGATGAAAAAGCAGAAGCCCAGGTAAGTTAAATACTTTAGTGAGGGGAGTGGGAACCCACAGCTGCCCAATTTACAGTTTGCAGTTTCTTTAGAGATTGCTTTAATGTGACTTTTCTGGTCACTGCTTAACTGAATGATGTCAGCTATGCTAATTTCACGACATGTCATTGACAATGCAAGGGCCACACGATTCATTTGAGAATGTCTGTATTTTTCTAGTGCAGCTAGGTGAGTGCCACTAAGCAAGAAGTCTTAATCTGTGACAGGCCCCACTGAAAAGGCCCCAGGGTGATTGATGGCTGTGCCTGCCACACAATTACAGTCAGTTACAGTCTTTGCTCTCTCAAACTGCCAAGCAGTAAATTTGTAAATGAGCTGAGCACTTGTTGTTATTAAAGCTTCATTTTACTGTTTCTCTATGTAAGAAACATTAAACTCACTCAAGGAAAAAAAGCTCTCAAGTTACATATTGGCAGTCTAAGGCATACAGTTAGTATGTTTGGGGCCCTTAAAAGTAATATACAAAGATTTGCCTACCTTTCTGTTTATCACGGCCTGGGGTAGGAGGAGAAACTCATTAAAGGAGCAAGTTCCAGGATGATTCCTGAAGAATTGTTCTCTGGGCCAGGCCAGGCACTTTGTGTCTACCCTGGCGTTATTATTATAGCTGCAATAGAATGCCTTCCCATCCCTCCTGATAGCTACCCAAGGTGCCCAAGCTTCTGTCACTGGTGAAGTGACAACTACATTTGAAGCTGGCGTGCACTGACCACTGATTGTCAAAACTAGTCCAGAATGAAACTGTTCCTCCACACTTACTTCTGAGTCACGTAACTTGCAGACGCCCTGCAGCAAAAATAGATTAGCTCTAAATTTTCTGTTGAGCAGAGCCTTCTGATGGGACCGTGGTGTGAATGCTCTTCAGTCGTTTTGCTGAGGGCGAAGAGAGGATGGAAGACTGTCAGGCTACAGGAATGGCAAAACACTCATATTGCCAAGAAAAGATTCTGCATTAAAGTCCTGGATAATTAACGCAAAACGCGAAAATCATTCATTCTAGACCTAAATAAACTTTTCTTGCTAAAAACTTTTTTATTTAAAGTTTCAGTGTTTTCTGTCTGAGGGAGCCTTATAAAGGTTATGCTTCTTGCATCCAGAATGTGCAGCAGTCTACAGCTATGATTGTCTCCACAGCAAATGGGCTGTGCGGCGTGCTACAACCACAGCCTGCTAGGTAATTTATGTTGCTTAGGGACCACAGTTTTCTAATAGATTGAGCTGTTAGTTTGCAGGAGGATTTAATGAAATATTGAACCAGATGCCACTGGTCTGCCATGGATGTGGGACTGTGAGAAATGAGGAAATGTTGTTTTGTAAACAGCTTGGACCTCTGTGAGGGAGAAACAAGTTGAGACCTTAGTAAAAGAGAATCACAGCCAAGAGAAAACCCATCACGTTTCCTGTAAATGTGTTTGCATCCATGTCCTGGGCTCATTTAGAAGAGGAGGTTGGGTCCAGCCTGGGGCCCTGTTGATTAGCCAGAAAAATTGTCTAAGTCTGGAGGGAGGTGACAGCGGCTGAGGTTTCTCTACATCATTATTGTTGTCCAGTGTTAATTTTCTGAATATCCCTATAATTCCACTGGATGTGCTTCTTACTGTATTCCCATTTTCATCAATATTATCAGATAATTGGCATCAGGATTGAACTAGATGATTTGTGTAAAGTATTCTCTTCAGAATGAAATTCTTACACATCATTTGGAGAGCCCTGACAATTAGACTCTTTCCCTAAGGTTTTAAGAATCTTTCTTTTTTATTACCAACATCAGGACAAGAGGTTGTTTCTCAAAGAAAAAAGTTATTCAACTTATGAGTTCAAATTTTTATTTTTATTTTTCTCTTTAGGAAAGACAAGTGTTGTTAGGAAACAGGCTTTGGAGCCAGACAGACTTCTTTAAAAGTCTAGCTGGATCACTCATTAGCAAATTACATCATCTCTCAGAACCTTAGTTTTTTCAGCTGGGGAATGGGCATAATACCCACTTCATAGGATTTTCATAAGGAAATCACCTGGTACATAGATAGAACTCAAAATACTAATTCTTTCCCTTCCCTCCTTTTGTTTATCAAAACTATTAAAGTAAAACCTCCGATGCCTGATCTTATATAATAATGTTGCGTGGCAACTTCAAAACTGTTTCATCTATAGACACCCAAAGCAAGGAAAAAGTTTTGTCTTTCTTGATTTAAAATTTGAAATTTTCTATCAAATTTTGGAATGTTTTTATTTTAAAATTGTTTTAAACACAAAGTAATACAATTTATCCATAAAGGATAAACATTTTTATTTTCATTATGAACTTTTATTTGTAGTGTATTTTTTTAACTTTTAAATTAAATATTTATTAAAAATTCAGCTGAGAAGAGAGAAGGAGGCACAAACCAGGTGAGGTGGAGAACAAGTGGATTCCTATAGTGTGAGATGTCCACTTTTACTTTAGCATTTGAATTCTCTAGAAAGGCTATTACTGCCTTTTATACTTTAAAAACAATACTTTTAATTTAAAAAAAGATGGCTCACCCACTTTTCCTTCCCCCAAACCAACCCTGGGCAGGCAGCAAGCAGTATGTGTGAGGGAGTGGACAGCTCCTGTGATGCTCCAGGCATGCAGCATAAGGCCAAGAGGAGGAGGTGGCCGGGGCAAGCAAAAGAGGAGGCCTACGAGTATACTCCAGATTTTGCCCTTCACTTTCAAAAAGGAAAATACCACTTATTACTTGTTCAGTCAAAAGGCTTGTTTCCTCAGCTCTTTCCCCAGGAGGAAAAAAAAAAAAATCCAGATTCTTAGAAAAGGAAGAAAAAGAAAAGAAAAGAAAACCTAGAAAGACAGAAATAAAAATAGCTATTTGAAAGGGTGACAGGATGATGGGTGAATTTTTTTCTCATCTTTCATTTACATTACCATCATATTTGTGCCATAACGAAGGTTGAGAGTCATCTGACGCAGACCTCGCTCTGTCGGAAGATGTGGGTGTGTGTGTAGTGTGTGGATGTGAGTGCGGGAGTATTGTGTGTGAAGCTGGGTGTGTGGAATGTGGAGAACGCACAGTGTGTGGAGTTGGAGTGAGGGTGTGTGTCTGTGTAACAGCAATGTGGATGTGCGTGGAGTGTGCGTATGAGAGTGTGGGTGTGTGAGGAGGGTGGGTGTGTGGACAGAAGTGTGGATAGCGTTGTGTGTGGAACATGGACAGTGTGCACAGTGTGGTGTGCACAGAGTTTGGAGTGTGTGTGAGAGCGAGCGTGCATGAGTGAGGAGCGCGGGTGTGAGGGCGTAAGTATGGAGTGGTGTGTGTGTGGAGAGTGTGCACAGTGCGTGTCGTGTTGGAGTGTGTGAGGGGTACGCGGAGGGCGGGCGTGTGTGCCCCCCTCTGCCCTCCCCTCCCGGCCCTGGCGGCGGCGGAGGTGGGGGCGGGGGCGAGCGCGGCGGCGGCGGAGCGCGGGGGGGGGGGCGGGGCGGCGCTGGGAGCGCGGCGGCGGGAGGCCGCCCTTCTGCGGCAGGCGGCGGGAGAGGAGAGGGAGGGTTGGGCTGGAAGCGCGCGGTCCCGCTGGGGACCGCGGACAGATGCAGGATGTCCTTCAAGGTGAGCGCCGGGCCCCGGGAGGGCGGGCCGGGCGGCGGGGCCGCATGTGGAGACCGCCCGGCGCCGCGCCGCGCGGGGCCTGCAGGGTGGGCTGGGCGCCGGCCCGGTGCCGGCGGGGACCGCGGGAAGCGAGCGGGCGGGGATGCCTCCTGTGGTGTGCGGTTTGGTGGTGTGGGCTTTGCTCGGTAGGCTCTGGGTGCCTATGCAGCTCGGGTGAGCTGGGCCGCGGGGAAGGGGCGGCGGGGACTGTCGCCGGGAGGGAGGCGGCGGCGGGGAAGAAGCCCTAGGTCAGCGCTGTCCTGCGGCCGCGCCTCGGAGAGACCGGTGCTGTGGCACCGATTCCGATTCTGAGTCCTCATTTCGGAAGGCCGGCCGCCCGCTGCTCCTCTCCAGAGTACTTTTGAACGCTGAAGCTGAGTGACCAGAACGGAGTGGAGCCGCGGTTGATTACCAGGCTTCAGGGTCCGAAGGAGTCTTGTCTTAAGAGTTTATTCAAGTCATTCCATTTAATCACTACAGTTTAGGATGAAAGTGAAGTTGATTTGTCTCTGTTGAAAGGTCTTAATAAAAATAATAGTTAAGACGTATTGAGCATTTGAGATGTGCCCGACTCTGAACCAGGGGCATCACAGTGCATCCTCTGAGTTCTCAGGAAGACCCATGAGATAGTACTTTCATGGCTCCTTTTTTTTTTTTAAACAAGAAAACTCAAATATGGAGAAGTTAAATAACTCTTCCCATAGTCTTGCAGCCCGTAAGTGAATCATATTAAGATGGAAACCCTAGCCTGTCTGGCTCCAAAACCAGTGTAATCCCATCATGTAGTCAGAGGAATGACACAGTGAGAATTGCACGTTAGAAAGATCCCTGGCTACAGTTTGGAGAAGAGAGTGGAGCTGGGAGACCAGTCAGGAGGACGTTGGGGTCATCTTGTTAAATTGTACTGGACTAGGGCACAAGTGTCAAAGATGGAAGGAAGTAGACAAATGTGAGTGACTTGAAAATTTTCATATCTGCAGAATTCAGTAGTTGATGTTATTCACTGAGTTAGAGAAGGCCAGAGAAGTTTGGGACATGTAAAGTTGAAGGATGGATGGGAGTTCCAGTAGAGATGTCAATTAGACAGATGTACAAACCAGGAGCCCAGGAGGGTGGTCTAGGCAGGAGAAAGAGATGAGATTTGGAGTGAGCAGTGGTAAGTGGTAATTGAACCCCTGGGAATAAATGTGATTGCCCAGTGAGACCATGTAAAGGTGGAAAGTAAGAGGACTGAGGACAAAATCTTGAAGATCAAGACTTAAGAATGAGCAGAATAGGAGAAACCCATTGAGAAAACTAGGAGCAGCCAGAGATGTATGAGAACAATCAGAAGCATGTGCTGTCATTAGAACCAAGAATCTCTAGTCTTTCAATAAAGCTGGCGAGGGACTCAGAGTTGAATACCACAGAGAAATCAAACAAGCTAAGAATTGAAAATTGTCCATCTAATTTAGTAACAAAACAGCCACTGGTGACCTTGCTGAGAACAGTTGCATTGAAGTGTTGGATTCAGAAGCCAGATCCCAATCGCTTGAAAAGAAAGTGAGTGGAAACCATAGAGTAGAGATCTCTTTCAAAAAATTCTGCAAGAAGCAGTGGCTGCAGCAGGGGTCCAGTCAAGCTAAGGGTTTGTTTGCTTTAAAATGGTAGACACTTGAGCATCTTTAAATGATGATAGACATCTCAACAATAAAAAGACAACCCAATTTTAACCCAATGGACGAAGGATATGAATAGACATTTCTCCCAAGAAGATAAACAGATGGCCAATAAGCCACTGAAAAGATGCTCAACATCATTATCCATCAGGGAAATGCAAATTGAAACCACAGTGAGGAAGCTCCTTTCTACTTGCTGGATGGGATACTGCCTGATTCATGAATCACTGAATAAAGCCAATTAGATCTTTAAATTTAAAAAAGAGGAAAAAAAACCCACAATGAGATACCACTTAACACCCACTAGGATGACTGTAATCAACAAGACAGACAATGACAAGTGCTGACAAGCATGTGGAGAAATTGGAACCCTCATACATTGCTGGTAGGAATGTAAAATGATGCAGCCAAATTAGAAAACAGTTTCTTCATTCTTCAAAAAGTTAAACATAGAGCTACCAAATGACCCAGCAATTCCACTCCTAGGTGTATATCCAAGAGAAATGAAAACATATGTTCACACAAAAACTAAAACACAGATGTTCATAGCAATGTTATTCATAATAGCCAAAAAGTGGAAACAACCCAAATGTCCATCAGCTGATGATAAACAAAATGTGGTATGTATTAGTTATCTTGGGCTGCCATAACAAAATCCCATAGGCTGAAGCTTAAACAACGGGAATTTATATCTCACAGTGCTGGAGATTGAGAAGTCCAAGATCAAGCTGCTGGCAGATTCAGTGTCTGGTGAGAGCCATCTTCCTGGCTTGCGAACAGCCACCTTCTTGCTGTATCCTCAATGGGGGAGAGAGGGAGCTCTGGTGTCTCTTCTTTTTCTTAACCCCATCATGGGGGCTCTATTCTCCTGACCTAATCTAAACTTAATCATCTCCCAAAGGTCCCGCCCCCAATACCAATACATTGGGGGTTAGGACTTCAACGTGTAAATTTTGAGGAGGGAGGACACAAACATTCAGTCCATAATTTGGTATATCCATACAATGGAATATCATTCAACCATAAAATGGAATGAAGCACTGATACATGGTGCTACATGGAGGAACCTTGAAAACATTGTGTTATGTGAAGGGAAGCCCGACACAAAAGGCCGTATATTGTATGATTCCATTTATATGAAATGTCCAGAATAGGCAAATTTGTAGAGACAGAAAGATTAGTGGTTGGTAAGGGCTGGGGAAGAAGTGGGAGATGGGGAGTGATTGTTAATTGGTACGAGGTTTCTTTTTTTGGTGTTGAAAAGTCCTGGAAAAGTGATCGTTGTATAATCTTGAGAATACACTACAAACCACTGAATTATGTGTTTTAAAGGGATAAATTTTATAGTATGTAGATTATATCTCAATTTAAGAAGTATTTTAAGGTGATGATAGGGAGTACTGAGAAGGCTTGGGGGTAGAAGGATGACTGAGCTGAGTGGTGAAGGACTCAGGAGGGGAGAGGGGCAGAGAGTGCCTGCAGGGCTCCCTTAGTGGTAAGGATTAGCTAGACAGGTGGAGGAAAACCCATTCCATTGGGGTCAGAGGAAAAGAGGTGAGACTGAGCATAGATATCAGTTTTGTAAAGTGAAGGTCAGGATGAGGTCAGAATTTGGGGTGAGCAGAAAGGAACTTACCCAAGTTTTCAGTTAAGAAGGAAGAATGATCAGGAGGTGATGACTACCTTGAGGTGAGGGAGACGATGACAAGGTGAGATGGCCTGGGTCTTGAAGAAGCAGAGATTTGTACACCTGACTAGAAGGGCAGTGTCTGGAAGCCAGGTGAGGAGGGCCTAACCCCAGTTGCTCCCCTAGGGGTTGTGTGGGATGAGGGATGGGTGCTGGGGCACTTATGGCAGGAAGACAGAGGAAGTGCTCTGTGCTAGGTTAAGGATGAAGAGAAGCTGATTTTCCGTGAAGTGGAGTTCCAAAAGGCAGAGAGGGAAGGCTTGAGCAGGAGGGGAGCAGAGTCGCAGGCCAGTTGACTAAGCCTGCACTAGCCCCAGCTAACGTCACGTCAAACATTAAAATATACCCACAGCCCATGATAATAGAGACTTTTTGTTGTGCATTTTTGGCAGCATTTTTATAATATTCATTTTAAAATTATTTAGCCATGAAAAACTTTTAATTTACATTTGTCCATGATTTTTCTACAATTCTCATATAGTCATTCTTATGTAGTGAGAAAATCATACCTACAAATTATTTACGTCATCAATATTTTATGAATACCAACTTTAGCAATTAATAAAGTTGACGAGTTGTTACAATTTTGTGGATATTAAATTAAATATTCATTAACTTTGATTTTGGAGCCATAGATTAACTGTTTCATTTTCGCAGGCCCCTGAAACACTTGTAGGCCCAAGGCCCTGGGTCTCCAAAGCCTTTGTTAAAAAGGCCCAGTGTTGTTGGCCGAGTCTGTGGGAGAATAAACAAGAGTGTAACAATCACAGTTTAGCTTCTTCATGACTCAGAGTCACCATGTGTAAGGCTATTTGCTTCTGAACCACATGGACCCCTTTGCATCTACTTGTTATCCTTCCTCCAGTATGCTGTCAGCAGTCACTTCTCACTTGTATCAGTTTAGCTACAGTACTAATTTGTTCTGGTTGGGAAAAGAGACACTAGTTTGTTAGAATTGTTTTTATAGTAAAAGCAAATTCTGAGTGCAGGTCTGAGCCCTTTTAGCAAATAAAGTTCATGGGTTTCATACATTGTCTTTTGACTTTGTAACAGCTATTTAAGCTACTCAGGACTTATTCTTCAGGGCTGAGGTTGCCAAAAGTCTGACACAACTGGGGAGCTGGACTCCTGAGACAGTGAGGGAGATTACATAATAGAGGAAACATAGCTAGATAAAGAAAGTACTTGAGTCTTTCTTGAGTGTATCTTACCCAAGCAGATAAAGCATCTCAAAACCGTGTTTTGGGGGCCAGCCCGGTGGCTTAGCAGTGAAGTTCACGCTCTCCACTTTGGTGGCCCCAGGGTTCACAGGCCAGGATCCAGGGCGTGCACCACTTGTCAAGCCATGCTGTGGTGGTGTCCCACATAAAGGGGAGGAAGATAGGCATGGACAGTGGGCACAGATGTTAGCCCAGGGCCAATCCTCCTTATAAAAAAACAAAAACAAAAAACAACCGTATTTCGTCTTGGTGATTGAAACTGCTTGTGTCTTGGAAGAAGTACAGGAACTTGTATGCTTCATCCTTATTCTGAAAGTATGTAAATTATCTCATAATCAACTCCAGTTCATCAATCAGCTGAAATTATTTGGATGAGCCATAGGAAAATAAATTAGCAAAGCCATATATGGTTTTTAAATAGCTTTATTGAAATATAGGTCACATACCATATAATTCATCCTTTTAAAGTGTTCATTTCAGTGGTTCTTAGTATATACACAGAGTTATGTAATCATCAGCTCAATCAATTTTAGAATATTTTAGTCACCCCCCAAAAGAAACCACATACCCATATCAACCTACAAAAACAGAAACCAGTTTAAGAGGCAAAGCATTTATTTGTGTTCAAAGAATTGCAATTTGGGGAGCACAGATTCAGGTAGAAACCCAAATAGTGTCCTGCTAGGGAGTAACATTCAGGGGCTTTTAAAGATAAAGAAGGGAGGTTGTATTATAAAGAATTTTAATTAGAGTTGGAGACAGAGAGCTAGTCTTGTCCAAACATTGATTGACTATTGATTCCATCTTCAGAAAGTCCACAATCATCAGTCTTTGTGATCAGGATGTCCATTCTCCTGCTGACTTCTCAAACAATTGCTTGTAAAACAATTGCCATTTTGGCCAAGTCCAAAGGTTTGGCCCAGTTCAAGGTTGAAGACCGCAAGGCAGTTTTTCTGTAAAGGCAGCTCCAACTCCATTTTTAAATGGCTCCACTATAGTCCATGTTGACATTTTCCCTTTTGATCAAGATCCTTCTTTGAAAGCATCACTGATCAACCATTTGTAAGCATTGCTTATCAACCATCAAGCATTGTTGATCCTTCATCTCCGGGGAGAGGGAGGCTCATTCCCAGCATGTCATGTCCCATGTAGGAGGGAAAGTGATTTCCTTAGGAGACTTAGGCCACATTTGAGCAACAAGAGTGCCAGAGCAGAGCAAAGTCTTACTGTCTCAAGTTCTTTTAAGGGGAAACATTGTCTGTAGTTCCTTGAAGTTTCTCAGGTGAAGGCTCAGAAGCCTTAGCAGTCATTTTAAAGTGCTGAGCAACCATTATCCAGGTGGTGTTTTTATAACACCGAACCATGCAGAAGAGACAGTTTTATAATAGCAATAATTCTTATAATAATAAACAAAATGCTGAGTCCAAATTGGAGACTAGATCTGAACCAGGAGCCAATTCCTGAGGGTAGCCAACTAAAGAGATCAAAGAGTTATGGGATGTCAGTGAGCACTGCATTTAACCTTTTGACTTGTACTCAAATTCTGTCTAGTTCAGTCTTTACCTTGCCAGAGAGGTATTTACCAAGTTCAGCAAGAGGTATTTACAGCAGTTACAAATGTTACCTCTTAAATCTCTGGACGTCCAATTGGTTAGGCAAGAAGTTCTAGACACTTCGCAGAAGGAATTAGAGGAGGGATGGTAGAAAGATTAGTAATTAAATGTGCTAAAGGATTCTCTAGATTCATGTACAGAATGAGGCTTCTGATGACAAACCCAACAGAAAGGTTTCCTCGTTTTGTAATAGATTGGGCGATGTGGATAAGAGTATTGTGTTTCCAAGCAAAAGAGGGAGAAAATAAGAAGCAATGGCGAGTAAAAGGCCTGGTCTGGCTCTCCGGGGAAAGCTGTCTGCCCCAGATGTCACCTGCTTCTCTTCCTAGTCAGTTTGCTTTGGAGGCCTCCAGTGTTTGTACTGGACCAGATGTCAGGTGGAGCCTTCTTTAGCTGTGAGATATATCTCCAAGGTTAAATGCCTTCTAATTCTGCAGCAGCGTCAGTGGTTAGGAGCACTTGGTAACATCCTCTCTAATGGGGCTCAAGGGCTTTCTTCCTCTGATGATGCTTGCAGAATACTCAGTCACCAGGCTTTAGACTAACCACAGGATCCTTTACATTGGAATCCAGGAAAGCTTTTTTAACCTGTTGATGACAGGCTTGAGCATAAGACATGAGAGACTTACACTAGCTGGTCATACTAGCATGAGACAACAAGGGGTCAGCAGAAGGTTGTATACCAATAGACACTGAGCTGATGGTGACTGTCTCATATGGAGTGAGTTATTTTTTCCAAAGAGGGTAACTTGAACAGTTATTGAGACCAAAGATAATACCTTAGGCCAGGGGAGTCCAGTCTACAGGTATGTAACAAAACCTTAAAGACAACTAACAGGACTAGAATCTAATATCTACAAAGATGTAAACATAATTTTTCTCTCTACAATTACCCTCAATTTTTTTCCAAAGATAATCAGAGTAAAACTAATTCTTTATATTGAAAACTTGGCCTGGGGGGCCGGCCCAGTGGTATAGTGGTTAAGTTCACATACTCTGATTCAGCAGCCCGGGTTTGCGGGTTTGGATCCTGGGTGCACACCTACACACATACACACCGCTCATCAAGCCATACTGTGGTGGTGTCCCACATACAAAATAGAGGAAGCCTGGCACAGATGTTAGCTCAGGGACAATCTTCCTCAAGCAAAACAAAAAACAACAACAAAAAACTTGGCCTGATTAAGTGAAAATAAAAATACTCACTGAGAGTTTCTGGATTCTAGAGGGATCAGATAGGGAGAAAAAGTAAATGTTTCATTTTCTTTCACAGAGGTATATCTTACCAAACAGTTGATAGCTTAAGATAAAAGACTTCTTTAAATCTGGAAAAACAAAACATTAGAGCATCCTCTTTGGTTCGTGTAGTCCTGTGTAATTAATATTTGTTCTTGAACTTTTGTTAGCAGTTTTATGAAGCCATCAGTGTCTCTCTTAGAGTTCTGTAATTTCTTACCTAGTTTAGTTTTGTGATCTGCAAGTTTATCAGAAACCTGTATCCTAGAGTCCTTTCCATGAATCTCGCTGAAGATGAAACATATTTGTAAAAGCATCAGAGTAAAACAATAACTGTCTATAAATGATAAAAGATTCAAAATGGCATGGTAAAAGATCTGATTGCCAAACAATTGACAAGGAAATTTGGTTATTTCTGTGACATACATTTTAAGATAGTGATTAGAATTATGACTGATAACATTATAAGAGGACATAATCATATTTTTAGGAATTTCATATAACTTTTAGAACACTTTTATTAATAACATAAAGCATACAAGGATATCCATAAGGGAGGTTTAGCATCACATATTTGACAATGCTTCCCATGCAATTTAACATACCAAATAAACCTTATTAGTTTAATGTCTGTCTCTTTTTTTTAATTGCTTTTTTTTGAGGAAGATTGGCCCTGAGCTAATGTCTGTTGCCAATCTTCCTCTTTCTCTCTTTTCTCCCCAAAGCCCCAGTACATAGTTGTATATCCTAGTTGTAGGTCCTTCTAGTTCTTCTTTGTGGGACACCACCTCGGCATGGCTTGATGAGTGGTGAGTAGGTCCATGCCCAGGATCCAAACTGGTGAATCCCAGGCCACCAAAGTGGAAGGTGCGAACTTAACTGCTATGCCACTGGGCTGGCCCCTAATGTCTCCCTTTTTATAGGAAGAGAGAACAAAGTCTTTGAGAAGTCCCAGGGGTCCACTGGAAATTCTCAAAGTTACTTTCAGGTTAAAAAAAAAAAACCACAAAACTTTTTTTAGAATTTGAATTTTGGGAAGTTTGTCAAAAATATGAAAAGATTTTAAAACTCTTGGTTAAATAGGATCAAAGATTACTTTGAAACAATGCTGACTAGTCCATTTAACCGAAGTAACAACAAAAGATGTTAAAGACAAACAGAGAGAGTTGGACAGTTTTAAAAAGAAACCAAAAAACCTTAGCTCTCTTAATAGAGAGGTCTCAGCTTTTTGAACATAGAAAATTATTTGATAAAACTTAAAATCTCTGTTTTTTTAAGTAGACTACTCAAAAGCAAAGAAAAAATTTCATAATATCTTTATCGAAAGCAGACTAGAAGCCCAAGAAACCTTTTCCTTTTAAGAGAGAGAAAACCAAATTTTAATTTTGCACCAACTTATTTTTTTATTTTTATTTTATTTTTTTGAGGGAGATTGGCCCTGCGCTAACATCTCTTGCCAATCTTCCTCTTTTTCTTTTTTCTTCCCAAAGCCCTAGTACATAGTTGTGTATCATAGTTGTAGAGTTATAGTTCTTCTATATGGGACACTGCCTCAGCATGGATTGATGAGCAGTGAGTAGGTCTGTGCCCAGGATCCGAACTGGCAAACCCCAAGCTGCCAAAGCAGAACATACAAACTTAACTGCTATGCCCTGTACCAACTTATTTTTGATATTAAAACTCCTTTACTGGGCCAGCCCGGTGGCATAGTGGTTAAGTTCGCTCTCTCCACTTTGACAGCCCAGGGTTTGCAGGTTGGATCCTGGGCACAGACCTATGCACTGCTTATCAAGCCATGCTGTGGCAGGCATCCCACATATAGAGTAGAGGGAGATGGGCACTGCTGTTAGCCTAGGGCCAATCTTCCTCAGGAAAAAGAGTAGGATTGGCAACGGATGTTAACTCAGGGCTAATCTTCCTCACCAAAACAAACATACAAAAACTCCTTTACTTAATTAAATTCATTTCAACCTTAGCCAACTTGACTATACACAAAACTCTTTTCTCAGAGTTCTTACACAAACCTTTGATAACTTTCTTTTTTTACACTTGGAATTTATCCTTTACTCTTTCTCATAACTGGTTTTACTTTAGGGCAAATTTACTTTCTTAACAAAAATATTTCCGTTCCTTATACCTTCTTTTACAGAAAACATATTTTCCCATAGCATAAAATTTTTTTAATGTGGCACAAGACATGTTTACTAATAGACCCAGCATCCTTTAGTTTTTCTGTAATAAGAAGCCAAAAGTAGATAAACCTATGTTTAGTAATTAATGTCCAATATTTTATCTTATTTGGAAATGATCTAGATACTTAATAAATTTCTATCATTAAACTTAATTTAGCAAAACTCTAAGGTTTCAAGTTACCAAAAGGTTTTGAAGTTATTTTTAAAGTACATATACCATAACATATAATTATTGTTAAAAAGTTCACCCAAAAACTTTTTGTCTTACTTACCTGTATTTAGTTTACTTGTTCTCAACAGTTATGTTTAGATTATCTACAAAAACTTCATGAGACATTAGACAAAGTCAGCCATCAATTTTTTTTTTGCTGCCAATTTTTATAACAGAAATAACATGAGTTTGTTTGACTTTTAATAAACCTAGGTAGAACAGAAGTTTTATATTTAATGTTGAATACTCAAAAGACATGCCTATTTTAATTAACCCAACAAACTTAAATTAGCTTTATTTATTTATTTACTTTTGGTGAGGAAGATTGGCCCTGAGCTAACATCTCTTGCCAATCTTCCTCTTTTTGTTTGAGGAAGATTGTTGCTGAGCTAACATCTGTGCCAGTCTTCTTCTATTTTGTATGTGGGATGCCACACAGCATGGCTTAATGAGTGGTGTGTAGGTCTATGCTTGGATCCGAGCCCACGAATCCCAGGCCTCTGAAGCGGAGCGTGTGAACTTAACCACTATGCCACCAGGCCAGCCCAAATTACCTTTAATACCAAATAGTTTCCTTGATATGTGATCCTGAAATTCATTTGGGTAAGTTTCTGTTATTTTTTCGAGAGTATACTCAATTTATGTAGCACTTGTTTGTTTTTAAGCTGATCAAACAGAGCTCTCTCATAAACTAGTCTTGATAATACCATCTGGAGATAGAAAGATATCACATATTTATAGCATACATATATAGACACACACATAAACACTCAGACAGATGCAAATAGAAGTCTGATAGCCTCCATTTAAAAATTTTTCCTTAAATTAGATTTTTGGGCAAGTGTGCTTCATAGCAGTGTGCATCTCCAAAGGCTTCTTCCCCCTCCCTTTTTTCCCCTTCAGTCTTAGGAATTGGGGATGGTCCAGATAAGAGTTCCCAGAGAGGTCATAAGCTTTTTGAGAGAAACAGGGGAGGTTAGTTGCTTATCAAGGACTGACATACCCATCCAATTACATTATCCTTAATTTGTTTCTTTCCATCTGGGTACATAGTTTTATTTTAGCGTAGAGGGGGAAAGCCTAGAAAAAAAATTCCTGTCAGGCTCGGAATATCAGCTTCCAATTTGGCCAAATTTCTGATCATAAGTTAAAATCCTCTCAAATATCTTGTCAGGTTTCAGCTGAGACAAACAGTAAATATTTCTGGCAGTATTAAACAACTCCATTAAATTTTAATTTTAGTTTCCACTTGGTTGTTTAAGGGAATAATGTAGCAGTTTACCAGAAAATCTCTCAGAGTCTTTTTGACTCTTGGAGGGGCCCCTTTGGGGGCCCTGCTTCAAGGTTAGATATGGGGTGTCTGTAAAGCCATTAACTTTAGGATTTTTGTATAGTTTTTCCTTTTAGGTAACTCTTATATCTTAAATTTTTATTAGCTTTCTGCAATGAAACTTTCAGTAAGGCTATTTTGGAATTTTGAAGCCTTTGCTTTTCACTGTACTTGTTAAATCATTTGAACTAATTGGAATGTTACTTCTAGTGGTCAGTGTAATTCCCCTGAGGGCTGGCAGCAGTTTGATAGGACCCTGGCTACACATGGGGTGCAACCCACATTTCTTCTGACCATACTTTGGGGCCCCCAATCTGGTGATTACCAAGCCAAGCTCTCAGGACATGAGACAAGCTTAGTAAGATTTTGCTTTTCTTTGTAATATTTACAGCTTCTGATCATAGTTTTTAAGCAGGTGTGCCAGAAGGTGGCATACTTGATTCTTTGGGAATTAAATATCTTATTTCTGCTCTTAAATTCATGGTTCTCAAGTCTAGTGTGCAAAAAGACAAGTTTTGGAAGCTCAAAAGAGGCCTAAAGTGGCCACTGTAATTTGAAATCATTGTTAGTATTATCAGTCCACCAAGATAAAAATTTACAAGAGGAAGGACTGTAGTTCTTAAATATAAACCCAGCTGGACTTCCCAAGGAGGAACTTCTCGGGAACTTTTAGAAGATGAAATTCCCATGTTAAAGCACAGTCGAACAAAGAGAGGCCAGTTGCAAGCCTCAGGTTCTTACTTTTACTTGTGTTTCTGACCCACTGGCTACAGCTGTTTGGACAAACAACACAAAAGACAGAATTTGAGTACTCACCAGATAGAGAATAAACCATCAGACAGCAACAACTGTAGCTGGCTCAGGCAGAGAAACCCTTCCAGACAGTAATAGTTATGAGCTGCTGTAAGGTGGCACAAACAGGGAAACTCTTTCAGATGGCAATAGCCATGAGCTAGCTTTTAGACAATTGTCTCCTGGTTGGTCGACCCCAGACTGGGCTTTTGCCCCCAGAAGTCCCAAGAAAGGCAAAGACCTCAACCAAAAGGGAGGGAGGTCAGAATCTGAGAGGACTCATGATTGGAGGAGTCAGTGGTTTGTGGAAGTGGTGAGCACATAAGGGGGCTCATGTTGGTACCAAACCTGTTTCCAGGGGATGCCAGTCCATGAGGTTGAGATTACTTCAGATCCCACTTCTGACACCATATGTCAACCTACAAAAACAAACCAATTAAAGAGGCAAAGCATTTATTTGTGATCAAAGGAAGGAGGTTGTATTACAAAGAGTTTTAATTGGAGTTGGAGGCAGAGAGCTAGTCTTGGCTAAACATAGACTATTGATTCCATCTTCAGAAAGTCCACAGTCATCAGTCTTTGTGATTAGAATGTCCATTCTCCTGCTGACTTCTTGAACAGTTGCTTGTAAAACAATTGCTGTTTTGGCCCAGTCCAAAGGTTTGGCCTAGTCCAAGGTTCAAGATAGCAAGGCATTTTCTCTGGAACGGCAGCTCCAACTCCATTTTTAAGTGGCTCCACTAAAGTCAATTTTGACACCCATTGGCAGTCACTCTCTTCCCCCAAACATCCCAGCTTCAGATAACTGCTAATCTACTTTCTATTTCTATAGATTTGCCTATTCTGGACATATATGTGTTTTTTGTTTTTGTTTTGAGCAAGATTGGCCCTGCTCTAACATCTGTTGCCAATCTTCCTCTTTTTTCTTTTTTCTCCCCAAAGCCTCAGCACATAGTTGTGTATCGTAGTTGTAGAGTTGTAGCTCTTCTATATGGGATGCTGCCTCAGCATGGCTTGATGAGCTATGAGTAGGTCCACGCCCAGGATCCGAACCAGCGAACCCTAGGCTGCCAAAGCGAAGCATGTGAACTTAACCACTATGCCACTGGGCTGGCCCCCTGGGCATATCTGTGTTAAACAGACTTTGAACATTGTCTTGAGTTCTGATTTGGAAATGCCAGTGTTATATGGGCCTACCATATAAGGCAGAATGCCTGGGACAAATTGCTTACTTTTTCTCTTCAGTTTCCTATCACTCATGTAAGTGTAATGATACTGACAATACAGGGTTGATGCTTATTTAATGTTTATTAAGCGTTCTGAAAATCTGAAATACTTAGCACAGAGTGGGACAATGGATTAGTCTATAGCCAGTGACATCTCAAAAGCATCCTTCTGCACATGGCTTCTGAATCCATTATTATATCCTTATTTAATGTGGCCTCTAGCATCAGAGAAATTCATTATTGAACAAAACTAATGTTCTCTTGTTTGAATTAATAGTACACAGTTGAAATCTACATTATTCTAAACTCTTTTTAAAATCAATAGTTTAAATCTCTACCCTCTGTTAGCTTTTTATAGAATTTCAGTTCTATACAAGTAACAGTTTCCCTTCTGTTTCCTCTCCCCTTCCTTCTGGTACTTAATTTCTGATAGTGTGCCTATGAGCAGTATATTATCCAAAATTCTGGCAGTAAAGTGGGAGAGAGAGAAGAAAATATGGCATATGGGGAAGTTTATACTCAGATTTTCTTACAGGGTGTAAGATATAAGATCTCAGACTCTGGGCCCAAAAAGAGTTGGGTTTGAATCCTGACTCTGTTACTTTCTAGCTGTATGACCTTGAGTAATTCACTTCTGTGCCTCAGTTTCCTCATCTTAAAAATGGGAATAGTAATAACACCTATCTCATGGGGTTGTTCTGATAATTAAATGCATTTGAGCAGTAAAAGTGCTTAGCATACTGCCTGATACAGAGCAAGATCTCAGTGTGGGTCGTCGTTGCTGTTACTCATAATATGGTAACCATCAGACCTGAGGGAGGCTCACTGGCCTTCTTGTAGAGATCAGAAAAATCAAGAAAGCTTAAATAGTAATAGCATGATTGGTAAAGTGCTTTACAATTTGTGTAAAGCATTTCTATATGCATCTTCTCCTTTACAGCTAAAAGCCTTACCCCTTTTTCACTCCACAGCATTTATGATTATGTGCATATTGTTCCCAGAGGAGGTTTGGAAGTTATCCAGGCAATGTGATGTGTATAGACCCCAAAGAGAAGGAAGGTTGAGGGACTTTCCATCTTGGCAGAAGAAGAACTTGGAATGAGGATAGGAAGGAGGTCATTGGGGTCAACACTGCCTTATTCCTTGCTGTCTACAGGACAATTCTGCAGGAGGCAGAACAGTGTGATGGTTAAAAGGGCAGCCTCAAGCACAAGCCTTCCAGGGGCTGAAGCCTGCCTCGTCATTTCTCACTGACCTCCTCTGTGTGGTGGGATAGTAATAGTACCCACTTTGCTAAGCTGTGATGAGGACTAAATGTGCTAGTTTATGCAGAGGATATACCAAGTGGTACAGAATAAGCACTTAGTAAGTATTTGCTCAAGACTCCTGCCCTCCAATAAATGTGTCAGCCACAGTGTGACAGAAGAACTTACCCATTTCTTTGCTAGACATTTCCACCTAGATGCCCTGGAGGCACTTGACACTCAGCATGTTCAAAGCTGAACTCATCATTTTTTTCCTAAAACCTGTCCCTCATACGGTATTTCCGACTTGTACGAGTGGCCCACGTCGACCAGGCACTCAAACCAGAAACCTGAGAGTCAGTCCAGACTCCTCCTCCCTCCTCTCCTGCACAGACTGTCATGGGCCAGAACAACAGTTTAACTCCTTAAAATTTCTCCGGGCTGTCTCATCCTGCCATCCCCACTCTTGTTGTCTCCGCTCAGGCCCTCATTATCTTTTGCTCGGTCTGTGCAGCAGTCTGCTAGCTCTTGTCGACACTGATCTCAATCTGGCTCCACTCCTCAGTTCATTCTCTCTGAAGTTGCCACAGGAGGCTTCCTGAAACACAAAACTGATAGTCTCTCCTCACCTTAAAGCCCTTCCTTGACTCCCCAGTGCCCGCCAGGATAAAGTAAAACTCCGTAGCATGGCACAGCAGATCCTCCAGGATCTGGCCCCGACTGCCTGACGGCATCTCTTGCCCTCTCTCGCTCACACCCTTCACTCCAGCCCCTCTTTGGTGGAGACGGTTCCCAGATGCTGTGGCGAGCCTACATGTTTTAGCTTCACCGCCCCGTCTGCCTGGGGGTGCTTGTCACTCAAGCCACTACTCATCTTTCAGAACTCTTCTCAAGAGTACTTTCTCTTTGAAACCGTTCCTGGCCACCTTCTTCAGGTAGAATTGACCATTCTCTGCTCTCACCATAAATATCTGCATTTCCTACACTAGCACCTGTACTAACTTCTGATGCCTGTTGACATGACGTATTTTCCTACTGGGCCATAAAGCCATTGTGAGCAGAAATCAAGGGGGCTGGCCCAGTGGTGTAGTGGTTAAGTTTGCACACTCTGCTTTGGTGGCCTGGGGTTCGCAGGTTCAGATCCCAGGCACGGACCTATGCACCATTTATCAGGCCATGCTGTGGCAGGCGTCCCACATATAAAGTAGAGGAAGATGGGCACAGATGTTAGCCCAGGGCCAATCTTCCTCAGCAAAAAGAAGAGGATTGGCAACAGATGTTAGCTCAGGGCTAATCTTGCTCACCAAAAAAAAAAAAAATGAGGTTGACTTGTACATCTAGTCCTAGCCCCTGGCTAGTGACTAAGTAAATAAATGTGCCTGGACAAGTTTTTTAAAAAGGTGTGAGGGCTGTGCATTTATAGCTAGATTTCTTGAGTGTTTACTACCAAAGGACATTTACGTGTGTTATCTCATTTAATCCTCCAACATCATGTGAATGAAGTACTTTTATTGTTATTCCCATTCTACTGGGGCAGAGAGAAGTTAAATAACCTGTCCATGGTCACAGAGCTGGGAAGTAGCAGGGTCAGGACATGAACTCAGCTCTTTCTTACCCCAAATCAACTACTCAATCATGCCTCCACTTCTCAGGAAAACAAGCCCTTGAGGGAAAATGAAATATTCACAGCTTTTCACAGAGCTCAGTTCACAGAACCTTATAGAAAACCACAATGTCCAGCCTGAGCAGATGAGGAATCCCCAAGACCATCCTAAAGGCAAGAGAGGCTCTTGGCTGGAGATCTGGTTATGACAATAAAAGTTTGTGGTTTGCAGATGGTTTTTGAAAGGTTTTGGGAGTTAAAGTAAAACAACAAAATCACTGAAAATGATTTACAATTTATTACTCTCAAGCTTTTATGTTTCAGGAAAACCCAGCAGAGCTGTTCCATGGTGCATATGAAATTTTCTTCCTAATTCACCCTCCCAGACTTCATTTTGACCTCGTGCAACCTCTTGATTAAAAGGGCATTGTTTCGTGATTTATTATGCAAGTCAAACCTGTCTTGCCTTTGCTTCACCCCATTACTAACAACTACAACATTAGACCCAGCCTGGTGCAAAAGCCACAAACACTGGGTGTGAACACCACCGTGGCATTTGGCTTGAACATTTCTGGAACAGTAAAATTTACACCTTCAGGGAAAGCAAATTGTTCATCTGGAATTTGAGGTGATTTTTTTCCTCCTAACTGAGCCAGAAAACTATTCAAAGTATGTTTGTAATTTGCAAAACTCCCCGTTTTGCTGTGTTCTCATCCAAGAGCACATAAGAAGACTCAGTTGTGTATGTATTAAAAGGCTTCTGAAATGAAATCTTTGCACCAATAAATGTTGCCATCACTCTGCTGTCACTGTGCTTTCATTTTAGATGGCTCTGGGGAGTAGCTGAACTTGTTGATCTTTTGTCTTTTTTTTGTTTTTGCTGAGGAAGGTTCGCCCTGAGCTAACATCTGTCGCCAATCTTCCTCTTTTCCTATGTGAGCCACTGCCACAGCATGGCCACTGACGAGTGGTGTAGGTCCACATCTGGGAACCAAATCCGGGCCACCAAAGCAGAGCACACCAAACTTAACCACTAGGCCAGTAGGGCTGGCCCTGTTGATCTTTCTTGTTAACTTTGCATAGGTAAATTAGGTATTGTACTTAATACCTTATAAATATACTTAAAAGATGTATTACATAAAAGCCCTTTGGGGTCAGATAGGTGTTTTAAGCCCACCAAAAAAAAAGTGTTTTTGTTAAACACTTTGAATACTAGAAAATTTCCTGAGACCAGTAAAATTCTTTATTAGTATCAATACTACTCTGAATTTAATTTTGCCTATTGATTCTAACTTTGTAAAGAAAAGTAGTTAGAGGGAAGGAAACTGGCATTTGTAAGCATTTGTGATGTGTTGGGCACTGTATTAGCCAATTAACCAAATCATTTAATTCTTACCGTCAACTTCAAGGCAGGTAATGTGGTCTCCATCTACGCAAGAGGAAACTGAGACTCACCAGGGCCAAGTCACTTGCCCAGGGCTGGGGTTGAAACCCAGAGCTGTCTAGTTCCCAAACCTGCCCTTCCTGTTCTCCACCATGGACTGTTCTCTACAACTCCAAACCCATTAGTTTTAGAGGAGGAAGTTGTACTGCAGTCATCTCTGCCGCTCTCATTCTAGAGAACTGTTTCCCAGTTCTATTCCTTCCATAGGTACGGTTCCAACATTAACTTTGCAGCTTTAAAATGACCCAGCAGTGGAGTGAAGGATCCACGTGAGGACATGTAACGGCATATTCTGCCCAGAGTTCCTTGTTACCTCTGGCAAGTTCTAGCTGAAGCGAAGAAAGTTAGGTGGAAGGAAAGGGAGGTGTTTACCCAGACAGCTGGAATCAGGTAGAAAGTGTTGAGGGCTTGGAAAAGGTACCAGTAATCTCCTTCAGGAGGTCAGAATTGGAAGAGAGGTCCCACTGCTTAGAGGTGAAGTGAGATTTGGGAATATTTCAGGGAGGAAATAGCATTTAAGCAGAGCCTTGGCCTTGAAGGATGAAGGAAATTCATTTCAAGCAAAAAGGAAACTGAACAAAGACAGAGAGGCAGGAGGGTGATGGCATTGGTGGGAAATAGGGTGTTAATAGTGCTGTGTTATCAACAGCAATGCTCTTCATAACAGCTCTGTGGCTCAGGTGTCCAGTATACAACAGAATGCGTTGCATAACTAAGTATATTGTAGTCATCTATTGCTGAAGGAGTGATCTTTCGAATGATGTGACATGTCTGTAAATTCCGCCTTTTGAATGGTATTGTATATTTGCGTGGAAGTGGTCTGTTAACTAACATCAATTTTAAGATCCTGTTTCATTTTGCTTCTGCAGAAGGAAACTCCACTGGCCAATGCTGCGTTCTGGGCAGCAAGGAGAGGCAACCTGACTCTGCTCAGGCTGCTGCTGAATAGCGGCCGGGTGGACGTGGACTGCAGGGACAGTGTACGTGTGGATTCACTCGGTAGACACTTGCCAGGAGCATGCGTTCTTCCTCGTTGGCATCAGAGTTCCTCACGAATACGTGTTTCTTTACAGTGCTTGTCTACTTTTTCCTGTGTTTGCTAGCTTTATCCTTTTCAAAAAGTCCAAGGTAATGTGGTGCACTTAACACGCTGAGGGAAACCACTACATACTTAAAACAGACGGTGGCCACACTAGGGGAAGAGGCGCTTCGCTGGGAGTCAGAATCAGCACATTCCAAGAAAGAAAGGGTATTTAGTCAGGGAATTCAAACCAACTGCTGTCATGAAAAGGTGGAGACAATTTAGAGCAGAAGTGGGCTGCTATGGACATAGGAGTTAGGTTTTTTCTACAAGGATGAGAGAACTGAGAAATGGATGCCTCCACTCAGCCTCTCATCCTCTCACTACCTTTGCAAACGTCAGTACACTAATTGGCAATTAAGGGGACTAAAAATAGGTACTACTGCCCACTTGCCGGCATTCCTTAGAGAGTCTTTCCCTCCCCAGATGGAGGCAATGGTTTCTCTGTGCTCAGCGGGACGTCACATCTCTGGGGACAAGGAGGACCTCAGATGAAAGAGAGAGAGGAGACTTTTTGATTTTAAGATTTAAATAAAAATGTTTTTTAAAGGAGCCTTATTGTTTTCCTGAAAACAGGATGTGCCATTTCCAGCTTTTATTGCACAAATTTGGTAACTGGGATCAGCCACCAGCTGGAGTGAGATCTCGCCTACAGGGGCATCAGTGCAGGATACGCACCTGCAGATCCACTCGACCCTTCGCCAGCTTGCTCTGTGTTCCACGGTCTGAACTGTATGGCCTGCCTCAGTGGACTTAACTTCCCTCTGGCTTCCAGTTGGGTTTGGGCAATGGGAGCATTGGTAGGAATCAGGGCTGGGAGGACAGGGACTTTGGGGAGCCCAGTGACCCCCCTGTTCTGTCTGGCAGCCATGCCTTCAGTCTCTGTGTCCTGGAAGCCACTACCTCCCCACCATGCCTTCGGGCCTTGCTGGCCGTGGAGCCCTGCTGTTACTACTCCCAGTCCTACACTGTTCTGCGTGGTTTCCCCGCACCCAGGGCAAAGCTTTATAGATAGTCTAGTTATTAAACTTTCTCCAGTTATCCCAGTTTGAACGTACCATCTGTTCCTTGCCAGGACCCAGACGGATAAGGGGTCCTGGGCATCTGTGAACTGGCCATCCCAGTCTTACTTGGGTCTTACTGGGTAGCAGTGCCACACTGGGCAAAACTGTAGTAGGAATGCCAGTTTTCACTGTGGCTTCATTCACTGACCTCATTGAGGACGCCCTTTCCCCTTTTTCTTGAAGTTGCCCCTTTTCAGACACCCCTATGACCTTTTCCTGACTTCCAACTTCTCAGGGCCATTCACAGGGCCACACACATCCTGCTCCCCCCACCAAGACACCACCCATACTCTCAACTTCTTCAGCGTCCTTTCCCTATCAGAAGCCACCTGTCCTTTGCCATCTCCTTTTCCCTCAGAGCTCACACTCTGTCTCTGTCTGCTGGGTGACCACTATGTATTCTAATAAAAAATTTTCTTCTACAAACAGTCACTAATATGTTTATAGGTTAACATATTTGTTTAAAACAAAAAGTTATTTTATCAGGAGCTTTCTGGAGAAATGACTCCTTACCCAAAGGAGCAAGTCTAAATGATGGTAATTTCAGACAGCTCATTTATTTTGAAAGGGCCTCTAAGATTGGTGGTGACAGAAGCAGGGAGATGTTTGGGAACAGCGCAGGCCTTTGTTCCTCCTGAAATTTCACTGGGTGGATTTCTGCCTCCTCCACATGCCACCTGAATGCAGAGTGTGGGTTCCAGGATGGTTTCTTCTGGTAGTGAACGACCTCTCGGCTAGTGTTGCCCTCGCTTGTGGGGCCGAGTCTCAGGATCACCTAAGACGCCTCTGAGAGGTGTTAGAATGCAAGGAGAGGCCAGGGGCTTTCCTGGGAACTGCTCCTAACCTCAAGTGTTACCATGTTCAAACTCTCCCAACAAATAGCATTGTAAAGAACAAATACATTATCTCCGGGCCACCCACTATACGGCAAAGCTCTGATAGGCTGACACTCATTCATCTTCCGTTCCTAGATTAATGCTGTCTTCACATGATGTTTACATTTTTTGCTTTGCTCATCTCTCTGACACACATTTGCCACAAAGATGTGTGATGGCAGCGTTCTTTTAGGCTTTTTAGATGTATAAATGTATGTATTTCACTGTCTCGTTTGTTGTGGTCTTCACACATTTATATCCATTATATCTTCTATTCAGAATCAGCTGGTTTTTAAAGGTACGTTTTAACATCAGGCAATGAAATGAAGTAAACAATCTTTAGAGAATTAAAATCAATCAAGTTAATAGGTTTTGAATATAAAGGAAGTATTTTTGTGTAGCTTAATGAATCAACAGACACCACTTCTTTATTCTCTTTCTCCTTTGTCCCAGCCTCTGACTTTTTCTCAATTGACCATGATGTAGAATTGAAATACTATCCATAAGAAACATTTTTGTTACTTGTTTCATTCATCTTTCCTTCCTTTAAAACAGATGGGCCTAACATTTTCTATTTTCTTTTCTAATTATCCAAATTAAGTGTTTTGTGCTTCCTCTGGCTCATGATAGACTTGTATTTTGAGACCCAGGGGACCCATGATAAAAAAATTTTCTCACCTCTCATGTAAAGGATACATTCATAGCTTGTCTATTCAGACTGGCTTTAAATCAAGGACTCTTCTGTCTGCGTTCTAAATAACAATTTTCTCACATTCAAGAGGAAGATGATACCAAGCTTGCCACTCCAACCCTAGTAAATATGGAGGAAGGAGTTCAACTGAATAATGGATGTACAGCCTACATGAAAGTCTTACATTCAAATACCAAATATGGTCACATGGGGTAGAGAAAATGTGATAGAGCACTTCGATGAAGCCATTAGCTTTTTTGACTCTCCCTGTACTTTTGATACATAACAAACAAGACTTTCCCAAAACTAGCATTGTTATTCACAGAAGTCAACAAAAGCCAGATGATAACCTAACATTTACTGAACTGTCATAATATTATTTTAATGTCTAACACTTACTGAATTAATATCTAACCTTACTATGCTAAGTACATTGCCTGAATTATCTTTTTCCCATTTAATTTAATTGGGCAGATACTTTTATTATTCCCCAACTTACAGATGAGAATGAGCCTTTGGAAAGTTAGATAACTAGCCCAAGATCATACTGCCAGTGACCACTCAGCTATATAACCTTCCTACAAATCCCACAGATGTAAATAACACAAGGTTTCTAAGTGTCACTTATCCCCCATACCTAGTGAGCCTTTCTCATGTGCAGAACTGTCTGTCTCTTTCTTGTCATCCACTCCTGAAAGGCAGGTTGCTGAATATGCAAAGGTGGTGGTTCACATTACAATTTCAAGCCCTTGAAACCAACTGTAAATTAAACTGCAAAGTCCACTTGAACTGAAGGGTCCATCTCAGATGGTACGCCTCAGGTCCTTGAACCTTAAAGCTGAAAGAGACCTTGGTGAGCATCCTGTCCAACCCCTCACTTTGAAGATGAAGTAAGTGAGCCCTGGGAATTGTAAGCAAATTGCCCCAGGTTACACTGTTGGTTGATGACAGAGGTAGACTTGGACCCCAGGGCTCCTGACTCTTACTTCTATTGTCTTTCATTTCGTCGAGGTGCCTTCATCTTTACCTGAATCAGTTTGCAGATAAAGACTTCTAAACTCAGGAAAACAACTGGTACCACTTAACTCATTTTTTGCATTAATAACAGTGTTTTGGCTCAGGAATCATTTAATATGAATCATAAAATGAGACGATTACATCACTGCTGCCTTAAAATGCAGCAATCATGGTTCACTTGGACTGCATTTCTGAAGATAATGGAAGTGAGTGAATTTTTAAATTGAAAATTCCAGACTCAGCAATTTGTCGCTTTGTTTTTTCCCATGTAGTCTGCACTATAAGATTATTCATGAGACGCTTTTATTACTGCTGGAAACTTTGTACTCGGACATGTCCTGAGTGGAGCTGACATCTCTGCAGCCTCTTTTCCAGGACTCCTCTCTGACATATGATGGCCTAACTGTTCTGTCTCGCCTCCATTCAGCATGGCACCACGCTTCTCATGGTCGCCTCCTATGCTGGTCACATAGCCTGTGTGAGAGAACTGGTCCTGCAAGGAGCAGACATCAACCTCCAGAGAGAGGTAGGTCAAGTTTTACACTTGAATAAGAATGACCCAGGTGATAGAGACTCAACATTTTCTCAACAGTGAGTTGGTATGGAAGACAAGCGTAATCATTGCTTTTCTACGTCACATTAAAGGCCAGATTGCAGACTTTACTGTGCCTAAAATAAAGCTCAGGAATGGACCATCGGTTGTACTTGAGTTGAATGTCTCTTCTCAAGCACGTGTTACCATCTGAGGTAACCACACCTCTAACCACATTCCTTAAACACGCATACATTTCATCCCAAGCTTAAATTAGTTCTTCCTTTGGGATGAGGTGCTATAGAATTTACAGGATTTTCATAGAGGTCATTATATTTTTAGAAGGATTGTCTTAATGAGGCTCACTTGCTAGACTATCTCAACCATCCTCGCCAAACCATGTTTTCGAAGGACTTCTCTGACTGGCCATGTGTTAAATAAGCTCTCCCCAAAAAAGCCACACAGTGAACGTTAGATAAAATGTGAGCGTGTTCCCACACTTCATTCAAGGGCAATCTCGAGAGTTTGATCTAGCCGGAGGATCCATTCTTGGTCCAATGGAGAGGAGCAGTTGGAGGCTGCGGCATTTTAACATACTTTGGGATTCAGGTCTGAGGAGGCTCCGTATACTTCTGAGCCCATTTAGGGCCTGGTAAATTCACCTTTATGGAGACACATCCACAGATCATCCCTAGAGTCAGTCTGACCTCTCAGTCCACACTGACTCAGACCCAAGATGGGCATCCTGGGGCAAGCTTTGAACTAGACTGGAGCTCTTGATTTTCCTAGATCCACTGTTATCCGAGGGCCTGCCCTGCACTTGTTGTTTCAGAAAGGACGATTCTTCAACCAAACTTTCATCAAACGATATACCCTATCTTCCAGGCTGGACTGCCACCCTTCAGTGGAGCAAATTAAGATGCACAAGGTATAAGGGCTGGATGTTCCATGAGGCATCTAGAAATCCCTTCCATCTTCCCTCTGGGTGTCACCTTGGCTGTCGATCATTGAAGAGTGACACTTGACAGATAGAATCTGGAGTCTGATTCTCTGTAGTCCTGGATGAGCAAGCCTGATCTGTTGAGAGGAGCAATATAGAGAAACTACAGCAAATCCAGTCATTCTTCTCACGTACAGATTCTTCTGAGCAATTCCCATAACACCGGGTCATTGTTTTAGGTCCTTTTCATTTCAGCAGTTAATTTCTTTCTAAGAGGAAAATATTTGGGCCCATTTAGTTTTTAAGTTTAAAATTACCCTAATCTTTTTATTTTTCCTCTCTGCTTTACAGTCTTTGTTTATTATAACTTTAAGGAAAAGACAGATTTTTCTCTAATAAAAACAATATGATCCAGATCCACTTGCTCAAAAACCTTTATCCAGAAGGGCAAGTTCAACATGCACAAAAATCTCTTCAGAACAACTGAGAAAGCTGAGAGAGGAGAAACATTTGTTTGATTTCCAGCCAATGTATGGTTTTTATGATTTTACATTTATCTGTTTGGTTCCAATTGCTCAACTTATGTTCTTGGATATGAAAACTGTTGTGGATTGGACACGGTGGCCCTTGAGGACTTACCAAAGCATGCCCAATTTAGAGGTAACCTTGTGGCTCAAATGATGATGCTATGTAAGTTCCCAGTGGTCCCCTGAATCTCCTGAGGCCATGCTAGTCTTGGGCGATAGAGCTGCTAAGCCAAAGAGAGGCCTCAACCTCACCTTGTCTGTTTTGGAAGCCAAGAGTGCCTAGCAGTGCTGTGGAACTTGCTCGTATAGCAGACTGCTACCTTGGTTCATTCTTAATCCATTTTACAATATCAGAATATTTGTTTCCTAAAAAAGTACCTGCCATTGTTTTTTGAGGTTGGCTATCTAGACACACAGAACTTGCTAGAAAGACAAACTGGAAGCTAATGGTGCGGAAAGACCATTGCTCTAGAGAACCAGCAATATTGGTTGAGTACAACTCTCAGACATAGGAGCTGCACGTGCATTTGTCATGCAGCCCTGGGTTTCGGTAGTAAAGCACGTGCACGTAGACCTTTATTCACATTCCAGACTGAAATCTAGCTCCTATTGTCTACAGATTGCTGCATTCATGTGCACAATGATTAATAGTATATATATATATGTAGCAAAATTGACTCAAAAGCTTATTGAAAGACAAATCCTTTCTCTTACTGAAGAAACAATTCCTAGAAATGACCCCTGGTAGTCTCTGAAATTTAATGTCTATTAAGAAGATGAAAGTTTTCCTATTCTAAGTACATCTTAATGTTTCTGGAACCCAGCGTCCTCCACTGTAAGAAAGCAATGAGGATGCTTCCCACTCGTTTCTGTGGGAACCAAGGAGAAAATCCCTCCGGCAGTGCAGGCAGAAAGGCTCTGGGAACAGTCACATCGCCTGGGCCTTCCGGGGCAGTCTGGAAGGGGACACAGCCTGAGACAGAAGGTCATGTCTGGCAAGGTGTTATCATGTGTTATGCAGAGTGGTGGACCTCACTGCTCCCTGTCACACACACACACACACACTCACTCCCCCTTAAGAACAAGCTTCAGATGATCCGTAATCCTTAGAACACGCCCTTCCCAGTTTCTCACACCTGGGTAAGAACCTACTACTTTAATATTTCCAGATAAGCCACAGAAGGAGAGTTTTCTTTTCACTGTGCCTGGGAAAGTATAGTCTTAGCTTCATCTGTGCTGAAAGCACTGGGGTGAAGAGCATCTTCATATGAAAAATATATATTGCTCACAAGAGTGGTATGGTGATTTTGCTCATATTACACAATGATTTGAGTACCAGTCTTTGAGTAAGCTTGTAAAAATGGCTGGGGGGAAAGGATGCTAAAAATTATGTCTCAGAATGTCATTGATCAGGGGGCCGGCCCGGTGGCGCAGCAGTTTCCTCCGCGCTTGGCAGCCCAGGGTTCGCGGGTTCGGATCCCGGGCACCCGCCGACGCACTGCCTGTCAGCCATGCCGTGGCGGCGTCCCATATAAAGTAGAGGAAGATGGGCACGATGTTAGCCCAGGGCCAGTCTTCCTCAGCAAAAAGAGGAGGATTAGCAACGGATGTTAGCTCAGGGCTGGTCTTCCTCACCAAAAAAAAAAAGAATGTCATTGATCAGTTTGAAATTTGGAATCTTGTTAATATGTCCTATCTTGAGAATATTTTGAGCCCATTTGAGTGAAAATAGATTCTTTCTTGCACTGGTAGCTTTCTACTCTGGGGCACTAAATTTTGTAACCAAAGCCCTACCACAGTTCTTCCCTATGTTAATGAATGCCAGTCTTTCCCAAACACGATACCAAGAATATGAGTTTCCTGTAGCTGCTATAACAAATTACTACAAACTGGGTGGCTTAAAACAACAGAAATGTACTCTGACAGTTCTGGAGGCCAGAAAATTCGAGGTGTCCACAGGGCAGTACTCCTTCTGGAAGCTCTTCTAGCTTTAACTCCTCCAGCTTCTGGTAGCTGTTGGCATTCCTTGACTTGTGGCCCTGTCACTCTAATCTCTGCCTCTGTGGTCATGTTGCCTCCTCCTTTTCTCTGTGTCAAATATCCCTTTGCCTCACTCTTATGCAGACACTTGTCATTGGATTTAGGGCCCACCGGGATAGGCCAGGATAAGCATTTCCTCTAAAAATCCTTAACTTAATCACATCTTTTGCCATGTAAGTTGATATTTGCAAGGTCCAGGAATTAGGATGGGGACATATATTTTGGGGTTCCACCATTCATCCCATTACACCAAGAGTAAAGTTTCCTTTCATCTTGTCACTTCTATGAACAAGGAATACAGTCAGTTCAAAGCTAGCCCCTTTCTAGGCTAGAAGGTTTATATGCAAGAATATTTTCTTTTGTTTTATTTGCATATGTATAAATCAAATGTAATGTAACCAAATGTATTTTAAAACCGGCCTCTTTCTATCTCCCAGTCAGGTACAACCGCCCTGTTCTTTGCTGCCCAACAAGGACATAACGATGTTGTGAGATTTCTCTTTGAGTTTGGAGCATCCACTGAATTTAGGACCAAAGTAAGAGAACTTTCTTGATTTTATACCCTGTTAAAGAATTTCAGCAGTCATGAGTATTTGTTTCTCTTCATCTAGAGTATGAATTTGTGCTTCCCTTGTTGTGAGATTGTCAAGCCTTGGAAGGTGGGTTTCACAAGGTTACTTATAATGAATCATTCAGGGGTAGTCCTAGGAATTCAATTCAAAACATTACATGTTTACTCTGGGCTCACAGTTGGAGGATTTTATGGGGAATTACTTAGATTCTTTCTTGCACAGGTAGCTTTCTCCTCTGGGACACTAAATCTCATTATAGATGAATATAGGAGCAGGTGCTTTAGAACTTTCCCTATTTTCATGTGCTTTTTTCCGCTTCAAGTTTAATCCCAGTGCTGTGATAGGAATTATCAGAAGTACTAAGCCAATCCTAGTGAGTCTGAGAGATTTCTAAGAAAGGTGATTTGGCAGGCAGTTTACTTTCTGAGATGTCTTCATTGAAATATATAATATATGATTACAGTTTATACAGTCAGGCAAGAAATTGTGTGGTTCTTCCTTTAGAGGAGTCATTGATTCTTCATATTTGATATATGGATAAGAAAACTGAGAGTGCAGAAAGATGCATTTTATATTTGCAATATAATTTTTCATGAAAATGTTTTGTAGTAGGAGAATTTGAACTGCCATAACATTTTTGTAATTGTCAACTTATTTCTGGCCTAATCATAACAAAAAATTCCTGAAAAGTTGCCCCCAGGTGGAAACTTTTAGGTTTTCTTAATCCATTGTATGTGATATTTTGATATCAAAGGAGCTTCCAGTGGGGTTTTTTTTTTGGTTAAAATGCTAACTATTAAGTAGATCTGAATTTCAGAGAGGTGTCTGTCTTTTGTGAACCTGCTGTTGGACTGCATACGTGCCTACACACATGCTGAGTATAATATACAGTAATCCAAAATATATGTGTGGAGATATATATATATATAATATATATATATATTTTTTTTTCTTTTGCTGAGAAAGATTCACCCTGAGCTAACATCTGTGCCAATCTTCCTCTATTTTGTATGTAGATGGCTGCCACAGCATGGCTGCCAATGAGTGGTGTAGGTCTGCGCCCTAGAACCAAACCTGGGTTGCCAAAGCAGAGCATGCTGAACTTAACCACTACGGGGCCAGCCCCAGATATATATTTTTATATTAATTATCATTTTACTTTTCATTATAAAAGTGATACCACTAAAAATAGAAAGTAAAGTTCTACAAACCTAAATCTCAACTCTTTGAACTAATTCAAAATGATCATGGCTGCTTCAGTCGTCTTGGTTAGCAAGTTAATGCTGGCTTAACGCCTTGTACATGAGCCAGTTTGTGCTATCCCAGAACTCCAGGGAACACCAGGCCCAGGGTGAGCAATTTCACATGTTTCCATTAGGTCAACTGCAGGTGTCCAAGAGCTTTCCATGGAAAGAAGAGAGTACGAAGAGGCTTTGAGTTTTCATGTGATCCTGTCATCAAAACTGACTTTGTGTCAACAGTTGTTCTCATTGTTATTAATTCTATATCCCCCAAAAATGTGTTTTTAAAAATAAAAGGTATCAGCTTTTGTTTGACAATCATCGTATTTTTATCTATTCTCTTATCTCATTAGGAAAAGAGCTGGGAAAATTGACAGAGCAAAACGTGGAAATGTTGGTGCTCATTGCCGCTATTAAGCAATCGCTTGATGCCCACCCACCCCACCCACACCCACACCCCCACCACCACTGGCCTCAGCCCTCCAGTGTCTCTCCTTCATTCCCCACCTTCAAAATGCAGCTCTCCCCACCACACAGCCCGCCTCTTGCTGAAGACTTATTCAGCCACGTGCATCCCCCAAGATTTTACCTGCCTGTGAATGCAGTAGTTCTTATAGCAGTGTTCCTCCAAGTGCCACCTGCACAGTACAATCACCTCACATGACTGGTCAAAAGGCCTATTTCTGGGCCTCACCCCAGACCTACTGAATCAGACCCTCTGAGGATGGGGCTCCAAGGGTAGGCATTTTGAATGAATCTCTATGTCCAATTTAGAAACCACACTATCTTATATTTATGATTTGTATTTTAGAACTAGATTACATGTTCTTGCATTGTTTATAATTAGCTCACATGTCCACATACCAATTCACAGAGTGAAACAAACAACACAATGATCCTAGATGGGAAAAGATATGCTTTAGCTGCAGCACCTGAGAAAAACCATTAAGGGTTTCAGTTGATCACAAACTCAGTGAGTCAGGAGTGTGATGTGGTTGGCATAAAAACTAATTCTAATTTGGGCCACAGAGATAAAAACAGACTAGACAGAACAAAGGAGTGTCCCCTTCTACACCAGACCACATCTACTTCACAGTGCTCTGTTTACTTCTAGGGCCCACACTTTAAAAGAGATCTGGACAACTTGGCACATGTTCAGAGGAAAATACTAAGTAGGATGGTGAGAGGCACATGGAATATGCTGTAGTTGTCTGCTCTTTTAATGGATGCAGATCTTGTCCAATGAAGGCAGTCGCCCCAGAGGGTTATCCCATAAGACCACCTTCATCTCAGAGGCCTACCACAGGGTAGAACTGCAGGGAGAAGGCAACGTTTATCAAGAGGGTCTCTGGCCAGAAGCCACGGGAGACTATTCTGGTAATTCTGGGACAGAACTTTCTATGCTTTGTTTCCCTCAGTGAGAGGCAAATAGATGATTCTGCATTTGGCATGGGAAATTTCTAAATTAGTCATAATAACTTAGATAACTGCAATATATCTCAAGCAAGTCGTCCAAGTGTACAACATAATGATGTCCTTATAATGAACTCTGTCATGATTATAAAGAAAAAGTAAGAGAGAAAAGAGAAGTGAGTTTGTTATTATCTATGGGAAAATTCTTTTCCAAAGTTCTTGCTATGTGAGGAGCATCTGCTTGGTAAAATATGTGCCCACACTGTTTCTGATGTGTTTATACTTTGTGTGTCCACAGGACGGGGGCACTGCCCTGTTGGCTGCCAGTCAGTATGGGCACATGCAGGTGGTGGAAACCTTGCTGAAGCATGGAGCCAACATCCATGACCAACTTTATGTGAGTGTGTTTCAAGGTGACATTAGGTGGACACTTGCTCATTCCCTCATCACACATTCCATTGCCGTCTAAATTCGGATGCCAGAAATGCCAACTTCAAAAATATTTTAATGAACAGTAGGACTTTAATCTGAGATATCAAGGAAAAAAGATACAGTTAACCAGGTGAACTTTTTCAATGTAGAAACCACATAATCTTATTTACACATCTTTGTTCTGCCCTTTTAAATCTCTTGTACATATGATATATTTCATGTACCTATGCAATTACGATCTTCAAAAATCTTGTGATAGGTACTTATTCATAACATGACAAGCCTAGCATATGGACTTGCTGAAAACCGAAATGAATTCTCCAGTTGTAGAGTTATTTGGGAGGAAGGACACAAAAAAAGGAGAAATTGGGTTATTTGGAAGAGAAGTGAAGTTGGATGGATGAAGACCTGTGAAATACATGCACGTCATTGACCTTTGAAAGGCATCTGCTGCTCGTGTGGGTCTGTGTGCAGCTAATTGGCAATTAGCACATTACTCTAGGACTCTTGTAATTGATTATCGCTGTGATTCCGTAGGATTTGTGGCAAATGTTATTCCGGTTTTGTAGGAAAAATAAAACACAGGGAGATGAAGTGACTTGACAGAGTCTCATGGTGAGGAGTGGAAGAATTCCTACCTTCAACTATCTAGGAACCATATTTTAGGCTCTCCTACAACTAGACCTTAGCACTTATGCCTGGGGCACTATACTTTCATAGATGTGTAGTGAGATGTGTAGGTGTGAACTTTTCCATTTGAACTCTTTTTCCAGAGTTTACATGATTAACTCTGACAAATCACAGACCTCTTTGAAGTGCATAGCAGCCCCCTCTGCACTTTGAAGTGCAGAGTGAAGTGCAGCCCTTCCACTCTGCACTTCAAAATCTGTAACGCTTTGAGCCTGCAGCATTCCTTCCCAGTTGAATGGCTGAATTACTTGATAATGGTCCAAAGGAGTGATTCTCAATTCTGGCTGTCCATTAGAATCACCTGGGGAGCTTTAAAAACTACCACTTCCCAGGCCCACTGCAGACCAACGAAGCTAGAGTCTCTGAGGGCACAACTTGGGCAACAGGTGGTTCTGATGTTTGCCCAAGAAACGCAAGTCTACAGCTTTGGCTACCTCTTTGGCTGTCTATTAGGTGAAGTGTATGTGAGAGTGTTTATCAGTATATGTATGTGTAGGTTGAAGAGGAAAAGCCCAAGTTTTTCGAAAAGGAAAATGAGTTGTGATGTTCGTAGCATTACCTTCAAGAGTCAGCAATCTAAGTTGACTGTGGGTGTATACTTTGTACTGTTAGATAACATTCTTCCGAAGCCTCATCGGGGTGGCTCATAATCTTGGAAACACAGAGTTTGGGGAGAGCCCATTCCCACTGTAAATTCCTCTCTGTTAGAAGGTGACTCAAGAAATTTCATGCTCCAGAACTTCCATTTTATGTTGACTTTTACCCTTACCCACGTAGTCCAAATGTAAATGTTTCCATTAAAAACAATTGAAATATGGGAGATCCTGGTCGATGATCCCTGAAGACTTCTAGGAATAGAAATTTGTAACGCGCAGTAAAAAATCCAATGCAAGGATATCCGTTTTAGGAAATTCCCAAGACTTATCAGCTGAAAAGGGCATGGTAGGCTTCCTGCAGCAACACAGTAAGGAGCAGCTGAAACTTTTATCCCCCATATCAAACACCTGCTTAAAAATTTGTACAGGCTGATTAATGTTTTAATGATTGCCTTAAGGGGAGTCTGGCAGCTCAGCTGACACACATTGGAAATCTAGCGCCCTCTGCCTGGTTGGACTGGCGGGGAAAAGTGCTTTGTATTTTTACTTGTGATTACTGTTCCTAATGGGCCATGTGGGAATTGGCAGGATTAGCTGGGTGTTTTCCACTAGGATGTGCTTGGGTTTTCCACTGAGGTCTAAATAACAAGGCTCACCATGTTCTGTTAATGCTCTGTGTGTGACGTGAGCATCTGGGGAGGATGAATGCTCTCAGCTGACCGATGTTTTTGCTAAAATTACCCAATGACATGTCTTCAAGAAAAAAGAAATGCCCAGAAGACGTAGACACCCAGTTGAAAAGAAAACTAAAGAAAATTGGAAACAAGCACTTGCTTCGGCTTGTATGCAGGATTGCTTAGCCGTGTTTATAGGTGGTGGTGGTGTCTGCTGGGCTGTCAGGGAGTGAGTTCATGGATATTCTTACTAGGGCAGTTTTTTCTGAAAGTATCTTGTGTTTTAAAGCTTGGAGAAACTGCATGTTGGGGGGACCTGGATAAGGGGGCAAGAAAGAGAAAGGAGCGGGGAAGATCTAATTATATAAACACTTTTTACTCCCGATTCATGAAAGCACACAAAATAGATTTGGGGGATTTGTTTGTTGTTTTTTATTGACAGACTTTATTTTTTTGTTTGTTTTTTAACTAACACTTAGGTCTTAATTGACAAAAGGATTGAAATAGAAAATTGTTTTAAATGTATATATTTTAATCTAATTTAAAGGGACTCTGAGATCATGCAACAAAAGCAGAAGGCCTCTAATGAGAAGTCTATGCAGACAAGAGAAAAATGATGACTGGCTATTTGGAAAACCTGGGTGGCTACTGCCAGCTGAGTGTATCATAATCTCCATGACCAAGATTTTGCACAGCAAACAGTCACTACACATGTTATGACTTATCCTGTCTATTTTAAACTACCTTTCTGCCTGACTTAGTGTGATGTTTTAGAACCATTCTTCAAAGAATGAAACACTAACGATGCATGTGAAAAAAAAGGGAGGGGATGGAAATAGAAAATTGTATTAAACGTATGTATTTTTTAATCTAATTTCTTTTAAAATAAATGTGAAAGATGGTTTTTTTAACACTTTCAATTTGCTGTCTCTCAGGATGGAGCCACTGCACTCTTCCTAGCTGCCCAAGGTGGTTACTTGGATGTTATTCGATTATTATTGTCTTCAGGAGCAAAAGTCAACCAGCCAAGGCAGGTAATGTCTGCGTGCACAGAGCGGTGGGCAGGCAGAGCCAGCTGTCCTGTGGGGCCACCTACCGGAAATAACCAGTCAGCTCTGGGCGTCTTTAAACCCTTTTTTCTCTCTGATGAAAGTTAATCTTTGATCAGGATTTCTATTATTCTTCACTTTGGGTTCACTTGAAAGCCTATGAAATCAGGCTAACATCATCATTTACTATTTTTAAAACTTGGGCGTTTGATGTCTGAGGTCAAGTACACACCCTGCCACCTCATGTTCAAATAAATTATAGTTGCACTGAGGCTGGGCCATAGGTTAGTAGAGGTGGGTCAGGGAGGCTTGCCCCTGCCCAGCCCCTCTGCTTCTTTCTTATCCCCACTTCTTGCACCAAGCCAAAGAGCAGCCTATGTCATTGGAGTCAGTAGTAGATTCTGCACCTTCATCTCTCACTATTATAACACTATTGAGACTTCATTTACCAACAGCAAGCTAACATCTGGCCAATCAATTAATTGATACTTAAAGGAACAGAACTGCAAGGTCATTCAGGCTGCATTTATAAATGGTAAAGAACCATCCAAATGTAAGGCATTATATTACTTTCTCTTATATAGGAACTATTTCTGCACTAATTAACTTGTTTTTAACAAAACGTTACCTTAACGGTAGTTTTCTAGGGAAAAGTCAAACTGATTTCTTACTAGTAAATACACTCAGGCAGATTCCCACTGTAATGTGACCTGACATGGGGATGCCTTTATGTTCATATTGGAACATTAAGGTTGGTCTGAGCTCTTGGCCACAGGCTTCTTTGGTCTTCAGAAGTCCAAGTGCAAAAGGAACCTGAGAAAAGAAAGAGTCTTTAGACAAAGTGGGTTTGAGGTCATTAATCCTGAGTTCTAGATCCAGCTCTGCCAATAACTAGCTGTGTGGTGTTGAACAAGTGACTCAACCTGTCTGGACCTCTCTTCCTTCATCTGAAAACTGGGAGGCTGGGCAGGATGATCTTGACGATCTCGTCAAACTCCCAAATTTTTGATAATTGTTTTAGTCAACATTCAATCAATATTTCTTGAGCACTTAGCCTGTGCCAGACACTGCTAGGAAGGTGAGATTATATTTTTAGAATTTTAAAGATATTCTCAGGTTTAGATGGCCCCAGGAATACTCTTGGGAGAGGAAGCTTTTAGAAAAAGTTGCACTTCCATACCTGCCAGAGTTGACATTTAGGGATTGGAGTTTAATATCTTGTTGGTCCTTCTTATTTTGAAATTATTGATTGATTCTGAATCAGCGCCTTCATTTTACCAAAATTAATAAAAAGAATTGGTAATTTTAAGTTGCATAAGTTTGATTTGGAGGCAATTATTGAGGGTATCACTGTAAATTTATAAATGAGAGAATATCAAGATTATCAAGTCTTTCTGAAATAATTTCTGGCACTTTGACAAATCTGTTTGTAAAATAAATTGTATTATTTATATGCCTAAGGTACTGTTTGTAAAGAACCAAGTTGCTGTAACAGATTTTATTTCAACTGTTGCCTGGATTGTATCCAGTTAAACCTAAATTGAGTCATGTGATGACGTTGAAGCCAGGAAGTCAAAGAGTGGACCAACAGTGCCATGGTAACCACAACACACCCCAGCTGTTTCTCATTCCTCAGAAGTGAGGACGGCCTGGGCAAAGTGGATGACCTGGTCTGGGGGTGGGAGGAGGGTCAGGGAGCAAGTGACATGCCTTCCAAAGACTGCGTCTGATGCGACAGTTTGGAACTGGGCGAGTCTGGCTCTGAAAAGACTGTTCTTCAAGAACAGGGTGTTTTATAAAAGAAGAATTGGCTTTGGGGGGAAAAAAGCAATGGAATTTTGTCATTATAAATACAAGGTTATCTAGCCAGCTCAGACTAATCCAAGCTCTGTTCTCTCTCAAAGGGTAAACTCTGCATATTTAATTCTATCCCAAGAAAACAAGTAGCGTCATAAATATGGCAAAAATTATATCAACCCTGGCTGACTGTCACAAGTTATGAGGAGGTTGAAAAAAGTCTGATTAAAAGTCTCCATTGAAATGGCCTGCACATGGTAGAATATTATATAGGTAGGGCACTTGGAAACCAATGTTTTATTCTAAAATCTTATTGTCATTGTCAGAAAATTCTTGAATTTACAAAATAAGAACAAGGATATTTGCCTGCCTTAATTTCTTAAGTTTTTTAGATAAATCTGATTTCTAATTTTTGCATTGCCATTCTATGGAGTCCTGACATTTTAGGGGACATTGTGACAGGATGTTAATGAAGTTGCATTGAAATTGTTCAGCGGACATTTGGTCTGAGCTACAGGGAGTCTGAAAGGGGGCAGTGGGAATGACTTTTCCTTGTAACTCTATCACTGACGAACTAATGGAAAACCTTTTTTAGTACTTTTGTGAGGAGGAATCATAATCACACAGCAAGCCATAGGCAGACTTTGGAAAGACTAAGTTCTTGATTTGAAACTTGAAGACATTTCCCTTTTAAGTTGTCCTAGATAAAGAGGTCAAGAATCACAGAGATAATTTAATCCACTGTCAATCTTAACACTCATTTTCAGTTCTTTCTGTGTGTCCTCACCAAGTAGAGTTGATATGAGTCAAACTGGTTTTTTTTTTTGCTGAGGAGGATTCGCTCTGAGCTAACATCTGTGCCAATCTTCCTCTGTTTTGTATGTGTGTCGCCACCACAACATGGCGAGTGGTGTAGGTCCACACCCAGGATCCAAACCTGCAAACTCGGGCCACTGAAGTGGAGTGCACTGAACTTAACCACTACCCCACAGGGCTGGCCCTGAGTCAAACCTTTTTAATCACTAGCTGAGATGGCTATATAGTCTTTTTTTCTATCAACAAAATGCTTTGACATGTACTTTTCCCAACTCAACTCACCCACCTATTTAAAACAATGCTTTTATAGAGTGGCACAGGTCTGACTCTGTTCACCCAGAGTTGAGGTTGGCCTGTCATCTCTCATCTCTTTCTAGTGCTCTGAATATGCTCATCAGTATTTCTTTGAAGCCCGACAGAAAGGTCTTCTCATAAAGTGCCTTCTCTAACAGAAGCCCTGGTTTCAACTTGTATGCAGAGATGATGGGACCCAGAGAGTAACAGCTCTCTCAGGTTGCAAGCTTGGAGGGGGAACCTAGTGGTGGGCAATGGGAGAAAGTAGAGATTGGTACGGTATCCTGAGGGCTTGGAGATGGAAGCAGACAGCAATAGGGAGACCCTACTGCTTGCATTCCCTCTGTACAAGGTAGGCACTCAGAAAAGGTGTGTTGACTGCCAGAGGACACCCTGTGGCTTGGGCAGGGTGCCACTGAGGTCTGGAAGGGTGCAGTACCTAGTCATCAATTGAACTAGAACAAGGCTCAGATGTAGGGCCCAAGCTCACGGGCAGGACACCAGTCCCAGAAGACTGTAAGAGCCAGCTAGGGAGCCAGACCCAGGTCTCTTGAGGGCAGGGGCGGGAGCAGCTTGGTAGTTATGGGGATATGGATATCTTAAGGAAATGAATCACAGTCCTGGTTTTGCTTATTAACTGCATGACCTTGAGCAAGGCGCTTAGTCTCCCTGAATCTCATTTTTTTCATCTGTAAAACCAGGATAATAATATCTTTGCTACAGGGGTACTGTGAGAATTAAATAATCCCTGCAGAACTCTTAATTCAGTGGCTGCTGTACAGCAAGTGCTTAGTAAATGTTCGGTATTGCTATTATCATTTCTATACCATCCAGGTCTCACTGGAACAGAAAACCCATCAGAAATCAAGGTTGTACTCTTCTTCTCTCCCCACTCCTTTTTTTTGACCAGCTTCCTCTGCTTTCTTATCTTGTATGTGGTCCCCGAGTTTACAGGTCAGACTCTTGGGGTAGCCATGTCATGTTGCAGCTCATCTGTGTGCACCAGGCCACAGTGGACTGGCTGGTCTTCTCATCTCTGATCTGATCACCAGTGGCTGGGGAGAATGGGGTCAGGCTGTGGGGAATGCAGACATCTAGTAACATCTTTTACAGACCCATTTGCTGGATGGGGACACAGTGATGAGGAACAGCTCCAGGCAGGGTAGGGCTGGTAGCAATGTTGTCTCCATATTGACCCCCCTCTGCTACTGCTGAGGCTCCCTATATCTCTTGGGCCCCCAGCTTAGAATGGGATTGGTCCCCAAGACTTTGTGTCTGGCTTGAGCCTGCAGGTGAAGCAGCCTAACTGTAAGAACCAGAAGGCAATAGAAGCTGAGAGCTAGTGACATTTAATATCCCCAATCCCATGGAAGAGAATGGTTCTAATTCTTTTTTCTAAATAATCTTTAGGAGTCTAAATATGACCAAATAAGATCTAGTCACTAATACAAGTCATGTCATATACTCCATCTCATGCTGTGATCTGTCTATAGAAATGTATTAGAGGATATTACCTCCAATGGAATTAGAGAATAACAGCGTCGGAAAGAACTGAAAAAGTCACCTATTTAACCATCTATGAGGTACTTGAATCTTTTCTCTAACAATCCTGCTGAGTGGTGATCAGCCACAGTTGAATGCCTCCAGGCATGGGGAACTCATGACCACCTTATCAGCTTATTTGGTCTCTAACCAGCCCTCATTATCATTTCTTTCTTATATTGAGCCAAAGTCTCTGTGTAGCTTTCACCCAACTGTGTTCTTTTAATCACTTGGTATGAAAAATAAGTCCAAATCCTTTTCCACTTGGTATGCCCACAAATAGTAAATGACAACTGTCATAACCCCGTGAATCTTATCTTCTTCAAGCTAAAATGTTCTATTTCCTTTTTTTTTTAAAGTGCCGTAGAGGGGCTGTCCTGGTGGCATAGTGGTTAAGTTGGTACCCTCTGCTTCAGCGGCCTGGGATTCGCAGGTTCAGATCCCAGATGTGGACACACGCACCACTTACAGAGCCACGCTGTGGCGGCGTCCCACATATAAAGTAGAGGAAGATGTGCACGGGTGTCAGCCCAGGGCCAGTCTTCCTCAGCAATAAGAGGAGGACTGGCAACAGATGTTAGCCCAGGGCCAGTCTTCCTCAGCAATAAGAGGAGGACTGGCAACAGATGTTAGCTCAGGGCTAATCTTCCTCACCAAAAAAAAAGTGCTGTTGAGTTGTAATTTCCACTTCATGGTGATTTGTTCCATTTAATATACTTTAAAACTATACATTTTTGTTAAGAAGTATTCAAAAACATATAAATATTTTAAAACATGTTTTTTCCTACTCCAGTTCTCTCCAAAACTTTACAAAAAAGGGCTAAACTGACTTAATTTCCATCATTATGAAGTCATCTTTACAATGGAGATTCTGACCATTATAACAGAAAGGAAAAAATAAGAGAAAACAGAAATTGAGGTGTACAGAAGAAGAGGAAAACCTCTCCTATTCACAAACTAGATAATCAACTGATAAATAATTTGGTTTGACAATAATGCTGTAATTCACATTCAACTCCCTGGGTTCAAAAATCAGATTTGGAGAAGTAATCACCAGTAATGAAATACACAGGTGTTCTGCAAACCTCATTTTTACCAATCGTTCCTGCCTGCTCCACCGGCTATCTCATAGGGAAACTGAGAGAATCAAATTAAATAAAGCATATGGAAGTGCTTTGTAAACAAAAGTATAAATTAAGGTACTTATTGTGTTTCATGATAAATAATATTCAGATTCGGTTACCATTTTCTAAGCATCTGTTAGCCAGTCCTTGTGCTCAGCACCTTTCTATATGTTTTATTGTTGATGAGTATCTCTGTGAGACTACTACTTTTGCAGAAGGGGACACTGAGACTCAGTGTGATTTGCATAAGGTCTCACAACCAGGAAGTGGTGACTTCTTTTTCCACCTACCATGACTATTGTAATTAATGTGATAAAATTTGTTAGCATTAGCTGTTATGATATTAATAGTCACTCCCAATATAGCACCTCTCAGCACTTTTCCACAGATTAGTGTCAATAGAATTTCGCTAAAACAACCAAGCCCTTGAAAGCACATTGAACAAGCTGCTGGCTGCCCTTCCTTGCCTGCCCTCTGGTGGCGATATGGACAGAGCAGGCAAGGAGGGAGAAGCGCATTACACCTGAGCCCCAGAGAATCCTTTGTGGGGCCTAGATTCCCTCTCCTGCCTCCCTGGGCCGCCCACACTCTGCAGCCAGCAGGATTTCCCACCCTGCCTGAACCAGCTACTGTGACTGTAAATATTCTTCCTTCTACACGGAATGCCCTTTCCCCTCTCCCACCCGGCAAAACCCTAGTCCTCCTTCAAGGCCCAGCTCAGATACCACCCCACCTGTAAAGCTGACCCCGGATCCCCTCCACGGTAAGAAGGCCCCTCTCCCGGTTCATCTTGGGCATTTTTGGCTGTACTTTTTCATAGCACTGCAATCATACTGAAATTTCCATGTCTCCTCTCCACTAGACTGAGTTTCTTTGAGAACAGAGACCATGTCTTTAGTACTCTGCTTGAGACTTAGAAGATGCTTAGAATGAATGATTGGTTAAATCCTGAATTGGGAGAATCAAATTAAATAATGAATGTAGAGTGCTTTGTAAACTAAAAGTACAAATTAAGGTATTATTTATATCACTAATGATAAATAATATTCAGATTCAAGAATATTTCTGAGAGGCCCTTGTAAAAGTATGAAGTAGGTCAAGGTGTCTTCAGCCTTCTTCCAGCCTTTGTTTCAGCACCTCTTCTCCATATCGCTCCAAAACACAGAGGTGCCAATGTCCTCCTACCCCCCCTCAGCGCCCCCAGATCCTTCTAGGCTCCTGATTTGCCATCATCTACCCTGCTCATACCTCTTTGTCCTATGTCCCTTTGCCGGGACAGCAATGGGCAATAATCTTGTGCCTGCAGTGGCTAGTAGACAGGAGTTGAAATTACATACTACAGTAGAAAATGAAACTTAATATTCTGTGACTGAATCATCTTGCTCTTCAGTCCTCATTCCCACTGATAAGTAATTCAGTCTTATCTGATTAAAACACTCTCTTTGGGCCATATTACCTTACTTACCTGAGAGGTTAAGTTCAGTCAGTTCTGAATCCTTCTCCTTCCTCCTGCCGTTCTCTCTAGAGTGACCTAAGTTTTCAGAGGTCAGACTGTCACCCTGGCATTGGGGTGGGGGTGGGGATGCTTGTGTCTGCTCCTTGTGCTGGCTTGTCCAGCCTCCCTTGTCCCTGAGCATCCTGCACTGGTGCCCTGAAGATGCAGCTGGTCCCACCATATGCTGGCCCTGCCATCATCTATGTTCTTGACATTCTGTGGCCTTATCTTCCCAACCTCAGGCTTACTCCAGGCCACTGTTTACCCAGCATTTCTGATTTCCCAGAACTAGGCAGGTACTCCTGGGTGCTCAGATGGCTAGTGGATGTGGACTAGGAGTACTGGGGGCATGTCTCAGGTCCATTGGCCCAGACAACTCCCACAGGCATTTCTCTTCTACCTCTCAGGCACCAGCCAAGAGCAGAGCTTCTCTAAGGGGCTTGCAGTTTTCCTGTTTCCAAGAGCAGGAGAAAATACTTCCCCATCTGGGATTCACCATAATTTATCTCGGTGTTTCTCCCACCCCTAGCTTACTCAACCCGGATTCAACCTGGAGGGGAAGGAAAACATGGACACTTACATCTGACCTCCGCCTCTCCCCTCTCCCTCTGTAGTACTTCCTTCCGGCACAAGAAGGGTTTTCTATTTTCCCTTCTGCCCGGAACCACCCTACTGTCAAATCCTTCTCTGTCCCTTGGCTATTTCACCTTTTCTTCTGTGCAGCAACACATCTCAGCTTCATGGCCAGTGTTCATGAAAAAAGGGTGGTTGGGCGAATAATACATGCTAAATATTACCAAAAATGTCATCCTGCCATAACTAGCTAGTGTGCAGCTCCTCCCAGAAGACACAATAGTACATGCTGCGTGAAATTAAAGTCCCTAAAAGTGATGTGGCTGTGGTGAATTCTGAACACCAGAATAGAAGAATAGGAGAAATGTCTTTAATCCTCTGACCCTCAGATCCCATCTCAAGGGAACTGCCCAGTCTTCTTTGGGAATGAAGGGCCCCCACCAAGCAGGGTGTGTGGTGTGAACCCACCAGTAAAGCAAACAAACTGACAGAGTCTAGGGGAAATAAAGACAGGTTCTGCCCTGGTGTGCAACCCAACCACTTCCCACACTGGGTTCCATGAAGTCCTGCACCACATTCGGGTAAAAGATCCTGCCAAAAAATAGCTGTTTTATAACCCCAAAATTGAATATTGGCAATTATTCAAGTAGTCTGGGCAAATTGTCAAATGCCAGTCTATGGAAACGGGTCAAAATCACCCTCTTCATCTGTCGTTGGGGAGTTCTCTTGGGGCGTTAACTGGCTGCGATGTGGATGTGTGATCAGTGGGTCCAAGCGTGTCCTCTCCCGCAGGACGGCACGGCGCCGCTGTGGATCGCCTCTCAGATGGGCCACAGCGAGGCGGTGCGCGTGATGCTGCTGCGCGGGGCCGACCGCGACGCCGCCCGGAACGTGAGTCTGAGCGAAAGCTGCGCCACGTGAGGGCTCGGGTGGAAAATACGTGCACTGAAACTCCGAAATTTAGCCCGGCTTACATGTGCAAAGAAAACGCCCCTCTATTTTGTCTGTGACTCACCTGGGTTTTCTCCACCTGCTCTTTAGCAGGAAAACAAAGTAAATGTCTGAATCAGTTGAAGCCTGGTAAGTACTGCTCAGTTTCTCTAAGGAAAAAATGTTTAATTCCTCGGAGATCTCTTCCACCTGAGCTGACTTCTGGATGAACCTGACATCTGGGAAGATGGGGGAGGTAGAAAACCTGGCTCCAAGCTGACTTTGCAGGCGTGTCCCTAGCGGCAGCGGGTCCGCCTGGCGCTGCGCCTCCTTCTGGCCTCTGGGCCGCAGTGCAGCTGGCAGGTGGCTCCCCAAGCTGCAGACCCCTACACCTCATCCCCCATCCACCTCCACTTAGCCCCTGCTGATGTCACCTCACTCTGCCTCGGTGGTTCCACAGCAGGCCCCATGCCCCATAGGAACTCCAGGCGGCCTGGGGAGACCGTGCTGCCTCACCACACTATGCTATGCGCTTTTTTTTTTTTTTTTTTTTTTACAGTGTCGGGCCACTTTGCCCTTAGTATTACGTCTGCTTATGTGACTTACCTCCCCTGTCCGAGTCTGAGCCCAGGAAGAAGACATGCTCCTGACTACTTCACTGGCCTCTCTCCCGCTCTCTTTTTCTTCTTCCCACAGTCTCTGACGGCAGAAAAGAAAAATCCTCTATTCTTATCTTCTTTCTTCCTGATTCTATCCAAACCTTTAGAGCAGGCTGAGGTATTTACTTTACTACAGGAGAACTCTGTGAGCCAAATCCTCCAAATACAGAAATTTATATGTTAAAGCAGGAGAAAAAGGAATTTGGAAAATCTCTTCTCAGGCCAAAAAATTATGACAAAAGCTGAATATTAATTTTTGAGCTTGTCTTTGCATTCCTTTTTAACATATGTCAATCCATCCCCTTCCTACTCCTCGCCCCCCACTACCACAGGCAAATAGACCCCTCCAGCAGACTAGAGCAAGGTTGTATACAAGAGAAAGCAAAAAGAAAAGCACCTTTAAAATGTTAAGACAGTAAATGCAGCTCAACAATAATTTAAATCACTAAAAACAGTTCAGCAGTTAATTTCTAAGTCATGAACTGCAGAGAATGCCTCTTTGATCCATCTGTGTCCTAAAAATATGTTCTTGAAATTCCCCTTGTCCCTGACGGAGTGTTCCACAGGACTGGAGGAGTATGAATTCCCAAATGGCAGGGTTCTAAAATAATAGAATGAGTCACATATTTTGCCTGATGTTCTTTCATGCAGAATTAATTGCTTAATATGCTCTAAAATGCTTCTAGATTAAAAAACATTGCAGGTCTGTGCTTTGGTTTATATATTTTGCCTGTTTTTAACGGGCATATTCCCAGTTCTCAACTAACATTTAGTTCTCAGCCAACACACACATCTGTTAAGATCGACTTTTCTTTTCCTCTCTCTGTGAAGGATGGCACAACAGCATTACTGAAAGCAGCCAACAAAGGGTATAATGATGTTATAAAGGAGTTGCTGAAATTCTCACCCACACTGGGTATTTTGAAGGTAAGTCCTAAAGAGAAATTTCACCAATCTGTAAACGAGAGAAGATAGTAAATAAGAAGCCCATACTTGGGGACTGCAGTAGAATCTGGGCATAATTCGCCTGGATTGGTTGTATTCTTAAAAGAACATACCTACAACTCTTTAATGTTGGAGGTCCATGGGCACTGGTAGAAATGAGAAGATGGTAAAAAGAGTGAACCAGAGGCTGTCAGTACCTAGTTTTCCAGAAAAAGGAATTAGACAGTAGTCATGCAATCAAAGCTTTGTGAAATCCTCCACAAATCATGAAACACATGATTTGTGTCCCACAAAACATGAGTGACAGGTGGTCATGTTCCTTCTCTTCATCATCTGGAGCAAAGAACCACAGTGTTCCCTTAGGTGAAATAAGCCTCAAACATCTGGACCCCTCAGAGAATGTGTCATTCTGGAGAGGTGGCACTTCCAGAAAACAGAGTCCCAAAATTCTTTTTTAAGTTTTAATCATTCTGGATTAAAATATTTCTAAACTGGAGTATATACCAGGGATAGGCAATCTTTTTCAGTAGAGGGCCAGGTAGTCAATATTTTAGGCTTTGCAGACCGTACAATCTCTGTGGCAAATACTCAGCTCTGCCGTTGTAGCGCAAAAGCAGCCTTAGAAAATACAAAACAAACAAAAAAGTGTGGCTGCATTCCAATAAAACTTTATTTATGAATATTGTATTTCTGGAATTTTGTATTTTCACATGTCACAAAATATTCTTCCTCTTTTAATTTTGTTAAGTCTTTGCTTGCTGGGACATAGAAAAACAAGCAGCAGGTTGGGTTTGGCCCATAGGCTTATAGTTCGCTGACCCCTGGTGTACACTCCTATTTTCTTAAATAGAGGACACCAAACCTGTTCTAAACTGGGGACAGTGGCTTAGCACTTTTGGGGATGTGCCCTCAGGGTTTGTTGATGTGTATAAAGTCTACGTGACCTTGAATGACCCCAGAGGTTTCTGGACACTTTGTATCTAATCTTTATAATTTTTGGCCCTGTTCTTGCTGTCAGCTGTTACAGGGCTACTGCTGTCAGCTGTTACAGGGCTACTGTTGTCAGTGTGCTGTCCCCTCCCCTCACCCAGCCAGCTGCTTCTGATCTCCCATGAGCTTGGGAGCCAGAAAGCTGCACTTGTTAAAATTGTTTGTAAAGTAAGAATAAACAGGCTATGAAAGGGAACTCTCAATGAATAAAAGAAATGAGCTTCAGAAATGGACTTTGCAATAGCTAGTCTTGTTTCAAACAGCTCTTTTTTAGCTTGGTTTTTCATTCTTAGCCATGTTGTAAATAAGGGAAGTTGATAGGTTGGTTAAGATTTAGATAAGTGAAATGTGAATTGCCATCTATGTTATAAAAACAAACATGGAAAAATGCTACTTTGCTGTGATTTTTCTCTGGGTGTGATATTTTACTCTTTTACAAAATAAGGAAGTGTTTTTTCTTAAGAAGTGTTTATTGTAGGTAGTTAATTTGGAAACTAGGCTTGCATTTAGGTACTCTTCACAGACGTATGTACCTGCTGGAACAGATGTTATATGGCTGCCCCTCGATGTTAGGCTTGTCATATTCTCTTCCTCTCCTCTCCCAGAATCCATCTACATGCTGCGTATAGCTGCTTCCTTATTTCAATAAATATTTGCAGTATATTTTGTAAAATGTCAGCACCCTATCCACTAGGCTCTTTAGGCTCAGAAGTGCTCCAGCTCAGGGCTCAGGGGGGTTTCCTCCCCCCACCCCCACTCTTCTTCTTACGCCCTGTAACTCCAGTTTCTCTCCTGCGCGCCTGAGTGAGCAGAGTATGCATAGCCGGCTGACAGGTCGGCCCATCGGCTAGCCAGCCATTCCTCCAACTTTGCTGGAAGTGGCTCACCAAATGCACAAAGACTATATATGTTGTCCTTGAAGAAAAAAAAAATTTCACCCAGCGTTGTTTTTTCTGCAGCAAGTTCTAATGTGCATAAAACTGAGTGAGCGAGTGACCATGATGTCATGTGCGCCCTGGGTCAGATGCCTTGTTTCACTTGCAAAAGAAGGTTCGCTCTATGTATACTGACCATCTGTTGTGTGCCTGAGGACGCTATATTAGATGCTGATGTGACTTTGAAAAGGAAATATAAGGAGGAGTAAGGCTCCGACACCACAGTCTCCTCACTCAGGCTCCTTCGTGATGAAGGCCAAGCTGAGTGCTGATGGCTGTGAGCCCACGTCTGACATACACTATCATTTTCTCTTAGAATGGGACATCGGCGCTCCATGCAGCAGTGCTCAGCGGGAATATTAAAACAGTCACACTGCTCCTGGAAGCAGGGGCGGACCCAGCCCTGAGAAACAAGGTACCAGCCTTACCTTCCCCATGTTTTAACTCTCTTGGGTGCCTATGCAAAGAGATAAGGCGGCGTCTTTCTAAGCCAAGATAACATCTTTCTGGCTCCAGTAATTATCTTCACACTTTAGCATCGTAAGGGCATGCAGGGTTGTCATTAGTAGGTGATGAGTGAGCAGTACATTTGGACCCAGAGAATTATACTAAAAACTCTATATCATCACTGGTTTTCAGCTAACAATGGTGCAGTCTCCAGGAGCAGGGGGTGAAGGGGCAGTAGTTGTAGGGAGTAGGGTTCTGAGTGTTCTGTCATTGGAGAAGTGTCCTAAAAACGTCAAAGTTCTGGTAGTTAGCGCCATCCTCCCTGAGTTCGTATGTGGAGAATGCTTGCTTGTGCTCCATTTGGTGACTGTGTGTGGGAAAATGTCACTCTTATATTGTTATCAGGACTTCATGCCACTGTCACAAAACTAACTCATATTTTTTGTAGCTCAAAATCCTTAGTTTACTTAGGCCAAACTTGGAGGTGGAAGGATGCATATAACCATAGTAAAAACTGATTGTCGTTGTATTTTCTCCTATTCAACACCTGCATTAGCAGTCAGACGTAGAGACAGAGGGCCGGAGAGTAGCTTGGGAGAGATCTTCAGAAAACACACTGAACTACTAACTTTTGAAGGCAGAAGTCTGAATGGTACTTATTAATAGGGAAGGTATGAAAAGCAATTCTCATTTTATACTTATATACTATTTAAGTTTTTATAAGCATCTATAACTATGTTAAATTTTTTAATCATAAAAACAAAAATATATAGTATTTTATGACATTTTAAAAAGAAACCATTAAGAAGTGCAATTAGGGCCGGCCTGGTGGCGTAGCAGTTAAGTTCACGTGCTCTGCTTTGGCTGCCCGGGGTTCGCAGGTTTGGATCCTGGGTGCAGACCAACGCAGCACTTGTCAAGTCATGCAGTGGTGGGATCCCATATAAAGTAGAGGAAGATGGGCATGGGTGTTAGCCCAGGGCCAATCTTCCTCAGCAAAAAAAGGAGGATTGGCAATGGATGGTAGCTCAGGGCTGGTCTTCCTCACATGCACACACACAAAAAGTGCAGTTAAACAACATGCCAAGAGTCTCTGTTTTTCATTCCACTTAGCACATGGAATTATTATTTCGCTGTTCCTGCCATTGAACTGTTTGAAGACAGCATTTCTGCTATCTTTTCCTGAGATGTTAGGATTTGTTTTCATTAGCTGGCCTGGCTGTGTGATAAGCCAGCTGAAATCACAATTGCTCTGTTATCTTCAGACTTTGGACAATAGTCTACCTATTGTAGACTACCTAAAGAGATCAATCTTGATTGCTAAGCCATCCAGTACTGAATTAAGGCAAGGGAGAAACATTAGTACCTTTATATAGAAACTGGAAAGTGCAGTTCCTTGTGTGTCTCCTGGAATCTCAGCAATAAAGGTTATGGGGAATTTCCTGTGACCACAGTGCTGGACTTTGGACCCTCCCTAAAGCTACTTGAATATATGTGTGGGCTGTTCATGTTGGAGTTTCATGCTGCAGAAGCCCTTAGAGATCTAGGAGTAGCTGCCGGGGTTGGGGGGGGGGCCCACCTGCCCACCAGCCACCCCATAAAGCAGCCTATTTAAAGGCAGCTCCAGAAGCACGGGTGTTGGGGTTCCAGCAGCCACCCAGGACTCTTGAGGGGGTATTCTTGGCATTCATTCATTCATTCAGCAAACACTGAGTGTGTGTCTACTAGATACCATGCACTGTGCTATGTCCTGGGGATACACAGTGAATGAGATTCACATAGTCTCTGCCTTCACGGAGCTCAGAGTTTACTGGGGAATAAAGACATGAGACAAGCAGTTGCAGTCCAGGGTAACAAGAGCTGTCAGCAGGGAGGTAGAGTGCTCTTGAAGGCTGTCCAGAGAATGACTTCTAAGCCAGTACAAAAGCATTTCTGCTCTGGGGCTTCTGGCGCTTCTGCTCTGGGCCTTTGAGGCAGATGCCTGAGGAGGAGATAATGATGACCACAGTAGCCACTCCCCACGCCATCCCCAGGGGGCAGGGGCCCTGTGGTCCCAACACCCTCAACCCAGGACTCGGAACACATCTCTCTCTCCCAGGAACAGGGGGAGACAGAGTGGTCTGATGCCGCGGTATCATGAATATGGACTTGTGGTCCTGCTTCGTAATGAATCAGATGCCTTTAGGGCCCAGCCTGGGGCACTAGCTGTCAAAACAGTCCTCACAGCCTCCACAACCTGAGGATTCCGTGGGGACTGACTGGGAAGGAGGAGGAATGAGACCAGGTTTTTAGAACTATCTGGATGCCACAGAACAGTGATGTGATTGACCAAAACTTGGCAACATAGTTTGAGGGTATAAAGTTTATTTTAATGGTAAAGGATATAGACATTCATGGAGATGGTCACACAAGGCTGCTATAGCTCAGCAAGCTTGTAGACAGGGGTATAACTTCTTAGATCCCTTCTTCCTGGTTGTAGAGGATCCTCTGGCTACCTGCCAGCCTGCTCACCAAGGACCAGTAACCAATGCAAAACAACTCAGTCATTCCTAAGTGTACTCTGAGAGTGGATGGACCTTAGGTCTGTTTACCAGAAGCGTTTCTCTGCAGGCCCAGGCTTTAGGCCTGTACAATGTCTGTTCCTGCAGGAACTGATAGTAGAATTTGACCACATAGAGGGGCCTCTGGTCTATAGTAGCATAGCATAGCGATTCCTGTCTGATTCAGTCCAGCATCAGCATCAAGGGTCCTTTGGGTGGGGTGGAGTGCTGCTACAGGACATGCTGCCCAGCACACCACTTGTGGTAGACTCATAATTCCCGACAAGCCCTTGCATAGTTCCCAATAAGTAAGGTCCCAGCCAGCAGGAGGGGGTCAGGGAGCTAGATCCAGCCTAGAAGGTGGGGACTGCAGGAGCTTCACCTAGGATCAGAGTCCCAGCTAAGGCAGCTGGGGGTCCAGGCATGGCTACAGGAGATAAAAATACATGAGATAACATCTACATCCAAGCTTTCCACCATTCTGGGTGCCTTTCTATGCTTTCACTGCCTCCTCTGAAATCCCAAGAATATCCTTTCGATTTATCTATAACAACAGTTCTCCAAGTATGTTCCGTGGACCCCTGAGGGTCCTCAAGATCCTTTCAGGGGCTACAAGAGGTCAAAACAATATTCTTAATAATACAAAGACTTTATTGGCCTTTTTCACTGTGTGACATTTGCTCTAATGGTGCAAAAGCAGTGTTGGGTGAAACTTTTGGCCCCTCAGTACACAACAAAGCGGGGGCACCAACTGTGCTGGCAAATGATTTATAAACCTTTGTAAGTTATTTTACAAAATACCAGTTTTACTTAAGAGCATCTTTGATGAAGCAGTAAACAATTTTAATTTTATTAAAACTTGACACTTGCTGTACCTCTTTTAAACATTCTGTGTGACAAAATGAGAAGTATGCCCGAAGCCCTTGTACTGTGTCCTGAGCTGTGGTGGTCATCTCCAGGAAAAGCACGTGTGCTGTTGTTTAACTTGTAAAGTGAACTGGCCACTTTTTTCATGGAACACTGTTTTTACTTGAAAGAAAGACTAGTAACCACTGTGTGAGCCTGACAGCTTCCTGGTACTTAAAGGCTTTTCTGATGAATCAGTGGTAATATTAATGAATGTGATCTTTTGATATTATATAATGAGATGTGTCAACATCTGGAAGATCTGCATAACTCAGGGAACTAATATCTTCTAAACGACCAGAGTATGATGTTACAAATCATGCATGGGTAGAAAACCCACCTGCAGATAAATAGACCTATGGATTTTAATGTAACAGAGGACAAAAAGTTCATTGATATGGTTTCAAATTCCACATTGCAGTTAACCTTTAAGAAGCTACCACTTGTCCGGTATTGGGGTATCATTAGAGAAGAATATCTACAATGAGCTGAAAAGGCTGTTAAAATGCTCCCTTTTCCAACTACCTATCAGTGTGAAGCTGAGTTTTCTTCCTATGCTTCAACCAAAACAACATATCACAATAGATTGGATACAGAAGCAAATATGAGAATCCAATTGTCTTCTATTATGCTGTGTATTAAAGAAATATGCAAAATTGTTAAAAATGCTACTCTTCTCACTGACTTTTTTGTTTTTGAAAATGTGATTATTTCTCATAAATATATTATTTATGTTAACCTCTAGGTTAAACCTAGATAGGTTTATTGTTTTTAATGAATTAATAAATATGTTTTAAATTTGTTCTCTAATAAGTAAAAATCAAAAACTGATTGGGGTCCTCAGTAATTTTTAAGAGTGTGAAAAGGTCCTGAGACCCAAAAGTTTGGGAACCCCTGCCCATAACATCTATTGCGTATAGTAGAGACTTGCTCACTAAATAAATGCGTAAAGGATGTGTCCCAGCAGCATAAGAAGAGGCAGGACGAACAATGAGACTGAGTCAGGTGGGAAGTGGGGGCCCCTGAAGCTGCTCTTTCCCAGGTATCTCGTGTACTCTGGATGTTTCCTAACGCTGCCTTCTCATCAAAAGATACCTGTCCTGAGTCTCAAGTCCCTAGCGGACATATTGCCTCATATAATAAACTAATTAAATGTAAGGTGTCAAATTTAATGTTCCCAGTATTTATTGAGCACATACGAGATATGCTGGTGTTGTGCTGGAAATGAGGATACCATGATAGATAAGACGTGGACCCCAGACTCCTGGAGATTAAAGTCTAGTAAGGGATATGGCTAGAGAGTAAAAAATCCTAAAAGTAAGATGGGAAAATAACAGGTGATATTTATTAATTAAAGGAGACCTTTAATGCCTTAACCCAGAAGACTGAGTCCAGGGGAGTTTTTCAGCATTGGAGGAGCAAGTTTGGGTGAGACACCCCTCTTTGGAGTCTCTAAAACCACACCAACCATGGAATTCACTAATGCATATCTTATCTTCTTTCAGGCCAATGAACTTCCGGCAGAACTAACCAAAAATGAACATATATTGCGTCTCCTCCGAAGTAAAGAAGGACACAGGAAGAGCTAACTGAGTTCCGTATTTGACTGAGAGATGGAAACCTTAACCACATTGTCCAGAAAGAAATTGCTTTTCAAATAGTGTTGGAAATTCTTTTAAGAAAGAGAGTGTCGTGAATGCCCACCCTGGGTCCCTGACCAGGAAGAGCTGTGCTTTGTGCCCTGAGTCAAGAACAGAACAGCTCAGGGACCCCTCCCCTCACTTACGTGGGCCTCTCACGCTAGCCTGTGACCCCGCTCCAGTGGGCCTGGCGGATTCATGGATTCCACAGAAGCTCATTTTAAACTACACTAACTTGGGTCTCTTGGTTAAACTCTAGTCAGTAAACTCTTTAGGAGGTTTAAGCAAGGAGGCAGAAAGACTGAAAGTCTGACCTTCAATGAATCGATGCACTTTTACTTTTGTGTTAAATGTAAGTGTGCTAAAAGATATAGCTCCATCATATTTTATGTATATGTGTGTGTGTCATTCCAGTGTAAAATGTTTTCTTCTACCCAAGTACTATAGCCATGGTTATTATGAATTAGTGATGTATAAAATTACAATTTAAAAAGCCACTTCTGACATTCCACCATGTGCTTTTCAATGATGGACTGCTGAACTATAAAAAAGACAAATTTTTCCTTGTGACTTGATCCTCATCTTTTTCCTAACATGTAAAATCATTTTTACCTAAAGTCAGTATTGTAGGTATGGTAAGATACAAAAGGCACATTTGGAAATTCAGAAGATTACAAACCAAAAGATATTTGGGCTTGTCTCTGTGAGCTTTTATTTTGGTTCTGTTGTTAGGAATCTATTACCCATGCCATAAGAAAGTAGACTTAATATGCTGTGGAAACTTGAGCTTCCAATACTACATTGCTGGATACAATGACTTTGAGGTCTTTGGATAAAATGTGACATATGCAAATATAGTATGTTGCTGTTACTATTGCAGCAGTATAAGTAATAAAGGACTGTTATTAGTATTTGATAAGTGTTCACCTATGCATGTTCTTGAGCTGATTGATTCCAAGAAAGAAACCTGAGTTTTATTGAATTATTCCTTTGAAAGGAGTCAAAATTTATATTCAATGCACTTTATAATCAATGGTGTCTAAATGCCTCAGCCAGTGCCTAACTGCACACACACACAAATTAAACCTTCTTTCTGTAATCTAGCGTAATAAACACAGATGGTATTTCTGTTACTTAAACATGTCTTTAGTTTTCCTGTTTATGTTCTGCTCTGGTGTCCAGCCAGGGTTCTGTGTAAAAACATGTTAAGATGGAGGGAAATGTAGTGCCCCAATTTTTTTTAACCAACTTATAGTGATACTAAAAGCATTGTCTTTAAGTCAGGAAACAATGGAGTATAATTTTTGAAATTAGAAGATATTCTCTTAAAGTTTATTAGATCAATAAAATAATCAGTCAAAGAAATCAGCTTATTTTAATCAATATCACCGGCAAGGCCAGTAATGAGCAACCCACAGAGCCTCCAGAGATGCCTACAGCTTGACTAGCTATGCAACAAGGCTGAAATTTAACATCGGGATAACAAATTAGAAAGCTCTGTCTGTATTGCTAAACTACCAAGATATAAACATTTTAGTAGCTAAAAAGCATGCCAGTTTCCTCACTGACTTTCTTTTATTTAAGACAGCTGTACAAATGCACATTTTCCCCCATGGGAATTTCATAAAGCCATATTCATTTTGAAGAGGAAAATAATGTGGCCTTAAATGCTTTACATTTTTTTCCTTTAGTTAGCCCTGAGGCCAAAAATGGTTGTTCATCGCTGACTTAAATCAAAACAGTATTATGGGTACCGATAACAAAGTTCCAAAAGACAAAATGGGATGAAATCACAAACTTAATGTTTTTTACCAAAATGTGTTGTCCTTGGCCTATTTGTTAGGTCATTTTAAGTGGATAATGTTCTTGATCAGTATTAGGGCCATAAAAATAAATCCAGTAGCTTTAATAATATTTAATGGAGACCTTCCTGCTGTAGGTAGAAGGTCTCTGGCTTAGAAGGATCACATTTGGTCTAGATGAGATTACAATATTATCCGTAGCCAGTAAGATGATTATATTAATCACTCACCAAAGACTGAACAAAAGGTCTGTTATTTAAAGTTAAATTGCATTTATTCTGCACACAGGTGGATGATTCTTATTTTATGTTAATCTAATTTACAATTCTATGAGCTCTGCATCCTAAGACTTAGAACTAGTTCATATGCAAACTGTTTGCTTAATTGAACCACAAAAGTTTTCAGTACATCTGTTTGATGTCATATTCTGTGTTTTAATTCAAAATAAAGTTAATATACTACCCAATTTGCCTTTGCTGCTTTTTCTGTTTGTTTTGAATCAGAAGTTATTTCTATGTGATTTTTAATAGCATGGAATTTTAGAGTGAATAATTCAGCTCTGTTGATAAATACTTTGATATTTGGAATCCTGACTAGATCTTTAAGCTTTATGTTACCTATGGAATGATGATTTCATTATTTCTACTGTGGGGAACTTTTGTAAAGATCCCAAAAGATTTTTCATTCAGACAAAAATTCCTATGATAATCACGGACGATACTGAAAATAGAAACATCGTGATGATTTGATATACGTAGACATTGTGAAAGGATTCCCCCCATCTAGTTAATTAACACGTCCACCACCTCATATATTGATTTTGTGTGTGTGCGTGTGTAGGAAGTCTTAATTTCTATTTTTATTGTCTATTATGCTCCTGGCTCTTCAGTTCTCTGCAGTGGCTTTTTCTTTCGAAATAGCTGATGGTTTTGCACAACTTCTTGTTTAGGAAACAAATGTCTGCGGTGATCACATCAGGAATCTAGAGAACTCCTGGCCCTTCTGGCTTCCTCCCCTGCTCCATCCACCCTCTGCAACCAGAGGGAAGCTATGTCTCATCATTACCCCCACACTGGGGCACTGGATCAGAGGAAAAGAGCACCCCCAAATGCCAGGCTACTTGGAATCCAACAGAGATGCCTGCATTTCGGGGTGGGCCTGTGCTACAGATTATATGGGTGAGAAGCTGAGGTCCTAATTACATAAAAAGTGGTTTTGGTGCTAGAACTGGCTGAGCCTCACAGATAGTGACCAGGTGGAGGCTGCAGATTAGTGACAACAATAGAAACAGCGGCTAACATTCTCTGAAGGACTGTTATATGCTAAGCACTTCACATAGATAATCTCATAAAGTGTGTATGCACTTTCTCATTGACCTCAACAACCTATGAAATAGGCACTATTATTATCTCCCCTTGCAGCTGAGGAAACGGACTTTGAGCGATAACCTCCCTCATAGCGTCAGCTTGGTGCTGTCCTTCAGTCTTTGGGTTTTGCTGTTTTAGTGGGGGAAAGCGGGGGACAGTGGGGCTCACACGGAGTCACAGTTGTAGCATCAAGGTGGTGAGGGTGGAGAATATGGGACATTTTTAAAATATATTTGGAGGTAGAGCTAATGATAATTGGTGATTAATTGAACACAGAGGGTGAGGAAAAGAAAGGAGAGTTAGGAATTACACTAAGATGTGTCAGGGATTCCCAAGACCACCCCCAGTTTCAGTGATTTGCTAGAGGGACTCACAAGGCTCATGGCTGGTCATATTCATGGCTAAAATTACAGTGAAAGGATATATGGCAAAATCAGCGAAGGGAAAAGGAGATGGAGTGAAGATGGAGGAAACCAGGTGTGAGCTTCCAAGAGTCCTCTCCTAGGAGACTTGCACAGGATGAGCATAATTCCTTTAGCAACGAGCTGTGACAACGTTGTCAAGTGTTGTCTGTGGGGAAACTCATTAGAAACTCACTCAGGCTTCTAACCAGGAGTGTCACATCAGCACCCTCTGCCTAGTCTTTACCAAAATTCCAGACTTTCAGAAGGAAAACAGGCATTCAGCATAAACCACATCGTTTGTACAAAGTTTAGGCACAGTGAGCCATTCCTACCTTTTCGGGAGAAGTTTTGCATCAGTATAGGGAATTGTTTGCCAGCCAAGTCTCCAGATGCCAGCCAAGGGCCAGTCTTGTAAGCAAGACTGTCTAAGGATAGCAGTCTCAGGCCTGCTATGTGAAATCTTTTCTGCACACAAGGTTTACATGGGTGGCACCAATGACTGTGTTAAGAAATAGGGAAGAATGGCAGAGGTGGGGTGGGGACAGAGAGAGAGAGTTTGGATATGTTCAGTTTGAAGGAAGTGTGAAATAGATTCCAGAAGGCAGTTGGAAATAGCAGCTTAATGTTTAGGACAAGGTTGTTGTTACGGATTTGGGCATCATCTGTGCAAAGGTGATGGTCAAAGTTATCAGACGAATAAGTCCCAGAGAGACTCTGGTGAGAGGAAAGGAGAAGGTAAACTGAGAAAGAACTTTGAAGGAAGAAGGGAAGTCAGCAAAGGAGATGAGATGAAATGGACAGGATTAGAAAGGGAGGAGAAAGTCTCGAGGAGAGGAGAGTGGGCAACAAACCCATGAAGAAGTGTGGCCATATAACACCAGGGCTTACAAATTCCAGACTCCTTTTGCTCTACAACTCTGCCCTTGGTGAGCTTGTTCAGTCATCAAAGAACTCCGCCCTGTGTTGGAGAGGATAAGAACGGTGACTGGTCAGGACCTGGACCTAACGTTAAATTAAAATAAACCGTTGTCTTGAAATGATTTTAGTTGTGATTGGTAGAATAGTATTTGTGAGGCCACTCCAAACACTTTCTAGGAATCGTTGGCAACTATCAGCATGCGTTGCCTCTGCCTTGTCACCAAGAAAGTATTTTGTGCTACACTGTAGACATGCAAGATCTGTGTGGTGCCATGTAGATGGGCCTGTGAGTTAACGTTTCACTAGCTTCATGGTAAAACCAGAGAAAATACGTTTATCTTTGCTGGTCAATTGGTTTTAATGAGTGAGTTTTATCTCACTGTGACAAGATGCTAAAAAATTAGTGCATAGAACCATGTTGAGGCCCAGCTGTGAGCAGAGCCTTGCCGTGTGAGGATTTTTCATGCCATTGTCCCAATCAGCTCATGCCCTGTATTTACCTGTGCTTCAAAACACAGAGAAAAACCAAAACAAACCAAGAAAAAACAAGTTTTATGCTCTCTGGGCAAACTCAGAATAATTTATTTCACGTTCCTCAGGCTGAGGGTCCAGGCTGTCTCTTCACTATTCCTAACCTGCCGAACACAAGATAAACGAGTAATAGAAACAGAGGAGTTTTCTCCAGGCTCTCTGACTATACTTAGCCTTCAGTTAAATAATTTATGCATTAGTGGGTCTAGAAAGTCAGAATATTTTCCTGGTGCCCTTACCCTTATTTTTGGCAATACTTTAAGATAAGTTTAAAATATGAGTGAAGTCATGTTTTTACAATTAAAGGAAGTTAATTAAAGAGCTTCAGTTCTTAGATGCCTTGTCAGCTTTATCTCTGTCAGCAGAAAGAATTACATCTCCTATTTTGGTGTCTTCTTCCTTCCCTCACTAGGATTTAACCCTCCCATTTTTAATGAGGGAATTGCTGTTATTGTTCCCACTTCCTGCAGTTGGAATTTTAAGAATAGTCTTAGAAAGAAAGTTTTCAGTTTACAAGAGGTGGACTCCCTATGCTAGGAAAGATTAGACCAAAAACCACCCTAACCAAAGGAAATTGTGTCATGTTGCCAAATCCTCCAGAGAAGGGAATGCCAGTGTGAAAAACTGCCAAGTTTCAAGTTATCCCACTCTGGTACCATCCTATCTGAGTGGAGGTCACACCACAACCTGTTACTGCGCAAAGGGCACAATCTGCTCACCATGAGATAAAAGCCAATTGTCAAGAGGCAAGATGGTGGCAGAGAAGGGGCATTTTATTAAAGCTTGTTAGCATGAGTGAAGATGGCCAACTAATGTCCAAAAGAACCATCTTAAGGGGGCACAAAACCTTACAGCAGTCATATAGGCTGGTGGGTTACCGGGGCGGGGGTTAGGAATGTTGACCCTCTGGTGTTACAGACTGGGAGTCGCCACACCAGATCTTTCAGTTTTCATTGATAATGGCTATCAGCATAGACTCTCTGTTCAGGGGTCATTACATTCCTAAGGAACTCAAAAGAACAAAGTTATCATCTTATTGCAGCTGGGAGGTACATGCACAAGCAGGGGTCATAAAATCTACAGAGCAGTTAGATTTTCCGGAGGGTGTATACCCAGTTGGGTTGGTTAGTCAGAGGTCATTCAAAATTACAATAGGGTTTCTTTTCTAGAATATGGCTTCCCTATGTCAACCTTGTCTTGAGCTGGTATCAAACCCATGACTGAATTAATCACCAATTCAAGTATCCTTACTAGGGTGAATAATATTTTACCATAAGTCTGACCAACAATGCCCCATTTCTAAGTTAGTCATAACCACTGACACTAAAGTCATGAGTTTAGCTGTAAGCTATTTTAAATTAAGATGTCTGTAAAGTTCAGCTTGCTTAAGTATGGAGTTTTAAAAGTCTATTGCAAAACCCAAAAGAATTGAGTGCATATTTGAAACAGAAGTCATGTACAAGAATGTTCATAGCAACTTTATTAATAATAGCCCAAACTGGAAACAACCCAAATGTCTGCCATGGTATCTTTATACCATGGGTACTACTCAGCAATAAAAAAGGATGAACTACTGCTTGAGCAATGTAGCTAAGTTTCACAGACATAATGTTGAGTGAAAGAAACCAGACACAAACCAGATTCCATTTACATGAAGTTCAAGAAAGGCAAAACCAATTTATAGAGATAGAAAATAGAATAGTGGCTACCTCTTGGTTGAAGAGGGGTGAAGATATTGACTGGGAAAAGGCATGAAGGAGTCTTCTTGAATGCGGAAAATGTCCTATAGCCTTCCTCTGGGTGGTGGCTACAAGGATCTGTGGTAACTAGCCTCCAAGAAGGCCCCCAATACTTCCCTCCTCTGGTGTTCTTGATCTTATGTGGTCCCCCTCCTACATTGTATCAGGACTAGTCTGTGTGATCAGTAGAATACGGCAAAAGTGATGGCATGTCCTGTTTGAGGATAGAGCATAAAAGACATTGTGGTTCTGCCTTGCTCTCTCTTGGATCACTCTGGAGGAGGCCAGCTGCCAAGTCTTGAGGACACTCAAGCAGCCTACTGGAAAAGCCCACAGGGAGAGGAACTAAGGCCTCCTGCCAGCAGCATCTTGGAAGCAGATGCTCCAGCCCCAGTCAAGCCTTCAGATGATGGTAGCCTGGGCTGACATCTTGACCACACCTCATGAGGGAACCTGAGCCAGAACCACCCAGAACCACCCAAATCTCTGACTGACAGAAACTGTGATATAATAAATGTTCTTCTAATCCACTAAGTTTTGGGATAATTTGTTATGCAGTAATAGATAACTGATATGCGTGTGGAATATGTAGAACTCATTGAGCTGTACACATAGGCTTTGGACACTTTATATATGTGTATCTTAATAAAAAGGTAAAAAAGAAAAAAGTCTATTACCAAAAGAAGGGTCTCAAAAATCCTCAGTCTGAAACTCCCTAGGCATTAACTCAAGGTCTATATTTCACCAAAATGTGTTGGCAAAGTGTAGCCTGACAGAGGGAGAGAGGTGTGAGCTGCTCACCCACTCCTGTTCCCTGTGTTCAGCTGGACAGCCTCCCACTATCTACACATGCTTCCTTTAGAGCCAGCTCTAGCTGCTGGTACTGCAGCTTTTTTGGGGCAATCTATCAGCAAAACTTACAATGTGTGTGAATAGCACGGGGACTTCTACATCATTAGCAGCAAAAACAGGCCAACTTCTCCACTAGGCATGGTAGACACCATGCCTAGTGTTCCCAATAGCTTTAAGGTCCCGTGAAAATGTTTTAATCTCAATTCCTTTTAAAATAAGAGGAAAAATAAGAATATAATAATAATAATGAATATATAATAAATCCAGCCTGGATTATATTTTTTATACCAATACAGTTATAAAATATAGTTTTCAGTGAGAAGGGGCCGCTAAAGGCAAAGGTGCCTGGGGCCCACAAAAGTCATAATGCAGCCCTGAGCAAAAGAAGGGGTGCTATGGACTGAATTATGTTCCCTTCAAATTCATATGTTAAAGCCCTAACCCCCAGTGTGATGGTATTTGGAGACAGGATTTTTAGGAGGTAACTAAGATAAATGTGGTCATCAGGGTAGGGGCTTAATCCGATAGGATTTGTGGCCTTAGAAGAAGAGGAAGAGGAAGAGAGATCTCTCTCTCTTCACACACACGCACCAAGGAAAGGCCACATGAGCTCACAGCAAGAATGTGGCTGTCTGCAAGTCAGGAGGAGAACCTTCACCAGAAAGTGAACAGGCTGGCATCTTGATCTTGGACTTCTCAGCCTCCAGAACTGAGAGATATAAATCCCTGTTGTTTAAGCCACCCAGTCTACGGTATTTTGTTATGGCAGCCTGAGCTGACTAATAGAAGGGGAAACAGTAAAAAAAAACTAAGCAAGGTGAAGAATTGCCAGGTCCATCAGCAACTGGCTCAGACATCACCAGGTCAAGTCGGTTGCATCCTAATACCCAAGAGGCCCAGCTCTACCTTCGTTTTCAATTATTGAACTTCAGCCTTCAAATTAGAAACTAGGCAAGCTTGTAATCTGTGCAATAGTGAGACATTCTTTTTTTCTTTGCCCACTTGAATCACTCCCTACTTGGAAGTTTCCAAGTCAGCAGAAGAGAAAAAAAGCTTCTATAGAAAAAGAAATCAGAGTTATTTAGTTGTAATGAAGTTTTATCAACATGAATATACATCCCTAGTCTAGAAGATGAGATATAGTTGGTGCTTAGCCAGTGAGGTAACCCAGGACAGTGAGGATTAAAGAAGAACATGCTTCATGGAGGACAGCAGATCATCTGTGTGCAAAGCTACTAAGAGGTCAAGTGAGATGAGACCAAAGGAGCTGTCATTGGATTTGGCAACCAATGAGGATCTTAAGAAGAGCAGTTATCCACATGATTGCCTAGGCTCTGGGGGGAGAAGGGGGGCTAGGTCCTATCATTCCTCACTGCAAAATAATTCCAGATGGATCATTATTTTCATGAAATCATTAAAACTCTAAAGGAAAACATGAAATATTTTTTATAATCCTGAAAACTAGTAAATCAGTAAAAGTATCTGCAACACATATGCTAGACCAATGAGTTAATTTTCTTAATAAAGAGCTTTTACAAATCAGTATGAAAAAGAAAATCTAACAGAAAATGAAGAACAGAGAAAAAGAAATAAAATCATTCATAAATTAATGGATTTTTTTTTTTTTTTTTGGTGAGGAAGATGAGCACTAAGCCAATCCTCCTCTTTTTGCTGAGGAAGGTTGGCCCTGGGCTAACATCCATGCCCATCATCCTCTACTTTATATAGAACACTGCCACAGCATGGCTTAACAAGCGGTGTGTCAGTCTGCACCCAGGATCCGAACCTGTGAACCCTGGGCTGCCCAAGTGGAGTGCATGAACTTAACCACTACGCCACTGGGCCAGCTCTAAAAAGATTCTTAATTTCACTTATAATTAATAAAATACAAATTAAAGCATCACAATATTTCTTAAAATAAGAAATAAAATAAGTAAAATCACAGATGCCATTTTTTACCTATCAGAATGGCAAAGATAAGTATTGGCAAGGATATGGGAATCAGGCACCTCCATATGTTGTTGGCAAAAAGTGTAAATTGCAATCTGTTTGGAGGGCAATTGACAATAATAAAAATTAAAATGGACATTTCCTTTGATCCAACAATAAATTCTTCCAACAGTTCTATATGTATATGATTACAAAGATTTAGGTACAAGGATGTCCATTGCTTCCTTGTTTCCAGTAACAAAAATGACAAACCAAATGTCCAACAGGAGATTGATTAAATAAATTATGTAATGGATCAAAAACTACTAACATGACTATTTCTAGCCTTCCCCTTCCATCTGCTAGGCAAAGAGAATTTTGTTTTAGGTCAATGTTCTTATTTCTCTCCCTAAGGGAAATGTTCAACAGCTTTTGGACTTCTGTGAAGGAAAGCGGAGGGCACGTAAAGTTGCAAAGCTTTGTGGAATCTAGACAAGCTCAGGAACGCGAGGAATCATATGGAAAAGGAAAGCCGAATTTTTCAATATTACTGGAACCACACGAACCCTTCACATGTACCAGAAATGCAATTTGAGAACTTGAGTTATTTTGAAATACTTGTTGGTTGGTGAGCTATATTTCATTGATTTAGGCACTGCTCTGAGGCTGACCTACATCATTCTGGCTTAGGAAATGTCATATACACATAGAAAATTTTATAGGGCTAGTAAAAGTAGTGAGGTGAAAAAGCATATTGTTAAATGTAAAAAAGCAAGCTGCAAACTATATACTATATATTCCCACTTGTTTAAAAAGTCCACACATTATATTCACATATGTCTTCAAATGCATAGAAGTTTTCTGGAGGATATTTCTGCACATTTATAAAGATGCATATGTCTAATAACTTCATTTGCCCTCTTGTTTTGTCCTTTATTATGACACATTCAATATTGAATTGGTGTTTATAATGATAGTGATATCAGTATTATTTAAGCAAACAAAACTTTCTCTTAGGATCTCAACTATGTTAAAACAATCTTCATAGGAGAAAATGCATCACAATGTGACATAGATTATCCATAGTAGTGGAATTATAAATTTTTTTATTGTAGTCTCTAAACCTTTGTGTATTTTCAAAGTCTCTAGCATAAGCATGGATTACTTTGTTATCAGCAAAAAACGTTCCTCTTAGAACTATGACAATTTATTTAAAAAATATTTCCTAGACTTTGGGGCATGTTAAAGCTGTATGAGAAAGAGAGCCAGAAAAAATATATATAGCAGAAAGATCTTTTTTGTTACTGTTTTGTAGCCGAGCAAAAAGGGGCTTGTTCTGCTCCCTGCAATCCAGTGCCAATCAATTGCAAACAAGCCAGTGGTTGAGAAAGGAAAATTTATACAATTAGCCAGCATAATCAGAAGATGGTAGACTAGTGTTCTAAAGAACAATCTTAAAATCATACAGAATCTTGAGGCAGTTATACAGGGGAAATGAGCCGGGAAGGAGGGGGTTTAGGGATGTTGACCATCTGGTGTGACGAACTTCAAGGCACCACATTATTTCTTTCTTTTGTCATTCATGATGGATACCAAAGCAGAATTTTCCTTTCTGGAGGTCATCATGCTCCTGGGGAACTCAGAGAACAAAGTTATCGTCTTATCACAGCTAGGAGATATACGCAAGCAAGAGTCATAGAACTAGCAGATCATGTATTTTGGCAAAGCAAGAGGTGCTTAATCATCTAGGCTACATGCAAGTTAGAGCGCATTCTCAGAGACTAGTGAGTCAGGGTCATAGTTACAGTATCGCTTCCTTTCCCTAAGACGGCTTCCGTCATGCTAACTTAAGATCTAGCTGTTCCAGTTTTAGTGAACGGTGGACATAATTTGTGGGGCATTGAAATTTCTGCCCATCCCCGAATGTCTCATGTGGTGCTTGAAATTTCCTTTACTCAAGTCAATCATTTAGTAAAGGTTTTTTTTTTCCCCCATAAGGACTTTGCTAAAATGAGAAGAGCAACTAACCTACCAGGATCCAGAGAATACATTACAGCAGTGTTCTTGAATTTGAGTGTGCACTGGAACCACCTGGAGGGCTTGTTAAAACACAATCGGTTGGGCCCATACTCAGAGTTCCTGATTCAGTGGGTCTAGGGTGCAATCTGAGAATTTGCGTTTCTAACAAGTTCCCAGGTGATGCTGATGCTGCTGGTTCAGCTACAACACTTTGAGGATCCCTGCCTTAAAGCATACTACTTTATCTCAGAGGAACCACCAGGAGTAGGAGAGCCCACAGCTGGCTAACAGCCAGTAGGTCATCAAGGAAAATCTAGGGCTGAAGATTCAGAGGAAATCCCTATAGTTTCAGTGCCAAGCCAGCCAGGTGGACATCACAGGGCTGAGGAGGTGGGGAGGCAAGACAGTAACTGAATCAGCACCTTTGTAGAGTAGGCATGAGCATGTCACCTACATCATGGTCCTACTGGGACTGTGTTTGATCATTGTTACAGATGGATATTTAGTCTTTTCATTGTAAATTGGCTTCCACTGTTGGGAGAAGAGATCCTTTCTTTCATTTCCTTAACATCAAAATGGAAATGACTCATGCTTTTGAGAGGTCTCAATAATTGAAGTTATAGGCGAAATGTTACCGGAAATGCATATAATAAAAATAAGTGCAAGACCAAAAAAAGATTCTAATAAGTGCAAGGGTCAAAAACGAAAATGCTTCTCCTTTATCTTTCTGTCACTTGACTTAGAACCAAAAAAATGGACTCCGGCCACACCTCTGGGTCAAACATCCCAGCGGGGTTGGTCTTCTCCCACCCACGGCTGCACTGCCATGCTTGGCTCCGCCAGCAGATGGTGCGGTTCTAGCGCTTTTCCGAACGTGTGCTGAGAGGACATAAACGGAGATTGGGTGGCTCAGCGGCGTCGCCCACCGCCGCACTCCGCCCTCGCGCTCTCGGATCACAACACGGTCAGGCCACCGCGTCGCTCCGCCCCGAGCTCTGCTACAAGTGTCCAGGGGCGGATTCCTCTGGGGTGACTGGGTTTGGGAGGAGAACTTGCCCAGAGTGCTAATTGGGGCCGAAATAAACACATATTCCGCTGAGGAGTGGGATCTTAATTGGGAAAACAGTCTCCAAGAACTCCCGTTTGCTAAAACCTTATCGCACAAAAAAACCTTTTGTCTTTCCTGGCTCTCCAACCCAGGAAAGACAAAAAGGGGAGAAAGCATCAAAATCACACCCCTTTGGCACAACTCTAGAAATATCCTCCCAGGCCGGATTCCAAAAGTTCAGCTGCCCTGGTCGAGGAGCCCTGGCCGCACTGCTCGCCCTGACGGACTGCAGGACCCAGAAGCGCAGACCAGAGAGCTGGGGAGGTCGTGCCGCCGGCGTGGCACTCCCCGGTCCGGCCCCGCCCTTGCCCCGCATGGCCCCGCCCCCTATCCCGCCCACCCGGGCCGGCCCCGCCCAAGAACGGGCCCTGGGCGTCTCGACAGCGGCCCCGCCCAGAAGGGGGAGGAGCCGACGACGCCTTTTTCCTTCCTGACCTGCGCGCGCACCCCGCCGCTGCCGGCGCAGGATCCTGAGACAGACCGGGACACCCAGCCGAGCGAACCCGGCCTCTGCCAACGTCCGCACCCCGCGCCGCCGCAGCATGGGCGCGCGCGGCCCGGCCCTCGGCCTCCTCCTGCTGCTGCTGCTGCTGCCCTGTCCCGCGCAGGTGAGCAGCCGCCAGTCACCCGGGCGGGCTGTGGGGGACTTGGCGGGGCCGCGAGTCGGGGGGCGGCGGGCCAGGCAGCGTCTCAGGAGCCCCCGTCTCCCGAGGGGCGCGGGTTCAGCCTGCCGGGGAAGTTGGTCTAGCAGTGGAGCCGCTGGAGGTCCCCTCATCTCTCCGGCCACACACTTTTCCTTGAGGTCTGGAAGGGGGTGGCAACTGGGAGCTGCTTGCTGGACCTGTTTTGAGCTCACTTCAGCTGTGGTCACCTAATTTGTGGGTTTCGGTTGTGGGATCCGAGGGAAGGAGAAAAGGGCTTAGAGAGGGATAAGGATTTATTTATTTAACCTGCCTTTAAAAAAAATTCTGCCACATGCACTCGAACTCTATGAATTTATTTAGAAGATCCGACCACTTTATATCCCCTTCTCCACCCCTAAAGATGAAGTTGGGAGGGGAGGTGAAGAAAGGAAACAATTTGTTAAGCACCGAATTGGAACAGTCAGTCCTAAGTACTTTACGTAAGACAGCTTGGTCTTCTAAAGAGTGCACGTTACTTCTTATCAACTAACTCCCTTTTACGTCTTTGGAAACTGAGGCCCACCGCGGGTAATTGAATTTCCCGTTGTCATAGTACTAGCTAGCGACGGCGCAGGGCCTGGAACTCGGTGTCCTAACTCTCTGGGTCGGCTTTTCCTTGGTTTAGTAGCCTTGGGCATGAGCCCCTCACTGCTGTTTGTGTGTCGATGATTTTCTCTTTTAAAACTATGGGGGTCGGGAGTAATGTCTAAGGATATAGTGCTGATTAAACCGATCAGGATGAAAGATGAGTGAGCCCTTGGGAATCCTGTGCCCTTGTGCCTACTCTTGGTGTGTCGGTAATGAGGGGGGATTGTGAATCAGAGGGGAAGGCAGATTAAGGGGTTTCCCTGGACTAGGAAAACCTCTACTTAAACTTCTGTGTAGTTCTGAGGAGGAAATAGGTGATGCTGACCCAGTAAGGGCCCGAGAGCCCTGGGAAAAGCTGTGGCTTCCTCTTCCCATGTGTATGGGGGGGATCCCCTGCAGTGTGGGCTTGTGGAAGAGCAGACATCTGGTGCCTGGTTAGGAGAGGAGGCAGCAGAATGGGGTCAGCGGGTAGACCACTTACTAGCTCTGTGGCTTTGGGCATGTTATTCTTTCAAGGCTCAGTTTTTTCTGAAGATAAACAAAACCTCATAGGATTATTGGGTTTATTAAGTAATATGATATATGGAGAGACCTCATCACTACAGTAAAAACTCAAGAACTAGTAGCAATTGTGTGCCCTAAAGAAAATACAGCTATTCAATTTCCCTAGAGTTTTAGGTCAGGATCTAATAGGCAGGCTTCACATTAAGTAGCTGTAATTTACCTCTGAAATCTTTTTACCTCAAGGCAGTATCCAAAGCTGATGGCCTGCCTTGGATACTGGCCTTTCCTCCTAAGACTTTGGGGATAGGTCAGAGGTTGGTCATGAGTCTCTTACAAAACACTTGGAATCCTTGAGAAGATCTGTAAATCTTAACTGGAAACATTCCTATTGTTATTCTGCAGATTAACTCCCTGTGTCTGCGTGTCTGCGGAGGCTCTCAGTACACCTGAACAGATTGGCGGGGAGGGGTTCATCTTTTAGAATTCTTACTGATGATAGCAGCTCCTCTGGGTTCAGTCTGAGCACTAATAAAGTTATCTCATGGAATTACAGACTAACTGTCTTTTGTAAGGTCTGAAATACAATTTGGGGGGATTTTTGCTTTTCATAATTTTAAATTTTTACAGAGGATGAAATAGCATTATTAGACTGCATGGTTTTTAAACCTTGTAGCTGTCCAAAGAATGTGTGCCATTTTGAGAAATAGTATGTATCTCTCCTGACTAACTTTTATAAACTTTTTCTTGGGGAGCTTGGAACGAAGTGAGGCTTGGGTAGGATTCAGCCCTTAAAATGGCTTTTCCCGAGGATATTGGGAATGGGTTACCCTTTTGGCCTGAGAGCATTAGAATAACCACCTGAAACTGGAGTGAATGTGGGTAATCTTTCCCAGTGTCTCCCACTCCTTGATTGATGCTGAGATCAGGTATCTTACTAACAGAAATAGTCAAGAGAAAATGAGGTTTTTTATTTCAGCGATTGGGCAGAAAGAAAACGACTTGCTGAATAGGTCTTTGTATTCCTTCAGTGTTTGTCCTATTAGCCAGAACAAAGAATCCCTCTGGGCATGAAGACAGTGTCCTCTCTTTCCTGGGTCACCCTTCCCCATACTCCACTCTTCCTAAAAGGGATGCTTTTCAGGGTGTTTTAAGGATGACACATTACCTACTGCAGAAGCCTAGATTGGGCCATCTCTAATCTGATCTCAGGTACCCCTTTCTGCCCTTTCACCCACAGTTCTGTGAAGGGCATCAGCTCTCCAGCCAGATTAAACTACTTGCTATCAAAACCCTGCCCATCTTTGAAGCCCAGTTCAAATGCTACATCATCCGTGACATTGTTATCCTGTTCCCCCAACTAGAATACCATCCCTCTAAAGTCCTGAATCTTTGTTGAAACTGCAGCAGCAGCATTTACTGCCTGGCAAAAGACTTTTGAGTTCCAAGACCTGGGGGTGGGTCTTGATGCTTTCTCTCTTTTGTGACAAAATCCCTGAATTCGTTGATTTGTTTCTGTGTGTTCTCTTGTATTTCGTTGAGTTTGTTTATGATAGCTATTTTGAATTCTCTCTCATTCAGGTTATCAAATTCTGTGCCTTCAGGGTTGGTTTCTGGGTGTTTGTCATTTTCCTTTTGGTCTGTAGCCCTGACAAATTGTCGCAAGGATCCGACGGGGACGGCTTTATTTTTTCCCCTCATGATAAAGTTGGTCCTGCAGTTTCCCCCTGCTGCCACTGGGTGGAGATCGCGAGCGGTTTGCTCTGAGGCGGCTGCAGCCCCCAGAGGGATTATGCTGAAATGCAGGGTGTGTGGGGGGAGGGGTCCTCTCTTTCTCCTGCTTGACCCCGGGGGTTTCCTTTCTGGCTCTCTTAGGGTGTTTGCTACACCCCCTAAACAGTCCGTCGTCGCTTCCCAGTGGGGATCTCGCGACAGTCTGTGAGAGCACCTGGATGGCGATAGTTTTCCCCCCGCTGTGGGCTGCCCCTCCCCCCTCTGTCTGCGAACCGCGCTGTCTTTGCCGATCGACTGGGGAGGGGGAGTACAACTTCTTACCTCTCCTCCCGTCCTTTTGGGCTTCCTGCGCCTCCACTGTCTGATGTATGGCAGCAGGGGTTTCTTAGAAGTCCTTCATAGTGTTTGATTGAGCTCTCTTGGAATGTGAATGATGTTTTCGTTGTGTGGTAGGGGGCAGAGATTCAAAGAGGGAATCTCACTCCGCCATGATGCTGACGTCACTCTCCTTGATGCTTTCTCTTACCAAGAGTGATCTTGGGCAGGCCAGTTATCTCTGGAGCCTGTCTCCTTCTCTGTAAAATTGATTAACAACTGTGCTTACTTCTCACGGCCCTTGTGGAAAGACAGAGAAATATTGTTTGAATTGAACTACTGAATTGCAGGCTCCTTGAGGGCAAGAGCTATATTTTACCATCTCCAATATGGCCAGGACTCTTGGCTTTACTCTTCTGAATCACCAAATCATTGTGCCTTCAATGGCTTCAGGTGAGGGGGCTAGATGGGGGAGGGATTCAGAGGCTGGTGGAGATCAGAACTGGGTTTACAGCTGGTTTCTGGGTGATAGCAGTGATCAGCTGTGGCCCAACAGGTTTGCCTTTGCTTGGACCATGCCTGCTAGTCTTTGGAATATTTGCTTTGGCAAGAAAACTTAAAAAAAAACCGAAAAAACAAAACACCTCTCTCTGATGCAAGTGTGCTGTTGGGGGATTTGAGAGGGAAGCTTTAAAATTTGTTCTTGTTACTATCCTTAGGCCACAGAGGAACTCAAATTATTGTCATTCACTAATTTCATAAATAGAAAGTGGTTGCTCTGGGCACAATGTAGGATACAAAGGTAGATCAAAAGAATTAACCTATGTAGAAAGACGTCTGTAAACTAAAGTGCTATGTGAATGTTAGTAGTTACTATCCCTGTCTTGTTCATAGTTGGTGGGAGGAAGGGTAAATACATTAAAAAAATTACGATGGAAAGTGCTGTAATAAAGATAAGGACAAATGTTTTGGGGAGTCCATTTTTGAGCTGAGGTTTGGAGGGTGAATTAATGCTTACAAGGTGGACAAGAGGAAAACGGGAGAAAATGGGGGGGGAAGTTACCTAATTGTTACTAAAAACCATTCAACTGTATACTTGAAAAGGGTGAATTTTATGGTAAATTATCTCAGCTGTGTTAAAATGACATTCTAGATTACAAGACACTAAAGAAAAAAGAGTTACCTAATTTTTGCATAGTGTTCCACTGCCATGACACATCTCACCTTGTTTTAACCTCATAGAACCCCTTTAAGGTAGGTGCGATGCTCTTTTTCCTGTTTTACAGATGTGGGTGGTAAGGCTCAAGTTTGTCCCAAGGTCACATAGCTAGTAAATGGCAGACTCAGAGCTTGAGCCACTATCTCTGACTTCTGTGTTCTAGTTTATTCAAATTCAAAATATTGCTACCAGATTATTCACATTTAGCAAGGTAAATTGATGGCTGTTCAGCAGATGTTCTACTTGGCCAGTAAGTCTTCTCATACAAGGCATATTCCTGGCTCCAAGGTGGCTTCTTCAAAAGCCAGTGATAAATCAGGGGTGGATTTGGCCTGCTGGCCTGACCCATGGTTCAGTTGCCATGCTGTGTGAACATTCCATAGGCAGAAGCCTGCGGGCAGGGTATACTCCCATCTACTTTCATTGTTTTGTTTTCGTCTTGTGGCTTTTGGGTTATTTTTTCAAACTTGTGGGTACTGGAGCTCATAAATGCCTAATACTAACTAGTAATATGACCTTGGGCAAGTCACTTAAAGAAACTGCAAGCTAGAGGATTTTTCTGTAAAGTGAAGACTAGCTGAGCCCATCTATCTCTAAAACTGTGACTTAAACACCTTTCTACAGGCAAACCTGGTGTTCACACAGATTACCCTTTGTTATGTGATATGTTCATGCCAGGTTGGCTGTAAAACAGAGTCCCGAGATTTCATCAGTAGAAGTCAGACCAACCCAGCCTCCACCCCAAATGTCCTGCCATATTTGTTTGGTCTGCCTACTTGACTCCAAAGGAAACAGCAGGCAGCTTCACCTCCGGACAGGATTCTATGTGCCACTCCCTCCATCCCATCCTGCGTTGCTCTGACTGGCCAGGCCAGCCCCTCTGCTCCCTGTGGAGGCCTCTCCTCCCCCCACACCCCGAGCTTGAGCTGGATGTGTCTCCAGGTTCTGCCATGAGCTGTATGCATCCAGGATAGCGGCAGAGGTGGGACACCCCGTCTCTGCACTCCACCTGCCGTGGGATGGCCAAGTGCAGGCCTGGAGTTGAGGACGGTCAGTGGTACTGAGGAATTGTGTCATTACTTGACAGCTGCCTGGAGATGTACTTAAAAAGATCATAGGATTATAGTGGATGGGACAGCCTGTCTCTGGTGCGTTGTCAAAATCTGAGGCTACATCTGTGTACAAACTGAACTGGAGTTTGAACAGTGCAGCAGCTGGGGAGTGGGGATATGGGGATAGGATGGAGAATGTTGAACTTGGCGTTCAAAATCTTGATTCCCATTACTGGTTTTGTCACTTATGAGCCATGTGATCTTAGAGAATCTTCTCTGAGCCTTAGTTTTCCTACCTGTAAAATGCTGTGATACTACTTCATAGGGTGTCTGGGACATGAGGCAGTGAGGGAGAAATCTCTTAACTGTGCCTGGCACATGGCTGATGTGCAATAAGCATTTGAATCTGAGTTAGTATTAATATTTCAGCAGGATTCACTAAAGGCAGCCTGGAGTATAGGATTCTGTTGCCGGTGTTCACAGCTTCTCATATGACAAGATGTGCTTTCATGGAGCCTCCTATTACGGTCTGATTTAGCAATTGCTATAGTTGCTGAAGTATACCAGGAAGGGGCTTTTTTTTTTTTTTTTTAGCCTTTCCTGAAGTATTCTTGTTATTATTGAAAGAAGCTTTCCTATTTAGTCATATACCCAGTAATTAAACTCTGGAGTATGTTGTGAAATATCCATATGACCTAACTTAAAAGTAGAGGTGATCTAGCCTTGTAGCTACTAAGTTCTGGGTTAAAGCTGAAACAACCAGCTGTTCTCACTTCCAAACTTCTTACATAATCCAGTGGAACTCCTTCAATTCATGGTGAGTTTTGATGGTTTCTGAATCAGTGAACACTGGATGAGGTACTGTAGGGGGTTTCAGAGGAAGCGTAATACCTGGGCTCTGCTTGTAGGATCTTATGGTCTTATGGGGGAGTTGAGACAAAAGCAAGAAAATATTCTTGCAACCTCTCCCCACAGACAACTTTGCAATTCTCATAAATATAAATTCTGCTTGATCCTCGGGCAGGAGCCAGCAAATTATGGCCTGGCCAGAGCCTGTTGTTGTGATTAAAGTTTTCTTGAGACATGCCCCCACCCATTGTCTGTGGTTGCTTCTGAGCTACAACAGGCAGAGTTGAGTATTTGCCACAGAGAGTTATGGCCCACAAGCTTACAATATTTCATATTGGTCCTCTAAGGGAGAGTGCAGCCACCCCTGCCCTGGTGGATCCACATGGGAGTTTGTGGAGTGTAAGTGACAGAAATAGATAGCACAGAACTCTGGGCGCAGAGCACCTGCTGACCTGAGCAGTGACGACAGATGTCCCGAACACCAGCCAGGTGCTGCCGAGGGCTGACCTGCCTCTCCTCTGGGACAGCCCACCTGACTGGGGGAGTACTGGGGCTGGAACCAGGAGAAAGGAGTCAGAGTTCAATTTAGTGGAGGTAGTGCGCCTTGGGAGAGGCTTGTAAGAAGTGAGGACTTCCCAGATGGGTAGGACTGAAACCTTGGAGAAAACAGTGGAGCTACAGACAAGGACTGGAGTCTGGCCTTGGGAACCCAGATAAATATAGTTAAGGGCAGGTCAAGTAGAGCCAAAAGCCAATCTGTGGAGAGTAGTAGAGATTTATTTGTGAAAAGGCTGTTTAAAAGTTACTGCATTTGGTGGGCCGCCCGGTGGTGCAGCAGTTTAGTCCGCGTTTGGCAGCCCAGGGTTCGCAGGTTCGGATCCCGGGCACCTGCCGATGCACCGCTTGTCAGCCACGCTGTGGCGGCGTCCCATATAAAGTAGAGGAAGATGGGCACGGATGTTAGCTCAGGGCCAGTCTTCCTCAGCAAAAAGAGGAGGATTGGTGACAGATGTTAGCTCAGGGCTGGTCTTCCTCACCAAAAAAAAAAACCCATAAAAGTTACTGCATTTGTATGTGCTTGTGTGTATATGTCTGTACAGGTTTACCTGTAGGGAGGAATTAGAAGCCTGGAAGACCTAGATCTGATGAATTAACGCTGGTTAAATCTGAGAAGTGGGGTGGGGGGTGCAGAAGTGAGGAGGAGCTTTCACTGTTATTTCATATGCACCTGTGCTGTTGGAATATTTGTGATGAAAGGTATTGATTGTGTAATTAAAGAAAAAAATCAACCATTTTTAACATTTTAGGAATTGGCTTTTTTTTTTTGGTGAGGAAGCTTGGCCCTGAGCTAACACCTGTTGCCAATCCTCCTCTTTTTGCTTGAGGAAGAGTGGCCCTGAGCTAACATCTGTGCCAGTCTTCCTCTATTTTGTATGTGGGATGCTGCCACAGCCTGGCTTGATGAGTGGTGTGGGTCCACGTCCGGGATCCAAACCTGTGAAACCTGGGCTGCCGAAGCTGAGCGTGCTGAATTTAACCACTATGCCACCAGACCAGCCCCCATGGAATTGGCACATTTTTAAAATGCTTAAATAAGATGGTTCTTGTGCTTTTGAATAGCTCTGTGAGACTGGTTGGTGACCACGAGATGAACTCTGAAGAATTGTTATCATTCTTTGCACTTGGACCCCTGGTCCTTACATGGAGCTTTGACAAGACCTGTTAGTAGAGACTCGGGATGTCAAGTGACATTCAGACCCATAGTCTTTGATCCTGCTTGATCTGACAGTCACTCTTCTGTTTAACCTCAGAATGATAACTGAGAACTGCTCTCTGCAGTCCTGGTCACTGGGCTTTTCTCTTGTATGGTGAAGGACATCTGAGCTCATGTTTTGTTTCAGTATTGGGCATAATACTTCCTTCCCCAAGTGAATATTATTGATATGAAATCAGCACCAAGTGTCCTTGTATCATAGTAAAGGCAGCTTTCAGCTGGACACCTTATTTTTGGAAATCAGTTGCTTTGCTTAGAAGGGAAGCATGTGGCCTGTACCTGAGGTGCATCGTTGTTCTTGGTGTCAGCATGTGCTGCTCTGATAGTCCAGGGATTTTAATGTGCATCCGTCTTTTTCATCGGTAAAGTCCTGACAGTCCGCTGTGCTGTGGTGATTTGGAGACTGGAAATCCAATGGCTTGGATGCCAGCTAGGTTCTCAGTGGGATACAGAGATGAGCATGGCCCAGCCAGTGGTCCACTGAGGAGTGACCCTCAGTGCAGTGTGATAAGAGCTCCGGCTTCCAATCAGCCAGGCCCCAGGTAGGGTCTGGCTCTGCCATTTCTTGAATGTGGCCTCAGTCACAGGCAAGTCCCACTTAGAGTGGGACAGGAGGAAAGGAAGAATAGGAGATGAGAGTGCTTACAGAGCCAGGTGAGGCATATGGATTTTGTCTCACAGGCTGTAGGAATGTTACTGAGCCCTAAGGGACCGGTGACCCTCAAGTGGGTTCTTTTGCCTGGAGCTGCTCACGCCAATAGAATGAGACTGGGTTTGGAATATCAGAGCAGAAACTTTATTTGTTGATCAACAAATGGAGAAGGGAGAGCTCATGCTCTAAAACACTTTCTCCCGGAAGAGAAGGTGAGCAGGGTTCTTACGGGATGTGAAGGGGGAAGGGTCTCTGCATCATCGCTCAGGGTGGGTGGCAGTTGGGGCACATGCAGATCTTCCCTTCTTGCACACGGCACCTTTAGCACATGTTTCCTTTTGCGCACTGCACCCCATCACCATCTTTGACCTTTCTGGTTTGGACCAGTTCTGCATTTTGGCCATCTGGCAATGTTCTGCCTTGGTTCCTATAAGCAAGCACAACTTAAAACAAAGCATTAGATGTCGGAAATGTTTTAGGGACTTCTCTGGGTGACAGGAAGGGTGGATTGTAGGTTTCTGATCGTCAGAAAACTTTGGAGCCACAGCTTGGCAAGAGCCAGGTGGCAGCTGTGCCTAGGAGACATTGCTGAGGTCTGCATGGCAGGTGAGGAGGCTAACAAAGGATGGCTGTGGGTTCAGCAGGGAAGGGGTGTGGGAGACCATGCTGAGGACCATGCTTCCCAGGGAAGCTTCTGGGTCTGAAAGATGCCTAGGCTTTAAACTCTGATGAAGAGGGCTTGGCGATGGAGGAGGCTTTGGAGGAAGGATTAGTTTCCTTTGAGCACCTGGGTAGTCAGGCAGGTAGTTGGGAGTGCAGTTGGAGAGACGCTGGGGGTCGTTTGAGGAGAATAAAATTGGAGCAGCATTTATAGGCAGGAGCAGGTGAAGGGACCAACAAAGAGATGAGGTTGAAAATGTGGATGAGAAAGAGGTCAGGTGATGGAGGTCTACAAGGAGGCTCAGGAATGCTGCCGCAGCCAGGCCTGGGGGCAAGGGAGACCGGCTCTCTTGTTCAGCTGTAGGAGAGATGGGGAGAGAGATTTGAGGGGGGAAAGAGGCCTCCCCAACCGGTGCAGCTGAGAGTAAGTGCACACGTGCTCATACCTTGCACAAGCCGGGGACAGTGTAATGCCAGATTGAGGACTTTAGTTACTCAGTTGATTATATTTTATTGAGAATCTGTTTCTGGAGCTAGAATGTTCTGGTTTGAATCATGGTCTGCTGCCCTTGGACAAGTTTTAGCCTCTCTGTGTCTCTGTTTCCTCATCTGTAAAGTGGGTATAATGTTAGCACCTCCCTCATCAACTTGTGAGGATTAATAAAGTTAATCTGTGAAGAGCAAGTAAACCAGTGCCTAGTGCACAGTGCGTGGCTCATAAGTGCCTTGGGCCCCTGGCTTAGGGCTGCTTCTTTAGGCAGGGTGACTGGGAAGCAAACCTGAGAGTCGAGTGGAGCCCAGTTTTCCTGAGCCCAAAGAAATTCAGCTGTTTATTTTCTTCAGAACTTTGGAAACTCTTTGCTGAGGTCCCAGACAGTTGGAAGACATTAAGAATACTTTCTTACATTTGACTGTATGGTGCTCTCATAGTTTACTAAGTACTGCCACATATATTCATTCCCTTGTTTGATCTTCACACCAAACCTGTGAGATAAGAGGAGGCTATAGCTGCAGTTCACAGGTAGGAAAACTGCACAGGTAAGTAACCTGCTCCAAGTGTGATCACACTCAGCAAGCACATTTATTTATTAGGAGCCTCGTGAGTACTGAGGAGCAGAGGCCAAGACTCCCAACCTCTCTGTGCCTCTCCCCTCCCCCACCTCTCTTCTGCCAGATGGGTGGAAACAACTCTGTTTTGAAATAAATGATGTGGATTGTAGAGGACAATATTTGTGACTAGGAACCTAACCACTTTGGGCTGTCTTTTTCTTTGATAGCACTGAGTGCTGAGGAAGGGAAACTTAGACTCCAGACACCCATCCTGTTTGTCATGCCAGAGTCTGGTTTGTTGACTGGATTTCTGCCACTCCAGTTGGTGACAGGCCAGAGTGCTCCCAGGCCTGGACCTGCCTGCCCTGCTGGTCTGTTGAGAATTGTGTGGGGTTTAGGGGGAGGGGTCCCTTGTATTTAAATTACATGTCAACAACAGCGGATATTGCTGCCTCCTTAGTCAGCTTTTGCCTTTTCAAATTTCAGTAGATGGAAAAGGAGCTTTTAATTGGAAACCCAAAGTTGCAGTACTTTCTCTAGAATCGCTAGATTTATGGAAATAATTGTGTTTCTTTTTATATAAAAATGCTGGTGGGGAGGCTGGCCTGGTGGCGTAGTGGTTAAGTTTGTGTACTCTGGTTTGGTGGCCCAGGGTTCGCAGGTTCGGATCCCGGATGTGGACCCACTCACTGCTTATCAAGCCATGCTGTGGCAGGCATCCCACATAAAATAGAGGAAGATGGGCACAGATGTCAGCCCAGCGCCAATCTTCCCCAGCAAAAAGAGGAGGATTGGCAACGGATGTTAGCTCAGGGCTGAGCTTCCTCACCAAAAAAAAAAAAAAATGGTGGTGGAATTTTGCCAAAGGTTTGGTGTGTGGTGGTGTTGAATACTTGTCACTTCCTCATTTGTTTAATTTCCCTCCCTTGTGGCCCTAAACATATGACTTTTAATGAGTCAAGATAGGGCTAAGTCATAATTTCTGCTTTAAAATATCTGAAGAATAAATTCAGTGATGAGTTATATTGACCCCTTAGATTCCCCCCACATATACACATCAGCCTCCTGCCTGTTTCTTCTTTCATGATCTTAGGGCTTCAGGGACTGTTGTGGGGTTTGTACCTTGATGCTGGGGACCAACACAGACTGACTTAGGTCCTTGCATATGTATCGGCCAGGTGCCACTGTCACTGGAGAGAATTCACACTGTTGCTTCTATTCAGATTTTTTAAAAATGGCTTTACCACCAGGTGTCTTGGAAGCCCTGGTTGCTTCTCTGATATCCCTTGTTTCCATATGGGAGAGATGATTGCAAGATGGTGCAGGCCTGTGGCCCCTGCCAGCTTGGCAGAGTTCAGTGGCTGTGCTGATGCGATGATTCACACTGTAATCTCCTCCCCTTCTGAATTTTCAACAGCCTTGTGACTCTCACATGGGGAGTATGAGTGGCTCTTGAGAAATCTTTACATAAAAGGTTTAAAATTTTTCTTTTAAGATTGCTGAGGTGATTTTCCTTAAGGTTAGCACATTCTTTGCTTTCTACACATTTCTTGCTTTCTTGAGGACAAGGAGTTCATTCTTGTGCCTTCTTGCTTAGGATTTATCCTTTTTACTTACAAGTTGTTGATGTTTGTGGTTTTGTTCTTCATATTACTCATGATGTGCTGATGTTAATTAACCTAAATATATATGGAAATGTTCTTTCATTAATTAGAGATTATATAATTCCTTATGCAGCTGTGCAAAGTAGTGCCATAGTAATCGCAAACTCACATACTATCTTTCCTCTACACTGATTCTTAGTGATTATTACTTGGATCTATAGCTTCCTCTTATCAACAAATAAATTAGTGGGAAGTAGAAATCATGCAAATAAGTAATTTCTATTACATACTTCACTGACTTACTTGATAAGTCCATTTGGTCTATTTTAATTAATATTTTTCAAAATGTTAAACTAACCAGTGCCTCCTGCTGTTAGTTGTTTTGCAGGTAACATTGGAAAGTTCTGTAATAGTGCATGAGTGGACACTTTCGCTGTTGAAATTTGTTTTGCCTTTGAGGCCCTGATGAACTGAGTTTTGTGTTCACTTTCTGTAGGTGTTTTCACAGTCCTGTGTTTGGTATGGAGAGTGTGGAATTGCATCTGGAGATAAGAGGTACAATTGCAAATATTCTGGGCCACCAAAACCATTGCCAAAGGATGGGTATGATTTAGTGCAGGTAAGTTTGTCATCTTGGGCATTGGGAATACAAAATGCTCATCACAAGATCCTCTGTATTTATACCTTAAATATTGTGGAGGTGGGGGTGGAGTTGAAACTAATAGGCTTAAATCTTATTCCAAACTTTTTTTTTTTTTTTGCTGAGGAAGATTTGCCCTGAGCTAACATCTGTTGCCAGTCTTCCTCTATTTTGTATGTGGGTCGTTGCCACAGCGTGGCTACTGACGAGTGGTGTAGGTCCGTGCCCAGGAACAGAACCCGGGCTGCTGAAGCAGAGCGTGCCAAACTTAACCACAAGGCCACCAGGGCTGGCCCCCAAACTTTTATCTGTAACACACAGTGTCAGAGAAGATAACAACATAATTCCAGAGGCTTAATTTTTCTGGGGCTGACTTCATGCCTTTCTCATAAAGTTTCCTACTCACAGGTTACTATTTGGAGGCTGACCTTGGTACCTCAAATGTTGCTCTTGGCAGCTTCTTCAAAATATATTAAAGTTAACTTATTTTGGTTCCTAGGTTTCAGGACTTGAATGAAGAAGGCTGCTAAGCAGCTGTGACTTCCTTGTCCTCGGTCCATTTTAGTGATTCCTCTGTTTTCCACTGAGAGCCTGTGAACTTTGGCTGCTACCAAGATTCTGTTTTCTCTTGTCTTTTTTTACCATCCCTGGTACACAGGGATGTTAGAAAAGAACTGGAAAAATCAAGGTGAAAAGACTGGTTTTAGAGGCATAATGAATCTAAAATCAAGTTGACATGCTGGCAGGTCTTCTAGACTTGCTTGCTACTTTCATCAGAATTGTGAAAGGCATTTGACTTTCCCTGGAGTGACTAATGGAAATAGTAAATAGCATTCTGGTTGAACGTATGCAAAAAACCTAAGAGAGGTGAAATGATTGTCAAGGGAGGAGAGTGAGCTTCTAAATAAGAAAAAAATTAGAAATGTCTCTACTACCTCTACTTGTAAATTTGAAAGCCTTTTAAAAGAATTCTGCAAGAGTTTGCAAATACATATCTTAACCTTGTATACCTAAAAAGGATTTATATGAATAAAATTGTCTTATTTCATTGAGGAATGTTTGTCCTTATTTACCTATGCTACTCTGATACTCATGCTTTGTCACCCAAAAGGAGCTCTGTCCAGGATTCTTCTTCGGCAGTGTCAGTCTGTGCTGTGATGTTCAGCAGCTTCAGACACTGAAGGGTAACCTGCAGCTGCCTCTACAGTTTCTGTCCAGGTAGGTTGACTGCTGGGAAAACAGGAAAAATGGATTTTAGATACTTTTAACCAGTAACATTCTGATTTCTGTTAAAACGATTGTTTTTGTTTTATTTTAAGAAAACAATCTTATGACTTCTTAGAAATAAAGAATAATTTCTGTTAAAGTAATAGTTATCTGACTTAGTTCTCTTCCTAATTACATTCAGAGTTGATACTTGTTCTTCCCCTGAGATGTCTTTACCCCAAAGGGTGTCTGCACTGGGGACTGGTCCTTTCAGACTGGACTCTGCGCTGTGGGGAGGAGAGGCTCCTGGTGGTCTTGCTCAGGTCTCTGACCCGAGACCCTCATCTGTGCGGTCCTCTGCGTCCCCTCCCTCTCCTCACCTCCCCTGGTTTGCACATGGTTCTCTCTCCCTGTGGTGACATGATGTGCTAGAGTCCCAGTCCTCGGTAGAGCTGGCCTTTGGTAACTGTTAACCAGCTTGTTCTGGCATAGGTGGCTGGTTTTGTCAAAATTAGTGTGGTGTCCAGTCTGTTCTCTATGACCAGGGCAGGAAAAGACTTGTGTAATAGATACTCTTCTCTAAGCTTAGCCAGCAGTTCTCAAATGTGGAGAAGAACAAGCTGGTGGTGGTCTTTAGAACAGTTCATCATGATATCTTTCTGACTTTTTCACACTTAAGCACCCTGGTGAAGGTGGGTGGGAAGGACGTCTGCAGAGGGAAGTGCTTCTCTGCAGGTGACAGGGCACAAGTCGGTGTCTGCTGGGGAAACCTCACTTCCCAGAAGTTTAAGTTGACAATACACAGTGGAAAACCCTCCCTAAATTGTTCTCCCAGGACTACATACAATACAGATCTTCCTTGACTTACAATGGAGTTGCTCCCGATAAACCCATCATAAGTTGAAAACATTGTAAGTCAAAAATGCATTTAGTACGCCTACCCTACCAAAGGTCACAGCTTAGCCTAGCCTACCTTCAGTGTGCTCAGAACACTTACATTAGCCTACAGTTGGGCAAAGCATCTCACACAAAGTCTGTTTTACAATAAAGTGTTGAATACCCCATATAACCTATTGAATACTGTACTGAAAGTGAAAAACAGCATGGCCGGATGGGTACAGAATGGCTGTAAGTTTATGGGCTGTTCACCCTCGTGATGGTGTGACTGACGGGGAGCTGAGGCTCACTGCTGCTGCCCGGCATCAAGAGAGAGTATTGTACTGCACGTCGCTGGCCCAGAGATCAAAATTCAAAGTTCGAAGTACAGTTTCTACTGAATGCATATCACTTTTGCACCATCCTAAAGTCGAAAAATCATAAGTTGAACCATTGTCAGTCGGGAATTGTCTGTATAATAATAGATCAAAAAGTTGAGAATCTAATTGGGCCCGTGTATCCTGTGGAAGGCTAGTGGATGTTGATGGAGCTAGATTGGAGCCATCATTCAGTTGAAATACATTATTTAGCACCTACTGAGGCATTATGGAAATAAACATCAAAATACAACCAAGTTTTCATGGGGCCGGCCCAGTGGTGTAGTTGTTAAGTTGGTGCACTCCGCTTTGGCAGCCGGGTTCGTGGGTTTGGATCCCGGCTGCGTGGACCTACACACCACTTATCAGGCCATGCTGTGGCAGTGTCCAATATAAAGTAGAGGAAGATGGGCACGGATGTTAGCCCAGGGCTAATCTTCCTCAGCAAAAATAGGAGGATTGGCAATGGATGTTAGCTCAGGGCTAATATTCCTCACCAAAAAAAGATAACCAAGTTTTCAGAGGTACCGAAGCTTTATTGATAATAGCAAATAATGAGAAGCTAATATGTGGAATATTATACAGCTGTCAAAATTGATCATTGTGGAGATTAAATGTAGTGACATGCAAAGAGGTTTGTAATATGTGGAATGTGATAGACAACAGCGCACCGAGTGATTTTTGTTAGAATGATGTAATTATCATTCCTGTTTTTGTCACAGTAAAGCACAGGACTCCTGAAAGAGAGTCAGTGTGCATGTGTGCTCCTTCACTAGACCAGAGGCTGTGAGGGCTGGGACCACACCTTTCTTGTTTTATGTCGTGTGGTCGCCTGGACTGGATCAGAGTAGAGAGCAATCTTGATTGGTTGTATTTCAAGAATGCAAGTCTAATGAAGTAATAGCTTTTGCAGATAACAGTGAACCAAAGAGGAGAGAGAGTTCTTTTGCCATATAACTAGTCAACATTCGGAGCTTAAACTTTGAACCTGAAGGATAGCAGACAGCTTGTGGTTCTCATGAAAACCCATGTGCTTCTGAAGTGTGTGCAGGCAGAGAACACCACTGCTGTTTTTTATCTTCTCAAGTCACGGGGAAATCCTCTTGTGTTTAGGGAGGCCCTGGGGATTATCTGGGGCTTGGAAAAGAGCCCTTGAGTAGGTTATAAGCTGAAAATTCTTACGTGTGAATCTCATGTTTTGTTCTTAATCAGAATTGTTATCATGATGCTCCTAAGTCTCTTTAGCTTTAAGACAAAACATGTCTGTAAATTATGAAGTGCTCTTCAGAGAAGCATTTTTATCTTTTTGAAATTATATCTGGGCAACATAAATGTAGTAATTAGGGCAGTTTTTAAAGAGGTGTCTTCATTTTAACATGAGGTTTTAGGTTTAGACTTGCTGGGTTTAATATGTCTTTGTGGTAATTTGTCACTTTACAATAAATTTTAAATATTCTTTGTCTCTTTTAAATCACCTTTATGCTGGCCCTGTTATCTGTGAAATCATACAAAATATAGTTTACTTTTTCTTTAGATGTCCATCCTGTTTTTATAACCTAATCAACCTGTTTTGCGAGCTGACATGTAGCCCTCGACAAAGTCAGTTTCTGAACGTTACAGCAACTGAAGATTATGTTGATCCTGTTACAAACCAGACGAAAACAAATGTAATAGAATTACAGTACTATGTTGGAGAGAGTTTTGCCAATGGTAAGTAAACTTTTAATTATACCTCTTCTACACTTGGTATCAGGATAGTGGATCAAATTGTTTTGTTGTTGTTGTCCTGTCAACTGTGTGAAAATGACAATTTTTTGTTCCATTGGCCGTGAAATGCGAGTTGTTGCTTTGCTTGTACCCTAGGACTCAAGCTACAACCTATAACACAATCTCCTTAAAGTATTTGCTTTAACTTCTTCCTGAGTTCCCATATGGAAATTTTTAGTACAGTAGTCCCCTCATATCCTGGGTGGATCCTCTTATCCTGGGTGGATATGTTCCAAGACCCCAATTGGATGCCTGAAACCACATATAGTACTGAACCCTACATATACTATGTTTTTTACTAAACATACATAGCTATGATAAAGTTTAATTTATAAATTAAATATAGTAAGAGATTAACAATAATAACTAATAATAAAATTGAACAATTATAACTATACAGTAATAAAAATTATGTGAATGTGGTCTTTCTCTCTCAGAATATCTTACTGTACTGTACTCACCCTTCTTGTGGTGATGTGAGACGATACACTGTCTATGTGATGAGATGAAGTGAGGGTGAATGACTAGGAATTGTGATGTAGCAAGTTTTCTATATAATATTTTCAGATCATGGTTGACCACAGGTAAGTGAGACTGCAGAAAGGGAAACCTCGGTCAGTGAAACTGTGGGTAAGGGGGGACTATTATATGTGCAAGTTTACCTTTGTACATTTTAGAAACCATTGGAACTTTGGTTCTAGTGGACATGAGTTGTGTAACTTCTTGAATTACTGCAAGACTGAGGAGAGGAGGTGGCAGTAGAACTAGTTGGCAGGAGAGGAGATTTTGAGTGTGAAGAGGCAGATCACCATAGGGAAAGTAAGCAGGTATAACAAATAGGAGAAGGGGTACCCCAACAACTAGAAATCATAGAACAATCTGGAAAAGACCATATAATGTTTGTTGAAAATGATTGAAATTAAAGAATTCTGAAAGAATAGAACACTAGGGAAAAAGAACAGATTAGAAATAGAACCAACTGAATCTATTAATGAGAAATCGTCATTTAAATGGACTAAAAGATAAACAGCAGATTAGGCACAGCCGAATAAAGAATATGCCCAAGAACAATCTTAAATAAGAGAAAAAGAATTCAGCAAAGTCGTTGACTATAAGAGCAACATACAGATTTAATTATGATCAATTAAATATGTAACAAAAAATTTTAATAGAAAAAAGATCCCATTTACAAAAGCAACATAAAGTAAGTTTCCTAAGACTAAATCTACCAAAAGATTTGCCACAAATTTAAAAAGTTGTCAATTCCAAATATTGGTGAGGGTGTGGAACAATAGGAATGCTAATAACTTGGTGTGAGTGTTTGAAAACAATTTGAAAAACAATTTTGCAATACTTGGTAAAGTTGAAGATAAATATACCCTCATTCCAGAAATTCCACTTATAGATGCCTGCCTTGCCTTAGAGAAACTCTTAATGTGTGTAAACAGGAAGACCATTTAAGAACATTTCCTTGTAGCATTTTTGTGATCATGAAAAATTGGAGATGTCAAGAGAATGTGAAGACAAGCACAGACTGGGAGAAAATACTTGCACAAAAGGCTCATAAATGTGTATTACCCAAAATATATGAAGAACTCTTAAAACTGTACAATAAGAAAGCAAACAACCCAATTAAAAATGGACAAAAGAACTGAACAGACAGACTTACCAAAGAAGGCATATGGATGGCAAATAAGCATATGAAAAGAGCTTAACATCATATGTTGTTAGGGAATTCAAAATTAAACACTGAGATACCACTACATCAGTATTAGAATGACCAAAATCGAAAACACTGACACCACCAAGTGCTGGCGAGGATGTGGCACCACAGGAACTCTCATTCACTGCTGGTGGGAATGCAAAATGGTGTGGCCACTTTGGAAGACAGTTTGGCAATTTCTTAGAAAACTAAAAGTACTTGTACCGATCCATCAGTCATGCTCGTTGGTATTTAGCCCAAAGAGTTGAAAACATCCACAAAAACGTGGATGTTTATAGCATCTTTATTCATAATTGCCAAAACTTGGAAGCAACCAAGATGTCCTTCAGTAGGTGAATGGATAAGCTGGTACATCCAAACAATAAAATATTATTCAGCACTAAAAATAAGGAACCTTAATAAACAAAAGAAGCCAATCTGAAAAGGCTACCAATTCTATGATTTCAACCATAAGACATTTTGGAAAAGGCAAAACTATGGAGACAGTAAAAAGATCAGTGGTTGCCAGGGGTTGGGGGGAAAGAGGAATGAATAAGAGGAGCACAGAGGATTTTTAGGGCAGTGAAACTATTGTTTGATACTATAATGGTGGATACGTGTCATACATTTGCCAAAACTCATAGAATGTACAACACCTAGAGTGAACCCTAAAGTAAACCAGACTCTGGGTGATAATGTTGTGTCAGTGTTGCTTTATTGATTGTAACAAACGTATCACCCTGGTGCTGTTGATAGCAGGGAGGTTGTGCTTGTGTGGAGGCAGGGGTTATATGGGAACTCTGTACCTTCTGCTCGGTTCTACTGCAAACCTAACACTGCTCTAAAAAATAAAGTCCATTTAAAAAAATTTTTTGTTAAATTAGAGACACTAAATGCTAATTAAGAGAATAGATAAATATATTGGGCCATAGTCATAGTCTATAATTGAATACTTAAAACTGTTAAAAGGTATGAATTAGTTATGTCAGTCACATGAATGACTTAAAAAATATTGGTTGAAGATAAGTACAGAATATATGTAGTATGTTGTTTATATTTAACAGTACATATTTATGGATATAGTGTATCATAAAAGTATACAAACATGTATGCGAAAGATGAACATCAAATTCAGGATGTGGTTACCTTAAAGAAGGGGGGCTGCTCATAGGGAGGGGTAGTCAGGGGGCTCAAGTGTATCTATAGTATATATTTTTTAAAATATTGAGGCAAATGTTGTAAAATAGTAAGATTGGTTTAGCTGGATTGTGAGTAAATGAGAATTGTATTCTCCATATTTTCTGAATGCTTGAAATATTTAATAATAAAAAAAAAAAACACCCTGAGAACCAAATGGTGAGCTGGAAGATGAGAGAATAACCCAGGAAACAGCCTACGGTTATAAAGATCTGGAAATCATTAAAGAAGTGACATATGGGATAAAGTGAGGAGCTCCAGAAAAAGAAGAGAGAGAGCTGGGGAGAGACAATAAGCAAAAGGATAATGGCTAAGGACTTTCCAGAATGGATGAGAGATGAATACTCAGACTTAGGAAAAGATAATGAATCCTTAAGCCAGATAAATTTAAAAGAAAGAAAATATATGAAAATCAATTGTATTTCTATACGCTTGCAGTGGACAATCTGAAAGTGAAATTAAGAAAACATTTTGATTTACAATAGTATCGAAAAGAATAAAATACTTAGGAATAAATTTAACAAAAGAAGTGTAAAACTTATACTCTAAAAACTACAAAACATTATTAAAAGAAATTGAAGAGGATCTTAATAAATGGAAAGACATCTCATGTTCATGGATCAGAAGACTTAATATTGTTAAGATGGCTGTACTCCCAAATTGATCTACAGATTCAGTGCAAACCCTATCAGAATCCCAACTGACTTTGTAGAAATTGACAGGCTGATTCTAAAATTCACTTGGAATTGCAGGGCACCCAGAATAGTCAAAACAACCCTAAAAAAGAACAAAATAGGACTCACACTCCCAATTTCAAAATTTACTACTAATCAATGGAAATCAAGATGGTATGGTACTGGAATAAAGATAGAAATATAGAACAATGAGATAGAGTTGAAAATAAACCTACATATCTATGGTCATCTGATTTTTGACAAGGATGCCAAAACCATTCAATGGGGAAAGAATAGTCTTTTCAACAAATGGTGTTTGAACAACTGGATAGTGGAAGAGGATGGAGTTGGACCCTTACCTCACAATATATGCAAAAATTAACTTAAAATGGATCAAAGACCTAAATATAAGAGCCAAAACTAGAAAACTCTTAGAAGAAAACATAGGGATAAATCTTCATGACCTCAGATTTGGCAATGGATTCTTAGATATGACACCAAAAACATGAGCAACAAAAGAAAAAGCTAGATATGTTGGACTTGATCAAAATTAAAAACTTTTGTGCTTCAAAGGACACCATCAAGAAAAGGCAAGAATATTTGTAAATCATGTATTTAATGAAGGACTTGTATCTAGAATATATAAAGATCTCTTACAACTCAATATTAAATAGATAACCCAATTGAAAATGGGCAAAGGATCTGAATAGACATTTCTCTAAGGAAGTGATACAAATGGCCAATGAGCACATGAAAAGATGCTTGAAATCATTAGTTATCAGGGAAATGGAAATCAAAACCACAATGAGAGGCCACTTCACACCCACTAGGACAGCTAGAATCAAAAAGTCAGATAACAAGTGTTGGCAAGGATGTGGAGAAATCATTGGAACCTTCATACAATTGCTAGTGGGAATGAAAAATGGTGCAGTCACTTTGGAAAACAGTCTGGCAGTTCCTGAAACAGTTAAACATAGAGTTACCATATGACCCAGCAATTCCGCTTACAAGAGAAATAAAAACATGTCCACACAAAACCTGTACACAGATATTTATAGCAGCATTATTCATAATAGCCAAAAGGTAGAAATAACCTAGTTATCCATCAACTGATACATAAATAAACAAAAGGTGGTATATCCATACCAAATATTATTTGACCATAAAAAGGAATGAAGTACGCATACATGCTACAACATGGATGGACCTTGAAAGCATCAAGTAGAAGAAACCAGTCTCAAAAGACCACATATCATATGATTTCATTTATATGAAATGTCCAAAATAGGCAAATCTATAGAAACGCAAGTAGCATAATGGTTGCTTGGGGGTTGGGGAGATAAGGGAGCATTAGCTAAAGGGTACAGGATTTCTTTTTTTAAGATGATGGAAATGTTCTAAAATTGTGCTGATGGTTACACTTACTTGTGAATATGCTAAAATCCATTACATTGTAACTTTAAATAGGTGAATTGTATGGTATGTGAATTATATCTCAATATAGCTGTTCAAAAAAAAACTACCTAAATACAGCTTAGTAAAACTATAAAACTCCAAAGACAAATATCTTAAAAGCAAGTAGAAAAAAGATACAAATCACTTCGACAGAATGACAGTTGGAGATTTTCTTACTTAGCAGTGTTAGAGGCCAGAAGGCAATGGAATAATCATAGTACTAAAGAAAATAACTATCACTCCAGCTAAACTGTCTCCCAAGAGTGAGGGTAAAACACCGTGGATTTATAAGTATCTCCTTAAGGTTTAGAGGAAGAGGGTCCTGGGAAGTTTCTAACAAGCAGGGACTGGTAAGTGAATATTAATGTAGGACCCGTTACTACTACTTCCTTACATGCAAAATGTCGTTGGCATTAACACTTAGTGTGTTGTCTTAATGTGTACTAAACTAAAACCAAAAAAGGGTAGTATTAGGTTCGTTCACATGTGACCCCTGCCCTAAAACCAGTTTTCCCCATAAGTTCCGGAATCCTCCCGCTGTGTAGTTTCCTGCCACAGAAGTTTTCTGGAACCAGCCCCATTGACTGAAGAGGCACAAAGGTTCTTAGCTTCTCCTTCCTCAGCCTTAATATGCTCTTCTGTACAGTGGGGATAATACTTCTCCAAGCTATTGTGAACTACGTGGGATGACGTAAGCCTTTCCTGTCTGTTTTTTACATTTAAGTTAGTTGGAATCTTGCCTGGCATATTAATTGTGGGGTGATAGGCCAGTTTCAGGGGTGATCTCCATTCCTGCCCTTACTGTTTACCATTCTGTGTTCCAGCTCGTGACTTCTGATTGCAGAGTGTGTGGATTTCCGGGTTCCCATTTGAGAGGCCTTTTGTAAGATCTTGCCAGTGAATTAAAGCAGCGTGGTGTTTCAGTCTTCTCCCCTTTTTCCTCTGCTAGCCATGTACAATGCCTGCAGGGATGTGGAGGCCCCCTCAAGTAATGAAAAAGCCCTGGGACTCCTGTGTGGGAAGGAGGCCGAAGCCTGCAATGCCACTAACTGGATCGAGTACATGTTCAATAAGGACAACGGCCAGGCACCCTTCACTATCACACCCATTTTTTCAGGTAGGGATAAAGACTCCCAAGTTTGGTGTATTTGTGATGTTTTTTTTTAAAGCCCAGAGACCTTAAACTGCAATAGGAAGAAAAATTCAGGTAACTAGTTCCTGGAGTTTCCCTCCAATGAGAGAGGTAACTGGAGCACCTGTCCTGCCCCTGGTTAATTTAGGGGGCTGCAAGCTGGAACGGAGGAGGAAGAAGAATGGCCTTCAGGTATTGCTGCGTAATTGAAAGAATAAGCTGGGTTTTGTTTTTGTTTTTTAAATGGCCAAAAACCATTACAAAGGCCTTTTCAGGAGCTCTGCAATAGTATTAGACTAGCTCTGCAGTGGAGATAATACACGATTGAAGGTTTACCCTGCAATGTGGTGTACTTGAATCTCAGTGACAACTCCATGCCCCAAAGTTATTGAGGTAAGGTAAAATTTTTTAGGACTAAGCAGCAAAATATCATTCGATCATATAGAAACCTCTAGTCCTTTTTATTCTTGCGCTTGTGTTATATTACTTCAGAGCACTTATCATTGGGTTTAGTATCATTTAATACCAACTTTGTAATGTGTTTTTAATTGAGATATTCACACAACACAATCCTTGCAGACCTTCCAGCCCATGGGATGGAGCCCATGAACAATGCCACCAAGGGCTGTGATGAGTCTGTGGACGAGGTCACAGGGCCGTGCAGTTGCCAGGATTGCTCGGTGGTATGTGGCCCCAAGCCCCAGCCCCCGCCCCCTCCTGTTCCCTGGAGAATCTTGGGCCTGGACGCCATGTATGTCATCATGTGGACCACCTACATGGCCTTTTTACTGGTGTTTTTTGGAGCATTTTTTGCCATGTGGTGCTACAGGTAAGCAGTTTTGTTTATCCTCCGGGGCAAGAAGAGCGAAATTACCGCGTGGCACTTTCAGCTTCCACTTGTAGTCCTCGGTGAATGAGAACAGGAAACCAACATCTGCATTAATGCCATTCCATGAATGCTTATGTCCTGCAACTAGTAAACAGTCAAAGGCCTATGTGGACATTTAAACATTTGAAGTTGGTTTCATGGATTTATTCAAAATGATGTGTGATTGAAAGCACCATGCATTAACCACCCATTCTTTAATGGAAAGTCTTATGAGCTGAATCTGATTCAGATCTATTTGAATGCAAGACTATAGTCCTTTTAGATATTTGCATCTTGATTTACAACAGTACAGTTTTTTTAACTTTTTATTTTGAAATAATTTTAGAATTACCAAAAAGGTGCAAAAATAGTAGAGTTTATATATAAACTCTCATAAAGCTCCTTTACCCAGCTTTATGGGTAAAGCTCCTTTACCTAGTGTTACAACTTACATCACCCATAGTATATAATTACTAAACCATGAAAATAACATTTGTATGATATTATTAGCTAAACCACAGACTTCATTCACGTTTGACCAGTTTTTCCTCTAATGCCCCTTTTCTGTTTCAGGATCCCAAAGTGCATTCACATTTTGTGTTTTATTGGTCTCCTCCAATCTGGGACAGTTCCTCAGTCTTTTCTTTTATGGCCTTGACACTTGATGAGTACTGGTCAGTTATCTTGTAGAATGCCCCTTGATTTAGCTTTATCTGATGTTTTTCCTATGATTAGATTTGAAGTTATGTGTTTTTGACAAGAATATCACAGAAGTGATGTGTCTTTCTCTTACATCAGTATTCATATCGAGGGGCATGTAATCTCAATATGTCTGGTTACCAGTGATGTTAAACTTGATTACTTGGTTGAGATGGTGTCTACTGGGTTTCCCCACTGTAAAGTTACTATTTCTCCCTTTGGAGTTGATAAATATTTTAGAGGAGACACGTTGAGACTAGGCTACTACCTCATTTCTCCTCAAAGTGTCACCCTCTGATTCTAGCATCCATCAGTGGATCTTGTCTGCAACAGTTACGACTGTGGTGTTTGCCTGATGGTGATTTTGGATTTCCCTCATTCCTTCTACGTTTACTGATTGGACTTATTCTGTACAGAGAGCTATCCCTTCTCCCCTGCTTATTATTTATTCAATTATGTTTACATCACCCACTTTTTTTTTTAATTCTGTAGGCTCTATCCAATACTGTCATTTATTTTGCTGCTCAAATTTTTCGAGTTTTGACCATTGGGAGCACCTTCTTGTTGGCTCCTGTGTTTTTTTTTAACTTTCCCCGACCTTTCTCAAGCCCATTCTTATTTTCTGGAATCACAAGATGTTCCAGGCTCATCTTGTATTTTTCTTGCTCCAACCCTGGAGTCGACCTCTTCTGCAAGGAGTCTTGGTTCCTTTTATTGGAGAATGGTATTTAGAAACCAAGATCTAGGCACTAGGTATGCTTAATGCTACTGCAGTATAGTGTTTACTGTGTTGTTAAAGGACCTAAAAGTTTTAAATATAAATGAGGGCTACAAGGTGAAATTATCCTTTATTTTGTTTTTTTAATACCTTCTTAAATTTTCTCCTGAGACTGGTGAGCATAGGGACCCAGAGCAAGGAAACTTAGGGGAAAGGAGGCAGCAATTAGGGAGGAAAAAACAGGATGAGGAAGGAAGCTTGTAATGGGATGATGGGACTGTCAGAACAGCCTCATTACACTGAAGTCCACAACGCTACTTATGTGCCTTTATTTTTCAGAAAACGATATTTTGTCTCCGAGTACACCTTCACTGATAGCAATATAGCTTTCTCTGTAAATGCCAGTGACAAAGGTAGGCACGTTTGTACTTAAATAAAAGGGTTAGGATTATGTTGATTTGAGTCTGCCACAAATGTTGTTGTGCCTGCTCTGGGAGAGGCACTGTGCTGGTGCCCAGGACACAGCTGTGATCAAGACAGACAGGGTCTTTACCTTTGTGGCACTAACAGTCTAGTCGGGATGGCAGAGCAGGCCCAAGTAATGAATAGTAGCATTAGAATAATCTGGGCTGGGAGAGGACCTGCGGAGGCGCTGACATAGCCAGCTGAGAGCAGGAGGAGCAGGAAAGGTTGATGGGAACTGGTTTAGACAGAGTCCTCAGAGGACTTTGCCTTTCAGAGGCTTTTGTGTGAGCACCATTGCTCTGGGGTTGGGGATGGTGGTCATGGGCAGACAGGAAGGGTGGCTTCCAAAGCAGACAGGTGACTGAGAGCCAGGGCGGGGAGGATCTTGTGTACGTCCCCGGTGTGGGCGTGATTCCCGCCGTGTGCAGTAGTAGCTAATGTTTTCCCTGTTCAGACTTTCAGGAATGGCTTGGCTCTTAACCTCCATCCTCCCTTCCTCTCTTGCTCTTCCAGGGGAGGTGTCCTGCTGTGTCCGGCCCCGTGCAGCATTCGAGGGCTGTTTGAGGCAGCTCTTCGCAAGGTGGGGCTCTTTCTGCGTCCGAAACCCCGGCTGCGTCATTTTCTTCTCCCTGGTCTTCATTGCCGTGTGTTCATCAGGCCTGGTGTTTGTCCGGGTTACCACCAATCCAGTGGACCTCTGGTCAGCCCCCAACAGCCAGGCGCGCCTGGAGAAAGAGTACTTTGACTCGCACTTTGGGCCTTTCTTCCGCACAGAGCAGCTCATCATCCGGGCCCCCCACACCCATGTGCACACTTACCAGCCGTACCCCTCGGGATCCGATGTGCCCTTTGGACCTCCACTTGACATAGAGATTTTGCACCAGGTAATCTGCTCTTTGCAGAAATCAATGCCAGGGAACTTGGGATTTGCTGGCTTTTACATGTTGACCAGTTCTACCTGATGAGGGTTTGAGGCTGAATGTAGTGGTATATCTTGAAAATCTTAATGGTGAAAACAAAGGTGCTTTTCACTTACTTTTCAAGAAAGAGAATGATAGGTGTTGAACTTAGTGAAAAGTTTACTGTAGACCACTTTTATATTTGCTTCATATAGTAGGTCTTGATTCTTTCTTGAAATTGAGACGAGCATTTCTTATTGAAGCAGAATGTATTTATAATTCCCCTTAGATACTTAAGAATTTTTTCCCTTGGTAACTGAAAAGTAATATGCTAGGACCCAAAGGACTGGAGCCTCTTCTGCTGTCCTGGGGCCTCAGCAGGAGCTGCTGAATCACTGCTGAGCCTCCCTGCAGGAATGTGGTTATCGTTGCCTGAATGTGGGCCCCCCGCCTGCATTTGGTGAGAGGTGCATTTGGAACGAGATCCATCCCGTTCTCTTACAAAGGCCTATAAACCTTCCCATTCTCCCTTATCACACTTGCCCTAGAGAACTGTATCCATAATTAAATTGCGTCCCAGTGAACGGTTGCACAATCGCATGGTTTTTCCTTCAAACATTGCTCTTGCCTACAGAAAGTCTGATATCTTGGAAAAACATCAAAATGGTTCCAAGACTTTAATAGAGTCTTTTCTCCACCCAATCACTGTCTGTTGCTTTTTCCCAATTTATTGCAAAAGATGCACAATGTAGTCATTTACCTCCAGGAACATATTCTCTATTAGAAAATACAGAAGTGTACATAAATAATCATAGTATGGAGCAAGGCAGCACATTACTTATTGGTGAGCTGAAGTGTCAGAAAGACCAGGCAAATTGCCCCAGTCTCCCTTCTGTGGCCTTGTTGGTCACTGCTGGAGAAGGGTAGGAGGGGAGATGTTTGTGTGCCCTCACTGAGATCTGTCCTGGTAATGGTGTCCCCTCCCTGTCTCTCTGGACACCTCTAAGCAGGGTCTCCATCCCAGTTGGCTGTTCTCTGAGAGTGGCCTTCTGGGCCATCAGCTATTTCACCATAGTGTACCCTGGTCCTCTCCGCTGTCTCAGGAAGGATTTTCCCCAAATATTCTTTATCTTCTGACCCCTCAAGGCAGTAACAGTCAAAATCTGAGAGGAATCTGATGTGTTTCTGGGTTTGTTTATTTTTAAAATCTTCTTTCAGGTTCTTGACTTACAAACAGCCATTGAAAACATTACTGCATCTTATAACAACAAGACTGTGACACTTCAAGACATCTGCTTGGCTCCTCTTTCACCATATAACAAGAACTGCACCATTACGAGTGTGTTAAATTACTTCCAGAACAGCCATTCCATGCTGGACCGCAAAATAGGGGACGACTTCTTTGTGTATGCGGATTACCACACCCACTTTCTGTACTGTGTCCGGTACGTGATGGGACACAGTTGTTCGGTCATCCCACTAGGATGTCTGTGCAGTTGCTGTTGCTGCCCACTGTTGTAGGTACTAGAGACCCAGCAGTGAGCAAACAGAGCAGGACTTCGGCCTGCAAAGCTTACGTTCCGGTGTGGGGAGGCAGACGGTGAACAAATAGACACATGCTCGAGTGCCAGGCAGGGCTGAGTGCTGTGGAGAGAATGAAGCTGGGCAAGGAGGTGGAGTGCAGCGGGGGTGCACTGCATTAGACGGGTGGAGACCTGCCCAAGCTGATTATTTTTGAGTTGGTTTCCTGATACAAAAACAGAAGTCTATAGTGCTTTTTCTTGTCTTTCAAATGTAGATTTATACCACAATATTGTAATGTTTTTAAAATGTGCAGCGTCCCCTCAAGGGGCGGGTGCAGGATTGGTGTGCAGTTTAGGTTGGAGGATACTGAAGCTGCTTCCCATGGGAGATGCACTGGGCAGGGTGCATTTATGATTTGAATTAGTCACAGGGGAGCTGTGCTTGGTGATCTGAGGTGATCTTTAGACTTGTCCGTCGCCATAGCAGGAAGAGCAGCCTACACTGGATAGGTCGCCCGCTGTCCCTGAACGCCCTGCCCTTCGGCCTGACCTGGCCTGGAGACAGTTGTTCAGCTAGTCCAACAACCACCGTGGCTGTTTCTTCCTCATGGGAACAGAGAAATTATCCCTTGTCAGCTTTGAGTGTGACACTCAACTAACCATGTCTTAAGAGCCGAGTGCTCTGACTTCTGGTCCGGTTTGTTGACCTTAAGTTCTGCCTGTTTTTGTCACTGCCATGTGACTCTTTAGGTGCTTGGGCCATGTTTACTCTTGTTCAAGGAAGTCACCTCTAAAAACATGAGCTCTACCCGTAAAACAGTATGTTTATGACCATATACCCTAAACCAGTATTCTCCACAGGGTAGGTGGTATAGGGGAGCCATGGGCAATTTGAAAAGAAAATTTAATATTATATAATTTATATATTTAAAGAAAAAAGGTGTTTACTTTCTTTTGTTTTACAAAAGTCAACAGAATTTTGGCAGTGGGGGAGATGCAGTAGACTTGTGTTTTATCCAGGGCAAACATGGTCTAAATAGGTGTGCAAACACTGCTGTAAGCAACTCCTTTGTGGCAGGGATCTGTGTCAGGTGTGTGGTTACATTTGTGTGTCTCCAGCTCTCACCTCCCCCCTCACCCTCCCACTTTTCCTGGGCTTTTTCCCCTCGAGGTACTGCAGGAATGGCAAACCCGACTGGTCCAGAACCAAGCACGGACCTACTTCTATCCCCATACACCCTGTATCATGTAGTGGCATCAGTGTCTCCCAGTTACTCAAACTTGAGGCCATATCCCTGAATTCTTCCTCATCCTCACCTTCCTCGTGTAATTCTTGTGGATTATAACCTCTGGATGAACTCTCAAATCCGTGATGTGGCATGTGGGATAATGGGACTTGGCTTCTGGCTGCAGCCCTGCAACCTGTTTGACCAGAGCAGGTGACCTCCAGGGCCTGATCCCATGAGCAGTTGGCTCTGAAGGGTGGTGGTTTGGTTTATCGTGAGAACCTCCATAAGTGCCCAGCAGAGTTCTGGCTTATGATCTGTCCTGAAATGCTGGTTCCCTCTCCACTAGTTGTCTGTCCTCACTGCACTGCTGGTGGTCCCTTGCCTGGGCCATTGCATGAACCTCCTGACTGGTCTCCCTGCTTCTCTTCCTTTCCCACTTGCAGACCTCCTTCTACTTTGCCACCCCAGTTATCTTTGTAAAACAGCTCATGACCCCTCTCCCCCAAATCTCTGATTGTTCCCCCATGTCTACAGGATAAAGATCCAAACTACTTAGCATAGCACTGAATCCTTTTGTTCACCGTCCCTCACCCTTTCCAGCCCCATCCCTTCCCTCAGAAGTCCCCCCGTTCATGGGTACCCCACCCCATGCTCTAGACACAGGACTTGTCATTCTTCAAACTGCCATCCTCTTGCTCTCTCCTCTTTCAAGTACCTGTTCTTGCCCTTTCTTTCTCCCCCACAGTTGGAGTCGCATAGTCACCCTCATTTCCCCCTGCCCTGGGGAATTCTCCCTCAGCCTAGAGATCTGGTTCTTCCTCTTGTTGGCGACAGTTTTCCCCACGTATTAGTTGCTCCCTCCTGTGCACCGTGCACGTGTGATACTCAGTGATTCTGAGCTCCCAAAGGCAAGTGCCTGAACTGTGTTACTCACCTGAGGAACCTCAGGGCCCATACTGAACTTAGAAAATAATCAGCCTCGTTAACTGTTTGTTGCAAAACGTTTAGGTCTCTGTTGATGTCTTGAGGTTTGTTCTAATCGAGAGGTGTTTTCTAAACTTGGCAGGTCTCCTGCCTCTCTGAACGATACGAGTTTGCTGCACGATCCTTGTCTGGGTACATTTGGTGGGCCCGTGTTCCCGTGGCTTGTGTTGGGAGGCTATGATGGTAAGTAAGAGAAACGTTCACTTTTCCTGCTAGATAAAGTAATTTTGGCTCTGTCATTTCAAGTGATAATTATGAAGATCTCATAAATTGAACAGTCTTATTAATTCCCTTTCTCTTAAATCCAAAATATTATAATTGTCCTTTGGCTCTGGGTTTTTTCTGGACTTAAAAGAAGTGGATGGCGTTAGCCTTTTTCATGTCATACTTTGGGAAGCTAAGGACATTTCCCCAGAATAATGCAATTGTGCACATCCACGTAATATGTTCAGCTTCAAAGGAGTTCATGGAATCCTTGAAGCTCTTCTGTAGAACCCCTAGGGAGTCTGTGGACCTCAGGTTAAGAACATCTGTAATGGGGAAGAGATAATATGTGAGATATGGGGGAAAAGAAACAAAGTTGATGCATTTTTTCCTTCTAAACCAGTTGGTTAAGAATTCAGACACTTTTCTAATGGAAGGAGCAGTTGGTTTGCTCTTTGCTGGTTCTTGTAGCACCTTGGAACAGATTGTAGTAGCTACAGTGGGGTAATGATTCATGTGACAGCTTTGGCATCTGAAGACTAATTATAGGCGGCTCAACCGGTTTTTACTCCAGCTCAATGAAGAGGCCAAACAGATAGTCTCCTCACACAGTGGGAGGGGAGGAGTTTGATGTGTATTTAAATTTTACTCTACCTCATATAATAAAGCATCATTTCTGATTGGTGGGGAAAAGGTGTCACCAACTGGCTAGTCACAGCCATCAAAATTAAGCTTGATCTCTACCTCATTCCTTCCACCAAAATAAGTTCCAGACAGATCAAAGATTTGAAATGTGAGAAGTAAAACTATTAAAGAACTAGAAGAAAATACAAGAGGAATCTTTTAAAATAATTTTAAAATGGAGAAGGCACTTCTAAGTAAGATACAAAACCCAGGAGCCACAAAAGGAAATACAGATGAATTTGACTACCTAAGAATTTTAAATTCCTGTGTGGGGAGCAAACTTCATAAAATTTAAAAATAAACAGAACAAACTGGAGAAAAAACAGTAGTATACATAACAGATAGCCTGTCCTTAAGGATAAAGAGCTCTTGGGGAAAAAAGAAAGGGTCAGCAACCCAGAAGAAAAATGGATAAAGCTGAATGAAAGTTAACAAAAGAAGAACTACAGAAATTCATAGCAATACAAGCTCACCTTAACAAACAAGAAAAATCTCAAATAAATAACCTTAAATTGCACCTAAGAGAGTTGGAAAAAGAAGAACAGACAAAGCCCCGAACCAGCAGAAGGAGGGAAATAATAAAAATCAGAGCAGAAATAAATGAAATTGAAACCAAAAAAAACAGTAGAAAGGATCAATGAAACAAAGAGCTGGTTCTTTGAGAAGATAAATAAAATTGACAAACCCTTAGCCAGACTCACTAAGAAAAAAAGGGAGAAGACTCAAATAAATAAAATTAGAAATGAAAGGGGAGAAATTACAACAGACACCACAGAAATACAAGGGATTATTAGGGAATACTATGAAAAACTTTACGCCAACAAATTGGACAACCTAAAGGAAATGGACAAATTCTTGGACGTGTACAACCTCCCAAAACTGAATCAAGAAGAAATAGAGAATCTGAACAGACCAATCACAAGTAAAGAGATTGAAACAGTAATCAAAAACCTCCCAAAAAATAAAAGCCCAGGACCAGATGGCTTCCCTGGAGAATTTTATCAAACGTTCAAAGAAGATTTAGCACCTATCCTTCTCAAACTATTCCAAAAAATAGAGGAAGATGGAATACTTCCCAACACATTCTATGAGGCCGACATCATCCTGATACCAAAGCCAGACAAGGACAATACAAAGAAGGACAATACAATATCACTGATGAACATAGACGCAAAAATCCTCAACAAAATATTGGCAAACCGAATACAGAAATACATCAAAAAGATCATACACCACGATCAAGTGGGATTTATACCAGGGACACAGGGATGGTTCAACATCCGCAAATCAATCCACGTGATACACAACATTAACAAAATGAAGAATAAAAACCACATGATCATCTCAATCGATGCAGAGAAGGCATTCGACAAGATCCAGCATCTATTTATGATAAAAACTCTCAACAAAATGGGTATAGAAGGAAAGTACCTCAACATAATAAGTGCCATATATGACAAACCTACAGCAAACATCCTACTCACCAGGGAAAAACTGAAAGCCATTCCTTTGAGGACAGGAACAAGACAAGGGTGCCCACTCTCACCGCTCTTATTCAACATAGTACTGGAAGTTCTGGCCAGAGCAATTAGGCAAGAAAAAGGAATAAAAGGACTCCAAATAGGCAATGAAGAAGTGAAACTCTCACTATTTGCAGACGACATGATCCTATACATAGAAAACCCAAAAAATTCCATCGGAAAACTACTAGAAACAATCAACAACTACAGTAAAGTGTCAGGGTATAAAATCAACTTACAAAAATCAATTGCATTTCTATACACTAACGATGAAAAAACAGAAAGAGAACTCAAAAAGACAATCCCATTTACAATTGCAACAAAGAGAATAAAATATCTGGGAATAAATTTAACCAAGGAGGTCAAAGACCTATACAATGCAAACTATAAGACACTATTGAAAGAAATCGAGGAGGACATAAAGAAATGGAAAAATATTCCATGCACATGGATTGGAAGAATAAATATAGTTAAAATGTCCATTCTACCTAAAGCAATCTACAGATTCAATGCAATCCCAATCAGAATCCCAATGTCATTCTTCACAGAAATAGAACAAAAAGTACTGAAATTCGTATGGGGCAACAAAAGAGCCCGAATAGCTAAAGCAGTTCTGAAAAAAAAGAACAAAGCTGGAGGCATCACAATCCCTGATTTCAAAATATACTATAAAGCTACAGTAATCAAAACAGCATGGTACTGGTACAAGAATAGACACACAGATCAATGGAACAGAATTGAAAGCCCAGAAATAAAACCACACACCTATGGACAGCTAATCTTCGACAAAGGAGCAAAGAACATACAATGGAGAGAGGGAAGTCTCTTCAATAAATGGTGCTGGGAAAATTGGACAGCAACATGCAAAAGAATGAAAGTAGACCATCTCCTATCGCCATATACAAAAATCAATTCAAAATGGATCAAAGACCTGAAAGTGAGACCTGAAACTATAAAACTCCTGGAAGAAAATATAGGCAGTACACTAATTGAGATTGGACATAAAGGGATCCTTTCAGATTCCATGTCTACCCGGACAAGGGAAACAAAAGAAAAAATAAACAAGTGGGACCTCATCAGACTAAAGAGCTTCTACAAGGCAAATGAAACCAGGATTAAAATGAATAAACAACCCACCAGATGGGAGAAAATATCCGCAAATCCTTTATCCGACAAGGGATTAATCTCTGTAATGTATAAAGAACTCATACAACTGAGCAACAAAAAAACAAACAACCCGATCAAAAAATGGGCAGAGGATATGAACAGACATTTTTCTAAGGAAGAGATACAGATGGCCAATAGACATATGAAAAGATGTTCAACATCACTAATCATCAGGGAAATGCAAATCAAAACTACACTAAGATATCACCTTACACCGGTTAGAATGGCTATAATCACAAAGACAAATAACAACAAATGCTGGAGAGGTTGTGGAGAAACGGGGACCCTCATTCACTGCTGGTGGGAATGCATACTGGTGCAGCCTCTATGGAAAACAGTATGGAGAGTCCTCAAAAAATTAAAAATAGAAATACCGTATGATCCAGCAATCCCACTCTTGGGCATCTACCCAATGGACGTGAAATCAACCATCACAAGAGGCATATGCACCCCTATGTTCATTGCAGCATTATTAACTATAGCCAAGAAGTGGAAGCAACCCAAGTGTCCCTCAACTGATGATTGGTTAAAGAAGATGTGGTATATACATACAATGGAATACTACTCAGCCATAAGAAAAGACACAATTGTCCCATTTGCAACAACATGGAAGGACCTAGAGGGTATTATGTTAAGTGAAATAAGCCAGAGAGAGAAGGACAGACACTGCATGAACTCACTCATATATGGAATATAAGTGAACCACACGGACAGAGAGAACTGATTGGTGGTTACCAAGGCGAAGGGGGGGGGCACAAGGGGTGAAGGGTTACATCCACAAGGTGACGGACAAACAAAAATGTACAACTAAAACCCCACAGTGTTATAAACTAAGACATCAATTTAAAAAAAAAATGGAAAGCAAAAAAAAAAAAAAAAAAAGAACTACAAATGGCTTGTAGTTATGCGGGGGAAAGTGCTCAACCTGTCCCCTAATTAGTGAAATGCATCACACTTCAGTCTTTCTACCTTGAGGCTGGCAGAGATCTGGGAGTTTGAGAAAACCCTGTAGGGAAACTGCATTGTTGGGGGAGGTGTTGATTGGTGACTGGAGTGTGAGCTCCAGGGGGGCAGGGTTTTTCTCTCTTGCTCTCTGATGTGTTCACGGTGCCTAAGTAATGCCTGGCACAGAGTAGGTCTCAGGAAATACTCTGTTGAGTAAAGGAAGGAAAAATAGGATAGTTTCCTTGGAGAGCAGTTTGGGAGAATCTATCAAAATTAAAAATGCACATACTTTTTTGATTCAGTGATTGTGCTTGTAAGGACCGAGTCTACAAATGTGTATTTCACACATTAAAAATAACCCCCCAAAAAGCAAAAATATCCATTAATCGGAGATGGGTTAAATTATACTAGAAAGTACAATACAACAGAGAAAAGAATAAAGAAGCAGCTTATGTACTAAGACGGAGCTATCTCAAGATACAAATTTCAAAACAGAATGTGCAGAATAGTACATTGCTATCTGTGTACATAAGAAGGAAAGGGGAAGAACATTATGTGTTTGCTCATGCATGCGTGGAGCATCTCTAGAAAGAGTCACAGGCCGTCACAGCGTGCGGAGGAGGCTGAAGAGGATGGAATAGGACTGAGTGAGGAGAGAGGCTTCACTCAACACCTTTCTTTCTGCTGTGTTTGGAATTTTCACCCTGAACATGCTGTGTAGTTGAAAAAAAGAAAAGGTACTGTTCCTGAATGATATCTGTGCCTATTTCAGATAGAGAATCCATTTTGTTCATTAACTGAACTGCTTTGACACTATTTCAGTGAACCCCATTTTTGTTCTTAGAGCACAAGGTTATAAGTTTAGAGCCCCAGTGAGAAATTAGAGTCACCTAGCTCTCCAGTGATTTTTCCCTTGCTATTGATCTAATTTTCTGCACACTTGTAATCTTTGACATCACATTTTTCCTTTCTAGATCAAAACTACAATAATGCCACAGCCCTTGTGATTACCTTTCCTGTCAATAATTACTATAACGACACAGAGAAGCTCCAGAGGGCCCAGGCCTGGGAAAGAGAGTGAGTTGCTCACGGGGTCTAAACAACCTGTGCCTGTGTTGTGGGAAGCTGGAGGCTAACAGACAACACTTAAACTTCATTCAGCCAAATTAACCAACATCAGATCTAAGTTATGTCATGTTTTTCACTTGGTGCTAGTGATGCTAAGAAACAAATCTGTAAATTACCTATAAACATTGAACAGATATCCCTGCACAAGAATGCAAAAGTATTTATACAGAAATGTTCCTTGCATCATTTTCTAACAACAAAAACTGGGAGCAACCTGAGTGTAGTTTAGTAAGAGATAGGTGCGGTAGAAAATTATGCAGTCATTGAAGATAGGCCCATCAGTGGTTCAAGATGTATTAAATAAAAACTGCAATGAGCATTTTTAGGTAAATATATGCTACAGATGCTGTCCATGCCTAGAAAAACTACCAAGCAAATGACCCAGGAAATTGTTAACTGTAACCTCTAGAGAAAGGGAAAAGAGGACTGAGGAGGGTAGGGCACTTTGACTCTTTACTTTATATCCTTCAGTTCTTTTTCTTTAAACAGCTTTGTTGGGATATAATTCATATAAAATACATTTCACACATTTAAAGTGTACAGTTCGGTAGCTTTTAGTATATTCACAGATATGGGCAACCATCACCACAGCCAATTTTAGAGCATTTTCTTTACCTCAGAAGGAAACCCCATATCCTTTGGCTGTCAAGCCCTCTCCTTTCGTCTTCCCACCTCCCAGCCCTATGCAACCACTAATCAACTTTCTCTCTCCATACATTTTCCAATTCTGGATTTTTATGAGTGGAATCATATGTGTGGACTTCTGTATCTGTCTTCTTTCACTCAGCATAATATTTTCGAGGTTCATCCAAGTTGCAGCATGAAGCAGTACTTCTTTTCTTTTTATGGCTGAATAATGCTCCATCCTTTGGATATACCACATTTTGCTTTCCATTCATCAATTGAGGCACATTTGGGTTGTTTTCTACCTTCTGCCTATTATGAATAATGCTCCTATAGACATTTGTATACAAGTTTTTGTGTGAACTTATGTTTTCTTTTCTCTTGGGTAGACACCTAGGAGTAGAATTGCTGGGTCATATAGTAACTCTTGGACTCTTTAACTCTTGTAACTGGTAATTGCTAGACTGTTTTCTAAAGTGACTGCACCATTTTGCATTCCCACCAGCAGAGTATGAAGGTTCTGATTTCTCCACATCGTCTCCAACACTTGTTATCTGACTTTGATTCTAGCTGTCCTAGTGGGTGTGAAGTGGTGTCTCATTGCAGTTTTGATTTGCAATGAGACTAATGATTTCGAGTGTCTTTCGTGCTTATTGGCCATTTGTATCACTTCTCTGGAGAAATGTCTATTCTTATCCTTTGCCCATTTTTAACTGGGTTAATTGGATTTTTATTATTAAATTATAAGAATTCTTATGTATTCTACAAGTCCCTTATCAGATACATGATTTCCAAGTATTTGCTCCCATTCTTTAGTTTGTTTTTTGCTTTCTTGATGGTGTTCGGTGAAGCACACAAGTTTTTAAGTTTGATAAAGTCCAATTTATCTGTTTTTCCTTCTGTTGCTCATACTTTTGGTGTCATATCTAAGAAACCATTGCCTAATCCAAGGACATGGAGATTTACACCCCAGTGTCCTTCTGAGAGCTTTATAGTTTTAGCTCTCCCATTTAGGTCTTTGATCCATTTGAGTTCCTTCTTTTGCATGTGGCTATCCAGTTGTCCCGGACCATTTATTGAAAAGATTATTCTTTCCCTGGTTGGGTAGTCTTGCCACCCTTGTTGAAAATTAGGTGATCACAGATACATGGTTTATTTCTGGACTGTTAGTTCTGTTCCTTTGATCTATGTGTCCATCCTTGTGCCATTACCACACTGTCTTGATTACTGTTGTTTTGTAGAAGGTTTGAAATCGGGAAGTGTGGGTCCTACTTTGTTCTTCTTGAAAAAGGTTTTGGCTCTTCTGGGCCCCTGGCAATTCCATGTGAATTTTAGAATCACCTTCTACAAAGAAGTCAGCTGGGATTCTGATTAGGGATTGCGTTGAATCTCTAGATCAACTTAAAATTTTGTTCCATGAGTGTATATCTTTATTCTAATATACATTATTTAGAAATCTTTTTTAGTAAAAAAGAAATAAGAAGAACATGAACCAATTTTTTAAACTTGTTCTAAACCCGTTTTAAATGCTAGAAAATTCAGCTTGTCTGGCACTTTGTAATCTGGGGGTATCTCACCTTCTAGTCTCCGGGATAGATCCTAAGGCAGGTAAAGGAGAGGTCAGCATGGCTTTTGTGTCATAGAAGTTGGAAAGAAGTTTCTCACCTCACTTTCACTAAGTTTTAACTAAAAGTATAAAATTTGCTTACTCTTTAGGTTTATTAATTTTGTGAAAAACTACAAGAATCCAAATCTGACCATTTCTTTCACTGCTGAACAAAGTATTGAAGATGAACTAAATCGTGAAAGTTACAGTGATGTCTTCACTGTAGTGATCAGCTATGGCATCATGTTTCTATATATTTCCATAGCCTTGGGGCACATCCAAAGCTGTAGCAGGCTTCTAGTAAGTGGTGTGTGTGTGTTTCTTGTGTGTTTGTGTGTTAGAAGTGGCAACGCACAGCATTATGTCATATTTTTGCCTCTACTTAATAGTAATTCATTATGTTCATAACTGCCTTAAATTACCCTGTGTTCTAATTGTATGTAACTTTTTCTATTTCCTGCATCTCATTTCTTCAGTTCCAATTTTTTTGGTTTATCTTAAACTTAAAATTTATTTCACATGATCCATTTTTTTTCTAATAATGTCCACTCCATCACCTAAGAATGAAGGCTCATAAAACTATGTTGCTAGGCAAGAGCTAGAACATTTTTTATATCTTCTCAAACTGGGATTTGTGTTTTTAACTCCAGATTAGCTATCCCCAGTAAAGAGATAAAAATTAAGACCTTTTAGTAACAGGACAAAAAGTTCTCTGACAATTTATGTCTTTGTTGCATCTCTCAGGTGGATTCTAAAGTCTCCCTTGGCATTGCGGGCATCCTCATTGTGTTGAGCTCCGTGGTGTGCTCGTTGGGCATCTTCAGCTACATTGGGATCCCCCTCACCCTTATTGTGATTGAGGTCATCCCGTTCCTAGTGCTGGCTGTTGGGGTGGACAACATCTTCATTCTGGTCCAGACCTACCAGGTAGATTTTTGTGGTCTCACAGAGCATGGCATCTGACCAAGTGCCGGGCCCCATTAATGGCTGGCTGGCCTCATGCAAAGTATTTGTGAGTATGGACAATGAGGAGGCCTTGTTTCCTTTCTTCTGTGTTGCTTATTGGTGCTGGTAACTTGTTCTGGACATTTTGAGACCAAGAGTTCACCCCTTTCTTTGGTTGGTGGAATAGATGTAAAGTGAGAATTTGGTTTTAAATAATGTGTGCAAAAAGGGCTAACATGCTTGTGGAAAATATTTTGGGTACGACTGCTTTACAGTGATTCTCCACATAGTGTAGAAGAATGAAAGGTTTGTCAGAAGTGCCACTAAAAAGACAGAAGGTCAACATAGGACCTGCTGATGTAGAAAATGGTCTCAGTAAATTGGTTCTCACACGGTCCCCTTGTCCTGTAGCCCTTACCTGCGTGGAGATTCAGTGGTATGTCAGAGTGTCATTTAATGGTCCAGCTGCCTGCAGCCTGTGTTCCATGTATTTTCCTGATAACATGATCCAGTCTTTCCTTGAGCTTCTCACCTGTTACCTAGCTCAGGGGTTCACTAACGCCCTGAATGAATTAACCTGAGAAGTTGTGGGTCCTCCACCAAAGTTTATGTACAATAAGTAGAAGCTACTAATCATTCTTCTTCACCATTGAATTCACACAAGGCAGCAAAGAAGTGGCATTGTTATTTAGTGATTTTAATGTTGCATGTTTTGTTTTTTTAAGAGAGATGAACGTCTTCAGGGAGAAACCCTGGATCAGCAGCTGGGCAGGGTCCTAGGAGAAGTGGCTCCTAGTATGTTCCTGTCGTCCTTTTCAGAGACTGTTGCATTTTTCTTAGGTAATTACTCTTCGAATTCTTCCAATCCTACAGTTAGCTGAGCCTGGAAATAGAAGGAGCTGGGGGTATCTGAATATGCTTCTTGGTTTAAGCTTTATTCCATAATTGGAAAGTATTAGAAAAATTGGTGGCGGTATCCTGGATGTCATTTTGCAAGTATCTTCTTTCTCACATTGTTTCAGAACAGTGTTGATGTTGGGGTCCACGAGGACACTTATTTAGAACTCCCCTGCCACTTCCACTTTTTGGCACCCATGGCAAATGTTGATATTTGAAAATGGCATTTTTGCATAGCCACAGAATCCTTCTCAACACAATGCTCTAAGTAGCAGCATTCTAAGCAGAATTCATAGGCATTAGCTGGTACGATGTTTGCCATTGTTCTCATAGGCAGTATTCCTCCTCTGTACACACCGCTCATTGGGGAAGCAGCCTCATCAACGAGCAGAGGTTCTTGACTCCTACCTCAATACAAGGAGCCAGAATAAGCTGGGACAAAAACCAGCACTTTTATATTTCTTTCATATGGGGAAATCACCAACTAGCCTAACTAGCAGGGCTGTCTGCCCCCATCTCTGGTTATGTATAGTAAAAGAAAACTGAATACATCCTCTGAAGAGGAGGCTGGGTTAGAATCACCCAGCAAGTCCAGAGAAGACATACAATCCACGAGTCACAGGTGGAAATACCTACATGGGCCAGCCACCAGGTCATCTTACACAGGGCCATTGTAGGATCATCGAAGGTCATAGTCTTGCAACACAGACACGCTGTTAGCATATTATTCTTCCTTTCCACAAAGCATTGTGCTTTGAAACTTGTGGCCCTTATACTTCCTTTTCGTGGATACAGGTGCAAAAAGAGCTATTTCCTCTTTTTACCTCTCTTTTAAGAAAACCAGTGCAAGTACGATGATAATAGCAGCTGACAGTGTGCCTCGAGGTTGGAGGGGGCAGTAGGAACAGTGGGGATTGTGTCACTCAGAGTGCGCAGGTCTAAAAGAGGCAGTTACATGTTGCTGGCCCAGGGCTGCTGGGTCAGATCTATTTTTTTCCAATCAAAGCTGTGAATCTAGATTTTATGTATGATCTCATTGTTAAATATTAGCTACTTATTTCTAAAAATGTTTTTTAATCCTAAAATGGGTTGATATAGTGCGGGCCAAACAAGATTTATCTGGCCTGTTGGCTGCCAGTTTGCAGTTTCTGAGTCTTAACCTAGTGCTTCTGACTTGGAGCACCCTCACTTGAGTGTAACTAAACTGGGAGATGAATATTGTTGACAGAAGAGCTGATGGAAAACACTGTCCCTCTCTTAGAGCGAGGCATTGAAGGTACTATAAGAAATGGCCTGTGTTAATGGTTCTCTAAGTTAAATGTATACGATTTGCCTGGAGAGCCTATTAAATGCAGTAGAATTGGGATTGAATTCCCATTGTTTTGATTACTTAGGATGGGGCTGGGGCCCAGGAACCTACAGTTTTAACTCTCCAAGTGTTTCTGGTGCTGACACCATATTGCAAAACACTGGGCTTACAGATCTCCAGTTCCAGCGTGATGTCCGCAGACTTGTGCAGCACACCTTTGTGGGGTGTGGGGAGCTAGGGTCTTCTTGTGAGTTTGGCCTGTTCTGGCTCCTTGTATTCATGTGTACACGTGAGTGTAAGTCTCTCGTGGAGTCCTCTGCATTGAGGGGAAGTGACCTGGAAGCTTTTCTGTCCCTGCAGGAGCATTGTCAATGATGCCTGCCGTTCACACTTTCTCTCTGTTTGCGGGACTGGCAGTCTTCATTGACTTCCTTCTTCAGATTACCTGTTTTGTGAGTCTCTTGGGGCTGGACATTAAGCGGCAAGAGGTGAGTTGTTATCAGATTACAATCTGTTCAATTTGGGTCTAGAATCTAGATGAAGTAGCTGGAGAGTGTGCCCTTTTTTCCTCTTTGTCCCCTCAGAAAAATCGGCTGGACATCTTCTGCTGTGTCAGAGGCTCTGAAGACGGAACCGGCATCCAGGCCTCTGAGAGCTTCTTGTTTCGGTTCTTCAGAAACTCCTATTCTCCACTTCTGCTTAAGGACTGGATGCGACCAATTGTGGTAGGAGCTTGTCTGTGGTGGTTCTTCTTTTTCCCCTGAAAACGGATTTGTCACATGCCTTCTAAGAAATTAGACAGCTTGAGAAGGAGATTGACAACTGTTAAGGATGTATACAAAAATGCAAAAGCAAATATGTACAAATATATAAAATATTTTTCTAGTTAGTTTTTAGCAGTCAACATAAGCAGGAGTTTTTGTTGTAAGTTTTTATCGTGAAATAATTATAGATTCATAGAAAGTTGCAAAGGTACAGAGAGGACCCGGGTACCCTTCCCCCAGTTTCCTCCTATGGTCCTACATAATTATAGTTCAATATCAAAACCAGGAGTTTGACATTGGCACAATGTGTGTCTAGTTCTATGTCATTTTATCACGTGCAGATTTGCGTAGCCACCACTGCAATCAAGATATAGAACTGTTCCATCACCACGACAGTCTCCCTCATTACAGTGTCACCCACCTCCCTCCCCCACATCACCCACTCTCCCTAGTCCCCTGCAACCGTGCAAGAGCTTTTTATGGTTTATATACTGGGTGTAGCCAACAGTGATAATGTATCACTTCTCTGCTAAAAGAACTTAAAATAGTAAAAGTAATACCTAATATTTATTGAACATATTGGGTATTGTGCTTAACTATTAGATACTATGCGATAGTGTGGACTTTCCCTAGCTTTTCTCACTTAATCCACAAAACTATCTTATAAGTCTTTTATTTTTCCTGTTTTACTGACAAGGAAGTAGAAGCTAAGAGAGGTTAAGTGACTTCCCTAGGGTCACTCAGCTTGTAAGTAGTAGAGCCAGGATTTGAACCCAGGTAGTTTGACTCTAGATACTGTGATCTCAGTCACTACTCCGTACTCTCTGTTTTCTTAGCATGTCATTTAAACTTGCTCTTCAATTTAGAAAAGTCCTGTTTTTTGTGTGTTTAGGATTTTATTTATGTTTTTAAGTTCATTATAACACTAAGCAATTTCTGTCTTTTGACTCACTTTTCATTCCAGATAGCAGTATTTGTGGGTGTTCTGTCATTCAGTATTGCAGTCCTGAACAAAGTAGAAATTGGATTGGATCAGTTTCTTTCAATGCCAGATGTAAGATGCTTCCTTTTTTATTTTAACTTATTTAGCCAGTGGTGAATAAATTTTTTAAAACACACGTGGATATTTCAAGCTAGTGCCTGCTTCTAAAGGCACATGCTGGCAGGTTCTCCCGTGTTATAAGAACTGCCACAAAGCTCTGCCATTGTGGGCCATCTTGGCACTCTGAACTCTGAGACAGCCCTCTGGGGCACAGCCAGTCTCTTACATTGTGAGGTGCCCTTCTAATGGTGGGACCAACCGGAGGAGCCCCCTGGGCCCAGGGATGGTGGGATGGGGGTAACTGGCTATGTCAGGAATCACAGATCTGGGCTGGGGGTGTCTCGGCCAGGAGCCCCCCAGTGCTCTCTTAATTCTTAGTGATCATGATCTCACTGATAGACGAGCAGAATGTTCATACTTTGTGCTGTTCTTTGATCTTTCTTTCAGGACTCCTACGTGATCGATTATTTCAAGTCCATCAGTCAGTATCTGCATGCGGGTCCACCCGTGTACTTTGTTGTGGAGGAAGGGCACAACTACACTTCTCTGAGAGGGCAGAACATGGTGTGCGGGGGCATGGGCTGCGACAACGATTCCCTGGTGCAGCAGATATACAACGCCGCTCAGCTGGACAACTAGTCAGTACCGCCCGGTCTTGCTGTGCCGTAGCGGAAGCAGCCAGACAAGGCTCTCGGTCAGCTGGGACCTGAAATTTCTCACTGAAAATGGATTTTCTTGGAAAATTTGTTTTTCAAAATAGTGCTAAATCTAGCTTTACCTGAGCAAAAAACCTTTTAAAGGACTAATTTACCGCCTCATACTTTGAAGAGTTTTCCATTAAGTGCTCACGAAGTCTGTCTTTTGACTGAGGAGCAGTATAAAATCTAGAAAAGGAAGTTAGGTTTCAAGAAAAAGGACTGAAACTAAAGACTTTCCTCCCTGTGGAGCAGTCAGTAATTTGTTTCTTCTTTTCTTTAGTACCCGAATAGGCTTCGCGCCCTCATCCTGGATTGATGATTATTTTGACTGGGTTAAGCCGCAGTCTTCTTGCTGTAGGATCTACAATAGCACTGACCAGTTCTGCAATGCTTCAGGTACTTTCATCTCCTTTTCCAAATCTTTCATTTTTTTCTGAAAAATTTTAGCATAATTTTAAAAATAATTTGCATTTTACCTCAGTTTATACCTATTTTATGCCAATGCTGGGTCTCGTGCCCTTTGTCATCGTCCTTTTCCTCAGTTGTTCCCTCTGAAGAACACTGAGTTGTTCTTGTCTCCGACTGCTCCCCGCGGGGCTGCAGGCTACATGAGGCCTGAGTCATGGGCCTCTGGTTTTCAGTTTTCGGGTTTCTCCTCTTTTCCTGACGACATTGGCTGCCTCTCTTGATTGGTATCTGGCTGTAGCTTCTCATAGGTGTACTCTCCCTTCTTTATCACTGTTGCCCTATGGTTTTGTAAGAATGTTAAGGTTGTCCTAGAATTTTCTTGATAAAAACATGGAAGCCCTGGGCTCTGATATTACCAGTTGAGGTCATCCTTAAAGCAGGACACCTGCTTAGAAGAAAATTTTTACAGCCTGCCTAAGATGAAGGTGGCGTTTCAAATTTACTAGACTATGAAAATCACATGTTTGAAGCTTTTGGATAAGAAACAAGATTCAGGAAAAGAATTCCTCTCATTTCGTTATCAGTATTTTTAAATGATTTGAATAAAATCTGTAGACCCTTTCTTCTCACCGTGGCTCCTCCCCGGCATTTCTCCTAGTGGTCGACCCTGCCTGCGTCCGCTGCAGGCCTCTGACTCCGGAGGGCAGACAGCGGCCTCAGGGCGGGGACTTCATGAGATTCCTGCCCATGTTCCTTTCCGATAACCCGAACCCCAAGTGTGGCAAAGGGTAAGTGTCACTGACCATTCAGATTCGCACCCACTTCCATTTTAACTTACACTGGAAAACTCGGGGAGGGCAGAGGTAGAAACAGCTGTGTGAGAAAGGTGCTCTTCTCTACCCTCTCGTCTCCCCACCCTGTCCCGATCCTTCTGTGAAAGCAGGGAAACCTAAAACACCTTCAAAGAAAATGCCTCATCACTTTCACTGATCTCATCCTGGCCTGAGCATTCATTTCTGATGCTTCTCTGTGTCCTGGCCCTCCTGGCTGTATGAATGAATGCAGAGTCCTGTGTGGGTTACCAGCAGGGCGGGGGAGAGGAGAAACACATGGCGTTTCAGAATCTGAGATGGTCTGTTCGCTTGTGTCTGTGGGCATTTGGGACAGTATCTCAGCTTTGGTAATGTCATCCTCGATTAAGGGTTAGATTCTTTTAGCCCCACTGTGCCTCTTGCCAGCCTGTCCATATATGAGGTTATGGGTTATTGCACACTCCCATCCAGCCAGGCAGCCAGTTACCCAGGGAAACAGGATATATGGCCCAGAAATAACAAGGATGGCTGGAAGTCTGGGGTTGGGCGATTTGGAAGCTTTTATAGAAGGAAGATGAGTGTATCTTAAGTATGTTAGGTCAACCCTGGACTTCCCTGTTTTTCGTAAGAATACATAATCTGAGCAGAGTCCCATCAGTTAGTCACATATATCATGTCTGTGTTTTGAGACCTATACTGGGTACTGTGGGAAGACTATTCCTAGAAATAAAATAGAATTGAATCTTGCAGCATGGTCTGCTTGCAGATTGAATGTGTTGGCCTACATAAAACAAATCAAAGTGAATTCCATTTTTGTGAAGGCAACAGCCACCACTTACGGGGAGCCTCCTACATGGCAGTATCGTGCCAGGCCCCTCACCGACCTTATTTCACTTGCTCGTCACACAGCCCCGTGATTAGGAGATGGACACCCGTGTGCAGAGGATGACCTTGCAGCCCAAATTCAGTTCCTTTGCCCAGGGTTCCATGGGCAATATGTGGCAGGGCTGAGGCTGGTCTCACAACCGTCTGACTCAAGGGCCCTTGCCCTTCCCTGCCTCCTGTCACACAACGTTGTTGAGCATAGTCTGTATGAAAACATATTTGATTGTGAGCAGAAGCAGATATAGAAACAATAGCAGCTACACACCAAAGAAACCAAAAGCAGTAAAGAAAAGCCAGTGTGGGAGAGAATAAGCTAAAACCTTCATTGTTCCTAGTTCAGGGGGCCTTTCCTTTCCCTGAAGTTTCTAGCTGGGTCCGACCTCTGAGCCAGGGTCAGATGACAGCACTTTCTGCGGGTAGTTTACAAGGCGTGGTCTTTCTGACACCACCAAGTCTTCTCTCAGGGGACATGCTGCTTACAGTTCGGCGGTTAACATCCTCGGCAACGACACCGGTGTCGGAGCCACTTACTTCATGACCTACCACACGGTGCTTCAGACCTCTGCTGACTTCATTGACGCCATGAAAAAAGCCCGCCTCATCGCCGGGAACATCACCAAAACCATTGGCCTTGAAGGCAGTAATTACCGTGTGTTCCCATACAGGTAAAGTGGGCATTGTATAAATGAGGGGTCATGGGGAAGGGCCCACACTCTGGGTGGGATGGTCATACTCAGCTTTCATTCTGACACCTTCTCCATCGTGAGCACAGGCAAAATATGTCACAGAAAATGGCACTTGGGTGAGGAGGGCCAGGATCTGGAGCACCTACCGAGGTCCAAGTGCTGGAGACAAAAACCTTGGTCTCTGGGCTGGAGCTCACAGTCTGAGACACACAGTACAAAACAGCACCCAGGGGAGCGGGTGTTGCCGGAGACCAGGCCTTGCGGAAAGGGGCCGAGCTGATGTTCCTGGCCAGTAACTGACTGTGATTACTTGGAACAGTGCTTTTATGGAGATTGTTTTTTCATTTATTGGGGTTTTTTCCTTATAACAAAAGTATTTTATGAAATACTGAATTTGGAAAATATAGAAAAGTAGAAGAAACAAGTGATTTTTTTTTTCTCCATCCCTATGATCTCACTGAAAGGAGTCCTGACCCGTTCCTGGCAGGAGGACAGCCTGTTTTTTTGTGGAAGAAGTTCTTAGAGTGGGTGCCCTAATTCCTGGGAAGAGCTGGTTAACTTTGCCAAAAAAGCATTTTCTCCTAGTCCATGCACAGACCTCCTTTGGCCTGAGGGTGGTTCTCAGGACAGATATGAGGACTTGTTTTTTCAAAATACCATGGAGGAGTCTCTGTAAATGCCTATAAAGTAGAATAGATTGGGCTTATGGACAGAAACTTTATATAAAATACACATTTTGGGTGTCAGTGATCGAAGGTCCAGTTGAATTACCATAGATAGATCTTATAAAAAACAGGGAGGTTTTAAGCAAGGGATGTCTCTCAAAGTCGTTTCACAGTTTTGCAATAATGGCAGGGTGAAAAGTAGAGCTTCCAGAAGCAAGAATGAGCTGTGACAGAACCTTCTTCCTCCTCTCCAGTGTGTTCTATGTCTTCTACGAGCAGTACTTGACCATTATTGACGACACGATCTTCAACCTTGGTGTGTCCCTGGGCGCCATCTTTCTGGTGACCCTGGTTCTCCTGGGCTGTGAGCTGTGGTCTGCAGTGATCATGTGTGTCACCATCGCCATGATCTTGGTCAACATGTTTGGTGTCATGTGGCTGTGGGGCATCAGTCTGAACGCGGTTTCTTTGGTCAACTTGGTGATGGTGAGTCCTGGTCTGCTCAGTTTGTCCCTAATTCCTGTGTCACTTATGTGCATTATTTCTTGGGGTAAAATACCGAGTCCAGCTCCTGCTCTCGGTGCACATGGACAGACAGGATGAGTGCTAGGTAGAGTGGGGACGTGGGTGGTGCACTAACAATGAAATGGTGACTTTGTGGTCTAGCTTGGGTATTCTGCCTTAACTTATTATTCTGAAGGGTTTGTAGAAACACGTAGCCTAATGACAGCAATGTGTTCACTTTTTCTTTAGAAAAATTGCCCCTTCCTGATGGAATTTTGTGACTAGTACCTTTTGCTTCCCATGCAGTTGCCAGGTGCCTTTTAATAGTTGAAGTCTTGAAGATGTGAGTGTTTGAGAAAGTATTAACAGAAGTAAAGACAGTGCATCTGTACTTCAGATGGAGTGTCCTTGAGGCCCAACTAGAACTGACAAGTGTGCTGGCGTGGTGGGGGTGGGTAACCTTATGAGGTTTCAGCAAGTTCCCCTAAGAAAGGCAAATCTACTGTAGAAAACTAGAGCATTGGGCTGTGCTCAGAGGGTCCACAAGTCTCCTGGTACAATTTAAGTTGGCGTGATGGGCTTTGTATTACAAGTTAAAGGGGATGCTTAGGGCTCCTCCACCACCCAGCGTGCCTGGGTAACCACAGATCCTGGAAACGGGGTGGCTGCTTATGATTTTAACTGGAAAAGAGCAGCCTCTGTAAAGGAAGCACTTTATTTCAGAGCTGTGGCATTTCCGTGGAGTTCTGCAGCCACATAACAAGAGCGTTCACAGTGAGTGCAAAGGGAAGCCGCGTGGAACGTGCAGAAGAGGCGCTGTCTCACATGGGCAGTTCCGTAAGTAGCCTGAGCAGGATGAGGGGGCAGAAGTTTCAACATCAAGTGCCCAGCTCAGCGACTCGGTGTTTCTCAGAGAAGGAACTTTAAAATTCAGTGGGGAAAACAGAATTTGGATCCTTTACTTAGTAGCAGTTCCTAAGGATTATAGGTTTTCAGGCAATTCATGAAATAGCTGTACCCTGCATATAGCTATATCCTGAACTGTTCCTGTTGATGAATCCTTCGTAGGCTGCAGTATGGCTGAAGCAGGAAAAGAACAGAGAAGTTGGATTTGAGAGAGCAGGAAGCCTGTTCCATTTAGAATACGGGCCCTGCCAAGCTCAGAGCCCAGGGCATGGTTAGGATCGGGTCAAGAGAATCTTCTTAGTTCAATGCTATCCCAGTTTAGCCTGTCAACCAATTACTTTACCACTATAGAAATATTGTCACAGAGTAACAAACTTTGTTTTGTAACAATTTTGGATACTTAAAATGGTTATCTGAGAATATAGATGTATATTATTTCAGTTTAGAGACAGAACACAGTGTCTGTGCAGAATACACAGCTTTTACCTTTATAATGCCTTTTTTTTCAGGCTCATAAGCAGCAAATAAAACAACTTTAGGTAGAACACAATGCTGTTTAATAACTCTGAGAGCTGGGGTTCACCCCCATTACTTTGGACCTTGACTATTAAGAAATTTCTGTGTGAGAAAATATTCAATTATAGTAGGTTGGTAAAAGTGGTTTCTAACCCCATCTCTCTTCTTTTAGGTATTCAGTGGAATCACACTAACAAAATTTGGAGGAATCGTGGTGTTGGCCTTTGCCAAATCTCAAATTTTCCAGATATTTTACTTCAGGATGTATTTAGCTATGGTCTTACTTGGAGCCACTCATGGGTTAATATTCCTCCCTGTTTTGCTCAGTTATATAGGTAAGAGTTCTTATTTTTAAATGAGTGGGATGGAGGAAGCATGATACTAAAGGAAAATTGTGATATCTTGAAGCATTCTTTTGCAGTATTTGAACTTATATTGGTCATTTGATAAATAGTACTGAGTAAAAAGATCTCTAAGAGAAAATATCCTATCCAGGGGCTTCATGATTGTCCAAACTACTTCGTCAACTGCTGACGCTTTTCTGGAGGCCTGACTTGTCTGCTGAACAAGGCCCTGAGGTCAGACCGGGAATGAGTCTGAGTGTCAGCGGCCCGGCGGCTCCTCCCTGCTACTGAGATGAGTGACCCAGCAGCCAGGTCACAGCCCTGCGGGGCTGTAGGACAGCTTTCAGTTCCCTCATCTTCTGTTCTAAAGCACAATGCTACCTCGGCTATTCATCTCTTATTTTGAGACTATCCTTGTGATCTTTCACTCTGTGGCCTCTACACTTCCATAAATGACCTATGGTTGACAGGAGAACAGTACTAATTTGCCTGATTTACAGCTTTGTAACAAAGTTGAAGCACTGAAATAGATTGAGAAAATGAGGGATTTTGGCTTTTTTTAATCTCGGGTATAGAAAGGGTAGTTCTGTTACAGTACAAACTTTTTCCTTTTCTGTTTCTTCAAAATATCATTTTGAACAAATGATACAGAAGTTATTCTTTTTATCCCTCACAGGACCATCAATAAATAAAGCCAAAAGTTTGGCCACTCAAGAGCGGTACAAAGGTACAGAGCGAGAGCGACTCCTAAATTTCTAGCCCTCTTCTGGGGTTTGGGGACTCTGAACTGTGTCCACGGGCCGGTCAGTTTCCCGCTGGACAGTAGCTGCCTTGTCAAGGCTGAGCTCCACACTGGATCTTACCACACACATCAGGCTCTTTAACGGCAGCAGCTTCGGCCATAGCGCTTTGAAACTCAGGACTGCAGTCTCACTTCTGAAGCAGTATTACTAAATCTGAAGGCAACCCCAGAACACTAAAGCATCTTCCGGTTCTCCAGGAATGAAACCTAAGTCTTCGGCAAGCAGAAGGTGACACTAGGATGGCTGTGAATGTCATCTGCTCACTGATACTTTTTAAGGGCCAATCAATGCAATGTTTCCTTTTTTTTTTTTTTTTTTAGGAGTAAGCCATCACACAGTTCTATACCATATTTTTAGTAACATTTGAAGATGTTGTAGATACACTTTATTATAACATTTTATTGTTGAAAGAGCTTTATTAATGCAATAAATTAACTTTGTACACATTTTTATATATATAAAAAAACTAGCAAGTGATTTCAGAATGTTGTAGGCCTCATTAGAGCTTGGTCTCCAAAAACCTGTTTGAAAAAAGCAACATGTTCTTCACAGTGTTCTCCTAAAAAGGAAAATACAGATTTAATCTGTTAGATGTGGCATGAAAAGAGGAAACCAAGAGATGTGTATATGGGGTTTTAACTTATCTTTCTTTCATAAAATACTTTGTTTTCCTAAGCTTTTGAGTTGTCCCTTTTATTTACACAGCCCACGCCACTGCAAAACTGGTCAGGGACTTGCACAGCCCCCAGCATTCACCGTCCACTGTGAGAGACGAGGCGAGAAGCTGACCTGTCAGGGTAACACATGCCGTCTGGCACTGAACATGAATTAAGCTACAAACTGTTACGTCTTTTTCACCATCCTGAGGAGGAGGTGCCTCAGATTTCATAACTTTGGAGACAGAGTGATTGATTGATTGATTAGTCAATGTTTCCTGCTTAAAACTGAAGCCTTATAAGCCCCAGGCCATTTATAGCCCTCAACCACCATTTCCTGGCTTGTTCCTGATTCTTCAGAAGGGACATTCCAGGATCAGCTGTCAGACGTAAGCTGTGGCCAGCATATCTCTACCCAAAACACACCCTCACTGTGAGTTCCAGGGCACGACTTGGATTCCATCGGCATACTGACTTCACTCCCTACTGAGCATGGGCTAGGGGTTAGGTGGGCTGTTAATGAAATTTTGTTCTTAAAAAAGCTAATAACCCAGGAGTTCTCCTGACTAAAAGCCTTCTCCCAAGCTTCCCGCCCGCCAGGTGCCCATGTTCTGCCACTGTCTGAGTCTACGGTCACCCCAAGTCTTTCCACTGCTGCCGTATTCTCACCTGGTGTGAAATTAGGGTTCCCTCGTAAACGCTGGTTTCGCTGTTCAAAAAACCGGAATATAGTATAGAAAAGCATGTTGTCTTCAGTCTGCTTCGCAGCATCTAAAAATTTTCGTGCAGAAATGTTGTCATGGCCACCAATGCCCCGGATAAACCTTAAGGCAGCTAACACTTGATGTTTGGAAAGAAGAACTTCTACTATTTCATCATTTGCTGTCGAAAGTCGCTGGAAGTAAGGGAGAAAGAGAAAAGTGCAGATAAACGCTAGCAACAGGAACAGACCTTTATGCAGTTTAAAGTTTGTATCAGTTACCTTCAACATGTCCAGAGACAGCTGATGAGCAGGGGGATAAAAACTTTCCAGGGATAATAGCAGACAAGCCTAAAGACCAATTTTCAGACAAGCTTCAGCATAAGATGTTAAATTTTAAGTTTTTAATCACAAAAGTAAAAATCTGGTGATACCTACCAAAGGCTTGGAGTCGCTGAGGACATGGTACTGCAGGAACTGATGAAGCATGTAGAAGAGGTTGTGCTGGACGAGCGTCTTGATGACAAGTTCGTGCAAGTAATGCTGAGGACAAAAACAAGGGAGACGGGTCCCAAACTGCTCACCTGCGACAGACTACAGGCTGCGTTTGTCGGGGACGGAGCTGTTCTGACTGACGGGTAAAGGTTTCCGTTATTAAGAGGTGGTTTCAATGTGCAAGTGAAAGAACCCAACTTGATAGGATACTACTCATTCCACCGAAGAAACGTGGTAAGGTCAGGAAAGTCACTCAGAATACTCAGGTCTGCAGACCCTTTAGCATATAAAAAATAGTCATCTTAGTTCAGATACTGACAGTGCTTTTATTTCTAAAAAAATTCCCTTTTCCTCTAACTGGGGACAACGTGAGCTGATTTGAAGGTACCTGTACTGCAATCTGAAACTGGTTGAGAGAGCGAATATATTCCATCAGGACAGCTATCACAAATTTATGAGGCATCTCCTACAGAGGGAAAAAAGTGGTCTTTAGAAACATGAAGGAGTTACAAAGGAGGCTACATGTTAATTCCTCGTTGACCCACCACCCCTCGTTTCCACAGTAAGCTGGCCCAGTGTTCTGTTTTGCACAAATCCCTCCAGAACCTCTCCCATCGATGATCATGTTTAGGCCTGAGAATCAGAATCCAAACTGCTAGCACGAGGTCCTCACCCAAGATAACTCCAGTTAGTCTAATCACATGATGAGTTCTACTAATTTTCCTTAATTCCCTTCACATAGATCTTTGTTTTGAGAATCCTTGGTCCAGAAGAGGCTGATAAGCTGTCACCTACCTTCTTTTCTGTGAATGCCGACAGGACATGGGTGTACATGTCAGACTGGTCAACCACAGCTTGGGTCCGCACTGGCCTTTTGAGAAGTGGACTGCTCCGGCTCTGCCCTGCTTCTGCTGCCTAACAATCGCAAATGTGATCTTAATTCATCATCCTAGATAACAGTGTGTTGGCAGTTAATCCAAAGACTGAATTCCTAGATGCTGTGAACCTCAGATATGAGCAGGGATGACACTTATTTCACTACTTGGACAAAACTATTTTTCCTGTGCTCACTGGGGAAGAGGTTTGGAAGTCAGAGTTGGTCATCTTGAAAATACGCCAATGTTTGTGGTGGACAGAACTAAAAAAGCATAAGTCACAGTTTTCTCTTAAGAGACATACTTTTTTAACCTCTTAAAATAACTCCCTAATTTTCTTAATCATGGATTATCTGACATTTGTTATCTAATAAAAACAAAATGGTTTGCTACATCTTTGTTTTATAAAGCCCTGATCTTAAAATAAGTGCATACCTATTGTAATGAGTCTGTATCTGGGTCTTTAAAGGGTAAGCAAGAGCTCCCCAAGCATTACTGATAGGAAAGTTCTATCAGAAGACCTTGACTACCTCACCTAAGGTGGTGAGCAGTTTAGATCGATGCAGATTCTGCAGGAGGGGGGCCTGAGAACCTGCATTTCTGAGAAGCTCCGGGTGCTCCAATGTCGCAGATGGTGGACCACACTCTTGACTAGCAAGGGTTTATGAAGGCTAAGAGCCACAGAGTACGGACGTACAGAAACTGCCATTTGGGGTCAGACATACTGATTCCCACAGCCCAGTATATTAGCAGCAGGACAGAGAAAGGCCCAGAAGAGCTCAGTACCCCCTCATGTCTGACAAAGGACAGGACACCTGTGCTCTGAGGTCATGCGGCCTTCAGCAGCCCATGTCAGGCCTATTACCTAAAAGGAAAGGAAAAATGTGGCAAAATGATTCTATTTCTAATTTCCTAAGTCTAGGCTCTGGCTTGGCGAAAGATGTATAAAATAATGCAAAGCTGAGAGCAATTTTATGTATAAAACAGGTAAGACCAAGGATCTATTACATGTAAGATCAAAGAGATTAAAAACAACAAAAAGTGAAGGCGTTAGGTGAGATGCCGCCTCAAGCTAACAGGATGCAGGACTCTGAATTTACTGCTCCCCACAGGCAACCTCGCCCTCGGGCACACAGCCCTTCGTCACAGCACCTGTAACTTACCATCGCATAACTCTGCTCGGCGTCCAGGTACTTTTTATACTCGTGATTGAGTTTGTCAAACACAGTGGCTACCACAGGCAGTGTTGCTCTGTCCGACTCAGTCAACACTGGGGAAAGTCAATGTTCACAGAGGTCAACTGACTTCATGAACTTCAGAACTTAAACATGTTGCTATGATAGAAAAACCAATCTCAAAGGGTTACCAGTACAAACACACCTTTAAAAGGTATTCAGAGAAATGATATAGAGACCCCAAACCTAGAAATCACTCACAGGCCCGTTCTGGTTACTAGAAACAACAGCTATAGCAGATATCAGTAGAAGATTCTCCAACTAGATACTGTGCCGTGAGTGAGTTGGGTTCTGACAAATGTCTGTAGGAAAGCTGCGGATGGAAGCCCCCGATCCTCACGTGCGCCCATGCTGAAGTCTGCTTTCACCCGGAAACCATCCTCTCTCGAGTCTTTTCTACTTACGTCTCTACAAGTCATTTTCATGTTTAGCCGCCTTCCCAGGGAGTTGAAGAATCCATCCTTCAAGTGAGGAACGAGGCTACAGCCTATGGACGAGGCTTTATGTGGCCCCTCCCACATAAAAGATGTTGGCCTAACATCTTGGGCGGGGGGGGAGTCATGCACTCACTCTGCGAACAGACAGACAGGATGACCATCTTGCACTCCTTCCTCTGGAGGAGAAAGTCCATCAGTCTTCCTTTATCTGGCAAGAGGTTTACTATGGGCTGCAGTTTCACTTGGAGGTTCCAGAGGTAACCTGGGTTTAGGAGACAGCACATTTAATAGTGTGACGTAAACCACAAAAGCCCCAAAGGTGGTTCCCCTAAACATGATGGTGGGGAGAACTGCAAAGCTAATGGCTTTTTCTTACCAGCCAGAGCACAGTCTAGGACACTCAGGACAAACCTGACAAGAGCAGGACTGTCAGCCAAATGACCTCTGCGTGCGTGGCTGGTTGCTTACAACAGAGTAACCTCTAAGTTCAGAGATGCGTCAGTGGTGTACCTGCCTAGCTATGGGAGCGACAAGCTCTTTAAACAACTCAGAGCTGTTCCTTCCCACACCTAGCCCCCTTTTTACCTTGAAGGTAGAAGATGTTAACAAGTGGCATGAATGTCAGTCCTGTACTCTGGTTTCTGCTGCATTGGCTCATTAGTCAAAAGGCAGCTCCAGAGGAATTTTGTAATTCATCCGTCCATCAATCCAAGAATTTCCTGAAAACCCACATGGCCAGGTTGGCAGGCAAAGCCTTTCACAGTTGGGGTTCCATGAGAGAATTAAACGCTACATTAAAAATGATCTGAGATGGAGCCGGCCCCGTGGCCAAGTGGTTAAAGTTCTGCACGCTCTACTTCATTGGCCTGGGTTTGCCAGTTCAGATCCCAGGCGAGGACCTACTCCGCTTGTCAGCCATGGTGTGGAGGCATCCCACATACAAAATAGAGGAAGACTGGCACAGATGTTAGGGCAAATCTTCCTCACCAAAAAAAAAAAAAGATCTGAGCAAGAATTTCTCAATTCACCCATGGCTGAGACACAGCTAGTACCATTCCAGATGGACAGAATTGAATTCATTATATACAGTGGGTGCCTAGGGCATTAGGGCTAATATTCTCCCTTTGAGAATCCCAGTGAAAAAATAGGAAAATTAAAATATAGATGACTAAAGATGAATGTAGAAACTACTCTAATGGAGAAAGATACAAAGTGCTGGGAAGAGACCACTAACAGCCTGAGGGAACCTCACCAGCCTGGTGAAAAACAGGAGTACATGTCTAGGCACATACAGAACAGAACGGGGCCTGGGCCCGGGTGGGTGTGATGGTGGGAGACAAGGACAGGGCAGGGAAGGCCCTGCACACCATGCTACTGGGTCTGGCTTTTCAGAATGGACAGACATGAAAGGGCGCAAAGCAGGGGAATGGGCATTCTTTGTTGTTTTAGTTATAAAAATAATATATGCTCATGATAAAATACAGAGTTAGAGAACAGAGTATAAAGTGAAAGTCCCATTCCCAAGGTTGAAGGGAGGGGCCATTTCTCAGAGATTCACCTTGAAAACGTCACTGGCTACTACTGTCATCCAAAGTCAACATGCACTACTTTCTCTCTAACGACCCACCTTGGCTTGCACTGATAATGATGTCAGGTTGAAAGACAATCCAGGATGAAGAATCTACATGTTATAGGAAATTCTAAACCAGAAGAGATGAAAACAAAAGGCAAATCCAGTTCTGATTAGCACTTGCCCTGCCCCTAGCTGCCAGGCCACTCCCAGTGCCCAGCCCTCGATAGGAAGGAACCCTCCCCACAGGCAGGTGCCCAGGACGTTAGTCACGGCTGACAAGGGGGGGTTCAGGACCACTCTTAGACACCAGTGTAAAGAGGGGGACAGCTTCTCTCTGCACAGTGCCAATGCCTTCGTAAAGGATACAGAGTTTACACGGGACAGGAGACTGGCTGGTCACAGGAGCAGGACCTACAAACGGAGAAAACACAACTGTGCAAGGACTGACGATGCAACCAGAAAATGCTGCAGTACCAGTACTTAAGATGGATAATTCAATGCTTTTTAAAGCTCTCAGTAAATGTTTCCTCGAATGTAGTCAAATAAGGAAGAAGTGAAGGCCGTGTCCCACTGACAACACGCACAGGATGGGAGGGGAAGCAGGGAGGAAGCCGAGCAAACGCCTTCTCAAGACGGGGAAGCACAGGAAGGCCTCCTTCATGGTGGTGTTTTAATAACCAAAGATGACATCACCATTTACACATGTGCATTATAGAAATGAGAAATTTACCTGGATGATTCAAAATCAAATAGATAATTCACTGAGAATATTCCAAATAAAAGCATTTTGTGGCTTAATTATCTGAATAATCAGCTCAATCCTCCATTTCACACAGTAATAGGTCCAGGCGCAGAGATCTCGTCTGGGAAGCAGACGTGAAAAAACCTCACGTGACAGGGACTCATAACTCGTGTGTCAGGCGGGCAGCCCTGAAACTAGACACGATTCCCAGGTCTGTTCCAATTACCCAGGTCCAATCAGAGGACAGGTTTTAATCAGCTGGCCAGAAAAAAGGTGGTAATTTTGAAGAGACCACTCGAAAGGAGAAAGGGCTCAGTCAGACAAGCTAAGGCAGAGCATTCTGAACCTGAGAGCAAAGGCTGACCTGTGGCATCCACTCTGGCTGCGCACCACGTTGATCTAAATACTCTCAGGGGAGAGCCAGGCAGTGGCTTTGGTTTTTAAAGCCCCCCAGGTGATCCTAATGTGTGGTCAGCTCGAGTCCACTGGCTGAACAGACCAAAACACAAGGGGGAATGAGGGCAGCCGGCTCTCCCCAAAGTTGCTAGTTTCATCTTTCAAAATAGCCCAGCAAGCTCTTCCTGAATGCAGAGCACAGGTGGGCAAGCTGGAAAGACAGAGAGGCCTGCCAGGGGCTTACAGTCCAGCAGGAAAAACAAAATGAAAAGGCATTAACCTTAAAAAATGCTTTACCAACCCACATTCTAGAAGCCCAGAGTAGAGGGACTCTTGAATTCCTCTTACGAGTCTCTGGGCTGTCATTCTGACCACACCTGGCATTTGCTTTATTATAAAGCCAATTAGAACCTGATGGCCTCTCACTGGTCCTGAAGAGCTGGAACAGAAAGCAGAAGATTTTAAACGTTCAGTCGTTTTTTTCCTCAATTCATCAGCAATTACCTTCGTGCCAAGTGAGCAGCAGATATAGGATAATCATTTGACACAATCTATTCTTTTAATGCTAACATTATCCAGTGAAAAGGGAGAAGTTGGAAAGAACCCAGAGGGCCACAAGACCTAATCAAATGTATGTGAGAACTAGCTCCTTCCTCCCAACTCTGCCAGAGCGTTGTAAAGCTTCTGGGCGATCCAGTAAGACTGGTGGGCAGGCTGGAGGGCGTGACCTCGCTCAACTACCAGCTGGAGCCTGATCTGCATCTCCTGCGTGACAGGTCCAAGGATATCCCGACTGCAGGCTGGGCCGGCCCACCAGTGCTATCTGACAGGCATTCCTCTTAAGAAGAAAACACTGTTACCAGGGTTCCAAAAGTCTGGACCGTAGTCCCTTCCGACTATGGTTTACACATGGAAACCTCAACTAGCTTACTCTCTGCTCCCATCTCCTTGAAAGGAGAGCTGAATATTGTTTGATATTGATTACTTGGGAAAAGGCAAAAGGAACCAAATGGTTTCTTCCCCTTTCCTGAAATCCTGACTTCCTCTCTTCTTAAACTTCCCACTCCCACCTCTTCAGGTAGGAGGACTGAGCTAGAACCCGAGACCACAGCCTTCAGCACCGACCGTGACCATCAGTCAGGACAGAATGCAGTCTTTATTACAGGCACGACACAGAATGTGACAAAGGTAAGGAAACTGGACCCCAGGTTAAAACAACAGCCCCAAGCAGCTAACGTGAACGTCAGGGTCACAGAGCGCGGGCAGCCAGAAAACGTCAATGGCTTATTCACCATTTAAAAACGGCCAGCTTAATGCGTAACCGCAACTCTCCAATTTAAAGCTCAGGGAAGAGGAACCTTTCTATTTTCTTCAAAGGAGGATCCATTTATCTTATAAAACACTTCTCACAACAACACAATTTTAGCTTACTGAATCAAGAAGAGTTGTGTTAAAAAAAAGGAGACTAGCCCCTCGCAAAAGCAAGGAGATCTGGAACCTTGGAGAATTCCATGTTGAAGGCAACTCCCGACTACATGGTGATTCCCTTTTACCTGCCATGGGGATCTGATAGGGCTGAATCGATCGAGCTGGCAGCACTGGGTGATGGAACGTGACGGTGCCATCAAACTCTCCCCTCAACTTGATATCAAATATCACCGACGTCTAAAGTGGAGGAAGACAAGACTGTGATGCCAAAACAAATCGTGGTTTGACCCGTCCCTTCCATTACCCTGCTACTTCAGATCAGTGTGAAGAGTCTGTGTTTGCATTCCATCTCTATAAGCTAGTTATTATTTGAGGAGGAATTTGCTATAATATCACAACCCTCTCTTACATTTTTGTCCACTCACGATATTCCTGGCATTTATGACATGCTTCCTGTGAAGAGCTCCGAGTGATGTAAGCAGACCTCTTTCACTTGCAACATCTTCATTAGTCAGAGAGATGGGTGTCACCCCCTCCGGGAGGCATGGGAGGAGAGTGCCTTGTCTACCACCAGACACCCAGCTAACAGCATAGAAAAAGCAGGACCAATTCTAGTTCTTTCTCTTGGGCCACATAGCCTAAAACCATTATCACTATTCTCACAAAGCAAGTACAGAGCCCACGTGCTCATGAAACACAGTGGTTTGCAGTGAATTCCCAGCTTAGTTGATTCAACCGAATAATTGTTCCAAAGTCAAATCTCCTCATGTGTTATTTTCTGAAATAGCTGTCAATTATCCTTAATCAGCTGATACAGAATCACTGTTTTTTCTAAACCAGCTAGAATACCAAACCCACTTCCATCTGGAAGACCATAACTTTTAGCAGAACAAGCACTTTCTGGTCTTTGTTCAGAATGTTTTGTCAATTTTGACAACTCTTTTAAGCAACCCTAACTTGTACCAACACACACCAGACACCCACACACAACTCATACCTCTGTATCCTGATGATGAACCACCACCAGGTTATCCACCACATTGAGGGCAAACTTCCCCGTCCTATTTAACTTTAATATGTGCATCTTTTTGCAGGCACCTTCTCTGTAGGACAACAGAAAGGTCAAAAAATAGATCGACAAGCTTTAGTTCATATTTTAAAATTGGAGAGAGAGGGAAGAAAGCATTGACTATACCGTGGCAGATGATATAGGACTACCTCCGCTCCTGCACTATTGGAGGTCCGAGAGTGATGCCGCAGGAAGAGCACATAGAGCTGTCCGTATCTAATCAGAGAGCAGAGACATGAGTCACATTTGGCCACCTGAAAGTCCTCCAGTCTAAATGCTGAATTATAAGGCTACAGTTAAGTAAATTATGAAATACTCGCTTAATGGAATATTTTGCAGCCAACAAAAATATTTACAAAGAAAGTGCAGTTAGATTTTTTTAAAAAGCCTATTATAAAGTGAAAAGGGGGGTGCGAAACTAAATATAACTGGATCACAATATTTTAAAAGAAAAACACAAACTTATGTATAATGTCCAAAAGTACTGGAAAGAAATACATGTTGCTGTTAATAGCTATCCTTGAGTAGTAAGCTAAGTCCATTTTCTCTTTCTCTAACTTTCTGTATTTTCTAAGTTTTGTATAATGCATATATTCCTTAATCATAGGAAAATATAGTCTCTATTCATTTTTAAGCCTTATCTAATAAATGTTGCTGTGACCAGCTCCTGCTGCACATTTTTATTCCAGTGGTTAAGACTGTGCTGGGCCGGCCAAAGGGCAAGGAGGAAAGCAAAGGGAAGAGAGCAGGTCCCCACCTCTACTTTGGCCAGGATTGCTCTCATTTTATCTGTTTTCTAAACCAGGATGCCACAGAAGGTTTCCCTTAAAAAAAAAAAAGCATTCTAACTGCTAAAAAAATCTTAAAGTTTGGAAACCACTGTTCCAGGTCATAGAAGAATCAGAAGTAATTTAGAAGCAAAATTTTGATATTTGTTTAACCGGGGTCATGTGTATATAGGGGGTTCTTTGTATTAGTTTCTATTTTTGTGTGTTTGAATTTTTCATGATATAGTTTAAAAATTGAGACATCTCCATTTCCAAATGAAAGTTTACTTTCCTACATAAGTAATTCAGTTCCATGTTTATTAGACAAAAAACTTAAATTATGTTGTTTAGAGCAATTATGATACATTTTAGCTAAAAAATAATCCTTGATAAGTTTCAACTAACAGAATAAAAAAATTCTAAAACGAAGATACCTAAGAAATAAATTGGTTCAATGTTCTTATTTTATCAGACTAGAATGGTGAAAAAACTTCCCTAGGATCACAAAGCTAGTGAAATCAAACAAGAATATCAAGAAGATCACAGGTTTTCTATATTCATGAGATCTAGGTACTAAATGGGAAAGCAGAGTCCTTACTGCATGTTCCAAGGAAGCCCCAAAGGAAAGGACAGCCCTGGGGTGCTTGTAACACACTTCTTCCATTACTTATATCACCAAAAGCAACTACAAGAAGGAATTCTCTCAAAAGATAGACATACATTATTGCCATAGCAATGTCTCTCTCAGAAAAGTTCAGTTTAGTTGACTTGGGTGCAGCTGGTAATTCAATCTCAAACTTGGGCAGCTTCGTCATAGTGCCAGCCTGGTTGGGGGGAAAAAGTTTTAGGAAAAGTTGATTAAACCCCTTTGAAGTTTCAGCATTCCCTATGTAAAATCACTGAGGATTTACACAACTATGTCTTTCCATCCTTTCTGAGGTCCCCACTCTGTCCTTCACTCAGGGGCGTCTGCTCCCACAGAGTGAATCACTCTTTGCTGTGATGGGATGGTACAGTGTGCCCCCTAGTGGTCAGAAGTGGTGGGTTTTTGTTGGAGGAACTTGAAGTACTTGACACGTTAGGATATTAGAGGAACAGGGTCGGAGGTGGGAGAAAAGGAATCTTTTTAAAGATAGGCTTACTCTTACCCGAAAATAAAAGGGCTGCAGCACATTTCCAAGGACTGTGGTGGACAGCAGAATCACAGCACTCTCAGGACAGTACATGTACCAGTTCACATTGATGTTCTGGCTCTTCAGGAGTTTCAGATTCCGTTTCTCTGGCAGCACCTGAAGCACAGTTCAAGAAACAGTCTTCATTTAAAGAACAGCAAAATGTCAGAAGACTGACAAAGTAAGTTAAGAAGACAATAAAAAGCAGAAAAAAAAAAAACCCAATAAATTAATTTGAAATTTTGGGGGAATTTATTACAGCTACCACTAATCCATCCTGGCGCTTAGTGCCTCACACAGCTTAGCTTACCTACCCTCACCACAACCCTGAGAGGTTGGCATCATTAATAACCTGACAGAGGAGAAGGTACAGCTCAGAGAGGTGAGGGCACTGCCTACCCAGTCGTGCAGTTATGGCCGAGGCAGCCGCCTCACCACAAGGCCCAGGTCTGAGCCCCACATTGCCGGGCACTATCCACCAAACAGCACAGAGCAGCAGCCTTCTCACTCATCGTGGAAACGGTCGACACAAACCCACGGCCCCAGGGCCCCGTGCACTGTATCAGCCACTGCCCAGCCTGCAGCATCTGCCTTCAGCCTCGTCTCTGTCTCAACTCCAGTTCATGCTGAGTCTGGGAGCAGCTCCCTTTTTCTAGCAGACGCGGTCACGAGACTCCATATGCAAATCTAGTATTTTATAATCAAGACACATTTTAAATACACTCTAGATACTCTAATACATGAAGGAACACTGAATAGAGTCCCAAGACATCAATGCTCATAGAACACTGCACTGAAGAGGCAGGGTCACGAGGCATGAGCTTCTTGATAATTCGGCTGTAATAAAATAAGGATGAGCTTGAGTTCTTTCTAACTTTTTCTTTTTTGTGTGTGTGAGGAAGATCAGCCCTGAGCTAACATCCGTCCAATCCTCCTCTTTTTGCTGAGGGAGACTGGCCCTGGGCTAACATCCATGCCCATCTTCCTCTACTTTATATGGGACGCCGCCACAGCATGGCAGACAAGTGATGCATAGGTCCATGCCCGGGATCCAAATCTGTGAACCGCAGGCCACCGAAGCGCAGTGCACAAACTTAACTGCTACACCAGCAGGCCGGCCCCTAACTTATTTCTTGAAGATCCAAAGACCATCCAGATGACCTGAACACACACTTTTCCACTACAGAGAACAGAAAGCTATACTTTGAAATGACTGCCATTAGGAATCCTTCTGTAAAGTGAGCAATCCCTTCCATGCTATCATATATACAAAATTCTATTTTCATGTGTAAGGAATGTGTGTAGTTTGTTTTCTTTCTGCTGGTCATTACAACGGTTTTGATAACAACTCTATGGCAAAGTACCACAGCATCAACATCTCACATCTTACCTACACAGGTGTCTTTTCTCCAGCCATTCATTCTAAATCATACTGCTTTCATTAGGTCAACATAATTAAAACCTGAGAGAATCCTAACACCCTCTACATTAGCTCCACGTAGAGACCTCAGAAGCATTTTCAATAGGTCAGGCAGTGGGAACATGATATGAGATGAAGAGGCAGGTACATCAAAGTAAACAATCAACAGAGTGAAAAGGCACCTATGGAATAGCGGAAAATATCTGCAAATCATCTACCTGATAAAGGGTTAACATCCAGAATATATAAAGAACTCCTATAACTTAACAAGAAAACGAAAATAACCCAGTTAAAAATGGGCAAAGATGGGACCAGCCCAGTGGCATAGTGGTTAATTCACGTGCTCCGCTACGGCGGCCTAGGGTTCATAGGTTTGCATCCTGGGTACAGACCTATGCACTGCTCATCAAGTCGTGCTGTGGCAGCGTCCCATATAAAGTAGAGGAAGATGGGCATGGATATTAGCCCAGGGCTAATCTTCCTCAGCAAAAAGAGGAGGACTGGCAATAGATGTTAGCTCAGGGCTAATCTTACACACACACACACACACACACACACGCAAAGGACTTGAATAGACATTTCTCCAGAGCATATACAAATGGCTAACAAGCCATGAAAAGATGTTCAATATTACTAATCACCAGAGAAATGTAAATCAAAACCACAATGAGATATCACCTCACACCCAGTATTATCGATAAAACAGAAAACAACTAGTGCTGGTGAGGATGTGGAGAAATTGGAAACCTTTGTGAGAATGTACAATGGAGTAGCTGCTATGGAAAACAGTATGGTGATTCCTAAAAAAATTAAAAATAGAATTACCATACGATCCAGCAACTCCATTTCAGGGTATATATCCAAAAGAGTTGAAAGCAAGGTCTCAAAGAGATACTTACACACCCACGTTCAGAGCAGCATTATTCACAACAGCCAAAAGGTGGAAACAACCCAAATGTCCATCAGTGGATGAATAGATCAACAAAATGTGGTTTACACATCCAGTGGAGTATTATTCAGTCTTAAAAAGGAAGGAAAGTCTGACACATGCTACGACATGGCTGAACCTTGAGGACACTATGCTAAGTGAAATAACCCAGTCACAAAAAGACAAATACTGTGATTCTACTTATGTGAGGTACTTAGTCAAATTCACAGAAAGTAAAATGGTTACTAGGGGCTGGGAGAGCGGGAGAGGGGAAGTTGTTGTTTAATGGGTACACAGTTTCAATTTTGCAAGATGAAAAAGTTCTAGAGATCTGTCTCATAATGATGTGGAATACACTTAACACTGCTGAATTGTACACTTAAAAATGGTTACGATGGTAAATTTTATGTGCTTTTTACCACAATAAGAAAAAAATTTTTTAAAGAGGTAGAGGCAGTTTGCAAAAGGGTAAATACAAAAGGACAATACACAAATAAAAGATGCTCACCTCCCCTAGTAATGAAAAATGCAAATTAAAACATTTTTCCACCTCTCGGATTGGCAAATGTCTATAGCCTGAAAATATCCAGTTCCGGCAAAAGTGTGGAAAATGGAGACTCTTACATTGCTAGTGAAAGTGCAAACCTCTGAAAGAAATTGAGGGGTATCTGTTCAGCGGTTTAGATGTTCATACCTATACTGTAATTCCCCTTCCAAGAACTGCCTCTCCCAGGGTGATCACTTTGTACTGTATACAATTGTTGAATTATAATGTTGTACATCTGAAACTTATTAAAAAAAACAAGAATATAAGGAGTTGGTTAAATAAACTGGTACATCCACACAGTAGAACAGTATTCAGTCAGAATAAAACATGAAAAGATGTCCAAGACATACCACTGGGTAAAAACAAGGCAGCCCCATAAGTTTATATACATATTCCCATTTTTGTAAAATAAATAAATAAACATTTTTATGTGTGTAGGAAAAAAAGGAGGAATACGCACCAAACTGTTCAAAATAGTTATTTCTAAGGATTATGGGGACCTTTACTTACCTTACCATAGAATACATTCTGGTAATGTTTGAATGTTTTATAGAAAACGTTACTTGTAATTGGAAAAAAAGAATAAAAAGCCAAGCAGAGACTAAAGCTCCAGAATCTCAAAATATCTATTTCGTGCTGAATTCAAAAGGCTAACAAACTGCTCTCACAGACCTTTCTCCAACAAACAGAAATGGTAAATACAATACCTGGTAAAATTCGATGCCTTGATCTGTTATGAAGACAATTTCAGTCGAACTGGTCCAGCAGAATCCTAGTATGTTGGCATTCTTGGTCTGAAAAAAAATTATAGAAACATTTTTTTTAATTACTAAGAAAAACTTCTGTATAACTCTTCAAAGGCTTAAAATACTCTCTTGTTCATATCACTCTTTAATAAAAGTTACCCAGATCGGATTACTTATTAATAAATCAAACTTTCTCTTAAATACAGCTTTCTTGGATTTTCTCCCCAACACTTCATTGAAGCATCTGAATCTTAATTCCCTCTAGTCAACAGAATGGAGGGGACAGCCTGAGTTTGGCAGAAAGGTCGCTGGCCAGAACGCAGAGATACCAATTTCTCCCTTCTGGAGTCAAAGGACAGCTGCCATTCTCTACTGAAGCACGTCATAAATACCGATATTATAAAAGCATCAAGGCCTAACGGCTCTTAGTGAGCGCTGACCACAGCGGGGTCGGGGCCCTGAGCCCCTCTCCTGACCCCCTCGGGAAAGCTGCACCCAATAGTTTTCCCTCGCTGCAGGGCCCACCCTGAACTCCATGTAGCAAAACCACCACAAAGATGCCAGAAGCCATGCCCAATCCCCCAGGAGCTTCTGCTAGTTTCCCGGCGCCACACTGCCACTTTTGGCTGAGCCCTCTCTGGCCTAGTTTATTATACCCAGCAAGTCTAACTAATACAGATTACAATCTCCACCTAGAGAAAGAGAAAGAGGAAAGACACAACAAGGATACCAAATTGTGGAAAGAAAACATCATCAGGAAAGGAAAAGAAACTCCTTTTCCAAAATCTCCAGAGGTGGCTAGGAAAAAAACCCAAGGTCTGAGCCAGACGCACCAGCCCAACGGAGAAATGCAGGGGCGACAGGAAGATAACAGCCACCAAGTACTGTCACTGCTGGGCATGTAACATCCATCATCCATTTAGTCCTCCCAACTCCATCTTACAGATGAAGAAACAGGCTTTAACAACGTTGAAAACTGTCAAAGTCACAGAGTTGACAGGCAGCAGATCGCAGTGCTCAAGCACCGTGTGCCTCCACGTTCATGCTCTGGTTACCACGCTACACTGGTCTCTACAACAGAACCCACAGAGTCAACGCCACCAGCTGGGGAGGACCCTGGCCCATACCTTGCACTCTTGAGTATATTCCAGCTGAGAACTATCCGGGATAAAATTAGAAAAATCCTGAAAGAAAAAAAGAAACACAATGAGAAATTTGGATCAGGCAGCATACTGCCAACCTACTATGGTATACAACACGACAAAAAGACAAATTTACTAAGTGATCAGAAAAAAAATTGACAAAAACCCAAAAACAGGAAAAATAAAAAGACCAATATGGCAATCTGCCTCTTTAACTCTGCAGCTGCAAGTTTACAATTCAGTTTTTAAAAAAAGTTAATACAAATACTCAGTTAGGGTTTAGAAACTGATTTTGAAAATTCATTCCTCAAATGGGTGATTTCAGAAAAATGTGTTGCAACATTTTACAGGAGGCTTTCCAAAAATTGTAGCAATTAATACTGATGGAAGAAAATAGGATTCTGCTTCTTTTTCCCAACAGCTTTTTCTCTACAAATGGTGATGGTGAATACTTATAAAGGCTAAGATGCCAACAAGCTGCTCCAACTCTGAATATCTGTTCCTATTAGATCGAGCCTTCAAAGATGAGACAAAGGAATAAACAGAGTACTTGGGTGAAGCTAATTCACAAAGCAGCCAAAAATATACCTCCCATCCTCTATGGGGCTCGCTATTAGTCAAAGTAAGAGATGCTCAAGTCAAGGTCAAGTTCGGCGCACTCAGCTTGGGCGGCCCGGGTTCAGTTCCCAGGCGCAAAACCGCACCAGTCGTCTGTCAGTAATCTGCCATGGCAGCAGCTCGCACGCGAGGACTAGAAGGACTTACAACTAGAATATACAAGTATGTACTGGGGCTTTGGGGAGAAAAAAATGAGAGAGGAAGACTGCAACAGATGTTAGCTCAGGGCGACTCTTTCCCGGCAGAAAAAGGAAAACAAACAGAATTCCAAAGGCTCAAATACAATGCAACGTAACTATAGCTTTGATGACATTAAAATAATAAATGGTTCCTTTAATGCTGGAATTTTGCAACTCATTCTCTTCCAAATGTACTTCTAATGTCCTTTTCTTTATACTATATTTAGAGAAATGTCTTACCACGGTCTTTGAGGTCCTCTGAACAGCCAATATCTTATTTTCTAAGGAAAATTTAATGCACTTCACTTCTCCTTTGTCTTCCATTCTTTAAGAAGAAAGAATACGTTACGAGTTAAACTTAATAACTGAATTCTAGCTTCTATCATTTTGTGAGGAAAAAAAGACAAGTTAAATATTCAGGAAGCAGTAAATCTTATTTTAAAATTAAAATTATGTTTCTGAAGCTATCATCAGCAGGATCTCCTGTCAAACAACAAAATCCAAGTGGCAACAACTCGCTGGAGAAATCTACGGAATTAGGGACAAGTGACTGAACAACCGAGATCATGTGCACTTTCACCTGGGCGCCAGTTTAGACACATTAAGTACAGACCCACACAGCAATCTCCACACACTACTGCCTCCTCTCTCCATCGTTCTCACAGCAAAGATTTTGAAAGAGGAGTCCGCTCTTTGACCTCACTTTTCATTCCCACCCTACGGGCTGCAGAGCACAGGACGCCTGCCTCGGCGTCTCACATCACCTCGGACAGACTTACAGGGGGAGGTCAAGGGATGGAATACAGAGGGGCTCGAGGAAACTCTTGGGGGTACAGGGATATTCATTATCTTGATTGTGGTGATGGTTTCATGGATGTGTACATAGGTCAAAATCAAATTGTATCTAAATCTGCAGTTACTTATATAAACGTGTAGTTTATTGTGCCAGTAATACCTGAATAAAGCTATTAAAAATAAATAAAATGTTTAAAAAAGGGTAAATTCAATATCTTCCCCCTCAAACCCTACTGAGCCCCCAGTCTGGATCATCATGGGCTCACTCTTATTTTCCACACCCAACTGACCACCGAATCTTACCGGAGACCTTCTTAAGCACCCAATGAGTGCCTATGCGACACCAGTCTACACTGCCTTCCGTCTGGTCTTCACTACACCTGGCTCAGACTATTGCAATCATCTCTCAGTGGTATCCTGACTCTAATATGCTCCCGACTAATCGAGCCACAAGGCTGTGCAGTGTGATCTTTCCAAACACTGATATGATCATGCCACACCCCACCTGTTACAAGTTTTCGGTAACAAGATAAAACCCTAATACCATAGAAGAATATATAAGGTTCAAGCCGACCTCTGCTAGCAGCCACACCACCTCCCCTCCCTGCTTGGACACTCCAGTTACACAGACCTGGCGTTCCCCAAACACCATGCTTGCTCACCTTTCACTGGGGTTCCCTCCATTGGGGAGGCCTCCTCTCTTCTCCACCTAGAATCATCCAAGTCAAGCTTTCAAGCCTGGCTCAGAGGCCACCTCCTCTCTGAGTCCTTCCCCTCCTGGGCAGTGGGCTTCCCAGCCCATCCCAAGGCAAACATCACATCTCTTCCTTGTGCCCACATTCTGAATAGAGCGCTATCACAGCACTTGTCACAGCAGAGAGCAGGCGTCCACTCACTCGTCTCCCACACTGACTTTATGAGTTCTCCACAAGGGCGCCAGGCTGATGCAAAGCCTTCCCATGCCTAACACCTAGCACAGGGGCTGCCATCTGTGTCTGCCAAACCAATGATGACTGATTCAGTTTCTACTTCAGTAACTGTTTCCTATTAACACAGGCCAACTGGAAAACTTTCTTTAAAGTCACCACCAAATTAAAGGCTTACATTGTACTTTCCCCTTCTGTAATCACAGAAGGTAACCAGATAGTTTTATCACCCAAATGGAGAATATTTCTGAAAGTGAAAGGGGCTGCTACTGATAATTACACCGGTTCAACTTGCAGACACTGGGACATCCAGTCACTTTAAGTACAGTGGAAGCTGGGATATTAATATACATTATTACTTGGGAAACACTAACCTAGGAATCTCCTCCACCTTCCAAACACTCTGGAAAGACCTGGGCCAAATGAGAAATGAATGCTCTCCTCAGTCAAGAAAGCAGAAATGGGAACATCAATGCACTGATTTGCTAATTTCAAGCACCAGGAAGCGGGTGCCCTACCTTGGAGTAATTGGTTCCAAGTCAACTACTCCACATACTTCACTCTGACAGGAAGCACTAGTATGTGCCACCAAGACTGCAAGGCAGGTGTCTGCTTCCCTCTTCCTACAGACAGGGATTTGAACACACACACATTTCAGACCTCTCAGGGGGAGGCAAAGGGTAAAATTTTAAAACAATCTTCTGAATGAGAAACCGAAAAAACACCATTTTGTTTACATGTTGAAATTATTCTGAAAATGTCAATAGTTACCTAAATGAGATGGGATTCCTATCATCGGGGCCTTTAACTACCACCCCAGTAGCTCCTCCAGATCGAACAGCAAAAACCTGAGAGGGAAAAGAAGCAATTGTTAATGGTCTGAGCTTTGAAAGGCTCTAGACACCGATACCAACCGGCAAGTGATCATTCCTGCTACACCCCACCCTTGGTTCAACTAAACTACTGTGTTACATATCAATCTGCAGGTGCTGGGGGTTCACATGATTTTAAGAAACAAGAGAATAGAGACCAAAACGGGTACGATTCCGAGAGCTGCCCACTGTGCAAGGCCAGGTCCAGGTCCCCGAGGCTCCAAGTTTGGATCCGGTTCGGCGAAGGCGCCGCTCATGCCCTTAGGCACACCCTGCCACTCCGCCACACTGCTTTCCCCCCTTTACAAAATCCCGAGAATAATGAAAATTTCAATGTAACTAATGTGACAAAGACAACAAGAGGCGCCGGTAAAAGACTGGAGCGCTAACAGCCGACCACAGCGGCCACAGGGCGCTGGGTCCGTGCCCGGCTCGGGTCCCCCGAGCTGTCACTCCAGAGAAAGCCCCGGCGCGGGGGAGCGGTCCCTCGGCCCGGCCCACAGGAAGGAGCTGGCGCCGGCTCCGCGCCGGCACGGCAGAGTAAGCCCGGGCCTGGTGCCCGGGTCTGGGCGGCGGGCAGGGCGCGCCGGGGCGCGGGGAGGAAGGAGGGCGCGGGCCAGCCCGAACCTGCTTGTTGGCCTCGTCGAAGAAGACGCAGTTGACCGGGTTCGCCTTCTCGAACTGCACCGGCCGCTCGCACAGCTCCAGGTAGTAGTCCTCCTCGCCCATGGCGGGCGCCGCGGCGGCGGCGGGGGGCCCGGGGGCGGCCGCCAGCGTGGAGCCCGCGAGAGGCGCCCGGCCTGGGGAGCGGGAAGGCAGGCCCGGCGGCGGCGGCAACCGGGCGGGCGCGGGGGCCGCTTCCTGGTGCCACGCCCCCACCCCCCGGCACGTGACCCGCGCCCTCCGTGCTTAAACGGGCGACGCCGGCCGGCCGCTGTGGGGCCCACACTCCGAGACCGCGCCCCGCCCGGCGCGAGAGGCTCCTCCTCTTTTCCGGAGGGAGGGTTCCAGGGCGACCCACCCCGCGGCGGGCGGTGGGGTGACCGGAATCCCCTGTGGCACCGCCTGTGCCAGCCGTTCCCTCCCGGCGTGTGCGGGGCCTGGCCCCCAGTCCGTCCCGGGAGGTTGTAGGGAATGCTCCCCCTTTCTCTCGGGAGGGTTCACTGAGCCTGCCTCTGGGAGCTTAGTTAAGGGAGATGAGTGCTGTGGTCAGCACTTGGGAGCTGTGAGCATGTGACAAGGGAACGTCGTTTAGACTGCGGGTCAGAAAGCCTTTTTTGAATGGCTTTGATGTTTGGGGGGGTGGGGGGTGGGGGGCGGCGGGAGAAGCTCCTCATTCAAAAGATAGGAGAGAGAGACGGGAGGGAGGAAGGGAGGGGCACGGATGACCCCTAGGTGTCCATTCTCGACACCAGGATGGATTTTGGCACTTTCTAAGATACAGAGGCTTGAGAAGTTTGGCAGGGAAGCGGGGAAGATCAAGAGTTGCGTTTTGGACACGTGAAGCCAGGGAGAAATGACATCTAGAGAGATGAATATTCACGTCTGAAGCTCACCAGGAGAGTGACAGGACTGGAGGTGCAAACGGGGGGTTATTGGCATATAGATGGTATTTGAAGCCATCGAGCTGGATGGGATCGCCACAGACGGGCATAAAGTGAAAAAAGCAACGCAAAACCAACGTTTCGAGGCCAGGAAGAGGGATAGGGAAAGGAGAACCAGCAGAGCCTGCCTGAGAAGTGAAGAGAAAACCAAAGGAGGGGATTGTCTCTGGAGCTGAGACTGTTTCAGGAAGAGGGGCCGGTCGGCTTTGACAAAGGTTACTGAGAAGTCAGCTAAGAAGAGCACTGCGGTGTCCTCCATTTCTATCCCAGGGAAGACACTCGTGCTTCCTCTAGCGGAGGCACACTGCAGTGGTTCAAGTGAGAATGGGAAGTGAGAAAGGGGTGGTAACCAGCAAATCGGTAGTAACTGATTTGGAGAAGCATGTGTCTGAGGGGAGTAGATGGATGGAGATGGTGTGGCCGAGGGTGGAAGGACGCACAGATGAGTTAGGTTTTGTTTCAACTTGACTGTGCATAAGAACCATGCAAGTCTGGTGTGGAGCCCCGGCTCTGCAGAGCCCAGGTACCTCTGAGGCAGAGCTGGAGAACCACATTTATGAAGAACAATGGACTGAGGCATCTTTGCATGAGGTGAGAATAGTTTAGCAGAGAGTAAAGATGGAGTATACCGAAAGGAGGAGATGTCCAAGCAAGGTGAGATGGTGGGACCCAGAGTACACAGAGGGATTGGTCTTTTCTGAAACCACAGGGAAGGAGGAGGCTGGGAGGTTTATGGATAGGAAGATGAGGGCATTCCTCTCCCTTCTCTGGTTAAAAAAAAAGAATGAATGAATGAAAAAGAAATGAAACGGAATGGAATGAAAAAGAGAAGAGGAAAGAAAAGAAATACGAAAACTGCTCCTTTAAGGCTCCTACCATTTGGCCCTACCTGTCCTTGTCTCTGTCATCTACTAACCAGGATTACAGGATCCTTTCCCCACATCCTGCCATCATCTGTCAGCATCCCTGTGGATGGCCCATCCCACCCCCTGTCATCCCTCCAGCTGCTCCCCTGTGACCTTTCTTCACAATCTCCAGGACCCTCAGTCTTTGTCCTGTGTCTCTACCAGGTCTATCGCCCTCTCTTTTCTTCCCTTCCCTTCTCATCCAGCTGCAATTCCATTTTCCTCCATTCCAGTACTATTTTTGCCATTCCCCTTAACATCCTTGCTCCTTTGTCTTTGTCACACTTTTGTGGCAGAGCCTCAACCGGGAATGAACCCAACCCCCTGCTTTCTCCGTGCCTGCGACTGGAGGAGCCAGAGCCAGGCAGAGGGCACTGGTAGGAATGCAAATGGTCCTCAGTCCTGCCTGGCTCTCCTCGGCGTCTCTGCAAGGGTGTCGGCAAGCTGCCACTCTCCTCAGCCTGCCTAATCCCCCTTCACTGATCACCTGGCCTCCATTTGTGGAGAAAAGTGAGGCCATCAGATGGTCACTGGGCTTCCCACCAGTGGTTCGGCCCACCACAGCTGCCCCCTCCGCCCCTCTGGCCCCTGCCCAAGGCTGACCCCAGCGCCTCTTTGGATCCCATCTCTCACTTTCTCAGAAAACTTACGCTACTATTGATGATCCCACCTCTCCTCAAACCCTGGCTCCTAGAAATAGCCTTTCAATTTGCTCATCTCTTCCTTCTTAAAAACAAAACAAATACTGAACTGAAAACACAAAAAACTTCCCAGAAACACATATCCCTCTCCAGCTATCACTCCCTTCCTCTCCTTCACAGCAAACCTCTCCTCTGCATTGTGACACTCTGCCTCCACTTCCCTACCCTCAGCCCACTCCAGTCTGGCTCCTGCCCCATCACTCTGATCAGGGTCCCCAGGAACCTCCATGTCACTATATTCATGAAGATTTTTCAGTCATTTTATTATTTCCCAAAAGCATTCAGTACCTCTTAATCAGTCCCTCATTCTCATGAAACTTGGCTGATATTGATTTTTGTAATTATTGGGTTAAAATAATTTAACCCAATTGTCCCGTTGTACTGTAAGATCCATGAGAGTAGGGGCTGTATCATCTGTATCGCTGTCTCTCAGCCCTTACATCCAATGGCCTACTTCTCATCTCCACTTAGATGTCTTAAAGCACCTGGAAATCCACACCTCTAAAATAACACTCCTGATCTCCCCTGCCAGGGTCCTCTCCAACAGTCTCCTAGTCCAGTAAACAGCACCCCTGCCCATCCAGTTGCACAAATTGAGAAGCTGGAGTCATCCTGGACATTTCCTCCTCTTTTACCATCCCCGTGTCCAAACAAGGATAGGCCATGAATTGAGAATAAGAAAAGTTAGGAGATTGAGGAGGCTCCCAAGGGAACCCAAGTTCTCCACAGAAGAGCGTATTTTGAATGTGAACCCCACAGGAATGTCTGCCCAGAGCAGGGGAGGAAGTAGTGCAGTGCTTTGGTGTGTGTATGTGTGTGCTTTTGCCTCCTTTTGACACTGAGCATCTCATCCCATTTCCCAGAGAGTTAGGTTCAGTCGATTTGGGCAGATTTTTGTTCCTGACTGAAAGCCAGGCTTAATTTTTACGGAGCTTGCCTTGGGTCTGCAAGCAGCGTTGAGATCTGCCCAGCCGTGGGCGACAGGCCCTGGAGCACAGTGATCTCCACAGTGGTTGTGGCCCGGGAAATGCTGAGCACCTGTGAAGTCACTGCAGGCCCGCAGAATGCAGAGGATCTGGAATTAACTTGGGTAAACCAAGTCTTTGCCTCTCCATGATCCATCTCTTTCAGTCGTAAGCTAATTTTTTTCTGTATAGTTCAGCATTAAAGACAAGTTGATTATTTACCCCATGCCATGTAGCAGTCCCTATTCATCCCAGATTTTAAAAATTATCTTTTCATTGGTAAACATCAAGACTCTGAAAATAGTCCTTAAAAATGGATCAACAGTCATTTCTAGAACTTTGAATTTCCACACATTACCAGGACTCAAATTTGTCAAGTGCCTAATACCAGCTGGGAGATCACCATAAATAACAGACAGAATTAGAATTAGGCGAGAGTTTTCTTTGTATCGTACCCTCTCTGGCCTGATAATTACTTCTGCTGTCAGAAGGTTCTTTCTGTGGATTACCTTTGTCAATCAGGTAGACACTTCCTTCCTCATTTCAGTTATTTGTGTAACAGTTCATGTTTCTGCTGTTTCTTTAAACATTAAATTGAAGAAAGGATGTAAACCTGTCCCTCTGTTTTGGTTTTCATTGCCGCTACACTTTTCTCTGCTCTTGATTTGATTTTCAGAGAAAAATAAAAGTTCTTTATATAAATCAGAATAATCCAAATGTTTAATATTTAAAATTCACTTTTATTGGGAATGAAAAGTTGCATTTTTAAAGTCCCTCATTAAACAATCTCAAAACATTGTTCTTTTAACTGTATTTAGTTGTTTTGGAAGATAATTTGAGCAAAAGCTTTCTGAAAACTTGTTTTTACTTTGAAACCCATTGAAGGACCAGTAGGCACTTGCCCACCCCTGCCTGTGACTCTGCTGGAGTGAAAGCTTATAGGAGTGTTGGAGCTCAAAGACATTTCCCAAGATTGTCGAGTTCAATGGCTCCACAAACAAGTTGGTTGTCAGAATCAAAAGAGTTAAAAAAATAAAAACATTCTGTCATTATGAAAGGAATGCATACAGGGGGTTAAAATAATGCCAATAGTACAGAAAGATGTCAAGTGAAAAAAGTCTCCTCTCTTCTCCCTCATCCCCGACAATCCTCAAGGCCACAACCCAGAGGAAACCACTGTTACCAATTTCTCTTTTTAGCTCTGATGATAACACCATAACTCGCATACACTTAGCTTGTTTTATCAGCTTCAGGTAGCATACGTTACTCTCTGTTGTGAAAAATAAGATGAGGAATTTAGCACATTGATCTGCCTCTCACCTCCCTTTCCCTCATATTTCTCAATTTTTGTTACTTATATTATTTTTAGTTCTTCTGTATTTACTTTTATAACTTTATGTATTATACCTGTACCTCCTTTTTTGATCCATCAATGTTAGGAAGTTTCTAGTGACTCTATACTATATAAAATGGGGAGATGAGGGTGCCTAAACCAACCCCCTTCTTTCCTTCCTTCCCCTACTCCAAACTTACACTGTCAAGGTTTAGGGCATTTACATTCTATAAATATAAATTCAGTGCCTTGTCTGTGGATTACTTCTAAAATTTGAAAACTAATAGTGTTAAAGATACTATGATTATTTTAAATAATATTATAAATATTCACTGTAGAACCATGTGGAATGATTGGGTCTATAGAAAAGTAAATGTTATCTTTGATCACTAAACTTGACTACCTAAAAAAGAATGTCCCAAATCTTAAGGTCAAAATTCTCCAACATTTGCTCAAAAATCATGGCATATTTTTGTTTGTTTCAACTAAAAGCTGACTTTGTTATATAGTTTTTTGGTTGTTTTTCTGGAGTTTTTAATTGCCTCTTTTTGTTGTTATTGTTGTTGACAGAAGAAACTGTGTTTATTATGTCTTTCAGCTTTTCCAGGTTTTTGTTAATCATACAGTTTGTGTAATGGACTCCACATTATTCTTACAGACATTCTACATAGAGCCCTCTCATTTCTTGTTCCATGTTTTGATTGTCTAGCTGTTGTATCAGTTAGTATTGCATTTGGCTGCAAGTAATGGAAAACCCAACTTATAGTAGCTTAACCAAATAGAACTTTAATTTTTCTCAAGGAACAAGAAGTCTGGAAGTAAATCATCCAGGCCCGGTACTGAGGTTCCATGATGCTTCAGAGATCCATATTCCATCTTTCTCTCCATTTACCCATCCATCCTCACTATATGGCTTTCATCCTCATCATCTGATAGCTGCAAGATGGATGCTCACTTCTAACATGGGGTCCGCAGTCCCCAGGCAGAAAGAAGGGGAAAGGTGAAAGGCAAAATGTTCTTCCTGGCTGTTTGATCCTCTTTTAAGAGCTTCCCCAGAGGTTCCTACCCAATGACCTCTACTTACATCTTATTGGTCAAAGTTATGTCTAATAGCCACCCTAGATGCAAGGGAGTCTGGGAAATGTAGTTTGTAGCTGAGTACATTATGCCATGTAGAAAACGGAGTTTTTAGTAAGGAAGAAGGTGGAAATGGATATTGGGTTAGCAACTAGCAAAGAATTTTTTTTCATTGCATTTCAGGGTTACTTATGCTGTTTCTTGAAATTCAGATTCCCAGGTACTATTCCTGCCCCCGGGCTTGCGAATCTGTATTTTTAGTAAACCCCTTCAAGTGATCACTTGTAGCCAGATTGTCACCTGCTCACAGACACACATGTGAGGACCACTATTTATTTAGTTGGGAAAGTCAAACCTGAATATAAACTTTTTTGATGTTGCTGTGGATTAATTAATCAATACGTATTTCTAAAGCTGCTACTTTGCATCAGCATTGTCTTAAGTTCTTTGGAGAACATGGACATATAAGGTGTTCATTACCCTGGCTTCAAAAAGTGCATTCTAACACAGCATACATCACACACAAAAATCTAAGGAATATAATATTGTAATAGAGCTAAGAAGGGCTGCAGGGGTTTATTGGCCTACCCCTGCTTTGAAGAGCAATGTGGTCAAACAAAGGGGCTACTTGGAGGATGCAGAGGTTAGGGTTTAGACAGGTGAAGAAGAAGACAGTTTATTTCAGGGAGAACACATGATAATAGGTACACCATAAGCATTAGGAAAAGTAAATAAAGAAAAAGTAGACTTATACTATATGAAATATTTTAGAGTAATATCATACAATTTAAAGCTAATGGGAAAAGACTACTAGGTTATTGCTCTTTCATGACTTTCATTGTGATTTAGAAGCTTTGCATAAGACAATATCTAATAGAGCTAATATTTAAGTTGAAATACCTTTATATTAAAACTGGTATGGACATCTAATAGTATTTTTAAAACAAAATGCTGGGAGCAAGATGTGTCCTAGGACTAAGTTGGGGTTACATTGTGTTTAGTTAAAATAATGCCTGCATGTTTATGGGTTTTATTAATATGACATATTGTGTGATAGCCGGGCCTAGCAGCTGTCTCAGTTGTGGATGATGTTTATATAAGAGCAAACTTACAAATAGAAAACTCTGCAGATCCTGGGGTGACGGGGAGCCCTTCTTGACTATTTTCTGCATGTCATGGATGGAAGAGCTGCTGCGTGGCCAGGCTGTTTTCACACGTGTGTGCCGCTTATAAAATGTCACACAGCTGAACCACACATGCCTCCAAGCAGGACGGTGAGTGTGTAAATGGGCCGTGCCGTGTAGAGATGGTGGCAGAGCCAGCCACACGGCCCCCTGTAGTCTACACAGGAAGATCAAGTCATGCACGGTGTAGTCTGAATGTGAACTCTTAATAGGTTATTAAAATAAAGGATTTTCTCATGGTATCAACAATTCTTGGCTCACCTGGAACCTGGAAACATTAAAACAAGGAACAACAATTAGCAAAATAATTGGGGTCTTTGTTTTCATCATTTTGTGAAGGCGGGAGTTCTTGTACCTACCAAGGCAGCTCGAAGCTGTGAAGCCATGATCCTGGAGAGCAGGGAGGCCCAGAGGAGAGGCCGACATCTGCTGCCGCTTTCTTCCACAGTGAATTTGCCGCTTTGAAAGCGATGGCTGAGAGGCTGAGGCGCCGAGCAGGAACGGCGAGATAAGATGCTGAAAAGCTGAGGAAAACGTTTCTTCAGTTACATACGGGCCTACAATGAAGGCGCAGTCCTGGTAACCACCAGGCTTTCAGTGGGGCCCCGAAGGGTACTCCTCTCTGGGAGCAGGTAACAAGATTGGCAGGGAAGACGAAGTGCAGCCTGGAGGCGGCTCAGCCCTCGATGGGGTTGGAGGCACTGGCCCCGACTGCCCCTGGGTGTCAGTGAATCAGCAGTAAGTTCGTAGTTGGTTTGTTTTCTTCTGTTTTCCTATTTTACTAGGCGCTTGTGTTTTCCAGAGCCACGGGGAGGTCAGTGTAACTCCTGGTGTTGAAGATAAGCAGCTCTACGTGCTTGTTTTCCTCCCAGAGTCGCTTAACAGGTGCTTCTGACGGTTTCTAAAACCTAAACACAACACACGGGCTTTTCTGTTTTTCTGGGGTTTGTTGTTGTTTGTTTTTTATGACAGATGTCTGAAGGATACGTACCAACATTTTTATAGTGGTTCTCACTGCTTGTCAAGTTTTTACAACTTTCACTTTCTTCTCTGAACTTTTAAAATGCCTTTTGGTCTTTAAAATGAGCACGAATAATTTTTATAAAAGGAACTGTTTTAAAAAGTACATATACCTATATTCCCTGGCAAATCTTGACTATATATTACTATTTTGCAACCTGCTTTTCATTTCATGAGTATTTTATGTGTGAATGCATGTTTCCTTGCATATCTGTATTTGCATGTATATGTGTAATAAAAAGCGCCAGGAATAACATAGATGGTGGTTGTCTTGTACTGTGAGTGATTTCTGCTTTCTTTTTTCTACCTTTGGCATTGTTTGAATTTTTAAAATATATGTGTATTATCTTCATAAAGAGAAAAAAAGTTTTTAAAGTATAGGGTAATAAAAGATAGAGAAAGGACCATAAAAATTAACTAACCCAACCAACCATCTCATGCCTCTCTATGACAAACCCACAGTGAGGGCACCCAGCCCCTGTATCAACAGCTCAGGTAATAAGGAGCTCCTGTCCTGCCAAAGAACCTAGTTCCTTCTTGTACAGCTAGTAAAGACTTTTTTAACTGACCCAGATTCCATGTAATTTCCAACCCAATGCTTCCAGTTTTAACCTTTGAACCACACAGTTATACCATTCATATATTCAAAATATATTTGAACTTCTACTCAGATGTGCCAGGCACCACTGTAGTGCTTGGGATACAGCAATAAATAAAGCAAGTAAAAATTCCTGCTCTCACAAAGTTTAATGTTTAGTGGGTAGAACCAGAAATGAGTCAGATAGGAATAAGTTCTTTGGAAAAAATAAATCAGGAGAGAGGGAAAGGAGTGATGGGGTGATAGCTGTACCATTTTAAATACTTTAGTAGCCAGCCTCCAAGATGGCCCTCAATGATTTCTACCTCCTGCTATTTGTGTCCTTGTGCAGTCCCCTCCCAGGGTGAACAGGGCTGACCTGTGTACCAATGGCACAAATGACAGAGCATGTCTTCTGAGGGTAGATTATAAAAGACACTGTGGCTTCTGCCTTACTCTTTCTTGGATCAGTTGCTTTGGGAAAGCCAGCTGCCATGTCTCAAGGACACTCCAGCAGCCCTGTGGAGAGGCTGCTGCCTCCAAAAGGCTGAAGGAACCGAGGCCTCTTGCCAACAGCCGTGTGAGTGAGCCATCTTGGAAGCAGATCCTCCAGTCCCAGTCAGCTCGCTGGATTGTAGCCCCAGCTGACATCTTGATTGCAACTTCATGAGAGACCTTGAGCCAAAACCACCCTGCTAAGCCACTCCTAGATTCCTGACTCAGAAACTGTGTGAGATAATAATGGTTTGTTTGTTTTAAACCACGAAATGTTGAGGTAATTTGTTACACAGCAATAGATAACAAATACACTCTGTAAGAAGCTATTTACATAAAGACCTGAAGGATGGAGACTTGTGGATAGCTAGTGGAGGAGCATTCCAAGCAGAGAGAACAGTAAGAGCAAAGGCCCTGAGGCAGGTATGTCTGGGGATTAGCAAGCAGGCCAGTGTGGCTAGAATGGGATATGCAAGGGGAGGAGGAGTAGGACATGAGGATGGAGGTAACATGAAGCAGATTTTAGGATGTTATAATCCTTTTGGATCTTACTGTGTGAGATGAGAATCCACTGGAGTATAGGATTTTGAACAGTAAAGTGATTTGATATAACTTCTGTTTAGAAAAAATCATTCTGGCTCCTGTGTTGGGACTAGTCTGAAAGGGAGAGAGAGCCAGGCAAGAGCAAAAGCACTGAGACCAGTTAAGAGACTAACCTGAATCAGGGAGGGAGCAGTGGATGCAGTGAAAAGTGGTCCGATTCTATTATATTTTTAGTGGATGTGGAGTATGAAACAGAGTTTGAAATGCCCGCCAGGCATCCAAGTAGAGAGGTCAAGTAAGATGTTGGATATAAAATGATTGGAGAACGCTGCACAGCATCAGTTCCCTTCCCCCCTCATTATTTAGTCAGGCACTGTGTTCATTCATTCATTCTGATACACTGAGCACCTAGTAGATGCAAAACGCAATGCCCGGTGCTGGGGTTCCAGTGAAAAAAACCCCTGCCTTCCTAGAACTTTTATTTTAGTGGTGAATCTCACCTACGTACTGATATATAAAACTCATAAAACAGTAGATACTACAATTATTTTTATTTTAAAGATGAAAACAAGGAGATCTAAAATGTCCAAGCAGGGGTCTTTCTAGATTAAGAAAAACTAAAGATATACAACAACCATATTCAATGAATAAAGCTTGATTAGATCCTGGATGCAAAAAAAAAAAAAAAAAACTCATAAAACAATTTTTTTAGGACAATTGGGGAAGTTTGAATATGGACTGCATATTAGACAATACATGGAATTATGTGGACCATCCTACTTAAGCAATCGACACTTGAAGTACTTAGGCATGAAGAAGCATCATGTCTGCAATGTCCTTTAGGAAAACAACCACAAAGAATATAAAGAGATAGGCAAATGTGGTGAAAGGTTAACAGGTGAATCTAGGCGATGGGTATATGACTTTTCTGTAGGTTTGAGTTTTTTAAAAATAAAGTTGGAAAACTTAAATTTCAAAAAATAAAGGATTCACACCCATTAGGATAGTTGTTATCAAAAAAAAAAAAACAATCCAAAAAATAACAAGTGTGGGAGAGGATGTTGAGAAACTAGAACCCTTGTCCATTGCTGGTGGAATTGCAGCTGCTGTGGAAAACAGTTTGGAGGTTCCTCAAAAAATTAAAAATAGAATTACCATATGATCTAGCAATTCCACTTCTGGGCATATACACAAAAAAATTGAAAGCAGTGACTCAGATATTTGTACACTGATATTCATAGCATTAGTCATGATAGCTAAAAGGTGGAAACAACCTGGTGTCCACTGACAGATGGACAAACAAAATATGGTATATCCATACAATAGAATATTATTCAGCCTTAAAAAGAATAAAATTCTGACATACGCTACAACCAGGATTAACCTTGAAGACATTACACTGAGATAAGTCAGACTCAGAATGACAGATATTTACATGAGGTACCTAGAGTAGTCAAATTTAGAGAAACAGAGTAGAATGGTGGTTGCCAGGAGTTGGGGGAAAGGGGAGTTGAGTGTTTAATGGGTACAGTTTCAGTTGAGGAAGATGAAAAAAATCTGGGAGATGGTGTTGCATAACAATGTGAATGTACTTAATGCCACTGAACTGTATGTTCAAAAATGGTTAAAATGGTAATTTTTGATGTATATATTTAATCACAATTTTTTAGAAAAAGGAGAGGAAAGAAAAAAATGACTTAATTGCTCAAACCACAGAGCTATTAGTCCCAGATCTGGGTCTCACACACAGGTCTGTTTGATTACCAGGCCCCTGCTAACTCCTGTGCTGCCTGTGCTCCCTGCCTATGTACCAGATCAATACTCTTTTCCTTTCAGAAGGTAGCCATCAGGTCTTAAGTCTTTTCCAGGCTAAGCCCCTTCAAATTCTTTGGCTAATCCACATACGACATGATTTCCAGTCCAATTCTAGTTGCCTTCCTTCAATTACGTTCTCATACCTAGAGCTGCAGTTCTCGAACTTATTGGCCTTGAGGACACCTTTGTACTCTCAAAAATTACTGAGGACCTCAATAAGCTTTTGTTTATGTGAGCTATATCTATTGATATTTACCAGATTAAGAACTGAAACTGAGAAACTGAAAGACGATTAAGTCATTTAAAATAACAATAAACCCATTAAAAGTTAATACAAGGAACATTTATAAGTGAAAAATAACTATATTTCCCAAAACCTCAGTGAGAAAAATGGCACCTTTATATTTTCGTAAATCTGTTAAATGTCTGACTTAATAGAAGACAGCTGAATTCTCATGTCTGCTTCTGTATTCAATCTGTTAAGATGCTTTGTTTTAGTTGACGTATATGAGGAAAATCTGGCCTCATGAATATAGGGAGTTGGAGAGGGGAGGGGTATATTAAATAGCCTTTTCAGATAATTGTAGATATTCTTTAATACTACACCAACACTCAACAAGTGGTAGTTTCTTAAAGGTTAGCTGCAATATAGAATCGGAAACTGTTATCAATGAATGTTTTGTATTCGGTTACATTAAAATTCATTGGTCTTTCTTGAACTTTGAATGAATCTCTTACCCATCATATTAGTTATCTATTGCTCTAATACAAATTACCCCCCAAACTTAACAGCTTGAAACCACAAACATTTATTATTTAATAATTTGTGTATGTTAGAATTTGGGCATGGCTTCTCTGGGTAATTTTGACTCAGAGTCCCTCATGAGCTGCAGCTACGATGTTGGCCGTGGCTGCCGTCATCTGAAGATTTGACTGAAGACATAGAGGATCTGCTTCTAGCCTCACTCACGCGGCTGATGGCAGAAGGCCTCAGTTCCCCATGTGGGTTTCTCTATAGGCTTCTTGAGTGTCCTCAAGACATGGCAGTTGGCTTCTCCTGGACCAAGGGATCCAAGGGAGAGCAAGACAAAGCCACCATGTCTTTTATAAACTAACCTCAGAAGTCACACACTATCATTTTTGCCATATCCTGCTCGTTAGATTCACTGAGTACAGTCCACATTCAATGGGAGGGAAATTAACTTCCATCTTTCGAAAGGATGGGTATCAAAGAACTTGTGGATATATTTTAAAAACAACACTCATGGATGATTTTGTAACATCATGCATTGGTCATCTGGAAAATATTTGTTCACTGAATTACATGGATCTTTTAAATGTTGATAATTTATGTTTTCAAAAAATCATACATCAATATTACTACTGATCTCAGATATCACTACACATCTATTAGAATGGCTAAAATAAAAAAGTAGTGATTATACAAAATGTTTGTGAGGATGTGGAAAAACATATTGCAGGTGGGAGTATAAAACGGCACAGCCACTCTGGAATATAGTTTGAGTTTCTTACGAAACTAAGCATGCATTTATCATCCAACCCAGCCATTGTATTCTCATGTTCACAAAAAAACCTGTATACAAATGTTCATGGCAGCTTTATTCAAAACAGCCCAATACTAGAAACAACAACCCAAATGTCTTTCAATGGGTGAATGGTTGAACACTGGTATATTTCACCCCCCCGATTCCTGTTGTTTCACAAATCTGATACCTGGATCCTTTATATCATCAATCAAGTCATTGCTAAAAACATTGAATAAACTAGGGTTGATATGAAAGTCCTGAATCTAGTTTGACAATGATTGGCTGGTAGGTTACTCAGCAGCTTATTTTACCAAGGTTAACTTTAGGTTGTCTGTATTCTTCCAGCTTTGGCGGGGTGGGGGAGAGGGGGTAATAGCCTAAGTTCCAAATCCTACCTGTTGTATTTCCCTATTTCAATCAACCTGCTTAATGGTTTTTTAGAAATTTATGCAAGTTCAAGTTATAATATAGTTGTAATAATTCTATATGCACAACATACTGTCTTATTGAATATCTTCTGCCCCCTTTTGAAAGGGCACTGGAGTGGCCCCCTGCAGATTTCCCATTCTCCATGATTCCTCATCAATCATGGGCAATGTTCCTACAATCTCATCTGAAATTTTCTCAAATCTCTTGGATATTTTTCATCCAAGAAAAATTCCTAAATCAGTTGAAGCTGTAGGATACCCTCCCCAACACCCCTCACCAAAAAAACTTTACATCTACCTGGGGCTTTGTGTTAGTCTGCTTGGGCTACCATAACAAAATACCACAGCCTGGGTGGCTTAAAAAACAGAAATTAGTTTTCTTACAGTTCTGGAGGATAGAAGTCCAAGATCAAAGTGCCAGTAGGGTTGGTGTCTGGTGAGGCCTCTCTCCTTGGGGTGCAGATGGCTGCTTTCTCATTGTGTCCTCACGTGGCCTTTCCTCTGTGCTGGTGTGGAGATCCCTCGTGTCTCTTCCTCTTCTCCTAAGGACATCAGTCCTACTGGATTAAAGCCCCACCCTTATGACCTCATTTAACCTTTATTACCTCCTTAAAGGCTGTTTCTAAATACAGTCATCACTTTAGAGGTTAACGCTTCAACATATGAATGGGGGGCAGGAAGACACACACATCTGGGGGAACAGGCTTCAACTCCTCTGTCCAATGTTTATCACTTTCCAAATGATACAACTTCAAAAAGATGAAATAGATGAGTAGTTCTGTCAATACTTCAAACAATGGACTCATCTATTTCTTCTTCTTGCTTCAAATTTTTTTCAAATGCTTTTCAATGTTTTCCACATTTTTCATAAATCTTGGCTCATTTGGTGCTTTACCTAGATACTGTTCTTATGGTTTTGTGTCAAGTATTCTATTTGGCAGTGTGTTCTTTCAGTCCCAGAAAGCATTAGAGAAATTTTTAAAAAGTTTAGAGCTATATGTAGTAGCTCATTCATTCTGTGATGAACACCTCCCTCCCCGCTCCATCTGCTACTTTCTTATCTTTCTACTATCTTTGATTTTAACTCTTCAAAAAGCTAGCTATGTTTGGGAGAAAGTTGGAAGGCCTAGGATAGCAAAAGTATGCTTTTCTGGAATGTAACCTTTTCATATTTTTGAATTGGGAAACAAATCGTGGTTAAGTTTGGTGCACTCTGCTTTAGCAGCCCGGGTTCAGTTCCTGGATGTGGACCTACACCATTTGTCTGTCTGTGGCCATGCTGTGTTGGCGGCTCACACACAAAAAGAGGAAGACTGGCAACAGATGTTAGCTCAGGGCGAATCTTCCTCAGAAAAAAAACCCCACAAAAAATGAGAGGCTTTCAAACGAATAAACCAATGTCTCCAAGTATAAAATAAACTTTGAAAACTTCAATCATTCTTTAATTTTTATGTAATCTCTACAAAACTCAAATAGAAAAATATATATCTTCAAAAATATAAGTATTGAGATTTGAAAATAAAATCAGATGAACTTTTCCCACCCAATTTCTAAAGTGCTGGAAAACTCAGGATTTCAAAAGGTGCAGACAACAATCTCTTCTGATGCCCAGAGCCTAAATGAGCAGCAAAAAATGTACTGCCTCTAACACATCTTAGGGCCTCCATCTTCTCCTTCCTTAAGGTTCCACCATGATCAACATTTCACCATCAGCCTCCTTGCTTCATCTTGCTTTCTGTTCAAAGACATATTTTTTTTTAAAGAGAAGAACGTAATATATGCTGAGGAAAAAAAATTGGCAGGAATGTATGCCACACTATAAATGGTGGTTTTTGGAATAGAAGGGACTTTACTTTAGCATTTCTGAAATTCTGCAAAATTCAATCTCAAATGAGCATGCATGTCTTAGTTTTATAAGCAGAAAAACTGATTTTTTTATAAAAAAGGAAACTGGCAATGAATTGTTGAAATAAAAATTCTCTACACATTCTTATTTTGATAACTTATCTTCTAGATATTCATATAACCACTTCCATTAAAGTGAAACAAAAATATCTTTATTTCTATATTTTGTGTTTTTTCCCATTTATATTTGATTCTTTAGCAAACCAACATTTTCCACCTTGTGAAAAATTTACTCTCTGATCTATACGAGGGGAAAAACCTATTTGTAATGTGAAGTAGGTCATTTAAAAGTGAAATTTAAATATGGGAAGTTGAGGGGAAAAAAACTGCTTAAAATAGCACTGTTTAATTTTATACAGAAGGGGTAACTTACTGCCAAGACATAAGTTAATAAAAGGAACAGGAAGAAACCACACAAAGAACCAATTCTAAAATGATCTCTTCATGTTTAATTTTTTAAAAAGCATGTTCATAGCACACTCCAAGAATGCCACACAGCAATGGTTTGCTGCTCTTTGTCAAACAGAGTATGTCAGAAAACAAAACAAAACAAGTTTCAAATGGTTAATGGTTTTTAAAATCAGTTTTCTGAAATTTCTGTAAAACCTATAATCACCAGTCATCTAAATCTTTGTTTCAGAGTGGTAAACATTTCAGAAATGTAATGATATCTACCCCAAATCACACTTCTCTGAAATGCAGTTAAAACCTATACAACAAAAACAAAAATAAATACTTTCCTAGAAAGAACATATTTGGCATTTTTAAATAATGTTAAAGGAAAAGCTTTCAAGTGTAAATGATGTTTAGATTTTTACTTTCTATTACCAGACAGAAAGTTTGGGTCTTTATTGGTTCCAATCTGACTTCAGTTATAGGAGGAATGATTACACTTTAGTTAATGAACTTCAATCCTAACAGAGCCAACATACTTTTCCAGCACAGTGTTTGCTTTAAGAAGTGGCTTCCAGCCAGTACTAAAGATTATTAAAAGTGAGGCCAGACAGTTCAAATTAATGGGTTAATTTGGTACCCGAGTTGTTTTATACACTTTTCATCATTTGATTATTTAATATTTCTAATTAATTTGCTATATTTCTCTCAAAATCAATCAATAAGTATATAGTTCAAGTGAAGCGTAAACTGAACTTTGTTTCATTGACTTCATTAGAATGTGTCAAACATGGTTAAATACTATATTCTATCCTTCCAGATAATTTACATCTCCATTATAAATGCAGAGTAGCCGCACCATGAGTTATATCCTAACATTTCACCTCAATGTAGAAAAGCTGAAAGTTAAATTTTAAAAAATTTGGATAGTTAAGAAGTTCTTATATATTTATCTCTTTCAGAAACCTATGATGCCTTTTCTTGGATATGAGTATGGAAAAGTAGAACTCAGTTCATATTCATCACATACCAATAAAAAGTACTTTGCTTATGTCTATTTCCGTCAGCCATTCTAAAACCAAATTTCCATTTATAACACCTACCAAAGAGAAGAAAATTTCCTTTAGAATCATGGTCACAATCTGGAAAAAAGATTTGAGAAGGCCGAATTTTAGGTCAATAAAATATTTAAGGAAAGATGCGACACAAAACAGGGAGTGAGGAAAGCAAGTATGTTGTAATTAAGCCTCCCCTGTAAACACATCTGTCCTTTCCTCCCACCTTTGGAAACGTGACCGAAATTTTAAAAATTCTCATCAAAACATTTTTCTACCAGGAATCCTGTAAAATCAGGTCTACTTCAGCTAGATAACTTGTAGCTGTTAAAGAATTACATTATTCTGTTCATAAGATGAGAGGTAGTGACATTTTATTCTCTCAACGCCTAGCTAAAAGTTCCATACACCTGGCAAATGGGTTACAAGGGGAAAAAAGCACAGAAGCACCATTGTACACTCCTCATGTTTTGGTATTTCAAGTCACCCATAACTTCATTTGCCACTGGCAGGTGACAATCACCACTGTGTTAACAATGAAAGCAGTGGGTATCGGTGCTATTCATCATATAGGACTGGTGGACCTCCATCATCTTTCAAAAATGAAGCAGCTTTCCTTCCATTCTTCTGAACATGATCTTCATTCATTTTCTCCAAAGCTTCTATCTATAAAATTAATACATTGAGTCCATTTGTCAAAATCCTCCTTCACAGAAACCATACTTTAGATTGAACCAGTATTTTCACTCTCTTAAAACTAGGTCATTCCTAATGATGCTGGCCTTGAATTAGAATTAGTGTGTGACACATATTACAGTGTGTCACATACATGTATATCAGTGTGACATGTACATGTATGGTTTTTACTTGATTATATTACCAGGGTCAATATTTAGTGTCTTTATCAAGCTAGCAATTAGAATCAGATATGTCTTACTGTGTACTCTATAAAGCTTTCAGGGAAGAACAAAGAGGAAATTCCAATGTTGATTCAAGAACCAGAACACCTACTTACTGAGCAACTGTACTGAGCCAGAGGCTGGATTTACCGTCTTCCTGTTACTTCTCCTCTGGTCTCAGGCTCCAGCACAGCTCAGTCAAATTCAAGTCAGACTGGGGAGTTCTGGAACAGACTCTATGATCATTCTCTGCTTTGGTATGTTTTTGGGAATAAGTAGCTACTGTTTCACTTTTTAGCTTTTGTTCAATTTTAAGAGACTTTCTCTGGAGGGAGATTTTTTTTGTATGGCTCTATAGATCCATATTGTAATGACTGGGTATTTCTAAGGATGGCCACTGCTAACTTTCTATATTCAGTTAAAGGCAGGGACCATGTGTTACCCAGACATGTGTTCACCAGTCAATTTCCTCATTCATAAAATGGGGAAATAGGAGTATACTGGAAAGGTGTTATTTGTCCATCTCAACCAAACTGTGAACTCCTCGAAGAAGTGTTTTTCTGTATGTTTATCCTAGGGTTTAAGCCTGGAAAGGACCAAAAACAACATCTCAAGAAAAGAAAAAAATCTCACATTAATTTTGTCTTTGAGGAGAAGAGAGGATAAAGTTAGCTCTGGGTTTCAGTTATCTACTCTATCCAGCATGCCATTACCAGCAAGGTGAAAAGTAACTAAGCTTACCTCAGCTAAGAAATCAGCTTCGTTATCTGCTGAGATGTTTAAGCCAGAAACAGCATTGAAGAGCTCTCGTTCACCAAGGGCTTCCTTTACTCCTCCTTTCTGGAAAAACTAGGAAAGAAATATAAGAAAGTCACTAAGAGATAGTAGCAAGGTTCTCTTTGAAACTGAAAACAGGAAATAGTATACTTGTAAGACACCACTGAATTCCTCTACAGTTTTTAAACCCAGACTTTCCCACTTCAGGTTTAACTATGCTCAGGTTTTACTTGCTTTTTGTCCTTACACATCTGTGCTGTCTTCTGGATTAAGTCTGTCACACTGCACCTTCAACAGCTATAAAAATGAGTGGTTTACAAAATTGCTTGGCACTGCTTTAAATGTTTCGACTCAAAACATTCAGTAAATCCCATGGATTACAATTTTCAAGCAGGCTCAGAAGTTATTTCCAATAAGAAGTTATTCTATCATTTAGAAAGATCATTGCCATCTCAATCTGTTACTAACAATTTATTTCCTTTAGAAAGAGCAAACAAATGTGACCCAACTCTGTGATTACTTAGTTTGACCTTCCCTAATCTGTTTACTTTGCCTCACAAACAGTGATCAGACACTGTACCACTAAGACTATTCTTTTAATGGTAATAACAATGGCAGTAAGCCCCCAGGCTTACTATATGCCAGCTTCTCTTTAAGCATTGCGCATGTATTAAATGTCTACTTGACTGCTAAAATATTTGGAGCCAAAATAAAAACCTATTCTATTGGAAATTTAATTCAATGGCCCAAATGTGAGGCATACAATCAAATTCTTGCTGAAAATGAAATCTGGAAAACTGATCTTTGTATTTTTATCTTGAAAGCAGCCAGTAATTATACCCTTCCTTCAATTTCTAAGAATATCTCACTTATCTTAGGAATGAGAAAAATATTTGAATCTGTTATATCCTATAAAAAAGACATATTGATTTACATGCCTACCTGTGAAACATTCCTACAGTCACGGAACAAGAACTCCAGGCCGTGAGGATGAGTTGGTTCTACAGACTGACTGACATCGATCAACCAGACCTGTTTAAACATAGAGCATACAGGGATTTTTTAACCTTCAAGAACGTACACCAAGTCATTTAATCTGAACATTAACAAAACGTGCTCCTCACCTTCCCAGCATGCCACAGCATGTTATACTCGCTGAGGTCGGCATGCACAAGTGTACACTCATCGTATAACCGCTGCATCAACTGTGAGGAGGCAAGGCAGACATTTAGGACACAAAGGAACAATTCTAATTTGCCTGTACAAACAAAATGTCTATGTCAACCAATATTTTCCAGAAAAAGCAAAACTAGGATAAAGAACTTCCTCTTTTTATAACCTAGGACTGGGCTTCCTTTTTGTCTTTTTTTAAGGTAGGGCGGGCAAACAGTGAGACAATGGAGGGGATGAGTGTGTGCCACTCTACTTCCTTGTCCACATGACAGCAATGAGATCAGGAGGCCCAGAGGGAGACCTGGATTCCCACATGGGTAAGAGAGCAGCCATGTGTGTGGTCACTAACTAGGGGACCTAGGCTCACCTTCATAAAAGGGTAAACGTCCCATTGAGACCTCTATGGAGTGTACACGGTTTCAAGGTAAAAAGTACTTCCTGCCAGACATAGTGGGAAAGAGATATTCTTACCAATTATGTGGCATTATATTTTCCTTATTGATGGTGACTCCTAGTCTTATAGCAGAAATCAGCATTAATGTTCTGTTTCCCAGCCTTAGTAGAATCAAATAGGAAAAGTACATCACCACTTCATCTCTTCCCCAGCCACCCCACCACCAAAAGAAGCCAGAAAAGTGGACTTGATTTTCCTTTGAATGTTTTCCTACTGGAGGCAGAGAAAGTTGGATTATCTCCCTAGCTGTATCGATTACCCAAAATCGATTTGGATAACACTTTCATATTCACATCAACCACTGTATGACATGAGAGCTCCCTGCAGAGACTGTGTAAAAAGCATATGTTTCTCCACTATTCAATTAAAACAATACAGAGGAATGACGACAATATTAAGAGCATTTTCTTAAGCTAGAAGGACCTAGATTGAATTCAGTTGCTGTCTTGAAGCATAAACAGCTTCCTGACATGCCTTCCAATCTAACACCTGCACAGATGGAGGAACCACTCCCTACCATCTTCAGCTTTCATCATCACTTTCTTATAACGAGGTCAAATCTGCTTCCCTCTAATTTCCCAACAAGAAATGTATTTCTTTTGCTGTTAGAGCTCCAACATTCAAGAAGGCACACAGACCAGCGAGGCACTATATCCGTAGTAATGTCAAATTTTATTTAGTGAAGTTTTGTGAATAATAGCTTCATGCTTCGGTGTCACTAATGCTAACAACCGAGGCTTTACTTGCTCCGTAGGTCTATGATTTTCCTAAAACTCCTCAAGACACCCACATATTGATACAAAGACAACTCCTCAACGTTAACATTCCTTCACAGACTTCAGTTTGTCCTTCTGATAGCACCTTAAAATAGCACCATTTTAGGAAATTTCTTTAAAGTTTAAAGGAAATATTTTAAAAAGTCGGTGTGTGAATGCTTTGAGAGGCACAACTTACATGAAGAGTTTGATAGTAAGCTTCTTTCATTTCTTCACTACTGAGCTTTACTTCTTTTAATTTAGGGGCTGGAACTTGATCATGGCCAATAAAAGACATAACTAAAATGTGCTTCTTGAGTAGTACAACTGTTGGACAAGGAATTCCAGCTCTCTGCATTCTATACGGAAAGAAATGATTAAGAATGTAAAGATCAGAAGGAGAGACTTGTTCACTTATTCAACAAATATCTAATAAGGGCCTGCGATGAGCTGGCACTATGTTTTACCCTAGAGATGTGGGAATGCAGACAGTAAGACACAGCCTCTGCCCGATGGAGCCCATGGACTAGTGGAAACGACATATAGGTGAGGAGGCGACTACAGTGCAGTGCGGTACATGCACTAGCAGGGGCAGGTAGGAGCTCTGGGAGCACACAGCATCAAGGGAGGCTTATGAGAAGAGGTGGGCAAACAGGAATTAGCCAGATTAAGAAGTGTGGGGAATGCTAGTCTGCAGCTGGCAGCAGCTTGTGGAAATGCGTGGAGGCGTTCAAGAGCACAGTCCATTTGGGGAATGTATACAAATCAACACAGTTGGATCTTGAATAGCAGGAAGGGAAATGTGGGTTGAGGCTACACAGACAAGTAGGCTCCATATCACAAAAGGACTTTGAACTTTACACTAAACACTATAGGAGCTGTTGAAGAATTTTCAGAAAGGCAGGGATGAGATCTCAGTAGTATAGAAAAAGACTGAAGGGCAGCAAGACCTATTAGGAAATTATTCTATTTAGAAGTCCTACCAAGTAGAAGAATTTTGCAACTAATAAATATGGATAATTACATGTAAAAGCAAACATCTTGAGACAGAAACTAAAATTAAGCTCTTGATAGATTAAGATCTGGGAAAGTTTATTGATGAGAAAGATCACTATTAAATTACTTGGTAGATAAAAAAAATTCCTTGATAAATTCTGCTTAGAAACTTGAGAAACAAGTCTAATTAGTTAAAGTAAAATGCAAATTGACTGGTAAGACTCCACCCCCACCAAATTAAACACGATTAGATGTAATAAACATTTTCTAAAACAAAAAAGGAAATTATTTATAATAAGCCTAATTGGAAGCTGAAAAAAGATAGCATTTACATATATGACAAAATGTCTCAGGCAAAAAAATGACTTCATTTCGCTTAAACTTTACTAAAGAAAATGGCTTATTCATCCTAAAAGTATGAACTCAGGGGGCCAGCCCAGTGGCGTAGTGGTTAGGCTCGTGAGCTCCGCTTCGGTGGCCTGGGGTTCGCAGGTTTGGATCCCAGGCATGGACCTACACGTCACTCATCAAGCCATGCTGTGGCGGTGTCCCACATACAAAATAGAGGAAGATGGGCATGGATGTTAGCTCAGGGCTAATCTTCCTCAGCAAAATGAGGAAGATTCGCAATGGATGTTAGCTCAAGGTCCATCTTCCTCAACAACAACAAAAAAGTATGAATTCAGGTTATATACACGGAAATGTTTTCTAATAGAAAGCCTCATTAAACACTAGAATTTCAAGGCCTTCTGTAATTTCTATAAATGAATTTAAAAGAAAGTATAGATTTTTTGCCTGGCTAGTAGGCCTAATACAAAAAGGTAATTACCCAAGATTACTTCTAGCACAATGATTTTCTTTACCTTGTGAGATTGTGCATTTCTTTTTCTGCCCACATGCGGATGATCTTACGTGGATTTAGTTTACTGAAGCGATCTTTAAACCTGAAATCATCTTTAATATATTTGTCACGATTCTTAAACTCATTAAGGGTTGTTTTAAATACCTTGATGGCACATTCTGTAGGTATAACTTTATTATCTTCTTTTTCATCCTCCATGCTAAGTGGAAGAAAAAAAAGTTAAGTCAGTATAAGCTGCCAGCTCACAAGTAAAACAATTTTATAAGAAAGATTCTATGACACAGAAGTAGATCTACCTTCTCTGAGAATGTCAAGACTTGGTTTTGTTTTTAAACTTTCAAGTTTTGGGTCTCAATGAAAACTTAGGTTTTGGTTTTTTAAATAAAACACACTTTCAAATAAATCATTAACCAGTTTTCAACAATCCATAATGTAATCTTCACTTAATGACTATGAAATCAAACTCGAGGAACAGTGAAGACATGCATACTTTAAAATAGGCTACAGTCTACCTGGGATGGTTCAGGGGCAAAATTCAATGAAACAAACAAAATAGAACAGCTTTTTAAAGATGTCTCTTCCAATCCTAGCAGATATAAAGGTGAGTAAAGGAGTCCCTACCCTATGAGTATGCAAGGAGGGACGGGGAGAATAAAAGTACATGAAGAGGACAAGCCCCTTTAGATTGGAAACGTCAGGAAAGGCTTCATGGCACAGATGGCATCTGAAACAGAACCAGGACAACGGGTGGGATATGAACAAGTGCAGTCACAGTATTAACAAAAGCAGAGGAAGGAAACTACAGAACATGTCTGAGGAACAACAAACAGTACAGTTAAGACTTGGCTGGAGAGAAGAAATGAAAGAAGTTAGAGCTGAAGGGACGGAATGGAGGCAGATTTGTGACGAGCCATGAATGCCTGGGTGAGAAGCCTGGATGTATTCCCAAATGTATGAAGATCAAGTTAACGATGATGTCAGGATGGAAAGGAGCCGGAGATGCTAGAGGTGTGAGGCCTACTTAGGATGCTAATGCAACAGTCCCACAAAAGTGAGCCATTGAAAGGGCTTGAATCATGGTGGTGGCAGTGCGAACAAAAAGGAGTAGGATGGAAGGAGAGACAACAATACTACCTTTAAACATCTGAAGGGATGTTAATTTGAAAAAGAAAGGAACTGTATTTCCAGAGGACGAAATCTGACTTAAACTCCCAAACTCCTCCTTCTGTACCATAATGTCCCAGCTGACTCCTCCTCCAGTCAGCCTCAGAGGTTACAGTACTCCAACTGGTGCTAAGTAACCACCTTCTCTTCGTAGCCACCTTCTCTTCCCGGGAAATTTCATTTAGCCCCATGGCTTTAAATGTCATCTAGATATGGATATCTCCTACATTTCTATCCTCAGTCCTGACTTTCTCCAGAACCTCAGGTCCATTTATCTGATGCCTACTTGACATCAGTTGAATGTCCAGCAAACTTAACACGTCCAGAAAAATTTCTCGGTAACTGCATTCTAAACCTGCCCTTCCACAGGCTCTCGCCTCAGTAAATGGCACCACCCAGCTGCTCTAGCCAAGAATCTCGCCTCTCACCCCACATCCAGCCCAACTGCACATACTGTTGACTCTTACCTTCAAAACACATATCAACGGTCTCCTGTTCTTCATTTTCACTACCACCTCCTTAGTCCAAACCACTCATTTAAACTACTCACTTATGTGACTATAATAACATGTTAACTAATCTCACCGCTTCTCTTGCCCTCTTATAATTCACTTTCCAGCAGCAGTATGAGTGGGAAACAAAATCAAATCACAGCTTTGGTTCCCACTGCACTCAAATGAAGAGCAGCCTCCTTACCCTGGCTTACAGAGTCCCACCCGATCTAAACTCTGCTGGCTTCTCCAGCCTCCTCTCTCCCCTTCACACACTATGCTCCAGGAGTACTGGCTTCCTCACAGTCTCTCAAAGATACCAAGCTTGCACCTGTCTTAAGGCATCAGCACTAGCTATTTTTCTAGTCTAGAATGTTTTCCCATCTGAAATTTATACTGTATCCTAGATGCAGTCATTCCAATCTTAGTTTAACAGTCACTTCATCAGAGAAGCTTTCCTTGTCCCAGTAATAAAAAGTAGTCAACCAGTCACTATGACATCACCCTATTTTAACTACCCATAGCACATATCTGCTATTTTTTATTTATTTATTATCATCTTGGAGGGGGGTTGGGGTGAGGAGGAAGCACATTTTATGAGATCAGGAACCTTTCCTTGTACCATTCACTACTGTATCCCAGTACCTGGAAGAGTATGTGGCACATGCTAGCTGCACAAATATTTGGTGAATGGACAAATCAATTTTCAGGGAGATAGATCAGATTCTATACAAGGAAGAAATTCCCAGTAATTTAAAGATGTTATAGACATCTTTGGATTTTGAGATGATAGGCTCCCTGTCACTGGAAGAGTCTGACCATAAGGTAGATGGGGCCCTACCAAAAATACCATTGAGGATATTCCTCATGTGGAAGGTCTCTAGGCTGGAGTCTAATTTATAAGATTCATCTTGGCATTCTCCTACTAAAAAAAGACTACTCCTTGTTCCTTAGTAAATTACTTATCCTTCTGTCTAGCTTTTAAGGTCCTCCTTACCAATTTCTCGTTTGCTTATCCAGCTTTATATCCTGTTACCTCTAAACATATACCTTCTCATCTCCTCATTGTAAATCTCCTCATTGCCTAAACTCCAATCCTCCCATCCTCAGCCCTTTGATTTTGCTTAAAGAACTAAACATTACAGATAAAGCTCAAGTTCCCTTCGATTACCACCCAGGTAGTTTCATTTCTCATTCCACCTCTCCAGAGGCAATCATGATCATGAATAGTATCTTTCTAGTTTTTTTTAAAAGATACATACATAAGTATACACATACACAAATATCTATTTTAAAAATCCATATACATTATTTTCTGTATGACAAAAAATTTAAACAGTATACTGTATATATTCTGCAACTAGCTTTTTGCACTCAATACTGGGTTTTGTTTTTTTTTTTTTGGCCTATTTTTAAAATCCAGGTTGGGATCTAACTTCAGCATGACCTCTTCCCTGAAAATGACTGGCAATGATCTTCTTCTGTTTTCAATTCCTATCACACCGAAGTCTCACTTATATAACTATGTACTCTCTATTGTGTAACTATCTTTTATTGACCCAAACAATTCTTGCTGTAATCTTCTCTTGGCTACACCATAAGCTCTTTGAGAATCAAAAATATGTCTTATACTTTATTCCCTTAAAAATCTAGCACAAGTTACTACTCAAATAATTGTTTGAATATTCAGCCAACCTGAGAGTAATAGAAACCAGAACAGCTTAGTGGTGGTCAGAATCCTAAGATGACCCCCATGATCCCAGCCCCTGGTGTACATACCCTGTATAATCCCCTCCTCTTGAGTGTGGGTGGGATGGCCACTCCCTTGATTAGCTTACATTATATGGCAATGGCGATGGTATAGTCATTCCCAGGATTACAATCCATTGTCTAAGACTCAGTCTTAGCAGACTGGAGGGAGAGATTTTCCTGCTGGCTTTGAAGAAGCGACCTGCTGCATGAAAGGGACTGTGAAAGGGCTACATGACCAGGAACTGCAGGGGCTTCCAGAAGCTGACGGCAGCCCCACCTGACAGCCAACAAGAAAGTGGAGACCTCACCTCACAACAAAAAAGTAAAGGACCTCAGTCCCACAGCTGCAAGGAACTGAATTGTGCCAAGAGAAGAGGACCCCAAGCTCCAGAAAGGAACACAGCCCAGCCGACACCCAGGGTGCAGCCCTGTGAGACCCTGAGCAGAGAACCCAGCTAAGTGGTGCCTGCCCGAACTTCTGATCGACAGAAACTATGAGATAATAAATGGGTGTTGTTTTAAGCTGCTAAATCTGTGATAATTTGTTATGTAGCATGGAAAACAAACATAAACTTAAAAGCATTTACTCTCAGTTGTAGAAAACCAAATGCTCTCTAGTTTGGCTAACTTACAAATGGCAAAGTACAGATTACCATACCAATTCCAGGAAATTGGTATGGTAAGGAAAGAAAGATCATTCATTATATTAAAGTATCATTAAGTGTAACAAAAAATGACCAAAGGAAAAGTGAGGCAAATGACAATAAAAAGAAATAAAAATGGCTAGTAAAGCACTTGAAAAAAATGTACAACCTTAATCATAAGTAAATGAATGCACAAAGTATCAAAATGGTACTTTTCATCTTTCACATTGACAAAAAGTATTAAGTTTGAGAATACTAAGCATTGATTAGGATGAGGGAAACAGGCTCATACTGCTGGTGATAGCATAAATTGGTTAACCTTTTCACAGGGCAATTTGGCAACATCTACTGACATTTAGAATGTACACAACCTGCAGAGCTGACTAGCTCATGGGGAAAACTGCATTTGCCCTACCATTAAAAGATAAACAGAAGTTCAAGATTTCTGGCCTTTGTTATGACATACAAGAAAAAATTTTTTTAATTTTTAATAAATAAATCAAGAAACACTGCTTGCTACAATAGCCAGCTCAGAGGCCCAAACAGTGAGCAAAATCTGGTACTTTCCATTGAACGAGGCCTTCCACTACTTAACAAAAAGGGAAAAAAGTGCATATAGTCTTTGCCCCAGCAATTTCAATGTTAGGAATTTAGCTTAAGCATATATTTGCAAACGCACACCAAGGTAGATGTGAAGGGTGTTCCAGTATTTCACACAATGGAATGTACTACTACAAAAATGGGGTGGTATAAGCCAGTAATATAGAAAGATCTAAGATATATTAACTGAAAAACTAAGATCCTGAATGTAGAGTACAATCTCTTTTGTATAAACAAAATAAGGGATATATGCATAAAAATTTCTGGAAGATCAGACTGAAAACTGTTAATAGTGGTTATCTTTGGAGAAAAGATCTGTGGAGCAAGAGTTGGTAATACGAAGGCTACTTTTCATTTTAACCCTTTCTGTGAAGTTTTAATTCCTACCATGCATAATCTTTCATTTTAAAATAATTTGTGCCATTAAATTATATTTGCCTGGTTAAATGAAATTTGGGAAGAGGGCAACGAAGCTTAAAGTAAGGAAGAAATAAATGTTTATTAAGATTAACATATACCAGCTATCATCAAGTAGGATTTCATTTATCCCTTCAAAAATCCTATGAGGTAAGGGTCAACTTTTAAATGAGGTTAAATAACCTGCTCCAGATCCCACACCTTGAAAAATGTTGAGCTATTTTATCTTAACGTTCATTTTTATCCTTTTCATTTTGGAACTCAACAGTATAATCTGATATATGATTATACATGCATGTCTCTTCTAGAAAGGGAGACTAGTTAAATAGTTAAGAAAACCAAAGGCAAGGACTTGACCAATAATCATTTGAATCCCCTTAAGTACACAGTGAATACCTTCTAAATCTAGAAAAAAACTAGGATAATTTCTGTAATCTATTTTAACGTTTTTGTTTGTCAACAATGTTAAGGTAAAGGAATAGCTGATGTAGTAAGCCCTGCTGGCTGACTTCAACCGTAAGTAACCAGATATTCCATATTTCTGGCTTAAGCAGGTTAAGGCTCCACTTTTAAAAATGTTTCTCTTCCTCATGCCGTTCCTTACTCACCTAAGCCTTTGTAATAAAAGTGAAGTGGGTAAGACCTAAACAGTATAAAATCTTTCAAAGATGTTTCCTTAAATAATACAAGCATTATTTAAATCTAGTATTTCTTAAAGTAAGGATCGGATTTATAAGGAGAGGAAGAGAACCAAAGGGTTCCACAGTGGAAAGACCATGGGTTTTGAGACAAACCCAGTTTCAAATTTTGCTCTGCTACTTACAGCTGTCTGTATGATACAGTACAATTACAATAATGTAGAAAATAACATATGCATAGAAAAAAGACTGGAGGAGTCTACACAAAATTATTACTGATTATCTTTGGATGGTAGGATTAGCATGGTTGTGTTTTTCTTTATATGTCCTTATGTTGTCTAGACTTTCTAAAATAACACTTTCTAAAGAGCTCTGCTTGCCATGCAGCATTAATTTTGATTTTGTGTAAATCCATTAATATTGGGGAAAAGGGCTAAGCTTTTGTTGACATGGTGATACTGGATTTTGCTCATTTACCTCCCTCCATATGCATGAAAGACAACAGATTCCTTTCCTGTACTAATACAGCCAGTGATTGTCTCCAACATTCCAGAGTTGACCATTTTATACATAAGTAAACGTGTCTTAGGATCAACTGCTTTTTCCTGCAAAAGATAAAGCACTATAAGTGAAAACGACTGATAATCACAAAACATTTTGAGCCATTTCTAAAATCTAACATTCAAAATATATACTTTTTTAAATCTTTATTATTTAATTTACCTAGATATATATATAACAGGCTCTTAAAAGAGTGCTGTCAAGACACAATTCATTCCTATAACCATAACTGTAATGTCTCTGAAAGTGAATAGCTAAAAGAACCATTAAAAGCCAGACACTAGCTTAGTCAAAGTCTTACTTATCTCCAAAGTTTAGCTCTCCTAGTGTACTTACCATTTGTTTTTCTAAAGGTTTAAAAATTAGTTTATTCTCAAGAAATTAGACACTATCTTCATTAATGTAAAATATTAGACTATTATTTTTATAAATGTCATAATGTGACAGGAAACAATTTTTTTTTAATCTTGGAACAGTCACCTGCACTTTAAGACCACTAAAATGTTAGTTTGATTAAGTGATTAATAATTATTACATTAAATTTGAAAAGTCAAACAGCAAAGCTACTTGGGTTTTATTTACATCTTTGATTTGAAAAGCCAATCTCATGAAAAAATATCAAACATCAAGTTTTGTTTTGTTTTTTTCCCCAAACATGACATTTTCTAATATGCATCTTTCCATCAAAGAAAAAAATGTAAGAATACTTACTGCAGTAGAATGCTCCTTTTTCTCATGGAGGCGGGCACTTCGACGTTCTTCTGAGTAGGCATGTTGTTTTAAAGCATTGAAAACATGGTTTGATAGTTTTAAATCCATTCCAATTCCATCTCCTACCTGAAACCCAGGTGCAAACTGCCAAAAAGAAATAGCATCTGAATACTTCAAAATGGGGACAGTAAAAACAAAAAACAAGGAGAACAGTCTTACTTGGAACAGGTTTCCTACTCATTAGATGATCAGATTATAAAAGCAGAACCCATAGGTATTATAGAGAAAAAAATAAAATAACTCACTAATAAACCCAACAGAAAGGGGAGCAAGGCTATTTAGAAATTGTAACCCAAAGGAAAGGGTTTATTCTATGTACAGAAAACATCCCATCACATCCCCAAACTAAGGTCTTTCAGCATATGCTCTTCACCCTGCTTTTCCATAAGACGAAGGACACATTATATCTTGAAGGCTATACCAAATCTTGCCAAAGAAATAACAGTTTCATAATTAATTATTTTTGAGGAGTGGGTTAGGACAGCAAGCTATGCTGACACCATGACAATTACATTCTAGAGCTGCCCTGTCCAATATGGTAGCCTCCTGTCACATGTGGATATTTAAAGTTAAATTAATTAAAATAAGATTAAAAATTCAGTTCCTCAGTTGCACCACCCACATTTCAAGTGCTCAACTGTCAAATATGGCTACCGCATTAGACAGCACAGATACAGAACATTTATTTCTATTATCAAAGAAAGTTCTATTGGACAGGGTTGTTCTGGAGTGAGATCTGGACTATTACCAGAATTTAAGAATATGTTTACTTAACAAGTATTTGTGTTCTAAAACCTAAATGTTTTATATTAACCATAATATTTACGAAAGAAGAAGAAAGCTTTTTTTTCTTTTCCTCCTATTTTTTTTAAATTACACGTTACTTCTGACTTTGCAGTGGTAGTTCAGGTACAAGATAAAAAATTCAAAAAGTATAAAAGGGTATATGGTAGAATGTATTTCTCTCTACCATTCCTATCCCCCAATCACCTACTGTTATCTGTTTCTTGGGTAGGGGTGCTATTTTATGGAAAATAATATGCTGAAAAATAAATATGTTACTTTCATGAAAACTATTTCTTAATTTTAGAATCAATGTAAATCAAACTAATTTTCTTAATATTGTTGTAGAATTTTATTCCAAGGTACATTATATTCTCATTAGTGACTGAGTTTTCATGATATTGTGATATTGTTACCTAAAACATCTTTAGAAAGGACAAAGGATATTTTCAGAATATTGTATTTAGAATCCCATGTTTTTAACTTATTCTAATAAAACGCTCTATTAAGAGATAACACTTTCTTTAACTTACATTTTCCATTCTGGCTGTATTCTTTCTCCCACATACTATTTCATCATGCTTGGTGGTGATGTCTTTTCCTTTTCCAATAAAACCCTTTTTGGGAGTAGGAACTGGTTTTGCTAAAGGTGATTAAGACAAGCCAAGTATGTAAAAATAGCAAAGACTAAATTGATGCATTCAATATTGTCTGAAAAGATATTCGAACCTAACAGTAAATTACCAAACGAGATTCAAAGATAAATACAAAATACAAGGATTCTTTGGAAAACTTAGTCTTCCTGTGCCCCCATCCTACGTCCCCAGAAAACAGAAGCATCAATACCTGGTATGTAGGGATCATCACGAGTATCCTGCCAGTCAACCTCATCTTCAGAGCTGTCACTGTCTTCATAAGGATGTACTTTTCGATAATTTTCAAAAGAAATGGAAACTTAAAAGGCAAAAATGGTTGAAGATTTATTTAGGAGCATGTTACAAGCATTTTCTACCACCCAATAGAGTTGTCACAATAAGGTCATAATACCTTTGCTATCTCCATTGAATTTTTTTTCTTCACGCCTAAGCTGTGCATCATATTCTCTATCAAATTCCATCTGTAGCATCTGAGCCAGCATTAGGTCACTGGAAGTGTCAATGTTTTCTCCAGTAATAAATGGTCCTTCAGCAACACTATTCAAAATAAGGCAATATAAACTAATATCATGTGCTTGTGTAAACAGATGCTATGATTATAAGAGTAGGATTTGCCTTTTTCACTGTTAAAAATTGTACTGAAGAAACAATGGGAAAAAACTTTACCAAACCATTCACCTTCTGCCCAGCTGCCCTCTGACCAATGGCAGGCAGCTGGGAGAGCACCAACTAGGATTAAGAGAGCTCCGAGAGAAAGCTAAAGGGTCTATAATAAAATCCAAACTGAGACCCAGAATTCATTTGTTCTGTATTCTGATCAAAGGAGAGATAATATATATACAAAAGATAAACTGTAAACATTTGATCAAGACTGTACCCTACTTCATTATCTGCTAATTTAGAGATAATCTGGTTCAACTGTTGCAATAACTAAAACCCAGAGAAACAGTGGTTTGCCCCAGACAATACCAAAAACTAATCACAGAATCAGGACCCAAACTCAAATTATCAGTGAACTGCCAAACTCAAATAATCAGTAAATTATAGTGCTCCTTCTATTGCACTACTTTTCTAAATGTTATTTCTTAATCACTCATCATGACAATCACTAATCAAATACTAAAACTTTGTTAAAATAAGCTGCTAGACAAAATAGATTCTTTGTGAATTTTACTTACGCAGCTTCAGGAAAAGCGGCAGCTTCTTCTTCTAACTGCAATTCTTTAGCCAACTGTTCACTCATTACATCAGCCAAAGAACAAGATATTGTATTTTGAGGGGTAGCCCATGGACACTATTTTAAAAAAAAGGGGGAAATTCAATTCATAGTAATGAAATTAAAGTACCTTCCAAACTTGGAAATAAGGTTATCTTTTGAGAATTAAACTAGTTAAATCAACCCAAAATGAATGATTATCTACTTGCAGAAATCATCTTAAAAGTAAAAATATCTCCCAGCTCAAATCTAATCAAGGATAAATGTAAACTACAACAGCCAAAAGCACTTTCTAGCCGGTTTGGTAGATGTGTCCTTTCAGTTGAGGGGAAGCACCAGGCAGTTACAGCATCACCCCCTAGCCAATGAGTTCCTGTAACACCCCTTGTTTTGATTCCACGCCCATATAATTTGGCTTCCTGTGTAGATTCTCTTATAGGAACAGACTATACCAACCAGCAAATTCAAAGCCTTCTTAGAAGTTATACCTCATCCTATTTTAAGCAGAAAGTCTTCTACATGTAAAAAGTGTGTGTCAGCCCTTCTCAAGACATCTTGGGATATGCTAAAACAAAAATAACAATGACAAATAATAAAAACTAGATTTATCAACTTTAGAAGCTGAGAAATAGTCTTGAAACAATACCCCTTCAGCAAAGTAATAATCTGTGAGACTCTTGTTGGGCCACCAGCAGTCGGCCTTCCTCAATGACATCACTATCTCAGCCCTCTTAAAATGCAAACTGTAGGTTTATTTCACATTCCTAATTTTTGAGGAGGCAAGCTTTACTCAGCAGTAGCAAATGACTACACTTGCAAGTCTAGCGATTAAGACCATTAATATTGAGTTTAGACGTCTAAATATCTCTCGAACTTGCTCAGCTCTCTATCCTCCTTCTGAGATTCTACTCCAAAATATCATCCTCCCCTCACCAGGCTACTGTAAGAGCCTCCTCACTAATCTTTCTGCTTCCAGTCCTGTTTGTTTCCATTCTCCACACCACAACACAATGGTTTTTCTAAAAGGCAGATTTGATTGGTTCAGTTTCCTTACGTAAAGCTCTTTTATTGTTTTAATGTTTCCCACTGCCTTTCAGATAAAGTCCAAACTCATTCTTTAACTACTACTGAGTGTCTAATATAGAATATAGGATATGAGGATATCTGTTTTAGCCACAAATTTGTTTAATCAAGTTTAGCCAGTACAGGCCCTCTAGCTGGCCTAAGGGCCTGTTGGCATGACTCCCAGAGACAACAGGGCAACTATCTCTTTTTCAGGTTTCATAGCACTGAGGTTCAGGAATTTACTTGGTTCAGGCTGGAGGATGGAGCACTTACGGGTTATAAAAGATAATTATATTTATGCCTAAGTGAAACAGAATCAAGTTTTATCTGGTCTCACCCTGAGACTGATAAGATGCACCTGGCCCCCAGCACACGCCTATTCTAGCCTATCACAGAACTGTTCCAGCACTGTATAAGGCCCAACCTGGAGGGCACAGGGAGGCTTCCCCAAGATCTGGTGTGACCTTCATTCACTCAGATCTTATCAGCAATTGAGCACTCTCCTGCTGAGGATTCTGAGGTCTGGAAATCTTGAAGCTGTCTGTAATCTGGAGAATATAGCTAATCTTTTGGCCACATGACTCTGCTGACTTCCTTCTGAATCATCTAGGTAGAAGACATAATGCCGCCTCTTAGTGTAGAAATGCTTGGTCTGATCAGTTTCAAAGTCCAGGTTCCAAAAGGGAAATGGCTGTCTTCTCTAACCCAGAACTCTCGATCATATTTTGCAACGACTAACAGTAGAATAACAGACAACACTGGAATAGTCACTATATTTGAGTCACTTAGCTACATATACATAACTTACATTTATTTAAGTCACACAACTGAGTAGTTGCAATGTCATCCCCATTTTATACATTTAGAAACTGAGACACAGAAAGGTTTATACTGTAGATGGAAGTGCTGAGATTTGAACCAAAGCAGCAGGACTTGAGAGGCTGCACTCAGCATTGTGCTATACAGCTTCCCTAATCATCTCGTTCTGGAATGTGGGAAGAAAACTGCTGTGCTGCCTCCAGCATAAAATCCAAATTCCTCAGCAAGGAATGCCCTTCACAATGTGACCTAATTTATCTTTCCAGTCTCAACCCTCATCTACCCTATGCTCCAGCAACACCAAGTATATGCCAAATATGACATACTTTCACACCTCTAGGCCTTTTTCACATATGCTCTTCTCTCTCAGTGGTTTTTCTTCCTTCTCTATTTCCCCAATTAAATGTCACCTCCTCCATAAGGCTGTCTCAATTTCATCAGACAAAATCAGATCCTTTCCTTTGTGCTCCCACACCACTGTGCAAACACAGTCAGTGCAGGACTGTTCACCATATTTGAGTTAATGCATCAGTCACAATACAGCATAAGCCTCTTCAAAGGTGACGTCTTCTCATTCTCAGAACCCAGCATACAGCCTCAGACACAAAGAGTCACTCAAGTGTTTACTGAATAATATGTGCCAAAAGGAAGCACTAGAGATATATCATGGAACTGCCAGGTTGTCCCTGGGCTACAGAGGTCTGGTGCCTTTCTACACCCCTACTATTCTAGAGTCCTTTTCGTCATCTTGAAATTGGTCCCTTTGCTTACCCACTTCTGATGCTTTTAGTCTTTTGCCAGCAGTCAATTAATTCTACTAAGGTGTTAAATAAAGTATTACCTGACAATTCCTTGGAAGAGGCAAAAATAACAGACAGTAACTATGTTATTTACTTTTTTTGCTGAGGAAGATTTGCCCTGAGCTAACATCTGTTGCCAATCTTCCTCCTTTTTTGCTTGAGGAAGATTGGCCCTGAGCTAACATCTGTGCCAGTCTTCCTCTGTTTTGTATGTGGGTCACTGCCACAGCATGGCTGACGAGTGGTGTAGGTCTGCACCTGGGATCAGAACCTGTGAACCTGGGCTGCCAAAGTGGAGCATGCCGAACTTAACTACCAGGCCTTGGGGCCAGCCCCTCTACCTGTGTTATTTTGAGGCAGAGATTTACCTACTCCCAAGACAGACTAAATCAGAAAGGGAACCATGTAGAGACCACAGAGAGCACCGAGACACCCTAACTGCCTACTCCTACCGATCTTGCTCCTTGGACCCTTCAACTCCAGAGCTGTACTTCCCTGTACCGCTGCTGACCAGCTCAGCTGGGCCACCTCACACTGAGGCAGCTTCTTTGGGTGAGGGTAAGTAGGTAAAGACTTCCAAAAGTTTGCCAATCCCCATACTTTGAAATCAAATCCAGACTCTTTAAACCAGTAGCCAAAAGTCCTCCATAAAATGTTTTGGGCTGTGAGGGACAGCTGCCAGGCAGGGGGCAGTCCTCCACGGACACAAGTGGCTCACTATCCTGAGGTGGGCTTGGAAAGTTTACTGGGGGCTCCACAGGGTATATGTAGGGGAATCCTCTGTCATCATCTTACAATTCCTCAGTAAATCAAACACTGTGAATAGAGAAACTCTGTTAAATGTTAAATATAAATCTAAGGAGAGAGAGGAAAAAAGCCCTCCATAATCTTGCTCTATCCTAGCTACACATCATTTCCCACTATTCTCTTCACTAACATAAACTCCCCATTGCATCAAGATCTGATGGGAAACCCCACACAATCCTTCCACAGTTAGTTATCTGCTTTAAATGACATCTATCAAGCCCATAAACAACTCTGTGATTCTTTCTTTCCTGTTTGCCGAAGACCCCTGAGACCCACCCTGTTTTCCTCTCCTCTGGGAAACGGCCACCACTAAACTCTGCTCCTTGGTGTTTTTCACTACTACCACATTCTCCGACGCCTGGCTGGCTGCAGATTAGAAGGAAATCATTCCCCTTTCCTTCCTCCATCCATAAAGATGTGTCCCTAGCTTCCCATCCCACTTTTTTTTTTTTTTAAATAAAGGTTTTACTGCAGACAACTCTGGGGAAAGAATTAAGTAAAATAAAACAGCAAACATGGAGGCACATAATAAAAATTCAGTCCCCAACTTGAAGTAAGTCAAGAGAACCATAACCCACAGGAAGGTCCCTTTTCCACCCACGCAGCTAGAAGATATAATCAGGCAGAATATTTAAGTGGCTAATTTTACTTCTTAAGACAAGAGTCTGGAAAACGTGGTCTGGGTCTACACAAAACTAATCTTTTTTTTAACTTTTAATTTTAGAGCAGTTTTTGATTTACAGAAAAATCGCAAAGATAGTACACAGAGTTCCCAAATACCCCATCCCCAGTTTCCCCTGTATGAGTATTGTACATTTGTCATAATTAACGAACAAATACATTATTATTAACTAAAGTCCATACTTTATTCATATTTCCTTAGTTTTTCTATTCCAGGATTTTCTCCAGGACACCACACAACATTTAGTCATCATGTCTCCTTAGGCTCCTCTCGGCTGTGAGTTTCTCAGACTTTCCTTGTTTCTGATGACCTCGACAGTTCTGAGGAGTACCACTAGTCCATCTGTGACAGCTCTTTCCAACAGAGCTACACCCTTCCTCACTTCTGCCTATGGTTTGTCAATCCTCCCTTCTTGGCATATCCCCTAAAATTCTTTGTCAATAATAATAGTTTGGCATTTTATAATTGGCACCCCAGGACCCTGGGGGAGGGGACCCCAAGTCCCTTTCAGGGTGTCTGTGAGGTCAAAATTATTTTGACGTACTATGACATTCTTTGTCCTCTCCAGTCTCATTCTCTCAAGAGTGTGGAGAGGGGTTTCCAGAATCTGTATCAGATATGATGGCAGCACTCTGATGGCTACTAGAATGTGTGCTTGGGTATTTGTGTTTTCCAAAATTTTCTAAGGTAGTAGGTTTAGGACATAAATGTGCATTTTTAGAGATTAACTCAGTTTGTTCTCAGTATGTCTACTGTGCTTTTATTACCCATCTTTGATTAGACCTGCTATAATCCACATCTCTGTGAAGATGGATTTTTAGACTGAAAATCTGAACAGATTAAAAGAAAAAAGGAACTATGAGAAGGCAGCTGTCTTCTATTAGGGCACGCATTAAAGAGATTTACAAAAATGCGAAACAACACTACTACTCTCTTCACTCATCTTATTTGTTTGGGAAAGTAGTTTTTTTTAATATAAAAATGTTTATATTACGTATGACTTTTAAATGACTTAATTTTGTTCAGTTTCTCAGTTTTAATTTCTGATATGACAGATATCAATATAACCAACATAAACAAAAGTTCTTTGGGATTCTCACTGATTTTTAAGAGTGTAATGAGGTCCTGACTGAAAAGTTCTGAGAATCTCTAGACTTTAACATTCTTTCCACTTTTGAAGCTCTTCCTCAAATCTCTACCTCCTCCACGTAGGCTTCTGCAATCATTTCAGTCTTTCAAGAAGTTAGAGAAGGCAAGTATTAAGGGATACTCACAGCCTCTTTCTGTCTTGCCTGTTAAAATGCCATCTTCCCAAGAGAACATCAGTAAACCCCAGGATGACTTTTTGTTCAATGATGAGAATGAAATTTTATAATTATGATGTACACTTAATGGAAATATGACTGATATCAAATATTTTATTACTGAATTAGTTTTTTAAGTGAAATTTGTTCTTAGGTTAGGTTGTATTCTGAGCAACGTTTGTCTCATTTGACATGTTTACAAGCTTTTATGGATGCTTAACTGAAGAAATTTAACATGGAGAGTATTTATTTATCCTTATCTGTCTAATGACTTTGTCCTTTTATGTCTACTGATATTGGCCTTGTAAATAAGTCCTTAATAGAAAAAAATATACAAAATAACATGTAGATGTAACCACGTCTACCAATGGAATATCTTAGATTCTCCCTACAGTTGAATGAGAATTTTTATAAAATTAATTTTACTTTACTTCATAGCTAATTATTTCTCCCTTTTCCTGTTAAGCCTAGTCTGAAGATCTAATAAGATTAACGATCCTTTAAATGGAACAAATGTTCTGTTAGCATGTAAAGAAGTGGGCGAAATGGGTGAAAGTGGTCAAAAGGCATAAACTTCCCGTTATAAAATAAATAAGTCTTGGGCATGTAATGTACAGCATGGTGATTATAGTTAATAATACTGTACTGTATATTTGAAAGTTCCTAAGAGAGTAGAACTTGTAAGAAAAGTTCTCATTATAAGAAAAAATATTGTAACCTTGTACAGTCATGCATGTTAACTAGTTTTACTGTGGTAAGCATTTCGCAATATATACAAATATCGAATCATTATGTTGTACACTTGAAACTAATATAGTTATATGTCAATTATATCTCAAAAAAAAAGAACAATTATGAAGCTAAAAAAGTTGGATTCCTTCACAACCTTAATTTGAGGAACACAAAATTCCAATTGAAGCACTCTTGCTTTCAAGCAAACTCTCAATGAAGTGACAGAAGAGCCTTTTCATCCCTCTAATGAAAGTGTCATGAAAAGGAGTCGCCTGAAAACCTGAAACCAAATGTGAAATGTGAAATAAACAGTATAGTTGGTTATTATAGGAAAAAGCTTAAATGTTAAAGCCCAAGCAGATGAGAATTAATAACCAGTTTACAGTATGAGTGTACACTTGAGTATCAGCCTGGGGGGAAGAAGGGTAAGCCTGAACTTATCTTATTTCAAAAACAAGAAATTACCGAAGTAGGATAGTCCCACCTGTCAAATTAGGGAAACAGCAGCCTACACCCCTTTCTGTAGGGCTTTCTGTGTATACACCTGACTCGGCCCGTGAAAAACAATCACGCTTGCTTTCCCTCAAACGTCAGCGTCTCTAAGCCAGTCCTGTCCAAATATATGCTACCAGATTCAGAAAGCAAGGGGCAGAACTAGACAGAGATCCCAAACCGCCCAGGGTGGCCTCTGGCCTCTCCCACCCCCACCCCGCAACCCCGCCGCCTGTCCCCTCTTTCCGAAGTCGCCGGGGTCAAGCCCAGAACTTCCCGAGTCGCCTGCGGAGCCGCCTGGGCCACCCTCTCCGGGCCTTCCCAGAGGACCAGCCCAGGTGACCAAGGCAGGTGCGTCAGCCCCAAATGCCACTCACCGCTGCCGGCCCGGGCTCAGGCGATGCCACTCTGACCAGATCCATGTGGGGAAGAAGCCAGAGACGAGAACAGAGCAGAGAGGTGGCAGGACCGGGAAGCAGGCTCCGCCGAGGAGACAGGCGGCGGGGCGGGAGCTACGGGCTGCTGGTGCCGGAGCGGAGGTGACAGATGGCGGCGGCCGCGTCCGGAACTAGACCGCTTCTCTTCCGCCCTCTCGGCTGGGACCGTCGCTTCCGATTGGCCGCCCGCCCCCGCCTCCGCCTCCGCCTCCGCCTCTGGCTTCGCGATGTCACCTTTCCCCGCCCCCGGCGGGCCGCACTTCCGGCCGCATCCCCTGGCCGGGGGCGTGGGGTCACTATCGCCCTTGCTGTGCAGGGAAGGGGCTGTGTCTGGCCGGACTCTGCCCTGTCCCCGCACCGCCCTCCCCTTCCTTCCTCCTTGGCCGCCCGACACCGCGGCTGGACCTAGTTAAGCTGAATTAGACTGCGGGGACTATAAATAAACGAGCAAGCGAGGCTGTCTGTGCATTCATTATTCCCCGGGTTAATTCTCAACTGGATGGTGTGGGAGACAGAAAATGGCAGGATTAGACAGGAGAGGGAGACTGAAGAAGACGGTCGATTTTATTGTTATTGCAGTTGTCGTTAGGAGGCGGGGCGTGGAATGCGAAAATTTGTAAAATGTGTTATGTAACATTGAAGAAAAATAAGACCGCATAATAAAAGTTTGGATTCGGTATTTTGTAGGGACATGCTCATAAAGTGACCGGATAAAAATAGCTAAGCGTTGTATTTCACTTACTATATCCATGCACTGTTCAAAGTACTGTATTACCTCTTTAGTCCTCAGAATTACTCTGAGAGGTAAATTCTATCACGATCTCAATTTTGCTGATAATGAAACTGAGGCATAGAGAGGCAAAATAACCTGCTCGAGGTTACACAGCTAATGAGTAATGTGAAAATTAATAAGGGAAACCTCACTTAAAATGGAGTCAGGAGGCCAGAAGGGGGCGCTCCCACGCATTAACACCGGAGAGGTCAACTACAGTAAAGATACTCAGTTCCAGACCCCAGCAGAAAGAAGTCGTCAACAGGAAAGAAATCATTAATTACAGGAAGAAATGTAAAAATAGATATAATGCTCTGACTGTAAAGGGTAAATAAAAGAAGAATAATTTTTAATAAAAAGTATGTATTTGATTCCTCTTTTATGAGGTATCTAAAGTAGTCAAACTCTTAGAAACAGAAAGTACAATAGTAGTTGCCAAGGGACGCCGGGAGCAGAAAAGGAGTTGTTCATTGGGTACAGAGTTACAGTTTAGCAAGATGCGAGGTTCTAGAGATCTGTTGAGCAATGTGCATATAGTTAACACTACTCTACTGTACACTTTAAAATGGTTAAGATGGTAAATATGTTTTTTAATATGATAAAAATATGAATTTGAATATGTAAATATGTATGAGTGAATTTTTTTTCATTTAGTTTGCTCTGGATTCATTGTCCCTCCTGTATCTGAGGATTCATCCCTTACATTAGTTCTGTGAAAAAATGCCTCTCTCACATTCTCTTTCTGTGGAACTTATATTAAATACATGTTAGACCTCATTCTATCCTCCGTGACTCTTAACTACTTTTTCATATCTTGGTCTCTTTGTGCTGTGTAGTTTTTATTGAAGTAAAGCATACAGACAAAAAAATACAAAGTAATAAGTGTACAGCTACAGGAATATTACAAACTGAACACACCATGAAACCAGCACCTACATCAGGAAACAAAATATTACCAACACTTCGGAAGTGTTCCTCACACCCCCTTCCAGTCACAGCTACCCTCAAAGGTAATCATTACCCTCTTTCCTTGGTTTTGAGGTGGATGGTGTCCATAGGATGTGGTTTTGCTAGGGGCTCTGTCTTTTTTAAAATAACAGTTTTATTGAGATATAATTCACATATCATATAACTTGCCCGTAAATCATTTACTTTAAATGATTTTTAGTGTAGTCACTAAGTTGTGCAACCATTAACACAATTTTAGAACATTTTTATCACCCCATAAAGAAACCCCATGCCCGTCAGTAGTCACTCTCCACTCCCCCCAGCCCCAGGCAACCACAATTCTATTTTGTCTCTATAGATTTTCTTATTCTGGATATTTCATATAAATGGAATCATACAACATGTCATCTTTTGTGACTGGCTTCTTTCACTTAGCATTTGAGTTAATTTTTGTATATGGCATGAAGTAGGGGGTCTAACTTCATTTTTTTGCATGTGGATATCCAGTTGTCCCAGCACCATTTGTTGAAAAGTGCTGTTCTTTGCTCATTGGACTGTTTTGGCACCCTTGTCAAAAATGATTTGGTTGTAAATGTGAGGGTTTACTTCTGGACCTCAATTCTATTCCACTGATTTATATTTGTATCCTTATGTCAATACCATACTGTCTTAACTACTGTAGCTTTGTAGCAATCTTTGAAATCAGGAACTGTGAGTCCTTTAACTTCGTTCTTTTTCAAGATTGTTTTGGCTATAATGGGTCTCTTGAATTTCCATCTGATTTTTAGGATCGGCTTGTTAGTTTCTGCAGAGAAAGCTGCTGGAATTTTGATGAGGTTTTGTGTTGAATTTGTAGATCAAATTGAGGAATATTGCCATCTTAACAACATTAAGTCTTCCAATCCACGAGCATGGGATGTCTTTCCATTTACAGATATACCTTATTTTATTGCACTTCACTATATTGCACTTTGCAGATACTGTGTTTTTTACAAGACCCTCCACCAGCAAAAAGATTACAACTCACTGAAGGCTCAGATGATGGTTAGCATTTTTCAGCAATAAAGTATATTTAAATTAAGGTGTGTACATTGTGTTTTTAGACATAATGCTATTGCACACTTAATAGACTACAGTATAGTGTAAACACAACTTTTATATGCACTGGAAAACCAAAATATTCATATGACTCGCTTTATTTCGAGATTCACTTTTTTGCGGTGCTCTGGAACTGAATCCATGATATCTCTGAGGAATACTTGTACTTTGGTCTTCTTCAACATCCTTCAATACTTCTTTTTTAAGTTTTCAGGGTATAAAATTTTGCATTTATTTAGCTACATTTATTCCTAAGTATTTTATTCTTTTTGATACTATTTTAAATGGAATTGTTTCCTTAATTTCATTTTCAGATTGTTCATTGCAAGTGCACAGAAATACAATTGATTTTTGTGTATTGATTTTGTATCTTGCAACCTTGTTGAACTCATGTATTAGTTCTAATAGTATTACTTTAGTGGATTCTTTAGGATTTTCTATATTCAAAATCTTGCTCATCTGTAATAGAGATAGTTGTACTTCTTTTGCAATAGATCTTGCCTTATAGTCCTGGCTAGAACCTCCAATACAATGTTAAGTAGGAGTGGCAAGAATGGTCATCCTTGACTTGTTCCTGATCTTAGGAAGGAAAGCACTGTCTTTCATCATTAAGTATGATGCTAGCCGTGGTGGGTTTTTTTTGGCTGAGGAGGATTGGCCCTAAGCTAACATCTGTTGCCAATCTCTCTCTTGCTTGAGGGAGATCTGCCTGAGCTACCATCTGTGCCAATCTTCCTCTATTTGTATGGGGCTTGCCGCCACAACATGGCTGCCGACAAGTGGTGTAGGTCTGCACCGGTGAACTGAACCTGAGCAGCTGAAGCAGAGTACACTGAACTTAACTGCTAAGCCATGGGGGCTGGCCCCTGTGGGGTTTTTATAGATGCCTTTTGTTATGTTGAGGAAGTTCCCTCTATTCCTGGTATTTTTAGTGTTTCTATCATGGAGGGGTGTTGAATTTTGTCAAGGCCTTACTGTTTCTGTTGAGATGATCATGTGGTTTTTGTTCTTTATTTTATTGATATGGTTTATTACATTAATTGATTTTTGGATATTAAATCAATGTTGCATTTTGGGGGTAAATCACACTTGGTCATGGTGTATACTCCTTTTTTATGTTGCTGGATTCCATTTACTAGTGTTTAGGATTTTTGCATCTATATTCATAAGAGATATTGATATTCTGTTTTTTAAGGGGGATTTAGGGAGTTTCAAATAGCATGCTGCTGCTTCTGCTATCTTTTGAAAATTTTCCATGTGTGCTGCCAAAGAAAACCCATTATTAAAAAAGCTTTGTGGGGGGGAAAACCCACAGGTATCATTTCATCTAAGCTCCTCTTTTTTCAGTTCAACAAACATTTATTGAGCACTTGTGGATCCATTATCAAAAAATAAATTAATAACTATGATCTTCTGGTCTGGAAGATCTCAATTCAATTTCATATTGTTTATCAATGTAAGACCCGATGATTTCATTTTTATTTAGTCTTTGTGGAATAGAATAATGCAGCTTTAGAAAAATCAATAGTTCTGGCAAGCTCCATCAGCACTTTTGCTACAAATGTCAATCTTCTTTACTGTTCTGGCTGTTCTGTTTGTTAAGCAAATTCTGTCAAAGAAAATAAGTTAAGCAATAACTAGGAAATAATAAAGCCTGAATTGAATTTGTTCATCTACTAAAAGAGCTCAGGGAAACCTCGGGTAAATACCAACCACGGATTTCAAGCAAATTCTATTAGGCAAAAAATATTCTTTGTAAGGACTATTTGGTTCTGAAATAGGTTTCCTAAAATAATGTCAAGGGAAAATAACTTTCTAGTTTATTCGTCTTTTATGTAGAGACAATACATCCAGTGTTTGCTTGGATAACAAATTGATAAGCAATTTTACATAGGGTATACAAACAAAAGAGAGTGGAGGTTTCCTGGTGTGCGGGTATTTCCAAAAATCTGTATATTTCCACATGTACACTCCTACCTCTAATTGCTGACAAAGTCCATCAGTATGTTTTTGTGTATGTTTACTACTATTTGCCAGAAGCCTAACTACGTCAATTTTCCACCTAGACTAGGAATAGGGGCTGTGTTCGAAACTTTACTTTTGGAAAGATTTCTTATTTTGGAAATTTCAACACAATGGAATGATTCATCTTAAAGAAAAAAACTACACTCATTCTAGTTCCTTCTCCCTCAGCCTTCCTTCTTTTAAAATAACGTTTATTATTGTTACCTTTTTTGTGTCGTTTGCAAAAATAATACAGCCTCAGTGTAGAGAATTGGGAAAATTCAGTAAAGGACGGTCAATATTTCAGTCCCACCGTTTAGGGATAACCATGCACATTTTTCTTTAAACGGTTGTGGGGTTTTGCGACCTGTTTTGTCAACTGCTTTTTTTTCCTCTTCTACCACTTCCTACTTTTTCACGACTACTCTCCGCTCTTTCTCTGCAGGCCGACGCAGCCCCGTCCGACCTTATTTCTCCCACGCAGTCTCTCGGCCAGCTGGGTGCTGCGCCCCCCACCGCGAGGCTGCGGAGCCTGCGGAGGCGCGGCCCCTTTAAGAGGAAGGCGCCGGGGCGGTCCCCGCGCCGATTGGCAGAGCTCGGAGCCACGTGGCCCTCCTGGCGGCAGCGGCAGGGCTCGGGCGGTGGCCGTGGGGCTCCGGTGGGGTCCCCGGGCAGGGGCGCCAGTTGTCAGATGTGCATGAGGAGGTGCCTGGTTGGCCTCACCTTTTGTACCTGCTACCTGGCTTCTCACCTCACGAACAAGGTGAGGGGGCGGACGCGGGGAGGCGATGATGGCACGTGGGAGACTTGAGTCCCGTAATCGTGTGTGGAACAAATGCAGCCTCCAGCCTTTTATCTGATTTTTTTCCTGATGGTGATGGAGAAGAAACCAACTCTATGTGGGTTACACTTTTAGAAATAGGATTTGTTGGGCTGTACTGTCCCGGTTTCTCGTCCTGTAAAGCACCCTGTACGTCTCCTGGGAAACCGGATTTTGGATTGGTGAATTCCCTGGAACTTAATTTTGGGCTGTGTGGACTACTTTTAAGGGAAAGAAAGCAATTGGCTCCTGTTCCTTCTTGGAAGGAAGAGTAAGAAATAGACAACTCATGCTTTCTTTTCTAAAACACGCCCGTGCCTCAGAACCCCACTAGGTTCCAGAAGCCTTTAAATAGAAGAGATAGCTCCATCTCCATCTACCCCTCACACCACTGATTCCCAAACCTATTTTTCGTATGTCTCCATCCCAGGCACTTCCACTATATTCAAGAGTTTTTCGTGGAATTATTTTTAAAAGTAAAATGTAAACTTAATTTTGTTTAAAGTAATATCATGAAACCCTTTTCATGAAGAGGCAGAAAAGCAGTGTATCATGCTTTTGTTTTGTTGGAGGGGGAAGCTGGCCTTGGATTTGGTGCCATGCAGGCAAATGTTGGACCCCCGTGGGCTAGGATGGGGCATCACCTCCTGTCCAGGACTCAGGGCTGGACACCAAGTCAAAGTGGTAATACTGAGCCCAGGACCACCTTCCCCCACTGTAGGGTCTGTACCCTCCTCACCACCACAAAAAACTCTTGCTCTCTGGAAAGAACTGTAACAAATAGCATTTCCTGTACTGTCTCTCTTATTGTAACTGGCTGTCTTCGATATATTCAGAGGATGCCCCTGAACCCACCTTCCCCCTGTCCAGTTGATTTTTAGTTATGGGCCTTTGAAGATCCATTAATACCGCCTTGTTGGGAGGTAGTGATGGGTTTGCACCCTGGCTCCATTTACTTGGTTTTTGGAACTTTAATTTCTCTAAACTTAAGTTTCTAAACTTTAAGATGGGATTAAAAAGTCCTCTTCAAAGAGTTGTTGTGAGGATTACTCAAGATGATGTTTGTAAGGTGGTTGGCTGAGTGCCCAACATCATAGTAAATGTTCCAGAAGGTAAGTGGTAGTGACTCTAGAAGAAAGGAAAAGAGGAAGGAAGGCAAGACAATCTTTTGCTTATGGTATGACACAGTAATTGTTGGCTTTTAACAGATTTGTTTTTTCCTTGTGGGACAGGTAGCTAAACTAAAAGATTTTTTAGTAGCACCTACTCAGGAATACGTGAATTTGTGAAATCCTGGCCTTTTTATTTAACTATTCTAATTTGTCTAGCTAATCTGATGGATATATTGATAATGTTTCACTTTAAAACAGAATGATCTTCCTTTTATTTCTATATAATCACCAGAAGGGGCAGAGTAACATGTCTTTCATGAAAACCCACAAGCTGTGGCATTGGTTAAAAAAACCCCACATGTATCAAAGCAAAAAAACCCAGCAAGTAGACAGCGTTTAGTTCACAGAAATTTATACCCACTCTGGATGCACATTTGCATTTGTGGCATTATTTTTGTATTTACTGGGGCACCACACCGTTTTATAATCAATGTAATGAAGATCTTCCATGTGCATTGTGCCTCAAGGTGCTAGATAAAAATAAACCAAATTGTCATGTCCCCAGGAGTGTCTGACCTGAGTAATAGAAGTCATAGATTCCCAAGGGCCCTCCGAATTTAAGCAATAAGCCAATGGCCTCTTTCTGCATTTTCCATGATGGTTTTAGAGTGCTTTGGTTTAGGGCTGTTGGGAAGTGTCAGGGTCACATGGAGAGCTGGAGGATAACAGCTGAAGGCAGAAGAGAAGGGGAGGCAAGGAGATTATATAAAGGGGAAAGAGAAGGTGGGATCAAGAGTGGTGGAGAGGAGATGCGAGGTCCAGGTAGGGGTGGGAGAGGTGGTCATTCATAGTGGGATTCTAGTCAGGACTTTGTGACTCTTAGATTATGCCATTGTTCCAACCAGCACCATCTTCTCAATCAGGACAGTCACACTTCCATCATCCAGGATGGGTTGGCTTGGACCAAGTAGAGGTCAAATGGGAAAGGAGCTGTGCAATGGGGACCCCATATTCTCCTGCATCTAGTCTCCGCTAAAGGAATTTTCTTTTCGATTAGTGAAGATTTTTTTTGTGTGTCTGCAATAGAGGATGCCCTCTTCCAGTTTTTAGAAGATTCTAAGCTAGTGCCTTTATTTTCATATTTCTCAGTGTAGTTTACTCCTCGAACTGTTTCCCTCTCTAGTTGTAGAAAGAAAATTAGTTTAACAAAAGTCCTGTACATCTTAGTCTCACCCCTTCTCCTGTTTAATAGAATAGGTGATTTTTGTTTGAAGTTTGAACAACACGTGTTCTGGCTTTCCTGGCCAGGCTCGCCCAGCCTGGACGGCATGTTCCTCCATCCAGTGGGAGGTTTGGGCCCAGGGCCCAGGCAGCCACCTGTTCTTCCTCACAGCTATTAAGCCTTCAGCCTGCAGACAAAGTCTACGTCTGTTCTCCTTTCAAAGACTCCCAAATTGCTCTTTCTTTTTCCTTGAGAATTGCCCACTGCTCTTCCACAAATAGCATTCTGCTCTGAGCAGCACTTTTCAGTGACATGAGGAATTGCTGAAAGGAGAAATGTTTAGATTCTATTTGTCAGAGATTTCATTTTTCACTGTTTTTCGTTATTCTTTAGCAAGGTGAGGTGAGAGCTTCAGCATTTTCAATTTCCCCTAGTATCTAGGACAAAGCTCAGCACACAATAAACTAAGTTAAATATTTATCTTCATAAAGGTTGTTAAGGGTGATTCAAGACATGGCCCAGATGCTCACTTAATCCTTTCCCTGTCTCTATTTTAGAATGAAAATATCAGGGAAAAGTGGGGAGGAGCATATTGAATTATGTGGGTAAATAGACTTCAGAGAAGAATGAAGGTCCATTTCTAATATAGACCAGAACACAGGCAGTTAGCTCTAATTTTGGCATTTAGGAGCTCACACAAGGGGAATTATGTGTAGGCTAATCCATGGGGAAAAATATAGATATGTAAACTTGCCCAATACCATTTTTTTTTTATGAGAAAGAGTGGCCCTGAGCTAACATCTCTTGCCAATCCTTCTCTTTTTGCTTGAGGAAGATTAGCCCTGAGCTAACATCTGTGCCCATCTTCCTCTATTTTGTATTTGGGATGCCTCCACAGCGTGACTTGATGAGTAGTGGAGGTCCATGCCCAGGATCCGAACCCGTGAACCTGCGCCACCGAAGCAGAGTATGCTGAACTTAACCATTATGCCACCAGGCCGGCCCCTCCTTTTTTTAGATCATGTGAAGAATCAGTAGAGTCTTTGCCTAAAGCCACTTCATGGTTTTAGGCTTTTAAAAGTTCTTACAGTCTTCAATAGTAGAAAAAATAGAAAAAGGTACTCGGAAGGACAAAATACAATTGCCCCATTCATAAAGTGCTGTAAATTTGATTAGAAGACATAATGGAAATACAAGTCGACCTTAGCTAGTTGGCTTAAAAAAAATCCTTAAAATGCTAAAGCACAGCAAAAAGTATAAGACACCTAAGCAGTATTAGTTAGAAGAAAAATCCTTAGAATGCAAAACCCAACAAATGGAAGGAGAAGAAAGACAGACTAGGATGCAGTTCTTACTTGAAGAGAAACAGAGAAGGGGTTGGATTTTTAGGTAAACTGGACGGTAGGTGAAGTGGATACCCCGAGGAAACAGGCTGCATCCAGGAGTTTGCGATTCTCTGGAGTTGCTGCAGTTACAACGGGACATTTCGGGGGTCTGGGAAGATGCTGAGTGGTCGGGTGTCCACAGACTCAGCTGCTGTGTGTCCCACTTTGCTCATGAAGCCAGCTCCATTCCCCAACCAAGAGGTGGTCAGGCTTCTGGTGACACTGGGGGAAGGCAGGCCTACTCTCTTTAGTATGACTTGGAAGGTCATTTTTTTTTTCACCCCGTGTGTGATTTTTTGGGGGGAATAAAGGCCTTTTTGAAAATTGTGTGCTTATGTGTCTTTAGTAGAGATTTGATTATATGGTCTATCAATTCTTTGTAATTTGAAAGTGTCCATTAATCTGGTATTTGTTTTCCAGTATGTCCTGTCTGTCTTGAAATTTACCTACCCTACGTTATTCCAAGGGTGAGTATCTTTTGTGTTTTTTATACACATTTGCAGGAAATGTCCATCCAGCATCATCAAACGTTCTTTAAAATATTTTTAATGCCTGTGTAGATTTTTTAATCAAATAGACATACTGTAATTTATTTAGCCATTCTATTAATGGGCATTTAAATTGTGTCCCATTTTGAGGGTATAAGCACAACAATGTTATCAGACATTTTTTGTATTCACATCTGCCAAATTTCCAACTGTTTCTTTGGAATAGATTCCTACGTAAGAAATTTGGGTTAAAGAATTGAACTTCTTTAGTATTCTTCTTGAATATTAACAAATTCTTTTCCAGAAATATTTTACGAATTTACATTGTCATCCAGCCTGTATGTGAAAGTTTCTATAATATTGTATTCAAACCATGACTGCTGTTTTTTCCCTCTCTCTGCTGATTTCATGAGCCAAAAATGCTATCACATTTTTTTGTCTTATCATTTCTTAGATTTTTCATGAAGTTGGACAGTTTTCTTATGTTTATTATCCGCTTGTATCTCTTTTTTCAGTGAATTGTCTATTTGTGCCTTTTACCCTTTTATTTTTACTGGGGTTTTAGTATTTTTCTTATTAATTTAATGAATCCTTCATATTTTAAGCATGCCAACCAGTTGTCCATCATGTTTGTTGGAATTTTTTTTTGTAATTTGTTTGTTCTTTGCCTTTTCATTTTGTTTATAATTATTTTGATTGTTTAAATGTTTTTTTAAGTGACATCATAGAGAATTTATTGTTTGAACATAGGAATGAAGCAATAGAGATACCCACAAATGAATCCAGTGTGTGGTCTTGTGACTGCCGCATGCTATTATTAGAAAGAAAATAGAAGGAAAGAATGATGTAGGGCCAGGTCAATAGTCTAGATATAAGAAGCAGCATGGGGTACTCTGGCACTCATTTCCCTTTTTCACCTCCCTCTCCTTGCCAGCTTTTTTTTTTTTAAGTGTTTTATTTTTATGTGGACAAATATATTGTTTCTTTTGTGATTGCTACCGTTGCTTTATGTTTATTCTTTTCCCTCACAAGATCATGTAGATATTCACCTGTATTTTATTAAAATTTATTCAATTCTTAATCATTGTCTATTTATTTTCGTTTATGGCACAATGTGAAGAAATCCCTCCCCTAATAGGTCCATTTACACTTGCCCCATTTATTACATTTTATTGTATAATCCTTCTGTTGCCTTTAGTTGTTAATATCATATGTAAAGTTATTTTTCTAGGATCTATTTTTGAGTACTTATTTGTCAATTTTTATGGAAAGGGGCAGTGCTAAATTGTTTTAATTATTATAGCATTTAAATATATGGTAAAGCTCATCATGCCAGCCCTGGTGGTCTAGTGGTTAAGATTCAGTGCTCTCATCCCTGGGGCCCGGGTTCATGTCCTGGTCAGGGAACCACAACGCCCATCTGCCGACTGTCATACTGTGGCGGCTGCATCTTGCTGTGATGCTGAAAGTGATGCCACCGGTATTTTAAATGCCAGCAGGATCACCCATGGTGGACAGGTTTCAGCGGAGCTTCCAGACTAAGACAGACTAGGAAGAAGGACCTGGCCACCCACTTCCGAAAAAATTAGCCATGAAAACCCAATGAATAGCAGTGGAGCAGTGTGTGATACAGTGCCGGAAGGTGAGAGGATGGCCCCAAAGGACCAGGCCATCTCTGCTCTGCTGTCTGTAGGGTCAGTAGGAGTCGGAATCCACTCAAGGGCACTAACAACAAAGAGCTCATCATCCTTCATTCTTCTTACTTTTTTTTTTATATTACACAAATGCAAACAGAAAAGCAGGGGTTGTGATCTTGATGTCAGACAAGGTTGAATTCAGGACAAAAAGCATTAAATGAGTGAAGAAAGATGTGTTATAAAGCCAAAGCATGCAGTTCAAAACAAAAATAAAATAGTGGTGAATATCTATACCAACTAAGCAACAGGGCATCATCTGTCAACAAAAACTGCAGGAAAACCAGGGATAAATAGAAACATACTAGTAATAGGAGACAAATTTACTCCTGTTTTTCCATGACAATTCAATTGGACAAACAAAAAAGTAGTGTGTGTGTATATACATATATATATATATGCGAAATAATGCAATTAATAGGTAAATATCAAACGCTATATCTTGAAAATAGAGATTGTGGCCTCTTCTCAAATGCCCATGGCATATTCGCCATGAATAAAACAGCAATAATTTCCCCAAAGTAGCAATTATACAATTTCAGTGCACTAAAACTAGATCTTAATATTGAAGACAAAATCCCTACCTACAAATGGCTCTTGAACATATAGAAAGATATTCTTCACTCATAAGAAAAATATAACTGACAACAATATTGAGATATCATATTTTACCTGTAAGATTTGCAAAATAAAATTTGAAAATTCGATAACAGCATTGGTGAGGATGTAGAAAGCAGGTGCTTTTGTCACTGATTATGGGGTGGCACATCGGTGCAACATCTATGAGTGGCACCTTGGTGTATATAAAAGTGTTACACCAGTTTGAATCCTTCAATCCAGCAATTCCACTTCCAGGAATTTACCTGAGAGGTTTACTTGCATTTATGTGAAGGAAATGTGTACAAAGATACACACGTGAAAAACATTGCAGCTCCGTTTGTGACAGCAAAGATTTTTAAACAGTCTAATTTTCATCTATACAGAACCACTTAAATAAATTATATGGTATCCCTAATGGAATACTATTCAAACGTTAAAAAATGTAAGGAAACTCTCATGTATTGACGTGGAAAGGTCTTCAAGATGCATTTAATGGGGAACAAAAACAAGTCCATGACAGTATAGTACACTCCCATCATATGGAAATGTGTAGGTATATATGTTTTCCTTATTTAAAAAAAGATGAAGAAGAAACTAGTAAGAGTGGTTACCTATAGGAAAAGATGGAAAGAGTGCAGATAGTGGACAGGGAAGGTCAGAAGACTTTTCACCCTTACTTTTTTATACTTTTGGATAAAAGTATACTTTTCTTCTTTATATTGTCACCAATATGTTATTTCAGGTGAACTCTAGAATTACTTTGTCAAATTTCTCCCTAATATTTCATAGCAAAACTTTAAGAATATGTCTGTGATCATGTATATTTCAGTCAGTGAAGCTGGGATATTTTCTCTTTAGTGAATAGGAATCGTGTTCTGGTCTGATTGACATTTCACTTCTCTCCAGGTAGAGAGACTTAGGGAACTTATGTGGCAAAGGATGATGTTTTCACCTGAATTGCCTTTTCTTCTCCATCTCTGTAGATGGATCAGACTGAATGCACCTCCCCTCATAGAATGTAAGGTCTACAACAAGAATTTTAAAAAAAATCCATTTTGTCACTGAAGTATCCCCAATATCTAGAACAATGTCTGGCACATAGGAGGCGCATAGTAGGGCAGAGTAACTCATTCTGCAATATTTATTGGGTGCATACAATGTGCCAGTCACTGTTCTTGACACTTGGGATTCATCGGTGAAGAAAACAAAGATCCCGGCTCTCCTGAAGCTGACTTTTCTCTGCTGCCTGTCCCTTAAATTTACGTGCAGTGAACGGTACCCTCTATCCAGTTGCTTGGCTCAGAAACCTGGGGTTATTCTTGATTCCTTTGTCTCCTTCATCCCTGACATCTGATTAACCAGGACCTCTAGTCTACCTTCTTCATTTGGATTGCCCCTTTCTGGGCCGCTGTCGTCTCTCAAATTACTCTAACAGCTCCTTACTTGCTTCCTGGTCCCTGGTCCTGCTTCTCTGAAAAACATTCTGACTTGTAAAGAGAGGGAGCTTTCTCGAATGTAAATGTGACAGCCTCACTCTTGTGCTTCAAACCCTTCAGTGGGTCCCCAGTTTGAAGCTCCAGCTCCTTAACGTGGTTGACGTGGCCTTTCGTGATCAGCCCCTTCTCTCCAGTGTCAGCTCTTGTCACCCCCGCTTCGAATGCTCAAATGCTGTAAGGTCCAGGCCAGTCGAACTTCTCTGAGAAGCTTTGAATGAGCCTTCATCTCTTTCACTTCTGGACCTTTGTCCATTCTGTGCCTCTTGCTTTGAAAACACTTCAGGTTTTTTTCTCACATTTTCTTCCCCTAGGAAGACTTGCCCAACTCACTAGACTAGATTAACCGCCCCTGCTAGGGTGGCTTGTAGTACCTGGTCCTCTTCCTTTTAGGGTTTTATCATACTTTATTGTAATTATTGGTTAATTAGCTTACTTCCCAGTAGACCAGGGTTTCTCAACCTCAGCTCTATTGACATTTTGAGCTGGATAATTCTGTTGTGGGGGCTGTCTTGCACATTGTAGGATGTTTAGCAGCATCTCTGGCTTCTACTCACTAGATGCCAATAGCACACCCTCCCATTCCCCATCCCAGTTGTGACAACCAAAAATGTTTCCAGAAACTGCCAAATGTCCCCTGGGGGAAAAAACCACATGGTTGAGAACTACTGCTCTAGACAGTGCTGTTGAAGGGCATGACCCATATCTGTCTTTTATGCCTGGCTGGGTCAGTGAAGACTTCACAAAGGAGACATAAAACCAGGATCTTATAGGATGAGCAGGTGTTCATCAACACACAAGGAGATGGGAAGAACTATGGGTCAAGAGGACAGCACGTGCAAACTCTTAGAAGTATAAAATGGCCTGGCACATTCCCAAGGCTGTGGGCTGTGCAGTATGGCTGCAATGTTGCTCTCCATGGCAGATGCACAGGAGGTGATCCTGGAGAGGGGTGGGTGCAAGTTCCAGTAGGTTTGTATGTCACACACAAGTGACTTTATCCTGTAGGCCAGGGGTTCTCAACTGTAGTGTAGCAGCATGGGGGTGTGTTGTAATCACTTCTGAGATGAAGTGTCTCAAGTCAAACTGGAAATAAAGTTTTGAAATTTATGAATGATTCACCTAAAATGAAAAAATAATTAGAGTGAAACAGGATAAAGTTATGCCTATAGTACCCCTCTCATTTGATATTTTGCTGTGCTTTCTGCAGTGGGAGAGGGAGGGGTGTTTATTTTGTAAGCTGTGCTCCCCCTAAACTCTACATGCTGAGGAAGTATGTCTCACATGAGCTTCATGACCCCAAGCGTGTTGTGGCAGAAAAGAGGCTGAGAGCTGCTGTCTGAGGCACTGGGAAGATCAGCCATTTTTAAAAGAAGCAAGTAGCACAATTAAGTTTGTATTTTAGAATAAGCTCTTTGGCTGTAAGGTAGAGGATGGATGGTGTGGGACAATCCTGGAAAGACGGGGACCCGTGAGGGACTAATGCCGTGGTCTAAGTGTGAGATGACGAGAGCCTAAATCAGGCAAAAGGGATGGAGAGGGGAAGGCTTCAGGGTTGAGACCTGCTGTGGGGTTGCAAGTCGATGAGGAAGGTGATGGTGGAAGGAGGGCTAGGATGACGTCTAGGTTTCTGGTTTGGTAGGGAAGTTCAAGGATATTTTAGGCATGTTATCATTGGGAGCTTGTGGAGTATCAGGGTGGTAGTATCTGCATGAGAACAGGGATTTGGGAACCATCAGTACACAGGCAATGGGAGAAGCAGTGGCTGTGGGTGAGGTTCAAGAAAAGTCTAGAATAAGAGGAGAAGAATATCAATGTCAGCACTGAATGTTACAGCTGGACTGAAGGGAATAGTAGAGGTTGAGAAGGATGGGTCTGAGAATTGGGATGGTAATTAGGAGAGAGTGGGAGAAAGTTGTCAGAAGGATTGGATGTGTATATTTGTGTCAGGTGACAGATCTGCTGGGGCTGGATGCTGAGACCATGGCACTCCATTAAATTCACCGTGGCTCTTATCCTTTTCAGGTGGCAGACATTAATTGGTGGACTTTTGCTTCACGTGTCATGGAAACTGGGCTGGGTGGAGATCAACAGCCGTTCAAGGTAGAACAACCTCTTCTGTGCTTGATTCATGATTCATACCCGGCTTCCTCTTTACATTACTTAAATCCTTATGGTGCTACAATGGATGTTTGTTTGAGTTGTTTGATCTCTTGGTTCCCTTCTAATCTTGAGATTCAGTGATTTTATAATCAACTGGAACTCAAGCAGTGTTTTCCTGGTTAATAATGCCACTAATATAATATTAAAGTTAATCGAGATATACAATTTATAATACCATATTAATTTGGCTTTGTTTTACATCATATGATGGCTATGAATGAGTTATTTTATCAGCTTTAAAATTTTTTATTTTGAAATTATTTCCTACTTACAGAAAAGTTAGAAATAGTACAAAGAATTCCCATATGCTTTACTCAAATTCCCCAGTTATTCTTTTACCTTGCTTCTCCTATCATTGTCTCTTGGTTTATACCTATATATATAATTTTTTTGAACTATTTGAGAGTAAGTTGTAGATATGAGAGTAAGATGTCTCTTTTCTTTACTTCTAAATTCTTGAGTATGTATTTCCTGAAAGCAAGGACATTCTCTGATATTACTACGGTAGTTATCCAAATCAGGAAATTAACATTGTTAGAATACTATTATCTCATTTACAGACCATATTCGTATTTTGCCAATTTTCTCAATAATATTCTTTATAACCCTCCCCCTCTCCCCAGTTCTGATCCAGGGTTCAATTCAGATCACACATTACATTAGTTGTTATAATTCTATTAAGACAGCTTTTCAAATAGGTTTAAAAGAAATCTCAAAGACTATGACATTTTTCAGCCAAAATTGTAATCTGAATTGGCCATCCGCTCCTGCCTCATCTAGATGAATCCTCATGATTCTTTGAGAAGATCATGACTTGCCTGAAATGATGCACAAAATGAAAAGACAGTGAAATCAAGGTTTATATGAATAAGGTAAACATCCCAACTGAATGATAGGCCAGGTCATTTGCCTTGTGGTTCAAGCTATATGCCCAACTTGCAACTCTGCATCAGATTAACTGCTTAATTACTAAGTCACCCCTTTTCTTGGCACTCTGGAGAAGATTTGAGAATGTGTCTGGTATAAATATTAATAATTTTGGCTTCTCCTGAAAATATAAAACTGGAGAGCAAAAAACTGGTATTAAGAGGTTTTACAAAGGAGAGGCCCTGGGAACATAGGTGTGGATTAATTTCTCTGACCTGATTACATCATAGTCTGTATTCTGAAAGAATATTTCACTCAAGATGCTTAAGTAATCCAAAGGAGTAGTTCATTAAGTCATAATTTTGCATTTCCACTGTGTCGCATCCTCAGTTTGTTAAAATAAAGATACGTTTGATGCCTGTCAAGGGACGAATGGATAAAGAAGATGTGGCATGTATACACAACGGAATACTACTCAGCTATAAAAAAAGATGAAACTTGCCATTTGTGACAACACGGATGGACCTTGAGGGTATCATGCTAACTGAAATAAGTCACAGAGAAAGTCAAATACCATTATGATCTCACTCATAAATAGAAGGTAACAACAACAACAAACAAACACATAGAGACAGAGATTAGATTGGTGCTTACCAGAAGGGAAAGAGGGAGGGAGTAGGGTGAAAGGGGTGCCTGGGCACACATGTATGGTGATGAATGGGAATTAGTCTTTGGTTGGTGAACATGATGTAATCTACACAGAAACTGAAATATAATCTTGTACACCTGAAATTTATATGTTAGAAACCAGTGTTACCTCAATAAAAAAAAAAAAAGATACTTTTGAGATTTTATATGTGATATGAAACACAGATCTTACTTTAAACTGCATTGTTATGGTGACTAGTTCAGTGAGAACTGGGTCTTCATTGAAACAAATAGGGGCCCTGAATTCATAAGGTGTGTGATAGTTCTAATATTTAGTTAAATAATGAAGCATCCTGACTCCAAATGATTGAATTTATTCCTCCACAGAAGCAAGAGATTGGACTAGAATGGGGGAATTGACTGTCAGATTTTGGACTGGGGTCCACCACTGCTGATCAACATGGGTCTTCCACTCTTAACAGTGTTCTTGACTATAATTATCTTCTAATTTCTGATGTGAATTATTTACTTATTAATAATAGTATTTTAAACATTTTGTTAGTTATAGTTCCCTAAAAGCAATGCCATTGCTCTTTTGTATGTAAAATATACATAACATAAAATTTACCATTTCTTAACAAATTTTAAGTGTACAATTCAGTGGCATTAGTATGTTCACAATGTTGTGTAACCATTACCACTATCCATTTCCAGAACTTTTTCATCATCCCAAACAGAAATTCTGTACCCATTAAACAATAACTCCCCGTTCTCCCCTCCCCACAGCCTCTGGTAACCACTTTTACTTTCTGTCTCTATGAATTTGCTTATTCTAGGTGCCTCGTTTAAGTGGAATCATACAGTATCTGTCTTCTTGTGACTGGCTTATTTCATTTAGCATAATGTCTCCAAGATTCATCCATGTCGTAGCTTATGTCAGAATTTCCGTCCTTTTTAAGGCTGAATAACATTCCATTGTATGTACAGACCACATTTTGTGTGTATACCACATTGTGTTTATCCATTCATCCATTGATGGAATTCTTCCTACTTTTATTGCCTGTTTCAGGGGGAAGGGGGAATGACTAGTAGAACTGGGTGAAATCAAAGATTCTCAGGATTCTTTCCCTGGAAGAAGTGGTCCTCCAACAGAAGAAGTTTGAGACCCACTAGACACTGTTGTCCCTTGAACTTACGTGTTGCTAGGTTCACCCATCTCAGGAGATCTGTGATCAAATCCCCTTTCAGTCCCCTTGCAAGACTTCTTAGAGGCCTTTTCACTTCTATCTGCTGGACTTCCTTAGGTGGTTTCACAGCCACACACATGATGTTAGTTTAGTTAAGCTTCTTGTCAAAGATCCCAGTGTCTGAGTTTTGAGTGGTGCTTGTGGTTAATAACTTGCTGGCACAGATCAGGATTTCCAGTTACCATGGGCCCTTGGCAAAGGGGTGCTGCCAGATGGCCAGCAGCAAGGACCAGCATTGGTGTTTGTTTGTGTGGCTGAGCTGAGTTTGTGTTTGCTGTGGCCACTGTTTCCTCCTAGGCCTGGCTTTCTGATTATATCTTTAGAGAATTGACGCGCAACTTTGTTGTGTGACTGTGTACTTGTGCAGAGATAGCAGAGGTTGGACTCTACTGAAAATAGAAACAACATCAGGAGGACAGTTTGGAGTCCCTGAGGTCATCGTGGAGTGGGGATTATAATGGTGGGGCTGGAGAGTGGGCCCCAAATTGGTACTTAATAGCATGTGCCACAGAGAGCTCATTTAGACTGTCCTCATAGCATGGAGCACAGCAGAATCCCAGATTCCTTCTCAAACAAGTGCAGAATTTGGCATCACATTTTTTACATTGTAAAGAGGGCATATCTGCTGTGTCAGTCAGTCTCTGGCCATGTCATATATTGACTCCACCAAGTGACCCGATGGAGTCATTCTCCTCCCAGTCATTTGCCCGGTAACTGGTTGTTATCACCGAGTCTTGGACGATGCCCTGGAAGCCTTCTGTCTTGGGAAAGATAGCACTGGTTTTCAGCCACAAGCTTGTCATTATAAGGCAGCTGCTGCTGTTGCCAAGCCATTGCAGAATGCTGAAGTGATTTTTCTAGCAGATGTTGAAGTCCTGTGCTGAAGTCTTTCTGTATTTCCAAAATGTGATCCTAAAAGAACACTGTGACCTGTTTCATCTGACCAGACATCTGGTAGCACAGCAAGACCACAGCGCTCTTTAATAGATTCTTGAACCATCACTGAGGACAGACTTGGGTGTGATTTCATTGGTGACTTTAGACACCATCCTCTGGGTCCTGTGTTACCAGGCACATGTTTAAATAAAAACATTTTGAAAGTAATTTTTAACCTACTTGCCACTTTTTATCCACTATACATGAGAGCAGATTTTTAACTCTCAGGCTTTCAAGTGTGAGAAGTTCTAAGTTAAAAATTCTATGCCACAATACCTTTGTGACCAGAGATTTCTAACAGATGAAGGAGAAGCCCCACCCCTTAATTTTCCATTGAGAGCCTTTGCCAGAGAAGCATAACAAGTATCTTTGATAAAACCTCCAAATTAACTGAGTCCTGTCCCTAAAAAATGAACAGTAAGCCAGTCAGTTAGGGTCCAGATTGTACTCCTTTTTAATGATTGATTATTTATTTATTTATTGCTGAGGAAGATTTGCCCTGAGCTAACATCAGGGCGAATCTTCCTGTACTTTTTCTTTTTTTGTATGTGGGTCATCGCCGCAGCATGGCTGACGAGTGGTATAGGTCCACGCCTGGGATCCATACCTGTGAATCTCGGGCCCCCGGAGCGAATCTCACTGAACTTAACCACTGTGCCACGGAACTGGGCACCTATTTATTTGTTTTTAAGTGAGCTAGTCCACCTTCATCAAAGCTACTGGTGGTTGGAATTTCCCAAATATGTTTTAATCTGTTGATGTTTCATTTTGAGTGACTTGCAGTTTTATAAAAAGTCATCTTTGCTCACGGAGGAAAGTTAGCGCTCAAATTCATGTGTTTTTGATATTTTTCTCGGTTGTTTTCTCTCCAAAGGAATGCTTTACATATATATGTAGAAATTACTTTTGGGGGATCATAAAACCAACTTTCAAAGCTTCCTCAGGAAACATACTGAGAGCCACTGAAGTGACCTAATATTGAATAAAATCTGACTGGTGTTGGTGTAGTGATTATGGTAGTTCCCAGGAAAAGAGTACATGAGACCATAGATGGTAAAAGGACAGGATTTTCAGATTTTTTGAGGTATAGTTGACAAATAAAATTTTAAGATATTTAAAGTATACATCTTGGTGATTTGATATATGTAGACATTGTGGAAAGATTCCCACCATTTAGTTAATTAACATATCCATCACCTCACATATTTATCTTTTTTTTAAATGAGAACATTTAAGTTCTACTCTTTTAGCAAATTTCAACTATACAATACAGTGTTATCAACCATAGTCACCCCACTTTATATTAGATTCTCAGACCTTACCCATCCTATAGCTGAAAGTTTGTACCCTTTACCAACCTCTCTCTATTTCCCCCACTCCACAGCCCCTGGCAACCACTTTTCTACTCTCTGTTTCTATGAGTTTGACTTTTTCCCCCCAATTTCATATGTAAGTGATACCATGTAGTACTTGTCTCTCTCAGGACAGGACTTGTAGACCTTTGATGTTTATTAGTGCCTGCAGGTCATGCCTGTACCACTCAGCGCATAGGAATCTACTGAACTCACGCCTTGTTGTGGACCACACCTCACGTGGCTGTCACTCTGTGTCATACAGCCCCTTTCTGGCTTCTTCACAAACTAAGCCAACAGTATTGAATGTAAAATCCCCAGACCTGGGATCAGGGGTGTTATGTCTTGCACGTTAGCTTGGGTTTTCAGTCACTTGTGGTCTGTGTCCTGGCCAGAAAGGGATTGTAGGGGATTTCTTTCTTTCTCATACTTATTAGAAATAAGAGATGTATCTTCTGTCCTGCCTCACTTATTGTTCAGGGACCTGGGTGACCTATATTTCTTTTTCTTTTTTGGACTCTATTTCCTGGTATTGATGTCTCTTCTGTTCTTCTGTGCTGTCTTGCAGTCCACTTCCTAAGGCTCACGTAGCTGCACATCCAGCCTTGGTCCTCTGAGGGAAGGGGTGAGGTGCCCGAGGGGCAGGGCGGGGGTGACTGCTCTGACAGTGGAGGCCGCAGGTGGCACCCCGAAGACTGCAGCAGGGACAGAGAGTCATGGTCCTTCAACCATGGCTGCATGGGGCCTGGGAACTGGTTTTTGTGATGCTCTTGTTGGTCTTCAGGGATTGTCAGAGGCTCACTGAAGGTGATGAGATTTCCATCTCACCATGACCTGGGGTTACATGTTGAGAAACTCGGGCCAGTGAATGAAATGTGAAATGGGAAGATGTGACGATTCCACATGGGAAGAACCAGTTATGCAAGTGCCCTAAAAAATGGAACTTTACAGGAACCCAGTGGTAACAGGGTCCTTTGTGTCTAGTCAAGGCCACTGCCTTGTGTCTGAAACCTTGGGTACCACAGCTCTTAAGTTCCAAAGGTTGGGACCCAAGCTGCCTTATTCTCAATCGGGTCAGCAAACAAGAGCCCAAGAGTAGACATTTTAGACTTTGTGGGCCATTCAGTCTCTGTGACAACTGCTCAACTCTGCCTTGTAGCATGAAAGCAGCCATAGACTGCGTAAATGGATGGGTGTGGTTGTGTGCCAATAAAATGCTCTTTTCAGAAACAGGCAGCAGGTGGAATTTGGCCCGTGAGCTATAGTTTGCTGACTCCTGCTCTGAATTATGCTCTGTGAGAAACAGTATCATCACAGGGTTCTTGGGTTCAAGTAAGATTAGGGCTTAACCCTGTCAAGGGAGTGTGGCCCCATGTGAGTCAGAGGAAGAGTCAAGAGTGGAGAAAGGTCTAGGAAAAGTAGGAAGGAGGGAGAAAATGGAGTAAGACTCTTTGAGGACCATATTCACCAGTAATGGACCAAAGAAATGAATTCTAGGCATCTTCTTTGAGTAGTGAGTTAATATATGCAGAAGTCCTTGTACACTGCAAAGCATATGTTGACTTTACAATTGTAAAGTATTACTGTTTTAGGCAATGCCAGTAGTCAACACGTGAACCCTGGTATCTTCGTTGCTTGTTATTTTCATGTTTGGAAACTGCTTTTAGGTCCACTAGGCGTCAGTATAATACAGAGAATTTTCAAGAACTCAGCTCAAGTTGCCCTTCAGGCACCCATGAACAAATAAACTTCTGAGTGTTTTCAGGGAGCAGATGTTCCCTTAATAATGCATGCTCTATTTAAAAAACAAGTGATTTAATTTAATTAGCCTTCATTTCAATAACAACAGTTTTATAATTCATGCCAACAGACTATCGTTAGCTTCTTGTAAAATGCTTTATTCATCAGGGTTCTTTGGAACAGTAGAATGTGTGCAAATGAGAAAACAAACAAGCCCGTGACTCAAAGGAGATGCAGTATTTGTGCTTATAAATCATGTAAGGAAAATTATGTCACCGCGATTTTCAAACCAGACCCTGTGGCAAATAACCCTTCAACAGAGTGCGGTCTGCAATCTCTTCCAATAGGAGTTGCTGTGAGACCCTTTCCTACACACACACACACACACCACACACAGACACACACACACACACACACACGCACACACACACATACCGACACATACACACACATTGACTGGCTCAACTGCTCCCCAGAGGGCCACATACCACAGAGACCCAAGATTCCGATTCTGCCAGAACCACCTCAGGATTTAATTCCGTCTTGCCTCCTTTGTTGATACATAGGACAATGAAAGAATAAACCAGCACGGGAGGCTCAGATGGTGCTAGCTGATGAATTAAAGGTGGAGAAAGGGTCATTACAGTGTGTACCTTGTTTGTTCCTAACCTGTAGGCCTTTGGCTATCTTAGAACCATACGGTATGAGAGCCATTAAGGAAGGGGTCTTAGTGAGTTTGGGCTGCTGTGACAGAAACACCATAGACTGGGGGCTTAAACAACATAAATTTATTTCTCACAGTTCTGGAGGCTGGAAGTCTAAGACCAGGGTGCCAGCATGGTTGGGCTCTGGTTGCCTCTTACTGGTTTATAGACAGCTGCTTTCTTGCTGTGTCCTCATGTGGAGGGGAGCAGAGAGAGGAAGCAAGCTCTCACGTCTCTTCTTAGAAGAGCACTAATTCTGTCATGGGGGCTCCACACTCAGGACCTTATTACCTCCCAAAGGCCCCACCTCCCAATACCAGCACATTGAGGGTTTCAACATACGAATTTGGGGGGACACAAACATCAGTCCATAGCAAAGGGTGAGTCAGTATCCCCTCTCTGGAAGGCAATGTTGTAACCAGTTACAACTGTCAATGTGTGTATCTTTGAACAGCAATTCCAGTTCAGTTTATCCTGAATGTTGCAAAAACAGCATGAATATGAAAGAGAATATATTCAAGCATAATTATTACAGCATTAGAATAGTAAAAACCTAGGAGTAACTTAAATGTCTAGCAGTAGCCTAGTATTCAATTATTAATAAATTGGGGATGATTTTGTGATAAGGCAAGATGCAAGGTTAGGCAAGTTATAAAACAACGTAGAATCCCATTTTTGTGGAAGTGTTCCTATTTGTGTGTGTGGGTGCTGTTTGGAAGGAGTTGTAGCAAGGGATGAACTGTGGTTATCTTTGGGTAGTGGGATTGTAATTGTAATGTTTGTCTTGATTATCTGTATTTGCAAAATTTTCTAGCATGGGTAGGTACTACTTTTTAATAATAAGAAAGAGAGGTAAATTATGATAGAAAACAAAATAACTGCTTCCATTCCAAGTTTCTAAGTTCATGTACACTGAAGAAAAACATGTTTGTTTTTTAATGGCAGTTAGTTTTCTGTTGTCACAGTTATAGGTTACAACATGGTTGTTAGAAATGTTTATTGAATTTGAAATTGTTTGAATTCCCCATTAGGGCCGTTTCAAAGAGGCAGATGGCAGGATGTAGGAACTTTTTGCTCTCATCCCTGCCCTTAAAAACTGAGGAGCTGTAAGCGCCAGCAGTTCTGTTCAGAGCAAAGTCTCTGAAGGGCTTGAGAAAAGCAGAGGAAGAAATGTGAATTAGGGTCATGACTGGAGTTTCCTGGTAGATTTTGTTGCTGTTATTTTCCCTTTGTACCAATCTGGAGAGAGAAGGGAAAAATTTTTTTAAGTTACAAAAGTAATGCATGATGATTCATTCAGCGAATGTTTGTGTCCATTGTATCTTCCAGGCATTGCTGGAGGGGTGGGGGGTGCACAATGACAGAACAGACAAAAATCTGTGTCCTCCTGGAGCTGACATTCTGCTTGAGGTAGACAGACAAGAAACAAATGCAAAGGGAAGTATATGATATGTCAGATGGCAATAAGTGTAGCGAAAAAAACAGAGCCAGGTAAGGGGATAGGTGTGTACGTGTGTGTGCCTGAGTGTGTTCCAGTGGGCGGGGGGAGGGTTGTTATTTTACATCGGGTGGGTAAGAAGGACTCATCATGAGATGACCTTTGAGCAGAGATCTGAATATGGGAGGGAGTGGGCCATGCAGGGTCTGGAGGGAGAGGGTTCCAGGCAGAGGAAACAAGAGCAAGCCCTGAGGTGCTTGGCATATTTGATGACCAACAGGGAGGCCAGAATGCCATTTTATTCCATTTGTAAATGAAAACGTCATCGTAGATAACTATAAATACGCAAAGAGCATGTGTATTTTTAAGGCTTTTGATAAGTGTAGCCAAGTAGTACATACAAGCCCTCCAGAAAGATACCAATTTGGTTCTCACAGCGGTATATGAAGGCATTGATTTCATGACCCCCTATAATATAGTATAATAGTATAATATAGTATAATAGATACTAACTCTAAAAAATTGCTAGTTTCTTGAGCAAAACTTGGTATGTCATTGTTTTAAATTAAAGTTCTTCTATTATTAGGGAAGTTGAATAACTTTTCTTATGTTTATTGGCCATTTGTATTTCTCGTGTGTGTGTGTATGAGAGAGACACACACATACACACACACACACAGACACAGAGAAAAGAGAGAAAATTACCTCTTTTTGTCCACTGACTATTTTGGGGAGTTGATTTTTTTCTTGTTGATTTGTAAACACTCATTATACATTAAGGGTATTAAACTCCAGCCTGTTTTATATGTTGCCAGTATATTTTCCTAGTTTGTTCATCATCTTTTGATTTTCTTTATGGTGTTTTTGGCCAGTGCATTTTATGTAGGTGGATCTTTCAGTCTTCCCTACCGGCTTCTGTCCTTGGAGTTATGTGTAGAAGAGCCAGAAGGAGAACATTTATTGAGCGTCATTCTGCTGTGCATGCACTGCCCCAAGTACTGCATATTCGTTCTCTTAGCTAATCCCCTCAGTAGCCTTCTGAGCATTATTATCCCCATTTTATAAATGAAAAAAACAGAGTTCTCATCGCAGACTAGCTTTAGGGTTGGGATATGAATCCATGTTTGCCTGACCACAAAGGCACATTCTTTCCACTGCACAAACCCCCTCCTCTGTACTTGTGCATCCTTCCTGCCCCCACCCCTAGATGACCTAGGTGACATCCAGATGACCCCAGCCCTAGATGACCTGACCTAGAAGAAAGGGCACAGCCCAGGGAAGTGTGTGAAGTTTGTCTATCCCTTAGAGCTATTGGTTAAAGTTAGTCAGATAGCTGCTGGAACATTCCTTGGGAATGAAGAGAACTAATTATAATCTCCAGAGATTTGGGTAACCATGTGAATGTTTTAAGATTATGCTCTCCAGTGCCTAGAACCAGGTATGATTTCCATCACTTATTGCTGTATCTCCCTAGAAATAATCCTCAGTTATAGCAGAGCTAACTAGGATTTTTAAATTATGGTAAAAACACAAAGAAGTACCACCCTTGTAGCTCGTGTCTTCACTTTGTTTCCATACTACCTGGGAAAGTATGGAAGACTCGGTTGTCATGGATTTTATCTGCCCAGGTAACTGTTGAAAGTTCTGACCCCTCTTGTTGTGATAGCACACTAACAGTCATGGAAATCCTGTAAACCGGAGATCCAAATTCCAATTCCCGAAGCAGCAAGTGTAAACAATTCTTCAAATTATGTCAGTGCGACTGTCCACTGTCTACACTGCTTGCAGCAGGTCTCTCTCAGAGGGAGACCCTGGTGAGCACCCCCATGACAGCTCGTCTGTTTGCTGCCCATCTCTCCCACTAGCTTGTAAATTTCATGAGATCAGTGTTGCCTAGAATTTGGGAATAAATAGTTAATGAAGAATAAGTTTGTGACAAAGTCTTACTAAACCTTAAGAGACACTTATTGTTGTGAATAATGGACCAAGGAGGGAAATTATGTTGAAGAAAATATATTTGAATTTTATGCTCAGAACTGAGAGACAAGGGAATACAGGAAAATCAAATGTAAGATATTTAATAGTGCCTTCTTGCTCGCTAGACCTTTATATCCAGTTCTCTACTTGACATCTCTTTTGGGTGTTCCAAAAGCATCTTAAGTTTGTAATTTTCAAGCCTGAATTCATAATTTTCCTGATCAAACCTCTTCCAGTTTGTTGCATCTTAGTGCACCACCATCTATCCCACTATTCAAATTGGAAAACTGGGAGTCATCCTTGGGTGTCTTCTATCCCTCACCGCCCCCCCAGTATAAATTATCACCAAGTCTTATTGATTTTGCACATTGGTCCACCTCCATCATCTTTCATCTGGATGGACCGCAGCAATGTCCACACATCCCTAAACCCATTCCAGTGTAGTCTTCCTACTGTAGCCACAGCAATCTTTTCAAAATGCAAATCAGATCATATTACACCCTCTCTACCCCTGGGTTTGTCTTTCCATCTACTCAAGCCACACTTGCCTTCCTCTAATTTCCTCTTGCCACAGTGCCTTTGCACATGCTATATTTATGTCTGGAATGTTGTGTCCCTTCTGCTTCTCTACCCCACCTCCTGTACCCAGTTTAACTTTGAATTTTATCTCAACCATCATTCATTTGAGGAAGTTTTCCCTATCCTCACCTACTAGGTCAGATGCCCTATGATATAGCATGGTTCTTTATAACATTTATCAATGTAATATTTTACATTTACTTATCTGAGCAAAATACACATCGCTGCCACCTTTATGAAACAGTTTATTTGAGGGATGGGGGACACATTAATAATATATGCAGAAGTTCCTTTTCTGACTCTGTTAGATAATTCGTGGGTTAATTGAAAGATAGATCAGGGAGTCATCTTTTGATGAAACAATCTATTTTAATTTAAGATGTATAAATAGGCATTCATTTGCTCATCTGTTGGTAAGGCTTTTCCTTTGCATATGGATTGTCAACTAGTGTTCCCTCGAGGCTTTTCTTGCATAAACTACACTTAACATGTACTCTGTGCTTTTCAGTAGAATGAGAACTTGGATACTTTGAAACAATATGAATAGAGAACCCTTCTTGATTTTTAATGATTTTTCCCCCATCCTTTCACACTTGTCTTGCCCACACCTGTTTGGGCAGCAATTTTTCCAGTATTTATTACTCTTATTACTCTTTATTTATTTATTACTCTATAATAAATTTTCGTATTTATTACTGTGAATAGCAGCTCCAGTTTCACGTTGGTGTGTGGTGGAGGAAGGCAGCTGTCTCACTGATAAGAAGTTAGGGGGGCCAGGAAAGGGCTCTGCAGCCAAGCCTTCTGCAGGCGTCTGCAGTTCCGCCGGTAGCGCATGTTGCTTTGGCTGCGTCCACCTTGAAGATGAGCCCTGAGTGAGATGCTGGAGGACACAAGCACTGGCACCCCTGTGCCTGGGTCATGGTCCCACGTTTGGAACCAAATGCTTACACAGCTGCCCTGTAATGTTTCCCAGAAGTCTCTTTGGTCCATCTAGACCTGTGTGTATTTTTTCTAGTTGAAGTTATTTCTTTGTATTTTAGGGTAGAATGGTAAAAATACAAGATGTTCCCAGCCGTGTTTTCTTTTTCACGTCCATGGCCACTCAGATGTCCTGATGTCTCTTGGAGTGTACGACTCGGCAGGAGTTTTCTTTGTTTAGGAGGGAATGGAGCACAGATGTCTGGGGCCTCACTGACCTGAGATTCCAAAGTACCGGGCCTGCTGCAGCTGGGCCGGCTGCTGTTTCACCCAGCGCGCTCCTTCCTTCTCGGTGCTCCCGTGGTACATGCTCTGGGCTTCCTTCTGGTGCCCAGCAGGCCATGGGCCTGGGTCCTGTCCCCCTTGACCTTAATGTCTAATGGGAAAGCCTTTTCCTGGAAGAAAAGCAATTGGCTGATGTTACACCTGACCCATTAGGATGGAGGATGGCGTCTTCCTTGCTCTGTTCACCTTTTGGTTGGAAGTGCAGACGTCTCTTATTGCAGCAGGACTAGTAATAGCAGAGAATATTCCTCAGATCATTAGCTGCTTGGTCTACTACCAGAGCAAAATCTTGTTGTGTTTGCAGCTTATCTCTTTATGTCAGTGTCTCCCATTAGGTTATGAGGTCCTTGAGGGTAAAATATGAAAGGGTGGTTAACAACTAGGGCTTTAGAGTCAGGCAGATCTGAATTCAAATTCTGGCTTTGCCATCACCAGCTCTTCTGACCACAGGCAAATTACTTAAACTCTTTGTGCCTCAGTTTCCTCATATGCACCATGGGGATAAAATACTTCCCTAATAAGATTCTTGTGAAGATTTTAAGAAGACACAGCATAGGAAACATTTATCACAGTGCCTGATTTGTAGCAAGTGCTCAACAAATGTCACCTGAGATATTGCTGTTAATACTAATTCTGGAGCTGTCAGCGCCTCGCATGTTGCTGTAAGTATTTGCTGATTGAATGTATACAGGAAGTAGGGTTGGAAGGCCTCACTCGCGACTGGAAACATTTTAATGCCAGGTTCCCTGGGAAGTTGTACAAAAGCAGGTCTGATCATGGATAGAGGGCCTGCCTATGCTAATAAAATTAACAAAGGTCATTTCATGAACAGGCACCATCCCAGAAGAGCAGTTCGTGGAGTTAGTTGGGATCATTATATTATATTTCTGCTGGAATGGTTTCATTTATTTATGTCTGTTGTTAGAATAACTCTGAGAACTTGAATTAGTGGACCAGTGCATTTGTAACTGATGGGGAAAGCAAGTTGCAACCTTAGTAATGTGCACTCTATGTAAAAACTGGGAGTTTGCTTTTCTTGAGGAGAGTAAGATTCTAAACTGTAATGAAAAAGCAGTTCTTGGTGTGACCACAATTGAATCAAAGAAATGCACCCTTCAGAAGTCCTGAGAGATTCCCTGAACCGGCATTCCGGGTTTGTGGTTGAAGAAGTCTGCACATGGCCGCCCAGCTCAAGTTCTAGTGCTCTTTTATGTTTAAATTCTGTCCTTTGACACTGTGGTTCCCTTTGTTGTGATTCCATGGAGCTGTTTGCTATATTGCCTCGGTAAATAGCGTTTTTAAATTTTTAATAATTTGGCATGGTTTCAAAGCCTCTAGTTTCTTAAAATCCAAAGAATAATGTTCATTACCCCTTAAAAAAATCAAGTCTGTTCTCTCTCCCAACCTGCAGAAAGGGTTTTTCTGTCTCCAGCTTGTCTCTGCCCTGTCGTGGGGTCAGTAATGCTGGGTAGTTGGCAGAGTGATGGGCTGTAGGCAGATGGCTTTGTCAGCCTCCATCACTCTCAATGGACACAGACCACATCACACTTCACAAATCACTCAGGGATGTTTAGACAGCCACTATCGCTGTGCTTGGTGCATTGGAAGGGTCATACCTTCCAGCTAGGTCTTTTGGACATAAAGTGACAGAAGTATTATGGCCTCTTTCCCTCTTTCCAGGTCTGATGTTTTGACGTGGCTTCCTGCTTCAGTGCTGTTTGTTGGTATAATCTATGCTGGTTCCAGAGCATTGTCCAGACTGGTAAGTGTTAGAGGTTTGGGGGGACAGTCACTCTCTCCTCTTCCTCTCTGTCTTTTAACTTATTGTGCCTCAGATCAATATGGGACAAAGCCTCAGCTTTAATACTGGTACAGCTACATTGGAGAACAAGTCTTGGACCTGAGGCCAACATGGAGCCTTTTACCCCCTCTCCCTGAATTGAAGATAACCAGATAACAAGGAAGGGCCAACTTGTTTTATAAGATGTTTTACAGATGGAGACACAGGGAGAGAGAGTAGTGACATTTGTGGAGCCTGCTGCAGACAGGGCCAGTCTACTCTGCCTGATCACAGCCTGTCCTTGGGAGCAGGGAAGGAGGCCTCAGTCTACTCCTTGCTTCCATGGAGCCAAAATCCTGCCCACCAGTAGCGTGGCCTGGGCCGTGCTGGGCTTAGTCATGGATGTACATGCTTGGCACAGAGTTGATACCCAGTACATGGAGTGCTAGTAAAACAAGTGTCCATTCTGTCCCCCACCCTGTCCCCCCAGGACTGAGCTCCTCAAAGGAGGGTGCTGTGAAGAACAAACTTCTTCCAGTTACATTATACATGGAACTCCAAAATTTTAATTATTTTGCCATCAAAAGAGAATCCATTAATACCACCATTGACCAGAGACTCACAATGCAGCTTAAAAATCAGGACCAGTAATAATGCCTCTTTCTGTTTTGTACCCTAATTGCTAACTGTTTTTATCTGTCAGAAAATGATTGTATTCTGACCTTTGGAAAAGTGTGAAATTTGCAAACAATTTTGTCGTTTTATGTAAAGTTTGTTGTTACATTGGTCCCTAGATCTCAGATATGAAAACAGTAAAAACAGACAAACAAAATCTGCCTCACTGGATAATAATATTATTGTTAGAACAACTCCAAAGTTGCAATATAGTGGTTGGGAATTAATAGCGGTAATTTCTAAATTAAATCATCATTTTTCTTTCATGATTAATAAGCCCGAGTAGATGGGATGATGTGTGCAATGAGGGAGAAACGTCCTGGGTGGGCCTAAGAAATGACCCACAGTGCACGTTGGTGCTCAGCCCAGAACAGGAGGCCTGTACTGGCTTTCGCCTACCTCTTCTTGGTTCTGTCAGGCTCCTACGAGTCTGCTGCCTCGCCTTATACCCTCTGGCTTGTGGAGGGAACTTCCTTTCCAATAGCAGAGTATGGGATTTGATAAAAGGAATGTGTTGTTGTTCAAAGGCTTTTAAAATTTTTTATAGGCTCTGGATAGTTATGGATGCCAGAATTTTGAAGTTTGAATAAATAAGGTGTTATGCTAATAATAATATTTTTTGTCTGTACAGTGCTTTTTCATGTGTTTCCAGAGTGATTTCCTCTGTATCTTTTTATGTGATTCTCACAGTCACCTGACAGGTACTGGGTGAGACAGATGTTAATCACCTGACAGAGGAAGGAAGTCAGGTGTGGAAAGTCTTGGTAACCACCTCTAGTCCCGGATAGTGGAAGCTCTTCTGACTCCCCACCTTTTGCCTTTTCAGATTTGTCTCTTTAGGACCAATGTATATGGATTTTAGAATGAGCCCAGGGTATAGCCTTCATGCATAACTTCAGACTCTTTGGGTTAGAAAGCTCACAAACTGGTCTAAGCAAAAGGGAAATTTACAGGTTCACTTTAGTGAAAAGTTATAGGGTGGAAATCTGCTTCAGGCATGGCTTGATCCAGAAGTTTCAGTGACATACTCAGAATCCAGTTTCTGTCTCTCTGTCTCTCAGTTCTGCCCTCTTGTTTTTGCTCCATTGCATAGCCAGACTCTCCCCTCAGGGGTGTTGACTCCAGGATCATATCCTCACAACTTTAAGTCTAATGGAAAGAGACTGTCTTCCTTGTAGTTTCTGCAGGAGTCCCAGGATTCACTCTGATTGCATCAGTCAGGGCCACTGCCCATCCCAGGTCTGAAAGCTTAATCAGGAGGATGGAATTATGCTGATTGGCTGGCCTTGGATCATGGCCTTCCTGAACCATTCACTGTGGCTGGAGAGACACAGAACCCTGTTTGGCCTGCCCCTGGGGATCATACAGGATCCCCACCCGGATCCCATAGACCGAGAGAAGGTGTGGCAGATCCTCACATTGGAGTGCTTTACCAAAAGAAGGGGTAAGGATAGTAGGTGGCCAGAAAGCCCTCACAACTCCATCATAAGTGTCAGTCTAGCACATCTCAGGCAGATGAGAAGCTCTGTAACCTAGACCAATGCTTCTTGCAGTGTGACCCCGAGGCGGTGCCAGTCTGTGAGCTCCTTGTTACCTGTCCATAAGGAGATTGTGCCAGAATGCACATCAGCTTCGGCACTAAACCTATCGTCTAACTGAGCTGACATTTTCTTTCCAGAGCAAGACTTTTTGAAGAAGGAAGCAATGCACTGGTTTACATTCTGGCGCAAGCTCCTTGTATTCTCAAGCCCCAGCACGCTGAGTGGCGCTGGCCTGAGCACAGTCTTCTTTAATGGGCAAGAAGAGGCTCCTGCAATTCACTCTTCGAGCAAAAGGAAACACCAAAACCCAAATATACCCAATAGAGTGGGAGGAGGACAGAAAGGAGACACTTATTATTGATTTTTAGTGAAATAACTCAAGCTGGCATCTTTTCTTTGTTTTCCAGGTTTTTCGTTTTTACGTAGTTATTTAAAAATTCATGGAGTGGATTAAACATGAGGCACTTGTACAGCTTGTGTTAGAGAGAAAACAGGCGTCAGTATGCTGGTGCTGAGCTGTCAGTTTAATGAATCCATAAGGAATTGGGGGAAGAGTGCTCAGTTAAAATCTCTGGGTGTGTTGTTATGCAAAACACTTTTGAGGTAGTTCTGCTCCATAAAGGCCTCCTTTATCTGACAAGACCTTGAAACTCTGTTCTCCTGATGTGCAGCTCCTGAGTGGAAGCTGGTTTAACTCTGCAAAGGCTCAGTGGGGACAGTTCTTCATGATTTTTCCACCTCAAACTCACAACTGAATGACGTACGGAGTTAAGGGGAGGAGATTATTCTTGTGGCCATCCATTCAGCAAATATTTATTGGGGATCTGTTATGTGCTGGGGGCTTAAAGACAAATAAGACAGGGTGGCTGACTTTGAGGAACTTCAAGGGGAGTCAGTGAGAGACACACAGCTCGCCATGGGAACGGACACCATGAATATTCAGTGTTAGGATGTGCTGGGCACTTCCCATTGCCAACCTTCATGACATGTGAAGTCGGACTTAATTACTCCCATTTACAGATGAGGAAACTGAGATGCAAATTATTTGGCCAAGGTCAACAACTAGTAAATCTTAAAGCAGAGATGCAAACCCCAGCCTGTCCAACCATAACAGTTCTTCTCCAGATCTTACCCTGTTTCCTCCCTAACTCACAGGAACCAAAGGAGATGAGCCCATCAGGACTGAGCAGGAAGGAGGGAGAGGAACCACGTAGTTCTCTCTTCTGCTTGGGCTGATTTGGGTCTGCTTCTCCAGCTTTCCTGCACTGAATAAGGTCACAGTGATGATGGCTCTGATGGCATGAGTGTCAGTCTTTGGAGGGGCACTACGACTCTGACCAGTCGTTATTATTCTTGTTATAATTTCCCGTCCGGAAGCCTTGCCAGCCAGACAGGATTGCCTCAAAGCCTGTGCTGGTGAGTGTTTCGAACAGATGTGCAAATTCATGCATTTGTGAGCTTGCCGGGGAAAGGCCATCCCAGTGTTAGTGATTTGGCTGCTCAAACTATGCTGTCTTCTTGCTTAGGAGAAGCCAGGGTCAGCAGTTGGAACACTCTGGAAATCTAAATTAAGGCATATTGACAGAACTGGACTTGGTTTCTTACCCAGTGCTTTGATCTTCGTCCTTCCCTAACTACTTGTTAGGGTTTCTGTCTTCCATGAGCACAACATTCACTCAACACATTGGGATGGAGATTGGATGGGGGTGTTGGTGAGGAAACACACATGGATAATTAGACTTATGTGGAGTAAGTTACTCAGTTGAGCAAACTGGAGCCCGTGGGTCCCCTCCCCCTCTGTTTGGTGCCAATATTATGTAAAGGAACTTGGATCTGCAAAGGAAAAGAATGTACATATCAGTGTGGAATGGAGACATTCCCCCTAATGTTCCCTGTTACTACTGATTAGAGGCAGCCCTCCTCCTCTTTCCTGTTGTTTTCTTATCAGAGGTGATCAGAGTCCAATTGCAAGGGTTACTTAAGATGTGGGCTCCATGGCAAAATAGTCATCTTCTCCTCTGGATTTTAGTTGTCTTCTTGCTCCATCTAAAGATATTCTCCATAAACCTTATAAAATGACTTATTAAAACTGGGCTTCTAGCAGGAAACTTCACAACATTGGATTTGGCAGTGATTTCTTGGATATGACACCAAAGACACGTGCAACAAAAGAAAAAATAGACAAAATTGGACTTCATCAAAATGAAAAGCTTTGGTGCATCAAAGCACACTATCAACAGAGTAAAAAGACAACCCACAGAATGGGAGAAAATATTTGCAAATCATTTATCTGATGAGGAATTAACATCCAAAATAAATAGAAAACTCTTAAAACTCAACAACAAAAACCAACAACACAATTTAAAAAGGGACAAAGGACTTGAATAATCATTTCTCCAAATGAGATATATGAATGACCAATAAACCTATGAAAAGATACGCAACATCATTAATCATTATGGAAATGCAAATCAAAATCATAATGAGATACCACTTCATGCCTATTAGGATGGCTATTGTCAAAAAAACAAAAATACAAGTGTTGGGGAGGATGTGGAGAAATTAGAACCATTGTGAACTGCTTTTGGGAGTGTAAAATGGTACAGCTGCTATGGAAAACAATATGGTGATGCCTCAAAAAATTAAAAATAGAGTTACCATATGATCCAGCAATTCCACTTCTGGGTATACATCCAAAAAAATTGAAAGCAGGGACTTGAACAGATATTTATACACCCATGTTCATAGCAGCATTATTTGCAACAGCCAAAAGGTGGAAGCAACCCAAGTGTCCTTTGATGGATGAATGGATAAACAAAATGTGGAATATACATACAATGGAATATTATCGAGCTTTAAAAAGGAAGGAAATCCTGTCACATGCTACAACATAGATGAACCTTGAGGACATTATGTTAAATGAAATAAGCCAGACACAAAAGGACAAATAACTGTATGATTCTACTTATATGAGGTACTCAGAGCAGTAAATTCACAGAGACAGAAAGTAGAAGGGTGGCTGCCAGGGGCTGGGGGAGGGGAGAATATGGAGTTATTGTTTAATGAGTATAGAGTTTCAGTTTTGCAAGATGAAAAAGTTCTATGAATGGATCATGGTGATGGTTGCACAACATTGTGAATATACCTAATGCCACTGAACTGTACACTTAAAAATGGTTAAAATGGTGAATGTTGTAGGTCTATTTTACCACAAATAAAAATATATACTTATAAACCCCCCTGGGCTCCGATAGAGGTTTTCTTGAGGATTTTATGAAAAGGAGGAGATGATAATGTGTTCTCTCTTGTCTCGTGGGGAACTCCTTTGGGTGCTGTAGGATATGCATATTTAGTTTAACTGAATTCATTTCTATGCACTTGGATAAAAAGTGTGAGAAAAATAACAATTCCCTGAGAGCAGGCCAGACTGCCCTTTGTTCTAGCCCCTGCATTTATACCCCCAAGTGAGCGAGCTGGAGGACGGGTGGACCTGTAGGCCTTTTCTTATTCCCATGGATCTTGCCAAGCTGGAGGAACTCACGGTTATTTTAAGATGCCTGTTTTTCATACAATAAAGCCCCTTTAAGCACAGGTCAGCTGCTTAATGTGATGCACAAATGACGGTCAGAGATGGCCTCCAAGCTTGTACGGGAGATACCCTGGCAAAGGGGGGAGTCTGCTCCTCTGCCCTCCAGAAGTTTGCCATCTAATGACAGAATAATGAAGTTAATGTAAATAAACACTTAAATTTAATCCGTGCAAATCAACTGATGAATGCATTCATTTATATGTACACGTACATATTCAAATACCTCATCATCTTCCAAAAAGGGTGTGTGGTGACTTAAAAGGATAATTAAGATTAAAATAAGATAAACATTTCTTATGAATAGAATTTTAAAAGAAATCTAGGTAAAGGGTAATAGTAGAAGAACTAGATAAGGTCACAGAGAAACTTAGCACGTAGAAATTTATTCTCTGATATCTTACAAAATAAATACCAGTTTTGCCCTGAATTCGGCTCTCAGCTTTCTGTAGCCAAATAAAAATGTTAGAAGACTCAGTACTTGTAAGGTAAGAGCGGGGCTATTGCAGAAGAAAAGTGAAGCTCTTCCATGCTCTCAGGTCCTGAGTCCCCATAAAGGGTCAACAGGGCCACTTACTGAGGCAGGGTCTTCAGTGACGTGCTTATAACAAACGCAAGGGTAACCCAGTTTCTAGGCTTCTTAGTGCATTCTGGAGGCATGATGACACAGCACAGTTCAGTAGGAGCAGCTCTCTGGGGCTAACACCACTGCTCTCTGGTTATGTGGCTCCCTCCACGGTGGGCAGACAGCCCTTAGGCAGTCCGCTGGGAACGTTATTTCTGGCATGCACAATTTTGATAAAAATTGGGCAGCCAACAGTTCAAAGTTACATTCTTTGGCAAGGGTCTAGAGTGCAGTTATTCTATATTGTAGGTTAGGGTCACATCCATATAGTTAAAAATCACCCAAAGAGAAGGTAGGATTGAGGATCTTTAACAAAAATCAAGAAGCCGACCCAGGACCTGCTTGAAGGAGGGAGTCATCCACACCCCTGCGAAGTGACCCAAGGCCGTGCCTGGGGGCAGGGCCAGAATTTTCCATAGAAAACTGTTCTGAGTCAGTTCTAACACCTGAACAAATAACAATCAAGGCTTCAAAATTCCATTCTGGGAAGCATGGAAGTAATGAAAAATTTTAAGTAATAGTTATGAATTTCTCTTAACAGCCAGAGAAGAGTTTCCGATGGTATGTGGATGAAATGTCGAATTTTAAGCTAACGGACTCTAAGAATAAATTAGTTGCAAATTTTGCCCCTAAGTAACTGAATGAATTGGCCTGCAGTGTAGTTGAATATGGTCATTTGCATTTTGTGTCAAAAATGATGATTTGGGCTTTATGGCAGTTGATCTTGGGCCATTTTTCCTGATGAAAGATGGTAGGACCTTTTGTCGTTGAGGCCATTCCTAGAGTCTTGACAATGTGGAAGGACGTGCTTATATTTCTGTTCTCTTTAGCACAAGCAAGTATCTAGATCGTGTAATTATTAAGAGGCAGGTTATAAAAAACAGACCCAGATTATACCCCTCTGTTTTCTCGTCTGTATAATCGGGATGTTAATAGTATCTACTTCATAGAGCTATTATAACGATTAAATATGTAAAAGCAGGTAGAACAGTGTCTGGCACATAATAAGCATTCACCATATCTTAGCTATCATTATTATTGCTATTATCGTTTCTCAGAACTTTTGTCTAATTTGACAAAAGTAAGTCCTGCTGAACCTCACTCCGTAAAGATAATAAAGGGCAGGTTTTCTAAAAGTGACTAGGGGGTCTCCTGAACTAATAGCGTGGTTCAGACCGGGACTTGCGCACAGAATTAGAGGCCAAGGGAAAATCAGTAATTAAAGTTGCAAACTGCCTTAATATTGTTTTTGATCGAGCTCTAAAGAAGCTGATATAGTCAATTGTAGAATTACTGTTTCTAAAGGCTGCTAGCTTCTCAGTAGGAAAAATGGCTTCAGAAATTCAGCTTTAAATTTTTTTAAGTAGAAATGGAAGATATATATCCCTTTTGAAAATGCCATAGAGTTTTCTTTGAGTTCATCCATTTTAGATCATTCCCGTTTTATTATTGGAGGAAGCAAACTGGCAGGATTTGGGACACACCAGTCGTATTGGACTGTGGATGGTTGTAGATCCAGGAAGTTTACACTGGGGGCTGATGTGATTTGGGTATTAGAACATTGTCGAGGCTGGGCGCGTGGGCTCTGCAGTTAGACAGGCCTGGGTTGGAGTCATGGCTCTGCCCTGAGCTAGGTGAGTTGCCTGATCTTTTAAGCTCCAGTTTCCTTGTCTATAAACTGAGGTAATAGTATCCACTAATAGAGTTGTTGGGAGGAGCTTTAAATAAGAGAATGCAATTAAAATAATTAGCACTGTGCTTAACACATTGTTGGTAGCTATTATTAGTGCATTTTAAAATCAGTTCTATATGTATAGGTAGATCCTTTTCCAGAATCTGGTCAGAGTAGGTCCTAGGGAGATTGAGAAACCTATCCATGGTTTATAAAATAGAGAAAAGTAAGCCTCCTTGGGGTCTACAGTTAGTGTCTAGAGTTCCATTATCTCAGTCCTAAGTCTGGTCTTCTTACTGATTTTTTTTGTGTGTGAGGAAGATTAGACCTGGGCTAACATCTGCGCCCATCTTCCTCTACTTTATACGTGGGACGCCGCCACAGCATGGCTTGATAAGCGGTGCATGTGTCTGCGCCTCATGTCCGAACCTATGAACCCTGGGCCGCCAAAGCAGAGCGCGCTAACTTAACCACTATGCTACTGGGCCGGTCCCTCCTTACTGATTTTATAGTCAAGGAGGCAAAAGCATTTTAAATAAGGTCTTAATTTTAAATAAGTAAGATTTAGACCACCCTTTCAGAGTCACTTTCATGTAGCACTTGGTTAACCTGTCCAAGATTTTCTCTACTGTCTTCTCAAGCCAAGAACTAAAAGGCTAGGGCTCAAGTTTGCAAAACATGGGCCTAATGAATAAAGCCAGTTAAAAAAAAACTCTAATAATTTAAAAAACACATACAAAGTAATTCACAATATAAAAATTTAAGAGAAATAAAAAGCGCAAAAGACAAATGAAAAAATAGAAAATAAAGTATGATTTTAAAAGGAAAAAACAGTTGAGTAGAACTTTTTTGTTTTTATTTTCTTCACCATTGCTTTAATGAGTTGAACTTTTTTTTTTTTTTCTTTTTGTGGGGAAGACCAGCCCTGAGCTAACTTCTGTTGCCAATCGTCCCCTTTTTGCTGAGGAAGACTGGCCCTGGGCTAACATCCGTGCCCATCTTCCTCCACTTTATATGGGACGCCGTCACGGCATGGCTGACAGGCAGTGCGTCGGCGGGTGCCCGGGATCCGAACTCGCGAACCCCGGGCTGCCAAGCGTGGACTAAACCGCTGCGCCACCGGGTGGCCCCATGAGTTGAACTTTTAATGAAAGATAAAGTAAGAGTAGAAAAAGTTAAAAAGGCAAGAAAAATGTAAGGCAAGAACTCAAAAAGAAAGCAGTGCAAACTATAACAAAATACTAAAATAGGGAAGAGCTATAAAGTTATAAAAGTTTTAAAAATAAGGTAAAAATATATCCTCCAAAACGATAAAGAATAAATCCATATGGAAGTAGGTGAGCAGCAGGATCTTTAAGCAGGTCCTCTAAGCTGGAGCAACGCCCTGCTGAGGGCCCTCCCTTGAGGCCACTGAGGGTGGGGTACCACTTAATATGGATGACCTTCGACCTTCGTGCAGCACTCCTGCACCACTCTTCTAGGTCGTTTACCTACGTTGTTTCCGGCATTCCTTCCAGTGGCTCCAGGTCGTAGGTATTGTTATCGCCATATGACAGAGGAGCAAACTAGGGTTTGGATAAGCAGATGGCAGAGCTGGGCCTGAAGCCCAGGCAAATGCCAAAACCCATGCGAATTCTTGATCTTTCTCTACTTTCCAGGAAACATCATCATCATCATCATCATTATCATCATCAACAACAAAGATAATAACAAAATTCCATGCCCCATTTTTTTGTTGTTGTTCAAAATTGATCCCAGTTATTCAAATGTTTGCCTCAGTTCAGTCTCCTAAATATTTCCTTAATGTGGACACTTTTCTCCATCTTCATTGCCACTACTGAGTTCAGGCCACCATCTTGTCATTGTTTGAATTAGTTTTCTGTGGCTGCTGTAACAAATTACCACATATTTGGGTGGCTTAAAACAACAGGAATTTGTTCTCTCCCAGTTCTGGAGGCCAGAAGTCTGAAATCAGTACAGAGCCAAAGTCAGGGTGTGTCAGCAGGGCCACACTCCCTCCAGAGGCTCTAGGGGAGAATCTGTTCCTTGCCTCTTCCTGCTTCTGGTGGCTACTGGCATTCCTTGGTTTGTAGTCACATCCTGTGTGTGTGTCAAATCTCTGCCTTTCTCTTATAAATACTGTTTGCATTTAGGGCCTACCCAGATAATCCGGGATAAACTCCCCATCTCAAGATTCTCAACTTAGTCACATTTGCAAAGACCCCTTTTTGCCATGTAAGGTAGCATACACAGGTTCCAGGGAATAGGAGTTGGCTGTCTTTTGGAGGGCCAGTTTTCAGTCTACCACACCCCTAGACTATTGCAACCGTCTCTGCCTCCTGTCCTCTACCCGGGGGCCCAAGTTCCCTTAAATACGCGGATCAAATCATGTTGCTGTCTGTTTTAAAACTCTTCAGCGGCTCCTGTGGTGGTCCTGACTTCCTGATATGGCTTGTGATTATCTCTATACCTTCTTCTCCCCAACTTCTCCCTTCCACGTTATATTCCACCGTGCCCAACTTCGCCCAGTTCCCGGAGGAGCTGGGTTCACTCTCTCCTCTGCCTGCAGCACTCTCGCCTCCTCTCTGTGTTTGGCTCTCTCTAGTTCATCATTCACTTCTCTTTAGACCTTGGACTTCACTTCCTCCGAGAAGGCTTGCTCTTCCCATACTGGGTAAGGTGCACCTTCTGCATGCTCCATCAGAGCTCTTACTCGATAGGGACAGTCTCCCTATCACGTGTCCACCTTGTTCACTGGATGTGTCCCCTGCACCTGGCACAGTGCCTGACGCACAGTAGGTGCTTAATAAATATGTATTGATGAGAATACCATAGGAGGAGAGCCTCAGGGACCATCTTACCAAGCATCATACTACGACAGAGAGCACTAATGCATGCAGAAGAGTTTTTGCTGGAGCGGATTATATATGTGAATGCCATCGGTTCCCCCGGATCTTTATTTTTAAGCAGAAATCGAGAATTTTGTAATTATGAGATCAAAGAAAATATTGTCATGCTTATTATTCTGTTTTCTTTCAGGCCATTCCTGTGTTTCTCACTTTACATAGTGTAGCTGAAGTCATCATCTGTGGACACCAGAAGTGCTTTCGGAAAGAGGTAAATGATAATGCAAAATGCTAGTTTCACTTCCCTTGCTTTACATTTCAAAGGCACACCTTTTTTTTAATGGCCCAAATTAGTGTCTACCTTTTCCTGCCATCTGTTTCCAGTCAAGACTGCCTGACAGTGATCACTAATTTTAGGGCTCACAGTTTTGACATCCCTTCAGTCCACCAGACATGTGTGGGAATGCTTCTTGATCGGAACGGAACTCAGCTCCAGGCCAGGACTGGGCCAGGGCCTCGGGATGCAGGGAGGCATTTACTGTGGGCCCAGTAGGGGAGGTATCCCCACCCACAGCTAATCCCGGTGCCATGTGGAAACATGTGGCAGAGCTTCACATCGTGTGCTGGAAGCATCGGTCCACCCTGAGGAGATTCCTTTTTTCCCAACTCCAGCTCTGCCTCATGCCAGCTAGATCAAGTTCCTTTGTCTTCTGTGCCTCCGTCTGTCAAAAGGGGATAGTAACATCACCCAACTCCTCGAGTTGTTGGGAGGACACAACACAGCACATGTGTTAAGTGCTTCCAGCAGTTTCTGGCACATGTGGGTGCTCTGTACATGTTAACTACGATTATTAATGTTATTATTAGTGGGTTTAATTAGGTCCCTCTTTCGGGAGTCCCTTTTTTCTAATATCTGCCCTTTGAAATGATTTCATATCAAAATTTTGGAACTTTTAAACTAGAGAGAGGCTAGTCGGCCGTCCAGGCAGTGCACTTTTTACAGGTGTGCAGGGGAGAGGCGTCCTTCCCGTGGCCAAGGCCACTGTGCACACCTGGGTGCCCTCTGTCACCCCCGCCTGCTCCTTGGAGGCACTCCATGAGTTACTCTCTTCTTCCCTGCATAGTTAACCTCTACCCCTCTGCCGGCTTATTTCTGTTGGCCTGCAAACATGCCCAGTGTTCTCAGTCCACTAGGAAAGGAGCAGGCCCTGGGAGACCCACTCATGGTGACCCAGCTCTGGAAGCCTGTGTTTATAAAACCAACACTCGACAGGAAAGCCAGCAGCTGCTTTGCCCGTGCTCGCCCTCCACCTCCGCTCACCTCATCCTTGCCCTTCCCGCCACAGCGCCTAAGAGAGGGTCGGGCTCCGTGCTGTTCATGCCCTTATGTCCTTGTGTCCTTGTGTCTCTCTCACCTTCAGCCCTCTCCTGCTTCTGCCCCCCCCGTTACCCTGAAGTTGCTGTGGCTGAAGTCACCAATGGCTTCATTTATGCGACTCTGTTGGCCTTTTACACCCTCCATCACCTCACTCCCATTTCCTGAATCTCTTAGCCCCCTTGACCTTCATTTCCCGCTCCCTGCTGGTTCTTTTCCCGAGTCTCTGGCTCTCTGTTCACGGCCACCTGTCCTTCTCTTCTGTGTCCTTTGTCTGCCCTTGAGGGTCTCTTAGGGCTCTGTCTCAGGAGCCTTTTGTTCCCATGCCACACGCTTTCTGGACAGTCTCATCCACACCCATGGCACCAGCCACCTTCAGTTCACTGGGGACTCCTAAGTCCCTGTCTATAGCCCTGACCACTCTCTTGAGCTCAGATCCCCGTGGCCTGCTGGCCTCTGGTTCTCTACCTGGCTGTTTCTCGGACATCTGAAATGCAGAGGGCTCCAAATGGTCATCATCTCCCAAGTCAGAAATGCAGGGGTCCCCTCAGACTCCTTGGTCTCCCTCCTTCCATACCCACTCTAGTTTGAATCTGTCCCCTCCTCTCCATTCCCACTGCTGCTGCCACCTTAGTTCAGGTCCTCATCTGTTTCTCAGGGCCACCCGGCTAGGGACCAAGGAATGAGATCTTGATCCCCTGAGCCCTCGGGGCAGCCAGGGAGGGTCTGGAGTGAGTAGTCCTGGCCTGGATGATTGTCATTGTCTGTGTGTGCCCTTGCCTGGCAAAGGCTGGAGGGCACTGAGCCTCCTGACAGACATGTGATGGTGCCCTGGCTGGTTTCCCTGCCTCTCCCCATGCTCACCTTCCTCCACACTGTACCAGAGTGACCTTTCTGAAACACAGATCCAATCACGTCCCCCCACGTACAGCCCTTCGGGAAATGCCCATGACTTACTCAGAGGCAGGCAAAGCCCGTCTCCACCTGGGCCCCATCCACCTCTCAGGTTTTAGAAATTCCAGCCACAAGCAAACTTCTCACTTTCCCTAGACGACGTCATGAGATTTCTTTCCTCTGATCTGTCAGTGAAGGCACCCCCTCATTCACTCTATGAATATTTCTTACGTACCTGCATACGTGCCCGCTGTGCTAGCCCCTGGGTCTGCAGCAGTGAACAAAAGGCATGGTGCTGCTGTATGGAGCATCAGCCAAGCAGGGGAGACAGACACTAAACAAATCATGAGACCCACATGCTGGATTGTGTGGCCAGAGAGGCCGCTCTGGAGAAGTGACATTTAAACACGGACAAAGGCTGAGCAGGGGTTGGACAGGTAGAGATGGAAGGATGGTTCCCAGGAAGAGGAAGCAGCAGGTGCATAAAACCAGGTGTAGGGAAGGACTTGGCGGAAGTCCGTGTGGGCCAGCGTGGCTGGAGTGTGATAAGAAAGAGGGGGCTCAGGACGAGGCTGGAGACGGGGGCCTTTGAGGCTGAGCTGGGAATTTATGCTGAGTTCAATGGGAGGTCACGGTTGGGTTTTGAAGCCCAGAGAGACTGATCAGATTCACAGTGTTAGACGCTCACCCAGCCATCTGTGGAGGAGAAAGGATGGCAGGGGGCGAGAGGGGACCCTGTGGTGTGTCCAGTGAGGCTCCCGGCACCTCAGGCTGATCTGCATGCAGTGGAGCTTCCCCGACACTGGAGCAGGGGCACCTTTCTCTGACATTTTACTTTTTGCACCATCTTGTGATTTCCATATTTCATCAATTCTAACATGTGCTTCTTTTTTTCACATTAAAAAATTTTCACTATCTGAAATCAGGTTGCTTTTACAATCAATGGTGTGCCCTGGGCTAATTTTTTTTCTTAGTATATATATGTATTTCTTTCTTAGTGTGTGTGTGTGTGTGTGTGTGTGTGTGTATATACACTTTCTTAGTATATATATATTTTCTTAGTATATATATAGACTTTTTTAGTATGTATATATTTTTTCTTAGTGTCTATATATACACTTTCTTAGTATATGCATATTTTTTTCTTTCTTAGTAGTATATAAAATAACAGGGAATTTTACAATCAGTGGCATCTTAGGTTCAGTGAAATTCAGTATGATTTTCCCTGTCTGCCTCCTCAGAGCCCTCTCATTGCAGGGCCCATGTGGCTGTTCTCTGTGTAGCCCTAGGGCACAGCCCCAGCACGGGTGCTGAGCTGGTCACTGACTGGTCACTGAGGTTTCAGGTTCAGAAACTCACCAAGAGCAGCTTAGGTTCTAGAAGTCTGATTCATGCCACTCAAATTCCAGAAAGATTTCTTATTCATGAAATGGATACTTTTTTGTGATTTTAAAATGAAGATTTACCTGGTCTAGGTGCCAGATCCAGGCATCTCCATAGGATATTGCTTCCTGATGAAAACGTCGGATCAGATGGACGAGGGTGACTGTAGGCCACGGGGCTGGTCCTCAGGGATGTTTCCATCAAGCAGAGACCAGGGGCCAGACTTCTAGGCTGAGAGGACCTATCCTTGGAAGGAATTGGATGAACTCCAAAATATTTTGAATCTTCAACTCCATTTCATCACTAACACAAAACAACATCATTTCTTGTCAGGGCAAATATCTATTTAGTTATTTTTAAAAAACCTTTGTTTCCTTTATGAATGTAATAAGATATAATAAGTTGTAGAAAATGCAGAGGGGAAAAAAACCAGAAATGAACTGTGATCCTTCTTCCCAGAGAAAACCATCTGTTTTCTCAGACTTTTTCTCTGTGCACATATGTAATCGTATTTACACAAATGGTAAAATACGTCCTATTTTTCCATTGAACAATTTGTCAGGAATCCCTGTGCATGTCCTCTTTCCACTCCACACGGACACAGCGTGCTAGCCAGTCCCTATTTGTAGTAGTTTCTAGTTTCTAGTAGTTTAGCATTCAAGTCTGCTCTGTGATGAAGATTGCCACGAGATGTTCTTGATACGATTTACATCCCTGATTGTTCAGCCTGGAGCCTTGATGGACGACGGGACATCATGAGGAACACAGTTGCGAGCCACCTCTCAGACTTTACCTGTGACTCACAACAAGGGCTCTTTTGTCCGTTATATGTCAGGTTTTACTAGAATCAACTTTGGAGAGTAAAGTTGACCTCCTCATGACCTCGTTCCCGGATGATGAGAATAAACTCTATCTGGAGCTGTAGTTCATTGTCACCATCCATAACTAGTTCTTTGTGTACACACACACACAGAGTGTTTGACTCTAAGGTAATGTGTGGCTTGTGGAATGAGTCTTACTACCTTGCAGATATATTTATCACAGTTTAACATTAGAATACTGCTATTCATTCATTTGTTCAACATTTTTAAAGTATATACTGTATATCGAACATCGTGCTAGGCCTACAGCTACAGAGATGTAGAGGACACATTATCACCTCACAGAACTCAGGTTGAGTGGAGGAGCCAACATGTAACACGACTGTGACACCCATAGAATGTCATATGAGTGGGGAAAGGGGTGCAGGTGGACAGGGGTGACCACCGTAAGTCTGCTTGGAAAGCTTGCAGGGGGGCTTCCCCAGGGGCTAAATTTGAACTCAGTCACGTGGGATGCATAGGAATTTTCCAAGTGGACAAGGAGAAGGCACTCCAGGCAGGCAGAGGAAGTAGCAAATGAAAACTAGTGGACTGAAAGGGCTGACAGTTGTCACTGTGGCCGAATAGCATCATAAAGGGTCAGGTTCTGGAGCTAGGTCTCCTGGCCCCGAACCCTGTGCCCTTAGGCTACTTAGCTAATTTCTTGGTGCCTCGGTGTCCTCGTCTGTAGCGTATAACCCAAGGCTGTTAATTAATTAACCTGTAATGAAATGAGTCAATACATGTAAAGCACTTAGAAGAGCGTCCAGCGCTGAGTGAGTAGCCCTCAGAGTGTCAGCTAACCCAGAGTAATGGGAGCTCTTTATTGTTACTTTTGGCAATGGGACTTTTGAGGAGTTATCCCTCCCCATTCAGAATGCTGAGACATCGTTAGGACTTGTTACTGGGGGATTTTTGGGTGGAGATCACCCTGACATTTACTCCTCAGCAGTTTTCTGAGACCTGGGGGAGGAGCTCAGTAATGAATTTATTGCTTGTTTTTACTCTCCCTGTCTCAGGTTCTGGGCTCCTTTAGACAGGAGTTTAAAATAAGAAAGCTTCTCTGTGGGATGGGGTAACTCTTTCAGGCTCTGGATTGGTTTGCTGCCCTGCAGCAAAAGCCCCCAAACGTGTTCTCGTGGAGGAGTTGGGGCACCCCTTCATCCCTGTCCTCTCCGTTCCTACTCTTCCACCGAACTGTCGAGATGTTGGTTATATTTAGCTCAGAATCTTTTGGTAACTCATTTTTCCCACCGTGGGGGCGGTTATCCAGATGTTGTCAGCCAGGTCACCTTTGTGTGTGTCATCCTTTCTGTACTGAAGGGATAAGTGTTCCCACCAGGTGGCAGTGGGGTCAAGATTGGCACTGCCTCTGCCCTGCTGAGGCAGGTTCCACAAAGATAAGTGATTCAAGGACCTAAAGACGCAAGCCACCGCTTTGTACACAGTCTGTTTATGAACGATGCACACTGGGTCATTTGGTAACGCATGAAACAAGATAGTCTTCATGGCAAACGGCGTGCTCCTCTCGTCAGCGCTTCACTTCTGAACAGTGTGTTCATACTTCACGCTTTATCTGAACTAGAGTCAAAAAACTGCCGTTTGTCCTCAACTAGCAAAAGAATCCTTCTGAAATGTTCGTAATGAAGGTGTTATCCTACCTGACCATTTCCCCTATCAAATATAGAACAAACTATGCTTCTCCCTGCTAGAACTTTCTCCCTGAGTGCAGAGGACTGAGTCCCTTAAACTGACTGATAAAACGGAGGCGATAAAGGTAGAGTCTGCATTAGAATTTCTTCATTTCAGGGAGCTTTACATGCCAACTTTAGATTTCCTCAGTCTGCCTTTTTTCCTTCTCTGTGAGGGTGGAGTCAAATGTCCCTTCTCCTTTTTTCTGTTTCTTAATTTACACAGAGAATTTATAGCACTGCTCAGAGTCAGAGCTGGATTAATGGAAGGAAAATTTAAAGAGACAGACCAGAATAGAAGTTGAACAAGAACTTAATTTCTTTTCTTGCACAGGTTATGTAGCTTTTTCTCTGTCCCCCTTTCGTGGTGTGTAAGCTATTGGAAGGCTTGGCCTGGCGTCATTTTGGTTTTTTGTGAGTAAACAGGATTCTGAAGGTGAGAGAGGTAACTGGCCCCTGCAGAGGGCTCTGCCGGAGAGACTCACCCCTGGGCCTCTGAGTCGCCCTTCGTTTTGTCCAAGCAGGAAAAGCCGCAGCAAAGACTCAAGTGCAGCAAGCTGTTAAGCCCCCAATAAACTTACTCGTAATTTATTTGCCTCTTGATCCAAATATTTTCTTTTAAGGGAAAAACAATTTTTAAAGACTAATTGTCTCTTTATTTTCATACAGAAAACTTCTCCTGCAAAGATCTGTAGGTAAGTTTAAAAAAAAAACCCACACACCTCTAAAATAGAAGATTTAATCTAATTTTAAACTTTGATGTTAAACCGTTGAAGATTCATACTTGAGAAATGACAAAGGAATTTCTCATAAACACTCATATCCCTATTTTGTGTCTTATTCTAAGATTTACTCTTTTTTTTCTGAAATATTTTATTCCTAAGAGAAAAACAACCCGTCCTAGATTTCAGTCATCGATGCCCAAAACTTCACTGAAAGTCGTGCAATACTGATGGAGAATGAAAATGGAAAACATGGAAACAACTTAAAATTTTAAAAATAACATTTGCAGTTTATTGGGTTTTTAAGATTTCCCATAGTGAAGAGCACTGGCCCGTGAGTCTGGGGATCTGAGTTGTGGTCTTAGGCCACAGCAAAGTGACCGTGGGCAGGTTTCATAATCCTTCGTGCCTCAGTTTCCTCGGCTGGACTCTCAAGCAGGTCCCTGTGCCCCGCGTGCTGATTCTAACCTGGTGCCTTGATCTGCGCTTCCTGCTCCTCTGCAGTAGCTATGCAGCCTAGTCCTGTAGACAGAAAACCAGCAGAGACCCTTTGACACATGGATTTAGGACTTTTTGTTTCAAACATTTCTGGGCTTTTATTCAATCTCCTTTTTGCCTTTGTTACAGGCTGCTACTTGAAAAAACAAAAACCGCCGTGACTCATCCTCCTGTTTAAAAGATTAGCAGGTGTTAAAGAGAGGCATTAAACCCACTAATGCCTGATATAATCAGGTATTACACCAGACCATGTTTGGTGAGAAACCAGGGGCTGTCTCACACCCGGCTGTCCACCATCTCCCCTCAACCCCAAGGGGTTGTCTGTTTTGGGGGGATCGCTAACACTCATTGCCTGTGGCTGGGGAAGCATCCTGTATCCTATAGAGCCTTCCACTGTGGGAAGACACTAAGCCCACAGGCTTCTCCTCATCCACCTACAACCTGCCTGTTCCTGTGCTGCCCCAGAAGTCTTTCCTGACAACCTCCCTCCACTCACCCCACTCTTTGCCTCTGAGTCCCCTGGCAATATGGTGCCTAAGGAGTCTTCTTGAGGCCGTTTGTGTGTGTGCCTTAAAGTGGGCGTAGCTACAGGGTAGGGCTGGAGTGGAGAGCCTTCCTGTGCCTCAGGGTGTTCTGTGTTGGCCTGATCTTCCCAAGGCCGTAAGGCCCCAGCTCTGAGAATTCCTCCTGCCTCGGGCCCAGCCGCATGCTCGTCTGTTGGGTACACAACTACATGTGATGACAACAGTGATTATTGTCGGTGATGTGGGGTTGTGGGCAGAATTGATTAGCACCGCTATCGCCAGTGTACTTAAGTTATAAATATCAGGTTGTTGTGTATTACATATATAGGAATAATATAGAATTCTATATGTATATAGAATATATATTGGTATGAGATGTCATATGACAAAGTCCTCTGAAAGTGAAAATGCTATATTCACTGCTTCCCTTCATGCCTTTGATCCTTTGCTGTTTGCCAGCTAATGGAATGGCCAGTAGTGAAGGGGCCCAACACCATATATGCTGTTGCATTATAAAATGGAAAGAGGGGAAAAGAATATGTGATAGTTTGAGTTTTGTGTTTTCTGGTGCCTTCTTTTAGGAGGAGAGAATGATTGGAGAAAGCTAGAAGGCAAGATCTTTGGGTATATGAAACCCAGAAAAGATATGCTAAAAACCACGATTACTGAACCACAGATAGTTCCAAATCGACTTTCTTATGAATGGGAAAATGTGAAAATATCTGTGATTGGCAATGTTACTTTTTTGTGCAAGAATTTTTAAAAAAGGTTTATGATGGAAATTTCTACACATATATAAAAGTAGACAGAAAATTATAATGAAGCCCTGTATACCCATCACCCAGCTTCAACACTGTCAACTTATGGCTCCACCCAGTGCCTTGCTTCAGCAAATCCCAGGCATCATAGCATTTCATCTGTAAACGTTTCAGTATGTATAAGAGATCTTTCTAATACACCTTTGGGAGAAAAGTTGAAACCTACAGAAAAGTTGAAAGAATATTACAAGGAACTCCCATATACCTTTCACCTAGATTCACCCATTGATAACATTTTTTTGCATTTGCTTTCTCTCTCTCTTCATGTGTGTGTATATATATATATATACACACACACATATATATCATATAAAATATATAAGAAATATATATAATTATTCTTACTCTTATTTTTTTCTGAACCATTTGAGAATAATAAGTTGCAGAGATCATGACCTTGCTCCTAAATACTTCAGTGTATCTCCTAAAATAACAGTCTCTTGTATAACCACAGTGCAATTAATACATTTAGAAAATTAACGCCTGATACAATACTATTATCTAATACTGAGTCCATGTTCAAATTTGGCCAATTATCCCAATATTGTCTTTTATAGTAATCTCTTCCCCCAAAGATGTCATGTCTCTTGCATATCCTTCAATCTTGGAACAGTTCCTCAGCCTTTCATTTTCTTTCACTGCCTTCACATTTTTGGATAGTGTAAACCTGTTGTTTTGTGGACTGTCCCTAAATTTGGATTTTTCTTGGTGTTTCTTCCTGATTCAGTTCAGTTATGCATATTGGACAGGAATACCACACGAGTGACGTTGTGCCCTTCTCAGTACATCATATCAGGAGGCACCTGATGTATTTCTATTCCATTATTGGAGATATGAAATCTGATCATTTGGTTAAGGTGGTGTACAAAAGATTTTATTATGCTTTCCCTGCTATTTTCTTTCTAGTAAGCAGCATAATTGTAGTCTGATTGCCCAGTTTTCCACTAGTGTATTTTTTGGGATCTGCAGTTTAAAAAATCTCCTTTTATTATACGTTTCACAGGCACTCTGTTTTTCTCGAGTGAGTTAGCTTTGGTTTTGCAAATGTCCTACAAATGCCTGTATCTGGGAAAATGGCCAGCTGAGCACCTGAGAAGGGACCCTCTGGTTATCAGTAGAGCACATAACTGAAAACTACATAATAGTGGGGTTCTCAGAGGATGGACATGAAACTGGGCTTGGTCTCGCAGGATCTTTGCCTCATCTAAGCTCCAATCGATGTGTCTCATCCTCCACACTCCCTGGGAAACTCTTTGATGGTGAAAAGTGAAGCTGTGTGTTTTACCTCCCTCTCCACAGTGCGCTCTTCCTCCTGGCCGCTGCAGGATGCCTTCCCTTCAACGACTCCCAGGTAAGTTCAGGTAAACTCATTTTTGCCTTCCAAATTTCATTTACTCTCTGAAGCCTGTGTGTATGAGCAGAATTTCCTAGTCCTTCCCTTAGAAACAGGATAACCCTGCCTATGCAAAGGCATTTGAAAATTTCAGGCTGGGTACCTTTTGGCCACGCCAACACCTTTTCCTCAGGCCTTTCCCTTCTCCCCAGAGCTGCAGCGGTGTGCAGGGTGCTGGCTTCTAGGTGCTGTGGTGGGTACAGTCTGCCCTCTGCACATGCTGGGAGAACCTGCAAACCAGCACCCAAGTTGCCCCAGCCTCACGCATTGAGGCGACGTTGATTGTTCCCTCTCATTTCAAGGGCCTCCTCTGCAGAGTGATTTTTCACTTCATCATCCTGAGTTTTTCTTTATTGGGCACTGAGGACCCACCCCCTCCCCCCAGTAGTCATCTCATTGCTGGATCTTTTCTCTTTCTTTTCTCCTCCAGCATTTATTAAATACCCATCAAGTGTCAGGCACTGAGCCAGGCTCTGGAGACACAAAAAGGAATTGTCCCCATCCAGGCAGAAGTCGGAGTCTAGTCAGAGCAAAGGGGAGGAGAGCAGACAATGAACACATGATTATAACACAGGGAGGCCAGGCTCTGTCCCGGGAGGTATGCGGGGCTGTGAGGCACCTGAGAAGATCTGGAGACTCAGGAAGGAGGAAGCAACAATTACAGGGAGCCTGCTGTGTGCTAGGCTCCATGCCAACGCTTTCTGTGCCATATTTTATTTAAAATCTCACAATAATTCTGTAAGGGTAGGGACTATTATTATCTCCATTTCATAGCTAAAGAATAAAGAGGCCCCAAAGGTTACCCGCTAATAAATGAGTGGGGATTTTAGAATTTAATCCAGATCTTTCTGATGCTACAGCCAGACTCTGTACACCAGACCTAAATCTTGAAGGGTGAAGAGGAGTGAGCCAGGAGAAAGCAGGTGTGGGCAGAGTCCTGCAGGGGTCTTGACTATTCTGTGATTCAACTGTAGGGGAGGAAGAACTATTCCTCTACCCTCTAGATCCTTCTGGCTAGTCTAAGAATTAAACTGACATGAGACAGAATAACAGGAGAAAAATCAAATGAAGTTTAACAACGTCTATACATGGGAGAAACCCAGGAACCCTGAATAACTTGCCAAAATGGCTGAAGCTACCGCCTTAAATACCATCTTCAGTTAAAGACAAAGGAGGATGTTGGGGGTAGTAGCTTGGGACTTCAAAGGGGAGAAGGCAATTTATGTGGAGATAGAAAAGCAAATTTTGATAGATAGATGTTGACCATGCCTGGCAAAGACAGTGAGAGATGGGGAAGACTTCGATTTAATGGCTCTTGCTAGGTTCCTCCCTGTCTATTATACCTAGTTTAGATTATACTATAGTTATCTTAGGGTATTAGCTCCTTCCTGGAACAGGCCTTCTATCTTAAATTCTTTTAGGGAGTTAGAGGGAAGGTCAAAGTTTCTTTCCGAGTCTTTTGTTCTTAAAAATAATTAAGGCAGAGCCAGCCCTGATAGCCTAGTGTTTAAAGTTCAGTGCTCTCACTGCTGCGGTGGCCTGGGTTCACTTCCTGGTCATGGAGCCACACCACCCGTCTGTTGGTAGCCATGCTGTGGTGGTGGCTCACATAGAAGAACTAGAAGGATTTACAACTAGGATATACAACCATGCTCTGGGGCTTTGGGAAGGAGAAAAAAAAGAGGAAGATGGGCAACAGGTGTTAGCTCAGGGCGAATCTTTCCCTGCAAAAAAAAATAATAATAATTAAGCCAGAGAGACACATTTTGGGGTGGCAAATTCTGATCCCCCACATAACTTTGTTGAGCACCTATTATGTATGCCCCTGTGCTAATTCCTGCCCTCCTGAAATTTACCATCTAGTGGGGGATGGAGATAGAGACAGATAAGTAAAATAGAGTGTGTCGGATGAGATAAACTCCTATGGAGACAAAGAGGAGTGGGAAGAAGAGGAGGGAGCGCCCCTCGGCTGAGTTGGTGGGGGAAGCTTAGTGCTCAGGGGAAATGCAAGTTCTCTTTCTCTGGAGAGGAGGGCAGTAGTTGGGACTGTTGAGTTGAGGGGCTTGTCCGAGATCCTTGGTTGTCATGAGTTTGGATTTTATCCTGAAGTCACTGGGGGACTGCTGAATGATTTAAGCAATAGGTGACACTATCCAATTTGCCTTTTAGAGATGCCCTGTGGGGCAGTGTGGAGAATGGGGAAGGGGTGCTGGAGGCAGAGAGCCCTGTTAGGAGGATGTCACAGGCAATGGGGTGAGCAATGAGGAGTGACTGGCCCAAGGTCCCAAGAGTCCTGTCTTGGCACCCTTGTTTGGCACTATGCATTGACATTTAGGGTTTCTGATGGCCACAGTGGATCCTGTTTGTCTGTACTTAACAGCCATTTTTTTTTTTTAATCCTGTGTTACAGTTTGATCCAGATGGATATTTCTGGGCTGTAATTCACTTATTCTGCGTAGGTAAGTTTTAAAAGCATGTTTACTTAAATAATTGAGGCTTATTATTTAGACCTTAGTGTATGTCCACTTTTTAGTGACCCTGGACAATAGGAGGATTAAATACAAGGTGTCAAGGTTAAAATTAAATGGGCATTTTCTGGTTTGATTTTCCTGTTTTGGGGTTTTCTTCAAGTGTTTCCAGTTCCCATATAGTCTCCTCTTTCTTATGACAAACATTATTTAACGCGGCTTGGGCTCTGCTTGCTCAGGTCCATTTGTGGAATGCTGGTTGGTCTTCTCTAAAAATGGTGGGAAAATATCCAGAAGTTTGTGTCAAAAACAGTCTCTTTCAGCAGTGTACCAAAAAAAAAAAAAAAAAAAAATTAAGTGGGTGAAATAAAAGGACCAACTGACTTTATTTCAAATCATATGTTCAGTGTTTCCTATCTGTAGTCGTGAGGGGAAGACGGTGCCCTGACTTTGTTACACACAGTCGGAAGTCCAGTGGCATTTCTTTCTCATGTGCACCGTACGCAGGAAACCAAAAGCTTCCTGTTAATTGTGCCTTGTGTTGATCATGAGCCTTCCTGGCCTGCACCCTCTACTGAGCTGCATTATCACGGGGGATTATTGAATTCACATCCTTGCAATCTCCCAAAGTGGTGTTGGTCTCCCTGCTGGCTGCGGGTGACCCTCACAGGGAAGAGGGGCCCTTCTCCATGTGGATTTTGTGCTTCCCTAGAAGTGCAGGCAGCCCCTTTCATAGCATGCCGTGTGCCAGTGACTTATGTTGCTTCATTTTCAGGGGCTTATAAAATACTACAGAAGTCCCAGAAACCCAACTTATTAAGGTAAACTTTTAGTTTGGTGAGTTGTTCTTTGGTTAAAGGAAAGGGATGGAATCTACCGTGTTGTGAGCTTCTTCCATTCAGCCAGAGACTCTGCAGGTCTAGGTGGCGGGGAGGGCAGCAGGCTCGGCCTCGAAGCCATTTCTCTTGCTGTTGGGCTGTTCCAGGCCAGGTCCACCAGCACCTGGAAAGTGCCAGCCATCAGCGACCTGTGAAGAGCATAGAAATCTCTCTCCTCTTCCTTCGGAGGCAGCCATTTAGATGACATTTTGACCGGCTGCTTTGGGCCTGGGTTTACTTCCTCCAGCTCAGAGGCATAACTCGTCTTTCTTGTTTCTCCAGCCTCTTCCAGCTTGACTCAGTTTAGACCTAGAAGTCTCCCCAGTCACTAGCTCTGTTGTGGGGTAAAATGAGGCCTTTGTTGTGGGCAGTCAATGGAACGGAGTTGGCAAATGTAAACGAACAAGATGAGAATTCAGGCCTTGGTTGGGCTGGAGCTGCCAGGTCAGATCCCTCGACTGGCCAGCTGGCCTCTGGGTCCCCGGGCTGCCTAACAGCCTGAGGAGAAGAGGTCTGAAGGGCCTGACTCCTGGGAGAAGGTTGTACCTTCTGAAGATGTGTGACTTTGGGTCCCCAGAGCACCTTTTGTTCTTTTAATAAAGAGTTTTTGCAGCAAGAAGCCAGTGGAGTTAGAGAACATACAGGACACCCAGTTAAATTTGAATTCAGTTAAGCAGCAAATGATGTTTCAGTGTATGTCCCATACACTATTTAGCACACACTTACACTAAAACATTGTTCTGTATCTGATATTCAGCTTTATTTGGGGTCCTGTATTTTTATTTGTCAAATGTGGGAGCCCTGCAAGTCAGTCCAGTGGCCTGAGAGAGTTGACACTGCTTTTAAAGTGGCAAAAATACACGTAGGAAATAATCGGCCAGCAGTGAAAATGTGTGTGATAGAACTAAACTAGGAAAGGCTTTTACAAAAGGACCAGGATCTGGTTTTGAGTATAAAGTATTCTTCGTACTATTTATTGATAATTTATAAATGTAGTAACTTATATGTAGATATAATTTATTAATAAAAGATAACAACTGTTTTTTGTATGTAAAACACTTGTATTATTTCATGTTTTATCTTTTTTTTCTCATTCCTTAGTGACATTGACCAGCAGTACTTAAACTATATATTCAGGTAAAATATCATTTACATGTTTAAAGAATAACTCATATTCTTCTAGAGCTAATGGATTTTTATTTTCCAATAATATTTTGATTAGGGAGTTCTGAGCCAATGTGCCTGCCAGGAAGGCAAGCTAAATCATCAGTGAGATGATCAGAATTGAGGAAAACAGGTAGTTGTCCTGCCCTTAGGCCAGGTAAAGGGGCCTCTGTCTGGCCCCACACTTCAGAAGGCCATGCCTCTCCCCATGCGATATGAAGTCTGTAAGGCTAAGGGGACATTTTTTCCCAGAGCCCTCACCCTCCCTTCTAGACTGGGCCCTAGAATTCCCTACTCAAGTGGTCCTGAACTTGGTTCCAAGGCTCCCTGGGTCTGTCTTCCTAACTCATTCCTAGACCCAAGGGGCACCCAAAGAAAGGCTGTTAGTTGAGGGGACGTGGAAGGAGGGTAGACTTGCAGGCTGAAGTGTCCACATACACGTGTATGAGGTCCTTGGGGTGCAGGATGGAGCCTGGGGTGGAAAGAAAAGGGAGCGCACTGGGAGCTGGTAGCCAGAGGCCGGATCCCCCCGCGCAGCCGCATTCTGACATGAAGCTCCAAGGACTCCAAGAATTCTAAATTTAATCTGGACTTCCAGGTTGTTTTGAAGGAATATTTGTTAAGGTAGGATGAAGTTTGAGGCTTGATTTATAACATTTAAATATGGTATATGGACTTCCGTTTGTACCCTCGCCCCAAGCCAAGCAAAGAATGGGGGTCGGCCTGCTAAATAGAATAGCTGGGGAGCGTTGTTGGATTTTAATAGTCTCGGACTATGCACTGTGGACCTAATTGAGAAACAGAGTGAGATTTGCTGTTGGGAACCAAAGTTTGCCTAATGCGACCACATTCCGTACAGAGGACCGAGGTCGGAGAGGTGCTTCTCAGCATCCGGGCACATGATTTCTGGAGGAAGTTACTCGGCCTAAAAGGTTCAACATGAGCTGTATTCTCCATTTGCAGATAAAGCTCATAAATATCTAGTATTTATTAAAACGCCTTTTTGAAAGCAGGGTGCACCCCAAGCATGGCTGTGGGCCTCTTATACTCAGCTGAAAGCAATCATTCGTTCCACTCTGCCCAGTCCCACCAGCTGTCTTTTCAAGAAACTTTTCTGAAAATGCAGAAGGCTCTTGGTATTTAAAATGTTTCCATGACATCAGACCACTTTAGGCAGTTCTTTTTCTCCACAGAACTTGCAGCCAAGTCGAGCAGCAGAGGACTAAGGGGATGGAAACATGCACCTCTGCGACCCTTCTGCTAGTTCTCCATCCTAACTCCCTGCCTCCCTCCCAGCTCCTTCCCCTGTGAGGATGTTCACTGCCAGTGGGCCCGCCGCCCCAGGCTTCCTGGATGAGCCTGCTTCACGCCCTGCTACAGCCACGATTCTGTTTCACATCTTCTTTCCGTAGGAGTGATGAAGAAGCGTGAATCAGAGCGAAGGCCGCTGTTCATTTCCCCCGGGCACTGGTGCTGAGGGCCACCATTCAGAGCACTGCCGTCACCCAGAGCTATGGGCAGCTGTGCTTGTCTGTGCCAGCCCGGCTCTGCCTGCCAGGGCCAACCACTGGCTTCATCTCTCCATTTTTTGAGAGAGCCAAGTATTTGGATGGTTCTCTACTTTGGCACATACTCTTATTTTCTTGAAGATTGTATTTGCTCCCTGACCCTGACTTTTTGGCGTTTCTCACATAGATAAAGATCTAAGGCCCAGGGTAGAGGGAAAGTGATGGAGGAAGGAAAAAAGGAGGAAGTTGTGTATGGGGCCGAAAATAAATGGAGTGTCTAAAAATGGTATGGCTTTGATCTGCATTTTCAGAAATTTAGGCAATTTATAAGAAATGAATATTATGGGACGTATGCCTAGCACCATCTCTTTTTAATATGAGCAGATACCAGTCTCTCCTTATCTATTCAATAGAAAATTACCATAATGTTCCCTGTTCACACTCTACCTCCTGATTTTACAGATGAAATTGTGTGTGAGTGTGTGTGTCAAAGGGAAATAGGTATTCTCTCTGGGGTGTGACTTTGTGAAACAGAAAAAAATGTAGTGGAATTTAGCCTGTGGGGATTATATTTTCCTCATATTTCCCCATTTTATTTCCCATGAGCAAAGGAATGTTTTCTATTTTGTTCGCCACTGTATCCCCATATTAGACAGTACCAGGCACTTACTGAGCACTCAATAAATATTTGTTGAGTTAATGAGTTTAGAAAGTCTGCTGTTTATCTGGCATGATATACCTTTTATATTAGTATAATTTCTTTGTTAGGGTTTACATGTAATATATAATCTTAGAGCTCTAGGAGGCTTCAGTTATATTTCTCTTGAGACGTATTCCCACCGTGAATACACCTAGAGGTGATTAATTGCAATCCAGAAAACATATGGAGCACCTGCTGTCTGGCTGTCCCTGCTAAGCACTTGGGATCCAAAGATGAATAAAATGTGGTTCCTGCCCGCACGGAGATCACAGTGTAGGAATTAGGAGTGGTGTGACACGGTGTTTGCAAAATTCAGACAGGGATTACAGAACCGACTCTTTTATTTAATTATTTCTTCTTATTTTTACCCCCTAATATTTTCTTTTAGAGTCACCCTCTGGGGTGATTCTGATGATGACATTTGGGATACCATGGCAGGCCCTGGGAGGCATTTGGGATGCACATGGGCCCCTCATATCCTGCCATAGGAGCAGTAACTCCTACTGCTGAAGTTACAACCAAGAGGGGATCCAGGGAGATGAAATGATGGAGTAGGCATTCTCCAAAGAAAGAGGAGATGGCAAGCAGACAGCTCATGCGAAGGACAGGAAGTCTCAAGTCTCGTTTGTACTGAGTGTATTTTTCACAGCTCCATATAAACTCTGACAGACCTACGACTTCGGAGTGACCAGACCTGTGGTACGCTGCCTTTCCCCCGACCCTCCTCTCCTCCAGCTTCTCTCCGTGATATTGCTCCTCTGGAGCCATCAGAGAACTGGTGCTTTAGAGGCAGAGCAAGGGAGGAGCCTGAGGAGAACAGAAACGGCGCTGGGAGATAACCCAGGAACAGGGCAGGGCAGGGCTGATGAGCTAACACTGGTTTCCCTGTTCAAAACTGTCTTCTGCACTGCCTGCAAGGTCACCAACTAGAGATTTGTTGCAGTGGTTCTCAATCCTGGTGCCCTTTAGAGCCACCAGGGGGCCATAACAAAGTAAGATGACTGAGGCCTGAATCACACCCTCAGAGATTCTAAGTTAAGCCAGGATATTGGGCTATTCTGATGGGCAGCCAGGGGTAAGAACCAGAGGAGGCCACCCAGCACTTAGAAAGGTCTTCCGATACTTGGGTAAACGGTTTCATTCCTAACCTCTAAGTAGATCAGCTGCCTGGATGGCATGGATTTGTGACGGAAGAGGGTGTAGGGGTGGGTGTAGGGCAGCATGAAGCCTCTGTAGATGGGCACTGGGAGATGGGACAGGCTTCCAGAGAGGAAGATGGGAGCGTGCCAAGGACGAATATGACCTGCATCAGGGAACTCTTCTCCTTTTCATCCTTTTCGGCATCAATTGCAAATGGGCCCAGGTAGTTTTCAGGCCATGGTAGATGGGATGGATCATTTTGTGGGCTAGCTTCTTGGAAATTTAGCTACCTTCTACACAGTTAATTTTGCAGCAAAAATGGATTTAGCTCATGCTTAACAGCTAACTTTTAGATTGCAGCCTACTTGTAATTTAGAGTTTGCTTTGTTTAGCTTACAAATTCTCTTTGTAGATGAGGGGAATATGGTAAGAGTTCATGGTGTGGCCGAACCTCAGAGTGGGGTGTCCCAGGGCAGGCTCAACCCTTCTAAATAAAACCTGCGGCATTTCAGGAGATTCTCACTCTCTCATCGAGGAGTTGGATTTAGGCAGAATGAGACCATTCAGGGCAGATAACTTGCCTGTAGGCAAATTTCACCATTTCCAAGTAGAATGGGTGGAAATGTGTGGAGTTGTTTTCTCAGAGCCTGGAAGCTCTGCTCACTGCCCTGCTGTTTCTTTTTCAGTGTGGTGCTCCTGGCATTTGCGTCTCATCCCACAGGTAAACGTCATCTGTTTGTTTGTTTATTTTACAATGCCCATTCAAGCCAGTGCTCTGACCCTGGTTGTATGTCTGAGGGACATTTTGTAAGAGAATGCAGTTGCATTCAGGATGTCAAACCCAGAGGTGAGGAATGGCCCACATACTTGAAGCTGTTCGTAATAACCCATTATGGGTTTATTGCCCATGAATTTATTCTTATTCCTTCTTGAATTTTAGTATCTATGTTTTCATCTGGTGCTATCTCAGTAAACTAGTACTTGCTTTGTCCTCTACTAAAATTCCTTCTTCTAAGCGTCCAGAGTTGGTCTTCAATTCTAATGCTAAAGGTTTGGTGAAAAAGTTCAAATTCACCCTATTTCTAACTGACATCCTTTTATAATTTTTATCATATGTTATCATCCCATTTTAATAATTCCAGATTAAAGAAGTTAGGTTTTAAAACTTACCTTCACCCTGTTGCTGCCTCAATTATCCTGTAGTTATTTTTCAGATTCAGGAATTGCCCATAATACTCTATTCCATTGTGGTTTTTTTACTTTGAAGGGTTTTGAAGTTGATGCCAAAGACAAAGCAATAATAGCCATGTGTGGTATGGCTGAAAATACACGTTTTATTGGTCATGTTCCTTAAACTAGTGTTTATTGACCATTGGCTATGCATAAGGCATTTCCCCAGCCCTCGAGGTCTCAGTTTTCTTATCTGTAAAGTGAGAAAGGTGGACTGAATTATTTCTAAAGCCCCTTCTAGCTCTCAAACTGTGCTCCAAACAATGTCAGCTTTTGTTGGTGTTTTTAGCTGCTTCAGACTATTTGAACTAGTATCCTCAGGGAACTGTTGATAGTGACTCTCGTAATGTTTGTAGATTATATGTGACATATCCAAACCTGTGTCTTGTAAGGTTAATTTGAATTACTTTTTTCTCAATGCATTAGTCTATACTCGCCCACACTGAAGCACATCTGCTCTATTCTGCCCACTCCCACAGCCCGGTGTTATCCCACAACCACGAGGTTTGCTGTTGAGTGACCTCTTCCATATCATTTGTTGAAATCCCATCCTTTATAAAATAATAAATCATACGAAAGCACATTGTCAACCCTAAACAATTTCTGCTTACCCATACTACTAGTTGTCTGCCTTTAAATTGTGCCTCTTGTCATTTCTTCATGCAGCCAGGAGGTTGCCACCCAATAGATATTTAAGAGCCTACTAAGCGTCTACCCCCTTGAAATGTGTTTTGGTCAAAGGCCTTTGGAAAGTTATGTTTGCTGGTTCTCCTTGGTTTACATGTTCCTTTACTCCTGAGTGATTTCTAGTGGACTTGGGTGAGTAATTTTCACCTAAAGAAATCACTCTGCCTTTCAACTAAGAGGTTACGCTTGTTCAGTTGTTACACTGATGATTGTCAGAGCTGGAAGGAATCTTAGTGATTATCCAAGGTGCCACTCAGTTTTACAAATGAGGAAATTGATGCCCAGAGGAGCTAAGTGATGTGACCAAGGTGAGCAGAAGAGATGAGTAGCAGAGGGAGACTGGAGCTTAGGTCTCCTGACCCTCTTTCCAGGTTTTTCTTTTGAAATGCTTCTTTTCCAGTGATCTCACACTTTATTATGAAGTCTCCCGAGTGAGTGAATGCTTTTGTATGATGTTCCTAAACTTCTTTCTGGAGCTTGTCTTGGTTTGGAGGGCGTTTTATCCACCAGTTTCCAAGCACAGTGACTGCTGGTAATAGTTTACACCTTTGGGCAACGTTCCCACATTTTCCTTTGAGTTATTGCTAAACTTTTAGGTCAGCACAAGAAGGCCTTGGGCACATCGTTACTCTCTGGGAACACAAAGTGGTCAGCAGCCTGAGGCTGTCTAATAGCCTGGGCAGGAGAATAATTTAAAATAGGCTTTAGCTTCTTTTTGACGTGATGAAAATGTTCTGGAATGAGGTAGTGGTTGTACAACTCTGTGACTATAGTGAAAAATCCACTGAATTGTACACTTTAAAAGGGTGACTTTTATATTATGTGAGTTATATCTCAATTTAAGAAACGTATGGGGGTTAAGAAAGGAAATCTCTCTTATTTCAGAACCGGTTTGAAGCTCCTCACTTATGCCAGAAAAGGGTATTTGTAAGGATTAATCTTCCTTCAAATTATATTTTAAGTTAAAAAAGAAGGACAGCAGATGCTCATTCACATTCCTTCCCCCGCAGGCTCCAATCCTGTCCTATGGTGACTGATCGGGGGTAGGTCTGTGGTGGGCCACTCGGGTGTGCAGCTGTGGGGTCACAGAGAGAGACTGGGCACTGGAGGGGCCCCTGGCTGTGGCACTGGTTCGTCACAGTTTTCAGGTGGCTGAGGTGATATCTTTGAAGAGGCCAGGGATAGAGTTGGGCTTCTGAGAAGGATTCTGCTGGGCCAGTGACTCTGGCTGTGACCAATGTCACTGGCTGTGACTCTGCTGTCAATAGCAGAGGTGGCCTTGGCCTCTCTTGCTGTAAGTAGCTGAGGCTCTCCAGCAAAAGGATGCCCCAAAGCTGCAGGGTCGGGAGTCCTGCGGGCCTCAGTAGCCGTCATAGCAGAGCTCCGGCAAAGACCCTGGTGAAGGCAGATGTGGGGTTATGTACAAACTGGGGGCAGCTTTCCAGAAGAAGCTGGAGATTTCCATCTATACCAGCACCAAGTTCAGTATCTAACCCAGGAGCATCTTCAGGGAAACACTGTAAAACCACACTTCTATGTGTATTAAATAACATAAAGACACTCTTTTTATAAAGGTGCTCTGTGTGTGGTCACCAGGATCATGTTTGCTGCTTTCTTAGAACTTTATAAATGTTGTGTCAAGGCGCCTTAAAGACACGTATGCCTGTTTCTCCTGTCACCTCCTGTCAGTGGAGTTCCGGTTGCTCCACACCTTCGCCAGCACAGGTGTTGTCAGTCTTATTTTAGTTATCCTAGCAGGTGGGTAATGGTCTCTCAATAGTGCTTTTGACTGAGCTGCCTTCTCACTCACTCTTGAGTGACTAGAAAGATAAACTTTTTCTTGTAGCTGCAGATGATGGGGCTTTGGGTTGCAACCTTTAGGGTGCGTTGGGACTGGTGGTAGGGGTCAGGGAAATAGTTCTCCAGTCCTAGGTGCAGGCCTGCCACTTTTTCCCCTTCAGGCCCTGGGTTTGCTTCTTGGTGGGTGGAATCTCCCTCTCCCTCTAATCTTTCAAGGTCATGATTTATGCAGAGGCTCCAAGAATCTTGGAACCTTGCTTCCCCTCGGACCTGTTTGAAAGTTTGTGTTTCATATTTGTATGAGGTCCCTCTGCGGTTGTTGAAGAGAGAGAATTTCAAGGAGCCAGAAGAGCAGGGAGACCCACAGGAATCTGACCAGAGATGACCTTGTTACCTGGTGTGTCTATTGCTTGGGTGTGAGATAAAGCAGGCAGCACTAATTACTTCTTGGAACTGACCTTCCATTTTCCTGCCAGTTCTGAGGGCTAAAATGTGGTGAGAGGAAATTTTCTTGATGTTCACATATCAATTAGTTTTGAACGTGGTAAGATTGTGCCACACTTTTCACCATGGCAATTTCATGCTCTGTAATCTTCAGAGGAGTGGGGTTCACTCCCTCACTTAGAGCAGAATTTTAACTTTGGAGCACAAAAATCAAGGTACAACTCAGACTTTATTGCATAAGCTGCATGTTGATGCTACAAAACATGTTTACAACTCTCAAACCACTTAATTTGTGGTTAAATTGTGCATTCTTCACTAGATGGTGCAGAAGGGTTGTCTTTTGAGCATCTTTACACATTTTTTTAGGCTCCTGGGTCTAATTCCCATGTGGTTGGGACCAGCCAGCCACACACTGCACCAGCTTCAGGGCTATTTGTAGCACAGTCATTAACTTCTGCTATTTAGAGGTCGATGTGCACCTCCTCTAAGAGTGCAATGTTGGTAGAAGAGGAGGCAGGCTGAAGGCATCAGAGGGGCAGCATTTAGGGTCAATTTGAGAGTGAGGCCAGCACAGCCGACTGGAAAGTGGGACATTCTCTCCAGGGAAAGCAAGAGGGGTTTAGGTCTTTCAGACACTCTCAGTTCAGTAGTGCTCATTATATGTTAGGATGTTATATGTTATATGTTAGGATGGTCCTAACACAGTGGATACCAGTGCTGAGTTAGATAGAGTTCCTGCTCTCAAAGACGTGATAGTTCTAGAAGGAGAGACAGGCATGGAGTCAGCTATGTGTGTGTGAGAGATGTGTGGAGGTTTTAGAAATGGCACAAAGATAAGCCTGAGCTATTCTCTCTCTCTCTCCCTCTCAATAATTTATGGGATCAATCTTCAGGATTTGGGTGAGGGTTATTATCTAACTGGTAAATTCCCTAGGATAGTGATATTTTCTTCATCTTCCTCCTTCCCAGTTTACCTCTGACCACTGTACTGCTCTTTAGACCCCTCCACAGCCTGGGCTGGCTGGGCTGTAAAGGTTGCCAACACACCATGAGTCCAGTTCACCTCCCTGGAGTGTTTCTGACGAAAGACTCGGTGCTGAGAGGAGGCAGCACCCGAGGAATCTTGAGGTCCTGCATTTAATTAGTTCCCTCTCTGCCCGTTCCTCATTATCACAGTGACTGCGCTACAGTTTCTCTCACACTGAGAGGGAAGTTGGGAAAGGGCCAAGAACCAACAGCTGCCAAAGAGACAGAGCAAATCCTCCACGGACAGCCCTTCACCCGCCTGAATGGGGGCTCTGGTGCCCTCTAGGACTGGGGTGCCCAGGGTTACCTCAGCTGTTGCATCTGTGAGGAAAGGGGCTTCAGACGGTGCTCTTCATCCACTAGCCCTCTGAGCCTGATGATGTCATTTACAAAGTTCCTCCACCAACAGAGGTCCTGAGTAGTCGACAGACGTATGCAGTGGAGTCGCGGCAGAAAGAGAACAAGAACTCTTAACCTCTTGTTGGTCTGCATGAAAACCAGATCCCAAGAGACCCTCTCCTTTTAGTTAAACACACACACATGCACAAACAGAATAACAATAGTCACAATAAAAAACAACTCTCCAGAGAAATGGAGTTCAGAACTTTCCTTCCCAGTAGATGGTTGAGTCATCTGAAATCATTTAGATTTCTGAGGAGGTGTGGCAGCCTATTGTGTCTCTTGTCCTGAAACTCTTGGTTAATAAATGTAGTGATGAAGGAAATACTGCCTGTATGTTTCTGCACACCTAATATACAGTGAATTCTCAGAAAAATCAGCCCTTCTTGCTCCAGTCCATCCAGAACTAAGAGACAGACCAAGGCCGAGCCTGGAAGACTCGGCTCCTCTGGAGTCTCAGAAGTTCCAGATTTGGAAGGATTAAGCTATCTGCTGTGGAAATGCTTAATTCCTGTTCTCTGGACATTTTTGGAAGGCTTTCTGCTTTTTTAATCTCCTGACTTCTTGTTTGTGACCAAGTTCAAATTCCAGAGAGGGAAGCAGCCAATATGTGTGATTATTTCCTCTTGCACCAAGTGGAACTAAAAGAATGAACTTACTTCACTAGAAATAAATGTACCCTTTGGACCTTAAACTAAAATGAGTATGCACGGTCGGTCTGTCCCCTGCCCCGCCTGTGCAGTAATTAAACACAAACGTGAAAAAAGATGTCAGAGGCATGCATTCACAGTCTTTATTTAGACACAGGGAGAAAAGGATAGAAGAATCTTAAAAAGAAAATTGTTTTTGTCCTACACTGTGCCTTGGGCAGGGCTGGCTGCCTGGCGAAGAGCAAAGATCCTAGGCTTCAGAGTGACGGGAGTCTGCATGCTGGCTCCACAGGCCAAGAGTTGTGCAATCATGGATAACTCTCTTAACTTCTCTGAGCTCCAGTTATGAATGGGGGTAATAAAACTTCACAGAGTTGTTACAAGGATTGAAAGAGATAATGTACATAAAGCTTTAGCATGGGGCCCTGCCCCGGGCAGACTGTCACTAAATGGGCATTATGATCATACAATTACTATTATCATAAGACAATGCCAATAGCATAGAAACCTCAGAATGCCAGAGTGAATTCAGTGCTGGGCAAGCCAGTGCTCACAGGGCTGCTGTGCTGCAGGCCCTCGCCCTGCGTTTCTGGGGCAGCTGGGGGCGGGGGCGTGTGGGTTGTGTGGGCCATTGTTTCACCCGTGTTGTGCCCCTCAGGTGATCTCCTCAACGTCCTGGACTTTCCATTCCTGTATTTCTACAGATTCCATGGCAGCTGCTGTGCCAGGTAATCTTAACTCATAAAACCCCTTGCACCATTAATTTGTGTTTCTGTACTACCAGCTTTGTCTTCCTAAAGTCCAGGGTCACTGCTGGTTATCTGAATGAGTGACAGAACAGACTGGTGGTGGGCGCAGGTGGAGGCAGCTCCCTCGGCCATCAGAGTGTTGTTATGAACACCCTCAGGCCCTCAGGGCTGGCCTGGGGCCTGCGAGGACCCCTGTCCTGCGGAAATTCCTCGGCCAGGGCAGTAGTTTTCAAACTTGTGGAAGAGTTAGGATTCCCCTTTTTTTTCTCCACAAGCAAAACAGAACCTCACAATATAAAACTGATGAAACTGGTTCAGTTCAAGGGAAGATTTGGGTCCACAATTGCACCCTCTTGGCTTTTGCCTTGGCCTCCCTCTTGTTCCTGAAGGGCAGCCTCCTAAAAACTTGGACTGAAGCTCAACACTGTGAAAAATAGAGTTTGGAAACCAATGACTAGGAGATGTCTAGACAACAAAGTGATCATTGATGTTTGGTCTTGGGAAGTAGTCAGGGTTGTAGACCAATTAAATGGATATAATTAGATACACAGAAGTTCATAGCCATCCTATCCCCATTTTCCTGACATGATCCCCACTTCTCTTGAGTTTATTATGCTGAGAAGTGGAGAGGCTTCTGTGGACAGTCTCAAAGCATGCATTCTGATATGGTGGAAAGATCAGGCTTGGGTTGAAGTCCAGCCTTGCTGCTTGCTAATTGTGTGGTCTTTGGACAAGTTATCCTAGTTCTCCCAAGCCTTGGTTTAGTTTTCTTGTCTGTAAAATGGAAAGGTAACACCAATACAGGACAATTGTGTGAATTAAATAAGATACGTAAAGCCCTAAGCATTGTGCCTGGCACAATAAATGATGGCCATTATTATTATCTACTCTGGTTAACTGTAAATAAAATGTCAACACACCATGAGCAATTGCTACATGAAAGTCAGACTACCTATTCCCATACATAAAAGATTGTACCCTGTGAAGCAGTGATTCTTTACAGAGAGTTGGAAAGCTTATATGTAGCTAAGTACTGTTTCTGGTGAGGGTGTATTAGGACAAAAAAAAAATCAGTAATGTAGGGGCTGGCCCGGTGGCATAGTGGTTAAGTTCACGTGCTCTGGTTCAGCAGACCAGGGTTCACAGGTTCGGATTCCAGGCACGGACCTACACACCGCTTGTCAAGCCATGGTGTGGCGGTGTCCCACATACAAAATGAAGGAAGGTGGGCACAGATGTTAGCTCAGGGCCAATCTTCCTCAGCAAAAATAAATAAATAATATAGTTTCAGCATTTGAGCCTCAGAGTGATTTATTTATCATCCTCAGAAATGCTTCAGGAAAACCCTGACAGAATCAATTTTCCCAGTTCCTATCCATTTGCTCAGGCCTTGTGACTTGGCTGTTAGTGAGGACTGTGTGGTGTGAGTGTTGGTGCTGCTCTGGGGCTGGTGGGCTTGTTTTCCTTCGGTTATTGGGCAACACAGGCAGAGGGTGCAGGGGGAGGTTGTTTGGAACAGAGCAACACAGTTCACAGCCTGTTGGTGTTGGCTTGTGGGGTGACATTCTGGCTCCATTTCTGCCCCTTTTAATCTGCAACTTTCTCATAACCCAACATGAAAAATCAGAGTTTTTTTATTTAAAAAATTTGTAAGTATTTACTGGAATTGATTTAACTCTCTATTACGTTTTACTCCTGGCTTCAGTACAAAGTTTAACCTCTTTCAAGAATGTGTCAGTTTTCCCCATATCATCTGTGGCTCCTCCAAGACCATATCTCAGACTAAGAGTTGTCACCTTAAGGACACCTCCATGACTGCAGATGCAAATCTGAATGAACTTTGCAGGTCATCTGGGCCAGACAGGCTCAAATATACACAAGGGAAACCTGTCTCTGGTCCTGCCCCAAGAATGTGGATGCAAACTAATCTAATAATGAAGTAAAGCACACATTTCTGTGGTATTTGGCCGTAGGTATGTTTAATTCAATTCAACCTGCTTCCGAGTAACCCTGATGAACCTTATGTAATACTTACCATGACCAAGGCACTATGTTCAGCTCTGGTGGGGAAAATCAAAGAGATGCCCAAGATTGGGCCTCTCCCTCCCAGAACTCATGATCTGGGTTGGAGCAACACACCAGTGCCTATAATAAAGGCCAGATGGCAGTGTGGCACCTGAGACCCTGGAGGTACAAATGAGGTACAGCCCATACAACCTGCCCCTCTTTCTTGGGGTACAACTGTGGTTGTATCTCTTGCTTTTCTTTCTTTCTTTTTTTTTTTTTTGTGAGGAAGACCGGCTCTGAGCTAATATCCGTTGCCAATCCTGTTTTTTGCTGAAGAAGACTGGCCCTGGGCTAACATCCATGCCCATCTTCCTCTACTTTATATGAGACACCGCCACAGCATGGCTGACAAGCGGTGCATCTGTCTGTGCCCGGGATCCGAACCTGCTAACCCCAGGCTGCAGAAGCGGAGCGCGCGAAGTTAACCGCTATGCCACTGGGCCGGCCCCGGTTGTATTTCTTGCTTTTCAATTTTCAATTTCAAATAAAAATCATATTCAAGCCCCCACTTACATATATTTGCAGGAAGTCAGCCTTTCTCTTGGGGTCTGTCTGCCACACCCTCTTTCCCAATTGCGCTGCCTCTAAATGCCAGGAAGAGTGACCATCCTGTTCGGAGTTCCCTTTGCTTTGGCTTTGGCTACACAGTGACACTTTTGAAAATGGTTCTGGCTCAGGTCACTATTTCCCTGTCTGCTGCTGTGCCAATGCCTTGCTGGTCCAGATCTTGGAATACCCCTGAGATGCTGCCCCAGCCTCAGGATCCCATGGTGGGGCCTCTTTCAGGTCACACACAAGGCTTCGGCATCATTCCCAAAGCATAGCTTCTGTGAGGGTCAGCCTGGTTTGGGGGACTTCTGTTCCTGGGCCAGCTCTCCCCTTCAGGTTCTTACCTTGATCCCAGTGCTCAGTCCAGACCCTCTGTTCTCACGTGGTGAGTTTTGCTTTGAAATTCTTTTCCTGGCAGTTTACTCTACTTGCAAAAAAATGAAGCTCTACCTGGGCAAGCACCAAACTCCAGAAATAATATGGGAGGAACCAGGAGATATTGTCCTCCATGTTCTTTTTCTTTCATGATTTAGCCAGAGACCTCCCAGATTTCTACACCCTCTCCCCACAGCCAGTGAAATGCTCTCATCTTAGCTTCCACAGCCAGTGAAATGCTCTCATCTTAGCTTCTTCATAAAGTAGAGCTTAATGAGTTTTAAAATTTTTGGTGTTTTTATCTAGAGATCACTAGAAAACACAGATGAGATAGAGGTTGTGTAATAATTAGAAACTAACTGGTAAAATGTAACAGAAAATAGTTAGCTATTGGCTAAAGGAAGACAAGCCTCACTAACAAAAGAATATTTTCTCCCTCCAGTGGATTTTTAGGATTCTTTCTCATGTTCAGCACAGTGAAGCTAAAAAGCCATATGGCCCCAGGGCAGTGTGCAGCCTGGATTTTCTTTGCTAAGGTAAGAGAGAGGGGAGGGGTGGGAAAAATCGATCTCAGGGCCTTTGTGTCCAGTGTTCTCAGAGCCGTGGAGTGTCAGGTTTGATCTTAATGAACTCATTTCTGGTCATTGGCCCTAAGCCTGATCATTCAGGTTCCGAATTTCTGAGGCCTTCCGCCTATTTTATCAGCATGACATAATCTTTATCACACTCCTGGAATGTGACCTGGGTAAGACCCTTAACTTCCCTGAGCCTTAATTTCCCCATCTGGAAATGAGAAGTTTTGCCAAAAAATCTCTAAAGCTTCTCCATTTCTAAGTGACTGGACTCCTGGGGCAGTTCTTATTTTCCTTCCTTGGGGTTCTGAGGGAGTCAGAGATCAAGGGACTTTCCCAAGAGGTCTCAGCCTGTCAGAGGTGATAGAAAATGGAAAACAGATAAATGGCCGGGGGACTTTGATGAAGCCTTCAAAAAGGGGACTGTTATGAGAATGCCTGTTGTGTATCTGATTGACCGTGGTTGAAGCATAAAACAGAGAGGTGGGCAAATAAGAAGAAACAGAAGGAGCAGGAAAGCCGCTGTGGGCTGCACGATCCTAACTGAAATGCTGTGGAACTAGCTTCGTTCTAGCGGAGCATTTCAATTCTTTAGTGTCTGTGAAGGAGACAAGTTGCAGGGCTCTAGGTGCTGCTTCTAAGGAGTGAGATTTCTTAATTAATATTTAAATAATCATTTAAACTTGTGCCTTTAGTCATTGCTATATTTGTTGATTGATTTTTCCCCCCCCAGGAAACAAAAGCAAAGATTTTTCTTTGAAAATAAGATTTCACAGTGATATTTTCACCTGCATGGTCCACTTTTTAATGGCATTAATAATTCTAATTCCAGCAGAATGTAAAGAGTGGCTGAAATATTGACTTCCAGCATGATAGAATGAGGAGGTTGACAAATCCTCTCCCCAAAAAGCAACTAGAAAGCTGGAAAAAACTATCAGAAATATCCACTTCAGCTTTCTAAAAATTGACCAAAGGTATACAACAAACTGAGAAGCATTTGTTCATGAAAATTACTAAACTTTGGGTAGGAACAGCATGAGTTTGTCATGTTCTTGCCTAGGGTTGCTCCCATACCCCTCTCTCCAGCTCTGTCAGTGTGATATTTCAACCAGAGCAGGACAGACTGTGACAGTCAGCAGCCTTGCTGCTACTTCCAGAAGGGGCTCACTCTATTTGGAGTATTGTCAGTTAAAGCAGCCATCTCAGTGGTAAATGAACAGGAAGAGCCAGTCGCTCCACTAGCTTGAGTTTACAGGCCTCTTTGGGCCAACCCGTGGACCAGTGGTCTAGCAGGGACTTAAAAGGTAGTTCTGGGAGGTGAGACAGACATCAGGGGCTTGATAGCTCTCCATAAATCCCAGACTGACTTTAACCTGTGTGCATGTGCAGCAGACATGGAATATGCCTAAAGCATACATCCCTGGCCAACAGAGCCTGTTGTGCACACACAGATGAGATGTGAGAGCACCAGCAGAAAGTAAAAGCTTAGGCAGACATGAAAATAGCCTGAAGTTTGAGTGTGCTCCCCAGCCCATACACAGAGTCAGAAACAGAGAGAAGAAGGCTTTCTGGCTCAAGGTGTTTGAGGAAACCTCTGACTAGTCTTTGCCAGAACACTAAGCTATGCAGACATAGGAATGACTCCTAGGAAGTCAGGCTTAAAAATAAAAACAAGAAAAAAAATTGAGTCAAGACATCAGCAACTGTACCTTATGTGGGAGACAGATTTCACAGACTTAGTCCAGGCAAATTACTAAACAAGCAAAACAACAATACCAACAATTTTCTGGGAAAAAGTCAGAATCCAGAGTTGCTACCATATACAATTTAAAATGTCCAGGATTCAACAAAAGAATTAGAGGCATTCAGAGAAACAAGAAAGTGTGATCCATGCATGGGAAAAAAGCAGGCAGTGGGAACTATGTCTGAGCATCTGTCCTCAAAGTAGAGATTAGCAGAAAAAGACCATAAAGTGGCTACTTGAGTGTGTTCAGACATCTAAAGGAAAGACTTAATGAATACAGAATCTCAATAAAGAGATGGAAATGATTTAAAAAATGGAAATTCTGGAGTTGAAAGTACAATAACTGAAATGAAATGAAAAATTCTCTAGAGATACTCAACAACAGATTTGAGATGGCAGAAGGAAGAAAGTGAACTGGAAGGGAGAACAAAGGAAATGATTCAATCTAAAGAACAAAGATTTTTTTTTAAAAATTGAAGAAATATGAACAGAGCCTCAGAGACCTGTGGGTCAACATCAAGGATATCAACATATGTATAATAATTCCAGAAGAAGAGGAGAAAGGGGTAGAAAAAATATCTAAAGAATAATGGCTGAAGACTTCCCAAATTTGATGAAAAACAAAATAAAGTTACAGATCCAAGAAGCTCAAAGAATTCTAAGAAAGATAAACACAAAGAGATCTATACCTAAACACATAATAATCAAACTGTTGAAAGACATAGAGAAAATCTTGAAAGCAGCAAGAGAAAAATGATTCAACATGTATGAGAGAAAAACAGTACAGTCAATGGCTCAGTTCTCATCAAAAATAGTGGAGGCCAGAAGGCAGTAAGGTAACACATTTAACATGCTGAAAGAAAAACCTATTAACCAAGAATTTGGTATACAGCATAGCTATCCTTCAAAGATGAACAAGAAATAAAGATATTCCCAGATAAAGACTGAGGGATTTGTTACTTGCAGCCATATCAATAATTACATTAAATATGAATGGACTGAATATTCTATTCAAAAGGCAGAGATTGTCAGACTGAATAGAAAAGCAAGATTCAACTACCTGCTGTATACCAGAGAAACACCTTAGATTGAAAGATACAAATAGGCTGGAAGTAAAAGGATGGAAAAATATAAACCATGCAAATAGTAACCATAAGAGAGCTAGCTGGAGTGACTATATTAAAATCAGACAAAATAGACTTTTTGACAGGAAATGTTACTAGAGAAAAACAAGAACATTTAAAAATTATGAAAGAGTTAATACATTAGGAAGATATAAGTTATAAATGTATATACACCCAACAACAACACTCCAAAATATATGAAGCAAAAAAGTGACAGAATAGAAAGGAGAAGTAGACTATTCAACACTAACAGTTGGAGATTCCAATACTGTATTCTCAACAGTTAATAGAATAACTAGATAGAAAAGTTATAGAGGGATATAGATGACTTGAACAACACTATCAACCAACTTGACCTACTGACATTTATATGACACTCCACCCACTGATTGCAGAATACATTCTTCTCAAGCACACATGGAATATTCTCCAGGATAGATGTTATTCTGGGTCACAAAACAAGTCTCAGAAAATTTTAAAAGTTTGAAGTCATGTAAAGTATGTTCTCTGATGGGAGCAGAATTAAATTTGAAATTCACAACAGAAAAAATCTAAGAAAATCCCATTTATTTGGAAATTAAATAACATGCTTGTAAGTAGCCCATGGGGCAAAGAAGAAATCACAAAGGAAATCTAAAAGATTTTGAATCAAATAAGAACAAAAACAAAACATATCAAAATTTATGGGATGCAGCTAAAATAGTGCTTAGAGGGAAATTTAGAGCTGTAAACACCCATATCAGAAAAGAAGAAAGGTCTCAAATCAATAACTTAAGCTTCCACCTTAAGAAACTGAAAAAAGGAGAGCAAACTAAACCCAAAGCCAGCAAAAGGAAGGATATGATAAAGTTTAGAGTGGAAATTAATGAAGTAGAAAACAGAGAAACAATAGATAAAATCAATTTTGATTCTTTGAAAACATCAACAAAATTGACAAACCTCTAGCTAGACTGAGCAATAAAATAAGAAAGAAAATACAAATTATCAAAATTGGAAAAGGGGGGCCGGCCTGGTGGCATAATGGTTAAGTTTGCATGCTCCACTTCAGTGGCCCAGGGTTTGCAGGTTCGAATCCCGGACACGGACCTACGCACCACTCATCGAGCCGTGCTGTGGTGGCATCCCACGTACAAAATAGAGGGAGATAGGTAGAGATGTTAGCTCAGAGCCAATCTTCCTCAGCAAAAAGAGGAAGATTGGCAAAAGATGTGAGCTCAGGGCCAATCTTCTTCACCAAAAAAAAAATTAGAAATGAATGAAGGGACATTGCTACTGATCCTGTAGAAACTAAAAGGATTGTATATTATGAATAACTTTATGTCAGCCAATTAGACAATTTAGATGAAATGGACAAATTCCCAGAAAGGCACAAATTAGGGACACTGACTCAAGAAGAAATGGAAAATCTGAATACATACATAACAAGTAAATAAATGTAAGCAGTAATTAAAAATCTTTCCGCAAAGAAAAGCTCAGGCCCAATTGGCTTTACTGATGAACTCTATCAAATATTTTTTCTTTGCATATTCTTTTAAAAAGTAGAGGAAGAGGGAATAACTCCCAATTTATTCTATAAGGTAGTTACACTGATGCTAAAGCCAGACAAAAAATCATAAGAAAACTACAGACCAATATCCCTCATAAACATAGATCCCTCATGAACATAGATCTTGAACAAAATACTAGCAAACCAAATTTGGCAACATATAAGGATTATATACCATGATCAAATGAGATTTTTCCCAGGAATGCAAAGTTGGTTTAACATATGAAAATTAATGTAACATATTATATTAATAAAGAACAAAAATACATAGTCATGTCAATAGGTACAGAAAAATCATTTGTCAAAATCCAACATCCGTTCATGATTTAAAACTCTCAACAAACTATTAATAGAAGGGAATCTCCTCAACCTGACGAAGGGCATCTGTGAAAAACCTATAGCTAACATTTATACTTAATGGTGAAAGACTGAATAGTTTCCCCCTAAGATTGGCAGCAACACGAGAGTGTTCACTCTCACTGCTTCTATCAACCTCTCTTGGAGGTTTTGGGCAGTGCAATAAAAAAACATGTATTCACAGACGACATTATCCTATATGTAGAAAACCCAAAGGAATCTGTGAAAATATTAATTGAGCTAATAATTTCTCAAGGTCTCAGGATACAAGATCAATGTACAAAAGTCAATTGTAGTTTTATATATTAGTAATGAACATTCATGTTCATAAAAATGAAGTTAAGAAAACAATTCCATTCACAATAGCATCAAAAAGAAAAAAATACTTAGGAATTTAACAAAGAAGTGCCAGATGTATACACAGAAAACTATAAAACCTTTCTGAGAGAAATTAAAGAAGATCTCAATAAAGGGAGAGACTCAATATTGTTAAGATAGTAATTCTTCCTAAATTGATCAATAGATTGAGTGCAATCCCTATCAAAAATCTCAGTAGGCTTTTTTTGTACAAATTTATAAACTGATCCTAAAATGTATTTGGAAATGCAATAGCAAAAACAATTTTGAAAAAGAAAAACAAAGTTGGAGGACTTAAACTACACAATTTGGAAACTCTCTATAAGGCTAGAGAATCAAGATGTTGTGGTACTGGCATAAGGATAGGCATTCATGGTCTATTAATTTTCAACAAAGATTCCAAGGCAATTCAATGGGGGAAAGGATTTTGTTTTCAACGAATAGTGCTGGAATAGTCAGGTATCCATATACCAAAAAATAAAGTACTTAGACCCTCGCTTCTCATCATGAACTCAAAATGGATCATAGACCTAAATGTAAGAGCCAAAACTAGAAAACTCTTAGAAGAAAACATGGGAAAATCCTGATGATCTTGGGTTGGCAAAGAGTTCTTAGATATGACAGTAAAAACATGAGCCATAAAATAATTGATAAATTGGACTTCATTTCAATTAAAATCTCTTGAAATTTAAAGGACACCATTAAGAAAATGAAAAGATAAGCCACAGTCTGGGATAAAATAGTTGCAAATTGTATATCTGATAAAGGACTTGTATCCAGAATATATAAAGAATTCTTACAGTTCAGTGAGACTACATACAACCCAATTTAAAAATGGCCAAAAGAATTGAATAGATATTTCACTAAAGAAGATGTATGAATGGTCTGTGAAGCCACGAAAAGGAACTCAACATCATTAGTCATTAGGAAAATGCAAATTAAAACCATGATGAGGGGTCGCCCGGTGGCGCAGCAGTTTAGTCCGCGCTTGGCAGCCTGGGGTTCGCGAGTTCGGATCCCGGGCGCCTGCCGACGCACTGCCTGTCAGCCAAGCCATGGCGGCGTCCCATATAAAGTAGAGGAAGATGGGCACGGATGTTAGCCCAGGGCCAGTCTTCCTCAGCAAAAAGGGGAAGATTGGCAACAGATGTTAGCTCAGGGCTGGTCTTCCCCACAAAAAAAAAAAAAAAAAAAAAAAAACCATGATGAGATACCACTGCACACCCACTAGGATGGCTGTAATAAAAAATGTAGGTAATATTAAGTGCTGATGAGGATGTGGAGAAACTGGAACCTTCATAAATTACTGATGGGAATGCAAAAATGGTATAGCCACTTTGGAAGACTGGTAGTTTCTTAAAAGGTTAAGCATAAACTGACTATAAAACCCAGAAATTCTATTCCTAGGAATCTACTCAAGAGAAATGAAAACACGTGTTGCAAAAAGATTTAAACATGAATGCTCATAGCAGCACTATTCATAATAACCAAAAACTAGAAACAATCTAAATGTCCATCAACTGGTGAATGTATTAACAAGATGTGGTATATACCTTCAATGGGATACTATTCATCAATAAAAAAGAATGGACCGTTAATACATTGCTACAATATGAATGAATCTCAAAAACATTATGCTAAGTGAAAGAAACCAATCCAAAACGCATACATATAGTATGATTCCATTTATGTGAAATTTCCAAAAAAAGGCAAATTTATAGAGACAGAAAGCATACTGATGGTTTCTTAGAGCAGAGATTGACTACAAATAGGTTTGAGGAAGTTTTTTTAGGTAATGGAAAAGTTCTAAAACTGGGTTATGGTGATGGTTGCACCATCATTTAAATTAACTTATTAAATCTGTTTACTAAAAGTCATTGAATTTTACATTTACAATGGGTGAATTTTTTTTTTTTTGGTGAGGACGATTAGCCCTGAGCTAACATCTATTGCCAATCCTCCTCTTTTTGCTGAGGAAGATTGGCCCTGGGCTAATATCCATGACCATCTTCCTCTACTTTATATGTGGGATACCTGCCTCCTCATGGCTTGATGAGTGGTGTGTAGTTCCGCGCCTGGGATCTGAACCTGCAAACCCTGGGCTGCCAAAGCAGAGTGCTAACTTAACCACTATGCCACTGGGCCAGCCCCTACAATGGGTGAGTTTTATGGCATATAAATCATCCCTGAAAGCTGTAAAGCAGTAGTGCTCAAAGAATCGTGCTTAGATCTTGTCTTTTAGGATTAGGAAGAACGTTTTTCCTGTGTACAGTCATACATTGCTTGACTCATTAGGTGATTTCATCATTTTGCAAATGTCATAGCGTGTACTGAAGGGGAACAAAATTGGCCGCCCCAAAAAATGTCTCTTTAACATGAGGGTTATTTTAGGCCGATTATTTTTAAGAAGCAAAAGACTCAGAGAGTTTTTCTTACCTCCCCCTTAATTGCCTAAAAGAATTCAGAAAAAAAAAAAATCCTGTCTCAGAAACTGAGCTATCACTTTAGGATAACAGGAACTCAGTGGTAGATAGGGAGGAACCTAGAAAAGCCTGTTTGCTGGGCTCCCCTCTATGTTCTTCTGTTTCTCTGTGGCCAAAAAACACTCGTTTTCCAAACATTTGCTCCTTTTCACCTACCGTTGAATTGCCTTCCTTCCCTTTGAAGTCCCTGACTCCCCCCAGCCCCATCTTTTTTTTGTTTTTAGCTGAGGATGGTATTGAAGGTCAGGGCCTCAGCAATTTTGTCCAGTTACTCAGTTTTCCTGGGTTTCTCCCATGTATACATGTTATCAAACTTTTGTTTTTCTCCTATTAATCTGTCTCATGTCAATTTAGTTCTTTTTAGACCAGCCGGAAGAACCTAGAAGGGTAGAGGAAAATTTCTTCCTCCCCTACAGCTCTTACACAAACCTAGATGGTGCAGCCTGCTACACACCTAGGCTCTATGGTACTGATCCTGTGGGACTGCTGTCATTACATGTGGTTCATCTTTGACTGAAAGGTCATTATGCAGCATGTCTCTATATGGCTTTGCCTATTTGGCTACTACTTTCATGAGTCTCCTTTTTATTTATCTTATTTTTTCTTTTCTTCTTAAACTCTGAGGGAGGGTTATAATTTCTTCCTCTGTAGTTAATTCAAAAATTAAGGATTTTGGGGGCCCGCCTGGTGGCGTAGCAGTTAAGTTTGTGTGCTCTGCTTTGGCGGCCCCGGGTTTGCGGGTTTGGATCCCAAGCACGGACCAAAGCACCGCTTGTCAAGCCATGCTGTGGCAGCATCCCATATAAAGTAGAGGAAGATGGGCACGGATGTTAGCCCAGGGCCAATCTTCCTCGGCAAAAAGAGGAGGATTGGCAACGGATGTTAGCTCAGGGCTAATCTTCCTTCCCCCTCCCCCCAAAAAAGTGGAAGGATTTTTAATTGGCTGCTGTGGTGTAATGCTAATCCTTCTTAAATGTAGAGGATTGGATTAGATGAGCCATTAAGGTCTCATCCAGTCTTAGTGCATCAAACGATCTCTCTCTTCTTTTTCTTGTATATTTGAAAACAAACTCTGTTATCCTCAGTAGCAGAATATTTACCTATTCTCTAGGCCACCTACACATCAAAATGTGCTGACATTTTAAATACATAATTGTATTTAGCAATACAGCATTTCCCCATGATGTCATTGTGACTCTACTTGGTGCCAGCATATTCGAAAAGTGACTCAGAAGGATATTCCATTGGCCCCAGAGGAGAATTTGGATTCTGTGAAAAACTCAAAGATACACAGGCAGAGAGGTCATTCAGGGGCTGAGATTGCCTTTTTTTCTTGCTCCGAAAGGACTCATTCTCTGCCATTTTGTAAGGAGTTGTCACATCAACTTCATCACTTCCAGGTTCTGAGGGAAGGCATCCATGCTTCTCTCTGGTCCTCATCTTTCTTATTGTCTTCCTTGGGCTGAGAATGCTCACCATGGGAAAAAAGTGCCTTCTAAGTCACTTTATATTGTTATCACTATTATTATTGTTTTTCTCTTTGGGAATTGGAGAAACATTCTAAGAAGCTAAAAATAACAATATTGAGCAACTTTAAAAAAATTTCTCCTTTCATTTTGGCAAATTCAGCCATGTGAAATCTAACTGTATCTTTATAAAGTCTTGGGATCCCTCCCCACTTGTAATGTAAAGCCTAGACTCTGGGAAAAGTGAATAAATTTAAGAGAAAAGCAATGAAAAGCATATAAAGAAGATGTGGTATGAGTTTACATTTTTCTTCTAGTGGGTTTCTCCAGCAGATTTAAGTTCTCAGATGAGAATTTTTCCTGGATCGAGTAGTGCTTTATCTCATCCTTGTTAACTTCAAACTGCCTGGAGTTCTCAGCATCCACTGTGAAGAAGCAGCTGAGGCCAGAGTGCGTTTATGTTGAGGATGAGCTGGGAGAGGAGAGGCATCCCCGGAGAGCAGCACCCACCCGCTAGGATCCTGAGGACCCAGTGTCTGCTCTGCATTTCAAAGCTCTGTCCATAAGAACCCTTTCTTCCTTTAAGCTAATGCTATAGTTGCTGCTACGATTTAGTACCCTGAAGGCAGTGGTAGACCAGAAAACCAAGAATAGACTTGGTTTTCTGGTCTGTTCTTTTTTTTTTTTTTACTTTTTTCTGAGGAAGATTAGCCCTGAGCTAACATCTATTGCCAATCCTCCTCTTTTTGCTGAGGAAGATTGGCCCTGGGCTAACATCCGTGCCGATCTTTCTCTGGTCTATTCTTTTTACAACCCTGAGAAAAGAACTTTTCTGTAGCTTACCTAGAATGTGTCCCTTGATTTGGTTTAGTTTGTTTTTTGATTGTTAGAGTTTCATCTTTAAGGTGCACAAGGCAGAGACTAGGGTGGCCCTCACACTCAGGGCCACACAGCGTGGGGTCGGCACCTGAGAATGAGTGAGTGCCTCCTTAAATGTCACACCCTAGGCTCCTCACTTGCCTCCCCTAGTCCCTTCCCTAACAGTGTCATAATTTACTGCCTGCCTGAAACAGCTGTTACTCCATGGGATTTTAAGACATACTAGATTCTTATCATTTTGGTGGTGTTAGAAGTGTCTTATATCAAGGTATATTGTCTCTCTTTGAATGGCCTTCTTTTTGGACATGATTCTACCAATCAGTCAACATTTGTTGGGAAACCTTTGGAATGTGGGGTGGGGGAATGCGTTAGTTTCTGAGTAGCGCTTGCCTAAGGCATCTTATAATCTAGAGGAGAAGGTAGAAGTGACAAGAGTGAGACTATTAGAGGACACTGCTGAGCTGGATGGTACTGACTTCAGGAGTTGGGAAAAGGGAGAGCTCTGTGAGTAGGCTGAGGCCGCAGAGCGACTTAAGTGGCCCCTACAAGTGCTGGTTGGCTGGGAAAGGTTGAAGGATGGAATGAGGGCCTCCAGGCTGAGTGGCAGGGGCCCTGAGGCAGGATATGCAGTGGGGAAGCATGAGGAAATAAATTTGACTAGAGGAGGAGGAGAGTGCGGAGGTGTGAAGGAAAAGCCACCACAGAGACCACTGTGAACCTCTGAATGCGACTGACCACAGGTAAATAATGTTTTAAGCAGGTTAATATGGCAGTGGTGCTTTAAACAGATTGGAAATGTGTCCAAGCATTTAGAAGGGAGGTAAATCAAGGTAGTGATGGCAAGAATAAAGATGAAAGGTCAACTTGCCTGACAATTTGAAGAAAAATACATTTTAATTATTTAATTTGTCATATAATTGCAGTGTGGTGTGATAAAAGACTTAGATGACAAAGACTCAGATCATTTTAGAACAGGAGGAAGTGTGTGGTGAGAGTTGGGAGACAGGGAGTGATGGATGGGCAAGATCACAAATGGCTCCAAAGTTTGCAGCAGCTAGAGACACAGGAAATCCATGGCATTACAGCCAGAAACAGGGGTGCTTGTGAAAGAACATCTTTGAGGAGGAAACCTGGTGGAATATATTTTAGACAAATGTGTATGGTTAGAAAACATCTAAATGGAGCTGTTTTGTGTTGGAAACATGGAGTGAAATGTAGGTGAGTGCCCAGGGCTTTGCATGTCCATTTGGGCTTCACCTATAGAGATGGAGTTGACATCAAGAAAATGAATAAATCAATGAGCTCACTGAGAGAGGAAAAGAACAGAGCAGAGGCCTAGGACTTACCTTGAGAGATGCTTGGAGGCCAGGGACCAATAATGAGAGGAGAGAGAAGTACTAGCTGGGAGGTAGAAGGGGGAACCAGGAAAGTTCAGTGTGGGAAGTCTAAGGAAGCATTTTAAGGAGTAAAGCAAAATGCCACCAGATTGAGAAAAGACTAGAACAAGGACATTGCTAGCCTTTGAGGAAACAGTTTTGGTAAAAGGGCAGGGATGGGAAGGGGGCAGAAGATGGATCATAAATCCTCAAGAATACATAAAATGTGGAGAAAAGATTGTGATTGGGGGTGGGCAGGGTGAGAGCCAGATCTAGTGAAGATAACTTCTTTTCCAGGAAAAGAAGGACTTGGGCATGCATAAACTGGAAAAGAAGACACCATTATACAGAGAGATTTAAAGATGCTAGAGAGTGAGGGGAAATTGGGAGAACAAGGTTCAATGGGAGGTGGAAGAAGGGTCGGGGTGGCTTTAGAGAAGATGGAAAGCCTTTTTCCTGAAGGACAGTAATAGACAGGAGGGAGGCTTTCCCCTGAGACCCATGGAGAGGGACTGTGGTTTTTTCAGGGGGAGAAGGAAAGGAAAGAGTAGTCACTGTTTGGCTTTGATCACTATGCACTGAGCCCCTCTAGTCCTCAGCTATTTCACCCATAAGGCAAGGAGTCTGGACTAGTGTGCAAAGATAGCTCAAAAATGTTAGGATTCTAATGAGCTTTGACTGTATCTGATATTTAAGACTAAATGCTGGTACATTTATATTCAACTGTAGAATTATATATAATGATGACCTGCTAGGAACCATATCATTAATTATCAGTGCCTACTTAATAAAGCATTTGCCAGATTTAAAGTCTTTAGTAGAACCCCTCAGAATAAAATAGGAAACCACTCAGCAATCTGACCTTTTTCCATCCCTATCATTAAATTCCACCTTCTCTCATGGAAGATTATGTGTAAATGCTACAAGTGGTTAATTGGAATATTAGAGTTTGAACTGTCAGAATTCATGCTTATGGATTGAAGTTTCCCTTCCCATTGCTGCTTAGGATAGAATGCTGTTCTCACAGTCCAGGTGGAAAATGGGGAAGCCTTCTTAGATGTGGTTCCATGTGAGTCTTCAAACCTGGAGTGTGTGCTGAGTGCAGCAGTGAAGCAAGAAGGCAAGGAAAAAGTAAAATATTGCAAAATTAGAAAATCCTAGAACTTGGGATCCTCAATGTTTCAAAATAAAAGCAGAATATATGAGATAATGTATGTGAAAATAGCTGGGGAGTGACAAAGTACTATGCAAACACAGAGCATTATGTAGAGTCATAGAAACCCAGACCAAGACTTAATTTTGACCTAGGTTTGAGTCCCAGGTCTGCCACTTTCTAGGTGTGTGCTTCATTTTCTCGTCTGTAAACACATATAATAATAATGTCTACCGTACTGAGAGAATTGAATAATATTTAGACAGCCCTGGAATAGTGAGTGCCAGCCATTGGCAGACCCTCCTTGGCTCTGTCAACCGCTGGTTTAATTCTTTCACCAAACTAACCAGTGATTTCCTGAGTCTGAATTTACCGTTTGTATTCACTAGTTCTAGGTAGTGAATTTAGTGGTGGACTGCCTACTCTAGACACTGCTCAGAATTCAGCATGCATGAGGACAAGGTCTCTCACAGCTTTTTAAATCAGATGTTATCTAACAAAAGAGGCAATTGATGCACCATTCACAATGTTTTTAAACCTATATAAAGAGTCATTGATTCAGAACAGCTGCTGTGCCAGTGAAAATGTATGTTTGATGGTTTCCATGGAGACCACCCTGCTGGCTGTTCCATGATCACTAGCCTTAATTATACCCTGGGATTGCCAAAGCTGTCTCCATGACAACACCTCCTTGTGTAGTAACATGACCACAGTCCTGAATTGTGCTTCCCATATATGAGTTTCTCCTAAAAGAGTTGAGAAGATTCTGCTGGTAAGTTTCAACCTCCGTTGATTATCTTTTGAAGAATTCTTAACTGGACAGGGATTTTCCGAGTTTTGACTGCCTGTCCCACAGGCTGTTTTGCCAGGTCTCCCGAGCAAGGCCTAATGTCTTTCTTTTTTTCAGTGACATGTTGACATTTCTGTTGACCTGTTGCCAAGATATTGAACTAAGAAGGAGTCTTGTCTGTGTCAGTTTACTAGATAAAATTAAACCTGTCATAAGTGTAGGATGAAAAGTGTCAAGTAAAAAGTGTCAACAAATGCTGTTAGAGTTTGATATTTGGAATTTTAAAATGTCTCCAAGACCATTGGTAAAACTCTTGCTGTTTCTGGTAGAATTTTAAAAAAAAGAAGGAGCCACTTAATGTCTTTTTAATATGGAATCACACAGATTTCATGACTTCTAAATAACATAATGTTTTACTCTCCACTTAATTTTTTTAGATATATTTGAAGGGAAGTTCCAAGGCTTAACATTGAATCATCCCTTGAACTTCTGAGGTGACAAGTAAACAAATCTTTCAGGTTCTGGAATCAGACTTCTTAGGTTCAATTTCTGGTGTATACATGTATACACATGCATGCACGCTTGCACACGCACACACACACGAACAGACCGCAGAAAAACCGTAGGAGTGTAGTTACGATGCCCATCACATTGTGCTTTCATTAGGTCAAGTCTATGCTGAACATGTTGGTTCTCTTCCTCCTTCTACTTCTCACCCTGTTACTATATTATTTCTTCCCGCCCCCACCCCCCAGTTTTATGGAGATATAATGGACATATAACATTGTATTAGTCTTGGGTGTACAACATAATGATTTGATATTTGTATATATTGTGAAATGATCACCACAATAAGTTTAGTTAACATCCATCACCTCACATAGTTACAAAAGATATGGGACACTTCACGAATTTGCATGTCATCCTTGCTCAGGGGCCATGCTAATCTTCTCAGTATTGTCCTAATTTTAGTACCTGTGCTGCTGAAGTGAGCACAGTTACTTCTTTATTGTGATCATTCTCATCATGATCATCACTGTCCATTGGGTGTAGAGAGGCTGTTGCGTCACTGCGCGCTTCCTGGATGGGAAAGGGAATCACAAAAAGGGAGGCTGCTCCCCTCCAACCACTGTCTGAATTTCTTCCCTCTGCTCAGCTTCTTAAGACTCCTCCCCACTCTTTGGAGCAGATAACTTTCTGTGTAGCAGTTTAGTATTCCTTTTATTTTCTTTTTTCAGTTGTTATTCAGCACCTTAATGTGTTCTGGAATGGTCTGATGAAAATAAATTATTAAACCCAGTGAAGCTGTGCTGTAATGTAACTTTTATGTTGAAAGAGTGTGCTTAAAAAATCTAATTATGGCTCTTTCCTAATTAAATCATTTTTCTTTTTTACAGTCTAAGCAGCTATGGCAATGAGAATAATTTTTCACGGAAAATTAAAACCTAGAGGCAGCAGCATAATTTCCTTTACAGTCTCTCACTGGGCAATAATAACAGCATGTTGATGCCTTTCCATGACATCACTGTTGAAGCGACAGGGACGTGCAGTGGCAAGTGAGGGAGCCGCTCTGTTATTGTTGAGCTGTGTGGAAACAGTCAGCAGAAAAGTTATCTGGGAATTTTTCCTGTATGAACAAGGTTTTCCCAGAGAGCACATGGGAAGGGAAATACAGTTTTGGATTAAAGAAAAAAAATTAAATTCCATTTCCTATTGTCAAAATAATTCATAGGGAAGCAAGTGATGTTAATGGACATTTTGCTATTTTGGATAAGGTTGTTGTTTTTGTTTCCGATTATGAACTCCTAATTTTTTCTGGGCTATTTTTAGTGCCATTGATCATCACAATGTTCTGTGCTGCAAAAATATGATAACAATTCTGGGTTTCACAACTTTTGACCTGAATGAATTTGCTTTAGTTCATTTGCTAAGGAAATACCCTGAATTTCTGTAAGTTTCCTAACTGCAAGGTTTAGATGGGTCCTGTTACTATCCAAGATAATTTAAAATCACTAAAATTAAAGTGATTTTTGCAAAACAAAGGCCAGTTAATTGGGGACGTTTATAAGGCCTCTGTTGGGCATGAATTATGAGTACTTGGCTCCTGGTAGGATAGTGTTGAGTAAATGAGTGCTGAGTGAATGCTTGAAGACACTGGTCTTATTTTACACACCTTTGCAGGTTTGTGCACTCCCATCAGAAATAATGGTGCAATTCTGCACGTGGCTCGTGAAGTCCCTTCGACTGCCCCCAGTGATGCTCTTGTGATGCGCATACTCCTTCCTTTAATTGTGCCATGTATTCTGTTTGAATTTGCATTTCCTTATAAAGATTCTCCATCTGTATCCCTAGAACTGAGCTCCCCCAAGGTGTGGCCGGACATAGGGTAATCAGCAAAGAGCTCTTCAGGCCCTGTCCATGCCCAAACCAGAGGGCAGACCATGGGCAGAACTGGTGCCTGTGTCAGTAGAGAGTGAGCTGCAGCTGTCAAAGCTAATAAAGTGAAACAGTTCTTGGGAAATCTGAATGAGCAGACTTTTATCATGGGAAAGATAAGTTTTGACGTATGGTAGAAAGGAATGACGTGGATTTGAAAGACTTTTAGTAGATATTTACTTGGGGCGATTTTGTGAAATTAACTATTCCATCCTGTCGTGCCTTAGAGACATCTTGGTGGCCTGGCACCCCGGGGGCCCCAGGTACCCCACCGGGGGCCATCCTACACTTGTTTCTCTGTTTTATCCCCCAAAGTGGAACTTGTTTCAAGTATAAATAGTCATTTGCTCATTTTTTTCCTGTTTAAAATTTCTCTCCTTTCTTACAAAAAGTAGTCCAGACTTGCTTTTTCTCCTCTTGACTCTACGTCGGCACTTGGAACTGACTCAGTTGCTCTTTAGGTTAAGAGTTTTGATGTTGTGTTTGTTTAAATAGAAGCAGACTACTTCTAAGGCCAGACAGTTAAGCACAAGCAGGTTGTGCTTGTTTATACAACTCCAGAATAGCCAGTCAGTTAGTCAAATATGTGGCGAGAAAAGTGTTTTCAGTCAACAATGAATTGCCTGGTACTGTGTAAACACAACTAGCTGTTAGACTGTAATTTTATTTGATTGTTTCTGTGTACTTCTGGGGGTGTAGGGGGGGGGGTTGTGTGGGGAACAGGCTCTCCCTGGCTACATTTCCACATCTGTCTTCTTGTGTGATTTCTGGGGTGTGGGGTCCCCAGGGGAGCAGGCCCACGGTCACATCTGTCCCAAGAAGAGTTCTGTCTCATTTCTTTCCTTCCTCGCCTCCGGCCATTATGCTCTGTTTGGGGCTTTGTGTCTTTCTGGAAATTTGCCAGGCATGTGCTTATGTTTGGCCCAGAATATGGTAGGTGTTTGGTCAAGATTTGATAAATAAAAATGCCCACTTTCCCTCACCTCCATGGCAGGAGAAGAAAAGTAAGGGTAAGAATCAGGCTAATTAGAAAAATAACAATAATAATCCGGTCACTGTACTTCCAGCCACCCCCCTGGGTGTCAGCCTGTGAGCCTGAGGAAGGTGGGGTGTAACTTACTCCGGGTTATGTCCCTAACCTGGCGGAGGGCCAGGCTCTCCATACATATTGCCCAAAGAATGTGTAAAGGGGCAGTTTTTTCCCAGATACATAATTTGGACCGCAAAGGATTTGGTGACTGTTAAAGTACCTCTTATGATTTTAGTGAAAATGGAATCAGGAGCCATTGTTTTCAAGTCTCCAGTTAGTCCTTTGTACGATGACTACCCCTCTCCCTCCAAAGAAAGAAAAAGGATGGTACTTTTTTTTCACACTGTTAGCTGTCTCTTCTTGGAATTAGAAAACTTCGGTTTGAGTGATCCAATCACCTGCTGTTACCTGTGCCTTGCCCCCTGCCCGCCCAAAGGAGAATTTTCATCTGTGAAAACATTTTTTTTTCTTCATGTGGGAGTAACAGGTGTTCTGCTAACTTCGGGCCTTGCATTCCTACCTTAGAAGTCCTGCTGTAAGTGGTGTCGGCACTGTTATTCTGAATTGCCAATGTTTGCTGCCATTTGGCCACAGCATTCGGAGCTCTTTGCTTTCCTCTCTGTGCCCTTGAAACATTAGGGTTTGGGAGTGTCAAATGTTTGAAATGCTGTTTGCCTTTGGGGATCAGCTACAGTTCGAGAGCAGCTGATCTGTGTCGATAGAGAGCCTTCCCTTCTGCTGTGTTCCGTGTTGCCATTCTGATATCAAGAGACATTTAAAATTATTGGATTCAAGTAGCACCATATGTTTCAAAGTACTTTTTTCAAGTAACTCAGGGAACCTAATTTATCATTTGATTTAACATTTTGAAAGTCCTACCCAGGTGTTTATTAAAAAAAAAGAAGAAGGATCCGCCCTAAAGATTGTTGGATGAGTCTTCAGTAGGGAAATTGCAGCTTTCAATCTGTACTAAGTTATAAGAGAATGGAGGATTGAGACAGAAGTGGTATTAAATCTGATGTGGAACTGCATACCCACCAGAATGGTATAATTAGAGAGACTGACAATACCAAGTGTTCGTGAGGATGTGGAATAAGCTTTCTGGTTTAGAAAACACTAAAGCTAAACAAGGTCTATATTATGAGCCAGGAGTCCCACTCCGAGGTATATTCCCAAGAGAAACGAAGACATATCTGCACAAGACACGTTCAATGTTGTGCGATTAGAGGTGATGGTTGCATAACTCTGTGAATATACTAAAACTATAGAATTGTACTCTTTAACAGGGGGAATGTTATAGCATGTGCATTATGTCAGACTATTTTTTTAAAAGCTATGTTCAAGAATATCCATAGTAGTTTTTTTCATAATAGCCCCAAACTGGAGGAAATAGTCCATACATCAATCAAGGATAAATAAATTGTGATCTATCCATGCAATAGAATAGTACACGACAATAAAAAAAAAAAAAAGCCTGCAGCCACATAGGTGATTCAGGATGGGGGTGTATTGGTTGGGAAGGAGCATGAGGGAGCCTTGTGAGATGCTGGGAAGGTTCTGTATTTCTATCTAGTGGTGGGTACGTGAATGTTTACAGATGTAAGCATTCAATGAGCTGTACACTTAAGAGTCAAGCTCTTCATGCACTTTACTATATTATACTTCAATTAAAAAAAAATCTGATGTGGGTGCGGGAATGGCACCGTCCTCAGAAAGCATAGCCCACAGTGCTGCACCTCTTCTGCTGCCCGTCCCTGGGAAGACCCAGGTGTCGGCACAGCAGCTGGCCCAGCAGACCCCTCCTGCCTCTGGCTTTGACACTGTCTTTGTGCTGCAGATGGCCTGGGGTTTCACTTACTGGGGAAAGGGAAGAACCCCCAGGCTGATGCCTTGCTATTCTGGGCAATAACCACCACTTTTCTTGAATGTCATGGTTGGAGATATTCAGCTCGGTGCCAAGGTAAAGAAAGTGAGCTCAGGCTTCCTGGTAGCATTGCAGAAGTATTTATTGTTCTGCTTATGCTCAACAGGTGAGGACCCTGCCCTGTCAGCTACATTCTTCCTTTAGGGGCTGGACTAATTAAGGAAAACGGCACACCTGCCATGCCCTCAGGCCCTGCGGTTTGATTAAATGAACGCTCTGCTTCTTATTGGGCACTCCTACTGGGCCAGGCTGGGGGCCCCCCGGTGGACATTCTGGCCTACCGTGCTGGTTTGCCTTCCTCGTGCCTCTCAGGCTCCCCTTAGCCTTATGGCTTTGGAGGTGGAGGTTGGTCATGTTTTGAACATGCTCACTAAGATGGTGACTCCTTAGTCCTGGCATGTCGGGAGGTATGTGTGTGTTGTGTGTGCTGTGGGTGCAGTGACAGTGTCAGCTTTATGTGACGGTGGAGGAAGGGGTCAGAACCCTGAGGCCCTAGGGGTGTTGACCGACCCAGGCAGGCCTGCAAACTACCTCATTCTCCATCGCCCGGCTGCATCCCCCAGGCTGTTGGCTCCTGCTGTAGAAAGAGGGTGAGGGGCTCTGCGCAGAGTGAGGGCACCTTCATGTTCCCGGCAAACAGAAAGCTCTGCTCTCCCTCCTTGTGCTATTGGCAAAACATAATATGATTTTTACTCCATGGATAGCAGCTCATTAACCAGAGTTTAGATTCAGATCTACTTAACACTCATTGAATACCTGATGTAATGGAGGTACCAACAGCAGTCACAGCTAACACTGATTGCTCACTGTGTGCCAGCCCGTGTGGTAGGTACGTGGACACACATTTCTTATTTCATTCTCATCATGATCTTGTGTGGCTCAAACTATGTGCTCCCCTTCCCCCTTTAGCCATGAGGAAACAAAGATGTTACGTAACTTAAACTAGAACAAAGGAGCTTGGACTTGAACCCAGGCCTTGACAGCATAGCCTGCGCCCCTCTTGGTGGCCTCTTCTGAGACAATCCGTCATGGAGGTTTTCCTTCCCAGTGCAGGTGGTACGGAGAGACAGAGTCTGAACGTGAGTGTGATGAGCATGGTCTCCTGGCGGAGGCTCTCTTGTTGCGGTTTTCCTTAGTGGGGAACCGCACCATTTAGAAAACACCTCTGGGAAATTGGGAGGCTGATGGAGACTAATGGGAAACAGATGAGAGGAAAGGAACTCAACCTGCCACCGGGGCAGAGCCGAACCACCCTGTCAGGATGCGTCTTAGGGACACCCATGGCCAGTCATGAAGGTAGCTGCGTCCGGACGTGAGCTGGGCCCGGCCGGGCTGTGGGAATGCAGATGGCACGGTTCCTTGGTTAGTTGATGAATTTTCTGGTAGATGTTTAACTATAGGGTATGTTCTCCATCATTGAAGCAAATAACTTTTTCCTTCATTTGTGACTTTGATTTTGATATGTGACACCTCTAGAAAAAAACCTTAGAAACCATTTAGTCCAACTCCCTTCATTTAAAAAAAATTCAAAAGGCTTATTATAGAAAATTTAGTAAGTTAAATGGAAAGAAGAAAAAGCTTATGTGAACCCACCACTGTGGACATTTCAGAGTATCTTTTGGGCCTTTTCTCTGTACACACATAACTGGGTGTGTTTGTTTTTATAGACATGGGATCATTCTCTACCCGTTGATTTTTATGTAACAATATTGGGAGTATTTCCCCCTTCTTGGGGTGGATGAGGGACCTGAGGCCCAGAGAGGTGAGCAACTCGTTGAGGGCATTCTCTACCAGGCTGGCCTGGGAGAAGCGGCCTGTACAGCTGCCTTGTCCAGGGCTCTCTCGGCCTGATAGAGGCCTGTGGGTGCAGGGCACCAGGTCCGTCAGGGGCGCGGGCACTTAGCACAGTGTCTGATACGTGATAGGCCCTGGGTAAAGGAAAGAGCGAAAGCTAGAGCCCGGCTCCTGTGGCTGCAGCCTCTCCCCGCTGCCTGTCCTCATGCCTGGGCCACCCAGAAGTTTGCTCTCAGCAGCCACCTTGCTCCCCTGCCCGCCCCGCTTGCAGAGCCTCATGCAGTATTGCCTTTGTGGTGAACTCAGAAGTCTCCAGTGTTAAGTTGGAAGAAAGGCTGTGTCTCCTCTAGCAGCTGTAACATGACTACAGTACACACGTTGTAGCAGTTAAGATCCCGGTCGTAGGGGCGAGTTCCTCTGATTTCATAAACCTGCTGCAAAGTCCCAGAAAGCCTTGGCAGGTGGAGGTGGTGGCTGAGGGGCAGACCATGGTTTTATGTGCAGCTGACAGGGAGCCCTTGGCCAAGACACTGAGCAAGCCGGAGTTCCTCCAGTGCACTCTTTTGGTAATGTGGCTCACAAGTCCTTTACTAAAAGTGTTTATTGGAGTCATCCACCTCTGCATCCAGTCTGGGTACCTGGACCCCACAGGTTGACCCAGCCTCATGTTGTGAGAAGGTCAACAGATGGCAGATGGTGGCCCTGCTCTCTCTAGATCCCAGCAGTCCTTTGCTCGATCCCTTCCCTGGGAAAATCTGCATAAAGGCTAGCTGCTCATTTTAATTTTCCCATTTAACTCCTTGTGGAATTGATATTTCTTGGCTGAAACTGAAAAGGGGAAGAAGACATCCTGAATGTCTGAGTGCACTTGAAAGTTAACGCGACAGGGACAGTTTTGCAGTGTCTTCCTTGGAACAGATGATGAGCACCCTCTTCTCTTATCACTTTCCCTCAGTCCTGTCCAAACACTCAATAGAGGAGGTGATGTCCCATGTGCCCCCAAACTAAATCCATCGACAAAATTCCTCCCCCTTGTGTCTCAGGAGTGTGCTTCCCAGAACCTCAGGGAGGAGCCCCATCTCTGTCTCACACAGTCTCTTTTATGCCCCAGCATGTGCCTTTTGCTGGATGAGGAGGAAAAGCTCCTGCCCTCTCTGCTGGGCCGCACTGGCCGTCTGCGTCCACTTCTTCATTCAGCAGATGCTCACTGAGCACTTGTATGTTCTGGGCCCTGCAGGGCACTGGGGATTGAGTAGTGATTCAGACAGTCCAGCCTTGCTCCTGTGACACTCACAGGGTGTGTCATCATGGCCCCGCATAGCCGTGGGCCTGTGTGGAGAGCCTGCCTCGGGGCCCACGGACACCTTCCACTGTTTCTGCCTTTGCTGTTTGGGCCTCCAGCAGCCAGCACCAGGCCACAGTACTACCCTGCCACCTCCAGCCTGGCTGCATTGACACTGTCCTGAGCCTTTGTCTGGAGGGGTGATTTTGAGCTTAAAAAGCCTACACACTTGCCTGACAGGCTGTGGAGAGAGCAGGCCCTCCATCCCTTACTGGGGAACGTCCGTTGTCCTCTGCTGGCAGTGCTCAGCACACTACAGATGTGTATACCCATTGACCCTCAACTTCCACTCCTGGGAACTTATCCTTTAGGTATGTTTCCACCAGTCTAGGATGGCATATGTGCAGGGTTATTGACAAATATTGTTTATAGGAGCAAAATCAGAAAACAGTCCCAGTGTCTATCAACAGGGGACTGAGACCCATCTGGCCAATGGAATACAAAAATCGATGACGCTCTCTACATATGGCCAGGGGAAGCTCCAGGATGTATTCCTAAGTGAAAAATGCAAGGAGAAAAACTGTATAATATGCTAGCTTCTGTGTAAAAAACAGAAAAAACCCAGAGTCTGCATTCATATTCACTTACATAAGCATAAAGAAACCTTAATACATAAGAAACATGGTGGCCTTTGGAGGGAGGTGACAGCTGAGCCAATGGGGACTAGGGATGCAGGGACATGCTTCACTGGGTATATTTTTAGAGTTTTGGTTTTGGAATCATGATTGTATTACCTATTTAAAAATGAAATTTGAAAAATAAAATAGGCTGCAGTATGCCTCCCCAAAATGTCATAAAAATAGTTGCACCTTTGTTTATACAGAACTTAAACCTGGCTATGAGAATTCGGAACCAGAAAGAGTTGATTGATCGCTAGAAACCTGTATCTGAAAGAAAGCAGATAGAAGTAGCAATGAGGTGGTCTCACTAGGAGAGAGAACAGGGTCCCAGGTAAGGTGACTTCCTGAGTTGAAGGGATGTGACCTCTGAGACCACTAGGAAAGAGGGTTGGTACCTGCAGATGGCATTGTTTGAAGTACTGAGGGTTGTCTGGTCTGTCCAAAAGGCAGTCAGGGGTACTTTTTGAATGTGAGTTCTTCTGCGGCGGGGCCCACACAGCCTGAGTGGTGGAGCAGACGCTCAGGAGATGACCGACTGAAGCGCGGCTGGGCCCTCCCGGTGTACTGCTGGTGCCCTGACACAGTAAGGCAGTCAGCAGATTCCTACTGTGTAGATGAATAAACCTGGTTCCTCTGGGCACTGCAAGGGAATTCTAAAATACATGCTTATTGCCTTCAGAATCTTTCCGTGGGCCTGGGGCCACAGGCTTAACGTTCCTCAGTGAAAAGGAGCCACTGAGGAGTGCTGTCTTCTTGTGGAGGGGGGCACTTGATGGGCTTGTGGCTGCACCCACAGGAGGGCTGGGCCCACGCCTGCACCCTGTGTTTAGACTTTCTGGTTCTTGTCATGGAACCCAGGCAAAGACCATGGGTCAGATTTCTCTGTTCTTAGCTTTCTATATTTTAGAAGGGGTGTAGCTTATAAATTGGATGGGTACTAGACAAGACATTTCTTCACTCTGGGTCATCACACTGAGCCTTGTGGCAGTGAACAGATTTCCTAAGGTAACTGCTCTCTGTTTTTCTGAAACATATATTTGGATGTCTGTTACTACATTTTCACTTTAAACTTAGGAGACAGGCTAACATTAAATGGCTTTTCCAAGCCATCTGTTTGCCTGTATCTTCGTGACACCCGGTGTGTGACCCATCGTGGACCTTCTTGGCTTTGGCTGCCAGAAAGCATGCAGCCAAACCCATGAGCACCCTCCTCCTGCTCTGTGCAGCCCCCTCCCCACCACGTGGGTAGACATCTTTACCTCAAATTTGGGGTGATTGCCTCATCTCTGCCTCTCTAATCTTGTTTTCCCCTTTCTTTCATCTCTATTATCTACTTCTAATTGATATAGTTTACCTGTAACAACTGACTTTTTAAGCTTCTTGAAAATTCTCATTGGAACAAATCAGAGAATGAATAAAAATTCCCTCTGTCCTCTTCAAAAAAAGTTTTAAGTGAAAGAATAAAATTCAGTCCCTGAAAATACTTTACAGATGATTCCTTTGTCTTATAGAGGGGAAACTGAAGTCCAGAGAGGGGAATTGGCCTGCCTGAGGTTACGCAGCGAGTTTGTGACACAGCAGGGGAACACCCAGGACTCTCAGGCTGCTGGCCCACTGCCCTCCCACAGACACGGGCACAAGAACAGATGCCCACGAGATTGGGATAAGCTCTCTTGAAGTCCAAGTCTAGGATTGCCTCTGGCATGCTGATAAAACTACATGCCCAATTGTGCCCATCATCTTTAAATGACTAGGATTCTCCATGGGATTTTTTTCAATACCTTGCTAGGAAAAAGGGGTTTCCAGCTATTGGTTTTTCTCTCTCTTCAGGTTTCCTTTGGCTTTAACGGTGGCCGCTACTCACCTCACACTTTGCACTCCAGTCGATACCCAATGGCTTAGATTCTGCTGAGCTTGTTCATGCTGTTCCTTCTCTATAGAAAGCCCTTCCCATCCTTCCTCACCAGGTAATTCTCATTTGTTCTTGAAGATTAGCACAGGCATCATCTTGATGTGGGGCTTGATCCCGTAACATTCAGAGCATACCCATATCTTAGCACTTAGCATATTATGTTGACATTATTTGCTTAGTAACTTCTAGAAGTGGCTGACCTAAAAGAGGGGTGCTGTGAGGACAGGGTCTTGCCTTTCATTTTTGCCTCTCTACTGCCTAGCAAGGGGCTCAGGGAATGTAATTTGGCCTCAGCTTCATTCCAGTAATAACTCAAAGCGCTTTTCCTTTTTCACTTCTAATTCAGTGAGTTTCTTCTGAAACAGTTAGTCATTGGTTTTTTAACTTTCATTTCTTTAAACTCCCCAGAAGAGCAAGGAATAATGTCTTAGCTCAGGCTGCTATAACAGAATACCACAGACTTGTGGCTTAAACAACAGACATTTATTTCTCACAGTTCTGGAGGCTGGAAGTCCAAGATCAAGGTGCCAGCAGGGTGGGTGTCTGGTGGAAGCTCTTTCCTTGGGTTGCAGATGACTGCCTCCTAGCTTGTCTTCACATGGCAGAGAGAGAGATAGGGAGAGAGCGAGTGAGCAAGCAAGCTCTTTGGTCTCTTCTTATAAGATCATAATCCCATCACGAGGACCCCACCCTCATGACCTCATCTGACCCTTATTACCTTCCCAAGGCCCCATCTCCAAATACCATCACATTGGAGTTAGAGCTTCAACATATGAATTTGGGGAGGGGACACAATTCAGTCCACAGCAGAAGAGTTCACAGGTGACCGTTGATATTTTGCAGTGGGTGGCAAGAGCTAGAAAGTCTTTCTTGTGGTTGGTGTAAATCCCTCAAGTGGAAGTGAGCTGGTGGAGTGAGTCTTCTGCAAGCTTTTTACATTTCTAAGGAGTTCTCACTCTCTGGTCATATGAAACTGAGTATGATCAGACTTGGAGCCAGGGTACAGCCATTGACATCATGGGCTCACTTCTCCAACTGATATTTCTTCAGGAATTGTTGGGATTAAGGAAGGAGGCAGGTTAAAACTAGCAAAGGATTTTTACCAGATGGGCACCCCATTTCCTATCTGTAAACATTGCAAGGAGATCTTGCTGTATATCTTTCGGCAAATCTATTCTTTCACCTCCATTAATACTAAGAATAACAATAGCGTGAATTAAAGTTATTGTTATATCAAAAGGAGATGAAAAAAGTCCTCATGGCCTTGGAGTAAGTATAATTATGGTGCTTTTATTTAAAGCTCCTTTGAGCTTACATTCATTTCATTTCTAAAAAATAGACTGCAGAGATTAGATCTATCCTTTGAGTGAATCAAAACAATTTAGAAAATAAAAACACCTTAGCCACATGCCCTTCCTTTCCAGAAGCACAGAGTGCTGCTTAGCTTGGGAGACTGATAGAACTTTTTAAACAGGACAAAAGTTTGAAAAATAACTTTGGCAGAAACCTATTATTCTAAAAGTAAGTCTGTCAGTAGATGAGTACGTTTACTGAATAAAATGAAACTGAGAAAGTTGAGAAAAAGCACTAGAATGAAGAATCTATTGATTCCATACCAGGCTGTCACTGAATTGAGTTTGAGGGAAAAGTAAGGTCGTCTCCAATTCCATACCAGGCTGTCACTGAATTGAGTTTGAGGGAAAAGTAAGGTCGTCTCCAATTCTCCATTTGTCTGCAACAATTGGATGTTCTAAGAATATCTACATGATTTTGCTCTTTATACTGCTTGGCAAAGAAGCAATACTTGACAAATTTATAGCCCCTTTATTTAAAGAAAATTATAGTATATTATAGAAAATAAACAAGAAAACAACCAAATTAGATATTTTAGGATGAGCTGAAGTGGAACACCCACAGAGATAGATAAAAGGAAGAAGCCCTCCAAAGGTACCAGGAAACACCACTTCAGTGAACATGATATTAAATATGGCCTTTGAGAAATGTGAGTACTAAAGAGAAAAGTCTGACTCCCAGCCCGGGGAAGAGCTAACACCTTCTGCACAGCTGTACCAGGAAGATTGCAAGTCCAAGATAAAAAGTCCAAAGGTCCACAGATTTCTGAAGTTATAACCAAAGGACCAGTGTCAGATGGTATGAAAGACACACCGGTCTTTTCAGCACATGGCATGTGTTAGAGTTCAGAGTTTGGGTACTTGAACTCTACTACCAACTCCCCCTACCTTCTTGGTATATAGGCTAAGAGAACATATGGACAAGAAATAGTAGGCAAGTGCAAAACAAAGCTGAGCTGAAAAACTCAACCTTGATTTGAAGACCTAAGGCTTTCTGCCCCTTATAGGAGCATGGCTTCCTCCCCATCCTCCACTCCCACAGAGTTAAGAGAACTTTATTGCGTGGATTCAAGAGAAGAAAGAAACCATGTGGAGTCTGGGTTCTTGCCTTTAAAGCACTGGAATCTCATTAACTAGTGTAATGAGCCTCAGTAAATGTACAGTCAGATGAATAATTCTTCCCATCAGAGTGAACTTGGAAGAGAGTGAAAGGATAGAAGGCCCCAGAGTTTCCTCCCCCATGGGCAGAGAGAATCATGAGGAGAAGAAACTGAATGTTCCTCTCACCTCCAGCCTGCATTATTAATCACCATCAGTTGCATCATATCTGAAACTCTGTGTCTGAAGAGAAAGAGACTGTGCCCTTGAGGAAATCCTGTTGTCCCAGACTGGTATATACAAGATCCTACAGTATGATTAAAAAAAACCAACAAAGCTAATTAAAATTGTAATGATGAATTTATAAGATTGTCATTCATCAGGAAGATGTTCAGAACAAATCAAATAAAGCCTTCCTACCTTGCCTCACCATGACATCCAAGGTGGCTCTAGGAAAGTAGTGGTCAGCTAAGCCTGGTTTGAAAACCAGTGGTTTACCATCTCTCTGGGTTTGAGTGTTCTTATCTGTATAATAAAGACAAACCTTCCACTTCAGAGTAGAATGTTGTATATTGTGATAGGCCAACGTTGAATTGAAACAACTAGGGGAAAAGACAAGTAAATCCTAAAAATCGTATTTTTAAACAAATCAGAGATCTGTGAAAGCAATGAGAACTAAATTTAATAAATTGCTGGAGGAGGAAGATCCCTTCCTAGGTATACTGAGTAACACAGGCTATTTTCTTCATGGGGGGAGAGGAGGATATTTGCTGTCTGGGTGTGGGCTAAGGATCTGGCTTGGTCCAAGAGGAGGAAATATTCTGTGGGAAAGAGAAACTAGCAGAGCTTTTGGCAGTCATGTGGAACTGGCCTGATTGATTGGAAACTAGAGGAGCCCCAAAGACAAGTCCCATAGTCTCATGAGACATTTGCTGAGTTCCAGGTCAGTTCAGGAGTCTGCAGGCTGGCCAAGAAAGGCAAAGTGAAAACTCTCATAGTCCTGGGGTGCTTCGGAGACAAAATTTTGCTAGAAGGAAGGCCTGCAGCAAATATACTATGAGTCTCCCCCTAAAGACAATTGCCAGATTTTGAACCTTCGTGGAGTGGGAAGCTAAAAAGCTAAGGTCAAAATTTCTGAAAGGCAGAACTTTCAGGGACGAGGAGACAAAGTTCCATTAAGCTCTTAAACACAAGTCTGGGAGTGCCATACCTAAAGGACTAGATAAAGTAGAGGTGGACTGAGTCTCACTAGAGCTACAGCCCATCTCTAATTCACTCAGTCCCTGATTGGATTGAGCCCATCATCCTATTAGAGGAAAAGAGCAACACTTCCCCGTAGAAGCTATCATCAGAGCCTCTATAGTTCTTTTATACACAATGTCCAACATAACAGAGTTATAGATGTGAAGAGGCAGGAAAACATAACTGATAATGAAGCTGAACAAATAATAAGAGTAGAGCTGAAAAAGATCCAGATGTTGGACCTAGCAATAACTTAAAAATGACTGAATAATATATTAGAGAAAATAGAGGAAAAGATGAATTAAATGATGGGAGAATTTCAATGCAATATTGGAATCTGTGAAAAAAATCAGTTATTATTGAACTGGAAAAAATATGTGTGAAATTAATAACATATTGAATGGGTCTAAGAGCAGACTGGACACAGTGTAGCAGGATTGGTGAAGGATAAAGAGGAAAAAAGAATGGAAAGAACAGAACAAAGCATAAGAGACACGGGGGAAATTGACCGTAAGTCTAATATGTGTGTAATTGGAGTTCTAGAAGCTAAGGAGAGAGATTGGGCAGGAACAATATTTGAAGGGATAATGGCTGAGAATTTTCCAAAACTGCTGAAAAACATCAACCCACAGCTTCAAGAAGCTCACCAAACCCCAGACAAAAAATAGAAAGAAAACCGTACTTAGGCCTATCCTAGTCAAACTGTTGAAAACTAAAGATAAAGAGAAAATCTTAAAATCAACCAGAGAAAAAAGGCATTACCTTATATTGAAGAAGTAACTGACATTTCAGCTGAAACTATGAATACCAATAGACAGTGGAATGACATCTTTAAAGTGAAATTTAGGGGAGAGGTTAGATAATCTCAACACTCCATTCTTCTGTTCCTATTTAAAGAACTGGTCACTAACCTCTTCAAAATTACTGTGAATATATTTGGAGAATTACTGTGTGAGGTTTGCTAGACCCTATTAAATACGGGCAAACCTTGTTTTATTGCACTTCACTTTATTGTGCTTTGCAGATATTGTGTTTTTTACAAGACCCTCCACCAGCAAAAAAGATTATGACTGGCCAAAGGCTCAGATGATGATTAGCATTTTTTTTTAGCAATGAAGTATTTTTTAATTAAGGTATGTACATTGTTTTTTTAGACATAATGCTATTACACACTTAATAGACTACAGTATGTGTAAACATAACTTTTTTTTTCTTTTTTTTTTTTTTTTTTTGGTGAGGAAGACCAGCCCTGAGCTAACATCCATTGCTAATCCTCCTCTTTTTGCTGAGGAAGACTGGCCCTGGGCTAACATCGTGCCCATCTTCCTCTACTTTATATGGGACGCAGCCACGGCATGGCTGACAGGCAGTGCGTCGGCGGGCGCCCGGGATCCGAACCCGCGAACCCCGGGCTGCCAAGCGCGGACGAAACCGCTGCGCCACCGGGCTGGCCCTAAACATAACTTTTATATACACTGGGAAACCAAGAATTGTGTGTGACTCACTTTATTGCAATATTAGCTTTATTGCAGTGGTCTGGAACTGAACTTATGATGTCTCCACAGTATGCCTGTGTATTTGCTTATTTGATCTCCTAATCCTCAGATTTCTGTTGAATCACAAAACCTTGGATTCATATCACATAACATGATATTGGCTTCTTTCCTAAAATCATATTGGGAACTCATTATAAATCAAGTAAAGCAGTATATAATTTGGATAGATCATGTTCCAAAGGAGAATGTAAATTTTGAAGGTAGGATGAATGAATGGCCCCCCAAAAAAGGAAACCATGATATAGTGGCACAATACATGTACAGTGTTAGTTAAGGTGTTGGATGGAATAGTGACTTAGAATTCCTTGCTATTCAAAATGTGGTCTTGACACCAAAAGCACAAGTAACAAAAGAAAAAATGGATAGATTGGACTTCATCAAAATTACAAACTTTTGTGCTGCAAAGGATTCCATCAAGAAAGTGAGAAGACAACCCCCAGACAAATTATATATCTGATAAGGGACTTGTATCTAGAATATATAAAGAACTCTTGTAATTCAATAGTAAAAAGACAAATAACTCAATTTAAAAATGGGCAAAGAATCTTTATAGACAATTCTCCAAAGAACATAAACAAATGGCCAATAAGCCCATGACAGCATGCTCACCATCACTCACCATCAGGGAAAAGCAAATCCAAACCACAATGAGATACCACTTCACCCCACTAGGATGGCTGTAATAAAAAGACAAATAAGAACAAGGATGTGAAGAAATTGGAACCCTCATACACTGCTGGTGGGAGTGTAAAATGGTGCAATAAATGTTACCTAGGGTGACGATGGTGATAATGGTGATAGTAATGATGTCCTGTTTACCAGGTTCTGGCCTATTCATCAATGTTATAAAATGGTTCTATGAATTTTGGCAGTTTTATGGCTACTTTTACTTGAACTAATAATACATCAATAATCAGAGATTCAACTCTACCTTCACATAAGAATTATTAGGGGATCCTTTAAAAAATGCTGATAAGTGGGCCTCATTATAAGATATTCCAATTTGATTGATATGGAACAGGACTTTGGTTTTTTGGGTTTTTTTTTAACTTCTCAGGAGATTCTGATGTGTAGCCCGAGTTGAAAGCTGCTGAGTGAAGTTGACATCTCCAGGGTTAAGCAAAGCACCCCTGAGGGGTAGCTTGGAGTTGGAAAAGGAGGATTGGCACAGGAATCAAGAGACCTGGGCTTTAGTCCCAGCTCTTGCCTTGTTGTGACTGTGTGCTTTGAGCAAGGTATTTAACCTCTAGGAGCTTCAGTGTCTCCATCTGTAAAATGGGACTGAGCACCCTCCTGTGCAGGGATGCTGTGAGGAGACGTAAGCTTGTACATGTGACACTGCAGAGCCCTGCGTCTGGGACATTTTTTGCCCTCTTTAAATTTTGGTTACTTTCTTCCCTTACCTTCCATGTACTAGATATTCATATCACATTTTTTTTCTAATTTTGTTCTATTATTTCTTCTTTTGTAAAATACAGAAGTTTGTTAAAAGTCACCCAAGGTTTCTCTAGGTTTAAAATTTATCCTTCCTTCACATGACCCTAATTTCTTTTTATGCCTCATCTGTGTTCTCAGTCCCACTGTGCATTGTGTGTAAATCTTGTTTTTCTGATACCTGACAAAATTAATCGCTCATTGTATATTTTAGTGAGGTGATACCAAATACTATTCATAGCCACACCCAGGGTTTAGCATGAGTTGTCTATCCTTAATAATTACCCTGAGCTTGGTAATAAATCATAGGATTGGTAATAACGGTTAACTGAATATTTTTTAAATGCCAGATAGAGTTCTCAGCCTTGGCTATGGTTTCTGTCTGACTTAGAATAGTTCCTTGGATCCTAGGAGAAAAAGAGAACCTGCTCTCAGATTCTACGTTTTTATTAAATTCACTCTTTAACCTAAAAGGAAGGCGGGATTAGTAACATTCCTATGTGAGTCTGCGACACAGATGGACTCCAGGACAGTCTGACATGTGCCTCCAGCTCTGTGGCCTGTGCGAGAGCTAGAGTCTGCCTTTCCTTGGAGATGTGGCAGGGCTGAACGGTCACGTACCAGCTGGACAGACTGGTTCTTGAGACAGTGCTGGAGTTGAAGGGTAGAGAGCAGAACTCCTCACATTTTAACATGCACGCTTATCGCCTGGGGATTTGTTCCAACGTAGATGTTGTTCAGTAGGTCTGGGGTGGGGCCTGAGATTCTGCATTTCCTAGAAGCTCCCAGGTGATGTTGATGGCTAGGGCATAGAAGACATCTGTTGTTTTGTCTGCCCCAGCATTTTCCCTACCTTCCACCAGGGAATGTTCCTTCCTCCATTCCAACCATGAAGTTCAAGGGTGAGCTTCTATGTTCTTACATCACTCTGCCTCCCAGACCACAGCCAATTGGTCCAGGAGCCAATCAGAATCTTCTCTGACATTTTTGGACTTGGAACCAGAGAGAGCCCGTCTCAAATCCTTTCTGTGGAGCTCTTTCTAGCCCCATGGGGGTAACTGGTCAAAGTAGCAGAGATGAGGGGCAGAGAGTATCCCTGTGGCTCTCAAGTCTGGATTCCAGCTGTCCCTTATATATGAAAAGGGATTTAAAAATAAAGAATATTGTGACCTTTAGAGTTATATTATCAGCTCCGCTGACCTAGTGCAGTTTCGTAAAATGTATCAGGCACTTACCATATGTGGGTCTCTGTTGCTAGGATGAGTAGAGCACACCCTGGGTGGGGAGACCACACATTTCAGTAGAGTTTGGCATGTGTGATGGCAAAGAGGTATGGAAGCTTCTAGAAGAGGTGCCTAATCCACTCAGATGTGTGGATGGGAGCCAGGTTCAGGAAAAGTTTTCTAGAAATGGATTTTCAAAATGTGAGTAGGAATTGTGTGGAGAGGCCTGTGAAATTATTCTAGGTAGAGAGAATTTGCTGAGCAAAGGCAAGATGATGATATGAAACTGTTTGAAAAACTACAACCGGTTTAAGTGGGAAATGCATGGTTGTAACTGAGGCAGTTACAGTGAAGGGCCTGTACGCAGGCTGCAATGGGCCACTTTTTTCTTAAGTCATATGTATTTACAACAACAACAACAAAACAACAACAAACAAGGCCGAATTGCTGATCCTTCCCCAAATACATGACTGTCTGGCAGGTTCCCACTAACAACCACTCCTCTTTACTTTCCCTTAAACAAACAGAAAATTTGTCTTAGGATTGAAATGAATGTTTAAAAAGCAAACCTGATCTGCTTTGAATACCAAAATCTGTTTAAATAACACAGAAGTAGTGACAGCCGTTGACAAAGCCAGGAAGTTCAAAGCTGTGCTGCCGACACAATGTATTGAGTTCTGCTGCTATTGGCACCCCGTGGCCCGTGGCAGGTCCTGGTGTTTGTTATTCAGATCTGTGTGTGTGAAGGAGACATTCCTTAGACCACAAGACTTTTCTTCTTTTGGGAAAAATTTATATTTTTTAAAATGCTTTTTGAAAGCAAGAACAACAATTGGTAGTAATGGCTGCTACGTATGTCACTTGAATGATAAGTTCCAAGAGTAACTTGAAGTCTTTTTCATGAGCAGATTTTAGCCATTTTAAAGGCTTAAAAAAAAAAGTTTATGCTTTTACTGTCATCTGTCTCCAGAACTTTTTCATCATCCCAAACCAAAACTCTGTACCCATTAAACACTAACTCCCCATTCCCCATTCCTCCCAGGCCCTCACAACCCCCATTCTACTTTCTGTCTCTGTGAGTTTGATTACTCTACTTCATATAAGTGGAAATCATACAATATTTGACCCTCTGTGACTGGCTTATTTCACTAAGCATAGTGTCTTCAAGGTTCATCCATGTTGTAGCATATTGTGGAATTTCCTTCCTTTTTAAGGCTGAGTAATATTCCATTGTATGTATATACCCAATTTTGCTTGTCCATTTATCCATCAGTGGACGCTTGGGTTGCTTCCAACTTTTGACTATTGTGAATAATGCTGTTATGAACATGGGTTTGCAAATATCTGTTCAGGTCCCTACTTTCAATGGATTCTTTTTTTTAAAAAAAGCTGTATGAAGCTCGATGGGCCCTTTCTTGAGTTTCTGGCTGTGGGAGAAGGCTGACCTGGGAATCAGGGCCTTGGTTCTCCTCCTCACTGCCATGAAGTAGCCAGGCTCCTGGAGCAAGTCACACACTGTCTCTGGGTCCCAGCTTCCCCACCTGTGATCTTAGGGAGTCCATTCTACCTCTCAAGTTCAGCCCCTAGGTGACTACACTTGGGACATTCTGTGCCCAGACTGGCACACTCAGCCCCTCCTGGCTTCTGTTTGCTCCTCGGTGGAATTCGAAGGGGACCCTTGGCATGAGCGGATTTATCATTCACACTTTCAAGTGTTCTTGAGCAGCCCTGAAGGCCCATAGCATATAGAAACCCATTGCTTGGTGAGGCATGAATGTGAACCTCATACATGGTGAGGGTGATGTGTGGGTGCAAGTTACTCCATGGGTAAGTCGGGCTGGGCAATGGCCCAGTGTCTGCCCCTCAGCGAGGCGTTGCCAGCTGCTACTTGTACCTTCTTATGCAATGACTTCTGTGAAGTGGTAAAACTTGATGACTGTGTGTATGTGAAGATGCCTGCAAAAAGAGAGCTGACTGCTAGGATAGTGATGGAAGTAAGAGTGGAGAAGCCTAGGAAACTGATGGTTCTTACTGAATAGATTAAAAAGTGGCTCATCAAAATCCACAGTGGCTCTATCTACAGTACAAACAACTTAACTATACGTTCACTCCAAAAATAAGACAAACCTAGTTGTAAAATTCCAGTGAGTGTCTCAGACGGCAGAAAATGTGCTCATTGAGAGATAAAACTTTAGAGAAGTTTGAAAAAGTGGCTTAGGAGACAGGCAGGAGACTATACAAACATTTCCAGGAAGCAGCAGATGGCAGAGGTACCAGCGTGGCTCCTAAACCAACCTTATTTTCAAGCAAGGGCTGGTTTGAAAATTTTAAGATGTGTTTTTCTTGGCAAAAGGTGCAGTTAATAGGAATAAGCAGGCCAGCTGTCTATCTCACGGTAGACAGGACTCCTCCTGAGCTAAATAAGTTCACGGGGGAACAGAGGCACAAGTCCCAGGCTGTGGCTGTTGCGTGGCCTGTAGGAGATGACAGCTTCACAGGGTAGAAAGAAAGTCATGTGGAAGAGGCAGTTAGGGACTATGGAGAGAAGCCACTCAAAGAAGGCTCTGAAAATATATGAAATCATCATGTTGTATACTTTAAATATATATAATTATATTCGGCAATTATTCCTTAATAAAGCTGAAAAAAAAAAAGAGCTGGTAAAAAGGGGCAAAGGAGGTGAAGACAATGACGATTAAGAAAGGCTAGTTGAAGCCACATGCAAAAGAATGAAAGTAGGCCATTATCTTTCACCATACACAAAAATTAACTCAAAATGGATCAAAGACTCGAAGATAAGACCTGAAACCATTAAACTCCTAGAAGAAAATATATGCAGTACACTCATTGACATTGGTCTTGGATCTTTTCAAATACCATGTCTACTCAGACAAGGGAAACAAAAGAAAAAATAAACAAGTGGGACTTCATCAAACTAAAGAGCTTCTGCATGGCAAAGGAAACCAAGAACAAAACAAAAGACAACCCACCAACTGGGAGAAAATATTTGCAAATCATATATCTGACAAGGGGTTAATCTCCAAAATATATAAAGAACTCACACAACTGAACAACAACAAAACAAACAACCTGATCAAAAAATGGGCAAACGATATGAACAGACATTTTTCCAAGGAAGATATACAGATGGCCAATAGGCACATGAAAAGATGTTTAGCATCACTAATGACCAGGGAAATGCGCCAAGATATCACCTTACACCCGTTAGAATGGCTATAATCACAAAGACAAAAAATAAATATTGGAGAGGATGTGGAGAAAAGGGAACCTTCATACAGTGCTGGTGGGAATGCAAAGTGGTGCAGCCACTATGGAAAACAGTATGGAGATTTCTCAAAAAATTAAAAATAGAAATACCATATGACCCAGCTATCCCACTACTGGGTATTTATCCAAAGAACTTGAAATCAACAATTCAAAGAGATTTATGCACCCCTATGTTCATTGCAGCATTATTCACTATAGCCAAGAACTGGAAGCAACCCAAGTGCCCATCTACTGATGACTGGGTAAAGAAGATGCGGTATATATAAACAATAGGATACTACTGAGCCATAAAAAAAGACAAAATTATCCCATCCACATGGATGGACCTTGAGGGTATTATGTTAAGCAAGATAAGCCAGACAGAGAAAGACAAACACTGTATGTATGATTTCACTCATATGTGGAAGATAAACTAACACATGGACAAAGAGAACAGTTTAGCGGTTACCAGAGGGGAAGGGGGTTGGGGGGTGGGCACAAGGGGTGAAGGGGCACATTTCCATGGTGACTGACAAATAATAATGTGCAACTGAAATTTCACAATGTTATAAACTATTATGACCTCAATAAAAAAAAAAAGAAAGGGCTAGTTGAGCCCTTCATAAATTGAGTGAGGTGTTCCGTTATGCCAAGCTGCCAACATTGCTAACATCCATCAGTAGAATGGAACCTTTTTCAGCGATTCCAAGAAATACATCTCCATTGGCACCATCCCAGGAAATGTCCAAGGAGTTGCAAAAGGAAAGAGGGATTAACAAGATAGTTGACTTTGGTCAAAACTAAGGAAGGAGGAAAAAAGGAAGTGAAAAGTAAGAATAAAAGGGAAGGTCATAAAAACAGGCATAAATGGGGGCTGGCTCAGTGGCGTAGTGGTTAAGTTTGCACTCTGCTTCGCCAGCCTGAGGTTCGCCGGTTCAGATCCAAGGTGCAGACCTACGCACCGCTCATCAAGCCATGCTGAGGTAGTGTCCCACATAGGGCAACTAGAAGGATGTACAGCTGTGACATACAACTATCTACTGGGGCTTTGGGGAGAAAAAAGAAAAAAGGGAAGGTTGGCTAATCTCCCTCAGGGAAAAAAAAACAGGCATAAATGAAATAAAGTGATATTTCTCTAAACAGCTAAATGCTAATGAATTGGAAAACCAAGATGAAACACATTTTGGCAAAACTGGAAATGGCAAACTTGTATAAAGGAGAAAGAGAAGAATTGATTAGGGCAGTGGCTGTTAAAGGCCACCCCCAATTAGAAGCTCCAGGTCCAGGGGCATTCAAATCAGGATTATCTTTCAAAGTAAATATCATCTTTATCCTGTACAGAAAAATAAGAGAAGCTTATGAACTAACTTATGTTGTTGGGATAACTTTGTTTCCAAACCACACAATTGTGTCACAAGATAAAATTTTAGGCCCGCTTCATGTATACTATAGATGCGAAAGTCCTAAATAAAACCAAAAGGTGGGGAAAACAGATGCTATTCATCCTGCTCTTTAAAATAAACCCACCACTCAGCACTTTCACGATTCTCTTTCCCCTTGTCTTTGGGTTCTGCTTTGCAGTGGTCTCTCTGACCCTGTTGCTGCTTCTTGTTTGTTCCTGAAGACAGCATAGGTCTTTTTTGTTGTCAAGGTTTTTGCTGCAAATCAATAAAGGGAAACAAACAGAAAGTGACCCCAAATGGGTAAACTGCAGAGGTTCCACAGTCCCACAAAGTTTATATACTGAAGGCTCCTGGTTTGTATTTCCAGACTTCTTTTCGAGATGGTAAGTGAATGAAGATGAGACTCATTAAACGTGCTCCTTCCTTCTGACTATCTGCTTGCTGCCTTGTTCCCAGCTTGGGGACCTGAAGAGGCCTCCAGGGCAGCATATGAAGTTCCCTTGAGTGAGATGGTAGTTGACTTTTCTGAGGACATCCAGCCTGTGTGACTGATCCCAAGACAGCCTGCTTCTTACTTCTCATTGCAAGACAGCAAGTCCTTAGGGTAGGAGCTGTTTTGCATTCCATAATGCAGAATTCTGGAAACAAAAAACTTTTCCTGAGCAGACATTCTGTGTGTTGACAAAGTTGAGTCTTTGGTTCACACACATTCTTTGTGCCAACTGTTTAGAGGCACCGTGGGAGTCTGAGTCCCTTTAATGCCATTCCTAAGAAACTTTTTTATAATTTCTAGTTCTGAGAGATGTGGGGGTAACCTATTCCCCCTCCTTTGGCTTCTAGATATTTGCAAATAATTAGTTAATGATTTAATTCCTCCCTTCCCCAGGAAACACCTGGTTTCTTAGAATGTGTGACATGGGCCAGAAAGATGGAGGCATTAGGACAAAAGGGAGAGACAGTGCTACAGGCACAGGCAGGTTGACAGACAAGTTTTAATCTGGAGGATCTGGGAACAGGTTAATGAGCACAGCTGACCTTGGGGATTAATTCTGCACAGCTGAGACAAGATGGAAACGCGTCTTCTTTCTGTGCTCCCACCCTGGAGAGAGGTGAGTGAGATGTGGGCTGCGTGCCTCCTCTTTTGAAGGGTTTTGAAGTTAAACACTTCTTTGATGATTCCCACCTCCAAGATAGACTAGGACCTAGCATTTTCTGTACCAAATGCTTTGCTCGGAGGCAGCACTAAATACAGGAGACTAGGAAGTGTTTGGGGAAAAAGATACGAAGTGAACAGAAGTGTGAATGTCAGGGATCTGAACTAACACGATCTAAGCTTGTGAAGAATTACTTTGGAGAAGGTTACTGAAGTCCTGCCACTCTGATGACCTTTTGTTGAAATTATTTCTGCAGGTAATCACAGCTGGTTTATCAATATTGCTGTTTGATATGATTCTGACCAGTGCAACCGTGGGATGGTAAGTCTTTGCATAGGGAGAGGAAAAAGCAAAGTGGTTGGTTGGGTTTCATCAGGATACTAGTTTTTGCTCTCAAATGTTGAAGAAAGGGTGTATGTGTTGGGTATGTATTTTATTGACATATAAATGTACGTTCAGAAGAGTGCATATGTCATGAATAAGCAACTTGAATTTTCACAAACTGAATATACTATAGCAAGCATGCAGATTAAGAAGCAGAACGTCACCAATAAACCTTTCAGCCACTCATCCACACGAGAGTAACAGCTATTAGTGAACCACTTTTTAAAAAATGTATATATAGCTATGTTTGGGTTTTTTCTTTGATCCTTCAATTCATTTTCTCTTAGTCAAGCTCCAGATCATCCTTGTTTAGAAGCAGCCATCTGTTTGCTTAAAGACAGCACTGCCTCTCCCTATGATATTTGAGCAGAGACCTGAAGAAAGTGAGGGAGTGAGCCATGGGGTACTGGGGGGAACAGCAAGTGCAAAGGCCCTGAGGTGGGAGTGTGCTTGGTCTGCTTGAACAGCAGTGTGACCAGGGCAGCATGACAAGAGGGAGAGTAGTGGGAGATGAGACTAGAGAGGTAGTTGGTGGCTGACCATGTGGAGTCTTAAAGGCCATTGTAAGGGCTTGGCTTTACCCTGAGTGAGATGGGAAGCGATTAGAGGATTTTGAGCCACATGCTCCTATGTTAAAAACACATCCCTCTGTCTGCTAAGTGGGGGATAGACTGCAGAGGAAGTGGGGAGGGAGCGGAAAGACCAGATAGGGCTCTGGCAGTGACCTGGGTGCATTGGCTAAGACCTGGCTGCCCCAGTGGAGTGCTGCGAAGTGGTAGGATGCCTGCCCTGTACTGAGGGTAAAGGCAGGAGGATCTGAGAGAAAGAGAGGAGCTGAGATGACTTCTAGGTTTTTGGCAGAGCCATTGAAAGAATGCAGTGGCCTTTCACTGAGATGGGGAACATGTGTGAGGATCGGGGTTCTGCAAGGTAGGGTGGAGGGTTCTCAGGAGTCGGGTGGATGTATCATTAAGGCTGACGTGCCTATTACACCTCCGAGTCGAGACATCAGTAAGTAGCTGACTGAACAGTCCGGAAGTCAGGCGAGGGGGCACCTTTCCGTGCCTTGGCCACGGCGTGCACATTCCCACCGCAGAGCCTTTGGGCTCATCACTGCCCTAGAATGCCTTCCACCCAGCTCTGCAGTGTCATCCTCCAGGTCTCCACGTCTAGGTGGCCTCAGAGAGGCTGTCCCTGACCACACCCTGTTTAAGAGCCCCAGCTGCTTCCCGTCGCCTGGCTTCTTTCCCTCCTGACGGTTCTGATGGTCTTGTTCATGGTTCTGCTTGTTTGGGTCTGCCTCCTTCATAGAAGGTAGACCCCCTGCAAGGCATGTGGGCTCCCTGGTGCATGCAGGAGAGGGCTGGGGAAGGGTGCTAAGCAGGGGGTGACTTCAGCAGGCGCTACTTTAGAAGGATTGCTGAGGCAGCTGCGTGGGAGGGTGGCTGTGGAGAGGGTACCCAGGACGCTGCAGCTCAGGACTTGGTGACCTGCCATCTGCAGGGGACCCGGGAGGTAAATGGGACAGTTGTGACGGTAACTTTAGGGCACATGTTCTGGAAAAGGCCACACAGCCCTGCTCCATAGCCGTTAGAGCCCGTGATTCACAAAGGGGGTTTGGCCGACTAGTGACGAGCACACGTGGAGGCTGCTTGAATGCATTAGTGCCACAGCCCGACTCGCCCGACCGGCGCACCTCAGCCTCAGTTTGTCCTTCAGACGCAGGCTGTGGAACTCTCCTCTGTGGCAGAGGAAACAGGCCCCTGGGCTTGTTAGGGCCCACATGCCTCTTGTAGTTCTGCTCCAGGGCCACCTAGGTGGTCACGACCACGCTGGAAACAGAACGAAGCCGTCACGTGGGTTCCACCTCTGACCTCTCTACACGGACTCTGCCCATTGAAGAGCTGACCAGGTTAAGACGTTGATCTACTCCAGATTATTAAATGTAAACCAGTCTATGTGATCATTACCAAGAGTTCTGTCTGTCATCTGCAGGGGAGGCAAAGGCCGGGGGGTGGGGGGTGGTGATGGTGAGTTTAAAGTGTTAAAACTATTTGTTGCTCCCTTTATGAATGGGCATTCCTCTTATCAATGGGTGTGCTTTATTTGGGGGGGATATACTTACGTATTGTTAAACTATATAGTAATACATGCTATTTGTGAGACATTTAAAACAATACAGAAATGCATCGAGTGAAAATAAAGGTTTGTTATCCCACTGTCGCACTTGCCAGAAGTCACACAGTTTGGTTTCAGGGTGAGAACAAGCAATGTCTGGTTGGGGATGTATACGCCAAGTGAGGTGGACTCTCTTGTCTCCAAAATGAAAGCACGGCAAGTGGTGCTTGCCAAAAGGAGCCTTCATCACCCAGGACGAGTTTACTCCTTGCTGAGTTCTTCCCCCGGCCTGCAAGCTGCCGGCCTGGTGACGCACGACGTTCCCTCCCTCTGCCACGGCTGCTGCTGCCTGGCCTGAGTCACTAACGCAGCACATTGTGGAGGGTAATTCATACTGTTGTTGCTGTTTGCTGGTCTTCTAACCTTTGTTTTAAAAAGAACAAGCCTGGGGCCACCTTAAGATAATGCTTATTTCCACTCCAGTTTTGATACATTCTTTGGCAGATCCCGCCCCAGAACAGTGCTCCAAAACTGAAATGCAGAGGAGTTTTAGAAGAGATTTTTACATTTCTTTACCAATATTAGGGAAAGAAAAGGCATATTGTTGCTTTTTGGCTCAAATGAGGCGTAGTTGTAGAAAATCAGTATTTTTTCTCACACTTGGGATCAGAGTAATCCTAAGAGCTGGTCCCCTCTTTGAACCTGCAGAACTGTCACCTGTTTTACTCAAGGACCACAGTGCTGGTTGAGGGGACCAGCGCTGGTGCCCAGGTGTGCCCATGGCAGCCTCCCAGCTCCCAGGACTTCTCATGAATAATCCCCCGGAGCTGTCGTAGCCACGGAAACGATGGCGTCATTTTTAAACGTTGGTAGGAGATTCCTACAGGATAAATGTGAGGGGCAGGACCAGGCTCTGTGGAATACCATGCTGAGGAAGCTCAGGAGGTGACTTTGCATCTCGTGTGGCCCTGGGCTGGAAGGGGTTCATTTAAGAAACAGATATTCCCCGAGGGCCTAGTATGTGCCAGGAGCCATTCCTGGATAGAAGTGAAAAATCACTGCCCCTGTGGTGTCTGTAGTTGCTCCTCTCCCTGCCTTAGAGCAGGTCTGTATCTAAACCATCCCAGACTGACAGAAATGGATCTTTTGTTCACAGCATTCAGAAAAGGGGATTTTCAGCCTCTTTCAAGAGCCCTTAATGGGGGCACTTCCTACCCCCAGAAGAAAAATGGAAGGAAAAGAAAAATTAGGGAGTACTGCTACACCTTCCTCTTCTTCTTCCTCCTTCTGGTCTCTCCTCCTCTTCCTTTTTAATAATAACTAATCATTTATTGAGCAACTACTGTGTTTCAGGCATTTTTATATTAAATTATCTCTGACTATCACAACAATCCTCCAAGTTATCCCCATTTTAAAGATGAAGAAGCTGAAGTTCAGATACATTTAAGTGAGTCTACCCAAGATTTTATAGCTACTAGGTGATTGGACCAGGATTCAAATCCAAGTCTGTGTGTGTCCAAGGCCCCATAACCTTCATGGACCTCTCTAGAACTGATTTGGGAAACACCAAGGATTTACCAACAGGGTAGATAGTGTCTGGTAGAAGCAGGTCATAAGTGAGGTGGAAGAGAAATTGGCCTAAATGTTCCTCTTCCCATCAGTATGATCATCTATAAAGAGCATTTGGATGATTCGACAGCGATACAGAAGGAGCGTTACCCAGGACAAGACAGCTCTCTTTCTTGTTCAGGGGCTGACATGGTGAACTAAGAATGTCCAGTGGAACATTTTTAGGAAAAAGATCTCATTGTCTTAGATTTTTAATACTATAAGCTATAATTATGTCAATCAGGTAAAAATATTTGTTGAGTGACTGCTGTATGCAAAGTATGTGGAAGCCATTAAGAAGTAGAAGACATCATCCACTCTCAAGTTTTCAGGGGAAGAGGAAGTCAAAAAGATCATTTACGGGATAGGATAGTAACTGTTGGGATTCCCAATGAATGTGAAGACTGAAGGTAGGAGAGAGGACCGGGTGATCAGCAGGGCCCTGGAATTGACTTGAAACTGGACCTTATGCAGAAGGGAGAGGCTAGGCTGTGGGTGGAAGAGGAGCTGGCCCTTCTCACCCCAGGAAGACAGGGGAGGCTGGAGGGGTAGGAGGAACTAATGGTGAGATTTATAACGAGCTGGGGTTGAGGGGCAGGGAGCTCATCCTGTGCTCCCTCCTTCCTCTGCACCTGCCCTCTGGGAAGGCATGACACAAATGGTAGGCAAGTTGACGTACAACACCCAATTGCCCAGATATCCTGGTCCATTCTTTCCCAAATTTCTGTATCTTAACCTTCATAGTGATAGTCTAAATTCTTGATAGTATTTTTCTTTCTTACAAATAAACCTTCATCAATTGTATTTTGTATAGAATTTCGGAACAAGCTACAAAAACCCAGGTGTTGAACTGAGTGTGAGAAATCCAAGTGAAATGACTCTCCAGTGGGGAGGAAATGCTAAATTGGAATGTTACAGCAGCAATCTGTAAAAGGCCATGTCTCCAGGCTGTTTCACATCCTGTGAACGTTATGGTATGCCCTGAACAAAATGGAAAGAAAGGCTGTGTGTACCCAAATCAAGGAAACAGCATGTGTGATTACTGCAAAAGGAACCTTGACTTTGGAATTTCCTGATTTTTGAGAACTCTTGAGTTTAAGGATGATGTGTTTTCAGCCTCAAAGAATTTTCCAACCACAAAGTGAACCACCAGAAGAGAAGTGTCAGACTGTGTTTCAGATTTTCTGTCTTTTGCACAGAGCTGGTCTGCGCTGTCCATAAACTGGGTGTGTTCAAGCCGTGACTGGGTGACCAGCTCTCAGATCCTGGGCAGGGCTGGGGCTGGTCTCTGGCTTGTGGGAGCTTAGAGTGATCAGAAGTTACAAAGGGCAAGGGCTGCAGGCCTGTTTTGTTTGGACCTACTGTGTTTGCCTGTATAGTTATCGTTTCTTATTTTTTGCTTTTCAAATTTTAAATTAGTCAACATTTAGAAATCAGGTGATTTCCCCATAAAAGTCTGGATTTCCAGATTTTTTTGAAAATGTGGAACAGCTGTTATGTTGAGCCTGCACTTCCACACGGCAGCAGTTGCTGGAATGGGTAGAGGTTCCCCTGTCACGTGGGCATGGAATCTCCAAGTCAGCCTGGGCTCTACCACTCCAGGCTGGCTGAGACCCAAGGATCCCGTATCAGCTGATATCCTCACATCCATTTGCTTGTGTATTCATTCATTCCACAAAAAAGTGCTTGCTGGGCTCTCAGGCTACAGACAGTCCATGACCCCAGCAGGTCACCATCTACAAGATGAGTGCATTTGTCATTAGCCACCTTCCTGGGTGGGCAACAGCTTAGCTGCACGCCATCTGAAGTAGGGTTTCTCACCCTCAGCACTGTTGACATTTGGGGCCAGATAATTCTTTGTTGGGGGGGATGTCCTGTGCCTTGTAGGATTTTTAGCAGCAAACCTGAGCCCCACCCCACTATATGCCAGTAGCAACCCGTCAGTTGTAACAACCAAAAATGTCTCCACACATTGCCAAACATCTCCTTGGGGGCAAAACAGCCCCAGCTGGGAATCACGGATATAAAGGTGTGGTGGTTAGTGAAGAAAATGCCATTTGAAATTTCAGCAAGATCATCAGGAACTTGCTTATCTCCTAATTAGAGATTTGGATCAGCTGAAGTGTCAGGTCCTCAGCAGCCCTGCCCACCCTGTCTGTGTACAGCTCTGTCAGCACCGACCCTGCTGAGTGACAGTGAAGCGTGCACACCCCATCTACCTGCCAGCTGTGAGCTCCTCCAGGAGAGGAACCACGTTTCACCCATCTTTGCATCTCTCTGCCTAGCACTGAGAGCTTGCTGAATACATGAGAAGCCAGCCTTCTAAATACTGTACCCAAGAAAATTATAAACCTAAGTACCCAGTGTTGGTCAACTTTTAAAGTCTTTAATTAAAGGCAACTGCTTTTGTCCAGCTAATTATTTTGTTTTTAATTATAAAATAATCTGTTGCAAGCTCAGTAATTTAAATATCCAGATTACTATTTAATTATTCTTTTGTGTATGTGTGTGTGAGGAAGATTAGCCCTGAGCTAACATCCGCTGCCAATCCTCCTCTTTTTGCTGAGGAAGACTGGCCCTGAGCTAACATCTGTGCCCATCTTCCTCTACTTTATATGGGATGTTGCCACAGCATGGTTTGATGAGCGGTGCGTAGGTCCATGCCCAGGATCTGAACCTGTGAACCCCGGGCTGCCACAGCGGAGCACATGAACTTAACCACTACACCACCGGGCTGGCCCCCTAATTATTCATTTTTTTAATTAACAGAGTTTTACGGTATATATCGATATGAATTCCCTCTATTCCAAAATTTTAGCAAAAGGGATTTAACACATACAAAAGAAAAAATCTGAACGGTGAGCAGTGCCCTTGTTGAATAGAATTAGTTGTGGGTGCCTCCTCTTGGAATCCTTTTTACTGGGAGAGTCACTCTTCTCTTTGGAATAGTTTAGGTATAAGGAGAAAAAGGAATAACCAAAACACAACCTCTTTGTTCTTAGGATTCCGTGATCAGCTTCTCGCCTTTGCCAATCATTCACTGAGCCTGCACTGATCATGGGCACCAACATGAGGATTGCTTGAACGTGACCCGCCCACTAACCTCACCAACACCAAGAGTCTCTAGAAAATGATCTTATATCATCTTTGAGTGGAGATATCTTATGCCTTTAATTTTAGAGACCTTCATGGAGACTGCCCAAGTCTGTTTATATGTATTTAGGGGTGAAGAAAGAACTTCCCCCAATGCGCCCCCAAATGTATCTAGGATCACACTGTCTGAAATTTATGTTTTGCATTTGAATTAAAAATCTGAAACCTCCTCTTTCAAATGCTAAGAAGGGCTTTCTAAATAACTATTGCTCATTTCCTCTCAGCATAGAGTAATTTATCAGATTGTGAACTGTCAGTCAGCAAGTCCCCAAGGGAATGGTACATTAGGCAGATACATTTTGATGAGGAAAAGAGAAAAAAACAAAAATAGTTTGGAATCAAGATGGGGGAAGAGGGAGCAAGGATAAGAATTCCATCATCCATTGAGTAAATATTTATTGGGATCTGCATGAAGTGCTGGGCCTCCAGCTGGGAAAAGGATACAGTCTCTGTCTTCCATGTAGTGAATTGAATAGGAATTCATTGAATAATCACAATAATAGATGTAAAATTGAGATGAGATGGGAGAAAAGAGAAGGACTAGAGAGACACTGGAAATTACCCCCTGGAAGAGAAGCTAGAGATGAATATTTTTGGCTGAGTCTGCTCTGCAATCTGATGTTTGTGTCTTAGTTACATGAAGTTTGTTCATTTCAGGAATGATGGGGATTACAAGATTTGCAAACAGTTCAATAAAGTTCTGCCTTAAATAGTTGTAATGCTATTAAGATTCCTGCACCCGTGTCAGCTTTTCCTGCTGTTTAGAAAACAGCATCAAAGCTCACCTCCCTGGCTCTCTTAACAGTGAACTGAACCGAGGTCTGTTTTCATGTTAGCGTTCACTAAGCTGCTTTGGTGTTTCATCAAATAGCTAAGCCAAAGGGATGAAATGCCAGGCTAGTACACTTCAGCATTGTTCTAAGGCTGTGGGAGTAAAAGGAGCACAGAGCCAGCCGACACCCTATTCTTCTCCCTAGCGATTAAGGAGGATTAGTGGAAACTGTAGAAATGACAGAGCCCCCAGTTACATTTGCAGAAATAAAACCCTCCCAAACCCAAAGCTCTCTGCAACCCTTGCAATAGGTCACGGTGACTCTGTACTCTCCCAGGGGTTTAAGAAGACAGTGTATGCATTCTTTAAGGGATATTAAAGGGAACAGGAGGTCTGCTTAAAAGGAAAAGCAGGTCTTTAGAGGTGAGTCTGTGTACGAAAAGAATGGCTTCCCCTTCACAGTCACTTCTTCATCCAAACAGAAGAGGCAGTAGAACCCTCCAGCATCTAGGTCCTGAACTAGACCAGGGACAAGCACAAATGGGTCATGTTTCAAAATATGGTCTTTTGGAACTTGGACCCCAGTTTCTCACAGAAACAATCCTATAAACGATGATTACAGATCTAGGAAAGTCCTCAGAAATTTATTTGGTTTATAACATGGACACTAACCAGCTACACTATCATGAGTTAAATGTGTGTTAAAGAGAATCCATCAACTTATTGTCACTCTTTATAATATTTCTGTAGGAAAGAGGAAAGTACATTCCAACTTGGAGCTTAAGATATTAGGCATACATCTCCCTCATGCCCTTCTCCTTTCCATCCCAGTTGTTAGCCCAACGGGGGGCCCTCCTCCCAGCCCACTTCCCCAGTGACCGGCCACTTGACTATTACCTCTCTCTGCCCACACCCAGAGGGCTTTAGTCTCCAGGGAGAGGAGGAGATGGTGGTTCAGGGGATTTTCCCACTGTCTAGGGTTGACAGGTGGGTAATGAAGAAGTAGATTTGTTCTCTGTTGCTCTAGAAAGCAGAACTTAGACTCACAGGTGAGGTGGTAAGAAGCAGCTGTTGGGTCAGTATGAGGACGGACTTCCTTCCAGAGGGAGGAACCATGTGCCCAGGGCCTCCCACAAGGAAGATGCGCATCAATGCTTGAATCCCACGGCTAAAGCTGCTCAACAGTGGGACAGGCTTGCTTTGCACAACAGGACGTGCCCCTCACTAGAAGTCTTCAAGCAGAGGTTGGGTAGGCAGCCAGCTGTGAGGGCCACTAAGGAAGGGATTGCTGCTCTAGGGGGACAGTCGACTAGAAAATACTAGTATTTTATTGATTGTCCATTTCAGGTATATCCTTCTAAGCCTCACAGAGACTGTTAGATGTGATCATCTCCCATGGTACAGATGAGGAGACTATAAAGTGGAATAACATGCACAGGATTATGTAGCTAATAAATGCCTGAGCCACAATCTGAACTCAGTTTATTGTCTTTATATTCTCACACTTAGTCAATTCATTCCTATACTAAAAGTGGTAAATGGTACAAATCACCTATATGTCAGAGTCACCCACATAAGTGACATTTCTCACTGGCAGTATACTGTGCACAGTCTATGCATGTTTCCTATATGTTAGAAATATGCTAGATATATGTTAGAAATATAAAGGTGTCGTCGCCTGAATCTATGTGTGTTGTGTATGGTTATATAGGAGGATTGGGATATTGGGTGGGGAAATGGGAGAAGAAAGGAAGAAAAGGGTAGAATTGAGAGGGCTGTTGGCACCTCTGAACAAGAGCATTTCATCATCAGGAACCCCCCCACCCCCACAATCCTTTACTGATGGCCCAGCCCAGTCCCCTGAAGTGTTTTTTGGGAAGAATGACAGGGGATTCAGACACCAGATTGTCTACTGAGCAGTTTGAAATAGAAAATGTGCAGACCTTTGGATGTCTTAAATTTTAGGCTGTTGAAATGTTCAACCCCTTCTTTTTCTCACAGTCATCCGTTCTCCCACTACTTTTTCATTTTCAAATCACTGACCATATTTCTTTCTGCTTTGGTGGGAAATTCATGATTCCCTATTTGTATTTTTATCTTTAAATCTTCAGTTGATCTAAATGAAATAAAAGGATTCAGAGATTTTCACCTTATAATTGTAAGATTGTGGATACCAGCATGATTTCATATCCGTCAACCCCCTTTAGCAAAAAGCACCAGATGTCTCTGTGGGAAGCCCTCTTCCTATATTCCACCAGAGAGCATTAGCTGGAGCGCAGACACCTACACCTGGTTAGGATGAGTGGGACAATCACCTCTTCCCAGAGGGAAAGTGTCAAAGCCCACCTCGCAGCCCACTCCCCTCCCACCGCATAGCCGAGGCAGACTCCAGAGCCACTGGAGGTTCCTGGGCTTGACCTTGAAGCAGGGCAGTCTGGGCGGGAATGCGAGTCCCAGTCGCAGAATGAGGGGGCGTCCCTTGCCTGCCGTATTTGGGCGCCAGGCAGCTCCGTGGGGCCTCCTGGCTCGAGGGAGTGGAAAGCTGACCTCTTGCCGTTTTTTGCAGCCTCCTGCTCTGCGGACTTGGAGAGGCCTTGCTAGTTTTCTCAGAGCAGAAGGGCAACTAAAGACGACGCGACGCGCACGAAAGGAGACTCCCAGGCTGCCAGCTGGGGAATAGCCCCTGCTCTTCGAGCTCCCTGTCGGGTGTTAGGAAAGCAAGGCCGTGAGACCAGCGCTTTTCACTGCGACAAGGAGAACTCTTTTGGGGGTCTCGGCCGCTGGAGAGAATGGACTGTGTTGTATCTTCCCACCGTGAGAGGCTCACTCGAGTCCTGTTGACTGTGCTGTTCCCCGTTGTGCAGAAACAGATGCAGCATGTCCCCTGTATGGGGGTGGCTCCGCCCACCTTGATTGACAAGCAGGCCTTGTTATTAAATACCCTTCAGCAAACGCTGCTCGCACTGCGTGGTAGTGGGCCCAAGGTATTTTGTTGTGTTTTTGTTTTGTTGTGTATTTTTATATCTTTGGAGACTCTCTGGGGACGTCCTTTCTTTGCTCCCATGCTGGCTGGCCTAGAACCCACACTTACCCAGTGAGGAGCGCAGGGAGAATTCCCGTGAGCAGAGATGGTGGTTGAGTGGGAGCTCTGGACCATGTAAAAAGCCAGCAAGGACACAATTACTCTGGAGTGAGTGCTGAAGGCTTTTTGTGGTTGTATGTTGTATTGTGTTGAATTTTGTACACTTGTGCCCACCAGTAGGTTAACTTGGTATTAAAGATCACCAGGAAGAATAGGGTTTATGAGCACTGATGGATGTCTTCCCTGGACGGGAAAGAAACAGACATATAACATATGTATACACACAAGCACACACACATATGTTCATATTCCTTCAAGCTTTTAATCCGTTTACTTCCTTGATATCTTAGGGGAGGTTTCCAACCACTGAACACTGAAGTATATTTTTCAGGCCAGATTAAAAATTGGATGAAAGCTCTAAACCTTGCCTCTATGGGAGTCTGAAGAAATGAATTTGCATGAAATGGTCATTTGTTTCTGAACCCACAATGAGAAGTGAAGAAAATAATGTCTAACTCCAAATATTTCTGCTCATAATAGGTTTTTTGAATATCTTACCATGCTGCCAGGTGTCAGTTTTGGTCATTTTGTGATGGAGGAGGTAATGTAGTCCAGCAAGTCTTCTCCAGGCAGGAAGCCAGGCCCTGCGGTGTTGGGCGCTCACGTCACTGATGGAGAACCATCTTCAGCATCTGGGAAATAAGCCTTGTGCATTCTCGGCCCTGTGAAGAATAAGGTCAGCTCAGTCAGTGGCCATTCTTTCTGCATGTTTTCTCTACTTGTTGAAAAAAGAAACAGAAAATGAAACAAATAAGAATGGGTTAGTATATCTGGAACTTGAGTACCTGAAATTCATTTCCTTGTCTTTTCGTGGTCTCTGCTTGTCATTTAAGGTAAAGATGTTCAGTGACATTTACACATGTATAGTTTCAATTTGCTTTTGTTCTTCCTCTGGGTTGTCAAACTTTCTATAGTCTGAGGATCAAATAGAAAATCTGGGTTTAGAATTTTCCTTTTCTTTTGCTTCCACCAAAACCTCTCTGTACAATTGAGGCCAGTTCTTTTCCATTTTCAGAAAGTGGCATCTGTCCAAATGTCATCTTATGCCTGTCTTTCCAAGTGCCATTTAAGCAAATGGAGATTCCTAAGGCTGGAAAGGACCATGCGCAATTAACAAGTCCAGTCCCCTGTTTCCAGCAAGACTGACCTGAAAAACTTTTGCCGAAAAGTTACAGACCACTTTTTAAAAAGAATTTCTAGCAAGGGTTTTTTGGTTTTGTGTTTTGTTTTGTATGTTTGATTTTTTAAAATAGTATTCCAGAGTTCCATTGTTACTGAAATCTCAGGTCCTTCACGTTCCATCTGTTCTTGATCTGTTTTCTTCAAGCTTCACCCACCACCTTTTACACCCAAGTTCACATGCTCAGCTCTGAATGCAGGATGAGCCCAGAGGTCTGCAAAGCACGGGTCTTGCCCGGATCACAGCAATCCCCTTAGCTCTCACTTCCTGTGGTTCTCCGGGCCCCAGGCCCCTGGGCAGGAACCTCCAGGTAACCCCAGCACTCCCTTTTACCCAAAATGGTCCGTTTGGTTGTATCCTGTCTGTGTCCTGATTACCTTAGGCTTTGCTGGCCCCACATCAAAGCTAGTGTTTTGTTTTGTGTTTTTATTTTACAAATAAAGAATACACTTTCTGTCAAGAGAGGCATGGTTCTGTATGATTGTGTATTACTAATCTGCTATGGATACAAAGAAAAATAAACCATTTATTTTCTTAGTAATTTGCTTTTCTCTTCAACCTCAGCTGGAGACTATTGCAGAAAAGGTTGCTATCCTTGGAGAGGGAGTTCTTGCATCTTTTGTTGTTGTTGTTGAGGTCATAATGGTTTATAACATTGTGAAATTTCAGGTGTACATTATTATTTATCAGTTTCCATATAGATTGCATTGTGCTCACCACCAATAGTCTAATTTTCATCTGTCACCATACATATGTGCCCCTTTACCCCTTTTGACCACCCTCCAACCCCCTTCCCCTCTGGTGGCCACTAATCTGTTCTCTTTGTCCATGTGTGAAATGGACATATGAGTGAAATCATATGGTGTTTGTCTTTCTCTGTCTGGTTTATTTCACTTAACATAATACCCTCAAGGTCCATCCATGTTGTTGCAAATGGGACAATTTTGTCTTTTTTTAATGTATATATATATACCACATCTTCTTTATCCATTCATCAGTTGATGGGCACTTGGGTTGATTCCACGTCTTGGATATTGCGAATAATGCTGCGATGAACATAAGGGTACATAAATCTCTTTGAACTGTTGATTTCAAGTTCTGTGGATAAATACCCCCCAGTAGTGCGATAGCTGGGTCATATGGTATTTCTATTTTTAACTTTTTGAGAAATCAGGGAGTTCTTGCATCTTAACCTCAGGCACAGACTTTTTTGTGTGTGTGTGTGAGGAAGACTAGCTGTGAGCTAACGTCCGTTGCCAATCCTCCTCTTTTTTGCTGAGGAAGACTGGCCCTGGGCTAACGTCTGTGCCCATCTTCCTCCACTTTATCTGGGACGCCGCCACAGCATGGCTTGAGAAGCAGTGCATCTGTCTGCGCCCGGGATCCGAACCTGCAAACCCTGGGCCGCTAAAGTGGAGCGTGCGAACTTAACCGCTATGCCACTGAGCCAGCTCCCAGGCCCAGACTTTTACCAATATCCAGGCCACTTAGCTCTGAACAGAGAAGGGCCACCCAAGTCGTTCTTCTAGACCTGTGCTGCCCAGTAGGATAACCATAGCCACGTGTGACTCCTGATCACTGTAATGGGGTGGGTCTCAATCTAGATGTGCTATAAGCATAAGTACACACCAATTTTGAAGAGTTCATGTTAAAAAAAGGATGTAAAATATCTCATAATAGTTTTTATTGATTTCAGGTTGAAATAATTTTTTATGTGTGTGAGGAAGACTAGCCCTGAGCTAACATCTATTGCCAATCCTCCTCTTTTTGCTGAGGAAGATTGGCCCTGGGTTAACATCCGTGCCCATCTTCCTCTACTTTATATGTGGGACGCCGCCACAGCATGGCTTGATAAGCAGTGCATAGGTCTGCACCCAGGATCTGAACCTGCACACCCAGGGCCGCCGAAGCAGAACATGCGAACTTAACCACTATGCCACCAGGCTGGCCCCTGAAATGTTTTTGATACTTTGGGTTAAATAAAATATATTATCAAAATTAATTTCTCCTGTTTCTTTATATCTTTTTTAATAAGACTACTGGAAGATTTTAATTTCTGTATTTGGCTCACTAGTGTTTCTGTTGGTCAGTACTAATCTGGAGCAGTTCATCTACACTGGACCCGGGGAGTGACGGAGGAGAGGGGTATTAGCAGCAGCTGCTGGGGTGAACAACCCAGTAATACTATCTAAGACCTTAGTTACCGAGTGCTTCTTATATACCATGCCCTGTGCTAGGTACTTTCTATGTGTCATGTCATCTAGTCTTCCCAATGGTGGGGCAGGCAACAGTCTCCCCCATTTCACCAACGAGATTCAGTAACTTTTCCAGGGCCATCCAGCTAGGACAGAAACCCAGGTCTTTCTGACTAAGCCCGTTCTTTTCATCTTCACCTTAGAGAGTTCTATTGGGAAAGAGACATGAAACCCTACATTTTTCAGGGGATTGTCAAAAGTGCTTAGTTGTGGATTCCTAACATCTGTGAGGTCATTTGTGACTTTCTCCCTGGAGGCCACGTTTCCTCCCTTTGCCAAAGGGCAAGGTCTATGGCCTGAGTCCCAGCTGCCTTCCCAGAGTGTCCCAGTCCCTCCCACCGCCTCCTCCCTCAGTTGTGTCTGAGATCCGCCCTATGTAGGGTTGGAGCAACCAGAAGCACTTTGGGAACAGTGCTGCTCTCACCTGAACAATGAACAACCAGCCGCTGTTGAATTCTCAGGCCCGGGTTCTCAGGGGTTGGCATATTCAGATGGCTGAGGGGTTTGAAGCTTGAAGAAGCCTGGGTGAGAGTGCCAGGAGAGGACACCCTATCTTCACCAGGTCTGCAGGCCCAAAAAAGGGGGTACCGTCAGAGATCTGGATGAAAAAATAAGCATGTAAGAATGCGATATGTGGTTAGTAATGCTTGGAACATGATCTCTTTCTTGAGCAGTTGCCTTAGACAAAGTATTGAAGGAGAATATGGAATCAGCTGGAAGTTCAAGTGATAGGGACTCTTCTGGGGTCAATGGTCCTTTGCTTCTTGTTCCGGGGAAAGCCTGTCAAAGTTCTGAGGCTCTTGGGCTTCTCCTGGCCCCACCCAGCATCCCTGGCTGCAGGCTCTGTCCCTCAGCCTAGCCGAGAGGGAGGCTGTGGTGCCTTGTTCCCACAAATACCCCACTACCCCAGTGGTATTCATGCCCCTGTGTAGTTTCTGTCCCTTTCTCTTGAATCTGGGCTGACTCTGTGACTTGCTTGTTGCCAATAGGATGTGGTAGAAGCGATGCTACATGACTTCCAAGGCCAGGTCAAAAGCAGCCTTGCAGCGTCTGCCTTGGCTTTCTGGAACAGCCTCTGGGAGCCCTGAGCTGCTGTGTGGAAGTCTGACTACCCCGAGGCTGTTGTGCTGGAGAGACTAGCTGCAGGTGCTCCAGTAGGCAGTCCCTGCTGAGCCAAGGCTCCTAGCCATCCCACCAGCCCACCAGACAGTGAGGGAAGCTGACTGGCCCATCTACCAGCTGAATGCCATTAAGTGACCTCAGTAAGGGTCACGTAGGGCAGAAGAATCACCTGGCCGAGCAGTGCCTGCATGAATTCCTGACCGCAAAATCATGAGACAGTGTTTTAAGTCACTAAGTTTTGGGAAAATTTGTCACACGGTAAAAGATAATACAGCAGAGACTCTTCAGTGCTGTTCTTCTCAGGTAGATCCAATCTGAGCCCTTGCTCCAGGAGAACCAGTCTCTGCTCTAGCTGACTTCCAGCCCCAGAGATGCCCTGAGGAGGAGGGCCCCGGCTGACTGTCCAGGGTTTGCCTAGACCCCCATTACAGGATGGGATCTGTACCTTTGGGTCAAAGTATCTCATTTACTCATTCATTCATTCATTCGTTCAAAAGATATCAAGAGCCCCTATGTGCCAGGCTCTGCTTTGGGCCCTGTGGATATAACCATGAACAAGACAAGTCCCCCTGAAGCTAACTTTCTAGTAATGGAGACAGACAATAAACAAGTAGATAATAGAATTTCAGTGAGAGAGTCAAGTGCTTTTAAGAAAGGAAAGCCGAGAAGGGAAACACAGACTCTTCTGAGCATCTGATGAAAAGTAAGGAATTTCTCTTCCAAAATGTACAGTGTTACACACACACACACACACACACACACACACACACACACACACACAAAATTTAGTGTGTAGCTGAGGGGACTCATTCTCCCTGAAGTCCGTCTGTGGACCTCGGGGGCTATAGATTCCAGGTTAAGAATAACTGAGTGTGAACCACTTTGGGGGCACAGGGTGAAACCAAGGAGCCCACAGGTGGAGTGTGCCAGCCCCTCTCCCCACTGGTTCCGAGAGGAGGCCAGGTCAACCAGGTGACAAAGTGGCCCTGTGCAGACACTGACTGGCCATAGAAGACTTGGCCCTGCCTGTGGGATGCTCTCAGTCTCGTGCAGGAGAGGAGATGTGCAGACTTGAAATGGACCTTGTGGTTAATTTCAAGGCCATGGAGCACATGATAGGGCCTGAGGAAAAGTCAGGAGAGAGAGTCCCTTCCAGCTGGCGGCCCGGCACTGTAGCTCACTGTGGGCCGTGTGGAGCGTTGCTTCATACGGCATCTCACCTGATCCTCACAAGGGGCATCTGGGGGAGGAATTGCTTCGGCCTCATTTGCAGAGAAACCAGACACAGAGAAGGTGAGTAACTTCCCTGTTGGAAGGGCTGGAGGCTGGGAGGTAGGTTGGGCCAGCCCGGGGTGTGATTTGAACGCTGGGATGGGAAATAACGTTTGTGGTTGACTGTGATGCTCCAGATGGAGTGCAGGTGGCTCCCACGTGTTACGTCATCTACTCTTCACAACCCTGGATGCCTTGAGGCTTCCAAGGCCCTGACAGGACAGGAAACCTCCCCAACTCACCACTACTAAGCCAAGATTCCAAAGTCATTTTCACAACCAGTCCACCCCAGCCCTTCCTCATGTTATGAGTTGTCTGTGGGCACTGCCTGCCCACCTCACACCCCCTAGATCACTGGGTCTGAACAAACCAGAGGAACTAAGCCCCACACTGGTAGCCCTTGCACGGGGCCTAGGGCAGCGCTGCTCACTGCCAGGCATTGGCCTCCTGGGCCCCACGCAGGCCACCTGCAGGGCAGCTCCTAGGCCCTCTGAACTGGGCAGCAAACCACCAGGAAGGCCAAGCCCATTCTGGAGCTTGCACAAGGCTCCCTCTGTTCTGGAAACATTTCAGGGATCGCAGACATCCTATGCTGCCCGGTGAAATGAAGGATTCTTTGCTCCTGCTGTGAGCTGATTTTTGGTGGCCCGACCAGCAGCGGCTTGCCCTTAGTAAAACAAACAGTGGTGTATAAACCTTCATCCAGTTACATCCAGGATCAACTGGGGAGGGGTCTGAAGGTACCACCCACCCCCCCAGCTCCCCTCCCTTGGCTACTGAGGGTAGAATCCCATTTAAACAATTGCCTGAGCCAGAAGGAACATTTGAGTCATTAATTTCCTGCTCGCTGTGAGAGAAGGCCTGCGGAGCCGGCACAGGCAAGGCCTTTGTGCCCATTTGTCTTCATACCATCACCCTGAGTGAGACTGAGGGAGACCAGTGGAGCCCTTGGAAATATGGGGACTTAGTCCAGGCACTATTCCAGGGCCAGCGGATTTGCATGACAAATAGAAGTTAAGGGGAGGTGTTTAGTGAGAAGGGCTCTAAGTCAGCGATAGGACAAGAGGTTCCGTCCCAGGCTCTCTCACCACCATGCGCAGTGATTTCCATCATTCCTCATTTGTCTCCTCATCCCTTCATTCATCACATACACACTGAATGCCCACTGGGGGCTAGTCTTTGTTACAGACATCTCCATTTTCTCCAGCAGAGCCAACCCGCTGGAGGTGAGGCCCGGTTCTTCAAATAGGTGAGGCTGTGGGCGGCTTCTGCATCCTGCAAGGGAAGCTGGAAGCTGTCCTTGAGGCCGAGTCTCCCTTGTTCTGGCAGAAGCTGCTCTGGTGACTTTCTATGTGATTGTAGACCCGAAGCAAACCCACTCTCCCTGTCCTCAAGGAGGCCCTGAGCCCACAAGACAACACACAGACTGAGATTAAAAAAAATTAACAGCTTATTGAGATATAATTCACGTGCTCTCAAGTGCACCCATTTAAATTGTACAGTTGGGTGGTTTCTAGTACATTCACAGAATTCTGCAACCATCACCACTATCTAATTTTAGAACATTTTCATCATCCCAAAAAGAAACCCCATACTCGTTGTCATTCCTCCCTCCCCCGCTTCAGCTGACCTAGGCAATCTACTTTCTGTCTCTACAGATTTGCCTGTTCAGGGGATTTCATATGAACAGGATCATGCAATATGTGGCCTTTAGTTAGACTCAGGTTTTTAAGTAGTTCATGTACTTCTCTCGGAGGCTGCCTGCCAGAGACATCATCTCTGCCTGGGGTTGGGGGCGGGGGGCGTTCTGAACCTGAGTGGTAGAAAAATTGGGGGTGGGAATAAGGGACCGCCGGCACCTGGATGTAGGTGAGGGCGTTAGGGGAAGAGGCAGTGGGAGGGGCGTGGTCAACACCCTTCCAGAGCCCTGGTGGCCAGGTGTAAGGTTTATTTTTCAGCCAATGCCCCACATGATCCTCAGGCCTTCGGTAAAGTGTGCTATGCATGACAGCCTCGTGTTGCTGTGCTTTGGGGAGTAAAGGGTCTGGGTCCCCCATTTGTGGTGAAGGACAGTGGGGAGGAGGAGTGGTCACCACTATCAGGCCAGGCTGCACCACTTTAAGCTTTTAGCTCCCAGCAACTGTCCTCTTCTCACTGGGGGTCTTGAGGGTACGACGGGGTCAATCCCGTGCCTTATATTTGTGTGTGTGTCGACTACTCTACTAAGTAAAGCACTTTGTCCTGGGCCGACAGAGAAAACAAACATGACCATTAGAGGAGTTTGCACTCTGACAGAACAGATTCGTGCACACGTGACACGAGGATGTGGACCAGAGCTGGACCACCATGAGCTGCCATCTCAGGTTCCCAGCCACAGCCTTGGTCTCACAGTGGAGGCCCATTTGTAACGTCACCCCTGGGTGTGGGGAACGGACCTGATGCTTGGAAGGTCTAGGAAAGCTGTCTGCCTATGCTGGGTGTGGTTCCTACCTCTGCAGCCCACCGTGCACCCATCCCAGCTGCAGTCCATTTGTCACAGCCCGCAGGCTCAAGCTCACCACGGTCCACCTCCCCCAGTGGAGTGCTGGAGCTCTGAGGCACACCTGCAGGACCCCGGGGCAGAAAAGGCTAATTGCTTAGCCAATATACATTTCCTCTTCTTCCTCAGTGTACTTGTTTGCTTGGGCTGCAGTCACAAAGGACCACAGAGAGAGTGTCTTAGACAACGGAAGTGTATTGTCTCATAGTTCTGGAGGCTAGAAGTCCTCCAAGATAAAGGTGTCCACCAGGTTGGTTCTTTCTGAGGGCTGAGAGGGAGGGATCTGTCCCAGGCCTCTTCTTGTCTTCACATGGTCTCCCCTGTGTCCAAATTCACCATTTTTATAAAGACACCAGACGTATTGGATTAGGGTCCACCCTAATGACCTCATTTTAACTTGATTACCTCTGTAAAAACCGTATCTCCAAATAAGGTCACATTCTAAGGTACTGGGGGTGAAGACTCCAGCACACCTTTTGTGGGGACACAATTCAAGTCATAACACTTAATAACAGAAATCAGTTTTGTTTGAGTGGGTGTGTATACAACTAACAGATACATCCCCAGCCTCCCTTGTAGCCCACACAGCTTATTTGACTAGGTTCCAACCAAGGAAACGTAAGCAGAAGTTGATGGGTGAGATTTCAGGGATAGGTAGACTATCCGCCTTCCTCCTGCTTCTTGCCTGGATTAAGGACATGATAGCTGGAGTTCTAGCATCTGTCTTGAGCCTTGAGACAACCTTAAAGTTGGAAGTTGTGGTCTTAGGATAGTGGAGCAGAAACTGGAAGGAGCCTGGGTCTCTGATGAGACAGTGGAGCCACCATGCCAGCCATAGGCTGCCCACTTCCAACTCTTTTAAGTGAGGGAAAATAATAAAGTTCTCCTTTGTTATTTCTAATGTCTATTACTAGCAGCCAATGGCAACCCTACGGGAAACAGCCTCCAAGGAGCCAGTCTGGTGCAGTGGGAGAGGCATATACTAATACTTTGGCACGAGGGAGACTTGACTGAGTGCCCCTCCTGTGTTTTGTTTATACACACAGTCGTCCCACAGCATAGAAATGACCCCTCTACTTGTCTGCCCTCCCCCAACATCGTAAGCTCCTTAAAGGTGGGGTCCATGTCTGTTTAGCTTCATTTTCTCGGTGCCTTGCACGGAGCCTGCACGTAGAAAGTGCTCAGTGAGCATTGACCTGAATGGATTTTAAATCCTCTACTCTGTCCAGCTCTGTGGTCTTGGACTCTGAGTCTTAATTTCCTTAAAGATAAAAACAGGGGTTATAAATACCAGGGCTGTTTTAAAGACGAAACATGATGAAATGTATAGCATTTAGCACAGTGCCTAGCACATGTTGGATGCCCAAGGAATGGTGGCCATTATTAGTATTATGACTACATTTTCTACAAAATTTCTGGCATCCTGGCGTGATGTTCCATTTACTTCTGACAACCAGAATTTTGCTTTTTTCTAAGACCAAGTCTCTGATTTACACACATTGTGTTCATTAGGTTCCCATCTTATTCTCTTTGCCTTCTTTTGATCTTGAGAACCTCATCAGTACATGAGTCCCTAGGTTGCCTGGGTTCCAGTTCTGGCACCTTCCAGTCTGTCCCTTCCCGTGCATTTAAGCCTCCCATGCTCGGCCAGGTTATCAGCTAAGTCAGGATACAGGGAGTGTGGGGTCTTTACATTCTGCCTGAGGGTCTTGGTGAGTGGAAGAGGGTCTTCCCATGAAGATAGCAGGCATCAGTTGCAAAGATGGCCCCAGTGTTCCACCCTTCCTGGGCCCATGCCATTTGGAATGTGATGGAGCCATTTCCCCACTGCTTGTATCTGGGCCAGCCCTGTATCTTGTTTTGACTAATAAATGCAGTGGAAGTGACACTGCCAATTTTGAGCTAAGGCCTTAAGAGGCCGTATACACATCTACTTGCTTTCTTGGACTTCTCCTCTGAGCCCTCTTCTTGACTAGGCCTTGGCCTTGGCCTGCTCAGCAAGAATCCTGCCAAGCCAGTTTAGCAAGAATCCCCCCACCCTTGATACCTAACCAAGTTCCTCTTGGTATTTTTCCATCCACTGACACTGTCACCCTGCCCATTGGCTATAAATTCCCAGCTCTCTCTGTTGTATTCAGAGTTGAGTTCAGTCTCTGTCCCCTGTTACAATAGTCTTGACCTCTACTGCAATAGTCTTGAATAAAGTCTTCCTTGCCTGTTTAACGATGTCTGGTGCAAGTTTTCTCTGACAGTTTCCATCATGGAAACAAGCCTGGACTAGCCTGCTGGAGAATGACAGTCCACGTGGAGCAGAGCTAAGTCCTCCCAGCCGAGGCCATCCTAGCTCAGCCCAACCCCAGCTGACCACAGACACATAAATGAGCCTGGTTGAGATCAGCTGAGCTTGGCTTAGGTCAGCAGAACTGCCCAGCCAACCCCGAGGCTCATGAGAAATAATAAATGTCTGTTAGTTTACACCACTATGATTTGGGGTGGTTTGATTTGCAGCAGTATTGTGTCAATAGATGACAGGTACAGAGGAGAAGAAAAGGTAAGAGAAGCACAGCAGAAGAACCTTTTGAAAGACCCCCAGCCCTGAGCTCCTTGGGTCCTGCAGAATTGGTATTTTGTGGTTCCCATAGCATCAGTGAGGGAGAACACTCTCTCTTTGGCTGCCACTCCCAGGAAGGAGGAGACAAGGAATGGAGCTGCCGCTGACTGTGGGTCCCGCAGTCACCAGGCAGCAACCAAGAGGTGAGGGAGGATGGAGCATTCGGTGGGAAGGAACTGGCTGGTACTGAGGTTGCCTTAGTGGTAGGTGCCAGCTGGGGAACAATTAAGTCCTATATTCCAAATCTCTTCAAGTGAACACACTGGGACCGAGCTATTAACAGCAGGCTGAAGAACTCTGAAATATCAGCACCAAAACACTGCACGCTGGAGTCCCTGCCTGGAATGTTCTTCTCCCCAGTCTGGGCCCCAGCCTGCCCTGAACCTGTTCTCCCACACAGCTTCTCTTGCCTCCTCAGCCCTTTCTTTGTTTATTTAATTGTGGTAAATACATCTAACATACAATTTACGACTTTAACCATTTTTAAGTGTATGGTTCAGTGGCATTGAGTACATTCACGATATTGTACAACCATCACCACTATCCATTTCTGGAACTTGTTCATCATCCCAAACGAAAACTCTGTACCCATTAAACAATAACTCCCCATTCCTTCATCCCTCCAGCCCCTGGTAACCTCTATTCTACCTTCTGTCTCTGTGGATTTGCCTATTCTAGGCGCCTCATATAAGTGAAATCATGTATTTGTCCTTTTGTCTCTCAGCCCTTTATTCTTACCAAAATTTTGTTTTCAGACATCTGAAAAGCAACCCCCCAGGCATATGCAGTTTCTTTAAAACCCATCCCCCTTCCCTTTACCCCCTGCAAGAAGTAGGCTGTGTGACCTTGGCCTTGGGGTATGGATGACCCCATCCCCATCAAATCCCCAAACAAAACAAAACAAATCCCTCCTTCTGACCAAGTTCTTGAACAGCAGCTGTGAGGACACCCCACCCTGCATTTTCCTTTCTGCCTTTTGAGTCCAGCTGTTCTCGCTATGCACTCTGCACTACCAGCTTGCTCCAGTTCCAGTTGGATGGGGAAGCCGTGGTGCATTGAGGTCACTATGGGTCTCAGGTCTGTCTCACCAACCCCCAGAGGACAGGGGTCATATTCCTGGAGTAGCCCCAAGGTGCCCCACCCAGTTTTAGGTCAAATATTGACAAATAAGTATTGCTTCAATAGCAGGGGCCCTGGCTTGAGGTAAGTTGGAATCAGACCAGTCCTGTGGGGCCAGAACAATCTGGTGGAGCCTGAGGTTTGCAGGCAGCCTGTTTGCACAAGTTGATGAGGTAAAGGAGATGATGAGGAAAATGCAGAATCTTGCTAAGTTTCCATCCTCTGCTGCCCTCCCGATAATGTACACACACTCTCTCTCACACACACACACACGCAAATTTGTTCACATTCACACACTTGCTCTCTTACACACACACTCACACATACACACACACACCTGCTTCAGGGACTCATGTTTTTAAGGCCTGGGGTGAGAGGGCTGCTCCAGGCATAAGTCAAAAAAGGTGTTTTCAAGAGGACCCTGGGGGCCATGAGAAGTGGGATCAAAGGAGAAACTGAGAGGGAGAGAGGCGTTTTTTCCTCTCACTTCTTTGAGAACAGTTGCTGCTCTGGCCCTTTGGCACACTGGGGATGCACCTGGGGACCAGTGGGTGGGACAGCGGGGCCCTTGAGGTGGAGAGGCCGTCTCAGAGACCGTGGATACCCCAGGGGGCGATGGAAGTGGCTGAGGAGAAGGGGAAGTGGCAGAGTGGGAAGGACTGTGGCTTGTTGGTGGGGGGAGACAACACGCCCCTGGGGACTCTCAGGTTGCCTTTGATCAATTTTCCCCCAATGGGGGCACCAGACAGTAAATTCCACCCTATCCTAAGGCATGGAATTTATTTTTGTTCTGTGGCAAAGGCTATTCTTTATCAAGAATTGCCTACCTCCCTTTCCTCTGTGGTCTTTCCCAGCTCCCTCCCGTCAGGCAGGTCCACAGCTGCCTCTCCTGGGGTGGGCAGAGCCTGGGCACATGATTCTGGGCCAGAGGTAAGGAACCGTGCTGAGCCCCAGTTCTCCTGTCTTTAAAATGGGAAAGGAAGTTTAAGCCCTTCATAGGTTTGTGGAAATAAATGGGAAAAAGTTATATATATGTGTATGATATGTGTGTATACATATATTCACCATATATGTATGTACATAGGTCTCTGTATGCATACCACATATAGACCATATATGTATGTATGGTGCTTAGCACAGGACCCAGCACATAATAAGCCATAAATGTTCCTGTTGATATCCTTAACATCATCCAGGATGGCTTTCCACAGCGGTTGGCTTTCTACAGCAAGAAACTTGGGGAGTCCAAGTAAAGGGAATGTGACAATGAGGTAAAGTGACTTTAAAAATCTATTAGCACTTGGGGGCCGGCCCGGTGGCACAGTGGTTTAGTTCGCACTTTGGCAGCCTGGGGTTCGTGGGTTTGGAACCTGGGCACCGGTCGACGCACCCCTTGTCAGCCATGCTGTGGTGGCATCCCATATAAAGTAGAGGAAGATGGGCATGGATGTTAGCCCAGGGCCCGTCTTCCTCAGCAAAAAAGAGGAGGACTGGCAATGGATGTTAGCTCAGGGCTGGTCTTAGTCACACACACACACACACACACATACACACACTCTGTTAGCACTTGGGGCCGGCCCAGTGGTGTTGTGGTTAAGTTTGCATGCTCCACTTCAGCAGCCTGGGGTTTGCAGATTCGGATCCCAGGCACGGACCTACACACTGCTTATCAGGCCATGCTGTGGTGGCATCCCACATAAAATAGAGGAAGATGGGTACAGATGTTAGCCTAGGGCCAATCTTCCTCAGCAAAAAGAGGAGGATTGGCAACAGATGTTAGCTCAGGGCTAATCTTCCTCACACACACACACAAAAAATCTATTAGCACTTACATATCCAAGTGTGGAACATGCAGTCACCCCGGAAGTCCTAGTTCCTTCATTCAGGAAGTCACAGAACAGGGCAGATTGCATTCTCTAGATGTTCATAAGCACCAATCTCAAACGGCTCTCTGTGTTTATGGAAATGATAAAAGGCCGGTTCACTTTCCCAATCTCCACAAGTCTTCCAAACATTTTTAGCTCTCTTCATTCCCTTTCCCTTTTTGCCCTTTTCTCTCCCAGTTAGGAGGCCTTGAAAGGGAAAATAGACACTGTCAATGAGAACTCCTTCACCTCCCCACTCACATTCATACAAACCTGCTCGCACCGGCCCCTCTCCCCCTTCTCTTTACAGTTGAGGAGCACTTCCTCTCCAACTCAACATGAATCCCTCTACCTACGCTCATTTTGACTCCAGCTCCTCCTGCCTTCTCAGGAAGCTGACTGCATCTCTCTTCTGCTTATCTGACCTTTCCCTCTTAACTGGCTTTGAATACCCTCAAGTCTTTCCCATTTAACAACAAAGCAAAACAAAAAAATGCCAAAGTTGACTTCTTTCTTCATCCACATTGTCGTAAGCTGGCTCCCCAGATATCCCCAAAACACCGTTGATAAGACAAAGCCGAGGGCATCGCTGCTCGCTGTTCCAGGTGGTGGGCAGAACAACAGAGCTTGGTTTTCACTGGGGGGAAGACAAGGCCAGACTTTACCAAGAATTGGAAGTTTGGTTTGAGGTGGGTCTTTCCGTGTGGAGACTGAGGATTGAGTAACAATCTTGATACCACAGTCCAGGATTGGCAGAGACAGAAAAGTGAGGGATTCAAAGACTCTTCAGGTAAAAACTTTAGATGCTTTTCATTGAAGAGTTGATGGGTCTTTGGGGAAGTTTCTGTGGTAAACAGTTGCACTATTTGCTTGGAAGGACAGTCCCCAAAGAATAAAGAAATGCTAATGTAGATGGCAGGAGAGCAAGGGTGTGCTAACGTGGGCAGTGAGGTGCAGTTTCACTTCTCTATGTCCAGGCTGAGTGTGGGGGTAGAAGGTTTTGGTTCTCAGCTTCAAGCTTCTGCCCTAGCTCCTTCCTCCTGTTCACAGCTAAACTTCTCAAAAAACTGTCTCTTCTTGCTAACCCCATTTCCTCGCCTCCGACTCATTCCTCAGCCCTCCAACCTCACTCCAGGGACTTTCTAAAACAGAGTTCATTAAGGTCCTCGATGATGTTCCTGTCTTTAAATCCAGTTGATACTTTTCAGGCTTCATCTCACATGGCCTGTCAGGAGCATCAGTCTCTGGCTCCTTGGCGTCCATGACCCTACACTCTCCCCATTGTCCCACAACCTGTCTCATCACACTGTCTCTTTCTTTTCTTTGCAGACTTATTCTAATCTACCCTGTTATTAAATATTATTGTCTCACCAGGCTTGGTCCTAGGTCTTCTCTTCTTTCCCTTCCATACTTCCTCCTGTGGCAGTGCCATGCATTCTCATAGTTTTAGCTACCACCTATGCACAGATACTTTATAAATTCATGTCTCCAGCCCAACCTATCTTTGGAGCCCTGGACCCACATACACAACAGTCTATATGACATCTCCTCTGAATGGCTTCAAGGCATTTCAAGTCAAGGTTTCTGTAGAAGATAAGGCAGTGTTAACACTGTAACAAACAAGCCCCCAAATCTCAAGGGCTTAACACAATAAAAGCTTATTTCTCACTGATATAATAGTCCGAAGTGTGAGTTCCTGATCAGCTGGTTGTTTCTCTCCACATGGTGAATCAAAGGCCCAGGCTCCTTCCATCTTGGAACTCTGCCACCTCCTATGTCTTCAGAGTCCTCTGCCTTTATCCAGTGGATAGTGTAGGGGAGGAAAGACTTTCCCTCTACACCCCCTGGCTCCAATAGCCCAGTCTATGAAACAAACTGACAAGAGGCAGATTAACAGGAGAAAAGGTATACAAATTCATTAATTTTTAATATTACGTACATGGGCATCATGTACATAATAAAGTGAATATAAAAAAAGGAGAAAAAAGTGAATATAAAAAAATGGTGAGAATTGAGAGGAGAGCTTATATGTTGTCTTAATAGGGGAAGAGGAGGGGAGAGTAGACAATTTAGGAGACAGTTAATGATTTTTAGGGAAAGAATAGATGGGAGGTATGATAGTTTGTGACAGTTTGTCTGGGTGTGGAGTTGGTTTCTAGTCTCCGCTTCTGTGATAAGAGTCAATCTTCCCTGGTTGATGAAACTCCTGGGGTGAGGATTAATGACAACTGAGTTCCTTTTGGAGGATCTGTCTTTAGGCAGATAAAAGGAATTCAGAGAAAGCCTTTCCCTCCATTTGCTATTTTTCAAGTGCCTTCAGCTCAAAATAATCAATATACCAAAGTGGCATGTTTTGGGGCAGCAGTCCTGAAATCCTTCAATAGGAAAAAGGAGAGTGTAGAAGCTACATCTGTTTTTTTTTTTTTTTGAGGAAGATTGGCCCTGAGCTAACATCTGTTGCCAATCTTCCTCTTTTTCTTTTTTCTCCCCAAAGCCCCAGTACATAGTTGTACATCCTAGTTGTAGGTTGTTCTGGTTCTTCTATGTGGGACGCCGCCTCAGCACAGCTTGATGAGCGGTTAGCAGGTCAGCGCCCAGGATCAGAACCGGTGAACCCTGGGCCACTGAAGCGGAACGCACGAACCCAACTGCTACGCCACCCGGCCAGCCCCTACACCTGATTTTTAAAAGCTTTGGCCTGGGAAATGACACACATTACTTCTACTCATGTTCTATTGATTAAAAACCCCAAACAAACCAGTTGTATGGTGTTATGGGTCGAATTGCCCCCTGCCCCCAAAACCCCCAGATATGTTCAAGTCCTAACAGCAAGTATCTGTGAATGTGACCTTATTTGGAAATAGGGTCTTTGTAGATGTAATCAGGTTAAGATGAGATCATATTGGATTAGGGTGGGCCCTAATCATATGACTGGTGTTCTTATAAGATGACGGAAATTTGGGCACACAGATACATACAGAGAGAAGATGACCATGTGAAGACACAGCAACACAGGGAAAATGCCATGTGAAGACAGAGCAGAGATTGGAGTGGTCCATCTACAGGCCCAGGGACACCAAAAATTGCGAGCAACCACCGGAAGATCAGAGAGAAATGTGGAATAGTTTCGCTCCCAGAGCCTCCATTAGGAACTAACCCAGCCGACACATTGATTTTGGACTTCTAATCTCCAGAACTATGAGAGAATAAATTTATGTTAAGTCACTCAGTTTGTGGTACTTTGATATAGCAGCCACAGGAAACTAATACACTTAGCCACGCCCGGATGCAAGAGGAAATGTAGTCCCACATTCCAGCAAAAACTCCGTACTGTGATGGTTCATTTTATATGTCAGCTTGACAGGGCCATAAGGTGCCCAGACGTTTGACCAAAACATTATGTGAGATTTTTCTGGATGAGATTAACATTTGAAGCAGTAGACTGAGTAAAGCATATTACCCTCCCTAATGTGGAGGGGTCTGATCCAATCAAATGAAGACCTGAAGAGAACAAAAAGGCTAAGTAAGAGGAAATTCCTCCTGTCTGACTGTTTGAGCTGGAACATTGGTCTTTTCCTGCCTTCAGACTCAAATGGAGACACCCCCTCCTCTCGGGTCCTGAGCCTGCTGGCTTTCAGACTGGAACTTACACCTTCAGCTCTCCTGGTTCTCAGGCCTTTGAACTTGGACTAGAAATACACCATTGGCTCTCCTGGGTCTCCAGCTTGCCAACTGCAGATCTGGGGACTTCTTAGCCTCCATAGTCATGTGAGCTAATTCTTTATAATTATCTATCTACCTATCTATCTGTCTATCTGTCTATCTATCATCTATCTATCCTTCCTATTGGCTCTGTTTCTCTGGAGAGCCCTAATACACTGACCCTGCTATCTCTCTGGTCTCTTCCAGAACCACACCTCACTCTCTCCTGATGTTGGGCCTTTGCATATGCTCTCCCTGTAGAAGAGCTCTTCCCTTCTCTCTTGCCCAGTTAACTGCTGTTTATTCTTCATATCTCAGCTCAAGCATCACTTCCTTTCCCCTAATTTCCTTGTCCAGGTCAAAGTCCTCAACTGGATGTTCATCAACATACCATGAACCCTCCTCTGTAGGATTTGTCAAAGTTAAGTGCTTTTGACTATCTGTCTTCCCTGCTAGCCTGTGAGCTCCAGGAAGATAGTTACCATGTCTATTACCTCACTACTGCACTCCCGGCATCTAACACATTTCTTGGCCATAAGAATGTGTGGATTGAGTTTAACAACCATTTTTGGGGAGCATCTACTTTGGGACATGCCAGGCATGAGTGACAGCTGTGAAAAACAATGTCCCTGTCCTGGGTTGGGGATGAGGGAAGAGAAAGACAAGGAATAGTTGGCTTCCATGCAGGGTTCTCTCTACAGGAACCTGTCACCTCCATAGCAAGGGGAGCCACTCAGAATGGAGGCCCCGGGAGGCTGGAGGCAAGTCAGGAAGGATGCCACACAATTGCTCCATGGACATTGATGTCACTCAGAGCATCGCTGGAATAAATCTTCTGAAATTACTCATTTTCTGTCTTTGAGGATTGCTATGGACTGAATGCTGTGTCCTCCCCAAAATTCATATGTTGAAACCCTAATCTCCAATGTGATGGTATTGGAGGTGGGGCCTTTGGGAGGTGATGAGGTCATGAGGGTGGAGCCCTCATGATGGGATTAGTGTCCTTATAAGAAGAGAAGAGAGAGAGCTTGTCCCCTCTCTTTGCTCTCTGCCACAAGAGGATACAATGAGAAGATGGCCATCTGTCAGTCAGAAAAGAGAGGTCTCACCAGTCACCAGATCTACTGGTACCTTGATCTTGGACTTCTCAGCCTCCCCAACTGTGAGAAATAAATTATTGTTGAAGCCACCCACTCTATGGTATTCTCGTTATAGCAGCCCAAGCAGACTAAGATAAGGCTGGACATTATTCTTTGAAAATGCCAGAAGTCATTTGATGCCAGTCATAACTGAGTAGGCGATGCCTCAGAGTGATAGTGTTTCAGGTCAAACCTGGGGTGAAGATGTGTCTTAATGTGACAGATTCCTTATCTTGTTTGTGAACTGGCCCTCAATGCTAAACCCAGGAGAGGAATCCCTCACATGCCTTAGGCCATGGACTAATGCTAACAGCTGACATGTACTGAGCATGTGCTGTGTCAGGCATCGCGCGCATACTTTATATTCTTATCTCATGTAACCCTCACAATCTCCTGAGGGAAAGGACCCAGCGTCAACCCCATTTACAGCTAAGATCTGAAGTCTGGGAAGGTTTCATAGCTGACCTGAGCTCACTTGGCTAGTGAGGGTTAGAGCCCACCTGCTAGAAGAACTCACACCTCTGACATCAGGGCCTTTCTTTGAACTGCTCTTGTATGCTGCTGCCCAAATGACTCGTTGAGAAGACAGTGATTGTTTACATAAGGTCTAGACTCATTGTTAAAACAATAGGCTTGTTATATTTCATTAAGGGAGATAAACCATGTGAAAGTGCAGTGCTATGTATTACTACTGTAATATCATGTACACACACCCCCATACACATATACACATAGTGATAATGGAAGAGTAACATGCCCTCCAGCCCCTGGCTTCTAAAAATGTGGCTTGTGGACCAGCAACACTGGCTCCCTATAATCTTGAGTGCCCTCCGAGACCTACCGACTCAGCGTCTGCACTTTAACAAGCTTGTATGCATGCTCAAGTTCAAGAAGGCCTCCCAGGATCAGAATCTTAGACTGCCTTCCATTTATTGCTTATTATGACACCTCAACACTCTTATGGCTGTGACTCTCAAACTTCTAAATGTAGAAAAATCACCTGGGAACTTGTTGCAAATGTGGATTCCTAGATCCACCTTCAGAGATTCTAGAATTCCCAGGGCTTCTCATTTCTAAAAGGTACCCCAGGTGATTCTGATGCATCTGGTCCTACGAGGACCACACTTGGACAAATGCTCATCAGATACCTCTTTAGTTTTCCAGCAAAATATTTGGTCCTTGGGGCTGTCCCAGTGGCATAGCGGTTAAGTTTGTGCACTCCGCTTCAGTGGCCCAGGGTTCGCAGATTCAGATCCCGGGTGCAGACCTACGCACTGCTTGTCAAGCCATGCTGTGGCAGCGTCCCGTATAAAGTACAGGAAGGTGGACATGGGTGTTAGCCCAGGGCCACTCTTTCTCAGCAAAAAGAGGAGGATTGGCAACAGATGTTATCAAAGGGCTAATCTTCCTCACAACAACAACAAAATATATTTGGTCCTTGATAGTAACTGGTCTCTGGAAACTTCTATTGGCAACAACAAAAGTCCAGATCTTGTCTTAATAGGAATCAAGAGAAGAACATTTTCAATTTGGGAAAGTCTATATAATATATATCTGTTTCTCCTCCTTCCCTGCCTCTGTGCCTTGATTCTTACTCAGTTCCTCTTCAGCAGCTGGAATTTATTCTTTGATTTAGTGCTGTGATAGAGACTTCCTGAGAATCATTTTAGGGACTATGGAAAAATTTAAAAGCTTTCTGTGTCTTTTCCAGGATGGTAGAGTTAGCATACCTTTCTGCATTGCTTGGTGAGGCCAAATTGCTGTGGCATGCGAGTTCTGGGAAACCTAGAGAGCAAAATATGTCTCACCAAAATGAGATGTTAAGGGCTTAAGTGACCAGATAGCTACAGAAAATACCTATCCCCAAAAGGCAATTGGGAATTGTAGGGAATTCCCAAACTGGATGGCCAAAGGGGTTTCAGTTAAATTGAAACTGTGGGATGTTCTGTGTGCTTAGAGGGGTTATCTATGTTCAGTGGGTGTGAAGTGGGAATGTGTGCTAAGATCCTGAGAAGGCCTGGAAAGGAAACAGGGACAGCATGACCAGTAGGGGAGCTGGACACCCTTAGCGGGACCAGCAGGACAGGTGGCAGCCAAGGACTAAAGGGAACTTTGAGGAAGGAAAGAGGGATGGGGCAGGAGATCCAGATGTGAAGCAGAGGTGCAGAGAGAAGGGAGTCAGATAGACAGTAAGGAGGAGCTACAGACTGTGGGTTGACAGTGCAGGGAGTGGGACAGCCTGGAGAACTTGTGACAGAGGCAAGAGGGAGATGAGCCAGTGAGAAAGTGACCACATTGCACTGAACAGGAAGCAAAGGAGTGTCCTGGGGCGAGAGAGGAAAGCAAGCCCCTTCTGACAGCAGAAGATTGGGGGCTGGAGGTGGGCTGAGGTGGAGGGAACACTGAACACCCTAGGACCCCAGAAGACCACCTGAGAGAGCAACAAGCAGTGTCCCATCCAGAAGAGTTTGTTTGGGTTTTGACCTGACATGTCAGTAGAATCTGAACTGGACTTGTGAGGGGCCTTGACATGGTGAATGCAACGCACACTCTGAACGTTATGGGCTGAACTGCGTCCCCTGCAAAATTCATGTTGACGCCCTAACACCCAGTATTGCAGAATGTGGTGTATTTGGAGACAGGGTCTTTAAAGAGGTAGTTGATGTAGATGAGGTCATGTGGGTGGTCCCTCATCCAATCTAACCAGTGTCCTTAGAAGAAAAGGAAATTTGGACACACAAAGAGACACACACAGAGAAAAGAGAGACCATGTGAAGAGGCAGCAAGACAGACCTTAGAGGAAACCAACCCTGCTGGCATTTTTAATCTTGCACTTCTAGCCCCCAGAACTGTGAGGAAATAAATGTCTGTAGTGTAAGCGCCCCATCTGTGGTACTTTGTTACTCCGGCCCGAGCACACTACTACCCTGAGATTGCCCTGTGATTTCCGGTGTGTCCTGAGGCAGCGTGTGGGACAGCAGGAGGGAGGAGGGGGGCGCAGCGCAGGGTGAGAGAGAGCAGCCGCTCTTTCCCATCTGTGGGTGGTGGCCATGAGTATGTGGCAGAATCTTACCAGTTAACACGGAGGCCACACCTCTTCATGAGACTTCCCCGGGGTTCTTCACGGTGAGCTGCGAGGGAGCCTGAGCATTTCTGACCTGGGCTCTGATTTAGGCGCCTCGCTGAGGGGTGGCGGTTCGCGTGCCCGTGTCTGATTTCCTGAGAGACTGGTGTCAGGCCCCGTGCAGACATGGGTGCAGGGGTGAGGGTCAGGCTCCCACTCTCTAGGCTGTTTGTCAGAACCAGAATGCTCTGCCCGGGAGTTGGGGGGCCCAGGCATGGGGGGAGGGGACCCAGGCAAGCAGGCCAGGTAGCCTGGCCCACCCTCCTCAATGCTTCCTGACCACGTGCATGGGAAAGCTCTGGAAGGGAGGAGACTGGAGGGAGAGAAGCCAACAGGCGGCTCTGCCAAGCTGAGGGGATTCTCCAGGGGCCACCCTTGAGGACTGCTGTCCAGGTGAGTTCGCCAGGGCCATGGGACTCCCACTTTGTTGGGGCAGCTGACCTTCAGTCACCAGAGAGGAAGCCTCGACGCCACGGGAGCCTCACAATCTCCCCATCGAGTTCCCATGTCAGCACTTGGGGGTAATTTGGGTCAAAGGCCACAGCAAGGCACCCAGAGTCCATTTGCCGCCTCTCCCAGCTCCTGGGTCCCCCAAGCTGCAGAGCTGCAGCCGGCGTCTCAGTCCAGCAGGGGAGACGAGAACAGAGCGGCGTCGAGGGAGCCACAGTGACTCCCAGAGCAGCGTTGAGGGAGCCACAGCGACTCCTGGGGCTGGTGGGGAGGGAACGGGGGAAATGCACGGGAATCAGGGGGATTCCGCCGGATCCTAAGCAACCGCCTGGGAGCAGGAAATGGAATCAGGGCTCTGGGTGATTCGCTGGGAGAGAAACGTCCTTGTCATCACTCTCCTGTCTCCTGACTCCAAAAACTCCTCCACGTCTAGGGTTCGATCCTCAACCCATCCCAGCCTCCCCCCTTCCCCACGCTCTGCAGCCCAGGGCCTGTGGGTGGAGGCTGGAACTCCAGATGCAAGCAATCCAGAGAACAGTGCAATTCTGGCTTTACTTAGGGTTCATTGAAAACAAGCCCCTTCTCTTGGAAATGTAAGGACTAGGGCAATGGCAGCATCCCCTGTGGGAAGGGCCAGCACCCGACCCAAGTGTCTCAGCCCAGCTATGCCACCCAATCATTGTGTGAAGCTCAGCTGGGTAAAATGCTGGCTTCAGGCCCCTCATGACCTATCTTTCCCCAACAGTTTAGCCTGCAGGAAAGTAACTGGGAGGCAAAGAGAGAGAGGAATTAGGAGAGGGCTCTGGAAGTCAATGTGAAATATGACTCCCAGGTGTTAATGGGCCCCTCCAGAATCCTTACCCTGATGACCCCTCGCCCCATTTCTAAGAGGTGACCACTTGCCTGGCCTCCACCAGATAGAAGAGCCTGGTCCCTGCATCCTCACCCCACTCCCTCGTCCACTCCTTGCTCTGGACACCTCTACACCCATGGCTGTAGGTTACGTGGCCTACAAGTCCTCTGAAGGGTCTGCCCCCCCCACCCCCGTCACCTGCTGGGACAGGGGCTCATCTCATTGTGCTCCCAAGGGTCCCAGGCATTCCCTCTACTCTGCCCTCTGCCCCGCTCCCTCCCCCCACCCAGCACTTCTGAAGGATCAGGAGCAGACACACCTTTCTCCAGCTGCCTGGCAGAATGTCCTCCTTCCTGAGCAGAACAATCAGAAAGGTGTCCCTTCCTCCAGGCTCATGCCAAGGGTACAACTTGGGGAGTGAAGCTAGGGCTGAATTCCAGCCCACCTCCCAGCACCCCCGGAACTGGGCGCCCCAGGCAGGGCGTGGCTGCAGGCTGTACACTTCACAGTGACCATGGGTCCCCTAGACCCTGGGAATCCAATGAGTTACTGTATCTTCCCCATTTGGACCTAGATGCCATATCTGTGCTCTAATAGCTCCCTCTATAAAGCAGGATTTTTTTTATTTTTATTTTTTGCTAAGTTCAGTGGGAGGTAATAGTAATAATAATAGTTTCCATTTATTGAGCACCTACAGTTGTTACTGTACCATCTCATTTGACCTTCCAGAACCCCTCTGATGGAAGGTATTAAGATCCCCTTAGCAGGTGAGCTCGGTTCAGTGGGTGGCTTGAGGTCACATGGTCTGTCAGCTCCGGAGTCCCTTCCTTCCCTTCTCTGCCTGCCTCTCCCACGGTCACTGCCCCTGGGCTCCCTAAGGGCTGCTGCTGAAAGTTGTCCCTTCTGTTCCAGGCCCTCCTGCTTCTGGCTGCATGCTCTTCCCAGAAAAATCTCTTGCCCCCAGGCTTCCTTTGAAAACTGCTTCTGTCACTGTCTCCAATACATACAGAGAAGGAGAGGGGAAGTATTCTATTCTATTTGCATCTTATTTTTATTTTGCAAATAAAAACAAAAACTGGTTTCATGGGAGAAGACAGCTGCCTTAGGAAAAAATGATATCTGGCTTAGAATCTCAAATAGCAGTATGTAGGTTTCACCAGGGACTTCTAGATATGCTTCAAAGGGGATCTGCTTCCTTTCTCTTAAGCCAGGATGTTTAAAAATAATTTATAGTGAGTGGTTCGGCAGAAGATGCCACCAGCCTCCCCAGTAGACCCACTGAGTTTTCTTTTTGGTCATCTTTTATGATCAGCTCCTGTTCAGAAGCCCCTCATAAGAGGACCATCAAGAAGTCCGAGGTTCCGAGGGAATGCTCAGCTGGTGGGGAGGGGGCCTGGATACCACCAGTGCCCTGAGGAGAGCTGCTTCAGGGTCAGGTTCATTGTAGCCAAACTGACTTTTTTTTTAAAGGGCGTGTGATCTTCTTGACCTTTCCCATCCATTCTTGATGTTTTCACGAGACAAAGAACACTTTAGAATACAGACAGCCCCAATTACCCATGCTTGATGAAACACCATGTCCTGCTCTGCCAACTGGGTGTGCCAGGTGGGTTGGCACACACGACAGGGGGCAGTTGAAGTGAGTTCAGTGAGGGAGGGCACTATTTTTGGAGGTGTGCACAGGTTAAGGAAGCAAGAAGGGGTGATGAGACCCTGGGACTAGCAGGGGTGGGGTGGGGACTGGGCTGTGGAGCACATAGCAGGACCTCATTTCTCCTTGGCAGAGCCTAACCAGCAGCTGGAGGGCATGGGAACTGGCAGTGTGGTCTATAGGGTCAGATCTGGGTGTGAACTGAGCAGAGAATTGACTCAGAGCTACAAACAAAGAACAAGTCACCCAATGGGGTGATTATTATTTTTTTGGTGAGGAAGATTGTCCCTGAGCTAACATCTGTGCCAATCTTCCTCTATTTTGTATGTGGGACGCCGCCACAGCATGGCTTGATGAGTGGTGTAGGTCTGTGAACCCCTGGCCACTGAAGTGGAGCATGTGGACTTAACCACTATGCCACCAGGGCAGCCCTGGGGTGATCATTTTGATGGTTCATTCAACTCAACCAACATTTATTTGGTGAATTCCGTGTACCAGGCACTGTGCTGGGTTCTTGTGAATATGGCGTCAGATGCTTTTCCTACCCTCTTGAACCCAATGGTCTAGAGTAGCAGTTAATGACCGTGAAAGTGCCTCTCTTCACATCTGATGAGGGCTTGTGTTCCGCATGTGACATTTGGGGGCTAAGGCATGAATAGTCTCAAACAGTTCATAATTCTGGAGCACCCTATGGAACTCCACTGTGCAATGTGGTCTCCCCGCTGGCTGCCTGCCTGCCTGAGGTACACTCAGCTTAGCCTTAGAGAAAAACAAGTGTGCACTTCCGCGTCACATGCTGGTAGGAGGGACAGCAGCCAAGGAACATGCAGAGTAGTGGGGCAAAGATAATTTGTGTTAATTGTCACACACAGTGGAAAACCCATACGGGCACAATGAGAAACTAATTGGTGGAATGCTGGTGGGCAGGACCACTGGCTGTGTTATACCACACTGTGGTCATCTGCTTAGTTTCAAAAGCCCCTTAGCTCAGCTGTTGCAGAAGCACCAAAAAGCCCACATTCTCCCAGGGCTCAGAAGTATCCCATGTCAGTTCTGAAGGCTGCTCATACCCCAGAGAATAACACGCTAGTTTTAGTGGCTCCGGACCCCTTCCCTCTCTGCATGGAAAGGGCTGGCGGCTGCTGGATGGGGTGGGGAGAAGGCCCCTCCTAACCCAGGAGGCCATCAGTGCAGCAGATCAAGGAGGACATCTGACGGCAGCCTGGCTCCGGCCTTCTACTTGCTTAACTTCTCTGTTTTGGCCCAAGCTGGAGGCAGGACAGCGGGTTGGGCTTGGGAATCAGACAGACCTGGATAGAACTCCTGCCTTTGCCACTTCATAGCTGTGTGACCTGGGGAAGTAATCTTTCAGAGTCTCAGTTTCTTCGTTTATGAAATGGGAGCATGAGATCTAATTTTAGAGTTTGTTTAAAGGTTAAATAAGAACACGTGCTTCAGGTGCCGAGCACAGGGCTGGCGCCTGCTATCTGCTCACTGAATATCAAGTCCTCCCCAGCTCCACCCTTTGTCAAAGATTGGGTCCAAGCTTCATCTGCCTATCCCTGTTCCTGTCTCTGGCTTCTCACCAGCCGGTCCAGGAGCCCTGGTAAGGAGTCTCTGACTCACCCTGCCTGTCTTCTTGGTCTCCACTCACAGGTCTGCTCACTTGGCCCGCCTCATCCTCTGTGCGCCAGGCTGATTCCCGAGCAGCGGTTCCAACCCGCTGCCTTGGGCTTGTCCATTCCAGGCCCATCGAGCTTCTGTGTTGTCGGGGATCCCTCTGGAGAACAGTGTCACTGCACCTGGTGAGGGTGCCTTCCACCTGCCCCCAGGGGTCTCTCTCCAACATCTGGAAGCCCCTCAGAGGCAGGCCCTTGGGGTCCCTGTCATTGACAGGAGCCACCGTAAGACACATTTTAAAAAATGCTATGTGGACCTCAACAAATGTCAGTCCAAGGAAACTGGAGGTCTGTTCATCCTCGATGTCCCCAAGGTCACAACTGTACCACCCCGACTACGGTAGAGGAGACTCCCACTCCAGCACCCTTGGCAGCCCTCCACCCACGGGCCCAAGAACCTGGGCTACGGCTCTCACCAGAGTAGTGATCCTGGTCAACACTGGCTGAGATCTCCTGTAAGCCAGCTCTGCATTTGGGACCTACAATAGGTTAACTGTAGCTTACTCCAATTTAAATCTTTCTGGCCACATGCAGCCAGAAAATGTTAGATGAGGCAGGTAGGTAAACAGATATCAAAACTCCTTTTCAGTGAGAGACTGGCACTATTTTTTTGGTATTAAAAACCATCTACAGTGTCTCTGTACCTTTCTCTATTTTAGACAACTCTATACATGATGAATGGTATCTTTTTTTAGACAAAAATTCTCTTTTCTATGCTTATATGGAGAAACAGTGCCTCTCAGATTTTATGCATACAAATCTCCACGGGATCATAAGATGCAGATTCTGCATTTGTAACAAGCCACCAGGTGATGCCGATGCTGCTGGTCCTCGGCTACACTTCAAGTAGCAAGATGATAGTGGGAGATGGTATACGGGCAAGCACCATCCTCGCCAGGCGTCTTCATGGTTTCACCGGCTCTGTGTTTGCAGTCTGTCTGGAATATCTGTGTAGAAGTCTGAACGGTCCTTTATGGGGTGGGGACTCCGAGCATTCTGCATTGGGTTCCCTTGGCAGTAAGAGGACCCGCTGCCTTAACCATCATTTCATTCTTTTGCAGCTTTTTACCTCAGTTGTGCATTGCAGTTGCACTCCCTGAAGCTGCCTCCTGTCTAAGTTGGTGTTGATGGTACGCGACCCCAGATTTAGTCTTGATGTTTCCTCCTTTCTCTGGCCCTCAGCACTCTCCCACCCGACCCTGCTGTGTCCTTACCCAAACGGCCCTGACAGCCCCGGGGAGATGGCTTCAGCCTGTCCCTGGGAGAGCTGAGCCCCTGGGATGCTCCCCCACAAACCCCTTTCTTTGAAGACCTTCTTCTGTCATTGGACAAATAACACAATTAGCAGGTAACAAAACTACCTGGCTCAAATTGGCTTTGTTCTCCAGCCCCCCCACCCCCCCGCCCCTCAGACAGCAAGGGGGTGAGAAAGCCTCAAGATCTGATAAGTTATGGAGGCAGCCAGGGCCCATGGGGGAGAAGGCCTGCAGTCGGGCACAGAAATGCTTGAGAGAGAGAAAGAATCCAGCTGTAGGGGACTGGTTTGTATGGAGTAAGGGACAGCCCCAAATGGACCTGCTGGGTAAGGACAACAAAAACTGTGGTAGGAGAAATGAACAGCTTTGCATTTGGTGTGCGTTTCCTGCTTTAAGATAGGTTTGACTGGGGGAAAAGGAGGGAAAGCAGTGACTGGGCTCAGGCCCCAAGGGCAGGTACTCTAGGGGCTGGGGAACCGGACCCCTCCCAGGCAGGGCACACAGTGGATCAGTGATCCGAGACAGGGCGGCTGCACTAGCCTGTCTGCTCGCTTGAGCACATCTCTTACCTGACTTAACAGTCAGGGCTGACTAGAGGTGAGGAGCCCCGGGTCCCCCAAGCCAGTTGGGGAAACTAAGTCAGGCAGAGCGGCTAGTGCTGTCCCAAGGCGCAGGTGGCTGGGCAGGGCTTCCCCACAGACATCTGTGCACGCGGAGAGCTGGAGAGGCCTCAGGGCAGGCCCTAGAGGGAGCAGGGCTTGCAAGGGGCCGAACCTGCCCCCTGTGGTGCAGGGTAGAAGGACAGCCTCAGGGTCTTCTAGAATAGTCCGCGGAGTCTCCTTCTCTCCACCCAGGCTCAGGCTGCCTGTGACCCTTTGCCAGGACCCAAGGCTGGGAAGTGTCTGGGATGCACCACCACAGGGGCGGCTCTGGCAGTGACCTGCATCCCTCATCCTCCATATCGTCCTCCTTTCCCTTCAGAAAGAGCTCATGCTATGGACAGGCGAAAGAAAACCTCTTGACAAAATCTTTCATCCTCAGCCCCCCTCCCAACTAAATTAAAACTAATAAAACTCCTACTCAACAAATTCATAGGCCAAAATAAAGTTTGAGTCTTTAAAAAAAAAATGGACCAACAACTTAAGTCCATCTCATAAATGCTAAAAACCAAACAAATTATCCCAAATTCAAGAATGTTAGCCTGATTTTAAGACACAGGAGGGATGCAGGCTGCCCTCCCCATGTCTGGGCTGGTGGCCTGAGTCATCCATCGGTCGTCCCCCTGAGCTTGGCAGGAGACTCAAGGCAGACGGATGGTGGGGAGCTCTGCGGGCAATTCTAGATGCCAGTGGCCCTGCCTCTCAGAAAGGCTGTCTCCCGGCCAGGCACTCCTCAGTGAGCTGAGTGGGCTGAGAACCGGAGGGCTTGTCAGAGAGCTGCAAGTGATGGACACGGGGAGAGGCCGAGACAGGGACAGAACTGTAGCTTAGCTGGTAATTTGTGCTTCCCTCCCAGTTTGCCTCATAAACAGTAGGTGCCCCCTAAATAATAGTTGGTCTGGTCAAAGAGATCATGTTCATCATGTCCCCCAGCAAAATCACTGTCTTACAACTGAATCCAGATAAGGACATTTGTGAGCAAAATATCTGAGACTAAACCCAGTTAAGTCTGCCACCCTGGAGAAGGCAAGGATCCTGTTTGCTCTCTCCCAGCTGCTCCTGAATTGCCCCATCCTGTGTGACTGTCAGATTCTTTCAAGCTCTGCCAACCAAAGCTGTGCACACTCAGTGCCCCCATCACCCTTTCTCCGGGTGATGTGAGAAGCTCCAGAGCTGTGTGTGACATCTGAAGTGGTGGCAGACGAATCAGGAATGCAAGGGGTATGTCTATACAGACACGTACATGTATATAGAAACAATAAAATATTTTAATTCTTTTTACACGGCCACAGGCTTTCTTCAGGCAGGCGAACCCCAGTGGGCACCTCTCTCTTGCGGCTGTGAGGGGATGGTGTGGTGACGTGCCTCAGTACAGGTCGTCCCAGCGAGTCAGGACAAGTCAGGACAAAATCTGCACTGACAGCCCCGGGTATGTGGCGATAACAAGAGTCGCTGCCTCCTCAATTGACTCAACCTCAGCTCAGGACGCAGTCTGTCCCAGCAGTCAAAAGCCTCAAAATGCCAATCATGCGTCTTACCCCTATTCTGGATTTTTATAAAACACCCTTTATATATACATATATAGCACAATAAATGTGCTTATTATGCACTCTAACATAGAGCACAGGAATGAATCCACACCACGGAGGGCAACCCGGCCGTCTCCACAGCGGGGAAAGTGCGAAGGTGAAATCTGTGCACACGGTGTGATGGCAGAAGGGTACAGAGCGCCACTCCATGCTTCTCCACCCACCCACTCATCGCCGCGAACTTGTCTTCTTTGTCCCATTGGTGGTAGGAGCAGTAACAGAAACAACGTCATTTTCTAAGGGCAGAGGATGTCAGACAATCTGGTACAGAGAGTGATTATTATCCAGAGATTGTCTAGAAATAATTGCCCAAGGTCAGCCTGGCTCACGACCCCAGGCTGAGGTCTGCTCTATAGAGGGTGGGACTGGCTTTGGGGGTCAGGGTTGACGGGGCTCTCTCAGACACACACATTCTCACACTCGGTCATCCAAACTCCCGAGGGGAAAGTGCACTTCCAACAGCTGATACGAAAATAGATTGGCACGCTCTTTTGACAGTGAGGGCATCTTTTAAAAGCTTTCCCCCAACTTCTGCAAATATTCTTCCCCCTCCACTCTAGAACTTCATACTCTGAGTTGGAAGGAGTCTGGAGAGAAGGCCCTGGGCTGCACTTGCAAGGTTGTGTGTTCCCCGGGAGGAAGACCAGGTGAGGCAGCTAGCAATTCTTGCTAAGTGGAGAGGTGGAAGGGCCGCTGCGGTCTTCCACATGGTCTCCCCTTCCCTGTTGAGTAGTAAACAGCTCGGCTCATCTCGGCTAGCCAGACCAAAGACTCCCTGAAAAGTTTCCGGTGCTGCTTCTACACAAAAACATGTTGAGAGGTGGGGTATGCTGAGTTCTATTTTTGCATTTCCAGTAGTAAGTGCTGCTCTGCCGAGCTCAGAGGAAGTGGTCTCTGGCCCTCCGAGGGCCTGTGCTAGGAGCTCTGGACCAGGCGGCGGTAATGGGGCATGACTTCGTGCTCCGGCAGATGAAGGGCAAATTCCAAGGCCACTAACACTGGGAATTCAAAGGCAATCAGTTCTCGTCTATTCAGCCGGAACTTCTCTTCCAGTTTCTGCAACAAATTAAAAAAAAACCAAAAGCATTTCAGCTGTGAAATCAAAACCCTAGGCTTTCTCCACATGTAACCTCTCCCTATCCATCAGCCAGTGAGTGTTTACAGAGAAACCCGTGCCGAGCAAGACCGAGGAGGCAGAGACGGAGGCTCCAGCCATGCTGCCGGCTCGCAGTCCCGATGGAGAAGGGATCCAGCCGCCCCGAGGATCCACCGTCGGCCGGGAGCCTCACACATCCCACAACGTCACTGAATCTCCCGGTAATCTCACACTTATCTCCATTTTACAGATGAGAAACAGGCTCAAGAGGTTGTCCAAGATGACATGGGCAGTAAAGTGCAATACTGAGACTCTCAGAGTCTACCTGTTACAACTGGGTTATTCAGGCTTAGAGGTAAGGCTGAAAACACAGCACATCGTCTACCACAACAACCACGTGTAAATTCAGAATTGGGTGAGCTGATTCTCTGTAATTTGGTTGTGGGGACCGAGTCCTGGGGAGGTCGCCACACTTTCAGAGTGTCACAGAGGTCATGTGCATCTGAATGGGCTGAGTGGCCAGCGTTGGGCTTCATGCCCAGCGGCTCCCCTCCTGGTTCTCTCGGTCCACCCAGCTTTAGGAGCTGCTGGAGTAGAAATGGAGAGCAGCCCAGGTGAGGCTGGGTAGGGAAGATCTAATTTTTGCTAGGGCACATTCTGCTTTAGCTTAAACTCAGCTTTTAGCTCAATAAAAAAAAAAAAAAAATCTCACCAACAGAGCAGTTGGCAACTGCATTCAGATTTATAACTGGGATGGGATCTTGCATTAGGTTAATTGCTACTGCACAAGGCTTGTCAAACCATTACCCTTAGACTCTGCATTAATGCTATCAGCTTTTGCTGTATGGTATGTTACTCGACTATGAAGAAATGTGCATAACATCACACTTTTAAAGATCCATTAGTTCAGCTAATATCTATGTAAACCTATTGATTCTCAGCTCAGATTTGGTATCCAAAGAGCACTTCCAAGTTCCTAAAAGTATTTACTATACAAGCTAGATGATTTTCTAGACCATTTCTTAAAATTAGTAAAGCAATGACCTAAAGAATACTCTTTCTTCCATTGATGGATGAATGGATAACAAAATGTGGCATATACATACAGTGGAATACTATTCAGCCTTAAAAAGGAAGGAAATTCTGACATGTTACAACATGAATGAATCTTGGGGACATTATGCTAAGTGAAATAAGCCAGTCACAAAAAGGCAAATACTGTATGATTCCACTTACATGAGGTACCTAGAGTAGTCAGATTCAAAGAGAGAAAGTAGAATGGTGGTTGTCAGGGGCTGATGGGGAGGGATGGGGAGTTATTGTTTAATGAGGACAGAGTTTCAGTTTTGCAAGATGAAAAGAGTTCTGGAGATGAATGGTGGTTATGGTTGCAAAATAATATAAATGTACTTAATACCACTGAACTGTACACTTAAAAATAATTAAAATGGTAAGTTAAGAAAAAAAGAACACTCTTTCTCATGTGGGGGGTACCTACATTAGCTCCCTTTCTGCTTTTTCTTCTTTGTCATCGAAGACAGCTGCACAGCTAGACATATGGGGTATTAACTATGTATTTTATTTTCTATATTTGGATGCTTTGACATCTTGGGGCCTCACTGACCCTGGAGGGACTGCCCTCCTGGGGTTAGCCAATTCCTGGAGAGACTGGACAACTTGCCTGCAAGTGCACTTTTCACATGCAAACCAACCAATTCAGAGCCCACCCCCTAACCACCCCTTCAATCAGCTCTCATACTCCAGGCCACTATCCACCCGCCCTGATCACCAGGGGCCAGGTACCAGGCAGCTAGGGATAGCGCCTATACCCTAGAGCCCAGTGAAATTATTCAGACCAGCCAGGCGTAAGCCTGCTCACCCTGCCTTGCCCATCCTTTCCTTCGAAAACAACAACAAAGGCTCCTGCCCAGTTCTTTTCTCTCCCTCTGCCTCCTGACCAACCCTACTGCTACCCCACATGGCCCCCCGTGGTGTGCTGTGCCCCCTTGTTAGGCACTGAATTCTGTCCCCCCAAATTCATATTCTGACATCCTAACCTCCAATGTGATATTAGGAGGTGGGACTTTGGGGAGGTGATTATGTTTAGAGGAGCTGATGAGGGTGGGGCCCTCATTATGCCCTTATAAGACAAGACCAGAGAGCTTGCTTGCTCTCTTTCTCTCCCTGCCATGTGAGGACACAGCAAGAAGGTGGCCATCTGCAAGCCAGGAAGAGGGCCCTCACCAGGAACGCAGGCGGCTGGCACCCTGATCTTGGACTTCCCAGCCTCCAGAACTGTGAGAAATAAATGTGTGTTGTTTAAGCCACCAGTCTGTGGTGTTCTGTTATGGCTAAGATACCCCTCCTCTCGGGAATCGTGAGTAAGAAACTATCTTTTCAATGGCAATTGTCTCCTGATCTGTTGGCTTTACTATACCCGAAATTTTCTATGAATACCCTGTATTTTAAAACAGGCATTCATATTTCCATCCAAAAAGATCAGTATTTCCTTGCTTTGATGGGGCTCTCCTTTAAAAGAAAGGTGATACCACTCAGTCACACCCATGCCTTTCCCCAAAGATGAGGCAACCACGGCCACAGAAAGCCAAGGTCTCTTCAGCCAATGTCTGATGGATGCTCTGCAGTCACATTGCGCACAAGACCCCTTGTCATTACAGTGGTTTCTGTGGCTGTGAGAATAATTTCACCCCTCATGGTGTCTGAAAAAGGATTTTTATGGCAAGACCCAATATTAGGGATCTTCAGTCTTATCAAAGTGGATCATCTCTCTATTTTAAGATGGCCTGAGATGTGGCATCTGACATCCACTGTACACAGGATGACCTCACAGCCCTGGTCTCTATTACTCACTAAGGATCAGAATTCTCCCGGGCAGGGTCACCAACCAGGCTCTTCTGAAAGATAAATGCTGGACTGGAGCGAGTGCTCCCCCAGCCACCAGGACGCGGGCCACTTACATCAATCAAATGCTTCACTTCGTGCTTTTTGAGGTCACTTCCGATTTTGGCTGCTAACAGCACACAGGCTCCGGCACAAAGCTTCCGGTTCTGTTTGTTCAGCTTTCCCTTGAGGGCGAGCTTCTCAAAGTAGACAAAGGCCATGGCCACCGTGGGCTCCTCAAAGCCACAGTCCTCCTGAGCAAGCTTCCGCATCTCTCGCTTTAGACTAGAGAAAGACAGGAAAGAGTGGGGAGTCTTGTTAGAACGTGGGGTTTCAGGGACCCCAGAGTAAAAGACTACTCCATCTTGAAAGCTTCTTCTCTTTCTCATTCCTGGAAGGGTGACGTGGAATGGGATGAAATCCCTGAGCGAGAAAGTCACATAATGTGTGGGGAACAGACTCAAGTCGCAGGGGCCTCAGACTCTTCTCTGTTGGTGAAGTTGTACAGACCAAGTTGACACGGGACATAGGACCACACTGAACCCAAGTGGACGCCTGGGGGGCTCTCTGAGAGAGGGAAACTATGAGGGGAACTACGGTTATTCCAGAGACATGAATATAGAAATAAATTAGGTACTTGGTATCAGCTCTGCCAAATATCGGCTATGTTCATTAACTACAGCAGAAGACAGGTGAGGCTAAGAGCACAACCACCAGGGTACCGAGGAACGCTGCCCGGCAAATGGAAGAGTGTGAATACTTAATTTTTCTCACATCTTTGGTTTGGAACACGCCAGAATCAAATCAATCAAATCAAATGTATGGGGATACACATGTGTGTAAATGTTGGCACATATTCCAACATTGTGTTGGTGTATAGTCTGGCCCCCATTACTACACACACATGCACGTGCGTGCATGCACGCTCACACACACTGACATTTTGCTGTCCTGGCACACAGATACCACACCACCAGTCAGCTCCTCTGGGGCCCAGCATGGCCAGTCCTCTTGACTATCTGGCTGGCAGATGTGGGTCACCACTAAGTGGATCCAATCAGCTCTATGGGAAATAGGGGCCTGATTTTGCTTTGGTTGTTTTGCTGACTGATTAAAGATAGGGCTTGGCTGTCACCTTTGGGCAGATAATTGTGGGTAAAGAGTTATCTCAAACCCTCTTCTGTTTTGTCTACATTTGAGAAAGCAGGGAACTGAATGTTTCCTGTTCTGAGTTTTCCATAACACAAATCTTACTGAACTGGTGAGCTGAAGATAATATGAAATTATTCTTTCACAGAGGGAACCTCCTCCTAGATCCACGTCAACTCGTGTCAAGAGCTCTGCCTTCTGTCCTGTTCCCCTCGGCTCTCACACTGAGGCACCAGTCAGCCAGCATCGGAGGAGTCTTTTTGCTGAACGTGCCTATGTTTCACATGCTGGGAACAACAGGGAGAACCACTGTACAAAGCATGAACTTAACGTGTGCTGGAACAGGGGCTGAAGGGAAAGTTCAAGTGGATATCAACCCTCACGTACCTCCTTATTTTGCTGAGTGTTAACTTAATGTGAGGAAACTTCTCCTTGAAGGTCTCATTCATGTCCTTCTTGAGATCTGAGGGCTTTACATAGTCGATCACTGTGGTCTGTAAGAGATCAGGCAACAGGTCACTCCCTAAAATAAGGGTCATGTGGAACAATTACGTGCGAGGTATGGCCAACCGATAACTTCCACCAGCACCAAGCAACGGGGAACCCAGCTGAGAGCCACCAGGGCTCTGCTGAATCCAGGAGCCTGAACGGGGCAATGGCCTCTGGAGGTAGATGGAAACCCAATCCCTGCCATCAGCAGGACGAGGGGACATTTAGAAACACTGGCCTCTAGACCGTCAGAAGTCGGTCCCTGGCAGGGAGGGAGTCCCGCCTCTAGTTCCCGTGTTTCAGCCTGTCGTTCACACAGTGCCGTGTTTGGGGCTTGGATTTGGACTCACACAGATCTGGGTACGATCCACACTTGACCATCACTGGTCATCTGGCTGTGGAGACTTACTTAACGACCCCAACCCTCAGGTTCTACATTTGTAAAATGGAAACAGTGAACAGTGCCTACTTCACATGGCTATTTCGAGAACTACGTAAGAAGGAAAGTGCTCTGTGCAGGGCTTGGCATACAGCAAATGCTCAATAAAAGTTAGCTATTTAAAAAATTTTTTTTAATTGTAGGAAAATATACGCAATATAAAAGTGTGCAGTTTAGTGGCATTAAGTACATTCGTGTTGTTGTGCAGCCATCACCACCATCCATCTCCAGAACTTTTACCATCTTCCCAAACTGAAACTCTGTCCCCATTAAACAACAACTCCCCGTTCCCTCCTCGCAGCTCCTCCTGCAGCCACCATTCTACTTTCTGTCTCTGAATTTGACTACTCTAGGTGTCTCATATAAGTAGAATCATACAGTACTTGTCCTTTTGTAACTGGCTTATTTCACTTAGCATAATGACCTCCATGTTGTATCGTGTGTCAGAATGCTCTTCCTTTTTAAGGCTGAATAATATTCCATTGTACATATAAAATGTTAGCTATTATTAATAGTCCCTTGAACCTTGAGATTCCTCCTCCGACCCTCCCCATTTCTAATTCTATCCATCCTTAAAGACTGGCTCCTTTGAGCCCTTTCTGAGTACTCTGGTCTTCCCTGCTCCCCTGTGCCTTACACTATTAACTCTGAATTAAACACAGTCTCCTGCTGGGTCTTACCAGGTTAATCTCATCCTTCCTCCTCAGGAGTACACTTTCCAAGGACTGTGACAACATGTAATGCCCTTCCTGGCTGGCTATAGGCAAAGCCAGAGAAAGAAGAAACTACAGATTCTGATGAGAAGGCCCATTCCCATGGACGGCCGCTGCCAGTCTCTTCTTGGGCAAGTACACGGCCTTTTCCAGAGGACGCATCAAAGGTTTCCTCAATGGCTCTAACAAAAGTTGGTGGCTTTCTGTGAACACTTCCAGTCAGAAGACACTTGGTTGGACATGATTTTAGAAGAGGCACATGGAATGCCTCTGGTGTCAGTTAATAACTAAGAGCAGGCAAACAGCCAGTATGTCCCCATTCACACTGATCTTAAGGGCACTTTCTTTGTCTCTCTGGTGAATAAATGCAAACAGCATCAATATTAACTCAAGCGATTCCACCACACTTGTTCAGAGCCTCCTCAAGTTCTGGGTGGAAGTGGACTCAGTGAGTATGATGCCACAACTGGTCTTTCTGGCCCAGTCAGGAAGGCTCTCCCTCCACTGGCCCAGGACATGCCCATTCTGGTAGCTGCCATGTGTACCTACGAGGTGTAGCACCAATGTGCGGACATGTGCACGCACACACTTGTGTGTGCCAGGCAGCGAGGGAGGGGGTACTCAGAATTTTAGGGAGGCCCCTTACTGTCACGGTCCAGGAGAGTGGATGCCTCCCCTGAGGCAGCCCTCCAAGATCGGCTTGTTTCCCTTCCTACTTTTAAAAACTGCTCATTTCATCTCAAACAAATGTCTCCTCTGGTTGACTAGGATGTAAGATTTTTCATTCAGGAAACAGGTGGCAGAATGGTGGACCACATCTAACAGGTTTACCTCAAGCTGGGCCCATCGCCAATCTAAATACCCTGCACCTCTCCCCAGTTCTCCCTCCCCCGATGTCCAGGCGCCCTGAACTCCCAGAGACAGTCCCCTCCTGCTCTCCTTTTGCAGATAAAAGTCATAGGTTTGCAATGATGTGAGTGGGCTCAAGCAAACAGCCACTGGCCTTTGTTGGGGGCCGAAGTCCTGTGAGCCCCAAGCAGGGGTATCCTGGGGGGGGGGGGGTCTGGATCCCTCCCTGCAGCAACCCCAGCAGTTTTTTCTGTCTTATAGGTAGACACACAACATTTCTCTTGAAAGAAGGCTCTCACTGCCAAAAAAGAAGTCTGCAGATGTGTTTCAGCCAGCCCACCTTACAGGTGAGCAAACAGGGGCTCAGAAAGGTGAAGAGGCTAGTTCCAGACCTCGGCAGGCTGAGGCAGGGCCAGCACTGGGATCCAGGTCTCCCAGCCCACACTCGCATGACCTTCCTGCTTTTCTGTTCCTAATCAGATTGAAATGAGCAGTGGAGAGCAGCTTGAGGTGGCCGGCAGGTGGAAAGGGTCAGGGTGATGGTTGGCGGCTCTGCCTCCAGCAGGTCGGACCAGAGAAGTGGCTTAACCTCCCTCAGCCTCACCTTCTTCTTCTCTGAGCCGAGCTAAGAATACCTGATGGGGCTGCTTTATCTTGATCAAACAGAGACAACAGAATGTACCTAAAGGATCCTGGAGAATTTTATTAAGAGTACAAAAGGGGGAGAGGAAAGCAAACAGCTCAGCTCTAGTCCCACTGAGTCAGTGTCTGAGGGTGGGGCCCTGCTGGCTGCACCACGATGTTGCCCAGGTGATTTTTATTCGCATCAGCTTCTCCTGGCCTGGCTAACACCCATCCACAGTCCGGCTGGTAATGCCACTTCTGCTGGATCATCTTCCCTAACCCCCTAGAGGTTAGGATGCTCTCCCCATGACTCACCTTCATTACATACTATGGTGTGGATATCCACCCCCTTCCCCCTTCCAGCTGTACGTCCTGACTCCTTTGCAGCTAGGATTCCAAATACAATTCCAGTTCTTCCCATCAGATGCACAGGCCCGAGAAGGCAGAATTGAAGCAGAGGTTGTGTTTCTGGTGCCACGAGGAGTCCTGGCAGGAGTCCTAGAGTCCTGGATATCCATTTTGCGGGTGTAGACCACAGCAGGACAGCTTGGATCTGGAGCCAGCAGCAGTGGCAGCTTCCTGACTGTGGAGGTGGCAGCACTGCCACATCCGGAGCTGGCAGCTGGTGCAGGCTCCCCTGGTGGCCTAGCTCTGCAGTGTGGCTTTGGGATCATTCCCAAAATCCCAACTCATGCTGTCTTGACGGCCTCCCCAGTGATTCTATAAGCTATTTAATACCCTGTAATAAATCCCGTTCTTCTTAAACTAGCCCATGTGGATGCTGTACTTGGTAATTGAACCGTAACTGACGCATACATGACTCTCATTGACGGCACTGACCACTGTCATCACTGAACCTCAGGGGATAAGGGCAGAGCTTCTGATTCCCCTAAAGGCACCAACGTTATTGCACCAAGTCTTGCCCTGGGGCCCTCGCATGCCACTTCCCGACCAATCCTAGCTTTGGAATGACCCCGTGAGCACCAACAACCAGCTCAGCCTGCAGCCCTGGAGGTGGGGCCAGGAAGGCTCAGGCGCCCCACCCTCCACCCCCCTGGGCCCGGGCCATGCAGAAGAGAGTCTTGGTTTTACAAGTAGCCTCATCCTAGCTCTTGGGGTACAGAGCTGGGGCCTACTTTTCCTGACAATGGGATGAATGGACATTTATATTTATTTCCATACTGGACCCCAGAGAGGGAGTGCCAATGAGCTGATGCTGTGAGACCCTTGACTCAGCGCCCAGCCACCAGCGAGGATGGCTATGGCAGCTGCAGGGACAGCCAAGCCCTTGAGTTCATCTTCTAGGTGACAGAATTCATCTGAATCCTGGCTCTGCTGCCCAGAGGTACAGAAGCAGTGTTCTGTGATTCCTTCCGTGTGGAGTTTCCAGATGAAGGGCCATGTCCTTGTGACTGCTTTCATCACTGAGCAGAGGCCTGCCAGCAGCCTGATCTTCCACTTACTCATCTACTGGGCCATCACTTGGCTACTCTGAGTGTTTCTGACATAGATATAGTACATTTTGGGGTGGGGGTCTCTGCAAACCTCCCTCTTTCTGTCAAGACCCCCCATTTCCTGACCTGTAAGTGGCCAGCAGCGCTGTCCTCCAGGGGAATGTGGCAGAGGGAGGGGTTCCAACTGGGAAGGTATAGGATGGACATGGGCCAGCTGGGAGGGTCTGAGTGCTCATGGCTGGGGCTCACTGCTGCCCATATCCGAGGCAGGTGCCCAGTAATACAGTCATTCTAGTCCGTTTGCTTACATCTATTTTAGGGGTGAGGTAGGTTGGCTTCCAGGGCAATGAAATGCCTCCAAGACTCAAGATGGTAGGAGGATGGTGGTCAACCAGGGACGTCAGCCTGAGCGCCTTAGGCTGGTGGAGAATGCAAAGGTGGCTGTATTAGTTTCCTGTGGCTGCTGTAACAAAGTACCACAGACTGCATGGCTTAAACCACAGAAATCTATTCTCTCATAGTTCTGGAGGTTAGAAGTCCAAGATCAAGGTGTCAGCAGGGCCGTACTCGCTCTGAAACTCTGGAGAAAATCCTTCCTTGCTTTCTCCTAGCCTCTGGTAGTCCCAGGCATTTCTCGGCTTGTAGATACCTCACTCCAGTCTCCACCTCTGCCTTTGCGTGGTGTTCTCCCCGTGTGTCTGTGTCCACACGGCTGTCTTCTCTCTGTATCTCTGTCTTCTTAATAAGGGCGCCAGTCATATTGGATCAGGGCCTACCCTACTCCAGTACGACCTCACCTTAACGAATTTATATTTGCCAACACCCTATTTCCAAATAAGGTCACATCCTGAGGTACTGGGGGTTAGGACTTCAACCCACCACTTTGGGGGACAAAATTCAACAAAACAATGCAGTGGTGCTGCTACGCGGCCCTGCTGTACTCTGATCCCCACTGTTCCTCCCAGGCTGGATGCACAGCAGCCCCATGTGCGAGGCCCCAGCTCTGCCTCAGGCAGCAGGTGCTGGCCCAGGCCTTGGTCTGAGGCAGTACTTTCCATGTTTCTTCTTTCCCTGCCTTCTCTGCTTGCTGGGACAGCTCTCTCTTCAGTCTTGCTTTCATCTCTGCTTCTCTGAGCTGTAGCTGGTGGGGAAGATGCCAGACTCTGGAGCCAGACCCCCTGGGTTTAAACCCCAGCTCTGCCACTCAGCAGCTGGGTGGCCAAGTGCAAACTGCTTAAGCTTTCTGTGCCTCAGTCTCTTCATCTCGCTTCTCCATCATCCACTTTATGATGACAGCTATGGCGTACCAGGTCTGCAGGGCTCTCTGGGTCCTACTCACACTCAGCTGCACAAGGTACACAATCAGGGCAGCTGAAGGGGTGGCCCCCAAAGTGACAATCTGCTCCCAGACCCTTGCTCAGACAGGGCCTTGCTCACACACTGAACCTTGAGCCCACTGCTCACACCAGCCCCGCCCGGGCCAGGCTCCAGGCACTGGATGAATCACCCTGAGCCCAGGGCCACCCCTCAAGCAGATTCCTCCTCAGCTCCAGTTCCCACTAAGAAACAATTCCTCTGCATGATCCTATCTGCCTCGAGGGAGCCTTATGACATCCTTTAAAGGCTGGACTTCCCCACCACCCAAGAGATGGCAGTCCTCTTTCCAGGGATGGGGGTGAGCTGAGGAGGCAGTACTGGGAGGCTGAGCTGCAGGCATGGATCACAATGGGCCCCCAGCCACTCAGTCTTCCTGTCTTGAGAGAGAATGAATCAAAGTGAGGCCAAAGTTTTGTTCTAGCTCTCCTATCAGTTTAATTGTGTGGTTTATAAAGACTCGCAATGCCTGGGTTTTGCCAGTGCACGCATGTTACTATGAATCAAAATGCTAATAAACAGGCTTCCTTCCTGGTCTGGGACAGACTAAGTGACCACTGTTTTCAATGCCACCTAATTCCAGCCCGTGGGATTCGCCAGATGCAGGGCTCCTGGCAGCCCCAGCAGTGGTCGACAGCTGGGCAGCTCCGTCCACGGTGCTTGTGTTCTTGCAGGGGGGGCCATTCCACACTTGGGTTGAGAGATCACTAGAACGCACTTTCTCGCAGCTGCCTGGCTGCAGAGAAGCTGTGTATGTACAGCTGCAGTGAGGGGAAGAGGGATGGTCAGCTGGGAGGAAGAGACCATCCAAGACGCAGAAATGTCCACAGAGATGCAATTCAGAAAGGAGTGCTGCCCGGCCTGCCCCACAGGGCACGGGAGGCAGAGCGAGGAAGGCCCAGTGTGGGGGCTGACACCACAAATCCCTTCTGAGATAACAGGAAAAGATGGTGAGACCACAAGTTGGTTATCTAGCTGTCAGAGTCTACCACATCGATCGAGGAGATGCTGAGGTACCCTCTGCTTTTTATAAAAACAAGTAGAGGCTTGACTCATCACAAGAGGAGGGAGGGAACCTCCACAGAACTTGGGCCCATCCTGACCCAGGGCACCAGTCATGATGCTGTAGAGTGAAGGCCTCTCAGGCTGGGGTTGAGGTGCAATGGGAGAGGGTGGGGGCAGGTGAGGGGAACAGAGGCAGCAGGTGTGTGGGGTACACATGCCCCAATAACAATGCTGGAGAACAACCAGGACCCCAGAGCTGACAGGTTGCTGGTCCGATTCCAACAGAAACAACATAAAAGGTGCCTCCCCTTTGGGGCCTGGTGAAGATCTCCTCCTCTTTCCTTCCCCACTCTCCTGCCCTTCACATTTCCCCAGGAATTGTTCCGAGTAGCTCTGAACAGATATGAGCATGCTTTACACTCTGCAACTGTTCCCTTCTGGGTCAGAGGAGCCCCTGGAGGCAAAAACATTCCAAAGGAGCTGGGTTCCCACCCCAGGGCTACTTGTAGCCCAGGAGCCAGCAGGGAGACCGGGGCAGGCATGCGGCCTCTCCAGGCCTCAGTTTCTCGCCGGTGAAGGGAAGGAGGGACCTAGAACAGTGACCTGCAGGTCCTTCCAGCACCAAGAGCCAGGCACAGGGCTGTTGTGCTCCCACTGCACTGGCCAGACACCCACAATGGGCGATCTGACTTCAGCTGGGCACCAGAAAGCAGATGGCATGTGCTTGCTAAGGTAATTAAGCAGAGATGTGGTCCTCAACTAAATCTAACCACGAACAGCTGGGCATTTGGGCTGTTCTGTGCATTTAATCCTTTTCCCTAAGAGGACAGTAAATCACAAGGGAACTATGGGAAAGAGCGGAAGGCCTGCGCAGCCTGGGGCTGCATTTGTTGCTATTTCTACCCCTCGGATTCCAAATGCATAATCCTGGATTTACTCTTCCCAACCCCTTAGGGGAGGAGTTCTTCAGTTTCCCTCAATGAAATGAAATGGTTTGCAAATCAAGGAGAGAAACAAGAAAAGCTGCTTTTGCTTCAGGTTTACACGACCACATGGATTTACCAGGCTGTGCAAAGCATGCCACAGTCTGAGATATTTGTCAAATATACATCAGGTACTCCAGAAACTTACGGAGAAGTGTCACCACCCCCTTAAGAGGACTCTGGGTGGATATGGCCCTGAGTCCACACACACCCAGATGGGACGTGGATGCACGCTTATAATCCATGGTTCTCACACAGTGGTCTCGGAGCATGGGCCGATAAACTGTGTATGGATGGTCATGTTATAAATCACCAAGCGATTATCAAAAATCTGAGACAAGTACATAGAAAGGGAGTAGATGCTGCAACATCTTGGGAAAGATGTAAAGCTACTATTTCATTTTGTACTATTTTTACAAGAAAAAATGATTTAAAAAATCAATACCGATGCGTGCTACAACCTAGATGAACTTTGAAAACATCATGCTAAGTAAAAGAAGCCAGACACAAAAGGCCATAGTGTATGATTCCATTTATATGAAATGTCCACAACAGGCAAGTTTATAGAGACAGAAAGTAGATTAGTGGTTGCCTAGGGCTGAGGAGGTGGGAGGTTAAGGGTACGGGGGATTCTTTTCGGGATGATGGAAATGTCCTGAAACTGATTGTGGTGATGGCTGCACAACTTTGTGAATACACTAAAAACCACTGAATTACACTTTAAAGAGGTGAAATGTATGATATGTGAATTATATCCAATAAAGTTGTCACCAAAACAACCAAAAACCCTAAACAGAAAATGAAACCCACCACAATGCAATGAGGCATTTAAGGCATTTGGACACTTACACCAAAAGCTGGTGGGCCTCAAAGATCCTGCTGCTCAGCATTTGTGCTGAGGATGTGCTCCAGGGCCCTTGCACGTCCCAGGAGAACAAGGCCTAGCAGTGGTGTTTCTGTAAGGCTGCATTACTTTCCTTAAAGAGGGTCTCCCAAAATTGAAAAGCTTCAGGCACCTTGAAACCTGAGGGCCCTGGAAGGAGCCTGGTAAGGGAGGGGCCTCTGGGGCTCAAGCTGCTTTAGCTTCTCAATAAACCCACCCTGCATACAGGTAAATAAGCACCTATGTCATCACTGAGATGACTTTCAATGAAAAAGAAATACGGTGGGGAAAGCAGAGTCTACTCGCCTACCACCTGGAAGGTTGAATCAGTCTTCCTTTTATTGAGTCTTCTATTTCCCACTGCTCAGCAGCTCTTACTGCACCGAAAAATTAAGTTCTAAGATCCATCCCCACAACACTGGGGAGATGCAGGGTGGAAGGAGAGTTTTTTCTATGAGTACTTAGACTGTAATATTGAGTAAATTAAAAAATAGGCACTTTATCATGGAGATCAATCCAAGAGATGTCCTCTGGAGATCTATACACCTATAGATATCATAAAGGTTGTTAGTTGGTTTTCTTTCTGATGTCAAAACAGTCCGAGAGGTCTTTCTTCCTGAGAAAGGAAAAGGATCCAGAAATCCATTCAAATAATGTTAATTTTGTTGGCATTCTCTCAGTCAACTCTTTCAGTTACTTTCTCTTAATTGCTCTCCACACCCATAAAGGGAAAACAACAAAACCACTACCGACTCCAGCTGCCAGGTTCTAATGACAAATAACCGCTCTCTAGTGAAACTTTAATTACAGGCCAGGCGGTGCACAAGGCAGGAAGCGTCCAGTTCCGACGCGAGGCCTCCCGCCCTCCCTCGCCGCCCTGAGAAACACCGCCATTAAGCTGAGGCTGCACGGCCTTTCACGCCCTGTGGTCACCTTCTAGACACCGTAAGGCCCAAACAAACCACAGGGACGGCTGCAATTTGGTTTCCACACCTGCCCCAGGAATTGTCTTTAGTTCAAAATTTCACCTTCACCCTTTCACAGTGGCTACCAGTGGGAGTGACCGTGGATCCAAGTTGAAAAATACAAATGAACTATGAATACGAGGCCAATTTTAAAGGGGCGCCACTTAAGCTCTGTAAATAACAGGCTTCTTTCTGAGCCTCAGGGAGACGTTCGCCTCTGGAACCTTCCACTTTAAGGCATGTCCTAACTGCAGCAACGAGCGGCCTTTTTATCTTCTACTTAGAACAAACACGAGTGAAAATACACACCCAATTATATCCTGGCTGGTTAACATCACTTACACTATGACTCAGAAAGCCCACTTCTAGGGATTTACCCAAGAGAAATGAAAATATGTCCATACAAAGACTTGTACAAGAATGTTCATAGCAGCAAAACTGATATCCTTAAACTGGAAACAACCCACATGTCCACCAACAGGAGAACGGATAAATCAACTGTGGTATATCCATATAATGGAACCCTACTCAGCAATTAAAAAACAAACTACTGGTCCACGAAACACAATCAAATCTCACAGATACTAAGTTGTATAGAAGATGGACAAAAAAATAAGAGCACATAGCAGCACACAGTGTATGATTCCGTTTCCATGAAGTTCCAGAATAGGTGAAACTAGTCTCTGGTGACAGAATTCTGTCAGAAAAGCAGTTGCCTCTGTAGGGAGGGGTGGGAGGCAGAGGGGGATGGGCAGGAGGGAACCGTCTAAGGGGCCAGAAATGCTCCCTCTCTTGATCAGAGTGGAGGTTACAAAATTCATGGAACTGCATACCTGAAATGGGTGCATTTGATTGGATGTAAATTACACCTTAATTTGAAGAGAGAAAAACCATAAACAGCTGCTGCAAGGTTTGATGGGGAGAAAGGACCAGCTCATGCTCTCAGGGTTGCTTGATTCTGCAGAGGCCAAAGGAACATCTCAGACTCTGAAATTCCACAGGAACAGGACACCCCACAATACCAGATAGCCCTTGGTGCTCAGGCTCAGGCCCTCCACTGGGCTGGTGTAGCTTGGGCTGCTCTGGGGGCTGAAGGAAGACAGGCATCGGCACAGGACCCCAGAGGCCCTGGGGCCAATATTTAGGGAGGTGGGCAGTGCTGCGCATACAGCCAGCACATAACTGGCCTGCCGGCTCCCTTCCCCAGTTTCCACGCAAAGGCCACAGCAGGGAGCCCTGCAGAGGGGGTGGAGGAGTAGGCTGCACAGGCTTGGCACAGGGCTGATGCCTGCCTGCAGGGGGTGCCCTGCAATGATGAGGTTCACACCACAGTGGGAGTGTGAGCCAGGTCTGCCTGGGCAGAGCACGCACCTCCTATCTAGGGGTCAAGATGTGCCCTAGACCCTCAAAGAAGGCCTTCAACAACCTGGGTCAAGTAACCCTGTAGTTCTCTCTGTCCACCTTGGTAGTCAGTGACTATTACAAGTGCAGCTCCTTGTGCCTGGGGTTGACTTAGGGAGGAGGGTTTGTCAAGACCATCATTCTACAGGCTTAACTTCCCTGTGTGCATGGGTGCACATGTGTGTTTGTGTGTAGAGGGAAGGGCAGTGATTTTTACTGTTAAAAACGTCGATTTTACAAACTTTTTTCACAATCCTCAGCACTTACCTTCAATGCTATTTCCTCAGAGGAGCCTTCCTCGAGGCCTATCTCCAACCTCCAACCCTCCTCATCATCTCCTACCACTTTTCTAGGAGGGTTCCCGCCTCACCCTTCTCACAACTACAGTGATTTGTCTCTTGTTCACTGCCTGACTTCCCACTCACCATGATGTCGAGGAGAACAGGGACTGTGGCTGGCTTGTATAAGGAAGCACCTTGCCTGGCACATAGTAGGACCTCAGTCAATGCTGGCTGAATGGACAAATTCTATACCTCCTGCTCCTGCAGGTGTGATGTAAAATGCACGTGAAATAGCCCTATGATCCACGCCTGCTTCCAGAGAGGAAGTCTCCCAGCAGCTGGTTGGATGCTCTTCGTAACACGTGACATGCACGTCAATGTCTTAGACAAGAATGCTGCAAAGTGGATATCCGCATTTTATCTGTCCTTGCCAATATCTATGGCAAGAATAGAAGGAGATGTAGGTCCTACGGAGCTGACCAGGCAAATGCAGTTCATGAGCAATTTCATTCTCTAAAAAAGGGCCTATTACAGGAAGCACAGGCTGCAGATTCAATGTGGTGAATAAAAAACAACCCATTGGGAACATAAAACGTAGGACATATATGCTGACTTGGAAAGTCATTGAGCATGCTGTCCAAGGAGGAAAAATCATCCGTGTGCACGGGCATGCTCATGGGGACTGTAGCCCAGAACCGTGCAGCTCACAAGATCACTTAAAGAAAAAACACATCAGATCTGGCAGCAGCCTAATACCAGGCCCATAAAAGGAGAGGTCAATGTTATCACCAGACAAAACACATTTATGCAAGAGCTCCCCACCAAACCCCAACATCAGTCAAAAATAGTGCACCCTCATTCTCTTGGTTACCTAGAAATCTGCTGAACTGTTGGCCCAAAGATTCATTTTCACGTCCTACCCTGAGGTTGGCAGTTCTGCCACTGACCGCCAAGGGAGGTGGGACTCAGAGGCACAGTGAGAAGATAAGGGAGCCAGAAGTTCTAGGCTTAGCCCCCCACTTCCTGTCTGTCAACTGTGACAGCCCCACTCAGACTCCCTGAGCCACCGTCTCCTGCTCAAGGTACTTAAGAAAGTGCACTTTAATAAATAAAGCAGTGAACAACATAAAAAAATCCTTATTCTTACATAAGTTGTGACCTTTCAGTTGCTCCCTCCTTAACATCAGGGCTAGGATCCTGGTCATTTATTGAACGCTGATTATGCACTAGCTTATATGAATAAGCCCTGGTTTTAGAAAGAAGTAAATAATCGAACAGGTCATAGAGTGGAAAAAAACCCCTAACCACGGCTCTGGTTTTGCTTTCTGTGTTAGGAGTTGGGGAAGAAGGACGAGAGTGGGGAGAGGAGGGAATTTTAAACTCACTGCCTTTGGTAATTCATTCTAACTCAGTGTGGCACATTAGAGCCGCCTCTGAGCTCTGTGCCGAATGAGCAGAGGAAGTATGGGGAAAGCAACTGGCGAGGGCTGAGGCCTGCCCGGGGTTTCTCCGATGTCAGCTGTGTGCCAGTGTTCAGAGGGAGAGAGGCTGGAGGGTGGAGCCCCGCTGCCGAGAACGCTCAGCTCCGAGGGAGTGGTCAGGAGCCCTCTGAGAACGTGGGGATGGGTCCCATGCCGGCTTCTGCAGACACAAGAGCCTAGAACAGAAACAGGACCCTCCGCTCCCCCTGCGGCGGAGGCTGCTGAGAACAGCGCAGGCTGTGGAGGAGCGAGGGAGCGGGAGGTCTGCAGGTGTTGCCTGCCCTCCTAGGCCTGGCGGGGAGGTGGCGGGGACATCCGGGTCAGCGTACTCCCAGCTGATGTGCGCTCCCACCTGATGCCATGCGTGGCAGGCTTCCCAGCAAGCCCAGCTCTCCCCTCCTCCCACAGCAGACCAGGCTCTGCCTGCCTCCGAGCCGGGGCACACCTGCCTGAACAAAGTACACGGGACCCTGTCAGGCCCCTCTGGTGTCTGGAGAAACAGGAGTCTGGAGTGGTGGGAAATAGTGGTCAGCCAAAGGCAGAAACCAAAATTACACAAAGGGAAAAACAGGAAGACTCCGTGAAATAAAAACGGCAAGCAAAGGTTTTGCATTAACACCCACATTGCCCTACTTTCACTTTCCCAGGAGATAATTCTGTCATCAGAGCCCAGTGCCAAATGTTTGTTTGGAGCGCGTGTGGAGGCCTACAGTCCCCAAGGAACTCCAAACAGCTGAACTTGAACTCGGCGCTGCCAGTGATGGGCCTGGTCCTCCGGTAGTGGGGTCTGTGGTGTATAAGCTTGACTGTGTCCCTCAGAGGTGAGGGTCCCTAAACACGAGCTGGTAGCTGAAGTGGTGCATGCAGGCCACGTGACCAGCAGAATCCTGGACCAGCACATGCTGGTCCTTCTGTAAGCAACCCACACTGGGAGTCCTCAAGAAGGTCCCCCAGGCAGAGTAGTGTTTGAACAAGCCCTCCGACCCCAGGCAGAGCAGCCGTCTGTTAAGGTGAGCCTGACACCTCCAAGCCACTCCTTGGAGGCTGAGGCGGGGTGAGCAAACCGACCGTCTGTCCACTGCTACTCACCATGTACGAAGGAAAGATCAGAACGCGTTTGTGCTTGCCACAAGGCCACTGCGGGTCATCCAGGAGATTCGGGTCATAGTCCAGAAAGTCTCCCAGGTCACTACCTAAGGATCACATGCAGAATTATAATTAGGGGCCCTGGACCCCCTGAAGCAGAAGCAGCAGCAGCTGGGTGAATGCTGAGTATAATGTTAAACTGAAGAAAGGTTGGCCTCAGGTCATCTAGCTCAGGGTCATATCGCTCGCTCTGACTTTTAGTAGACGTCTCTGCACGCCAGTGAAGTGTATCCCCCGACAAAGGAGTTCACCAAATACTTAACACTCTGACATTTCTTCCACTTCAGAAAATTACATGTTAATCTCCCTGACCTGGGAGAGCACAGAACCTCACAGATCACGAAGGATCCAGTGAACACTCATCCGGTTACAAAATGTGGCACCAAAAAGGCTCATTTTCTAAACCTGCAGATCAAATTAGCAGACTCAAGTTGTGCCAGGTGACAGCATATTTTTGGTGTGAATGTTTCTGGGCAGGCTACTCTGTCTGCACGAATACACAACAGAGCAGGCACCTACGCGAACAGCTGCCAATGGCCAGAAGCAGCCGGAACATGAGGACAGTGCTTCCGAACTCAGCACCGGGACAGGCCTGAGGGGCTTCACGCTCACCTGGAATTTCTGAGAGTAGAAATAATACTGCTTTATAAAGAGTTTTCTCCCTTGTGTCAATTCTTACAAAGGTTTACACAGGCAAAGCTGGAAGCATGCAAGTCTTACTTCAGCAGCTGAGTAGGTCACTTACTATGAAAATCACAAAGCAAGTTTTCACATCTGATCCTGCATTTCTGGCCCAAATTAATTGAAGAAAAGCCAAATCTGAGCACTATGAAAATGTAGGCAAGAACCAGGCTGAGATGAAGAGCTGAGTGACAAAGAGAAGCTGGGGAGTCCAGCCATGTCTGCACGGTGCAGATGGCCTTGGCATTTCTTGCGGGAGCTCGGGGGTTGGTGACTGAAGCATCCCATTAGAGAGATCCCCCTGTGGCCTGGCTATGAGCCCGCACGGCCTGATATTGGGCTTGCCCAAAGTCACGTCGTCTGTGGGATGGGCTCATGTCCTAGGGGCACCTGTCCTCCAGTCTGCACACAGGAAGTCCCAACCCACACTGTACACCGAGGCACCTCTGGCCACCACCTCCCCGGACCCAGCCAGGCCCCAGGTTACCTGTGTCAAGGCTCCCCTGGGTGCTGCTTGCCCGACCAACAGAGAGGCTGCGGTGACTCAGGGTACGGAACTGGGAGAAGGAGGAAGTGGAGTCTATGGTATTTCTCCGGGCTCCGAAGGCATTTGTGGGTAACAGAAATTGGGTATAAGAAACAGTCTAAAAGGTGAAGACAAAAACAGGCAAGTGATTATTATTCCCAGCCAGTGCTAGGTTTGCATTCTGACCAAGCTATGTTGCCACGCCAGGTTCAGGTCCATATTCTCATATCTGCAGTTCTAAAATCCAATGACACCTGAAAAATAAAATTTGTTTTGGCACTCACTTGTGCCATAACCTAACCTGAACTGACTTGAGGCTATGTATAGTTTTAATTTATCCCACTTGGCGTGAATATTCATGTTATGTAGCAGAAACATTAGTGTGTTTTATAACAAGGTACTATCTCAGAAGCTGTTGGGGTGTTGTGCAATACATGAGGCACCAAGTACAGATTTCCAGAACACATCAGGCCCCCAGAGTCTCTGATGAGGGACAGTGGCCTCCTACATGTTCCACTGGCACATGCCATCTATGATGCTCATCTCTATTCCATCCTCCCTCATTCCTATGTGAACACTCAGCCTTTAGGAATGAAGACAGAACAAGTGTTTTCCTTTTCGCCTGCTTGGGGAAACGCGGTTCATGCACCTCTATCTTGTGAGCTCAGGGCTAATGTCATTGGGGCACAGTGGTGACCAGCTGTTCTGGGGGAGGGGAGGTCGTCGGCCGCCCCCGCAGCTTCACCTGCAAGTAAACTGCTCTGGGACGGCTTCCCCAAAGAGTCACTTGCATCCTCTGTGCATGCGCATGATTGTCTCCATAAACAGGCTTTGGGAGGGTGGTTTAAGAAGACTGTCTGGATCCAGCAAAAATAGGTCAAGTTTATCTTTCAACCTTCGCTCCTCAGTCTTCAACCCAGCAGCTCACTGAACTGTGGATAAAAAGGAACGTGACAGCCCTGCTGCTTGGTGGTCACTATCTAAAGTTGAGAGACTCTTAGCTTCTCAGGACCATGGAAGCCAAAAAAACTTTCTAGTCACGGGAATGCTGCTTGCCGACACCATCAGTTAATGCACGTTCGAGCCACTTGTCACTCCGTCCTGGAACACACACATGAGTGTGTGCATGTGCAGGACATACTGGTCAGCACCTCACATTCCGCTGTAAACAGTGTTGGCAGAGAAATAGATGTGCTGCTATTTAATAACTGGCTTGGTGGATGTCTGTCTGCACACTGCGGGGACAGGGATGGGCTGGTGTCACACACTCAGGAACGTGCCCCACACCTGGTTCTTCCACCCCGAGCAAGGTTCGTGGTCTGTCACACTGCCTCTGCTTCCTGACCCATGTGATACTGGCACAAACTTGCTGACTGGAAGCTAGGCAGGCTTACCTTCCCGTCAGCTCCCAGCTCCACACCTTCAAGGCCAATGATCTCTTTCAAGCTCACGGCACCTGTTGATTGTCTCCCTCCATCCAACTTCAGATCCCTGGGGAGGACAAGCCAAAAAAAATGCTTTTGTTTGCACCCAAAAGAGGCATGGTGTTGTTTACTGCACAAGACACCACAGTCACACTGAGGAAAATGACCCAGTGGGCTCTGGCCGACAGGACCTCTCTCTGTTCCTCCTTTGGGGCTTATCGGTGACACTCTGCAGGCAGTTCCACCCACTTTGATACAAACGAAATCCAACTGAACAGAAAGCCTGGAGATGGAGCTGAGGCTCTGAAGCCGATGGATTACCGACGAGGCCCCTCCACTCTTAGAGGGTCAGCGAACAGGGAGCCAAGGAGCATCCCCTGGGCCTGGTGGGACAGTGGTTCTGTTGAGTCTGGCTGCTGGCCTCTTTTTAAAGTGAGGGGAGACCACCTCTCCTTGTCACCTCCTTTATCAGATGAGAGAAAGAAATGCTTGTCCTAAACAGTTCTCAGGTTTATTGCTGGTAATGAAAGAATTAACGCCACTAAAGTTACCCCAGCTACCTTGACAGGCCACCTAGAAAATGAGTATGTTTCTATAGAGGAATAATCTCCAGTATTAATAACAAGCATTAATATGAGCAGTAATAACAAGCATCACAATTCACAAAGACTTCCACACATCATCTCTTTCATTCTTTCAAGTGACCCGATCAGACAGGAATTGCTATTATCCTGTTTTACAGATGAGAAAAACAAGGCTGGGAGTAGGGAAATGGCTTGCCAAGGGCACCAGGACGATAGGTTGTAGAGACTGGTTTTGCACCCAGTGCTGTCTCTAGGACATCACGTTGCCTTGGAGATGCCAGCCTGGCTGGCTGTGGCTGTGCTCAGGTGTCACTGCTCATGTTTTCAAAGGCCAATCCCCCTCTGTACAGCTCTCAAACTTGGCTGCACATTACGATCACCTGGGGATCTCTGACAGGCTACTGCTGTGTGGCTCCTGCCCCGACGTTCTGATTCAGTGGGTATGGGGTGCAACCTGGGCGGCAGGAGTTTTAAACACTCCCGTGTGATTCTAAAGTGCAACCGCATCTGGGAAGGACTGTCTTCCAGCTTCTGTCTCTACGGCACAGGGCTTGTCAGTCAGAGCCGCCTCAGGCTGACAGTATTCTTGCCATGTGGCCTAGAAAGGCATTGTGTTCAGGGGCTGTCTCCTACAACCTAAGCAAGAACAAATAAAATATGAAGGCAAGACTCTCCGGGCCAAAGGTAAAGGAATCAAGGAAAAAGAAAGACAGAAAGGAAACCAGGTGAGTGGGGAGAAGAGAGACAACAAGCCCCTGCCCGTCCTGTGGAGGAAAACAGGGACCCTCTGACTTTGTGGAGCAATCACCCTCGTCTCTGGGCGTTCCATGGATGAACTGGCTCCCTAATCCTACCGATAATGCAGAGTGTGATTAACGACAGTTTTCAAAAGAAAAACCCAAGACATGCCCCCAGTAAGGACCGCATTTTTAGGGTAGTCTCCTTGGGAGGCCACGGTACTGCCATGCTCAAAATGTCTTTGGATGGGCCGCCCGGTGGCGCAGCGGTTTAGTCCGCGCTTGGCAGCCCGGGGTTCGCAGGTTCGGATCCCGGGCGCCCGCCGATGCACTGCCTGTCAGCCATGCTGTGGCGGAGTCCCATATAAAAAAGTAGAGGAAGATGGGCACGATGTTAGCCCAGGGCCAGTCTTCCTCACAAAAAAAAAAAAAAAAAGTCTTTGGAGCCCTTTTTGAAATCGACATTAAAGTCATGCAGAAAAAAGCAAATAACCAGTCCATCCCAGTCTTCAAACTTAATATTTATATACATAATTTTTTACCCTGAACACTATTACTTTAATCAGTGTTCCCCCCATGGACCAGATTTGACTGTAAATGACTTCAGGTAATTCCAAACATCAAACTCACCCCTTAGGACAGTACAGAACAGGACAGTAACTCATAGAACTGTAAACACTTCGTTAGAAGGTGCAAACCATCCCACTGAGAGCTCCAAAAATGTTCCGAGCAACGGCAGTCCTCTCAGGATGTGCCTGGGTTCTCCCGCGGTGCCTCCTCTGCTGGGGACCACACTCACTGAGGACTATGAGGTCCGGGATGATTTAAATCACATCACTTTACAAACATGTCGTGCCAAGAGAGATCTGCATTCCAGCTGCCGACCGCACATACGCAGCTGGAAGGACAAGTGGGCTGGAGCACAGCGGGGCTCAGCAAGGCCACCAGAACCTTAGGACAGCACAGAGACCACCCGCCCTGCGGCCCTGCCTCCTACATGAGCTCTCAAAAGACTTCCTCAAGCAATTAAGGACAGAGATGATGAATGTGACAGAGCACGAACAAAGAGAGATGCCTACGGAGCAAGAACCCAAACAGGGCAATGAGGCTAAAACAGCCGCGTGGGTCAGGACGAGGGGCCCAACAGCGGAAGACTGGACGCTGAGCTGGTACAAAGACAGCAGCTCCTGGCGTGTCACTAAAGGACTCACGGCACAGGCTTCCATGGAACTTCCTGCTTGCCCAAAGCAGGCCCAGCAAGCACAAGCCTCCAATTCCCAACTCCCACACAGTCGTCCCCTTGTTTCCATTTCACGAGAGAATGTCATTTAGGGCTGAAATTAATGTAAAAGCAGGGAATGTCTTCATGGAGTGAGAAGTATTAAAATAGGCCCATATTAAGAGTGCTCCTGGATGGAGAGCTGGCTGCGGACAGGAACAGAGTCTCACTCCACGTTGTATCCTATCTACACAGTGTCTAATAGGTACAGATGCTTAAAGAAGTGTTTACTGAGCTGAGGTAGTCTGGCTCGTAGCTGTCTCGTGGGTGGGTGCAGGTTCATAAAGACGACGTGGAACGTGGGTGTTTTTCCACTGTGCCCCTTTCCATCTGCCTCAGTTTGCTCACAGGCTCACCATTTCTCTGGGCAGCCCTGCCTTTGCCAGCCAGACCCTGGCTGCTAAGTGCACACATCCCAGTTCACAGAACCAAATCAGCCACGCTCACCCCACACCCTCTTCTTGATGCCTCCTCCAAGGCACAGGGAGCCATACCAAAAATTACCCTTTATGTGCTCACATAAAATCCAAGACTCCTAACCCCATGTAAAGAAACAGCGATTCTTAGACCCAGTGACTGTCCAAGTGCCTCAGGGACACTCTGGACCACACAGAGGAGAAAGAGCCACAAAGCTCCACCCGCCTGACCACAGGAACCGATCTCTCAAGAACTATACTGTGCTGGTCTGCTTATTGCCGCCACCACTTCCCTGGCTCTTCACTTGGATCATTCTACTTTCTAAATAACTAAGACCAAGCCGAGTAAGACCATAAGCTAGGAGAGCACTGGGTCCACCCTCAACTGCTACCGGAAAAACATATATTGCTCATTACAGACCAGCGCTGTCCAACAGAACTCCCTGCAGTGATGGAAACGTTTTTTCTCTGAGCTGTCCAATGTGGTAGTCACTAGCCACAGGTGGCAATTGAGCACTGGAAGTGTGCCGAGTTGACTGAGGAAATGGATTTTTAATTTTAGTTACTTAAGTTTAAACAGCCACATGCGGTGAGTGGCTACTGTATTGGACTAAGTAAGCCTTAGCGCTTACCTGTGATGACTTTGGCTACCATTAATGTATAACTTCTTGTGGCAAGACAGTCATAGATGCTATACTTAGTGACCTGGATTTTGTCTCTCAGCTTTCTCCCCATTTTCTGCCCACTGCCTCAGGGGATGTTTATATCCCAAGCCCCAGCTCACTGAAGAGACTATGTCAGGGGTCCCAGATGGGGTGGCGAGGGGCAGGACCCTGAAGATGGAGCCAGCACAGCAGGATTACCTTCAGTGTGTGGGGCAAATGATGACTGTGGGGTCCATGATCAAAGAGGACCCATGCCCTGCACCTCATCAGCACCCCGGGAACAGGGCTTCCAGCTGTGAGAAAAATACACATCCTACATGAGCACAGAGCAGCTTTTGCCCTGACGGGCCATAGGGAGGGGGATGATGGGCATTTCAGTGGTGCCAGAGCACCAATGAACAGCATGTACTCCCCAAATCCAAGGCATTCCAGGAGACTCCAAACCCTCTGCACAATTCTGGGGATGCAGTGGGGAGGGACGTCCAGTGATAATCAGTTTGAATTTCACTCCTTCCTTGTAGAAGGGGCACTAGTAGTTCATCTTAAGCCAATTTTTTAAAAAAGAAGAAATATTTCTTGTACATTGGAGCTGGTGCACTCATACCTCTCCATTCGCACTTCAAAAGCTTCATGGACATGGCAATCTCACAATGCTCTAGAAAACGGACCGCTTGTGGTGGCGGCTGAGGGCACACTTTTCCATTTTTTCTGCCTCAGATTCAGGGAGAGGTTGCCACTAACTTCGGGGCTGCCATTTGGTGGGACTGAATCAAGAGCACATGTGCACATACACTGCTTACACAGCCACGTGTGTCCAAGGAAAATGAAACAGATCTCACCTAAGCTATTTCAACAATGTTGGTCTCTTTTAACAGCTTTTGAATTTGTGTATATTAAGACTCTTATGATCTGAAAAATACATTTTTCATCAAGAGGCTGACAAACTTCTTTAGGGCCCTTAGCTAAGTGCTCCCATTAGTGTTGCTGAAACCTCATATTAACACGAGGCATGAAATTGCTGTTATTTGCCATTTTGTATAGGTACAAACAGCGATCTCACATCGTGCCACCTAATTTACAGATAAGATAACTGCTCAGGCCTTAGTGTAAGTGTCAAACAAGCAAGAGACCCATGGCCCTGGATGCTGCACTATTGTGGGAGCCTGGAGGGCAGGCGTCACCTGCAGAAAGGGATCCTGTTGTCGCTGGTTCACCCAACAGAATCTTTAAAAAACTCCAGTGAAAAAGAATTAAGAAGTCCCAGTGGAGAAGTGATAAAATCTTGATGTTTTCTTTCTAAGATCATTATTCTGAACTCTCATTAAAATGGTGTATAAAAACAGAACTATCTGTTTGGCTCAAATGCCAGCACTAACCCTCCAGTACCAGGAGACAGAGCTAGACACTGTGGACCTGCAGTGGAAAGTAATTAAAAGCAAACCAAAGTTGGACTTTTCAATTTCTTTGAAAAGCCTAGAAGATTATTTTTCCCCAGATAAATCTAGAGTTCAAATATTAAATTTATGTTCCACCTCCTTCTAAAAATGGAATGCAGGCAAGTTCAAATACCACACGTGGATATTGTCCAAAATTGTGTGTGTTAGGTTTAAATGCTGTAGTTTGCAGTCAGAGAGGAACATGGTTAGTCAGGTAATAGGAAAAGATCTCATTTCGGCAGGTACAATAACAGAACCAGTGGTAAGGAACCGTGGACAATGCACGGTCTGATTCCTTCTCTTCCACAGGCCTGGCTGATGCTATAGCTCAGACTTATTTAGCTACAAGAGCTCATTTATCATTCTATTCAGGTGTCTTACCTTTTGCAGAGGCTGTAGACAACAAACATACTTTGAAAACCCAGCAGAAAGATTTGTTTACAAAGGCTGGCCAGTGCGGGTGGGGGGTGGATGGGAAAAGGTTTAACGGGGGACAGGGGAGGGGTTTACAGAAGATGGGAGGGAGGGGATTAAAACAGGAGATGGAAACGCATTTGGGGAGACAGCCAAGCAGCAGTTGTACCTTAAGCAAGGAGCAGAAATATAGGTTGGTTCTTTTTAGGGGTATAAACCCATCCTTCATAAGACGGCACCACTATTCATTTAACGTAGTAGCTCTCCTTGAAAGCCTGTAACTTCACGTTGGAAACCCCCTGGACCTCTGTCTTAGTTTTGGCTCCCACTGCATAAAGTGAATGTACATGATTTCACAGTTGTGGAGTCATCTGGTCAGAGCAGATGGTCAATCCAGATATCCCGGTGCCCAGAGGGGGTTACCTAGGTCACTATTACCACACAATGGCCAACTCCTGATTTCATCTTGTGTAGCAGGCAAAACGATCTTTCAGTTCCTTTTCCCAAGTTCACTGAACCATAATGTATGGAATTGATCAAACAAGATTCCCTATGAGATAACAACTTCAAGCTAAGGCCCTTTCCTTAGGGAGCATATGATTAATGAACCAAAATTCTTAATAAAAAAAGATGCAGGATTTAAATACTTAACACCTGGGAAACAGATGGAAAATGTGTGTGGGTGATCAACTGACTAGTTTCTAGGACTTTCCGCTTCCATGATGGGGATGGCCTGACCTCTATTGGGATCATTTCTCTACTGTGCTCTAAACCCAAGACTGTGGAATGCCAGCCGGGAGCTCTACTGGGCACTTGCTCTTTCAAGGACAACAATAGATTGAATACTTTGATGTGTAAATAATTTAAAAACCAATTAAATATTAACAGGATTTCCAGATCCTTCCAAAAAACAGAGATTTGCTGCACAGAAAGCAAAGCTTGAAAGCTGGATTAGGAAAGAAAATACCACTTGTGAGCTCATTTTAATTAAGAGATTACACATCCACTGGAACTCAAAGACACAAGTATTTACCATAGTTGAAGAAGCCCTATTTGTGGCTTCTTCGAATACAGTACAGCTGCCATCTTGGATTGGGTCTGCTTGCTTGTATCCGAGCAGAACAGTATACCACCACAGTTCACAGTCAATGGAATAAGGCCCAGGGCTGACAGGAAAGAGTAAAATCAAAGCAGCTTTTAGTCTAGAAGTTCCGTCCCCCTCACACTTGGCACTTCGTCGATAAGCCATCCCCCCAAGGGTAACTGGCAGACAATGAAGGGGTCTTAATGTAGCTTACACAAAAATCTTTGTCTAAAGGCAGCTCCTATAAACAGCCGAATAATGGCATGATTCATCCATGAGATCATTCCAGAATCTGTCTCTTTGTGGGAATATGCTTGGTGTGAGGAAAGAAATACAATTTGTGAATGTGTAATTTTCCACAACGAAAAGAGATGTTTTTGGGGAAAGTGGGTGGAGAGGAAGAGGGGATGGGCCCAGAGCCAGGCAGGGAGCATTTAAGTCTTAGAGGCCCTCTCCAAGAATAGAAGAAGCTGTTCTCTGTGTCACAAAATGATCAACGCTCAGGAAGTGGACCCAAGAGGATGACCTCATCTGAAATGCCCCAATGCCAAAAGCTAAGGACATAAACACCGAGTGGAAGCTTCTATTTTAAATCACGCCCCCACTGGGGCGTGCTCCACTGGGAAGCCATTTTCTTTATCACATGGTCTCTGACACATTTGTAGTAAACTAACCCAGTGACTGTCATTCAATCGGGAATGGTTATCTGAATGAGGTTATCTGAATGAGTCTGCACCTACACACACATCACAGAAACTGTTTTTTGCTGGAATCACTAGCTTGGTTATTTTACATAATCCCCAACCACAAGTTAGCTGGGTTCATTCCTACTCCCTTCTGGTTGGATCCACATATACAGAAATATCTACTGATGTCCATACATTTCAAGAAGTAAAGAGCATCTGGGCACTTGTGTCAGTCCCCTTATGCACAGGGACAATCCTGGGACTGGCCCTCAATACAATGTCTGCAGTCTCTCACTCACCAGTGGGTTGTGTTCCAACAGCTTTCAAGTTGGCCATCTAGAACTCGGACTGCATTTTCCCACCAACACGATGTTATAAATGGAGGTGAGCCCACACAATGCCCTTTTAGCCTATAATGTCACTGAAGTAGCCCAATAGTACAAGCAAGAGCTGAGGTTATAGGAGCAACAGGTCAGAGGGGAGAAGAGGGCAAAGAAATAGGAGAAAGCCAAGTCTCTCTCAGGGTTTCCTGGTTTGGGGCTGACCCTCAGCAACATTTTAAAGGAGGTCACGTCTGCATTATTTTCACCTCCCTCTCTGAACCTTCTTTTCCTTCTCAGGACTCCAGAATCCTTTCTTCTAAGCTGTTACTGTTTTTCACAATTTTTTCTTCCCTCTCTCTACTTCTGAACCCACAGATTCCTTTGCAGCTCCCAGATCTTCTACTCCCGGGCCCATGGTGATGGTACAGCAGCCCAGAGGATGGTAGGGGGCTAGGGAGCAAGAGGGGGGAGTGGTCTTAGGCAGACGTGTGGAGGAGCTGTTTATCAAGTGGGGTCTGCCTACCCAGAAAGTCAAGAATCTTGCTTGCAACTCATTTTATAAGCGGAAGGTCACCAAGCCAAACCACAAATCCATGCTAGAAAAGAGAAGGCAGTGACTAATGTGGATAAAAGGCAAAAAGACTCCGACAGGCCTTGGCAACTGTTGGTTGAGACGAGGAGCTGGTTCAAGGCTGGGACTCTTCCCAGAAAATGGTATAATTTACAAGCTTAATCTGAGAAGAGTGTTTACAGCTATGGGAAGGTTTGATGTTACAGTTACAGTGAAAAGACAGGCAACATCTGTTCCTTTTCTCAGTAACCAGCTTCCACTAGCTTGTTTTGAAAGGTGGGGATTTGGCAGAGCTTCTTCCCACCAGCAAGAAAGATCAAAACAAAACAATCATCTCATCACATTCCATATAAGCAAGCGCACTGGGGAAAAAAAAGACTGGAAGGAAATAGACCAAAATGTTGATGGCTTTGTTTAGGAGGTGAGGCTCAGTAATTTTTATGTCTTCCATTTATTTTTACATACTTTCCAGATTTTTTAATAAGCACATACCACTGAGGAAAACAATTTAAAGACCAAATAAAAGCAGATCTGAAGATGAATCCCTTGTTTGTACATACACACAGCTGGTTAAACTCATGGTGACCCAGATGGATTTGCTATGTTGGGGCAGATCTAGAGAGAGCAGCGAAGTAGCTCTGTGACTGGAGAAAACATTACCAGAGCTAACATTTAATGAGAATCTACCACAGCCTAGGAGAGGGCTGAAAGCTTTCCTATGGAATATGTCATTTAACAGTCTCAAAACTCCCTGAGGTTGACATTATAGTCAGCTTTACAGATGAGTAAGCCTGGGACCAGCAAGGCTGGTTAGTTTGTGGGGACTGAGGATTCTGCCTGACCACCAGCTCTCTCCCATGCACCCTACTGCTCTGGGCTTCAGATGCCCATGGGCACTGACAGCAGTGATGGATAAGGATGGTTTTCCTAATTGGGCCATAAGGGACAGAGGAGAGATGAGTGGGCTTCTTGTCCTCACTCCCACTTTTCTAGAATAACTCTGGTTAGCTGTTTTATTTATTGGTGTTCTGAGTAAACTTGTGTTGGAAGAATGGTTTCTTCAGCTAAAAAAGAAAAAGTCTGAAAACCAGAGGACTAGACAGTGTCTAAGTTCCTTCTAGCTCTAAAAGTCTACCTTTGGAGCTGAAGAGTGCTCCCTATCACTGAACCCATGCGAACTGGCATTACCTGGTGAATCTTCCTTGTCAGATAACCTTTAATGAATTTGCTGGGGGACAACCTGAGGAGAAGTGGCAACGCCCTTATGTCCAGGAAGGGCTTCCACGTCCTTGGAAGAGGTGTTTGCTCATTGAGCTTAGCCTGTAGGCCAGCTGTGAAGAAATACAGTCTATCTTGGTAATGATTAGTGGGACTCGGGGCTTAGCTGCCATGTTATTTGAAAGGGGTGAGCACAGCCTGTAGCCAGTCTTCAATCTAAGCATGCCAGTAAACCCCAACATCCTCCCACCATGTGCAGTTGATTAGAGATGGCCATGCTGGGCACAGAGTGGACCGGGCAGCAAGGACCAAACACTGTGTGTGTGCATGTGCATGTGCACGTGTGTGCAGGTGGGTGGCGGTAAGGAGGGCCAAGGCAGGGGCTTCAACTCACCCCAGACATGGAGAGGGGCTCCAGTGACAACATAAAGCTCCCCACTCCTCCAAGGACTGACCTAGGAAAATTCCCCTCTTCTAACTCTATCCTAGATTCAATCCAAAGATGTCCCCTGCTTTATGCAAAAGCAGTATACATGAAAGGAAAACCATGTGTTGATCTGCTTAAAATGGGACTGGGTGTTATTCACATTGTGATCACATGACGTTGGACTGGAGCCATTCGGGCAACCTGAGTTGATCGACACCACTGAAAGCCAGGGAACTACAATGGGGTTTGGGCAGAGACTGGAGAACCAGTTGTGACCTCAGCAAAGTTCCCTTGGTATTCTTGGGTTAACATTCAGGGTTTTAGTGTTTGTGAGCGCAGCACGTGTGATTTGTTGTGCTGGCGAGGCCAAGTCAGAGCTGCCCAGACCATGTGGCTAATGTGGGGGAGACACCTGGCTAGGTGGGTCAGGTCTGGGGACCTGCATGGGTCTTAGGACCTGCATCTGTGCTTGCAAGGATGTGCCTTGATGTCCTCTTTTGTCCCATAGGCTTAGCAACTTTCATTGTGGGTGAGACAGAGTTACTCTCAGAGAAGCAGGGCCCCGAGGTCCACGTCAGATCACCCTTCTTAGCACCTTCCAGACCCTTCCTTCTGATGGTCCATTCAGCACCACCCTGTCTATCAAGATGCTCACGGTGGGGCCGGTCCAGTGGTGTAGTGGTTAAGTTCACACTCCGGCAGCCTGGGGTTCGTGGGTTTGGATCCCGGGCACGGGCCGACGCACTGCTTGTCAGCCATGCTGTGGCAGCATCCCATATAAAGTAGAGGAAGATGGGCACAGATGTTAGCCCAGGGCCAGTCTTCCTCAGCAAAAAAGAGGAGGATTGGCAATGGATGTTAGCTCAGGGCTGGTCTTCCTCACACACACAAAAAAGATGCCCACAGGTACGAGATGCCAGGCTGAGGGTCCTGAGAAACAGCACTTGCTGAAGTAGTCTGGCCATCATGTGTTGGGGCAATGATATATATTCATAAAATTAGCCTGGAGGCACAGTCCTCAGAAACACTGCTTTTACTCATGCATTCAACAAACATAGCAAGAGTGCCTGTTGCACACTGTGCAGTGCTAGTGATGGCTCGAGGACCAAGACACAATCCACACCCTCAAGGAGGGTAAGACAAGTTACAAAGAGGTTAAAATATATGTGTAAGTGCTGTGACAGGCCTAAGCAAAGGGTACCTGAGAGCATAAGTGGACTCTTAGTGGGGCTTTGGTGTGGGGCATTAGGCCTGGGGAGGGGCGCCTGACAAAGCCGCCTGGAGGAGAGGTCTGAGTTCAGTCCAGGGCTGGCAGGCTACAGGCTGGTGGTGCTGCTTACTGCTGAGCTCAGCTGGGGGCCTGGCTGATCTCAGACCCCTGAAGTTTGGATACCTTTGGTGTCTAATTAGAAATTGTCTTCTCTCAGGGAAGCATGTTTGGGTGGAGGGCGGGGACCCTCTGAGCTTCCTAGGGACCCTCATTTCCCTGAGGGCTCCCTGTGGGAGCTGGTGCTGGGTTAGGGGCTGGAGTCCTTTGGTGGCCTTCCCAGGTTCAGTGGCAGAGACCATAGATTGGCTCACAATACCCAGGGAGGCTAAAAAACTACATTTCCCAGACTCCCACAGGTAAGCCTATGTTCTGTGCAGTGGAAGCCCTCATGTGAAATGTGGAGGCAGAAGTAACACACGGAGGAAATGAGAACTTCACACAGGCGTGGGGGAAGTATCAAATGGAGAACACAGCACCCGCAGAGCCTGCAGCCTGCCCGCCCCGCCTCCGACCTCTACCTCAGCCTCTGCATCCGTGAAATGATCAATCTACCTTACGAGGTTGTTGCAGAAACTAAATGAGCAAACTTAGAGCAGTGCCTGGAGTACCGTAAGCATGATTGATGTTTCAGCCTGAGTTATTACCTCGATTTATCACAGTCACACCAATGTCTGACTACATCATCAGCTGATCCTGAGGAAATATGCTCTTTTCTCAAATAACTTTTTACCTATAAATCAAGGCAGGAAGATTTCATTCTTCTAACTGCCTAGAACAGTGCCTGGCATGCAGTAGGTTCAATAGATTTTGTGGAGTGAATGAATGAAGCCTGTGGCAGCTGTTAAATAATCAGGGCAGTCCGCTTCAAGCAGAAGCTCTAGAAACCACTTTGCAAATGATCCTATTGTCAGCCTAGTTGTATAAATCTGGTGGCATGCAAAGACCCCAAACATTTCATACTGTTTGCAACTCTGGGTTAATTAAGTCCCTCTCTTTGTAGCCCCCACCAGGAAACAATGTACCAAATACAACTACAAAACTTCACCAGATCTGCACATTTAAAAAAACTCAAAATTTAAAAAATTGGACAGAGAATAATTGTGTAGATATGAGCTCTAGAAGCAGCTGATCCAGCCGTTGATGGATGGGAGTGCGGACAGCATGTCCCATTCATAAACTTGTTCAACCAGATGTATGGCTTCCACATTAGTGAAGTTGACAGAGAACACAGAGGCTAGCTATTTGAGCCTGCAGGATCCTTCCAGAGTCCAGTCAACACCCCCCCCCCCACCATTGTATAAACGAGGGAAATGAGACTGGGAAGGCTGAACGATGGGCCTGTGACACTGACATCTGGGACCAGGACCTGGTCTCACAGCACAGCTGTCTCCACCCCTCCCCTTCCCCTCACTACACAGGTCTGAACACTGTGGTGTTGGTCAGCAATGGGATTCTAGCGTGGATGGCGCTGTATAGAGTTCTCAGCATGTCGGGCATTATAGAGACTCCGCAAGGAAGTTCCCGATGAGCCAGATCATCTTCTGACATCCTCAGGAGTCAATGTTAAGGCTGGAATGTCCTTCTCTACTTCTCTAAGACCTCACACTTCTATGACTGGCTGAAGAGCTACCTTCTCCGGGGAGCACTCCCGAATCATTCCATCTGAATTCACTGCACGTCTCTCTCTGTGCTCCAACTGCACACTGCTTAGGACTCACTTGTTTGCTCTTCTGTTTGATGGTTAGTTTGTTTACTCATTTGTTTCTGTCTCCTACCATTAGAGGGTAATGAGGAAAGAGCATTTTCTTGTTCCCCACTGTATCCCTAACTGCCTAGAACAGTGCCTAGCACACAGTAGGTTCAATAGATTTTGTGGAGTGAATGAATGAATTCTACTGTGCAGTGGTAGCGCCTGAATTTCTACATAGGAGGCAGGCAGGGACAGCAATGTACTTGGAGGGATGGGTGGGGATAAACAGACTTTACATAACAGAGCCTTAGCTTTTACTAAGATTGCAGATTTATTGTAAATGTGGACGTTGACAAAGATTTGGGGGAAGTTAAAGCCCTCTCTAGCACCTCTTTGGGGCTCCCTAGTCGTCTTGGTTTGGTTGCTCACGTCTGGCTTCCTTGCTTGATGATAAGCTCCTGGAGAGCACGTCTTACCCATTCCAGCACCCTCCTGGCCTCCAGCAGGGTCCCATGTTCACTGGGGCCAAAAGAAATGACTGAATGCATAAATGAATTAATACATGAGTAAATGAATGAATGAATGGATGGTAAAGGCTTGTCCTAAGATTAGCCTGTCTGCTTTGGTCAACTGATGTCAGGAACCAAAAGAAGTGTTCAGTTCAGTTTAAAACTAAGAACAAAGCTCTGGGGTCAGGGTAGTGGTGAGGGTAAGCCAAGATGTGAGAGACAGACTTGGGAAGCTCCAGTACAGCACAAGAAGCCAGAAAACAAAACCGGAAAGAGATAAGGCCATCCTGATAAGATGCTTTCCATGCAAAGGAGGTTCAAGTACACAGTGAATGAACTTGCGAGTTTCCTGTTTTTAAAACTTTCTTGTGATGAAGTTGGAACTGGACACTATCCCTTTCAGCAGGGGGGTACATGCTTGTCTAGAAGAATCAGCACACGTGGCCTGACCCACGTGCCTAAGTACAACAGAAATCCACAAAGTCCGCAGACTGGGGGCAGAGGCCTGGGTTTGTTCTTGCTGCCTCCGCTGGGGGTGGGTGAGCTTCACCCCCTGGGCCTCAGGGGCCTGTGCAGTGAAGCAGGGAGGCCACACCACATCATCTCTGAAGTCCTTTCCATCCCTGAAATTCTGTGACTTATGTCCCAGTCACAAAGAGAGCTTTAGCATAGGAGTAAAGGAAGTTTCCACCGTGGAAAGGTATTAGGTAATATGTGTATGAACTAAAGTAGTTTAAAATATATATGTATATAATTTAGTTGTATAAATATTTTCATTATCTGAGCATAGCTCTTTCCTAAAAATTAGTTAAAAAAAATCATAATTATGATAAATGGCAGTTACTCATAAATAGGATGTCTTTTCACTAAAAAATTTAAAAAGCAGAATGCTTCTTAATCTCACTGCTAAATTATGATATTCTGAATTGTGCTCAGTTACTTATGTGAGTACTTAAGTAGAATATGCTGCAGAAACAAGCATGTCCCTTTCTCTGCAAGGTAGTACAAAGGATCCAACTAAGGGTTTTGTTACAGAAAATTAACCTTTTTGCACCTTGCTTTCCTCATCTTTAAAATTTGAAGGTGTGGTAAGTTTGAGTTTATTCATGTCTAAGCTATAAAAGATTATGTCCTGTGAGCCTACACATTCCTTTTGCTTCTTCATCGGTGGCCAAGCAGCAGAGAAGCTGAACCTACTGGTAATCCGACAACAGATCCTCCCGAAACCCACAAGGGTTTCCCAGTGGCCGGCAGGAGACCTGGGCACTGATGGACACCCGTTCCCCCGCACCCTGGCTGCCAGCTGGCACTTCCCGGAGGTGTTAAAATGCGAGGGTCACGTATTTCCGCCAGGATGTCAAACAGATAATCAGAGAGATTTCTTCCTGGGTAACTGAAGTTAAAATGTACTCCTATCGGCTTTGCATAAAATGCCGTGATCTTCAAATTAACAACACAAGGTAGTAACTTGCCATCCCCATTCTACAGAGGCACAAACAGAGGCTCAGAGAAGGTGAGTGATTTGCCCAGGCGGAAAACTGTCAGTCTCCCAAGTCCTCCACGTTGACTCCCACACTTCATTTGCTGTGAGAAATCCAGCGTCCTTGACAAGCTGGCCCCACCCACCTCTCTGTGTACCAGGTGCTGTGCTGGACCTGCACCCAGTCACCCAGGGAGCCTCAGGAACCCTGGAGGCAGTTGTCATAAAAGCTCCACTTCACAGACAGGTTTCCATGAATACGGAACTCGCCTTGCCTGTCGGCCAGGGTGGGTCATGGAAAATCCTAGGGCTGGACAGATTCAGGTTGAAATTCCTGTTCTGGCCCAAAGTTGATGTTTGAGGACTTAACCTTTGAGGATCAGTGGTCTTATCTATAAAATGAGGATAAGCACATGGATACCACAGTGAGGGGACCCCAGAGCTTGCAGATAAGATCACCCTTCGAGAACGAAACTAACTTGAACACTGCAAAGGTGAAAGCATGGAGGAGCCAGATGGTTTTGGTACCTTCAGCCTTTACTAAAAGTGGGAACCAACCATATGTGAATTTTACTGTCTCCTCTCTTGGTTTTAAGTTCTGAAAAGGCAGGACCCAGGTTCATCTTTTACTATCTTTATCCCAGTACCTAGTCACACAGTAAGCATTCAATAAATGAATGAAAGGAACATAGTTAAGGAAAGAATACATCAATCAGAAAGGTCAGCAAGGGAAGCCAAGAAAAATAAGGCGGACACTGTAGTGCCCATGCCAGCCCTGGCTGTGAGAGGACACACTCGCAGACAGCCTCCCACTGATGATTCAGATCCCCCTGGAAGTGTGCTTACAGCCTGATCACACTCAAACATTCTGGGCCCGGGGGCCATCACTTGTAATAAGGTGAATGAGCTGGCCTTCTGGTCTGCGAGCTGGTACAAGCTAGTGTCTCCAGCCAATGAGCCTGCTCTCAGGTGCAGTCAGACCTGGGACCACAGCAGGCTGATAAGCTGAAGGAAGCCTCTCTGTGAAGTCTCCTGAGGGCAGCCCACTGGCTACACCCAGGTGGTCCTTGAACCTCTGAGCTGCAGGATTTGCTGTTACTGTTTCTAGAACACCTCCTTTGCAAGGTTGTCCTAGAGATGCAGATAATGAAGAGGACCAGCACAAAGTGCTCAGTCAACAGTAAGACTATTATTGCTCTTTAAGGCACATGTCTGATAAATGACCGAGTCAGGATGACATGAATAAAGACTGCTATGTTCGGTCCCATAGAGGTTATGATGTCTGGGACAAATAAGGACCATGGCGAACTGAAGAGGCTGGAAGTCTGACAGGTCTACAGGGGGAAAGGGAAGGCCAAGGTGAGTGGGAATGACAGCGGAGAGCTCACGGAAGACAGTGGAAGATGAATAAATGGTGAATCAGCACGAGGGGCCATACTACCCTCCCATCGGGCAGTGGTCATATGCGCTATGTGTGGTTGTCACAACAATCAGAGGGCAATCCCAGCATTTGGTTTGCAGAAGCCAGAGCTGACATCCCACAATGCTCTCGGCATCCTACACAGTGAACTGTCCTGCCCTGAATACCAGCAGCTCCCTGACGACAAACACCAGATGCAATGAAGAGGAAAGGGGGTCAGGGAGTCGAGACTCGGAGGAGGAAGCAAGCACAGAGCTTGGGATGGGGAATGAGGAGGGAGGTTTTGCAAGGACAGAGCCTCACTTACGTACTTTTTTTCAGAGCAAAAGGAGGAGCTTGTTGACCTAGAGAGGTGAGTGTTCCTCTGGCCTGTGGCGAACCACACGGGTCTGTTCCTGGAACCACTTTGCTCCAATTGCTGGTCAGTTTCCAGCCCCAAGCCCAAGACGCAACGAGGTAGGATGGCCACGTGGTTCGTCTGATTCCTGCCCTGACCTACCTTTCTCCAGAAGCCGACAAGGCCCTGTGGAATGGGGTGGGCCCGTACTGCTCTTGCTTTACAGAATCGGAAGAGAAGACAAAATGTACACATATACAATGGAGTATACTCAGCCATAAAACAGAATGAAATCTTGCCATTTGTGACAACATGGATGGACCAAGAGGGTATTATGCTAAGTGAAATAAGCCAGGCAGAGAAAGACAAATACCACATGATTTCACTTACACATGGAATCTAAAAAACAAAACAAATGAACAAAAAAACCAAAACAGGAATAGACTCATAGATACAGAAAAGAAACTGGTGGTTACCAGAGGGGAGCAGGGTTGGGGGGGGGGGCAGGCGAATAAGGTGAAAGGGATTAAAAGGTACAAACTTTCAGTTATAAAATAAATAAGTCACAGGAATGTAACATACAGCATAGGGAATACAGTCAATATATTCTAATAACTTTGTATGGTGACAGAGAGTAACTAGATATCGTGGTGAACATTTCTTAGTGTATATAAATATTGAATCACCGATGTACACCTGAAACTAACTAACATAATACTGTATATCAATTACACTTCAATAAAAAACAAACAAAAAGAAAAGAAACAGCAGGTAGTGTGGTGAGGACACACATGTGCACACACACACACGCACACACAAGATAACAAGGAAGCTTTCTGGCCGAAAAGAAAATGGAATTTTTTTTCTTTCAAATTTACAAATACTGAATTTGCAGTGTCAAAGTAAAGCAAGTTCTGTGACATGGAAAGGGCAGCCACACTATGCCCACGGTGTCTGCGCTTTTCACCCAGAGAACCACAAAGCAAGCATGCGTATACATACCCAGCCTGGGCACTGTCACGATACGGCAGCACGGAAAATATACTACAGAAGGATCTTCTGCCACTGACAAGGACTATTCTAAAAAATAAAAACAAACAACAAACTAACTAAATGCAAAAATTTAAATTAAAAAATATTCTATAGCAATTAATTAGTCATGGAATTCAAAGCAGATTTGCACACTCCCGCCACCTCCTCAGACAGATGGTATTCTGCGCTCCTTGCAAAATGCAACCTCAGCACAGCAGAAGTACGCTGCCTCTCCTTATCCAGATGTTAGCACGCGAGACACCAGCGAGGGTCTCTAATGAGTATACACGAATCCTTCCTCCAGTGAGAGCTGTTGGCTGTGGGCTGCACATGCAAGACGGGGAGACAGAGCTACGAGTCTGAGGTGCCCAGTGCCGAGCCAACAATCACGCCACTTTTAAACCACTGATTTCTACTCTGCAGTAAACAATGCAAGAGCAACAGTGCCAGAAAGACACTCAGATGCCGTTATGATCATTAGGTTTTTTTATATGCTAGCAGCTTGTTAGGTTCTGAGAATAAATTAAAGCAACAATTACATAATCAGTCTTAGCCTTCATTCTTTCTATAAAAATACTACTGGAAACAGTTCTATATGATGCTCTTATGCAATCAAAGGCCACTTACGAAAAAAAAAAAACTCTCAGAAGTACTTATCCTGGCATCTGAGAATAACACTTGCCAAAGAGAACTGCTAATGAAAAAATGGAGAAACGAGTGGAGGAGATAAAAAAACAACATTCTTTAGGGCAACGGCAATAAACATCAGATATGGAGCTTATTGACTTTCATATCTTTTCCTTCAATAATCATCATAATAAAACCACGGAAAAAACAGTATTACCTGCATCAAGATTGGGGATTTTGACCGTGGCTTTTATTTTTTTTTCAGTGAGGCAGATTGGCCCAGAGCTAACATCTGTTGCCAATCTTCCTCTTTTTGCTTGAGGAAGACTGTCCCCGAGCTAACATCTGTGCCAATCTTCCCTATGTGGGACGCCACCACAGCATGGCTTGATGAGTGGTGTGTAGGTCCACGCCCAGGATCTGAACCCACAAACCCCGGCTGCCAAAGGAGAACGCAGGAACCCAACCACTACACCACCGGACCAGCCCCTTCACCTTGTTTCAAAACTATGATATTAAATTGCCTACATGTTCAGGATAAAGTCAAGGCCCATGGCATGGCACACCAGGCCCCATCTTCTTGCTCTTTCTGCCTCTCTGGTCTCAACATGCATGGCATTTCCCTCTGTGACTTACCATTCAGCCGCACGAAAGGACTGCAGTCCTCCCACCTTAAAACCAGTTTCATACCGCTGTTCTCTGCATGCTATTTCTTCTACCTGTTGTGTCCTACTCAGTATGCTTGTTGAACTTCTACTTATTCTTCAAAACCTGTCTCAGAAGTCACCTCCCCAGGAGACATGCCCCCTCTTCCCTATTTCGTTATGGAGCTGCCTCCATTCCTTATTTCCACTTCCAGGGGCGTACTGATCACAAAGCTGCTACTCATTTGCCACCCTCCTCTTCTAGACTGTGAGTCCAGGGGTTTAGCACACAGCTGCCCTACCACAAACGTGGTCTGGGCAATGCTGTGCTTCAGAGCAGCACCTGAGTCCGCGTCCCTGGGAGGTCAGGACTTTGGCGGTCTGTTCATTCCACAGTGATTCACACCCACCGTGGCCAAAGGCATGGAAGCAACATTCTCAGCTTCAAACATCAGCTTTGCCGTGTTTGTACAACCTCAGGCAGCTTACTAATTCTGAGCCTCAGTTTCCTCATCTAAAAAAATAGGATAAAGTTGGTAACTATCTTATTGGAATGTTATAAAGAGTAAATGAGTCCATACGGGGAGAGCCCTTGGAAAGGTGCCTGGCAAATAACACAACTGCAATAAATATTAACTGTTTTTACTTGGAACTGCCTTCTTGGGTTGAGGTAAGTTTTACCAGCATAGTACCTAGATTCCGAACCTCTTCAGACCTCTGTGCTAAAGTACACAGGCCTGCTACGAGGCGACGGGCCAGGCTATACGGACACTTAAGGATGACAAGCATGGCCTGTCTACAAAGATGAAACACACACACGCATAGAGGTGTCTCTCCTCTCTCAAGGGAGATGTTTATCAGATACCAAAAACCCAAACCCTGCTGACTGCTCTAAGGACAGAAGCATCTCACCCAGAGTGGACCGCCAAGGCCCCAGGGAAGAGAAGTCATGAGCACATCACCTGCTGGACACCAAGCAGGCTCCTGGGGCTCTCACTCCTGGGGACCAGCCTCAGAGCTTCTGACATCGTGACGCCCGTGCAAATTTACATAAGCAGATGTAATTATAGCTAATATTTACTAAGTATCAATTAGATGCCAGATTCCAAATGTTTTAACTGATGAGGCTTTAACTGACGAGGCACAAGTAAGTCATGTGCCACAGGTGATGCAGGAGCAGGTGTGACTGACCGAGGATCTGAATGCGTACTCTTTACCACTATGTGCCTCTATGCTTTGCTTTTCTCTAAGACTGACTAGAAAAGTCTGCTCCTGTGGGTTTGACCGGACACCAAGAAGTCTTGTCTTCACCCAGATTTTCTGCGGTGGCTTTCCAGCCTGGCCTGCAAGTCACCAGGTCGAGCATGGGGTGGGGCCAGAGGGTGACCGATCATAACAGCCCTGACATGAGAGCAGCTGGGGCCCCGGGCAGCTCATACTCCTCCCACTCCGCTCAGCCTGGGCCCATTTCCAAATGGAAGGACAGACGTTCTCCACACAACCCCACCACCTCCTGCCATCCACCCAAAAGAAAAGCCTGGAACTACTCATCCCTCATGTCACTCGACATCCATGTGTCACGTCTTCTGCAACAGAGAGGAAGGAATGTGTTGAACAGACTCAGCTGGCTCAGTGTCACTGCATCTTCTTCATTACTCGGCGCTAACGTGTCCTTCCTTCCCACACACCGCATTTGTTTGGACATTTTTAATAGAACAAGAAAATGAGAGAATATAAATGCACATGAAATTAAGTGTTCTTTCCAAAATTTCAACCACAATGTGCCTATTAGTAAATGGGCTGCACTGTTTTGTTAAACTGAGCGCTCAAACTGTGTGGTCCTACCATTTAGTTCTAGGAGAGGCTGACAGCTCATTCAGAAAAAGGTGTTATTCTAATGCATAGGTCAAGTTTAGCGACTATGAATATGGAATGTTTCCCAGCAATTCCAGTAGGCTGGCCATTCTCCAGCAGCTGGGGGGGGGGGGGGCGGGAGCACCGCTTCTTTGGGCACTTTCCTTCCATTCTCGGATCCAATTGCATCCTATAGACTCCCACTTTCTGCAGAGGCCAGAGGAGGAATCCAGAGCAGAGACCTGCACAGCAGCTCTGCACCAGGTTTGCGACTGTTCAAGTCCTGGGGAGCTGGAAATAGCCAAAGGAGCTCCCAAGAACACATCCTCTGCGTTTCCTGAAGTAGCTCTGGAATCCGGGAGGGACTTCGGGCCTTAGCCAGAGCAGGCAAATATCAACAAATGGTGAGGTCTCAGTTTTCTCTGTTTCCTACACTAGCAACGTTGAGCAGTGTGAATCTAAAGATAGGTCTCACATGACCAAGAGCTGTGCCCAGAACCTAGAGGGTTCAAGTGAATGTGCAGCTTTGTTCTTTATAATTATCAGGGAAACATCCATCATAATGGAAATGTCTGAGAGGAGAATCATCGTTTGGCTCCTTCGAGTGCTTCTGTATTTGTGAAAGAATTAAATTGGATGCTAGTTGTCCAGAACGACGTAAGACGGCCAAACTCCATTTCCAAGGGGCTTCAGAACTTGACCACCTCTGTGTCTTGGCCTCCCGACACTGTAGTTATCTTCTTTTATGCTCAAATGGCATGCAAAAAGCCCACATAATTTTCCCTTCTGTGACAAATAACACCTTACTTGGAGTCAAGGTGACCAGAAAACGTTACCCAAAAGATCATGATTTCAAAAGAGGAATTAATTCCAGAGAGATGGATCTTTAAGGAATTAAAGATCACATTTCCATACAAACATCTGCCACAGGGAAAAAAAAAATAGCAAAGGAGAAAGCTCCCCAGGGCTGCAGCCACATGGGCAGAGCTGCAGCCACATGGGCAGAGCTGCCTCTCAGGGTGCACAGTGTTTTCCAAACCCTTCCAGGAAGCACTGCGAGGGCTCTGCAGCTGACACAGCATCTAAGCTTCCTCATGTAGCTTCACTTCCTTGCTTATGAAAGTGTTTCTGGTATGAGGGGACTTACGGCTTCAGGCCATAAAGCTCCCAAATCCACGCTTTGCCCTTGAGTGTTCAGAAGAGCCAGGAGACGCACAAGGGCCCCACAGTTGACAGAGCGCCACAGACCACTTTCACTGAATCTGCTCTCAACCCCTCAGCCCAGTGCCGACAATGTCTGTTGGGCAACGTCTAACGCGTTCCCTCTTACGCTAAAAACTGGCTTCTTGTTCTATTTCCAGAACCCTGGGGAGACTGTTGGCTGTGCGAAGGTTCGACCTCTTCCAGGTGGAATATCCCATTATAGAAGAACATTCTCTTAAGGACATAAAAACAAGCAATCCACTTCAAAAGCTAGAGCAATGAAAATCACATTCACAAGAATGGTGGAGGAGCACAGTGATGCAGGAACACAGCCCAGGGGCGTCCACGGCCCAGGGGTCCACATTAGGTACTGGACACCCATGGAGAAACACATTCCCAAATTCTGTAGTTCATTCCCTACGTGCCCAGGAAGGAAGAAGGAACAAACTTAAAAAGGCTGGCATTGTGGGTTGAATCATGTTCCCCAAAAAGACATGTTGAAGTCCTAACCCCTGTTACCTGTGAATGTGGCCTTATTTGGAAATATGGTCTTTGCAGATGTTGTCAAGTTAGGATGAGGTCATACTGGATTAGGGTGGACCTTAGATTCCATGACTGGATTTAATAAGGAGAGAGATTTGGAGAAACCCAGACACACCCAGAGGGAAGAAGGCCATGTGATGATGGAGGCAGGGACTGGAGTGATGCAACCACAAGCGAAGGACACCAAGAATTGCAGGCCACACCAGAAGCTGGAAGAAGCAGGGGTGATCCTTTCCTGAGCCTTCAGAGGGCGCAGGGCCCGGCCGACACTTGATTTCTGACTTCTGGCCTCCAGAACTGTGAGAGGACACATTTTGGTTGTTTTAAGCCACCCTGGAAAATGAACAAAGCTGGCATTTGGTCACTCTCTCCCCAGTGCTGCTCAGTGTCACCCATCACCTGCTCGGCAGGTCCTCTGTGCACGCATGCTACGTTTGCTGGTGCACAGAGAAGTTAACGCTGTTAGCACTAACGCCAGAGGACAAGCAAGTATGATGACATCTGAAGCCCAAAGGCTGCCGGATGCACTCTCTCCTCAGCATCTCTCCTACCCCTTTTCCCATCACCACCCCTTCCTCCTCTCACAGTGCTCTGTTAAATGCTGGGAGAGGGGAGGCCCCTTTCTCTCTCTTTCTGAAGAGCTGGCAATTACATAAGAGGTGAATGAAAATAGAAACAAAGTGTTCTTGTTTACTCTGTCTAAACTCTCATTAGCCTTTGCGGGGATGTCCTTCCTCCTTAAGAAACACTCTCCTCACTGCGGGATGTGCCTTATCCGGGTACAAGGGCAAAGGCAGAGAACCTGCGGGGGCTCTAAGATCGGTCCTCACAAAGCGATCTGTTCCCTTCCCTCCTGGAGTGGGATGGAGATAATAGTCCAGTTCCCGGAGCGGGGAGGAGGGAAGGAGCTCATGGAGAAGAGGGACCTAGAAGCCTGGGGAAGTGGTGGGGCTGGGGCCCAGACAGGTGCTTAGGAGCTGGGTCAGACCCTGGAGGAGGAGTGGGATTCCAACAGCTGAGAAGAGGAATGGAGAGCCCAGGATGAAGGGAAGCACAACCTATGCAGTGACGTGTGAGGCCACACAGGGTGTCGGGGAGGGGGACGGGGGGACACAGAGCTGGCACAGATTAGGTGGGAGAATGCCCCTGCAGATTTATGCTAGGTAGCCCACAAGTACAAGATGGTGGTGTTATCATCAGTGGAGGGGCTAGTCTTGTCACAACTGCTCATACACCACCATCTCCACGACCACTTCCATCACTGCTAACATTACTACCACCACAGCACAGGCGTCCACTGCCTGCTGAGGAGGGGCACCTTATCCTACGAGGTAGGGAGTGGTGCAAGATTTCTCAGAAACAAGTTATATAATCTTCCTCTCCTCCCTCCCTTCCACAACTACCTTCTGAGCACCTACTCTGTGCCAGACATTGTGCTAGGTGCTGGGGATCTGATGATGAGTGACACAGACAGGGGCTCCCTGCTCACAAAGTTTTCGGTTGGGTGAGAGATATTTACACAGGGGTGTGAGTGTCCTAAATGGGAAGTAGAGGGCGCCATTGAGCACATCAGTGGGGCAGCTAACCCAGCCTGAGGGAGGCAAGGTGGGCTTCCTGGAGGAAGTGAAAGCTAAACTGAGACCTGAGGGATATGGCGCAATCAGGCTAAAAGAAGAAGATATGCTGGCAGAGGGACTGGTAGGAGTCCAGACTGGGAGAAGAAAGGGTGGAAGGCCTGTTTGAGGATGAGCATGCAGTAAAACTCTCTTTGCTGACCTCCACTTACCTGGCCCACCAGGGCCTCCACTCCCCTCTGTAAGTCACTTTGACCACACCCAGGGCACATGCAAAGCTCAGGCTAGCAGGCTGTTCTCCAGAATACCCACACTGGGTTGTACACTTACTAAGAGTTAGTTATGCACGTCCCCAACCTGTTCAGGCCAGTCGCACCTGTTACCTGTACTTGTTCACTAAAGATTGCACAAACTAACGACGTGTGAAGAGACACAAAGGAGAAAGTCTGCGTCTATAAAAAACAATACTGGAGGCTTTAAAACATATTCAAACAAGGCAAGTCACTAAAAAAAAAAATTGCAGTTGAAATAGCTATGGGCAAGACAACTACAAAAGATTAGGAAAAAACTAAAAATCCAAGAAATCTTGGGTCCCTTTAAAGAGGTCCAGTGTGGACATGGCAGCAATGGTGGGAGTGACACCATGTGAGGTCAGTGCAGAGTCCGAGCCGTCGATCCAGATGCAAAGAAAAGGCCTTGCGTCAAAAAACTGTTGAATGGATAATCCCCAACGTGCCTTAAATTAAAGCATGATGTTTAAGCACTGCATGTAATTTCTTTGGGTACTTCTTCCACTGATTGCTAACCTCGCCCCTTAACCAAGCAATTACTGTAAATAATTCAGCACGGCTGGAGGGTGGCGTGAGGGTGGAGGAGTGGTAGAGACTGGTGAGTGATGACGACGGGGACAGTCACTGGAGCTGCTGGCTGGATGAGCTCCCCCAGCGACAGGGGGCGCAATGAGAAGAAAGGAGGGGCAGGGAGAGAGGACAGGAGCAGAGCTCCTAACAGCAATGAGAGAGGAGTAAGGGGGTGTGAGTTTACTGGGGCTGCCATAACGGGGTACCACACTGAATGGGTTACACAACAGGCATCGATTGTCTCACAGTCCTGGAGGCCAGAAGTCTGAGTTCAAGGTGTCCACAGGGCCATGCTCCCTCTGATGAAGGCACAGAGGATCTGCTCCAGGCCTCTTTTCTAGTTTCTGGTAGCTCCTGGCTTGTGGCAACATAACGCCAACCTTCACGTGGCCACATGGCATTCTCCCTGTGTGCATGTCTGTCTCCAAATTTCCCCCTTTTATAAGGACACCGGTCATATTAGATCAGGGGCCCATCTTGCTCCAGTGCAATCTCATCTTAACTAATTACATCTGCACCGACTCTATCTCCAAATAAGGTCACATTCTGAGGTATTGGGGGTTGGGACTCAGCGTAAGATTCACTTTGGGGGGACACAATCCAGCCCGTAACAGGGAGGAAAATAAGCCAAGTGTGGTGTCACAGAAGTTAGAAGATCCCCTGGAGTCCTCTGCTACCTGCTCTTCCTGTGCTTCCAGGACGGCACCGGTGTCCGTGTCCTGAAGCGTGGCTTCCTGCCCTGAGCCGTCTGCTAGCTGTAACTACAGTTTCTTCTCAGATTGCTGCAGACCCCTGGTGGGGAACCAAGGACTGGTATCCCCCGGGCTCCCAGGCCCTCTCACCAATGGAAGAATTGAAACAGAACCAGCAAGGGAAGGTTCTGTCCAACCCCTAAACCTTTCCTCTGTGACTCATTTTATTTCCTATAAATCAGACTGGTTGAAAAGAAGCGACAAGTACTTGCAGGCTGCAAACTTTCCAGCAATGTACATTTGCACATGCAAAGCACTGAGCACAGTTGCTTATGATTGACATAACTTCTCTCAAAAGCTTCAGTCACAGAAAAAGCCAGCATAACCTCTGCGCTTCTTAAATAGCTATGAATAATAAAACCTGAGTAAACCCTAGCGCACAGGTGCTGACCCAGCCAGCCCCGGGCCGGCCCAGGGCACACACATTCCCAGCTCCCAATGGCTGGTCTATGAGCCTAGCTCCTCTCTTCCTCCCACCACTCAAAGCACTGGGGAAGCAAGGGAAAGTCAATGGGTCAGCCACATTTGAGAGCTGCTCTGGGGGACATTGGTGGTGGGAGAGGCTGGGCCCAGGAGTCTTGATGAGGTTTGGGGATTACTGAAGGCTTCTTCAGTCTATCCACTCACTGTTCCTCAGGACTGAACTTTTGCTGACAATTGGTTATAAACACTGATGATGATACAGATAAAGGTGCTTCCTGCTGGCCTCCTGCTGTGTGTGTGGGGGGGCAAGGGGGGAGACGGTGGGTTCTAGTCTTTTCATGAGGAACAGAAGTTCTGAGGGGAAAAGCACGCTTGGGAAGGGGCGGATGTTGCACGGAGCCTCAGGAAGATGCTCGACATCCAGCAAATTGGATGGATTCGTTTTGGGGAGAAAAGCCAATGACATTTTCCTTCCTTCAAGAGGGCCAGTCCAGAACTGGTAACGAGCTGTTTTACTTTTTGAAAAGTGCCATTTCCTCCAACTCATTTTTCAAACTAAACTAGGCTGACAGATTGGAACTGATGAGATCACAAACAAGGTCTTAATACAGTTATTACCCATCCCCCCTTTCCCTCCAAAATTTTCAGTATAAATGGGAAAGGTTAACCACTTGACTTCAGTTACAGCACTTTTACCACCCTACTTGAAAAGGCAAATAAAGAGTGCTGAAATCTTGTGTACATAGATTTTTCATTTTCCTATTGAGTTCACACTAGAGACAGTGCCCTAGCTGACTTCATTATCCACTCCCATCTCAAATCCTCTTAAATCTCTTTGAAAATCCCTCCCAAGGGACGAGATAGTCCAAAACACTCACTGCAAAGAGCATTTCTCTGCTGTTCAGAATGAAATGATTCTCAAAGCAGACCCAGGAGGTGGGTGCCGCCAGTGCACATGGCAGTGCTTGCTTGTGTACAACGCAGACATTCGAAACCCAGATGACTTCCAAGGTGCCGAAAAATGCCCACAGCTGTGTGCCGGAGGGCGGGTGATGGCCATGTGAAATAAGGGCTCTTGCCACCAATCACTCTCAAACCTGGAGGCTCCAGGAGGAAAGGTCCTTTCCTAAGAGGACCACATCACTAGACATAAATGGCTTGAAAGGCCATTGGCTAGTCTTCAGCCTTCACGCTCAGAGCCTCCACCTTCCATTCTGATGATCCAGTTCTACCTGGCAGCGATTAGCTCTCAGTTGGCACTAGGTGGCCTCGTAAGGTTTGTCATTTTCAAGGGTGTATCTTCTCCCCAAGGACTGAAACTTGTCTTCACTTTTGTTTAACCTCCTCTCCCCAGCAGACAGTGGGGCTCTCAGTGACGACGGAGATTAGAGTGAACGGGGACTGGCTCTCCTCTACAAGCGGCAGCTCCCCTTGCCAGGCACCCTCCTCGCAGGAGGTTCAAGGGCCTCCGTTCCAGATGCTGTGGCATGGGGCCACGGGTCACCTCTCTTTAGTAACAGAGTTTCGCTCACACATCTGTGAACAGTTCTTAAGAGTCTGAGTCATTTTTGAACTTCATATCAAAATAAATTCACTTTTAGAAGACAATACACACACACCCTAGTTTTCTGTAATAAGCTTACCAAAAACGACCTGCAATGCTTGCCCTTGATTTTTGTTGCCCAGAGTGATCCTGTTCAAACGCAAGCCAGATCACATCTGTCCTCTACTCAGCACTTTCCATGGCTCCCGTCTCACTCACAATAAAAGCAGACATCTTCACAGTCCACCCTCCCAGGACTTCTCAGGGCTCATCTCCTCCTCCTCTCTGCCTCTCTCTCTACTCCATTCACCTGGCTTTCCTACAGCTCCTCAGGTGCACCCATTACATTCTGGCCTCAGCGACTGCAATTGCTGTTCCATCTACCCTGAATGCTTTTCCCTGTTGGGATAGCACAGGGCTGGCTCCCTCACCTCCTTCAGACCTCTGCTCAAAGCTGTCCCCATCAGTGCAGTCTTCGGCCCACCAGTATGCCCTGCCCCCACATACCCACCCCTCAGCCACTTCAGCTTTCCTCCATAGCATATTTACCCGTCTCTCGTAGGATATATTTGTCTGTCGTCTGCCTCCCCAACTAGCCTGTCACTCCTTGAAGCAGGATCTTTGTCTGCTTTATTCACAGATATATCCCATCCCTTAAAACAGTCAGTACCTACGTGCTGAATGGACTGAACACAGGTGTCCCTGTACTCCACGTAGTTAAGGAACTGCTTTATGAGGCACCTACTATCTGCATGCATGTCTCCTTCCAGAAAAATGGCTGTTTATACATAGGCAGTTCAATGAAATGAGACAGAAGAGCTGGCTATTCCCATTCACTACGTGTCATCCATCCTGCCCTCCACGGGGAAGGGGCTTGGAAAATCGTACTCCACCACCATGGGGCCATCCTAAAACAAACCCAGTGTCCTAAAGCGCAACACTCATGCTGATCACAACACAACAGATGGGACTGATCCTGGCTGGGGGCAAAGAGATACACTTCTGCGATACTGTCCTTCTATTAGGACAAGTAAATGAGCCCACTCTGGTTATGTCTCATGGTTAGCCTCTATGGAGCACACTGTTAATCTACATTCCAGGATATTTTCCACAGGAGCTTCTGAAGTCTTTATTCTGCACTGTAAGTGATCATCTATCTCTATAACATTTATCCCTGCTAAATTTAATCTCGGTGAGCTGGGCCCGGCATTTCCAGCCATTGAAGTAACCGGGTCTTGGTCCTCATCTGTAACATTCTCCTTTCGCGTGGCCTACAATGAGGCTTACCGGCCTTCACTCTAGAGGAGACACTGCTCAAGGGAATACCATGTCCTATCTTCTCAAACGCCCCTTTGGGCTGACAACAGTCGGCTGACAAATTTTAGCCACCTGTAGGCTCTCCAGCTTCACGGTCACCCAGCCTCCCCGGGGACATGCTATAATGAGGAACAGTCTAACATGTTGCTGAAATCAAGAAATGTCATGTCTATGGCAGCCCTCTATTTACTAAGTTATTCCATCAACAAGGAGATGAAGTTAACTTAACATGACTTTTTCTCATGTTGACTGGTAGCAACCTCCACTCTTTTCTAAAAGCACACAAACCATCTGTTGAACAATCCATTCCAGAACTCTGCCAGCAATCAGCTCTAGGCTTCCTGGTCTATGATTATTAGAACTTACTCTCTGCTGCCACCTCAGTCTCTTTCTGACTTTTTTAAGGCAACATTTGCCTGGCATTCGACTTAGAACTTCTTTTATTCTCCATGGCGTTTTAAAGATTATTTATATTTCTAAATTCTTTCCATTCCCTGGGATCTAGTCCTGAAGACCGAAATTTATTTAAAATGTAAGGCCTCTCCATTCATTTATTCCACAAACACTTATTGAGTGCCTACTGTGTGCCCAGCACATTGCTTTGTTTAGAGTCTACATTTCACAGTTCTACTTGCTGAAGAAGCTGAAACTAGGCCAGCAGTTGACATCTGCTCTGTCCTTGTACCACTAACCCCAAGAAGTTCTCCATCCCTTCCCTCCCTCTTCTGAATATGGTTTTAAAAACCCCAGGGCTATCACTGGCATTTTATTTTATTGTGGCAAAATAAATATAACATAAAATATGCCATTTAACCATTTTTAAGTGTGCAATTGTCATTAAGTACATGCACAATGTTGTGCAGCCATCACTGTTCTCTATTTACAAATGTTTCCATTGCCCCAAAAAGAAACTGTCCCCCTCCAAGTCCCTCTAATCTACTTTCTGTCTCTATGGATTTACCTATTTTGGATATTTTGTATAAATGTGATCATACAATATGTGACCTTTCGTGTCTGGCTTCTTACAGTCAAAATACCGTTTTCAAGGTTCACATACATTGTAGCATGTATGAGCACTTCATTCCTTTTTCTGCCTGAGTAATATTCTTTTGTGTGTATATACCACATTTTCTTCATCCATTCACCTGTTGATGGACACTTGGGTTGTTTCCACCTTTTGGCTATTGTAAATATTGGTGTATAAGGATCTGTCTGAATTCCTCTTTTCAATTCTTTTAGGTACATTCCTGGCAGTGGAATTGCTGGGTCATATGGTAATTCTATGTTTAACTTTTTGGGGAACTGCCAAACTATTTTCCACAGTGGCTGCACCATTTTACATTTCCATCAGCAATGTACAAGGGTTCCAATTTTCTTTTTTTTGTCAATCTTCACTTCATTCTGGACTTTAGTCTCTCTCACACTATTCTTAAAAATTTGCTTAAGCCATTCTTTTATTGGTCTTTGGCCTTTAGCTAACGATTTTTAAAAATCAGTTTCAATAGAGTTTTCTCAAATCCACCATGACATGCTGTCTTACAGTGTCTGGATTTGAACTTCCCACCTCTCCCTTCGATTGTGAGAATGAGCTTTGGAATCTGAAGCCTGGATCTGGATTCCACCCCCTACTTTCTAGCCATGGGCTCCAGTTTTCTCCTTTGTAAACTGGGATGATGAGTGTTTTAGTTTCCTAAGGCTGCAGTGACAAATGACAAGTCAGTGGCTTAAAACAACACAAAGTTGCTATCTTACAGTTCTGGAGGTCAGAACTCTGAAATGGCCTCACAGGGCTGAAATCAAGGTGTTCCCACTGGAGGCTTGCAGGAGACTCTGTTTCCCCGCCTTTTCCAGCTCCTCGGGGCTGCCACGTCCTTGGCTCATGGCCCCTTTCTCCATCTTCTAGGCCAGCAATGGACGGTCAAGTCTTTCTTACCCTACATCACTCTGACACTGACTCTCCCACCCCCTCTTCCACTTTTAAGGACCCTTGTGATTGCACTGGGCCCACTCGGATCATCCAGGGTAATCCTGCTATTTTAAGGGCAGCTGATCAGTAACTGCAACTCCATCTGCAACCTTAAGTCCCTCTTGCCATGTAACCTAACGTATTAACAGCTCCTGGGGATACAACTGGGCATCTTTGGGGGGCATTATTCTGCCTGACACAACAATAGTAATAACTTTCTCATAAGTTATTCAATAAGTAATAACTTCAATAAGTAATAACTTTCTCAATAATTTCAAGAATTATTTGTATTTCTAAAGTCTTTCCATTCCTTGAGATACAGTCCTGAAGACTGAAACTCATTTAAAAGGTCTCTCCACTCATTTACTCAACCAACACCCACTGAGCTGAATTAATGAAACAAAGTATATATAGTATTCAGAGCCTGGCACCCCGTAAGCAATCAATAAATGTTACCCATTATCACCTCATGATACTCATAATTTTATAATCCCTTCTGGCAATATGGTGAACCTTCCGAGATCTGTCTTCCTAAAACTCAGCCAAGCATTGCTTTCTTTTCACAGCATTCAGGTCCAACACGTCTTCCCCATCACCAACCTGTCTTCGTGTTCCGGCAGAGGCAGAACAGAGCGCCCAGCTCCTCTCACGGCTCCCCTGCCTGCAGCAGGGGAAACACCCAGCAGGGCCAGTAAAGAACTCGTCACGTCTCAGGTTCTAACAGCGGGGCCGAAGCTTCCAGCACAGGATCATAACCTGGTCAGGCTCCATCCGGCCCAAAGTCTGCAGCCTGACTCCAAAACACTCTCAGTGTGGTCTCTGCACTTTATCCACACATAGAACCTTCTAGCATGTCCCCAACACCAGCTTCACAGAATTTCCTGATTCCAGTCAGAGGAAGATGGTTTTTACTTCAACTAGACTCCACCCTCCATCAGAACCGCACCCTGTACTGAAGGCGCTCACTTCCATTTCACATGCCAGCCGGACTGCACCCACTGGAGAGAAGTGGGTGAATAGGAGCCAGCCGAGGCCCTGAGGCTTCTCTCTAAGCAGCTACCCTGACATTACCGAGCATAAGACTGACTTGCGTTTTCCGTTTTGTTTTTTCAATGACACAAGTATTATCTTTTATTGTATTTGCTTCTCAGTTTTCATTATTTTTTTCCCCTTTCTATCTTAAATTGTACTTAACACTCACAGTCAGATCAGGCATTGGGTCTCGAGACAGACATTCCCTTTCATTCTGTCAGCCACACTCTAGTCCCTGCTGAGACCAGAGCCCAAATCTTCCTTGAGGCTGGGGCCTCCGTCACGTGGTCAGCAGGTTCGGGGACAGAGGAGCCTCAACCCCAGGGTCTTCAGAGCCAGAACAGCAAGCAGGCCCTGGGTTGGACCTGCAGTCCGAGAGACTGGTCTGTGCTAGTCGGAGGTCACAAGGACACTGGGGAGCTGGGCCCGGCTGTGAGTGGGCAGAAGTCAGGGCTGGAGCAGGACGGAGACTGCCTGGACAGAGAGGGTCTCGGAGGTTGTGCAGGCTCCTTTTCGGCCTCTCTTCCCTGGGGGCAAGAAGAGGCGGACATACCAGCTCTCAGGCCACTCGTCTTCCGTCCACACCTTCAAGCCCTTCAGTGAACACCTCCGGCCTTCTCCGCAGAGCCTCAGTCCTTGCGTGCAGGCAATCTGAGGCGAGTGGCTCCAGTCTTCGCTGCAGGAATGCACCCTCTCGGGGGGTGCTGTGTATGTGCCTCCGTCTGCCCGAGGTGGGGGAATCCGAGACCCCCCACCATCGCACCAGTCCCTCCCTTCCGAGAGCATGACCAGGATCCCTCCTGCCCACCTCTGCTGGCCTGGAGCTCATCCACGTGTCCCTGGCCACCCTCAGGACAATCTCCCATCTGCTGCCCAGCTGCGGTGGGGGCAATCCTCCTCCTTTCCCTTCTTGAAAGGCTGGGTCACATCCTCCCATTCATCAGCTCTTGACCATGATTTCCTTCTGTCACCTCAGAAATCGTATTTTCTTCCTGGCATCCTCCTGACTTCTTTCTTTCACCTATCTAAGAACAATCCATCCTTGCTAATAAAGCACAGGGAGGAAGGAGAGCGCCTCCAGCCCTTCGTCTTCCTCTGGCGCAGGAAGAGCAGCTCTCACCTGGGCAGACACACCGGCCTCCAGCCTGTGGGTCCCACAAGCACTCTTAGAGCCTGCTTTCCTGCCCTAAACCCCACTTCTCAGATCTTCAGATAAGCTGATAGTCCCTCTTGGGTCCCTGTGAAAACGCCCCAGCAAAACTGCCAGCAACTGCACACTTTCCTGACTGTTTATGTTGTTCCCGGGTCAAGGGTGCACCGGGGAAGCTGGCTGAACACTGGCCATCCCACTAGTCCAAAGCTTACATTAACTGCATCCTCTCACTGCCGAACCATGCCAGCTGATTATCTGACTTTGTATCCTCACAGCATTAAGAGGTGGGGAACGCTATTAATTTGGCTCACTCTTTCAGCTTTGTCATTGATTTTATTTAGGAATTGAAGGCTTTGTATGCTTATCTTATGGTTAAAGAGATTATGAACAAAAACACAAATGTAAATAAATGATGAGTAATTATACTAAAAATGGCATGAGTAGGATTGGGATTCAGTAAGAGTCTCAAAAGAAAAGACAAACACGGTGGTTAAATGAATAGGCACAATAACTGTAAGTCACAGTGAGAGTAAGGGCGAGGGAGAAATTCAGAGTACTCTAACAGATGACAGGTGGGTACATTTAAACTAAAAGCTCTGTACTTAAAATAGGAATATATACTGACTATGTAAAAATTATTTGAGGAGAGGGCTCAATTTTGCTATTCTGAAACCACTGAATAGCTATAAAATCATGTTCCCTATTCAAGTAAGGTTTAAAAATAGGTATAAACTTCAAGAAAACAGCTAGTTAAAAACTGTAATCGTTAGTGTTATTGTTCAGGTTGAACAGTGTATTTTACATCAAATTATAGTAATGCTGGGCCTCAATCATTCCGTGAGTCTAACTAAAGACTTTTCAGCAATTTTCATTTGGAATGGATTAGAGAATATTAGTGGGGCCCATATGATCTTCTGTAAATCAAGAGATCATATAAAACGGTCTTTGTGGCAGGACCTCTGCTCAGGGATGGTGTCCCCGACTCCCCCATTCAAGGGAAACCACTACCCACATCCCAGGTGAGTGGGGAGGAGGCGCCCCTAAGGGGTACAGAGCATCAGGGGATCCCGGAGGTCTTGGATCTCTGTTCCCAGTGCCACCGTTGGCTGCCATGAGTGGACTTAGCCAGTCAATCACAACATGCCAACAGTAATGATTCTGATCTATTTGTCACCAGGAGAGTTTTAATATCAAGGTCATATAAATTTCAACCACAATCATTTTCACTTAACAGCGCTTTCCAAAAGAGCAACTGAAGAGCTGGAGAAACATGCGCTGCAGGTGTCAGCAGGCCCAGGAATCTGAATCCACGCCCAGGAAGAATCTGCTGGCAAAGTCAGGATTCCACCCTCCTAAAGAGTCATCAAAGCTGGCGCCCAGACCGAGTTCAGGCGCAGATCTGGCGGGATATTTACTGACCAGAGCATACAGCCCTGGTGCAAAAAGAAAACAAAACCCAACAAAGCAGAAAAAGAGGGAAAAAACCAACCAAACAAAAACACCCACTGTTTTTTCTGTTCAAAGTTTTCTATAAAAATATATTTGAATACTATTAAAATTCAGCTTGTGATTAATCTAAAAATCTCACCAAGCCTTTGGTCACTGCTGGGGAGCATTATCCTCTACACACTTCTTTGGATGATTCTGGTGGGAGTGGGGGTGGAGACAGTCTGTTTGGGAAGGTTGCATGAGATCCTGTGGGCTTCACTTTGCGGGGTTCTGGCCACTCACACGGCCCCTCCTGCCTTCCCCCCCAGACCCACCCCCACAACAGGGAAGCTGGCGGGCAGCTTTGGTCAGCGTGGTACCTGCCATTCCTGGTATCGTGCTGCCGCATGTTCTTGATAAAATGAATCTTCTTAAAGTTCTTTGGTCTGGGTGAACCTGAGAGAGTTCGACATCTGAAAAATAAAGTCATTTCAAAATCACGGTCAGTTTGCCTGCTGGACAGCTGAGACCTCTCCACACAAAGACAGGAAGGAAAGACCAGACAAACGGTTTGAGTCACCCCAAGGATAATGAGGACAATATGGCTGGAAGCAAGGCTTTAAAAAAAACCCCGACGACAGACAATTTCCTTGATAATACTGATAATAATTTACATGGGTCTCTGAAAAGCCAGCTAATGAACACTATTGTCCTCAGTTACAATAACATAACCTACATGGATTCCAAACATATTATTCTTTCTTCTCATCCTAAAAAGAATCCTCCTGTATCAACACAGGTAACAGGAACAGAAAACTGTAAATTTAAAGGATTAGAAAACCGTAAATTGAAAGGATTTTGAGGGGAAAAAACACTGGAAAATTCAGATTAAAAACAAGCCTGAATCATTTTTCTTCCGTAGCAGGACGCTGGCCTGAGGTGCCTGGACAGTCGCCTCAGCTCTCAACTTTACTATGCCTGGAAGTCACAGCTTTATTTTGAATGAGAATCAGAGACCCAGCTAGTGACTGTTCTCTTCTTTTTAAAATAAATTTTAAATAAATATTTGTTGAACAAAATGACTTGGATTCAAATTATTTTTTCCTGGAATACAACATGTGCAAGCACTACAGGACTGACAGAACAGACCACCGGCTGAAAAGATCTTATTTGTGTATTTTTTTTCAAGGTCACCCGGCAAATTCTAAGTGACACAACAGCAATAAGAAAAAAAAGCAAAACCCCAACAAATAAGAACTGAAGTTTGGTCTCATCTTGAAAAAAGGAGCTGTGACTTTTCTGTTTGTGTTTTTGCTACCAAAATTCTTTGTTTACTTAAATCTTTCTGACCACAGGCCCCAAGGGCTGGCTCCTGCCTTCAGACATGGGTACCCGAGACCTTATACTTCAGAGAGTGAGTTCCAGAAAAGCAGTGCCCGGCTTCCCAAAGCCACACTGAGGTCTGGGATGGGCCCACCACCTGAGTTCAGTCAGTTCTGTATTTTGAGGCTTCAGGTAAGAGAATAACAAGATGACCCGACGAGGAGGTACAGTTGAGGACAGGTGGAGTGTGGACGCACGTTGGGGCAGAGGACCGGGCAACGGGCAGGGTCACAAACCTGCATAGCAACTCCAACCTTTACTCTCCCCCAAGGGCCCAGCTCAAGAGAAATTGGGTGATGTCCCGGGTCCAGACCTCAGGGTGTACATCCCCCAATCCTCCTCCCCACCCTACAGTCAGGGCCCGTCTTCCTTAGAAGCCCTTTCCCAGAGGGCACGGAAAATTATTTTTTTCCATAAGAAACACCACCTTATATGTAATTTAATTTGAAAAAATCACACTGATGTGAATGAATGCAGTCTAAAACAAAGACATGATATCAGATATTTGGTTGCTGTCATCAGGAAAAGGGGGTTCCCGGGCCTTGGGTCTAAAGCAGAGAAAGCTCCCCCTTCTGGTCATGTCCACTACCTCGGAGCAGGGTCCACAGCCCGTGTGGCCCTACCAGACACTTCAGTGGAAACCACAGTCCTTCCAGCCTCCACTCCAAACTTGCTGCGACCCTGACCTGTCACTGGTAATATTTCAGATCCCTCTCTAGTGTCATTGTGAGAATTAAATGTGCTGACGTACACAAGAGCATCATAAACTGTCAACTGACATGTTCAAATACAAGTGTGCACATTCATACATACGTACACACATGTAAATATTCACATACAAATCTTAAGTGTTGTGACTATTAATAGCCCATTAGCTACAAAGGTTGCATATTTTGTTACTATTTGCCCTCTATATTCTTAAAACTGCAGCCCTTATTAAGGGTCCTGAATTCTTGTTTTAAATAGATTCTTTTAAAGACTTGCAGGGCCCTGCCTGAGGGCACTTAACAGATGCTTCCTGTGCTTCAGATTTAACAGATGCTTCAGGCACCGTTTAGTAGGGGACACTGACCAACGCCCCTCCCCACTCCAGGCTTCCAAACCAGATTTAGTCTTGCGGTTCCAGGGCATAGAGCCTCACTCCGCCCTCTTGGGGCAGCTCTCTGGAGGCAGACCCAGGACCCCAAACTGCCTCAGTTCTACCTCTAGAATGACTGTTCGAGTCTGCAGGCCACTCAAGGTCCCCAACTGTCTCTCACACACAGAAGATTCTAGAAATATGTAGTTGTTGGAGAGAGGAACCTCTCTGAAAGCATAAAGGTATGCTTCCACTGGTGTCTGGATAGGGCCAAGTATTCAGGAGTGTCCTCACATCCTTACCCTGCTTCCCGGGCCAGCCAGTCTGAGGGCAGTGGGCCAAGGGCTGGGCTGTGTGCTACACTGAAGGTACCTTCCCACTCCCACCCCCGCGGCGGGAAGCTGGTCCCGATCCCAGCCCAGAGGAGGGATGACCCAAGCGGCCCCTGCCTCCTCTGCCTGCAGAAAGAGGTGCTGTTGCCCTCAGGTTTTAGCACAAACTCCTCGGACTTCTGCTGGAACTGGAAGTCAGCACAAGGGCACAGGTGGCTGTCAGCACCAGCGGGGGAACAAGACTGAGGCTGTAACCACTTAATGTGGCAGCAGCCAGCACTGATCAACCCAGGCAGGCTGGAAAACCAGGGCAGGTGGTGAGGGCTGCCACTTCTGCAGCAGATGAACTGAGGTTTTTCTGGACACCTAGTAGAGATGTCCTTGGTTCTTATTTCTAGGACACCAGGTAACCACCAGGCAAGTGGAAAACTCCCTAGTTTGTACCCTTTCATTGTAAATGCTCAATTCTTGGAGTTCCAGGTGGACACAGGAAACTAACTTACTTACAAACTGTGATGTGCAAGAGAAAAGCAAGACTTTTAAAAGGATAATTTAACAAGGGTGCTTTATTTCGATATCAGCCCCCAATTCTAACTGCACACACTACTAATCTAGCTCCTTCTTCAGCAAGCTGTTTGCTGTCTTGCGTTTTTTTAAGCATCCAACTAAACCACCAGGGAATCTAAGAAATGTTTTAAGAGAATTGCGGGTGTTAGCAACAATTGCCAAGGAAACTGGAAGACCAAGGTTCAGGTTGTGGAAGGTTAAGGAAAGAACAAATTAATTTCAAAGCTGCCTACACTGACGTGTAAATATCCATTTAAAAACATATATTTTGGAGGAAGATGGGCACGATGTTAGCCCAGGGCCAGTCTTCCTCAACAAAAAGAGGAGGATTAGCAATGGACGTTAGCTCAGGGCTGGTCTTCCTCACAAAAAGAAAAAAAATAAATAAATAAAAAATAAAAACACATATTTTAAGTGATGCAAAATTAAATTAGGATAGAATTAAATCAAAAACTAATTTAATGAAAGATTAGCTCTTTCTTGTTAGCACTGATTACAGGATACACTTAATTATGCAAAAGGTTTTTAATAGATGCCTTGGAGCCCTTTGTTCAATGAGCAGAGTTTAAAAGCAAGTTGGGCTAATAGCCTTCCGCCCCCACAGTTCCCAAAACACTTCTCCGGCATTATCTGTAGACTCATTTCACAGACTGAGGGGGCTGGGAAGGACCTCAGAGATCAGCCAATTTACCCCTCCAGTTTCACAGATGGAAAAACTGAGGGAAGCAAAGTGAATTTCCAAGGCCATATAACCAGTCAGTAGAAGAATCAGGCCAAGAATTCAGGTCCTCTAACTCCCAAACTAACATCCCTTCTGCTATGCCATGCTAATTTTATTTCCTAGGAACAAGTAAGTTTCTAAGTAAATATTAGAACTTTTTTTAAATTCAAAGAAAATCCACTAAGGAAAATAAAGACTTCTTAAATTGCCCAAATTCCCTTGATTTCTGACTTTTTTTAAAGTTTATATTTACACAAGGTTTGTTGGAAGTTAAGCATAGTATCCTGTAAGTACGAGCTGGATGAAGTTACAGTTAAGGCAGATACGCCATTTTCACTCTGCTCGTTTGTGCTGTCACAGGACTGAGGGTAGAGGGCAGAGGACCCGCCTGGGTGGATTCTGAGAGGAATTCTGAGAGATTCTGAGGGGTAACGGGGCATGTGGCCAGGAACACAGCGCCAGCTCCTCCTTGGAACCCCCTTAACCTCCTGGAACCCCTGAGGAAGGAGTAACACTTTTTGCCTGGTTCCTTGGCTCACAGCTACCACATTGCTCAGATGACCATGGCTTCTAGCAGCCTCTCGAAACACCAGGGGCTTTTCGGCTCTACTCACTGCTCTTCCCATTTGAGGCAGGGGTGACCTCACCTGCTCAAATGCCAGAGCCACTGGTGCCACCTGAGAGCGTTTCTCCTCCACGCTCACTGATCACTTTGGACCAGCACCAGCTTCCTAATTTGACTTTTAATTTAGCTTTTTGTGGGATTCCTTCAATCAAACAGCTTTCTCCCAACATCTAATAAGACAGAAGGACACTTGCACCCAAGCTGCATTACACAGCTACCCATCATTAGTCCTAAGATGGTCCCAGAGGTTAGTACATTTTCAAAAAGACTTCAGAAGTGGAAATCAGACTGTCTGGCCCTGATTTTCTCTTTGGAATGATGCCAGTGATGAGATTCACAGTCATTTGACACTTTCCATCAGACCCCACCCCTGTCTACGCTCCACCCTTCATCCAGGTGATCTGCGGAGAAGACCTAAAACCTGGGAGGGAAGCCCCAGGCAGGGAAGGAGCCGACTCCAGAGCGAGACTCTTCCCTCCACATCAGCACCCTCCCAGGCTCAAAGGGAGGAGTCTGGGACTCCCATGTCCTGGCCAGCAGCCAGAGCATGAGGGGTGCAGATGTGGGTTCGGAAGGAGCTGGTGCAAGTCAATGGAGTGCACATCCCCCAGGGGGCCTTCCCCTACACTGCCTGCTTCGCATGCCCTGTAAAGCCGCAGTGTCGCATCTGTCTCAGCTCCTTCTGCAGGCAGAAGCCCCTGACACTGGCAAACCCAGCTAGGGCTGCGGTGAGCACTGAAGGAGACCCGGTGTGTGAGCATCGTCTCCTCTACTCAATGAGGGCCAGGTGGACTGGGATGCAGGTGGGGCCGGTGAACAGGTGGAGGACTAGGGGAAGGAACGCTGCCAGTCAGAGGCACCGCACAGCTCAGCAACTGCTGTCAATCAAAAAAGATGCCCTGCAAGCACTTCTCTAATCCTGAGGGAGAAACGGACCGCTTTCAGCCCCAAGGGAGCACTCACAGCTGTCCTAATTGAGCTTCTCCAGCAACTGGCTATGGAGTGACATCTGGGCACCTCCTAATGAAGTCCAGAACTGTAACTACCGTGTCACTGTGCCTGGGAAGGCTGGGACAATGATGGGCTCTTTATCAAGCAGCAGCTTTCAGAATGAAAAGGAAACAGCACCCAAATTCACATGTAAACTGGGCTACGCCAATACCTGATTGGGATTTAATAGTGTTCTAGTTCTAACAGTCCTCAGGGTTGGGGTTTCCAAACTATGAGTCTGGGGATGAGATTGTCACTTTTTACATTTAATTCTGTAAATCAGGAACATTAAAAAAAAAATCAAACTTTGGCTGCCACCTTGTACCGCAGGCCATTTACATACAATAAATGCAGCACGGACACTTGCCTCCGTAGAGGGGCATTCTCCTCAATATCTTCCAGGGTCTCCAAGGACGATCTCTGGGAGATGAGGCGACGTCTGCAGAGAGAGGAAAAACATTGTGGAGTTAAAACTGCATTGTAAAATGGATCAGGCATTTCTGTAAATCTAAGACTGTTCTAAAAAATAAAGTCATTAAAAAAAAAAGATTGGACAAAAGCAGTCTAAGAGGCTGCCATGTTCCCAGCCTGTGCCTTGAATGCCAGGCCCATCTTGCTGAATCCCGCGCATTCTCCCTGGTTATAGGGCTGCTTTGTGGCCATCAGGGAAGTGACTGATCCTTTTCAAGCTGCAATTTCTCCAAAAGACAAAAAAACAACAAGATGTCTCTTATAATATATAACTCGGGTACCGTGAGCAGTTTCTCTAAAGCGTTAGATAATACCGTTAAGTATTCAAATATCAGTGGTCTGAACCAGGTTAGCTGATTAATATTAAATTTTAAAACCATATTGGGGCCGCCCGGTGGCGCAGCGGTTTAGTCCGCGCTTGGCAGCCCGGGGTTCGCAGGTTCGGATCCCGGGCGCCCGCCGATGCACTGCCTGTCAGCCACGCCGTGGCGGCGTCCCATATAAAGTAGAGGAAGATGGGCACAATGTTAGCCCAGGGCCAGTCTTCCTCAGCAAAAAGAGGAGGATTGGACGGATGTTAGCTCAGGGCTGGTCTTCCTCACAAAAAAAAAAAAAAAAAAAAATTTAAAACCATATTAAATAAAATCTCAAAATCATTAGGATACAATAAAAAAAGTTATGGTCTCTGGAAGGCCACGGTTTCAAAAGCAACTAGAAACCAGGAAGACATAATTCCTTCAGGAGAGTTTCTCAGGGACCAGTAAGAAGAAATGTCAGGGCCTGATTAGGCAAAACAGTAACTCCTTGGGCTGCTAAAGAATTGCAAACCAGGGGCCGCCCGGTGGCGTAGCAGTTTAGTCCACGCTTGGCAGCCCAGGGTTCGCGAGTTCAGATCCCGGGCGCCCGCCGACGCACTGCCTGTCAGCCACGCTGTGGCGGCGTCCCATATAAAGTGGAGGAAGATAGGCATGGATGTTAGCCCAGGGCCAGTCTTCCTCAGCAAAAAGGGGAGGATTGGCGACGGATGTTAGCTCAGGGCTGGTCTTCCCCACAAAAAACAAACAAAAAAAAGAATTGCAAACCACCTGCTAAAACCTCCTTAAGTTAGTTTCTTTTATGGGACTAAACTAAGAAGAGGTCCGGGTTAACTGAGAAGATCTGGTACAGGGACCAGGGTGGGGTGGTGGTTGGTAACTACAGTAAGTCCATCTGAACAAGGACCATCGTTTCATAGTAAATGATCTGGCTGAGGGAGGTGGACAGAAGAAAATCTGATTGGGTCTTTACCTTGAAAAAATGGAGCTAAAATTAGAAGGATAAGTCTATTTTGTATTACATTTGATGAAATTTAAGTTAAGAACAAGCAATTATAACCATATTCTAATTTGCTGTAAAGAACAAAAAATGAATGTTGTTTTGTTTTGTGTGTACTTTTTCTGACCAACTACCCTAAACCTTTTGCTTCAGATTTTACTTTTAATTAGACAATCAGAACAGTCATTTCTGCAAACTATTCAAGGGCTTCATCAATTTTCTAAGAGCCTTTCTTAATCTTGTGATAGTCAAATCCTTTCTGTAATTCTCACCACACACCCTCCTTTCCCTCCAATGGTAAACGGTCTAATCCTCTCACTTGTCAGTGTGTGAGAACCAAGAGTTTTCCAACATCACCCTCAGTGTCTTCATGATATGCTGGACCTTTTGCAAGATCTGCAGTTTCACTCTGCAATTAACTTACACTGAATTTCCATTTCCATGATATTGCCTGATTTCCAACAGCCAGCCAGACTGGAGGCAGTGGCTGTGGGGAGACACTGGTCCTACCTGAGGTGGGTGCAAAGGGGCCTGGGGGGGTGGGGAACTGATTCTATAGGTGGCCAATTCATTAGTAAGACTTGCCTGTGCAGCGCTGGAACTCTGGGGACTCAGTTCACCAGGACCCCTGTGACAGCACCCTGCAGCCGTGGCTTTGAAGGGTCCAGGCCCTCAGCCGAGGCACAGCCCCCACAAGTGCTATGTCTGGCTGGTACGGAGTCCTAGGCCGGGACGGGGCAGATGCCCAGGTAGTCACACTCCCACCCCTCTCAGGGATAGGACAGACTCGGACTTCAATCCTGGAGTCCAGAGACTTTGGAGCCTTATAAAACTCCTGAGTCCTTGAGCCTCAGTTTCCTCATCTATGAAATGAGAACAGGAGAGGAACTAAAAAACAGAGAGACATAAAGTCCTTGGCACAGGGCAGTTAATGACCGGTAGCTACTGGGTTTTTGACTGACACTCCAGTTTCCTCCACCGGGGCTGTACCCTGGTCTCACACCCGACCCCACCCCCAACTAACCAGGATCAGCTTTACTGTCCTACCTCTGGCCTCTCCTCCAGCCAGTGGCAGGGTCACCCCAAATGCCTTGCGCCTGAGCCCACCTGTGCCACGTGTCCTTCCACACCCACACCCCCGTCTAAGCATAACTCTGCGTGTCACACTTGCTGATGCATTGGCCACTTATAAAATCAGTCCCCTCAGGCCTCTGGGCAGTGTTCTCACTTAACACCAATGTCTCCTCCACAGCCAGAAGGTAGTGATTAAAATGACATCTACTCTGTTTATCTCTGGATAATGTTCTAAGTTTTTAAACCAAAACTGAAATATTAAGTATGCACACCTAAACTGTCATTAGAGGTAACTTATATCCACAGGCAGAAATAAATATTTAGGTTTCAGATCATGAAAATCTCAACAAATTCTGTCAGACTTTGGACTTTGAGCCTTCCTTTGTAGAACAGCGTTTTCAGGGGACCGGTAAATAGACATTCAGTGTGTTGCTCAACTGAAGCAACTGTGCAGCGTCAAGGACTCTCCTCCTCCGATCCTAACAGAGGTCCCCCGAGAAGCTCTGCGGTGGGCTCCGTGGGCAGCAAAGATACAACCCAAGGCCCCAGCAGAGGCCAGGCAGGCACAACCTCTCGATACCCTGCGCCTACCTGCTCGACCGCACCAACTGTGAGCCTGGCCCGCTGGGAATACAGGGCCGACCCAGGCTTGACTGCTGTCCTCAAGGAGCTCATATTGAAGGGGGAATCCATGGAATTCCTTTAACAATCCCTCAGGCTCCTCTGGCATCTGGGGCTGCCTCCCCACTCCTACCCTGAGAAAAGCGTGGCCAGCGCTCCAGCTGCAAATGCCAAGCAAATCCCATGGCGAACATGCGAGCTTCCTGTCGGGCAGACTGGGCCCACAGGCTCTCGTCCCACTCAGACCAGGGCGTTCACCCTAGAAAAATAGGTCCATTCACAGAAAGAAGCACACAATCTGACCATTCCCCTATCAAATCCAGCTCTTCCTATGCTGGAAAAGAGAGGTGCTTATTTGGAAAATAACCAAACTAGAAGGTATCTTTCTATACATGCATAAGGATTTGGGGGTTTTTTTCTTTTTCTTTTTTTTTGGTGAGGAAGAGTGGCTCTGAGCTAACACCTGTTGCCAATCTTCCTCTCTTTTTGCTTGAGGAAGATTTGCCCTGAGCTAACACCTGTGCCAATCTTCCTCTATTTTGTATGTGGATGCCACCAGAGCACGGCTTGATGAGTGGTGTGTAGGTCTGTGCCTGAGATCCGAACTCGTGAACCCCAGGTGGCCAAAGCCAAGTGTGTGAACTTAACCACTATGCCACCAGGCTGGCCCCCAGGATTTGTTTTTTAAAAGCCAGTACATTTGATATTCTCTTCATAAGTTACACAGGTGTAGATTCACATTCTCTCTCTCTCTCTCTCTCTCTCTCTCACACACACACACACACACACACTCTTAAGGTCTGGATTCCTTAAAGGGAAAAAAAAACCCCAAAACCCAAATGCCCATCTGTTCCTTTAAATTCAGCGAAAGTGCTTCCTTTCTTCATGAATGGAACCAAGCAATACCTTCTGTGAGGTGGACATAAGAGCTTGGAAAGAACTACTACCCATCATTATAAAGAAACCATCATATGGCACCATGAAATCAAAGATGCGATGCCTGCCCTTCCTATATAAAATACGGACTTGTTCATTGCCACAAGGGCATGCCCTGTGGTGTTCCTCTCTGCCCCCTGCCACCTTGCTAGATCCTTCCAAGGTATATAACAACCTCTCCCCTTGCCTTCTATCCTCAGAAAGCCCACAGTGGAAGAGAAGGCTCAGAGCAGGTGGCCAACCTTCTCTAGGCACTTTCCACCTGCAATCTGCCTCATAAACTAAGTCCGTTACTTGCTAAGTACTTATCATGGGGCTCAGTTAACAAAGCAGAGGTCTTTGCATATTTTAATGACTGACAAGAATACTTAGACTTGGACCAAAAGAGCATGCCCCTTATTAACCAAGCAGACGTTCAGTAAGAGCCCAAGCATTATGCGTCAACATCATCGAATGGAAGAGTCCATGACTGGTACTCAGATTGAGTCCTCAGAGCTCAGGGTTCCCTGTCTTGTCTGACAGTTACAATCTGGGCCCTTCCACACTGGCTACAAACACTATTGAGGCTGATGTGGTTCACATTCAACACTTACACATAAGTCAGCCTCCTTGAAGCCCCCAGACTCTTAGAACATTACCCTTTGAAAGCTCAACTCTGCCAAGATAAGGAAATGCTAATCCCTGACAAGACTGGACATACCCACTTGGACCAAATTAACCCACTTACTATTAGGGCTAATGGTTCATTGCACTGCAAGTCACTATGTGCTCCTGGGACCCAGGGCTGGTCACAGTGGTAATTATAACAAAGCCACTTACACTGAAAGCTTAAGGAAAGGTCTCTGGGAAAAGTGAGAAAAAAAATCATGCAGAAAAATGTGACTGGGGCGACAGAGGATTGGATGAGACAAGACCCAGGATCAGTATTTCTGAAGTGTCTTTTAGGCACAAAAGTGTCACTGGCCCCATTTTCAGGGTGGGAGCAGTGGCTGACTATCCACACTAACTGACAGGGTGAGGGAAAACGGGCCCTGCAGCTCAGCCGTCCTGAAAGGCCTCCCGGCCAAAGCCCTGTCATCGGTCCAGTTGGCAGTGATTCTAGAGACCCCAGGAGAGTGAGGGGCAAGGCGGGAGCTGTGTCCAGGACCTTCATCAGTGCTTCTGGACGAGGGCTGTCCCTTCTCAGCCTGGCAAGCGGAGAGCCTTGCAGAGGGGACTGATATGGGCGAGGAGGGGCAGATGCCAGAAGAGCCTTATGACAGCTGGACTCCAGGCTCGCTGCTGACCAGTGAGGTCATCCTGGGATCTAGCTGGGGCAGGCGGTCAAGGCCAACCCCCTTATGGGGTGACCTGGGGCAGCAGCGTAGCCTGAAAGCCAACGTCAGGCAGTGGGCACTGCAGGGGACAGCTCTGGCCCAAGAGTTAGGACCTGCATGTGAAGAGGAAGGTGACCTCCTGGCCTCGGCACTGGTGTCCAACAAGGAAGTCAGCTTGGGCCAGTGGTCTCCACCCTGGGACCCGGGGAACCTTAAAACCTCTGGGAGCAAAACACAAGCGCTGAGAGCAAGCAGGGACCCTGGTCATCTGTCCAACCATTGCTATCCTCACAAAAAGGCAATTTCCTATGTGGCTTCCGTTCTCCCCATGTAAGGAGCCCCCTTCCTGGCTGTAAGACGGGCCACTGGATGGCACGGTTACCTCTTCACAGGTGTGAAGGAAGGGAGGATATCAGAGATCCTTCAATTACACAGGTGATGGACGAGCGGAAGCCATGATTACCTCAGATCGGTTCAGACAGTTATTATGACCAAAAAAAACCCCAATCATAAAAATAACCTATTAACATAATCACAAAACACCCACACACTTGTAATTTATTTGCTTTGTTACTTGTGTCTTTCTCCCACAGACCATCTCCCTCCCCAGACAGAACTGAACCACACTAGTCAGTGAGCTGCTCAGGGGAGGGCCCATGCAGTCCTCACCTGTGTACCCTAGGGATGCAGCATGCTAGCAAACAGTAGGTACTCCATCAAGGCGGGTGTTCATGGACTTTTCCCAGAGACCGCCTGACCTTCCACTCAATGCTCTTCTCTGCACAATGATCAGTGGGCCCCCTCTAGTCAACACACGAGTTTCCAGTCTGGTCAACAGAAGCCCAGAAGTCGTCGTCAGAAAGCTTCCCCATGCCTCACTACAGGAGGAAGTAGAGCGAGGCAGAAGACCCTCATCTAGGGAGAGGGGCGGGGTGGGAGAAGGAACTGTCCCCTCCAAGCACAGCTGAGCAGTTCACAGGTATAGGATAAGGCCTGATCTGTTTAAAATGGGTTTCTTCTGTTTGAGCTCATTAAACATTCATTTTTCCAAACGGAATTTTTACTGCTTTTGTGACTATGAAAGTAATACATCTCACTGTAAAAAAATTCAAATCAGGAAATGTATGCAGTAGAAACTGAGAAAATGACCTGCAAACCCAGAGCCCAGAGAGCACCCTAAGAGAGTTTGATGCATGTCCTTTCAGACTCTTTCCTAGTTCCACACCTACTTCCAGGTACATATTCGTCTGTGATGGAAACTGTGAAAAGGAAAAGAAGGTTCTGCCTTTTTAAAAACAAAGGCAGCAGGGAAGAGCACCCCGCCTTGCGATGAAGCTGGGATCTGGCTCCACAGCTGGCAACACTCGCAGAGTCTGAGCAGGACGTAAGAGAGGGAGCTGAGAGAGAATGCGGGGCTCTCTCCTAGGTTGGGAAGCAGTCCCTGGGGCCGGGGACCACGGTCTCTGGCTATGAACCAGAACGTGAAAAAGGCAGTCGGCATGCAGGGGCCATGCCTGACTACTCACAACACCCGTCAGGGAGGGGGGTCAAGCACCACAGAAGGGTGAGGGCTCCAACCTCACCCTCAGCGTCTGGTCCTGATGTCCGCAGGTCCAGCAGCCTTCACCACATCGAGCTGCAGGTGTGGGGGTGGTGGCCCGAGGCCTTTCTGGGGGCCGGAGGACCATCAGGGTGCAGACCCACGACCCCAAGTAACGCAGGTGCTGCAGGGCTGTGGGCGAGGAGGCGGGGCTGGACAGCGAGCAGCCCCATTTCACCCCAGAGACTGAGGGAGCCTTCATCTCCTAGCCCCCTTTGCTGGCTCAGAGTCACAAAGCTACCACGGTGCCCAATGAGGGCCAGCAAGAAAAGGCTTGCGGGTCACTAGCCCAGAAAGCAGAGCTGTCCTTTCAGCAGAAAGAAAATCTCTGTAAAACTTCATAAGATCCCATCCCCTGGTTGTTGTAGCCCCACATCAGAGACATATTCTTTTGTTCTGGAAATCGTGTTCAGTTCACATAGAAAAGCTGGTCTTCAAAAGCAGAGTATAAACTGTAATTTGTAAACTGATTTACTCTGGGAGCCTATACTTAAAGGAGCCCTAAAGAGAAGAATCTCTATATATCCAAGAATTATGCTTTCATTGATCTATTTTTTGTGAAAATGCTAGTTTTCAAATACCAGGCTCTCTTAAAGCCAAACGCACCTCTAACGCCTCACTGTTATTTCCTGCAATGCTCTGTCATAGCTTTAAGTTGTTGGGGCCACAGCACCATGAGCTTGCTCTCCAGACTCAGCAACTACGTTATGATAACATTGTTCCTGATTTGGCAAAGCTTAAAGCCAAGATTCTAGATACTCCTTTAGCAGAAGTCAAGTCAGATTGTACTCACTGAAGAAGCAGACTGTTTTGCACCAATACATATGTGTTCACAGATGAAGAAAGAAAAGTCAGCTGTCACCTCTGAATAGAAGCTACATAGAGTCTTAAAGCAAAAATGGGCTTGGCTTCAGCTGAAGACATGTTCATTAGATCCATGCTTAGCTGTGGTTCCCACGGACCTAAAGCTTCACCCAGCAGCAAAGGTGCTGATGAAACTGAGCGTGGCCCTTACTCGCTCACCTGGCGATGGCTGCTTGTTAGACTGTGGAGGGAATCCCAGAGGAGAGCTGTGGAATCTGACACCGCAATGGCAGACTAGCTGGGCCAGGTCACCAGGCTGGGGTGACCTGCAGAGCACCCTGTCTGGACCAGTGAGCCCGTGCGACGCCTCAGGCAAAGGGCACACAGCTGGCTCACTTATGCCAGGAAAACCCTCCTCTCCCCGTGGCAGCTTCTGCACAGAAGTCAGATCCACGCCCAGAATACGGATGGAAGCAATTCAAACTCCCCAGCAGGTCACGGGGGTATTCCTTATTAAAGGAAAGAAAATAGGTTATCTCTTAAAAAGGAGGGATGTGTAGATCAAGAAACAAACAAAATGCTAGGAAACTGATTTTCAATCTGGCTATGTTTAAAGTCTCCCAGCTGACGGATCAGGCAAAAATCAAATTACAGTCACTACACCAAGAGTTGCCAATCAGCTTGTTCAAATAAGATCTGTTTCTACATTTTTATATGCGGATCAAGAAAGTGACTCTAAATGTTTACAGAGAATACAGAGGCACTCGGCCTGCCTGAGTTTACTTTCATTTCAAAGTTCTCATCAGACTTGCCAAATCCTGGAAAACCAAGGTGTGAGGTCATCTCAGTGTTCAGGGTTGTTCAGAGACAGACTTGTTAGCAGGATTTAATGACTGCTAACTGCCAAGTAGTCGCTCCTCAGATCCCCCAGTCCGCCCTGCCCACAGCTGCCCTAATCATCTTACCAAACACCCTTTCCACCATGCCATCCTCCAATTTGAAGATCTACAATGACTCCCTCTGGGAACAAGTCCAAACTCCTCTGACAAAGGGACTAGACCGGGTGGTCAGAAGACAGCAGCAGACACAGCACACCTGGCCATCCCGAAGGCACCTGCCCAGTCTCCTGGAACATCTGTGGGATGTCAGGAAATAAAGGGGCTGGCCCAGGGCTGCAGGCCGAGGGAGAGTGCTGCATTCTAATTCCCGCTCAGCCTCATCCTAGAGGGAAGGACCTTGCCCTGCAAATGGAGGGAGCAAGTTGACCAAATGTGCAGAAGAGCAGAAACCAAAAGTAGGTGTGTTGGAGAAAAAAATCAGGATCCAGAAAGGTTTGGGGTTTTGTGTGGCTGCTGAGATAAATGACATTGTCCTCACTATGGAACATGCTGGATACCCTTTGAGGGGGGTGACAAGTGGGGGCTAAGAAATCAGGACAGAGTGAGGGTGGGAAGGAGACATGAACAATGCAAAACCACTCAGAATAAAAGGGTCAGCTTCATCCTGGAGAGAAACGAGCCCTGTTGATCTAATATAACCAGTCCAAGGAGTTTGGGGCCAACTCATATGTGTTCTGGGAGGGCATCAGAATTCAAGAGGTCAAATCTACGAAAGGGATTCCCTGAGCCAGGTGGGGAGGGTGGCTGGGAATCCAGCACCTGGGCTCCGAGTTTAAGGCTATGACAGACCAGGTGCTGAGTGTGTGGAAGCCAGGGGAGGGCATGAGTGAGCTCAAAGGAGAGCCAAGATTTAACTGCGAAGAGTCAAGGAGAGTACCTCCTGGAGAAGGAGCAAGCAGGCTAATGCAGGAGGCTCTAGGGGTGAACTTGGGATGGAGTTCTGACACACATGCCTCCCCAAGGCTGAACAGAATGGGGCTGAACAGGATGGAACACCAGGACTGTGCAAGGCATAGAGGAACTCCCTGAAGCAAAGTCAGGGAAGGAGCCCAAAAGGAGCCAGGAGCCAGACAGGTGCCCAATCAGATGGCTAGGGTCCGTTCCAGGAGGAGCAGGAGAGACCCCAAGTGAACATGCACAGATGGGTGGGGCTGGGGGCTAATAGAACAAACGCGTGCACCCCATAAGCATGTGTGCACACTCATGCCGTGTTTCCTTCTGACACCAGAAGAACAAAAGAGGTGCGGGAAGACCTGCAAGGCTTACGTGGGGGAGCAAGGGTGCAGACGCAGTAGACTGGAGTTGCCTCCTTAGACAGAGGCTGATTGCACCCTGTTCCCAAGCCTTCTGAAGGCCCACAAGCACCTGAGTAGTGTCTGATGGACCCACAGCCCCCACTCATCTCCAGCTTCTCCAGGAAGCGTGTTTCATCCCTGACTCTCTTTTCTGTACTCAGAATGGGTCCTTCTCTTAAACACCCCACCATGACAATGGCCTGAGCATCAGTGACCTCGCCTTTCTTTCCCAAGCATTAGGACTTACTGGTGCTTTGCAAGAGTACCTTTGCTTGCTGAAGACTAAGCCAGATACACATTTATTTTCCATTAGAAAGCAAAATGAGGCTCTCTGTGCCCAGCTCTACGGGGTTTGCAGCACAAAGACTGGAGAGGGACAGGAGAAAACCACACCCTGCCTGGAAGTGCACCCCTCTCCCCAGCTCCCCGGTCCTGAACAGCTGAGATGTCAATGGGAGCTAATTTAATTAGAACCAGCAGGGAGTCAGGCGGGCTGGTTACTTCCCCTTCCATATTTAACAGGACCTTCAGGGGGCCGCCTTCCAGCATAATCGCTCCCCTGAGTTTCTCCCTCTGTTCCCAGCTTGACCTTTTTCTGTTCCGAAGGGCCTTCAGGAGAAATGGATTTTGACAGCTAAGAAACAGCAAGCAATTATTTATAGCAAATTCAGGATTGATGGGGTTTCATCAATCTTTATTTTCTAGGAGTTTTTCAGATTAACCGTGGCCCACGCTCAATAGCAGCTTACGGAAACGAAGATTGATGCTTCCTCATCTCTCCAGCTTCAAGCAACAGCGTCCAAGGGCCCGAATTATCTCAAGACTCCTTTCTGGAAGCCCTTCTAAAAAATGCCTTGTTTCTCCTTGGCCACTGATGTTTATTCCGTTTACTGAACGGGGAACGGGCACAGCTGAATCGCTGGCCTCACGGGGTAAGAGATGCCCCAAGGGTGACCAAATCTCAGTTCAAAAGAAAACTCAGAATCTGCTTCACCTGCTCTTCACCCACCCAAATCCTGCGGTGCTCCTAAGGCACAGTGCAGTGCCACCTGCTCTGTGCAGCTCCCTGACATTTTCTGAATTCGTGCAACATTTGGTATCTTTCCCGGATTTGGAAATACTCCGATCTAGACACTTGTAGACTGATTTTATTTCAGTTTACACCCTGTGTCTCCAACCCAACTCCAAGTACCTTCAGGACAGATGACTACGTCTTCTCTTCTCTGAAGCCCCTTTAATGACAAGCACATTACCTCGTCACAGCAGGTGCTCAGCAAATCCTTAAGAACAACTGTCTGCAGCCACCACTGGCCCACGGGGGGCAACGAGGGAGGCAGGTTAACACTGCTCTGAGGGGCTCTTCCAAGACCCTTGGCAAGCCAGCAGACGCCCGAGCCTTATCAGAATCAGGGCCAGAACCAAAGCTGGACCTCAGAGAGCAGCAGATCACTGACGTTCAAACTGCTTTTGAGCAGCAAAATGCCTTTTTTCAAACTAAATCTTACGTCGAATCTCAAAATATAAAACAGATTAGAATAACTCACTTATAACTCAATCACTAGTAGAGCAGTGAGGCTATTTTGACGTACAAACAAATCTGGAACCAGGAGCCATGGATGACATTTCTAGTCTAGGGTCAATCTCAGCATCTAATGTATTTCTTTTGGTCTTGGTTGTACAGTATGGAGATAATCCCAACTGACACAGATAAGTAGGTGCCCCTGGTAACCATTTTTAAACATCTCAGGACCCAATTCAATTAAATAGATGTGCAGGTGAAGCTTAGTTGCACAAAATCAACTTACTCCGGCAGCATAAGTTAATAATGCATAATTAACATAAAGATGGTCACCAGTGTGATAGGGTTTGCTACAGAACACTATTGTTTGTATTTTACTGCATTTTTAAAAACACTTTATATACCACTACGTGTAAATTATACCTCAAAATGTTAAGACATAGAATTACCCCATATGACTGGTAATTCCATTCCTAGATATAATCCACGAGAAATGAAAGCACATCCACACAAAAATTTGTAAATGAATGTTCATAGCAGCATTATCTACAATAGCCAAGATGTGAAAACCACCCAAATGTCCATCAACTGATGAATGGATGAATAAAATGCAATGTTATTCAGCCATAAAAAGGGACGAAGTACCAATACATGCTACAAAATGGATGAACCTTGAAAAGATTATGCTAAGTGAAAGAAGCCAGCCACAAAAGACCACACAGTGTATGATTCCAATTATATGAACTGCCCAGAATAGGCAAATCCATAGAGACAGAAAGTAGATTAGTGGTTGCTTAGGGCTGGGTGTGCAGAGTGGGAGGAATGGGGAGTGACTGCTAATGGCCATGGGATTTGAGGGTGATGAAAATGTTCTAAAATTAGATAGTGGCCATGGTTGCACAACTTTGTGAATATACTAAAAACCACTGAATAGTACCCTTTAAATGGTGTATGAATTCTATCTCTATCAAGCTGTTAAAATATTTATACAGGATATATAAAATCTATATACATTGGAAAAAAAATACATAGTGAAAATGAATCAACAGTTTGTGGAACTCCTAATGCGCTTGCTGAGATCCTTAGATCTCTAAATAATACAATTTTGGAAACTATGGATCTGGTTCAACTTCCTTTGACAAGAGCCCTAGAGACTGAGAGTTGAGCGACCATCCCAGGCCAGAGCTTGATAGCGGGAGAGCAAGGGTAGGGCCCGGACCACCTCACTGAAGAGATGTCCCCTCCTTTCTAATGTGGGTTAAATTGGCCCTTTGGGGGCTGTTTACAGCCCTCAGGAGCAGGCACCAGGTGAGAACGGAAGGCGGTGGACATGGGCAAACCCTCAGCAGGGCGAGCTCATCACTTTCACTAGGCTTCACATTCTCCTGTATCTCCCACAGGGGATGGTCCACTTGGCCTCGAGCACTGCATCACTGATGCCTGCTTACAGCCCACATCCATCCCCTCTCTCCCTGAATTCCCACAGGGCAAAAAGGAAACTTCCTTACTGCACACATCCAAGTGTCGTTTGTGTAGAGCTCTGAGCCTTCAATTTCCATAACTTCGCCAGTGTAAGAGACACTTGCAAATTACTCCCTTTTTATTAAAGGCTGCTACTGTTTTCTAGGAGAGAACCCGGGAGCAACTTCAGGCATTCAAGAAGCAAGAAGAAAGACGATACACCCTCTGAGGTGCTTCTGTCAGCATCTGGGGAGTTAGTTTAATTTTTTTTTTTTTTTAGAAGGTGACAAGGGAGAAGCTAAAAAAGTAGGAAAGGGGTTTATGTGCATGTAATGACTGTGTTAAAAAGCTGACTGAAGGACTCGAGAATAAGGGGAAGCAATAGTGAGATGCCATGTTGTTCACCCTGCTCTGACTTGAGACAGCCTGAGACCATCCAGGCCTGGACTGGTCACCGAAAACATACCCTGGACTGATTCCTTCCGTTAGAGATGGAGAGGTGTGAGTCACGGAGCACTGGCTTTGGAGTCACCCTGGCCTGCCTCAGAATCCCGGCCCTGTGCCACTGACTAATTCTGTGCCTGGGGCAACTTTCACAGACCCATCAGTGTGTTTCCCCATCTATAAAATGCTGAAAGTGAAGTCTAGCTTAAATGGCTTTCTATAGGAAAGAAACACATAAAGTATATATAGCAGATGCACAGCAAATGTCTGTTCCCTTCCCTTCCTCTTTAGTACATCCCTCTATGAAAATTCCATACTTTGCTGAATCATTCCCTCCTTTAATCCATCCCCCTGTTTACCTGTGCGAAGGTGAGGGAATCCTGGGTGGGGAGAAGAATGCAAGGCCCTGAGGAGAGTTCTGGGGCATAAATGCCTTTGTTTGCAAATACATGGGGACCTGCTGGAGAAAAACTTATGTGATTTGAGATCACTCTAATTTTAATATGTTATTTGCATTTTTCAGTTAGTTTAATTTAGTAGAAAAAAGTAATTTGATCCAGAAAAGAATTCAAAATTATTTTAAAAACTAACCCTCCAGTTTATTTATTTGTTTTTTTCCTTTCCATTTTTTTTTTATTGATGTCTTAGTTTATAACACTGTGGGGTTTTAGTTGTACATTTTTGTTTGTCCGTCACCTTGTGGATGTAACCCTTCACCCCTTGTGCCACCCCCACCCCCCTTCCCCTTGGTAACCACCAATCAGTTCTCTCTGTCCGTGTGTTCACTTATATTCCATATGTGAGTGAGTTCATGCAGTGTCTGTCCTTCTCTCTCTGGCTTATTTCACTTAACATAATACCCTCTAGGTCCTTCCATGTTGTTGCAAATGGGACAATTGTGTCTTTTCTTATGGCTGAGTAGTATTCCATTATATGTATATACCACATCTTCTTTAACCAATCATCAGTTGAGGGACACTTGGGTTGCTTCCACTTCTTGGCTATAGTGAATAATGCTGCAATGAACACAGGGGTGCATACGCCTCTTGTGATGGTTGATTTCACGTCCATTGGGTAGATGCCCAAGAGTGGTATTGTTGGATCATACGGTATTTCTATTTTTAATTTTTTGAGGACTCTCCATACTGTTTTCCATAGAGGCTGCACCAGTTTGCATTCCCACCAGCAGTGAATGAGGGTCCCCATTTCTCCACAACCTCTCCAGCATTTGTTGTTATTTGTCTTTGTGATTATAGCCATTCTAACGGGTGTAAGGTGATATCTTAGTGTAGTTTTGATTTGCATTTCCCTGATGATTAGTGATGTTGAACATCTTTTCATGTGTCTATTGGCCATCTGTATCTCTTCCTTGGAAAAATGTCTGTTCATATCCTCTGCCCATTTTTTGATCGGGTTGTTTGTTTTTTTGTTGCTCAGTTGTATGAGATCTTTATATATTACTGAGATTAATCCCTTGTCGGACAAACGATTTGCAAATATTTTCTCCCAGCTGGTGGGTTGTTTATTCATTTTGATCCTGGTTTCATTTGCCTTGTAGAAGCTCTTTAGTCTGATGAGGTCCCACTTGTTTATTTTTTCTTTTGTTTCCCTTGTCTGGGTAGACATGGAATCTGAAAGGATCCCTTTATGTCCAATCTCAATTAGTGTACTGCCTATATTTTCTTCCAGGAGTTTTATAGTTTCAGGTCTCACTTTCAGGTCTTTGATCCATTTTGAATTGATTTTTGTATATGGCGATAGGAGATGGTCTACTTTCATTCTTTTGCATGTTGCTGTCCAATTTTCCCAGCACCATTTATTGAAGAGACTTCCCTCTCTCCATTGTATGTTCTTTGCTCCTTTGTCGAAGATTAGCTGTCCACAGTTTAATTTTTTAACATTTCATTGGCAACACTTTGAAAACATATTATTAGCGCATCTACCTCACTGTATACATAATTAGCAGCCACAGTTCTAATTACCAGGCTGTTCAGGAAAGGTCTCCAAAGTGAATTTGCAGCACGAGGGCTGTGCCTAAAACCACATGAATATTCACTTAGATGTAATGTAGATTCAACTGCTTATCGGATTCTTCGGCAAAAGCCTATCCCAGGTCTGCATGACCCCTTTATGCCAGGGCTTTGGTGTGATATCACATGGTTATTGTGGAAAATAATATATTCTTAACAACCTGGAAGGTGGGGGATACACTGTTTTCAGAAAGCCATAGGCACCAATAAATGCAATCAGCTGCCATTTCATTTTCCAAAGGACATTCAATGATATTCTTTAGGGCAGGATCCTTAAACTGGGGTCCCTGGACCTCCTAGGGGTTCGGCACACATTCTAAAGCCAGATGTAAAGCCTGTGGATGTGTGTACATATGTCCATTTTCCCCTCTTTTCTAAGAGAGTCTTAGAAAAGGCAAAGGATAGTGCTAACAGGGGTAACAGGGCAGGGCTCTAGATCCAATTCTCTATTACGTGACTTTCAGCAAGTTGTCACTGTCATGGTTATCATTGTCATCACCTCGTATATACAAATGTTCATGGTCCTAGGTGTTGGGGATACAAAGAAGAGTAAAGAAATGTGAGACTTGGTCCCTGTTTGGGGTGGCTCATAACCTGGTACGGAGACAGGGCAAACACAGCTCTAAAACTTCAAGACTGGTCAAATACTCACAGGCAGAGCTTGGCATGCAGGCTCTGAGCTGTGCCCACAGGGCAGGGATGCCAGGCTGACGGGATCACGGGGAACCAGAGTCCAGTGAGGGTATGTGTGGTGGCGGGTGGGTGCTGGTGAGGCTCTGCTCCAGAGGGCCAGGCCCAGGTGGCCAGGGTCTCAGTGGGTGGCAGGAATCTTGGAAAAAGCTGAGGGATGACAGTCAAAGCAACACCAAAGTAAAGATGAGGGCCCTCTCTGAAAACTGGGTAGATTCCTAAAGGTTGCAGGAGAAATAGTAACACTTTGATCTATTAAAAGGAAAATAGAGAATAGCAAAACAGAAAGACTTTGTAAAACTTTACCAAGAAATGGAGGCATGAATGAAGATATGCAGGGCTGATGAGAAGCGTGTATACCATGGGAAGGTTCAACACACGTGAACCTTCCACTCTACACCTCGGACAAAGCTCACTAGAATTATACACTATCACTCATTCATGCACTCAATCATCCATCCATTACTGATGAAGCATCCGAGACAAAATGATAGGGAATCAAAGAGGACAGAGCACAGTCCCTGCCTTCAAGAACAATCTGGTGGGGAGACACATTAAGAATTATAAAAATGGAGAGTACACTGACAGATGTGTCTGAGGTGTTATGGGAGCAAGGAGGAAGGAGGAGCCCAAACCAGGACAGGGCAGAGCCAAGGAGGAGCAATCAGAGAAGGCTTCCTGGTGTCAGTGCAGGGATGGACCTTGGAGATCACTAATCCAGGTGAGGGGACCACACACAGCCCAGCTATACAGGTCACACTTCAGCAAAGCCCATGAGCCCCCAATAATGGGCGACACAACCCACTCGTCTCTGAAGGGAAGAGCAAACTCTCACCTTCTTCGCAACCAGCACATGTGGAGAAAAGCGGTCTTAACTTTTTCTCTACAAGGCAAAAAGGCCCCTCAAATTGGTCCTGCTCCCTGCTCAGTCTGGGAGATTTCTGTTCCTGGATTTTGACATATGTCCTTTGAAACTGAAGCTTGTCAAGTATCAGGGTGTGCAAGGCTCATTCTGACGCCGGACTGTGCCTATTAAATTGGCTCCACAATTTAATGCCTCATAATCATCAAGAGCCCATTTTCTCGGGTTCATAAAAAACCCAGCAGTCTGGCTTCTGCTTTTCAATTAATAAAAAGCATAAAGGGCATAACAGACTCGAGGCCATGAACATGCTGCCGGGAGGCCTCGGGTGTGTGGTCTTGGAACCCAGAAACACTGTGCGGAAAGCTCGGAAGCTTCCCTGCCACCCAGCTCTCCAAGGGCCAGAGAGAAGGTGCGGAAGAAGAGACATTCATGCTGTGTGTGCTCAGACGTTCCTTCCAACAGCACTCCTTCAAAAAGCCAGTAGACCCCAGTTACACGTTTACATTTCACTTTGTGGACATTACGTACCAAGCCTTCTGCTAACGGTTTTATAGACATCTTTGCACTTAATTCTCACAACCCTCCGGTAAGGTGGGTACTCTTCTCACCCCCATTTTACAGATGGACAAACTGAGATTCTGACACAGTATGTAACCTGCCCAAGGCCACAGAGCCAGGAGGTGGCAGATAAGGCACAGGGCGACTTCTATATTAAACGGGCTGAGGTGGCACTTTGCAAAGGAGATTCATTCCGGCATCTCTACTCTGCCAGAACCAGCAGCTCACACATGCTTCTCTTATGGAGGAAGGAGTGGGACCATTTTCCAGAGGGGAGCTGGGAGGGATGGAGGGCTGCTCAGTGATCCCTCTGTCCCACAGGGCTGCTGCCCTACTCGGGGCCACTGCCAAGCCCAGGCAGGAGCCACCTGCCCCACGGCTGCCCACGACCCCACATGGCGACTGGCTCCAATTAGGGGAAACCCACAGACTTTCAAAGGCGTCTTGGGAGAACCTCTGCAGGTCACACGCCTCTTCAAACCCACTCACGTACTCCTCTGAGCAAGCGGACATGTGTCCCACGGTCCTTTACAATTCTGACAAGTTCTCCAGAGGTTTGTTTCAAAAGAAGTGAAGCTCTTTCTGTTACTGCTACTAAGTTTGAAAGAAAGCTCTTTTAGCTTCAAACAACTTCAAAGTTTATTTTCAAATGAAGGCTATTTTGCCAAAGAAATAAGAAAGTTTTACCCAATTTTGGAGGAATGATGGGTTTAAAAAAATTAACTTTGGAAGCTTGGACTGGGCCAGGGGAAGCTTCGCTCTTGGAACTCCAAGGCCGCATTCACATTAGAAATAACTGTTGTCCTCACAGACGAGGCAGCTTCTTTGTAAAACATGTGACGTTACAGGTTTGATGTGTTCGATCATCAGATCAGGTCTTTAGGTGACTGGAGCCGAGTGGAGATCAAGTATCAGGGACACTGTGGGGGAACCTCCTGGTACAGATGCGCACGTGCACAGATCGCACTGCTCTCCTCCGTGCTGAGGGCCTCACGGGGCAGGGCGATGTGGAGAGGGGAGAGTGGCTGGGGGTTCTTCTTCCAGGCTCAGCTGTCAGCCCAGCCTGGGGCACAGCTTTGCTCTATGCTCTGTTTCGTGTTTTTAATTTTTTTTATTGTGGTAAAATATACATAACAAAATTTACCATTTTAACCATTTTTAAGTGTACAATTTAGTGGCATTAAGTACATTCACAGTGTTGCGCAACCATCACTACCATCCATCTCTAGAAATTTTTCATCATCCAAACTGAAACTCTGCACTTTTATTAAACACTAATTCCCCATTCCCTTCTCCCCCCCAGCCCCTGGCAACTAGCATTCTACTTTCTGTCTCTCTGAATCTGACTACTCTGGGTCCCTCATGTAAGTGGGATCCTACAGTATTTGTCTTTTTGTGGCTGGCTTATTTCACTTAGCATAATGTCCTCAAGGTTCATCCACATGGATGTGTCAGAATTTCCCTCCTTTTCAAGGCTGAACAGTAGTATACACCACATTTTGTTTAGACATTCATGCATCAATGGACACTGGGGTTGCTTCCGCCTTTTGCTACTGTGAACAATGCTGCAATGAACATGGGTGGGCAAACACCTGTTTGAGTTCCACGCCTGTTTTTTTTTTTCAACTCTGAAAGGGCAAACTGCCATCAGACCCATCAGATGCCCCAGGGGTTGCCCTTGGGTGGCCCTGAGGCACCTCTGGTGTGAAAGGGACAGAGGCAGTCCCAGGAGCTGCCACTGTCCGTCCTGCCCACATAGGTGTCACCCAGAGAGCTGCCAGCTCAGCTCTGTGGTGTTTACGGGACACTGCCTGTTGCTTTTAAGCGTGGGAATGGACAGAAGGGCACAAGCCTCTGCACATCCCAGTCTCCTTCCACGTCCCCAAACACACCCTTCCCTCCAATGAGGCAAAGCTACCTGCTGAGCTCCCCCAGGGCACACTGTGGGCTGCAGGGGCCCTGGTCTGGAAGGGCCCCTCCCCTCCTCCCTCTTGCCCCTTTCTGCATGCACAGCCCCCTGGTGCTCCCATGGTGTCCTGGGTATCACTCTGTCATCTTGGGCATCACTCTTTCATCGAAGCCCTGTACTGTCCTGGGGGACTTTCTTGTCTGGCTCTCCTAAGTGACTCAGGGCTCCCTAGGTCCAGGAGTAACTCACACTAGGTGCACAGTAAATACCTGTTGAATGACTGAACCAGCCAAAATAATCAGCACCTTAAAACCCCCAAAACAATTAGCACCAAATTAACACTATACAAATTATAACCAACATGATTTCCTTAAGATGGCACCTTGCTAGCCTTTTAAAGTACATTTTGAATGAGCTAATAAAACTGCATAAAAGGAGGCATCTGGTAAATAAAACAGACCCTGAATTTCCAAATAGCTTTTGAAAAAATTGGCATACAGCTGGACCATGTGGGGCGGGGAGGGGCAGTCCCAGGCTCTGTCTGTTATGTGGCCACACAGGTTTCCAGCCCCGTGAGCGGAAAGATCCATGAAGTCTCCCGAAGAAGTCTGGAAAGTTTTCATTATTTAAGTGAAAAAAAAAATCAACATGGAATTGAAATCACCATTAAGCAAACATAAAAACATTAAAGCAGACTCCCAGGAGATTAGGGAAAATAATTTCCGCTGATAGTGATCTTGAGATTAGTTTTATCAAGTGAATCGAGCACCAGGCAGGGAGTAAGCGATCTGGTTTCTATTTCCAGCTTCCCCTGTCCTGGTTAAATCATTCAGAGCTAACTTCTACTCCTTGTGTTTTCTATGATGAAATGAGGGAAATGCCACCCTTCCTCCTCCGTTAAGACCTTCAGCAGAGAAATCATGCTCGACACAGACCCTGTAGGACACCCTGACCTCTGACACAGACCCTGCAGGACACCCTGGCTTCTGACACAGAACCTGCAGGACACCCTGGCTTCTGACACAGAACCTGCAGGACACCCTGGCTTCTGACACAGAACCTGCAGGACACCCTGGCTTCTGACGAGGTGCCACCGAGAGGATTCAATATGCTCCTACGAGGGCAGCACTACTCAGCCACCGACAGTCACACGCAAGATGCCATTTAATGACAAGGGAGGCTGTTCATAATGTATTATTTAGTGAAAAACGGTATGTGAAGTTTGGTCTCCAGTATTTAAAAAGAGAGAGAGAGAATATACACATACACCATAACAAATGATAACTGACAGATTCTAACCCACCCATATTTGTGCATGTCCTACACCAAAACATTATCTGGTCATCTCTGGGAGGTAGGTTTATGGGTAAGTGGAATTTCTGTTTTTTCTAAATGTTTCACACAGGTATTCCTTTTTGTTAGGAAAAAAAATACGTAGTTTTAAAAAATGATGCATTCATGTTCTATACAGAGACATAAATACATATGTGTGTATATGTGCACTGTTATGGTATTCTGGGTTGTATTAAAGAAGCAATTGGTGCCATTACTGAAGAAAATAGGTAGAAGGGCAAGAAACAGAATAAGAGGTTGATAAGATGGCCCATTATGATTAAGTAATTTCTTAGCCAGTTGCTTGCACACACATCAAAAAAACCCTATAATTGCTTCTTTCCAGCAGACAGGAAATCACTGATTTCCCTTGAAACTTCCAGGCATCAAGTTTGTTGAGGAATCATTGCATTCAAACCAACCTTCCCCTCCCCTTTGTAAATCACCCCTGTATGAGAGATTGCTTCTAGATAGGTGGGAAAAAAGAGCAAAGAATGATGGACGCTCACGTTCACAGCATTATTCACAACAGCCAAAAGGTGGAAACAATTCAAATGTCCATCAACGGATGAATGGATACACAAAATGTGGTATACACATATAATGGAATATTATTCAGCCTTAAAAATGAAGGAGATTTTGACACGTGCTATAACATGGATGGGCCTTAAGGACTTTATGCTAAGTGAAATAAGCCAGTTACAAAAGGACAAATACGGTATGACTCCACTTATTCTAGAAGCACCTAGAATAGTCAAATTCATAGAGACAGAAAGTAGAATGGTGGTTTCCAGGTGCTGGGGAGAGGGTGGAATGGGGAGTTATTGTTTAATGAGTACAGAGTTACAGTTCTACAAAATGAAAAGAGTTCTGGAGATTAACTACAAAACAATATGAAGGTACTTATTAACACTACTGAACTGTTCACTTAAAAATAGCTAAGATAGTAAATTTTATGTAAAGCTTAAGTGTGGTGGGTTTGCACTCTCTACTCAGTTCAGTTTATGGATGCACGGAGCAATTTCTGGCACAGAGAAACGCCTCTTTTCCCCACATCAGTCTATCTTTCGTGGAGCCTGTAGTTAAACCTAACACGGGAAAAGAATCTCAAAAAAACACACCAGAAATGCATAGCCCACAAGTGGCCCATGCACTGGGCTATGTTGCTGGCCGATGTGGGGGCCCTGGGAGGTCAGGCTGCACACTCACGATGCTGTGGGGCCATTGTGACAATGGACACTGGCCTGCATCTACCTGGAGGGGGACAAGCCAACAATAACAATCACAGGCTAAAGGGAGACAGCGGAGTCGTAACTTGCAAGGTGAAATTAACCATTCAAGCCATATCCAAGTGATTCAAGGTAAAGGAGACTTTAGATTCCACTTCCTTATAACGCTGCTCCTCTAAAGGAGTGTAATGAAAGACCACCAGGTGGCTGCAGAGCCCCATGGGCAGCATGGCATAGTGCATAAGAACCCTGACCCTTGAACCTAACTGGGTTCAAATGGCAGCTCCATAACTTCTTAGCCCTGGGATCTCAGATGCGCTAACAAACAAACAAACAAAAAAACTCTCTGTGCCTCAGTTTCCCCATCTATAAAGTGGGGTTAATAGGACCTACCTTATAGGACTGTTTTACAGATTACATATATTGTTTTAAGCTCTTGCTTTTTAACCTTAAGAAAATTAATACTAACAAACATAAGTATTTACATGGCAAAGGGCAGCTGGGGAACATGCTCCTCCACGCAGGGGCCCTTCCTCAAGCCTTCTGGTCTGAAGTGACCTCCTCCTTTGAATAGCCATCCCCTGCTTCCTTGTGATAAATGACCACAGTCAAGCAGTTTGATGTCACTATAAATCCATGTCACCAGCCTCAAACAGGCACTCCACTGTCTTGCTCCGTTTTTGTGTCCACTCCCTCTCCCATACTCCCAAAATGCTATCTTGTGTTTTCCTCTCACTCCTCAGCCCTTCTGGCAGCCCCTTCTGCATCCTTCCTCTCAGCCACCTGCGCTCCTGGCAACACCCCGTGCCCGGTTTTGCTCCCACATCTTGGCCGTGCCGTCCGTGTTTGCTGCTAGGTGCTCCTCTGCTCAACCTCTCGACACGGAGGACCCTCAAGCTTTGGGCTTTGTCGTCTCTCCACACCCTGACCCTGGGTGAGTCTACCCTCTCCCCTGGCCTTGAACGCCATCTACAAGCTGAGATGCCTAATCTGTTTCACCAACATGCCCTAGTTTTGGAGCTCCAGGCCCCTGTATACCCAGGTGCCTTCCTTAAATTTCCATGCAGCATTCTCTAGGGCAGCTTGAACTTCACGTGCCAAACTCAACCTCTTCCTCCTCCTCTCCCATTAAACCAGTCCTGAGGGCTGCCCCATCTCAGCTGGAGGTACCAAGAAGCCCAGTCACAAACCCAGGAGTCATCTTTGACCCCCCTCCCCAACACGTCCACATTCAGTCCAGCAACAGGTACTGTCCAGTCTACTTCTGAAATAAACCTGGAACCCTCCACATGCCCACCTACCCCCAGCCTGATCCTGGCTCATCTCCTGAGTAGCCAGCATGAGCTAAGTGGATCTTGTTGCTCCAGGCTTCAGACCCACTGACTGTCTCCCACTGCACTGAGAAGAAAATATAAACCCTTTAACGAAGCCCACAAAGCATGAAAAGACTTGTCCATCTCTGCCACACCACCGCCCAGCCATACTGCTCAGCCACACTGGCCTTCTTTCATTTCTTCCCCCAAATGGGCTCTTTCTTGACATATGACCTTGGAATAAGTCATTGTTACCTCTGCCTAGAACTCTTTCCCACACACTCCTCACGTGCTGGTGGCTTCTCCTCCAGCAGCTGAAGACGCCTCCTCCAAGAAGACTTCCCTGATTCCACCAAGCAGAAGCAGTGCTCCCCTCCTACATTATTCTCTTTCACAGCTCACGTTCTTTTCTTCCAGGGCACTAAACACAACTTATACCCATATTTGTCTAATTGTCTGTCTCCCGCCCAGGACTGTAAGTTCCCTGAGGGTGAGAACCAATGACATTTTGTTCAGCCCTCTATGCCCAGCCCCCAGCATATGGTATATCCTCAGCAGACACCACTGAAAGAATGAACCTAATGAAAGACAATGCCAGGAACGTGCATCCTTTAGCTGCCTACGTTTATGGAAGGACACCAAGACATTAAGCAGCTACCTGCCTAAGCCAACAATATCTTGCTGAAAAAGAACGTGACACGCCCACGACAATCATTAGAGGTGATTATCTCGATTACACAAACTTCCTTACAAAGGATTTATCACAATTATTTTTTAGAGTTTTCTTGGTACTTGACAAATGTGGTTCTTTTTTTTTTTTTTTTTAATTTTATTATTTTTTTTTTTGTGGGGAAGACCAGCCCTGAGCTAACATCCGTCCAATCCTCCCCTTTTTGCTGAGGAAGACTGGCCCTGAGCTAACATCGTGCCCATTTTCCTCTACTTTATATGGGACGCCGTCACGGCATGGCTGACAGGCAGTGCGTCGGCAGGCGCCCGGGATCCGAACTCGCGAACCCCGGGCTGCCAAGCGTGGACGAAACCGCTGCGCCACCGGGCGGCCCCAACAAATGTGGTTCTTTTTTGCCTTAATTGAAAAAGAAAGAAGCAATTCAAAAACATATGTAAAGCATGATACCACTTAAAAAATAAGTGTGCATATGTGCAGACACGCACACATTAGATCTCATGTACCTCATCTAGTGCTGTCACAGAGTACAGGCCCAAAAATGGGGGATGGAGGGATGAGAGAAAGACGGGACCCCACCCTAGGAGTAAGGGCACCAAAATGTGAGCAGTGATGGGATTACAGATGATTTTGCTTATTTTTTTAACTGTCACTCATTTTTAACACAACTGTAATTTAGACACAACTTTCCTGAAACACAGATTCCCAAGAAGCACCAGTCGAGTGTTTCAGGAGAAAGTATGAAGGTGAGACGTGACAGATAAAGTGAATGTTATTTTATCTTTTAATTTTCAAGGCAAGATTTTTTTATCACCATCTGCAGGCCAGCTTGTATTTAGAAGGAGCCTTCACCAAAAAGAAGTCTCAGGATGAAGACCAGACAAGACATATGGCCCCTACAAAGTACATTTGGGAACTGCAGCGGGGCAATGACCATCTCCCCCCACGCCGGGCCTTCTGCTGTAATGACTTCAGACAATGGATGTGCTGAGGTCCCTCCAGGACCTGCTGGACAGACAGGCAGGCCACAAAGGCAGCCCACACACAGGACATGGCAGCACAGCCGTCCACGGCTCTGCATACCACACGCCTGGCACCACACCTGGGGCAGAGAGTCTTGCAAAAGAAAATTGGAAGACGATTTTGCCTCTGTCTTTTCCCACTTCTCAACTCAAGATTCCAATAATCCACCCTCTATCAAACCAGCTGTTTGAAAATCAACACAGCTGTTTGAAAATCAACACAGCTTTTTGAAAGTCCTTGCTTGGGAGAATCTTATTCAGGTAATTTCCGAGTAGCCACAGACAAGAATGATCTGACAATTCTCCACAGACATGAAGGAGTCCTAGCGCCACATGAGGATATTTTAACTGTGTAACTTGACAGTGAGTTAAAAAAAAAAAAAAATCAAACCTTTATCATTGTCTCTACCAAGATTTTTATCTTTAGATAAAATGGAAAAAAACCCATAAATTCTTCTGAGAAAAATATAAAGAACCTCTGTAACGGCAGACTAATTTTAATCACGCTAGCAGCAACAACCTTTTGTCTGTGCATGTGTTTTAATTATTTATTTTTAAACTTAAACAGATGTCTCCTAAGCTCACACAGCCAGGATCATCTGACTGGAATCTATTGAGCAGTGTATCTTGCACGGTCGCCTCGGGCTGAATAAACAAAGATGCAGAAGAAAGACTCACTTGTTTGCTGATAAAAAGTGTATATAGTAGAAAACTATCTAGGGTAAAGGACCTACTTAAAGCATATCACAAAATACTTGCTCACAGGAAAGGTGCCCTTTCCTCTTAAGGAAATAGGAGTTTTCTAACAGAAATCTAGCGAGCTTATATCATGAACGCAAGCAGGTTAGGCAAAGCAAAGTTTAATACTAGGTAATAGGCCAAACATGAATTTAGGTCTGCGATTTTTTGAAAGCAATTAACAGAAAGACCTCCCTTAACCCCCGGGGCTGGAAAGTTCCAAACTCGGTTTCTAGAGAGCAAACAGGAATTTCCTACATTGCTCCCACAGTCTGCTGCCCTATGTTCTTGTTCCTAACTGAAGCATCCCTCCAAAAGATGGTATGTCACTCAACTGTGAGACCAGATCCATGGAGGGACAAAGAAATGCAGAAAGTAACTTGACTGCCCAAGAGTAGGGTTTCCAGAGAGAAGAAAAAGAATCAACTTTCCAAACTATTACAATATCGTAATTATACAGATGTGGAAATAACTGCGTGCTTTGTAGTTATCTTCTGCTGGTGACATGAAAGCCATTAACAAGAGCCGCTGTCTGAGGTCTGCTGGAAAGGTACCCATCTGATGCGTCCAGGGGTGACTGCCGTTTGGGGACCCTCCACCCAACGTGGTCTCCCCATCACCGTGGGGCACGAGACTGCTTTTTACTAACATCTCTACCAGATGCTCAGTAGCAGAAGGAAGGGAGGGAAAACCCTGGCAGTTCTAACTGCACGTTAGTAGCTGTAAAGACGGAGGTTTTGGGGTGATACGGAAGTTTGCTCTTCACACGCCTGAATCACGCTCTGCCTTGTGACGTCTCACCATCTTGTCTCTACTACTTGAACATTCATGGGCGGGACTATCAAACCCACCAGGTTGCCTGGCACCCAGCAGGTGCCCACTAATATTTGCTCATCTGATTAGCTGTCCACTCATCAAAAATGACACAGACATGACAAAAGTCTGTTTAATCTGTGGACTGCTGACAGTCAAACTGGACACATAAAGCTCTAAAACAGATTTTCCAGGTCTGAACTATGTGTGACCCAAATGGATCAAAAGGACTAGAAAATTGCAAAATCTCCTCTTGGTTCAGGGCCATGCAATTACAACCATATTTTACCATCTGTCTAATTTTTAGGGTCACTGTTGATTGACTTGACATGCATTTCCCAAGAACATATCACTAAATATAATGATGATATATATATATATATATATGATAATCATGGCTAATGGACACAGAGGGTCTACAGTGTGCCAGGCACAGATCTAAGCACTGATATGAATCAATTCACATAATTCTCACACTAACCCCACACACTGGGTGTTAATATTATCCTTATTTTACAAATAAGGAAATCACGAGTCAGAAAGGTTTTACTTGATTATAAAGTGCCCAAAGTCCCACAGAAGGGAGCAGCAAAGCCAGGATTCAAACCTAAGTCTGGCTCCAGAATTTACACTCTTACAATGTTATGCTGCCTTATCTAACTAAATCATAGGGAAATGATTAGGAAGACAACTTTTAAAACGGTATTAAAATATGATGTGAGCACTCAAATTCTATGGTTTAAGCTCTCGTCCCATACGATAATGACGCCGGCCTGCCCAGCCCAGTGGGAAGGAAAGAGCAATCAGAGCCAGAAAGTCAGAGCCACTTTCTGCTGGGACTCCGGGTCACGTCAGCTCTCTGGTTCTCGGTTTCATCAATCAAGGAAAGAAAATAAAGCCAGCCCTTCTGCCATCAAGGGAGTTATCAGGAATAATATGAGAATGGATGGGCAGTCCTTTGTACAACAGAAAACAGACACCTTCCAAGACCTCTCAGTCTTGGGAAGCCTCCAGCACACCCCGTACTTAGTGAACACCTGCGTGAAGTACAGTCGATTCTCATTACTTGCAGATTCTACAGCTGTGAATTCACCTTCTTGCTAAAATTTATTTGCAACCCCAAATCAATACTTACGGTGCCATCATTCATGGACACGTGCACATGCAGAGTGGGGAAAATTTTAAGCAGCAAAGGTGTCAAGGTGAGGCCCTGCTTTCCTGTCTCAGCTCTCATACTGTAGACAAGTGTCCTTTTTGTGGTACTTTTAGTGCCACGTTTTTTGCATTTTTGTGCTTTTTTCTTGATGAGTTCGCTGTTTAATATGGCCCCCAGGCAAAGAACTGAAGTGCCAGCTAGTGTTGCTACGAACAAGAACGCTGCCATGCGCCCAACAGAGAAAATACAGGTGAAGAAGCTTAGTTAGGCATGAGTTACTGCTGGCTGTGAGTTCAATGTTAATTAATGATATATACTAAACAAGGTATCTTCAACAAGAAACACACATAAAACAAAGTTATATATTGACTGGATGATGAAAATGTGACCAGGCGCTCGCAGGAACCCAGCCCTGTATTTCTCCTAGGGGAAATGGTTCAGTATTTAGCGTTTGCAGTGAATTCAGAGTTCACGGTGACTTTATAGAACATTAACTACTGCGAGTGATGAGAATTGATTCTACAAGGTAAAAACTTAAAAATACAAATTCACCCCCTTAGAGTAGAGGCAGCTAACGTAGGAGGATAAGAGTCTAGAAGCTGAGCTCCGAAGAGGAAACGGATAAGCACTTGGAACACGGTCTTGGCACCTCTTGGTCTCCGTCGGCAGCTGAGAAGCCTTTGGCCAACGTTAGCCCCAGTGCGCAGGGGTGAGGGCGCTCATCCTTTCGTCCCCACGGACATGGAGCTCAAAGAGTGCACGGCAGCCTCACCTCTCTGGCCTCTTCGAGGCCCCTCCTCCATCTGAAAGTCTACAGCCCGCTGCGCTGCCGTGGGAAACACCAAAGCCCACCTGGGGCTGAGGAGCAACCTGACCCCCTCCACTCCGCTCGGCCGACCCTCCAACTACCCAGCTCTGATATCAGCCTCAGAGGATTCTTACCAAAGTCTGACAGCGTCCAGAACTCAGACTCAACTCTCCTGGTCATCCGGGCTCTGGGCGACTCTCCAACAACCCAAATGGGAAAATCAGCGTATATTCTTACACAGCAGCACCTTTTAGAAAGCATTCAAGGAACAGGGCAGAGGTGTCAGGCTAGTCTAACTCATTTTATGAGTCATGCAAATACCAGCAAGAAAAACGGCCTGTAGGATAAAGGAACACTGTTGAGGCCAAACCTAAGACTCAAAACTAAAAGCCACTTTTTTAAACCATAAGGGAAAATGTGCAAGCCACCTCACGAGCCTGGGGTCCTGCCACATGGAGACCACATGAGGCTGGCTGCCCCAGACAGAAGCGCTCTTGTGTTTCTCCTCTGACCTGAGGTGGAAGGAAAATGCAAATGAAGCTACTAGCTCTGGACGTGGCTACACAAGGCTGAACTACCTCCCAGTGCAAGTAGAAATGCCAATGCTAATAAAATGCCACCTCAATTACTTTTGCCAGGGTTATAAAAAGAAACAGGAGACTTCCTCCCTTGGGCATCTTCTGTTAATTGTCATTTATAAAAGTTCTGTTTGCTAGGCCTGTAATACCCATTATTTTCCTTTGAAAACAAAAAGAAACTCCTAAAGTATCAATCAGCATTCCAAATGGCAAGGTGATTTGTTTTCCAACTCACACTCTCGGATGGGCTCGGGAGTCTGTCTGAAATGCAGGCATCTGGCGTCAATTTGTGACAATATAAAATCAAAGCTGAACTCCCACGTAAATATTTCTTTTATTCCACATTTCACCAGCCTGCACATGTCTTATCTGTTTCCTTATATTCCAGTCCTGACTTTTATTTTCCTGGCACCAAAAGAACTAAAGTTACACATAACGAATGTTGCACCTCTTAATAAGCTCTAGAGGCTATGTTCTTTCCAGTTCTGTGAAACACCGCTCGCAGGGAGGGTGTTTCTAGATTGGACAACTGGACTGAAATATATCATTCCCATATCTTCCAATCTGGCCTCAATTATTCACTTGTGTTTGGAGCAAACAGGGTCAAGTAAACAATCCGGTTTAGTCACTCTGTATACACATGGCAGCTCCCCACAGACACAGCCATAGCCAAATACGGGCTGGACAGGTGAATGACACCAACATTAGCATATATTCTTAGACAGTGCAAGTGTCAAGAAACACCGCCTGGATCCTAAAACAGACCCCATTTAGCTCAGGAAGGTCACAAAACTTGTTTGGCTACAACGTTACATGTGTCAAAGGCAATAACGCACAGTGGCAGGAGTACGGTCTTCCGGGTTAGACAGGATCCCAGCCCTGCCGAGCTCTACGTGACTTGGCAAGAAAAGTAAACTCCCTCGAGTTCAATTCCCTCGTTTGCGTAGTGATGTCAGCCCTTACAGAACATGCAGAGCACCAGCAGAGTACCTGGGAAGTAACAATCACATCAGGTATTTATTGCGAATTACCTACTACGTGCCAGGCACTGGGTTATGTGCTTTACAGAAATCATCAGATTTAATCTTGGCAGTCATACTATGAGGTATCTGATCATTAGATGTTATTCCCCCCTCTTTACAGATGAGAACCAAGGCTCATGGAGATTAGGGAATCTGTCTAAGGTCACACCCAGGGAACGGCAGATCTGGGATGTAAAGCAATTTCCACATGGCGCTGTAGCTCATAATGTTAGTGTTCAAGGAGCATGCCATTATGATGAAAACCACCAAAAAAAGCAAAACAAAAAAGGTGCAATTGCTGCTGGAATATTAAGACTGCACCCTAGCCTTACTTTGAATCACAGAGCAAGTAGGAAATCACCCAGATACTGGGAACTTGTCTAGTTCCTGCAGTAGACCATTATGCAGTGTCGCAAAGGCATCTTTTTTTCTCTTGGAGAACATATCTTTATTCTCCACAGTTGAGATCACTCAGACTTCAGCACCTGGTAATTACTTGCAAATATATGCAAGGTGAGCTAGGAATGGTTTGAAAAATTTCATGATCTCGCTCAAGGGTATCTTTTGCTTTAATAAAAAGAAATTATGTGTCTTTGATATTAAATGAATAAAATCTGATTTGGGGTATTTTTTTTGAAATTGATATGCTCAACATTTACATTAAAAGGTAATATTATAATTTTTAGGTCAAAAAACTTGGAAATGAGCATAAAACTTGAGATGCGGGGCTGGCCCGGTGGCATAGTGGTTGGGTTTGCGTGCTCCACTTTGGAGGCCCGGGGTTTGCGGGTTGGGATCCTGGGCGCGGGCCTGCATACCACTTGTCAAGCCATGCTGTGGCAGTGTCCCACATACAGGATGGAGGAAGACTGACTTAGATGTCAGCTCAGGAGCAATCTTCCTCAAGCAAAAAGGGAAGGATTGGCAACAGATGTCAGCTCAGGGCCAACCTTCCTCACAGAAAAAAAAAACAAAAAAACTTGAGATGATGTCTCTTTAAGCATAAACATCATTTTCCACTTTGGAAGAAAAAGGAAAATGTCCATATGCACATCCTCATTCAAAAGGCTATTTATCAGGCAGCCCTGATGGCATAGTGGTTAATTTCATGGACTCTGCTTCAGCAGTCAGGGTTCGCGGGTTTGGATCCCGGGCGTGGGCCCATGCAACACTCATCAAGCCATGCTGCAGCAGCATCCCACATACAAAACAGAGGAAGATTGGCATGGATGTTAGCTCAGGGTGAATCTTCCTCAGCAAAAAAATACTACCTAGAAGAATTATAAAACTGAAGATGACCCTATTTCTTCTTGTTGCCTTTATTTATTTATTTTTTCTAATTTTGTGCCTTTACTCTCCAAATAGCTCAAGATGACATATTTTTTGTTGTTGAGGAAGATTGGCCCTGAGCTAACATCTGTGCCTACCTTCCTCTATTTTGTATGTGGGTCACTACCACAGCATGGCTGCCAATGAGTGGTGTAAGTCCAGGCCCAGGAACCGAACCTGGGCAGCTGAAGCAGAGAGTGCCGAACTTAACCACTAGGCCACAGGGCCCTAGGTAGCATTTTTTAAACTCACAGCATTGCTTGGTACCCGCACCCTCCTCCCTGTCACAGGGATGGCACTGCCATCCAATCAGTCCACACTCTAGAAACCCAGGGGTCTCCCTTGATGCCTCCATCTCCCCGGGCTTCCACAGCCAATCCATCTCCAAGTCCAGGCTGTTACGTCCTACATCTCTGTGGAATCCACCCACTTCTCTCATCCCCATCACCACCATCTTCCTGCCTGGACCACAGCGATAGATATTCTGGTTTCCTGCAGCTTCTCTCGTCTAACTGTCCTCTCACACCGTAGCCGGCACAATCATTTCAAAACACAAGTCTCACTCTGATTCTACCTGACTGAAAACACTCTGACGGCTTCCCACCACTGTCATGATGAAGATCCAGATCCTCAACCTGGCCCCTATTTCACCCACTCTCCCCCTCCCTCTCTGTGCTCCAGATACACTGCCCTTTGCCCACTTCTTCCAGGGCTCCCTGCTCCTTCCCACCTGCCCAGGCTGGTCCTGCAGTCCAACCAGTCCTCCCAGCCCTTGTTCATCCTTTAGACCTTAGTTCAGCAGTCACCTCCAGAGGCCAGCCTTCCGCACCACAATCCAGTCAAACAGGCTCCAACAGGACCGAGGACCTCCCCTGTGTAGCATGCAGCACAGCCGCAGTTTTACATCCTAGTCTCTCTCCAGCCATAATGGCAGGGACCGCGCAAGTCACCTACAATTTGGTCAATCCTATCTCCAAAACACATCTTGACTCCATCACCCCTGCCATCTCCACCCAAGTCCAGGCCACCGTGTCTCTCAGCAGGACACTTGCCTGCAGGCAAGAGGCTCACAAATGTCTCCCCACATCCATGCCCATCCTCCTTCAATTCATTCACCACACAGCTGTCTGCAGAACCTTGAAAGGTAAGCCACGCGGCTCCCCAAGTGTCACTCTTCAGCGGCTTCCAAGGGCAGTTAGAGCACAGTGAGAACTCGCTACCGTGTTCCACAAGACCTGGTGCTCTGGGGCCCTGCCCAAGTCTGGGGCCTCAGCTCCCTCCAGTCCTGAGTTCACCATGCTCCATCTTCCCTGCCCTTCCTTAAACACGTCAGGCATGTTCCCATCTCAGAGCCCTAGAACACACGGTTCCCAACGCCTGAAGCCCACATCCCGTCTTAGGTGACTAACTGCTTCCTTATCTTCCTCAGAGGGCCTTTCCTGCCACTGTGTCTAACAGACACTCACAGACCTCGCAACCCCCTCCATAGCATTCCTGGGAATTTATTTGATGCGTAGTTTTTTTCGGCTGCCTTTCCCCCCTACACACTAGACACTAAGATCTGTGATGCCAGAGGCCTCTCTCTCTGGTGTCCCACCGCGTCCCCAGTCCTTGGCACATGGCAGAAGGCTTTCAACATATCTGTTTGAATACTTCAAAAAACTGCTAAGACCTTAATATGGAGGTAAATATAAAATGTTTAGGACACAAATGAGAACAGAGATACACCAGACAGGAGGAGGCAGGAGGCAGGGAAAGCTAATGTGAAAGGCACTCCTTGGAGCCATGTCTAGAAGTTTACCAGATCCATAGTGCGGCTGTGGGGGGGTTAGAAAAGGAGTGATGAATCTAAAATGGTTGTGTGGTGCCTCAAACCTGAATCACTGGGCTCTCGCCAGAGCCTCACCTCAGGAAATAACTTCTACTGATTTGTGCTAGAACAAATGTCTTGAAGCAAAATAAAAATATTTCATGTAACACCAGACACTGTTTACGTCTTCCAGGACGTACCATAAGGCTTGAGACACACAAAGCTTTGTCTACAGTGGCTGTCTCCAAACTTGAATGGGCCCCAGATGCATCTCGAGGGCCTGCAGAGCACACTGCTGGGCCCACCCCCAGAGTTTCTGATTCAGCAGGTCTGGGATGGAGCCTGGGAAATCGCATTTCTAACAAGCTCCTAGGTGGTACTGGTCTGTAGCCATGCCAAAGAACTGGAGAAAAGCAGAATTGTTCAGCATAGGGTTTAGGTTCCCCCCTCAAAATTTGTTACCTGCTATAACAAATTACCACAAACTGGGAACCTTCAAAAAACAAATTTATTCTCTCAAAATTCAGGAGGTTAGAAGTCCAAAATCAAGGTGCTGGCAGGGTTGGCTCCTTCTGGAGGTTCTAGGGGAGAGTCCTTCCTTGCTTCTTCCCACTGCTGGTGGCTGCCAGCAATCCTTGGCTTGTATAGCTCTTGCTCGACTCATGATGGGGTTACTGCCTGGAAAGTGTGTGGGCTGTTCACCCCGACTGGGAGCTGCAACTCGCTGGCAGGGCCCAGCACCACAAGAGAGTCTTGTACCACATATTGCTAGCCTTGGAAAAGATCAAAATTCAAACTTCGAAGTACGGTTTCTACTGAATGCTCATCACTTTTGCACCATCATAAAGTGGAAAAACTATATAAGTTGAACCATTGTTAAGTCAGGGACCATCTGCAGACGCATCCCTCCCATCTCTGTTTCCGTCTTCACATGGTCTTCTCTCTGTGCCCACGTGTGTCCACATGGCCTTCTCACGAGGACAGCGGTCACTGACTTTAGGGCCCACCCTCCTCCAGGATGACTTCATCTTAACTTACTGCATCTGCAAAGACCCTATTTCCAAATCAGGTCACATTCTGAGGTTCCCATGGACAGGAATTTTGGAGGACACTGTTCAACCCAGTACACCAAGAGCTGCAGAGGTGGGTGACCCACAGGAGTTCAGGGACCACAGATCCTGTGTCACTGACACAGTGGTGTCACTGAGGGGCATGGCCCGAATCCGTGTGGTTCCTGAGCTCCAAAGTGACAAGCTAGCATCACATGTCAGTGACAGTCGGAGGCCTCTGTGCTGCCTTTGTGTTCAGGCCGCCATCGTTCTCTGGGACTCCTTCATCAGCTTCCTTGCTGACTTCCTTCCCTCAGAGAGAAATTCCCAGACATCCATGAACGCCCACGAAACTCTCTAAAATTCTACATGTATAAAAGCAGATGAATCCCCTAGAACAGAAAATTTGGGATGTGCATAAATTCGTCTTTCTGAAGCGAGAACTAGGATGCCAAAAGGATTAAAAACAAAAAACACTGCTCTGGTCTCCCTCCTCACCCCAACCTCCTCCAGCTTTCAAAAATCCAGCTCTGCTCACACCCATCCCTGCTCAAAGCCTCCCTCCTTCCTCTGAAACAGAACTCACCTCTGTAACTGAGTACCCAGCATGCCGCGCCACTATGCCCACCTGGGCCACCTCGAGGATGGCCGCCAGCCCCACGGCAGGAATGGTGGGCCCTGACCTCTCCTGCTGCCCAGGAGCCCAGATGCCTTGGGCTGGACTTCCCCTCCTCTTCTGGAAGGCGGGCACTGGCCCCAGTGTTCACACAGAGGCATGTGGGTTGCTGCCGACCCAATGCCAAGCGGCTACCCTGGGAGCCCTGGACAAAGCCCCAACTCCTTCTAACCAGGGGTTCAAGGAGAAGAGGCGGAGGCCACGTGCAAAGGAACTTGTGAACAAGGAGGGGAAGTGAGGGGAAAGGTGAGACCAAGTCACCAGAGTCGCACACAACTGACCCCATGACCACCCGGGCCCCGGGGGTCACCCAAGGTCCCTCACACGTGAGGGTATCTTGCTTAGAAAATGAGGCCAAGAGGGCAGCACACTGACCACAGAATGAGAGCCATCACTTCTGCAAAGCCAGTGAGCAAACGTGTGTCCTCCAGAATTGTCTTTGGAGGTCGCAGGCCCCTCGAATGCACTCTGACTGGCTGTAGAGATCCCCCAGGCCAGGCAGCGGCTTCCTCATGCCTGCATGTCAGCTAGACCAGCTGTCTTAACCTCACCACTCTGCTGCTCTAAGGGTACGTGCTGAACACGTGAAGTCACCCTCCTTGCTTCTCTGTCCCCGAGACCTCTATTTTGGCAATGGAAATTGTCAAGACTTCAGTATAAATAGGGGCAAAATGCAGCACCTAATGCAGGGGTATTGTTTTCCTCCGCTGCTCTGATTCTACCTTCCTACGATTTACAAAGTTAAAGCAATGCAGCAAATCAGCTGTTCAGTGTACCACAGCCTCAGCTCCACCCAAGCCAACAGCTCTGCGCCCCACGATCCTAGCATATCTTGCCAAGGTTCTCAACTGCTTCATGACGGACAGTGCAGGGCACAGGGCAACTGTGAATGGAATTAACAGCTACGATTTTACTGATCAGCCGCGAAGGGCCAAACCTCTGCTAGGTGCTTCGTGGTGCATTCTTACTTCATGCTTGCAACTCCTCAAAAGGCAGGAATTCTTATCCCCATTCTACAGATGGGGACTCTGAGGCTCAGAGGGCTTCAGTGAGTTGCCCAAAAGGTGCCACTAAGTGGCAGAGCTGTCGCACTACAGAGCTGGTCTTTCCACTCCTGAATCTGTTCACCCAGTTTGCCGAGGAGGCTGAGCAGCAGAGGTGTGGGAAAGGAGGAACTGACACCAAACTATTATTTGGAGAGAGACATTATTGGGGAAGTTTTCCACAACTTGGGCCCCAACCAGGGTTCTGTTGGCCTGTCCCAGAGCTTATCACATGAAAGTCTGCATCCTCCTGTGATGAGAAGGCGCTGGCCAGCCAACACTATAGCACAGGATTTCTTTGTACTTCAACGTCGTGACCTTGGTTGACTCCAGCCAAAAGGTCTGAAATGAATGAGGCCCCAGCATTTTTGTTTTCTTGAGGTTAACAGGTGGATGATTTGGGGAAGGAAGGAGAATAAATTTTATAGCACTTGGGGTTCTTTGTTTTTCCTAAATGATACAGCTATGGTAGAGTTTTCTGCTTGTGTTGAAACTCTCAACTTAGAATTAGAAAATGTAGGTTTAAAAATTCCAGCTGTGCCACATATAGAGTACATGACCATGGACAAGTCACTTAGTTCTTCATGGTCCTCACTTTCTAACCCATAAAACAGCTACCTGTTGCCTTTTTGAAATGACTTGATGAAATAATACACATGAAAGCACTCTAAAAACTATAAAGCCCAATTAAGTCAAACTTATATTATCAGATGTTCGTTTTGTGATGGATAAATTGAATCCCTCGATTACCCATACAACTACCTTGTACATTTATAATCTCATCTTCCTTCTTCACTACTCCTCCTCCAAAAGCCAACTTTATTCAACTTAATAAAACATAATACTTCATTGAGAACTACCTTTCAACATCAGATCAACCATGTCCCCTAACATGCCAATGTTTGTCCTTAAGCAAAAAACTTGATAGACTTTGCCTGTCCTCCAGGCCCTCCCATTCCCCCCTCCCTCTCTTCCAAAGACTATCAGAGAAGCCGTTCTGGTTTATAAGTAATTGGGTCAATGAATAAAGTGCTTTAAGACAAAAATCAATGCGCTAGACACACAGAAATCTTTGTATTCTCGAATACTTATTAGTCTCTTCTTGAGTGGTTTGCCATCTATTTATCATGGAATTTAAGTTAGATTTAAGTACATCCTGGCCTTTAAATTAGGGACAAGACTGGGCCCTTCCAGGCACACACACATTATAATATTCCAAGTCCTAAACTTCCAGCATTTCCATGTTCTGCTTTACAAGCTTTTGTTTTTGTGACTAAATGTGCAGCAATAAACCCAAACCACATTAATGATAACCCCGTTAAATATAAACTAGCGTGCAATTATCCAAAATGCTAACATAAACAAAAAGGGAAAAAAACCAGGAAACCCTGATTGATTATACGTTCTTGGAGGCTTTTAAAAACCAAACCAAAATAAAAACAGTTTGTAAAGGAGAGTAATAGCTAATGATTTTATGATTCTTACATGTAATGCTAAGCGGTCTGTTCGAGCCCCACGGTGTCTTTGAAAAGTTTGGTTTTTAAATTGCATGTAGGTTGAAACTTAAGGGGGTCAGATTTTTTTTGAGATGGAAAATGGGTGGTGGCGACCCTTGAAGAACTTCACAAAATTATGTGAAGTAACAGATTCTTATAAAAACTTTGGGTTTTCAACACTCTTCCTCTGATGGTGACATTTTGCACAGCCCCCCAAGGGGAGAATGGAACAAAAAGATGTGTGGTGTAGTCCTTGTACAGGTGCTGATAAAACAGCTCTCCGGAAGGAAAAAAAAGCCCTGACTCATAAAGCTGGCTGATTCCTGTGGTGTCAATACTTCCAGCACGACCGACTTCAGGTTACCAACCAGCTCACAGACTCCTCGGTCATCTACAGAGTTCACAGGAGCAGCTACAGCACACTACGGGGTCTAGCAGAAACCCAGCTTAGAAGCCAGAGAAACCAGGTTCAAATTCCAGCTCCAGGTTCCAATTATGAGGTGTTAGGCAAGTTTCCTTAACCCGTACAAGCCCCAGTCTCCGCAGCTCTAAAATGGATACAATCCCTGTTTCACAGGACTGCTGAGATGCTCCGATGCCAGACATGTCACCTCCCCCGGGGTGGGGGGGAAGCAGACAGGGGTGGGGTGGGTGGGACGAGGGGTGCAACTGACACAACCTGTCACTTTCCCCTGTGACAGGGACAAAAACACTCAAGTCAGAAGAACCGAGGAAGGAGGTGCTAAGTGGACTGCTTTATCATATAAAGGGTTGGAAGTGACTGCTGGGTGCAAATAAAAGACTAGAAAGCTGGGGGACAGGGTGATGCGGGAGATCAGTTACCAGGATCAGTGAGGCTTTGAGGAGAAAGGTGTCCTAACAGGATTTTGAAGAAGTTTTGCTGATGTCCTGGAATCAAGTTTCCAGCTAACACTGTCAGGAAATTTGGGTTTGGTTTGGTTCTGTGGCCGCTCTACAGAAGGAGTTGCTCCACTTTGCTGAGAGCCAGCCTCAGGCCCATGGCTAGCAGCCCCCTGACCCGCGAGGGATCAGCATTAGGCCAGGGCTGGGCACAGACCTACAGGGAAGGAAGAAAGTCAATCCCAGGAGAGTGTGCTCAGCACCAAACATGAAGCTCTGCGGGGTGACAGGTATGAAAGGGGTGTCTGGTGGGAGGCGCGTGGGGACCCTTCCCGTGGAGAAGCCTGTGAGTGCTAGAGCCCGCTGCGCCCTTTGGAAAGCTGGCCCAGTATGGAAGTAACAGGTGTGGGGGGCGTGCAGGGGGGTTGCGTGGTGGCCAGGGGGTGGCCACGGCTGCCTCGCAAGAAGTACAAGGAATTAAAAACCGACGGGATCTGATCTGGGTTTCAGAAAGGTTCCCCAGTCAGCCAGGGGAGAAGGGGTTGGGAGGTCCAAACAGAAGCCAGGAGCCTCCAGAAGACAAAGACAGTGAGGGCGTGCAGGAAGGAACCAGGCGACCAGCGTGTACATCCGGGGTAGAAGGCACTGGACTGGGGCAGGCGTCGCACACTTTTTCTGCAAGAAGCCGGAGAATAAAGACTTTAGGCTTTTCGGGCCATGTGGTCTCTGCCACAAGCACTCAAGTCTGTCCCTGTAGCACAACTGGGCAACCAAAGATAAGACAGAAGTGAATGGGCAGGGCTGTATCCCAGAAAATGTTACTTACAAACAGCCAGTGGGCCAGATTTGGCCTGTGGGACAAATCTGCAGACCCCTGGGCTCGGAGGAAACAGTGATGCTGAGAAACAGAGGGTCCATACAAAGGAAACATGCCCAGGAAGGAGGTATCATTATTATTCCCATTTCATGGATGGGAAGCTGGCCACAAAGTAAGTGGCAGAGCCAGAGCCACAAATACAGTTCTGGGGACGCCGGGCTCATGCTCCTGTTCCACCATGATCCCAACAACATAAGGCACGTACAGCACCAATGCACAAGAGCCAACAAAAGTGACAGCAGTTAGATGTGGCTAAGAAGAGACAGGCAAGGCAGTGCTGAGGGGCAGGACTGACACTGCACGCACAGGAATCCCCATCTACCCCGGACCGTCCTGGGGCCTCACGCAGAGGTCCTCCCGCAATGACAGAAAGGCAGAAATCCAAATAAGGAACCACAGGGTCAGCAGTGCCCTGAGAGGTCATCCAGGCCACCTTCTGCCCAGTTCAGGCTGAAGCCAGTTTGACAAGTATTTACGAGCCTGACTCACAAACCACAGCACAGTGGAGTGAAGTGGGTAAGAACACAGACTGCCTGATGTGAATCTAGCTTCCACATGCGCACTGAGGGACCCTGGGCAAGTAACTTAACCTCTCTGTGCTTCCGAACGGGGGTGATGGAGTAGTGCTGACTAAGGGTTGTTATAAATATGAACTTGCTCAATCCCCATAAAGTGCTTAGAATAATGCCTGGGGCATGTTTGTTAGATAAAAATACTGTGTCAAGGCATGGAGCCAGGCCCCAAGGGGGAGGGCATGAAGTGAGCCCCTGGTGGGGCTCAAACAAGAAGCTCATCTCTAACCAGGCACTCATCACTGGAATAAACGGCCTGTTTGCGCACATCTCCCAGCACAGACAAGGACCAGGCTGTATGTCTGGACCCCACGTGACTAGCACAGCGGCGCCTCACAACTGATATTCCACATGCTCAGTGTTTACTGCAGAAGGTACACAAGACATCAAGTCCCAACACCAGAGTTTCTTCCCCAATACACCTGACAGAAAACAAACCACCTAGGTCACCATTTGCTGCTCTGTGACCTTGGATTCCTGCCCCTCCGTGTCATTAAAGGGCTGAAATCAATGTCTTCAAAAGCACTTTGTAAACTGGAAGGCCCTTGAGCAATACAGGAGGTTACTACAGACCCCCTCCACCTTGGGGGTGGTGCCGGCTGGGAATGACCGCCTCCCGGGGCAGTGGCTTTCAGCTCAGACAGCCTCCTAAAGTTGTCAGTCCAGTTGTGACCCCTCCACCGCCAGGGGGAGCACAGCTGAAGGGGTTTTTTAAAGTTCTCCCTTACACTGAGGGAAACCCATCCACTCATTCATCAGTGCATGTCCTGCCAAATGAAGCCACACGGACACACTAAACAACACTTCTGCATCTGATTCCAAGGTTGGGTTATCCACACATCCCCGAGCTAAACACATCCGGCCTCCGCAGTGGGCCACAGGACTGAGATGCTCAGAGCACTCGACCTGGAAGAGCAACAGCACTCACCTGTCCCAGCCCTTTAATTCCATAAGGAAACTGAGGCCGGGTGTGAAGCGACCCCTCCAGGGTTAGCGGAGGGGCAGGCCGGGAATCCAGGGTTGCCAAATACCAGTTTGGCACTCCTGATCCACATCACGAAACCTCACCCAGCCTCACCCACCTTTCCTACCGAGGCTACCTGCCCCTGGCCCTCTCCCTACCATACGACTCTCCTTCCCAAGGAAAGAAATCCATGCGGGTGGAGCTTCCTGGGACAGCTATGGGGATGCAGTGCAGGGCCATGCTGCGGCTTCCCCACCCTTGCTGGAGGGCAAAAGGTCACACTGGAACACGCTGCCCTCTCTGGGTACTTGCCAGCAGCGAGTAAGCTTCCAATCTATTGCCCCTTCTGAGTTCATGCACAACATCACAGGCTTGGTGACTGCAAGGAGGAGGGGGGTGGGTGCCCTCGGGCCCCTCACCTCAGCCCCTGGCAGGGCACGGGCTCCGCTGGGTCTTGGGTAAGCGTCCTGGCCAGGGCCTGGCCCAGCCTGGGCCTGCAGCCCTGTCTTTCATAATTCATCTTGCTGGAAAGATGGCTCAACAATAACTTGGGTTTGCGTACTGCTGAGGAGATCAAAGTCCTTCACAGACTTCGGCAATCCAGACAGGTCAGGTGGCTCACCGCCAGGGCACAGAGTGGTGACGTGCCTCAAGTCACAAAGCAAATTGTGACCGAGTTAGGAGAAAACTCCCCTCTCCCAATTCCCCTCTCTTACTCTGGCTGTGGATCTCCTAGTCAGCTCATATTTTTCTTTTCAGTAAAGACAGAGACTACAGTTAGAGGACCAGCCCAGGTTTCACCCCAAGGGGGGCAATGCAGAGGGAGGGGCAGTTAGCAGCTCCAAGTCGGCAGGGCAGTCGCTCTGTGTGACCTTGAGCAGGTTACTCAACATCTCAGAGCCCTGGCTTTCCGGCCCTACAATAGGAGCAATCCCAGCATCTGTAAAGCTGATTCGCCTCCCAGGAAACTGGTTAGAAATGCAGCATCTAGGTCCCTCCCAGACCTAGGGGATCAGAATCTGCCTTTTATCCCAGGTGATTCTAAACACATTTACATTTGAGAAGCCCAGATATAAAGCATTTATCACACGCCCACACGTAGTCAACCCTCAATAATAAATGTAAGTGCAATCAGCACTTGAAAGGGCCCAAAACACAGGTCAAGGCCCTCATGGGGAAAACAGACCCAGAAGGGCTGATTAACTCGTGCAGGGTCCTAACGTAGCACCAGGATTTGAACCCAAGCTTCTGCACCACATGCCCTCTTTCCATTTAAAACCTAACTCTCCACAGGGTACAATGCTAACTCGGGTGTTCTAAAAAGCAAAACCCTCATGTTGTTTTAAAATAACACCCTGGTCACCGTGCACCCCTTCTGTCAGGCCTGCTGGCGCACATCGGTTCAGCGAGGCTCATCTCTAGCACTTCTGGGCGCTGTCTGCCATTCAGAAGCTCTGGGAAGTGGAGTAAGCCTGCACTGCTGCCAGCTGCTGCCCAAGATGAAATTTCTAAAGTGAAAGGAAGCCTTAAAACACACCTTACAAATTTACACTCCCTCTCACCTATTAACACCTTCCTCATGCAGCACTCACTGCCCAGGCAGTGAAAACGACAGGGTGTCAAGCTAGAAGGCATCTTTTTGGCTTGCCACCTGACACCTAGCCTGAGAGCAAACCCCAGTGTGTGTCTTCCCAGGGCTGGAGCCCCATTCTCAAGGCCCATGGTCCTGGGTTCCCTGGACACTCTAACAGAAGGGAGACCGGTAAGCAGCAGCAAAGCTGGGGGGACCCAAACAAAGAGGCTAAATGTGCGGGGACGACTAGGAAAAGGAGTCTGGAATCACACCAGTATGACTGACCTGCTGTATCCAGGACAAACATTTATAGCCAACAGCTCCAAAACGATCCTTGCCTACTCGTGTGGACAGTGACACAGTCCAGTGGCAGAGGGAAGACACCAGGCTGGATATCAAAGATCCGGGTTTCTATCCCGGCCAACACTGGGTCTGTGAAAGAATCTCCAACAGGGTGGCTGTGGGATTAAATGTGATGAATGTCAAATACCCAGTCCAGAGCACACAGATGGGGTCATCATTTCATGGATCTATCTGTGCCAAGGCCTGGGCACAGAAATTTTCCTCTCTGTCGTATTTCAAAGTTTGGAAGTCCAAGCAAGAACTGTGACTCGTTTTACAAGCGTCCAGATGGAAGTAACAAAAAATAAAGGGTTTCAAGATTTCAGATCGGGAAATTCTGATTTTTATATACCATAACAAACCCGATGTGTGAAATCTCAAGTGGATTAAAAAAGGGGCAGATTTCAGAAACACTAAAGCAATGCTTTCCAAACTTTTATTTGTATATGAATCATCTGGGGATCTTGATAAAATGCAGATTTGGACTCAAGTAATCTAGAGAGGGGCCCAAGAGTTTGCATTTCTAAGAGCTCCAGTGAAGCTGAAGGTCCAAGAGCCCACACTTTTGAGTAGCAAGTTCTATAGAATTCCTTAAATAGCAACAGACAAACCTAAGGAAAGTCTAACTTGATTTAAAAACTACATGCCAGGAGAACATCCCTGAAGTAGTGTATGGAACCACCCAAGCTAGCAGGGTTTCTCAAAGGCAGGCACACCAGAAAGCAAATGGCATTCTTTAAGAGGGCCCTGGGCCTTATTCCAATGAGTCTGTACCCTACATCACACTTTGTCTAGGCAGGTGAAAATACTCTCTAGTGATCATGAAAGCAGCATGCATCTGAGAAAATTCTTGAAAGCATCACAGTGTAGGAAACAAAGTGTCCTAGGATATCTCAAGTTCATGGCCACTCAACAGCTAGTGGCCAAGCTAGCTCTTCAAGGCCTTTCTTAAATCACTGTTTTACCCATTTCCCTCCTCTCTGTACATTCAATTTGATGCTGTTTCTGTTGAAAGCTGTAATTTTTTTTTAAAAATGCCCATCAAGTTGCCAGATGTGGATAATTCCAAAGTAGTAAGATGCATGTGATTGTCAGGGAAGGAAGCATCTTATATTGACTAGCTCACCTTAACATGTGTGTTGGGGAGACATCAATAAAACATCTAAGGGGCTCATACTTATGGGATCAGAGAGTAATTTCTGGCTATTCTTTGGATCAGAATTCTAACACTAGATCCTCCACACCCCCTGAAATGAGATTCTTGGAGACCAACTGTCAGGTAATCTGATCTCCAGCTGCTTTTAGCACAGCAACACATCTGTCTACCAGGAGACACAGGCCAGCCTTGCACACTGGCTTAGAATAACATTCACGTTTATTACAATTCCTGTCATGACCTCTGGACCAGCTGGGCTTACACTCAAACTACGGAGTCATTACAAGCCAGGGTGTGATGTTGAGCAGTAACAACAAGCTGCCCAGGAACTGCTGGGTGCGCACCACCAGCCCAGAAAGGAAGGGATTCCCTGCCGTGCACTCACCCGCCAATGGGGAGACGCATGCTCTGAGAACAAATGCCAGGGCTGGACTGTTACCTGTGCCCAGCTTTGGTAATTCACCTGCGCAAGCACGAGGCGGCTTCCCCCGCTCCAAACCCCTGCCTGCAGCCCATGTGCACTCATACTGCTATGCTACCTACCCAGCAGGGTCATGATTTCACCCAGTTGGGAAGAAAGAGACTCAGAACAAGCTTCTGGATGAGTTGGCTTGTCCTTCCCCATTAGCCCCTTACGGGAGGAAGTTAGTTTTCCAACAGGCAACCTTCTTACTCAGGCCAGAGCAAGCCAGAGCTTTCAGATGAGCATTACAGGAGAGAGGCTGTAACAGAAAATGTTCTCCCTTCTCATCTTAAGGCCTGCAACACGTTGGCAAGGTCCCATTGCAGAAGGGGAAACTGAGGCCCTAGGAGGTTAAACTGAGCCAAGCTGGAGCAAGTGCTACAACTCCACAGGAGGCCTTATTAAGTAACAAAGGACACTCCCACGGAACAGGCCTGCATCCCCCCTCCACTCTGCTCCTCTCCAATCTCCAGTCCCACTGCCTGACATAGACTTAATTCTCAACTGTCCTTTGAACATACCGTGACAAGCTCCAGCTATTTCCTGAACAATACGCAAACGTCCAACATTTCATGTTTTTGCTAAGAAGCCTCACACCTGTAGATGACTTAAGCCAGCAAAAACAACAAGCTTTTAACTAACTGTAGCAAATTCATCTTGGAATGGAAAAAAGCATCTTCAAACCCTATTTCCTCCCTGTCCCCCACCGCACCGGTGCTAGGGAATGTAAGGACTTTCCATTTCTTAGGAAAACGCCAAGTTTTTCCGGGACGCAGGAATACTTTGAGCGCAGGCGGGAACTTCTTAGGAGGGACTCATGGCGAGTATGCGACAAATTTAGGCTCAAACGCGCCGCTCAGCCGCCGGCCGGAACCCCTGCTCAACTCTGCGTCCAGCCAAGTCTTCCCTGGCGTGGGGAGAGCGCATCTCTGGGTCTGGACCGGGTTTCTGGAAGTTCGTGATCTCCTCCTTGTGACGGGAGATTTTGATGCCGCTTTTTAATGGGCTCCAGCAACTCCTAACTCCGGACCCACTGCATGAGCGTGGTGTTCTGCTCTGCGACTGCCGGTCTCGTGCACACACGTGTGAACGCACATGCCCTGAGAACTCTACCTCTTTGGCGTGCCCTTGTGGTTTGGGATTCGGGCCGGAAGCCTAGGGATCTGGATGGGCGCGGGATGGTAGGAGCAATCCCGGCCGGGAGGGCCGCGGGGCGCGGCGCACGGGGCGTCCAGGATACTCACCGGGACCTCTGCAGCTGCTCGAAGGCGCTGGTGCTGCCTCCCTGGCCCAGCTGATCCAGGGAGCAGTAGTTCTGCGAGGTCTGCCTGGAGAAAGCTATGGGCAGGATTCCCTGAGTGAACGAGTTGAGGCGGCCCCGGCTGCCGCCCCCACTCCCGGGGGTCCCGGAGCCCAAGAAGGCAACCGCTGGCACCTGCACGCTGGTAAAGGCATCGTCCTCCTCCAACTCCTCCTGCCCGGCGCCCCCGGGCCCGTCGGGCTGCTGCGGCTGAGCGCAGGCGGCGATGGGCGCCGGCCGGGGCGGCTGCCACTGCTCCCCCGACGCCCGGCCCGCGCCCAGGGAGCTCGAGAACCCCCGGGCCGCCCCGGGGCCGGGCACCATCGCGTGGCCGCCAGGAGCCAGGGGGAGCAGCGACGAGGGCTGCAGGAGGCAGGGGCCCGATCCAGCTGCTAACGCCGCCGCCGCGCCGGCCGCGGAGAGCGCGTTGCAGCCGCCCCGCTCGGCGGCGGCGAACAGGCTGAGCCGAGTCCTCGCGCCGCAGGCGCTGCCGGCGCCGGGCTTGGCCGCGCCGCTCTCCTCGCCGCCGCCGCCCCACTCCTCGTCCTGCAGCGGCGGCCGGCCGTCCAGCGAGATGTTGGTGAGGAAGGAGAGGGCAGCCTGGCGGCGCCGCGGATCCATGCGCGGCTTCCTGGGGGGCTCGGGCGGCGGCTGGGCCGGCGCGGCGGCCGGGGGCTGGGGCTGCGGCTGCGGCTGCTGCAATCCGCTGGCGCTCGCGGCGTCGGTGCCGGCGCTGCTGCTGCTGTTGCTGCTGCCGCTGCAGGCTGCCGTGGTGGCGGCAACCGCCGCCATTGTGTCCGTCTGCGGCGATATTTCCGCGATGCCCGGAGAAGCGAGCGGCGCCCGAGTGCTAAGCGGCGGGCGCGAGCGCCGGCGACCCGGGCTGGGCAGGGCGCGGGGAGCGGGCGGCGTGCGCCGCGGCCCGGCCCCCACGCGGGCGGGCCATGCTCGCCCCTCTGTGCTCTGGCGAGGGGCGCCGCCGCTCCGGCCCACGCGCGCGGCTCGCTCGTTGGCTCCCCGCCTAGGCGTTGGGTCCCGGGCCCTCCCCGCCCCCGCGGTCTCCGGCTCCCGGGCCCGGGTGTCCGTATTTATAGGTGCGCGCGCCCCGCGCTCGCGCTCCGAAGCGCTCTGTGCAACAACACAGTGTCACGTGTGGGGAATGAAACCTGGGAGGAAAACAAAGCCGCAGGCGGCGGCCGCGGAGGCAGGCGGCGGGAGGCGAAGGGCCGGCGGAGGAGGAAGGGAAAGCCGAGCGGGTAGCGGGGCGGGGGCTCGGCCGGGCGGTCCAGGTAGTCCGAGCTTCCTGCGGGCAGAGTTGGTGGCTCCCGGGGCGCGCGGGAGCCAGAGGAGGAAGGCGAGCACGATTCTCCCCGCGCTCGGACTGGAATTGGGGGTGCGAGCAGAACCCCGTGAGTCACGGCGTGAGGGTGTGGTCCCGGGAGAGTTGTGGGTCTGCAGGACAGTTACTTGGAGTGCCGCAGATATTTGGTCCGCGACCTAGTTAACTGGACCCCGCGTTGCCGTTGAGCCCGGAGAAATAGGTCCTTATTAATAGTTACACAGGTAGGTCCACAACCCCTTGTGTGGACAGTCTCACCTTAAGGCTGTCGCTCACCATTGAGGTTGTGTCTCATTCCTTCGCAGGCCAAGGATGCAGCCCCTGAGATAAAGGCACGCCCCGGGGTGCCTAAGAGCCCGGGGCGGGTGAACATCTTGGTGTGGCCAGACCCATTTACATGTCCCCCATTTGATGGTGCTGTCACTTTTCATCTCTTTGTTAGCCAAGATCAACATGAATTTTTACTTTGGCCCTGAAATGTGCTCCGTTTTCTATGAAGACCGGCTAAAATGGCCTCACACCCTTTCCCCTTGTCACCTTGCAGATTTTTGTGGATTATGATCTCTTTTTCTCCCATATAAACTGGGAACAATATAGATAGTTACTTTCTGACGTTTCTTTCATAAACATCTGTTTGGCACCCAACATGTCTTCTGTAAAGATGGGTTCCTGCCCGAGGACGCGGTGACTCTTCCAGAGGGGCAACTCTGGGCCTGGGAGGAGTCACAGAATGATGTATCCCAGCCCCACCCCAACAAATGCCTGTCTTGGTGGTTGGCGGGGCGGGGAGGGCGTCAGGAACAATCTGAAAACGGGTATGGGTTTCCCTATGCGGTTTGTGTGACTTACCAAATGCAATAAGGAGCAATCGTCACACTGAATTAAGCTCTGTGACATCTAAGAAAACTCCACACTTTTCTGAGGGAGAAGCAATGTGTTTAAGATCAACGGATTAATTTAATTAAAGGTTTAAATTTAGCCCTGGAGCTAATGGGTAACTCTACATTGAAATTCCACTCCATTTCAAGTTCAGGAAAGTAAATTGAGTACTGTAGAGCAAACACACCCTGTCCAGAGATGTGCGCCAGGCTGGAGGGTGGGACATGGGGGAGTTTCAGGTTACATTTGCTTAGGACAGACATGCACATGGTCCTTCCATGAACAATTGTTGTTCACCTTTTCTTTTATGCCATTTTTAAGCTTTCTGAAAGAGTGGAGCCTGGTGTCTATATAAAGCAGCTTTACAGCAACTAAGTCAAAGTTTGGTGACCAGCTCTGAAATTTTATTAGGATTTTAATTACTTTAACTACCTTGAAACTTCCAAGATGCTTTATTACAATTAAAACACTTGACCACTGTGCTGCCAGACAGTGTTAAATGAAAGACACCAACTCTGCACATGTAAAAGGAAAACTTTTTTTAATCACAAAAGTGATAAATGTTAATTGCAGAACATTTAGAGAATAAGATAAGCAAAGAGAAGTAGAAAAAAAAGCATCACTAACAATCTCATCTCCTATGGAAATAACTTAAAATTTTGATTTCTGTCCTGTGTGTATTTTTAAACAAAAGTGAAAGCAGGCTGTTTGTGTCTTGTGGTTTTTGCCTGCTGTGTTCTGATCATCTTTCAACTGAGAATATTCTTCTGTAGCATCATTTTAATGACTGCATGGTGTTCAGTTTGATGGAGAGACTATAATTATTAAACCTGTGCCCTACATTGAATGCTTTTGCTGTTGTAAAGAGTGGTGAAGACATCCTTTGTCTTTCTTAATCTTGCTACCATTCAATATTATTTTCTTGGGTTAGACACTTCGGTTAACCACCTGTCATGTTTTTAAGGCTTTCCATCCAGAAAAGTTGTTCCAATCTGCTTCCTTACACTCCTGCCAGCACTGGTATTAACATTTTTTCATCAAAATTCATTTCTTTGCCCATTTGATTCAACTCTCTGCCTTATTTTAGGTGTCAAATTTGCAAACTAATTTCAAATATTTATTAAAGCACCAAACAAGAATCAATATGTATTTAACCTCCAAACTGCTCCTGTGAGCCCTCTTATGGAAATCATGGGAGATGGGATTGATTGTTCACCTACTGTGTGCCAGCCACAGAATATTTCTAATCCTTATGACCACCCTGCAAAGGTGCGGGGGGAGGTGCATTATCATCAGTATTTAACAGATGAGGCTCAGAAAAATTAAATAATTTGCCCAACATCACCTAGCTCTTAAAGTGGCTGGGCCAGTATACAAACTTCTCTTATCCAAGACCCATACGTGTTCTTCTGCCCTCTGCTGGTGAGGATGTTTCGTGGGAGGGGGTCATCTCCAGGTTGAGAGTCAACTAGAACGAAAATAATACAAGCTTTGGAGGAAGAGGATCTGGAGTTTTAAGAGCAAGTCTCTTAACCTCTTGGAGCCAGTTTCCTCTGTGGGTTATTCTGAGGTACAAATGAAAAGCATTTGATAAACCCTAAAGTACTTTTTAAAAAAGGTGAGTTATTTATACTATCTTAATCTACTTACTCTGAATTATTCCAGATTCACTTATGTTTCACCTATTTATTCACTGATCAAATATTATTGAGCAACTTCTATGTGCATAGCCACACCTTGCTACAAAAGGGATAAAAAAAAAGTGTGGCCTTTAGCCTTATGCCTTCTATAGTGAAAACAGTGGAAAACAAAATCTCAGGACATATTTAAATAAAAATGCGACTGGACTCGGCCGAGTAAGTGATCAAATAAGGAATCGGACTGGGACTGTAAATGTTATCAGAATGAAAAAAGCAGCTTTTTGTATGAGGTGAGTCCTCTGGGGGAGGCCTCAGGGAGGAGCCAGGATTTAAACTGACTGGGAAATAAGGAGGGAATGGGGAGGGCCCTTCAGGAAGAGAAAGTTCTGCATACAGATTCCTCGTGGGTTGCAGGCGTAGAGGACTAGAACTTGAAATGTAATTCTTCTTGGTGTGCCAGGTTTTTCCATTTATTTTCATATTGCCCCTTCTAAGTGCCCATTCTAAAAACTTTTTTTGCACATACCAACTGTTTTGATTGACACATACAGGAGTCAATTTAAAAAAGAAAGAAGCAGAAACTACAAGTAATCACTGACCCCTTAAAAAAAATAATTCAGGAGACCAAGAAGTCTGAAAATCAGAGATGCTTAGAGATGACAGTGCATATCACTCATAACAGAAGCCATCTGATACTGTGGCGATAACAAGAGGTTTGGATGCCAGCTTTGGCTCTTACAAGCTTGTGACTTTTTGGGGCTCCAGGTTGGGAAAATTACGAACTTTTTGCATTGGTTGCCTCATCTGTAAAGGTAGGTTTAGAAATATTTTGTCTTGCAGAGTTGTAAGGATTAGTGAAAATATAAATTATATAACTAGCAGAGTATCTTAAGTGGGTAACTATGCTTAGAAAAATGCAAAATATGGAAGACGCACATAACAAAGGCCAAGATGTTTCAGTTTCTAGGTTTTTGCAGTTTTCACTAGTCCTGCCAGGCGGGCAGGACCATGAGAAACTTCAGCTGTCAGCTCCAGTTCAGATCAGATTGTCTTTCTGCGTGTTCCATAACGTGCATGCTGCTGCCCGCTACTGGAACACATGCAAGACTAGTGGATCTAAAATACAGGCACAATGCTGGTGAGAAAACTGCTCCTTCCCTTCATCGCTGAAAGTTAGGTTGTCCAAGCCTAGAAATGGAGAATGTTCAAGAGGTGGTCCTCAACGTCCCAACTCTGAAATTCACCTTCCCCGTGGGGACTGCTGATCATTTCTGTGGGCCTGGGAGAAGGGGATGGAGATGAGGGTGTCATTGTTTCCCCCTTTACAATTTGGCATCCATACCTTAATTTCCTTCTTTAATTTCTCCAGGACATCTGAGACCAGATACAACATTTAAATAAGACTTGACTAGAAACTCAGGGATATTTAATGAAGAAATAAACTCAATGACTAATATACAGCCACATATAACAGCTTACAAAATGTGACTTACTCGCAGTCTTCATCTCAATATTTCCTAAATGCCAATCCCAACCTATGGTCTGGATTAGGTTCTCTGAATACCAAGGAGAACAGGATGTGATCCTGTCCTGGAGCCCTCAAGCTAATAGCAGAGAGTCACGGTAATATTTTCACCAAACACATCAAGTATTTAAAAAAGAGAGAGAGCTGTATGCACAGGTTCAACCAAAACCCAGCAAACCTCCTAGAGTAGAGTCTATTTCAACCTTTGCCCCCAGCACCACCCATCTAGGACACCCTCCTCTCCCTACACAGGGGAGGTGGTGTTCCTGCTACTTCTGGCCATGGTCCCATCCTCCAAGTCTCCTCTCCCTGCCTGAGGACCTGTCCTTCCCTCAGTGACTGGCACCAGTCCCTGACACTGCCCATCCATAGGCCCAAACAGAATCATTTCATCTCCGAACCCATCACACCATGTGGAGGAAAGAGGAAGGAGGATATTTTCCTGCAGTACCTGCCTAGGATGATGTAGGGCCTGCAGGCTATTATAACTTGGATGAGAAGCTGAGAAAAATAGGTGATGGGGTGTGTCCACTGGACTATATGAACAGTCACATAGGCAGGTAACTAATTTATCAAGCACAACAGCTCAGGCCAAGAATGGATTTAGATACCTCGTTCATCTGGGGAGACGGGTTCCAGTACCCCTTCCTCACCTTCACAGTGTTTTTAGAGTAGACATCCAAAACAATTGTGCAAATGCATTTACTCTTCAAATTTCCTCTGATCCATCCAAATTCTCCCTTGGATGCAGCCCAGCCAATTGTGAAGGAGGAGGAATAACCATTCCGAATGACGTGGTCCATTCCACAAGCCCCCAGGAGTCAGGTGCAGCCAAAGGGCACAGGTTTGGGGTTTTCAGATCCCAGCTCTCTCACTAACCTGTGTCCTCTGAGCCTTAGCTTCTCCACCTCGAGGCTGGAGCAAGTCCTATCTTGCATGGTTATTGTGCAGATTAGAACCAAGGCATGGCTAGAACACCTCCACGTGTCTAACACACTGGGGGTGCTGTGAGCAGTGGCTATTGTCATTACACAAGGAACCCCAGAGAAGCATGCCACTGAGCAAGCAAGCAGTGGATGTCCCGTTCCACTGCCAGAGACGTTAAGTACCATGGAAGAAACCTGGCATCAGAACTGTATTAAGAAAATACATTTCAGGTGCTTCCATGAGATGTCCTCAGTCTTCCAAAAGGGGATTCATGCCCTTAATGTGACCCATAATCCAACTGCACAATTTGTATGATAGTGGCATTTTAAAGAAAATCAATGGATTTTCTTTGTTGTATTACTTTTATACTTAAATTATAGCAAACTCTTGGTTTTATTTTCTTTGAAATTAACCTCGTTTTATTTTTTTGCACTTATACTGGTATGCATGAATAACCAGCTCCTGGACAAGGAAGAAAGCACTTCTCATATGATTACAGCTCCTGAACGTGTGCCTTACATGTAGCCTGCATGCATAGGCCTCCAGAGGAAGACTAGAGTCTGCACAAATAGGCAGGCCTAGAGGGCTCTACGTCTCCCAGTAGAAAAGCATTATTCTATAGTGTTTGCATTTCTTCGGGTCATTCTCACATCGGAGTGGGATGGATATGGCCAGATTCTGGGGGAAACATCACCAGTTTGCCTGACCCTGGGAAGTTCAGCTGGAGTAACTGGTGGTCCATAGTAACCTTCACTGATAGATGGGCAAACTACATGAAGGGCAGCTCACAGAAAGTGAAATGCATCTGCCTAGCAATTGCTCGGAACGAGGAGAAATAAGAGTGATGGACACTCTTATACTGCTGCTAGAGTGTAGATTGAAACAACCTTTCTGGAAAGTGATTTGGCAATATATATCAAGAGCCTTAAAAAGTTCATGACTGAGAGCATGAGCTTTGGAGTCAGACTGGCAAGGTTGAATTTTGGCCCCACTGTCATGGCTTTGAGCACATTGAGCATGTTACTCTACTTCTTTGTGCTTCAGCTTTGTCATCTGTGAAATGGGAATGATAACATCTACCTCAGAGCGTTGTTAGGAGGATTCAGTGCAGTGATGGTGCAGTGAAGGCTTTGTACGCGGTAAACACTCAAGAAAAGTAGTTATTGTAATAATCCTAAGGAGCTGTTGAGAAACAAGGTCAAAGCTTTATGCACAAAAATATTCATTGTAGCATTGTTTAAAATAAAGAAAACTATGAAACAATTATGCTTCTATTTAAAAAAATTATCTTTACCATCCTTAACGACATGAAAAATGTTTTTTGAAACAATGCTAATCAAATAAAGCAGAACAGAAACTAGATCGGTCACAATATCTCAACTTTGTAAAAAATGAATGCAATTGTTGTTTTAAATACTAATATTTGTCTAAAGGCCACATGTGACCAGAAGGTTAAATTACTGGCTAGTAGGATTATGGTGATTTTTATTTGCTTCCTTTTGCTTATCCAAGTAGAAATAAGTGCATGGTCATTATAGAAACCACTTCCCAATTAACAATTTTTTAAATATTTTTTAAATGCATGGAAATAAGTCTCAGAAGGAAATATGCCCCAATGTTAAATGGTGGAATTATTGGGGACTTTTTCCATTTCTTTAGGGATATTAGAAGACAACTAATTTTCTCTGCTGCAGATGGGTATGACGTGGTCAGGCAGAGGCAGAAATGCCTTTCCGTGAGCGTGAATGAAGGTGCATAGACAGGGATAAGAAAGGAAAGGTCTTTTGGGAAATGGCTGGCCATGAATAAACCTGCCAGAACAGCTAGATTAAAAGGCTTATAGCAGTGAAGAATGGGAGATAAAGTTGAAACACAGGGCTGGGTCGCGAGGGCCTTCAACCTCAAATAAGGAATTTGAACCTATAGGTACTAAAGAACCATAGACAACTTTTAAAGAAGTAACTTGTGTGTTGAAAAGCCAAACTGAAGGAGCCTTGACTTGGCAAATATGAATATGCATAAGGGGTGAAGAGAGAGTCTCAAGGAGTGGAGAGGGCTTTTTATCCATGCTTCCGTTTATGTATTCACTCAGTCAGCATGCACAGAGCCCCTGTTCTATGCCGTGCTCTCTGCTGGGCACTCAGAGTAAGGCCTGGTCTCGGCTCCATGGAGTTAGCAGCCTGCTGGAAAATCCAGGAGAGAGGGCAGTGGGAACAGGGTGGGTTCCCTTTAACGTCCAAGCCCTGAAATGGTCATTTCTACCTACATAGTTGATTAAATTCTCATCACAGTCCTGCTGTTTATTGTATCTCACAGATAAAGAAACAAAGGCTCAACAAAGTTAAGCATGGTGACGTGCCTCTGGTCACACAGCTGATCCTGGGATAGTTCCTTCTGTAATACCTTAGGGTGGAGGTTTGTGTCAGTGGGGAAAGCCAAATCCTAGAGGTCAGAGTGGCCCCACAGAGAAGGTGATATTTGAACTGGGACTCTAGTTCACATGTGAGATGGGCCTTTCAGGCCATGTGCAGGCACAGGAGCAATAATGTTAGGGCTCAATTACAACAGTTCAGGCCGAAGACAATGAAACTCAGAACTGGCAGTGAGAATGGAAAAGAAGGGTCAAGTGTAAGAGACATCGGGGAGAAACTGGCTTCCAGATTTCCAACCTGGGGGGCAGCTGTAATTCCTGAAAGAACCAACAGCACCCTAGGGAGGGGTGAACAGGTGAGTGGGTAAAATGCTGAATTTTGGCATGAGTTCCTGTTCTATACCATCACACAGTGGCCCAATGAAAAGACTAAGAAGATTTCATTTTTCTAAATCACAACTTTACTCATCTTTATCAGATTGAAAGAGAAGTAAGCTTTGAGTTTGTCCTGGCACAGTCCTCCAATTTGGCCTCACATGGTGGATGGCTTAGGACGTTGGCCTGTGGAGCACCCTACGCTGGCCATAATCATGCACTCTATTTGCCCTTTGAGACACGATGCTGAGCCAAAACAGCATTCTGGCCCCTTTTGTGATAAACCAAAAGAAGGCTTTGGAAACAAACCTTTCCAGGATCAGGCCCACTTTAGCCATTCTAGGACCCCTTTGATTTCAGGTGACAGAAACCCAAGCCAAGGCAGCTTAAGGAGAATTTATTCTAAGGATATAGGAAGGTCTTGAGAAACAATACCAGGAACACGGCTGAAGTCCAGGCACACAAAGAGCTGTGGACATGAATGCTTGGGCACTCACCTTTCCTTGCCCCTAACCTTCTCCAGTGCCTGATTTAGGCTCCACCATCTCCCTCTGCAGATTAGGTTCCTCTGCTTCTCCGGTCCATGGGGCAAGAAATGTGCCCCTGGCAGATTCCCACCTTTATAACTTTCAGAGACTGGTCCCTCTGTTTCCATTTCAAATTTACAAAGGAAGACTGTGATTGGCAACGCACGTGTGGGACAGGCCCTGGACTAGTCAGCTTGGCTGGGTCCCAGCTAACAGGCGTCCACTCCTGGAAGCAGATGGATGGTGTGTGGGGGGTGGGCAATTCCCAGAAGAAGGGAAGTGCGGGGCTAAAAAAACAATAGGAATCTACCTGGTGGGGCACTTCTTAACTTCTCTAGGCCTATTTTCCTCACTTGGAAAATGGAGACACACTGTCTACCTTGGAGATTATTACTGTGAAGATTAAAGAGGATCAAAAGATGTCATGATACCCAGACTTCCCAACAAGGGCTCCTAAAGACAGAATAGAGTAGACTAAGCCTGCGGGGTCTGTTGGTGAAGCTTGAAGCAGGACATTTCTTTGAGGTCTTCTGTTTAGCTTAAAAATGTATGAGCTATGGGAATTTAGCATATGATAAAATGGACATCTCAAATCAGTAAAGAAAAGATAAATTACTTAGTCAATAATGTCGGGATAACTAGGTTGCCAGTTGGGGGAAAAAAAAGTAGATCCCTCACAGTTTACACCAAATTAAATTCCCAGTGGAAGAAAGATTTAAATGCAAAAAATGAAACCATGAAAATACTTAGGGGAAGCTCTAGAGGCCTCAGCAAAAGAACCCGGGACGCATACTCAGCACTCGTTTTGTTCAGTGCTGCAACCCCAGCACCCAGAACAGTGCTTGGACACAGTCAAAGCTTCATAAATTCTTGGTGGAATGAATTAATGAGAGAATATTTTTTAATCACTCCAGATAGGGGAGAAGCCTTTCTAAGTATGGCATAAAACCCAGAAGCTTTAAAAGCAAAGGTAAATTCAGCTACAAAAAAAAAAAAAATTGCAAATGACTCTATGAGAAGCAACTAAACTAAATCAAAAGACAAGCATCCTGGAGGGAAATATCAATTCATCTCACAAAAGGAAACTTTCCTTAAGATTTCAAGAAATCCTAAATGTGAAGGAAAAAACCAACAATCCAACAGAAAAATGGGCAAATGATATGAAGAAACAGTTCTCAGAATAAGATATACAAATGGGTCTTGAACATTAAAAAAAAAAAAGATACTCAACCTCTTTCATAATCTAAGAAAAGCAAATAAAAACTCTTAACGAGATACAAGTTTTCACCCATCAGGTTGGCCAAGGTCAGAAAGTTTGAGAACACGTTTTTGTCCATCGTGTGTTGGCTAAGGGATGAGGAAGCAAACACTGTGATACAGTGCAGATTGGAAGAGCTCTCCAGATCGCAATTGGACCATTCAGGCTACCTTGTGACCCACTTCTAGAAATTGTCCTGCAGATATACTACCACAGGGACAAATGGAGGATATTCTGGGTTGTATTTATTATAGTATTGTTTGTAATAGGAGAATATTGGAAATAACCATCATAGGGCTGGTTAACAAATTCTGGCATATCCATACAATGAAATATTGTGCAGCTGTTAAAAGAATGAAATAACTCTTTATGAGCATGCCACGAAAAGGTCTCCAAAATGTAGTGTTATCAGAAAAAAGCAAGCTGTAGAGTAGTGTGTATTTTATGCTATCATTTGTATTTAAAAAAACAACCCCCATACATAAGTATTTACTTGTACTATGTATAGATTGTCTCTCGGAGGATTCCCAAGAATCTGGGAAAAGTGACTGCCTCCTGGGGGTAAAGCTGGGTGGTTGCAGAACAGAGGGGTAAATTTTCATTCTAAACTCTTTTATACCTTTTGAATTTTGTTTCATGAATATGTATTCAAATAATAAATTAAATTAAGAAAAAGCTGTAATTTAGCATTCTGCTCCATAATATATCCACGACTGATTTGATGTAAAAATGTTTTAAATTACTTACCTTACACTAATTAACCTTCCCTCCCAAATCTTTGAGTGAAATTAGCATTCTAGAAAGACACGGCACATTTATCCTGGGACTTTGTCTCCTGGGCACACCAGCAAGTGTCCCATTTCTGAAGAGAACAGAACTTTGCAGAGTGTTTAGCACATCAAGCAGCTGCCCTACAAATGTGAGTTCTTGTTTCTGTGGGAACAGAACTGTTCCTGGAGAGGAGCTGGAGGGAACCTCTGCTCTACTGGCAAGGACAGGAAGCCAGTGAGTGTCTCAGGGCCTAAGCAAGGCCTTGGGAGACATTATCCCATGAAGTCCAAGGTTATAGAGAGTTCATGTTCTCTAGCCTAGTCCAGTGCCTGACACACAATAGGCACTGAAAAAAATATGTTTCTGAAATGAATGAACATACCAAGAGGTATGGGGTCTCGCCTGAGTGTTCAGAAGCTTCGGGGAAGTCCCATAAATAGGTGACATTTAACCTGGGGCTTAAAGACAGAATCCTTCACCTAAAGGACAAGGGGGATAGAGCGGGCATTTCAGGCAGAGAGAAAAGCTCGCCTTTGGGCAGGAGAAGGGAGGGAGAGGAGCTGGGAAGGCCAGTGGTGCTCAGTCACAGAGCACCCACCTGCCCTGCTTGGAGCAGCAATCAGATGTGGTCATTTATGGGGGCATCGCGTGTGGTGGCAGGTACCTGACATAGTTAATTTGTAAAGGTCCAGAAGCTGACCACCAGGAAGGAGAATAACTAGGTCACATTCACTTGAACCCAGAGGAGGCTTTGGGAAGGGAGAACCTCAAGGGTAGGATGGAGGGGCCCCCAGGAAGACTGACTTTGAGCACTGGGTAGAGCCGTGCTGTCAGCCTATCAGAACCAGCGCCCCTTCTTATAACACCCACTTCATTATTGCCAAGTGAGAGCCATAGATAATAAAGGGCCACAATCCCTTACCCAGAATTCAAAAAGCTTTGAAAATCCAAAGTTTTTTTTCATTTTCATTTCCATTTCATTTTTTTTTCATTTTCACCTGCCCTGAGCTGATCTGAAACTACATATAGACTTTATTCATCCCACTCTGTGTGTCTATTTATATGTTTTGCTGTAGAAATATTAGTATGGTTGATTATAGGATGCTGTTCCAGACCCGCTCAGGGGTTATATAATATATTGTATGTGCACCATACGACTTTCCTAAAATCTGGAAAATTCTGAGTTCTGAAACACACTGGCGCCAAGGGTAGGAGCTGTGGCCTGATATCATCGACCAACACACATAATGTTTGAAAATGAAAGTAACATAATGCCCTGAGTGTAAAATAAAGAAGAAATAAAAGAGTAGGAATGTATAATAGCATAATGTATATTTCAGTATGTAAATGCTGGGGCAGGACTATACCAGGAGACCTAAGACATGAGTTGGATGCTTGCCCTAAACATAGACTCTCCCGAATGTGGCAATTCAAAGGCAGCTGACAAAGTTGTGGATACTTTTTTGCAACTCAAATACCAGCAGCAACATTGCGGTGATTTTCCAAAGGGTGAAAACTTGAGGTAAAGTTTCAAATATAAAAAAATACAGACTCTCTCAATTTACTCAATGGTTGCATTCCCGGAAAATCTGATGCATATAAAAACTATGCAAAATTACTTTGTGTTCATTTGTAAAACGTAATTAGGTTCTAGGCTCAGATAATTATAATGAGGTTTTTTGCTTAATGAAACATTTGAAAGTGATTTGGGATGCAGGACAATTCTTTGTTGTGGGCAACTGCCTCCTACACAGCAGGGCACCTCGTGTCCCTGGCCCCACATGTTAAATATCAGTCGTGCCCCCCAACCAGACCATTATTACAACCAGAAGTGCCCCTCACATTTCCGCAAAGCCCCTATGGTGGTGCCCATGAAGAGGGAACACTGCTCACCCCTAGCCCCGCTGGGAACCACCGGGTGGAAGAAGCCAGCAGCGCTGGCAGACGAGTCCGTGGAGCCCCAGGGAGGGCTCCGGTTCAGCTGGGAAATCTTGCAGTCAGCTCTGGACTGAGCTGTATGGATTTAAAGGACCTTGTTTTCCCCAGAACCTAAGGCTCAGGGAAACAGACTGGAATTGAGCACCCAAGTTCCTCACCAGGTGTGCCAGCTTGGAGCTGTGGAGCTCCAGTTGGCCAACTTGCATGCAGGTTTTGGCCTCAGGTATCTCTCTCCCAAGAGCGAGGTGGCGCCTTCTCAAATGGGCTGATCTGCTGAAGTTGGGCAGCCTGTGGGCTGTGTGCCGGCCTTTAAGAGTCACTCTTCCAAGTTTCACTGTATCTTAGTGGTTAAGAGTTACACACAGCAGCATTATTCACAATAGCCAAAAGGCATTTGGCAACCTATGTTCATCATGGGTGAATGAACAAACAAAATGTGGAGCGTACATACAATGGAATATTATTCAGCCTTAGAAAGGAAAATTCTGACATATGCTACAATGTGGATGAATCTTGAGGACATTATTAAGTGAAATAAGCCAGTCACAAAAAGACAAATACTGTATAATTCCGCTACCTAGAGTAGTCAAATTCAGAGAGACAGAAAGTGGAATGGTGGTTGCCAGGGGCCAGGGGTGGGGTGGGGGGGAATGAGGAGTTGTTTAATGGGTACAGAGTTTCAGTTTTGCAAAATGATACGAGTTCTAGAAATGGACAGTGTTGATGGTTGCACAACAATGTGAATGTACTTAATGCCACTGAACTGTACACTATAAAATGGTAAAGATGGTAAACTTTGTGTTATGTGTATTTTACCACAAATAAAATTTAGAAAATAAATAAAAAGCTAAGACTCTGATGGAAAGACTAGGAATCACTCCGCTGTTTACCAGGATGTGGTGGATCCTGGCCAGGTTAACCTCCTTAAACCACAGTGTCCTCATCTGTGAAACAGGGATAACGATTGTACTCTCCTCTTGGGGGCATTACGGGGTTCACTGGAGATCATGTGTGTAAACCACGGGCACAGCGCTTGCCTTCATATTGTCCATGCTCAGGAAGTGTGGTTATTGTCATGCATGCAGGTTTCACACATGCACTGCTCACAGAAGCACACACTGCCACAGAAGCATGTAGGGCATTTGGCTTAACAGCAAGGTTAGAAGGACACTGACGAAGAAGAATGGCTGGGGACCCAGGGTGGTGTGTGTAACCTTCCTGGGTCTTCCTGCCTGGGGGTCAGCATCCTCCCCACCCACAGCCAACAGTCCTCAAGGGTCCTCCAAGCAACTTGGCTGTATCTAGAGAAAGTCCTTCTCAACTGACTCCCAGAGGGACTCTTCTCCTTAAATGTAAAACCACCACTATTCCCATTTAGACTCCTTGGGAGAGTTGATAATTGTTGTTGACAGCAGTAAGAGTTCATTTTCTTTTGTTTTGATTAAACAATGATTTGAATGGAAAATGCTTCCTGGAGCAGTAATTAATGACTGGCTGGAGTTGCTAAAGCTGGAGGTGAAGCCCATGGCACTTAATGCAGCTAGTCATTAGCTACCAGGAAATGTTAGACCTGGAGGGTAGTCACTGCATGCAGGTACAAACTCGGAAACTGGTAGGAAGAAAAAGAGAAAAAAAACCCTAAGCAATTTCTTTTTTATGCAATGAAAAAGTTTAAAAACGGAGCATTGTGTTGCCATAGACACCCTTCCTGGCTCTGGGGGGCTCTGGGCTGCCCGCCACGCCGCCTCCAGCCGCACAGCAATTAGACATGGTTTTCAGCAGGGCAGCTGTGCCTCCCAAGTACCTATAATGAATATTTGCAGCTCCAGGCTCCCGCGGAAATCCTCAAGCCTTCACTTGTCACCGTAATTTCCTTGGGAAGTGTTTCTAATTACCCAGTTCTTGCTGCCTGCTCCAGGTCAAGTCTTCTTGTATAGAATATATGAATTGTATAAACCACAAAACAGTCAGGGGACCCTGGAGGGGTCCAAATTGCTATGTAGCCGTTTTTAACTTAGCAGTTAAGCATTACTGGGTGTAATAGGGCGTGATTTGCATGAGCGAAAACAACAGTAAAGGAACAGCACGTGCTTTGGTCTTCATAACTCTCTGTAGAGGTCAGAACCCGCTTCAGCAGGACAGCTATATAATAACAGAATTTCCAACTCTAACACACAGACTGTTTATTTTAACTATTACAGCAGGGGGTTTGTGAAGAGGGACTTTATTTTGTATTGTCTCCTGGGACTTGCCATTTAGGGAACTTCTGGCAGTTTAGCTTCCTGGAGGTGAAAACATCATTACCTTTGGACTCTCTTAGTTTAGATAATTCTCCAAGATGTAAGGCACGGTTCATCAACTCTTAGAGAAAACTGAAGTCAAGTTAAATCTAAATCCAGATGCTACTGTTTGGATGTTAAGTTTCCTTTGGAGTTGAGTAAATTGGAGGAATCTTCAGCTCTCGAAGAAGGGGCAAAAATAATTCTCTATAAAGATGGGTTTCTCTGGATTGGGGCAACCCCGGCCCCACAGGAGGGGTCTGTGTCCACCACCCTCCTCACTCCAACTGGTGTTATGGACCAAGATATGATGACTATCTGATCACCCTGGTGGGCTAGAGGAGTTGTGCTGAGTTGAGGCCCTAGGCAGTGCCCACTGGGGAGGGCTGGTTCTGGCCCCCACTTGCAGTGATGCTGATGCAAGAACGTGTCCTGACCCCATTCCCTAAGGAACTTCAGCAGGAAGGGACAGCCACTGCAAGAAATGGCATTTGCTCCAGGCATCCTTCTGCCCCCTGGCTCCTCCTCCTCCCAATCTCTAAATGTTGAGTGCCCAGGGCTCTCAGTCAGGACCTCTTCTCTCTGTCTATACTCACTTCCTAAGTTATCTCATTCAATTAGAAGACTCTAAATATATACCATCTGTAGCAGATAAATATATACCATCTGTATTTTCCAGAGCTGGCCACAACAATATCTCCATCCTACATGCTCTTCTATTTTTGGGGGTGTGTGTGAGGAAGACCAGCCCTGAGCTAACATCCGTTGCCAATCCTCCTCTTTTTGCTGAGGAAGATTGGCTCTGGGCTGACATCTGTGCCCATCTTCCTCCACTTTATGTGGGACGCCGCCACAGCATGGCTTGACAAGTAGTGCGTCGGTCTGCCCCCAGGATCCGAACCTGCGAGCCCCGGGCCGCTGAAGCAAAGCACACAAACTTAACCACTACACCACTGGGCCGGCCCCTACAAGCTCTCCTACAATGTGATCTTTGTGCTCCTTCCATCGAGAGAAGGCATCTATGTCCATCACCCTCCCCACTCTGCCTTGAATCTAGGCAGGCTTTGACTCTCTTGTAGCTCACAGAGTGAGGTGGATATGATGCTGCATGACTTCCAAGGCTAGGTTAGGAAAGACGATGCAGCTTCTGCCTTGTTCATTGATACACTCACCTTTGGAGCCCTGAGCTGCCATGTAAGTAGTCCAATTGCCCCAAAGCTGCCTTGCTGTAAGGAAGCCCAAGTCACATGGAGAACCACTATAAGTATTCTGGTTGACAGTCTCTGCTGAGGTTCCAGTGAATAACCAGCCTCAACTGCCAGATTTGTGAGTCAAGATTCTTCCAGGTGATTCCAGCCCTAGCTATCATGTTGCCTCCAGTCCTTGAGTCTTCCAAGCTGAGGCCCCAGAAATTGTGGAGTAGAGACTAAACATTCCTCCTGTGCTCTGCCCTGGATTTTTAACCTACAGATTGATTGGCAAATGAAATAGCTATTTTAAGCTAAGTTTTGGTGTCATTTCTTACAGAGCAATAGTATCTGGAAAACTATCTCTGTACCAATGACTCCTAAGTTTATGTCTCCTCTCTCTGAGCTTTAGATTCACATATACCACTGTTTATTTAGTGTTTCCACTTGGATGTCCAACAGGCTTTGCAAAGAACATGACCCAGATCAAACTATTGATTTTCCCTGCCCTGCAAAGCTGCTCTTCCCTCAGGTGTCCTCATCTCAATAAATGACACCATCACTTACCCAATGCACAATTGCCCAGGCTAAAAATCTAGATATCGTCAGTGACTCCTCTCTTTCCCTCCCAGCTCCCAAGTTCATCAGCAAATCCCATCAGGTCTACCTTCAAAACATTTCCCAAAGAGGACTACTTCACACCTACTCCAGTGGTATAACCCTAACCCAAACCATATCATCTCTCTCCTGGATTATTGCTTTGGCCTCCTGTCTGGTCTCCCTGCTTCCACATGTGGTTTGTAGTCCCCTTACCCCCAGTCAAGTCTCCAGAAGCCACAATAATCATCTCAAGATGTAAATCACATCAAGAACCTCAACTCTTTGTTCACTCATCTGGCCATTGGCTGGGAATCTGGCTGGGGCTGTTGGTGAGAACACTCACATCTAGCCTTTCCATGTGGCCTGGACTTCCTCACAATATGGTGGCTGGATTTGGAGACCAAATATCTCAAGAGAGAGAAAGAGAGCCAGCAACAAGTGCCTCATAGGACTTAGCTGTGGATGTCTTGCAGCAGCACTTCTGCCACATTCTGTTGGTTGAGGCAATTGCAAAGCTCCACCCAGGCTCAAGGGCAGGGAACGTAGATTCCACCTCTCAATGGACCCTGTTAAGGTCACATTCTAAGAAGAGCATAGGAGATGTGATATATATTGGTGCAGCCAACTTTGGAAAATACAATCTGCCATACCATCCAAGAAGATTTAACTACATAAGAAAGAAAATTGTCTGAACAACAAACAATACCACAAGCAAAATGTAAAGTCTAAAGAAATGCTCTCTTTTCCCTTAGCCCCTCACTCAGCCCCTCCTCTGGGCATTGTGGGTTGATTACAAGCATATTTGGCTGGTAATGGTACTTCAGGGAGAAACTGGGTCGACTGTGCCTGCTTCCTCTTCTCTTTGAGGGCAGGGAGAGAGAATGCCTGGATCTATAAGGCTCACTTCAGATGCCACTTTCTCCACAGACCCTCCCTGATCCCCATCATGTAAGCACTGAGATTTTTTACCCATCTCACAAGGTACTTATCCTTTCTCCCTTGTGTTGTCTCTTTTAAATCTTACCTCTCTTTAATCCCTCAAGAGTGTATTGAACTATAAATTTCTCAAGAGGCAGGGACTTTCTTTGATTTGTCACTGTTCCCGTCCCGCCCTAGTCTGCACTGTTCACATGTGTTAATTATTCAATACATGCTGGTGGAATTCACAAAGAAGCAGTTGTGTACCAGTGTCTGTCTATATTTTAAAATCCTGCAATATAGTAGGTGCTCAATTAAAAAATGTTTTTAGTGAATGGATTGTGATCTACTAAATACAGGACACTCAGGTGGGAAGGAAGCATAATAGCTGGTCCTGGCCTTCAGTTACTGATTACACCTCGCACAACAAAAGAAGAGCTATTACAAGGGAGGACATGACTATGATTTATTGACGAAAGTTGGTGGGACTTAGAGAAAGCTTTTCTAAGCTTACACAGCCCAAGTCAGAAAACATGAAGAAGATTGTTTCTCTTGCATAAAAATGAAACACTCTGTACATCAAAAAAATCATGAATACAATAAGGCAAATGGCAAACCAGGAAAAAATTGCCAATATACTAACAAAGGGTTACTATCCTTAATATTTGAAGATATTAATATTAATATCTTAATATTCTAGATCATTAAGAAAAAGACAAATTTTCCAAAAAATTTGGGAAAGGATATAAATAGTCAAAACAAAAAGAAAAATATAAATGGTTAATAAACAGATGAAATAAACCTTCAACCTCATTAACACTCATAGATAGTCATAGTAAAACCACACTGAAATAGCGTTTTTCTTTTATCAAACTGGCAACATATTTTTGTTAAAATAATGTTCAGTGTTGGCAAGACCAGGAATACTGAAAATTGATGTCTAAAGTTGCATGTCAAAACCTTTAAAATGGGCGTGTTACATGACCCAGCATTTCAATATCCCCAAATTTATGCCAAAGAATTTATTGCTCAGGTTTGCCAAGATCTGTACACAAAGACGCCTAATGAAGTATTGATTTTTAGTTTTAGTTTTGTTTAAGGAAGATTGGCCCTGTGCTAACATCTGTTGCTGATCTTCCTCTTTTTTCTCCCCAAAGCCCCCGTTCGCAGTTGTGTATCATAGTTGTAGGGTTATAGCTCTTCTATACCAGATGCCGCCTCCACAAGGCTTGAAGAGCGGTGAGCATGTCCGCGCCCAGGATCTGAACCGGCGAACCCGGGCCCCCAAAGTGGAACGCAGGGACTTAACTGCTACACCACTGGGCCAGCCCCACGGAGTATTGATTTTAATAGCAGAAAATTGGGATTAATGTCCAGCAATTGGGATTAATTTAAATTGGTTAAATAGATCATAGCACCACTCTGTAATGCAATATTATAAGCCATTTCAAATGCTGATATGAAGTAATATTTAATGAAGTGGGAACATATTCATGTTATATAGTTAATTTAAAAAATCAATTTATTAAGCAAATGTAGAATCATTTGATGTTTCATCATATATTTTTGTGTGTATATATATATTTATATTCCACAAACATAAACTTGCATAGAAGAAGCCTAGAAAGATTTACACCAAAAATTTTAGGATTCTGTGATTTTATTTTTCCTATTTCTTTTTTGTATTTTTAAACTTTCTACACTGACATTCTTTTTCTTCAGGAAAAGAAATACCATTATTTCTTTGAAGTGGTGTGGAAGTTGCCCCTGGACCTTCTCTTAGGGAATGCCAGTTCTGGCTGTCCCTCTGTAAACATCTCCAGGCCCCAGGGCACACGTTGACAACAGCCCGTTCTCTCCTGAGAATGGAGGCGGCGTGGGAGGACTTTTCCGTAAAAGTCTGTACTCACAGCTAATCCTGGGGTTAACTTTTAAGACTGTGGGACTAGGTGCTTTCTGTTCCGTACAGTTGGTGAATAAACATCAGGTTTCCTGTCCTTCTGTCTATGTCATGCAGAAAGACCTGGGAGTGGAGGGCTTCAGTAATCTAGACGCCACTCCAACCCCAACAGGAGCATTTCAGTTTCATGGGCAAGTGATTTGACTTATTTCCTCCCGACAGAAATAAAGGGATGATACAATTAGTTCTGTGCACCGCACGTTGGGGTGGAGGTTAAGTGAATTACAACATTCTGCAGCAATGTAAAAATGAGATGGGTGTGAAAAGTTGGATTGTAACAGGGAAACAAAATTTACTTATTTTCTCCTTTATTTAGCTCTCAGTTTTATGAGGATACACAAAAATCACACAAAGAAATCTGATGGGAATCGTCTCTAACACTAAAACATAACATAAACAGTGGTTCAGGCCTTATGAATTCTTCTGACTCTATTTCCAAATATAATTCCTATATGAAACCACCCAATTTCACTTTGGGGACCACTGAAACAAGTGAACATTATGGAATGAAAAAAGTAAGAAGTTTTTAAAATACGTGTTCAGATGCTTGCATCAATATTAAAACCTGTCAGTTCACAACGCAGAATACCCCCTGCCCATAGGTTTAAACAAAACTATTTCCTCCCACTCCAAGGTATTATCTTCCGTTTTATTATTGCTAGTGTCTAAAGATTAGGAAATGTCCTGGACTGCACAAGTGGTTTAGCTGGCTTTTTATGAGATTTCTTTTGGATTCAGGAAGCTTTGAATGACATAAACTCTGTGCAGATGCTTCTGGAAAGTTTATGGCTCATCTCAGAGGTTCTCTGAGAGTAGTCACCTCCACCTCACACCTCATGGGACCTGTGACCCATGACCATGAAGTCAAAGGCTATAATTCTCTCTCAGCCTGCTTCAGACTGGAAACCTGGAAGCGCCATAGAAAACAATAAATTCAATGATACATCTGATTGGCGTCGTCCCTGTGCCAGCAGCCCCGCCTACTAAGGGCCAGGGCTATAGTGGTGTGTTGGAGTCCTTGACCTGCTGGAGTTTATAGCTGGGGGTGAGAATGGAGCCAAGAAGGGGGCATTTATTTAATAGGCTTCTGGGTGTTTCTGTTCTTATTTCACTCTTGGACAAGCCAATGAAGGAAATGGCTTTCAACAACCTATTTGATAAAAATTTGCTTATTTAACTGAATTATCTCTAAACATGCTAAAGGACCATTTAATAATCACACAAAGTCCCCCAATTCTCACTAAATATGTTCACATGTCCTACAGCTGTCCCATGCATCTCTCTCCTTCTTTCCTCCACATTTTCCCCTAGGTTGGCCTGCTTTGGCTCTTCTCTCTGTCTCCTTTTCCTCATCCTTTTCCAATGGATTTTTCCTTCTTCCTCTAGCAGCTTTCTGTTCTTTCCCATGTAAATCAAATCAGCCTACCTTGGCCCTTCTCATTTTCCTCCCTTACCCTTACCCCACACAAAAAGGCCCAGAATTTATCAGGAAAGGCAGAATTCTCCTTACTGAGTGTGATAACTCCAAATGTTAGATACAGTTAACTCATTGGACAAATGAGAAACTGCGACCTAGAGAGGGTCAGTAACTTACCGAAAGCCACACAGCCCAAAAGTAGCAGAACCAGTCTTCAAAATTCCTCATTCCAAACTTGGGCTTTTTCCAAAATACAAGAGGAGGCCCCAGGGAGGGCTCTGGGTGGATGAGGAACGGAACTAAGTCATATTTACCGACAGCCACATCCTCTCAGATTCGCAGGGTGGCGGGTCTCCTTCATGCCCAGGACAGGAAATGGCCCTTCTCCCAGGAAGCTCCCTATGGTGTGTGTCTCAGGAGGCACATTGTGGAAAAAAGCATTCTTGTTCTCAGAGGCCAGTATCTCACAACCCCAGGGGAGCTGTTCACACTGTCTTCCTGTGAATGGCGCCCCCTGCAGTTGCGTAAGGCCTCAGTCCTGGCTGCACAGTTCCTTTATTCTCATAGTGCTTTTTTGGAAGTCTTGAGGGGAAGAACTGTGACATCTGCTCTTGGAATGTTTCCCAGCCCTGCTGACGTTCAAAGCCCACATCTGTTTCGGGGTCTTTAGTTTCTGGTTCCTCCCACCATTTCTCACTGACACTTCAGGCAGGGACCAATAACCTAAGCTTACAACTCAGGTTGTGCTATAAACCTACAGGAGTCAACTCCTCTGGTAGCTGGAAGTATTTCAAAGGCTCTGAGAAAAGGGTAGCCCAAAATGTGTATGTAGATATATGATCATATTCTCTAGAAGTTACTGTTATATAAAATTCAAAAACAACCACTTTTAGGTGAGAATCTATGAGGCATTTTGGTGAGTATGGGGGTCAGAGAGGGGAAGAGCAGGAAGGGAGGAGACTTCAGAGTTTCTCAGGGGGTGGGGGCATCTTCTCCCCCTTCCTTCCTCTTAGGTAGATCTCCCCGATTTTGCTGGGCCCATCAGAATCAGAATCCCACTTTCCCATGGCTGAAGGTCCACAGCCAATTTCCTCTCTAAACCCCCTGGGGAGCTGGTGACCAATGCAAAGACCAACTATAGTGAGAAAGGCGGTCTTGATCTGTGGACCAAGGGCAGCTTTAAATGAGGAAACTCCGTGTGCTTGGGGTTTGAATAAGCTTGAACCTCCTAACTCATTTTTAGTACCCATCCTTGATCTTTTAGCATAGCGACCAAGCAACAGCCAAGAGCCAGAATGGAAAGTAAGCTGAAAGAGGCTTCTAGAAAGCAATGCTACCGGAAACAAAATCATTTTTCTTGGCTGCAAAGGCTAAAATCTGCCAGTAAGCTTCTAGGTGGGATTAGGGGTATTGAAGCAAATAGAAGGGAGTTATGGGTTTTGTTCCACTCTACACTGAATCAATAAAAGTAACAAACCTTATGTGATTACAATAAGAAATATATATTTGGTCTTTGTCACCAGATCCTGACACAGAGCTCCTAAATCTCTGGAATTTCCTGAATGATAGGAGCCTCTTTTGTTCTAATTAGGCTTCTCTTGGCTGGCCCCTAGGTGGCTTAAGGGTAGGGGCTGGTCTCCAAAAAGATCAAGCTGTGATGAGAGGGTTGGACCTCCGGAGGGGGTGGGGCTTGAGATTAAGTTCAACCACCAATGGCCAATGACTTAATCAATCATGCCTACGCAATGAAACCTCCATAAACCTCCTTAAACAATGGGGTTTGGAGAGCTGCTGGGTTGGTGAACACATCATGATGCTTGGGAGTGTGGCACGCCCAGAGAGGGCATGGAAACTCTGTGTCCCTCCCCTATACCTTGCCCTGTGCATCTCTTCCGTTTGGCTGTTCCTGAGTTGAATCCTTTCTAATAAACTGCAAATATAAGTAAAGTGTTTTCATTTTTTCAGTGAACCGTTCTAGTGAATTAGCAAATCTGAGGATGGGATTGTGAGAACCCCAAAATTTATAGCCAGTTGGTCAGAAGCACCAGTGACAATCTGGAATTTGGAGCTGCCATCCGAAATGGGGGCAGTCTTGTGGGACAGAGCCCTTAACTTGTGAGGTGTGCTCTGACTTTGGGTCGTTAGTGTCAGAATTGAATTGAATTGTAGGATACCCAGTTGGAGTCCAGAGCGTTGGAGAATTGGTTGGTGTGGAGAAAAAAATTTGGTGTCAGAAGTGGAATGAGTGAAACAGTACACCTTGTTACAAGTGTTGTTTTTTTTTTGAGGACTGAGAATTCTGGAACGCTGAAAAAAATAGCACTATGTGATGAGAATAGAGCTGGGAGGGGCATTTAATAGATTTCTGGCTGTTTCTGTTCTTTCACTCTCGGACAAGCTGATAAAGGAAAATGGTTTTCAGCAGCCTATTTGATAAAACTATTTGTTTATTTGAGGTTTTTTGGGGGTTCTGTTTTGTTTTTGTTTTTGTTTTTTTTTTGTGTGTGTGTGAGGAAGACCAGCCCTGAGCTAACATCCGTCGCCAATCCTCCTCTTTTTGCTGAGGAAGACTGGCCCTGGGCTAACATCCGTGCCCATCTTCCTCCACTTTATATGGGACCCCGCCACGGCATGGCTGACAGGCGGTGCGTCGGCGGGCGCCCGGGATCCGAACTCGCGAACCCCGGGCTGCCAAGCGCGAACTAAACCGCTGCGCCACCGGGCCGGCCCCTCTGTTTTGTTTTTTTAAGATAAATGAAAGTTAACTGATACACAATATTGTAGGGGCATACTGCAGGGTTGTCCTGCTCCATCAATGGCGGGAAAGACTCAGCAGGCTGGGATCCAGAAGTGACCTGTTGGCTCTTGGTGCTGCCAGACCAACAGCTGGGCCATAGACAACACACTTACGGAAGGTTTTCCCAGCCTGGCCTGGGGAGGCTGCTCTTCTGTCCCGGCTTGTTGACCTGCTTTCTGCAGGCAACATAGGAGACAGGTCCAGCAGGGACCTGATATGTCACATCAATGATATACGTACATACATACAAAGCAATGATATGTACATAACATTCAAAGTTCTTCACATTTTTTATGCTATATAAAATTAACATTATATTTATAGTTTCTGTTTCTTAGAATCAAAGTGTGTTCACTGTGCAAAGATGAGTTGACAACATATTCTCTAAACATAGCTGAAGAATTTTAAGAAACCGAAAGATTTTAGACAAAAGCACACTTACTTTCAATGGGTAAAACTCCATGTGCTCGGGGTTTGAATAAGCCTGAACTTCATAATTCATTTTTAATATTTGTCTTTGATCTGCTTTTTGCATAATGATCAACAACAGACATTTGAGTGACTACCTGAAGAAACTTTGATGTAGGAGACACCATGCTAAATTCAATATCTCATGTCCTATTCAGACTCTGTGGATAAGAAAAATATTCTTTCTAGTCTGGTGTTTAGAAGAAATCTCTTCATCAGTTTATATTGGTATTAGCAATTTGGAGTCTATTAAAATGTGGAGTAGAATAAGATTGAAACTTCAGAATAAAGAGCTGAGTACAGTCTTTCTAAAAACTCAGTTATAACTACACTAAAGTAATGTATCCAAGCTGTGGTCTTCCTAGAAACTGCTAGAAAGCTCTGTCTTCAGAGAAACTCTCCAGGAGGCCCCCCACCCCCAAGAGTTTGTGCATGAACAGCATCATCTGCTTTGAGTCTCCAGTTGTTTTTCCCAAGGAAAACATGCCGTTGTTATCAAGTGTTTATGTGTTGTGAAATTTTTACAGCTTCTCAAAAGCTCTTCATTAAGAGAAATGTGCTCCAGCAAGCATAGCAATAACAGCCACACACACACACACACACACACACACACACACCCTTCAAAAATTCAGAACATTCATGCCTGTGTCAACATGATTTCAGATAAGCACCAACCCAAGAACCCAAACATGATGTTGGCAGAGTTGTCAACAAAGAAAAAGCACAGTGTTCTGTTTGCCCTCACTTCACCCGCCTCCATGGGCACTGTATTTTAACGCATTTTTATTATCTAGCCAACCCTGTCCTAATTTGTGTCTACTTGGGCGTTTTACTAGGAAATACAGTTTCTAACTTTTAGAAGAAAAACAAAAATCTTCCTTAATTACAGGACTGTGAATGGCAGTAACTTAATTAAGGTATAAAAGATGTGTGATATGTAGTTTTTAAAAAAATCACATTTAGAAGGAACACAATGATTTCTTTCAGGCTATCATGAGTATTACAGCCCCAACATAGACACGAGTTACACAGCAGGTTTATTTTTATTACGGTTTGTATCATGACTCATACAGATTTATCAACTCTTGATGGAACTGATGGATCAACACTTTTTTTTGCTGAGGAAGATTCTCCCTGAGCTAACATCTGTGCCAGTCTTCCTCTATTTTGTATGTGGGTCACCGCCACAGCGTGGCTGCCACCGAGTGGTGTAGGTCCATGCCTGGGATCTGAACCCAGGCTGCCAAAGTGGAGTGGACCAAACTTAACCACTAGGCCACGGGGCCAGCCCCAGATCAATGCTTTTTAAGCTGATTCCAGACACCGTACTGCTACTGATTCAATCACCTACATTTTAGTAAGTATTATTCAAAACGTTCCAGTCTATCATTAATGATGCTTATAAGTGAATTTCTCTGTCAGGTTTGGTACCAATTTTTAGAAAAAAAAAAGAATAAATAAAAAGGAATCTATCAAAGCCTAGAGATAAAAAAGAAAACATTTGGGGAAAAACGTTTCCATTGGATTTGATTACATGAAAGCACCCAAGGACTATGAATTTGGTTCCCTCTCCATGATGAACGACTGTGCTCATTACCTTTCTTGGGAATGCGTCTGGGCTGTTTGTCCAGGGTGGCAAGTGATACTTCCTTGTATCAGGTCAAGGCACTGGTGGCATTTGGCCAAAAGAGATCTGAGGGATCTGAGGCCAGAGTACATGGAAACCCAAGGGCCTAAGAGCAATGAGTCAGAGCCAGGTGCACCAGGGAAGTCAAGAGCCCAGGAATATTCAAAGGCTGCGGGAGACAAGAGGGCCGGAGTCCAAGCACGTGCCGGCTAGGAAAGTTGTTAGTGTTGAAGTCCTGAGTCAAGACGTGGTCAAAGGATGAAGCCTTTGTTCATTTTCTTTCCTTCCCCCAATTCTGTACTTTCTGCAAATGTGCCTCTCTTCTTCTCTATGGTTATTCAAAATGTGCCCCTCTTTCAAGATCAGAGTCACATCCCCTCTTGTTTCATAAAGCACTTTCCGCCAACTCGAAACCACAGCTATTCCTATCTTTGACTTATGCTATTAACCATCTGTGCAACTCATTTAGGACTTAATCTTATGGTGTCTTTTTACATTCGGAATTGTTGTTTTAAAATGTCTCGCTTCCCCAAACCAGACTGTAAGCTCCTTGAAGTTAGGATCTGATCAAGAGTGCAAGAGGCCAGACCAGGAATGCTGTTTCCAGAGGTCAGGCTTGCTCACCCACTGATGGAGTCACTGGCCTGCAGCTTATTAGATTTTCCAGAATGGGGACAGGATTGCTCCCAGAGCCTGAGGTAAAGGTTGAGTCTTCTAGGGTAAGTGGTCCTCACTCAGCCTCACTGGAGTATGGGCACATTCTCCTGGTGGTGCTTTCTCATTATTTACCCTCTTACCATTTTGCTCTCCAATTCTCTTTTAGCCACATTTGTGCTACCTTTTCTAGATTATAGGAAATTCTCCCCTCTATTCTGCAAATATTATATTCTTATTGTATCTCATCATTGTGCTGACTTTTGAATCTTGGCAAGCTAATCACTCAGTCTTTGGCTTTCTTGACCCATTTCTTGAAATTTCATGTGGGCCTTTATTATTCATCCTTTACTGTTTAATCCTTCCCATTTATGGGCCATGTGCTTTTAAGATCAGGTAAATAAAGAGCTTCCTCAGGGGCCACTTTGGCACTTTGGTTTCCTCATATCAGTGCTGTTCAGTGGAGGCGATACTGGCATTGTGGGGGCAATTCTATGGTCCTGGGATTAAAAGACTTTTAGCATCTGTGGTCCTCCACTCACTGAGAACCAGCATTGCCACCAGGTATGACAACAAGCAAAAATGCCCCCCCAAATTTCCAAATGGCCCCTGGTGGAGTCACACTGCTTTAGATGCTGCCTCGAGATCCTGCACTCCAAAAACACCCACGCTTTCTCCCTAAATTGGATAGTTTGTGCCTCTTTCAATAGACTGTTTCTTTTTTGAAAGCTCATCATATCTTTAAGTCATTCTTCCTTTCAGAGGTTCTTTTTTTCCCTCGGAATGAGTCATATATTATTTTATCTTGTTTCGTTTTACTTATTATTATGGGAAATGTCAAACATACACAGATAGAGAGAGTAGTATAATGAACCCCCATGGACCTATCACCTAATTGCAACAATTATCAATTTAGACAATCCTGTTTTTTCTAGATCCCCACCTACTACCCTCCACCCACTTCTGCTGCCACTAGATAATTTTGAAGGAAATCACAGACATCATTCATTGTATGTACTTTTTGATAAATTTTTTGATAGCTTTTTGGTTTTTTTAAGTCAACAAGAGTTAAGGTGAAACACTTGCTTAATTCTCCAAGACTCCACCCTTAGATATCACCTACACATTCATTCTGGTTCCCCCAGCTTGAATCCAGTGTTGGAACTACCTTCCTTGCTTCCTCTATATTCTGAGACAAAAATGCCAAGTCAAGAATTTCTCAGATGCTCTGTTTTTAACAGAAGGAAACTTGAAGCAGCTGTTTGGATCATTCAAGTCTTGTTACTGCTCAGTGCTTTATCTGTGTTAGTTTGGTGATCTGTGGTAGGCAATTGACATCCACATCTTCTCTTGGGTGGAGCAAAATATAGTTTTACACCATCCAAATATCACTTCTACTTCTGCCTCTTTTGGTGTTTCCAGAAAAGCTCTCCACCAGGCTGGAAACTCTGAGCCCATGACTTAACCAACCCTCCTATTTCATTCCGTGCCTATCCTGCTAATTTGGAAAAGGTATGTCCTTCTGCTGATGTACTTGAATTACAATTCCTATCCCAGCACTTAATGAAACCAAGGAGATTGCTTTTCAGATGTGTCTATAAAAATATTTTGAAAATGAAGGGAACACTTGTTGAGTTGGTTAATGGTTGAGTGCTAATATGCAACAGAAGGTTGATATGATTGGGTCTGTCATGACTGGTTCTTAAATGATTAGGACAGTCAAATAGTGGGTGTGTCTTGCTTTCTTCCTTCAACCCCCCATGGGATGCCTTTGCTGGCTGTTTGATTGCCTCATGATTAGAACTGATTAACCCTGCTGACTTTGGGGCAGCTCTTTGAAAACAAATAGATGAACCATGTAAACACCAAGCTTGACCTAGAACACTCATAAGCGCCAAACGATTGACTCTGAGGCCCCTGGGCTCTTCAGTTTATGCAGGGAGCCATGACCTTGTCCTGGAATGCCACTTTGGAGACAGTTTTCTCACTGAATCATGGTTATCCTCTTGGATTATTTTTCCCCAAATGTAACTCTCCTCCAACTTCTTGGCGCTAGATGAGTGTTTAAAAAGTGTGTAGATCTTGGGACCGGCCCAGTGGTGGAGCAGTTAAGTTCACATGTTCCACTCTGGTGGCTCAGAGTTCGCCAGTTTGGATCCTCGGCGTGGACCTACTCACTGCTCATCATGCCATGCTGAGGTGGCGTCCCACATAGAAGAACTAGAAGGACCTACAACTAGGATATACAACTACGTACTGGGACCTTGGGGAGAAAAAAGAGAAAGAGGAAGATTGGCAACAGATGTTAGCTCAGGGCCAATCTTCCTCAAAAAAAAAGGAAAGTGTGTGGATCTGTGTTGGAATAGTTTGGAGGATTCCTGTGTACCTGGGCTGCAAGCATCTCCCTTGGAAGGAAGAGGATGTTAAATGCTCATATTAAACACTCCAAAGGGATGCTTAGATTGTTATATTCAATTAGTAAATGCTCTGTTGTTTAGAAAAGTCTTGTCAGAGTACTTTTCAATCTAAGTTCCACTCCTAAAAAGAGGCATAATTTTGACTGCCCTATCTTTCTTTGTGCTTGTAACATTACCCCTAGACTAGAGGATGCAGTGGCATTAGTATTATCATTATTGTTGACATTGGCAGAACACTGAGAGTGATTTAAGTAACTTACCTAAAATCAAACAGTTCATTATCAGGCAGTCTGGAGCCTCTGTCTCTGCAGTTTGAAGAGAGAGCAGTTTGCCGTGCCTTGTCTGCTCCTTCTCCCTGCTTTTGCCAAAGTCACAGTCCATAATAATTCAGTCTGTTATGGCCATTTAAATGCCCTTAGCACGTGAGCAGGTCACCATCGTGAGCTGCAGTGTGCAGGTACCTGGAGATGAAAAGGATCCTCATCCTTGCCTACTTCTTGGAGTTGTGGTGGCAACTAAAAGTGCAAATGTGTGTGAGAGTTCTTTGTAACCTATAAAGTCCTGTTCAAATGAAGATAATGGTGATGATGCTAATAGCATGTGACGCCTATGGAGGATTTTGTTAGCCAGTCATTGATCTGAATTCTTTATGCATCATCTCATTTAACTCTTACAACAATCTTATAATGTTTTTATTATTATTTTCCTATATATAAATATATATGGGATAGTATAAATATAGCAATAGTATAAACATGTTTAATAAGGCAGCTTTTAGTGCTGTAAAGACGACTCTGGGACAATCTCACTCCAAATCCTTGATGCCTACTAGAAAAACACAAAAGGAACAAGAAAATCCAATGGGCACCCCAATCAAATCAAATCAGGCACTAACCATAGCCTTCTCTGGCATTCATAATTCATCACTCACTTAACAGGGGCTTCCAAGCATCTAAATGTCTATGTTCATATGTACTCTTACATATGTCAGCAGTGACCTGCAATTTATAAAGAACAAAGTTTATCTTTTTCAAAATCACCACTTATTGATGCTCCATTGCCACTCCTTTGGTTCAAGCTCCTCTAGGTGGTGGTCTCTTTTCTCACCCCTACTCTTCAGTGTAACAAAAGGAGAAGCCTGCAAATGCAGCTAATGTGAAACCATCGAGACAGAGACAGAGAGATAACCAGGGGCTGAGAAGAGGAAATGCCAGCTTCTTTCAGGATGATGTTATTTCCTTTTTATAGACTAAAAACCAGTCTTCTCATACTGGCTTGTCAAGGCATAAGTAGCCATGTGGTTCCTAAATGTCTAACAAAAGAGAAATAATTTAATAAATTATAGTACAGCCATACCATGGAATATTATATGCCAATTAAAATGATTTTTTAATGGGGAAAATTATAGTATGGGTATATCCTCAAAATGGTAAATGATAAAAATCAGGATATAACACTGTATGTGTGCTATGTCCACAACCTTGTTTTACACACACACACACACACACACACACACACACAAGATATGCATCAAAATGTTAATAGAGGTTATCTTCGGGTGTTGGAGTTATGAGTTTAAAAAAAATTTAATTGTTATACTTTTCCTTATCTTCTAAATATTCTGTCATGAACATTTATTATTTTTATAATAAAAAGATGACTGTAAAATAGTAAAGGGGTTGTATACTGTGGTTTAAACATAGACCAAGATTTTCTGAAGATTGTAGTTTCCAAAAGTCAATATGTGGTTTTAATACTCCTGTTTAATTGTGAATAGAAAAATGATTTTTCTCTGTTGCTTCCCCTTATTCTAGGTGCTTTTAAGCAGATTCCTATTGCACTACATGGTTCTGATTTTCCAAGCACGTACAGAATTTCCCAGGAGTACGTGCTAAATGTTTTGGGCAAATGACTTTCAGACCACTGGGGCTCAGCCTAGCAAAGGAATCCTGAAGAACACTAAACTCTTACGATTTAAAGGAGATTATTTAAATTTGCCTAAAGCTCTCAATGTGCTACTTGAAAGTTCTGCTAAACATAGAACCAAACCAAGAAAAACTTCCAGGGAATAAATGTGGCAAAAACAGGAGAAAGATGAATTTTTATGAGCAGGTATTTGAATATCAAATGTTGAAAAGAAAGACATTTATTAATCGGAGATAAACTCCTGAAAACCACTTAAAATGTAAATATGGGACATGATCATAATGCAAAGGTATTAATTTCTCCCTTAGAAAAGTATTTTTAAAACTTAATTAGAAAGACAAAACAAAACTTAATTAGGTTGTGTTTCCCAAAAGTTGGCCAGCCCTCGTGGAGAAGAGAGGGCATCTTTCACACTGCCCTGTTAGCTGGGGCTTGCTACCTGTGGGTTATGAGGAGGTCTGTGATGAGACCTGGACTAAAAGTGGACAGGTGTGGCAGAGCTTCACCTCGGGAGCTCAAGGGCACGGACTTGCTCCTGTTTGCTCGCAGACCCACTCCCGGCCTCTCACCAGCTCCTATCTGCCGGTGCAGGGAACCACACTTCTCAGCTTCCTTGCCCTTTGGCTTGATGTAGCTTCCATTTGGCCAATGGAAGCTCCTGGAAGATTGGAGTGGGAAGGGGAGAAGCCATGGCACTTTTTCCCCTCTGTCTAAGTTGGGTGGTGTCTTTGGTTACAGCTTTTTCTCCTCTTTGGCACTGGCGCCTCCAGTTAATGCTGAATCTCCTCAGCTGCATTAACGCCTTCTGCTCACTTTGCCCGCCCAGGCTTGGGAGCTTCCAGCTGTTGCTGATCTCTGTTTGGCGTCTCTACTCTTTCATCACTTGTATAATGAATTCCCTATATTAAATTCCTGCCCAAATGCTCAAATTGTTTCTGCTTGTTTCACCAGACTCTGGCGATACAACTGGTTACAATTTAGGATCATGCTGGGAAATGCACCCCGGCACAAGAGAACATATGTGAGGGAAAGGGAAGACGTTTCAAAGATCCATTGCACCATCAGATACTTTGTTGCAGATACTTTTTAAATTTTAAAGTTCTCAACTCTGTATTTATTAAGTCAGGACCATAATTGGTGAAATCAAAGAATACCAGTTGCTACAGTTTTGTCACCAATGGAAAATCCTTATGATAGGGGCTGGCAGAATCACTCAAAGGACAGTATGTCTCAAAGGAGACATTTACCTCACTTGTTCCCTCAATTTCCAGAGAATACAAGTCACAGTCCGAAGGGATGACTGAGGTCTGGAGTGAAGGTGGAGTTGTACTTCTGCAGGAGGGTTGGGGAGGACAGGATCGGGGAAGCAGTGCAGCGCTATCCTATCATGCATGCTCATATCAGAATAAAGTTTTCACAGGAAGCTTAAACACAAGGGAATTTTCAGAAAGAGGCTCAGAGGATATGGGAGGCAGGAGATTGTCAGATGAGCTCTGAGGGTGAGATTTGAGTGAGGGAGGACAAAGACATAGGAGTGAAGGGCAGAGATATTATCAAGACACTGAGCATCTTGCTAGTAATCCTTACAGCAGTCCTTGAGGAAGTTGTTATTATGCCCAGTTCATAGATGAGGAAACAGAGACCCATAGAAGTAAAGTGGCTTGACCAAACTCATCAGACCGGGGCCTCATCACTCCAGGCACAAAGGGCACAAGCATAGAACACATTGACCCACCATGGTCGCCTGTGGCCAGCTTGTGCTAGGTCCACTCTGCTGATCTTCCTTGACCTCTCCTTGGCATTTGCCCCTTTCCCACTTCCCCCTCAAAACACTGCATGGCTCCTGTTGCCACTTTCCCTGCTTCACCTCCAACCTTTCCAGCTTGGCATCCTTGGCAGGCATCTCTTCCTCTGGCCACCCCTTCCTCTAAGAGGTGGTATTCCCTAGAACTCTGTGCCCAGCCTCTTTTCTTCTCACATGAGAAACACTCTGCAGTGATTCCTCTGGGTGAAACTGCCCATGCTTTGACCTCCACTCGCATGCTGATGACACATAAATGTAGGTCTTCGCTTCGGAAAGTTCAGGGGCCTCCAGGCCCACACTTCTCAGAGATATATGTGGATATCCCACAGTCCTTTCAAATTCCAAAGCAGAACCCATCATTCCTACCCTGAAGCCCCATCTGAATCAAAATTCTTTATGATTTCCTCATCAGGGGACAATTTGTTTGAAAAACATGGCCATTGTATCTCTGGGGTTCCTTTCAGATCTCAACAATCCAAGTCTATAATCACAGAATGACCCAAACTTAATACCAGCATGTCTTCTCCAAAAGGGGAAAATAAATATTGATCTGTAATGTGCATTTTAGAAACTGGATCATAGCTTTGTCCCAGATGTGAGATTGCCTCTGTAAACCTCTCACTCCCCACTCCCACTCTCCTGGGTGATCTTTTTCTTGACTCCATCAGATGAGAAGAGGTGGGGATGAGGAAGAGGAGGGTGGGAAAGGAGACCCTTATGGAATTAGGTCAGCAACTGCTAGGAATGAAGTTGGTTGCCTAGCAACAATGCCCTCTCCTCACCTCCCCCTAGATATCAGTTTGTGATGTTCCATTCCTCCTTCCCTTCTTTTAGGGATGCTCTCAGTATTTATTTTAACTAGATTTTACCTATATAAAATTGGAAGGGAAAGGAAGGGATGCGTATATCATATTCTCATGCTTACATGGCTGAATGTGGAATTTGCAGATCACAGAGAAACACACAGTTCTTCAAATGAAGATGCCTTCTTTTGGCCATTACTTATTTAATAAATATTTATTGAATGTGTCTGCAATGTGCCTGACACTGAAAAATATTGAGTTGAAAAATCTTCCACAGGAAAGTTTAAAAACAGAAATGAGTCCCTTGTGTCCAAGAAGGTCTAAGAATTGGCTGCGGGATCACACTTTAAGAACATATGTGGGTTGCTGAACATAATATCAATATATCAAAAATCCATTGCTGTACACCAGTAATAAACATCTGAAAAATACCATTTACAACAGCAACAAAACCACAAGTTACCTAGGAATTGAAATAACAAATGAGGTGCAAGACTTGGTGTGGCGAAAACTATAAAACGCTATGAAAAAAATTTTTAAGAAATCTAAACAAATGGAGATATTTACCATGTTTGTGGTTGGGAAGAGATAAAATCCTAGGGAAGTCAGTTCTCCCCAGAGTAATCTGTGAATCCAACAGAATTTAGATGAAAATCCCAATGGGCATTTTGTGGATCTTCATAAGCTGATTCTAAAACTGATAAGTAAAGAGCTAATAATAGCCATGGTAATTTTAAACACAAAGAACATGGCAGGAGGTTTGTCCTACCAGATGTTAGGATTTCTTATAATGCTATAGGAATTATGACAGTGTGACATTGGTGCAGAAATGGAAGAAGCAGACCACTGGAACAGAATGGGGACCTCTGAAACAGACGTATGCATAAAGGAGTCTCGATCCACAACAGAGATAGAATTACCAATTAGTGGAGGAAATGTGGACGGTTTAGTAAATGATGCTGGGAACAATGGTTGTCCATAGGGAAAAAAAGTTAAGTTACATTACCATCTCACACCATAAGCAAAAATCTATTGCAGATAGCTTAAATAATAAAAATAAAACTTTAATAGGACTAGAAGAATATATATGAGAATATCTTTAATAAGCTTAGGGGAGAGAATAGTTTCTTAAGACTCAAAAACACGAACTGTTATGGAAAAGATTGACACATTTGTTAAAGGAAATTTTCAGAAGAGGGTAAAATCATGACTCATACAGATATAAAATAAACATGTGTTAAAGATTTTATTTACTTCATTATTTATGAGGGAACTGGGCAGATGTTATAACCGTTAAAAGGAGAAAGCAGAGAACCACAAATTTATATGGAATAAAGGAATGTTGACATAAATTTACAAGTAACGTGAAGCTGACTTTTTCCACAGGCAAGTTGGGGGAAGAGGATATAGGGGTGTAGGCAGAAGGAGTCAATGGAACTGCTACCAGACAGAATTTATTTTCATGTCTAGAGACAAGAATTATTTTGCATTGCTATCAGTATCAGCAACTTAAAAGTTGCAAAATAGCTCAAAACAATGAGTGGCTAAAATCTAATAACCTGGAAGGATGTGCTGTAAATAATGCATGATTTTCCATTGAGAACACTCAGTAATCTTTTGCGTTTATTCCAAATTTCTTACATATTTGACTACATTAAGAAAAATCTTTTGCCCATCAAAAGACACTATAAATAAGTGAAATAAGCAACAGACTAGGAGAACCTCTTTGTAATGCCTATAATTAACAAAAGATTATCCAAAATATGTAAAGAATTCCTACAAATTAATTTAAAAAACATAAAACAGCCAGCAGAAAATGGGCAAATGATATGAACAGGCAACTCAGGAAAGCGAAACTCAGAATGACAAATAAATATATGCAGAGATGCTCAACCTCACCAGGAATCAGAGAAATGCAAATTTAAACCACAGAGAGATAACTCTTCACATTCAGTAGATTGGGAAAAAATAAAGCAGGCTGACCATCACAGATGTTGGGGACTACATGGGGCTATGGAAAGAAACTACTGTGAGAGTGTAAATGGTACAATCCCTAAAGCAGCTTGTTATTGCTAGTAAAATTAAAGATCTGCATGCCCTCAAACCAAGTAATTCATCTCCTGGGATTTATTTCTACACATGCACAATGAAATAGAAGCAAGACTATTTTTTACAGCATTACCTATAATAGCAAAATATTGAAACCACTTAAATGGTCATCCACAGGGCACTGAAAAAAATTGTGACATACTCGTACGAAGGAGTGCTATATAGTAGTGAAAATGAATGAAGTAGAGCTACATTTGTCAACATGGATAAATCCCCCAAACATAATGTTAGGTGGAAAACAAGTTGCAGAACAATGTGTATGTCTGCTATCATTCCTATCAAATCTTAAAACACATATGGAAATGACAAACCACGTGTGTAGTTTGGTGGTAACTCCTGGGGAGGGAGGAGCATGGAAGCAGGGAGGGCTCCACAGGGCTTCAGTGGAGACTGTGACGCTTCATTTCCATAGTGTTTGCTGTATGTTACTCTAAATTTTTGTTAGTCTTAAGTAGGTTTTTAAGTCTATGCACCTGGATTATACTCGATATAAGTAGATTTCAGCTCTAAAGCCAAATTAAAGCTCCCTTTCCCCTTTTCTGTTCACTTCTCTCAGAAATGGACTGCCCTCTCCCCCCAGGCCAAACTTTGCTTAGGGACCCCAAGAAGTGGACTGTAGGTAGATTCCATCTCTTTAAGGGACTCTGGTCCTTGCAAGAGCTGGTATTTTCTTTGTCTGGAGCATCTGTCCTCTAGGAGATGGACTGGACTGGCCTGCCAGCAGCCGGTGTAGGAAGTCTAGAAGGAAGAGAACAAGAGCTCTTCCCTGAAGGGAAGCCCTTTCCCCCTGCCCTGCTGGACTTGAAGCAAAGTGAGATGGAGTGGGGATCCAGGCCAGGGAGAGAATTCAGGATAGGGACTCCTGTCCACTCCTGTGAAGGCCAGTTCTAACTTTCCCCATGGCTAATGTTAGCCCTGCGGGACACATGAAAAACACAGCTCAGGAAGGTAATATCTTGCAGCAAATATATCAAAATCCAGGACCAAACATATCAAGAAGGAATAATAATCACGAATTTATACGTATCTGGAGTAGATATGTATCCTGCCCAGCATCCTAACCCACTTCCTGTTTTGAAGGATTTCTTGCCTTCTACTTGACAAGAGATTTTCACATATTGAGGTATAGGGGGTAACTATTTGGGTTCAAAACTGATTTGACTTGAACTAAAAGCCTGATTTATGGCCTATCAAACATACATTGTACATCTACTTTAATCATTAAAGAATGCACTCTCTTAAGATAAGAATGAGTACTTCCTCTCCTACGCCCTATTGGTAACCCTTTCCCAACATCAGTGTCACGTTGACCTGCTAATTTGCAACTGAGTACCTCTTTGAAACTTTGATGAAAATATACCCTGGACGTGTTTAATATATGTTCTTTGTTCTAAAAAGGTAAAAGACTGTACTGAAAGCTATGCTTCTCTGGAATGCTTTCTTCCTTTCTGGAAAGGGCCTTCTTGGATTATAATCCTCACTCTGGCTCAAGTAAAACTCGCTTTATTTCTCTTATCTATAGAATGGTTATTGGTTATTTTGCATGGATTACTATAGAAGCTCAAAACACCCCACTCCAAAATACCCAAGCTCCAAGCCTCCTTGGTCCCCAAGGCAAGTCACACGACCTAGGCTCTGCCAATGGACATGGCTTTGCTTCACATGGTTTGGGAGCTAGTGACACAGAAAAGCAGAGACCAAAAATCTCTCCAGCGGGCTGGGATCTCCAGCAAGGCCGAGTTCCCGGCGCATGTGCGGCTCTGCTGGGCAGGGGGCAGCCGCTGCGAGTTGCTCAAGGCATGGGGAGCAGCACGCACAGCACAGCTTCGCAGTGAGAGCAGCAGCTTTCTCGCGGGGCTCCTTCTGTGGCTTGATGTGCAGCTCCTGGCCGGGTAGCGCTGAGCCGTGTTTCTAGTCTCCCAATAATTCTGGGAGGTACTTTTTCTGCTTACATGGGCAAAGTCAATTTCTGTTGCTTGCAGTTTAGAATCCTGACTCATAGGCCTAACAATACAGTTTTGAAATCGATAAAACAAAAAGGATCAGAATCACATAGAGAAACTAACGAATGCCGTGATCAGAATGGGAGATTTAAAAATCACTCTTTCAGAAACTAATCCATTAGGGAGTCAAAACATCAACAAAGATATGGAAGGTTTGAACAAGTGTTACCAGGCTCTAAGGAACTGGTGACCTCCAAGTGGGTCCTTTTACTCCGGGGTTCCTTGTGCCAATAAAATGCGAGCGGGTTTGGAAGCAGAGCAGAAACTTTATTCTTTGACCAATGAATGGAGGAGGCAGAGCTCCTGCTCTAAAACACCTTCTCCCTGAAGGGAAGGTGAGCAGGGTTCTTATGGGATGCAATGGGGCGGGGGGGGGGGGGGGGGGGGGGTCTCCTCACTTCATCGCTGGGGCGGAGGCATTTGGGGCATGCGCAGATTTTCCCTGCTTGCTCACTGTACGTTTTGCACGTGGTACCCCATCTCCATCTTGGACCTTTCTGGTTTGGACTAGTTCTGTATTTTGGCTTTATGGCAATGTTGTACCTTGGTTCCTGTAAGCAAGCACAACTTAAATACAAAGCATTAGATGTGGAAAATGTTTTAGGGACTTCCCCGGATGACACAAGGAGATTTTAAAACTTGCTCTAATAGATATGGCTATAAACAGAATCCAGTATCTAAGAAATATAGACTTAAATCAGTCAACATATATTTCGGGAGCACACGCTAGGTGCCAGGCACTGTTCCAGACATTTGGGATACATCAGTGAACCCAACAAAATCTCTGCCCCAGCACCATTCCTTTTCCCTGCCCCTCTGCCTGCATCCACTGCTCTCAGCCTCTTCCTCCCAAGTCTTCCTCCCCTGAGGCCAGAGAGAATCCCTCCTTTATCATGCAGAGCAGCCTCCCCCTACTCTGAAGCCTGAGTTTATCAAAGCATCTCTTCAGCAAGGCAAGCTTCTTCCTGTAAGGATTCTTATACATACTACTGCTAGGAGGTCAAAATTGTCTTCATATTGTTACGCAGAAAATTGATTTTAAAATACTTTTATCTAGTGACTGATAGTGGGTATGGGGTTTCTTTTGGGGGTGGTGGTGAAAATGTTCTGAAATTAGATGACGGTGATGTGTGACACTTTTAAATGGTCAATTTTATGGTATGTGAATTACATCTCAATAAATAATAATAACATGATAGATTCAGCAATCAGCCCAGCACCTAGCATGTAATAAGTGCTCAGTAAATGGTAACTGTTTTAAAAAGATGCTACCTCTCTATCATCTTTCTATCTATCAATTATCCTTAAGAAAAGGAAGATCCTTGGGAGATTGTATAATTTTCTAAAATTGATACCGAACCTCTTAATCTCAAGTTTGTGGGCCTGATGCACAGCAAGCCAAACACTGAGACATTGGGGCTTGTAGATGGAGAAAGATTTATTTGAATTGGCCAAAACGAGTAGGTGGGAGCCTGGTTCATTCAAATCTGCCTCCCCAAGAGCAGAAAGCAGGGGGTTTCATAGAGCTAGGGGGCTTGGCAGGAGGAACTATCAAGTGCCTAAAAGAATTTAAGATAGAAGGCCTGTCCCAGGAAGGAGCTATCACCATGGATAACTCTAGGTGTGGTCGACAGGAAGGCACTAGCAAGCACATTTTTTTTTTTTTTGTGGGGAAGACCAGCCCTGAGCTAACATCTGTTGCCAATCCTCCCCTTTTTGCTGAGGAAGACTGGCCCTGGGCTAACATCCGTGCCCATCTTCCTCCACTTTTTATATGGGACGCCACCACGGCATGGCTAACAGGCAGTGCGTCTGAGGGCGCCCGGGATCCGAACTCGCAAACCCCGGGCTGCCAAGTGCGGACTAAACCGCTGCGCCACCGGGCGGCCCCAAAATTGTGATCTTTTTTTTTTTTGTGGGGAAGACCAGCCCTGAGCTAACATCTGTTGCCAATCCTCCCCTTTTTGCTGAGGAAGACTGGCCCTGGGCTAACATCCGTGCCCATCTTCCTCCACTTTATATGGGACGCCACCACGGCATGGCTGACAGGCAGTGCGTAGGCGGGCGCCCGGGATCCGAACTCGCAAACCTGGGCTGCCAAGCGCGGACTAAACTGCTGCGCCACCGGGCGGCCCCCAAGCACATTTTTATCAAAGTTCTCTCTTGGGTCTCATTGTCTATAGATGGCCCAGCAAACATTTATTTATCAAACATTGGCTTTTCCATCTCCATGTAAATTGCTTTCCTTCCCTTTGAAGTCCCAAACACTACACCCAACATCCTCCTTTGTCCTTAGCTGAAGATGGTATTTAAGGTAGTGACTTCCGCCATTTTGGCGAGTTGCTCAGTTTCCCTGGGTTTCTCCCATGTATACACACTATTAAACTTTGCTTGATTTTCTCCTGTTATCTTGTCTCATGTCAACTTAATTCTTAGACCAGCCAGAAGGACCCAAAGGGTAGAGGAGTAGTTCTTCCTCTCCTACAGGTGAATGGCCACTTTCTAGATTATTTGTGCTGTTTAACGAGAGACAGGACAGCTTCAATTTATATTGTCAACCTCTCCTTATATACAAGGCCAAAGCTAAAGTTAAAATTTAGAGCTTCTGTAGTCAAAGTGTGATGTGCGGTTCTGATATGGAGGTATATTAGAAAGATCTGCTGCTAGACATTTTATTAGGTGCCTTTATTGCTTTTTCCCAATATGCTTATTTGAAAAAAGAAAGCTTTAAAAAAGTCACCAAAGCAGTAAAGAAAGAACCAGATTGATGTGTGAGAGACACACTGCATGAAAAGGTGCAGTAAATTCTTACCTGGAATGGTAATCTGAAATACAAACAAGTTAATGGTTCATGCATATTTCTGAAGTTGTAAGAATTATAAAGTTACTTTTCTCTCTGCAAGATAACCAAGATGGCATGAAAACTGAATTATAAGCCCATATAATTGACGTTTCTCCAGGTTTGCACTTGGTGAATAGCAATAAAATAACAATAGTGAGAGATCCCAAGAACACAAGAGAGCATTGATATGATGCTATTTATAGAAAATAAGCCACCATTAAAGTATTATTTAAAACAGTCAACTGACAAACCCACTCCACAAATCACCTTAGACTTTGGACTTCGAGCACATAAAAAAAAGTGAGGCTTTTTGTTTACCCTAAAGTTTGATGAGAAGGATGCTATAAAGAAGACAAAATTTTTTTGGTTGATAATATTGCCCTGTCTACTTTCTTAAAGAAGAACAGAAGAAATTATTTATTTCATTTGGCAACAATACAGTTTCTCTCTTTCAAAGAACTCAAAGTATTTGTACAAATTTTAACTGATAGCTTTATAAAGATGGAGGAGAAGGAGGAAGGGAGGGCAAACGGGAAGAGAAGGATGAAGGAAGGAGGAAAAGAAGGAGGCGAGTGCAGGGGCAGGTGGTAAATATGATACAATGATTTTCCTACTTTTCTTAATAATCCCCAAGATGTCCACACCTATGTCAGGTTACCAATGTCAGCTGCAGATTACTCTGTTCTCAACCTAATATGTGATCTACAAATGAAAGCACCTGCTCTTAAAGTTCTTCTTGCACACTTGTGTCTCTGTCTCAGCTGGGAAAACATGTAAATATTTGCACAATATTTATGTGTTATCTCAGAAAGTCCAGGATTTTCTCCAAGTGGCATCAACGAATAAATATTGAGCATAGTCTAAATTCCGGGTATTCTAGGGATTTGGTGGTGGATGTATTCATGCAGTGCTTCTCGGAGTGTGCTCCTAGAGCTAGTAACATCTGCACCACTAAGAAATTTTTAAGAAATGGAAATTCCAGGGCCTCATCCCATTGCTACACAATGGGAAACTCAGGGGTCCTGGCCCAGCAATCTGTATTTTAGCAAGTCATGGGGTGACTGTGATGCACCAAAGTTTAAGAACCACTGAAGTTGTGTGAATGGATAATTTTCAGTAAAATAACAGCTCAATAACCATTAGATGAATGGATGAATAAAAAAACAAACAACAACAACAAAATGAATGAGCCCTTATAGAGTTCGGGACAGGGTAAAGTGTTAGCATATTTACAAGAACGGGCGGAAACAGCTCCCGGTCTCAAAGCCTTTTTCTGCTGGCTTTGGCACACTCCCGTGTTTCCGGGGTGGTTTGTTGACTCCGTTTCTCTGTTCGTTAGTTTACTGATCATTGCTCGCTGCCAGTGTGGGAAGAGCAAAACAACAACAAAATACAGAAATGAACAAGAGCAGACAAAACCAGCAGCAGCAGCAGCATTTGGGAACCGATCATGACAGCAATTTTGGTTTTGACTGATAAAGTGGGGTAAAAGTGAATAGAGTTTGGTTTGTTTTTTATTAAACGAACAGAATTCATTGTAAATTCACTCTGCCCTGGTGTGGAGAGAAGGCAGGCACCTCTCTTCTCCCTCTTTCTGGAAGTCTGGCAGAACTTAGCTCAGCTGTTTTAGTGAAGTTAGAACTTGCTTGGGGACAAGGACTTCCTCCACAAAAGACTTTTTTTAAATGAAGGAAACACTTTTGTGTCTTCTAAGCTCCAGCTGGCCCCCAGCCTGGCTCTCTGCAGCCCCTGTCTTCCCACGATCTGACTGAGAGTCCACAGGGCTTTCTTGGCATTCGAAACCCTAAAACTCAAAACCCTCCTGCTTGGCCTCGCAGTGAAATAAAGGCCAGCGAGAACCTCTTGAAGTGAATTTCCAGGGCATCTCACTGGTAGCCCTGGAACGTCATTCTGCCCCGAGGAGCCTGGAGCCACCTAAGAGATGAGGACACTTGGGTTTCGTAACGTGACTTTTGTCACAGTGGAGCACATTTAGATTCTCACTTCCTGTTTTAATTCTATTTGGAAATAAGAAAATGTGCTGAGATTTCGTTTCAGAGGAGCCGTTCAATTTCGTGAAGAAACTTTCTCTGCAAACTAGAAAAGCGAATGGGAACAAATTTGTAGTCAGCACATACAGTTAAATACTAATTTGAGTAGCCAGTTGATCCTGGTAGTTAAATACTGACAGTATTGAGCGTGGTAAACCTTCCTCTGCGTTCCGAGCACCCCCGGGCCGGGAGGCAGGGAGAGCTTCCCCTGGACACGACTTTGAATGAGTCTCACTGATGAGCCAAGGTTTTGGGGGCGGAGCAGCCTGGGAAAGGGGCAGAAGGCCGAGGGCCGGGATCGGGAAAGCACGATGGAAAACTGGGGGCCGAGGTGCGGCGGGGAGTGGGATGTGCAGGGAGCACGGAATATCAGAGGCTTAAAAGACTCTCGGGAGTCAGGCCATGAGGGGCTTCGTGCCAAGTTAAAAAAAAGTGGACTTCACTCCATAGGCCAGAGGGAGGTGTGGAAGGTGTTTCCTCAGGGAGGATGGGCTGTGCCGTCGGGTTTACAAAGATCACTGTGCAGGAAAGGAGAAACCAGCTGGGGGGCTGCTGAGAGAATCCAGGAAAGCAGGCAGGTGTGGGAGGTGCCTCCTGGTCCGGGGCTCCTCCCCTACCCCAGAGTCCCTGGCAGAGCAGAGTCCACAGCCCCTGCCAAACTGGAGGCACAGCTGGAAACAGAATATGGCACACCAGAAAGTTCTTTGAAGTATCCAATTTATCTTTAAAAAAATCATGCAAATGTTTGCATTCTGCTTCATAAAATTGGTGCTCCAGGAACCTGGGCCATGTTCTCTCCCTGTGGCCTTGGGTGCCCTCTGCATCCCCAGGGTCACCCATACTCCAGTCTGGGAAGGGCCTGCCGTGCAAGCCCGTCTGTTAACGTCTCCTTTGCAGACTCTACGAGCAGGGATGGCAGGCTCACTTCGTGAAGCAGTGGGCACATTTGCAGAAATAATACCTTTCTGTGTCTGGAGACTGGCTTCACTTGTCTCAAGTGAAAGGATTTACTCAGTTGGATCACTTGAAATGAATTTTATTGTCATTCTCTTCTAATACCTTTTCTTCCCCTCACTCCACTGATAAATACTCAATTAATTGGCTTTACAGATCAATAGAGAGCTAACTGGTGGGTATAGAGGGCAGAGTTGACTTGGCAACAGGAGGTCTAGCTTTAACTTGATTGTGGAGTATTTTGTATTTTATATCGGACTTTTCTCAGATTGATAATAATAGTTAATGTTAACCAAGCAACTGCTAGGTGCCAGACACAACACTGGGCATGTTTTTTGTTTTTTTTTTTTTACAACAAGCCTGTGATAAATGCTGTTATTATTATTATTATTCCCATTTTATAGATGGGAAAACTGGGATTTGGAGAGTTTTAAAGTTTCTCAGATTTCCACAACCAAGACATTCGAGAGCGGGATATGATCTCAGGTGGTCAAAATTCAACATGTGAGTTTTTACCCTCTCCACTGTGGGCATGAAATTGAAACTTTGGTGGACGACTAGACCAGTAACACTTAAGATCCGTTGCAACCCTGACACGCGATGATTTTGTGAACTCTTAAAAGAGCAGTTTGATTCTGATGAGAATTAATGGACAGACTATTGTGAAATTACACTTTTTCTCCAGGCTATCATCTTGAGACAAAATGTTACCCAACAAGACTTTTCCACTGGAATTGGGTTTTTCTCATTTTCATTGTTATATGGGTGGAAGTTGCAGAGATAAATACATCTCAAAGAAATTTTGATTTTCTTTTTAGTTGTAAAACAAAAATGAAGACATTGTTACCGTCTTAGTCTTCTTGGGCTGTCATAACGTAAATATCAACTGGGCGGCTTCAACAACAGAAATTTAGCTGGAATGTCCAAGATCCAGGTTCCAGCAGGGTTTGGTTTCTGGTGAGAGCTCTCTTCCTGTCTTGCAGATGGCTACTTTGTCCTCTTGTGGCCTTTCCTCTGAGGGAGAAGGAGAGAGCAAGAGAGGGAGAGATCTCTTCTTTTTATAAAACCATCGATCCTGTTGGATTAGGGCCCCGCCCTTACGCCCTCATTTCACCTTAGTTACCTCCTAAAAGTCCTATTTCTTTTTCTTTTTTCTTTTTTTTGTGAGGAAGACCAGCCCTGAGCTAACATCCATTGCTAATCCTCCTCTTTTTGCCGAGGAAGACTGGCCCTGGGCTAACATCCGTGCCCATCTTCCTCTACTTTATATGGGACGCCGCCACAGCATGGCTGACAAGCAGTGCACCTGTTGGCGCCTGGGATCCGAACCTGTGAAACTCCAGGCCGCCGAAGTGGAGCGCGTGAACTCAACCACTGTGCCACTGGGCCGGCCCCCTAAAAGTCCTATTTCTAAATATTGTCACATTGGGGGTTAGGGCTTCAACATATGCATTTGGGGGGCACAGTTCAGTCCACAGCAGTCTCTAACATTTGCCTTGGCCTTGAGCTCCCCTTACCCTGGGGCTGCAGTGCAGTGACTGTGCCTGGCCCCGTTGTGCACACAGAGTCAACTCTTCCAGGCTGCGCATTTCACCTGCCTCATCCTCCTTGGTGTGTCTGGAACACTCAGGGCTGGTGCAGGTGCAAAGTTCCTCTCTAACACTATCTTGTTGTGTTTTTGTTATTTTGTTGTTTGCAAAGCTGTCTCTCTTCCCCCAGGTTTAAAAATGCAATAAAAGTCTCATAATGAATTGCATCATTCTTTCTGGTGCATTTCGGTGGAAATTACTGTTATATATGTTATTCCAGTGAAACTCCAGTTCCTTTATATGTACATTACAGAATAGCAATAATGTAATTTATCATATTTGTAGAGCACTTTGCAGTTTTCAAATTGATCTCATTTAACTAATTTCCTCATTTGATCCCTGGGTGGTCAGCAAGCCGAGTATTATTACCTCCATTTTTTATGGATGAGGAAATCAAAACTCAGAGGAGTTCATTTACTCCTACAGGTGAGCCGGGAAATTCTTCTGTCTGCAAATAGTGTTCTTCCTACAATGTCTCATTTATCGCCTATAGCACCCTCTATAGACTTATGCCCCAATTTTTCAGTGGCACCTATTGACTCTTTTGTCTCTCCTGGGTCGAGTACCCCCTCAACACAAGAAAGCATTCTTCCTGGAATTAGGTTCTGGATTGTGGTGAGCTGGTGTCAGTTCAAGGGCAAAGTTCTGGAAGATTCAGTGGAGGCCTGTCTGCAGTGTTGACTCCATGCTGCGACTGCCTCCGGGCGTCTTGAGCTTCACGGTTCCTCTGCAGCTGAGACGCAGCACCGCTGAGCTTACCGAGCAGCCTGGGCTTGTTTTGAGTGTACTTCAACATCATCTCTGAGCTGTGGCTGTGGTGGTTTGGGGATGCAAAGCTTCACAGATGACAGGTCAGACTGTAAATACGCCACCCCCATTCCATCACCAGAAACCAGTCCAAGGAAAACACCAGAAGCTAATTGAAACTAAGACAACAGCACAAATATTTATGGGGGCAGAAATGCAAACAACACTAGTAAAAACAGAGAATGCATTTCAGATTGGTATTAATTAAACTGAAAACAGCATAATGGTATCTAATGGAAAAATTTTTTTTCCCATTAGATCTGATACCTTCGAATGATTGTCACTACTGGGAGTATAAAGTCATATAAATTGTTTACTCAAAATAGTAATTAATTTCCACCATTTGCCTTCTTACTGATCTTCTAGTGTTACACAGTGTGACAAGAAGGGCCCAGGAATGGAGGGAAAAGGCCACGAGGAGCTGTGTAACTTTGAGCGTGCCACCTACCCTGTCCAAAGTGACCTTGAGCTTCTTCAGCAGGGGAAAAGAAGAAAAGAGATGAGAAGAGAAAAGAAAAGAAGGGATGGGGAAGAGAGACAGCTGTGAAGACATGGTGTCACCCAAAGGGGCTGAACTACGTGATCTGCATGAATTGGCTCAGGCTGTGGATGGAAGGGAGGAGCACAGGCCCAGATCCCAGATCCATCTTTTACTTGACAGATCCTTAGCTCCTCTTTGTCTCCTTTTCCTTATTTGTAAAATCAATCTCTTTGTGTTGTTGTGGGCAGTAAATTAGTAAATATAGATAAGTACTTCAGATAGTGCCTAGCACCTACCGAGAGTACCTGGTGTTAGGTGTTACTATTATTATTAGATGGTCTTTAGTTAGAGGACAAAATAATGTTCACTGGAGGAGAGAAAGAATGGAGGGGATTTCTTTAAAGATTCTGTGCTTTTGACTGAAGAATAAATAGCAGAAAAGGAAGAAACTAATATTTAAGTACTTATTATATATGAAGCTACTATACTTTCATTGACTAGATCAGAAATGATACAAATGAGGACTCAAAAAAATATTTGTTCCAGGAATGAATAATTCTATGAAGTGGTTTTTTTTTTTTAAATTTCTATTTTTTGGAAAAGGAGTCTGAAGATCAGAGAGGCTAAGTTACTTGCTTGAGATCACACAGCTAGTAATGGCTGAGCTGGAATTTGAACCCAGATCTCTATGGCTCCAAAGCCTGTGCCTCTTCCATTATACCATGATGTCTCCCACAAGGGGTCAGACAGGAAGGGGACACTATGTGTCCTGCCAGAGTGAGACAGATCTCCTGCTGGTGATAGCTGCACAGCAGAGCAGGACCAGGAGTGCAGTAATTCCACCAGTGCTGTCTGGGTGCCCCTTTATCACAGCTGCTACCCCCCTCCCCCAGCTGCTACCATCATCCAACTCCCTCCTCAACCCTCTCAGCTAACACCGTGGGATGGGCTTGATACAAGGTTGTTTCATATGCAAAACCAGCAGTACATAGAGGTGACCCTCAGCTGGTATAATGTAGGTATTCAATATGTTTGCTTTTGGTTCTCAACCAAGCAGAAGACACAGCGGTTGCCCCTCCCTCTGTGCTCTTTCCTGTCCCTTTTGCTCCCTTAACCTCTGCAGCAGTAATGCCACTTAAGGCCAGAAGCCCCAGCTGATCTATGCATTCATGTCAAAGGCATTTCTCTTGCCATCACTGTAAGGCTGTCAGGGATACAGAGGGGACGAAGGCATGGACCCTGCCCTGGAGGGCTTCCCACTCAACTGTTGGGATAGAGCCACAGTGGAAGTGCATACAGAGTGTTGGGACCAGTGGTAGGAGGAGGGGTGGCTCAGTCTGGTGGGGCGGGGGGGTGGGGTGGGGGACTGGGGAAAACTCTCCAGAGAAAGCGATGTTTGAGCTAGGGAGGAGTTCGAGAGCCAAGAGGAAGGGCAAAATAGACACGACCCCAAATGCAAAGGCCCAGAGTGAGGAAAGTGGTGAGAAGGTCAGGGGTGCACAGGGCACAGGGTGCCTGGGAAGACAGGGCTGCAGGAAGGACCCTGTGGGCAGTGCTCAGGCGCCTGGAATGTCCCAGGGACTGGGAGCCAGGGAGACCCGAAGGAGGGGAGGGATGTGGTCCGATTGGTTTGTACGAGGCTCGCTCACGCAGTAGTTTAGATGCTGTGGTGTGGGAATAGATTTAAGGAGGATGAGCAGTCAGGAGGTTGTCTCCCCAATTCATCTCTGGGTCCAGGGTCCTCTCTACGGCAGATGATAGAGGCAGAGTTGAAGAGGAATTGTTGCCATGGGATTGTCAGGATTTGGTGACTAGTGGATGTGGAAACTAAGCGGAAAGAATCACGGCCTGTTTCTAGCTGAGAGACTGAGCAGGTGGTGACCCTTTAAGGGAAGTAGGAAAAGCCAGATGAGGACAGCTCTCTTCCAAAAAGCACCCATGAGGGAAGTTCCCTCCCGGAGCCTCCTCCGGGAGGGGTGCTGAACTCCTGAGCAGCGGGCGGGGCTGGGGCCGCAGGGAGAGTGCTCTCAGAGGGACGGGAGTTCCCTTCATGAAGGAAGGCATTGCTGAGGTACTAACTGCCCCAGGCGCTCAGCTCTGCAGGAAGGCACCTGTTCATTCATTCCTTCATCCCTTCATTCACTGAGTGCCTGCTGCAAGCCGGCCTGAAACTAAATGTGAGGGAGCAGACGTAGAAGAGCCAGTGTGTGTCCTCCAGAGCCTCGCAGACCAGCTGTGAAGGAAGACCAGTAAGTGGGAAAGCGTGTTAGAGTATGACCCATGCTGTGGTAAAGTGAGACAGGAAAAGGATGGGGTCGGGAAAGGCTTCCTGCAGGAGGTGGTACCTGTCTTGGGTCTTGAGAGATTTGTAGAAGTTAGCCAAAGTATAGGAACTGTGCCTTCCAGCAGGGAAACAGCCTGTGCAAAAGTGTAGGGAGGAAGCAGGGTGGAACCAGCAAGAGATTCCGGGTGTATGGAATAGGGAGCAGGTGACCGTGGATTTTAAAAATGAACTTTGAAAAAACAAAAGATAACTGTGAGGTGACGCATGTGTTGATTAACTTGACTGTGGTAATCATTTCACGACGGACACATATATTAAATCATATTGTACATCTTAAGAAAAGTCATGTTATTCAACCTAAATATATACAATTTTTATTTATCAGTTATACCTCAGTAAAGCTGGGAAAAGATGAACTTTGAGCAATTTCAGAAGAAGTTGTTCCGCAATAATAAGAGCCTCATCTCAGGTAGCAGTCACCCCAACTCTGAATGGCACTGATGGGACCACAGGGGATACACGGGCAGAACCTTCTGATGACTGAAGTCAGTCCAGCTGGGTCAGATTCCATACACTTGGCTGAGAACACCCACCGATTCCTCATGCGGAGAGATGGACACGAACTTCCTGAGCCCTCTCCAGGGTGTTGGTGGTTTGTTCACCAGTTACGCCGCAGCCAGTTGCTGAGTAAACCATCACACAGTGCTCAATTCATGGTGCGGCTTCATTCAATCCATCTTGGAGGCCCAAGGTAAGAAATGCCCAGGTGTATTTTGCAGTTACCTGTGGACTGGGTGGGTCCTTCCTGACCACGGCAGGCAATATTTATTCAGGTGTCAGAAAGGTCAAACCGGCAGAGCATCCCCCTTACTCGCTGGCTGCCCTATGCTTTCACCCTGATGAGTTACAACTGCTCAAGTGGGTCAAGACGTCTGCTTTTCTCTTCTGAGCAGACATTGCCCTGGTACCTCCTTTCCCTGAATTGGAGTCAGGACACCTGGGTCTCATCCGTGTTCTGCAACTAGCTCCCCCAGCGAATATGGGCCAGGCACAACTTCTGTTTCTTCATTTTGAAAGTGAGGGGCTGGGCTACAATATTTCCTAGGGTCTCGTCGACACCCAACACTTGGCAGACATGTTCAGATCAAGGTGACTTCTAAGTATCTTGCTCATCCTCACAGCCTCCTAACGGGGTGCACTGGTTATTAACGTGAGGTGTTCAGCTTCAGTCTTCCTTTAGTGAGGTCCTACTAAATTATCTATTCCCGCTCTCTCTCTCACTCCTTCTCTTTCTCTTTGTTTTCTTCCTGGAACCTCCTCCCCAGGCTGAAGACCTGCAGAAAAAGGAGTTCCTTTCAGCTGTGTATTTAAGAAACCACCAAGGATGCCATTCAGTTTAACAGATTTCCTTTTCTCCTCACTAGAGGAGCCAGGAGTTTCCACTTGATCCTTTGTTCTTACCTTTCTAGACAATCCCACCAAATCATTGCAACTGGTACAGAGAAGGAACAAGAGCTAGGAATTGGCTACTGCTCCCTGCTTGTATGATAAATAGATCAGAGAGAATTATGGAGGAAACCATTAATTTAAGCCAGAAGGAAGCTAAGCAATTTACAGACTACATAAGAAAGTATAAACTGAAAATTAATTACCCATTTTGGAAATATAGTTTTTCAGATTATTATAAAGTTCCAAAAGAAAACTTGGAAATCTAGTTCTATCTTCTTATAGATAAGGAAATTTAAGACTAAAAATAAGCTAACTCACCCAAGGTCACAACAATATTAGTCTTATTTTGGGGAGTTGTGAAATAAAGTGACAAAGTAAAAAGGAGTTAATCTAGAGTTCAGCAAACTTTTTCTTAAAGGGCCAGATGGTAAATATTTTAGGTTTATGGGCCATACAGTCTCTGCCATTGTAGCAAAAGTACCACAGACATGTAAATAAATGGGCAAAGCTATGTTCCAATAAAACTTTATTCACAAAAACAGGCGATGACACTAGGATGGCCATAACAAAAAGGAAAAAAGGAAAACAACAAGTATTGGCAAGGATGTAGAGAAATTGGAAGCTTCCTACGTTGCTGATAGAAATGTAAAATGGTATAGCCACTGTGGAAAGCAGTCTGGCAGTTCCTCAAAAAGTTAAATATAAAACTACCATATGACCCAGCAATTCTACTTCTAGGTATATATCCAAAAGAACTGAAAACAGGGACTTAAACAAGTACTTGTACACACACGTTCATAGCAGCACTATTCACAATAGCTAAAATGTAGAAATAGCCCAAATGTCCATCAAGGGATAAACAAGTTGTTGTATGCACATACAATAGAATATTATTCATCCATAAAAACGAATGAAGCACTGACATATGGTACAACATGGGTGAACCTCTAAACTATTATGCTAAGTAAAAGAAGCCAGACACAAAAGGCTACATGTTGTATTATTTCATTTATATGAAGGATCCAGAGTAGGTAAGTCCATAGAGACAGAACATAGATGGGTGGTTGCCAGGACCTGGGGGGAGGAGAGAATGAGGAGAAATTGCTTAATGGGTACAGAGTTTTACTTTGGAGTGATGGAAATATTTTGGAGCTAGATAGAGGTAGTTGTTGCACAACATTGTGAATGTACTAAATGCCTCTGAACTGTTCACTTTAAAACAGTTAATTTTGTTATACGATTTCACCTCAATAAGTTATTTTTTAAAAAAACAGGCAATAAGGTGGATATGGCCCATACACTATAATATGCCAATTCCTGTTATAAAAGAGGGAAGAGAGTGATTCAATGAATAGTGAGATTTATTGTCAGGGATGTTTGTTGTTATTATAATCATTTCTCCTATCAAGGGACAGAAATAAAGCAATTTTCCAGGTTTAATATTTTCAGAGCCAAGAATATTAATGAGTGTGAAGATGCCTCCAAACCTAACCAGGTGGGTTTTGAACAAATTTCAGACTAAATTTAAACTCATTGAATCTTTTGGTAAAGACCAAATTCAGTGTTGAAGGGCTTTTAATATTTTTAGAACCCATTGGACATCTCCCATCCCAGTTTTGGGAACTAAAATAAATGTTTGGGGCTTTTTGTCAACTTCCTCTTTCTAAGGAAGAAGAAACTAGAAAAGTCTCTTGTAAAATGTGCCAGAAGCTTTTGGAATGTCAAAGAATTCCCAAGAAACAAGAGAATTAGTTCATTGTAAAAGAATCTGAAAGACATGAGATAATTTTATTTAATAAATACAGAGGATGACTTTCTCAAAGACAATTTAAGGGATTTAATCAGTTTGGGGTTCAATGACCCCGAAGCTACGTCTAATTCAGATGTGAAAACAAACTGAGAGAAGACTGTGGGCCTGTGGCAAGATGAGAAATTCTCGTGTGAAGCTGCCGACCTGGCCTGATAGGCTCACTGCTATTTTGAATGAATTTTAACAGTTCGGAAACATGGGAGAAAGAGGCTATTTTCAAAGGTGAAGCAGGTAGAAAAGAATTGGTGTCTGTGATCTGACTTTTGTGTGCCAGGCCTGCTTTCCCAGGTGACAGAGTTGCCATAGTGCCTTGTCCCTGGAGGACAACACCCCTTAGGTGACTCTTATTCCAAGAGTAGCCATGTTGAAAGTTACAGCAGGGCCCGTTGAGGCTTTTAGAGAGTCGCTAACAAGGAGGGCTGCCTGACCTAGAATGGCTCGTTCCTGAATGAGGACTGTCTTTCTTGGCACGCTGCTTCCTAACTCAGATGCCTAGAGTTCTGGGGTGTCCCTCTTCCTCCTTCTGGAAACATCAAACAGTCCTTCTTTACGCTTTAGTGTGAAGGTGTTTGAGGGCATGGGTATTTACATTTAGCCGAATTTAACTGTGAAATAACAAGCGCTGTCTCCTGAGTTTGGTTTCTGGGGAGCAGATTGGAAAAGAGTATTTCTGGGCAGAAGCCCCTTGGGGACCCTGCACATTCGCTTTGTAGGGGCTCCCAATTCCGTCCAAGACTAAGGCTGGACTAGGAAGTGTTGGCACTGGCTTTGGGACTGTGGATGAGAAACTCTTGGAACGAAAGGCAGACACCAAAGCACTTTAGGACGTTTGTAATTGTGGAAGATTCTTTTAGCTCCATCTCTTAGACTGAAACAGTTGTTCACAGCGGGGGTGAGAGGAGGGTTGTTGGTGGTTCTTTTTTTCTTTAATGCTTTGCTGTGTTTTCTGCAATAGGCTGTGTTACTTTAATAATCAGTAAAAAAAAAAAAAAAATCTAAAAAAAAGTAAAATTAAAAAAAATGTTTTCTGACTATAAGTTACTTTCATTGGCCCACAGACTCATCCAAATTTCCATTCAATTTGTCATTTCCACCCTTCTGAAACTGCTTCTGAAAAAGAATTGCCATAGGAAAATTCCGAGAATTACTCTGGCTGTAGATTTTGGTCGGACTGATCGATGTTTTCTGTCTACACAGCCCCGGAGAGCTGGAAGGATTAGGTGTTCCAATCACACTGGGGTGTGGACAGATCACTGGGCTTGGTTTGATTGAAAGAGACAGTTGGAATCATTGTTGGAACTGCTCTGTCCCTGTGTGTGGAGACTCAGTCTTAGAAGTAGTTACCCTTTTGTACCACTCCCCACATCCTTAGACTAAAATGCCACAAATACTATGTTCATTGTTTACAATCTTATCTCCCCTATTTGACTGTGGAAGGCTAGGAGACAGGGGGGATGGATGAATGGGAGGGACCCCAGGATACTGCATCAACATGGACTTGAAGGAGACATGGATAGGAAGGAAAAGGAATATTTAAAAATATATTTAATATATATTATGTATTTATGTTTTATTTATATATATATTTTAAACATTCTTCTTCCTTCTTATCCATGTCTCTTTCAAGTCCATGACAATATAGTGTCCTGGGTCCCATTCATTCATCCATGTGTAAATATTTGGAGGCTGTATCACTGTCTTTCAGATCATAGGTATGTACTATTTTACAAGTTTTCGCTGATCTTCAATACCCATATTTAATACTTTTATTACTACAAGTATATACCACTGAGATCAGTATTGGTGTCTGGAAAAAGGTGGGAATATTTTACTATCAAAGAAAGTTGCTGGGCCTGGCTGTACTTTTGAGAGCTGTAATAAAGGGTCTAATTACCAAACCAGACCCACTGAGCTGGCCACTTTCATCTTGGTGCAGTAACAGTGCGCCAGCCCCTCCCCATCCTGCCTGGTTAGAATGTGTGAGGGCAGCAGATGGGTGAATCACACGCCACAGGGCCGTCAGTTGTCATGGAGTCATCAGCTCAGACTGAAATTAGGCTGAAAACTGTATCACATCAGAATAATTATAATTCTCTCCTTTTAGATATTTGAACTTTGTGGTAAGATTATAATGTCAATGGTTCAAGTTTCAAATCTTCCATCAAGATGCCTTTTTTGGGAGTGGGGGTTCCTCTCCTTCCTGGGCAGTTAGAATTCTTGCCAATGCAATTCCCTACCCCACGCCCGCTTTTGTCCCCTACAAGCTGTTTGAGACATGTCACCTGTCTTTAGTGGAATGCATTCTTGTTTCTATTTATGAGTCCTTGAAAGTAAAGCATGTATGATGGAAACTGAGTTTCTGCAGAGACTGGCCCATTCAAACTCCATGTCGTGTCTCTGTTCCAATCTGGCTTTTGCATGTTTGGAGTCTCACATCTTGCAATGGAAACATGACTTTGATAAGCTGCCTGGGTCAATCAAGGTCTGGAACAGATGATTTCTTTTGTAATCAAGATGATTTAAGAGAGTCCAGTCATCTGTTTCAATCTGGCACCCTGTGTATTGCCAAGGTCATCATATTCCAAACTCTTGCCTTAGCAATTTCAGGTATTCAGTCTCATCAGATCCCCCAGAGCAAATCAGGCTTTGGGAGACTGATTCCCAGTAATCAAACTCACAAAAGGCTGATGGATAAACCTACCTCATTATGTGTTTGTCAGGATTAACTGAGAGACTGGACGTAAAGCTTACTTACCTCTGGCCTGGCACGTACAGTAAGTGTCCTGTAAACGTTGGCTTTTATGTTATCCAGTGACCTGTCAAGCAGTATTTGCAGCACAGGACACACTGACAAATCTTTACTCTTTGGCTCCTTCTCCTAGATTCTAGAATCCATACAGAGCACCATCCTTCTATCAGGCAGTCATGCACAACGTAATAAAATAGGTCACTTGAAAAAAGGTTCCAGTCCTAAGGATGCAGCAAGCCCACACTCTAGGGACACTCTCATCTCTGGATCGGCTCGAGAGGTGCTCCTGTCTCCTGATTATATTTGGCAGAGCTACTGGCCCGTGTTTACAACTCCATTTGAAGTGCTTTGCTTCTGCAGATGGCTGATCTTATCCATTCTACGTTGGTTCTTGTTAGCTGCAGTTGTGGTTAATAATGTCTGTAGGTGTGAGATTCCCTGCTCTACATCTGCCGGCTGCAGTGGCAGAAGCACCACACCCACCAATGACTCACTCTCCGTCTGCACTCAGGGAGTTGTCGAGGTGCTGGTTTGTTATAGGGGTCCACAGAATTCACACTTACACAAAGCTATGTGCATGGTCTGAAGAAACACTCCACCCCCAATTTCTGTTGTGCATTGAATTGTGGCAGCCCCCTCCCACCCCCTACCTTTTGAGATAATCAACCAAGCCCTTGGGAAACAGAGAACAGAGCCTAATGGACTGAGATAGGACTGGTTATGGTTCAGTGGGAGTATGGAGTGAGGAAACAGTCTAGAGCACAAGGGTTGGCCCCAGGAAGAGAAGGCCTGACTGCAAGGTGGGGCTAGGGTTGAGGTCAGGGTGCCAGGCATCAAGGGGCCAGCAGGAAAATCCATCATAATGCCAGGTGGTCTGAGGGGAAATAGGACTGTTGAAAAGAGGTAGAAAGTGGAGAGGGAGCTAAAGTCAGCCCTGTCCTCCTTTACTATAGGGCCCCAGGGTAGATTCCGTTTATGACGATGCTGGATGACGACGCTACCTGTCTTGGGATGAGAGAGAGAAAGACGCAAAGCATTTGGAAGAGCATGCCAGCTAAGACGAGGTTAGTGCTACCTCTACTCCATCTATTCTTGCCTTCCTCCTGGGGGAATCAGAGCTGGGTGTTCGCAAATGGTTAACCTTCATGGAGTGGTAGAAATTTATTCTTCTCTCCTGAGCCTCGTGGCAATCTGTCATCTACCTGTGTGCAGCGATGTGATAGACGGGCCATAACTCTTCAACATCAGCTCAAGAGACATGCAAGAAGTAACAGTTTCATTTAGATTCTGACTTAAAAGGGAAACACAGACAAATCTTTTCAGGTTTGAGCCAGGGAGTTAAATGGTCCTACTAACGGGGACGTCTTCTCAGAGCCTCAGCATAATCAGTGTTTCTTTGGGGAAGGGGTGGGGAGGGCTGAAGGAAATCATCAAAAGGGCTCTATTTCTCCTTGTCATTGAATGCACCGAGGCCAGTCCGGACGTTGGCCCCAGAGAGCCAGGTCAAATCATGAGCAGGAATGTGACGGGTGCTCGTGCCTCCTGCAGCAGTAGGGAACCTCCCTGCACCTTCTCCCCAGCATCCCAGGGGCGTGGCCTGAGCCACAGCCAGTGTGGCCTCCCGATTCCTCCTGCACTGGCCTGGAGTGAGAGCAGCCTCCTCGCGGTGGACGTGCGTGTGAATCCCTGCTGGCAGCGGCAGGAGCTCCTCTCAAGGATGAGTAAGGGCCAGGCTGAGCTCAGTGGGGGTGGCCTTGGCCAGGCAGGGCTTCCAGTGCCTCAGACCCTTGGCTCTCAAGTGCCACACTCCCATTTCCTCTGATCACTCTCAGGTAAGGTAAAAAGAGGGAGGAAGTCATTAAAGTAGCCCTAGGCATCCTCACCCATAGGCAAAAGTCCCCTGCATTTATTAGAGGTGGCTATGATTTATTAGAGTGGGGGCTATGATGATCTTTCAGCCCCACCCCATACTTGGCCCTGCCCCCGGGGGGCTCTAGAGGGTGGCTGGAGGGCTGGAGGAGGAGCAGGCACATGCTTTTTCTGTATTGTTTTTCACCACAGCAATGAGCCTTCGCCTTGGCAGCCACAGTTCATTCCAGAAGCCAGAAGTGCCAGTTTCCAGGTTTCCCACACTGGTGCCCCCTCAGAGACACCAGCACCAGCTGGACCCCTCTGGTTCAGAGTGATAGCCGCTTCCTGCAGTGACTGTTGTCTTTGTTACCCCATGTTCTTGCCTCGCCTTTTTGCACTCCCAAACCTGTTTAACCAATTCCTATTTTAGGAATCTCTGTTAAAACAGCTAGTGTGATTTCTGACTGACACAAGTGGCTCTTTCAACAATTCTATCCACTAACATTCATGGAGGGCAGACCTGGGCTAGGTTTGGTGCTGGATGCTGTGATTTCAAAGATAAACAAAATGTGTCTCTACTTTTGAAGAAATCAATGTTGAATAAAAAAAGCAAACATCTGTATAGAACTCTTGGTTTGGAAATGACTCTTTTACATAAAATTTCACTTACTCCTTACATTGCCTTTGTTACCACACAAAATTGGGGTTCTCTTGCCTGACGTGCATAAACAGCCAATTAATTATGGCATCAACTTTTGGGGGAGAAATCAGTTTTATTCTGTGAGATTGATCTGTAGGGAGACAGGGCACATGCTCTCAGATCTGTCTCCCTGATTCAGGATTTGGGGTGAAATTTAAGAGTTTAGGGAAAACAGGCTGGCATGAGGAAATGCTGCTGGGACAGGTTTTGATTGGTGGGCTTTGAGCATTTATCGTAAGGTTCTAAACATTTATGACAGGGTTCTAAACATTTATGATGAGGTTCTAAACTTTATGATAGGGTTCTAAATGTTTATGATGAGGTCGGGAAGGAATTTTAACACCAGATCTTCCTGAATGAGGGACCCCTTGCTTCTGATAAGAGTCTGACTTTTAAGTTCCAGTCATGTCCCAGTCCTTGGGTTCCACGGGGAGGAGAATCTTTGGTTCTGCAGTCATTTCAGGTCAAGATTTCTTCTTCCGTGCATGCTCTGGGTACATAACTCTGTGAATTTTCTGAAAGGCAATTCTTAATCACTCTGTGGATAAGAGATGGGGTCAGTTGAACTGGTCCTGGAGGGCCCATGGTTACAAATCCTCCCTTTATGTTCATTCCTCAATCTTGAGGGACATAGGGCGACAACTGCTCTAGCTTCTTCCTGCTGATAGGGGCATAGGTTCTTCCATCTCATTAAACCAGTCTCTTAGTAAGATGGTGATGCAGGTGGGCTCCCCAAATTAGGCCTATATTGTGTAAGCAAGTAACCAGGTATTTAATAAGAAGCATTTCTAGAGAAGAACAAAAGAAAAACAAGGTTATTGGTTAGAGCAAATTATCACCAGTTTCTGAGCCTGGGGGAAGCCAGTCAAAAGATTTCTAGATGTCAGGGTCATAGCATCTTTTGTAGTTTGAAATGTCTCTGATGATGTCATCAGGCATTCAGGTATCTTTATGAGTGGCTTACACAGCAAGAGACATGAATTTCTCTTAAGTTTATATCAAATTGTCCAGCTTCAGTTTACAGGGCTTCAGGAAAAAAGGGTGGTTTCAGTTCTCAATGATTCCAAATAAAAATTAAGGAAAAAATGGACAACATCAGTTTGGAGATTTGTAGCCAGATATTTCAGGAGACTAGAAGAATTCAGGATCCAGTCCAGTTTACAGATAGAAAACAAAAACCTCAAAGACAATCAACAGAACTAGAATCTAATATCCATGAATGTGTACTAAGGTTTCTATTGAAACATAATTTTTCTCTCTAAAATCACCCTCATTTTTACCAAAGATAGCCAAATTAAGACTCATTGGTTTGCAAAATAAGTCTAATTTCAATAAACTTGGCCTAGTTATTTACAAAAGTACAGCCAGAATAGCAATTGATCATATAGGCTCTTTTAAATCTGCTTTGCTGCAACTTTTCATAAGGAATCACAGATTGAACTTTAAAGGCCTCTCACAGCCAGGAAAACCAATGACCTGTCATCAGACTCTCCCTGCATTATCTGTAGATTTGGGTGAATTCCTCTCTTCCCTTGAGGTTCCCCAAAGTATCCTGTTTCCTTGCACCTGCCAGGGAAGTGACTTTCTTTACTCATCTGGTAAGGTCGCTGGGAACCCTGTAAGGAAGGTACCAGGCCAATATTTCCAAGAGGCTTTATTCCATAAGGTCCAATCTTTGTTCCTCAAAGCTGTCTTGTCATCCCTGAATCTGTATATTTCTCTCAAATATGACATTCCACTCAAAGTTTTGGTAATATAACCAATGTTTCCAATTGTGTCCTGTTATAAGGAGAGAAAATTCTTATTGAACTTATGCAAACAACTGTATTGCCATGAAAACAATAATCACTCACTATGAGTTTCCAAATTCTAGAGGGATAACATAGGGAGAAAAAAGGATAATAGAGATAACATCAGGTTATTTGACCAATAAATGTAGAATAAAGACTGCATGTCTGCATCATATACAATGCTGATAACTCTGAGGACATGTCCATTTTAATCAAACCAACAATCTTAAATAAGCTTTCAGTTACCAAAGATTAATTTATATCACATTAACTGAAGAGATATTTGGGTTAGTTGCTGTTACATTTAGAAATAATTTATACAAGTGCTTACTTTAAGCCAGTTGAATAGAGCTCTTTAGAAATTATGTCATCTGGAGGTGATATCACATGTATATATATATATATATATATATATAGACACACATACACAGGGACTCCACAGCTATTGTTTTAAAATTACTGCCATGAATCAGGTACAGTAATACAAGGCTCCCTAGTTATGAATCCAAATTTTGTTTTAAGCCTTTTTACTAATATTTGTGGAGAAGACACTCAAAATGCTAGATTTTTGGCATGGATGCTCTTATGGCCATTGTTCTTTCCTTTTTTCCTTTTTTTCTTCAGTCTTTGGAATTGGTGATGGGCTGAGATAGTTCCCAGAGAGTTTGCAGGCTCTTTGAGATAAGGGAAATGGGTGGAATCTGAACTGCCTCTAGAGCTGCATTTCCAGTCTTGCAAGGATTTTTTTAGGACAGTTGCTCTTAATTCCTCAGAAATTGGGTTGTAACTTAAATGACATTATGGGTTGATCTACCTGTCTGATTACATCACAACGATATAGAGAAACCATTCAAGTTTTCTGCAAGATGGAGTTTCTGGGACATATTTGCCTTATCAGTTTTTAACATCCCAATATCTATGAGCATTTTGAGAGGAACAGGGGAAGCTTTGGGATTGGAAAAAGGGCAAGTGAACTTTGAACTGCCTTCTAGAGCCATACCTTAGACCCTGAAGGGATTTGCAAGACAAAGATGATTGTTTCCAGTTACCCAAAGGACTGGATTATAATCTGAATGATAAAAGAGGTTGACTTACCCTTTCAGCTACATTGTTCTGACTGCTTCTTTATTTCAGGGAGATTTTTTTTCTATTGTGGTAACATTGGTTTATAACATTATATAAATTTCAGGTGTACATCATTATACTTCTATTTCTGTATAGATTACATCATGTTCACCACCCAAAGAATAATTATGATCCATCATCATACACATGTGCCTAATCATTCCTTTCGCCCTCCTCCCTGCCCCCTTCCCCTCTGGTAACCACCAGTCCAATCTCTGACTCTGTGTTTGTTGTTGTTTTTATCTTCTACTTAGGAGTGAGATCATATGGTATTTGACCTTCTCCCTCTGACTTATTTCACTTAGCATAATACCCTCAATGTCCATCCTCAGGGAAATTTTTAACTTCAGATGTGAATCAAAAGATTTTCATATTCTAAAACTTCAGGACAATGTATCACACCTTTAAAAAATCTGCAAGAAGTCTTTAATAAAGGCCCTCTTTCCAAGTGCAGAAGTCAACTCTAGACCAACTTACCCTGGGGGAGGGGGTGTGTGGAGCTTTCATTAGAATCTGTAAGACCATGAGAGGAAGCTGAGACCCCAATCTGATTAAGTTCTTTCTTCTTCTTTTTTTTTTTTTGGTGAGGAAGACCAGCCCTGAGCTAACATCTGTTGCTAATCTTCCTCTTTTTGCTTGAGGAAGACTGGCCCTGGGCTAACATCCGTGCCCCATCTTCCTCTACTTTATATGGGACGCCACCATGGCACGGCTGACAAGCAGTGTGTCAGTAGGCGCCCGGGATCCGAACCGGCGAACCCTGGGCTGCCAAGCGCGAACTAAACCGCTGTGCCACCGGGCCAGCTCCCTGATTAAGTTCTTAAGACTAGTCATTACAAGAGCTCTCCAAATTTTTTTCCAATTTAGAAATGTTCCCAATTTAAGGATCCACCTCTGGCCATTGACAAGTAGGATCTTAACAGCGACTCAAATCAATAAGCCTTTTATGGCTTAATTATGGACACAAGAGGCATCCCAAAAGAGAGTGCAAAAGAAACAGCCCTCACAAGATCCAGAAAGTTCACTCCCAAAATTAGTCTAAGAAAGAAAAGGCCTCCATTGCACAGGTGGTAATGTACTAACAAGCAACGAAGATTGAGACAGAAAAGGGCCCCTGATGGACTAGGGCTCCTGATGGACTGAGACCCCTCATGACAAGCTCCCCTGAGAGCTGATACACCTGGACAAAGAGAGTACACCTCTGAATACCAGTCTACTCGACTGCCAGTACGTGCATCCTCCAGATGGCAGAGACCAAAGAGGTCATGAAGCCAAGCTCTCAAGACACAGACTGAGGGCATGCCCAAAAAACAGGCTTATGGAGATGCCTGCATCTTGCCCTATGGTTCTTTTCCTTTTTATGACAAATGACACAAAAGATGGAAACAAGGAAAAATAGTGACCATCTCTGGGAGGAGAAGGATCAATAAACCAATGAGTACCCAAACCAAATTTCTCAGAGTTGCTGAATGATCCATCATATGGCCATTTTTCTCCAGAGTTTAAGGATTATTGTGGCCATGTGGTGTTATAAAAGAATATTACCTTTTCCTGTTTCATGGGCTCTTAGCTAAAAGTCACCCAGTTTGGGAGGTCTACTGGGTGGGGATTGAGGAGTACAGGTGGGGATCAAATTAGCATTTCCCATTGTTTCAGAATTTAGACACGGTCAGTCAAAAGTACATGTATCTTGCAGCTAGAACCAGATCTCAAAAATTTAGGGCATCTCCGAAACCAAGACCCTAACAATGAAGACCAAACCAAGGCTTCCTTCTAATGGCCAATATAATTCCCCTGAGGCTGATGGCAGTTTGGTAGGACCCTTAGCCACAAACCAAAGTGCACCCTGCATTTCTGCCCGACCATCTCTGACCACAAAATGGAGCACAATTGCATTTTTGCCCAACCGTATTTTGGGACCTCCAACCTGATGATTATGAAGCCAAGCTCTCAGGATGCTAAACAAGCTTGGTAAGACTGCAGTTCTTTGTAAAAATTTACAGCTTTTGGAACCTTTAGGTTTTGAACAATTATACTGGAAGGTGATGGGCTCGACTCTTTAAAAAATTTCTCTATTATCTGGCTCTTAAAAAGGAGCCTTAAAGTAGCCAGTATAATTTAAAATTATCCTGGGTTACCTTGCCAGCTGTTTACAGTTATCCCCATTTTAGGGGCTTTTCCCAAGGTGGCTGCAACAAAAAAGTAATTTCTAAAGAGAGTTTGTTACGGTTACTGAGAAACTCAGTCCCCAAAACAGCCAATTCAATTTAGACAAACATTAACACACAAAAATTCTGCATATAACACAGACCAGAATACTAGCTAGTTTTCCAGGAGTAGCTCAGAACCAGTGCCAGGAGCCACTCAAAACCAGATTGCTAGGGACAGCTCACAATCTGTGCCAGGAGTTATCCAGATTGATCCAGAAGCAACTTCATGAGTAACCTTTTATCCTGCCTCTAATTATCTTGGGTGGTTCAGGCCCAAGGTTTGGGTCTCAGCCTGCCAGGATTCCCCAGAGTATAAGTCAAACTTGCACTTCCAGGAAATCAAACCAGAGAGATGGGGTAAGGGACAGTCACTTTCTTAAATTTACTTACCAGAGCCCAGAGACATCTTGATCCAGAAGCTATTTCTTCTCCCAAAAGAAAAAAAAGTCTTGGGGTCTGGAGCACCACAGTGGGGAAATAGGAATCTGATCAGTCGAGCCTCTAGACAAAATGGTCTAGGTGGCCACTTAGGGTCAATGGAAAGACCCCACATCCACCGGGTGTTCCAGAGCCTCGGACGGGCCATCACAGGATCTTGTCCCATCTGGTCACCAATTGTTGCCACACCAAATTGGGGTTCTCTTGCCCGATGCACATCAACAGCCAATTAATTATGGCATCAGCTTTGGGGGCAGAAATCAACTTTATTCTGTGAGACAGATCTGAGGGCACATGCCCCCTGTCTCCCTGCAGATCAATCTGGCAGAGTAAAGCTGAATTCTCCCCCCAAAGCTGATGCCATAATTAATTGGCTGTTTATGTGCACTGGGCAAGAGAACCCCAATTTTGTGTGGTAACACCCTTATAGTGCAAGTATCATTTCCATTTACAGATGAGGAAACTGCAGCTGAGAGATGTTAACCAACTTTTGCAAAGTCACACAACTAGTAAATAGAGAAGTCCCTGGGCTTGACACCACACTCTCCCCAGGCTCCAAAAGCAATCAGCAGTTAGGTCAATTGGAATCTCATGTCTTTGTCACTTCTCACTGTTAATTATTCCTCACTGTTTAAAGGACTTAGTTTGCTGTCTGTCAGAGTGAGAGGGAGGGGAAAGGAGATAATTTGCAAGTGGTCAAAAAATAGTCCTGATATTTAAGATTCATTTTTCAGTTGGGGGTCTTAGGCACCTCAGGTCCGGGTGTCAAAGGACCAGGGCATCTGCACCCAAGCTCTCCCACTGCTGGGGTCTCCCACCAGACTGGAAGGTGGGGTAGGGTACAAAAGTGCCTTCATAGTTTCAGGAGCGGCAGGAAAGGTAGGAGGGTCTGGGACAAGAAGTGAGCTTTGACTGGATGCTGGCTCCTCCCTTTCCCATCCCCCCAGCGGCCAGCAGCTGGAGAACTCCCGGTAGAGGGGCCAGGGATGCCACATGACTCAGGCCTCACCTTCTTCAAGACCTCCAATTTAGTCTTATGATAGCTTCCAGTGAGGTTAGCCATACAGTTGTATTTAGCAAGTGCACGTGCTGAAGCAATCGATTCGTTAAATGTGAACAAAATATATCACATTTTTAGTAACTCTGCTTTAGGAATTTTCCTCCTCCCACGGTCCCTCTACTTCTCCCTCCCTCCCTCCATTTCCCTTCTCTCTCTCTCCATCACCGAGGCCCTAGTAGCTGACCTTTCCTTTAATTTCATACCAAGTTTGATAGAGGTTTCTGAGTGTAGCCTCTATTGGCAGTACAGTTGCCATTTCAAACCATTAAAAACAAAGTTACAAGTGGGTGGAGGATAATATTTTGAGATAATAATTGAATTTCCTTTTTCTCCAGGCTTTCTTGTACCCATTAACCTTCTCCCATCACTGAGATAGTATCCCAAGTGCACTGCCCTCAGGAGAGAGCTGACAGAGACAAAGTCTTGGCTCTGAGTTCTAAAATAGGGTCTTTAGGTGCACAGCAAACAGAAAGGTCTTGAAAGCCAAGTATTTTCATTGTAAGAGCTGGGTTTTTGAGAGAGAAAGGAATTTTAAATTCTGAAAAGTTTGGCTTTGACCATCAATAGCCAGTGGCTTCAGCGTCCGTGAGCTAATGAGAGAAGATTGTGGACATCTTTTCTCAGCTCCATGTTCAGTAGCTTGAAATCAGCCATGGTGGAAGTGTGTACATGGTGAAAATTGACAAATACTACAAATCAGGGTTTTTTTTTCCCCTAAAGAGTCAGTTGCTAAACATTTACCAACACATCACTGATTTATTCCATAAACAATTGATTGGAAAGAGCGAATGATGATGTAGAAACAGTTTTCCACCCCTATCTAGACAAAGATCCCACAGATTATGGAAGGAGGGGGATTAAGAGAAAAAAGCACAGGTGAACCACCCAGTAAACCTTCTGAGCTGAACTCAAGGGGATTGGAGGAGGGGACGCAGTAAAACCTCCAGATAGGGCTGGAGATAGAAGGCCCGGGAGACTGTGTCCCACTTCCTGTCTGCAGCTCTGTCAGAAGGTGGGAGCTACACAGAGTGCTGTGAGTGAAAATAGGCAGAAATGACAGCAGGGCTGGTCTAGGTGTAGAGATGGCCTGGGAGAGCTGACCTCCCTGCCACTCCCCTACTGCCATGCCTCCCTCAACTCTTATGAGGCCAAGGAACCCATAGAGATTTCCTGTCCGACAACAGGATGGGGGCAGAGATCAGCTCAGAGACTCAGAGTGCATGGGCTAGTGGGGTCACAGCCATTCCCTTGGGGACACACGGGTAAGGGCTGCTGTCAAGGACACTGAGGATGGCGCATCTCAGAAACCAACATGGTGGATGCCAGTGAGCATGGACCAGGATTCCTCTCCTACAAGACCCAGGCCCCCTTCAACTTTCCAGGAGAAGTGTGAGGAAGAGAGTCAAGAATTGATTATTTTCCCCAGGAAGGACTGGGTTGGTAAGATGACATTTCCCGTTGCTGGGCAGACACAGGGGCTAAAGAGAGAAAATCAGTTACAGGAAAATAAAGAAAGTCAAATTTTTTCTCCAGCCAACTTTTAAGACTGTAAAATTAAATATCAAATACATTTATGAGCTATCTGGTGAATGTGCTTTCCTTGTCTTTCTTTTGTTTATTTATTAATAGTGACAAATGTGGGAGAATATGAGACAGAAGTAATCTTTTCTCATATGAGAGTTAGTGCTTTTCACTCTGTAATGTTGATGTGGCAGTGAAGAGTTGGTGGGTGTTGGGAAGAACAGTGATGCCATAATTTTCCATCTACTGCCACCAATGAACAAAGTCAAGATTTATTCACTTATTAATTTTTTCAACAAACCAACTATTAAAACCCAGCAGTAGCAACTTACTTTCAAGAACATCATTTATCACATTAAATTAGTGTTGTTCATTAAAATGTCATTGATTTTTGTTTGTATTTTTTTTTTTAGTACATTTGTTTCAACAAATATATAAGGGTTATAAGCATATGGGCTTTATGGCTAGTTTGTATATGTAGTCTTTAAATAACACAATAAAAATCATTTAAGGCAATATTGACGGTCTGTGAGAATTATTTTTCCTTTAAAATGGATCTATAACAATTTTTTTCTCTTTAAAAGGGTTCATGAATTACACAATATTTGGTGACCAGATGTCATTGAATTTTTTTAAAGATGTTTTCATAATAAGCCCTCTAGGAATTTGCACTATTTTTATTGCCTCATTTTATCATAGGGCTTATTAACTTTTTCCACCAGTTCTTCCTGTGCTATGCTTTTCTCACTAATGAAATCCCATTTAATGGGCAGCCACCCCAAGGATCCCACTTAAGATACATCCTGTAGTTTCCCCTTCTCTTCTGATTGTTGAGTTCATTAAAATGCTGCACTGAGCATCAGAAAACTAGGAAGAAAGTCCAGAAGGCTGAGCCTGCTGTAGATTTCCCCATAGTTCTCTGATAGATATGGATTCCTGTTGCCTTCTTTCAAACGTAGCTCCTGCTTATGTAAGAAGAGACGGAAGATTGGCAAAAACCGTGGAAAATGGCAACTGAAAAGTTGTGTGTTGATTGATGGAAAAAGGGAAAGGGGATCAAGTGGAGGAGAGTTAAGGCTGCAATGAGAATAAAAGAAACAGGGAAATAGAAACACATGACAACAATACCTGAGAAAGCCACAGAGGAAACATTGAGAAGAAAACGGATATGTGAGAAATACTGTACAGAGAGAATGCTGCACCAGAAAATAGCAAGATCCATGGAAGCACGAAGAAAATGGAGAAAGAAGAAAGAGAGAGAGAGGTCATGAGTTCCAACATAACAGGAACCCCCAATTTCTATGCTTCCTGGGGTTGTGTTAGAGGTAGAGAGCTGTTCCACAGCTCCAAAATTCCCATTGAGAAACAAGGTGTTTCAAAGTTTGCCTGGAAAGTACTGGCCTGTGAGGGCAAATTGTTTCATTTTCAGGAATTTTGTGAGCTAGTTGTTAAACATGATTATTTAAAAAAATAATTACAGTATATAAACTTAAAATTAAATAAATTATATTAAAAACATAATAGATACTAAAAATTCATCAGGTTCTAATTATTTTGTTATATTTTACTGTCTAAGTATCTGTCAATCTATGTATCTACATCTATTGTGTGGAAATACTATGCAATGGTGTGCTACTGCATATCCCTTCCCAACACTGCCTTCAAGTGACTTCATGTTGGGAGATTGAAATCAGCCACAGAGGGAGTATTTGCACCATAGAAATCAGCAAACACTACAAATCGAGGCTTAAAATATTGTTTTATTGATTGTCTTATTATTATTATTGATGTAACAACATGGCAGAGAAAATAATAATGTAGATTAAACTAAAACGTGTCTTGTGTCTGTAGCTGTGCATAACCCAAGAAATTGAGGAAATATTCAAAAACTATTACCCAGTTCATCAAACAAATTGCTTACATCGTTGACGAATGAGTGATGTTCCAGCATATGTCTTTGTTGTTTCACTTTTGTGTTATGAAAATATCAACGAACATTCATGTCAGTACTATGGTTGTGCATCAATTGCAACCACTACTGGCTGTGGATATAAAGTTTGCACAAGTCAATGAAATCATTCCATGGAAATCGATTACCTATGTGAAATTTAAGATAAAGAGTGTTGGGCTGGCCCGGTGGCATAGTGGTTAAATTCACGTGCTCTGCTGTGGCAGCCTGGGGTTTGTAGTTTCGGATCCCAGGCATGGACCTATGCACCACTTATCAAGCCATGCTGTGGCAGGCATCCCACGTATAAAGTAGAGAAAGATGGGCGTGGATGGTAGCCCAGGGCCAGTCTTCCTCAGCAAAAAGAGGAGGATTGGCAGCAGATGTTAGCTCAGGGCTAATCTTCCTCACACACACAAAAAAGAGTGTTGTATATTTTATTAGTATTTGTAAACTGTGTGACTCACACCCTTTATATGAGTAAAGTTTAATACACTTATGTAAAATATTCACATACAGTATCTTTTATACTTGTTGAAGAGCCAGTTGTTAATCATTTACTGGCACACCACTGGGTGGTTTGGTCACTAATCACTGCCTCACATAGCAACGATGACACCCAGAAGCCTTCCTTTAGAAAAGGACCCAGGGGCAGTGAAAAGCACAAACATACTTTCCTTTCTTTTTTTAAATTTTGGTAAAATATACATAACATAAAATTTACCATTTTAACCATTTTTAAGTGTACAGTTCAGTGGCATTAAGTACATTCACATTGTTATGCAACTATCACCACCATCCATCTCCAGAACTTTCCATCATCAAAAACTGAAACTCTGTACCCATTAAACAATCCTCTAATCTCCACTTCCCCTGGTCCCTGGTAACCTCTACTTTCTGTCTCTATGGATTTAACTGTTCTAGGTACCTTATGTAAGTGGAATCATACAATATTTGTCCTTTTGTGTCTGGCTTATTTCACTTAGCATGATGTCTTCAAGTTTCATCCATGCTGTAGCATGTGTCAGAATTTCCTTCCTTTTTAGGGCTGAATAATATTCTATTGTATGTATATACCACATTTTGTTTATCCATTCATCCATTCATGGACATTTGGGTTGTTTCCATGTTTTGGCTATTATGAATAATGCTACTATGACCATGGGTGTACAAATAACTGTTCTTTCATTCTTTTTTATGAATGCCTTTAACTCTGGAGCTTCTGGAGGGCATATAAGAGCTGGATGGATCAAAATGCAGCCCCAGGACTATCTTATCCCTTGCTCTCCCTAAATGCTTGATGGCTATTTCTGCTCCGTCTTCTCCAGTGAGGTTGTGTGCTATGTAAACAGTACCCAGAGAAGCCAAGTTCAGCCACTGATGCATGACCCCACCTGATGCCTTTGCCAATGGCTGGGGTTAAGTTCAGTGTGAACTACTACCCAGTGTGAACCATCATAGTCGCCCGTCCCCACCCTGAGACTGATTGACAGACACCATGGAGGGGTGGGGGTATGGTGGGCAAAAGTTCTTTGATATTGTGAGAGGCATGTGGCCCCAAGGGATGAGAGAAGGAGCCAAGGGCTTAGCCCTTCTTCAGGGTCAGAAAATGCCACTGACACTGAGCGACCAGCATGGTGTGGATCTACATAAACTTCTTTTCTAAATGCTGGAAATAATCCATCCTGATTTGTGCCTGGTTGCTGAAAATGCCATCAGCCTTTTCCCAGATGGTACAAATTATTTGCTACTAAAAATGTGTTTAAAAATAACATGACCAATCAGTGTGTTTCAACATTAGCTTATCTTCTAAAAAGAACTGAAAATAAAATGAAATGGAAAAGTCTTATTTTTCTGAAGGAGAAACAGATATCTTCGGTTCCTCTGAGCGAGTGGTAGAGCTGTGTTCAGCAAGGCAAGGTCAGCATGACAAATGTTTTCGTGTGACATCAAAGGATGTGCAGAACAGTGGACTCAAAGCTTGAAATGAAGAGCGCTGTCGGATGTGATGTATATTTTTAAAATCTTTTGTCAGGCCTAGAAGAGTTTCCCAAGTTGTGGAGTGCTGGCCGGAGCTGACAGGTTAAGAGCCTTGATAAGGTAGGCAGGGGCAGAGGACTGAAATGTAGGGACTGCTGACCAAGGTCGAATAGCATTTACACAGCAGCCACCTTCCTTCAACACTGTCTGCTCTGTAATTTCCACCCTCCAAACCTCCAGTTTAGATGCATTTGCGGTCACTCCTTAACTCTTGCCCACACTCCTGGCCATATGACTCTCTGGAAGCTGTGTATGTTCTGGGCTCAGTTTGCACAGAGTGAGCCAGGAATCAGCTCTGAGTAACCCTCTCAGGTGTTGTGCCCAGGTGACCCTCAAGACCATAACTGTGCAACATGGCAGATGCTCTGGATTGAAACAAGTCACTTCAATCCATATCTTCACCTGAGGTAGCTCATCCTGGGCCTGACACCCTTTTGCTCAAAGAAATGTATGAATCAGCAGAGCTGTGGGAGTGGTGTGTGTGTGTGTGTGTGTGTGTGTGTGTGTGAAGCATTAGCCCCAGAAAGGGGGGAATCTGAAGGATCTAGGGAGTCAAGCTGCTTTGTTTTTTTCTGAGCCTGTCTTAAAAATTAATACTCACCAGATGGCCATAAAGAACCCTTAACACCTCTGAAATTGCTATGGGGTAAAGCTGACTTCCATTTAAATAAATTTTGCAAGATGGGATTCCTATTGACAAAAGTAAGCAGATTTCCACTTCAACATAAAACATTTTCAATAGTTTAAAAAGTATAAACAACCTAACTGGAAAATGGGCAAAAGATATGAAGAGACATTTCACTGAAGAGGATCTACAGATGGCAAATAAGCACATGAAAAGATGTTCAGAATCATTAGCCGTCAGGGAAATGCAAATTAAAACCACAATGAGGTGTCACTACATGCCTAATGGAGTGGCTAAAATAAAAAATAGTGACAGCACCTTTAAACGCTGGCAAGGACATTGCTGCTGAGAATGTAAAATGGTACAGCCCCTACAGCAGTTTCTTATAAAACTAAACACACTGTTATTACCATATGATCCAGCAATGACACTCTTGGGCTTTTTCCCAGAGAAACGAAAATTTGTGTTCACACAAAAACCAGTACTTGTAATAGCCCCAAACTGGAAACAACCCATATATCCTCCAACAGGTTAGACTGACTGTGCTCCATCCGGCCTGTGGAACACCAGGCAGAAATGAAGGAATGAAGTATTGGCACATGCAACAGTGCAGCTGGATCATGCTGACTGAAAAAAGCCAGTTCTGAAAGGTTACATACTATATGATTCCACCTATCTAACACTTTTGAAATGATAAAATTTTAGAAATGGAAAACAGATTACTGGTTGTCAGATGACTGTGGTGGATACCTGAATACATGTAAAGTTGTATAGAACTAAATACACACACACATAAATGTGTACAAATACGACCGGGGAAATCTGGTAAGATGGGTGGACAGTGTCAGAGGTAATGTCCTGGTCATGATACTGTGCTTCAGTTATGCAAGATGTGACCACTAGGGGAAACTGTGACGGGTCCACGAGGTTTCTGTGTGTTACTTCTCACAACTGCGTGTGAATCTACAATTATCTCATTAAAATTTTCATTAAAAAAACATTAATCATAAGCACAACATTTTCTTTAAAAAGCATCGGTCCAGGAAAACTCCAGGCCAAACTTTCAGTTCTATTATGGGATGACACATGTCTTTCGCAGAACTTCATGTCGCTTCAGATCACCCTCTTCCTGAAATATCTGCTCAGATGTACTCACTTGCATAGTTTTTCCCCTAAAACAGGTTTTTTCTTTTCAGTCCTCCCACCCTCCTCCCCATACCAATCTACAGAGTAGACATTAGGCACTTTGCATGTTGATGAATTAATCTGTGGCTAATGTAACCCTAAGCCTTATAGCCCTTAACTGTCCTCTCGCTCCTAAAATCTCACATGAAGAGATTTCCTTTCTAAGAGGATTTGAAATTGTCTAGCAGATGATCTTCATAGCGTTAAAAAGATGATGACTTTAGACCTACTAATAGAAAAGTCTTATACCCTGGAAACAAAATCCTTTTATAGGAAAGAAACTACATTTTCTTAAATTTCTTTTTTTAGTTCCTACTACGTGCCAGACACTAGACATATTACTTTACCTTGTTTCATGTTCTTAACAAGCTTAGGAAGGGAGATTAATTTTGCTTTCTTATATATAAAAAAACTGAGGACCAGCCACTTGCCCATGGTCACACACCTAATAAGTAGCAGAATCAGGACTGGGGCTTGAGTTGATTGGACCCAAAGTGCATTCTCTCTCCACCACACCTGCAGTTCTCAAACTTTTTGGTCAGGATCCTGTTCAAATTAAAAATTATTGAGGATCTTAAAGAGTTTTGGTTAATGTGAATCATATTGATTGATATTTACCATATTGGAAATTAAAAGTGAGATATTTTAAATACTCATTTATTAATTCCTCTAAAAATAACAAAAATAAACCCATTACATTTTGACATAAAGTATAAAATTTTCCTGAAAAATAACTACATATCTCCAAACAATAAACTTAGTGAGAAGAGATGTTTTAGATCTCTTTAATGTCTGGCTTAACAGAGGATAGTTGGATTCTCATGTCTGCTTCCGCATTCAATTTGTTTGTGACATGTTGTTTTGGTTGAGGTACAGGAAGAAAATCATGCTTCACACAGTCTATTAATAGATTTTTCAGATAAGTTTGGATATTAGCCTTTGATGCTCTATCAGCACTCTACAAGTGGTAGTTTCTTAAAGGTGAGTTGCAATGTAGAATCTGAAACCATATCAATAATTTTTTTTTGTACCCTGTTACATTAAAGTCCATAGGTCTATCTTGCAATTTGGATCTTTTACCCATACAGGATTTGTAACAAATCATTGGTCATTCAAAAAATATTGATTCAATTGAGGTATGCAGATCTCCTGGATGTTGACACATTTCAGGATATGAAAAAAAATCACATTAATTAATACTACTGTCAGTCTCATCAGAAAAGTATTTAAGTAGCAGATACAAGTTTTCCAAAATTCTAACTTTTACTTGAAAGCTCAGATTTTATCCTTGGCAACAAATACAGACAATTGTTTTCCTTGAAAAGACAAGCTTACTTCATTCATCATTTATTTGGTGAGGAAGATTGTCCCTGAGCTAACATCTGTGCCAATCTTCCTCTATTTTGTATGTAGGACACCGCCACAGCATGGCTTGATGAGTGGTGTGTAGGTCCCTGTCCAGGATCCAAACCTGTGAACCCTGGGCTGCAGGAAGTGGAAGGTGAGAACTTAACCACTGTGCTACCAGGCTGGCCTCACTTCATTCATTTTTGAGATGTAGGGGAGGAAGCCATATCCTCTACGCTCTGAGTCTTTCTGGCTGGGCTATGAATTAAATTGACATGAGACAGAATAACAGGAGAAAATCAAACAAAGTTTTATAACACGTATACATGGGAGAGACTCAGGAAAACTGAGCAACTCAACAAATGGTGGAGGCTCTCATCTTAAATACCATCTTCAGCTAAAGACAAAGGAGGATGTTGAGGGTAGTGGTTTGGGATTTCAAAGGGGAGGAAGGCAATTCACATGGAAATGGAAAAGCAAATGTTTGGTAAACAGAACTTTGATAAGAATAGGCTTAGCAAGGACCCTCCCAGTCTATTGATACCCAGAGTTATCTATGGTGATAGCCTGTCCTGGGCTCAGTCCTTTTATCTTAAATTCTTTTAGGTAGTTAGGGGGAAGGCCAAGAGTTCTTTCAGAGTGTTTTGTTCTTAAAAATAATCAAACCAAGGGCCGGCCCAGTGGTGCAGCGGTTTAGTTCGTGCTTTGGCAGCCTAGGGTTTGCGGGTTCGGATCCCCGGCGCCTGCCGATTCACTGCTTGTCAGCCATGCGGTGGCGGCGTCCCATATAAAAAAGTAGAGGAAGATGGGCACGGATGTTAGCCCAGGGCCAGTCTTCCTCAGCAAAAAAGAGGAGGATTGGCAACAGATGTTATCTCAGGGCTGGTCTTCCACACAAAAAATAAAAAAATAAAAAACAATCATCAAACCAAGGCAAAGAGACACATTTTGGGGTGGTCAGTTCTGACCCCCCCACAGAGAAAATGTCTGCCAAATAATCAAGTCTGAATAATCATAATACTTCCATTAGTCCTTTTGAAATGGCATTCCATGCAAAGAGTGGAAAAGTAGCTCGGCTTACAACTCAATGCTGTACAAGTGCTTTTCCTCAATACAACCATCCCTATGCAGAATATTGAAAAGACGTTGAAATTTAATAAAATTAACATTTTTTTTTGCTTCAGCAAGGGCATTCTTAAGTGGAAATGGCTTTTTTTCCTTCCCAGTGCATGGCAGTGAAGAATACAGTGACTACTGCCTTGACTATGTTAAGGCACCAGTTCTACCTACAATTGCTTTGTGCCATCAGTGAGAATGTCAACACAGAGGAAAAGGCAAAGGATGTCTTAGTATTATTATGAAAATGAAGTCAAGGGATCCCCTTGGGGCTATGGACCCTGCCATGCAAACTCCCCGTAGAGGTAGAGCTACTCAGATTTTGTCTTTTAGCATCAAACCTGCCAGGGTTGGTGCAGCAACACTGAGAGCTGGAGCCTATCCAGTCCAAGGTCTCCACAGATGAGCACAATTTCCACCCAGATCAAATACCAAAACCAGGAGCCGACAGGAACCACTGTGGCACCCTCCTGCCTCTTCCTAGGAACCTTCTTTTCAGTGTCTTCTTCCCAGCAACCCAGGCGCTCTAGGTTTCCTGCTGCCCAAGGCCACTCAAGAGGGGCCCCTGTTATGCAGCTTGGCTTTAAAGGACAGGTAAGAGGAGCAAGCCTGCCACCATTATTGCTGTCCTCGCTATGGCACACAAAACTCTGGGAACCCAAAGGAACACACTCCGGGGTGCCTGACGGACTCCACACTGTTGCCTTTCCCAGGCAATGCCTGGTCTGCTCCACAGGGAGTACTTTCTGCCTTGGGATCTTCTTTCTTCAACATTTCACTTTCCAGAAAACCTTTCCCCAAGACCCTGTTCTCCTTTTCCAACACGGCAGCTGTTTACCTGAGAAATGAACCACTGCCCAGGTAAGAATGACCATGAGTGTTCAGTGCAGTAGGTGGCATGTTCACATTTTACCAGGAGACTCCTGGAGTTCTATAGAACACCGTAACATAAAGAAATAATTCTGTGATGAGGAGCATTTCAGATTAGGGTCATAGGCAAATGGGGCGATTCTGGAGCCCCTGAAGTTACATCAAGGGTCTACTCAGCTGAGACAAAGTCAGAGGAATTGGATGATTCAATGATTGGAGGAGGGAGACAAAATCCACACAGCAGTGGTTTATCTCCTTGTGAGATGAAGGCTATTATTTTTTATTTCAGTTTCTAATGAATGAAAAATATGCAATGTTTACATTGTCAAGGGACAAATAGAACCACAACATAGGTCTCAGCTTACACAGCTGATTTCATGGACGATCACATTTCTAACATTTCCACATTGTTCCCCCTTGATGTTCAGACATGACTTAAGTAGGTCATGCTTTAATATTTTGGGGGGCAAATCTCCCCCCCATGCTCCTCATTGTACTGTTCTGACTAAGGAGGCCTTCCCGTGTTTTCTACAGAGAGAGGGAGGGGTGTGCCAGGGAACATCTTTAGATAATTCAGCAGCTGTGTCAGGTTAACCTGGCTACCCGTCCCGTCTGGAACAAATGGGGTGCCCAGAAGGTAAGCTTGGGGGATGGGGAGTGGTGCTGAGCAGACACCTGGTACCTGAAATGCACACCCCCAGCTGAGCTCTCCGTGTTCTAAGTGCTGCATCTGCAGACAAACTGGCTTCTCTTTCAAGCTTTGAATTATGAAACAAGGCTGTGCACGTTTTGGAAAATCCCTTATGGGTGTTCTTCTAAAAGTACTAGTTTGGTCTTTTGGTTTTCCTCTGGTCCTGGGAAGACTTTTTACTTCTATCTCTAGTCTCTGCTGACTTCATTGTGAGCAAATAAGTAGTAGTCAATTAATATTTGTGGAATTAAATTCATTCTTCAAAAATGACAGCATTTGAAATGACTCTATGGCCTAGAAGTGAACATTTAGAAGGTAGGGAAGATCCAGGGCTTTTAGAGTATTGGTGTCATGGAGCCCCGTTTGTGCAATTTTACTTAGGAGATCTTGACGTAAGCACCCACGTGTGCCCTATGGGCTGACTTCCCTACTGGGCTTGCCCATCCAGCTTTGTCTCCTCCTCACAGCCCCCACCACAACCTACAACACTCCTGTTCTACTGCCTTCAGGCCTTTGTTCATATGGCCCTTTCTCTTTATGAACCACCCCCCCCCCGCCCCGCCTTGCTCCCTCAGTCTCTCTAAATCTTACCTAGTCTTCAATGCCCAGCTCAAATTCTGACTTCTCTAAGAGGCTTTCTTTCTGATTCATCACCACCATCTCTGCAATACTGACAATGATGATGATAGCTATCAATGACTGAACAGTTACTATGTACCAGGCACTGTACTAGTGCCTGTAGCATTTCATTCATTCCTCATAACAACCTTGTTACTTGAAGGTGCAGAAAGCTCAGAGAATTTGAGTGCACTGGCCATGTCATATTCTTAGTGATGGAGCTGGAACTCCTGACCTGGTTTGCTTGGCTCTGGAGGCCATGCTTTTAACTGCTCTTCAGTAGGCCCTCCTGAAAGGTGCTGACCATCTAATTGTCAGAAGCTAAGCAGGACCTCAAGGTCATATTGTCCAATCCTCTCAGTTTACAAATGAGGAACCTAAAGCCCAAAAAGGCAGAGACTTGACTGAGGTAACACAGTGAAGTGTTGGCAGAGCCTAGGCAAGTACCAGTTTTCCTGGTTCTCAGACTCACTCATTTATTCATTCAACAAACATACATTAAAGCCTTCTGTATTTAAGGCACTGTATTGGGCCCTGAGTATCTTTCCTGCTTCTCTGGGTGCTCCTTTCGCAAGTTTAATGAATCCACACACAAAGCTGCCTTAAAATGGGGATCGAGTAAACCCTTGCCTCCTCTGACTGTGGCTCTGTGCAGAGGTGCCATGCACCAGCGATGGCCCCAACATGGTGCCCTTATCATTGGCCTGACCCACACTCAGAGCAGCTGCAGTTCCATAGGAGATGCGGTGTTGGAGACTGGAGGGGAGAGTGATTGCAGGGAAATGTGGGGAGGGTAGAAAGGCCGTGTTTATGAAGATGATTCAGTGCTGCTCAAATAGCTGTTCCAAGACCAAGCGGTAGAAAACAGGAAGCATGACTCCTAGTTCTGCCGACTAAGTCTAATCCAATTCCAAAAGATTTTGTCTCTCTTTTGCTGTCATGTGTGTACACACATAGAAGTCACCAAGCTTGTCCTCCTAGGTGTCTCCCATCCTGGCACCACTACCTGGCTTTATTATTATTATTACTTATTTCACGGGCAGGTCTGTCTGAGGATCCTTGGGGATGCCCACTAAACCTTCTCAAGTGAGCTGACAGGATTTGGGGGTCACACTGAGGTCCTGTTTGAGATGTGGAAGCAAAGGAAACGTAATTGTTCCTTGAGAGTTAAACAGTAATGTCAACACATACTAGATCAGAGTAAAGATAGACATGCACTTTGATGTAATGGAGAAGAACAGCTACCAGATCAGCAGTATTTGACTGCAACTTATCTTGTCACATGCCACCCAGACAAGGGTGACAGGCCAGACCACTCACAAACAGGCCTTCTGAAATAGTGTGTCCAGTGGGGAACACACAGGCACAGAAGCAGCAGCTGCTGTGCAAGTCCCCTGTTGTCCATCACATTCTGGTGCAGCCTATGGCAATCAGCCTGTAGGGGAGGGACCCTGGCCCTTGGGCTGTGAGTGTTTTATGTTTCATGGTTTGGAAGCACCCTCAAAGTTCAGTCTGGCCCAGGTAGACCATCATCCACTCCCAACATTCTCCACCTTACTAATACAAACTTCCTGCCAGGAAAGTCCAAGAAGGAGGCTATAATTACCACTGATCGACCACCTGCCCTAAGAGACTATAAGCACTTCTACCAAGATACCGTAAAATCCAGTACCTCTGTTACCAGAAGGGGCCCAAAGTGCAGGTAATCCTCCTCATCCAGACTCTTCTATATGTAGTTTTATGCAACCCTAATCTAACTCAAGCTTCCAGACTTCTCTTTTCCATCTACAATCAAACCTTGCTGACCTCATGCAGGACAATTGCTTTCAATGGCATCTAGAGGTTGATGACTCCCAAACTGATGTCTCCTACTTGGTCTCTCTCCTGAACTTCAGCCATATATTCAGTTGTCTACCTCATATCTCTGCTTGGAAGCCTGACGGGCATCTCAATCTTAACCTGTCCAAAGCAAATTCCTGTCACCACCCCAAATCTGCTGCTTCTCGATTCACCAACTGTGCAAACCAAAAACTCTGGAGTGATCCTTGACTCTTCGTTTTCCTTTATACCCTTTTAAATCACCCAATGAATCTTACTGATGCTCAACCTTTAAATAACCAACTTTACTGCACCCTCTTAAACCACCATCTTGCACAGGACAGCTGCAATAATCTAAGATTCCCTGATCCCATTTTTGCTCCCTATTATCTCATCCTCTCCTCACATCAGCTTTAATAATCCTTTTAAAACAGGTCAAGTCAAATCACATCCCCTCTCCTAATGGTTCATCTCACTCAGACTAAAACCCAGTCCTTGCTGGGCACAAGGCACTATAGCATCGTGTCCTTGCCTTCCTGACCACATCCCCCACCAGATTCCCCCACTCGCTCTGCTCCAGATTACGGGGACTCAACATGCTAACACACTCCTACCTCAAGTTCTTTCTGTTACCGTTCTGTTTGGAAAGCTCTTCCCCCATTTATCTTTGACCTCAAGAACTTAGGATAGTATTTTAGTGCAAGTTTGCTGGTGATGAATTCTCTCAGCTTTTCTTTGAAAATGTACTTATTTTTCTTTTACTTTTGAAAGATACTTTGAGTATAGAATTCTAGGTTGTCAATTATTTTCTTCCTTTCAGCAATTTAAAGATGTCATTCCATTGTTGCCTAGATTTCAGTTTAAGAAATCAGCCATCTTATTGTTACTTATTTGAAAGTAGTATATTTTTCCCTCCTCTGCCTGCTTTTAAGATTTTCTTATGATTTTCAGGATCTAACTATTATGTGTCCAGATGTGGTATGCTTTGCATTTCTACTTCTTGGGGTTTGAAGAGCTTCTTGAATTTGCAAGTTGATGTCTTTTGTTAATTTTGAAAAAGTTTCAACAGAGCTACCAGTATTGCTTCTGCCCATTCTCTCTCTCCTGAGACTTCAATTGCACACATTTGAACTTTTCAACATGTCCCATGTGTCTCTTATGCTCTTTTCTGTATCTTCCTTTTGTGTTTTAATAGGCTTCAGTTTGGATATTTTCTATTGACCTGTACTCCAGCTTACTAATTTTGTCTTCTGCTGCATCTAATCAATTGTAAAAGCCATCAACTCAGTTCTCTTTATTTTATTTTATTTTTTAAAATTAATTATTTATTTTTGTGAGGAAGACCAGCCCTGAGCTAACATCCATGCCCATCTTCTTCTACTTTATATGGGACGCCGCCACAGCGTGACTGACAAGCAGTGTGTCAGCTGGCGCCCGGGATCCGAACCCAGGAACCTCGGGCTGCCAAAGTGCGACCTAAACTGCTGCACCACTGGGCCGGCCCCCATCAACTCAGTTCTTAATTTCAGATATTGTATGTTTCAGTTCTAGAATTTCCTTTAGATTTTAAAAATAGATTTAAAGTTTCTGATGAAATTCTCCATTCTTTTATCTATTTTTTCAAGTTTTCCTCCATTTTTTTAAGCATATTAAAGTCCTGGTCTACTAACTCCAGCATCTGGATCACCGGTGGGTCTGTTTATCCCTCCTTGATATTTGATTATATGGTCCTGTCTAGCAAGTTTTTATTGAATGCTGAACCTTGTGAGGCTGCACATATGAGATTTTATTCCTCCAGGGAGGACTCCCATTTTCCATTGCCACTGCCAGGCAGGGGGGGCCGAGGACCCCCATCCAATCCAGGGCTGAGCTGAGGTGGAGGCCAGGTTGCAGTGTTGGTAAGATAAAGCCTGCCTCTGTTTAGCCCATTCCAATGTCACTGCCCTCCACGTCTTTCAACTAAGAGTCTGGTGTGTTCATCCAGGGCACCTTCCCATGGCAGGTTCTGAACTTTATTGTTGGTCTCATTAGCACAGTGATTCTGTTGAAAACTTAAAAAAGGTTTTTTTAATTGTGGTAAAATATACATAACATAAAATTTGCCATTTTAACCATTTTCTTAAAAAGAGGTTTTTAGCATAACTTTTTAGCCTCCCATCCTGTATACCTCAACATTTGACAAATATCTTGAGGGGAATATTGTGAATGAGGCTCCTCAAGTCTAATTTTGTCACTCCAGCCTTGTGAGACGACTAGCAGGTCTGTTGGGTCCTCCACTATGGTGACCCTCTTATTGGTAAAGCCTGGATTTCTCAGCTCCTGCCCCAGAGAAACACCATTAGCAGAATTCAGCTCATTTTGAGGTCTCTCCTCACTCTATAATCTTAGTATCTCTAGCCATTGTTGCTTCAGCAGCTCTCTAGTGTATTGAAAGAGCTGATTTTTTTGGTCTAATTGATCCTACCTGGAAACTTCAATACTCTTCACTAATTTAAATTTAGAAGCTTTCCCTAGCTTGCCTGTATCTCTATTTTCCCAAGAATTATTGACTTAGGTGGTTAGGCCAATGCCTGGCTCACTGGAAATCCATCATCTTTCAAATTCTGAGTCCACCTTTTCTCCCAAATATCTTGTCAAAATAGATCGATGGTCTAAGGTTGGTCTGAGTTGTACCTTTTATTAGTCCTGACAGCCTTTGGTGGAAATATTAATGAACACTGAGAGGGCCTAGAGTCAGTCAGCATGAGTGACTGATTATCTGAGTGAATAAATGAATAAATAGAAAGATAAATAGAAAAGAAAAAAAAATCTCTTGGACAAATCTCCAACTGGATAATGGTCACCTTTGAATTTGAGTGGAGACTAACATATATTAGGGAAATGCATTAGAAAGGATACTCTAGGCCAACTATTGCTGCCCTATAAATTAATCTCGCCTATGAGTTAGTAAATTGCTTTTGCTGGCCAAATATCCACTATGTAATTGTTGCTGAATCCTTTAGTATGTAAAAGAAAAAAAGTTTGCTTTAGAATTATGGATGAACTCATTCCTATTTTTAAAAGTTTTAATTATTAATGACAAGTAGAACAAGGGTCTCTCCCCATTTCCAGTGGGAAACTTCATCCAATTCTTACTTCTAATGTTTCTTGTTACTACAGAATTCGTTGCAGGCTCACTGAGGAGACACTATCACATTCATCTTTGTATCCTCAGCTGCCACAGTTCTGGTATGTAACAGACAATCATTAAGTGCTTGCTTATCTTTCTTCCTTCCCATTCCTATTGGCACCATCTTGGCCCAGGTGCTCTTCATGCTTGGAATATTATAATAGATTACTAAATTGTTTTCTTGCACACCTGACTATCTGACCAAAAAAAATTCATTTGATATATATTGCTGCCTGATGATTCTACATGCACATCCCAGGTGATGCTTGAAACTTAACATTTTGCTATTTAGTTTTCCCTGCTGTCTTAGCAGTATTTCTTAGATTTGCCTCATACTGATTGGAAACTTGCTAAAAATATAAATGCTCAGGCTACACCTGAATTAAAATCTCCACAAGAGAAGCCTAAGAATCTCTATTTATCAAGCGTCTGGGTGACTTTTATGATTAGTTACTTGTGGTCCTTGTACTAACAGCATTAGCATCACCTGGGAACATGTGAAAAATGTAAATTTTGGGCTCCTACCCACTTTGGGGTGGGACCCAGCAATCTGTAATTTAATAAGCCTTCCAGGTGATTTTGACGTACACTAAAGTTTGAGCAACACTGAACTAGCCTGTAACAATGACTTAGGGCAGTGGTTCTCAAACTTGGCTGCACTACACTAGAATCACCTAAGGAGCTTTGAAAAAATACCGATGCCTACACCTTACCCCCAGGTATCCTGATTTAATTGGTCTGGGGTGCAGCAAGTATTTGGGATATCAGGGATGCTGAGGCTGATGTAACATGCCATCCATAACTCACTTCACAATTTTCTATTGATCTAGTCTTACTGATTGGATTTATAAGTAAAGGTGATAAATTTGAATGCCTGAAATAAACATGCCCTTAAAATATCATTGTTTATTGAGGTTCTGTGTAAGATTTAATTTGAATAAAGGGATCTGCTACTAATGGTTTGAAAACCACAGGCCTACAGACTCAAGTCTAAAGTCTTCAGTCTTGGCTTTAAGACACAAGTTTACTGCCTCTTTTACTAATACCCCATAGCTCTACTCTGTAGCTCTAATAAATACCCAGGAAATATGCTTCCTAGCACCTAAGAAGGGGAAAGAGCACCAGATTGAGGTCCCAGCTCTTTGGGACCTTGGCAAGTCACTAAATCTCTTTGGGTTTCTGTTTCCTCACTATACAGTGAGGGGCTAGAACCAAATTATCGCTAAGGTTCCTGACTCTTAGTATTTTAGCACTTCCACATTCAGATTAGTTTCCCAGCTTAGACTGCACTGTCTCTTCCTCTCTGCTTCTCTGTTAACTCATCCTAAGGCACAGCTCAAGTTCTAACTATCCTTAACATGTCTTTGGCACTCAGTCTAAGCTTCTTTGACCTCTTAGGCATCTTTTTATGTTTATGTCTGGTCTCCCACTGGGTGATAACAGGATCTCACATTTCTCTTTGTATCCCTCAATGCCCAGCATATGGTAAGTACACAATATTTGTTGACTTTTTTTTTGTCGGGACCATGATTTATTGCCTCTGCCATTTGCCTTATTCCAACAATAGCTATGTTGAAAGCTCATTTTTACCTAATGAGCTTTCATTACTGTACCAAAGGTTCCTAACTCATATCCTGTTAATCCTGGAAATTTTTTTATGATAGTCCTATTCAGCCCTTAGTTTCCACTGATTATTCTCCAAAAATAGCTCTATTCTGGCCTCTGCTGGTGTGATAGCAGAGAATTGTTTCATTAATTCTTTGTTTAAGTGCACGCTAAACGACTCAAGCATAACACTTCACTTTTCTAAGGAACCAGTCTAACAGCCTCAACTCAGCAAAGAGAAAGATTTTGAGATGTCTCTTAAACTGCTAGGCTTGTTGAGAATAGACAGCTGGGTGGTAAAATTTGAGATATATTTCAAATGCTTATTTCTGAAGTAGCATTTTTCAAAATTAAATTCATGCTTGTTTTGTTAAGATGTCAGGGATAACAGAGTAAGTCTGAGCTATGTGTCTCTTTAAAAGCTGGTTCTTTTGGAGAAAACTTGTCAAATTTTGCCTGATTTTGATACTGTATTTAGTATTGTGCCTGGTAAAGTGATAAATGTTTAAATACATGTATAAGTATTATTTGGTTTATGTAACACTATTCCTTTTTTGTAACTGAATTATGAATTAAAGACAATCTGGGGAGGAATCCCTACAGTCTTTCAGAGTTATTTCTTTTAGAGGGCCTAAGACTGTCCTCTATGAATTTTTAAATACATATGCCAGATGTATTTAAATTTAAATTGAGTTACTAATACATTGAGCCTACCAAGAGCAGCTTTTCCAGTTGGACTTTGGGAAAACTTTTCACTACATGCAAGATGTTAGGAGATATTTTTCTGCTTCATTTTACTCTTTTCTCAAGGTAGCACACTATGTCTTCTACATACATTTGGGTATCCATGAATAACTCATTCAAACTGCTGCCTTTGATAACCTTAGGTTTCAACAAACTACCTGCTTGTCAAAGGCAGGAAAGGTGTTACTCAAATGCTAAGTGCTGACATACAGGTTCTGTATGCTTTCAAAAGTTTAAATCAGAGGTCTTCAACTTTAAGCTCACAGGTGAGCTGAAACTATATATAACTACATATAAACAGCGACTGACATATATTTGTATGAAAATATTGTCTAACATGCATAATGCTTTACAAATTAATAAAGCCCTTTTATATACATTATCTTCCTAAAGTTTGAGAGTGCACTGTGTGTCATACACTGCAGTTTTGCATTTAAACACAATCTTCTAACTCAAGTGTTTTTAGAAAGTTCTATTTCATTACTTCATTTAAAGGTAGAGCTGGTCAATAGCAGATAAAAAGGGAGAGAAACCTCGGTTTACCCAAGGTCATACAAGGTGACAGGATAAAATAAAAAATGCTAGTTATAAAGGGTTGGGTCACTGTCAAGCTACCATCAGGTAGACAATCTCTTGCTGTCTCTGCTAAGGTTGCCTTTTACAAAGCAAAATCCACTGGAGGTACATGGTCTAACTGCACATCCTGTGGTGCCCTGTTCCAATTTAGGTGTCTCTCAGACCCCTGGCCTTTGGAAGCACTATATCAGAGTAGACACAAACTCTGATTCTGGAATTAGGCAATCCGAGGCTCTAATTTCATCTTTCAGTTATTAGAGTTAGCCAAGTGACAATTCTGGCCATTGAGAAATAGGGAAAGTTATTGGGTGGAGCGTTCTGGAAAACTTTTTAAAGAGAGACAAAAACAAATGACATGTGCTTTTCTTCCTTTCCCTTCTTCCTGTCTAGAATATGGACATGATGCTAGGGGTGGCAAAACCATTTTATAGTCACAAGGATGAAGGCCACATAAAAAGCATGAAAGAGCAGAAAGCTAGAAGAAATCTGGGTCCATGAGGGCATCACGGAGCTGCAATACCAGCCTTGGACTGCTGACCTTCAGACTTTTTACTGTGAGAAAAATAAAATCAGTCATTTGTCGTTTAATCTGTGTTTTGGATCCATTTTTTGCAGCTTACTGTTAAGCTGATATATAAATTCACAAATTATTTAAGAATTAAAAGAGAGGGGCCAGCCCGGTGGCGCAGCGGTTTGGTCTGCGCTTGGCAGCCCGGGGTTCGCTGGTTCGGATCCCGGGCGCCCGCCGACGCACTGCCTGTCAGCCATGCCGTGGCGGCGTCCCATATAAAGTGGAGGAAGATGGGCACGGATGTTAGCCCAGGGCCAGTCTTCCTCAGCAAAAAGAGGAGGATTAGCAACGGATGTTAGCTCAGGGCTGGTCTTCCTCACCAAAAAAAAAAAAAAGAATTAAAAGAGAAAAGTCTATATGAAGAGCATAACACAGTTGCTGGCATGTAAGTGACCAATGAATTGTTGCTATTATTTTGGGGAGATCAGTTGACTGCCAGGAGAGAACAAAAATGTAACATAGGACAAACAATTTGGGAAGGGAAGAAAACTGAATAGAGGCTATGATAGGGTTGTAAAGAATTCAGAGCCAAACAATATATACAGGGAATCTGACATACAGTAGATACTCGATATATGTGATTTCTTCTTCAATCCTCTTTGTGAGAACACAAACTGATGTCATTTATTCACATGAGAACTTTGATCAATGAGGAAGATAAGACTAAGCAAAGAGATTTTTGGAATTCTGAGAAGTAAAGGTTATACTATAAGATTATTTAGATGTTACTGAGGCATTCCATTCAGTGTCTCATGTACTCCTGCTTATGTAATACTGACAAGATATGGATTAAAGGAATACACAAAAAAGACATTGGTAAAATGCCACTGGAAAAAGTGACACAGATGTGGTCAGTCACCTTAATGAACAGACACCAGGTCCCAGAGGAGCAGAAAGTTGTTAAATAGAGAAAACTATTTTGTTGCCAAATTAGAAGTTCCTAACATTCGTTAATCTGGAGATACACTACAACTGAGCTCAAACACGTGCGCAGAGAAGAACTCAACAAATTCAGCTTGAAAACTACACCAAAACAAAAAGAAATGATGAAAAGAAAACATGAGAAGAGCTGGAATATTAGGAACAGATCAGAGGATGATGTTAATTCATAGTATATGGAAAGGAAAAAAAGCTGACATTTGTGGTCACCTTGAAAGGAATTTACTAGAGTATTAGCTCATGTCAAGTCAATGAAAGAAGAAGCTGGAAAGTTAAAAGGAATATTAAAATTTAGCCTTTTTAAAAAAGACTTAAATGTCAGACATTGGAATGACCTACAGAAGAGCAACTGATTAAGAGAATGAAAATCTGTAATGATTAACAGGAAGTTACTGCTGAATGTGAACACCAACGGAGAATGGAGTAAAAAGAAGAGGACTGAAAGGCAATAAATCACAGACAACTACCATATTTTCAAAATTGTAATTAGGTTTTACCAAATAAAGTAAATAAACAACTCTTAAGTTAGAGTGCAAAATGAAACCACCTTATTGTTTTAAAGGTAGAAAGCAAGAAAATACAATGTACACTTATCCACATTTTAAATAGTTGTTTGTACGGTGGGTAAACGCCATTTAAAAACATTTTCAATAGAAAAATGATTTATAAATCAGTTTACAGAAGATCAAAAAAATCAATGTTTAATACCAACTTTAACTATAAATAACTAAAAAGAAAAAAAAATTGTGCTCTATCCCGTTTTTGCTTCAACGACTATATCTTCTGCTCCTTGCCTTTCGGCGAAAACATTGCATTGTAAGGCTGCCGTCTTTTTGGACGAGGACAAGGATCAAGATCTTCCTTAATGTAACCTTAAAAACAAATTACAAATTTAGGAGACTATATTTGCAACATACATTTCTTTCAGCATATATTCAGTAAACATTTGTCTTATTTAACGCCAAGTTGACATGATTCTTCTGATTATTAGCTGTGTGATGCTGACGAATGATTTCACTACTTAGCATCAGTTTCCTCATTTATACTAACAATAGCAGCAAACATTTATCAAATGTGTTGAATACATTATTTCAGATAACGCTCACTTTCCTTTGAAGTAGCTTTGACTATATCTATTTCACAGACGAGGTGACAGAGATCCAGGGAAGCAAAGTAACTCACTCAAGTTCCCAAAGCCAGGAAGTGGAAGAGCTGGGACCTTGCCCAAGATCTATGTAACTCCAGAACCAGGGCTCTTAAGCACCTTCCTATTCTGCCTCCCATAGGTTGCAAATGGGGACAATGGCTGAACACAAACTCTTATGATAAATTCCAGGTGCTTATCGAAAAGACTTTTTGTGGTAGCTATTTCATTAGATGACATGCCCCTATACTCTTCAGCCTATTCAATTCTCCTGAGGTGTTTCTAATCATGTAGTTTTCAGGGGAGGACTGTGCTGTGCCATACCCCCAGGCCATATTAGAGGTGCAAACACAGGCTCTATCTAGATTGCCTAATTCTACTTGATGACCAGGCAGAGACATCACGTCAAAGAGGAATTAATGTGGCTTGTTAATAAGTCAAGTGGAAATATGGTAACAGCTGTCAGACTTTGCATCTTTTGGTAAAACTATCTTACCACTAAATATCTGGAGCTTTCAAGTTGCGTACATTCTCAATTATATTAAAAATAGTGCTATATTTGAAGGAGCTAGTTGCATTTCAACAATCTTCCAAACAAACAAAGGTCCTTTTTACTCATATATAATTTATAAACACCCAGCATTCTGGATAAGTGAAGTTTTAAAATCTAAAAATCAGAGTAGTTGTTTTAAAAAGATGCTTTTCTTTTTTATGCAGGAAGGATTCACCCAGAGCTAACATCTGTTGCCAACCTTCCTCTTTTTTTTTTCCCCTCCCCAAAGCCCCAGTGCATGGTTGTATATCCTAGTTGTAAGTCCTTCTAGTCCTTCTATGTGAGCCACCACCACAGCATGGCTACCAACAGACGGGTGGTGTGGTTCCAAGACTGGGAAACAAACCCGGGCTGCTGAAGTGGAGCGTGCTGAACTTAAACCACTAGGCCACCAGGGCTGGCTCCAGATGTTCTGTTTTTCACAATATAACTTGGCTTGCAACTTAAGTTACTTTATTAAAAGTCATTTAATGACAGGATGAAAGAGAAACTGCTTTCTGAAATGTGAACGATAAGCCAGGATAATGCATACACAACCACATAAAGTGATTATGAACAATCTCTGATTACAATGAAATTACTTGCAGAGTTAAAGTAAGCCTTTCATCTTTAGGAATTTGTTTTTATGTCACAAAAATAGCATCTGACTTGCAGCAGAAGGTAAAGAGAAGCATGGAGAAAAAGTTTAATGTTTAGACTTGGGTATATACAGTATTAAAAAAAAAAGTTAATTCCAAAATGTTATAATCTATACTCTCACCTCTTTCCATACAAGTCTGAGTGGAAGGAAAACCAACTTCCCAGAAATTCTCTGGTGTGTTAGGTGGAATGTAGCGGAATCGATGTCTTGAGCAGGAAGCTAACTTCTTTTCTCTTTCTTCTGCTGGAATATCTGCATAATACTAACAATAAAAACTGGTAAGTTTTTCACTTAGGAATAATAAATGGAGTGTTATGCTTACTGATTATAAATTAGAAGCTAAGGAAGCTGTTATGTATTTAGCATGCTAAGAAAACAATACTTCCTGATGATAATATTAATAATGAATATTTATATAGTGTTAATTACTTATTAATAGTAATTAGTGCTGGTCTGTGAAATGTTTGCGTCACAAATGAGAAAAGGAGCTTGTATCACAATGTAAATTAACACGCTGCTTCCTTTGTCAATAAAGTCTTACAATGAAAAAAAACGTGCCAGCTGAACTTCAGTGTGCTTAGTGACACAGCTGATTTATACATTGGTGCAAAGTGTTCATCTTCTGTCAGACCAATAACAAAATGCAGAGGTTTGCACTGTGAAGAGCACTTTTCTGAATTGTTTATTGGAAAGAATGTGTGTTTTGAAGTAATTTTCCTATCGCTACAATCCTAAAGATAAAAATTATCTTTGAAGTTTAGGTTTCATGACTTCCCCCTTAAACTGTATTTTTCAATTAGGATCAAAGGCTTATTATTTTTTGCAACTGCAATCATAAAGAACCTGAACTTCATGCAAACGAGGATAAAACCTATATGTAAAAACTGGTCAGGTCTTCAAGCTCTAGATCTACAGAAAACGAAGCAGTAGTGTAAAGTTTAATAGAACACAGATGATAGGATCACATAATCCAGCCAATTCCATTTTACACTTGAGAAACTGAAAATCAAAGTGATAATTTACCAAAGATATCACATACTGAAAGTGGCAGACTTAGGACTAGAATTTAAGTTTGAAACAAAGGACTTTAAATACATTTTTATTTTTTATAGATTAATTAAAGGCTTTAGAGTATCTCTGAAACAACTTTTTTGGGGTATCTTTCTTATTATTCTCATTGTCATGAGTATACTGAGCCTTTATTACCTTAGCCCGGGGACTGGGACGGGATGCCCTTAGAGAATCATGGTTATCAATCAATATTAGAGAAACACTGCCACCAAATTACAACATATTTAAAAATAACAGTAGGCTAGTGTAGCTGTAACACAGCAAGCAAGTGGGAGAGTGTAGAAGATGAAGTCAGAGAGGAAGTGGGGTGCCAGAGCTTGTCGTCTTTGATAAGGACTTTGGATTCTATTTCTTAGTGAGATGGGAAGACATTTAAGGGTTTTGGGTAGGGGGGTGACATGACTTAACTTTTATTGTAATAGGATCATTAGGAAAAAAGGACTATTCATTGGTGTGTTGAAAGTACACTACGAGAGTGACGTCAGCATCATGGCGGAGTGAGATTCCCTCTTTGAATCTCTGCCCCCTACGACACAACGAAAACATCATTCACATTCCAACAGAGCTCAATCAAACACTACGAAGGACTTCTGAGAAACCCCTGCTGCCATACATCGGAGGGTGGAGGCGCGGGAAGCCCAGGAGGACGGGAGGAGAGCTAGGAGGTTGTACTCCCCCTCCCCAATCGATGGCAAAAACAGCGCGGGTTCGCGGACAGAGGGGGGAGGGGCGGCCCACAGCAGGGAAAACTATTGCCATCCAGGTGCTCTCACAGACTGTCGCGAGATCCCCACTGGGAAGCGACGACGGACTGCTTAGGGGGTGTAGCAAACACCCTAAGAGAGCCAGAAAGGAAACCCCCGGGTCAAGCAGGAGAAAGAGAGGACCCCTCCCCCCACACACCCGGCGTTTCAGCATAATCTCTCCGGGGGCTGCAGCCACCTCAGAGCAAACCGCTCGTGATCTCCATCTAGTGGCAGCAGGGGGAAACTGCAGGACTAACTTTAATCATGAGGGGTAAAAATAAAGCCGTCCCCGTCGGATCCTTGCGAAAATATGTCAGGGCTACAGACCAAAAGGAAAATGACAAACACCCAGAAACCAACCCTGAAGGCACAGAATTTGATAACCTGAATGAGAGAGAATTCAAAATAGCTATCATAAACAAGCTCAACGAAATACAAGAGAACACACAGAAACAAATCAACGAATTCAGGGATTATGTCACAAAAGAGATTGAAACCCTAAAGAAAAACCAATCAGAATTATTGGAGATGAAAAACAAAATCAACGAGATAGTGGAAAAAATGGAGTCTTTAAAGAGCAGAACTGACAATACGGAGGAACGAATTAGCACTATTGAGGATAGCCACGCAGAAATGCTCCTGGTAGAGGAGGAGAGAGAGCTAAGACTAAAAAGAAATGAAGAAATTCTTCAAGAAATATCAGACTCGATGAGAAAAAGCAACATAAGGATAATAGGTATTCCAGAAGGAGAAGAAAGAGAAAAAGGAGCAGAGAGTTTGTTCAAAGAAATAATAGCTGAGAACTTCCCCAACCTAGGGAACGAGAGGGAAATAACAGTGAATGAAATCAATAGATCACCTAAATATATAAACAGGAATAAAAAATCATCTCGCCACATAGTAGCAAACTTGAAGAATACCCGTGACAAGGAAATAATATTGAAGGCAGCTAAACAAAAAACCAAAATAACATACAAAGGAAACCCCATCAGGCTCTCAGCTGATTTCTCGACAGAAACTCTACAGGCTAGGAGAGACTGGAATGATATATTCAAAATCATGAAAGACAAAAACCTTCAGCCGAGGATACTTTATCCAGCAAAAATATCCTTCAAATACGATGGAGAAATAATAACTCTCCCTGATAAACAAAAGCTAACAGAGTTCGTCACCACAAGACCCCCACTACAAGAAAAGCTCAAGAAGGCCCTTAGGCCTGAAAAAAAACAAATGAGAAAGGGGATACAAAGATTTCAACAAGGAGAAAAGCAAGGAGACTAAACCAGAACAAAATACAGTTGGAAAACATCAAAAATTAATTCAAGCTCATCACTGGAAACACACATTCATGACACAATCTGGAATAAAGAGATAACAAATAAGGAGGGGAAGAGGTAAGGGATTGAACTGACCCAGCCTCAGGAAAAAGGAGGCATCTGAAAATGTACTTTCTTATCCAGGAGATCGCTTATATAAACCGCACGGTAACCACTAAACAAACAACCAGAAGAGAACCACACATGACAAATAAAGAGAAAACCAAGAGAATGAGCATGCAGAAATACCAAATTGAATTTGCAGTCCGAAACACAAGGGACAAGAAACAAAGGAAATGCAAAAGAACCAGAAGATGAACAATAAAATAGCAACATTAAACCCTCATATATCAATAATCACTCTAAATGTAAATGGATTGAATTCTCCAATCAAAAGACACAGAGTGGCAGGATGGATTAAAAACCAAGATCCAACAATCTGCTGCCTCCAGGAAACACATCTCAGCTCTAAAGACAAACACAGACTCAAAATAAAAGGATGGAAAACAATACTCCAAGCTAATGGCAAACAAAAGAAAGCAGGAGTAGCCATACTTATATCAGACAAAGTAGACTTCAAGATAAAAAAGGTAATGAGAGACAAAGAAGGGCAATATATAATGATAAAAGGGATACTTCACCAAGAAGACATAACACTTATAAATATCTATGCACCCAACACAGGAGCACCAAAGTACATAAAACAACTGCTAAAAAACCTTAAAGGAGATATTAACAATAACACAATAATAGTAGGGGATCTTAACACCCCCCTTACATCAATGGATAGATCATCCAGACAAAAAGTCAATAAGGAAATAATGGACTTAAATGAAAAACTAGATGCAATGGACTTAATAGATATATACAGAGCACTCCACCCAAAAAAAGCAGAGTACACATTCTTCTCAAGTGCACATGGAACATTCTCAAGGATAGACCATATATTAGGAAACAAGGCAAACCTCTATAAATTTAAGAAGATTGAAATCATTATAAGCATCTTTTCTGATCATAATGCTGTGAAACTAGAAATCAACTGCAAGGAAAAAACTAGGAAAGGGACAAAGATGTGGAGACTAAACAACATGCTACTGAACAACCAATGGGTCATTGATGAAATTAAAGGAGAAATCAAAAGCTATCTGGAGACAAATGAAAAGGAAAATACACCATACCAACTCATATGGGATGCAGCAAAAGCAGTCCTGAGAGGGAAATTCATAGCAATACAAGCTCACCTTAACAAACAAGAAAAATCCCAAATAAATAACCTTAAATTGCACCTAACAGAGTTGGAAAAAGAAGAACAGACAAAGCCCCGAATCAGCAGAAGGAGGGAAATAATAAAAATCAGAGCAGAAATAAATGAAATTGAAACCAAAAAAACAGTAGAAAGGATCAATGAAACAAAGAGCTGGTTCTTTGAGAAGATAAATAAAATTGACAAACCCTTAGCCAGACTCACTAAGAAAAAAAGGGAGAAGACTCAAATAAATAAAATTAGAAATGAAAGAGGAGAAATTACAACAGACACCACAGAAATACAAGGGATTAGTAGGGAATACTATGAAAAACTTTACGCCAACAAATTGGACAACCTAGAGGAAATGGACAAATTCTTGGACGCGTACAACCTCCCAAAACTGAATCAAGAAGAAATAGAGAATCTGAACAGACCAATCACAAGTAAAGAGATTGAAACAGTAATCAAAAACCTCCCAAAAAATAAAAGCCCAGGACCAGATGGCTTCCCTGGAGAATTTTATCAAACGTTCAAAGAAGATTTAGCACCTATCCTTCTTAAACTATTCCAAAAAATAGAGGAAGATGGAATACTTCCCAACACATTCTATGAGGCCGACATCGTGCTGATACAAAAGCCAGACAAGGACAATACAAAGAAGGAAAACTACAGGCCAATATCGCTGATGAACATAGACACAAAAATCCTCAACAAAATATTGGCAAACCGAATACAGCAATACATCAAAAAGATCATACACCACGATCAAGTGGGATTTATACCAGGGACACAGGGATGGTTTAACATCCGCAAATCAATCAACGTGATACACCACATTAACAAAATGAAGAATAAAAACCATGTGATCATCTCAATCAATGCAGAGAAGGCATTCGACAAGATCCAGCATCCATTTATGATAAAAACTCTCAACAAAATGGGTATAGAAGGAAAGTACCTCAACATAATAAGGGCCATATATGACAAACCTACAGCAAACATCCTACTCAACGGGGAAAAACTGAAAGCCATTCCTTTGAGGACAGGAAGAAGACAAGGCTGCCCACTCTCACCGCTCTTATTCAACATAGTACTGGAAGTTCTGGCCAGAGCAATTAGGCACGAAAAAGGAATAAAAGGACTCCAAATAGGCAATGAAGAAGTGAAACTCTCACTATTTGCAGACGACATGATCCTATACATAGAAAACCCCAAAAATTCCATCAGAAAGCTACTAGAAACAATCAACAACTACAGTAAAGTGGCAGGGTATAAAATCAACTTACAAAAATCAATTGCATTTCTATACACTAACGATGAAAAAACAGAAAGAGAACTCAAAAAGACAATCCCATTTACAATTGCAACAAAGAGAATAAAATATCTGGGAATAAATTTAACCAAGGAGGTCAAAGACCTATACAATGAAAACTATAAGACACTATTGAAAGAAATCGAGGAGGACATAAAGAAATGGAAAAATATTCCATGCACATGGATTGGAAGAATAAATATAGTTAAAATGTCCATTCTACCTAAAGCAATCTACAGATTCAATGCAATCCCAATCAGAATCCCAATGTCATTCTTCACGGTAATAGAACAAAAACTACTGAAATTCGTATGGGGCAACAAAAGAGCCCGAATAGCTAAAGCAAGTCTGAAAAAAAAGAACAAAGCTGGAGGCATCACAATCCCTGATTTCAAAATATACTATAAAGCTACAGTAATCAAAACAGCACGGTACTGGTACAAGAATAGACACACAGATCAATGGAACAGAATTGAAAGCCCAGAAATAAAATCACACATCTATGGACAGCTAATCTTTGACAAAGGAGCAAAGAACATACAATGGAGAGAGGGAAGTCTCTTCAATAAATGGTGCTGGGAAAATTGGACAGCAACATGCAAAAGAATGAAAGTAGACCATCTCCTATCGCCATATACAAAAATCAATTCAAAATGGATCAAAGACCTGAAAGTGAGACCTGAAACTATAAAACTCCTGGAAGAAAATATAGGCAGTACACTAATTGCGATTGGACATAAAGGGATCCTTTCAGATTCCATGTCTACCCAGACAAGGGAAACAAAAGAAAAAATAAACAAGTGGGACCTCATCAGACTAAAGAGCTTCTACAAGGCAAATGAAACCAGGATCAAAATGATTAAACAACCCACCAGCTGGGAGAAAATATTTGCAAATCGTTTGTCTGACAAGGGATTAATCTCAGTAATATACAAAGATCTCATACAACTGAGCAACAAAAAAACAAACAACCCGATCAAAAAATGGGCAGAGGCTATGAACAGACATTTTTCCAAGGAAGAGATACAGATGGCCAATAGACACATGAAAAGATGTTCAACATCACTAATCATCAGGGAAATGCAAATCAAAACTACACTGAGATATCACCTTACACCGGTTAGAATGGCTATAATCACAAAGACAAATAACAACAAATGCTGGAGAGGTTGTGGAGAAACGGGGACCCTCATTCACTCCTGGTGGGAATGCAAACTGGTGCAGCCTCTATGGAAAACAGTATGGAGAGTCCTCAAAAAATTAAAAACAGAAATACCGTATGATCCAGCAATACCACTCTTGGGCATCTACCCAATGGACGTGAAATCAACCATCACAAGAGGCGTATGCACCCCTATGTTCATTGCAGCATTATTCACTATAGCCAAGAAGTGGAAGCAACCCAAGTGTCCCTCAACTGAAGATTGGTTAAAGAAGATGTGGTATATACATACAATGGAATACTACTCAGCCATAAGAAAAGACACAATTGTCCCATTTGCAACAACATGGAGGGACCTAGAGGGTATTATGTTAAGTGAAATAAGCCAGAGAGAGAAGGACAGACACTGCATGAACTCACTCATATATGGAATATAAGTGAACACATGGACAGAGAGAACTGATTGGTGGTTACCAAGGGGAAGGGGGGTGGGGGGGGCACAAGGGGTGAAGGGTTACATCCACAAGGTGACGGACAAACAAAAATGTACAACTAAAACCCCACAGTGTTATAAACTAAGACATCAATAAAAAAAAAAAAAAAAAGAAAGTACACTACGAAGAGACAAGAATAAAAAGAAAAGAAGAATGGGGACGAGGGTATACAGGAACTCTCTGTACTTGTTGCTCAATTTTGCTGTGAACCTATAACTGCTCTAAAAAATAGTTTATTAATAAAACAAACAAACACAAGGAGGGCACTTAGAGGCTATTTTAACAGTCCAGACAAGATGAAATGGTGCCTTGGTCCACGCGGTTAGTGTGGAGATAATAAGTGGCTGGAAATGAGATATGTTTTGAAGGCACAATCAGTGGGTTTTGCTGATAGATCAACTGTTGAGATATGGAAGAAAAGAGTGGAGGATAACTACAAGATTTTTGGTTTAAGCGACAAGAAGAAACCTCACACAGACGTGAGGTTTGGGAATTGGAGGTACAAACTGTGTGAAATTTGAGATGACTATTACACATCCACCTGTGTATTACATATTACACATGTGGAATAGGGATTGGGATAAATTTAGGAAGTGTGAGCATATAGACAATATTTACATACATGGGACTGGCACTTTCACTCCTGGTCATGAGGAAGTAACAGGGAATAGATTTACTCTTCTACCTTAAACAACTAAAAAAAATGGAATAAGATATATAAAACAATGGTTTTCAGAGGTTGGATAACAGCACAGGAAATGATTCCTGAGAGAAAGCAAGCAAATTAGTGTTTCTAGCAAAAGAGCTTTTTATTAAACTGGTAATATTAGTTCTAGCTTATAAAGAGTTATGGTTATAACTAAAAACTGGAAGTTTACTTAGTGCAGACCATGTTCCTTAGTTAAGAAATCACGATATATTCAAATTGTGTTATGAAAACTCATGAGGCTTTGCTTGTACTGCCAAACTGCTTTCCAAAACAGTGATTCCAATTTACACTCCCACCGTTAGTGTACGAGGGCGTATTTCTCACCAAATGCTTACCTGCACTGCAATCTATTCACATAAAACTTTAATGTGCTTGGTTATCAAATTTTCTAGCCCACCCATAGTTATTAAATAGGAAATTTTAAAGGGGAAGGAAATTGCTAGAAGCAGGCATCTGGCAGCTAATGGATAAGCAATGGAAGAAATAAACACAGCAAGTTTCAAGAAAACACAGAACCTGCCTGGGAATATTTAGTAATAAGACAATTAGTACTATCTACTTCAATAGTCCAAGACAGCCAATGTATAAAAGGAAAAAATAATTGTGTTCTAAGGATGAAGTAGAGTCTATTCACCACATTTTGTTTGGGAAAGAAAATGGGGGGGAAAACTAAGAGCTTATAGTTATATCAGTTATTTAGAAAAAACATTTCTGAGTATATCTCACTTCCTGAGAGTGCTGGTGCAAGTAATAAATGTCATAGTAATGTTTCCTATTGAAATACCAAAATTTTTACCAAATAGTGTATATATAAAAGCATTTGCTGTAATATAACACAAGGGGAAAAATTTTAATTTTAAACATTTAAATACAAATAAATATAGAAAAGAAAAATGGCATAAATGTCTTAAGCTGGTATTAAGAACTAGGGCTTAGGCTCCAGATTCAGTTAATGAAAATCTAAGAGAAATTGAGGGCTTTCATTTTCATCTATTTATATCTCTCAGGTCCCAGCCAGTATGCTTTTAATTTATTCATCCTGTTATTCCTGGCTCAAACTAGGTTTCTAGATATAAATATGGTTTTGTATCTATGATTTTTAAATCACACATTTACAATCTATAAAGCCATACTTAAAAAAAAACCTAATTGGACAATATTTATATTAGTACTTACAATTTCACATTCCTTACATGTGTGTCCAAGCAATTTTCTTCTCTCTTCTTTTTTCCGAACCACCTCAATATGGGGAAAATTTTGTAAGCTAGTTTCTCTGGGGGAAAAAAATGAATTAAATTAAAATCAATCCATTTGTAACTACAAAGATCTTTTGTTTAGGTTTTAAATTAACCAAGGTGAGAGCTCAGAAGAGAAACAATCCTAAAACATTCATTCATTTTATTTGAAATGCTTGTTCAGTATGTTAGAAAAACAAATATTTCTTCATTCATTTTCATTAAATATTTATTAAGTGCCTACCATATGTGAGATATTTTCATGGATATTTTTCTCTAACTGAAAAAGATAACTATTACTTCCTATTTTTGCCTGACTGGCTGAAAATGATAATTAGGTTAGAAGGTAAAATATAAAATAACCTTTAATTAAAAAGGAATACTGTATTGATAAACTCAGGAATTGGTATTCTATAACATAACCAAGAAAGAGAACACTGCCTCTGTTAACCCAGTTTCGAGCACTAAAAATCCATATTTCAGGGATAACCTACTATTCCCCAAAGAACAGATTCATCTGTTTGTATGTCATTTGCTATTTTCTCTAAAAATTTCTTTTGCTGATTCCATCCACCCTGAATTCTTCAAAATATTAGGCACAATTATCATTTATGCTTGTCCTCAAATGGATCAGATCCTATTGTTCACTGGAAACCTAGGAAAGGTCGAACCCACCAAGGTATGGATTAATGAGGTATGGAGTACTTTGGGAAGAAAAAGCAATCAGGAAACACAGAACATTTTTTAAATTAATATATTTGTATCCTGCTTTAAAAAGCCTAATATAGAAAAATCTAAACTTATAAGATAGGTAAATAAAGACTTGCATGATGGCATATACATATGTTTAATAATAGAAACATCCCCAGTAAACTTAAACAGTCTGATTAACAAAAACTGATTTTTAAAATGACTTGTAATACATCTACTCATTTGAGGTATTTTGATCATATGACCCTCTAGGTGGCAAGCACTTTCCTTCAAAAGAAAGCTTTAATTGCTCTATTTCAAAGTATATAAGGTTATAGGTCCTTTTTGTGTTTAAATCCAATAACTCTCAACTCTGGAGCAATCTGTGATTAAGAAAGGGAGACCAAGAAAGGACAGATAAAAGATAAGGCCATACGGGATGGATTAAAAAACAAGATCCAACAATATGCTGCCTCCAGGAAACACATCTCAGCTCTAAAGACAAACACAGGCTCAGAGTGAAAGGATGGGAGACAATACTCCAAGCTAATGGCAAACAAAAGAAAGCAGGGGAAAGTTGACTTCAAGATAAAACAGGTAATGAGAGACAAAGAGGGGCAATATATAATGATAAAGGGACACCCCAGCAAGAAGATATATCACTTATAAATATATATATGCACCCAACACAGGAGCACCAAAGTACATACAGCAACTATTAACAAACCTAAAAGGAGATACTAACAACAACACAATAATAGTAGGGGAATCTTAAGACCCCACTTTCATCAATGGATAGATCATCCAGACAGATAGTCAATAAGGAAGTAACGGACTTAAACAAAAAACTAGACAAGATGGACTTAATAGATATATATAGAGCACTACATCCAAACACAGCAGATTATACATTCTTCTCAAGCATGCATAGAACATTCTCAAGGATAGACCATATGTTGGGAAACAAGGCAAGCCTCTATAAATTTAAGAAGATTGAATCATAAAACAAGCATCTTCTCTGACCATAATGCTATAAAACTAGAAATCAACTACAAGAAAAAAACTGGGAAAGTGGTAAAGATGTGGAGACTAAAGAACATGCTACTGAACAACCAATGGATCATTGAAGAAATTAAAGAAGTCAAAAAATATCTGGCGACAAAAGAAAATGAAAATACACCATACCAACTCATATGGGATGCAGCAAAATCAGTCCTGAGAGGGAAACTCATAGTAATACAGGCCCACATTCACAAACAAGAAAAATCCCAAATAAGCAACCTTAAACTACAACTAACAGAATTAGAAAAAGAAGAACAAACAAAGCCCAAAGTCAGCAGAAGGAGGGAAATAATAAAAACTAGAGCAGAAATAAATGAAATCGAAACCAAAAAAACAGTAGAAAGGATCAATGAAACAAAGAGCTGACACTTTGAGAAGATAAACAAAACTGACAAACCCTTAGGGAGACAAAGAAAAAAAGAGAGAGGGCTCAAATAAATAAAATGAGAAATGAAAGAGGAGAAATTACAACAGATACCACAGAAATACAAAGGACTATAACAGAATACTATGAAAAACTATATGCCAAAAAATTGGACAATCTAGAAGAAATGGATAAATTCTTAGACTCATACAACAGCCCAAAACTGAATCAAGAAGAAATAGAGAATCTGAATAGATCAATCACAAGTAAGGACATTGAAACAATAATTGAAAACCTCCCAAAAAATAAAAGTCCAGCACCAGATGGCTTCTCTGGAAAATTTTACCAAACATTCAAAGAAAATTTAATACCTATCCTTCTCAAACTATTCCAAAAAATAGAGGAAGATGGAACACTTCCTAACACATTCTACGAGGCCAACATCACCCTGATACCAAAGCCAGACAAGGACAATACAAAGAAGGAAAATGACAGGCCAATATCGCTGATGAACATAGATGCAAAAATCCTCAATAAAATATTGGCAAACTGAATACAGCAATGCATTCAAAACATCATACACTATGATCAAGTGGGATTTATACCAGGGACACAAGGATAGTTCAACATCCGAAAACCAATCAATGTGATACACCACATTAACAAAACGAGGAATAAAAACCACATGATCATCTCAATTGATGCAGAGAAAGCATTTGACAAGATCCAACATCCATTTATGATAAAAACTCTCAACAAAATAGGTATAGAAGGAAAGTACCTCAATATAATAAAGATCACATATGACAAACCTACAGCCAACATCATATTCAATGGGGAAAAACTGAAAGCCATTCCTCTGAGAACAGGAACAAGACAAGGGTGCCTACTCTTGCCACTCTTATTCAACATAGTACTGGAGGTTTTGGCCAGAGCAATTAGGCAAGAAAAAGGAATAAAAGGAATCCAAATAGGCAACAAAGAAGTGAAACTCTTGCTGTTTGCAGATGACACGATTTTATATAGAGAAAACTCTAAAGAATCCATTGGAAAACTATTAGAAATAATCAACAACTACAGCAAAGTTGCAGGGTACAAAATCAACTTACAAAAGTCAGTTGTATTTCTATAATCTAATAATGAACTAACAGAAAGAGAACTCAAGAAGACAATCCCATTTACAATCGCAACAAAAAGAATAAAATATCTAGGAATAAATTTAACCAAGGAGGTGAAAGATCTATACAATGAAAACTATAAAACATTATTGAAAGAAATCAATGATGACATACGGAAACAGAAAGATATCCCATGCACATGGATAGGAAGAATAAACAGAGTTAAAATGTCCATACTACCTAAAGCAATCCACAGATTCCATGCAATCCCAGTCAGACTCCCAATGACATTCTTCATGGAAATAGAACAAGAATCCTAAAATTCATATGGGGCAACAGAAGACCCCGAATAGCTAAAGCAATCCTGAGAAAAAAGAACAAAGCTGGAGGCATCACAATCTCTGATTTCAAAATATACTACAAAGCTACAATAATTAAAATAGCATGGTATTGGTACAAAAACAGATGCATAGATCAATGGAACAGAATTGAAAGCCCAGAAATAAAACCACACATCTACAGACAGCTAATCTTCAACAGAGGAGCTAAGAACATATACTGGAGAAAGGAAAGTTTCTTCAATAAATGGTGTTGGGAAAACTGGACAGCCATATGCAAAAGAATGAAAGTAGACTGTTTTCTTTCACCATACACAAAATTTAACTCAAAATGGATCAAAGACTTGAAGGTAAGACCTGAAACTATAAAACTCCTGGAAGAAAACATAGGCAGTACATTCTTTGACATCGGTCATTGAGGGATCTTTTCAAATTCCATGTCTACTTGGACAAGGGAAACAAAAGAAAAAAGAAACAAGTGGGACTTCATCAGACTAAAGAGCTTCTGCAAGGCAAATGAATCCAGGATCAAAACGAAGACAAACCACCAGCTGGAAGAAAATATTTGCAAATCATATATCCGACAAGGGTTAATCTCCATAATATATAAAGAACTCACACAACTGAACAACAAAAAAACAAACAATTCAATCAAAAAATGGGCAGAGGATATGAACAGACATTTTTCTAAGGAAGACATACATCTGGCCAATAGGCACATGAAAAGATGTTCAACATCACTGATCATCAGGGAAATGCAAATCAAAACTACACTAAGATATCATCTTACACCTGTTAGAATGGCTATAATCATCAAGACAAAAAAGAACAAATGCTGGAGAGGTTGTGGGTAAATGGGAACCTTAATTCACTACTGATGGGAATGCAAACTGGTGCAACTTTTATGGAAAACAGTATGGAGATTCCTGAAAAAATTAAAAATAGAAATACCTTATGATCCGGCTATCTCACTACTGGGTATTTATCCCAAGATCCTGAAATCAACAATCCAAAGACACTTGTGCACCCCTATATTCAATGCAGCATTATTCACTATAGCCAAGTAGTGGAAGTGACCCACGTGTCCCTTGACTGATGATTGGATAAAGAAGATGTGGTATATATATACAATGGAATACTACTCAGCCATTAAAAAAGACAAAATCCTCCTGTTTGCAACAACATGGATGGACCTGGAGAATATTATGTTAAGTCAAATAAGCTAGACAGAGAAAGACAAACACTGCATGATATCACTCATATGTGGAAGATAAACTAACACATGGACAGAGAGAAGAGTCTGGTGGTTACCAGGGGGAAGGGGGTTGGTGGGTGGGCACAAGGGGTGAAAGGACACATTTATATGGTGACTGACAAATAATAATATACAACTAAAATTTCACAGTGTTATAAACTATTATGACACACACACACACAAGTTAGTGAATCTCTAATAATGAAAGATTTGAAACGACGGTCCTTACTCCGTAATCGTACTTCTAGGAATCTATCCCAAAGATGCACAGGCAAAGATTTGAAAAGAGAACGCACAAGGGTATTCCCTACAGCTCTGTACATGCCAGCATAACTGTAAACAACCCAAATGCCCACTGCTAGGGAATAAACTACAGTATAGCCAAACAATGAAGTACTATGAAACTAAAGGAAGAAATGAGGGAAGCACTATATACTATTATGAGTGATTTCCAGGATATACAGTTAAATGAAAAAAGCAAAGTACAGAAAAGCATATATATCATTCTACCATTTGTCTAAGGGGAGAGAGTGCAACTACCTATATCTATATATCTTCAGATATATGTAGACAGAAATTTGGTTTTATTTTTAAAATGGATGGAAAATCATAAATTTTAACAAATGGTTACCTATTGGGACGGAGAGCTAACAGGGTGAAGGGAACAAGGATAGAAGCTAGACTTTTCTGAATACACCTTGTTTTGTAGCCTCTGGGACCATGTACATAATTAACCTAATATTAAAAATGAATTAAAGATATAAAGAAAAAATAATTCCTAAAAAAATCAAAATCAAAACAGAACAAACCTGGGTACTGACTTGGTGGCATAACTACACAGAAAATAATTATCCTAAGTGACTTTAAAACAGTGATATGACTGTACATTTTTGATAGGATATATCTTAAGGGCAAAAAGATACACACAAAAATCTTAAACCATTTTCACAAATCATATCACTGGTGACAGTCTGTATTATTCTAAGATTGTTCTGTATGTGTACTGTGGAATAAAGTTAAATAGGAATGATGCTGGTAGCACTGAGAAGTGGGATTTTCAGCAGGCGGGAAAGTAGATACAGATGTGACAGAGGGGGTTACGTAAAAATCCTGTAGTCCTGAACTTGAACTGGAGCTATCAGTACGAACAAGTATAGTTTATCTTAAAAAACAAAATGAAATAAAAACCTTATTTCTAACTCTGTCCCCCTAAAAGGTCTAGAAACAATGACTAACCACAGCAACAAGCAACCCTAGCAGCCAGACTGTGACCTAAATACCATTTCTCACTAAAAGAAACTAGGGTTCCTGGAGAATTGGCAGATTCTAGGCCTACAGCAGGAAGTGTACAAGAGAGTCTAGAACATCTTATCACACCAGAAGCAAGAAATCCATGACAGATGACTAAGGGAGTATCCATTCAAAGAGGCTTCTATTGGGCAAAGATGGGTATCAATAAGGATTAATAACTACAATGGGTTGAGACATATCAAGTATATTTAAATCCATCAGTTCATAATGATACTTAAACAACAAACTCCCTGGTCACATTTGAGATGCTAGGGTACTATTTCTTTGGAAAACTGGTAAATAAAAGAATTAATCACTTAGCAACAAAATGACAGCTCTTATCTATTAGAGTCTTACAGGCATGAACAAAAACTTATCTTGGCCTGTCAGGTTTCTAAAATTCTCGATGGATATAAAGGTAGAAGGATATAAAAGTACTTTGCTTACTGAGTGAGTCAATTTGCCAACATCACAACTTGATTTTTTTTTGAATGAATTACTATGCCTTAATTCACTTCTAGAATGAACAGTACATGACTAAGAATTACAGAATTTGTAATGTTTGCATAAAATGCAGAAAGTAGCATTATGGTTCAAAATCAAGATGCTTAAAGTTGTTTTTTTAAAGGTTTAAAAAATCCTCATAAAATAATTCTAAAGCACAATCTAACTTATACTATATAAAAGTTACAGTACATAACTTTAAAAATCCCAAAGTTCAAATAAAGTTCACAATAAAATAGAGTAAGAATAAAATATTCGTTATAATAAAGCAGAAAAAATTACTATCACCATTGTCAAAAAACGGGTAGTGGTGGTGAAGTTTTTTTAATTTAAAAATTTGTCATTTTGGGGGCTGGCCTGGTGGCATAGTGGTTAAGTTCATGCACTCTCTGCTTCAGCGGCCCGGGGTTCACAGGTTTGGATCCCAGGTGTGGACCTACACACCACTCATCAAGCCATGCTGTGGTGGCACCCCACATACAAAATAGAGGAAGATAAGCACAGATGTTGTCTCAGGGATAATCTTCTCAGCAAAAAGAGGAAGACTGGCAATGGATGTTAGCGTAGGGCCCGTCTTCCTCACCAAAAAAAGAAAAAACAGTCATTGTTATGCTTGAGCTCCATTTTTGTTATCGTCTTTATGATATGCATTCTATTTTAACCAAAGTAGCAATTTGAACAGTTCAGAGATACTCTGACAAAGATGGCTCTGTTGTACATCCAATCACATTGCTGGTATTAATCAAGACCAACTTACCTTTTGTCATCTTTAAAATATGGCTCCATAAATGCTTTCTGTTTGACTTTATCTTGTTTATCACCATGAGCTGTAAACAAAATAAGTATACCACAAACTGAATACAGACCTTACTGAGAAATAATTAGCTCTTTCGAAAGAAAAAAAGGGCATGTGCTGAAACTTCTATTTTTATTGGGTTTCACACTCTAGGCCCCTGGGCAACTTGTTTTTCCTTTGTTTTTCATCTGCATCTAAGGAGAGTGCAGATTATCTCGCTTACCTCAGAATTTAACTAAAGAGATAAAAATCCTATTTATAAAAGCATTTTAGACTTAAAAACTATATATAAAAGTATATATATATTGACCATATATAACAGTATTTTAGGCTTTAGAAGAAGTATTCATACGCTCGTCATCATCTGGCACCAAACAACAAGAAGACGGTTTTTCATGTTTCACTTACTAGTCCTGTTTATAATGTGTCTTTTAAGGTAGGTTATATCTAGGAAATAAAAAGATTAAAGAATTTTATCAGAAAATTGGTGACAAAATAAGAACTAGAGCTCATGGATTTGAATCCCAAGTTGTCTAGACTCAAACAGACAACTGCTATCATCTAGTCAAATAAGCAAAATTTACTAAGCCTTGCTAAGTTCTGGACATAAAATGTAGAACAAGAGAGACCAGGTCTCTTGTCCTCATGGAGTTTACATTACAGTGAGGGAAACAGACATTAAGCAAGCAGACAGCTAAGGCTTATCTAAGGAAGAACATATAAGGCGGTAACTGACCAATAAAAAGAAGTCAGCCATGAGAAGAAATACGAGTGGGAAATGTTCTAGGTAAAGGTCTTGGGATAGGAAAATGGTATGTTCTAAGAACTAAGAGAAGGCCAGTGCAGTTGAGATTTAGTGAAGAAGGGAGGTGTTGGGGGAGATAAGGTTGGAGAGGTGGGGAAGTACCAGATCACAATGGGCCTTGAAGGCCAAAAGAAAAGGACTTTGAATTTTATACTAATTGCAATAGGAAGCCACTTTTTAAAGAATCTACTTTGGGGCCAGCCCGGTGGCATGGCGGTTAAGTTCATGCGCTCCACTTCAGCGGCCAGGGTTTGCAGGTTCGGATCCCGGGCGTGGACCAATGTGTCGCTTGTCAAGCCATGCTGTGGCAGTGTCCCATATAAAGTAGAGGAAGATGGGTACGGATGTTAGCCTAGGGCCAATCTTCCTCAGCAAAAAAGAGGAGGATTGGCAACAGATGTTAGCTCAAGGGCTAATCTTCCTCACACACAAAAAAGAATCTACTTTGTTGAGGTATACTTTACATACAATATACACTGATTTTAAGTGTACAATAATGAATCTTAACAAATGTATATTCCAGTGTAACTGCGACCCAAGTCAAGACAGAGGACATTTCCATCACCCCTGAAAGTTTTCTCCTATTCCATTGTTTCTCACGCACAAGAGTACTCTCATGCCTCTTCCCTCCTCCATAATCACTGATTTGATTTCTATCACCATAGTTTAGTTATGCCTGTTTCAGAACTTCAAATTAATGGGAGTATATGATGTGTATTCTTTTTCATCTTTTGTATTTTTCTAGATCAATAAGTTTTAGAGATTTATCCACATTGTTGAGTCTAGTAGTTCCCTTCTTTTTGTTGAGAAGTAGTATTCCATTATATGAATATACTACAGTTTATATTTCTTCACCTCTTGATGGACATTTGGGTTGTTTCCCATTCTGAACTATTACAAACAGCACTGCTATGAACATTCTCAAACACATCTTTCTCTGAACATGTTTTCATTTTTCTTGGGGTATACCTAGGAGCGGAATTGCTGGGTCACTGGAATTGCTGAGCATAGGTGTATGCTTAACTTGACAAAAAACTGACCAACCTCAATAAATCTGTTTAAAAATTCTGAATTGTTTCCAAAGTACAATTTTATGCTCCCACCAGCACTGTGTGAACGTTCCAGCTCTCACCCTTGCTAACGCTAGATATTATCAGTCTTCTTAACCATTCTAGTGGCATGAAGTGGCATTTCTGTCCCTAATGTCCAATTATGTTGAGCATCTTTTCATGTGCTTATTGCCATCCAAATATTTTCTTTCTATTGCAGTGATTTTAAGCAAGAAGATAATATAATCTAATTTAAAAAAAAATCACTTTTGAGTCTCTGTAGAGACTGGACTAGAGAGGAGAAATAACTGATATAAAAAGACTGGTTAGAGGCCTGCCAACAGATCAGGTAGAGATAAGACTGGTTTAGACTAGGGTGGTGGCTACAGAGATGCAGAGAAGTGAAGTGTTATGAAATCTATTGTGGAGAGAGCACTGGCAGGGTATTAGGCTGGACATTAAGGAGAGGTGAAAGAAGAAGTCAAACGTGACTCTCACGTTTCTATCTTTAGTAACTGGGAGGATAGCTACTGAGGTTTAATGAGACCTGGAAAGGTAGGGGAAGATCAAATTTGGGTAGAAAAATAAAGACTTCTAATTTGAATATATTAAGTTCAAGGAGCTCATAATAGGTCAAACAGGTAGCCGAATTCAAGTCTGGGGTTCAGAAGAAAGAGGATGAGGGTGAGAGTAATGAATATACAGAAACATCTTCACTTGGCTTCCACAACCGCATATACTCTCATTTCCCTCCTACTTCACAGGCTGCAGCTCCTTCTCAATTTCCTTTGCTGGTTCTTCTTTGTTTCTCTGACCTTTTAAAGTTGCCATACCCCAAAGGTCAAAACTTGCAATGCTTCTTTTTTCTATTTGTATCCAATACTTTGGTGATTTCACGGCTTTAAGTACCACTTACTTGCTGTTGACCTCCTGCCCCCGCAAATCATTTTTTTAATCTGAATTTCTTGTCCAAACAGGACACATATCAACAGCCTACTCAATATTTCCATCTGAATGTCTAGTATTAACACATCCAGAACTGAGCTTTTGATATCCTCCCTGAAACCTGCTCCTTCCTGTGAGGGAAGACTAGGTAGACTCTGTGAAACGAGGGTTAAGAAAATGAAATAAATGGACAGTAAGTCCTAAATTATATGTCTGGGTGATTGGGAAAAATAAAAATGTCTGAAAGGTCATTTGGTAAGAAATAAATTGAACTTGGCTTAGAAGTGTTAAATTCAAGCTGTTGAAGAGACACAAAAGCAGCAATATAAGAAATGCAGGACTGAGATTCTTCAGAGACATCAAAAGAGAGATGCAGATTTGGGATCATATTTTCAGAGGTGGTTAATAAAAGCATGATAAAAAACAAATGTGAGGGGAAAAAACAGTCTTGGGGATACTCTGGAAAACAGGTGCCTGAGATAAAAAAAAAGTGCAGCATTGCCACAAAAGTAGAGCGAGAAGAAATTTTGAGATGGTCAGTGTGAAATGTAACTAAAAAAAGAGACAAAAATTAATAATTATATCTTGTAAAAAAAAATCCTTTTTTGAAGTGAAACCAATATGCAAAAGGGTCTTCTTGGGGAAAAAAGTGAATTGAACAGTTGTAAACTTTTATTACAAAATTTGCTTGACCAAGTTTTTGCCATGGACTGAGCAAGCAAAAGCACACTGTTCCATATCTTTGGTTAGAGTCTCATTCACTGAGCTAAGGTTTGTCATTTAAAAAACCTGGTGGAAGCCTGAGGAAAACATAAGATAGACTATACCACAGGAGAAGGTGTGCTCATTTAAACCTGTATAAAACAACCTTTGCACTAGATTAAAAATTCTGACTGTTTTACTTACAGTAAGAAAATGAAATATTTAGCAAAAATTTTAACTAATTTTCAATTCAGATTATCTACTTAAGAGTTTCACTTAGAGTATTCTTCTTTTGATTGCTACCCTACATTATAAATTACTGCTTCTAATGAAACGGATCTTAAGAAGACTGATATATATAGTTACATTAGGTTTCTGTCTGGGAAAGTAAAGCATTCAAGCAGAAAATGGGTCTGAATTTTCTACAAAACTTTCTCTTTTCACTCTATTACAATGATTAATTTATTACTTAAAAAAATTTCTCAAAACTTTTATAAACTTTATGTATGTTATAAAGAAACATAGTATCAAATCAAGATTAATTTCTAAGTTTTAATGAATATTTTATGGTTATATAAGATGTTAACATAAGGGCAAAGCTGAGTGAAAGGTACAGGGAAACCGTCTGAACTATTTTTCGTAACTCTTCTATGCCTAAAATTATCTCAAAAAAAAAACAATCTGTGAAAAAGAAAAGTATACAAGAAACTTGAAACTTTAATCGTTAATATACCTCATCAAGCCTCGGTTAATTCGCTTGATGACTTAATTTACTGAACTCAGTGAAACGGAGAAGCCATAATTAGAAAGAAAATAGCCTCACTGTTTGATTTCTTTGTGGCAGATGACAATTCCTCCTCTTCATCTGCTACGTGGGGGAAGCTATCTGCCAAACAGGATTCATATTCTTCATGTGTTGTCCGATCAAACATGTCTTCCAAGCTATCATTCATTTTTCTTTCTCCATCTATGTAAAAGAGAATTGGCTTAGAGCAACAAGCAAGCTTTTTGATTTCTATTTGACCAATGTGAAACTTGTAGTAACTACCACAAAATAATTCAGATGTGCATGAGATAAGAATAAATCCCCCAGTCTGGGTAGTTACTGCACATTTACAAAAGCTTTATGTTATGGCTTTAAATGTCCTTTACTCATGTGAAGGGAATGCTGGGTTTTTTTATTGTTATTAAAACATTAAAAATCTTTTTCTCCCTATCAACTGATGTATAATTCATACTAAACCAAAAGGAGTCCTACCAAAGAAACCGATGAATAGAATATACATCATAATGAATGATGAAAAATACTAAGTTTAAATAAAATGTGTATAAATAGCTGACACTAAAATCTCTATAGAATTTTGCGTATCTACTTATTTTTTATAGTGGCAGTGAAAAAAAGTATTTTATTGCATTATCATTAACACTTGGTAGTTTAGTGTTGATAAAAAGAATGAATTCAATTCCATATTTGACACGCAAAGTGCTAAATTCATCTGCAAGGTACTAACTACATTTTTCATTATATAGTCACGTTTTAAAAAAAAAAGAATTTACCAAAAACCAGAAATAGATCCAGTTGGCTAACAAATATGACAGAAGAGAAGCCTGCTGGGATTGCTCTATATAAAATAACTACCCCCTCCCCTAATCCATGGTGCTCTAGTACCCTTATCCTATGTATCTTTCTCCAGCACTTACCATCATCTATCATACCATACATCTGCTTGTTTCTCCCCTATTAGAATCTAAGTTACATGAAGTAGGTATTTTTGTTCTATTTACTCATTATTTCCAGTTCCTGGAACACTTCCTGGTATAGAATTGTGGCTCAATATTTATTAAATGATTAAACACTTATTTTTCATTTTGAGGATCAAAATTTATAAATACATTGTAACTTCTACATGCCAGACAGTGTGCTAGGTATTCCCAAAGCATTCTGTATATGCTGCTAGTAAATCACAATAATTGCTGATAACATTTTTCATTGGTCTGACTTCTGACTGTGAAATACTTGAGGACAGAGACTATATCCTTATTGATCTTTCCATCATAGCATCTAGTACATTTAACACAGAGCAGGGATATAAAAACATTTTTGAGTCGAAATATTAGCAATAATTGGGAATTTTTATTGGTATGTTTCATTTTTAACCAATTCTAAGTATTAAAAAGGTTTACTTTATGGGTAAAATGGGCAGATGGTTTTTTTCCAAAGACCTCAACACTATCTCCTATCCCACGTGCTGTTCTTACAATGTGACCTTGGTACTCCTCCCACAGAGTGGTGAGGGCTATGTTCTCTTGCTTTGAACCTGGGCAGCTCTTTGTGACACTGTGCAACTTCTGAGGCCAGATCATAAAAATACGATGCCTTCTACCTTGTTCTTTTGGGATAATCACTCTGGGAACCTAGTCTTCACGTGATGAGGAAGCTCAAACCAGCCCACGTGGAAAGACGATATGGAGAAGCCCTGAGATGACAGAGACGCCAAGTTATCCCCATCTGTCTAGCCCTCTGCTATTACAGCGCCAGCCACCACATGTCTACAACTGCATGAGACCCGGACGCAGAACCACCCAGCCAAGCCTTTCCTGAATTCCTGAGCCATAGAAACTATGAAAGATAAGAAAATAATTATTGTCGTTTTAATCCTCTAAGTCAGTGGAGTGATTTCTTATGCATCAATAGTACTCACAACACCTTATTTAGCCAAAATTATCTCCACTCATTATTAGTTCAAGTTCTAATCTCTCTTCCACATGACATTTGCTTCAAATATATTTGGGAAACTATCATCTTTGGATCAACTAGATAAATTTGAAGCTAAGGTAGTCATCCTTTAGTTTTCTCCTTTTCTATAAAAATGAGGAAAACATTATCAGGAGCTGGTATGAGGAACAAAATAATCTTAACAGCAAAATCTTAAAAAGAAAATTATGTGTCATTCAGTATAAAATGACAATAAACCACTGTTAAGGTTTTTCTTTTAATAAGTACTGTCCTCTCAACCCTGGCAGCCAGCTCATATGAATAGTTATTCATTACTGAAGAACAAAGAATTAAGGCAAAGGATTAAAATTTTCTCTCACTTACTGCATTTAGAGAAGCAAGAGGTAAGGTGTTTCAAAAGAAACGAGGACAAGACTAGCTGTTTTAGACAGGTAGACTAAGGAATACTCAGTACTCAGTAGAATATAGGGAATGCACATACAGTCTGAATGTCTTTAGTTTCTAACAGACGATCATTGGAAAATGCCTCTGCTTTTAGCACTGCATCCCCATGCGGCAGGTCCTAACCCTTCAGTGCATAACGGTGATAAATGACAACTATTCCCAGTCTAGTTGATCTCATGTCATATGCCTCTGTAGTTATGAATGTTGCTAAGGTGTTGTCGACCAAAATCCTTCCATTGTTTCCACCTCTTTTGGAACATTAAGGCTTTAGATGAAGAATTAACAGTTTCTCACTACAAAGCACTGTAGATCCCTAATTTGGCCAAATCCCCTATTTTGTAGAAGCAGAATATGGCAGAGTAATTCAGTATATACCTTCTTTAGTTTACTGCTAATTTGCAAATCTACACTAATACTTCTCAGTAGAATCCCCCCTTTTTTTCTTATACAATTGCTTTGGAAAATCATATTTCTAAAACAGGACTCTCACGATTCCCTTTTACATCTTTTATAAAAAATTATCTAAACCAAGGATCAGCAAACTTTTTCTTAAAGGGTTAGACAGTCAATCTTTTAGGTGTGTGGGGCCAATAAGGTCTCTGCAGCAACTACTCAACCCTGCTATGGTATTGTGCAAGCAGCCATAGGCAAGACATAAATAAATGAGTGACGCTGTGTTCCAATAAAACTTTATTTACAAAACTGGCAGCTGGTTGTGGTTTGCAGACCCATGGAAACAATGTGAATTCTTTTTTTTTTTTTTTTTTGTGAGGAAGACCAGCCCTGAGCTAACATCCGTCGCCAGTCCTCCTCTTTTTGCTGAGGAAGACTGGCCCTGGGCTAACATCTGTGCCCGTCTTTCCTCTACTTTATATGGGACGCCGCCACGGCATGGCTGACAGGCAGTGCGTCGGCGGGCGCCCGGGATCCGAACCTGCAAACCCCGGGCTGCCAAGCGCGGACTAAACCGCTGCGCCACCGGGCGGCCCCACAATGTGAATTCTTTCTGAGATAAAATTTATTTTGGCTAAAGATTTTTTTCCTGAAATACTGAAACTCAGCTTTACTAAGAAAAATCTAATATTACCAGAACAGGAAAAAAAATGGTTTATGGTGAAGAGGTCACTTGTGCTCATCAGTACAATGATACAACTATAAACTTTCCTCCACATTTTTATTAAGATTTAAAAAAAATTAAATCTTACTTGGACTTTTTTCTCCCTTCTGCTCTTGCTTCTTCATTTTTAAAAGTACAGTTTCACTAACCAATGTACAGTCCATGTCCACTGTCTCTCCTCCTGCTAATCTTGACTGATTGCCATCCTGAGTATTTAAAAATTCAAAATTTTAACAATTATCCCTTTATGACCTTAGATTTACTTTAAAAAAATTTTTGGTAAAATATATATAACATAAATTTTATCATTTTTAAGCGTACACTTTAGTAGCATTAAGTTATATTTACTTTTACCGTTTAGGAATATAGATAGATTTAGGTTTTATTCCCTGTGAAATATTTTAGCTTTAGTAGTCATGCATCTTCTCTCAAGCTCAGGAAAAGAAGGACTGCTGACAGGAAGGGAGTTATATACCACTGAACACCCTTGAGCTTCTTCTTTCTTCTCCAATCTGCCTTATAGGAATGTACATTGATGTACACAAAAAGCAATTTCATAAATCAAATTTTATTTCTTGACAGATATATATGACTCTAGCAACTGTTAAATACTTTATTAATATGCTACCAAGTGAAAAAGAACTTCTCAAACTATATAGAATGCAAATACTGACCAAAAAAGATATTTCCACTATGAATTTTTTTGTGTGTGTGAGGAAGACCAGCCCTGAGCTAACATCCGTCGCCAATCCTCCTCTTTTTGCTGAGGAAGCCTGGCCCTAGGCTAACATCTGTGCCCGTCTTCCTCTACTTTATATGGGACGCTGCCATGGCATGGTGACGAGCAGTGCATCAGCAGGTGCCCAGGATCCGAACCTGCGAACCCCAGGCTGCCAAGCGCGGACTGAACCGCTGCGCCACTGGGCGGTCCCTCCACTATGAATTTTAATTTAAAAAAATATATAGTATTTTAAAACATAGCCAACTGGGAAAACGAAATTTTTTTCTTGATGGTACATTATTTTAAAAGTTAGTCAAGGGGCTGGTCCTGTGGCCTAGTGGTTAAGTTCGGTGCGCTCTGCTTTGATGGTCCAGGTTCAGAACCCAGGTGTGGACCTACACCATTTGTCAGCCATGCTGTGGAAGTGACCCACATATAAAACAGAGGAAGACTGGCATGGATGTTAGCCCAGGACTAATCTGCCTCAGCAAAAAAAAAAAAGTTAGTCAAGGCATATGATGGATACTTTGATAAAAAAATAAAATTGTTTAAAATATGTACCGAGCTTTCTGCATTATTTCTAAACTGTAATATTTTTCAGTAAAGGGCTTTAAAGTCAGAAAGTATTATATTTTCAAAAATACCATAAAGTTGGAAGAATAAGCATTTTTATTTCTTAGTTTTCTGAATAAATAAATGCAGGTTTTAAGAGGTATGTGATTATTTCAAGGTTACAGAGTGAGTCAGGAGAGAAGGATGACTAACTCACTAGAATAATCACATGGGCTTTGGTTTTCCTTTCTAACTTACCTTTGTATCGATTATAGTAATATCCATTTTATACTGAGAAAGGTCTGCTCCAGGATCTATACTCCATTGGATATTTTCAAAGGATACATCTTAGATAAGGAGAAAAAAATACACAATTAAAAATGGATTTTAAAAATTCTCATCACTTTAAAACATTAAGGGACCCATAGAATGGGAGAAAAGTTTCATAAAGGACGTGTATCTAGGATATATAAAGAACTCTCACAACTTAATAATAAGACAAATATCCCAACTAAAAGTCAGCAAAGGTCTGAACAGACAGTCCTTCAAAGGAGATACACAAATGGCCAATAAGCACATGAAAAGATGTTCAACATCATGAGCCATCAGGGAAAGGGAAATCAAAACCAAAATGAGATACCACTTTACACCCTATAGGATGGATAGAATCAAAAAGACAGATAATAATAAGTGTTGGTGAGGATGTGGAGAAATTGGAACCCTTACATGCTCCTGGTGGGAATGTAAAATAATGTAGCTTCTTTGGAAAACAGTTAGATAGTTCCTTAAACACAGAGTTAGCCTATGGCCCAGCAATTCTACTTCTACGTATAACTCAAGAAAAATGAAAACATACATCCACACAAAATTATACATCAATATTCATAGCAGCATTACTCATAATAGTGAAAAAAATCATAAAAGATCATATGTTGTATGATTCACTTATATGAAAACTCCAGAACAGGCAAATCTATAGAGACAGAAAGTAGATTAGTTATTGCCTAGGACTGGGGAAGAGGGGAGAGGAATGGAGAATGATTACTAATGGGTACTGTTCATTTTGGGGTGATGAAAATGTTCTAAACTTAGACTATAGCGATAGTTGCACAACTCTGTGAGTACACCAAAACACTGCTTTGTACGCTTTAATGGGTAATTTTTACCTCAATAAAAATTTTTTTTAAAAGTTAAAATTTTAACATTATTTGGAGGGGTTTTCAATGTATGTAGATATACATGATAACTACATAAAGTATAGTTACAGAACATAAAGGTAGTATAATATTAAATCTAAGTAGATTGTGAAAGGTTAAGCAGGTATACTATAACCCCTAGAGCAACCATGAAAAAAAATAAAAACAAAAAGATTAAAAAAAATCAGAAATTAGAGTGAAAAAATGTTTTCATACAGAGACTGAAACTCTTGCTGGAAGAACAACTAAAGAATGTGCTTCAGGAGGGCGCGGCCCAGTGGTGAAGCGGTTAAGTTTGTGCATTCTGCTTTGGTGGCCCGGGGTTCACCAGTTTGGATCCTGGATGCGGACCTACTCACCGTGCATCAAGCTATACTGGGGCAGTGTCCCACATAGAAGAGCTACAACCATGATACACAACTATGTACCAGGGCTTTGGGGAGAAAAATAGAAAAAGAGGAAGACTGGCAACAGATGTTAGCTCAGGGCCAATCTTCCTCAAAAAAAGATAAAAAAAAAAAAAAGAATGTGCTTAAGGAAAATAAACCCAGAATGAAAGAATAACTTTCCAATGAAGAATAAAAGAAAAAATAAGGTATATGAAGTACAGAAATAGTCTGTATTTTCTGACTAAAAAACAAAAAGATTCCTTTTAAACAGTAAAATTATGAAAAGATTAAGATACATATTAGAGCAAACAATGTTTTCAAACAAAAAGTTTAAAACCCATATAAATGTATATAAGCATATGTTTATAGATATACATGTAAATACAAAGAAAAAGGAGAGGCTACCTATGGGGTGAGGAACAAAATTTGGATGATGAAAATTCCATTTTATATATTTTAAAATTCTGTATAGTTTAAATTTTTAAAGCTTTTGTAAAGAAAATAAATACATAAAATAGGTAAATCTACAAAATCATCTAGAAAACAGCTATTAAAGATCTCAATTCAGTTTTTCAAAAGCACAAGAGCAGGAAAATCACATGTAAAATGAAACCAATGAGAATCATCCCATAAACACTGAAAAATGCAGCAAGAAATAAGATATTTTTTCCCAAAACAATTCAATCTATCCAAAGAATGTAAATAATATATTACAATACTCAACTTAAAGTCACTAAAAAAGAGTAGAAATACTATTTAGTGTACACACCTTGGTTGTTTTGTAGAGACTTTGATTTAGCAATTCTACATGGATTTAGCTGAAGAACTGATGCAAGTTCACATGCTCCATGGACTGACCTGGTTTTTCTTTTTATTGGCTCATGAGAACCAGCACCCTAAAACAGAAAGAATTATTGGCATCTAGACGAAATCATAAACAACCATTTTAATCAAAATCCTTAAACATTTAACACAAACCTTCACGTCATCAAAAAGATTCTCTGTCTCCAAACTTTCATGTGGATGTAGAGGGATTTTAAAGACAGGATTTTCTTCCTTTATTTGTAATGGTGTTTTATTATCTGGAGAGGATTTACTCAAGGACTGGAGGACACATTCCTGTACATAGGGTTCCTCTGGGGAATCTTTGGTTAAAGTACAGCTCCCACTTAAGGCCTTGCGGCTTGAGGAAGAGCCCTTTGGAATGGGCTTCAAAGCCTCAAAGAGAGTCACCTGCCTAAATCTGATTTTAGAGGTCTCACTTCCCTGGCTTCTCTCTTGACGCTGAACAGCTGAAAATCGATCAGACAGATCCAAAGGTTTATCCATCACATAGTCTCCATTCATGGAAGAATGACTATCCAGTGGAAGAGGAAAAGCATTTTCTTTATCAAAAGAGGCTTGGGGGCAGCTTACTTCATCTCTACTTTCTTCCTCAATTTTCTTCCTTTTGGATGTTCTGCCTCCCAATGATTTCAGGGGCATCACATGTTTATCTTTATCAGTCATAGCATCTTTAATATGATCAATACTATCCTGTTCACTTATAGATTCACTTATATTTTTATTTATAGGCATCTGCTTATTAAAAGATGACTGGCTAATGATTTTGTTCACTTCAGACCCAAGATTATGATGTGTGAAAAGGGCACTGTCTTCAGATTTTGATCTAGTTTTCTCTGATCTAGAATTAGAAGCGGTGCTGAAAGGTGCTGTTTTCAGATGGCTTTTTTTCCCCCTCTCTAAAAGAGAAGGGGACAAACTTGTATTCAAAGCTAAACTACTTTTCACATTAGATGTAGCTCCAAATACAGGAGATGATACCCGGGTAGGCAATTCTTCTTGAGGAGGAGTCTTTGAATTAGAATCTGGAAATCTGAAAAAATAAAGAGTGGTAAAACTTTTTTCCTACTAAAGAAATAGGACAAAAATTAAAAGACAAGCATAATGAGAAAACTTTTGCTAATATGGAATTAATAGTAAGGTTTTATCCATGTATCAGAGGTAAACGACTAACATTTAAGAAAGGGTATAGTTGCTGGCTTCTCTTCACTTAGCGACAAAAAGCAGAGGAAAATGATCAGTAAACCCATCTCAATATCATAATATTCCTATCTATAAATATTTTTCCTAAGTAATTTAAATAATTTCACTATATAAGAAAATCGTAATTTAATAAGTTCCACTGGGGACCCAAATTCCTTTGTTGTTATGAATCTTGTCATGATTAACTCCAAGAAACAAAATTCCTATACTACAGAAGGGAACATAAATTAAGACGCAGCCTGCCTTCAGCAGAGGGACAGCTGTGGTAGAAGAGCATTATGTTTAAGTTTGGGACATGGGATGGATAAAAGCTCTGGCTCTAGTACTTAACAGCTATGTAGCCTTAAACAAGATATTGAACCTCTCTGGAGCTGCACTTTTGTCAACTATAAAAAATGGAGGTAATAAAACCTACTTTAATGAGTTACTATGAGGACAAACTAAATGTGATATATATATCTAAAACCAAAAGCTCTTTTAAAAAGCAAATTGCTACGTAAATATAGGATTATTAGTTAATGGATGTTCTGAAATTAGTAAAAAATGAGATGCAGCACAATCTTGGAAGCTCATCCAAGCTTACAGATGCATTTTATACAACATCCAGTTTTTGGAAGTACAAATGCAGAAGGGATGACTGGGTCTTTAAAGAGGCAGAGTAACAAGGCTGAGAACTAAGCACTGCTTGATAGAAGTCTAGAAAGAATATAAAAATAATATCCATATCTCTGCAGTAATGCAAAAAGCCCTCAATTGGGCATAAACTGGGGAAAATATTTTTTAAAATAAAAATTAATACAACCAGAATAATAAACTATATACTGAGGGAAAGAAATAGTTTAATTATATGACACTCATTGAATGGGATCTCACCAATAGTTCATAAGTTTTTGCCAAAGTGCCCCAAATTACCTTAAACTATCTTCACCATTTCTTGTAGATTCCTCAGAAGGTTGTTTCTTGTGATCTCCTTCCAGACAGTGGTAGAGTTCATCACCAGGAGGGCTCATGGGATCTTGAGATTCCTTCAATAGTAAAATACAAAGTACATAAATACAATGGAAGATTATTCATCCTTAAAAAGGAACAAAATACTGATAAATGCTACAAAGTGGATGAACCTCAAAAACAGGATAAGTGAAAGAAGCCAGACTTAAAAGCCATACAACGTATGATTCCATTTATATGAATTATCCAGAGTAGGTAAATCCATAGGACAGAAAGTAGATCTGTGGTTCAGGGGCTGTGAGTAGTGGAGAATGACGACTGAATGTTTAACAGGGATGGGGTTTTCTTTTAGGGTGATGAAAATGCTTTGGAACTAGATAGAGGTGCTATTGTATAATATTGTGATTGTACTAAATGCCACTGAATTATACACTTTAAAATGGCTAATTTTATGTAATATGAATTTCACCACAATAAAAAATAAAGTATATTTTAAGTTTAAAGAGAGAAAAGCATAAATATTTTACTATCTTATATAAGTATGTTCTATTACTGGTTCCAAAAAACAACCTTGTTAAGATGAGGGGAAGGGAATAGAGATAATCATCTCTATTTATACTGATGGATGAATTTAAAAGGATCCTTTAGAGAGCAGTGCTTCTCAAACTTTAACATGCATAAAAGTTAACTGGCGATCTTGTTAAAATGCAAATTCTCTTTCAGTAGGTCTGGGGTGGGGTCTGAGATTCTGTATCTCTAACAAATTTGAAGGTGATGCAGATACTGTTGGCCTGTGGATCACACTTGGAGCAGCAAATTTAAAGATCAGCTCCCTTAATATATTTGGTGTCTAAACTACTGACTTGCTAGGCTTATGGGTAGGAGGAAATTAGAAAGCATTAAAACACATTTAAAGATCAAAGGCTAAAAAATACCCACTATTACTTGAAGATAGATTTAAAACTAGAAAGGATTAAAAAAATCCAAAAGTAATGAAAAATCAATTCAATTTTCAGAAATTCAACAGCAAGATAATTTTATAAGAGTACCTACAAATTTACTAATTAAAGAAAAGGAATACTATTTTAAAGCTGTATCAAAATGAAACTTCCTTAAGATTGAAGAATTCAAGTTTTCTACTTTTAGAGATCACTTAAGAAAAAAGTAAATGTGCCTGATGTAAGGAAGTACTAATATAATGAAAAAGTCAGGGGATCAATTTCTGACCCAATCCCTAAGAATTACATCTATTTGGATTGGCATTTACAAGGACAAAGAAAAACTAAAGTATCTATAGTAGTCCTAAGAATTCAGCCTGTTTTTCAAATCAAACCCCAATTTAAAGGATGCTGAAAAGATCCAATAAATTCTGAAATCAGCCTAAAGGTTTAAGTCTTCTCTTAGACGAAACAGGAGGGATAAGGAGGAGAGAGGGGGCGGGGAAGAGGGTTGGCCAAATCCTCTAAATCATCACTTCTCTAAATTTTGACTGAACCCACAACCTATATCTAGACTAGATAGGTCTATATCTAGACCTATATAAAGAATTCTAGACTCTAGATTTCTGGGACTGACTAGGTGGTTAATATAAATGGGCCCTCCTAGCCACATCAATTTTGTTCTAGGCCTTTATCCAATGGTCTTCAGAAAAAAATACTTTTTCTCTTGCTCAATTCTCTAAAAACTGACCTAAAAGGACACCAATTAATTCATATTATCACCAAACTAAACAATTACTTACAGATTCTTCTTGAACACTAAGTCCAAGTGTTTCAGCAACAACTGTAGCTAAATTAAAAGATGACTTATCAGTGGGGTAACTGTTTGTTCCATGTGTTTCTAAGTAAGGAAAAAAAACCAATTATACAATTGTAGAAACTAGATATATAAAAAAATACAATAAAGGAATAAATGGCTCAAAGAACCACTTTACAAGATGGCACTGGTCAATTTTTTAAATTCTATGCTAAAAAAGCCCAAAATATCTACTATAAATGGCAATAAGTTGCAGGTATCTAGCGTCTACACTTGCCAAACTTTTTCTGCTAAGTTTTCTATTTTTCCTAAATGAATGCAACAGATTATTTTTCTCATTGCTACTGAAAAATAAATCATAAAAGATAAATGGATTTATTGTGACCTAAGACATAGCATGAATATCAAACCATATTTATAGTATCTTTCATGAAAACATACTTTGTCGGAGAGATTTTCAGCACTGCATAATTTCTGCTAACACATATTTATAAAGAAATCACCTATGTTCAAGTATTTTATAAAGTTTTATGCACTCAAAGTTTCAATAACTCAACAAGTATTTATGGAGCACATACTATGTTCTAGGCATTACACTAGGCACTAGATGAAAAGAAAAGGTTCTTGTCCTCAAGGAGCTTATAGGCTATAGTTGAAATAGAAAGGTAAAAAGAAAGTTGCAATAAAATGTGACAAACGTTATATAAAGGTACATGAATAAGCGGTGATTTAAACATAGAGAAAGCACTCCTAAATCTGCCTTGGGAAATCAAGGAAAGCCACACCAAACGATGCCTGAGAGAAAGAGGAATTTAGCAGGTCAACTGGACCAGTGGCAGAGAGAAGGATTCTAGGTATGTGGAAGGGTCCACACATGTGAAACAAAATTGCATGTTCAGGGAACCACACGTGATTCCACTGCTGGAAACCAAAGTGCAAAAGATGTAGTAGTAGTAGGACAGAAGCCCAGACAGGTCAGTGAGGGATCAGATTTATGCTAAAGAGTTTAAAATTTATCCTGCAGGCAATGAAGAGATTCCAAGGTTTTCAATAGAGGACAGATGCAGTATTTGGGCTAAAAAAATAATTCTGGCCATGATAGGCTGACGGAGCAAGAAGCAGTCACTAACAGGTAGGAGGATTAATTAGAGTACTAAAACAGTCTGATAAGAGATGCTGATGCCCTAAATGAGTAAAATGGGGGTGAAGAATATGTGTGACAGATATGTAGGAGATGGAATCAATATAACTTGGAGACTACTTCAATATGAGAGATGAAGAAGCAGGAGTGTAGGGATGATTCAAAGTTTTTCAATCTAGGTAACTCAGACAGATAAGTATAGTGTCATTCACTGAGATTGTAAATAAAAGGATGAGGAGTAGGTTTGACAGGAAAGTTTCAATTTTAAACATGCTGAAGTTGAAGGATATCCAGGTAGACATGTTCAACAGCAGGCAGATCCACTGGTTTGGAATCCAGGAGAAAAGTCTTGGACAGAGACATAGATGTGGGATTTATTATCATATAGGTTGTAGCAGAATACTAACTCTAGGTGAGCTTCCTCCAGAAAGAGACAGAAAGTGAGACAAGAACAGGCCCAGGATCATACATATTGGGGACAGTAACAATAAAAGACAGAGAAAGAATAGCCAAGAAAGGAAGGTGAGAAAAGTACAATAAGTAAGAGAACCAGGAAAACGGCACCACTTCAAAAAACAGAGTGCTCAATAATGTCACATGTCACAGAAAGGTCAGATAAGATAAGGACTGGGAAGTATTCATTAGATTTAACAATAAGGTCACTGATGACTTTTGCCAGAGCAGTTCTAATGCAATAAATGAGAGAAGAAAGTGTTCTCTTTTTCCCCTCCCTCCCTCTCCCTCTTTTTGCCCTCCTTCCTCCCTTTCCCTGTACCCCTTTCCCATTCTAGTGCCCCCTCTCATTCCCCCACTCCTTCTCCCTTTCTCGGGGGGATGGAGGGTGGAGGGGAATCTATACTATAGTGGATTCAACCAGAGTGCACAGGAGTTAAGAAAGAAGAGATATTGAGCATAGACCACTTTTTCAGCTTTGAAGAGAAGCTGTATCTGAGAGTGGAGACAATTAAGAGATGGGTTATTTTTAAAAGATGGAAGATAACGTATATGTATATGTTGAAGAAAAAGAACCTGCAGAGAAACTAGAGATATAAGAAAAGAGGACAATTGATGGAGTAAAGTCCTGGCAGCAGCAGAGGAGAATGGGCTTAAGTGCTTAGAAGTCAGAATCTGTCATATTCAATACTATCTCCCCAGTACTCTTTGCCAGACAAAGTTTGTCTATACACACACACACAAACATTCACAAATACTAATAGAAAATAATCTGTAGCTTTCCAAATATAAGTTTGGTACTAATATAAAATGAAGAAGTGATTAACCTTGGCCAACCTTTCTAACTGGGCTCTGGATCCTCTCACCTTTTCAAGGATCTAGCAATTGTTCCCTCTTTCTCCAGAATTATTCATTTCTTCATCTTTACTTGATTGTTCCACTAGCATAAAAATATGCTGAATATGCTATAATATCCCATCTTTTAAAATCCTCCCTTGACCCATGTTCCTCTCCAGCTACTGTCCCATTCTCCCCTCCCCTTTACCACAAAACACCTGGAAGGACTTGTAAACAAGTGCTCTCTCCACTTTCTCTGCTCCGAGTTTCCCTTGAACATGATACAGTCTAGTTGATCACCCTTACTTACACTTTAACAGTTCACATTAAGGGTTTAACACTCAATGATGTCCATGTGACCAAATCCAATGATCAAGTCTCCATCTTCCCTGACCTATTAGCACTCTCTGCCACAGTTGACCACTCCCTCCTCTCTCCACTTGGCTTAAAAGACACCACTTTATCTTAGTTCTCCTATCTCACTGGCAGCTCCTTCTCTGGCAACTTTGTTGGTTCCTCTATATTTTAACAACCTCTAAATCACCACCTTGACAGCTGCGATACTACCTCCAAGGGGGTGAAAAATGGTTCTTGGGGGGCTAGAAAAATCTTTTATGTATAAGGCACAGATATAAATATACTCATACAGGATATCTGCAGTATTAAAATTCCACGGGAGAAGTGATTAGGGGAAAAAAATGTCTAAGAAGGCTGGAGTGGCGGTGATAATGAAAGAAGGCTGAGAATCACTATTATATAATAGTGTGCCCCAGGGCTAAGTACTTGAACTTCCTCTTTCCCATCTACACTCACTTGCTTACATGCTAACAACTTCTATTCACATCTCTATCCTAGACTTCTCTAAACTCACACCCACCAACCCATCCAAAATCTTTACTGGAATGTCTATCCAGCATCTCAAACAGAATATTCTCAAACCAAACTCCTGATTTCTATCCACTCTGACCCCCACCCTGCAAACTTGTTGCTCCCACTCTTTTCCCTCTCAGTTAATGGCAACTCGAAAGAACAGAGTTGCCCAAACCAATCTCCCCTTCACTCACTCTGCCCCAGCAACACAGGCCGCTTAATGTTCTTCAAACAAACCAAACAGCACCCTCACCTCAAGGCCTTTGTGCTCGCTGACTTCTCTAGCTGGGACACCCTTCCTCCGGACATCCACATAACTCACTTGCTTCCCTCAGTCTCTGCTCAAATGTCACTTTTAAAGTGAGCCTTTCTCATATCTCTTCTTACCCTGCTTTATTTTTCCTCAGAGCATATATATAAACATATATTTGTTTATTTTCTTTCTCTCCCAATTAGACTGTAAGCTCTATGAGGTTAAGGGCTTTGTTTTGTTCAGTGCCTGGTATACGGTAGACTTACTCAAACATTTGTTGAATGAATGAGTAAACAGTAAAGCCTTGTTTACTTAAAATTATTAGCAATTTGTATTAATAGGATAGGGGCATTAATATGAATTAATAATAGTATAATATTACTTTCCAATATGAAAAAGACTGCTAAACTATTAGTAATAAAAACAAAATTATATTGAACATATTTAAAATATTGTCTAATTCAGACTGTTGGCTCCTCTTAACCCACCAATAACCACAAATTTGAAACTTATAAAGTAATCTCAATCTCTTGCTTACTAGCTATTGGAGATTGACTTTGATCACAAGTATCAGCCACTAGAATTTCATTTTCATTAGGCTTATGTTGTAGATGAGCTGAAGAGTTGGGAAGTCTTCTCAGTTCTAAGGGAAAAAAGAGGAGATATTACATATAAACAAATAATCATGATGAAAAATATTATTTTGATAAGCCAATACAAACCTGTTTTTTTGCATGAGAGGTACTATTTTACTGATAAAATTTCAATATTCTAATAAAAAGTTCATCTCTTCAGTTTCTCTAAGAAACAAAGCTGGCAGTTATGACAGTGGGAGAGAGGGGATCAGAATTTGTAGACAAGCTTCTTCTGACCTAAGTCTCCCACAGTAGTAATATTTTAATGTATCTTCTTTTCCTTATTGTTGCAAATCAGTAGCTTAATTTTAAAGGAATACTGCATCATATAGCTCCACCATCTTTAATTTAGAGTTTCTATTTTCTGGAAGGAAATCCTGAAACATGCTTTATCAGAAATCATTCTACTGCTTAAGGATTTAATTCAAAGAAAACCAAAAGGACAAAGTAAAGGGAAATAGACTTCTACCAATTATAACTCAAAAATAATATTAAAAAGCACTATAAACTTGAAAATAAACAAGCAGGAGTGGTTAGAAAGAGAAAAGGACTAATTAGTCTTTAAATCAGTTTTAAAATATTTGCATGGCTCAAAAGTTATTTTATATTTTAAAACCAAAATTTCAGATTTCAAGGAAAATTGATCAGAACAAGATTAGAGCAGACAAATTAAGTTTTTAAATAATTATACATTCTTCTCATAACAATGAAGAAATAAACCAGAAGCATTTATACTAGATACAAAAGACTTTTCTAATAAATTGCTGTGATTTGTTTTTCTGGATCTTCTTACACATGGATTTAAACATGATCTAAATTATGCAGCTGCTTATCCGTGGTGCTTCACGTCCTGTGTGATAGCAGACTAGAAGGCCAATAAATGTTCATTCTAGATCCATGATCTTAATTTTACTTTAGCTCCTAATTATGTGTAAGATTTTTAACAGTTCTTCTATTTTCCACTAGATGGTGATGCAAGCTCATATAAAATAGGGAAAAACTGTGTCAATTTTCCAATATCAAAGAATTAGATCTATTTATTTTTTTAAAGGCATAGCTACTGCCAACAATTTACTTGCATTATAAAAATATCTCTAGGACTATGTACACCTCTTCCCCCTCAGATGCTGTCCTTGTTACAAATAGTTTAGGTTAAAAATTGAAATCTTTACCATTTACTTTAGGTCCAAATACTTTAGTTCCAAAGTATTGAGGAGAAATGGTAACCTGGCCTGGAATTAGAAATATGCCACCGAGAAGCCATCAAGTAGATACATCATAAAGCCCTTTCTTGATTACCACCAATTGCTACAAATTATAAGAAATAAAAATAGCCAGTTAAAGGCAGCTCCAGTGGTGGGAGGAACTGAGGGCAAGACCTGGAAAGTACAAAAGTTCGGAGCCAGGAAGATCCATGTTTGAATTCTGACTCACCTACTTACTTGACAGGAGAGTCTGAATGAGTTATGTAAACCCTCTAAAGAAAATATCTTTCCTCATCCATAAAATGAAGGTGCTAATAGCTACCGTGCAAGCTTGTCACGAAAATAAAAAAAAAAAAGTAAAATGTACCCAAATCACTCAACATAATACCTGGTACAGAGTAGTTGAAAATTAATGTTAAGTTCCTTTCCTGTTTCCTTCTATCCCACTCAGACGTATACACATAAGAATATTTTTAAAATAAAAAGAAACTATTCACTGTATTTATGAAATGCTGAGCATTTATACAATCAGATGAGCAACCTGTGTCTACACATAATACAGCCCCCTCCTTCCCAGTCACTTCACTAAAGGAAGTTAAACTTAGAGTTGTAACATAAGTCACCTGACAATGACTATCTTCTTTCCACTGGATTGAACAGCATAAAAACTAACAATAGACATATACTTTTTTTTTTTTTACAAACCAGATAACTAAAATACAACTCCAATCCTTACCATTTGTACACACAGTGTGCTCCAGTTTAGTATGTGTTTGTTCTGTGTATCGGACATGGAGGTTCTCCTTTCTTCGTAGCCGATTAATGCCAGAAAATGAAAAGGCTGTTATTGGTGAATCTGGAATAACATTTTCCTCAGATTCAAGCTCAGTTACTTCATGCTGTTGGTCATTCCTAGAGGAAAATAATGACAATTGAAAGAAAATTAACTCAACAAATATTTATTAAAACATCTTTCATACAGTATGGAGCTACAGCTGAACACAGGTATGAAGCTATAGAGAGAGAAGTCCTTGCATCTAATGTTCCAAATCTAAATACAAGGAATAGAGTACCAAGTGGGCAACATTATTGTGAGAAGTGAAGTACAAAGTGTGGTCAGTGGCACTTGAGATGAAATTAAAAGAATTTCAAATGGCAGAGAAAATCAGGAGAGGATCCACAGTTTGAGTAAAGGTAGGCAGTACTGTGTACTTGTGTTAGAGAAGGGCAAGCTGGAACTACAGAAGGAGAGCCTTGATTAAGTGTGCACATAATTATGAAAGCAAGAAGAAAGGAATTAAGGTTTCAGAGCATGGAAGTCATGGGATAATCTAGCAGCAGTGTGCATCAGACTGACTGGGATAGATAGAAAGGAGGCAAGGAAATCAATTAGGCAGTGGCTGTAATAGTGCGCGCAAGAGCTTCTGTGGGTTTGAACTAGAATGTTGAAAACAGGAATGGAAAGGAAGGGACCAACATTAAACATTGTGGTAACAGAATCAACATGACTTGGCAAACAACAAATATAGGGTGATAAATAACATTAACACTGATAATACCAACATCTGTTGCGGGTTTACACTGCCAGGCACTGTTCAAAGTGCTACAAATATCAATTTAATTATCACAACTGTATGAGGCAGTATTACTACTCTCCTTTTACAAATGAGAACATGAAGACACAGAAGTTAAGTCACTTACTAAAATAGTAAGTAATAGAACCAGGATCTAAATCTTAGCAGTCAGACTACCAGGACAATACTGTTAACCATTCAATATGTTATCCTTGGTGTAGACCATGACACTAACGACTGACTACAAGTAGGATTCAAACTTGGAGATTCTACCACTGCTTCTATCAGGCCCCCTGAAAGTCTACTCTTAACACATCAGCCAGAACAGTCCTAGTAAAACTTAAGCTTTATTATGGTACTCCTCTGATTAAAACCTGCCACATGTCCCACTATAATGATTCATAAGGTCCTATATGATCTGATTGTCCCCCTCCCCCCATTACCTCTGACGTCTTTTCTTCTTATACTGTACTCCAGCCATTCTTGCTTCCTTGAGATTCCTCAAACACACGAGGCATACTCCTACCTTAGGTTCTTTGTTCTAGCTGTTCCATCCGCTTGGAATGCTCATCCCCAGATATCACATGGCTAATTACCTCATCTCCTTCAAGTCTTTGCTGGAGTTTTACTTTCTCATCAGTGAACATGCTACTTACAATTCCAACTCTCTTCCCACATGCTAGTATTCCTGTTCCTTGTCATTCTACTCTATTTACTTTGTCCAGTGCATTCATTGCTCTCTAACACAGTATATAAGTGATTTGTCTATTGCTCATCTGCCAGAATGTAAGCTCTAAGAGGATAAGGATCTTTGGTTCACTGATGCATCACAAGTGTCTACAATAGTAAGCACTTGGTAGGTGCTCAATAAATATCTGTTGAATGAATGAATATGAGAGACTCCCAGATTCCACTAGAAAAATAGATTTGTGCTGATCTGGGCATAAATTCTTGCCCAACTCAATTCAGGATCAATGGCACCTAAAGATTGGGTTTGGATTGAATTGTGGTTGAGAAAAATTAAGTTAATTGACTTTCCCATGTCAAACATTATGACCTATTTGCCAACCAATTCTTACCAGTCTGTCAAGGCATTCAGGCTTTACGTGACAAAACCAGTCTGTTCTAATATACTTATATCAACTTTCAGTACCATTTCCAAACAAAGAATAATGTGAGAGTTTTATAAACTAAGATCAATAGAGATTCTAAGAAAAATTAGAAGACAAAGAATTTTTCCTAGCATAGATTTCTATCTTAATTTCCTGGATAATACTACCTGTGGTCTATAATCCTATATTCAATACTGAGGAAAACCTTTAGAGATACTATCTAATTTTTAATCTATTTCTACAATTCTACTATCTTATTCTGGAAAAACAGAGTAAGCTAAAGTCATATGAGAAAGCCTTATAAATTAATGAAGTGTGAAATCTACCTGACCCGGCTTTAACTAATCATGTCACAGCCTACCTGACTATTAGTCATAAAAATTCAACCTGAAACATGAATGAGTCACGAGAAGAAACTGATTTCCTGGCAGAGTCAGTCTAGAAGTAGCTGGGATCATAAAAGGAAAAACAAAACAAAACAAAAACTAGCTCTAACTAGAGTTGTTCAAACTAAGTAAACAAGTGCTGGCTCTGTCCTCTTTTGTCCTTTGTCAGAAAAGAAAAGGGAAAAAAACAAAACAACTTCTATGTGTTAACCAAATTTCTTCTTTAAAGCATTAGGTCTCTGATTTTCTGAGAAAAGTTTAAAAAGTTCATGCCACAGCTATTGGTTAATTATGCACACTGGTCATCTTTCTCCTTCCAATTTTCTTTCTAATGGCCTGAGAGTAAATTTTATTTGGTTGTCTGTTTTATTTGTAGGCCTCTCCTTAAATTACTGTCAAAACTATTTAAGTTGTTCTTTTTTCCAAAGACCTATGAAGATCCAGGGTCTCCCTTCATAAAGAGTCTGTGAAAAAGAATTTAACTTCCAGCTTTTCTCCTAAAGAACTTATATTTCCAGTTAAAATATAATTCAAACTTAATGAAGCAGTTATAGTCATAAGTTCACTAAACATTTTGATTTTCAAAAAAGGGAAGAAGAGGATTCCCTAAAAACAAACTAGTAAGTCTGATACCCTGATCTCTTGGAACCAGTGTAAGTTTATTATATGAATTATTCAAATAAGAGTAATTTTTAAAAATACGGCTATTAAACCAGTGGTTCTGAAGAATGTTTTATTGTACATCTAGCTCTCAGGAAGGCATCTGACAATGATTCTCTTGATATCTTCTTATTGTAAGCAAAAAGAAGAAATACAAAGTTGTTATTAATAGAGACAGACTCCTAACTGACCGAACAATATCATACAAAAAATTATCATTAGCGAAGGAAATCTGCAGTAGTATGCTGAAGGGTTCCATCCTCAGGCAGGTTTTGGTCAACATTTTACTTATGATTTTGAGGCAGTGCACTGATGGAATAGTCATCAAATTTGTGTAAGAAAAAGCTGAAACTAACCTAACACATGGCAGGAAAAAACCTAACATATGAAAGACCCTCAGAGGTTAGAATAGCTGGCCAAATCAAACAAAATGAAATAGAACAAGAAAAATGCAAGATGTAAGCCTTACTGAACTGAGTCACAAGAGAAAGAATCCAGGCTCTGCCACCTACACAGTGTGGCACCATGTAGGTAACCTTTTGAGGCTGTTTTAGCATAAAACTATAGAAAGGGTATACAACATCTGAAGTGAGGTCGACCTGGGTTCAGATTCTGGGTCTGACATGTACTAGTCACACTGGGTAAGTTGTTTAATAACCTTTCCGAGCCTTAGTTACCTCATCTATAAAGTAGGCATGGTACTATCTTTCCTACTTCCTTTTTGTAGGAAAGTTGTGAAAAGGAAATAATGTATGCACAGGTGTAATCCAGTGTTCAGAAAACAGTATTTAATCAATAGGGCTATTATCTTAAAATGAAGGAGTAGGCTAAATGATATGAGGTTTCTTCAACAACCTACTATGAAGCCATGACTCTGAAGTCCCGTATTTTTATCTAAAACAAGTCTACAAGTCGAGGATAGGGAAGACTTTGACTTTAAGGTTCTAGTTAGCAGTAAACCCAGTAAGGAACCACCAGTAATATATGTATCTTTTGACTACATTAATATAAACATACAGAAAAATGAGGGGGCAGTATTGCTCTATTGATCAGACTATACCTAGAGTACTGAGTTCTTAAGATATTGACAAACTAAAACATTAAAGAGAAGCAGTACTTTGAAGAGTCTTAAAGTAATGCCACCCGAGGAACAGTTAATGAACAGAGGATATTTACTCTAAAGATAAGACTCAGGAGGGCCCTGATAGCTATCGTCATGTAAACAAAGGGCCATCAGAGGCAGAGGAGGTACCCTTGTTCCAGATGTTCCCAGAAGGCAAAATCAGAGATCAACAAACATAACTTGTATGTAGAGTGATTTCTACACAAACTTAGGACTTCCTAATAATTCCATCTCACTAAAATTAAATAGGTTTGGGGGACAGCGAATTTGTACTAGAGGTATCCAAATAATGGTTATTTGTTTAAAAAGTTATACAGGGAATTCAATTTAGAAGAGGCCATTGGGGGCCGGCCTGGTGACGTAGTGGTTAAGTTTGTGTGCTCCGTTTTGGTAGCCTGGGGTTTCCAGGTTCAGATCCCAGGTGTGGACCTCTGCACCACTTATCAAGCCATGCTATGGCAGGCGTCCCACATATTAAAAAAAGTAGAGGAAGATGGGCATGGATGTTAGCCCAGGGCCAGTCTTTCTCAGCAAAAAGAGGAGGATTGGCAACAGATGTTAGTTCAGGGCTAATCTTCCTCACCAAAAAAAAAAAAAAAAAAGGCACTGAATGAAATGCATCCTACAGTCCTTAAGTGTATAGACAACTTTGACTTTCACTGACCCAGCACATCCATTTCCCGAAACAGAAAGGGTCATAACTTCAGCATCTAGCTTATTTAATTATTTGCTTTCTGTGACTGGTAGAGTTACACACACACAAACACACACACACACACACACACACACACACACACACTCTATAATGGCAAATTTTTACTGAATAATTTCTTACTATAGTGTCATTAAATAACTGTCCTACCATATAAGGTTTCTGTAACATCCCAGCTTAGATGAGTTAGAATGACTGCATTTAACAAGCAGAAGTTTAAGTCAAATAATATTTTTTTTAAAGTTCAGGGGAATTTCAGGCACTAATAGTATAATGTTACAGTAGTTTAGGTACTCAGAGGAAACTAGGTTGCCTTTACAAGATAATACTTGCTATTTTTTTTAAACTGCCAAGTAAAATAAATTTGTTTGAAGAGAACAAGCTATAAAAGAAGTTGGCTCATGAGAATAACAACTATCTTAAATTTCAGAAGAGAACTGAAAGACACAATAGATTACCTCCTACACTGTTCTGACTAAGGCATGTCCTAAATAAAACATACATGCCCAGAGCTCATCTATATGATTAATCTTCACTGTAATTTCAAACTTCAGCTTTTACTTCTTTTCTAAATTTATCAATGAACTTCAAAAGAAAAAATTTGTGAACTGGACAACACTAAAAATAAATAATTCTGATTAGAATTCATATTTCTGCAAAGAAAATGACATTATCTAGTTTCAGTACACTTTATACACCTTGGTTTTCGAGGCCTTTGCCTACCCAGTTCTGTATTAACATCTACACACTTGTTATCTTATTCATCTTGGGTATTCACAAATATCAAGGCTGATATGTTCAAAATATTATAAGTCACATGTGCTAAATCACTTCACAGAACATAAATTAATACAGGTCAACAGTTATCTGAAATCTTAGGAATCAGATGTGATTCAGAATTCAGATTTTTTCTTAAATTAAGCATGATTCAGAGCATATACAGATTATTACATAATACTTCCAGTGGAACCTAAGGCATCATCATTGAGTCAAGCACATCAATATTTTCACAGCAAAACATAAGAATGTTCATATGAAGTGAGATAAATAAGGACTATAAATAGCATTCTGCCAGTTGAGAAGAGATTAGGTTGTGAATAACATTTCAAAATAAACCTTTTGGGTTTTAGAATCATATATAAAAGATTGTGGATCTGTGTCTAGCCTCACTTCAATATATAGATTGAGTAAAATTAGAAAGTGTTCACATTTTCAACACGTTTCACCACCTCTGATCCCATAGACTTCTTTCCCCATCTGACTATCATCCCCCCTCAAAATTCCCTTTAGCTACCAATATTCAGTAGACTGATCACATGAGAGGAATATTAACATCCCATTAGACATCCACTACCTAAAAGTATACTGATAAGGATGTTAATTCCACCTGTGAGACGTGTTTATACATAAGAACAATAACTATTCTAAGCCAAAATAATATGTTACATCTCCTTAGTTCACCAAAGTTTTTGCAGATGTCTGTCCAACACAAAGGGTTCTTTAAGAACCCTATAAAACCATTAAGACTATCCTGAATCCTAACTCAAAAACTATTACACAAGCTTTACATAAATGCGAACTGAGGGGCTGGCCATATCTCTGCTCTGCATCAGTCAGGCCATACCCAGAAAAATAGATTCTTTTGTTGAGACACTGTTGCATAATGGAAAGAACAGAGGCCTTTCAGTCAAAAGATAGCTGTCTGAGTGATGGTCTTATTACCTACTAGCTGTGAGACCAGGGCAAGTAATGTGACTTTTGTGAGCTTTGGTTTCCTCATCCATAAAGCAGAGATAATAAAATTACCTTGAAGAATCATAGTGAGGATTAATAATAAACATAAAACACAAAGAAGAGTAACTGGTACACAGGATAAAAGTTATTATTTTTATTCTTTAAGAGAAATGGGGGGAGAGGGGAGAGGAACAGAAGGAGAAAGAAGTTCTCTAGGCCTGAGAAGTATGTAAGAGGAAATACTTATTCAGTTTGCTTTTATGAAGCTTCTGGGACAGGGCTGGAAGAGGGGTAACAAAACCCAAATATTTATTTGAAATATAAGTATTTTAATAATTTATTATTTATAATATACTATAAAAGTTAAAATGCTTTAAATTAAAATGTTCTGATACTTTATATATTCACACACTAACCTAAGAGATGCATATACACTCTTTGTATATCCTCCCCAAACACAAACAAAAATATAGCAATTTTCTTTACATTTTTTTATTGCAGAACACAATTTTTAAAAATGAAATCTATAACTCTTAACATATCTGTACAGTTTGTATAGCTAAGTAAGATGAAGAAAGAAATATGGGGGTAAATATTCAATTTTCTGCTGCAATTTAGGAAAAATACTTACTCAATTTTCTGCTGCAGCTGTTCAGAAAGCTTTTTATTTTCTTCCTGTAGAGTATTCTTTTCATTCACTTAAATAACGTGAAAAAGAAGGCACATATTACAGCTATATTAACATGTATGTCAGGCTTTTCCAATAATTTCAACAATTACGAAGAAATTAGGATTTCAATTCTAAGTCGTAATGTTAGGGTTAATGCTACTGTGCAAGACTAATTTGTTTCTAGGCAGTGATTACTACATCTCATATTGCACCAGTTCCATGTAACTGATTAACTGATCATTTTATGTAATCCGTGTGGGCAAAAAGGAAGGAAAACTTCATGTACTGGGGAGTACAGTTTAATTATCCATACTGAGGACAAGAAAGCATTCCATCTGGTTACTTAGCCCTACTAATTTCAAATACCATTTTAGTGAGAGTCATTTATCTTGAAATAAATCTGATCATAAAAGTAATATAACACTGAATATCATTTTTATAACTAGTATAATTAAGGCAAATTTTCTTCCCTAGTCATACTCTACATTTCATGAATAATTCTGTTATCAGCAAAATTTAAATATCTACTGAAGCAATAATCAGTTTATTTGAATCTACCTCGACTAAATTTTCCATCCATCCATATTTAATTTATAAAGCAGAAAGTCAATTTGGGGCTATAATTTCTTCTTCAGCCAGCATAAAATTCTTATCAATCCTTAGTATGATGTCACTGGTTAAGCATGTGTTTTACTAGGAGGAATATATCCAAGAGATCAAGTCATAGTAAATACAATTAACCTCTCCCGAAGAAAGTTAATCATATTCCAAAAACTTGTTAATAGTGGTTTACAAATCTTACATATTTTCTTACACTGAGTAAATAATTTTTTGACTATCTACAATATGTGAGATAAACTACCTCCTGTGGAGGATCAAAAAAAAACATTAAGATACAGACAATAACCTAAAGGAAAGTACCATCTAATGAGAGACAAGATATTACATAAATATGTTTTATACAACTGAAAGTGACAAGGGGATTAGAGAGGGACAGATAAAGTACTAAAGGAAATTCCAAGAAGAAAAAGGTTACTTTGGGCCTTTGAAAGGATCTGGAAAGGATTCATCAACGAGAGGACAACTGAGCTGGTCAGGTGACCATTCTATGCAGAGAATTAATGAAACAAAGTTAGAAAGACTGAGTATAATAAATGGTAGAAAGCCTTCAAAAGCAGGTTAAAAAATCTGAACTTTATCATAAAAGATTATCAAGTATTATTTTCCACACATGAATGATGAGAAGATTGATTTGTTAGTATGTATAGCACATAGCAAAGCACCAACAAGTCAGGCAGTCATTAAAAGAAATCAGTATCTGGACTAACGTGGAAAGTGCAGAAATAGGAAGTGAGGACAAGGAGAAGAGCAGTTATAGAGACAAAATCAGTAGTTTTTTGGCAACTGAACCTTTGTAGGGTGAGAGAAGTCAAAGATGACTTTAGCTTTCTGATTAAGATGCTTTACTTGACTCTCTCTCTCCAAATCCCAATGAAATGACAAAACAGCTCTAACATTGAAAAGCCAGAAAGCGTGTCAGTAGCAGATCAGAACTATGAAAAATTCCTGAATGATTTAAAAATAGATAGAGTCAGACTAATGGTAAAATCAAAGAAAGAGCCTTAAAAAAACAAGTGAGCTTTTCCAGCAGAACCTCATAGTAATTCCAATATCAGAGGCAGCATGGCCCAGAAATTGTTGAATGGATAAATAAAGGGTGCCTAATAGTTGCCCTTAGGCTAAAGCCCTGAGGATAGATCTCCAGAAGTTTTAACACAGGAGAGTCCATTAACAATACTGAGACAGAGATCAGGGCAGTGCTCCCAAGTAACTCATAATAACCACTAGAGAAGGCACCCCTTTACCCAAAAGACAAACTATCCATATACCCTGCAGAAAAGCTCTCCAGTTAAGCATCTTCCCCTCCCACTTTTCAGCCACTGGAGTAGGGCTCCTGTAAATCAGAACCTACATTCACTATCAGCAAAGTAGGGAATCTCCCTTGAGCTAAAGAAATAGGACTGAATTTAACAAAACCATCAATTTAGAGACATCTACAATTACAGACAATCAAGAGTCAACAAACACTTTAAAAAAACCTAAGAACACTTGAATTTTTTAAAGAAATTAAAAACCAGTCCAAAAGAAGAATTAACTTTTGGATAAATATTTTTAATAAAGCAAACAAAAGATATCTAACATCTTCAGGAAGATTTCAAAGGCTGATGGAGCCATTAAAAAAAAGCAACAGGCTGCCACGAAAAAGAAACAAAGGTCATAAAAATTAAAAACATAATAAATGGGATGAAAGCAGAATAAATGCGATTGAAGACAGAATTAATATCCACCTAAGTGATTCTCCCAGAATTCAGTACAAAAGAATAAAGTTACAAAGTATAAAAGAAAAGTTAGGCAGCATGGGGGGCCCAGCATCCGTCTAATATGAGTTTCACAAGAAGAGACAGAGAGAATGGAAAGGAATAAACATTCAAAGAAGTAACAGAAAAATCTCCTTGGGCTAAGCAAACACTTGAGGGTGGCGATGTGGATTAGATGTTCTAACAGTAGTCTTACTACAAAACAACTATCTCCTGCATAAAAACATAATTTTTATCAAATTGCTGAGCTGACAAGAAGAGAAATCCAAGAGACTCCCAAACCACCACTAAAATCATCAACAAAAAAACAAAACAAAACTGTGAGCTAAAACTCAAGCAGTGTAAGTAAGCAGATGTTGGTTATCAGCACTGGTGGAAGGACTGAACCTGAGATTTCCAGTTTAAGCCAAACTCCTGAAATAGAGCCAAAGTGATCCTAATTAACTTACCACTAGAGTCAGCAGAAAATAACTCATTTACAGATTCCCAAGTATTTCAAATAATAGAGTTATCTTATTATATAGCAATGAAATGTTTAAAGATTTAAAAGATGGAATGCCCCAAATGAACACACTAGAAATGATTACAAAAAAGGAGTAGGCAGACAAAATAGAGATAATTTGAGCATCAATAATAATGAATGTTAACTGACTGATACACATTGGACATATAAAATCCCATGTGTCTATTATACTCAAAAAAGAGATAGCCCCACTCTCATCAAAAACAAAATGAAACATAATGCACACACACACACAAAACCTCATGTGCCACTGCTATAGGCAACTACTACACAAGACCTTACTCTGAAAACTGGTAATTAAAGAGAAAAAATTAAGATGTACCATGCCTTTCTAGTAAGAACTATATTCCAAGGTAACCAATAGCCCCAATTGATGGGGGAAAATTCTTGTTTACAGAATGCCAGCTGATAAATATAGAAAGAATAAAAGAAATGGAAAATTATCATTTTGTAATCTCTAATTAAGTAATTGATTCCGGCAAAGATCACCAATGGATGCTAAAACTATCAAAGAAAGATTGAAGGAAAATTGTATTTTTGCAAGATTTCATGGTGTTGCACATCCATCCTTCCACTCAGATTACCTGGTGGTGCAAGAGGATAATATAACTCTATCATGGAGAAATCTGGTCATCACCTTAACACAGTGATCAAACTTAGAATCCCTAAGAGTGGAATAACCTGACAATATCTGTCTCCTGATATGATGCATTATGAAGTAGACAGTTTTACCTATGAAGTACTGCTGTCAAAAATGTTTAATCTGGACCTAATCAAGCCTTCAGATTCAATTTCTATTTTATAGGAAATAAAGGAACAAGATAAAGAAAATGATGAGAAAAATCCAGAAGGCAGCATAATTTTAAGAAAATGGCCCTCTTCAAGAAGTCAATCTCATGAAAGAAAAAAATAGGAAAGGGAGCTAGCTATTCCAGATTAAAAGCAAACAAATGCAATGTGTGGTCTGTAACTGGCAGGTCTGAACAAAACTTCTACAAAAGACCTTAAATTGTAGAAAAATGAATATGGACTGGCTATTAGAGAATATTAGCAAATTATGGGTAATCTTTGGTAGTTAAGGTAATGGTATTGTGGTTAGGTAGAAATTATCCAAGTATTTAGAGGAGAGATGTTCTGATGAATGTAATTTACAAGAAAATATTTCAGTTTGAAAAAAATATAGCAAAATATAAGCAACTATTAAATCTATGTGATGGGTGTATGGGGGTTCTTTACTATTATCCCTACCTTTCTGTATTTTTAAAAAATTTCATTAAAAAAAAAAAGACTAGGCAGACTTGAAAAAGAAACAAATAGAATTATTAGAAATGAAAAATTTGGTTACTGAAATAAAATAACTCAGCATAACAGAACTGTTGAAGTACTTAGTATACTGAATAAGAGATCTGAAGAAATTACTCAGAATGCAGCAGAGAGAAACAAGGGGATGAAAAATAGGAAAGGGATGTTAAGAGATACAAAGGATAGAAGGACAAGGTCTTATCAGACTCCCAAAATAGAGAGAATGGAGAAGACACAATATTTGAAGAGCTTGTAGCTGACAGTTTTCCACATATGATTCAAGATGTGATTCCACAGATTTTGTAATGTATACTAAGCAAAATTTTTTTAAAGAAACTTAGTTGAAATTATAACTAAAACTATAGTACACTAAAAACTAAGGGAAAAAATCTCAATAGCAGCCAGAGAAAAATAATTGTTAACCTGCTAAACAGCCTTACAAAAATGAAGGTAAAATAATAACATTTTCAGATAAAAACTGAGAGTATAGAACCACAAACAACTCCTAGAGGAGCTTCTAAAGGATGTATATCAGAAGGATAATAATTTCAGAAGGAAAGTGAGATGCAAAAAGCAATAAAAAGCAAATAAACATGTAGGTGAGTCTTTTAAAAATTGTCTGAATAATTTTTTAAAAACTTTCTAACTTGTAGAGCTAAAAAAATATAGACTGGGCATAAACAGCAAGTAAGTGGAGAAGGAGGTGATCAGAGTTAAAATATTGTAAAGTCCTTATATCATTCAGAAGAGTATTAAGATATTAACTTTATATTTTAGGAATGTATGGTAAAATTTCAAGGTTGATCAAAAGTAATAGAAATAAAGAGTTAAAAAAACAGTAAAGGATCAAATAAAAATGAAATAAGACAAACAAATATCCTCAAAATTCAATAACTAGGAAAAGTAAGAATAATAAAGACAAGAAAGGCAGGACAGGGGGCCGGCCCGGTGGCGCAGCGGTTTAGTCCGCGCTTGGCAGCCCGGGGTTCGCCGGTTCGGATCCCGGGCGCCCGCCGACGCACTGCCTGTCAGCCATGCCGTGGCGGCGTCCCATATAAAGTGGAGGAAGATGGGCACGATGTTAGCCCAGGGCCAGTCTTCCTCAGCAAAAAGGGGAAGATTGGCGACGGATGTTAGCTCAGGGCTGGTCTTCCCCACAAAAAAAAAAAAAAAAAAAAAAAAAAAAAAAAAAAAAGAAAGGCAGGACAGGAAGAATAAAGTAGCAACAAGATAGAAGCACCAAAAATTCATAAACATGAAGCCCTTAGTGTTTTTATACTTATAATAATGTTGTTTGAGATCTGACCAATGATTTTTCTGTTGCTCATTTTAATGTAAAATTAAGTCTTCCTGAACTTTTCAGTAATCATACTGGTGATATTATTAGTAGTGTTATTCTGAGACTACTGTGCTTGTAATGAGACCAAAAAATAAGTAGTTAGGGGATATTTTAATTCTATCACCCCCGTGTCCTCGAGAATCAGGATTCTCAATGTGGAAGGAAGAAGATATAGATGTTATTAGAGAAGAGGTTAGTAAAAGCTTGATAGTCTTGAATTTGAATTTTCAGCATGAACTCATGAAGTATTTTATCTGTCTGAAAATTAGGCAAAGGATATTCAAGCCATTCACCCAAGAAGAAATGCAAACTAAAGATCATGTGAAAAAAGACACTTGACCTGACTAGTAATAGACAATGCTAAGTTTAAATAGGTATCATTCTTTACCCACCAGATTGGACAGTATCAATTAATACATTTTTGCTCAAAGCTGAAGAGGATGCAGGAAAATGGACACTCTCAACACTCAAACAAACAAAAAACTGAGCATCCATCAATATGAAAATTGCTAAACAAACACCACCTACACTATAGAATACAACGCAGCCATGAAAGAGAATGCTGTCCTTATTCCTTAAAACCTAGGTTTTTTGCTTGTTTGGAGTTTTTGGCTGTTTTTCAGACAAAGTTGCTAGAAATCTGACTATTAAATATGCAGACATTACTGGAGATTATTTCTAGTACTAATGATAATATAATATGGATCACAACTATGTTTATTGAGGTGTAATAGTTTTCTACTAATTGGTAATATTCTTAAATTCCTAAATAAACGCATGCATGCATTCACACATACAGACCATAGAATCTACAGAATTAAATATATTAACATGTAAAGACTTCTAATACGTAGTCTAAAATGAAATAACACACAAGAAGTATGGTTATGATCCCATTAAAATTGAAAAAGAACAGAGAGAGAAGGATGGGGTAAAATGAGGGACAGAGACAGAAAGACAGAGAAACCTGGATGTGGAAAGACACTTATCACATTATTAATAGTAGTTACCTTTGGGAGTAAAATAAAACTATGTTCTTTCTATCTCTTTTTAAAATAATGAGCATATATTCATATATTCTTGCTTGAGTAATCAGAGGATAGCAATATAATTAACAGAAAAAAATACAGTCAGAAGATAAAATTAGTTTGGAAAAGAAGATAAATTAATTAGATTTTGGACATGTTGATTGTGAGTTGCTTGTGGGAAATCCAGGTAAAGGTCACTAAAGGAGTATTTAAATAGTTAAAAGAGAAGAAGGTTAAGAGAGGTGTTAGAAGAGAAAAAGGTTAAGAGAAGAAGGCTAAGAACTTAAGAAAACCTTACATTAAATGGATAAGGAGATTCAACTGACAACAGTATACTTGTAAACAGTATGTCATGAAACCAAAAAAAGTATATACCTTTGTAGAACCCTAAATTGCTTGCTTTGTATTTAACTGTACCAAACAGTCAAATTACACAAAATAAGATAAAACCAAACAGGCAAATATGGACATAACCAAAGGAAATTTGCTTTTTGTCTTACAGCTGGTGAGACTTTAAGGCAAATATGGTCAGTATTTGTACAATCTTTCTGTACCCTGTTTCTTACTAAAATAAGCATGAGATTAAATCTACACAAAGGGGAAAAAGGACTTTGGAACTTTTGCTTAAATAAGGAAAAATATATGTAAACAATCCATTTGATTGCAACCAATTTACTAATAGGTTTTAACAACAGTACATTATGCTTTGAATACTTAATAAAGACAGGAGACTCACTAAGCTCTGTGATAAGTTTAAGATTCTGCTGCCGGATATTTTCAAACTCCTGCTGTTTTTTTCGCATATGTTCTTCAGTTACCGCACAGCGATCACATAATCCTGCTCTTAATCTATGAAACAAAAATAAAATATTTTTAGAGTAGAATTTAAAGGTTCTCAGAAAGAAAGAAAGTTAGGTGATGAATGTTATTAATCAACCAGATGGTGGGAATCCTTTCACAATGTATACGTCTATCAAATCACCATGATGTATACTCTTTTTTACGATTATACCTCAATAAAGCTGAAATTAAAAAAAAAAATCAAAATATTTTTCACCTACTAAAATCTATTTCCTTATATTGGAACTCCAATATTTTTATACTTTATGAAGCTCTAAAGAACTGATTTGGCAAATATGGAAAAAAATAACTACTTTAATGATGTATTATACCTTTAACAGTCTTAAATAGGCTAAAATCATGCTACAACATCCTTTCCTACAGACTGCAATTCTGAGTGAAATTCTGTAAAACTCTGCCAATTTTAAACTCTACCCAAGATTAACTTATTTATTGAAGAAACTGGCCTTGTTTTAATTTATTAGAGTAAAAATATGAACCCCAGGCCAGTATCAAGGAGCAGAATTATATCTTAAGCAAGCTTGCATCTGCACACTCAGCACAGCATATAACACAAAATGATAATTCAACAACTTTTTTAGTTGAATAAATACTAAAGGTCAAGGAATACAAAGTTTTAAAATAAAGTCACCTCATATTTTGCCCTTTTCAGCACTTAAAAAAAAACCCAACGTTAGTAAAAATTCACAATGTACTATTAAAAAAAAAAAGATTACAAAATAGCTTTTTACTAATTATTTGTGAGTGCTGAGGGAAGAGGGAAACAAAGGTGTATTCCAAAATGTTAGTGATAGTTATATTATAGGTACCAGTACTACAGGAGATTTTCTTAGTATTTTTCTATATTTTTCAAAATGTCTCTAATTTCATTCTTTATATAACCAGGAAAAAATATGGTTAAAAGAGAGACACATACTGTACATGAGGAATTTGGTAAATATACATTCTAAGATAATTTCAACTCAATAACTTAAGTCAATAAGAAACTAAGTATTTAAGTGTCTGTGGAAGTTACAGCATGGTAGTATATGCCATAAATTTTAAAATAAGTTAAGGAAAAAAAACATGAAAATTGTACAACTAAAACAAACAAAAAGAACCTAGAGATCTTTACATGAAAGCAAAATGCTTTTCAACTGTTGATAAGGATGTAAAAAATAAAGATTAGAGATCATAGGTTGCATTAATAGAATTAGAATGTCTAAAATGAAGGAATAAAGAATTGGGCATCATGGTTTAATTGGAGTACATTCCAAAGAGAGAAATTAGGATGATCAAGATCTTTGAAACTGTAGTGTATGATGAACAACATCTAAGTAAAGATGACAAAGTAAACATTTGCTTCTATTTTTGCTCTCTCCCTAAATCCTACAACACTACAGTAAAGATATATGTATACTTTTAAAGACACAAACCCATGAGTACAGGGAAAATGGGAAAGAAAACAACAAAAAAATTGAAAGCAAGGTAGCTGGTGGACAAATAGAAATTGACCTGAGAATGCTGAATCCTAAGCTAATGGTGGGGAAAAATCTAGAACTGTGTTGTCCAATATGGTAGCCACAGCCACATGTGGCTATTTCAATTTAAAGAAATTAAATTAAAATAAAGTGAAAATCAAGCTCCTCGGTTCACACTCGTGTGCCCAACAGCCACATGTGTCTAGTCACTACCATAGTGGACATATCAGACAGATAAAAAACATTTCCATTATCACAGAAAATTCTATTAGACAACACTGAACTAGAACCAACCCGATTTACACTGTAGAATTCTCAGAAGGTTCAAAAATTGATACCAGGAATAACTGATTTAAAGTATGTTTCAAGAAATTATCATACCAACATATTCTCTCCTATATTCTGAGCAGTCAATTGATTACCCCATTCCCAGCAGAAGACGGGAGGTTTCATCTCTAGAGAGTCTAAAACAGAGAGTGTCTGGTCTGGGAGACACCAGGTACAGTTAAGGGTAGGCGTACAACATGGAAATGAATGCATACACACACCAAATTGTCAGCCCAAACCTAGGCCCTTGTTGTCTACTTGGCTTCCAGAACATTGGTAGTCGGTCCTATTATACATTCCAGGAAGCAGATTTAAGGACACTTCTCTAGGAAATCTGACCAGCCTAATAGGAAAGACCTAAAGATAACTGACATTAGGGGATCATCAGTGAAACAGACCAGGCAGATGACCGCACCGTGAAACTCACAGTTCACAGCTCCACTCATAGCTTCTAACCAGCTTTTATCCCCCTCTCTTAAATATAAACAGATAACCAAGTATCAACACACATCTGAGAAAAGCTTGTAAAGTGAAAGAGACTAAAGCAAACAAGATATTATAAAGAAAAGAAATATAAGCTATGTAGGGAGAAGAAAAAGAGAAAACACCAACACCATCAAACTATAAAGAACACACTCAGAGAAATAAAATATCAATCTATGAAATGAAAACAGGATTGCCATAAAACGAAAAACTCTGGGAACAAAAAAAGATCTTAGAAATTAAAAATATAACACCTTAAAAAAAAACCCTTAATAGAGGGTGAGAAAATAAAGATGAGAAAAATCTCCCCCAAAAGTAGTGTAAAAATGCAAAGAGGAAAGATAAGAAAACTAGAGGATTATCCTAGAAGGTCCGTCATTTCAGTAATAGGAGTTCCATAAGTGTGGGGCAGTGGGGAGGGAGGCAGAAAAGGAGAAACAGAGGAACAAAAAAGACATGAGACATACAGAAAGAAAATGACTGCATAAATCTAGCCATATCAACAATAACATTAAACATGAACTGACTAAATACTCCAACCAAAAGGTAGAAATTGTTAGGACAAAAAAATAAGATCCAACTATATGCTGTCTACCATAGACACACTTTAGATTTGAAGATACAAATAGGCTGAAAGTAAAAGGACGGCAAAAGATATACCACGCAGACAAACCCAAAGAGTTGGAGCACCTACATTAATTAATATCAGACAACAGACTTTAAGATAAAAAGTGTTACTAGAGGGGCCGCCCAGTGGCGCAGCGGGTTAGTCCGCGCCTGGCAGCCCGGGGTTCGCGAGTCGGATCCCGGGCGCCCGCCTACGCACTGCCTGTCAGCCATGCCGTGGCGGCGTCCCATATAAAGTGGAGGAAGATGGGCACGGATGTTAGCCCAGGGCCAGTCTTCCTCAGCAAAAAGGGGAGGATTGGCAACAGATGTTAGCTCAGGGCTGGTCTTCCTCATACACACAAAAAAAGTGTTACTAGAGACAGTGAAGTTTATAATAAAAGGGTCAATTCACTAGAAAAATATAACAATTATCAACACATAGGCATCTAACACTAAAGCCCCAAAATACATAGAGCAAAAACTGACAGAATTGAAAGAAGAAACAGAAATTCAATAATAATAGTTGCAGACTTCCACTCTCAATAATGGATAGAACAAGTGAGAAAATCAGCATGGATATAGCAGACCTGAACACACTAACAAGCATCAGACCCAAATGACACCTATAGAACGCTCCAGCCAACAACTGCAGAATGCACATTCTTCTCAAGCACACTTGGAACATTCTTCAGGATGGACCATTTTCTAGGTCACAAAAAAGTCTCAATAAGTTTAAAAGCACTGATATTATACAAAGTATGTTCTCTCACCACAATGAAATTAAGTTAGAAATCAAGGACATGGAAATTTGAAAAATCCACAAATATGTAAATCTTAAACAATGCACTCCTAAATGAACTGACTTGAAGAAATCACAAGGGAAATTATAAATATAGGTCTGCAGCTGAGTGCCAGTGCCCCAGTGTAAAATCCTACCCATTGAGGGGCCTCCAGGCCAAAGGATAGCACCCCATTTTATTAATGAAAAGTAAACCTCCTATGACATACACAGAGTCCCTAGTCCATCTTCATATTCAGGGGAAAATTCCTGGGGAAGAAAGAAAGGGGAAGGGCTGGGGTAAAACAATATACAGTTAAAAGCAGAGTACATCATGCCAACTATGCGAAAAATTCAACCCAGTCTCACATTCCTAAATACAGACAACCAAAGATGACCAGTGTATGAAGCAAACCAGTAACATGAAAGAGAAAAATCAAAATAAATAGAACAACTGATCTTGTAGGAAAGAATCAATTCAGAGGATACAAAAGAACCTTTGGGGAGGAGGGGAACTATTTAGTATCCCTGGAAAAACGAGAAGTCATACAGCCATAAAACAAAAAAAAGGCGCACACACACACATAAAGCAATGATCAAACAAAAAATAAAATGTTCTTGGATACTAAACGTGATTACCAAAATAACTTCAATAGTAGAGTTGGAGAATAAAATCTCCCAGAACATGGAAGAAAAAACAAAGAACAGAAATAAGAGAAAAGACTATAAAGGATCAGTTTATGACCAAGAAGCGCTCCAGAAAGAAAGAACAAACAAAAACGGAGAGAGGAAATAATAGGAAAAAAACCTGCCAGACCGTAAGAGATACTAGCCTTCAGGTTAACAGGCTGAGTGTCCAGTACAATGAAGGAAACACACACACACCTCATGAAATTTCAGAACAAGGACAAAAAGATCTTAAATTCCAGAGAGGAAAAACCTCTATTACCTATAAAGAAATGAACATTTAGAATGAAACCAGTCTTCTTATCAGCATTGGATGCTAACAGACAATGAAAAAACGTCTTCAAGGTTTTGAGGGAAAACTATTTTGAATGTAGAATTTTACATCCAGTCAACATATCATCTAAATGCAACAGTAAATAAAAACATTTTCAAACATGCAAGGACTCATTTACTTTCTGTGCACTTTTCAGCAGTTATTTGAAGATGAGCTATAACAAAAATGAGCATGGAAAACCAAGAAAAATGAAAAACAGGCCCACATTTTATCAACCATGTTCACTGGTATACCTTCAAGGTCTAAAATAGTGCCTGCACAAAGTAGGTGCTCCATAAATATTTGTTGACTAACATGAGTTGAAAGAAATAATGGAATTAATGTAGAGATCCAGTGAAGAGAAATCCCAGCAAGTTTTTCATCCCAAGAAGAATGTCTTCAAGAAAAAGAACAATAACAAAAAAGATTATAATCAATAAACAGAATAATTAAGGCATTAAATAATATTAATAACATGGTGAGGAAAAGATGTTGCTTGTCTCAATATGAAAAAAGGTAGTTAGAAATTCTAGGGAAAACAAAGCAAACTTATATAAACATGTCCTTGTCATAATATAATTATGAGCTGATTTGAGCAACTGATTTGTAACAGAGTAGAAAAGAATCTATTTGACCTGGACATTAGAAACACTCCTTGAGTGGCACAGAGGGCATGACATCAGACCTGTAAAGAAGGAAATGTCATCCCAGCTCTGCAGTGAATATTTACATAGACAATAAATAAACAAACATGGTTTACTATTTTCCAATTTCTACAATCAACTTATAAACAAAATACAAAAGATTGAAATCTAGTAACAGAAAAGAATGTAACTATTATCAACTTTGTCAATATTTATATGTAAAGGTTCAGTTGACACAAGGCAGGAGGTGGAAAGAGAGGAAGCTTTATGCAGAGAACGGTAAAAGTATCAATACCCTCCTGTAACATAGTGGGGAGTCTAGGGAGACTGTTTAGAGGCCTCTATCTAAAATATAAATATGGAAATACATATATTTGTATAAATATATGTATTTGTATATTTATATTTGTATAAATATATGTATTAAGGTTCAAAGGTAAAATAGAAGAACTAAAATAATAACTATTCAAAAATAGGTGAGCGGGGCCGGCCCGGTAGCATAGTGGTTAAGTTCGTGTGCTCCGCTTTGGTGGCCCGGGGTTTGCAGGTTCAGATCCTGGGCACAGACCTATGCACCACCCATTAAGCCATGCTGTGGCAGTGTCCCACGTACAAAATAAAGGAAGACGGGCATGGATGTTAGCTCAGGGCTAATCTTTCTCACCAAAAAAAGAGGTGAGGGAGGGAAAAATAGTATCCTCCTCTTCACAGCAAGAAGTAAACAAATATTGTCTCAAGATGAAAAATCAAGTATTAAAGTGAAAATAAGTCATTTATGGGGCTGGCCCGGTGGCATAGCGGTTAAGTTCGTGCTTTGGCAGCCCGGGGTTTGCAGGTTTGAATCCCAGGTGCAGGCCGACGCACTGCTTGTCAGCCATGCTGTGGCGGCGTCCCATATAAAGTAGAGGAAGATGGGCACAGATGTTAGCCCAGGGCCAGTCTTCCTCAGCAAAAAAAAAAAAAAAGAGGAGGATTGGCAATGGATGTTAGCTCTGTGCTGGTCTTCCTCCCCGACAAAAAAAATAAAATATGTCATTTACAACTCTGGAGAGCTAAAAATTGGAACAGGGAAGGGTGAAAGAGTGAACAGGAAACTACTGTTTTCATTAAAAGTATACAACTTTATAAAGTACATGTATTACTTGAATAAAAATTCAAAAGGGAGGGAAAAAAACGATAAAATAAGCCAAACAGTGCATTACTCCTTTTCATTATAGCGTTTTAATTTAATAGCATTATGTTCTAGTAAACTTTGTATGAAATCTTTTTGAGAATTAAGGCACTAAAAAGGACATATAGCTTACCTTTCTGCTGTAATACTTAACATTTTCAGGATTTCAAGTATTTCTAAAACTAACAGTAAAGTCTATTTATGCCTTTAAAATTCCAAAGGCAATAAGAATAAAGTCTTTCTAAACTATTCCAAAACCAAGACACTGTTAAACTGTTATAAGAAGAAACTCAATTTTAACTGTTTGCTTAAAATACTTGAAATTTCATATTTACATTTCTCTTTTAAGATGTGTTCAAAGTAATAGCTTGCAGTCCATGCAATATTCATTGAAATAGTTGACCTTATTGTGGTAAATAATTTATACACAGAATTATTAAACTATAGAGGCCTAAGAGCACATGCATTGAAAGGTCTATGAAAAACACTGAAGGAGTTAAATGGCCTTAAACAATTTCAATGAATTATTTGAATGTCATTCCACTAGTCAGTTTATTTGTCATTAAAAACTAAATGCCTTATTGTTTCTAAGAAATCTAATCTGATATATTAAAATTATAAAGTATCAAGGAAAACAATCCCTTAGAACCCCTGGTTTCCAAGTTTTAAAATGCCACTGGTATTAACAGTTATAAAATGAAGCAATATTCCTTAGCTTGTTTATTACTTCCAGTTTTCTCCAGTCAACTGCCACTCTTGATAACAATATCTGTGAGTCAACTCCTGACTGCTCACTGATCCTACTTTAAATTTAAATGGATGTGAGGAAATAATGCTAGCTCTTATTTCCATCAGCAGGGTTCCATTGCTTTCCCCTTGCCTATCTTCCACTGCTGCTGTCAGAGAAAGACATAAGGGCCTCATTTCACAGGAGAATGCATTTTCAGAAGCTATACACAGCTAAAACAGAAAGAAGAGTAATTCCACTTTTAGGAGCAGACAGCAACATGCATTCTGAGTTTTATTCCAGTTTGTTCATAGAAATGAAGAAATAAAAGCTTTCATTTTGCAATTAAAATTTACCAGATTAACAAGTATGCACAGTTGTTTGCTGTATTCCCAAAAGATTCCCTCAAATTTGTTCATTTTCATTTAAAAAGGTTTCACTGAACACCTACAGTGAGTACTATAGGTGTAGGTGCTATAAATACAATAGTGACGAAGATAATGTCACTTCTTTTAAAGAGTTTACAGTCTAGTAGAGAAAGACAGACAATAAAAAAGTAATTACAACAAAGTATGATTCACATGATGACAGTGGAAATACAGGGTACTATGAAATATGAAAGCACACAGCAGAACTTAATCTAGTTTAGGAAGTCAGAGAAGGTCTCCTGAATAATATGATATTTAAATTCAAATCTGTGAGTAAGAAGAGTTAGCAAGACAAAAGGAGAACATTTGGTCTAGTATTTGAAAAGTAGTTGCAGAATCACAAATCCTCTGATTATGAGCACCAATTTCCCCTTTTAAAGACAGTTGAAATGTAAGATGAGTTTCCTATGCTGCCAAAAATGCTTTTAAAAATATTAAAAATCTATTAGACAACTATGGTTTAAGTGCTTTGTTCAGATTTTTTTTTTTTAAATACATTCTGTCTACTTCTCCAGCACAGTGACTGTTTCTCAGATTTAGTGAAATACTTTGGTTCCTTGAAGGAAAGTTTGTAAATGTAATAATAGCAGTAAAACATAAACGAGCCACATAAAATTAGAACTTTTTATTATCTAATTTACTTTTACTGGGTAATTCCTCTCATTTAAACATCTCACAATGTTCTCACAACATTATAAAAGGAAATAAGAATCACTTCATCTTATGAAGAGTAGGTAACAAGTTTCAGAATTACTATTCAGAAATATTAACAAAATACATGTTGCTTTTTAAAGGTCTCAGTAAAACATTAATTTTTATAGATTTTTAAAGCTTGCTCTACATATTCTTACAAATAACCTAAAACTAAAATGAAATTTTAAATAAGGCAGAACTTTACCAAATGTTACCTACTTAGACATTTAAAGGTAGTATTTACTTAGTAGTAATTAAAAAAAAATAACAAAAAACAAAATTCCAAGAAAACAGACTAGATAATAGGCAATGGGGAAGACAATATTTCAGAGTATCTGTTTTGGTAATTTTAGGGCAAGCACAAATACTTCAAGATAATAGGTAAAGGTGTAATTCATCTACACAACATTTATAAAATTAAGACAACATACAAATGAGGCATCATGAAACAGTAGAAACTAGGGGGTTTGGAGGGTCAAATTAAATTAATTATCAATTAACTATGTGATCTTGGGAAGGTTTCTTAACTCTTTGCCAGCTCAGTTTCCTCGTATGTAAAAAGTATTTATCATCTACCTTATAACGTTAATTTGAAGATTAAGTGCTAGATGCCTGGCCACAAAGTGAGCTCTCAATAGATAGCAGTTCCTACATAAAAAAAAATAATGGTCAGATCTAGGTCATTCTTGGTTTAATTAAATGAGGCTTCATGAAACGAGGGATAAATCTTAAAGTATGCCCAGAAGGATATTTTGGACTTGAATTTGAAGGGGAGAAAAAGCATGTGTATAAAGAAATGGGCTACACTCCTTGCCCCACCCCAACTCCCCACCACGAAATTAGTACCATGTAATGAATCACAGGCCCACCTACCTAAGGATGTAAAGATGAATGGAACGAAAGGCAAGAGAACACTGAGGATAAGAAACAGCAGAGAAGCATGACATCCACATGAAATTAGTGACCACAGATCATAAATAGAAAAGAATCTAATTTTAAGAAACTGCAGAATAAAAAAGACAATTTTAATTTTAACAAATATATTCACTGAATAAGAGAGTAATTTAGAAAATACTTCAATGGGAAGGGTGGGGGACTCATTCACTGACATTTCTTCTCAGAATGGGCCTGGAAAAGAAAAATTCACTTAAGAAGGGAAGCACAAGATGCAAAGAATAACAGAACTGGAAGCTCAACTTTAAATCACAAAGTGAAGAAATGTTCTGAAGACACTAGAAAGGAGTATTTTCAAGGGCTAAGATGAAGAACACTGTATCTTGGGGATAAATGGAGAGCTGATTGTATTAAGCCAATTCAAGCTAAACAACGAAAACTTTATCTTGTGATTTCTTTCAGTGTATTAACTATGGGCCCAAAAAACTTGCTAATGACCAACTAAACGGGAAGAGTGCTGGAAATAAGTATAGTCATGTGTTGCTTAGTGATGGGGATATGTTCTGAGAAACACATCATTAGGTGATTTCACTGTTGCGTAAACATCATGGAGTGTACTTACACAAACCTGGATGGTACAGCCTACTACACATCTAGGCTATATGGTACTAATCTTATGGGACCACCATCATATATGTAGTCTGTCGTTGACATCGTTATGCAGAGCATGACTGTACAATCAGTCCTTGGGTGTGGCAGCCAGGAAAATATATCTCCTACTGTGAGAAGTAAAATCACTGGCTCCAGGCGTTGTGCTCTGAAATCCTTCACCTGTTCATACAGGTGAACATACCAGGCACCCCACAGCCAGATGCCAGCCAATGAAGGATACTGTGGCTCCAGGACTCCCCACTGGCCTTGGTAAAACTTTCTTAAAACCGCGATGCAGTCTAAGACCTTCCTTTTTCCTCTCTTCTTCAAAAGGGTCAGATGCATGGAGATCTCATAACTCTCCTAGCCTCCTCCAGCTCTCCCCTCATTTACCTTACAGGTGTTTCCTCTAATAAATCTCTTGAATGTTCAATATCATCTTGATGTTTACTTCTCAGAGAACTCAGACTAACATATTTAGTTAACGTCAACCTTAAAATTTTGTTTATGTAGGAATCACTGAACAGAAAGAGTTCCTAATCTCTTGCCATTACTACCATTATTATAGGGAAGGAAGAACCTCATTGCTTGTGGAAAGTGGTGTAATGGTACAGATGAGAGAAAAAATACAATGAAAAGAGAAGGAAGTGCTTTAATTGTTGGAGAGTTAGAGGCTGGGAAAGATATGCGCTCCACCCTTCCTCCCAAATCCTCTACTACACATGCAGATGCCTCACCATGCTAACTAACAGACGAGTAACTGATGACTTCCTTTTTGATCCTGCACTGCAGAAGGGTGAGAGGGATGGATGGCGTTCTAGCTCCCTGATATCTCAGCTGGAGACAGAGGAGATCTGGCTGTGGTATAAAGTACAGACTAGGGTGCTACAGGTTGGCATCTTAGTCACCAATTATAAGTCTTTTTAAACTGCTATTATGTACTTTTACTTGTGTTATCTCAATCTTCAAAATAGCCCTGTGAAGAAGGTATTGTTCGTGTGATGCCCTATGTTCCTGGCTTTTCTCCTATCTGATAATTTCTCTTTCACAATCTTTTTTGCCTGCTGGGACCTTATTTTTCATTAAACCTTAATTAGTAAGCCCAAGGATTCAGCCCTGAGACCTCTTCTTTTCTCTTCCTATACTCTTAAAGATGTCCCTAGGAGATCTTATTCAGTCCTGAGGTTTTAAATGCCATTTATATGTGGATGATGATTTTCAAATTTGTTTCTCTAGCTCTAATCTTTCCAGTTAGTTCCACACTCATATATACAACTATCTCCTTGACATCTCCATTTGGATATAGAAGATGCTATCAGTACTCACTTATATCCCTTTGGCATTCCCCTGCTTAAACCCTCCAATGGCATCCCATTGCAATTAAAGTCCAAACTTTCTGCCTATATCCCTACATAATCTACTTATTTCCCACCTTTCCAATCTTATCTCCTATCATTCACCTTCTTACTCATTAAGTCAGAACCACAGTAGACTTTCTATTCTTCAAATATTCTGAAACTTATTTCCACCTTAGGCTTTTGCATTTGTCTCTTTTTACCCACAGTTCAAGTGACTGGCTCTTTTCTGTATCATTCAGGTCTCAGTTCAAATGATACCTCCTCAGAAAGGCCATCCCTGACACCCATCAGTATCCCCTCATCTCCCAATGCTTGTGGTCACTCAATTACATCATTCAATTTTATTTTTTTCATAGTGCTTAAAATCTAAAATCATCTTATTTGTACGACTCACTCTCAACCTTTGAAAATTAAATATCAGCTCCATTACAAACCAAGGATAGTATTATAGAGCAACACGTAGAAATAGTAAGGGCTTAGCTATTTATTGTTGAATCTGAATTAAGGACACAGCGTGAAGTTGGAATTCAAATTCACACCTATGATTCCAAAGCACATGGAGCTTTATTCCACAATAGGCCGCCTACTCCAGTAAATGTGCATCCACTGAGATAGTAGTTGTAGAAGAAAAAGAGCACTCAATTTCAATTTGCATACATGCAGAATATTATTCTACCAATAAAGGGATAGTGGCAAATTCAAATCATCAGCCCTTCTGTAACACATATAAAAATTATAATAAAGGAAAAATGTTAACTATAAGGAAAGCAAGAAACATTGTTTATTATAGGTAGTCCAAGGTCCTACGTAGCAGGTTCAGACAAGGGAATACAGCAAAATCTGGAAGCCTTTTCTAACGTAGGGTGTTAACCTCATAGAAATGGGAAAGAAAGAAGTCTGACTATGGAGGTGAAGTAAGTGATAGGCATTATCTTGAGAATATACAGAAAAAAGAATCCCTAGACTGCCCAGAAGAGGAGAAATATGCAGGGAAGAAAAGAGAACAGCAGGAATACAACAGGAATAGAGTTGTGAAGCAGTTTCCACCTACTCAGCAGTAAAAACGGAATTAAAACATCAAATGAATTAGAACATTGCTACTCTTAAGCTCATCTTACATCAAACACCAGATAAAGAAACATCATTTTAAGGGTAAATTGGTGTGACAGCTGTAATTAATGAAAAAACAAACCTTTAAGAGTATATCTTTAATTTCATGAAGTGTTTATCCAAAGTTGACATAAAAAGAAAAGATGTTGGGACAAAGATCAATTTTAGTCCCAGAACTGATTACAAATTAAAACCAATGCACACTCTCTATTAAGGGGAAAATCACCTCTTACTCAAGAAGACCCAAGAATCAGACTCACCGATCTTCTAAAACTTTAATGGTTTCATGAAGGACTTTTTGTTGCTCTCTTAGCTGTTGATTTTTGGTGAAGAATTCTTCTAGTCTTTGTGCATCTCTAAAAGTCAAGAAATAAGGTTTGTTTTAGGGAAAAATACTCCAACAGGATAATTCTGTTATAAGAACTCCAAAGTATGGTCTCACCACTTACATCTATCATAAATTTGTTGTAACAATAAAGGTGAAGTTTGAATATCTTGTTAGAGTTCAAATTATACTAGAAATTGCTCTGCAGTATTTTTACATATTATAAAAGTATTATCCTAAGTACCAGTTATTTGTTATATAATGCTGGACCATTAAGATAAGATGAAAGAGTGCAGTCTAATGCTACCAGTGACTCAACGTTGTCTAAACTGCTATTAAAATGTACACTTACTGTTTTTTATTATTTTGTCTACATTTGTTAATGTAAATAACAGATATCTCTACTCATATTATCTCTCTTCCAATTATACAATATTTATATTTTCTATTTTATTAATTTCTGTGTGGCTTAAACTTTTACCTGGTATTACTTTCAAGCCAGAGCTTATGGTGGAGTGGAAGTACACAAACCCTAGATCCTTATGCCTAGGTTTGAATCTCAGCTCTGTCATTTACCAGGTGTGTGACCTGATGCAAGTAACCTACACTCTCTGTGCCTCAAAAAATGTGGCTACATTAGCATCTACCTCATAAAGCACTTGCAAGGACTAGGTATAATGTACATACAATGTATATACAGCATGTAGAACAGTGCTGGCACATAGCAAGTTCTATTAAAGTGTTTACCACTATGATTTTATAGTCAGGAAAAACCAAACGAAGATATCTAAAATTTTTTTCTAGTTGATTACCTGCTTACTTTCTAAGGTTGTGTCATATTTTACTCTTCCTTCCTTATATTTAAAAAAATCACACTATTATATAAAGTATGCATATATTTTAATTCTAAGAAAACCCATTAGAAATTTAATTGGGATTTTCTGTGTAGTCTTGAAGCTGAAAATATAGGATAATACTGTGGTTCAAACACATCTTCCCCTAGTCCACTCAAGGGTCTAAAATATTAAATCAAATAAAGGTGACAAACCAGACTGTCACAAAAAGTACATGTCCAAATGGCTGTGTCAAAATGGCTAAAATGTAAAATGTAGTATTACTGGCAGCAAAACAGATGAGTAAAACAACTAAGTCAAAATGTGAATATGGAGGATATTTCTTAAATATTGGTTGAATAGTTGATATTGAATGAAAAACCAATACATCTAAGAGTGACAGCCTCTTGCTATACAACAAATATAGCTCTGGTAGCATATGTAGACATTTGAAATTTTGGAAATAATAGTAATAGCTGAAATTCGTTAATTTGGCTGTTTCTCATTTATTTAAAAAAAACATATTTTTCTAATACCTTTAGAAAATGTATTTAATTCAGAAGCAGAACCAAGTTTTCAGTGATCCCGTTTTGGGAGTATTCAACAAATATTCAACAATGAACATTCCTACATGCTTAATTTTGTAAATGAATTTGTGTAAAAGAGAAGTATTAGCTATGTGCAGAGACAACTACCATCAAAACACAGGTCTGAAACAATTAAGTGATGGACAAATATAGCATAATTATTGATTAATTTTCTAACTGCTTTTTCCAGGTGGAAAGCCCTAAGGACTGTTATATCTTACAGATACAGTTATCCTAAATATGGAGAAAGCCATCCTGTTACTGCACCCTGTCTACTGTAAAATGTAGCAGGAAGGGGGCATTATGGTAATTTAGGCAAACCCAAGTTCCTGGTCCCACAATGCAAAAATCTAACTTACTACAAAATAAAGCATTCCTTTAATTATGATTACTCAGGAAATTCAGTTACTTACCTGTGCTTCAAATGTATAACACCAAGCTACCTGAGGTACACAGGTACAGAGTAATTACAATACATACTAAAAGGCTGCTAAGAGGATCAAATGACTCTGTGAACTATACAGTGAAGTAAGGCATTATTATCAGCTACTGAATAACCAGCTGTGTTTCCATTCTTTAAAATTCAGAAATGTTACAGGTGATTTTTGAGAAAGTCATATTCAACAGTCATTTACAAATTTAAGAAGATTTTTCATGAGGCTGTTTCATTAGAGGTATGGAGAAAGACTCACTATTTTGTATAAAAAGTCTCAGTTATAAAAAGTCCACTTGCCATAAGCAAACCTAGATCATTTTTAATTATGTCTAACCATTCAATCTGCAGGGAAATAATTCTGATTTTAGCTAAGTGGAAACACTATTTTATATCTATAAGTCTATCATTTAAAATAGTATATTTTGGAAAATAAAATTATTAGGCCTACATGAAGGATCCATTTTAATAAAACTAAATTCCTTCAAAAACATTTAGTGAATGTAGCTTAAAATGTATAATCAAACAGCAAACACAATGATTTCTGGGTTTTAGTATTGCTTCTTAAAAGTGACCATCATTTTGACTCTAAAGGATGTCATTCTAATCAATGGTTGTTAACCCAGCACTTACAAGACTATTAACTTGAACACTGAACCAAGGTACAATATAAAGAGCTCATTATCTAACTGCTAATCAGTTCTGAAACATTATGCTTTTGGTATTAGAAAAGGTCAGAGACAACAAGAATTCCTAGTGTTACTATACATAAAAGGGGAGACTTGTAGAATAACTCCAACAAACAGTAATTAGCTGCTTAGTTTGGTATGTGTTAAATCACCAAACCAAGTCACTGACAGCATTCATCTTCTGATTAACAATGCTTGTAGCATCCACCACTAGCTGAACTATAAACAAAAATAAAGATGAAAACAATAGAATAAGTGTAATTCATAATTTTTAATCTCAAAACAAACAAAATATTTTTACCACTTATTTATTCCTAGGTAAAACAAAGATATTTTCCCTTTTTGATTTCAAGTGGATAGAAAAAGAGAAATATTACTTATTAACCAAGAAAATGATCCTATATCCTCATTCAACTGATGCAATTTCATTATATTTATTTTTGGAATAATTTTTATTATAGGGAGAATTTATACATGAAGAGTTTTCTTCTGTAATTATTCAGACAATTCTAACATACATAAACACAAGGTAATACCATCAAATTAATTAAAGTGCATTAAAAGTCTGGAAAGTTTTTGAAATCCCTATTGCCCACAGAAACACCTTTTTGTGTGTGTGTGTGTGTGTGTGTGAGGAAGATTAGCCCTGAGCTAACACCTGTTGCCAATCCTCCTCTTTTTGCTGAGGAAGATTGGCCCTGGGCTAACATTTGTGCCCATCTTCCTCTACTTTATACGGGACGCCACCACAGCATGGCTTGACAAGTGGTACATTGGTCCGTGCCCGGGATCTGAACCTGCAAACCCTGGGCCACTGAAGCGGAGCGTGCAAACTTAACCGCTATGCCACTGGGCCAGCCCCTGCCCACAGAAACAAAAGAAAAGTTGTGTCATAAAAGGAAATCATGCCTCAAGAGGTACACTGGCTACTACTCTCTAAGCCACAGGAGTAGGAGAAGTCAAACTGTAGCAACATTTTAGGTTGCCTGTCCAACAGCCGTTTTCTTCTTTTTTTTCCCCTCCCTCCCCAAAGCCCCTGTACATAGTTGTATATCTAGTTGTAAGTCATTCTAGTTCTTCTATGTGAGTCACCACCACAGCATGGCTACTGACAGACAGGTGGTGCAGTTCTTCCACCAGGAAGCGAACCCTGGCCTCCGAAGCGGTGAGCACTGAACTTTAACCACTAGGCCACCAGGGCAGGCTCAGCCATTTTCTTCTTAATCCTTGCTAAAAGAAAACTGATTTTCTACAATATTCAGCAGCTGCTTGGAGAGAAGTTGATCTTCTCTCCAGACTCAGGATGAATCTTAAAATTTTTTTTCATTTTTTTTAATGTTTCACCTTAAAGTAATCTCAGACTTACAAATAAGTTATAAACAAAGAACAAAGAGTACCTCTATACCTATCATCCTGCTTTTCAAAATGTTAATATCTTCTATAAATCTTGTATAGCCATAATACAATTATCAAAGTCAAGAAATTAACACCAATACAATACTATTAACTAATCCACAGACTTTATTCAAATTTTGCGAATTGTCCCTCTAATATCATTTTTCTGGTCCAGGATCCAATTCAGGATCCTACATTGCATTTAATGTCATGTCTCCAATTTGAGACAGTCTCTCCACCCTTCTTTGTCTTTCACTACCTTGACACTTTTGAAAAGTGCTGGCCTGTTATTAACTGTCCTTCAACTTGGGTTTGTCTGATGTTTCCCCATGATAAAATTTGGGTGTGCATTTTTGGTAAGAATATGACAAAAGTAATGCTGTGCTCTTCTTAATGCATCATATCACTATGGAGGTACATGAGGTTGGCATATCTGATTACTAGTGACGTTAACTTTGACGTTTGATTGAGATGAAGTCTGCCTAGTTCCTCTGCTGTAATACTATAATTTTTCCCTTCGTAATTAGTATGTATCTTGTGGGGGAGACACTTTGAGTAATTTGCAATTATTGTTTTTCATCATACTTTCACCAATTTTAGCCTCCATTGATGATTCTTGCCTTCAACAATTATTGATGTGGTGTTTGCCAAATGGTGATTTTCTAACATTCTTTCCACATTTAGTAACTGCAATTCTATAAGGACGAGTTGTCCATTTATTCTATGGGTAGACTAATTCATTACTATCATAATTTCATTATTTCAGTTGTCCTAGATTTTGCCATTTGGAGTTTTTTCAAGTTCTCTTCTGTATTTTTTCAACGTGCCCTTATTACTTGTTGAGCATTTCCTTATTTTCTGATACCACAAGATAGTCCAGCTCATCTTGTACTTTGCATACTCCCAAGCCCTGGAATCAGCCAATTCTCCAAAGAACTTTGATTCCTCTTACTGAAGAATCCTCTTTAGAATCAAGATCTGGGCTTCTGGTGTGCTCATTACTACCGGAATCATTGTTTCCAGGCCCTCTCAATGGACCAAGCCTAGGAAATATATTTATATCCTCACAGACATTAACACTTATCTATATCTTTTTCTATATCTATTCATCTATATATTAAAAACCATGAATTCATACTGATAACTCTAATTCTCACCCAGCAGCTTAGGGTTCATTCTAGTCTTCTCCTTTTTCCTTTTTTTTTTGGTGAGGAAGATTCTTCCTCTGTTGCCAATCTTCCTCTTTTTTTGCTTGAGGAAAGGTAGCCCTGAGCTAACATCTGGGCCAATCTTCCTCTATTTTGTATGTGGGTTGCCGCCACAATATGGCTTGACGAGTGGTGTGGTTGTGTGCTCTAGATCCGAACCCACGAACCCGGGCCAATGAAGCGGAGCGCGCTGGACTTAACCACTATGCCATAAGGCTGGCCCACCTTCTCCTTTTTCTTATTTGTAACTCCTTTCTCCTGACACTGAGGAACCTGGCTCTCATTATCAATAATATATTTACTTATTTGCTCAATCCTAGAATATACATAGAAGTATTGTCAGAATCTTTATTAGTATAAGCCAATCTTGTTAATTCAATTCCCTTTGCTGGTTATTGTTTAGGAACAAGCACACAATCATCATCCATGAGTTCGAGGAAGTCTGCTGGGGGCTACTTCTGGCAAACTTTTATAATTAGTAAAAAAGGATACAAGGATGTTCTGCAGGTGATAACTAGAATGATAAAGCCCATCTTGTCATTTTGCAGTGAGTCAAGACTAATAGGGCAAGCCAGAACACTAAAGACGGCAGAGAAGAAAGACAGAAATAACCTGACTCTTTGATCATTTTGAGTTACTAAATAACCAGTCCTAGAGTCTCCCTATTTTGGGGCCTTCTATGTGTGTGAAAAAAATACATTTTCTTTCTTTACTGTAAAAGTCACTTCTGGTGGGTTTTTTCTCACACTAAGAAAATATCCTAATAAGATACACATGCTAAATTTACTTTTCTGAAAGAAAAGGCTTAATTTCTTGTATAAGTAAAGAAATATCTCTCAACTGTGGGAACTAAGTGCAGCTCTACCACAGAAAGAGAAATGGATTATTCTATGGGTGAGGATTTTTAAAATGACATCTTTAAGGTAGGAACAAGTATACTTTCAATAATGCAAAGCATTTAAAAGTGTCACTAATTAAGAAGAATCATAAAATTATTCTTCAAAAAAACCTGTCTTAAAAATTTATGACTTTATATTTCTGAATCTAAGTCATCTTCCAGACATGATTTTTCTAGGTGTAAAGAAAAACTTCACAATTTTCATTTTCAGATTTTAATGGAGAAAACAGCTAAGTGTGTTTTGATGGGTGGTTGGTAACTCTAGCTTTTGGTTACAGCCTTGGAAGCTTTAGGAATATGATGTAACTGAGACCCACTGGTATATACTGGAAAGCAAATGTAATATTGTTAGTTACAATAATATTCATTTTTATGAGTAATAATATTCTACTACGTCATCTGTTTCAGATTTCTGAATGTGGAAGCTCTAAAGAACCATGAGTAAAATCTGCTCTTGACTTAGAAAATCAGATCTGATTCCGGGCTTAATAACCAAAACAATTCAGGGGAACCACTGGTACTTTCAAACTAGTTAAAAGGGGTCTAGAATCCCATTTCTTATATGAAATCCCAGAACTATTCTGCTTCCCCTCTTGGAGTATGTTAAATTCCAGGAGTTAATCATAGTTGATTAAAGAATGCTGTTAACAGATCAGAATGAATTTACAGATCAGTTCCCATCTTAATACTTGATGGACAAAGATTATATATAAAAATTATATTAAAATACAAATGTATGCAAATATTAACTAAAGCTATACTCAAAATTATTAAGTTATTCTTTTTTACTTCAGAATTTTGAAAAACTTGCTGACAACTATCCAAGGTCCACACCAAGTAAAGCTAATTTCCTTATAAATGAGACATTGAGGTCAAATAGGACATCAGAATCAGTTACTTGGTAAATAAGACATCAGTGTTATATATTGATACTTACAAAATTCGTTCCTTTTTCAGTTTGGTTACTTTTACTTGTAAACCTGAAAAAGAAAAAAAACCATAGTATTTTAGTTAATATATTTTATCACTTCCAAAGCAGTTGATCTAAGTTTCTTTATAAGTCTAATGCTACACTAGTAAGTCATTTGAGTCTGGCCTCTGAATAATGAGCCAGGTCCCCTTAGTTTGAAGAGAGTGTATTTCCCTTACTTGTATCCTGAGGTCACAAAAGTCTATCTGCAACATTATTGCTTTTCGTCTGTTAAATAACAGCCAAGTAGAATGAAATGTTCTCCACCCGAAGTGAGTTAACTTCCTTTCTAATAGCAGGGACAAGCATATAATTACAAGTTCACTATAAATAAAGGTCTATGTTCTGACACAGCCTATGCATTGGCAATAGTACTTATGTAGGTTCAAATCTTCTGGGATTAAAACAGCTTGTAGCAGGAAGTCCTGGATTAGGAGCAAAATTGCTTACAGAAAAGTACTTAACAAAGGGCACTAGTGTTTTTATCTCAAGATATCTGTTATATGTATTTTTAATTTTCATTGAGTCTGACACAAAACATAAGAGAAGATCACTACCTACGGAACTTGAGTAGTTATTGTGAAGAAAGCAGGCTGATGGGCATTGAAACTGCAAGGAAGAATATGGACAAGATAGTGACATTTCTAATTTTCAGACACAATAATTAAAAGGAGAAAAACAGTCATTAAACAAACATGAAAATATATCCACCATCACTAGCAACTAAATATAAATCCAAACCAAAATAATTACTTGAGGAAATTATAAAAGTTGTAATACCCAATGTTGATAAAACTGTTGTAAAACTATATTCTCATACTTTGCTGGAGATGTTATAAATTGGTACAATTCTTTTGGAAAGCAATTTAGCAGTATGGAACAGGGCTCTTTTTCATCAATTTCTCATTTCTTGGATTCTAACCTAAGAATATAATACAAACTATACAGAAACTCATAGTCACAAAGAATATTGAACAATTTATAGCAATATAAAATGTTTAAAACAGAGAAATATTTAAGTAAAATATGATACAACCACCTGATGGAATAATATACAGCTATTAAATTATTAAGTACAAAAAAATTAAGTCTATTTAGCAACACTAAACTGTTTGGTTTTCTCTATGATCTCTTTCTGCAATGTGGTTATCATAAAGGAAAATTCTTCTGTGTTTACTTTTTCTGATTTCTAAATCAATCCTTTTACTATTCTACAATTTCCCCAGTTGTGATATTTTATTTACTTTTTAAAATAACGCCTAGAAAGTTTGAAATTTCTACACCTACTCAAGAATTTATTTTATTTGGGGCAGTTAGTCTCCAATAAATAGTTATTAGTTGACTGATTTCTGAAAAATCAAGGATTTACTATTTGTTTTTGGTAGTTTATCTGTGGATTCTAATAAGTTATACATTTAGAAAAGCTTTCCATATAATGTGTATAGAAACATTAATAAATCTGTCATTTCTAAGAACAGGATTTTTTATTATCTGTTTAAATTAGGACAATCTTTTGAACAACATAATTTAGACAAAAAAAGAGTTTTAAAAACCAACCCTTACATTTCCCCACCATCTCCCCCTCCACAGGGCGGACTAGGGATGAAGTTAAAAATTATATAGATACAGAGGGGAACTCACCTCTTCTTACTGCCCAAGTGGTAATGATTTAATGCCAGGAAATCCAGATATTATGGAAAAATAAAGGCCCTAGAGAATTTTTTTGTGTTAGATTTTCACCCTATATTTCAAATTTCACTCTAGGAAATAGCCAACTGACATGATACATTTTACTCTCATTTTTACAGCCTATAATTTGGATAAATAAAATGTTATGAATAAAATAGTGAAAGAAATGTTATGAATATACCTGTAATCAAATGTTCACAGCAGCTTTATTCATAATAGCCAAACACTAGAAACAACCCAAATGTCCTTCAATGACTGAATTATTAAAAAAAAAAAACAAAAAACTGTGGTGCATCCTTGTATTACATGCACTACTCATATTACATGCACTACTCAGCAATAAAAAAGAATGAAGTATTGACACATGTAACAACTTGGATGGACTGCAAGGGAATTATGCTGAGTAAAAAAAGAAGCTAATTTCAAAGGCTACATCCTATATGATTCCACTAACATAACGTTTTTGAAATGACAAAATTATGGAGATGAACAGATTATGGGTAGCCAGAAGTCAGAAGGGTTGGGGTGGGAGGAAGCCGGCTGGGGACTGAAAAGGGTGTTGTGAGGGATCCTTGGTAGTAGTCACAGGAATCTACATGTGATTAAATTGTATAAAACTAAACGCACACACAAATGAGCGCATGTTACACACACACAAGTGAGTGGATGCAAAATTGGTGGAATCTGAATAACGTTGGTAAATTGTATCAATGTAAATTTCTTGGTTATGATATTGTACTATTGTCACACAAGATGCTACCATTGGGGGAAAGGGGATACGAGATACAAGATCTCTTTGTATTATCTGTTATGACTAATGTGAACCTACAATAAGCTCAAAACAAAAAGCTAAAAAATATTTATGGAAAAATATTTGCCCTAAGAGAGTTGGAGAACTGTTAAAATATAAAACATAACAATAAAGGGAAAACATTTTTTTAAGAATGTTAAGAATAAAAACTGCTGTGATCTTTTGATTTTTTAAAGATCTTTTCCATCTGTCAAGTTCCTAGCCTGAGAAGCTTCCTTCTTTTTCAGGTAATGATGACAAACTCACGAGACCTTGAAAGTACTTAGTAGAGCATCAAATCATTCTTGAAGAATTAAGAAAAAACTTGTGATCCTACTAAGCAAAAGACTAGAGTCAACAGTTTTCACTCTCTTCCTCCCTTCCCAAAGTGTGTGAAAATTTACTTGTTGACAGATTTTCTTGTTTTTAATTTTGGCCAACTTCTAAAACTTGGGTCTGCCTTTAGAAGTGAAAAGTGAACCCAAAGATGAAATGGATTCTTGCCATGAACCATTTTAAGAAAAGAAACAATGAGAAAGAAAATCCATACAAACTTCAAAAGAAAATTCTTGGGAAATATGGAAAGACTACTCTTTTATCTTGTAAGCATTCAACACCTGTGAGGCATTTGTTCTGTCATGCAGATCAGCCCTGAAACAGGTTTATGTGTGTGTATGTATCTGTTTAAATTTTAGCATTTGCTATTCATCAAGTCAATTAGGCATCTACAATTAGAACCCTTATAAAGTGCGCTTTAATCCTGCTCCACACCCATCGGAAGGAATGAGGCTATACAACAATGCGGCTCCTGTATGAACAGGTAGTCTGTTCAACAAAGTATTTGGGATTGTAACACTGGCAACCTGAGATATATATTGAGGAAACAGCGCTCAAAAGACCAAGCACTGTACTACAATTAACCCTACACTCATATGAATTTTGGAGGAAATGAAACAATTAAGGGCCCAGATGTGTAGTTATAACACACAAAACAAATTTAACTAAGAATTCAGAAATGAGGCATGAATTCAATTCGTTACAAACCAAATGAAAATCACTGCTGTTAATTTTTACTTCTTTTAGTTCTCTACTCAGAACAAACCATACATAATGTACTATCACTTTAAAACACATTAATTATGGTTTTGAATTACAAATTATAAGCCTCATAACACCTTTCTTGACAAATAGTGGCTTTATATATAGCTCAAGTAATTTAAATTCTACCAAAGATACTACACTAGTAGTATTTCTGTAATTGCCTAATAAATTATTTTAACTCCAAAATGAAAACTCTTGTCTTTATGAGATGCAGTCATTCTTAAGGTGTGCTTAGTTTGCTCTTAAGATTTAATTTTCTCAAAATGGGTAAATTAGTTTTAGTGGGTTTTATTGAATTTATGGATGTTAATGCAAATGGAGAAGTAACAGATGTGAGAGCTACTGACAGTGTTCTTAATAATGAAGAGGACACCAATATTATAGACCAAAATTACACACAATTCTTTTCATTATTAATTTGTGTAGTATTAATATGAATGCTGTCTTTTCGGAATTTCTGATGAACATCTGAGAAAATTAATTGAGCAATTCAAAACTGAATCAAGAAATATTTATTCTGTCATATTAGAGCCTCCATACTTACCCATTTCTTCAAAGGGGCTCCAGTTTTGTACCAAAATACCTGCCTGGTTTTCTATGAAACTCATTACCATATTTACCAGATATAGAAAACATTATTAGACAAGTGTTGATAGCAGAACCTAGCACAGACAAGAGGCCACATATTACAATGGTGGCGTTCCAAAAAATAAATATTCTAAATTCTATTTTATTACTTGTGCTTTTAAAATAATAAACCTGATACTGAGATTTAAAAAGGCAAAAAAAAAAATTGTACCCAAATTGACACTTTATTAAAACTTTTGAAATTTAAAGAATTCTGAAATTTCTATTAAATTCTATTAAAACTTGTCAATTCTGAATTCAAAGCATAAAGACTGTATTTTATCAGTAACAATTTGTGTTTAACTCTGACACTAGCAGCATTTGTCACAAAAGGAACATAAAACACTAGAATGAACAATCATGAAAGGACACAATCATCCAAAAGATAAAATATATAAAAACTCAGCCACAAATGTCTCCAGAATTTTTCAACAAAATTAGTCTGGTTTGCATATTGCTGTTCTCCAACGGAAATTCACAGACTTTGTTTATTACTTCCTAGTTTTAAAAGAAATGCATGTAGCTTTTTATATTCTTATGATCAGTGTATGTACTGTCTTGTGTATATGTTTTTGCTGTCATTTTATTATGTTTTGGTCAAAAAACATAATATGAGGAAAAATGAGGCAAAAAAAAGCTCTAGATACTTATAACAGGGTATTCAGATGGACCTACGTTCCTATGGGTAGACTTTCTTGGATTCTAAGTAAGAATTATATATCTCAAGCACTACCATTTATAACATTTTTTTCTTCTCTTTTTTTTCACCTGACATGAAGGTTTAAAGTAATAAGTCAATTTTGATTCCTATATATACTTCAAAACCTGCAAAGTCCAGACAAGTCCATGTTTGATGTCTTTCAAATAGCCTCTTATACTGGTTGCTCCAAGTGGATCCCCACTTAAAAAAAAAATAAGTACCCCTCAGGCATGTCTTTGATGTTATCACACAATCAGAGGACCTGATTTTATACGGAACTATGTAGAACACAATGACAAAGAACTCTTGTTAAAAACAAAGTCCTGCTTTTAGCAGGTGTTGCCATACTTATATCAGACAAAGCAGACGTCAAGAAAAAAAGGGTAATGAGAGACAAAGAGGGGCAATTTATAATGATAAAAGAGACACTCCACCAAGAAGACATATCACTTATAAATAGATATGCACCCAACAAAGGTGCACCAAAGTACATAAAGCAACTATTAACAAACCTAAAAGGAGATATTAACAACAACACAATAATAGTAGGGGATCTTAACACCCCACTTACATCAATGGATAGATCATCCAGACAAAAAGTCAATAAAGAAATAGTGGACTTAAACAAAAAACTAGACGAGATGGACTTAATAGATATGTACAGAGCACTCCACCCAAAAGCAGCAGATTACACATTCTTCTCAAGACATGGAACATCCTCAAAGACAGACCATATGTTGGGAAACAAGACTAGCCTCTATAAATTTAGGAAGATTGAAATCATAACTAGCATCTTTTCTGACCATAAGCTATGAAACTAGAAATCAACCAGAAAAAAAAACTGGGGAAGTGACAAAAATGTGGAGACTAAACAACATGCTACTGAACAATCAATGGATTATTGATGAAATTAAAGGAGAAATCAAAAAATTCATGGACACGAACGAAAATGAAAATACACCATACCAACTCATATGGGATGCAGCAAAAGTGGTCCTGAGAGGGAAACTCATAGCAATACAGGCCCGCCTTAACAAATAAGAAAAATCCCAAATAAGTAACCTTAAACTACATCTAACAGAACTAGAAAAAGAAGAATAAACAAAGCACAAAGTCAGCAAAGGAAGGGAAATAGTAAAAAATTAGAGCAGAAATAAATGAAATTGAAACCAAAAAAATAGTAGAAAGGATCAATGAAACAAAGAGTAGGTTATTTGAGAAGATAAACAAAACTGACAAACCCTTAGCCAGACTGACTAAGGAAAAAAGAGAGAAGGCTCAAATAAATAAAATTAGAAATGAAAGAGGAGGAATTACAACAGATAACAGAAATACAAAGATTATAAGAGAAGAGTATGAAAAACTATATGCCAACAAATTGGACAATCTAGAAGAAATGGATAAATTCTTAGACTCATACAACCTCCCAAAACTGAATCAAGAAGAAATAGGGAATCTGAATAGACCAATCACAAGCGAAGAGATTGAAACAGTAATCAAAAAGTAAAAGTCCAGGACCAGATGGCTTCTCTGGAGAATTTTACCAAACATTCAAAGAAGATTTCATACCTATCCTTCTCAAACTTTTCCAAAAAATAGAGGAAGATGGAACACTTCCTAACATATTCTACGAGGCCATCATCACCCTGATACCAAAGCCAGACAAGGATAATACAAAGAAGGAAAACTACAGGCCAATATACTGATGAACACAGATGCAAAAATCCTCAGCAAAATATTGGCAAACTGAATACAGCAATGCATTACAAAGATCATACACTATGACCAAGTGGGATTCATACCTGGGACACAAGGATGGTTCAGCATCCACAAATCAATCAATGTGATACACCACATTAACAAAACGAGGAATAACAACCACATGATCATGTCAATTGATGCAGAGAAAGCATTTGACAAGATCCAACATCCATTTATGATAAAAACTCTCAATAAAATAGGTATAGAAGGAAAGTACCTCAACATAATAAAGGCCATATATGATAAATCCACAGCCAACATCATACTCAACGGGGAAAAACTGAAAGCCATTCCTCTGAGAACAGGAACAAGACAAGGGTGCCCACTCTTGCCACTCTTATTCAACATAGTACTGGAGGTTTTTTTTTTTTGTGGGGAAGACCAGCCCTGAGCTAACATCCGTTGCCAATCCTCCCCTTTTTTTTTGCTGAGGAAGACTGGCCCTGGGCTAACATCGTGCCCATCCTCCTCCACTTTATATGGGACGCCGCCACGGCATGGCTGACAGGCAGTGCGTCGGCGGGCGCTCGGGATCCGAACTCGCGAACCCCGGGCTGCCAAGCGCGGACTAAACCGCTGCGCCACCGGGCGGCCCCCAGTACTGGAGGTTTTGACCAGAGCAATTAGGCAAGAAAAAGGAATAAAAGGAATCCAAATAGGCAACAAAGAAGTGAAACTCTTGCTGTTTGCAGATGACATGATTTTATATAGAGAAAACTCTAAAGAATCCATTGGAAAACTATTAGAAATAATCAACAACTACAGCAAAGTTGCAGGGTACAAAATCAACTTACAAAAATCAGTTGCATTTCTATACTCTAATAACAAGCTAACAGAAATAGAACTCAAAAAGATAATCCTATTTACAATCACAACAAAAAGAATAAAATATCTGGGAATAAATTTAACCAAGGAGATGAAAGACCTATACAATGAAAACTATAAGACATTATTGAAAGAAATCAATGATGACATAAAGAAATGGAAAAATATCCCATGAACATGGATTGGAAGAATAAACATAGTTAAAATGTCCACACTACCTAAAGCAATCTACAGATTCAATGCAATACCAATCAGAATCCCAGTGACATTTTTCATGGATATAGAACAAAGAATACTAAATTTCGTATGGGGCAACAAAAGACCCAGAATAGCTAAAGCAATCCTGAGGGAAAAAAACAAAGCTGGAGGCATCACAATCCCTGATTTCAAAATATGCTACAAAGCTATAGCAATCAAAATAGCATGGTACTGGTAAAAAAAAAACCTGACACACAGATCAATGGAACAGAATTGAAAGTCCAGAAATAAAACCACACATCTATGGACAGCTGATCTTCAAAAAGGAGCTTAGAACATACAATGGAGAAGGGAAAGTCTCTTCAATAACTGGGAAAACTGGACAGCCATATGCAAAAGGATGAAAGTAGACCATCTTCTATCGCCATACACAAAAATTAACTCAAAATGGATCAAAGATCTGAAAGTGAGACCTGAAATTATAAAACTACTGGAAGAAAATATAGGCGGTACACTATTTGACATCAGTCATAAAGGGATCTTTTCAGATTCCATGTCTACTTAGACAAGGGAAACAAAAGAAAAAATAAAGTGGGACTTTCAGACTATAGAACTAAAGAGCTTCTACAAGGCAAATGAAACCAGGATCAAAAGGAACAGACAACCCACCAGCTGGGAAAAAATATTTGCAGACCATATATCTGACAAGGGGTTAATCGCCATAATATATAAAGAACTCACACAAGCGAACAACAAAAAAACAAACAACCCGATCAAAAAATGGGCAAAGGATATGAACAGACACTTTTCCAAGGAAGATAAACAGATGGCCAGTAGGCACATGAAAAGATGTTCAACATCCCTAATCATCAGGGAAATGCAAATCAAAACTGCACTAAGATATCACCTTACACCTGTCAGAATGGCTATAATCACCAAGAAAAAAACAACAAACGTTGGAGAGGATGTGGAGAAACAGGAACCCTAATTCACTGCTGGTGGGAAAACTGGTGCAGCCTCTATGGAAAACAGTATGGAGATTCCTCAAAAAATTAAAAATAGAAATACCTTATGATCCAGCTATCCCACTACTGGGTATCTATCCAATGAACCTGAAATGAACAATTCAAAGAGGCTTATGCGCCCCTATGTTCATTGTAGCATTATTCACTATAGCCAAGAAGTGGAAGCAACCCAAGTGTCCCTCGACTGAGGATTGGATAAAGATGTGGTATATATACAATGGAATACTACTCAGGCATAAAAAGACAAAATGTCCCATCTGCAACATCATGGATGGACCTGGAGGGTATTATGTTAAGTGAAATAAGCCAGAGAGAGAAAGACAAACACGGCATGATTTCACTCATTTGTGGAAGATAAAACTAACAAACGGACAGAGAGAACTGTTTGGTGGTTACCAAAAGCAAGGGGGATGGGAGGGTGGGCACAAGGGGTGAAGGAATGCATTTATATGCTGACAAACAATGATGTACAACTAAAATTTCACAATGTTATAAACTATTAAGACATCAATAAAAAAAAAAATGTCCTGCTTTCAGCAAATTTGCCTAGCCCCAACCAAAATGTTTTTAAATAACATACTAATTTAAAAAAATAGTGCTTATTCATTTAATACCTTTAAGAATCCATAAGTGATTTTGAAATTAGAAAATGTAGCCTGATCTATATATTATAATGTACCAGAGGTTATATTCTGTCATCAGCTCAAATATATATCCAGTAGTTACCATTCATAAAGCACACAGATATTAACCAAATACACCACCTACTGTATTCCTCCCTTAAAGTTTTTCAGTGTATATAAACTAACTCTCCTGTGAGTGTGATGACTATTAAAGTAGAGCCACAAGGAGTACACAATTTAAAAAAATGACCCACTGTGTAACATTGGTGAAGTGAAAAAGGCTGACAGGAAAAAAATTGATTCCTTTGAAATCTAGCAGAAGAGAGCTCTACAGATACCCTGGACTGCCAAAAAGATAAGTGGGTCCTATAGCAACTTAAGCCTGAACTATCACTGGAGGCAAAAACAATAAAACTGAGGCTGTCCTACCTTGGACACATCATGAGAGGGCAGGATTCTTTGGAAAAGACAATAACCACGAGAAAAGTAGAAGGCAGCAGAAAATGAGGAAGACCAAATATGAAATGGTTTGACTCCATAAAGGAAGCCATAGGCATGAGTCTACAGAAGCAGTGCTATTAAGGACAGGACATTGTGGACACCACTCGTTCACAGGGCCGCCAGGAGTCGGAGCCGACTTGACAGCACGTGACGACAAATATTTGTGAGTTTTAGATGTTCTACAATGTGATGAATGTGGCATATTCTTATCAAACAGTGTATTATTTATTTTCTTGATGCTTCTTCATTGTAAAATAGAGGTCTCCGGAAGACTGTGAAACACCAAGAGACATGAAGAAGAAATCTGCCATACATTTCATCTCTGCTAAATTAAGAGCCTAAAAATAAAACTGGCCCAGTTTTAAGTGGTATAAAAATTTTAAATGACAATTACGTGCAACATGAAAAACACAGTTTAGTTAAATAATGAAATGACAGCAAAAATAAGCCAGATATAAAATAGTATGTACACTGATTACAATACAATAAGCATTTTTAAAACTAGGAAAGAACAAACAAATGTCATTCTTATAGAATGATGATTTATTTTTCCTTTCTCAACTTTCTACTATCTGTTCTAACTTTCTGTTATCTAAAAATAGAAAATTTAAATTAAATGGGTAGTAAAGTATTCCAGGGCTTTAGACAGATATAGAATTTTGATATTTTCATATATTAAGGGATTTTAAAACTGACCAATAAAATGTTCCATTGATCCAGCTATAAACTACGCAATTCATTCAGATACCATTTACTAATTATCTTTACTATTTGCCAAGCACTTTTACCTACGGAGATGTAAAGATGACTAAGACAGGGATTTGGCATAATAAAAATTTAACAATCTTTTTAAAACCAGTTATAAAACAGAAAGCAATTATTTTGAAGGACAAAGAATTTAACCTTATGCTTGAAGATGGCAGAATCTAATTCTCCTCTATCAAATGTTTAATAAAAACTCAAGTACATCTGGTCCTATTTAAATTATTTCAAAATACTGTATTTGTTTCACTTCTAGGTCACAAAGAATAAGGCTTTTTACAGTATGTAGCTGCTATAATAGTTTAAACGTGAAGCTGTTCTTATTGGTAAACCTACATGCTGGGGTCACAGTATTAAAAATCAAAAGGAAGATACTGCTGCTCTTCAACAGAAGTTGGGAGACAATGTTTATTCCTTCCCAGTTTTAAAAGAAGTGCATGTAGCTGATTACATTGTTGCTACCAGTGTTACCGATACAGATTGTCTTGTATCCGGCTTATTTTTGCTATCATTTCATTATATAATTATATAAATATTCTTCTAAAGAAAATGAATACAATGTCCAAAAAACCCACTGTTTTTTGTCTTCTTCACTGTTGTATCCTCAGGAACTGCTACCATTCCTGGCATATAATTCAATAATTACTCACTGAATGAGTGGCAAGTCAGTACTAAAACTCAAAATGCTTCCTCAATGGTTTACACTAGATTTTCAGGGAGAAAATAACGTAGTCAAGGGAAGAGCAGAATTAACGTAAAATATTCATATTTGTTCCTGAACATATGACCACAAGCATAGTTCACTTTAAAATTAGATCTTCACCACTAAGAACAAATTTGAATTTCCAAATTTGTTAAATATTTGAAGTCAACTAATCTGCCTTGGATAGAAACAGCTCCTAGAAATTGGTAGGAAAAAGGTCAACAACTCAAGAAAATAGTCAATAAAGTATATAGGGGCCGCCCGGTGGCGCAGCAGTTTAGTTTGCGCTTGGCAGCCCGGGGTTCGCGAGTTCGGATCCCGGGCGCCCATGGACGCACTGCCTGTCAGCCATGCCGTGGTGGCGTCCCATATAAAGTAGAGGAAGATGGGCACGGATGTTAGCCCAGGGCCAGTCTTCCTCGGCAAAAAGGGGAGGATTGGCAACAGATGTTAGCTCAGGGCTGGTCTTCCCCACAAAAAAAAAAAAAAGTATATAAACAGTTCATAAAGATGAAATACAAATCACCCTTAAACACAAGCAAAGATGCTTAATCTCATTCATGAAAGAAATATAAATTAAAACTACACTGAAAAAAATCAATAGATAGATTAATCAAATACAACATGAAGATGACCCTTAGATAAAGATTTGAACAAACCAACTATAAAAAGACATTTTAGATAATTGGGGAAATTTGAACACTATGATCTAAATATGTATTAGATGATATTAAAGAATTTGTCTTATTAGTGTGATAATGGCACTCTTGTTAAAAAAGACTACTGGAATATACTGAACTATTTAAAGAAAAAATTATGTCAGAGACTTCAAAATAACTGAGTGGAAGAGAGATAGAGAAGTACATGGAATATAGGTAAAACAAGGTTGGCCACATTCTGATAATGGTTGAAGCTGAGTGATGGGTAAATAGCGAGCTCATTATACAATTTTCTTTACTTTTGGATATATGTAGTATTTCCTAATTAAAAAATCTTAGACTTCGGGGGCTGGCCCAGTGGTGTAGTGGTTAAGTTCACACATACTGCTTCAGCAGCCCGGGGTTCGTTGGTTCGGATCCTGGGTGCAGACCTACTCACTGCTCATCAAGCCATGCTGAGGTGGCGTCCCATATAAAAGGGCCACAACTCTACAGCTAAGAAACACAACTATGTACTGAGGCTTTGGGGAGGAAAAAGAAAAAAGAGGAAGATTGGCAACAGATGTTAGCACAGGGCCAACCTCTCTCAAAAAAAAAAATCTTAAACTTTAAATTAGAAAAGAAGATAGAGGAACACATACACAAAAGACAATAAAAAGGGGTAGGGAGAGAGAGAACTTTTCACTGTTACTTTGTGTTTTCATATTTCTGGAAAAAAGCTTAAGTTAAAAGAAATGGATAAAACAATAACTCCATTGCCTGGATTTCTAAATGAACACTAATGCACTCTGACTGCATCAACAATCCTATAGGCTGAAAGAGAGCTTTAATGGAAACATGGATCAGAACAATCTATCAGAACAATCTATGGATCAGAACAATCTATGGGGAAAGGACAGCCTTTTCAACAAATGGTGTTGGGAATACTGGATATCCACACACAAAAGAATGAAGTTGGATCCTTATCTTACACTATATACAAAATTTAACACAAAATGGATCAAAGACCTAAACATAAGAGCTAAAACTATAAACTCTCAGAAGAAAACATAGGCAAAGCTTAACGACATTGGATTTGGCAATTTCTTGGATATAACACCAAAAGTACAGGCAACAACAACAACAAAATAGATAAATTGGACTATACCAAAATTAAAAACTTATATGCATCAAAGGACACAATTAAAAGAGTGAAAAAGCAACCCATAGAATGGGAGAAAATATTTGCAAATCATACATCTGATAAGAGGTTAACATCCAGAATATACAAACAACTCCTAAAACAACAACAACAACAAAACAACCTGATTAAAAAACAGGCAAAAGACTTGAATAGACATTTCTCCAAATATACACAAATGGGTAATAAGCATATGAAAAGATGCTCAATATCACTAACCATTAGGGAAATGCAAATCAAAACCACAATGAGATACCACCTCACATCCTTTAGGATGGCTACTACCATCAAAGAAGGAAAGAAAAGAAAACAGTAAATAAGTTTTGGTGAGAATGTAGAGAAATTAAAACCCTTGTGCATTATTGGTGGGAATGTAAAAGGTGCTTTTACATTTACTTTTACTTTTAGAAAACAGTATGGCTGTTCCTCAAAAAATTAAAAATAAAATACCATATGATTCAGCAATTCCACTTCTTGGTATATACCCAAAAGAATTGAAAGTAGGATCTTGAAGAGATATTTGTGAACCTATGTTCATAGCAACACTATTCACAAGAACCAAAAGATGGGAGCAACCCAAAAGTCCGTCAACTGGATAAATGGATAAAGCAAAATGTGGTATATACATACAATGGAATATTATTCAGCCTTAAAAAGGAAGGAAATTCTGCAATGTACTACAACACAGATGAACCTCAAGGACATTATGCTAAGTAAAATGAGCCAGTCACAAAAAACTGTGTGATACAAATACTGCATGATTCCACTGATATAAGGTACTTGGAGCAGTCAAAATCATGAAGACAGAAAGTAGAGGGGGAAGGAGGGGTGAACGGGGAGTTACTGTTAATGGGTATAAAATTTCAGTCTTACAAGATGAAAAGAGTTACAGAGATGGATGTGATGACAGCTGCACAACATTATGAATGGATTTAATACCACTGAACTGTACACACTTAAAAATAGTTAAGATGATAAATTTTGTTATGTTTCATGAAATTCATACATTTCATGAAATTTTTGTGTGTGTGTGTGAGCAAGACTAGCCCTGAGCTAACATCCGTTGCCAATCCTCCTCTTTTGCTGAGGAAGACTGGCCCTGGGCTAACATCCGTGCCCATCTTCCTCCACTTTATATGGGACGCCGCCACGGCATGGCTGACAAGCAGTGGGTCTGTCAGCGCCCGGGATCCGAACCTGAGAACCCAAGGCAGCCGAAACAGAGCACGCAAACTTAACCGCTATGCCACCAGGCCGGCCCCATTTCATGACATTTTTTTTTAAAGTAAGTATCCCCACTCCTTCCCCTTGCCAAAAAGAGATGGAAAGTAAGAACTTTCTAAGATTTCCTAACTATTTACATTTTCTCGTGTTTATTATTTTGGTCATTCTCTTTCTGCTTCCTCTTAGAAATTAGCAGTTTAAAAAATCATAAAGGAGACAGTAAAAAGTAATCAGCATGTGAAACCTCTGTTAACAACTTTTTGAGTGTCTCATTGTCTCTAGCTGGGATGGTCCATAGCAGGCATTGATAGTACACAATGGTTGCTGCTTCAGAATGATTGCAACAGCTAAAACATATATTGCTCACTACATGCCAGACAACTCTTCCAAATGCTTTACATATATTAAGCTATTTAATACAAAATGAGGTAGATATTATTAGTATCTTTTTTATAGATACAGAATCTGAGGCACTATAAAGTTAACTTGCAAAGGTCACCACCTCTATTCAAGTAGTGGATATGGCTTTCGAATATTGGCTGATCCAGAATTCATGGACTTAGCCACTCCATCACATGGCCTCTTTCTCAACACAACACTACTTCTACCTACTCTCAATCAGTGGAAGTAGGCACTCGAGATAAAAGTTTTAGATTTAATCCTAAAGACAAGGCACAATGACAAAGCATGATGACAATACTGTTTTAGATAATCTGGACCTATCTACCTTTCTAGCATCATCTCCTGTCCACCTCTCCAATAAACTCCCATCTCTCAACCTATTCCCTCTTACAGTTATACTAAACTGCCTACAGTTCCTTGAATAAGGTCACCTGTAAACTTTGCATATGCTATTGTTTTTACTCAGAAGATTCCGTCCCCTCCTCCCACCATCTTTTCTGCCTGGATTAGACTTACTTGTAAAGCCTGGTTTGACAGTAAACCACCCCCCCCCGACACTCCTCTGATTCTTCCTTTATATTACCCAGATAACATGGTACATTACAAAATCCCTCAAAACTAGGACTATGTATGATTCATTGTTATTCACAAGGTCTGCCACATAGTAAGTGCCCCCAAAAATATTTCTTGAACAAGGGTCTCCAAGTACACTGGAGCTTACAAGAATACTCTGGGTTCTTATTTCAGAACGCATTAATTAGTGATGAGTTTATCATGAGGTTCTGCCAGAAATTAAATTTACCATGGGAAAGTTCCAACACAGACCCACACACTATACTTCAAATTCAGGTGGATCATGTTTTAATGGCACTCCAGTGTAATGTTAAAACTATAAAGCACTGCAATAGTAAACCTATGGTCGCAATTGGTAATCAAGAAACAAATGTAATATGAAGCATTTGCCACAATGGGAAAAATGTGTTACATTAAAGTCACAGAATTAGATAAGTATATTAAAGCTTAATATGAAACCTCAAGTTTAGCTTTAAGAGAAAATTCCTTTATACGGAGTACATTTTTTTTTGTAGGAAGATTAGCCCTTAGGTAACATCCACTGCCAATCCCCCTCTTTTTGCTGAGGAAGACTGGCCCTGAGCTAACATCTTTGCCCATCTTCCTCTACTTTATGTGGGACGCCTGCCACAGCATGCTTGATAAGTGGTGTGTAGGTCCACACCCAGAATCCAAATCTGTGAACCCTGGGCCACTGCAGTGGAACGCAGGAACTTAACCACTACACCACTGGGCTGGCCCCTATATGGAGTACATTTTAACACAATCACAAATAATATCTATATACTCATCCCAACCACAACTGCTCAACCCTCTGTACACTCATTGCATTTCATATAAACCTTTTAGCTCTTATTTCATTATATTGTAATTATCTGTTTACATGACTCTATCTCTATGAGACTGCAGGCTCTCTGAAGGCAAACCGCCATTCGCTTTTGTACCTCAGTGCTCGGTAACAAATAGATTCCTGAAGGTTTGTTGAATGACTTAGGTACTATTTTTATGTCTATAAATATTACTGCAAATAATTTTACAGAAGAAAATTAAGTTTACAGGTTATGTAACTTGGCTGAGATCACAGAGCAAGTAGATAAATGAAATCAGAATACAAATCCAGGTCTTTGGTCAACAATTTCTATGCCCCTTCCACCACACCCTACATATTACCACAAGTAAGCAACTGCAAATTGTGCAAGAGCCGCATCCTGTAGTAGTTGTCTGTAGTTAAAAAGTAACAACTCAACCATAAAAATGAATCACAAAAAATTATAATAGTAAGGGTCCCTTAAAAATGAGATTTTTGAACTTTATACAAAATTAGTTATTACTATTACAGTCTCAGTGGGATACTGCTGTAAGTCTTCAAGAAAAGATTTTACCTTGTACTTCTTTATCATGATACTCCTTTAGTTTTGTCCAAAGATCCTTAAAGTCATTAGATATATCTGCAGAACTAGGGCTCCCACAACTGCTTCCAGAGACGTTCATCTTGCTTAATATTCTCCAAACTTCTAGCTGCCTAATGTTTTCTGACCTCTTCTGTTACATTATATAGGTATGAAGTTGTCTTTGGGCAGTTGAAATACCTGAAACGACAGATTGCAACATAAATGAATTCTGCATTTATCTTTACATAATTTGAAGTCATAATGACTTCAAGCTACCAGCGCTTCTCAAGTTTCCTTATTTACCTAAAGTCAATCACTTTGAGAATTTGGGGGGTGGGAATCGAGGAAAGAAGAAGATTATGGTGAGAAAAGCCCTGATTTCAGTTATCTGATCTTCAATTAAGCTAAATTTTCAGGCAAATTTCCTCTTAGTCCTCCTAGAAGAAACTACTTAAATTATGTTAAATTGAAAGGCTTCTGATATAGAGAGGTTTATAATAACTTATGGTCAGTATTAATTCACTATTCTAAAAGAACGAATTGCTTGTGTGTGTGTGTGTGTGTGTGTGTGTGTGTGTGTGTGTGTGAGGAAGACTGGCCCTGAGCTAACAGCTGTGTCCAACTTCCTCCATTTTTTATATGTGGGACGCCTGCCAAGAATGGCTTGATAAGCGGCACGTAGGTCTGCACCCGGGATCCAAACCTGTGAAGCAGAGCGTGTGAACTTAACCAGTATACCACTGGGCTAGCCCCAAAGAATTTATTGCTTTTGTAACTTTTGAGTTGATATGGAGTGCAATGATATATTGAACCAAAAAGTGGAAAACATTCTGAAATTTTCTTGACTTAACAAGCATTCACATATATACACACATCTATATACAAAGACACACACGTTATAAAAGAGCAAGAAAGATAACTGACATATTAACACACATGAGTATCTGAATAGCTTTCTCATAACAAGAGAAATCAGTGAGCAAGATACAGACACAGCAACGATCTACGAATATATAAATATCTAAGAACAAGGCAACTAGGTGGCCGGCCTGGTGGCGTAGTGGTTAAGTTTGCGCACTCCGCTTCAGTGGCCCAGGTTTCACAGGTTCAGATCCCCAGTGTGGACCGACACACTGCTTATCAAGCCATGCTGTGGCAGGCATCACACACGTAAAGGAAGATGGGCACAGATGTTAGCCCAGGGCCAATCCTCCTCAGCAAAAAGAGGAGGATTGGCAACAGATGTTAGCTCAGGGCTGGTCTTCCTCACCAAATAAAAAAACAACAAAAAACAAGGCAACCAGGGTAAAGCTATTTTGTGTCTCTCTCAGAGTAAAGGTGAATGATTAAGTTTATTATTTTGTGTAGCCCTTGAAGGAAGTAACAGGCTATTAAGAAGTTCAAGTGGATTAACAAGTATTTTAGTATGTGTTCCTAAACTGAAACTATTAACTAGCTACCACTAAAAAAGTAAAATGATTAACAAGTCTACTAAACCTCACATCTGTCTTTTAGCCAATGCCTTACCATTGCTGACAAGTGTCCAAACTGATTTAAGTGTCTCTTGCTAACCATTTCTTGAGGGCTCTGATGAAGAAGCTAAAATAAGCAACAACATTTTTAAAGGAAGCAGATTATGTGTGAAGCCACTTGGTAAAATGTAAAGCACTAGAGAAACAAAAATATACTTTTATTAAGCTTTTCAAAAATTGTGATTACACTTTTTTTGAGACAATCAGTGAAAACTGAACATCTACTGGATTTTCGATAATATTAGGTAATTATTTTTAATTTTCTTGGGTATAATAATGATGTGGTCATGTTAAAGAAAAAGTCCTTTATCTGTTAAAGAGATATATACTGAGGTGTTTACAGGTAAACTGACATGTTCTCTGGGATTTGCTTTAAAATACTCCAGCTAAAACAAAAAATGGATGTTGGGTGGAGAGATGAAACAAAAAGGGCTGAACTTTGAAAATTATTGAAGCTGAGTAATGGATGGGTATATGAAGGCGTTCAGAATTCTAGCGTCTCTCTCTTGTGTACGTTTATTATTTCCCTAATAAAGTCTTTAAAAGTGGGATTGGGTGCACTGCGAGTACAGCTTTATTTCCAAAGAGGCTTGTATTCTACTATTTCTTAACTCTAGAAGATAAATCAATGGGCCTATACTATTGTCAATAAAAGCCACCATTTGTTGTGTTCACTATACACCAGGGATCGTGCTGTTTTGTAATCTTTTTTTACTTAATCTTCAGAACTCCATAAAATAGATACTATTATTAATTTCATTTTAGAGTTGGAAAAACAGGCTTAAGAGATTAACTGACTCGCCCAAGGTCACACTGCTAGGACACAAGTTGTGATGCCAATTAACTACAAAATAGTTCTAAGTAGCCAAAAAAAAGTAAATTAATTATTTCTATTAAGTAAATAGTTTAAAACAAAGTTTTAGTTACTTTAAAAATAGTTTAAAATTGCATAGTATTCAATAGTTTACAACCAATAGTGTAAAATAAGCGTCCTTTTAAGAAATGTTTCTATCTCCAGAGGTAGTAAAAAAAAAAAAAACAGTTGCTTTTCCCACATGAAAACAATTTATCAATATTAAACTTGCAAATTCTGGCTCACAAAACCCTCTCCAACCCATGCCGCACGCCCAGCACTTTTTGTTGGCATGTCTCTTGGCAGTGAACCGTTATTCACTGCACGACACTGCGCTTTAATTTCTCAGAATGTGCACCTTGCCTGTCAGGTTGCATTCTGGGCTCAAAGGTCTGTAGTAACGTCACACGTTTCTGTGCATCCTGTAGCGGTGCAAACACCACACTGAAGGTAGTCAAAATCTTTCTTTCCGGTCACACCACACGTATTCTCACACAGGTAAGGCAAGAGCCGCGCCTCGAGTCACCCAGGGGCCCTAAACTGAACAGGGACTTTGAGCGGGCCTCTTACGGGCAAAGCAGAAGTCCAGAAGCTCCCATCTCAGGACATTTAGCGACCAGCCTCTCCTCCCGCGCGGCGCGGGGCTCGCGGACAGCACTCACCCACACGCTCCAAAAGCGGACAGCACGACGGCGCATGCGCAGGGGGGCGCGGCGCCGGGAGGCCCGTCCTCAGCCCGCGCGGGAGACCAAGAGCAGGGAGCGCGGGCTCGTCTTCCCTGCAGTCCACCTCCAGCCGCGTTTAGCTCGGCCCCAGCCTACTTCCTCAGACTCAGTCCTAGAACCGCAGGGCCACCCCCAACCCGGGGGCCAAACGCCTTCGGTCAGAGCGCAGCTCCAGACCGGAAGTAGCCGCTACGACCAAGCACTGGGTCGGGGGAAGAAGATTCCTCTTACTCACGCCTTCCAAGATTGCCTCGCGATTCTCGAAAGCCCCAGGAGGGAAGCGCGCCCGCCGTGGGGCTGTGAAGAGGCGGCCGCTCGCTTTTCTCCTCTCCCTCACCAGCCTGCAAAGCCCCGGCGGCAAAGGCGGCCCCTCAGGGCAGCCCGCGCTTTCCGCGGGTGGGGGAGGGCCTGAGGGCCGCCGGCCGGGCTGGGAGGCGGCCGGATCCACCCCGCCCGGCGCTCGCGCGACGTCACGCCCCTTCCTCCCGCCGCGGAGCGGGCGGCGTCCCTTGTGACCCCAGCGAAGGAGAGGGCTCGACCGGGTTTCCCACCGCGGAGGGCGGTGACTGGGGAACGCAGCCACCTCTGAGGTGTCGGGAGCCGCTCTGGAGCTGGCGGCTGCCGCTGCGCCTTTGAGATACCCTGGAGAAAGGCCAGGCCGTTCTGGCGGGGAGCTTCGGGCGCTTGGTGTTAGGTGCAGGTTACCAGTGTGACTGACTGAAGCATCTTTCAGGGAGAGCGTGTGTGCGCGTCCTGTACCGAATGGAAGGGTAAAATTAACTGATGAGGGAACGGACACGGATCAGTCTAACGTAGTTTTCTGCATTATAGCTTTTACCTACGGTTTAGTGAGGTGACCTGACAGGACGGGGTGGTGTTTTGCTGAGGTAAAATGGAAAGTTTCTGGCAAACCTGAAATGAGAAGGAATCAGAAGTTACCAGCATTATTTGTTGGAACAACATGCTGTTAGGTGATATATATTTTTTAAGTCAGCATTTCCTGTGGCCGTTTATAACATTCAAACTGTTAGTATGTTCTTCTGTTTATCTTGATTTCCAAAAGAAGCGTTTTAGCATTAGAAAGTCTACAGATGGGGTTGAAGAAAATAAACTGAATAAACTAGAATCACCATATCTTTTCAACCAGTACAATAGTTTCCAGTAATACTTCTGAGATATGGGGCTGACCCCGTGGCCTAGTGGTTAAGTTCGGTGCACTCCACTTTGGCAACCCAGGTTTGGTTCCTGAGCATGGACCTACACCACTTGTCGGGCCATGCTGTGGTGGCGACCCATGTACAAAAAATAGAGGAAGATTGGCACAGATGTTAGCTCAGGGCTAATCTTCCTCAAGCAAAAACAAAACAAAACTGAGATCTAAGAGGAAGGCAGAGGATAATACTATAAACTTTAAAAAGTTAAGTAGTGTTGAGAAAATTGTAAACACAAAATGTAAAGGTAATTTTTCCACTCATTTCTACTCTTGAGGGATGAATATGGCGGCTTACTCCTTGCAATTGGATATAACAGGATGTTTCTGTATCTTTCTAGCAATGCTATAGGAACATTGGTGTCTTTAAAGAAGAGAGCTGGCTGAACCTTCATTACCCTATTGTAGTAACAATCATTCAGTTCCAAATTTTATGAGATTTCACTCATAACACTTTTAAAGAAGATGGGTGAAAAATTGACTGCCATTTTTAATACAACATATGAGGCATAATTGCTTGTATAAATGTTTATAGTAGAAATGTAAAGTTTTGTTATAAATGCAAAGAACTGTAATCAGTTTGTCATTTAATGGTGAATTGAAAGAACACTGTACTTGTGGTCTGAAGAAAAACTTATCAGAACAGAATGAACTGACCTGTTCCTCTGACCTCTGCCAACGGCTCCACTGTCCAATCCATTTATGCAAATCAGAATCCAAAGAATCATTCTTGGCACCTTCTTCTCCCTTAACCTTCATGTTCAATCTGTCACCAAGTCCTGTCAATTTTACTTACCAAATGTCTCCCAAATCCATCCCCTTCTCTCCATAACCAGCACCATATTCCAAGACATCATTATCTCTTACCTAGTCTACTGATGGTCTACTTTCCATATCCACCCAACCAACGACCCCACCCAAACCTTTCTCTTCACTAGTGTTGAGAAAAAATTTTGAGTGTCTATTCTTAATTCATGTATATATTTAAATTTTAAGTTGTATACATGTATTGCTGAAAAATGGTATATAGTGTAATGAGTAAGTCACAGGCTCTGAAGCAGACCTCCTGGGTTTGAATCCTGCTCTAATACTTCCTTACCAAGTGACCTTGAACTGATTTCTTAACCTCTCTGTCTCATTTTTCTTACCTGTAAAATGAGGATAATAATAATACCAACCTCACAAGGTTATGAGGAGTAAATGAGTTAATATATGTAAACTGCTTAGTACAGTGTTCAGATACATAGTATGTGCTCAGTATAAAGCTAGCCCTTATTAGTACTGAGCTAATAACTATGACTATTATAACATGTTTTTAAAGGATGAGAAAAAATAGAAATCTAATATCTTCTCCCACCTTAAATTTTGCCAACTTTGAGACCAACTCTCTATATCAGCTACTGTGATCCTGAAAAATAAATCTGATAATGGCACCATGCTGCTTAAACCCCTTCAGTGGCTTATTGTTACTGTTTGAAGAAAGCTCCTTTGAACTACCTCTACTACCTCTTCAGGTTCATTTCCAACTGTTTTCTGCCCTCTAGCCTAGCTGGCCTTTTAGTGTCTCCTTGGCTTTTACATGCTGTTGCCTGTTTGGAATTCTCAACCAAACTTACCTCCACCCTTTGCCTAGCTATTTACTGATCTTTTTATCTTGTTTTAATAGTCTCTTCTATTGGATTCTTTTATAGCACTGTGTACCTTCCCATCTTACACCTATTGCAATTTTAATTATTTATTTAGTTTTGTCTCCCCACTAGACTGTAAGTTTCTTGAGGTCAGAACCATGTTTTGTTTAACTTTTTATTTCCAGAAATTAACCCAGTGCCTGCCATAGAGTCAGTACTCTGTGGATAAATGAATGAATTGGGCATCCCTTGAGGAATTCCTATTTTTTTATGTGAGTAGAGGAAATCTTTGAATCCATTCAAAATTCTTAGATTCTCTTTATGAGATTTTATGATGGTCACTTTAACAGTGGAAATGGTGGGCATACTCATAGATATTTGCCCCCAATAAGGAGCTCTAAGCCCCACGTGGTGGAATAAATTATGAAGTCCCAAAGATCGGTGAGAAAACTTAACAAGCGGAGCAGCTATTTTGAACTCTTCATAATACAGGGTTTCTTGTATTTATGGCTTAGAACAATGCTTCCCAAACTTCAATACTTAGAAAATGAATACTTGTATTACATATTGTGACAAAAAGATGAGGTTGCTTCCATCCAGAGGTAACAGAAGTTGGGACTCCAATCACCCCAGGCTCAGCGCTACCACCTTGAGGGCTGGAATTTTGATGTCCCAGCATACCTATAACCCACTGGAGGCCCCTGGTTAGCATGGTCAATTTAAAAATTGTGTGGTGGAATGTTTAAAATGGTAAATTTTATGTTATGGGCATTTAACCACAATAAGAAAGATTGTGTGGTAGCAGTAAAAACTCTAGGATTCTTAGAACTGTAGAATTTTGGAACTATGTAGATTTTAAAATCATCTAACTCAAGCCATTTTACAACTGAAATTCTTTGTCGATTCTGCAATCTTCTTAACTCCTACAGCTGGGTAGCTGAGGGTTGTGAAGGGAAAAATCACATAACAGGTTAGAGTGATATTACTAAAATTACATTGGTTCAAACCTCATGTAGGGCGTCAATTCTTAAAATAGCCTTTGTTCAGCTCCTGTTTCCTTTGCTCTTTCAAACCTTCACTATTTTCCTCAAGCTTCTGTACAGTATTCTCACTCTCAGCAGACGCCCTAGCCTCCTGGATAAACAAAACTATTGGGCTCAACGGGTGTGATCTTCCTGGACTTCCCTTTTCCTTTCTCAGCCCTGTGAATGAGGCAATACCGTTTTGCAGATAAAAATGTAACCTGAATCCAACTGCTGCTCACCACCTCTTCTGCATCCACCTGGGCCAAGCCACCATCATCTCAAACCTCTTCTGCAGCAATAGCCTCCTTTATTTTGAATAAACTATCTCTCTACTTCCACTCTGTTCCCCTTGACTGTGTTCTCCAAAAGCAGTCAGAGTGATCCGTTAAAACCTAAGTCAGAACATGACGCTCCCCTGCTCAAAACGTTCCAGGGTCTTCCCATCACCTTACAGAATAAGATCAAATCCCTTTCCCTGGAGTCAGGACAAGTCAGTCACTATATTCTACTGATGTGACTGTCTAAACTTAGTTTTGAAATAGTGCTTTCCTTTCTATCCTCACTCTTATCGCCCTAGTTTAAGCCCTGATATTTCTTACTAAATTACAGCCTCCTTGCTTCCAGTCTTGCTCACTATAATGCAGTTGCCACACAGCTGCCAGAAATCTAAACCATTATTTCTGATCCTGACATTCCCTTGCTTAAAACCCTTCTGTGGCTCTCCATTGCCTAAAATTCAATCTCTTTAAAATATCACAGAAGCTCTTACACTTGCACACTCTCTACCCCCTACCTCACCCTTTTGCTCTAAAACAGGAAACTGCTTCTATTCCTCCCTCCTCCCCTTTGCAATTTCTTTGTCTTGGTTCATACAATTCTCTTCTCTTGGAATTACCTCCACCCAGATCCTTTCTATTTCACCTTGTTACTTACCCGTTAAGACTCAGCTCAGGTAGTGCTGCTTTCAGGAGACTAACCTAACAGACTCTCTTTACCCCTCCATCTTACCCCCTTCCACAAATAGCACTCCTCATTCTTCCATTCCCTTCTGTGTGTATCTTTATCACTGCATTTAACACAATTATATTGTAATCATTTTTATATCTTTTATCTTCTCCAACTAGGCTGTGGGGGGTTCCGTGAAAGCAGAGACTCTACTTTCTTTATTAGTATTCCTAGTTCTTACCAGAGAGTCTTAGCACAGCACTATCCAATAGAGCCACATATATAATTTAAAATTTTCTAGTAGCCACATTAAAAAAGTAAAAAGAAACAGGTGAAATTAATTTTATATATTTTATTTAACCCAATTTATATAAAATATTATCATTTCAACATGTAGTCAATATAAAAATTTATTAATGAGACTTCTTACATTCTTTTTCTTCATACTGAGTCTTCAAAATCAGATGTGTATTTTACCTTTACAGCATATCTCAATTTGGATTAACCACATTTTAGGTGCTCAAAGCCACATGTGGCTAGTGGCTACTGTATTGGATAGCACAGGCCTAGCATATAGAATGAATGGATGAATGTTGAAAGAATGAATGAGGTTACATGATTTACCTGAAGAGCCAGGTTTTTTCACTATGGCTACATATACCTTCTTCATTTCCCTTTATAAACTATTAAAGTAGTTTTTTGTTTGTGTTTGTATTCCTCATTCACTTAGCTACTTCATTTCACATCAGTAATGGGCAAAGTTTTATTAGATATATAATTTGCCCAATTTAAGAACTATTTCTTTATCCTGGGTAAAGATTCCTATACAGTATACTGTATAGTTGCCTAGGTTTAAATAATGGTGGGCTGGTCAAGAATGTTAATGATCTGTGATTGAAAAATGATTTATTATCGATGGAAATGGGCATCTTTTTCTTCCAGGTCATCCGTTTATAATGCAGTGACTGCTTAGGCAGTATTTTTTACCTATACACATAGGTTTATGAAGCCCAGGAATTTTGCTAGATAGTTAGCCCTTAGGCCTTGTCTCTTTCACTGGCATTTATGAGAACCTCAGAGCTTGACTGCTGTAGCGATGGTAAAAGAATTTGAGTGATCACTAAGACTGTAGAGTAGAAAAGTGGATTTTGTTTTGGGAATCTTGAAAAACTAATCTTACCTTTTTATCCAGTAAATATAGTATATACTGCATTGTCCTATGTACATATGTATAATGCCACCATGATGGAAGCTGTGGGAACAATATTTACAGTAATGTAAATGGAAAATATTATGAAGGGTTAACTGTAGGAACAAGTCACTGACACCTGGAGTCTATTAATTATAGCATTCCTTGATAGGTTCAGAAGAGCAAACATGTTTAATAGTCATTGCTTTGTCCACTTTTTAAAAAATAATGATTCACATCTTAAATGGTAATTTTTCCATCTGTGAATTGATGAATTTATTCACTGCTGGCAAATAGTTGTGATCTTTAAAGTACTCATGCCTCACAAGTTATAGATATGTTTTCAAACACACTGGCTGACTTTTCCCCCCAGTTTTCCCCTATTCTAACTATGCTTGAGAAAGAGAGACTTTTTTAAAATATTGGCTTTTTGCTTTTCTTAATCCAAATGTTAGTCTAAGGTTAAGGGAGTTTTGATAGTTACCTTTCCAAAAATGCTTTGCTTTCAAAAATTAGTTCTTAGAGGAGAGCTTCAGTTTTAGCCGATACTTTTTCAATTTTACTTCCGTTATAATCAGAATTATTAGAAATGTATAGTGAAATCAAATTATGTTTTAATTCACTTCACACTCTTGGTGACAATTTTTTTCTGTGCACTATTTAGTATCCTAGTGAAATAGATAGACTTCCTCTTCTCAAATCTAGTACACTTCATGTATAAATTGACCGTATGCCCTGACTTACCAGCAACAGTTCCGGTTAATGTCTATTGTTCTGGCTTAATTATTAATAGTGCTCCCATTTACTCTCAGAAATGTCCTGATTTGGGTGATAAATCTTATTGTCAGAAGCTTTAAGGAATTTGAAATATAAACTAATAAAAAAGGGAAGATTTAAATGACCTTTTGTAGTCAGGAGTATTTCCTTCTCAACTATATACAGACCTATCTAAATTCTTTTTAAAGATTACTATGGTACAGATGATATAAGCCATAAAAGAATTGCATTTTTTGATTGATAGTACTCTGAGATTCCTAAAAGTTGGGAAGTGATTTAATATTAATAGAAAATGGATTTAAGAACAATTGGCAATGGTAAAATACAGAGTACTTTTCCTACATATCTACTACTTTGAAAAGTTAGAACAGGTACAGTTTTCATTTTTCACAGAGGTTGAGATATTAGGTGGTCTGACTAGCATTATATGTACAAACTAGTAGATAAGTTGACCAAAGACTCCAAACTCAGTCTTCTGGCTATAAATCCTGTATCTATGCTCTTTACAGTACACCATGCTATTTTACACCATGCTCTTTTTGAATAATAGAATCTATGTAAAGCTTATTCTGTGCTTTTCTATTTTTCAATTTAGAAAATGTCTTTGAGAAAATAACCAAATAAAGTTTCTGAATTTTGATAAAAAATTATTACCTAAAGGCTAATTTGTGAAGAAGAAAAATAAACTGGGCTCCCTCAGTCAGGGTTGGGTGAAGCACCTATTATATGGGCAAATGTCAGTTCATTTTTCCAACTTTTCTGCATTAATAATTGTATTCCTTAGTAATTATGGCACACATGCTCTTTTACTTGCCTTACAATAGGTGTAGACATTTGAGAGATGCATATAAATTGACTTCTAATGGAATTAGCAAAAGTGTTATTGCTTTGTCCTATACAGTATACTGTATAGTTGTTTTCCCAGCCCCGACTTGTAGATTCTTCCATGTAGTAAGTTTAAAACTAAATGTATTGAAGGGCCTTGAATTATATTGTAATCTCAGAAAGGACCAGAGCAGGAAGTGCTCCAAAAATTGTGGCCGTGTTCTATAATCAATGATGGCATATAGCCATATTCCCAGCCTATGGTACTGTGCAAGTCTGGAACAGGGAGCCAAGACCAGTGTTTAAGCTCTGGCCCTATCTCTGATTATCTGCATATTTCCTAGGTAAGACTTATTTCTCCAACTGAAAAATGAGAATACTCATGCTTACTGTGTTCAAGGTTGTTGTAAAAATGAAATAATACATGTGAAATTTCTTAAAGAAGACTTCATGGAAGTTTGAAGCAGCTTGCCTGTTGGGAGCAGCGAACTAGAAGGCTTTCCAGGCACGTGCAAAGGTTCTGCTGGGGAGAATCATTGTGAGTTCTGGAAACTCTTAAGTATATAGTAATGTATTTATATAGGTTGATAGTGGGAAATCAGCAGCAGCTCCACCTAATTTGTTGAATCAATTCTAATTTTTAATTATAATCCTGTTGAATAAGTAATTTAACTTCTCTGCACCCCAGTTGTTTATCAGTGATATGAAGATAATAATATATACCTTGGGTATTTCACAGGATTGTTGATAGGACTGAATGATTATATATATATTCAAACAGTGTAAGGCACTGTTGTTAATAGTAGATAGATTTAAGAGCTATAGCTGATCAGAGAGATTTCTTCAATTGCTAAAGTTAATAATTATAATGAAATTGTTGAATTGCTATGCAAATTGTGAGAGATTTATAATTATAGAAGGATTAAATTGCAATATAAGTGCTTTTACATATCTTATTTGATTCACATAATTAAATTTAAAATGTCAGGTAATATTATTATATTGTTATTTCTTTTATATTCCAAGGGACTTGAAAAATTATCTAGCCCAACTGCAGAATTGTATAGAAACAAGAAACTAATTTATTCATTTATTTCAGAAATTGGTGGTTATAAGAAATCATTTATTTAGCAGAGATTTATGATATGGCTGAGTAGTATTTCATTGTACATATATACACCACATTCCTGCTTTTTCTTATTTCTGTGCCCTCCTCAGTCCAATTTCCCTATTTCATCCTTATCAATTCATTAGCTAATTTAACCACCTTCTAAGAGTTTTTTTAACTCAGATAATTATTCTATTTTAATATAACTTAAGTTAAATGAAAGGATGATATGCTTTTAATCAGATTTCTTTGTACCTATTTCTTCCTTGTTTTCTCTAAACTAAGTTTCTATCATTATGCAAACAAATATGGCATTTACTTAATTAAAGCACGTAAGTGGCTATTCTATTTTTAATATACTTGACTAGAGCCTCCATCTAATGTATTCTTCAGAGCCATGCTCCAGGATCACATTGTACGTTATAATGAATTAGTTCTTGTAACTAGACCCTCTTGGACACAGTCCAAGACAAACTTGTACTATTCAAAATTCTGTGTTTCACTATAATGAGAAGTGTTACTTGAGGGTTCAACATAGTCCATCTCTTTTTACTATAATTTTACCAATGTAAACTTAAACAATGAAGTCTTTGGATCAATGCTGGAAATAATATTTACAGGGTACATACTAATTGTTCATTTTGCTGCTGTTTGGTCCTTTTAAAATTGGCAACCAAATTCAGGAAATGAAATGTAATTTATTAGAAAATACTTTCTCACAGAAGATCAAGTTTCAGTGCATCTCATGTTTTATGGGAAGGGATCAAATACATCAGACAAAAACAGGCTAAAGTTCCACACTTTCATTTGAAATTGCTGTACTCATTTCTCAGAAAATCCATTTTAGTTATGTAGTGTATTAGTTAAAATTATGTTGGTAAACTAAGGAAAAAACAGTATCACCATATTTGTCCTATAATAGTGATGTACTGGACACCTCTTGGGCCCTGCTTGCTCCAGCCATTGCAGTGACAACCAGATTCATGCAGGTGAAACCTGACAGCCCCTCGCCTGACTTTCTGCCCTGGGAGCTTCTCTGAAGCCTTTGGAAACAGAAGCACAACCTGAAAATGTAAGGAAATTAGCAACCTATGAGGCAACCCTTAACTGATGAAAGTCAGAACTGGTGGTGAAGTGCTCCTCTCTCACGTCTTCTCACAGGCAATCTGCGGGAGCTTCGTGGCTCCTAAGAAGGTACTGTGATTGAGCACCATTTGCCCTCGTCAGGGATAAGCTCCAGGATGCAGTCTTGTATTGGCTTTCCCTCCCTTCTCATTTCCTTCTAATTCCCCACTCCTGTTCTCAAATAAAGAACTTGCACATAATCTGGAGGGTGCAGGCTCTACTTTCCACAGAGAACCCAACCTAAGAGATTAAGGTTAAACATAAGATTTTCATTTTACTATTTTTAAGTTATTAATGGAAAATTCAACTTTTGAAAGTTGGCATTCATGGATGGGACAGTCAGATTAATTGTATGCAGTAATTTGTAAGGATGTTAATGCTGACCCACGTTTTGTTGGACCATGTGCATTTGAGGCTATTTTTTGACAGTGATAATTGTTATATTTGAAGGAACTCATACACTCTTGCTCAGTCTCTTATAGGCAAGAGAATCTTTTCTTGCTGCTTCTCAAACTTTGTTGAACATTAGAATAATCTAGAAAATATGTAAATATGTAAATTCATAGGATCTACCCACCCGAGATTCTAATGTGATATGTCTAGAATGGAATTCAGCTATATGCATTTTTGATAGGCGTCCTCCAGGTGAATCACATGGTCCAGCAAGCACACTTTGAGAAACATTGCTACATTATTAAAGTAGTAGTACTGCTGGGTATAATCTGTGACTACAAGATAAATTAAAGCTAACTGACCCCACAGGGACTAAATTAGTATCATGACACCATTAATCACATGTTCTAATAAACTGAGCAAACAAACCACAGCCACGGAAGTCAGATTAAAAAGGTATCCCAATTTTAATTTCAGAGACACTGTGCTCTTCTTTTGTAGAAATTTGATTTGATAGTGCTTACTTGGCTTTAAGTTTGTTATGGTAACAAGGAACTGCTAAGAATTTAATTTACGCTAGATGTGTTTAATTTACGCGTACTAGTGGAACCAGAACAACATGTCATTCATCTCAAAGAAGTAAACACTCACATCTTAACAAGTAAAACTGTGGGAAAAGAGACTGGTATTGTCATGCTGGAATGAACTGAACAACTTTTCTTGCTGAATGGTCTGTAGCCAGGTTCCAATGTAACCAGGTTCCAGTGGCCTGTAGCCAGGTTCCAGGTCCAGTATACAGATTCCTGGCCTGTAGCCAACTTCCAGTGGTTAGTTCTATATTATCATTAAAAAACAGTATACTTGTTCCTGAGCAACATATATTTGTTTTAAATATTGTCGAACAATAGCTTGGAAAGTGACTAGAGTGGAATTTAACAGCTCACTAAAATGCTATGTAGATGGTATTTACCATTCAGTACTTATTATGTTATTGAATATTGATTACAATATTAATATTTTCAGAAATGTGAATGATTCTTCCATCTCAGACTGTATTTCATCTACTTTCAGTTAGGAGATCCTTGCCCCCCAAATTTAGACCTGTATATGTTATTAAATGTAAATTTTTTGTAGAAGACCTCAACACAGAATTCTATAATATTGCTCCATGTCTGTAAACATTGTACTACAAGATGCAGAAAGTTATCAATTCTTGTATTTCTTAATGTTTCAAGATTCACTCAGAAATTCATTCGACTTAAAATGTTTTCATGTTGGAAGGAAGTGTTTCTCACTTCTGATCTAAATCATTGTAGCAATGATAGGCAAAGAACCTTCAAGACTTAAGATGGAACTTTGAAACTAAAATTTGTTATGCAAGTTGTATTTTCACTTTGTCAGTAATACGTAACTTCTAAGATAATAGTGTTCTGATTACTTTTAAGGTTATATGTCTTTAACACGATGAGCTTATAACGTTTTCTATTTCCCAGTTAGTTTTTGAAGCATAGCAAATTTGGTTGTTAGTCCTGAGTTATCCAAATTAGCTATTTATATAGAAACATTTTAAAAATATATTTTAAATTTGTTATTCTTTGCCTTCTTTTCAGTTGTTTATTATACTATCCACTCTAAATGTATGAAAATAAATGCAAATTAAATACTAATTTAATGAATAGTCACATAAGGCTAAATTGCTTATGTATCTAATAAAATAGTTTTATTAAGAATAATTATTGGGCTAAATTGGTGAAGTGGTTTCTTTTTGTTTGTTTTTTTTTTGTGAGGAAGACTAGCCCTGAGCTAACATCTGTTGCCAATCCTCCTCTTTTTTGCTGAGGAAGAATGGCCCTGGGCTAACATCTGTGCTCATCTTCCTCTACTTTATATGGAATGATGCCACAGCATGGCTTGACAAGTGGTGGGTCTGTCCATGCCCAGGATCTTGAACCTGCGAACCCCCGGTCGCTGCCACCAAAGCGGAGCACGTGAACTTAACTGCTATGCCACCAGGCTGGCCCCTTGAAGTGGTACTTTTGTCTTTAGTTATACCATCTACATACAAGCTTTTCACTTTGAGAAAAACAAAATTCATTCACTGTGAATATACATTTCAAATTATAGTATCAGCATAAAGCTTATTTATATAGCAGCTAAACATCTTTCAGGAAATTAAAGTTGATTGCAAGAGCTCAATAAGATCAGTTTGTGTTATAAGTGGATCTATTTGTTGGTTCTAATATCAAGTCCTAACCTATTTCCTATTCTTTATTCACACATTGGAAGATGTGTCAATTGACCCAACTTTAGTTAGGCAAGCTCTTAGAATGTTTTGTCACATTATTCTGAACTACCTTCTGACCAATGACATGCATTTCATAAATATCTGACTTGTGAACTTTGCTCATTGGTTCTGTCTCCTAATCAAATTATCAGTCCAAGGCTAATTTAATATTATTTTTAGGAAATGTTAAATCCTATTCTATCTTTATTTTTGGTAAGGAAGATTTGCCCTGAGCTAACACCTGTGCCAGTCTTCCTCTGTTTTGTATGTGGGACACTGCCACAGCATGGCTTGATGAGCAGTGTGTAGGTCCATGCCCAGGACCTGAACCCATGAATCCTGGGCTGCTGAAGCAGAGTGTGTGAACTTAACTACTGTGCCACCAGGTCAGCCCCCCCATTCTATCTTACTTCTTACACCCAATACATTTTGGACTTTCTCTGTCATTATTTACTATCAATAGAATGCAATGTAATTTAATATTGACCTACAGTAAATTTAATTTGGAAGAGAATATTTTAGAGGAAAAACATATTCTAGAGCCCTGAAGAAGTAATTCAATTGGTAGTAGAAAGAGCACTATCCTTTGAGCATATAGAAATCCTTGGCAGACTAATCTGATGTCATGAAATAATAGATATAAATATATATAAAATGCCTTTGGAAAACTCAGATACCAGGCAAAGTAAGGTATAACTTGGACTATCTATGTCACAGTTCCTTCCTTTGGAATAGATGATTGAAATTTTAGTTTTTAAAAATTATTTAAACCTTTTAATGACCTTGGTATATTGCCCTCAAAATATATTTAACAAAGGCTTCTTTGAGGTGATTCTTTAATTGGACTCAATTATATGGGCTTCTAATTTTTTTAGTTTAATAAGGTTAAAATATTATCCAATATTAAATCTTAATGCTGTCCAAGGTCGCTGATTTAATTTTTACCTCTCTGACAAAAAGAAAATGTATACTCTAAGTTAAGCTTTGACTTCTCTTACTCAAGCTATTTGTTGGAATTTATTACATATTCTAAAGGAGTGGGAAGTATATTGACATTTGCTGCATCTACTATGTTCTAGGAACTGTGCTAAGTGTTTTATACACAATATCTCATTTAACCATTTAATCCTTCCAACAACTCTTAAAAAATAGTATTAGTTTCCTTAACTTACAGATGGAGGAAAGAGAACTCAGAGAGTTAAATAATTCCCAAGGATAAGCTAGTTTGTAGCAGAGTCAGTATTCAAACCGATCTGAGTTTGGCTTAAAAGCCCATATGTTTTTCAATATACTACCTTTTCTCTTGATTCTAAAGATAAGAAACAAATGGAAGTAATTATTTTCCAGAGTCCACTTAGACTTAACTAAATTTACCAAATTTAGAAGCATCCCTCAGGTAGGGTTTTACCTGTGAAAAGATAAGGGGATTAGGAGAATTAACGTTTAGTTCCAGGAATCTGAATTGAGATATTTGAGCTTTTGGTTCTGAAGCTTTCTGTAGTCCCATTTCCTTGGAATTCCTGAAGTTAAAAACATATAAAGCATTTTTTGAACACTGGTGTGCAAAGCATTGTATCAAGAGCTCACTCCTTAAATAACAAGTTCTATCACCTGTAAGATGGGTTTTAAATCCTGCAGTTCTGATCTTCATAACCTTATTGAAATTTTCCTGTCAGTTCTAACTAAAGTTTAGAAGTACTAACTTCTTAGGCAAATCTTAAACTGTATCCATGTGAGTGACTAAAGCAATAGAAAAATACATACATACTAAGAAGATAAACAGTTGAGAGTTTAAAGCAATATTAAGTCAGAAAATGACAGCAGGATCCACAAATAATCTGGGCAAATGTAAAGGAATGCAAGGTACTCTTATCAGTTTGATACAAAATTTTATGATGGCATTAGAGATTAGGGTTGGGAAGGGTAGTCACCTTCATTACCAATGGCAACCCCATAAATTCAGCCACTCTGCCAAAAAAGTTTGGGGGCAATAATGATATAGATTAAAATATAAAAGTAAATAAATTCTTAGTTCAGCAAAAACTCATAAACATGACTGTACTACTCAATTTTACCTTTTTACAAATCCTTTAGAAAACATAGATTTCATGTAGTATTCAGAAGAGTCAATGTAGGGTACTGAAAAAATATTAGTCTGAGTTTGTATTCAGGAAACTGGGATATTCTGGTTCCAGCTCTACCTTTGGATTGTCAAGTAGTGATATAGGTACATTTCTGGGCTTTTCATTCAACTCAAAAATGAGGAGTTGGATTCATTAGTTATTCTTTAAGAGTCTTTCTAGCTCAAAAATGTCACGATTCTAAGTGCTTTTGGTAGGAAACACATGAAGATATTCAGTAAGGAAAGAGGTTACAGTTGTTAAGAAAACTAACATTGTTGACAAAAAGAGTCATTGTGTGAAACTGTGTGGCGAGGAATAAAGACAAAGGAATGCATCCCCAACTAGACTTAAAGAATAAAAAGATTTTTAAATGACAAAACACTTTTTGACCTGGGCCCTGAGATAATATAGGGCTGTATACACACACAGACACACACATGTACAAACACACTTGACTCCTAATTTGATTGAAATCCGTATTCCTTAATTTTAATCAAAACATCACAAGATATCAATATTAAAAGGAATCAATTTATGGAAAATACATAAAATTCATATTTAATAGGAATTTTATACATTTGAAACTGAAAAATCCTAGTAAATGAAAACTAGAGAATAGAATCCCTCTCCAAAGTGTAGAGTTAGGCTTCAAATTTTACCCATAGATTTTATATGAAATATATATCTAGTTCCTAAATAGCTTTCCTCAAAACTGTAAACATATAAAATGCTCAATAAATAAATTAGAATCCCAAATTAAGTTTATCTTTAAACAGTAAGCTCTGTATTTTAAACAGTATGGTTTAAATTTTCTACATTACTCTATATATTATATTTACCAGAAACACTAAAGTATACTGATATATATCTTGCTTGAAAACTAATTGAAAAGAGAAAAATTCAACCAACAAAAATTTCAATCCATATTCCCCCAAAATTGTCAGAGTATAGTTTATGCTGGATAAAATTAATTTTGGTTTGCTGAATCAGCACATTCCTTTTGCAGATTCAACATTACATAGCTTTTTAGAAGTTTAGCTAAATTATCAGAAGTTTTATGCAGAATTGCCTTAGAGTAGGACTAAAAGGTATCCAAAGGGTTTCCCTGCAAAAAATGAAATCTCATCTGAACATTTATTCTCACTTTTTAAAAAATTCTTCATTAACATCCTAAAGAAACTCTTATAGCCTTTGAGTTTGAACATGGACTCTAGGGACAATGAAAAGGATGCATCAGTCTTGCTATTCCAAGCAGTCATATTAAGATGGCCTACAGATAGCTCTTGACAGGAAAATATTCAGTATAAATCTGTAAAAAAAGTTATTTTAATTCCCAGATAAATTCATATGTCAGTTTTTATGCTAAATTGAATGCCCAAAAGATGTGTGCATTTAATTCAGTCTAATATTAATAACTAAGGGGGTAGTTTGGTATGCCAAAATAAATATAAAGGGATTGGTAACTTTCATTTTAAATGACACAAACTACTAAAATAAATTAATTAGATCAAGGAAAGAGAGAGGTAAAAGAATTATTTAAAAATATAGTATAAATGCAAAGAAGAACCAAATATTCTTCAACCTAAAAAGTTTTTCAGACCTAATAGGCATGACAAAACCTGTCTTCATTCCTTTCTATTCAGCTCAGTGAGTACTTTTGAGCTCCAATAGTTAATCAGTTACCAGATTCCACAATCTTTGTTTTTCACACTCCTCAATTCTTGCTGTGAATTTTTCCCCTAATATACTTAGGATCACCCAGCAGGCCAAGACTATTTTCTTTATGCCTTAAAAAGGCAATTATTATTTTATCCACAATTAGATTTACCACGTAAAATTGTTGCTATATAGCAACAGCCTATAAAACATAATAGTATATTATCGAAGAAGTAGATGGTTTAAGATGAATCATTAATAGGTGAAATATATTTAGCAAAATTATTCAACTCAGCTTTCTTAATGACTATAGACATGCCCAGCTTACAAAAAAATATAGCAAAGGTGTATTATATACCAAATAACCTGTATCGAAACAAATCAATGAACATATATGCAAGTATTATAAAACAATATCTAACCAGCTTTACATAAAAGGTATAATATATTACCATGTTAAAAATAGGTAACTTCTTAAACATTTCTTAATTTAACCTTCAAAAGTACATAAAAAATTGAGAAATACAAAAAACTGTATTAACTTACCCTTCAATTTATTTAGAAAACCTCTGCTCTTGGCCAAAAGCAGAAGGTGTTTCACTGCTGACTTTCCCTGAAGCTATGAACTTAAACAGTAAGTCAGAGGAAGCCACCTCTCTGGACCACACTAGAGTTTGCTAGACACTACTGCTATGTGGAAGAGTTCTGCTGTATCTGAGCTATATACAGTGTGCAATGGATAACCTAATACGCCTTTCATTTAACTGGCTAGGCAGGTTTCTACCGTCTGTGGAACATGGAATCAAACCAGAATATGTTGGCATAACAGGCCAGTCAAACCGGTTCTTCTGTAGATCCAGAACCCGTCCAACCAGTCTGCATCAAAGGCTAGCCCAACAAGCTGCAGCGGCTCAGCTCTGCTAAGCTTGTATGGGGTGAGTTATCCCCACCTCCGTCAACTCCCAACAGACTGCTCAGAATGTTGTAGCCTCCAGCAAAATAATTCAGAGTTGTAGTGGGAGGGGTAGATCTGTGTCAGCTATAGCAAGAGTCCATTGTTATAAACCTCTCGTTGTAGATCCTTGAGTATCTATCACCCTCAGAGGTAGGTAATCCTTTTTAAAAGGTATTCCGAGGCTCTCTGGAGACTAAAGCCTCTGGAAAGAGATTATCTACAATAAAGAAGAATGCCTGACCTTCCCACTAGTCCGTTTGTCTCTGCTTGGTCTAGCTTGGCCTTGAGGGGGAGGTTGATATTTCCCACGAGGGTAATGGCCCTGAGAGCTAGAGGGAAGAGTTTCTAGAGGGAGGAAAACAAAGTATAAGTTGACCAAACATTTGCCTGGGTGTGTTACCTTCCTTGTACTCAAATGATCATCATACCATTCCAGCCCAAAATTGGAAAAACTCTTATTTCTGTATACTAGGATAGCTTGGAGTGGTTTCGCTTTGGATATTCAACAGTTGAACACAAATTACTGATATCTGCTCTGTGCCAGGAACTGTGTCAGGTACAGGGTTACAATGGTGAAAAAGACAAGTTTAATAAGAGATGGGAGCAATGTCCAAGTTCACAGTTAAGCATATCTAGTAATCTTTTGGAAGGGAGAAGTGAGCAACACAAGATCATATTTTGACAGAAATTGGTTTGTATTAAGGGAGATCATGTGAGATTTGTTCTTACTCTCATAATACTTGCACATTTAGAAACGGCCTTTCCTATCTCCTGATGCAGTGATTCTCAAACTTTGCTGCTTAAGTATCATCTGAAGTGCTGCTTAAGAACACGAATTACTGGGCCTCCCCTCCAGAGATTCTGATTCAGTAGGTCCGGGATGTTACCCAAGCACTTCTGGTGATTCTGCTATAGTTGTTGCAGGGACCATAGGCCCAGACTCCATGCTCAGCTGCTTTTCTATTTTTGTACCTAATTAAATAGAATATATATTAATCCAAATTTGCCATATTCATTTTTGTATCTCCAGTGTCTAGAACATTGACACTTAGAAAGTACTTAATAAATGCTTATTAAGTAAATATCTATTCAGCTCCAGCACTTACTAGATCCTAGGGGAATCACAACTGGTAACTATTACCAAACTGCATTAAGTACTGTAATTATGATAATTGAGGTAGGAGCGCAGAAAAGGGAGCAATATGACTGAGTATGGGAAAGACTTCACAAGGGAGATTGGTTCAGAGACTTTCCTTTTTCACCATGACCAAAGATTGCTATCTGCAGGATTACAAAGGTTGAGGGAACAATCAAAAGCATGCCTTTGATTTGATACGGTAATTAAAGTTTTAAGTACCTGAAGACACCACGACTTCAAAACTTAGTAATAAGAGTATTTTCTAGAGCAGGGGTTAGCACATTTTTCCACAAAGGATCAAAGAGTAAATATTTTAGGGTCCATGGGGCAGATCGTCTCTGTTTCAACTGTTGAACTCTAACATTGTAGCACAAAAGCAGACATAAACAATAGTTAGTGAATGGGTGTGGCTATGTTCCAATAAAATTTTACAAAAACAGATGACAGTCTGGATTTGACCAGTGGGCCATAGTTTGCTCACCCCTGCTCTAGAGTGAAATTTGTGAAAATTAACAAGATTGCATAATTGTTTAGGAAAATGGGCTTGGGAGTCAGAAAGACTTGGATTCCATCTCAGTTCTGTTCCATATTAGCTTTGTCACCTGAACCAAGCATTCATTTTACTTATAGAATGTGCATGAAAGTAATAGTATCTACCCATTAAAGGTACTGTAAGATTCAAATAATATAATTCCTGTGAGGCTTTATCCAAAAATCTAGTTCACAGTAAGGGCCCAATAATATGTCAGCTAAAAAGTAAAACTAGTTATATATGGTAGTTGAACATAAGTATTTATGTCCATTATTTCTTGAAGTCCCACTAAAATGACAGTAAAGAACCAAAACAGCATGAACTCTTAAGGATCAAAAAGAATGAGAAAGGAAGCAGACAAGAGATGGCCATAAATTTTGGAAGAAGGAATGAGGATGAGTGGTGACTCGCTTAGCAGAACAGAAAAAGAGGAAATATACTTGCAATAATAAAGGCAAGTCTATCTCTGCTGCAGAATCCTAGAAAACTTCAGAATATGGAGGTACAGTGTTCCTCTAAATAGACTTGGGGAGTTGAGGACACTTGAAATGGGAGGATTGGTTGAAAATCTGCTTAAGAAGCAGTGTGCTCCCTGGGTCCCTTCCCCAGCCCAGAAGCCTGGAGACTGCCTCTTCTTCAATGTTGACAGACACTAGGTAGGACTTGTTGATTCATGCTGGGAGAGATTGTCCCAGGATGGTTCTGGGCTTGAGAATACCAGGCAGGGCTGAAGGTGAATGGTAAAGTTCCACACTGAAAGCAATGAGATTAGATTATTTTCCTAGAGCTGCTATAACAAATTACCACAAACTTAATGGTTTAAAAGGACACAGATTTATTATTTTACATTTCTGGATGTCAGAAGTCCAAAATCGGTCTCACTGGGCTAAAATCAGGGTGTCAGCAAGGTTAAATTCTTTTCTGGAGGCTCTAGGGAGAATCTGTTTTCTTGTCTTTTCCAGCTTCTAGAAACTGCCTGCATTTCTTGGCTCCTGGCCCCTTTCCACCTTCAAAGCCAGTAATGGCCAGTTAAGTCTTTCTCATATTGCATCATTTTGACACTGACTCTGCTGCCTTCCTCTTCAATATTTAAATCCAACTGTATAATCCAGGTTAATGTCCCATTTTAAGATCATCTGGCTATCAATCTTAATTCCATCTGCAATCTTAATTCTCCTCTGCCATGTAACATAACATATTCACAGACTTCCCAGATTAGGATGTGGACATCTTTGAGAGACCAGTATTCCACAGAGGTTAAGTCAAAGTCTCTATATTGAGTGGTGAGATGCCCAGGTCTATTCCTCTGCTTGGCTTCTGAATGCTGGTAACCAAGTTCATACTGCTCACTCAGAAAGCAGGAAACTGGAGAATTTCTCTCCAAGAAACTCTCAAAACTATCATCACTCTAATGCAGTGGCTTTGCCCCTGGGGACCATTTGGCAACGTCTGGACAAATTTTTGATTGTAAACAACTGAGGGAGGTGGGGGAAAGGCGTGCTACTGGCATCTATTGGCTAGGGGCCAGGGATGCTAGTAAACATCCTACAATGCATAGGACAGCATATCCTCCCCTGCTCCCTGCCCCCTAAAATAATTGTCCTATCCAAAATGTCAATAGTGCCAAAGATGAGAAACCCTACTCTAATGTTAAGCCTACCAATCAACATCACCCTAACATAAATAAGTAAATCCCACCTAGGCAGGCAGAGTTGCAAATCAGGATTTTTGTGTCTCATTCTAAGATATTGAGAGCATCTAACATGAAAGAGACAAAAAGAAACCAATAGATAAAAAGAACTTACAGAAAATAGTCAATGTAGGGAGCAGAATAATAATTTTTAAAAACCCCATTCTACTAATCTCTTCAAAGAAGTAAGAAAAGATACTGATTATGTAAAACAAGAACAGAAGGCTATCTAAAAGTGAAACTTTTGGAGAATAAAAAAGAAATATTGGAAATTAAAAATATGATAGAAATAAAGTCAACAGGAATTGGAAGATAAAGTTGAAGAAATCTACACAGAAAATAAAATTAAGGAACAACTGAAGAATGTGCTACAAAATAAGATTAAATTAAGAAAGATGAAAACATGGAATCCAGAAGTATTTCCACTTCTCTGCTTAAAGTTCAGCATGGGCACCAGTCCCAAGACCACAGCACTATATAGGGTCACTGTACACCAGTAAGTCATTGAAGACTCTGTGATTTTTGCTTCAAATTCATATTGCCCATGATTGACGGAAGGAAAGAGAGAGAGAGAGGAAAAGAGAGAGAGAAGATGTGAATGTGATTGGATTTTGGTATTAGATTTAAATTTAAAAGATTTTTTTAGATGCAGGTGTTCACTTTACCCTTCACCAAGGATTAATGTTCAAAGATCATAAAATGAGGAAGGCAATCAAACTGGTACAAGTACAAACTTGCACCTGCAGAAAAAGTTTGTACAAGCGTTTCTATCTGCCAATATTCATAAGTAAGGGTTTGCAACATACTATCTAATAGCTAGTAAAACCTGATCACTATGAAATTAAGAGCACTTTTTACCTGAATAAGCCCAAATTTTACCTAAATAAGCTGATTTTGAGCTTGCCTCAGTTACTCTTAGGGTATGTAAACATGGGTTAGTTATTTATTTAACATCCTGAGCCTCAGTTGCTTCATGTATTAACTGAAGGAGTTTGGCTGGATATATTCTAAGTATTTATTCAGCTCAAAGCTTTTATTCTAAAGTTCTTTTGGGCAAGTGAACAATTAATGTGGGAGCAAAAACAAAATAAACCATTCCAGGAGACATTTTACAGAAGAGCAGTTTTAAAATGTGAGCTAATTTTAGGTTGTGTTCTCCAAAAGCTGACACTGAGATATGGATTCAGGTACAAGTGATTTATTAGAAATATGCTCCAATATGAAACCAGTAAGGGAGTCAGGGAGGCAGGACCAGAAAGGAGAATATGAAAAGCAAGGGTATGATTTCAACATCGGCCTGGTCTCAGGGAGCTCCAGAGCATAAATTACAGAGTTTATCCCACCAGGAGGCAAAGGAATTAGGCTTTCGTTCTCCTGAACCAGTCACTGGCTACTGGCTACTCCAGGGATTTGTAAACTTCCAGGCACTTTTGGCTCTCCATGAGAAGTGGCTCTAGTAACCCAAGAACATTCCTTTGAAGAAGGTTGCAAGTGCTATAACATTAAGAGTGAAGCATTAAGACTTCTGCTTCCAGCTAAGATGGAATTAGAGGAATCAGATTTACCCTGCCACCTGAAAAAACAACAAGGACAAAATGTATAAAACAATGGTTTTTAAGACATTGTCATCAGTTAACAAAGAACAGTTATCTCTAAGAGAGAGTAAATAAATAAGGTGAGCCCTACAATCACTCCAGTTTACTGTCTGGAGAGAGTTTCCAGGCCATGGTGAAAAGTGGGATAACATAGGTAGAGCTGAGTAGTCTCACGGAAATTGTCAGATTGGGTAGAAATGCAAAACCCAACAATATGCCACTCCCAGTGAACATACTTTAAAGACCCAGATGAGTAAAAGTAAGAGGATGGAAAAAGATATACCATGCTAACACTAACCAAAAGACATCTGGAGTGGCTATGTTAATATCAGACAAAGTAGGTTTAAGATCAGAGAATATTACCAAAGATAAAAAAGGTCATTTCAAAATGATAAAGGCATTAATTCATCAAGGAAAGATAATAATTCTACATACTTATGCATCTAATCTTACAAATCAAAAATATGTGAAGCAAAAGCTGAAAGAACTGAAAAGAGAATGAAACAAGTCTATAATTGTATTAACAATTGTATCTGGAGATTTCAACACCCTTTGTCAATAATTGATAGAATAAGTAGACAGGAAATCAGTAAGAGTGTAGAAGACAACACTATCAACCTACTTGATTTAATTGACATTTGTAGATCAGTCAACCTAAAACAACTGAATGCACCTTCTCTTCAAGTGTACATGGAACATTTACCAAGTTAGATCATATTCTGGGTCCTAAAACAAGTCTCAAGTTTAAACAGATTCAAGTCATACAAAGTATGTTTTCTGACCACAATGGAATTAAATTAGAAGCCAATAAAAGAATGATGTGTGGAAAATCCCCAAATATTTGTCAACTAAATAACACACTCCTAAATAACTCATGGGTCAATGGTGAAATAAAATGGGAAATTAGGAAGTATTTTGAGATAAATGATAATGAAAACACAGCATATTAAAATTTATGAGGTAAATATGTATTTAAATTCAGAATGCTCTAATGTTGTAATGGTGGTGAGTAAATCACTTATAAATCTAGTAAGAAGGTTAAAAGACAAAAGTATTAAAAACAACTACAAGTATAATAATTTGCTAATGGATACACAAGGTAAAATTGTGTAAATTGTGACATCAAAACCAAAATGTTGGTGGGGGAAGAGTAAAAATGTAGAGCTTTAATATGTTTTCAAAGTTAAGTTGTTATCAGCTTAAAATAGACTGTTATAACTATAAGATATTTTATGTAAGGCTCATGGTAACCACAAAGCAAAAAACCTATACTAGATACACAAAAGACAAAGAGAAAGGAATCTAAGCATACCACTAAAGAAAATCACCAAATCACAAAGAAAGAAAGCAAGAGGAGAAGAAAGGAACAAAAGAATTACAAAACAGCCAGAAAATAATTAATAAAATGGCAAGAGTGATTACACACCCATCAATAATTTAAATGTAAGTGGACTAAATTCTCCAATCAAGACATAGAGTGACTAAATGGATAAATAAACAAGATCCAACTATATGCTGTCTACAAGAGACTTGCCTCAGCTTTGAGGACACACAGACTGAAATTGAAGGGATGGTAAAAGATACTCCAAGCAAATGGAAACCAAAAACAAACAGGGATTGTTATACTTATATCAGGCAAAATAGACTTTAAGCCAAAAGTAGTAACAAGAGACAAAGAAGTTCATTATATAATGAAAGGGGTCAATTCATCAAGAGGATATAACAATTGTAAATATTTGTGCACCCAATATCGAAGCACCTAAATATATAAAGCAAATATTAACAGATCTGAAGGGAGAAATAGACAGCAATACTATAACAGTAGGGGACTTCGAGCCAGCCCTGATGGACTAGTGGTTAAATTTCAGAGCTCTCACCACTTTGGCAGCCTGGGTTCAGTTCCTGGTTGCAGAACCACACTACTTATCTCAGGAGCCATGCTTGGTAGTGGCTCACATAGAAGAACTAGAAGGACTTACAACTAGAATATACAAATATGTACTGGGGCTTTAGGGAGGAAAAAGAAAAAAACGAAGAAGGTTGGCAACTTATGTTAGCTCAGGGCAAATCTTTCCCAGCCAAAAAAAAGAATACATTAAGAAAAAAATAGTGGGGGACTTCATGTGTAAATGGTCAATTAATTTACAGCAAAGGAGCCAGGAACATACAGTTGGGCAAGGATGGTCTCTTCAATAAGGGGTGCTGGGGAAGCTGGACATCCACATGCAAAAGAATGAAACTGGACCACTATCTTATACTACATACAAAAAGCAACTCAAAATGAATTAAAGATTTGAATGTAAGATCTAAAACCATAAAATTCCTAGAAGAAAATATATGTGGTAAGCAGCTTATCATCAGTCTTTGTGATGAGTTTTTGGAGTTGACATCAAAAGCAAAGGCAACAAAAGCAAAAATAAACAAATGGGACTATATCAAATTAAAAAGCCATATACTGTACTGTATATTTGAAAGTTGCTAAGAGAGTAGGTCTTAAAAGTTCTGATCACAAGAAAAAAAATTTGTAATTATTTGTAGTGATGGATGTTAACTAGACTTATTATGGTGAACATTTCACAATATGTCCATACATTGAATGTTATACATCTGAAACTAATAAAATGTTATATCTTGTCACTTATAATTCAAGTAAAAACAACCTCAATGAGTTCAGGGCCTCATCAGCCTTGTTCTCTACCATACCTCCAACACCTAGCATAGGGTCTGCCTAGCATAGAGTCAGCATTCAATGAATACATGTTGCATGAATTGAACCAAACTCTATTTAACTTGGTGACCTGAGCAAATTTATTCTTTTCTCTAAGGATCAGTTTCCCTATCTGTAAAATGAGAGCTGTGGGCTAGATATTCTCCAAGGTCCTTTTGAGTTCTGACATTTTATGGTTTACTTTACTTAAACTTCAATCCCACTCCCAGTAATATTCCTTACTGTGAAATAAAATATAGTAGGGGACTTTAATACTCCACTTTCAACAACGGATAGATCATCTGGACAGAAAATCAGTAAGGAAACATTGGACTTAAACTACACATTTGACCAGATGGACCTAACAGACATATACAGAACATTCCATCCACATTAGACCAGAAAGGTCTAACAGACATACACAGACATTCCATCCAGCAGGAGAATACACATTCTTCTCAAGTGCACATGGAACATTCTCCAGGATAGATCATATGTAGGTTACAAAACAAGCCTTAGCAAATGTAAAAAAATTGAAATCATACCAAGTATCTTTTCTAACCACAATGATATGAAACTAAGTATCAATAACAGGAGGAAAACTAGAAAATTTACAAATGTGTGGAAATTTAATAACACAGTCCTGAACAACTAATCAGTTATTCAAAGAAGAAATTAAAAGGGAAATAAAAAAATATTGTGAAACAAGTGAAAATGGAGACATAGCATACCAAAACTTATGGGATGCAGCAAAAGCAGTTCTAGCGGGGACGTTTATAGTGATAAATGACTACATTAAGAAAAAAGAAAGATCTCAAATAAACAACCTAACTTTACATCTCAAGGAACTAGACAAAGAACAAACTAGGTCCAAAATTAGTAGAAAGAAGGAAATAACAAAGATCAGATCAGAAATAAATAGAAACTAAAAAGACAATAGAAAAGATCAATGAAACTAAGTGCTGGTTTTCTGAAAAGATTTAAAAAATTGACAAATCTTTAGCTAGACTAAGAAAAAAGGGAGAAGACTTAAATAAATAAAATCAGAAATGAATGAGGAGACGTTAAAACTGATAACACAGAAGTACTGAAGGTCATAAGAAACTACTATGAACAATTATATACCAAGAAAGCGGATAACTTAGAAGAAATGAATAAATTCCTAGAAACATACAACCTATAGATACCAAATCATGAAGAAATAGAAAATTTGAATAGATCAATTATTAGTAAGGAGATTGAATCAGTAATCAAAAACCTCCCAACAACGAAAAGCCCAGGACCAGATGGCTTCACTGGTGAATTCTCCATTGAAAAAATAATTAATACCAATCCTTCTCCAACTCTAGTAAGAAATTGAAGAGAAAGGAATACTTCCAAATTCATTTTATGAGGCCAGCATTATGGCCTGATACCAATACAAGAAAAGACACTACAGGAAAAGAAAATCATAGGCCAATACCCCTGATGAACATAGATGCAAAAATCTTGAACAAAATGTTAACAAACCAAATTTAACAGCACATTAAAAGAATCATATACCATGATCAAATGGGATTTATTCCTGGGATGCAAGGATGGTTCAACATATGTAAATCAATAAATGTGATACACCACAGTAACAAAATGAAGGGTAAAATGCATATGACCATCTCGATAGATGTGGAAAAAACATTTGACAAAGTTCAGCATCCTTTCATGATAAAAACTCTCATCAAATTGGGAATAGAAGGAACATACCTCAACATAATATAAAGGCCACATATGACCAATATCATACTTAATGGTGAAAAGCTGAAAGAATGTCTTCTAAGATCAGGAACAAGACAAGGATGCCCACTCTCACCACTTTCATTCAACATATTACTGGAAGTCCTAGACAGAGCAATTAGGCAAGAAAAAGAAATACCAGATATCAAAATTGGAAAGGAAGTAGTAAAATTGTCTCTGTTTGCAGATGACATAATCTTATATAGAGAAAATCCTAGACTCCACCAAAATACTGTTAGAACTAATAAATGAATTCAGTCAAGTTTCAGGATACAAAATCAATATACAAAAATCAGTTGCATTTCTATACACTAACAACAGACTAACAGAAAGAACAATTAAGAACACAATCCCGTTTATAATTGCATCAAAAAGAATAAAATACTCAGGAATAAATTTACCCAGAGGCCAAAAATCTGTATACTGAAAACTATAAAACACTGATGAAAGAAATTGGGAAGGAAGGGTTTTATATTCAATCCCTTCCAAAAAAAAAGTCACCCCTCCTGTTCAGAAGCCATTTATTCCATGTTAGTGTTTCCCAAATATATTTGACCTCAGAACACTTTTTTTATATAGCATACTAGCGTACTTCTTAAACTTCTACCTGATACTATGTGAAGTATTTTGTAGGGCACTAGTTTGGAAAAATGAGACAGCACCATTACTCACTGTATTGTTGTAGTATCAAATGTCCTCCCTGGGATAACAGCAGATGTGATTAAAACTTCCCATAATTATCTACCTGGTTTTGCTGTTTATTTTTCATGCCCCTTTATGTGCATATTATACAAATCTTAGCTAAAATTCTTTTGGTCACAAATGAAACTAACTTGAGCGACTTTAAGACAACAAAGGCAGAGATTTATTTCGAGGTTATAAAAGTATCCTAAGAAGAATGTAGGGATGTAGATATTTCAAAAGCAGAGAGTCAGGGGCCGACCTGGTGGTGTTGCGGTTAACTTCACTTGCTCTGCTTCGGTGGCCCGGGGTTTGCGGGCGATCCCTGGCATGTATGTTGGATTCTGGGTTCAGATCTATGCACTGTTCATCAAGTCATGTGTGGCTGCATCCCATATACAAAATAGAGGAACATGGGCACAGATGTTAGCTCAGAGCCAGTCTTTCTCTCTCCCTCTCCCTCTCTCTCTCTCTCTCTCTCTCTCTCTCACACACACACACACACACACACACACACACACAAAGCAGGGAGTCAGTCTGGCCAAATGAGGAAGTAGAACCAAGAAATAGAAAGACTCATTACTTTCATTATCTCTCTGTCGGGGGCATATGATCTTTCATTTCTGCATCTCTTTGCAAGTCTACATCATTTTTATTTCTTTGAAGATCCAAATGTCAGTTAAAATATCCCAGGACTTGAGATTTAGATAATGTTGGCATGAATCATATTCTACACCTGTTGAGACTCTGAAGGCTTCTTTGAGATTTCTGAGTGAGGGTCAGTGAGATATGGGGCTGGGGGAATGTCAGGATGATGTTCTCCTGATCACCTCTGGCTCTGAGTCCCTGCTTCCATATGTAGTAGACTTTGTTGAAGGTTTGGGGTTTATACCACAGCAATATAACCAGCAGTGACCGCTGGGGATAACTTCAGCCGCTCCTGAGAAATTTCCTTTGGGCCTTTACCCACAGAAGTTCTTCCACTTCAAACTTTCCTGCTGAATTCTTTCTTCTTCTCTCCTCAGGAGAGAAAGAAACTTTTCTGGTGTCGTACGGAGTAGTTTTACCATCTCCTTTGTTTCTGTCACTTCTGATTCTTATGCCTTCAGGGTTTTATATTCTATCCTAAGACACATCCCTTAATGGTTGTATTAGTTTGGTAGGACTGCCTTAACAAAGTACCACAGACTAGGTAGCTTAAAAAACAGAAATTTATCTTCTCACATTCTGCGGACTAGAAGTCTGAAATCAAGGTGTTAGTAGGGTTGGTTTCTTCTGATAGCTGTGAGGGAAGGATCTGTTCCAGGCCTCTCTCCTTAGCATGTAGATGGCTATCTTCTCCCTGTGTCTTCCCCCTGTATAGAATCTGTATTCAAATTTCCTGGTCTTATAAGGGCACCAGTCATATTGGTTAGGGCCCACCCCAATGACTTCATTTTAATTTAATTACTTCTTTAAAGAAAAGACCATATCTCAAAACGTATTTACATTCTGAGGTACTGCGAGTTAGGATTTCAACATATGAATTTTGGGGGGACATAATTCAGCCCATAGCACTGGTATTTGTCATTAAGATAATATAATTTTTACCTTTGTTACTTTTGCTTCTTAGTGTTTATGAGAGAGAAAAAAGTCCTCCCTGCAGCAACTCAGTTTAAGCAAGCAGCTTTAGCTGATTAGAATTGGGTTCCAATTCCAAATCCCCGGGAGGGAGAATCAGATTGATGGAGGTTAGATTATATATCCACCCCTGATCACTCAGCTTTGGCCAGAGTCAGGTTATTTAGTACATATCAGGCTGATGTGGCCCATCCTTGTTGACCAGAGACAGTTTCCAGTGAAATGAGAACAGTTAGGAGCTGGTCAGTCACCTTAAGCATTACCTACCATTAAAAAACCTGTGTAAATTAAAATTTATTTAGAATTGAATAGAAAAGAGCAATATGGCACATTTTCCAACTTTTATGGCTGAAACGAACTTCAATAGTAGAATAGACCCTTGAGAATTTATTACTTAGGATATTTTATGATTGATCAAGACTTAAAAGAGAAAGAACTTGAAACGAGTATTTTGTATCTGTATTTAATGTTGAAGTAATTGGCGTACTTAAACTTCTAATATGAAGTCATAGAACTACAAAGCAAAATGAACTTATGGTTAAATATTGCAACTTGCTTTGTCTGAAATTACCTAAGTACTGTATAGGTGCTAACGAACTCTCCAACTTGAGGAGGCATGCAATTAAATTACATCACTCTTTGGTTCTGAGGGCTGCTGTAAGCAGTGATTTTCTTTTCCACCCATAGTTTTTTCCTTTAAATTGCTACCTTGTGCCAAATTAAGAGATATGAGTTTGCAAATAGCTTCGTTTTACGTGCCAGCAATAATAACTAGACTCACCAAGGAAAAGCAACCTCAGCCACCTTTACAAAAGTTTGTATTTCATATTTCTTTCTTTCACTTTATACCTGTGTCACTATTACTTACTTCTTCTGTGACACATTAGAAAGAGATTTCCTATGTCTGACAGTGTCATGACCAGTGTCTTTGATGCCAGAGAAGTTGTAATTTAGCTGGAAACATGGCTGGAGATCACATTTTCTAAGTAGCAACGTGCTTTTATTTCTGGCCTGGAAGGTAGTGGCAAGCTCCTCTCTTCCTATCCCTCTATTTCTTTCCTCTTTGGCATTATAGTATAGTTGTTAGGAGTTTGGGTTTCAAAATGAGACATACCTGGGCTCGAATACCAGTTCAACCATGTACTAGTTTTAAGTTCTTGGGTAAGTTACTGGGCTTCTGAGCTTAGTTTCTTCTTCCATAAAGAGGGATAATAAGATTATTACAAAGATTAAATGGGATAATATTTGCAATGTGCTTAGCAAGAGCCTAGCACATAGTAAATGTTTAAAAAGTAGTAGCAATGGTTAAAAATAATACTAATTATTTTCAGTGCTAGGCCTGGGGAAATAAAGATGCATGAGCATGGTGCCTGTCTTGAAGGAATTCATAGATGAGCAGAGTATGGGACTCAAAAAGTATCACTCTAAATGTATCTTTACATTGGGAAGGCACTTGATACTCAACAGTTGGTTTTTGGTATTTCCATTAAGCACTACATTATTATTTTTTTAATAGCTATAAATAAAGTTTATTCTTAACTTTGGATTTTAAGAACTTTATTCTCAGAGCAAGTTATTGTAAATAACTCATTAGAACTGTAGGTGTTGGCATTTCTCTGCCCTGTTCTTAGTTCTGTCCTAGCCACACAGGCTGCCAGGCTCTTTCCTAGGTAACCAGGGAAAGGACAGCCAAGTGGGCATCAAGATCCCAATGATGAAGCATATTCAACCTAGAAGATTAGCTCTGGTCCCAGCTTTGGAACTTGAGAGGCGGGACCAGAATGTGAGATGCAAACTCAGGAAATCCAAAACCGAGGCAAAGAAAAGGAGGCTCAAGTCATTCAGTTGGTACCCAGGGCCTGACTTCCTCCAGGCACCTGTACCTTGGGGGAAGAGGGAACAGAGAAACAGGACCTCAAGAGATCTGGGTAGGAGCTCAAACCAGCAGCCTAACTTTCGCAGAAGCAGTCTAACTTGGGGGTAGGGTAGGGTGACAGAGGTGGAGAGAACAGCACCACCAATGCCTTAGCGTAGGGCTCTCTAAACCTTTCTGTTGATCTGTATTTATTCATTTATGATTTATATACATGTGCCTCTATTTCTAGTAACATCTTAGTGCATGATAAAGTTCATTGTTAATGATAATTGCAATTATTTTAAATAATTTAAGAAGTAATTTAAAATTATTTTGGCTGGCTTCTTGCCAGATTTGATTATATTGTTAACTGTTTTTAAATGAAGATAGGCTGATAAAGAAGAGATTGTGTTGCTTTCTTGTTGTTTGGTGGTGTTCTTGCTTTGTTAGCGTTATCTTCACTTTGCCTTTTAAAGTCATCATGTGAGGGTTAGATTAGTAATCCATAAATGCACTTAATTGGGCACACATAGACAGAAATACATGAAAATACATTGAAATCCAATGAAAAATTAGGGTACCCTTTTTATCTCTTTTGATTTGTAAAACTCCTGCTCCTCCCTCAGGTTACCTCACATTTTATGTACAACTTATATCCTTCCCTAACATTCAAAGGATGAACAGTCCCAATATAACCCTGTTGTTTTTTTCTGAACTGATGTTAGAAGGGATTGGGAGAAGTTAAGGGAGTAATGCTTTCCTTCTTCTAACAAAGAAGAAAGACAGATTGTAGGGCTGCAGAGAAGAAGAGCTGAAAGAGTGGAGGTTAAAAAGATATGGCAATTACCAGAGAGAGAGCGTTTGGGGAGAAATAGATGAATAAAGGATCTTTTCAGGAGGTTTTACTATGTGAAACTGATGTGGCTTGTACATTCACCTATCAGTGGACACTTGGGTTGCTTCCATATTTTAGCTATTGTGAAGAATGCTTGTAGGAACTTGTCTGTAGTACTCATAATCTCTTTTAGTTCTCTAGAATTGGTAGTAATGTCCTCACTTTCACTTCTGATTTTAGTAATTTGAGTCTTTTCTCTTTTTTTCCTTAGTCTATCTAGATAAAGGATTCTCAATTTCGTTGATCTTTTCGAATAACCAACTTTTGGTTTCATTGATTTTCTGTATTGTTTTTCTATTCTCTATTTCATTTATCTCTGCTCTAATCTTTACTATTTCCTTTATTTTGCTAGCTTTGGGTTTAGTTTGTTCTTCTTTTTCTAGTTCCATAAGTTGTAAATTTAGGTTGTCGATTTGAGATTTTTCTTGTTTTTAATTAAAAAAAATTTTTTTTGGCATCAAGTTGGGGATCTGGGCTTTCATCACATTTCTTTCTAGACAGTTTTTTGCAAGTATTCTGCAGCAAGTGAAGTTAAGTCAAGCAAATTAGACTGTCTTTTACATATTTTTCTCATAGTATTAGCAATTCTTTACACTTGGTGGACACTTGGTAGAGGTTTGTTGATTAGATTTGTTCATTTGTTCATTCACCAAATATTTTATTGAGCACCTACTGTGAGCCAGGCACTGTTTGTTTTTGTTTTATTGAGGTATAACTGACATAAAACATTATATTGGTGGTGTATAACATAATGATTTGATATTCTTATATATTGCAAAATGATCACCACAATAAGTCTAGTTAACATCCATCACCATACAGAGTTACAAATTTTTTTTCTTGTGATGAGAACTTTTAAGGTTTTCTCTCTTAGCACTTTCAAATATACAATACAGTATTATTAACTATAGTTACCATGCTGTACATTACATCCCCGTGATTTGTTTATTTTATAACTGAAAGTTTGAACCTTTTGACCCTCTTCACCCATTTCACCCACCCCCAACTCTGGCAACCACCAATCTGTTCTCTGTATCTATTAGCTCTGTTTTCTTGTTTTCGTTTTTAGAATTCCACGTATAAGTGAGATCATATAGTTTTTGTCTTTCTCTCTCTGACTTACCTCATTTAGCATAATGCCCTCAAGGTCCATCCATGTTGTTGCAAATGGCAAGAGTTCATTCTTTCTTTTTTTTTTTGCTGGGAAAATTTCGCCCTGAGCTAACATCTGTTGCCAATCTTCCTCTCTTTTTTTTTGCCTCCCCAAAGCCTCAGTACATAGTTGTATATTCTCATTGTTGGTCCTTCTAGTTCTTCTATGTGAGCCACCACCACAGCATAGCTACTGACAGACGAGTGGTGTGGTTCTGTGCCCAGGAACCAAACTCAGGCCACTGAAGCAGAATGTGTTGAACTTTAACCACTAGGCCATCAGGGCTGGCTCGAGTTCATTCTTTTTTTATGGCTGAATAATATCCCATTGTACATGTATGCTACATTTTCTTTATCCATTCATTCATTGATGGACACTTATGTTGTTTCCATATCTTGGTTATTATAAATAATGCTGCAATGAACATGGGGGTGAATATATCTTTTCAAGTGTTTCTGTTTTCTTCAGATAAATACCCAAAAGTGGAATTGCTGGATCATATGGTAGTTCTATTTTTAATTTTTTGAGGAAACTTCATACTGTTTTCCATAGAGGCTGCATCAATTCACATTCCCACATTCCCACAATCCTACCAACACCAATGGTACAAGGGTTCCCTTTTCTCCACATCCTTATCAACACTTGTCATTTCTTATCTTTTTGATAATAGCCATACTAAGAGGTGTGAGGTGTTCTCTCATTGTGGTTTTGTATGCATTTCTGATGATTAGTGATGTTGAGCATTTTTTCACATACTGTATGTCTTCTTTGGAAAAATGTCTATTCAGATCTTCTGTCCATTTTTAAATTGAATTGTTTGTTTTTCTGGCTACTGAGTTGTATGAGTTCTTTATATATTTTGAATATTAACTCCTTATCAGATATATGATTTGCAAATATTTTCTCCTGTTCAGTAGGTTGCCTTTTCATTTTGTTCATGGTTTCCTTTGCTGTGCAGAAGCTTTTCAGTTTGACGTAGTTCCACTTGTTTATTTTTGCTTTTGTTGCCTTTGCTTTTGGTGTCATATCCAAAAAAATCACTTCCAAGACCAATGTCAAGGAACTTACCACTTATGTTTTCTTCTAGGAGTTTTATGGTTTCAGGGCTTACATTCAAGCCTTTAATCCATTTTGAGTTAATTTTTGTGTATGGTGTAAGATCGCAGTCCAATTTAATTTTTTTGAATGTGGCTGTGCAGTTTTCCCAGCACCATTTGTTGAAAATACTCTCCTTTCCCCATAGTATTTTTTCTGCTCCTATGTTGAAAATTAATTGACCATATATGCGTGAGTTTATCTCTGGGCTCTCTATTCTGTTCTGTTGGTCTATATGTCTGTCTTTATGCCAATACCATAATATTTTTTGTTACTATCCCTTTGTAATACAGTTTGAAATCAGGAGTGTGATGCCTCCAGTTTTGTTCTTCTTTCTCAAGATTTCTTTGGCTATTCAGGGTCTTTTGTGGTACCACACAAATTTTAGGATTCTTTGTTCTATTTCATGAAAAATGCCATTGGAATTTTGATAGGGATTGCATTGAATCTGCAGATCGCTTTGTGTAGTATGAACGTTTTAACAATATTAATTCTTCCAGTCCATGAGCATGGCATTTCTTTCCATTTATTTGTGTCTTCTTCAATTTCTTTCATTACTGTCTTATAATTTTCAGTGTACAATTCTTTCACCACCTTGGTTGAATTTATTCCTGAGTATCTTATTGTTTTGATGCAAATTTAGGTTATTGATTTGAGATCTTTCTTGTTTTATAATGTAAGCATTTATAGCTATAAGTTTCCCCCTCAGCACTGCCTTCACTGCATCCCATAAGTTTTGGTATGTTGTGTTTTCATTTTCATTTGTCTCTGAGTATTTTCTAATTTCCCTTGTGATTTCTTTTTTGATCCATTGGTTGTTTAGAAATGTGTTGTTTAACAAGGGACAAGAAACGAAGGAAATGCAAAAGAACCAGAAGATGAACAATAAAATAGCAACATTAAACCCTCATATATCAATAATCACTCTAAACGTAAATGGATTGAATTCTCCAATCAAAAGACACAGAGTGGCAGGATGGATTAAAAACCAAGATCCAACAATCTGCTGCCTCCAGGAAACACATCTCAGCTCTAAAGACAAACACAGACTCAAAATAAAAGGATGGAAAACAATACTCCAAGCTAATGGCAAACAAAAGAAAGCAGGAGTAGCCATACTTATATCAGACAAAGTAGACTTCAAGATAAAAAAGGTAATGAGAGACAAAGAAGGGCAATATATAATGATAAAAGGGATACTTCACCAAGAAGACATAACACTTATAAATATCTATGCACCCAACACAGGAGCACCAAAGTACATAAAACAACTGCTAAAAAACCTTAAAGGAGATATTAACAATAACACAATAATAGTAGGGGATCTTAATACCCCCCTTACATCAATAGATAGATCATCCAGACAAAAAGTCAATAAGGAAATACTGGACTTAAATGAAAAACTAGACGCAATGGATTTAATAGATATATACAGAGCACTCCACCCAAAAAAAGCAGAGTACACATTCTTCTCAAGTGCTCATGGAACATTCTCAAGGATAGACCATATATTAGGAAACAAGGCAAACCTCTATAAATTTAAGAAGATTGAAATCATTATAAGCATCTTTTCTGATCATAATGCTGTGAAACTAGAAATCAACTGCAAGGAAAAAACTAGGAAAGGGACAAAGATGTGGAGACTAAACAACATGCTACTGAACAACCAATGGGTCGTTGATGAAATTAAAGGAGAAATCAAAAGCTATCTGGAGACAAATGAAAAGGAAAATACACCATACCAACTCACATGGGATGCAGCAAAAGCAGTCCTGAGAGGGAAATTCATAGCAATACAAGCTCACCTTAACAAACAAGAAAAATCCCAAATAAATAACCTTAAATTGCACCTAACAGAGTTGGAAAAAGAAGAACAGACAAAGCCCCGAATCAGCAGAAGGAGAGAAATAATAAAAATCAGAGCAGAAATAAATGAAATTGAAACCAAAAAAACAGTAGAAAGGATCAATGAAACAAAGAGCTGGTTCTTTGAGAAGATAAATAAAATTGACAAACCCTTAGCCAGACTCACTAAGAAAAAAAGGGAGAAGACTCAAATAAATAAAATTAGAAATGAAAGAGGAGAAATTACAACAGACACCACAGAAATACAAGGGATTATTAGGGAATACTATGAAAAACTTTACGCCAACAAATTGGACAACCTAGAGGAAATGGACAAATTCTTGGACGCGTACAACCTCCCAAAACTGAATCAAGAAGAAATAGAGAATCTGAACAGACCAATCACAAGTAAAGAGATTGAAACAGTAATCAAAAACCTCCCAAAAAATAAAAGCCCAGGACCAGATGGCTTCCCTGGAGAATTTTATCAAACGTTCAAAGAAGATTTAGCACCTATCCTTCTCAAACTATTCCAAAAAATAGAGGAAGATGGAATACTTCCCAACACATTCTATGAGGCCGACATCATGCTGATACCAAAGCCAGACAAGGACAATACAAAGAAGGAAAACTACAGGCCAATATCGCTGATGAACATAGACGCAAAAATCCTCAACAAAATATTGGCAAACCGAATACAGCAATACATCAAAAAGATCATACACCACGATCAAGTGGGATTTATACCAGGGACACAGGGATGGTTCAACATCCACAAATCAATCAACGTGATACACCACATTAACAAAATGAAGAATAAAAACCACATGATCATCTCAATCGATGCAGAGAAGGCATTCGACAAGATCCAGCATCCATTTATGATAAAAACTCTCAACAAAATGGGTATAGAAGGAAAGTACCTCAACATAATAAGGGCCATATATGACAAACCTACAGCAAACATCCTACTCAATGGGGAAAAACTGAAAGCCATTCCTTTGAGGACAGGAACAAGACAAGGGTGCCCACTCTCACCGCTCTTATTCAACATAGTACTGGAAGTTCTGGCCAGAGCAATTAGGCACGAAAAAGGAATAAAAGGACTCCAAATAGGCAATGAAGAAGTGAAACTCTCACTATTTGCAGATGACATGATCCTATACATAGAAAACCCCAAAAATTCCATTGGAAAGCTACTAGAAACAATCAACAACTACAGTAAAGTGGCAGGGTATAAAATCAACTTACAAAAATCAATTGCATTTCTATACACTAACGATGAAAAAACAGAAGGAGAACTCAAAAAGACAATCCCATTTACAATTGCAACAAAGAGAATAAAATATCTGGGAATAAATTTAACCAAGGAGGTCAAAGACCTATACAATGAAAACTATAAGACACTATTGAAAGAAATCGAGGAGGACATAAAGAAATGGAAAAATATTCCATGCACATGGATTGGAAGAATAAATATAGTTAAAATGTCCATTCTACCTAAAGCAATCTACAGATTCAATGCAATCCCAATCAGAATCCCAATGTCATTCTTCACGGTAATAGAACAAAAACTACTGAAATTCGTATGGGGCAACAAAAGAGCCCGAATAGCTAAAGCAATCCTGAAAAAAAGAACAAAGCTGGAGGCATCACAATCCCTGATTTCAAAATATACTATAAAGCTACAGTAATCAAAACAGCATGGTACTGGTACAAGAATAGACACACAGATCAATGGAACAGAATTGAAACCCCAGAAATAAAACCACACACCTATGGACAGCTAATCTTTGACAAAGGAGCAAAGAACATACAATGGAGAGAGGGAAGTCTCTTCAATAAATGGTGCTGGGAAAATTGGACAGCAACATGCAAAAGAATGAAAGTAGACCATCTCCTATCGCCATATACAAAAATCAATTCAAAATGGATCAAAGACCTGAAAGTGAGACCTGCAACTATAAAAATCCTGGAAGAAAATATAGGCAGTACACTAATTGCGATTGGACATAAAGGGATCCTTTCAGACTCCATGTCTACCCAGACATGGGAAACAAAAGAAAAAATAAACAAGTGGGACCTCATCAGACTAAAGAGCTTCTACAAGGCAAATGAAACCAGGATCAAAATGAATAAACAACCCACCAGCTGGGAGAAAATATTTGCAAATCGTTTGTCTGACAAGGGATTAATCTCAGTAATATACAAAGATCTCATACAACTGAGCAACAAAAAAACAAACAACCTGATCAAAAAATGGGCAGAGGATATGAACAGACATTTTTCCAAGGAAGAGATACAGATGGCCAATAGACACATGAAAAGATGTTCAACATCACTAATCATCAGGGAAATGCAAATCAAAACTACACTGAGATATCACCTTACACCAGTTAGAATGGCTATAATCACCAAGACAAATAACAACAAATGCTGGAGAGGTTGTGGAGAAACGGGGACCCTCATTCACTGCTGGTGGGAATGCAAACTGGTGCAGCCTCTATGGAAAACAGTATGGAGAGTCCTCAAAATATTAAAAATAGAAATACCGTATGATCCAGCAATACCACTCTTGGGCATCTACCCAATGGACGTGAAATCAACCATCACAAGAGGCGTATGCACCCCTATGTTCATTGCAGCATTATTCGCTATAGCCAAGAAGTGGAAGCAACCCAAGTGTCCCTCGACTGAAGATTGGTTAAAGAAGATGTGGTATATACATACAATGGAATACTACTCAGCCATAAGAAAAGACACAATTGTCCCATTTGCAACAACATGGAAGGACCTAGAGGGTATTATGTTAAGTGAAATAAGCCAGAGAGAGAAGGACAGACACTGCATGAACTCACTCATATATGGAATATAAGTGAACACACGGACAGAGAGAACTGATTGGTGGTTACCAAGGGGAAGGGGGGTGGGGGGGCACAAGGGGTGAAGGGTTACATCCACAAGGTGACGGACAAAAATGTACAACTAAAACCCCACAGTGTTATAAACTGACATCAATTAAAAAAAAAATAAATAAATAAATAAAGAGGTTAAATAGCTTGAAAAAAAAAAAAAAAAGAAATGTGTTGTTTAATTTCCACCATTTTGTGAATTTTCCAGTTTTTGTTCTCTTATTGATTTCTATTCTCATCCCATTGTGGTCAAAGAAGATACTTTATGGTATCTATCCTTTTAAATCTATTGAGACTTAATTTTTGGCCTAACATATAGTCTATCCTGGGAAATATCGCAAGTGCACTTGAAAAGCATGTATTTTGGTGTTGGGTAGAGTGTTCTGTACATGTCTGTTAGATCTAGTTAGTCTATGGTTGTGTTTAAGTTCTCTATTTCCTCACTTATTCTGTCTGGTTGCTCTAGCCATTATTGTGAGTGGAGTATTGACGTCTCCAACTATTATTGTACAGCTGTACATTTTTTTCTTTAATTTTGTCAGTTTTTGCTTCATATATTTTGATGGTCTGTTATTAGGTGCATAAATGGTTATAATTGCTACCTCTTCTTACTATATTGAACATTTTATTAATATATAATGTTCTTTTTTGGTTTCTTGTAAAGTTTTTGGATTTAAAGTCTATTTTGTCTGTTACTAGTATAGACACCCCTGCTTTATTTTGGTTACTATTTGCATGGAATATCATTTTCCATCCTTTTATTTTCAATCTATTTGTGTCTTTGGATCTCAGGTGAGTCTCTTGTAGACAGCACATAGTTGGATCATGAGCTTTTATCCATTATGCCAATCTCTGTCTTTTGATTGGAGAGTCTAATACATTTTCATTTAAAGTAATTACTGATAAGGAGGGACTTATATCTGTCATTTTGCTATTTGTTTTTCATATGCCTTATAACTTTTTTGTCCCCTTTTCCTGAATTACTGTTTTCTTTTGTGTTTAGTTGATTTTTGTAGTGAAATATTTAAATTCATTTCTCATTTGCTCTTGTGTATATTCTATAGCTATTTTCTTTGTGGTTACCATGGGAATTACATTTAACATCCTGAACTTATAACACTGTATTTTGAATTTATACCAGCTTAACTTCAATAACATACAAAAACTCTGCTCTGTTACAGCTATGTTCCCACCCCTTCCAGTTGTTGATATTACAAAATCACATTTTTATATATTTTGTGCCCCCAAACATAAACTAATAATTATTTTAAGTGCATTAGTGTCTTAAATTGAAGAAAACAAGATTTGGAGTTACAAACCAAATTTACAATAATACTGACTTTTAGGCTAATAATTCTTTTTTTTTCCTGTTATGTATTAGTCTCTTAAATCATGTAGAAAACAAAAAGTGCAGTTACAAACCATTGTTACAATAATATTAGCTTTTATAATTTCCCACATATTTACCTTTATTGAGACTTTTATTTCTGTATTTGACGTTGAGTTACTGTCTAGTGTCCTTTCAATTCACCTTGCAGGACTCCCTTGAGCATTTCTTGCAGAGCAGGTCTGGTGGTAATGACTCCTTCAGCTTTTGCTTATCTAGAAATTTCTTAATTTCTTCCTCACTTTTGAAGGACATTTTTGTCAGGTACAGAATTCGTGGTTGAGTTTTTTTCTTCTAGCACTTTGAATATATCAGCCCACTGTCTCCTGACCACCAAAGTTTCTGATTAGAAATCCACTGATAATCTTCTGATGAAGATCCACTGATTGAGGATCCTGTTTATGTGATGATTTGCTTCTCTCTTGCTGCTTTCATGATTCTCTCTTTGTCTTTGTTGTTTGAAAGTTTGTAATGTGGCTCAGTGTGGATCTCTTTGAGTTCATCTTACTTGGAGCTTGTTGAACTTCTTTTATGTTTATATTTATGTCTTTAATAATATTCTCTCTGTCCCTTTCTCTCTATTCTCCTTTTGGGATTCCCAAAATGTGTATGTTGGGCTGCTTGATAGTATACCACAGGTCCCTTGGGATCTGTCCACTTTTCTTCAATCTTTTTGCTTCTGTTACTCAGACTTCATAATTTCCTTTGTCCTATCTTCAGGTTCACTGATTCTTTCTTCTGCTTGATCAAATCTGTCTTTGAATTCCTCTAGTGAATTTTTCATTTCAGTTATACTTTTCAGCTCCAGAATTTCTTGTTTTTTTTTCTTTTTTAGGTTTTCTATCTATTGCTAGTCCCATGTTTTTCATAAGTCTTCTTCTTGACTTTCTCGACATCTTCATTTAGTTTTTTGAGCATCTTTAAGGCAACTGTTTAAAAATTTTTGTCTGGTATATCTGCCATCAGGTCTTTTACAGGGACAGTTTCTGTTGACTTTTTTTTTTCCTCTGAATAGGCCATACTTTCCTGTTTCTTTACATGACTTGTGATTCTTTTGTTGAATACTGGACATTTGAATCTAATAATGTAGTAACTCTGGAATTCAGATTCTTCCCCTTTCCATGGGTTTGCTGTTGTTTTTGCATGTCATAGTCTTTATTATCTGACTCCCAAGAGAGGAAAGAGAGAAAAGCAAAGAGATGAGGAAGGGAACTGGCCCTTTTAATCCCCTGGAAGTCACTTTAGCCAGAAGGGGAGCAGCTAGCATCAATGGGGTGAGGTGCAACAACAATGGCTGTCCACCTCTTTGCACCTCTACTTAGAAGCAGCAATCAGTGGTCAGAGCACAGATCCTTGGTATTTGGAGGACAGGGTCCTTTTTGCCCACTCTGGCTCCCACAAGCTATGTGCAAGCCGCTCCAAGAACTTGTGCACAGCTGTCTGCCACATGGCTGGGGGGAGGGGGCAGTGATAGGTAGCTGCTACTGTGCTAGGAGCTGAGATTGATCTAAGTTAACCACACTTACCATCCAAATCTTTTCCTGGAAGTTGCAAGACTTCAGATTCCAAAATTCCAAAATAGCTACATCAGACAGATTCTGCCAGTGCAATTGTTGTCTAGGTGAGGAGACAGATTCCTGGTGCTTCCTACCCCACCATCTTCCCAGAATCCTCTGGTATATATATTTTTGTAATATTGCTTCCAACCTTTCTCTCTCAGGTTTTAAATGCCTTCTGTTAAGAGCACATAGCTGGATTTAAGAAAGTACCAGCTTCAGAGTCTCTGTTTCGTATCTTGTGAGTTACCCCACTTAGTGATTATTGACATATTTAGAATTATTTTTATCATCTTATTTTGTGCTTCCATTTGCTGTGATTTTTTTTCTGCTTTTCTCCTTTCTCACTTCCCTTTGAATGGTTTAATCAATTTTGTTTATTCTCTCCCCCTCTACTGGTTTGATAGCTATACACCCTATAATTTCAGTGGTCTTCTTAAAATGTATAAATTTCTTAATAAATCTAAAGTTAATCATATCTATCCTCCAGGTAAACAGATAATTACTTTAATTCCATTGTCCCCCTCCAATCTTAGAGAGAGAAAAGACAGATTACTTATAAATGAATGACAATCTGATGGAAGATTTCTCATCAGCATCAACAGAATACAGCAATGAAATGATATCTTCTAAGAGCTGAGGTAAATTAGCTGTTTACTTAAAAGTCAGTAACCACCTGAAATATAATTCAAGAGCAAAACTCACAGACCCTTTCTGAAAGAACACTAAGTGGTATACTTCAGTCAGAAGAAAACTGAATGCAGAAGAAAGGAGTGGGGTGTCAGAAACAGTGTGGATCAAAGAGACTGGTCAATGTGTTAGTAAATTTTTATAAGAACTAGCTATAAAATGTAATACTAAGAATGATTCTGTGAGATAGTTGGCTCCCCATTTTTACAGATGGAGAAAAGAAGGGTGGAGAAGCTAAGTTTCAAATGCGCATCGAATCACACAGTTAATGACAGGAGCTAGGAGAATGCCCTGTCGTTCAGAGATGGCATGACACTCAAAAAGCAATACTAGCAATCTATGTTCATTCCTTAACCTACCTTGTGACTCACAAAGGTCTTGTGTCTATGAGTTTTAGAATGTATAAGAAAAATTCACTCAGGTATTATCCTTTGAATTAAGGAGAACATGGAGCAAGAAGACCCACTAAAGATAAATTGTGAAAGTTTATACTTGAAATCCCAATTGTGCAGAATGATTTTTCAGTCACTTAACATGATTACATAAATTTTGAGAAATATTAAATGACTGATGGTGATATGACCACGTTAAGAAACCAAAGGCGGAGAGAGAAGCCAAACTGAATCAACAAAAGTACTCTTAGTAAATAACAAAACTTAGAGTTCCTCTGTATTTGGGGATAAATTCTAAACAATAAAACACGTGATGTTATATTTTTAAAAAACATCGCCTGATTTGTTCTTTAACCAGGCTTACATGCTACAATGTAATCTTTTAAAATTATAGGTAATTACAAGAAGGCGCATTATACCTCAGTTAATCACAGTTGTTTCAAAAATATGTCCCTCCTCTTAACAAAGCAGTAACCCAGCCAAAGCTTGGATAAACTGGCATTTCCCTAGATCACATGTTCCATTCCTAAACACAATGCACCTTGTGTTTCTTTCAGGTGTCCATACTTCTCTGAAAAATAGATCTCCCCTTCCAAAGCTTGAGCATTATCTGCTCTTTGAAAAGAAATGCATTGTTCATGTGTGGACTAGTAGCGCAGGTGTTTCACCTCTCTTTCCCAGTCAGGCAGATTCCTAAGCCTTTCATGAAATCAGTTCAGTTTAGTAAATCTCTTGACACCCACTTCTCATTGTCATTTCCCTTTACGGCCATAATATAAGCCCCCAATACAACCAGATCATCTTTCATTCCATTAGTTTACATTTTTTATCATCTCAGGAGTTGCCAGCACTCCACTTCTTTCTCGGTTCTTGAAGGCTAACTCTAGGGCAAGGCCAAAGTTCTGGTCAAGCATCCGCAGTCCAGGTTGCTTTCATTTTCCCTGAACTTCCAACTGGTGCCTTATAGTATGGGTTGGCTTCTGTCACTGGAAAGCATTGTCTGAAAGCTTTGCATGAAATTAAACTCCCTCAGGTGTAACCAAACTGAATAAAGCCACAGAAGCGTGTATTGAAACAACTCTTTTCCTGAGTGGGGCATGTGAAACACTGACATTCTTAACACAGTGAGGACTGGTATTGAATGTCAGCTAACCGATTCTGTCTTCTGAAGTGTAGGGTTTCAATCCCTCATTTTATTTTCAAACAATCACTTTCATGTTATTCCCTAAAAAATGAGGATGATATGAATCACAGACCACTGGACGAGCTATAGCTGAGAAGGGAAAAAGAGGAGCAGAATTACTTCAAGACTTCATCTCTTCAGTGCAAAAGATAGTCATTGATGTTACTTTTCAGTTTCTATTTTCTAGCTGTGTAACTTGAAGTTTCAAGCAATCTGTTATTGTCATTCGTGTCTCTAGATTTTTTTCTGTCATTTACTATTACTGATGTGTGCCTCAGTAAAATATAGTGCATATTTTAGGATTTCATTATTCCTGTTGCTTTCATGGCCAAGAGTATTTAAAATTCATCTTCCATTGTAAATGTTAGAAAGTTTATATGAAGATAGTAAATAATCAGCAGAGAATCTAGCTTCTTTACTTTTTCTAATTGCAGTGTTTTGCTTAACACAATATGTTTAATGCTTTGTTGATTAAAAGAAGAATGTAGCACACTCGTGTGTATTATTGCTTTTTTATCCAATTTACCAAATGTAACTAATCTGAACTTAATTATGAAACATTATTCTGTTCTGAGTGTCTGTAAAGTTCCTGTACAATGTTGCAAATTCATTTTAAAAACAAGTGCACATTTCTTCAGTTGTTTCAAAAACCTGTTTTGTAGAAATTAGAGATCAATTTCAAAATCAATTTTACTTTATATTTCAGGACTGATAATTCTATAAAATATTTTAGACCAGAATTTGATATTCATATTACATCCTTGCAATTCTCTGTGACACTGTGGGCTACAGTTCATATGGAATATAGAATGGAAGTCAGCATTGTGTGAAAATATTAAGGAGATTTTACTTACAAGGAGGTGCCATGCTTCTGGACTTAAGGAAAGTGTTAATCAAGACATTTCAGTGTTTTGAGATTGTGTTATCACTGGCTGAAGTGAATTTGCAAAACATAATCAATAATATGGAATCTACACTCAAGCATAATTTCTCCTTTTATAGTTATGCTTGAGCATGGGTCCCTTATTTATGCTTGAGCCAGCTGATTTCAAAACTCCTAATTCATATCCCCTTGGGACAGCTAAAGAAGGGTCTACCCACTAGATATATGGGAAATAACACTCTGAAACTCCTTGAGATGGAGAAAGGGAAAAACTTGATTTTTCAGCATCCTGGAGTTAAGATTTTCAAACACAATTTAGCCAAAATTTTAAAGAGTTTTACTTAAGGTATAAGCACCACTGATAAACTGACTCAACAAATATTTTTTGTTTTCAACTTTGAGGGATAATTTATGCACAATAAGTATGATTTGTCTCTTCTCCCCATTTACTTTATTTGTTCAACCATTTATATATGTCAGTATGGACTCATGTATATTTATTTTAGAATTTGGGATTATATTGCAGTACTATGTTATTTATTTTGGTACGCAAATTGTTCCAGCTTTGGCCATTGGGAACTCTTTCAGGTTGGCTCCTGTGTCCCTTTGACATGCCCCACCCTTTTGTTGTTTGTGAGTTTCCTTGCTTTCTGATACTGTAAGATACTCCAGGCTTATTTTTTATTTTCTTTCCCTGCCCCAACCTTAGAATCAACCATTTCCCCAAGGATCCTTGGTTTCTTTTATTGGAAAATGGTATTTAGAAACCAAGGTGTGGTTGCTGGGTTTACTCTTGGCTGCTGGGGTGTGATTACTTCTAGGCTCTCTCAGGGGAAAGAGCTAGGTAAATATACTAACCCACATATGCACATACATCTATAATTGGTTTGTATCTATCTATCTGCATGTAAATTAAACTAAATATGAGTTCATACTGATGTCTCTGACTCTAATTCAGCACCACAGGGTTCATTCTATCCTTCCCTTCTTGTTTATCTGCAACTTTCATCTCTGATAGTGAGAAACGTGGCTCATCCACCATCTGTTCACTTAATTGTTCAAACTTAGTATACCTGTAAAGCAGTTACCGTAAACATTTTAAATACAATTCTGAGTCTAAGAATTTATCTTACCATACATTCACAGTGCTCTGCAAAGAGGAATGGGCAAGAATTTTTCGTTGAAGCCCTAGATTCTCCTCTTTCTTTCCCTTTCCTTTTCTTTTAAACCTTATTAAATTATCTTTGATTTTTAAAAAACTTTTTATTATGCACTTTTTCAAGTATACAAAATCGTAGAGGAAAAAGTATTCTGAACCCCATGTGACCATAAGTCAACACAACAATATTTAGTATTTTGCCTATCTTATTTCCCTTATTGTTTTTAAATGCATTTCAATGCAAATATCAGATATCACTTCACTTATAAATAATTCAGTAAACATCTCCAACAGATGACCTACATTAAAAACATAACCACAATGCCATGATCATACCTTAAAAAATTAATAACAATTCCTATATGATACCCAATCTATGGTCAAATTTTCCTAATTCTGTGAAAAATGTCTTTTTACAATTGTTTTATCTGATTCAGAATCGGTAGACAGAATAATGCCCCTCTCCTCCCCCATCAAATGTCCACATCCTAATCCCTGAGTAAATTACCTTACATGGCAACAGGGACTTTGCAGATATGATTAATTGGAGGATCTTGAGATGGGAACATTATCCTGGATTACCTGGGTGTGCTCAGTGTAATAGCAAAGTTCTTTATATGAGAGAGGTGAGAGGGTCAGAGTCAGAGAGGGAGATAATGGTGGAAGCGGATGTTGGAGTGATGCCATTGCTAGAAGGGGACCACTAGCTAAGGAATATGGACAGACTCCAGAAGCTGGAAAAGGCAAGGAATGGATTCTCCCCTAAAGCCTCCAGAAGGAATGCAATCCCAACACCTTGATTTTAGCACTGTAAGGCCCATTTGGGGACTTCTGACCTCCAGAAGATAATAAATTTATAAGATTATAAATTTATGTTGTTTTAAACCACGAGTTTGTGGTAATTTGTTACAGCAGCAGTATGAAAATACATAGTCTATATATTGCATTGGGTTGTTACGTTTCTCAAATTTCTTTTACTCTGTAATAGTCCTACCTCTTTTTCTTTTCTGATTTGTTGAAGCTGTGTCATTCATCCGTAGAATCTTCTGCATTCTGGACTTGGCTCATTTTTACATCATGGTTTCATTTAATTTGTTCTTCTATATCCTATATTTCCTAAAAATTGACATTAAGTTATAAAGCCTTATTTATAATCATATTTGATTTGGGTAGGGGGCAGGATATTTCATAGATAGTACTCCCTATTACATCACATCAGGAGATAACTAACAGTTGTCCCATTATTAGTGCTGCTAGCCTGAGCCACCCACTAGAAAGCTTCCATTAACCTTTACCGAGGGTTTTAGCATCCATTGATGATTGTTGCTTACACCCATTATTTCAGTAGGGGTTCCAAAATGGTGATGTAGTAGTTGGAATTCTGTAAAGAAGAACTTTCCCTCCTCAACTATTTGGTTACTCTGAAATACAGTTTGTATACTAAAGCAGGATAAATGCTTGATTCTTTCCCTTCATTCACTAATTTTTCAGAATAATAAGTTTGTGTGCCTTTGCAAACCTCTAATAGTGACCAATGAAGTTTTTTTATTAGTTTAATTAAGAATTCGTGGATTTATATGTATTGTGTTTTAATCGGTTGGAGTCAGTATCATTATTCACACTCAAATTGCCCTTCTTTGGCCAGTGAAAACTCTTGAAGGTGACTCTTGTTTCTTTCGATGCTGTAAAGTAAGGTACGTTCAGAGAAATTTTGTTCCCATGCCTTTCCTTCCACTCTGTATCTACTCCCCTGAGAATATCCTTTATATTTGTTTTTAGCTTAGCTTTTCATTGATTTGCTAAAATAAAAGCAAATGTGTATATATTTTAGTATTCCTTATTTGCTTTTACACAAAAGTTAACATACTATATGCACTGATCTGCCCCTTGCTTTTTTAATTTAATGATGTCTTTTGGAGATGCAACATGTGAGTATATATAGAGAGAAGCCTTATTCCTTTTTACAGCTGCATAGTATTCCATGTTTGGAGGTACCACAGCTTTAGTCAACCAGTTCCATATTGTTGAATATTTGTGCTGTTTCTAGTCTTTGGGAAAGAACAGGAGAAACATTCCTGTATATGTGCTGTGGTGTTTTAGGATTATTTCTCCTTGGGACTCTGGATTCTCTTTTAGTCAGTGAGTTCTGGGTCTGAGAACTGGCTCAGGTCTTGGAACCAAGCAAGGAATTGCATCTTTTTATTGGTGTAGTTACCTTCAGCCTCCTGTTTCATCCATCTTTGATTTCTTTTCATCATGTAGATTGAGCAATACCCTTGGTGGTTGCCCATTGATCTAGCCTCAAGGGTACTGTGCCCTATCAAAAAAATCTTGCTATCTTTCTGTGATTCAGACCCCGATCCCCCACAACTTCCACAATGAACATACTGTTACTTGTAACAATTGTGCCCACCTTGCTTCTAATGGCTTAACTTCATCACCTAGCCTCTGTAATTTGGGAGCCTCTCATAGTTCTATCACACTATTTCTCCTACTCTCAGCTTTGGCCTGTAGAGGATAGTCAACACTGAGCTTCTCAGTTAATTTGGTGCTCCCCTTATCAGCTCATTTATCACTTTGGAAAACAGATTCTCTTCTAGGCTCTCCCATGGAACATATTAGTTCTGAGTTTCTGGTCTCATACAGTATTTCCACTCTGGCCTAACTCTCCGAGTCTTCTGATCACTTCTTACAACATTTTCCAAGGCAGTTCTGGCATTTCCACCTCACTTAGTGTAAGCCATTGATTTTTCTACCTCCAAGAGTTATCCTGTCAGCATGGTAGCACTGTTTCCTGGGGTTCTGGCCAAGCTGCAAAATCCTATATCCTTGGAGAGTGCTCCCATATCGAAAAATTGTCCCTTGTCCAACCTGATGTTCCATTTCCATTGATCCAGTACCCTTAGAATTCAATCCTATACATACTTTCCTAGCTCATGCTCATACACAGTGGCTAGATCCTCCAGTTCCTTCAGCATATAGTCCTTTTTCTCCCTTAACAAGTCTAGTGCTTCCTCTTCTGGGTTATTTTAAGGCTTGACCCTAGTTATTGGTAAAGGTCATGAGAAGAAGACGGGTTTGATCTTGGGGGTGGGGAGGGCATGACTTGTCTCTAAGCAACAGTGGTGGTGGAAGGCTAGCTTGTAATTAAGAGAAGTAGGCCATTTGTGTAGGCCCGGAGGGTTCAGGGGCATGATCAGAAGTTTCAAGGCTTTTGAGTGAATTAACTCAGATATCCCCAGACCCAAACAGGGCTCTGACCATGACATCCTTCCCTACTAGGACACTGACTTTGACATATCAGACTTGCAAAACTGAGAATGCACCTTACTCTGGAACCCTGCTAGTCATAATTAAATCCTGACCCTGATCCTCAGATTTTTCTGTCCTCTGGCTACAGGAGATAAGAGTGTCTTTATCTGCTACCAAGGAGGATCTCTGAGTTCCGAGTTTTGCATTTCTTTTTAAATTAATAATTATCCTTAGCCATTGATTGTCTTTTTCCAGTTTATCAATGGCACCCAGCAACAGTGATCTGATTCCATTGTTCTTAAAATTAGTACTTCCACAAAACCCTGAGGTATTACAACTGTCAGTACATTCCCTTCCATTGGTGTCCCATCCCAGTTCACCACATGTAAAAGTTTTAACAATTGCACTGCTACAGCATGCCAGGCACTATCAGTACTCCACCTGCCAGCAGTGATATGGTTGTCAGCCAGCTGGCTGATGAGCCAGCTCTAAGATCCCATCTTCGAGTCTGCTTCCTTGGATCACTCTGGCAACAACCAATTGAGTTCCCTGGGCAATAGATTCTGAGCAGAGATTTACATGCAGGAAGTTATTGGTGGTTGCTTCTGGGATCAAAACTTTTGAAGGAGTGAAGGAAATAGGACTGGATATTGGGAAGAGTTGAACTGCAATGGATTTACACCAAAGGCCTCAGCCAATCCTGTGGAGAGCTCTGGGGCTAGATGACTCTTTAAAGTTGTTCTTTCTTGAGGCAAAGGGGCAGGGTCATTATATCTCTGAAGAGAATAGTCACTGGATGTGAACTGGGAGGCAGTGCTCTTCAGCAAAAGGCAATTCTTAGAGAGGATCGCAGCTACCAAATGGATGCTTAGAGAGCCATCTGCTACAAAACTCATAAGATAGGGGTCACCCACAGCATATGTCATAAAGAGGGCATGTGGGTAATCTATCACAGCATCCACTATAGTATTATTGCAAGTATATTTTTGGAATAAATTGTTAAAAATTGAATTTCTGGATTGATGGAAAATGTGTAGGTAATTTTGCTGGATATTGCCAGATTCTTCTTCATAGAGGTTGTATTATTTTGCATTCCTACAGCAGTATATGGGAATGACTGTTTCCCCACCGCCTTGCCAATAGTGTGCTTTTAAACTTTTGGGTTGCCAATGTGATAGGTGATAAATGGTATCTCAGTGTAGTTTTTTTTTTTTTTTTTTTTTTAATTTTTTATTTTTTTTTATTGATGTCTTAGTTTATAACACTGTGGGGTTTTAGTTGTACATTTTTGTCCGTCACCTTGTGTATGTAACCCTTCACCCCTTGTGCCCCCCCCACCCCCCTTCCCCTTGGTAACCACCAATCAGTTCTCTCTGTCCGTGTGTTCACTTATATTCCATATATGAGTGAGTTCATGCAGTGTCTGTCCTTCTCTCTCTGGCTTATTTCACTTAACATAATACCCTCTAGGTCCTTCCATGTTGTTGCAAATGGGACAATTGTGTCTTTTCTTATGGCTGAGTAGTATTCCATTGTATGTATATACCACATCTTCTTTAACCAATCTTCAGTTGAGGGACACTTGGGTTGCTTCCACTTCTTGGCTATAGTGAATAATGCTGCAATGAACATAGGGGTGCATACGCCTCTTGTGATGGTTGATTTCACGTCCATTGGGTAGATGCCCAAGAGTGGTATTGCTGGATCATACGGTATTTCTATTTTTAATTTTTTGAGGACTCTCCATACTGTTTTCCATAGAGGCTGCACCAGTTTGCATTCCCACCAGCAGTGAATGAGGGTCCCCGTTTCTCCACAACCTCTCCAGCATTTGTTGTTATTTGTCTTGGTGATTATAGCCATTCTAACCGGTGTAAGGTGATATCTCAGTGTAGTTTTGATTTGCATTTCCCTGATAATTAGTGATGTTGAACATCTTTTCATGTGTCTATTGGCCATCTGTATCTCTTCCTTGGAAAAATGTCTGTTCATATCCTCTGCCCATTTTTTGATCGGGTTGTTTGTTTTTTTGTTGCTCAGTTGTATGAGATCTTTGTATATTACTGAGATTAATCCCTTGTCAGACAAACGATTTGCAAATATTTTCTCCCAGCTGGTGGGTTGTTTATTCATTTTGATCCTGGTTTCATTTGCCTTGTAGAAGCTCTTTAGTCTGATGAGGTCCCACTTGTTTATCTTTTCTTTTGTTTCCCTTGTCTGGGTAGACATGGAATCTGACAGGATCCCTTTATGTCCAATCGCAATTAGTGTACTGCCTATATTTTCTTCCAGGATTTTTATAGTTTCAGGTCTCATTTTCAGGTCTGTGATCCATTTTGAATTGATTTTTGTATATGGCGATAGGAGATGGTCTACTTTCATTCTTTTGCATGTTGCTGTCCAATTTTCCCAGCACCATTTATTGAAGAGACTTCCCTCTCTCCATTGTATGTTCTTTGCTCCTTTGTCGAAGATTAGCTGTCCATAGGTGTGTGGTTTTATTTCTGGGCTTTCAATTCTGTTCCATTGATCTGTGTGTCTATTCTTGTACCAGTACCATGCTGTTTTGATTACTGTAGCTTTATAGTATATTTTGAAATCAGGGATTGTGATGCCTCCAGCTTTGTTCTTTTTTTTCAGGATTGCTTTAGCTATTCGGGCTCTTTTGTTGCCCCATACGAATTTCAGTAGTTTTTGTTCTATTAGCGTGAAGAATGACATTGGGATTCTGATTGGGATTGCATTGAATCTGTAGATTGCTTTAGGTAGAATGGACATTTTAACTATATTTATTCTTCCAATCCATGTGCATGGAATATTTTTCCATTTCTTTATGTCCTCCTCGATTTCTTTCAATAGTGTCTTATAGTTTTCATTGTATAGGTCTTTGACCTCCTTGGTTAAATTTATTCCCAGATATTTTATTCTCTTTGTTGCAATTGTAAATGGGATTGTCTTTTTGAGTTCTCTTTCTGTTTTTTCATCGTTAGTGTATAGAAATGCAATTGATTTTTGTAAGTTGATTTTATACCCTGCCACTTTACTGTAGTTGTTGATTGTTTCTAGTAGCTTTCCAATGGAATTTTTGGGGTTTTCTATGTATAGGATCATGTCGTCTGCAAATAGTGAGAGTTTCACTTCTTCATTGCCTATTTGGAGTCCTTTTATTCCTTTTTCTTGCCTAATTGCTCTGGCCAGAACTTCCAGTACTATGTTGAATAAGAGCGGTGAGAGTGGGCACCCTTGTCTTGTTCCTGTCCTCAAAGGAATGGCTTTCAGTTTTTCCCCATTGAGTAGGATGTTTGCTGTAGGTTTGTCATATATGTCCCTTATTATGTTGAGGTACTTTCCTTCTATACCAATTTTGTTGAGAGTTTTTATCATAAATGGATGCTGGATCTTGTCGAATGCCTTCTCTGCATCGATTGAGATGATCATGTGGTTTTTATTCTTCATTTTGTTAATGTGGTGTATCACGTTGATTGATTTGCGGATGTTAAACCATCCCTGTGTCCCTGGTATAAATCCCACTTGATCGTGGTGTATGATCTTTTTGATGTATTGCTGTATTCGGTTTGCCAATATTTTGTTGAGGATTTTTGCGTCTATGTTCATCAGCGATATTGGCCTGTAGTTTTCCTTCTTTGTATTGTCCTTGTCTGGCTTTGGTATCAGCATGATGTCGGCCTCATAGAATGTGTTGGGAAGTATTCCATCTTCCTCTATTTTTTGGAATAGTTTGAGAAGGATAGGTGCTAAATCTTCTTTGAACGTTTGATAAAATTCTCCAGGGAAGCCATCTGGTCCTGGGCTTTTATTTTTTGGGAGGTTTTTGATTACTGTTTCAATCTCTTTACTTGTGATTGGTCTGTTCAGATTCTCTATTTCTTCTTGATTCAGTTTTGGGAGGTTGTACGCGTCCAAGAATTTGTCCATTTCCTCTAGGTTGTCCAATTTGTTGGCGTAAAGTTTTTCATAGTATTCCCTAATAATCCCTTGTATTTCTGTGGTGTCTGTTGTAATTTCTCCTCTTTCATTTCTAATTTTATTTATTTGAGTCTTCTCCCTTTTTTTCTTAGTGAGTCTGGCTAAGGGTTTGTCAATTTTATTTATCTTCTCAAAGAACCAGCTCTTTGTTTCATTGATCCTTTCTACTGTTTTTTTGGTTTCAATTTCATTTATTTCTGCTCTGATTTTTATTATTTCCCTCCTTCTGCTGATTCGGGGCTTTGTCTGTTCTTCTTTTTCCAACTCTGTTAGGTGCAATTTAAGGTTATTTATTTGGGATTTTTCTTGTTTGTTAAGGTGAGCTTGTATTGCTATGAATTTCCCTCTCAGGACTGCTTTTGCTGCATCCCATATGAGTTGGTATGGTGTATTTTCCTTTTCATTTGTCTCCAGATAGCTTTTGATTTCTCCTTTAATTTCATCAACGACCCATTGGTTGTTCAGTAGCATATTGTTTAGTCTCCACATCTTTGTCCCTTTCCTAGTTTTTTCCTTGCAGTTGATTTCTAGTTTCACAGCATTATGATCAGAAAAGATGCTTGTAATGATTTCAATCTTCTTAAATTTATAGAGGTTTGCCTTGTTTCCTAATATATGATCTATCCTTGAGAATGTTCCATGTGCACTTGAGAAGAATGTGTACTCTGCTTTTTTTGGGTGGAGTGCTCTGTATATATCTATTAAATCCATTGCGTCTAGTTTTTCCTTTAAGTCCATTATTTCCTTATTGACTTTTTGTCTGGATGATCTATCTATTGATGTAAGGGGGGTATTAAGATCCCCTACTATTATTGTGTTATTGTTAATATCTCCTTTAAGGTTTTTTAGCAGTTGTTTTATGTACTTTGGTGCTCCTGTGTTGGGTGCATAGATATTTATAAGTGTTATGTCTTCTTGGTGAAGTGTCCCTTTTATCATTATATATTGCCCTTCTTTGTCTCTCATTACCTTTTTTATCTTGAAGTCTACTTTGTCTGATATAAGTATGGCTACTCCTGCTTTCTTTTGTTTGCCATTAGCTTGGAGTATTGTTTTCCATCCTTTTATTTTGAGTCTGTGTTTGTCTTTAGAGCTGAGATGTGTTTCCTGGAGGCAGCAGATTGTTGGATCTTGGTTTTTAATCCATCCTGCCACTCTGTGTCTTTTGATTGGAGAATTCAATCCATTTACGTTTAGAGTGATTATTGATATATGAGGGTTTAATGTTGCTATTTTATTGTTCATCTTCTGGTTCTTTTGCATTTCCTTCGTTTCTTGTCCCTTGTGTTTCGGACTCCAAATTCAATTTGGTATTTCTGCATGTTCATTCTCTTGGTTTTCTCTTTATTTGTCATGTGTGGTTCTCTTCTGGTTGTTTGTTTAGTGGTTACCGTGCGGTTTATATAAGCGATCTCCTGGATAAGAAAGTACATTTTCAGATGCCTCCTTTTTCCTGAGGCTGGGTCAGTTCAATCCCTTACCTCTTCCCCTCCTTATTTGTTATCTCTTTATTCCAGATTGTGTCATGAATGTGTGTTTCCAGTGATGAGCTTGAATTAATTTTTGATGTTTTCCAACTGTATTTTGTTCTGGTTTAGTCTCCTTGCTTTTCTCCTTGCTGAAATCTTTGTATCCCCTTTCTCATTTGTTTTTTTTCAGGCCTAAGGGCCTTCTTGAGCATTTCTTGTAGTGGGGGTCTTGTGGTGACGAACTCTCTTAGCTTTTGTTTATCAGGGAGAGTTATTATTTCTCCATCGTATTTGAAGGATATCTTTGCTGGATAAAGTATTCTCGGCTGAAGGTTTTTGTCTTTCATAATTTTGAATATATCATTCCAGTCTCTCCTAGCCTGTAGAGTTTCTGTCGAGAAATCAGCTGAGAGCCTGATGGGGTTTCCTTTGTATGTTATTTTGTTTTTTTGTTTAGCTGCCTTCAATATTATTTCCTTGTCACGGGTATTCTTCAAGTTTGCTACTATGTGGCGAGATGATTTTTTATTCCTGTTTATATATTTAGGTGATCTATTGATTTCATTCACTGTTATTTCCCTTTCGTTCCCTAGGTTGGGGAAGTTCTCAGCTATTATTTCTTTGAACAAACTCTCTGCTCCTTTTTCTCTTTCTTCTCCTTCTGGAATACCTATTATCCTTATGTTGCTTTTCCTCATTGAGTCTGATATTTCTCGAAGAATTTCTTCATTTCTTTTTAGTCTTAGCTCTCTCTCCTCCTCTACCAGGAGCATTTCTGCGTGGCTATCCTCAATAGTGCTAATTCGTTCCTCCATATTGTCAGTTCTGCTCTTTAAAGACTCCATTTTTTCCACTATCTCATTCATTTTGTTTTTCATCTCCAATAATTCTGATTGGTTTTTCTTTAGGGTTTCAATCTCTTTTGTGACATAATCCCTGAATTCGTTGATTTGTTTCTGTGTGTTCTCTTGTATTTCGTTGAGCTTGTTTATGATAGCTATTTTGAATTCTCTCTCATTCAGGTTATCAAATTCTGTGCCTTCAGGGTTGGTTTCTGGGTGTTTGTCATTTTCCTTTTGGTCTGTAGCCCTGACATATTTTCGCAAGGATCCGGCGGGGACGGCTTTATTTTTACCCGTCATGATTAAAGTTAGTCCTGCAGTTTCCCCCTGCTGCCACTAGATGGAGGTCGCGAGCGGTTTGCTCTGAGGCGGCTGCGCGGCTGCAGCCCCCGGAGGGATTATGCTGAAACGCCGGGTGTGTGGGGGGAGGGGTCCTCTCTTTCTCCTGCTTGACCCGGGGGTTTCCTTTCTGGCTCTGTTAGGGTGTTTGCTACACCCCCTAAACAGTCCGTCGTCGCTTCCCCGTGGGGATCTCGCGACAGTCTGTGAGAGCACCTGGATGGCGCTAGTTTTCCCCGCTGTGGGCCGCCCCTCCCCCCTCTGTCCGCGAACCGCGCTGTTTTTGCCGATCGATTGGGGACGGGGAGTACAACCTCCTACCTCTCCTCCCGTTCTCCTGGGCTTCCCGCGCCTCCACCGTCCGATGTATGGCAGCAGGGGTTTCTCAGAAGTCCTTCGTAGTGTTTGATTGAGCTCTGTTGGAATGTGAATGATGTTTTCGTTGTGTCGTAGAGGGCAGAGATTCAAAGAGGGAATCTCACTCCGCCATGATACTGACCTCTCAGTGTAGTTTTAATTGCAAATTGTTTTTAATAGCAAAACCCTAGAAACAACTTATTGTCCATCAATAGCGAACTAGTTAATGAAATTATGGTAACTGTGTTCTATGTGGTAATATGTTCCAAGAGCTAGATCTATATGTACCACTATAGCAAAATCTCTTAGATGCATTAAACGGAAAAACAATTTACAGATCAATGTATAGAGTATGATCTCATTTGTGTATAAACAAAGGTTATTTACATTTGCATTTTTGAATTTGCAAAAGAAAAACTATTTTGGGAAATGTGATTAGGAGCTGAAGAGGGGTATATTAGTCAGGTTTCTCCAGAGAAACAGAACCAATAGGAAATGTGTATATGTGTGTGTGTGTGTGTATTTGGTATAAGGAATTCGCCCAAGTGATTATGGAGGCTGAGCAATCCCACTGTCTTCGTATAATTCAGTCTGAGTTTGAAGGCCTGAGAACCAGGGGAGCTTAGAGTGGAAATCCCAGTCCAAGGACAGGAGAAGGCTGATATCCCAGCTCAAGTTCTTAGGCAGAAGGAGGGAATCTCTCCACCTTTCTGTTCTATTTAGGCCCTCAATGGATTGAATGATGCCACCCACACTGGGAGAGGGTAATCTGCTTTACGCAGTCTTCTGATTCAAATGCTAATCTCATCTGGAAACACCCTCACAGACACACCCAGAGTGTTTAACCAAATACCTTGGCACCTCCTGACTAGTCAAGCTGGTACATAAAATTAACTATCACAAAGAGTAAGGGTACTTTTACTTTTCACTTTATGTCCTCCACTACTGTTTAAAATTTTTGTGGCATGTAATATTAATTTTATTTTATTTTTAAAAATGATATTGCTATTCAACCAACTGATAACAATTTTTCTCCAGATGTTTTTGCTCTTATTTCAAGCCTCATCCACTTGTTCAGCCCTCTTAGAAAATGATAACAGCCCAGAGATAGCCCCTTGACCTCAGGCACTATGAATTAGACTGCTGACCAGACTCACAGCATCCATTTAGCCTCAGTTCTCTCTGGGCTTCCTTCCTAAGTGGAGGTCCCAATATGTCTGGGGGTCATGGTGGCCCAAACAATGGCTAGGGTCTTGCTATTTCTGTGCAGTTAGAGCAAACCAGCTGTTTTCGGAGGAATAGGCAAATAAAATTGTGGGCAGAATGGCTTAGAATCCTGCCTCTTTGCACTGACTTCATTTCTATTTGGCCAAATAATCCAATTTAGTGTTTTCTTAAGTGGATATTGGTGCATCTACTTTTTTTCCATTTTATGCAGCATCATTTTGATCAGAATCCAATGTTTGAAGAACACAGTGGTAAGCCCAGTTTCATAGATGAACATTATGAGCACTAAAAAGGCTGATAGAACTTAATGACCTTCTGGATGGAATAGTTCTTTGGTTTGACTCTCAAATTGGTATTTGGAATTAAAATGCTAAAGTGATTATAACCTGAGAAATTTGCCTATAAATGAGTAAATAAATGGAGAATATGCAAGTTAACAATTACCACTTCCCTCTCCCCAGTAATGCAGCAACGAGGATTCTGTTTTAAATAATTAATCTAAACCTGATGTATTTCTGACATCCCATCAGCTTTTCCCCTGGTAGAGCAGGAAAAAAATGTATACGTCTTTTAAATGAACAAAAACCCCGCAAAAAAAGTTAACAAGAATACTGTGTATATTGAGTAGACAACTAAAAGCTAATGTTAAGTACCTGAGGGGATAAATAAGATAATTATGGCTTGGCATGTTTCTTGAGAGATTTTCATTTTTCATATAATTTAGATGTTCTGAGATCTCTGTTGGAAATGGATACAAGCTTTCCACTATCAAAAACAGATTAAACCCTTGTCTACAAGTTTTCCCAAGGAGGTCATTCATTAATCTGACATACTGTACTTTGTTTACATTATACAGGGTAAAATTTTACCTTTTATTTTTACATTCTATTTCTTTTTTGCTAGGAAGGATTCTATTGTCTTTAGCATAATCTCATTGTTGACTTTTAATAAAAACATGGTAAGGACCAGTGATAGCCAACTCTGCATTATAATTGATAGACCATCCACTTCAGCCTTTTATTTGAGTTCCTGCAAGTCTTTTTTTTTCCAAAATGATCACCACGGTAAGTCTAGTTACCATCTGACACTGTACAAAGTTATCACAATATTATTGATTATATACCCTATGCTGTACATTACATCCCTGTGACATTAATTTTATAACTGGAAGTTTGTATCTCTTAATCTCCCTCACCTATTTTGACCATCATCCAACCCGTCTCCCCACAACCACCAGTTTGTTTCCTGTATCTGTGAGTCTATTTCTGTTTTGTTTTGTTTGTTCATTTGCTTTGTTTTTAAGATTCCACGTGTAAGTGAAATAATATGGTATTTATCTTTCTCTGTCTGACTTATTTCACTTAGCATAATACCCTCTAGGTCCATCCATGTTGTGGAAATGGCAAGATTTCATTCTTTTTTATGACTGAGTAATATTCCATTTTATATACACACTGCATCTTCTTTATCCATTCATCTGTGGATAACAATTACGTTGCTTCCATATCTTGGCTATTGTAAATAATGCTGCGATGAACATAGGGGTGCATATATCTCTTCGAATTAGTGTTTTCATTTTCTTCAGATAAATACCCAGAAGTGGAATAGCTAGATCGTATGGTAGTTCTATTTTTAATTTTTTGAGGACTCTCCATACTGTTTTCCATAGTGGCTGCACCAATTTACATTCCCACCAACAGTGTACAGGGGTTCCCTTTTCTTCACATCCTCATCAACACTTGTTATTTTTTGTCTTTTTGATAAAGCCATATTAACAGGTGACAGGTGACATCTCATCATGGTTTGGATTTATATTTCCCTGATGATTAGTGATGTTGAGCATCTTTCCATGTCCCTGTTGGCCATCTGTATGTCTTCTTTGGAAAAATGTCTATTCAAGTCCTCTGCCCATTTTTTAACTGAGTTGTTTTTTTTTTTTGATATTAAGTTGCTTAAGTTCTTTATATATTTTGGATATTAACCCCTTATCAGATGTATGATTTGCAAATATCTTCTCCCACTCAGTAGGTTGTCTTTTCGTTTTTGTTGATGGTTTCCTTTGCTGTGCAAACGCTTTTCAGTTTGATGTAATCACATTTGTTTATTTTTTGCTTCTGTTGCCCTTGCTTGAGGACACTGGTCCAAAAAAAATATTGCTAAGACCGATTTCAGAGAATTGACTGCCTATGTTTTCTTCCAGAAGTTTTATGGTTTCAAGTCTTACATTCAAGTACTTTATTCCATTTTGAATTTAACTTTGAGTAGAGTGTAAGATAGTGGTCCAGTTTCATTTTTGCATGTGGCTGTCTGATTTTCCCAAAACCATTTATTGAAGAGACTGTCTTTTCTGCATGGTATTTTCTTGCTTAAGACAAAGATGTCATGGATTAATTGACCATATATCCATGGCTTTGTTTCTGGGCTCTCTATTCTATTCCATTGATCCATGTATCTGTTTTTGTGCCAGTACCATACTGTTTTGTTTACTATAGCTTTGTAGTATAGTTTGAAGTCAGGGAGCGTGATAACTCCAGCTTTGTTTTTCTTCCTCAAGATTGCTTTGGCAATTTGGGGTCTTTTGTTGTCCCATACAAATTTTAGGATTCTTTGTTTTAGTTCTGTGCAGTTACCACAAGTCTTGATTGATTATCCCACTCACCAAAAAGTTAATAATGTTTTCTTATAGTCAGGAAATTCATAAGCATCTGTCTTAGATTTAGCAGTGAAGCTGTCAATTTTCTGGATTTTTGCTTTCCAGAGAGCACACAAGGCTCTTGAACACCGTGGTATAAGGAAAAATCAAGCCTCTTTGCTGCTCTGCCTGTCAACACCCTCCTTGCAGGCACCAGTTCTGGTTTGTGAGAAGTAGTCTAGTCCAGACATTGTCTGAAGTTTGAGGTCTTTAAAGGGGTTATTTGGGAGGTATGTTGAAAATACTTCAAGCTTCTCTTTGCTTGCACCAAGGCAACAAAATAAACCTTTTAGCATTCACAGAGGAAAAAAAGAACAAAAGAACTACCATCAGAGGCAGCTGTTTTCTTGATAGTAAATAAGTCTGTTGTCTTCAAACCAACTTCCATTTTTCCTGCACTGGATGTCTCCCAATTGCATACTCCACCCTTCTCTACCCTGCTTTCTGCCCAAAGAGGTTGACCTGAGTAGATGAAATCAGTGGTTTTTCAAGTGTGGCCCGAGGACCACCAGTATCAGCATCACCTGGGGACTTATTAGAAATGTAAATTTTCAGCCTCACCCAGAACTTCTGAATCAGAAACTTTGGGAGTGGGCCCAGCAACCTGTTTTAACAAACCAATCCTCCAGGTGATTCTGATGCACGCTAAGGTTTGAGAACCACTGGACTACATGTTAAGCTTCCTTGTCTTGTGGCCACTTGTTGAATTTGGTCAGTGGGAAGCACCAATAGGAAATTTGGGAGAGGGAGGAGAGTGAGGTCTGGACATTTATTTTCTCAGCTCCCTCCCTGGGAGGTCACCACCAGCTGGCTGTGTTCCTCTAATGGAATCCACAGCTCCTGTCAGGAGGCCTCTGCCCACATCTACACTTTGCAGCTTATAGTGACCTCTCCCCTACTTGGGTCTCTTGCTGTTGTTAGCCTCACATGGTGCTACATTATCCCTTGTTAGCTTCTCTAAAATCTGCCCACACTTTTGAAAATAATCCTTTTAATAAACTCTTCTCAATGACCCTGTTTTAATGTTTGAGTGTGCCTGGACCGTAACTGATATAGTTCCTAAGCCAGCGTTTTGTGATGTTCACTTAAGTCACTCACTTTACTTTGGTGAATACTCTCCCTTCCCTTTCTTACTTCATAGGGTGGTTAGGAGGACTAAACGAGTCAATGTGCCTGGCTCACAGATATTCAATATATAGTAGTTGTTATTTATAGAGGTGCTATAGACTGAAAGTTTGTGCCCCTGCAAAATTCATATATTGAAACCTAACCCCCAATGTAAGGGTTTTGGGAGGTGGAGTCTTTGGGAGGTGATTAGGTCATGAGGGTGGAACCCTCCTAACGGGATTAGTGCCCGTATAAAAATGACTCCAGAGAGCTCCCTTGACCCTACTACCGTGTGAGGACACAGCAAAAAGACAGCCATCTATGAACCAGGAAGCAAGTCCTTAACCAGACACTGAATCTGCCAGCACCTGATCTTGGACTTCCCCGCCTCCAGAAATATGAGAAATAAATTTCAGTTGTTTATAAGCCACCCAGTCTAGGATATCTTTTTCTAGCAGTCCAGACTAAGACAAGAGGTGTTATTGTGTCTTTGCTGTATGCAGTCATTAGATACCAAAATGTTAATGTCCTCAGTTCCGTTTCCTTCTCTCACCTGTTCCACCTCTGCCCCTTGGCTTCCCAGTATTAAAGTTGATTTCAATATTGGTTAACTGATTTCATATGGAGGAATGATCAGAATCATAAAAGGGTTGAATAGCTTGGGGATTTTGACTAGTTAAAACCCAATTTAAATCATCTGACCCAAAATTTCGTTAAATTAAATAATTAAAAAATGATTATTATCTAATTTATATAATATATAGAAATGTTTAAATTTCCTTATCATAAATAGCTCATTTTCTTCTTCCTTAATGGCACTACTATGAACTTTGCATTGGTATTAAGACATCGTAAAATGATGTGTGTGATCACCCGAATAGGTAAAAAATTCAGCAAAAGAGTATGAATAGATCTTAACAGTGACTTTTGTCTCAGTGTGTGTGTGACCTGTGCAGTCACAGAGGACCCTGCACTCAAAAGGGCTAGTGCTTGGTTTAATGCTCTGTTGTGAGATTTTTAAGCGTTTTTGAACCCACATTTTAATTTTGCACTGGATTCAAAGAATTATGAAGCTGGTTCTTGCTCTGCCATATTCATATTTATTCAAGATATTCAAGTAAGTATGAGTACTATCAAAATAGGGTCTGATTGTTAGTATTATTATACCTATTACTAATTGCTTTATTCATATTGGTTTCTGGATGAAAGATGCTAAATTCCAGCTCTCACAGTATTGTTTAATGTCCTTCTCAAAGACTGGAAAATAGTATCACCTGTATCACTATTTCTAATCTAAAGCAACAGATAAGGAAACAAATGAGGTCCAGGACACAGAGTCTTCAAGACTGTGTTGAAAACACGGGGAGGCTAACTTCAGGCTCTAACAGGAAGTGGTGTTCTGTTTCATCAGGCAACCAAACCATGAAGACTGACTCAAGGCCAGAGACATAAAGGAAAAATGTTTTTCTTTGGAAAGTTTCTCTTTGAGAGAAAAATAAGAAACAGGAGATATCCTTTGTAGCTCAACAACAGGTAAATATCATCTAAACAATAACAAAAAGTCAGAGACTATCTTCCCTGAATAAGCTAAAATTATTGCTGGAAATAGAAATATCTTGGGTTTGAGGAGAAAATTTTTCTACAGAGTTGAGACTTGGCTATGAAATTAGAAGTAATTTCTGGTTAAAAATTTATTTCCTGAAGGAATAAATATCTAATACCTGACATAAGGGTGACTCAGAATGTCACTATTTCAATTTTTGGCATCCAATGCACAAATCTTAGAAAAGGCTACATGTGCCAATTAACAGTCTTTTCCCAACATGGTGAAGAAACAGTCTATTCAATTATGGTTTGCACTGCAGGCTCTGTCACTGTTTTTACTCTGACCAGTCCTAGTGTGACATGGCATAGTATACAATTGGATCCATTCAAATAATTTTCCCCACTGTATATTCATAATACATGGAAGCTTGCCATGGCAAGTCAAGCAATCTCACTACCCAAAGCAGCTGTAGGCTACAGTAATGTCTGGGCTTGCAGGGACAGATATTTTAGAGGCTTACAATGTGTGGGTAGAGCTGTGAGGCCTCTCATGATGGTGATTAGTTACAACATCTAGAATGAAATGCTGAAAGATTTACCTTTCAGTGCTTTTTTATACCTAGAACTTTTCTCCTTGTACTCCTTGACTAGACTCCACTACAGGAAATTTATAACATTCAAACTCAGCACCTGTTTTCTCATTGGGTAAACCAGCCAACAAGTGTTGTGAAGAAAAAAAAGTTGAAGTGAATGAATGATATACCATTCCTTCCTCATAAATCCCTAAAGTGAACTCTGAGTGATGCCCTTTGAGAACACAGAGACTGAGATGAAATGGGCTCAGGGCATCCCCTAAACAGAAGATTTATTGTCATTTACTAGACTTTAAGAGGTCTTGCTGGAGGCAGCTACCAATGTGCCTTAGCAGAAATTCCTATTTACTTTATAGAATTTATTAATATCCAAATTCCATGTTGTTCTGGCACAAGGGACTTTGAGAAACTTAACAAAACCACTAATGAATTTTTTTCCAAAATGGAGGAGTTTAAACATAAAATATACTTAACAGTTTGAACTCAATTTCTGCCCTCTTTTAAAGGGCCTAAAAAGTTACATATATTGGATTCTACTGGGTAAGGATATCTATCCCCAGAACAAAGTTGTAAGTGTGCATTCCAACAACTCTGATATGTACAACTCAATGATTTGGACTTTCACTTCTTCAAAAGAGAAGTAAGTGTATAATTGTCCAAATTAGTTATCACAATAAACAACCCTGGATTTTTCTTTAGTGATTTAATTTTTTTTTTTTTTGTGGGGAAGACTAGCCCTGAGCTAACATCCATTGCCAATCCTCCCCTTTTTGCTGAGGAAGACTGGCCCTGGGCTAACATCTGTGCCCATCTTCCTCCACTTTATATGGGACGCCACCACGGCATGGCTGACAGGCAGTGCGTCTGCGGGCGCCCAGGATCCGAACTCGCGAACCCTGGGCTGCCAAGCGCGGACTAAACCGCTGCGCCACCAGGCGGCCCTTTAGTGATTTAATTTTATGTGAGATGTTCTGTGTGAGACATGTATAATTTACTGGATGAGAAATACCAAATTTCATGGAGAGAGTATTTACACCAATTGTGTATTATTTAAGATTAGTGGGAAACTTCTGCCTCTGGACAAAATAGCAGAGACTGTATTTACTCTCCTGGCTGAAACGACTAAAGCAACAATAACTAAATATATGAAAAGAGAGTTTTCAGACATGGACATCAGGTAGTGAAGTACATTGATCCCTGACAGAAAGGAAACAAATGCAGAAGGCCCTAAGAAGGGAAGAAGGCCATGTGAAGATGGAGGCAGAGGTTGGAGTGATGCATCTTCAAGTGAAGAAACACCAAGGATTGCTGGCAACCACCAGAAGCTAGGAGAGAGGGAGGGGACAGTTTCTCCCTAGAATATCCAGAGGGAACCACCCATGCCAACACCTTGATTTTGGACTTCTGGCCTCCTGAACTGTGAGAGAATAATATTTTTTTTCTTTTTCTTTGTTGAGGAAGATTGGCCCAGAGCTAACATCTGTTGCCAATCTTCCTTTTTTTGCTTGAGGAAGATTGTCCCTGAGCTACCATCTGTGCCAATCTTCCTGTATTTTGTATATGGGACGCCACCACAGCATGGCTTGATGAGTGGTGTGTAGGTTTGTGCCCAGGATCCAAACCCATGAACCTGGGCTGCTGAAGTGGAGGGTGTGAACTAATTCACTACACTACTGGGCCGGCAATGAATTTTTGTTGTTTTAAGCCCCAATTTGTGGTAATTTCTTATGGCAGCCCTAGGAAACCAACACACACAGGAAGAAAAAAAGTCTGAAAAAGAAAATCAACAGTGCATCAGTGAACTGTGGGAAACTTCAAGTGGCCTAATATGTATGTACTTAGAATCTCCAAAGGGGAGGAGTGAGAGGGAGGAATAAAAAAATTATTTGAAGAAATAATAGCTGAGAACAGTAAACCTAGAGATCCAAGAAGCTTAACAAACTTTAAGCACAAAAATTATGAAGAAATGCACACTATAATTAAACAGTGATAAAGAGAAAATATTAAAAAGTAGTGATAAGGAGAAAATAATAAATCATTAATAAAGAAAAATATTAAAAGCATCCAATAAAAGAAAAAGACACGTCTAGAAGAATAAAGGTATTCTTTATTGTCATGAAGAATGTCAATGACATTTTATCTCCTTGTGACAATGACACAAGACTTCTTATTGAAATGATGACAGACCTCTGGTTGGAAAAAATGCAAGCCTAAACATAGTGGAGTAGCATTTGCAGTGCTGGAAAAAACTGTCAATTTATAATCTATACCAGGTGAAAATGTTTTTCAGAAATGAAGGCAAAACACATTTCAGACACACAAAAACTGAAATAATTCATCACTAACAAACCTACATTATAAGAAATGTTAAAGAGGAAAATGATACCAGATGGAAATCTGGATCTCCACAAAGGAATGAAGAACGCTAGAAATGTGGGTAAATATAGAAGACATTTTTCCTTATTTAAAAAATCTCTTTAAAATATAACTGACTGCTTAAAGCAAATATAATAACAACATATTGTGGGATTTATAACATATGCAGAAATAAAATGTATGAAAACAATAGCACAATGACCAGGAGGGGAGAAAAGGAAGCGTACTGTTTTAATAGTCTTGTATTATATATGAAGTGATACAATATTACTTGATGGTAGGCTGTGATAAGTAAATCCTAAAATAACCACCTACACACACATTCACACAAATTGGAACAGAGAATTGTAACTAATATGATATCAAGGAGATAAAATTAAGTCATAAAAATCAATCCAAAAATTGTAAAAGGTAGAAAAAGAGGAAAAAGGGTACAAAGAGCTGGTGGACCAAATAGAAATAAAACAAGATGGTAAAATTAAACCTAACCATATTAATAGTCACATTAAATGGAAATGGTCTACAAGATGCCTACTTTAGATATAAAGACACAAAAAAGGTTAAAAATGAAAGAATGGGAAAAGATATACCTGACTAACACTAATCAAAAGGAAGACATTGTGGTTATAACGATATCAAACAAGGTAGATCTCAGAGAAAAGAATATTACCAGGGATAAAGAATAGTACCTTCATTTCGTAATGATACAGAGGTCAATTAATACAGAGGTTTTACCAAGGGAACATAATCCTAAATGTTTATATGCCTAACAACAGACTTCAAAACACATGAAGCAAAAACTGATAGAACTGAAAGGAAAAGCAAAGTCCATAATTTTAGCCAGAGATTTCAACACCCTCTCCATAATGATGCAACAAGTAGGAAAAAATCAGTAAGGATATACAAGACTTGAAAATTGAAGCAGACAGAATATTTTCCAATTTTTTTCTATGAGGACAGTATTATTCAGATACCAAAACCATGCAAAGACATTACAAGAACACTACAGATCAGCATCCCTCATAGACATAGATTCAACAATTCTTAAAATTTTAGCAAATTGAATCCAACAATACATAAGAAGGATAATAAATAGTGACCAAGTATTCCAGGAGTAAAAAGCTGGTTTAAAATTTGAAGATTCGTGGATACACTGTCCATTTTCCTATCTAACTCAGATGTAGCACACACCAATTTTCCTAGGTTATTTCCTCTAGAATCACTGTGTCCTTCTGAAAATCTGACTAAATCTGAACAATTGTTTTTCTTGGGGTAGAATAGATGTCCTTTCTAAAGATATTCTGACTTTAGTCAGGCAAATCTTCTGGATTTGCTTTTTAAAAAACACAAAAACAAAACAAGGCATAGCAGGATTCAATTGAACTCCTACATATTACCATTTTTAAATTTCTGCTCTATTAGTTTTCTATTACTTTGTAAAAAATTACCACCAACTTGGCCTAAAAAAGCACACATTTACTATCTCACATTTTTTGTGGTCAGGAGTCTGGGCCTGGCTTAGATGGGTCCTCTGCTCAGGGTCTCACCAAGCTGTAATCCAAGTGTTGGCTGGGCTGCATTTTTGTCTGGAGGATTGCCTGGGGAAGAATCTGCTTCTGTGCTCACTCAACTTGTTGGCTGGATTAATTTCTTGGTGATTGTATGACTGAGGGCCTCAGCTTTCTGCAGGCTGTCAGTGGGAGGCCACCTTCAGCTCCTAGTGGCTGCTTGCAGGCCCTCACTGCTTCCCACAGTTCCTAGCCATGTGGCCTTTCCCATCATAGCTGTTTAATTCATAAAGCCAGTAAGGACAGTCTCTAGAGTGAGTCTGCTAGCAAGACAGAGTAGAGTGGTATAAACATAATGTAATCAGAGAAGTGACAGGACATCCCCTTATCTTTGTCATATTCTATTGGTTAGAAACCCACACTCAAGGGGAAGGGGTTAGATAAAGCAGGAACATGGATCATGGGGAGTCAATTCACAGTCTGCTTGCACATAAGCCTAAAAGACTTCAGGCAGCAACAGACACTTTAAAACAAAATCGAAGCAGTAATAAAATAACAATAATTATAATTGAAGTAATTAAAGAGATATAGGAATTTGGACCGAATGATAAATTTGTTAGGTTCAGTTTTGTTTAGAGGTAATTTTTTTTTAAAAAAACAAACTATTGATTTGATTAACAGTGCATGTTACTTTATTGAGTATTCAGACTTTTATTATGCTGTAATTCTTATTTCCTATGCCAATCTCATCTTTCAAACTTGACTCAAAGGCAGATATCATTTCTGACTTTACTGGTATTTACAATATCTTTTAGCTTGTTAATGAGAGCATGTAGGAATTCAGTAAAGTTCATTTGAATGTTTAGAAACATACACTGAATGAGTTTATTGCACATTTAAAAACAAAAGTGCTAAAAAAAAAAGCCCCACCAAAAGTGCTTTGGCTTCATCTATTGGCAGATAAACTGATTGGGTTCAGCTCAGTTGGAGTTTAGAAAAAGAGTGCAATTTGCTTGATTTAGGATTCATTTTTTTAAAAACTTTTTTTATTTGGAAAAAATTTAAATATATACAAAGTAAACAATAGTATAAGGGTTTATGTTTAAAAATTTTAAGTTTTAGAAAAATTTACTTATTTTATGAATTAGCAGGAGTTCAAGATCATTGCTATAAAAATATAACTGTTATTTATTTCCTGTCTCGTATGGTTTTCTTTTTGAAAGGAGAGAAAATTGTTGTGTTACCAGAAATTGCGCTTGAGTTATGGCTCATCCTACCCATGCTAAAACCTATGGTGAATAGTCATATTAATTTACTTAAAATTTTTTTTCATAACGGAAAATTTCAAACATGCAAAAGCGGAGGAAAATAGTATCATGAACCCTCATGTACCCATCATTGAGCTTCAGTAATTATTAACACATAGACAATCTGGTTTCATTATACCCTCGACAACTTCTCCCAACCTTATATTACATTGAAGCCAATCCTAGGCATTATATCATTTCACTTACAGATACTATAGTATGTATCTCTAAAATATATTTATCATTGTTACACTTAAAAATTAATAGAAAATTTTAAATATTATTAAGTATTCAATTGGTGTTAAATTTCTCCAATTATTTCATTTTTTTTAAAACAATTGCTTTCAGTTAGATTTCAAATGAGGTCCACATATTGTACTTGGTTTGTATGGGTCTTAGATCTATAGATCCCTTCCTCTTTTTTATTTATTATGTTTTGGTTTAGATCCTTTAATAGAATTCCTATCTTGAAGGTGGTTACTTCCCTCACTTTCATGTCAAGCAAGATCACACCTGAACTATCTTGGTCAGAGAGGTGCTGTCTGAGAAAGTTTCCATTCTGATAAAATCAACTCTCTTGGGGTCTCTTCTACATTGAGATATCTGAGGCTGTGGAGACACTTTGCAGAAGGGAGCCATCAAAATGAATTTAATGTGCACAATGGACTGAACAGCTGGAAAGATCTCTTGCTTCCTTCACTTCCATTAGCTAGGATTCACATTGTCCACAAAACTGACAAGAGAATTTCTTTGTTAGATATGAAAGTTTACTATGAAAGTACAAAGAAGTCTTCTCAATGGAAGAATTTGTCTGGGGATGATGTGTCCCTTCTGTGGGTCTCTGAAATTCTTACCTTAGGGAAGTTCAGTTAAACAGTGTTTATATACTACTTTATATTATCAAAGAGTAATTGGTGTTTTCCTTAGAATCCTGGCCAAATTCCAACTCTGATAAATACATTCTACTTCCCAAAATTTCCCCTGCAATTTCAAATGGATTCTGTATCCTTAATTACCTGTCCCAACCTGTTGCTTGTGTTGAAGATCACCTATTAAGCAGCTGCTGCTTTTGGCCCCAGAGGCTTGTATCTTCAGGGATTAGAAGAAGGGATCCTGGTAATCTTGGTAAATAAGTATGTGTGTGTGCGAGTATGAATGACTTTGAGGGTTCTAGAACTTAAACTTACCCTCTAACATGAAAAAATTGGAAAATTCCAGAGGGAGGGAGAGAAAGAGAGAGAGAGAAAAAAAACTATACAGCCATTCAGGAACTATGGGGACTTCCATTTGCTCAGTAAACTTTTATTAAGAAGTTTCTATGTGTGAGGCATTGTTCTAGGTATTATGGGGGTTACAAAGATGAAGCAGATAGTAGTTCTTGCCTTAAAGGAATATGCAATATAGTAGGGTGGATGTTTTCACAATATTAGGCCGGGCTAATTACCCTCTTTAAAAAGTCTTCCTTATAGTGGATAAAAACTTGAGTGACTTTCATATCTCTTTAATCCAAGGTTTTCTTGGATAAAATGGACATAAATATCTACCTCAGCGTGTTCTGTGAAAATTTTGTGATGTAAAGCTCTTAAGATATTGCCTCACACATGTAAGTGCTCAGTGGACATTAGTAATTGTGGATTTCTAAATGTGCCACTTGGGTCATTGCTAGGGAATGTTAATGCCACTGAAGACTGTACTGGGTTGTTCATATAGATTCAGATATCTCGACTCTCTAGGATACAGAACCGTGGATGGACACCTCACTCATCCCATAAATGCCAAGGTTAGAGGAGAATTCCACACCCAAGTGCCTAGCAGGGTCTAAATCTTTCATTTACTAGTCTACTGGTAAAAAACATAAAGGGAGGAGAAGGAATTGAGATCCTCTTCTCTCCCCATTATCTAATTTAAAATCCTGAATGGTTAGGGACTGAGATTTGGAGATGCAGACCATTAAAGCTGTTACAACAGGAGAAAATAAAAACTTTACTGTTTGACATTGGCACATATTCCCAAGTTCCTCCCTATTTAACAAGCTTTAAGCTTTCATATGAGACACAAGACACTTAAGGGAAAAAGTATTGCCATGAGGCAAATGACGACAACAGCTGCCAGGGCACCTTCCATCAAAAGCAAGTGAAGACTTGAAACAAATCTGAGCTCCGGTTTGTTTTAGAAGCATCACTGTGACATGCCTGTGCCGGCAGAGCTCAGAATGCATTCCTTAACACTAGGACTCGAAGACGTGCTGGATGCCAGAAGCCCAGTGGTAATGAGGGAGCAATTGTGAAGCTTCATTCAGATGGTGTTCTTTTGCTGTGGGCGTGCTGGCTCTGAAAGTTTGGTGCAGGGAGCCACAAGAAAGAATGGGCCAATTCCTTTCCTTCTTCAGAGGTTATAGTCTGGCTAATTCACCTATTTATACCTTTATCCTTCAGACAATTATTGAATGTCAACTATATTCAAAGGCACTGTGTTGGTGATTAAGGCAAGTGAGATAGTGTATTTAGGACTGACTGTAAACTATAAACTTCTTATTCTACTCTTTGGGAGTATTGGAGAAAATCCACTAAGTATTTTAAATTGAATCAAATCAACAGGTATACAGTCGTCCCTCGGTATCCATGAGGGACTGGTTCCAGGACTCTTTGTGGATACCAAAATCCCAGATGCTCAAGTCCCTTAGTCAGCCCTGCATATCCCTGGGTTCTGGTTGGTTGAATCCGTGGATACAGATAGCTGACTGTACATAATAGCACTACAGAGTAATGAACTTGATTATTTTATATCGAGAATTTACAACGTGCAGAACACCTTTCTAGGTACTGAAGAAATCCTAAAAATAAAACTGCTGGATTCTAATAACTAGATTGGTGTGGGAGCAGATGTCTTCATCAGCTTCACAAGGAGGAATCTGTTTATTTTTTTCTGGGAAATTTCCTGTGCTTATAAACAGATGGTCCCTTTACTAAGTCTTAGCTTCCTACCTGTGTATCAGGTAACTAACTCATTCTATAAACCCTAAATTGTTAAGTTGTGATCTCAACCTTCATAGTTACTTGTGGGCTTTCCATGTATATATATATTCTGGCTGTGATCACTTTCCTACCTTCAATTTTGGAAGCCCATCTTTCCCCTTTCAGCATTTTTTAAGATTATAGTTTTGTAAGTATCTATTGGGATAAATAGTGTATATTTGGTGTCTCCATTTCAAACTGTATTAGTTTTTCGCCTGTGGAGTTAGAGGGAGTCTTGGGAAAAGTTTGTACAAATTCTTTTAAAAATCTGTGCTATCCATCAAAGTTTTATTGGATAAGGAATTTTTTACATAGTAAAAATGTGCTGTATTTTTAACTTCTAAAAGTCTATGAACAGAGGATTTATTCAACTGTTATCATCAGGTTAATGTGCTAAGACAGAATCATAAAGTGTGTTTACGTCATTACCAGAAAAGCCGTTTATATTCATTTGCAGCCACTCTTCTTTTCCTAATATATATCCTTAAGATAGTAGGTAAATTTCATTCAACTCTTCCTCCCCACTTACAACCAATTCCATTGTGCCTTGAAATATACGAAATCTACTCCTATAAACTCTTTCTGTATGGTCTGTCTTTATGTGCCTTCTGTAATGGCCAGGACTGTAATCCATATTCTTTTCTATCTTTGGCAGTTCCATTTGCCAGGCATTATATTAGCCCTACAGCATATATCAACAAAGATGTGAATTCTGCTCTCAAAGGGTTATCACTCTATTTGGGTATTCAAGACACATGCCTTTTGGGATCAGAAGCTCCTGCCTATACTTCTTTCAGGAGGTTTCTATTTTATGAAAGATCATGGAGGTCTTAAGATTTAGTAAGTGTAAATAGCACTGAAAAACTAGGCACATAAAGAGAAAACCTCTCTAAGTGATTCAGCATTGTGGAGTGATTCAAAATATTAGATGGTGGCACAAACTTCTTTTAAAAATAGTTCTTTGCATCCCCACCAGCCTTTCAACTGGCTAGTGTTTGGTATGTTGGGATTTTTTTATGTTGTTGTTAGTTACTTTAAATGGCATAATCAAATAGTCCAGCCATTGAGGGATTCAAATTGCTATCAAGTCAAGAAATGCAATATTCTATTATTTTCTTCTCCTAAATACAAATGTTGTCTTCATCTAATTGAATGTATTGTAGTCTTTCAGCCTAGTAAAGTAGAAAACAGTAAAAGGAAATAGAGACAACATTTGCTAAGTGTTTTTGGAAATTATCAATAAGAATGCTTCTGACTTCTGAAAATAAAACTGTACCTCTGATGGGTCAATTGATAACATGCTGTTGGATTAGGTTACTTATAGTTAAGCAAATGGAGACAGCAAATATCAGCTTAATGGAAGCAATACTGCAATTTTAATCCTTTGAAAGTGCAGGCACTATCTTTACAAATGTCTATTAAGTTTCTGGTTCCAGGTAAGGTTGAGCAAGCACATTCTACCTTTTTTTCCCCACTGAGTACGTCTATAAAACTGAGGCAGAATGCATGGAGCAGGTATTTGAGGACTCGGAAAAGTAAATGTAGTAGGCAGATGACAGAAGAAAAGAGTTCAAAATACCACCAAATAGGGTGAGTTTACCATTTCTTGTCCCCTGGTAACCCCCAGCCTGAACTTAATGTAGTCCCAAATCAAGAAGCAGGCATAGGCATGGACAGTGAGAGCCCCAGGAGAAAACCTCTACTTCTGGCTTGAGGAACAGAAAAGGAATCAGTTAATACTCAGAGATAAAGGGGGAAATCTTGCTCCTCCTTTTCCTCCTCTTTCTCTTTGGAATCTCTTTTCCATTCTCTTGTGCCCCAGTCCTTAGGCAATTATGCTGTGCCAGTGGCAGTGGCAGCAAGAACAGCAGCTGGAGCCCTTAGCACCTAAAACTGAGGGGAACATTTCTCCCTAATTGGAGGAGCTATGGTCCCCAAAAAGTGAAGTGAATTCCTGTTGCTTTTTTTTTTCTGTCTCTGTTGTCCTGCGTCTTGGACCAACAGAGGGGTCAGTCTCAGGAAGTGTGGAAACAAGTCCAGCTTCCTGATCATAAAATTGAAAAGGGAGCCCCAGGACACCAGAAATACCAGGAAGATCATAGAGAAAGTGGGAGGGAGGAAGAAAATCCAAAGTTTTCTATTAACTCCTGGCTCATCCTTGAGCTGTGCATGCCTAGATCTGATGCTAAACAGCTTACCAAAGACTTTGAAAACTGAACTAAGGGGTAGACCACAGCCCAGGTCTCAGACTGGTCACTGGATGGCACACACATGAAACAGAACTGAACACCAGGAAAATCCCAACTTGCATTAAGAAGTGACAGATGCTAATGTATCACGGCTGCTGAAATTATCTGACAAAACATGCTCAAAGAAGTAAAAGCATTCATTCCCTTTTTAAAAAAAATTATTATGGTAAGAACACTTAACATGGGATCTACCCTCTTAAGAAATTTTAAAGTGTACAATACATTATTGTTGACTATACGTAAAACGTTGTACAGCAGATCTCTAGAGCTTATTTATCTTGCTTAACTGACACTTTATACCTGTTGATTAGCAACTCCCCATTTCCCAGGTGCCCAGCCCCTGGAAACTGCCATTCCACTCTTTGGTTCTATGAATTTGACTATGACTTTCTATGAATTCAAAGAAGTGGAATCATGCAATATTTGTATTTCTATGACCAGCTCATTTCACTTAGCACAATGTTCTCAAGGTTCATCCCTGTTGTTGCATATTGCAGAATTTCCTTCTTGTTAAAGATTGACTAGTATTCCACTGTATGTGTGTACCACATTTTCTTTATCCATTCATGTATCAATGGACATTTAGATTGTTTCCACAACTTGGCTACTGTGAAAAATGCTGCAATGAACACGGGAGGGCCAACATCTCTTTGAGATCCTGATTTCACTGTTTTGGGATAAATACCCAGAAGTGATATTGCTGGATCATATGGTAGTTCTATTTTTAATTTCTTGAGGAATCGCCATGATGTTTTTCACTGTGGCTACGCCATTTTGCATTCCTACCAACAGTGTATGAGGGTTCCAGTTTCTCCACATCCTCGCCAATACCTGCTGTCTTGTTGTTTTGATAATAGCCATCCTGACACATGTGAGGTGGTATCTCACTGTGGTTTTGATTTGCATTTCCCTAATGATTAGTGATGATGAGCATTTTTCATATACCTGTTGGCCATTTTCCTGTCTTCTTTGGAGAAATATCTATCCAAGTCCTTAGCCTATTTTAAAATTGGGTTATTAGGGTTTTTTTTGCTATTGAGTTGTAGGAGTTTCTTATATAATTTGGAGATTAACTTCTTATCACATATGTAGTTTGCGAATATTTTCTCCCAGAGTGTAGGTTGCGTTTTTAATCTATTGATTCTTTCCTTTGCTGTGCAGAAGCTTTTTAGTTTGAAATAGTCCCATTTGTTTTTGTTGCCTGTGCTTTCAGTGTCATATCCATGAAATCATCGCCAATGCCAATGTAATGAAGCTTTCTCCTTGTGTTTTCTTCTAGGAGGTTTTATAGTTTCAGGTCTTGCATTTAAATCTTTAATCTATTTTGAGTTGATTTTTGTGTATGCTGTAAGATAGGGGTTCAATTTCATTCTTTCGCATACTGATATCCAGTTTTCCTAACACCATTTATTGAAGATACTATCCTTTCCCTATTGTGTATTCTTGGCACCCTTGTTAAAGATTGGTTGACCACATATGCGTGGATTTATTTCTGGGCTCTCTATTGGTCTGTTGGTGCAGATGTCTGTTTTTATGCCAGTACCATACTGTTTTGATTACTGTAGCTTTGTAATATATTTTAAAATCAGAAAGTCTCATGTTCCTCTTTGTTCCTCTTTTTCAGGATTGATTTAGCTATTTGGGGTCTTTTGAGGTTCTATATGAATTGTAGAATTATTTTTTCTATTTTTGTAAAAAATGCTGTTGGGATTTTGATAGGGATTGCATTGGATCTATAGATTGCTTTGCGTAGTATAGATATCTTACCAATGTTGTCCTCCAATCCATGCACATGGATATGTTCCCATTTATTAGGGCCTTTTTAATTTCTTTCATCAATGTTTTACAGTTTTCAGTATACAAGTCTTTCATCTTCTTAATTAAGTTTATTTCTAGGTATTTTATTCTTTTGGTACTATTATAAATGGGATTATTTTCCTAATTTCCTTTTCAGGTAGTTTGTTGTTAGTATATAGAATGCAAATGATTTTTGTATGTTGATGTTGTATCCTACAACTTTACTGATCTTGTTTATTAATTCTAGCAGGTTTTTTATGGAGTCTTTAGGATTTTCTATTTATAAGATCATGTCCTCTGCAACATACGCTCTTGAAAATAATGAAAAGATAGTATGTAAATTGGTGCAGCCACTTTGGAAAACAGTATGGAGATTCCTCAAGAAATTAAAAATAGGACTACCATATGATTCAACTATCCCACTTTTGGGTATTTATCTGAAGAATACAAAAACACTAATTTGAAAAGATATATGCACCCCTGTGTTCATTGCAGCATTATTTATAATAGCCAAGATATGGAAACAACCTCAGTGTTCACCAATCAATGAATGGATAAAGAAGATATGGTACATATATATGAAGGAATACTACACAGCCATAAAAAAGAGGGAAATCTTGCCATTTGTGATGACATGGATGGATCTTGAGGGTATTATGCTAAGTGAAATAAGTCAGATGGAGGAAAACAAATACTGTATGATTTTGCTTATATGTGGAATCTGAAAAACAAAACAAAACAAATACAAACTCATGGATACAGAGAACAGACTGATGGTTACCAGAGGGGAAGGGGGTTGGGTGGTGGTGAAATGGGTGAGGGGGTCAGTTGAATGGCAATGAATGGTAACTACTCTTATGGTGGTGATCACTTTGTACTGTACACAAAAATTTAATTATGATGTTGCACACTTAAAACATATATTATATACCATTTTTACCTCAATAAAAAAAGAACAGATAGAAAGTCTTAAAAAAGGAATAGAAAATATAAAGAAGAATCAAATGGAAAATTTAGAACTGAAAAATATAGTAACTAAAATAAAAAATTTACTGAATGGGATTAATAGCAGAATGGAGATGACAGAGGGAAGAGTCAGCAAATGTGAAGATAGATGAATAGAAATTATCCAATCTGGAAAAGATAGAAAAAAACTGAGAAAAAAAAGGAAAGAAAAGAGCTTGAGATCTGTGTGTTAATACCAAAAGGTCTAACATTCATGTAACTAGAGTCCTAGAAGGAGAGGAGAAAGAGCACGAAGAAGAAACACATTTCAGTAAATAATGGCCAAAAACTTCTAAATTTTGGTGAAAGACATAAACCTACAGATTTTAAAAGTTCAGTGAATCCTAAGCAGGACAAACCCAAAGAATCTATGCCTAAACACGTCACAATTAAACTGCTGAAGACTGAAGACAAAGAAAGTATTTTGAAAGCAGCAAGAGAGAAATGATGTATTATTCAAATGACCAGTTTTCTCACCAGAAATTGTACAGACAAGAAGAAAATGGAATATTTCTAAAGTGCTGAAAGAAAAAATTGTCAACCCAGAATTGTATATTTAGTGAAAATATCCTTCAGAGATGAAGGTGAAATAAAGACATTCTCAGATGAAGAAAAACTAGTAGAATTTATCACCAACAGACTTGTTTTCAAAGAATTACTAATTGAAGTTCTTAAGACAGAAAGGTAATGATACCAGAAGGATATTTGGAGCATCAGGAATCAAGGAAGAGCAATATAAATGGAAAATATCTGAGTAAGTATAATAGACAATTTTTCTCCTTTTCAGTTCTTTAGAATATACTTGACAGCTAAAAGCAAAAACTATAACATTTTCTGATGGGGTTTTCAATGTATGTGGGTGTAATACACAAGACAATTACAACATGAAGTGGGGAGGGTGTAAGAATCTATATGGTGGAAAAATTTCTACATTGCATTTGAAGTGGCAAAATATTGATTTTAGTTAGACTGAGAAAAGTTCAGTATGGGTACCATAATACCTATAGTAACCAACACTTCCCCCCCACACAAACAGTACAGGAGAAATAGTAAAAAACACAATGGATAAATTAAAATAGAATAATAAAAATGCTCAGGGGCCAGCCTGGTGGTGTAGCGGTTAAGTTTGTGCACTCTGCTTCTGCAGCCCAGGGTTCTCTGGTTTGGATCCTGGGCGTGGACCTGTGTACTGCTCATCAAGCCATGCTGAGGTGGTGTCCCACATAGAGCAACTAGAAGGATGTACAACTATGACATACAACTATCTACTGGGGCTTTGGGGAGAAAATGAGGAAGACTGGCAACAGATGTTAGCTCAGGGTCAATCTTCCTCAAAAAAAAAAAAAGATAAATAATATTAAAAAAAAAATCTGTCTCAAATATGAGCCATGGCCATGAGCAAAGGCTTTGGTGCATGCACTTGGTGATGACAACAACTTTGAAAAAAAAGAAAAATGCTCAAATAACCCAAAAGAAGGAAGGGAAAGGGTAACAGAGAAAGGAAGGACATAGCAAAGAAAGAGTAAACAAATAATGAAATGGTAGGCCTAAATTCAAACATATCAATAATTACATTCAATGTAAATGATTTAAACACACCAATCAAAAGATAGAGATAATCAGAATGGGTAAAAAAACATCACCTAACTGTGTCCTATCTACAAGAAACTTACTTCAAATATAATGATACAGGAAGGTTAAATGTAAAGAATGGAAAAAAGCATATCATGCAAACACTAATCAAAAGAAAGTTGGAGTAGTTATAGTCATATCAGACAAAGTAGACTTCAGAACAAAGAAAATCACCAGGGATAAAGTGAGACATTGTATAATGATAAAAGAGTCAATTCACTAAGAAGACATAAAAATCCTAAATGTGTATGCACCTAACAACAGACTTTCAAAATATATGTAGCAAAAAATGGACAAAGTTGAAAGAAGAAATAGATAAATTCACAATTGTATTGGAGACTTCAATGTTTTTCTCTCAGTGGTAGAACCAATAGACAAAATTATCAAAGCTATAGAAGAATGGAACAACACAATCAAGTAACTGACATTGATAGAACACCTTATCCAATAACAGTAGAGTACATATTCTTTCCAAATGCACATGGAATATTTACTAAATAGACCATATCCGGGGTCATAAGACAAACTTTAATAAATTTAAAATAATTGAAATCATACAAACAAAGTATATTCTTTGACCACAATAGAATTAAACCAAGACCAATAACTGAAACATGACTGGAAAATCTCTAAACATTTGGAAATTAAATAACTTTTAAATAATCTTTGGGTCAAAGAAAAAGTCTCAAGGCAAATTAGAAAATATTTTGAACTAAATGCAATTGAAAATACAACCTAAAAGTAGAAAGGTCTCATATGAATAATCTAAGCTTCCACTTTGAGAAACTAGAAAACAAAATAAACTAGCAAAATAAATCTTAAGCAAGCAAAAGGAAGGAATTAATAAAAATAAGGAAGAAATCAATGAAATTGAAACCAGAAAAACAGTAGAGAAAAGCAATGAAATCAAAAGTTTGTTCTTTGAAAAGATCAGTAAAATGAATACAACTATAATCAGAATGGCAAAGAAGAGAAAAGACACAAGTTACTAATATCAGGAATGAAAGAGGTGATATCCTTAAAGAACCCTGAATACATTAAAAGGATAAAAAGGGAGACCTATGAACAACTCTACTCACATAAAGTTGTCAGCTTAGATGAAATTGACCCATACCTCAAAACCCGCAAACTACTGAAACATACCAAGATGAAATAGATAACCTGAATATGTCGTCCTGTGTCTATTTAAAAAAATTGAATTTTAGTTAAATGTCTTTTCAAAAAGAAATCTCCAGGCTCAAGTGGTTTCACTGGTAAGTTCTACCAAACATTTAAAGAAGAAATAACTCCAATTCCACACAATCTCTTGCAGAAAATAGAATAGGAAGGAATACTTCCCAACTCATTTTATTTTATTTTTTTTTGTGAGGAAGACTAGCCTTGAGCTAACATCCGTTGCTAATCCTCCTCTTTTTGTTGAGGAAGACTGGCCCTGGGCTAACATCGTGCTCATCTTCCTCCACTTTATATGGGACGCCGCCATGGCATGGCTGACAGGCAGTGCGTCGGCAGGCGCCTGGGATCCGAACCTGCGAACCCCGGGCTGCCAAGCGCGGACGAAACCGCTGCGCCACCGGGCGGCCCCCCAACTCATTTTATGAGACCAGCATTATCTGGATACAAACATAAGACAAATACAGTACAAGAAAATATTCCCCATGAACATAGGCACAAATGTCCTCAATAAAATAGTATCAAATTAAATTCAACAACATATAAAAAGAGTAACACACCATGATCAAGTTTGCAGATCAATCAATATAATCCACTATATTTACAGTCTAAAGAAGAAACAACACGTGATCATAGCAATTGATGTGGAAAAAGCATTTGACAAAATTCAACATCTATTCGTGATAAAAACTCTCAGCAAACTAAGAAGAGAAGCAATCTTTCTCAATCTGATAAGGGAAAGTTACAAAAACCTACAGCTAGCATCATACTCCGTGGTGAAAGAATGAATATGTTCCCTCTAAGATCATGAAAAAGGCAAGAATGTCTACTCTCACCGCTATTCAGCATGATACTAGAAGTTGTTGCTAGTGCAATAAGGCAAGAAAAAGTAGTAAAAGATGTATCAAATGGAAAAGAAGAAATGAAACTGCCCATATTCCCAGAAAACATGATTACATACTTAGAAAAATCCCAAGGAATCTACAAAAAAACCCTCCTAGGACTAATGCATGAATTTAACAAGGTCACAGGATACAAGGCCAATACAAAACTCAATTCTATTTCTACATATACCAATGAACAGTTGGAAACTGAAGATTTATAAAAGTACCGTTTAGAATAGCTCAAAAAAAAGAAATAGGTATAAATCTAAAAAAAGTGTACAAGATCTGAGTGCTGAAAATGACAAAACATTTGTGAAAGAAATAAAATAAATGGAGCAACATACTGAGTTCATGGATTGGAAGACACTGTAAAAATTTTAGTTCTCCCCAAATTTATTTATAGATTTAATGTAATTTCAATCTAAATTTTCTAAAATTTATGCAGGAAGACAAAAAGACCAGAATAGCCAAAACAGTCTTGAAAAAGAAGAATAAAATTGGAGGACTTAACACTATTTGATGTTAAGACTTACTACAAAGCCACAGTCACCAAGAAGGTGTGGTATTAGTGAATGAATAGACATGTAGATCAGTGGTACCAAATAAGAGAGTTCAGAAATTGGCCCTCACACACGTGGCCAATTGATTTTTTTATTATTATTTTTTTATTGATGTCTTAATAGTTTATAACATTGTGGGGTTTTAGTTGTACATTATTGTTTGCCTGTCACCATGTGGATGCATCCCTTCACCTCTTGTGCCCACGCCCCACCCCCCTTCCCCTTGGTAATCACCAATCAGTTCTCTCTGTCTGTGTGTTCATTTATATTCCACATATGAGTGAATTCATGCAGTGTCTGTCCTTCTCTCTCTGGCTTATTTCACTTAACATAATACCCTCTAGGTCCGTCCATGTTGTTGCAAGTGGGACAATTCTGTCTTTTCTTATGGCTGAGTAGTATTCCATTGTATGTATATACCACATCTTCTTTAACAATCATCAGTCGAGGGACACTTGGGTTGCTTCCACTTCTTGGCTATCGTGAATAATGCTGCAATGAACATAGGGGTGCATAAGCCTCTTGTGATGGTTGATTTCATGTGCATTGGGTAGATGCCCAAGAGTGGGATTGCTGGATCATAAGGTGTTTCTATTTTTAATTTTTTGAGGAATCTCCATACTGTTTTCCATAGAGGCTGCACCAGTTTGCTTTCCCACCAGCAGTGAATGAGGGTTCCCGTTTCTCCACAACCTCTCCAGCATTTGTTGTTTTTTGTCTTGGTGATTATAGCCATTCTAACGGGTGTCAGGTGATATCTTAGTGTAGTTTTGATTTGCATTTCCCTGATGATTAGTGATGTTGAACATCTTTTCATGTGTCTATTGGCCATCTGTATCTCTTCCTTGGAAAAATGTCTGTTCATATCCTCTGCCCATTTTTTGATCGGGTTGTTTGTTTTTTTGTTGCTCAGTTGTATGAGATCTTTATATATTATGGAGATTAATCCCTTGTCAGATAAACAATTTGCAAATATTTTCTCCCAGCTGGTGGGTTGTCTATTCATTTTGATCCTGGATTCATTTGCTTTGTAGAAGCTCTGTACTCTGATGAAGTCCCACTTGTTTATTTTTTCTTTTGTTTCCCTTGTCCAAATAGACATGGAATCTGAAAGGATCTCTTTATGACCAATGTCAAATAGTGTACTGCCTATATTTTCTTCTGGGAGTTTTATAGTTTCAGGTCTCACTTTCAGGTCCTTAAACCATTTTGAATTGATTTTTGTATATGGCGATAGGAGATGGTCTACTTTCATTCTTTTGCATGTTGCTGTCCAATTTTCCCAGCACCATTTATTGAAGAGACTTCCCTCTCTCCACTGTATGTTCTTTGCTCCTTTGTCGAAGATTAGCTGTCCATAGGTGTGTGGTTTTGTTTCTGGGCTTTCAATTCTGTTCCATTGATCTGTGTGTCTATTTTTGTACCAGTACCATGCTGTTTTGATTGCTATAGCTCTATAGTATATTTTGAAATCAGGGATTGTGATGCCTCCAGCTTTGTCCTTTTTTTTCAGGATTGCTTTAGCTATTTGGGGTCTTTTGTTGCCCCATACGAATTTCAGTATTTTTTGTTCTATTTCCGTGAAGAATGACATTGGGATTCTGATTGGGATTGCATTGAATCTGTAGATTGCTTTAGGTAGAATGGACATTTTAACTATATTTATTCTTCCAATCCATGTGCATGGAATATTTTCCCATTTCTTTATGTCCTCCTCGATTTCTTTCAATAGTGTCTTATAGTTTTCTTTGTATAGGTCTTTCACCTCCTTGGTTAAATTTATCCCCAGATAGTTTATTCTTTTTGTTGCAATTGTAAATGGGATTGTCTTTTTGAGTTCTCTTTCTGTTAGTTCATCATTAGTGTATAGAAATGCAACTGATTTTTGTAAGTTGATTTTATACCCTGCCACTTTACTGTAGTTGTTGATTATTTCTAGTAGTTTTCCAATGGAATTTTTTGGTTTTCTATGTAGAAGATCATGTCATCTGCAAATAGTGAGAGTTTCACTTCTTCGTTGCCTATTTGGAGTCCTTTTATTCCTTTTTCTTGCCTAATTGCTCTGGCCAGAACTTCCAGTACTATGTTGAATAAGAGCGGTGAGAGTGGGCAACCTTGTCTTGTTCCTGTCCTCAAACAAATGGCTTTCAGTTTTTCCCTGTTGAGTAGGATGTTAGCTGTAGGTTTTTCATATGTGGCCCTTATTATTTTGAGGTACTTTCCTTCTGTACCCATTTTGTTGAGAGTTTTTATCATAAATGGATGTTGGATCTTGTTGAATGCCTTCTCTGCATCGACTGAGATGCTCATGTGGTTTTTATTCTTCATTTTGTTAATGTGGTGTATTACATTGATCGATTTGCAGATGTTGAACCATCCCTGTGTCCCTGGTATAAATCTCACTTGATATTGGTGTATGATCTTTTTGATGTATTGCTGTATTCGGTTTGCCAATATTTTGTTGAGGATTTTTGCGTCTATGTTCATCAGTGATATTGGCCTGTAGTTTTCCTTCTTTGTATTGTCCTTGTCTGGCTTTGGTATCAGGATGATGTGGGGCTCATAGAATGTGTTAGGAAGTATTCCATCTTCCTCTATTTTTTGGAATAGTTTGAGAAGGATAGGTGCTAGATCTTCTTTGAATGTTTGGTAAAATTCTCCAGGGAAGCCATCTGGTCCCGGGCTTTTATTTTTGAGGAGGTTTTTGATTACTGTTTCAATCTCTTTATTTGTGATTGGTCTATTCAGATTCTCTATTTCTTCTTGATTCAGTTTGGGAGGTTGTACGCGTCCAAGAATTTGTCCATTTCCTTTAGGTTGTCTAATTTTTTGGCGTAAAGTTTTTCATAGTATTCCCTAATAATCCCTTGTATTTCTGTGGTATCTGTTGTAATTTCTCCTCTTTCGTTTCTAATTTTATTTATTTGAGTCTTCTCCCTTTTTTTCTTAGTGAGTCTGGCTAAGGGTTTGTCAATTTTATTTATCTTCTCAAAGAACCAGCTCTTTGTCTCATTGATCCTTTCTACTGTTTCTTTGGTTTCAATTTTATTTATTTCTGCTCTGATTTTTATTATTTCCCTCCTTCTGCTGATTTGGGACTTAGTCTGTTCTTCTTTTTCTAATTCTGTTAGGTGCAGTTTAAGGTTATTTATTTGGGATTTTTCTTGTTTGTTAAGGTGGGCTTGTATTGCTATGAATTTCCCTCTCAGGAGCACCTTTGCTGCATCTCATATGAGTTGGTATGGTGTATTTTCTTTTTCATTTGTCTCCAGATTGCTTTTGATTTCTCCTTTAATTTCATCAATGACCCATTGGTTGTTCAGTAGCATGTTGTTAAGTCTCCATATCTTTGTCCCTTTCCCAGTTTTTTCCTTGCAGTTGATTTCTAGTTTCACAGCGTTATGATCAGAAAAGATGCTTGTAATGATTTCAATCTTCATAAATTTATAGAGGTTTGCCTTGTTTCCTAATATATGGTCTATCCTTGAGAATGTTCCATGTGCACTTGAGAAGAATGTGTACTCTTCTGTTTTTGGGTGGAGTGCTCTGCATATATCTATTAATTCCATCACGTCTAGTTTTTCATTTAAGTCCATTATTTCCTTATTGACTTTTTGTCTGGATGATCTATCCATTGATGTAAGGGGGGTGTTAAGATCCCCACTATTATTGTGTTATTGTTAATATCTCCTTTTAGGTTTTTTAGCAGTTGTTATATGTACTTTGGCACTCCTGTGTTGGGTGCATAGATATTTATAATTGTTATGTCTTCTTGGTGAAGTGTCCCTCTTATCATTATATATTGCCCTTCTTTGTCTCTCATTACCTTTTTTATCTTGAAGTCTACTTTGTCTGATATACGTATGGCAACTCCTGCTTTCTTTTGTTTGCCATTAGCTTGGAGTATCGTTTTCCATCCTTTTATTTTGAGTCTGTGTTTGTCTTTAGAGCTGAGATGTGTTTCCTGGAGGCAGCAAATTGTTGGATCTTGGTTTTTAATCCATCCTGCCACTCTGTGTCTTTTGATTGGAGAATTCAATCCATTTACATTTAGAGTGATTATTGATATATGAGGGTTTAATGTTGCTATTTTATTGTTCATTTCCTGGTTCTTTTGCATTTCCTTCATTTCTTGTCACTTGTGTTTCGGACTGCAAATTCAGTTTGGTATTTCTGCATGATGATTTTCTTAGTTTTCTCTTTATTTGTCCTATGTGGTTCTCTTCTGGTTATTTGTTTTGTGGTTACCATGAAGTTTATATAAAAGATCTCCTGGATAAGATAGTACATTTTCAGATGCCTCCTGTTTCCTAGGTTGAGTTGATTCAATCCCTTACCTCTTCCCCTCCTTATTTGTTTTTGTCACTACTTATTCCATCTGTGTTGTGAGTGTGTGTTTACAGTGATGAGCTTGAATTAATTTTTGATGTTATCCAACTGTAGTTTGTTCTGGTTTAGTCTCCTTGCTGAAATCTTTGTCCCCTTTGTCTTTTGGTTTTTTTTTTCAGGCCTAAGGGCCTTCTTGATCATTTCTTGTAGTGGGGGTCTTGTGGTGATGAACTCTCTTAGCTTTTGTTTATCAGGGAGAGTTATTATTTCTCTTTCATATTTGAAGGATATTTTTGCTGGATAAAGTATGCTTGGCTGAAGGTTTTTGTCTTTCATGATTTTGAATATATCATTCCAGTCTCTCCTAGCCTGTAGAGTTTCTCTCGAGAAATCAGCTGAGAGCCTGATGGGGTTTCCTTTGTTATTTTGTTTTTTTGTTTAGCTGCCCTTAATATTGTTTCCTTGTCACTGAGTCTTGTCAACTTAGCTACTATGTGGTGTGACAATTGTTTATTCCTGTTTATCTATTTAGGTGATCTATTGATTTCATTCACTGTTATTTCCATCTCATTCCCTAGGTTTGGGAAGTTCTCAGCTATTATTTCTTTGAACAAACTCTCTGCTCCTTTTTCTCTGTCTTCTCCTTCTGGAATACCTGTTATCTTTGTGTTGCTTTTCCTCATTGAGTCTGATATTTCTCAAAGAATTTCTTCATTTCTTTTTAGTCTTAGCTCTCTCTCCTCCTCTATCTGGAGCATTTCTGCATGGCTATCCTCGATAATGCTAATTCATTCCTCCATATTGTCAGTTCTGCTCTTTAAAGACTCCATTTTTTCCATTATCTCATTCATTTTGTTTTTCATCTCCAATAATTCTTTATGGTTTCAATCTCTTTTGTGATGAAATCCCTGAATTTGTTGATTTGTTTCTGTGTGTTCTCTTGTATTTCATTGAGTTTGTTTATGATAGCTATTTTGAATTCTCTGTCATTCAGGTTATAGATTTCTGTGCCTTCAGGGTTGGTTTCTGGGTGTTTGTCCTTTCCTTTTGTTCTGTAGACATAATAAACTGTTGCATAGATCCCGTGTCTTTACCTTTTCTTTTCATCTTGAATTTGGTCCTGCATTTTCCACCTGCTGCCACTGGATGGAGATCGTGAGCAGTGTGCTCTGAGCCCACTGCAGTCCCCGGAGGGATTATGTTGAAACACAGGGCATGTGGGGGGAGGGGTTCTCTCTTTCTCCTTCTTGACCCTGGGGGTTTCCTTTCTGGCTCTCTAGGGGCATTTGCCACACCCCTGAAACAGTCCGTCATTGCTTCCTGGTGGGGATCTCTTGACAGTCTGTGAGAGCACCTGGAGGGCAATAGGTTTCCCCACAGAGGGCAGCCCCTCTCCCCTCTGTCTGCGAGCTGTGCTGCCTGTCTTTGCCAATCGATTGGGGAGGGGGAGTAAAACTCCTTACCTCTTCTCACGTCCTTTGGGGCTTCCCGTGCCTCCACCATCCAATGTATGGCAGCAGGGGTTTCTTAAAAGTCCTTTGTAGTGTTTGATTGACCTCTGTTGGAATGTGAATGATGTTTTCGTTCTGTCTTAGGGGGCAGAGATTCAAAGAGGGAATCTCACTCTGCCATGATGCTGATGTCACTCCGTGGCCACTTGATTTTTGATGACGTTGCAAAGACAAGTCAATGGAGAAATGATCGTCTTTTCAACAAATAGTGTTGGAACAATTGGATATAGACATGTGAAAAAAATTAACTTCCACCTGAACCTCATACCTTATACAAAAGTTAAATCAAAATGGATCATAGCTCTAAGTATAAAATGTAAAACCATAAAGCTTTTAGATGACAGGAAAGAATATTTATGACCTGGGATTGGGCAAAGAGTTCTTAGACATAATACTGAAAGCATGATCCATAAAAGAAACAATAAATTGCACTTAATCAAAATTCAAATTTTTTGCTATGAAAAAGATACTGTTAAAAGAAGGAAAAGATCTTGACATTATTCAAAATTTGCTGATCCATTTATATAGGTATCATTTCTTTTTTCCTTTGTATTCTACAGTGCTAGAATTTAGTCCTGTGACTTTCAGATGCGTCTTTACTCATCTCCTGGGCATCCATTTCTAGTTTTTACTTAGCAGGATATAAGTAGACCCCCAGGGGCTCTCTCTCACTCAGGCCTACCTTGGGCTGTGAGAAACATGTTCCTTTGACTCACAGTTGGTGACAGTGCAGCTAATTTACTCTTTTCATTTGACCACCTCAGTCCTTCCATCCTAAATAGTTGTCTAATAACTAGAATAAGAATATCACCAACCAGTTATCTAATATCTAGAAATTGAGAATAAAATTTTATTTTTTTCATGTGTATAATACATTTGTGGATTAGCTGTAGCAAATGCTAAACTCTAGTTTGCTTGTGGCCTGCCTCTTACAGGGGTGTTCCAAATAAGGAGAATAAATCTGAAAATTAATCTAAGCAAAAACATAGGAAGATGGTACTGTTGCTGCAAAGAGTTACCTGAAAGATTCCAAATAAACTCCAAATTTTTGTTTCTCTACTGTTAGATTATCCCTGCAAACAGTTTCTTCTCTGCATAGAAAATTAAGAATTAATATATTGAGTTAATGTGATACCCAGCAAGAGGACTTAAATGTGATATTAGAATTTTTTCTCACCTAGAACAAATACTCTTCAGGTATCCACTTTGTCATAAGAACCCTTCCAGAAACCAAAAACTTGCTTTTTTATCTCCCCAGACTAAATAATTTTACGGTAATTAATGAGCAGATAATTATTTCTATGCTGTGCCATACAAACTGACCAATTTGTTGAAAACAAAAATCAGTTAAACCAATTGTTTTGGCCCTATACAGTTTCAGACTGATCAATTGGTGAATACATGGAACTCAAGACTGAGTGATACACATGCATGATTTTAAGTTCCTGAGTGTTAGTCAGTGGCAGTTTAGAGAGTTTTACTCTATTAAATTTAGTCCTGCCTCATCTCTTTTTTATACTGTTAGAAGGGCCTTTTAGCTCTCTTACCGACTCCAGCTTACTCCATTCCAAACTATCATCCATGCTGTCATTTGATAATCTTTCAAATTTTTCTAATTTGATCATGCTACTCTCCTGCTTAAAGACCCCTCAGGTGGTTTTTTATTACATACAAAACAGTTCATATTCTTTAGCTGGCCTTTAGGACTTCAAAAGCTAGTCCCAAACTACCTTACCAGTCTTATTTCCTTTAACATCTTTTCCTCACACTCTATACCATATAGGTGTCCCCACCTTTCTCTGAATATAGAATATTCTTCCAGGTCTTCATATTTTGCACATTATGTTGAATTAAGCTGTAGTATCCATTACTTGCCCCACTCCCCAACCCCTACCACATGATGAACTCCTTATATCTTCAAATTCCGATTTGGATGTCACGTCCTTTGTGTAAGTGCTCCAATGCCCCTCTCCTGCCATGTTATGTCATTATAGTACTTTGCACATAGTTGTCACAAGGTAGTGCAAGTACTTGTTTACTCACCTGTTTTGTCCAGTAGAATGTGAGCTCCCTGAAGAGAGGGATTGTTTCTTTCTATATTTCAAATCCTAGCCCAGTGCCTGACATAATAAACATCCAGACAATGTTTGTGGAATGAATGATTGATTGCCTAAAAGAGATAATGCACATTTAGTGGTTTATCATTTATTCATAAGAGTGAGCACCTACCCCGGGAGAATCTGGCATATTAATAATTTCGTAAATTACCTTTTGTAATGAAGTGAGTGCCTAAAAGAGGTTGTGAAACTCTTGTGGTGCAGCTTATTCCTTCTCATTCATAAACTCAGCCCAGGGCTCCAGAGGGCATTGGAAGAAAATTGTGACTGTAATTATTAAGCATTCCTCTTAGAATTCCTAAGTATGACCAAGTATTTGACATATCCAAAGTTAACCAGGGTTTAAAGCTCAAGGAATTCAAGCTCCCAAAATATTTTAGAATTTTCTTTCCATAAATAGCCCAATAAGCTCTAGCATTTGCATATCATAAAAGGACTTATTTAATAGGGCCTTGCCCAAAGTAGATGTTCAATAAATGCTTGTTAATGAATTATTTTTTCCTTCCATAACAAAATTACAGTAGTAAGTGGCACCTATGCCTACGTTGCCCTGTATATCTGTCTATGAACTTAATCCTGTAACTCTTAGAATCACAGAATATTCGACCTAGGATCTTTGAGCTCATCTTGTTGAACATCCTAAAGTTACAGATGAAGAGACTGAGGTCTGGAAAGATGAAACCTTGCTTGAGTTGAACCATGTGAAATTACTGTTTTAATAAGTCAAAAATGGTCCAGAATTGGCAATTCTATTTGTTGCAATCTAAAAAAAGTCAAAGTGTACATTCCATACCAGGATACAGAACTCTCCTTGAGAGTAATGAGAAGAAAGGAACTAATGTCTAAAGTGAAAATGAAACATCAAATGGGTTAGCCTCCAAGTTGTAGGAGAGAGATCGTATCTGCCCCGAGGCTTTACCAGTTAGAGACACATTTAGATCACAGGGTAAAAGGTAATGGTTTGCACCGAGTGTCAGTTGGGAACCTTATAAAGAAGTAATTGACTAATTTTTTTTTTAAGCTCCTGAGTTGTTAAAATTTCCTTGCTGAGTTTTTTAAAAATGAGATTTAAAAACCTTTGGCCAGGTTTAACTGGTGTGGCTGTATTTCAAAGGACTAGAAGGACTCAAAGGACTCCTATTCCTTGAACATTCCAGATCTTACCTAAAATAAGGAAATGCAACTGAAAATGAGGGTTATTTTGTTTACTCTGTCCTCCCTTAATGGGAAGCCAGGCCTACCATGGGACTGCATTTCATTTTCAGAATGAGCTTTCAACAGGAAGCATTCTGCTCAGGCATGCATGACAGGAGAGGAATGTGCCCTGATATAATGATATTTTTACCTAAGAAAGAGTTTTGGCTCAGGGATTTCTTTGGGAAATCTCCTTATGGTGTTTTTCCCCTTGATACATGTGGTTTAGTTGGCACTTTTCTTTATAAACACATATGGTTCAACCCAAGCCATCCTGTGGACGCTTCTCTCCTTGTTTTCTCTTGTTTCTGTAGATTTTCTATCAGAGGAAGTGTGATGTTAGGCTTGGGGCCAGAAAAGTCATCATGTTCTTAGAGTATTTAGAGGTTTCTAATCTTAGATTTGGGGCCCATGAAGACCCACAGGTGAAAAGGGAACACAGATGCAATTTTCTAGACAATCAGAGTAAATGTGTTTTTGTTTGTTTTACATTTGGATTAGATAATTACTTCAGCTCAAAAAGTTTGAGTAATTATTTATGCTTTCTATTTTGCTTTATGTCTACTGAAAAAATCAACAGTAAGAAATGGTTTAAAAATATTAGTCACATATTTCTGATTTTTTTTTTTTGCTTGGGAAGATTCACCCTGAGCTAACATCTGTGCTAATCTTCCTCTATTTTGTATGTGGGTTGCTGCCACAGCATGGCTGCTGATGAGTGGTATAGGTCCACGCCTGGAAATTGAACTTGGGCCACCAAAGTGGAGCATGACAAACTTAATCACTAGGCCACAGGGCTGGCCCCCTGACTTTCTTAATGAACATATTCAGATTTACTGGACAGCCTATCTGATTAATTTTATAGTCAGTTAAAATAAATGTTTTATGGATGCCTGCAAATATAGTCTATGTTTACAAGCACGATCTGTAAATTGCACAAGAGCAGGAAGTGTCTGTTTTGTTCACTGTCAGATCCCCAGCTAGTACTCTGCCTGGCATGTAGTAGAGGCTCAATAAATATTTGTTGAATAATTGAATGGAAATAGAAATATTAACTTTGATGTCTGAAAGAGGAAGTTATCTAAACTTACAAAAATTAATTAACCTAATGAAATATTCAAATATGGAGGATAGAGAAGACATAAAAATTGTTATTCTGACATGAAACTGAGTCTAGGGAGTCAAGTGCCTGTGGGAGAATTTAACCCCAATTTTTATCCTTCAAATCTGGGTGTCCTTGAGCCTTAGAATCTGAAGGTCATCAGATCTAATTACTTATTTGACAAAAGGTCATCCAGCTTTCAGTTGATCACCATTATAATGCAGTGACTGGGTATTAACTAGTTAAGAAGCAATGTATTTTTTTATGAGAAAATTCTGATGGTGGAATGTTTTGTCCTTCTATTGAGCCAGAACTTATCTGTCTGTTATTTCCATACATTGGCATTAGTTCTGCTTTCCAGGACCACATGTGATATGCCCGATGGTAGACCAACTGGACCTGAATTTAGGGTATATCCTTTATGTCAGCACTAGTCTAGATTTATTTTGAGGCAAAGGCCAAACTAGATAATAAGCCTCCCCAATTCTTGCTACATGGTACACCTGAATTAGCTTGCATAGCATCACCTAGTGTTTTTATCTTACACATTGTTTGGGGAATGTAAATTGTTAATACTTCTTTGGAGAGCAGTTTGGCTGTACATATGAAATTGTACCATTTCATCCAGAAATTCCATTCTTAGAAATTTACCTTAAAGAAATACTTCCAAAATTGTACAAAAATGGATGAACAAAGATGCCTAGAGATGATCCAGAATATCTATTATAAAAATTTTAAAACAATTTAAATGTTCATCAATAGGAGATAAATAAATTGGATACATCCATTCATTGGAAAAGAGTCGTGAAAAAGAATGAGCTAGAGCTACATATATCCAGTTGAAAGATGCTCATTATGTATTTTAAAATGAAAAAAACAAAAGTATGTATGACATGCTCTAATTTTTGTAAAATAATAGAAATAGTAATAATACATCTACATAAGTATGACAGAGAAAATTTGGAAGGTTATATACCAAGCTGTTAACATCAATCTCTAAGGAATAGCATTATGATGGACTCTTAAATTTTTACTTAATATATTTCTGTAGTCTATGAATATTTTTAAATGAACAGGTATTACCACTATAATCAGAAAAAATGCAGACATTTAAAAATGCCACCTGGAAGAATTATAGACTATTAGGACTGGAATAGACCTTAGACTGAGTAGGAAGAGTTCTTAGAATTAATCAAACCTAACACCCTAATTTTACAGTTAAGAAAACTGAGTCCTACAAATGTGAAATGAGTTACCCAAATCCCATAAGCAGTTAGTGGCAAATCCATTTTTAGAACACAGGTCTAGCACTCTTTGAATTATACCACAGTATCTTTTAAGAAGCACTACAGGGGCCGGTCTGGTGGCATAGTGGTTAAGTTCCCATGCTCTGCTTCAGTGGCCCAGGGTTCACTGGTTCAGATCCCGGGTGTGGACCTATGCACAGCTCATCAAGTTGTGCTATGGCAGCATCCCACATACAAAGTGAGGAAGACTGTTAGCTCAGGGCTAATCTTCCTCAGCAAAAAGAGGAAGATTGGCATCAGATGTTAGCTCAGGGCTGATCTTCCTCACCAAAAAAAAAAAAAAGCCCTACAGATTTTGAGAAAAATAAAATACAAAAGTATTTATTTATAAATGTCTCCATATTTCTTCCTTTTAAGAAGTGGCTCATCATTAGAATAATATAAAAGAGTAACAAATTGTGATAGGCTCTTTTTTAAAAACCTGAATGTTGTTTAAGTGATGATTAACACCAACGTTTTCATTCTCAGAATAGAAAGTTAAAGCCAAGTGATTTGTGGAAGATTCTATAGTGCATTAGTAGTAAAGCTGGAGCTTGAACCCTGGTCTTATGATTCTCCATCAATGACTTCTTCACTTTGCTACATTGCTTCCTACAGGTTGATGTGCATTTATTAGATATCCACCATGGTGCTAGGTACTGCTGCCAAAGATATACTATGCACAGTCCACACCCTTGAAAAATAAAAAGTGCCAATAAAATATTTATTCAAGAGACTTCAGCATAGATAAGATCAATTAAGTTGAGAAAGCCTAATGAACTAAGCCTCAGTGTTTGATCAAATTCTTTGTCCTTAGATTTAAAAAGGTGCATATGAGAACTTCTTTTTCTTATCCCAATTAAGGATTTCAAGGCATTCCATACAGATATATAAAGCATCACAATCTTCTCAAAGGGAAGGATTATTATATCCATTAGGAAATGAAGGCACAGAAACATTAAATGATTTGTCCATTAGTCACTAAGAATAAGAATAACTATAGGAACTTTTAGTTCTGGGTGATTCCCAGAAAACCACATCTTTCATGGATCCAAATTAACTTTGGACCACTCCTAGAATCCTGGACATATCTGGAAAATGAATAGATCATTGCACTTTATTTTAGGTTGAGTCAACCACAAACCTGGCAGAATCTGACTTGTCTGAGCAGAGTCCACCAAACTATGGCTTCTAATCTGGGTTTACTCCACCAGAACTGGGGAACCATTTATTATTCCGTGGGTGAGATTGCATGCATCAACAGCCAAGCCAATAGCAGATGAATGGAAACCACAAAATTAAAGGTGTTGTTGGCACCAGGAACCAAACTAAAAGTGCTGATCCAGGAATGACAAACTCTAAACATTTTTGGACAAGTTAGGAACACAAGTAAGACCAGTTCTGGGCAGATCCCAATTGTGTGACTAGCACCAACAGTACAGGGCCTTTTTACCTTGACACCGAGGCCGCATCTGCCCCTTTGTGCTCTGGCTATGTTTTATGCAAATATTAAGATACAAAGCCATTTTTGTTCCAGGTTTATTTTCTTAATTATATTTAACTTTGCTTCCCTTAACAGGTTACCTTCATGGTAGTAAACATAAAGAAATAAGTAAATCTCTTATCACCTTGTACAATTTTAAAACATTCTGATTGCCAGTGGAAAGGCAGATCCTTTCTCTCATAGTCCTTCAGACTTTCAAGATGTGTTAGTTCAAGTCCACTAAGAAAGAGATCTATTGGGGGAGCCAAGCAGGAGAAGCTGAGAGAGGGTCTACAGATCGTGAAGAAGAGAGGAAAGAACAGAGGATTGAGTAGGAAGCGTCTCAGATTGCAGTGCAGTGCCAGGAAAGATTTGGCTAGGTTGATGGGGAGTCCTGGAATCACAGTCACTGAGGAGTCCTGCATATTGCTGGAATGGGCCTGCCTTACTACTTCTGCTGTGCTCCATCATCCTCTGGGAGCCATCCATGGGAAGTGTGGCCTCAGGGAAAATGCAGTGGTGGATCCAGAGAGACAGGATCTGCATTGTCAGTCATAATTGTCAGTCAATTATGCTCTCCCACAAGAAGAGTTCTGAGAAGAGCATTGTCTTGACTGCTGCAGTCTAACCCTTGTGCTACACAAATATACTTCACATCGGTCTGGGGAGCAACTCCCCTTGGGCTCCCCTTTCTGAGGGGAAATTACAAGAGGGGTAGTGGTACCATGTCTGGCACAATAGCCATGGTCAAGGATACTGCTTGGTTGAGCTTGGTCTATAATCATTCTCCAAGACAGCTTTTGCAAGGGCCAGATTAATGAATTAAATGAAGATACAATGGTAGCCACCATCTTTGCCTCCTTTAGATCTTTAATAGCAGCACTAATCTCTGCCATCATCTCCAGGATGCAATATCATTTTTTACTTACTATGTTGGCTGTGAGGAAGGACACTTTCAAACAGTTCCCCTTGGCTTTCTCCACTATGATAGCTCTTACCCCAAAGGCCAAGGGCCCAGTGTGGGAGTTACTCCAACTGCCAGCTTGCTACAGTGGGTCTCATAGGAATCATTACAGTATAAACTTTCTGTTGTATTCAGTCTAAAGGTTCTGGATCTGAAAATTTGCTCAGGTCCGAGAACTGAGCAAAGGATCGTGACTTTTGTGTGTGTGTATGTGAGGAAGATTAGCCCTGAGCTAACATCCGTTGCCAATCCTCCTCTTTTTCCTGAGGAAGACTGGCCCTGGGCTAACATCCGTGCCCATCTTCCTCTACTTTATATGGGACACCACCACAGCATGGCTTGACAAGTGGTGTGTCAGTCCATGTCGACATCTGAACCGGCGAAGCCCGGGCCACCACACTTAACTGCTATGCCACTGGCAGGGCCCCAGGATCGTGACTTTTTATAGGTGTTGCAGTCAGCCTCTTGCTCTCCCATTCTTGTCTTTTTTTTTAAAAGAAGTTACGTAGCACACTTGCTGCCCTTCTATTTTGTTCCTAGGGAAACCATGCTCTATCAACCATCTCCACAACTCCCCGGGGGTCAAACCTCTTGGTTGCTCTGATCTTACAGGTCATTAAGGTAATTACAACCTCCTGACTTCTGGCGTTAAGTGCAGTCACCTGGCCTCTGTACCTTGGGGACTCTATCTTCTTCATGAATATTAATGAGCCCAGCTCTGTTATGGCCTCTCCTACCATCATCCCTGGCCTGCAGAGGAGCCACCATCAAATTTCTTAGTGATACTGCTGCCCCTCTCAGCACATTCCTGATGGCTGTGGGGGAAGATGTGTCTTCTGGGCCCTCTTGTGGAATAAATCCTCTGAGACATCTTCCGGACTTAATGTGTGCATTCTAGCATGCTCGTTTCCAAGTTCAGGGTGAGGCAACAGACTGCTCTTGAACGACCCTGAGAATGAGTGACTCTTAAATGTAGCCCCCCTGTCCCTCTCTTGCCTCAACTTCATCTTAGCCTTGTCCACTTTCCTTAGCCTCTTTATTTTTTCCTTTAGCATCTGTCAGAGCAACTTAGGCACTTCTACTTTGCTGAGTGTTGGTCATGATTGTTATCAGACTTTTCAGAGACGTCCTAGCAGTGAATTTCTGCATACTGTGGGGTTCTTGCCAGGTTTTAAATCCTGTGTCCTAAGAAAAGTGTCTTCAAATCAATGAATTCTTGCTTACCCAACCCAGTCTTATATTCTGGCCTCTTTCATCAAGCACCCTTAAAATCCAATCCCAGGGTTACTCCTCTGGCTCCTGCTGGTACATGCTAGCTAACTCTTGCAACTTCTTTAGTGTAGAACCTCTTTCTTCTTTTATTAGGCCAAACAGGTCCTCAGCTGGGGAGCCAAGAGTGGAGGAGAGGGCAGCTCCTGAGGGGCATCTGTTTCCTTGTTGGGGACAGGCCTCTGCAGTATTTTCCACCACAGTGGAGGTGCTTCCTCTGACGAGGAATGCATAGGCATCTCTGCAAGCTCGGAAGGTTCAGGGGGATCTGCACAGCCAACATCTTCAGGGAGCATCCACCCAGATGTTCCCATCTTATTTTTCTGGGTCCCAGTTTTCTCCAAGTGCCCTCAGCCCAGCATAACAGACCTGCTGTGGCTGATATTCAGACATCACTGGAGCCCTCCAACTTTAACTATCAGATTTGCGGCCTACTACTGCCCTTTCTTCTTCTCTACTGTGAGAGATAGGAGCCTTTGTAAAAGCAACCAAAGAGGCCCTTTTAACTGCTTGTCAATAGCCCTCAGTTTCTTATACCCCTTGCCAGGGCATCGATACAACTGAGCAATAACCAGCCAACCCTGTTGTCTTTGTAGTCACTTTGTTGTCTTTCAAATGCCTGAATGATTGGACCTGTGCTGATATTCCCTTCCACTGGGACGTTTCTCCAGGTCATCAGTGGTAAAATCTTTAGCAATTGGGACCCTGCCTTGTGTCAGAGACTCTCTGTGCCATACCTACCACACAGGATGGCACCCTCTTAATATACTGTTTGGGGAGTGAGCCAGGCCCGAATCCCCATCTTCCTGCCTGTTTTATCAGACCACTCTCTGTACCATCTGTGTTAGTTTGAATCCACCCAAGGCAAATGCCGAGGTGGGATTAGATATGAAAGATTTATTGGAGGAGGGAGTAGGGGGAGGCAGGAAGAGTCTTCAGACTATCAGTGTAGAAGGGAAGAAGGAAGGATGGAGGATTAGGTAGGAGAGGTCTCACATTGCAGGGCCGTGCCAAGAAAGATTTGGCCAGGTTAATGGGGGGAGTCCTGGAATCGCAGTCACTGAGGAGTCCTGCATATTGCCGGAATGGGCCTCTCATAGTATCTCTGGCATGCTCTGTCACTGACTGGAAGCAGTCCGTGGGAAGCGTGGCCTGGGGGCAAATGCAGTGGTGGATCCAGAGGGACAGGATCTGAGCTGTCAGTCAATTATGCTCCCACAACAGGAGGTCTAAGAGGAGCATTTTCATGACTGTGACACAGGGCAACCCATCTGCTAATGATTTCTAGTCTCCACTGGGTTAGCTATATTTGTGTTTTACTGTTGAAAACAGCTGAGAGGAAATAGGCTAAGTAGGTACTTCTGGGATAGTTATTTTAACATCATTCAGATGACCACTTTCCATTTTTAACTTCAAAGAAGGCGGCAAACTAAATAAATGTATCTAAACAGTTTACATCATAGTTAAGTGGAATAACAAATCTAGCCCAGGTTAGACAATTCAGACCAAAAACTTCCATTCTTTCTGGTTCCATAGTGGCTTTTTGGACCTGATGTATGTGGGTGTCATTTTGCAGACAGATATGTGCCATGGTACGACTGAATGTTTCAGCTCATCCAGATGGCCACACTACTAATATCACTGGAAATTTGGACCTACTGAGGGGACTATCAGAGGCAAAATCCTGGTCTCTGGTCTATAGTGTAGTGCAATTGCTTCAGGCAGAGTGCTTCTGACTCCCGCATCATATAAGTGTTTTTATCCTCCAAGTAGCTATTTGCCCTGTTTTTTCTCTTGCTTATGTTTTCTTTCTGTCTTTATCCACCTCAGTGGTATTCTTGAAATCCAGAGACCATATGAAAAAATTTGATAATTATCAATAAGATTGATAATGAGGATGTTATTTGTCATTTGGCAATCCAGGGGGTTTCTTTTGCTCATATTGGATATCTTCAGCCTGCATCCTGTTAGGTAACTTTCTTATACTGCTGGAGTAAGTGCTCTTTCCCTGTTATCTTGATAAATCATTATGTTTCCAATGTCTCTCTAAGTTCGTTCCCTCTGTTGGTATCTCTGTTTTGTCTCTCCTTTGGTATTTTGGGAGTAGTGATAAATGTCGGGGGGAAAAAAAAAAAGAATGGTGGAGCATACCTTTGCATGTGTCTGTTGTACTTTTGGGACTCCTTTGTTCTTATTGTATTATCAGGAGAAATTCCCCAGATGCCTGTATGACCAAACTGTCAGATAACTTGGTACCTATCCATCTCCAAAGATACCTTGCATTTATAACGGAGATAAAGCAGATAAAAAAGAGATTACAACTTCAGTGACCCCTGTTCAGGACTGTAGGAGTGCCTTGAGTCTAAATGAATAAACAGCTATGTGATCCTAGGGTCAAAACTGAAACTATGTGCTGAAGTCAGCAGTTGGGGTAAGCAGGTAAGCTGATAGGCACAATTAAGTTTGAGTTCTCAAACTGTAATAGATAGGACTATAGACTATGTGTGGGTTTTTGAAGCTTATTTATCTTTTGTGACATAACAGACTTTCCTGCCCTCTCTGTGATCTGACAGCGTATCATAAAACATTTTTAATGCACTTCATTACTCCTTCTTTTTGATTACTCAACCCAAATGTTGTAAGCAAGGGGGCATACTGAAGAAACTGAGTGAGAAGAGGTTGAGAAGACTGCCTTAAAGAATTAACCACCTTAGCCCTCTAGGAGAGTTCTGGCTCTCAGATGGTTTCATCTCATGAGCCTCTCTGTCCTACAATTCCTTTCTCCTCCTCCTGCCTTGCCCCAAAGAAATACAATTTAATCCAACCAAAAAATATCACAATAACGTAAAAAGCAAATAAATCCCAGGGCTGGCCCGGTGACATAGTGGTTAAGTTCTCGCGCTCCACTTCCGGCGGCCCAGGGTTCTCAGGTTCGGATCCTGGGCGTGGACCCACGCACTGCTTGTCAGCCACGCTGTGGCGGCGTCCCATATAAAGTGGAGGAAGATGGGCACGGATGTTAGCCCAGGGCCAGTCTTCCTCAGCAAAAAGGGGAAGATTGGCAACGGATGTTAGCTCAGGGCTAATCTTCCTCACACACACACGAAAAAGCAAATAAATTCCATGTGGAGGCTTCATGCTTTTGGAATGGAAAGAGCAATTGTAAAAATCTTTTATGTCACAGGGGAGAAGTGCTCATGGGGATGATAGTTGTGGAAAGAGGTCTGATGGTCAGGAGTTAAGAGAAAGGGTAAGAGCGGTGATGCCGTTGGGGAAGGAGCTCTGATTTAGGAGCGACATCACATTTATATCCGAGGAGTGATTTTGATCTCCATTACTCCACATGGACCTATTTATAGTTTTTCTTTCCATCTCTCCCTCCCACTAATATCAAAGCAACTTTGTTTAGGGAATATTTCTTTTTCCTAAAGGAGGCCTCATAGATCAAGTCAAACCATTACCTTCTAAATATCAGCATTTGGAATAAGTTTTTCTTTATGAAATCATTCTAATCCAGAGGAAGGAAAGCCAGTCAGCAAGAGAAGATTTTCAATTTTAGCAGCTGAAGGCACATCGAGACATGGGCATATCCCCATATGTCAGGAAGGGGTTAGGAATGAACCTGTCTTAAGCTCTTATGGTGTCATTACAAAGAGAAAGTCATTTAATGATTACAGTAGATTATGAGATAGGTGCACTCTTATTAGCCTATTGCACACACAAGGAAACTGGGGCTGAGAGAAGTTAAAGAATTTGCCCAAGGCTGCACAACTAGTATAGAAGTGGTGGAGCTAGGACTAGCTCCAAAGTCCATGATTTTCCCATTCTGCTTCTCAGTATTAGACTATAACGCCACGCATGCACGCACGCACGCACACACACACACACACACACACCCAGCATTAGACCCCTGTGTAACCAATATGATTGTTTCTAATGGACAAGCCTTTGATTTTAATAATAAACTACTTTCTGACGAGAAAACACCAATTATGACGTGAGGTGAGAGGATGTCCCAACCCAGACCTGGGAAGAAAAGATAGAATAGTCTTTGACAAAGCTGATGCTTTCTCTTTAAAACACGTTCATTACTTGGTTTTCCTGATTTTCCTGCCTCATCAGCCACTATTTCTGTTTCCTATACTGATTCCTACTCTTCTTCCCAAATTATTAATGTCGAAATGACCCAGAACTCAGTTTTTGGATCTGTTATCTACACACACTCTCTCTGTATATCTCATTTATTCCCAGAGCTTTAAATAACAAATCTATGATAATGAGTATAAATTTTTATCTCCAGATTGGACCTTTCCCCTAAAATTCAGACTTGTATATTCAATCTCCTCAATATCTTCACTGGAGTGTCTAACAGACGTCTCAGACCTAATGTGTTCAACATTGAACTCCTGATCTCCACCCTTCCCATGCTGCACATCCCCATGTATAGTCTTTCCTGTCTTAATTAATGACAACTATTTGCTTCTAATTCAGGACAAAAACTTTATCTTTGGATCTAAAGTGAGTCTCATATAGTCTCACAGGCAGCATATAGTTGGATCATTTTTTCTTTTCTCTTCTTTTAATTCATTCTGGCAGTATCTGTCTTTTAATTGGCAAGTTTAATCCATTTATATTTTAAGTGATTACTGATAAAGAAGAACACTTCTGCCATTTTTCTATTTGTTTTCTATATATCATATCTTTTTTGTTTCTCAATTTCTCTAATATTGTCTTCATTTGTGCTTGATTTTTTTCTACTGTATCATATGATTCTCTCTTCATTTCCTCTCCTGTATAGACTTTTAGTTATTCTCATAGTGGTTACCATTGGAATTATAATTAATAATCCTACATTTATAACAATCTAGTTTGAATTGATATTAACTTAGCTTCAATACCCTATAAAAACTCTGCTCCTATAAAGCTTCACTTCCTTTATATTATTGTCACAAATTATATCTTTATACATGGTGTACCTGTTAACATAGAATTATAATTATTTTTTATGTGTTTGGCTTTTAAATAATATAGGAAACAAAAAGAGGAGTTAGAAACCAAAAATAAAATAACACTGCTGTTTACGTTTACCTGTGTAGTTACCTTTACTGGAGTTCTTTATTTCTTTATATGGCTTTGAGTTACTGTCTAATGTACTTTCATTTTAGTCTGAAGGAGTCCCTTTAGCTTTTATTTTCTAGGGCAAGTCGACTAGTGATCAACTCCTTCAGCTTTTGTTTATCTGAGAAAGTCTTAAGTTCTACTTCATTTTTGAAAGATCATGTTACCAGATATAGAAATCTTGGTTGGCAGGCTTTTTCTTCTTCCCAGCCCTTTAAATAAGCCATCTCAATGCCTTCTGGCCTCCATGGTTTCTAATGAGAAATTAGCTGTTAATCATTTTAAGTATCCCTTGGATATGACAAGTTACTTCTTTCTTGCTGCTGTTAAGATTCTTTCTGTGTCTTTGGCTTTCAACAGTTTGATTATAATGTGTCTCAGTGTAGGTCTTATCCTACATGTGAAGTTTATCATACTTGGAGTTTGTTGAGCTTCTTGGATGTGAAGATTCATATCTTTCATCAAATCTGGGAAGTTTTCAGTCATTATTTCTTCAAATATTCTTTCTGTTCCTTTCTCTCTCTCTATTCCTTCTGGAACTCATGTTATGCATATGTTGGCAGGCTTGATGGTGTCCCAAATGTTTCTGAAGTTGTGTATTTCTCTGGATTACTATTTGTTTTCTATTTGTTCCATATGTTCTTTTTTCCTTTTTTTCCTTCCTTCTTTTGAATTAACTGCATATTTTAAAAAAATTCTGTTTTATCACCATTTTGCTATCATTGTTACATATTTTACTTTTACATATGTTATGTACCCCAAATACATGGTTATCACTTTTTGCTTTAGTTCAATTTTCTTTAAAGAAATTAATAAAAGAGAAAATATCTTTTCTATTTACCATTTTTGACAGTCTTCATTCTTTTGTGTAGATCCAAGTTTTCATCAAGTATTATTTTCCTTCAGCTTTAATGTTTCTTGTAGTGTAGATCTTCTGAATCTGAACTATGTCAGCTTTTGTTTGTCTGCAGAACTCTTTATTTTACTTTCATTTTTGGTGGACATTTTTGCTGGAAATAGAACATATGGCTGACAGTTTTCTTCTTTCATCAGTTTAAAGTTTAAAGGTGGTATTTCATTTTGTTATCTTCAGGTTTGCATAGTTTCTTTCAAGATATCTGCTTCCATTCTTATTTTTATTCATCTGTATGTAATGTGTTAATTTTTCTCTGATGGATTTTAAGATTTTTCTCTAAATCTGTTATTTTTAGATATTTGATTACAATGTGCCTTGGAGTAGTTTTCTTTTTGTTAATTTTGTTTGGTATTCATTGAGATTTTTAAGTCTGTAAGCTTACAGTTTTAATCAAATTTTGGCCATAATTTCTTGAAATTTTTTTCTATATCCTTGAACATTTATCCTTCTGGACTTCAATTACACATATGTTAGATCATTCAATATTGTCACAAAGGTCAATGAAGCTCTGTGCATCTTTTTTCAGTCTTTCTTCGTTCTATACTTCAGTTTGGATAATTTCTATTGCTGTATCTTTAAGTTTATTGATCTTTTCTTCTGCAGTGTCTATTCTGCTCTTAATTCCACCCAGCAAATTTTCATTTTAAAGTCTGTATTTTTATTCTTTAGAAGTTTTCATTTGTTTTTAATGTATTCATTTTCTCTCCTCATTAGGTTCCTTTCCTTTAAATATTTTCACATGTTTATGACAGCTATTTAAAATTACTTGTCTGCTAATTCTATCATTTCTGTCTGTTTTAATTGATCCATTTTTTTTTCTTCTGGTTATGGGTCACATTTTCCTGCTTCTTGGCAGGTCTAGTAATTTTTGACTGGATTTTTGGACATTGTAAGTTTTATATTCTGGTATGCTGTATTTTGCTGTATTTGTGGTTTGCTGTATTTTGTTCTTTAAAGACTGTTGGGCTTTGTTCAGGCCACCATTTAAGTTACTTGCATATCATGCTTGGACTTGGATCCTTTTTGTGGATTCTTTATAAGGTTTTTTAGGGTGAGTTTAGAATAGGCTTTATTCTAAGCCTTGTTTAGTTCTGCCATTAGTGCATGACCTTTTTGGCATTTTTACTGAAAGCTCAGGTATTTAACAAGGACTCTTCATTTGATGGTCAGAACACAAACTTCTTCCAGCCATTTTTGAGTTCTGAAACTTTTTTACCTTATTGTTCTCTGGTCACTCTTTGCCTTGCTTCATGGAATTTAATTTTAGGCATATGTGACTTGGTATTCAGAAACATACTCAAGGGCACCCCTGTGCATATTTATGCAGATCTTTCTGTACACAGACTCTGTATACAGATTCCTTCCTGGTACTCTGTCCCTCAGATCCCCCGAATTCTGATTCTGTCTCAATTTGGAAAGACTGCTATTCTGCTTGGGATCTTACTCTCCAGACCACAGTCAAAAAATTATTTCCAGATAGAAACTCAAGATGACTTTAGGGCTGTCCTCATTTATTTCCTTTTTCTTACAGATCATAGTCTTGCATTGTCTGATATCTAATAACTGAAAACAATCATTTAATATATTTTGTTTAGGTTGTGGTAGGGTAAGTCTGATCTCAGTTACTTCATCATGTCCTGAAGTAAAAGTCAAATATTGGACTTTTGGATACTTTTTTCTGTCTAAGATAGGTCAAATAATATTTTCAAGAAGAAATAATTGCATGATGGTTAAGAGTGTGCACTTGGAAGTCTGACAGACTTAATTACTAGGCAAGTGACTTTGGGCAAGTGAGAAAACTCTAAGCCTCACTTTCCTCAACTGTCACATAGGAATACTAGTATTATTTATCCCAGAATTGTTCCAAAGATTTAATCAGATAATAGATATCATGAGCTTATCACAATGCTTGCTACATATAAAATCCTCAAAAACATTATTATTATTGTATTATGTTAAATTGAATTCTAAAATCATTTATATCAGTTTTTTTATTGCTGCTGGGACAATTTGCCACAAACTTAATGGCTTAAAACAAGACAAATTTATTATCTTATAGTCCTTGAGGTCAGAACTCTGAAATGGGTTTCACTGGGCTAAAATAAAGATATGGTCAGGACTGTGTTCTTCTGAACTCACTAGGGGACAATCCATTTCCTTGCCTTTTGCAGTTTACAGAGGCTGCCCAGATTCCTTGGCTTGTGTCTGCCTTCCATCTTCAAAGACAGCAATGAAAGATTGAGTCTTCATGTCATATCACACCAACATTATTTCTTTCTTCCCATCTCCTTCTCTGACTCTGACTTTCCTGCATCCCCCTTTCACATATAAGGACCTTTGTTATTACTTTGGGCCCATCCAGATAATCCAGGGTAATCTCCCCATCTCAATATCCTTAACTTAATCACATCCACAAAGTTCTTTTTGGCATGGAAAGTAATATAATCATAGGTTCTGAGGATTAGGATGTGAACATCTTTGGGAGCCATAATTTTGCCTACTATAGTCCTACCACCAGTGGTCCTTAAAGACTCACATTTATCCAATTTGTAAAATACGTTCACCCCATCCCAAGGTCCCCAAAGGTGTCAACTCTTTACAGGATTAACTCAAGTCTAAAATCTCATAACCTCAAAAGTCCCAAATTTCTTTATCTAAATCTACTAAATCAGGTATGGATGGGACTCTGAGTATGATCCATCCTGGGGAAAAATTTCTCTCCAGTTGTGTTTGTGTGAAACTAGCAAATAATTTATCTGCTTCCAAAATTGGGATAGGCATGGGTAACTGATATTCAGGAATATAGACATTCCCTTTCAAAAAGGGAGAAAATGGAAATAAAAAAGGAGTCACAGGTCCCAAACAATTTCAAAATCCAGTCAGGCAAACATTAGGTTTTCAGACCTAAGAATAATCCTCTGTAGTCCACAACTCTTCCTCTGACCTCATGGCTATGTCCTCTGGGCTTGCATCATTACCCTTGAAGCCACCCTTCTTTTTTCAAGAAAGGTAGCACATATTTGCAGCTGGATAATTTTATCAGCATGAGAGTCTGCTTTCATTTCACATTCTCTCTGTTCCCCTCAGTCCAAGCTGGCAGCATTTCTGTTGGTATGGCAGTCTCAAGAAACTTGTGGATTTCGCATATATATCAGGGGACTTACCCCATTATACAAGAAGTTTTTCCACAGATTTTTTCTGGATAACCCCATTTCTATTCCTGGCTCCTGCTAAGATGGCTGAGGAGATTCACATGCCTAATCTCTTTAAAGACCCCTCTGTGTGACTGGAAACTGATATTTTGATTCATCTAAGACACTAGCCAAAAGATGTCTAGCCACACCCCAGGATTTCCTCTCCAGAACACTTTCCCGACAATGAATCTCCTAATTTTAGCATCTTTTGCAATCCAGATAGACTGAGAATTTCCCAAGTCATCAAGTCCTGGTTCCTTCATGTTTAACAGTTTGTCCCTCAATCTATTTCTGTTCCCTGAAATTTATTGTAGCAGCAAGAAGAAACCAGGCTGCCCCTTTAAAACTTTGCTTGGAAATCTCTTCAGCTAAATATTCAAGTTCATAATTTATAAGTTCACCTTTTCACACAACAGCAGGACAAAATTCATCTAAGCTTTCTCCCACTACAGAGCAAGAATCCTTTTCTCTCCAGTTTCCAATAATATGTTCATCATTTCTATTTAAGCCCTCCCTACCAGGGTTCTTAACATCCATATTTCTACTAACCGTCTGTTTAAGGCAATCTAGACTTTTTCTACAGTGTGCTGCAAAATTCTTCTGGCCTCTAGCCATTTCCCAATTCCACATTTTTAGGTGTTTGTTGAAGCAGCACCCTATTTCTGGTACCAAAATTTGTGTTAGTTTCCTATTGTTGTTGTAACAAATTACAACAAACTTAGTGGCTTAAAACAACACAGATTAATAATATTACAGTTCTGCAGGTCAGAAGTCCAAAATGGGTTTCACTGGGCTAAAATAAAGGTGTCGTTTGGATTGCATTCATCATCAGGATTGCATTCCTTCTGGAGGCTACGGGGGACAACCCATTTCCTTGCCTTTTCTATCTTAGAGAGGCTGCCCGTATTTCTTGACACATGCTCTCCTTTCATCTTCAAAGCCAGCAATGGTGGATCGAATTCTCACATCACATCACTCCAACCTTGTTTCTGTCATCACATCTCCTCTGATTCTGACTCTTTTGCCTCCATCATTTGCTATAATAAGGGCTCTTGTAATTATATTTGGTCCACCCAGATAATCCAGAATAATCACCACATCTGGATCCTTAACTTAATCACATCTGTAAATTCCCTTTTTTAACGTAGGGGAACATGTTCATAGCTTCTATGGATTAGGATATGGACATCTGTGGGGGACCATTATTCAGCCTACCAACCCACTGTATAAAGCATTGTTGTATGTTTCTCTCCTTCCTTCCCTCCCTTTAAATCACTCATTAAGTAGCTACATGCAAAGATTATCTTTAACAGAAAGGTTACACATGGACAAAAAGTTTAGAAGAAAAGTCGGAGTAATGAGGAAGAAAGAACCCCGAACTTGGGTTCTAGTCCCAGATCTGTTTGTTTATCTTCAAAAACAATTTACCTCTCTGAATTCCTGTTTTCTTATAAAGGAAAATAACTAGCAAGTCTCTTAGCTCCTCTGTCTCTAAAATTTGATAAATCTAATGTTTCTTGCAGTTTGATTAAAGCAGGATGTGAAATGTGCTCATTGCAGAGTAGAGTCAAGGCTTATGATCCAGAGCCTCCTGGAGATTTTTAAGGAAGATCAGGTCTTTGGATACAGGAGACCAACCGTCTGCTTTTGCTATCAGAAAAGAACTGTATAAGTCAATGACACAGGAGGTAATATAACCTAAACAGAACAAAACTACTGGGGGAAGGCCCAGGAGTCAGAGCAAAGATGAGAAAAGAGACAAAGGGCTGGCACAGGCTCAGTGCTCAGGAGAGATATCTTCTAGCAGTGTTCCAAGGGGATCCAACCAAGATGTGGGTAAAAGCCCATCATCAAACACTTGCAAAGCCCTTCCCTGAGGTTATGCAATGGAAAAACAGACAGACAATGACTCAGAGCCTTGACTGCATGTGGGAGCCACTGAAATAAACTATCAAAGGGGAAAGGTGGATTGCAACAGCTTCCATTAATGGTACTGTGGCAGTACTCAAATGAGGTATAGGGTGGAGGCAGAAGTCTCAGTCAAATGTATTGTCAGTGGTCAAGGAAGTGCCTGCAGGTTATTAACCAGCAGGTGGGTCTGCATGCCTGAAAGGGGGTGGGGGAAGATGACTTCTCTGCTGGCACTTTGTCAGCTGTCCAGGTGCCACAGTGAAAAACACATTTTGTTGCAGCAAGAGGGCCAGAAAAATCTTCATTCTTTTTTTGTGTGTGTGTGAGGAAGACCAGCCCTGAGCTAACATCCGTTGCTAATCCCCCTCTTTTTGCTGAGGAAGACTGGCCCTGGGCTAACATCCGTGCCCATCGTCCTCTACTTTATATGGGACGCCGCCACAGCATGGCTGACAAGCAGTGGTCGGCAGGGGCCCAGGATCCGAACCCGCGAACCCCGGGCTGCCAAGCGCGAACCAAACCGCTGCACCACCGGGCCGGCCCCCGAAAAGTCTTCATTCTTGATCTGACCCATCACCTGAGAATTTTCACCATGTTTCTGGCTTAAATTTGGTAGTGGATAACAAGATGCATGTTGAAAGAAGTAGGGACCATGCCAGCCACACTTTATATTGAGTTGAATGAAGAGGTCAAACTCATTTTTCCAGAGTTCTGTCAGAGACCATGAGGGAACATAGATGGATAGCAGAGCAAAGCAATGGGTCATTAGAGATGGAACCAAGTGTTTGGCTGGAGTAATTTGAAAAGAATTGCTGAGGACAAACGTCCATGTGGAAAGACAGGAAAATTCCCATTCTCATGCCAAAGACAGACGGGGTTATAGAGAAAGAGTTTTGATGTTTAATTCTGCTGTAAGATTACAGAAAATTCTCCTCGCTAGCTTTTTGGTTGGTACGCCACATATTATGTCAAAGTCCTGGAACTTGTGACTAAAATAATTTTCTTTCAGGTGGTTCTAATCTTTAGCATGTGGGCATTGGATTAGTAGGTTGTATGGACTATAAATTCCCTGAGGAATTTGGTGAAAAAAATTAGTAAAATCACTTGTAAGACTGAATTGTTCTAACAGTTTGATCAAAATGGTATACTTGGTATGTCTGAGCAGAAATATTTATAATATCTTTTTATATGAGAAAGAGAGAAACAATGCCAGTGGCATAAATTAATCTCTGGACCCCAAGCAAAGAGTGGGCCTCCTCATCGCTTGCTCACTGGCAGAATAACAGACTTCTTTTGGTTGATCCCACTTCATGGTTGGTTGTTTTTAAATTTCATTCTTAGACCAGAGTTGAATGGAATGTATGATTGGAGCCTTCCTCATTTTATGAGTATTATTGTAAGGCAGAATCTGTTTTATTTTCTAGAATTTCAAAATCCCAGTGGGATGCAGATGAGCTAGTGATGCAGAGGAGAGGGGACCATAGAAAAATCTTTCTGGCTACCTAGTAGCATTAGCAGTAGTAGCAAAATCAAGCTTCTGGCTTGGCAGTGGCAGTGGACTTGTTTGCAGTAGTTGTTGCGACAAGACTGAATTTACAGGGTAGCAGTGATAGCAATGCTGGAGGTGGTGGTGGTTGCCCCAAGACTGAGTTCCTGGGGGCAGTTGTGCAAGCCATAGTGTTTAGTGTTCTTTGGCAGCATCGGTGACTGCTTCACCGGACGAGTTTGGCAGCGTGATTTTGGGCTTCATTCCTCGGTATGTAACTCCAAACCTGGCTTTCCAGCCCTCCTATTTATTTTGTAAGCTGCCTAGTGTCCTTTTAATGGATTATTTTATTTTATTATTTTATTTTTTTTTGTGAGAAACACCAGCCCTGAGCTAACATCCATTGCCAATCCTCCTCTTTTTGCTGAGGAAGACTGGCCCTGGCCTAACATCTGTGCCGATCTTCCTCTACTTTCTATGGAACGCCGCCACGGCATGGCTGACAGGCAGTGCGCCGGCGGGCGCCCGGGATCCGAACCGGCGAATCCCGGGCTGCCAAGCACGGACTAAACCACTGCACCACCGGGCGGCCCCCTTAATGGATTCTTTTCACTGGTTCTGCTAGACTTTGGTTTGCTACTTGCAACTCAGAACCTGATGGGGATCTTGTTAAAATACAGATTCCATGGCCTAGACATAATCAATCAGAATATCTGGCATTGGGGCACAGAAATCTAATTTTTTAAAGATCCTGAATAAAACAAGAATTTTTTCTGTAGCAAGTGACAAAAACTGAATTCAAACCAGTTTAAGCAAAAAAGGAAATGTACCGACTCATATAATTTAAAAGTCTAGGGAGTAGACAGTACTGAAATCAGAGCTCAAACAATGCCCTCAGGTTTTCTGCGATGTTTTCTTCAGTCTAAAATTTCATGTGGTAGCAAGATGGTGGCAGCAACCCCAGACAGTACATCCTCTCACCTTGTGTTCTAGTAGACAGAGCACTTGTCTTTGTCCTAGAAGCCACGGTCTGGTGGAGATCCGTGTCTGAAACCATTACAGTGGCTGAGGGAATGCAAAGCTCCAATTAGTTGGCCTGAGTCTCCTGCCACCTCTGGAACCCAGATTCTCTCAGGATTACATTTTCTCTTTTCATTTGGATGACAGTGTCAACTTTTTGTTAACCATCTTTCTTGAGGGCTGTTAGACATCCTCATGCTTACAGTTGAGTTGTATACTCATTCACTCATTTATTCAAGAATAGACTGAGCACTTACTAGGCATTGTGCTAGGCAAATGGGATTTAAAGTTGGTCCTTCTTTTAAAAGAGCATAGATTTTAGGGGGGAGACACATAAGTAAACCAGTATTCAAATTCACTTGATTTATTCTTGACCAAATATTGAATGCTTGGCACTATTCTAGTGCTGGGGAGACAGTAGTGAGTAAAATGAAGTATTTGTCCTCATAGAGCTTACATTATAGTGGAGTAACACAGAAGATAAACCAATGAACAAACAATTAGGAGACAGTGATAAGTGCAATTGAAAATAGTCAGACCAGGTCTCTCTGAGAGGGTGGCAGAGATGTGAAAGAAGTAAGGGAGTGAGCATGTGGATATCCCCAGGGAAAAACATACTAGGCAGAGGAAGCATCAGGTTTAAAGGGCCTGAGGCAGGACCATGTTTGGCTGGTGTAGTTGGAGCAGAGTGTTGGGGAGAGTGTTGGAAATGAGTTTAAGGAGATAGTAGGAGGGCTAGATTATAAAGGATCTTGTAAACCGTTGTAATGCCTCTGATATGGGGATTCTGACCAGAGAAGAGACATAATACAACTTGTTTTCAAAGAATCAGTCTGTCTGTTGTATGAAAGGAGACAAGGATGGAAGCTGGGAGACCAGTTGGAGGGCTGTTACATAATCCAGGTGAGAGAGAATAGGGCCTACCAGTGTGATGAGTAGGAGGTGGTTGGATTGTGGATACATTTTAAAGGCAGATCTTACAAGATTTGCTGGTGGATTGAATGTGAGGTGTGAGAGAAGGACAGGAGTCAAGGGTGATTGTAAGGTTTTTGGCTTTAGCAACTGGAAGAAAGAAATTGCCATTTGTTGAAAAGGGAAAGGTTGCTAAAGGAGTTTGGTAAGCTGCCTATTAGGCATTCAAGCGCATGTGTTAAGTTTGCAGTTGGGTATTCTAGTCTAGAGTTCAGGGTAGAGGTTTGGGCTAGGATACATATCTGGGCGTAGTTATCCCTATAGGTGGTATTTCAAGCTATGAAATTGATGATATCACCTAGAAAGTCAGTAGATAGAGCATAGAAAAGAGCACTCCAGGTTTTAAGCCTCAGGCTGATCAGGAGAAGCAGCAAAGGGGATGGAATAATAGCTGCCAGTGAGATAAGAGGATAACCAAGAAAAAGTGCTGCCTAGAAGCCAAGAGAAGAAAGTCTTCCAAGAAGGAAGGAGTGATTGATTGTATCAAATGCTACAACTGTGATAGGTCAGTAAGATGAGGGCTAAGGATTCACCATTGTTTGCGGCCATGTCAAAGACATTAGTGACTTTGTCAAAAGTTATTTTGCTAGAATAGTCAAGATGAAAAGACCAATTTATATGTATTCCAGAGATAAAGGGAGGAGAGGAAGGAGTGACACTGAGTATTGACAATTTCTTGATGGGGCTTTGCTACAAAGGAGAGCAGAGAAATGGGGAGGTAGCTGGAAGGGATGTGGGGTCAAGTGAGGTCAGTGAGTATAAATATAGTGTGCTCAAGCTTCTTTGGGAGTACATAAGAAGTTTGCCTGCAGTAGATGTTAGGATGGAGTTTAGAGGAAAGTCCAGGAGCTAGTAGTAATAGCAGATGAGGAGAAGATTTTTCAAATGAGAGATGTGTTTGAAGAAATGTGACACAACATGAGGTATGGCAAACTGCATGTAATTTGGAACAACTGAAGGGAAAGGCCATGAGGCAAACTGATAGGATATTAGGCTTAAGGATAGTCAGCATCAGACCTTGAAGTGAATTTTACTTTTTGAGCTGAAGAGAACTTTTGAAATATTTTAAGTAAAGGAGTGAGGTGATGAAATTTGCATTTTCCAAAGAGAAGCCTGAAATCAGTGTGGAAGGTGGATTGAAGTGGGGGTAGACTGGCATCAAAGAGACAGGAGATTGTTGCAGGAACCCAGGAGAAAAGTGATGAAGGGGGGCTGGCCCGGTGGCGCAGCGGTTTAGTCCGCGCTTGGCAGCCCGGGGTTCGCGAGTTCGGGTCCCGGGCGCCCGCCGACGCACCGCCTGTCTGCCATGCCGTGGCGGCGTCCCATATAAAAAGTGGAGGAAGATGGGCACGGATGTTAGCCCAGGGCCAGTCTTCCTCAGCAAAAAGAGGAGGATTAGCAACGGATGTTAGCTCAGGGCTGGTCTTCCTCACCAAAAAAAAAAAAAAAAAAGAAAAGTGATGAAGGACTCAATTTGGCAAATGGCAGTGAAATTGGAGGGAAAACATATGCAAGATGTGAAGAAGGTAGGATCTACCAGATTCTCTGACTGTTTGGAGGTCAAGGAGTGGAGTGTGAAAGGAAGAAATGTAGCAGGACTTTCACTTCTTCTTTTAGGTAGTAGATGGATGGTGGGTCATTAGCAGAGCTAAGGCCTATAGGAGTAGTTTTAAAAATACTATTTTAGTTTTGGATATGTTGAATTTAAGAGATACATGGGAGATTTTAAGTTGAGAAATTTAGTAGACATTATGAGTTTGGAGTTCCAGAAAATGGTTTGGGCTGGGATACAGATTTGGGAGTCATGAGACAGAGATGTTGGCTAAGTCATGGATTTGGATGAAGTCACTCAGAGGGTGCAGAGCAAAAGCTCATAATCCAAAGTTCAGCCGAATGTGGCTGGAGGAAGATGTCCAACTGTGCTGATTGGTCCCACTTTAAATCTATGACCACATATTTAAGTGATCCTTCCATGGCAGCGCAGCAATCTCCTTTCTCAAATTTCTAACAACCCTTCTTCGCTTCTCCTACTCAGCTGATGACTTTGCATTTAATTAACTGAGAAAACAGGAATGATCGTAGGAGAACTATTTCACCTTCTCACTATCAAATCAACCAGTTATTCTGCATCTGTATCCACATGCTCTGCTTTTATTCCTGTTGCAACAAGTAAACTGTTCAAGTTCCTGTCTAACTTCAGTTATGCACTGAATCTTGTCCTCTCTTCTACTCAAGGACTTTGCTTCTGCAATCATCCCTTTTCTCTTTTGCTTCATCGGTTTTCTCCTCCTTACTCATCATACTCTTCCCCGTGCTGTAATATGTCCCGTCTGAAAAAGATCTCTCATGACTCCACATTCCCATCCCTCTAACCCTCCCCCCATTTCTCTGCTCTCCTTTATAGCAATTCTCTTGGAAAGAGTTGTCTATCATCATTCTCTCACCTCCCATTATTTCTGGAACACACTCCAGTCAGGCTCTTGTCCTCCTTCCACTAAAACCAATCTTATGGCTGGCAGAGATCTTTTTCTTGCCAAATTCAATAAACAATTCTTAATCTTCATCTTACTCAACCTCTCAGCAGCATGTGATACAGTTGATGACTCCCTCTTTCTTGAAATACTTTTTTGTTGTTGTTGTCAGCTTCCAGAACCTCATCTTTTCTTGGTTTTCTTATCTCACCAGCTGCTTCCTTCCCAGTCTCCTTCACTGGGTCTTTCTATTCTTACTGAAATTGAAACAGTGAAATACCCCAGAGCTGAGTCCTCAGCTTTCTCTTCTCTATTTGCTCTCCTCCCTAGGTGATCTCACCCAGAGTCATGGCTTTAAATAACATCTGGTCAAATATCCGTCTCAGAGAGGTCTTTCTTCTCGATGACTCTCCTACCCTGCTTTGTTTTTCTTCATGGCAATTATCACTATTCGAAATCATATATATATATATAAAATATATATATTATATAATAAATATATGTATATATTTAAACTTATTTACTTATTATCTGTCTTCCCCATGAGAACAGGGATCTTGCCTGTTTTATTCTCTGTTATATCCTCAGCAACTAGAACAGTGCCTGGTACATAATAAGCTCTTAAAAAATATTTAATAAATGTGTGTTCTGAAGAGGCTTCCATAGCTGTTTTCTTATTCTTACCTCCACAAAGGGAAGAATCATTAGTCTTTAGAGTAAAAAGATGTAAGAACCAAGGAAAGACACCTGAGGAATAAAGATGTTTAAGGGTCAAGCAAGTAAAAGGATCCTGAAAAGAAGACCAAGAATCAATAGAGAGAAAGAAAAGGGGAAAACTATGAGGCCAACTGAAGCAAAATTTCAAGCTAAAGAGTTAAGAATAAGGCAGAAGAGTATTTAGGTTGGATAAGGAAAGGACAAGTGTGATTTTGTGTGGCAAACGAGAAACTTTTGTTATTCTGGACTGTGAAAAGAGGAGCAAAGAAAAGTGTGAAATCCCTAGCTGATGGGACTTTTCTTAGAGGGAGAGGTGGTGCTGGAGGTAAGAGGTGGTGCTTGGAGGGAGAGGTGGGGTGCTGCTGTACCAAATACCTAAACATGTGGAAGTGGCTTTGGAACTGGGTAATGGATAGAGACTGGAAGAATTTTGAAGTGCGTGTGAGAAATATGGACATTAAGGGAAATTGTGGTGAGAGCTCAGAAAGAAAGGAGAGAAAGCTTCCATCTTCTTAGAGAATATGTAAATAATCATGAACATAATGTTGGTAGAAATAAGGACACTAAAGGCCATTCTGGTGAGATGTCGGGATGGAAATGAATAATGTGTTATTGGAAACTGGAGGAAAAGCAATCCTTGCTATAAAGTGACAAAGAACTTGGCTGAACTGTGTTCATGTTCTAGTGTTTTGTGGAAGATAGAACTTGCAAGCGATGAAACTAGATATTTAGCTGAGGAGACTTCTAAGCAAAGTGTTGAAAGAGTGGCTTGGTTCCTCCTGACTGCTTATAGCAAAATGCAAGAAGAGAGAAATGAATTGAAGAAGGAATTGTTAAATAATTCCAGAACCAGAATTGAAGGTTTGGAAAATTCTCTGGCTATCCATTTTGCAAACAAGAGACATAAATTTATGTTGTTTAGGCCACCCAGTCTAGGGTATTTTCTTGCAGCATTCCAAGCGGACGAAGACAGATTTTGGTAGCCAGTAGCACCTGGAGAGGTGCAACGTGCAGCATGGTGGGCTGGTCACAGTTTCTCCTCTGGATTCAGTTCAGGGTTTTGCTCCGAATCAAAATGGCCTGGGAACTGGTTCTTCAAAAGATCGAGTCTTTCACTTGGCCCTTGCTAGGTAATTAATTGTGAAGGTAATTCACTTTTTTGTTTCCAGAGCAGAGGAAGGTCTTCTGAGACAAATGGGATACAGCCTGAATGAAAGGCTGCTTGGCCTGGAAATGATCGCTTTCTCTGCCTGACCCTGAAAGGAGAATGTGGTGTATTTTGCATTCCTGCCTTGAAGGGAGGTGTTTAAGCATAGAAATGTGGAAATGGGCAAGTAATTCAAGGGCCTCAGGCTAAGGCAGAGGTGCCAAGGCTACCCAGAGGTGGGAGTTTATAGGAGGCGGAAAGACATCCTGAGGACAAGTTTACACAAGAATACTCAGGGAGGGACATAAAAGGAGGTGAGACAAGAAGCTTCAAGATTAACTTGGCATCTTGCAAATGTTTTTGAAAAAATCCCCAACTAGGGGCTGTCAGAAAGCCTTCCTGTGCTGTCCTCAGATGCTTGCACTTGCCCTAAACCTGCTTCCTTGCTGGATGTGTAATTCGAACCAGTCTTTAGAAATTCAGCCTTGGCAGCATTTGAAGTAAATCATTTCTTGCTCAGCACTTCCTTGGATAGGAGGGGGGACCCTCATGAATAGGTGCTGGCATAGCTGATACAGAGCTGTGGCCCTTCCAGGTCATATTTCGAGGAGAAAAACAGTGTGATTTCCTTCCTTCAGGCATTGTCCCCTCCCCTCCATGAACAATTTTTGGAGGTTCTGCTGAATAACCAGATTAAGTGCTCTATTCTCTATTTTACTTGTCCATTGAGATATATAAAACTTCTAAAGAAAGTGATACCTTTCAGAGAAAGGTGTGGATTAGTCAATCTACTGGACTATCGTTCCTTAATTTCTTGTTACACTTTCCACTAGAGCAGCTAAGGATCTATTTAACATTTCTTTTGTTAAAAAAACATTCATAAGCTCTTACTTCTAAAACCTGCAAGAGGTTATACTTTTGCTAAAAGATGAGTTATTATTTAGCCTTTATGAGGCATCTGCAAAATCCTTAACAAAGATAGGTATGTCCCATTGGCTAGGCTCCAAAGATGAACCTAGAAACTGTAACAATATTGCTATAAATGTAGTTTTTACCAGTGTGCCAAAATTTTTTCCATATGGCTTGTTACCAATTGGAGGCATTTACTATTAATGCATTTGCCATACCTCAGTTTGATAAAGAGCAACTGTAGTTTGTTAATGCTTTTGCTGACAAAGGTTACCTAGATAGTGCCTTATAATGTGGAGGGCAATTAAACCCAGTCTAAGAAATACTGCCTAGCAAAGCAAATTAAAAGCGGGGATGTTTGGACAATCTTATAGCATCAAGAAGAATGGTGTGCTTGCAGAATTTATTCCTGTCACTTGACAGGTTCTAACTGAAGTAGAAAGATTTTCTGTTGGACACCATACAGAATAATAGACACAATGCAAATTCCAGAGAACTGATAAGATTATGGTACAAGTGCAAGAAATCTGCTTATAAATATGATTTTTGCAGGAAATATATCAGTCAACTAAATTAAAGGCTATTCTTACTAAGTTGTCTTGTTCTGTTAATTCATGACCCAAAATGTGGTCTCTGGACCAAGCAGCTTCAGTTTCACCTAGAAACTTGTTAGACATGCAGATTCTCAGGCCCCACTCAGACCTACTGAACAGAAACTAGGGCTGGAGCTTGGCAATCTGCGTTTTAACCCGTCCTCCAGGTGATTCTGATACATGCTAAAATTTGAAACCACTGTCTTGAACCCAAATCAGTACTGTGGCCAACAGTACTTTTTCAATTCTAAATTACCTAGGAGGCTTTATGTTGGGAGATCTTGAGACATCAAATGTGACTGGTCAGATTTTCTATAGACAAAATGTTTTGTCTGGATAGATAGGCAACTGATGATAATTTTCTCATTAATTCACTCATTCAGCAAATATTTTCTGAATGCTTACAACCTAGGCACTATACAAATAATAGTGAATAAGACAGAAAAGATCTCTGCTTCACAAGATACCATTCTAGGCTGAATGTTACATATTCATAAATATAATATAGAAATATAGAATATACATATAAAATATATATATATATTTTATGCATAGTAAGATTCAGTCAGAAGACAATGGTGGGAAGAAAACATAACCCAAGAATGTAATACCCAAATTGTCATTCATTTATATAGGTAATGGAAGTTATTACTAAACACTCAAGAACCCAGTGAATACAGCACATATGAAGCCTCACTGAAAAAGAAAAGGACTATTTGATGAAATATTGATAATGAAGAATAAATTAAAAATATAGAATTCAGGAATGGTAAAAGAACAGGCAGTGGTTATTGGACCCATTTAGATATTGATCTAAGGTTTAACAACCATAGGAATTATGGGTATAGAAGCAAATGTAAATGTTATAAACCCTGAAAGCATAAAAATAATAACTAACCAAAATGAGTATGTGGGGGTAAGTGAAAGCTTGTGAATTTTCTTATCTTGCTTAGGAAGGAGTCAATTGATAATGTCTATATTAAACATGAAATTTAATCATTATTTAATGATTTAAAACATTTATATTTTATAAATTTTTTTCCATAAGCTTGGAGAGATATTTGTGGAAATAGTATATTTTATGGTGATAAAAAACATTTAGCTAAAGTTCAGCAATTATTTTGGTGCACTTCAGTTTCTTTTTCTTTTTTTAAGATCAATGACAAATTTAAAACTTCTTATGAAAATGTAGCATATATACTGATTCTATTTTAATAAACTTTAATCAATCTGCTTATGTATCAATCATTTTTCTATCTAATTAATGTGTCTACATGTATTTATGCATATCGAGATATGTAGGATAAATGTCATATTTTTGGAATAATGGTCACAATGAAAAAATGGTTATTTTCAGATGGCAAGATTTTGGGATGATTATTTTATTTTATTTATACTTTTTGTATTATATAAATTTCTTTAATAAGCATTACTTTAAAAATTGACATATTCTCATTTAAAAAATTAAGAGTTTATAGAAAAGCACAATAAAGAAAAAAAATCACCTATAATTCTACCACCCAGAAATAGTTATTATTTTGTTACATATCCCTCCAGACTTGCCCCTGAATATACATACATGGTCACACACACACATACACATTATTTTTAAACAAATTGAGTTCATATTGTCCACACAATTTTTTAGTGTGTTCTCTAGTATATTGTGGACATCTTTTAATGTCAATAAATGTAGATCCACACCATTATTTTAAGTAAAATTTCATTGTATATCTATTCCATAATGTTTTACCAGTTTCCTAAAGAGAGACATTTAGAATGTTCAATAGTTTTCATTTTTATAAAAATAATTCTAGGTGAACAGCTGCACTCATGTATAGTTGCATACTTAATTATTTATTAAGGCAAGTTCCTAAAAGTAGAATTTCTGGGTTTAAATTTATACTCTTTTGGGGTTGGGGGAAGAAAGCAAATTGTGTGTGTGTGTACATAAACAGGCACCAAGCAGTGTGCTACACAGACTTTTCCACTAAAGAGAAAGAATGAGCATGCACCTCCTGGGGTGTCTTTGATTTTCATATTTTATCTGAAAAATTCATGCTGATTTTTGCACTCGATTTTTAAAAAAATATGTAATGTCTTATGCCTCTAGATCTTTGAGTGAATTAACGTTCCAAGAAAGTGTGTTAAGAATATCCCATTGCTCCTGTAACTCCCATTACACTGCCCTATTTGTTTGAAAAGCACATAAAAAGGATGAATCAACAAAAGTTAATTGTTAATCAAGGAACAACTGTCAACCAAGCATTGTGCGAGGTTACTGGGGGAAATTAGAAAGAAGTTGAGAACTTAGTCCCTGACTTTGAATAGTCTCCAGTTTATTTGTTTCACTTTAACAAACTCATCACAGAATTATGCTGGACCTGATAACTGACCGGGCTAAGGTCTATGATGAATGTGCCTGGCAGGATGGAAAGTCCCTACTGGCATTCGTTGCACACTACCAGGGGCTTGCTAATGCGTTTGCTGTGGACTCCGAGGCATCATCATTAGTATCTGTAGCATTCTAGAGTCTTGGGAAGGAGATCAGGTACCACACTGGCAAGAGGACAGTGTAATGAAGATAGGAGTTTATAGGCTTTCACATTTGGGTCAAGTACAGTACAGAAAATGTAAATGAACTCAATCCTCAATTAACCAGGGCATCCAGTTCAGTAAACTTTTTGATATACATGATCTTAAACACTTCAAGTTAAGGAAAGTGAAGAAAACGTCAACAGGAAAAGCTCTTCCCAGGGATATGAAAGTCACGTTCTGAGCCCATTCTGTCTGCTGCTGTTTAACTTGTGTCTCCATCTCCTTTTCCTTACAGTGACCCTGATGCCTAACAAAGTCCCAAGAACAATGTAGGTAAATGCTTGCTGAATAAATAGATACATGCTGTGAATAATGAATCAGGATTAAATTATGTTCAGCATTTGGCACTTACTGAAAGAACTAAGGCATGCTCCTTAGTTTTAAGAAGACCTTTAACATTGATATAGAAAATGTTTGCTTGTGAACCTTGAGCAAAACCAGAGAGGTTTTATTTCATCTTCTGAGCCGTCTCCTTGTAGCTTGATCCCATTTTTTGCCATTGCTCTCCTTGGGGCTGGCTGTAGAGGGTCTCTGGCAGGGAGGGGGCCTTATGTCTGCCCTTTTTCATCCTGACCCCACGCTGGGACCCCTGACCTTTGCCTAGCTTTCTTGCTTGCTGTGCTGCTTTGGAAGCTCCTGACTGTGGACTCGGTATTCTCCTGGGACAATTCTGATTTTTCTTCTGTCCCATGCACACTTCACTCCTCAGGGAGGAAGCCCCTGTCCCTTTGCTCTGACCTAAAGCCTTGTAAGGTCATCAGCATGACTCTTCCTCACTCATGCTCCCATCAACATAGAAGAGCCAGACATCCTGATTCTGAAATATCTTTGCCCAGATTAGCATCCAAGCCTGAGCAGAAGAGCTGGCAGGGCATAGAGTCACACTGATGTGCAATAAGTTACGCTGCTTTTGACTTGTTTTATTTATTTAAGTGAACAGAATTGGATTCATCATAGTCTTTGGTTCATAAAATACTATTGTCATTGTTTCATGAATGGCTCTTTTATTTATTTTTATTGTTTATTTTTGCTTTTAATAGTGTAATGAACAATGAATACACTACCTGCTCAAGAACTAATATTTTACCAATAAAATATGTATATGTCTGTATATTTCTTTTCTGTTTACTTATTTTTAATTTCTCCTTTCATTGACAACAATGAGACATTTGGCAGCTATGAGGTAAAGCGGATATCTTTACTTAAATATAATCTAGTTTACAAAAAAAAAAAAAAATCCTCCTGGTGCCAAACTTCCAGGTGTGGCCATTTGAGGAGACAGTTTCATGGATTATATAATGGAGATCTAAAGACCTGGTGTGGAAATTCCACCAGGCGGAAGTGCGACTAAGAATTGGCACAGTTATTATTTTGACTTTCCTTTGTAAGGGCACATCAGTGTGGTATTGCAAGGATGCTGCCTGACACTGCACCAGCGTCCATAAAGGACAGAGACAGTAAAAGCTGGCATGTGTGTTTAGTCGTACAAATCAGCAAGTTATTTAAGGCAAGAGATGCTTTTCACATTTACAGATTAGAGCTGTTTTCCCCTGTAATCCAGTTCAGAGGAAGTATGATTCACACGACTCTTCCCTGATGTTTCACACTGGCACTGGATACATGCTGGATGGTGAGCTGCTAGTCACTGCACAGTTAACGTAGACCAGACTTTCTTTTTTCTTTAAGTTTCTGACCATATTAGACAGGTTGGTAAAGGAGCCCTTTAGTTTAATGATTTAGTTGTTTGTTATCTGGACCAGCAGAGAAATTTTTTTCCCCTGTAGTTGGTTGTAGTCTTATGTTCTTGCCTGAACATGCCTGGGTCTGGAAGAAAAATTCTGCCTTGCTCTACAAAGCACTTCTTCGTAGCTTCACTCCTCCAGGACTGGTGACTTTCTAGTTTAGAAGGTTTCACTCTGGCTACAGCTCTTCTTGAAGATAAAAATAACTTGACAACTTCTGCAGAATTATAGCTGAATTCTCTTCTTGACAGAGTAGCTAATTGTAAATAATTTGGGAAGGAAAAGGCCCATGATCATTCTTAACCTAATGCAATATTTTCCTTTTATATTTTCAAGAAGTATGGTTATTAATAATTGAGATTTACTCCTTTGGATTTACATGCATAAAAATGTATTCAGAGTGAGGTTTGGTTAGCATTTCACCTCGCTGGAAAAAGTGTCCCAGCTCAGATCAAGCCATGAGCACCACCTAGTGCATCACACATGCACGGAAACACACAGTCAAACTCCAGGACAAAACATCCCCCAAAGTTCTTTAGACCTTTAGGGAAGTTATAGGTAGGGCCATCTGGGACAAATTCCTTGGTGACTCATACTTTTGGCTTCAATATTTTTTTTATAAAGTTGAAAACAGGGAACATAAGAGGGGATATGCCAAATAAAAGAGTAAATGAGCACCAAGACTATGTGGAATATATGTGTAGGGAGACTGGGGAAGGGAATCAGCATTTATTGAGTATGAGTACCTACTGTGTAACAGGCGGCGGGCTCTGCGTACATTTTCTTGAAGGAGGTGTGGCGTGGGGGTTTTCTCTGACCAAATCTCCTTTGGTGCAAATAAATGAGACAATGAGCTGATGTTGTTATGTGACTCTATGTCTTTTCCAGAATCTGCTAAGTCACTGTTGGGAAACAGTTCTACATGGGCCTCTTGCACAACTAGTGAACAGAGGCACTGACAGCCTTTTGTTCCAGACTGTTTTCAAGGATGTTTTATAGTGAACAGTCTTGGAAAATAGAGATAGTGTCTCCCTCCAGAACAGAGGTTTGCTTTTGTCCAGTATAATGAAGATAATGTCTCCCCCTAGAACAAAGGTTAGGCAGGTTTGCTTGCAGCCCATTTTAAGATTTGGGTTTCCTAAGCCTGGTGTTGCTCAGCTGTGATGCAAACCCGCAGTGTGCACACCTGGCCGCCCCCACTTTGCCATGTGGGACCTGAGGGGCAGGAGAAACCGATGCAAGTGTGAAGTTCATACTGCTTGCTGTAATAAAGTCCTTTCCTCTGATCCAGGAATCTTGTATCTTCTGGCAGCATCCATGAAACTGTGGCAGGCTAACTTGTTAGCATGCAAGTAGGGTAAAATCTCAGACCCTTCACAGTTCTTGACAGTCACCACCCTGAGTGACCACCCAATTGCTAGATGCCTGATTTCTGCAGTCACATAGTGCCCGCCCTCCCAATGCCCCAGAAGGAGGGTATCTCAGTTAACTATGCCCTTGTTCTGACTACAGTCTTGCCTCATTTTAAGAAAACTAGATATTAGGAATAATCCAAATATTAGAAACTGAAACCAGCAGATGATTAGGCACATAGTAGGTAACATTTGTATTATACTTCACAGGGCACATGTATAATTACACAACACTGGAATTTCTGATTTTTTTAATAGGTTTAATACAGTTTTAGTTAACTGTTTGTAGCATGATGTATTTCCAGGACTCACTAGAAGTGTTTATTATGTTTAGCATAAAAAACCCCCAGTAGGTTGAAGGCATTTCTACTGAACCAGGTTTTTGCAAAGATATAATAGTTTTTCTTATTCCTGGAAACCTGTAAGTTGCTTTCAAAATTTAGAATTACAGTGCAGGTGTGGGTTAGTTGTGTGTGTGCATATTTGTTAAAATGCAAATTATCCAGTTTCATCCCCAGAAATTCTAATTCACCAAATCTGGGCTGAGATCCAGGATTCTGCATTTTCAAAGTGTAACCTTGGGGTAGGTTCTGATGCTGGTGTCTTGAGAACCACATTCTAAGAACTGTCTTGAAACATAAAAGACTCCTCAGGTAAAAGAATGACTTAAGACATGAATGTAATTTGTGCAACTGTGGCCTCTGAAAATAAGAATGAATTATTTTTTTATATCAGGTTGCTGGTGGCTTTTGTTGTGAGAATAAGTGAGTGCCACCCAGGTGTAGGGTACTTGTGATTTCCAGTGCACAGGATAGTAAATGGTGGCTGAAGCAGTTATACTTTTTTTTATTCGCTCTAGAAATACTGAGTGCTGGCTATGTGTAGCAGTATGCCTGTTGCTTGAGATGGTTTTCTTTTCACATCCATTGCCTTCCCTTCCTCATTGTTTCCAATTCTTGTAATTGGATTTTTATGACTAGGGCTTGAAATCCCAGAGGACACGGATTTAGTCTTTCTTTATCCAACTCAAAAACATTTCATTGGGTGCTCACAAAAATCCATAAGGAAGGTCAAAAACTCACATTATTCTCACTTTACAGATGTGAAAACCATCGGGCAAAGAGGTTAAATGACTTGCCAAGAGTCGCACAAGTAGGAAATGATTGAACTAAGGCTTGAGTCTTGGTTTTCTGACTCTTACCCTCCACTTTTTCCTATACACAACACCATCTCCTATATGAGTTTCTACAGGGATCCTATGGCATTTTGGATGTAATTTGATTTTGTTGAAATGTGATTTACATGTACATTTTCAGGACAAAGAATCTCCTGTTGTCTAAGCATGGTACACCTGTGCAGCAAAGAGAAACCCCGACATCCTTACGATATCATAAAAAATGCCCCAAAGGAAAAGACAGGGTTTTGTTTTCAAAATGAAGTGGTGTCTGCAATAAACAGAACCAAGCCTAATTACAGAACATCATGCCCTGTCCCTCAAAACATGCACGTTGAATTATCTGACCAGTCTTCAAAATGCCCCAGGAGAGGAGGGAATGGAAAAGGCGGTGCAGAGCAGGCTCAGGAATGTGGACACGCTGCCGCGTTAACTCTGAAGGGGGCTTGGGAACCACACCTTTGGTTTCTGGTTCCCAAGTACCATGCCAACCATTGCTCTGGGTTTCCTGTCTTTCCCAGAGACTTCTCTAGATTTTGTATTTTCCAGGGCACCCAGACCCCATCTGGCTTTCAATAAATGTTCGGTAACAATAACACAGAAGTGACTGTTTATTCAGATGGAAAGTAACATGGATGAGATAACATTCTAGAGTTCTATTTCCCGCCCCTAAAATTGTGGGTTTAAGCAACAAGAGAGAGAATAGATTTAATACACATTTCTATTGCTGATCGAGATTGGCAACACTTGCCTTGGGATAGGTCCTTTATTGTTCTCAATGCTCTCACGTGTAATAGCCCCTTAATTAACCAAACACCTATGTAGTGAGCAGGATAGATATTTAATTTTACAAATGGAGCTCAAAGAGATTAATTGATTTGCCTAATGTTGCAGTAATTGAGTTTGTCTGAATTTGAACCTGGCTCTTGACTCATTTTTTATTTTTTATTCACTTAACCATATAGTCTGAGATTCTCCTGTAGCCAGGAAGTGGACGTCACCTTAGAACCCTGTAGTCTGCAGCATGGTGCAGAGGCCAGAATGCCCTGGGTCTGATTCCAATTTCGGTTTACTACCTGCCTTGGTCAAGTCATTTAACCCATCTAAGTCTCAATTTCTGTATTAGTCAGGACTTCTGTGACTTGTGACAGAAACTCAGCTTGAACTAGCTTGGATCCTGGGAGGGATTCACCATTTGTATAACTGGAAAGGCAGGGGTGTAACAGAGCACAGCGGGAACCAATGTCTTATTGCGATTGGGCCTCCTCTCTCTGCTTCCCATGGGCCCCAGTTTGATTCTCTCCCACTGCAGTTCTGCCTCTCTGTGCTATATACCTGTAGTTAGGTCCTGACATGTGGACAACTTTGCTGTGAGAGGAAGGGGCCCTTCACCCCAGTTACAATCCAGAGAAACCTAGGGAAGAGTTTCTTCCTTCTGGTCAGGTCACTCTAAGACTGCGACCCCAAGTGTAAGACACTGCAATGGCCCAGCTTGGGTCACTGGCTCTGGAGGGCACAGGGCACTACATTGTCTCCACTTGAACCACGTGCCTGGGGTGGGGAGGAGCAGTTTCCTAAAAGAAGGGGGAGGCTGTTACGAGATGTGGAGGGAAGGGGTTCTGGGTGGATAAAATCAATAGATGTGCACTATGAGCTTTTAATCTGTAAAGTAGGAATAATAATGCTGACTTTTCTAGATTCTTTGGTGAGGATTAGCAATGCTCTGAAAACTACCAAATCTCTATCTTTAGTCCTGATACCTTACTGAAGTTTTTTTCTTTCTTTCTAAAAGAACAATGTCAAAGATCCTTCATCTGGCACCAAGACTCCTTCAACATTTGCCTTTCGATTTGCCTCTTGAGCCTCATCTCTTTCCACTCCCTTCTGGAACTCCATGTTCTAATCTTATTGAACCTTCTTGAAAACAACATCCTCACTCTTATCTCCAGACCTTAAAATGTACCTACCAGGTAGTCAGTTACTCTTGAATATATGTCGAATTAATTAATTAACTAATTAATCAAGGAGTAATAGTGTCTGACCCATGGCAGGTGCTCACTGTAGAGAAATGATTATTTTTCATCTGTCTGTAAACTGCCAACCCTATTGTTATGTTGATCTTGGTCCAACCAAAGGCCAGAATCCTCTTGTGCTGAAACACTTATTCTCAAAGGCAGTAGGTTGTTGGGATTTGGCATGATCTGTGGTTAGTGGTCATAACTGGCCCTGTGCATAGACTTACCTGGGGGCACCTCCATGGGGTGCCTTGATACTGTTGTAATCTCTTCTCTGTCTCTGAAAATGGTGCATATGTCACCTAGCAGGGAAGAGAGCTTCTCTAGCCTTCCCTTCCTAGTGTATAGACAGATGCATTTATTAGGCAAGTTAACTGTTACCTGGCAGGCAGAGTATCTAGTTCTGGGGGAAGGGGATGTGACTTTTTGATGGAGAAAAAAGGTCAGGCATATGTTAACATGGCCTTCTTAGCAGAGGGCAAGGAAGAATGATCAGGGAAGGGTGAGCTGAGGAGCCAGCTGGAATGTGAGGGGCTGCATCAGGGAGGCCAGGCCAGGGAGATCCAGGGGCTCAGCCCCGAGAGGAGGGCTTGGGGCACACACTAAGTTGGCGAGGGCTAGGCTGGGGACAGGGAAACATCTGATGGCCTGAAGGAGCACTGGGTTAGGAGACTTGGTTCTGTACTGTATTAAATCAGATTGGTTTCACTAGAGTATAACATGATTTTTAAAGCTGTAACATATAATCATATAGTTAGCACATATAAATTAAAATTATTAAGTTTTCTAGAATTCATTCTTGTGGGACTTTATCTTACAATTCTGGCATTAGGAATGATAAATCTATTTTGTCATTAAAAAAGTTATTAGAATGTTGACTGTGAAGAAATTAAATCATTTTATTGTGTCCTATTTTCATTTCTTATAAAGAAATGCACAGTGAGCTTTATGTTTTTGTTACCTTGTAAAGACTTTCTAAAAGACTTCTGTATATTAGACATTTTATTTTTATGACTTAGGCATAATTATTTTGGGGATCAAGGCTAAGCTATTCTTTAAAGGCAATTTTTAGAAGTCTTTTAAAAAGACAATACAAAAAATTAAGGCTCACTGCTTATTATTTCCTACAAGATCAGATTTCTTAATCAAGAAAGGAAGGTGAGGGTGATGAAATGAGCAAATTTTTTCTTAAAAAGAAAAAGTCACATGAACCTATTCCTGTAAGACAGGGGACTCCATTTCCATCTCTAAATGTATTTTGTATTTCTGACTGGCAGAGTACCGAGCTAAATCCCCACAAGATCCGATTACAGCAAGTTCTTGGACAAATGTTTATCTCTAATTAATAGTATTTTCATCCACACTAACTATGTGGTTGTATGACATAGCTTTGCAAATTGTATCATACCCTGGTAAAACTGAACTGAGTTCATACAATGATTTCCCCAGTGAATTTGGGGATAGTCCCAAAGATAGAATCCAGAAAGTTAGCTGATGTTATTTGGGGAAATGGTTTTTATGGTCAATCCAGGAACATGTCATCAGATTTCTTACACAGATTTGTTCCTGGGAGATGGAAACCGATCCCTTTCTGTGATTAACCTTTGGCTCTAAAAGTTCCTGCAATTCTGTGTCTGTTCATGGACAAAAGGAAAGGGTGAGGTGTCAAGAGTCTGCAGTCATTCTGAGCACCTCTGCTGCCCTCCGACCAAAGCAGACGTAGCTACGTTTACATTTTGTGCTTGTTCGTTTTTCCTTCTTAAGTTTCTGCTTTATTGAAACAGGTCATTTTATGTTTTCTGGAACCAAAGATGAACTCCCACGTGTTTGCATGACTGCTGGTAGACATCATGGGACCCCCGTCCACGGAACTCCGTGGACGCCCGGCACCGAGGCCCACGGCAGTCCCCCCGGCTGTCCCAGCATGCCCAGCGCGTGCAGCCGCAGTCCTCCAAGCTGAGGAAGCGTTCTGTGTCAGAACCCATGGCTGGAGAGGATCTCACTAAAAAATCCCGTCCTGTATGTCATCTTCCCTCAGCTGATTAGAGCCCAAGGAAAAGAATGCTAGGACCCTGGGTTTTTCCCACTATGGGCTGGGAGCCTGCACTCAACCCCAGGCACTGCTTCCCCATACCAGTCTGCTTAACCAGCAGTAAGGGAAAAGCACTCCTCTGTTATGACCCTACTTTTTTCACCCCGTCCCTTCAGAAAGTCCTAGATATTAAAACAAAGTGGGATTTAAAGTCTTTTTAAAGTTTGTAGCCAAGCCAAGCAGAGGTGTTTGCTTGTTCCCTAATGGGTGGTAAATTGAAGTCTAATTTTATTTTCATGTTCAAGATCTGGTTTGAGGGCTTAACGTGGGAAATTAGGTGATCATGAATGGAAAGCAACTGGGCAACTACATATATCTGATTTATTTTAAAAGAATGACGAAGAGAAAAATCTCTGCAATACCTTATAGTTGTGCTGGTACATTATCTAATATCTATTTGTCAAGAAGTCTTTTCTAGTTTTGAATCTCCCTTTGCACCTAATAGTTGATATATAAACGTTTCCTAAAATCTCAAATGTAAACTATGCTAACAATACGTTCTGTTCAGAAATCAGTTTTAGAACAGACTTCTCATGCTTCTAATGATGGGTTCATTCCATTGTTAGATCCTTCCTATTATTAGAGACACCTTTTAAAACAGGAAACAATACCTGTCTCCAGGGAATGTCTTCCTCTTTGTTGAGTGAATTAACAAAGGCAGCCTTCCATAAAAGACTAAAACTGTCTTCCACCAAATTCAATGATGTGGCTTGGGACTGGATTGCTTTCAGCTCTGTAAGGGCATTTATTACCCCCGGAGGGCTCTCTTGAAACTTAGTAAATACCTCCTTGAGCTGAATGACACATTCCTTTGGCAGCGGGCGGGTGGGGTGGGAATATTCCTATACAGGAATATTGTTCAGCTTGGACAGTGCCAGGAATCCTCAGGGTCTTGCTTTCCAAGGCAGACAAATAACTCAGCTTTGCAGACCCCAGAGGATCAGGGGGAGAAAGTCCCCCAAACCCCAGAAGAAAAGTTGGACATTTAAGGAGGCCATAACCACTGTTCTCCTCTTTATCCTTTTATTTCATTCCAGAACCATAAATCTCTTCTCCATCTTGGATTGCCTCACTCTATTCCATGTGCTAGAGATTTTGGCCGACTTACTTATTAAACCTGGAGCCCCGCGGTGAAAACACAGTCTTGAGTCTCCCTCTGGTGGACGATTATAGTAATCCATGTAAAACTCTGCCAAATTAAGGGATGGATTTCAGAAATACAGATACAAAGACTATATGGTATACATAGTAAAAATATTTTATGATACCATCATTATGCATTACTGTTTTCTATGCAATAATTCAAATTCTTGAAATATGTACTCATCTCTATAATCTTTTGTTTTATTTCAAAGAATTTACCCTCACTGTGAAAGTCTAAACACCTCTTTGTAACTAAACAGCTTAAAGAGAGTCCCCCCACCCTACCCCCACCAGTAGATTAAAGAAGTAGACAGTTTGTCCATCTCTGTTTCGGTTTGAACAGAGGAGATCCAAGCATGAAAGATGTAAATGTTGTCATCTGTGATGAACTGCTGGGCAGGATTCCACTGGAAACTCCCTGCCGCCGCACCCCCCTTGATGCAGAGGAGGTTTAACTTGAGCTTTAGTACTTGTGCTGGCTGCTCTCCTCAGGGCACCTTCTAGGAGCACCCACTCCGGTGGCTTCCTCTGGGGCCCTATTCCCTAGGTAGCTCCAAGCTCTTCGGAGACACTTCCTGGGCTCAGAAACCCAGTCAGTGGCCCTCTGAATGGCTCCCTTCAAAAGTGGACACTGAGGAACTGCCTCCGCCTTCTCAGGTCTGATTGTTGCTCCTGTCCTTCTGTTGTTAGATTAATCATCTCCTCCTCAGGCTCAGACTTGGTGTGCCCTGGAGGCTGGTAAATACACCCTTTACTTTCCTCCCAATGAGCCTTCTTCCCACTACTGATTCGCAGGCTGGTGTTAATTTGTCTCCACGTTTTGCTTTTTTTGACATTTGTAAGGTGAACTGTAGTTCCATTATCTTTTTTTTCCCCTAATGTTCTTTCCCTTAAACAAACCATCTCTGTAGTCTACTTATAACTAATAATAATCTCACCTGTAGTACGTTTAGATTTAAATAAATGTCCTTTCCTGATACTTAGTTCCCTGACTAGAATCTGATGCCATTTTAAAATTTAATTTAATTTTTAAATTAACATATGCAAAATTGACTTTTTTGGGGGAGTTGTACAGCTCTAGGAGTTTTAACATGTATACATTCATGCAACAACCATCACAATCAGCATAAAGAACAGTTCCATCACCCAAAATACTTCCTATGCTGTCCCTTTGTTGTCATATCCTTCCCTACCCCTGACCACCCTGCAACCACTGATCTGCTGTCAGTCCCTGTGGTTTTGTCTTTTCCATGATATCATATAAATGGAAGCATGTGCCGTGTAACCTTATGAGACTGGCTTCTTTCACTGAGCATAATGTCTTTGATATTCATTCATGTTGTTATATATATCTGTCATAGACTGAAGGTTTGTGTCCTCCCAAAATTCACACGTTGAAGCCCTAACCCACAATGTGATAGTATTTGGAGGTGGGGCCTTTGGGAGGTAATTAGGTTTAGAGGAGGTCGTGAGGGTGGAGCCCCCATGATGGGTTAGTGCCCTTACCAAAAGAGGAAGCGACGTCAGAGCTCCCTCTCTCTGCCTTGTGAGGCGGTCCTTCATCAAGAACCGAATCTGTCAGCACCTTGACTTGAACTTCTCAGCCTCTAGAACTGTGAGAAGTAAATGTCTGTTGTTTAAGCCCCCCAGTCTGTGGTATTTTGTTATAGCAGCCTGATATCAATGGTTGGTTCCTTTCTGATGCTGAGGAGAGTTCCATTGGATGGATGCACCAGTTTGTTTACCCGTGTACCCACTGAAGCACATTTGAGTTGTTTCCAGATTTGGCGGATATGAATAGAGTGCTATAAACGTTTGTGTACAGGTTTTGGGGTGAGTATAATTTTTATTTCTCTAGGATAAACAACTAGGAGTGTCACTGATGGGTCATATGACAAGTGGATGTTTAATCTGATAGGAAACTGCTGAACTGTTGTCCAGAGTGGCTGTGTCATTTTGAATTCCCACTGGTAACATACGCGAGTTCCAGGTGTTCCATCCAGTCTTAGTGTTGCCATTATTTTTTATTTCAGTCATCCTAATAGGTATGTAGTAATATTTTATCATTGTTTTAGTTTGCATTTCCCTAATGGTTAATGATGTTGAGCATCTTTTCATGTGTTTATTTGCCATTCTATATCCTTTTGGGTGAAGTATCTGTTGAAATATTTTGCCTATTTTTTAAATTGGGTTTTTTTTTCTTCCCGTTACGTTTTGAGAGTTCTTTATATATTCTGGATACAAGTCCTTTAATGGATATGTGACTTGCAAATATTTTCTCCCAGTCTATGACCTGTCCTTTCATTCTCTTAACAATGTTTTTCATGGAGGAAAGGTTTTTTTTCCCTATTCTTTTCTTTTTTAAATTTCAGGGATAAATTTATATATATATATATATATATTTGCCATTTATATATATATGTATGTATATATTTGCCATTCCAACCATTTTTACATTCATAATTTATTACATTCACAGTGTTGTGCAACCATCGCCACTACCAATTTCCAAAACTTCTTCACCACTCTGAACAGGAACTCTGTACCCACTAAACTGTAACTCCCTATTCCCTCCTACTCCCAACCCCTGGTGACCTCTATTCTACTTTCTGTCTCTATGAATTTGCCTATTCTGGGTACTTCATATAAGTGGAGTCATACAGTATTTGTGACTGGCTTATTTCACTAAGCATAATGTTTTCAAGGTCCATCCACGTTGTAGCATATGTCAGAATTTCATTTCTTTTTAAAGCTGAATAATAGTGTATTGAATGTATATGCTACATTTTATTTATCCATTCATTTGTTGGCCACTGGGGCAATATCCACCTTTTGGCTATTCTGAATGATGCTGCAGTGAACACAGGTGTACAAGTGTTTGAGTGCATGCTTTCAGTTCTTCTGGCTATATACTTAGGAGTGGAATTGCTAGGTCATATGGTAATTCTATGTTTAGCTTTTTGAGGAACCTCAGAGGAAAGGTTTTTAATTGTGATGAAATTCAACTTATTAATTTTTAAAATGAATTGTTTTCAGTGTCATGTTTAAGAACTCTTTGCCTAACCCCATGTCACAAAGATTTTCTCCTATGTTTTATTCTAAAAGTTTTATAGTTTTCTATTTTACATTTAGATCTATGATCTATTTTGATTTAATTTTTTGTATAAAGTGTAAGGTTTAGGCCAGGGTTAATTTTTTGCATATGGATGTCCAAGTGTTCCACCACCTTTTGTTGAAAAGACTGTTCTTTCTCCTTTGAATCTTTTTGTACCTTTTTCAAAAATCAATTGATTACATTTGTATGCATCTTTATTTTCTTCCATCGGTTTGTGCATGTGTCCCTTCTCTGATAACACACTGTCTCAATTACCATGTTTATTAGTAATGTTTAAATCAGTAGTGTGAGTTCTTCAACTTTGTTCTTCTTTTTCAAAATTATTTTCGCTATTGTAGTTTCTTTGCCTCTTTATATAAATCATGGAACCAGCTTGTATTTATCTATAAACAATTTGGCTGGGATTTTTATTGGAACTGTGTTACATCTATAGGTCAATTTTGGGGGGGATTGACATGTGAGGAATGTTGAGTCTTCTAATTTGTGAACACAGTATATGTCTCTATTTATTTAGGTCTTATTTCATTAGCATTTTGTAGTTTTCAGCACACAGAACCTGCACATTTTTGTTAGATTTATGCCTGAGTGTTTAAATTTTTTGGAGGTACTCTAAATGGTATTGTTTTTGATTTTTGGTTTTTAATTGTTTATTCCTAGTATTTAGAAATGTGATTGGTTTTTGTGTGTTGATCTTGTATTCTGCAAACTGGATGATAGACACCATGAAAAGTAGCTGAATGAAGACATCTTGCCTGTGCCTTAGCTGGGAAGACTACATGTTGGCATGGGGCATGGGTTCCGGGAAGTTGTGGGATGGACCAATGGATGAGGTTGGAAGAGGAGAAGCGTCTGGGAACTGTGTAGTGGGGAGGACTTGCAGGGCTCTCTGAGGAACCCATGCACACGCCCCGCAAGACAGCCTGCATCAAGAGAAGTCCACGTTAACCAGAGACACTGAGAAACCATTACTGTGACAAGACAGATAACGAGATGCTTGTCCCTTTCCTTCATCTTCCTCCCAGTCCTAACGCACTGAACGTTAGAGCCTTTAAACAGACACGACATTGCATTTTTGTATTGGCTATTCTAAGCTTTGGAAACCATAAGTAAATAGAAAGTTATTGTCAGTTAAGAGAGATTCAATACATGTATAGCACTGCAGAAAAGATAAAACCATTTCAAAATGGTTTTCAAAACCATGCAAAAACAGGCAACACTGACAGTGCCACTTATGCTTCAGCCTCAGCTTAGATGTCACTTCTCAGGAATGTTCATCCTCTGGACTGGGTTACACATCCCTCTGATAAGCTCCTATGGTCCTGCATTTACCCCTGTTTTATCACATATCACAAAGTGTTTAGCTCCTGGTTTATTCTGTATATTATTGTGCTGCAAGTACACTGAGGAAAGGGAATGTGTTTTGTTTACCAGTGACTACACAGTGTCAGCATGCTCCTTGCCATTGATTTGACATTTTAATATTTACAAGAAGTTAAACATGCAGGGAAACTGCTTCCTTGCTATAAACTGTCCCATCATCTCTAAAATTCTACAAAATTTTCCAAAAACAAAAAAAATCCTTTCTAATTAAAAGAAATACAGAGAAATAGTTTTTGCAATATATGAAAATTTTTGTCAGAGCTGACCAAAGATGAAATGGACTGCCTTTGGAGGTAATGAGTTCCCCATCACTGGGGGGTGTTCATATCTAAACTGAATGGCTGCTTGATTTAAGGATTTATAGCAATTCAGATTAATGGTAGGACTAAGTCATCTTTTAAGTTCTTTCCAACCCTGAGCTTCTAATTAGTGTTTATTATGCTTTTAAATAGATCATTATCTATTATCTATTGCACTGAGTGCAACATTCAATTCTTGAGTTGGTACTGAGGCTTTCTAAGGCTCATCTTACATATTACTGAACACAGAATCTAAGAAGCCAGAAACAACCATTCAAGGAAATGTTTTAAAGTAATTGACCCATTTATGATAATTCAGATAATGTATTTTATCAGTTTCAGTATAATTATTTCTCATGAGTAATTATTTATCATTGCAACGGAGAGATGAGTCTGAATTAATCTGACAGGGAAAATGAAAAATCAAAACTTTGGAGATCAGAGTTACGGAAACCAGCTAGGGAAATTTTAATGTGATATGAATCACCTGAGATCACCTAAATGCAGATTCTGTTTCAGTGGCTCTGGGATGAGGCCTAAGATTCTGCATTTCTAACAAGCTCCCAGGTGATGCCAATGCTGTTAATCCACAGGCCTCACTTTGAGTAGAAAAGTCGTAAAGTAGTGTTTCCTAAACTTTGCTGTTCATATGAACCTCCTGGGGGGCAAATGCAGATTCTAAGCCCTTGTCCCAGAATTTCAGGTGAGGGACCTGGGAATGTGTATGTTTGTGATTCTCACATCAGGCAGTTTGGGAATCGGTGTCCTAAGAAATTCCAGGTCTGCCTTTATTATCACAGCCTCTGCCGGGGAGGGGGATCCTGAGGTGCTGGTCTTGAAGGGCAGATGTGGGGCTGAGAGTAAAAAAGAGGGAGGCAGCAGAGCAGTGTCTCTACTTTGGCTGCATTTTAGACCCACCCGAGGAGAGCTTTTACAAAGCCTCAGAATTCTTGGGGGTGGGACTCAGGCCTTGTCTTGAAGCTCTTTAGGTGACCCCAGGGGACAGCAGGGTTGAGAACCACTGCAGTAGAGGGAGGTGGCTGAGCCAGGTAGGAACTGACAGTGTTCAGGAAAGGTTTATTGAATAGAATGAGGATATAGATGATTAATTTAGATTATAGGTAAGTTCTTTATGCACCTGCTGGCCTCTCTTTAATACTGGCTTTCTAGCAATGTGGTTTGAAAATAATTTGTACTTGAAGGTAAATCTTCCTTTCTTTTCTTTTTCTTTTGTGATTGAGGAAATAGTTATTTTCCGCCCCTCTCGCCAGCATATCATTATTAACAGACACGGGTGAGAGAATGCGATGTTAGCTAATGGAATTAAATAAGGAAAAGACTTTGGGAAAACGTGGAGAGTGGGCTTGCTGGCAGTGAGTGTTCTCCTCAGCCAGCAGAGTCCTTACTGCTCGCTAACCAGTTGGCTCTCTGAAGCCATCAAACCGGGCACTAGGACAGCTGGCTCTACTTGGAGCTTCTAGAAAGGTGTGGACATTGACACAGGAAAGTGTCCAGTGACTTTTTATTTCACTTCCCCAAACCAACTTACCGCAAAGCCGAGAGGACCTGTTTTCCCTATCTTCACCTCTGATCGGTATGCTAAACACCCACATTCAAAGGAGCACACCCTAGTGAGATTTACACTTTTTTTCTTTGGTAATTTACTGCTTCCTTCTCCTGAAGTCTAGTAAACCGAATAACAATGGAAGGGGGGGAAGAGAAGGAATTGTTCTCATCTTTAAAATAAGAAACAAAATGCTTTGGCATAAAGCAGCGCTAGCTTGCTACTGTAAACATCAGCAATCCTGCACAGACAGCTGCACACTGATGGCGCCCCCCGACCCAGGGAAATGTGTGCACAGTTCAGACATACATACTGGGCCCAGGCAGCAACAATGGAGAATAGGACCTGAGGTCTTTTCCCAGGTTTTATCTTTAGCAGGCATCAATGTTGAACGTAGTAAGTCAGCTACTAAGTTCTCCCAGAAAGAGTCTGGCTTCCTCTGTTTGTATGGAATTTCCTCCAAGTGTGTGGCTGGAGAGACCCAAGTTCACAAAGAACAACAGTGTGGGATGGGATTAATGTCACCTGTCTTTCCTTGTCTGCTCTGCTGCTAGGGAACAACGCACTTCAGGCAATACAAAACAATTCCAAATAACTTGAGAGCAAAAGCTTTTAATTCCCAAAGATTTTTCATGAAAAAGTAAACTTATGTATTATAAAAAAATAACAGTAAAAAGTGCAAGTTTACTGATGCCCTTAAAGCTAAGTTGAATACTTCACCACGAAAAAGTTGTGTTGGTCATGAACATGATTTTAAGATGCATAAATGTCATTATTGTTGTGGAGGCTGAACACAGACATTTGGCTTTTGGAAACAGACAAAAGTTAGGAAACAGCTTGGATTCCATGAACTTTTACTTGAAATAGTACTTCAGTATTATGAAAACTTAATAAATAGATATTGGAAGGAACAGATTATTGAAGCATAGATTCACAGATATTACAACCAGGAGATACTTTAAAGATCATCTAGTCCAGTGGTTCTAAACCACAGAGTGCATTGGAATCCCCTTGGTAAAGGGAACTTGCTCAAGCAGATTACAGGGGCCCACTTCAGAGATTGTGATTCTGCTGGGGCCTGAGAATTAGCATTTTTAACAAATTCTCAAGTGGTGCTGATGCTGTTGGTCTGGGGCATCACTTTGATAACCTCTGGTCTAGTCCAGTCTTGGTTTATAGTTGAGGCAATTGAGTCTTGAAGCAGTCAAGTATCTGACCCCCTTGTTAGGCCCTGTCCCTGTCCAGGATAGACTCCTCCACTGGAGTACAAGATATTACCCTCTCTCAACAACATTGTTTTAATAATTTCCCCTTCTCCTGGCATCAACACGTCCTGGCATTATCCCTCTAGTTAATTACGTTAGTCAGCATACAAACATCTGTGATAGTGTCCACTTAAAAAGACAGTTCCCTGGGCTCACATCCTATTCCAGCTATGCTCTACAGAGAACCTCCTCAGAGGTGCTGTCTCTGTAGTCATTGATCCATTTTCTCTCCTCCCATTCTCTCTTGAACTCACTCTAACCAGGCTCTCATCGGATCACTTTATTGAAACAGCTCTTGTCAAGGTACCAGCGACCTTCATATTGTCAAATATGGTCGGTTCTCAGGTCTGGTTTCGCTTGTCTCACCAGGAGCATAGTTGATTACTCTTTCCTTGAAACCCCTTCATTGGCTTTGGGACACTCTTTCTGAGTTCTTCTAGCTCACTAGCCACTCTCTCTCAGCCTTCTTTCTCCTTTCTCTTACCTCTAATCATAGGAGCTCCCCAGGGCTCAGTCCTCAGACCTTTTCTTTATCTACACTCATTTTCAAGGTGATCTCATCCTGGAATATTGTCTATCTAGTGATAATTCACAAATCTATGTCTCCAGTCTGGACCTCTTCTCCTAAACTCCAAATTCACATACAGGCAGTCCTCACTTTGCACAGTGTGGAACTGTAAAAATGACCATGCAACCTGAAACTGTGCAAAGTGTTCTTAATAATCAGTGGGAAAAATTATGATTGTTCTGGAACCTTTAAAATTTTGCCAAAAATTAGAAACTCTTACTGTCAGTTATAAATGTATAGGGAAATGAAAAAATAAAACTAGTATTTAAAAACTAAATTTAGTTTAGTACACTAATTTAAAATATCAGAAACATTGAGAATTTGAGTTTTATTTCTTTGTAAAATGCTTATCAAGAGTAGTTTGAGGGGCCGGCCAGTGGCGCAGCAGTTCAGTTCACGCTTTGGTAGCCCGGGGTTCATGGGTTCAGATCCTGGGCGCCCGCCGACGCACTGCTTGTCAGCCATGCTGTGGCGGTGTCCCATATAAAGTAGAGGAAGATGGGCACAGATGTTAGCTCAGGGCTGGTCTTCCTCAGAAAAAAAAAAGAGTAGTTTGAGTTGTGCTTGCCCTCTTGTTTTATAACATGATGTGGAGCGAGCATCTTGTCTATGCCTTGGTGAATTGTCATAGTCCTTTCTAAGTTTGGATTAGCTCCCAATATTTTAGCTTTTGTGCTTTCAATGCTATGAAATATCTCCAAGATTTTCTCTAATGTGAAGTTTTTTGCCTGTATCTATTCCTCTGGGACATCTTCATCTTTTTCATTAGAACCACTCTTTCCTTTATATTAATAAGCTTGGCTTCACTTGGCACCTGTGGCTGCAGGTGTAGCATCTGGAATGGTGGCAGGCTCAACATTCCCAGGTCACCTATTCCTTCCATAACTCCATTTATGTTTGATTCAAATTTCATCTCCAGAGTTATCACATTTTTCTTTGCTATGCTTTCATCTTGGTCAGCCAATTTCCTCTTCTGAGTCCCCATTTTGGTGGAATGTCATGTGGGGGAGACAAGGAGGCAACACAATGACACACTTTACTGTCTGTGTGGGAACTGAATAAGAGATGAACAATGAGCAATCACAGACAGACTCTGACAGAAGTGATGAGATTGGTCACTGATTATGACATGCATCTGTTACATATGATTATGATTTGTGGGCTGAGGAAGAGTGAAGTTGTACTTTCTGCGGTTACTCAGAGTTCGTATACTGTGGTAACTGGAATTTGAGCCATAATGTTGGAGGACTGGAGTTATTTAATGAAACCGTGGTAACTGAAATTTCAGAATTGTACAGAGAGAGGACTGCTTATGTTCAAATGCTTACTTGACGTCCCCCTTGTTTAATAAATATCTCATACTTAACATGCCATAAACTGAACTTCTAGTTTTCTCCAATCCCGAGGCTGCAGTCCTCCTCGTTTTGTTAAATGACGACTCCATTCTTCTAGTTGTTCAGGTCAAAAACTTTGGAGTCAAAAGCTAATCTTGTAAACTCTATGTTCAAAATATAATTAAATGCTACCATTTCTCAGGAGCCCCACTGCTATCATCCTCAAGATGGACCATGATTTTCTCTCACCTAGCTTCCTAACTGATCTCACTCACCCCAGCACCACTACATTTACTCTCCACAGCAATCAGAATGAGCCTTTAAAAAGGTAAGTAGATCATGTGACTCTGCTCGGAATCCTTCAATGGCTTCCTGTTTCAATCAGAGTAAAAGCGGAAGTTCTATAATGATCTCCAAGGCCCTATGTCATCCCCCGCAAGGCTACCTCTCTGACCCCTCTCCTTTCACACTCCCCCTTGCTCACTCTGCTCCAGCTGCAGAGTGGCCTCCTCACTCTTCCCTGGACAGGCCAAGCACACTTTGCCTCAGGGTCTTGGCATTTGTTTTACCTGTGTCTGGTATGTTTCTTCCCTGTATATCCACCTGGTTTTTTCCCTCATTTCCTTCATGGCTCTGTGCAAATATCAAATTTTATAACCCATGCTATAGGAAATAATAATATGCATCCTTCCACTCCTCATCTGGCAATCCCTTATATTGTTTTGGTCTCTTTCCGTAGCTTCTGTCACCATCAAACATATTACATATTTATTTGTACATTTCCTCTGCAACTAGATTGTTAGTTTCACAGGGGCACAGACTTGGTCTATTTGTTTAAAATTTTAACCCCAGTACCTGGATCATAGTAGGTCCTCAACAAATATTTCTTGAATGAATGGGAGATGAATATTGCTGATTTGTGGCAGTTCTGAAGAACCACGTCTCCAAGTATGGCTTCTGCCAAAGCAGACCTGGTGTACAGTGATGAGCAGGGCCATGACTTTAGTTTGTTCTGACTGGAGTTGCATGATTGGCCTAGAAGTGGAAGATTTTATTGAAAACTTTCTTTTGGAAGTTAGTTTTTGCCTACAGAACATGCATGTCTTGTCTGGGAACTTCTGGTAGTTTTTTTTTACTAGCAAATGTACCTTATTAAACGAATCTGAAAATTGATTTTTTTTAATTTAAATAAGTTGAAGCAAAATTATTCTTTATAATTTGGCTATTTTTATTTTATTTTTTATTTTTTGAATGATAAGAGAAAATGGAATGAGAAAAAAGAACAATGCTGAAAACCCTGGAAATGATCACAGGTGCAAGGACCATGGTGCAAAGGACTGAAGAAAAAGGAGTCAGGTAGGAACCTGGAAATATGGTGTTGGGGTGGATTGATCTCCCTTTGGAGGTTGTGTCAGACACCTCTTTTGTAGACATCCTCTTGGACCCCTCTTTTTACTCCACACGTTGCTGGGGTCACCAGCTGCATGCAGGTGTAACTTGACAACACTGTACCTTAATTGCACTATGTATTTCTTACTTTCTCTCCCAGGGCTTCTCTGCCTACACTAAGTGGGATGCTACAGAAACCCACTTGGGCATTCTGGAGCATATACAAACTTGCAGATGTGAGGATAACCCTTGATTAATGAGGGATGGGAATTGATAGATATATATTCCTCTCTTTCATCTCTTGGGTGAACAGTTCTGAGATGCATTCTTCATGGTTCTCTTAGAGAGTCTCAGAGGGGTCAAACTTCAGTTGCCCACAATGGTGAGGAGCTTGATTGATTGGCTTTCTCTCTTCCCTCTTGTACTCTTCTTAGTCTCTCCTTCTGGCTTCTTGGGATCACAACCCAAAATAAAGTACCTGTATATCAGACGTTGCTCTGCTTTGGGGGAAGCCTAGGCTAAGACAGAGGTCAAGCAGAAAGCCTTTTTTGAACACTTTTGTTCTAATTCTGGAGGGGAGCATGATTTTCTATAAATACACTTACTTCCAAGATGCTCCCTTTTTGCTCAAAGACCTCCAATAGATTTCTTGGCCTGTATAATAAAGATCCAGATCCTTAGTATGGAAATGGAAGCAAGACACATTACTCTCTGACCCTACCTACTTGAACAACTCCAAACTCATCCTCTTATTTTTCCCAAATGTGCCATCCACATTTTTGCTTGTGTGTGTGTTTTCTCCCAGAGATTAACTCAAGTCTCATATTCTTCTAGAACCTTCCTCAGCCACTTAGCTTACAACAATCCTGCCTCATATATACCCTTGCTGCACTCTTTGTTTGGACCACCCATTTGGTACTTATGCCATGCTGCCTTCAATGATTATTTATCTCTTTATTTATATGTTCTGGCTCAACTTTATTATAATCATCTGTGGGAATAGATTGTATCTTACAGTCCAATGTCTCCAGCATGTCCTGGAGCATGCCCAATATCTCTCACGCAATGCCCTGAATAATAAATGCTACTGATGCTGTGCCTGACATTGTGGTGACATGATCTAAATCAGTGTTTATCAAAGTGTATTCATGGGGTATTAATAGGCATTGTAAGAACAAAAGTGTTCTGTGTTCAATTAACTTGGGAAACCCTGGACACTTCTCCGAGTCTTTAAATTAACCAACCTTCTTTGTGACTCTCTAAGAGGGAACCAATATATGGTTTTCCCAAACTTATTTGGCCACGGAAAATTTTTTTTCATGAAGCATTCCCTTAGGCTAGTCTCTTGAAATGCATATGTAAACTATTTCTAAATACATGGGTTGTCTACACTACATAGACATCCCAGGAGTCTAAGCAGAGTAGGGGGTGTAGGGAATGGATGCAGGTTGCAGGGGGAAATACTATATGGTATGAGAAGCTTATAATATACATGAGAGACAAAATATTCACATCCTAAAAATCACTAAAGAACATGTGTCAAACTTTGTCAACTGTGCCAGCTGAATATATAAGAGCTGATGGGATATATAGAAAAGACATAATCAAATTTGAATGGGGGCAATCCAGTCTCCAGGAGGTACATGTGACTATGGAGTTCTCTTGCAAATATAGGGCTCCTGGAAGATTGCTTTGGAATGCCAAAGTGAGAGTACAGACTAGAGTCACCTACAAGGACTATTGCTTCATATACCAATGATTTCCTATCTGTTCTCAGGCCCATTCCTCACCCTTCTTCTGCGAACTCCATTTCTAACCCACTTCAACTAAATTTGTCTTATGGGACTCTCTGGAAGGAGAATGGAGGGCAGAGGAATGGAGAACTGGGTCTCTCTCTCTCCCTTCCTTCTCTGCTTCTGAGAGTGTTTTTCCAGTTTCCAGCAGCGGCTGCATCTTTTCTGAGGTTTCTGGGTGCTGTTAACACCTCCTCCTCTGTCCTTCTACCTCTGTCGCTTCCTGATTTGGTTAATCTCTGGGTGGCTTCACCATGTCTCTTTGTTTTATCAATTCTTCCATTACATGTGTAACCAATTCACTATTTTAAATTTTCTCTGTTGAAATACCTGGAGTTGTTTCTGTTTGCCCCACTGGACCCTGAGTGAAATGCTGTGTATTTACATGTTGCATCTTTCCTTGACCATGCTCCATTCAGGGCAGCGCCTCTCGTCCTTTTTCATCTCTCTGTAGTGCAAGACACATAGGAGGTACTCAATATATGTTTACTGAAAAAAGAATGCATGAGCATTTCCTTTTATTTTAAATTTGCTTATATTCCTATAAAATTTTGGAATATCTATATATTATTGTTTAAATGTGTGAGAAAGAAAATTGTTTCTATGAATAAGGTGAGCATGGAGGAGAAACCATTAAGAAAAGTCAGAACTTTTCTCATTCCTAGGGCATTGGAGAGAATAATTGTATTTGGTCAACTGTCCTCAGAAGGAGAAGCTTTTGCTCTAATCATCCTCTTTGTTTCATCTCCCTAAACCTGAGCCTTTGGAGGCATCAACTCCAAATAGGATGGAGAGAGGAAACACTTCAAGAAAGGAGAGAAGATATTTATCTTTAAATTTCCAAAAGTATAACAGTGCTTTATCTTAGGTAGCTGGGCTGTCACTTCTTTAATTATAATGCCATAGCATGGTATAATTTCAGTTTTTGCTTAGCAAGTGGGGGGTTGATATTTAATCACCTTTTCTTTAACAATGATGGATATTTAGATGTATCAAGAAGTAGAGAAATCTGGAAGTAGACTAAAAGAACTTCCAAGGATCCTTGCAATTCATTAGACTATGAATACATTTCAATTTCCTCCTACTAATTTAGAGAGCCTGTGGCATGTCCTGGTCTATATTGCTCTATAGATTTGTCTTTAGCATGACTATCTCTTGAAGGTGTTAGAGGCTTTCTATTAGTCAGGGTTCTCCAGAGAAACAGAACCAATAGGATATCAGGGATTAGCTCATGCGATTATGGAGGCTGAGAGGTCAATCATTTGCCATCTGCAAGCTGGAGGCCCAGGAAAGCTGGTGGTATAATCCAGTTCAAACCCAAAGGCCTGAGAACCAGGGGAGCCAATGGTGTAAATTGGGATTCATTTAATCCTTGCTGAAGCTGTAGGTGCCAGAGGCTTCAAATCCCTCTTCCATCCTTGTTTTGTCTCTCTCATTAACTTTGGGCTTCCCTAATTACTCCTTAGAGAGAGTCTGTGTCTTGCAGCTCGCTCAGCTGTTGGCCACTGTTATTATACTGAAGCCCTGCTGGTGGCAGTGGTGGGGGTAAGTGTGGGGGAGGGCAAGCATTCTATAATCTTACCGTTAAACCTCAGTCTTTTAGTGGGCTTGTGTCCCTGGGCTGTGACCTTCACAGGTGTTTCTTAGCTGTCCTCCCTTCCCACTTAGGTGAGACAGCAAGGCTAGAAGTGTGTGTGTGTGGGGGGTCTGTGAAAATTAAGTGTAGGGCAAAACTATCTGTTTAGGGCCTTCTTTTACATTGTCTATGCCTATAAGCAGTGACGGGACCATAAGTGTTGAAAAAAGTGGGAAGGACAAGTCTTTCAGGAGACAACTCTGATGAAAGGCTGGAGATGCAAAGTTTGTTTCAAATAGAATCTGGAGTAACAGCATGGCCATAATCCATGGTGCTATGAACTGGCTCACGTTTCCTCAGTAGGTTAAAGAAATGAAAAGGAAAGTCTTGGACTGGAAGATGAAATGCAGGTGAAACTAGTAAGGAAGGCTTGAATGCTACAAGGATTGGGATAGAATGAATGAGTCAATTAGACAGAACCTACAAGTAATGTAAATCGTGGTCAGTGAGCTAAGCTACATCAAGGAACTATGAGTGACCATGTGCACTAACATAACAGAAACTGGCATGTGTGAGTGACCAGTAGAAACCAGCCCATTAGAGTGCACCAAGCTTACACATTACAGATTTGTCCTGGTTATTTTGCTGCCTTGCACATTTGACATGCAGAGTGAGAAGGACAGAAACTGAAAACTTTTCCCAACAGTGGAACATACTAGATATTTAAATGTTGTTGTTTGAAGCATTTCATGATCCTCAATTAGCAACTAACGTGCCCAACTGACACCTTCAGTCCATCTGTAAGTCCCATTCCATTCCTAACCTAACTCCTTACACCTCATTCTTTCCTTTTGATTAACTCAAATTTGGTGATGATAATACCACTAACCAGCCCAGTTTGCTCAAAGTCTAGAGCAGACAAACAAAACAAAAATCTGGATCCATGATTTTTCAAATTATTATTTATTTTTTAGGAAGATTGGCCCTGTGCTAACATCTGTTGCCAATCTTCTTCTTTTTTCTCCCCAAAGCCCCAGTACATAGTTGTGTATCATAGTTGCAGAGTTGTAGCTCTTCTACATGGGATGCCAACTCAGCATGGCTTGATGAGCGGTGAATAGGTCTGTGCCCAGGATCCAAACCCACAAACCCTGGGCCCCTGAAGCCGAATGCACGAACTTAATTTGAGGAGGCCAACCCCCTCAAATTATTTTTTTACAATTAAAAAATTCAGCTTCAGGGGTCGGCCTGGTGGCGCAATGGTTTAGTTCACGCTTTGGCAGCCCGGGGTTTGCGGGTTTGGATCCTGGGTGCTAGCCGACACACTGCTTGCCAGCCATGCTGTGGTGGCGTCCCGTATAAAGTAGAGGAAGATGAGCACGGATGTTAGCCCAGGGTCAGTCTTCCTCAGCAAAAAGAGGAGAATTGGCAACAGATGTTAGCTCAGAGCTAATCTTCCTCACACAAAAAATGCTGTTTCAGTCTCATTGCTTCATAGTTATCTCTGATAAACAGGCCAACTCTAAGATTTCTTCACATTTAGTAAGGTAGTTTTGCTCTTTAAAAAGGAACTGATTACACTATGCTGAAGAAACCACATGACGGAGGGAGAACAGAGCAGAGTAAATGGGAGGAGACAGCTGTTTCATCACACAAGGACATGATGTATACATTGTGTATCATGCAAGGACATGATATGTACATTATGCATTGTACAAGGGCGTGATATAACATTGCACATCACACAAAGACATGATATGTACATTATACATTGTACAAGGGCGTGATGTATAAAGGAATCAAAACAAAATAAAGCAAAACAATACAGCTTCTTGTTATTTTAGGCTGGTGTAAGCAGATAAGTGGTCATGGAGACAACTTCCTCAGAATCTTTGGTTTGAGCTTTACTTGAGATTTGATTCGTCTCGTAGTCTTGGAGTAAGATGTGATCATTCATTCAAAAATATTTATGAAGTGCCTACTATGTGCCACACACTGTTCTAGGCACTAGGCATATAGCATTAAAGAAAACAGACAAAAAATTCCCTGTCCACATGAAGCCTACATTTTGTGGATGGGAGGGAGAGCATCGATAAATAAGTAAAATAAATAGAATATCGAGTGATGATATGTGCTGTGGGGAAAAAGTAAACAGGAAAGGGGAAGAGGGAGCTGGGATGGGGGTGCCTTTTCAATATCACATTAGTTGAGGAAGCTGTCTCTGATTAGGTGACATTTGAGCAAAGACCTGAAGGAGGTGTGGGAGTGAGCCATGTGCCTCCACGGAGGGAGAGCATTGCAGGCAAAGGAAACGGTACAAAATCCCCAAGTCAGGAGTATTCCTGGAATGTCAGAGAAACAGAAAGCAGGCGTGTGGCTGAAGAGGTGTTAGAAGGGGATGAGTAGAAGGAGATGAAATCAGAGAAGTTGATGGTGTCAGGTCATGGAAGGCCTTGTAAGTCATTGCAAAGATTTTGTCTTTTGCTGTGAGTCAGATGGGGGACTATGGGAGAACACAGAGGTGACAAGAGATGACATTATTTTAAAGGCTCACTCACCTGTGTTATGGGTAGACTTTAGAGGTACAAAGGAAGGAGCAGGGAGAAAGCTCCTTCTTATCATCCAGGAAGGAATCATGGTAGTTTGGCCGGGGTGGAAGTAGTGGAGGTGGGAGAGGATGTCACATTCTGGATACATTTCAGAGAAAGAGCCAACAGGATTTCCTGCAGATAGCATGTGGGGTGTGAGAGGAAAGAGGATCAAGTTTTTTGCCTGAACAACTGGAAGGAAAGAGTTGCCATTTCTTGAAGTGGGGAAAACTGGATCACAGCAGGTGTGGAGGAATGATCATGACCTTGGTTTGGCCTCTAATGTTAGGAGGTTGGAAGGATGAGGAAGAGCCAGCAAAGGACAATGGAAAGGAGCAGCCAGTGAGGGAGGAGGAAAACGGAGAGGATATGGTGCCCCAAAGATCAAGTAAAGAAAGTGCTTTCAGGAGGAGGGACTGATCAACTATGTCAACTGTTCAGATAATTCCAGTAAAATGAGGACTGGGAACAGACTGCGGATTTAGTCATGGAGGGTACGGTGACCCCGACAGTTCCAGTGCCCATTATCATGTAGAGTAATACTTTAAACAAGAAAAGAAAAATAAGCTGCACGTAATTCCAGGTTGGGAAGTGAGGAAATGGGGTCATTGTTAAAAGGTTGAAGCCTGTTTGGCAAGTTCTCTGAACAGTAATGGCATGACTTTGGCTGCATCTCGCCTCCTGGCTCAACCACTGCTCATGAATTACGGCTCGAGCTTGTCAGTGAGTTCGGGGATGGGGTCCGTGCCCTCGTCATGTAACCTTGAACCAGCGCCCAAAATGACTTCGATTTTCTCGCTACGAAAACAAATATAATGGTCACCACTAAACTAAAGTATCAAAGCCTGGGAATTGCTGGCCTGAGAGAACAATGCTGGCACTGGATTTTCTGAAAAGGGAAGCCACATTCCACAACTACCTTTAAGTCTGTGGAAATGGAAATTGTAAAAAATAGAGAAAAGGAAAACTGCCAAACCAAATGCAAATGGTGGATTAGGTGGCTCCTGCATAATTAGTGAGGTTCTGATAAGAATGGACATTCCTCACCAGCACAGTCACCTGCTGCCATTTGGAATTCAGCAAGTGTTTTACAGCGAGTGAATAACTGAAATGAATCGATGAATAGGATTCATCAGTTGCTGTTCAGTAGCTCTCCCTGACTCATCTAACCACATACTAATCATTATTTCTTGTTTCTTTGGCCCTACCAACTTGACTCTAAGTTCCTCGAGGATATATCATGACATCTATTTCTTTATATTCCTTACCACACTTAGTTTAGTATTAGAGCTATTGCTTAATGTGTTAGTCAGAGTTCTCCAGAGAAACAGAACCAATTGGTATATGTATATTTAAGAGGAGATTTGTTCTAGGAATTGGCTCACATGATCATGGAGGCCAAGAATTTCCATGATCTGCCATCTGCAAGCTGGAGAACCAGGAAAGCTAGTGGTAGAGTAATTCAGTCTGAGTCTGAAGGCCTGACAACCAGGAGCACCAAGGTCTGAGGGCAGGAGAAGATGGATGTCCCAGCTCAGGCAGAGAGCAAATTTGCTCTTCCTCCACCTTTTGTTCTATTCAGGCCCTCAATGAATTGGGTGATGCCCACCTACATTGAGGAGGGCATCTTCTTTACTCAATCTACCCATTCAAATGCTAATCTCTTCTGGAAACACCCTCAGCCTGGTCAATGTGACACATAAAATTAACGATTACAGGCTCCAATTAGTTAACCATATTTCAAGGAAGCAAAACCACAGCAACCAAACAAAATCCCACTTGCTCCCTAACGGTGAAAACTAATAGGTTGGGAAGGCTCCTGGGTATTTTATCTCACCAAGTCTCAGGCTCAAGTGGTTTAAAAATTTTTTTGTAGTCTTAAAAAAATCTCACACTTCTCAGTATGATACTTAACTCTTAACTAAATAAATACAGGGAAGGAAAAATTGCATCTTAAATCTTTTTTTTAATGGAGAAATTAAGGCAAAGAAGGATGTCTAATGTGTGATGGCAGCATTTAAAGAAAAGTCAAACTCCTAATTCCCTTCCCCTGCTGGAAATACACCATGGCGTAAGCCACGCCTGTACCCAATTTTCCTTCAGAACTTTCTTACTCCCTTTACGATGTTTTTGACACTTTGAAACCTCAAGTCCCTTCTATTCCTTGGACTCCTTTGAAGGTGACCCCTATTCAAAATAAAGTTTGGGAGCCACTGCTTGGTATATGGGTCCTGTTGTCTATATTTCATTGAATTTCACTGATACTCATGGTAATGTCCTCGATCTCTTCCGCTCCTTGCGCATTCATCCCCTCTGCCTGATCAATCTTTCACTCCAGGTGAATCCTTCTTCCAGTCCTGTGTTCTGCTCTTTGTTTTAGGAATACACCTAGAGAAAACTATATCACCAATCAGATTGGCATTAATACAAACTCCATCCAGGCCTTCCACGTAACTCAGAAACCTTCCTACTTGTTCTTGGTCAGCTTATTTTCTTTTTTCCCACAGCAGCTATTTTAAAATGTACTACTTTCTTTTGGAATTCTCTCTCTTCCCATTCTTCTCATTCTCAGCCAGCAATGTGTTCATAGTCTTTCCCTATTCAAAAGAAAACAGAGACCATCATCAGAAAGGCATTCTCTCTGTTCTCTTCCTGTTGCCCTTAAAACTTGCCTACAGCAGATCCTGTCCTATTTCATAGGTAGAGGTCTCCTTATCTCAAGGTAATTCCTCTACCTCTATGCTGGGTCTCACTCCCTCCCTCTTTTGTGTCTTTCATTTCTCTCTTCTACTGGCTCTCTTTCCTCTAGATGTAAAAATGTCCACAACCTAAGAAATAACAGTCTTCAGTTTCATGATCTCATTCTTTTCTGTCACCACTTTCTTCTACTTCCTCAATTCCCTTTAATTCCTTAATCTACCATAATCTGGCTTCTGCCTCCAATGCAACTATTCTTATTTTTATTTGAAAACTATTGAACAACCTCAAAAAAGAAAAGTCACCCATAATTTCAGCACTTAAAAAAACATAAAATAGAGCCAGTCCTTATGGCCTAGCGGTTAAAGTTCAGCGCGCTCTGCTTTGGCGGCCTGGGTTCGGTTCTCAGGTGCAGAACCACACCACTTGTCTGTCGGTAGCCATGCTGTGGCAGTGGCTCACGTAGAAGAACTAGAAGGACTTGCAACTAAAATATACAACTATGTACTGTGGCTTTGGGGAGGAAAAAAAAAGAGAGGACGATTGGCAGCAGATGTTAGCTCGGGTGAATCTTTCCCAGCAAAATAAAACAATACAAAAATCATAAAATAAGAAATGATTGTTTCCCTCTCCATTCATCTAATACTGCAGAAATGGATTTACTATATTAGAAATATTAACCCTTTGTCTCTCTTCTATTGTGTTTTTACATTGTTTATGGTTTCATTTTCTATAGAGAAACTTCTGATTTTTATGTGGTCACTACTCTGGTTTTTCTCTTTATGGCTTCTGAGTTTCTTATCTTGTTTAGGAAGATCTACATCTCAAGGTTATGAAAATGTTTTAATATTTAGAATATTTTTTTTCCATTTACAGTCACGTGTCACTTAATGATGGGGATATGTTCTGAGAAATGCGTTGTTAGGTGATTTCGTCATTGTGCGAACATCATAGAGTGTACTTACACAAACCTAGATGGTATAGCCTACTACACACCTAGACTATATGGTAGTAATCTTTTCAGACCACTGTTGTATATATGGTTTGTCGTTGACGGAAATGTTCTTATGTGGCACATGACTGTGCTTCCTTATGCCTGAAATTTATTTTAGGATTTAGCATTATTTTCTTCTACATGGATAGCCACTTGTCCCAACTCAATTTTTTTTAAAGAATACATCTTTTCCCACTGAATTGAAGTGCTTTTTTAATTAAATGTTAAATTTCTGAGCATACTTCAATTTGTTCTATAGTCTGTTCCACTGATCTATTTTTCTGTGCTGTTCTAGGTACCTTAACTATTTGTTTATACAAGCCTTATGGTAGGTTTAATATCTGACAGGTTAATCCTTTCATCACTATTCTTTTTCAAAATTTTCTTAGGAAATTGTACATTTATTCTTCCTGGTGAATTTGAGAATTATTTTATCTAGTTCCAACCTCTACCCCATCCTCTTACCAAAAATGAAATCATGTTTTGGGATTCTGATTGACGTGACATTAAATTTATGCATTAGCCTGAGAATGATAGACTTTTTAATGCTATTAATTATTTCCATCTTTACATTCCAGTATTATTATGTGTTTCTCCATTTTGAAAATATTCTAGATTTTCAATAGGTCTTGTACCTTTATTGTTGAATGTATTTCTAGGTTTTGTCATTATTTTGAATAGGTTCTAACTCCCCCCTCCCCATTTTCTTTTTGGACTGACCAGTGCTAATATAGAAATAATTTATATAAATTTTGTATATTTCTCTTATATGTAGCCAACTGACTAAATTCTCTAATTAGGGTCAACAGCTTTTCATCTGAGTCTTTTGTATTTTCCAGGCATGTGCCAAATCCTCTGCAAATAATTATTTTTGTTCTTTTCCCCAATATTTACTGATTTTTAAAATATATTTAGCATGTTTAGAAACTATTTTTTTGTTTTAGGGTTTTTTTTTAAGTTCAGGAATATCTGTTCTAATATCTCAAAAATTTTTTGGCATGTATTTATATGAGGACATATTTTTCTCCTTTAATTTTTTTTAATGTAATAAATTATACTAATGTATTTCTTAAAATTGGAACATCTTGATTTTCTGGAATAAACTTTACTTAGTCATAGAATATAACTGTTTAACACATTACTAGATTTGATTTGTTAATATTTGGTTTCAGATTTTAATTTTTATTAATTATAAGTGTTCTAGTTTTCTTTATTGAAATAACTTTATAAAGTTTTGGTATTAGTATTATGATAGAATTGTAAAATGAATTAGGAAGCCTTCTGTTTTTTCCCTCCTATACTCCGAAATAGATAATAGGGAAGGATCGTCCTTTGCATTTAGAGACAACTTACCTAGAAACCTCCTGAGTTTGGTGCTGTATTTAATGCTAGTGTCTTAGTATATATTTTTAAAAATCCTATAGGTTTTGGATTGCTCACGTGTTCTACTTATCACTGAGTCAATTTGGGGGATCTATATTTTGATAGAACATCGTCTGTTTTCTTTAGATTTTAAAGTTTGTTGGCAGAATAAAAGGAATAGATATTGTTTGTCAGTGATTTGTGATCATAGAAGACATTTTATGAGTAGAAAATGTTTCTGTATAGAAACTAGAGTAGTTTTTAAAAATATAAATTGGATCATTTTGCTCACCTGCTAACCTTTATTGACTTTTTAATACACATAAAATAAAATCTAGTCTCCTGACCGTGGCCCACAGGGCCTGTGTGAGGATGCGGCCTCTGCTGGCCTCTCCAACCTCATCTTGTGTCACTCTTTCCCATGCTTCAGTCACAAGGGCCTTCTCTCTGTCCCACTAACACAAGCTTTTAACCCCTTTATGACCTTTATACCCACTGTCCCTCTTTCCTCTGATTGTCAGGAATAAGTAGAATGCTTTGTTGGAGAATAACAGTGGGGATCATAATTTAGGTAGGCCCTTTTGAAGAGGTGACATTTAAGTTGTCACCTATAAGATGGGCAGAAGCCAACTATGTAAAGGTGAGAGGAAAGAAGAATGCTTTCTAAATTATGATTCTCCATTGTTTGTTTCTAGGGAGGCATGTGTGCTATTCAATTTCCTTTACAGCAATTATCACAATATGTAATTATTTATTTACTTGCTTTCGTGATTATTTGTCTTGCCACTAAATTGTAAGTGCCATGAGGGTAGGAGCCCTGTCTTATTTATAAATGAATGAATTAACTGTTATGTTTTCTATTTAAGTGGAATGATGTGGTGAATAACTGAGCAATAATGGAGAGAGCTATGTAATGCTTAGTAATCTCTTATCTGGAAATGTATAAGGTACTGTATTCCAGCTCCCGGTGACAGGTCAGGTTTTTCCAGGTTTTCATGTAGTAGGCAGAAATGGGCCACGGGGCCTTTCAGGAGACTGAAGAGAAGGTGCAAGCAACAGTGCCATGCTCCACTGGTGGTGGTTATATCCAGATATCCACTAAGAGTTTGACATCCCCACATATAAATACATTTGTAAAATCATACGTTGTAGAACTCTGCATTGCTTTCTTGTATCATTATTTAACTTTTCATTTTGTTTCCCAATTAGACTGTGAGTTTCTCAAATGTAGAGATTCTCTTTTTTGCTTTCTTCACAGTGCTCAGAATCAAGTCATAGTAGAAAGAACACTGTATTTGAAGCCAAATGGCCTGTATTGAAAGGCAGCTCCACTATTAGCTATGAGACTTTGGGCAAGTTGCACTCTTTGGGCCTCTACTTCTTATCTATAAATGGGGATAATACTTATTCTGTTGGGTTTTCATAAAGAACAAATGAGATAATATTCATGAAATATTTTGGTAAAGAATAAAATGTATGAAAGTGAGTTGCCATTATTATGTCCTTCATGACTAGTTATTGATTATTATTGGTTTAATTTAAACATTGCCTGTGCAGTAGAAGCATGGTGTAGAATATAGTGCAAATTACATTTTTTAGCCATGGGGCTAAAAGTTTATTTTCAGTTGTAACAACCCTGGGGCCAGCTACAAAATGCCATTCTTCTGCACCTTAGTCAGCGGGAGACATTCCTGGGCTCCTCCAGCGGGGGAATGAGGAGAAAATTTCTTCACCACTTGGGACATGGTTATGGTCTGGGTTTTGCAGCTCTCATTAGCTGCCCGGCAGGTAGGTTGGGTTCAGATTCTGGTACTGTTTATCTCTGTGCTATTTCTAAGCACAGTCATCATAACAGCCAGTTCAACATTTCAGGAAGTTACAATAGTGCAAAGTTTAATGCAGTCATGAGGCCTTGACCTAAAGAGGGATCCAACAATAACATTTTGTCTTGACATAATGAAGAAAAATTCCATCCTTTCCAAATTAAGCTTGAGAGTAGGAATGAGGTGCCTATAAAGAGATAAGGAGAAATATAAAGAGAAAACCAATTGGGACAAAATAGGCAGAAGCGAACAATTTTATAGCACTTATTATGTGCCAGGCACCATTCTAAGTGCTTTGCAAATATTGATTTATTCAATCCTCAGCAATTCTATGAGGTTTTTATTTTTATTTTCATTTTATAGATGAGGAAACTGAGGCAAAGAGAGGTAAGTATGCACCTACTGGGAGAATGAGGATTCAAACCCAGACAGTGTGTTCAGACTCCATGATTTTAACCTTTATTCAGTGAAAAACATCCTAAATCAAGACTTTTTGCATATGGGAAAGCACAGATACTGGCTCTACACAAATCCCATAGGTACAGATTGATTTTTATGTGCTAATAATCCTTTTATTTCAAAGCAATGCAAAAAATTTAAATTAACTGACTGGATTGGATAACTGGAAAATATTTTTTTCAGGGATTATGAGGGAACAAGGAACTAGTTACTCTATACAGTCATGCGTTGCTTAACAATGGGGATGTGTGCTGAGAAATGAATTCTTAGGTGATTTTGTCATTGTGTGAACATCGTATAGTGTATTTACACAAATCTACATGGCATAACCTACTACACATCGGGGCTATATGCTACTAATCTTATGGGACCACCGTCGTATATGCAGTCTGTCGTTGACCAAAACGTTATGTGGCGCATGACTGTATTTGATCCTCAGCAGAGTCAGAGGAACATGGGGGCCTCTGGACCACGAATTTTTCATGATTACACTTGAGCTTTTTAGTCTTGATCATAAGATAGGCTCTATGGAAACTTAGGAGAGTGAGAAAAAAAAACAAACCATGGTACCAGGGAGTAAAATCTTTTGGATTCAATGACTGGTTTGTGGGTGGGTTCTGTTGCTCTATCAGTTCCTTGATCCTATATATGTAGGTGAAGCAGTTACATAGAAGTGATTATCAAATTGAAAATAGTGCAAGTAGCAACTTCCACAATGTCTGATGGTTTCAAATGATGTCAGCTTGGGGCTATTCCCAGCATTGTGGGAACCCTGAGAGAGCAGTGTGGTGTGACAATCTGGAATAAAAGAGGCAGATTCTGTGGGCCTTTCCCAATCCTATCCGCATGTCTTGGATGGCACTGTGGACTTGACCAGGGGTGCCACATCTGTCAGTTTGCTGCCAACACCATGCTCAGGGTAGATTCATGAGGAGGTAGAGAAGGTAATTGCCTCTATGCCATGAATTGAGTAGTATAGGGTCATTCTTTGCCTCAGAATGTCTCCCTCCTGGGCGGTGTTTGGTGTGACAGGAAGAGCACTCCCTGGTTGTGGAGGGAGAACAGGCCTGGACTCACCACTGTGAACTGTTGTGACTTTGGATGAGGTTTTTAACCTTGCTGCATTAGTAAGGACTCTGGTTGCAAGTAACACAAACCTAATTTGAAAAAGCAAAAAAAAAAAAAAAAAAAAAAAAAATTGGAAGGTTATTGTGAAAGGTTAATGTGAAAGGTTAATGGAGAGATCAGAGTCAAACTGAATCCAGCTCCTGAATTCTATTTCCTTAGCCCATTTACATCAGACCACTCTGGTGCTGCATGTCCATTCAACTTTCACAAAGGGGGATGATCAGCAGATGTTGGTGGGGCAAGCCTTTGACAGGCCATAGAAAGAGGAGAGAATCTGTGGTAAAAACATTTCCTATCTTAAGGCTGATTATGAATTGAGTGACAATCATGAATGGGGGCAGAGATGGAAATCTTTGATCCATTTTGAGTTAAATTTTGTATAATATGTGAGGTTAGGTCAAGGTTCTTTTGTTTTGCTTATGGATGTCCAATTGCTCCATCATCATTTGTTGAAATGGCTGTCTTTTCTCCATTGAATTGTGTTTGCACCTTTGTCAAAAATTAGTTGAGTGGTATGTGTAAGTCTATTTCTGGGTTCTCTATTTCTATTTCATCAATCTATTTGTGTAGCCCTCTGCAAGTATCACACTATCTTGATTGCTGTAGCTATATAGTAAGTCTTAACATCAGAAAGACTAATTTTCCCCACTTTATTCTTTTATTATTATTATTATTTTTTGTGAGGAAGACTAGCCCTGACCTAATATCCGTTGCCAACCCTCATCTTTTTGCTGAGGAAGACTGGCCTTGGGCTAACATCCGTGCCCATCTTCCTCTACTTTATATGGGATGCCGCCACAGCATGGCTGACAAGCAGTGCGTAGGCAGGCGCCCAGGATCCGAACTCGTGAACCCAGGGCTGCCAAAGCCGAACTAAACTGCTGTGCCACCGGGCCGGCCCCAGCATTGTGACAATTCTTGAGAGCAGCCAGGTATGATGCTCTGGAGTGAAGGGGATGGATACCCTGGGACTTCCTGATCTTTATCCACACCTCCAGTGTGCTGCTGGACAGTTGAGCTAGAGGTGCCAGGCCAGTCAGTTTGCTGCCCCAACCTCATGCCCACGGACAGTCTTATGAGTAAGCAGAGTAGGTGAATTGAGTAGCACAGGAGAGTTCCTTGCTTCAGCATGTCTCCCTCCTGGAATGTGGTGTGATGGAAAAAGCACGCCCCGCATTTGGAGAAGGATAGATCTGGTTTCACTACTTACTAATGATGTGATCTTGGGAAAATTATTGTTATTATTATTATTATTCCTGTTTTTTATGCTTATTTTGGGATGGTTATTGTTTTACTTAATCTTCACAACAACCATAGGAGAGAGTTGCTATTCATATCCCCATTTTACAGATGAGGAAACTGAGGCACTGAGAAGTATATGTGTAGGTACTACAGATTAGAAGGAGCTGTCCTAGGGACCCCATCTAGGAGGGCTTCCTGCCACAGGCAAGGAGATCTCACAGGAAGGAGGGTGGAAGTGTACAGTCAGATGAGGAGGCAGTGAGGCAGCTGTTAGCAACCTGCCAGAGGAGAGAAATTGATCTTTTCAATCTGATAGCAATTCTGATGGAGGAGAGGGGTCTCCAAAAAACCAGCAAAAGTGCACCATGAAGAAAAGAGACAGTTGTGAACACACTCCAGACTCAGAGCACACCAATGCCAGGCAATGGTTGTACCTGTCAGCTACAGTCTTTTCTGCTCCTTACCCTCTGCTCTACTCCACTTCCAGAGAGGGCAGAAACCACAGCGAGTGAGCTGGCAGGGAGCGTGAGAAACAGCCAGGAAGGCACCCAGAGAAGAAGGTGACCATGTACCTCTTTCCCATTGCAGGCTTCCAGCCTGAAGCAGCCGACGCTGGGGAATGAAAGAGGCATTAACTCTAAATAAAGGTTGGGGTTTGATTTTTGGCTATTATATGGGATTTGATATTTAAATTATTGAAATGAGTTGGTTTTGTGGATAAAAGTGAGTGTAACACTTTTTTTTTTGTATTTTTGTTATCTGAGAGGGTCCAGAAAAATCAATAGACCTGCTCTAGATTCATCTAAGGAGCAGAAGGGAAGAGAACCAGGCTCACAGAATGGGTTTGAATGGGCATTGGAAGACAATGATAAAGTTGTTCTCTTTTTGCACTCTTGGGAGTCCCTTTCTTGGAGCATAATTCAAATTCTATGAGGAATAACAAATTACACTGGTGGATTTCAAACCATCAGTATAGCTGAGGAATATTTCTTCAAAACAAGTTTTACTCAGAATAGTAAAGATTCAAAGCAGATAAAAATAAGCCGCCTTCTCTTCATCTATCTAAACCCACTCCCGTAAAATTCAATTAAGCGGCTCTGCCTGTATATGTTTTATGTCTTTAGCATTGAAGAGCCAAATTATTGATGGCAATGATGATTCTACTGGAAACGAACACGATCCCCCTGCTTCCTTAGCAAACCCATTGACTGGCTTCTGGGGCTTCTTAAACGTGTCTCTAGGGAATTTGGGACCAAGATACCCACTAGGCTTCTTGCTCTTGACTTTAGCCACCTTCCTTTAGTGGTGAATAGGTGGATATATATTTGAGCTCTCTGAGGCCCATTTCACCCTTGAGTACAGCTATGAGGAAGTTCTGACTTCATTGAGCAAAATGATACCTTCTCCCCTTCACCTTCTGGTGGAAGAGACCCTGGGTTTTTAAAGTACAGAGGACTTTTGCTTTTCCTTTTCTTCTAGTTATTCTTCTTGTGGTTTGAGGGAGATCAGTTTTCATGCTTCTGGTTATTAGTCCTGCAGTCCTGAGAGTGGTCATGGGGCCAAGTATCAGGCACAGCAATTCCTCGGAGAGAGAGAAAAGTACCTTCACAGAATTAGAAAAATACCCTCAAACACAATCTGAGGAAACAAGGACTCTAGGTTTTACTGCCATTCCACACCCCCCCCCCCAATTAGAGGATGTGATGTAAAGTGAAGCAGGACATCATGGTGAGTTGGTTCCTTATTGAATGCATCAAGATGGAGATCGATGCATTAAAGACACATGGTCTGAAAACTTTTTAGGTAAGTAAATTCCCTATTTAGTTTAATCTCTGAAGCTTCTGTGTTTGCAGGTCTTTGTATTCTTTGCTCTGGATAAAAGGTCCTTAGATTTGTGTTCAGGGATCATGAATTTGGTTTGTTCTCAGCACATCATTTTTCTGAAAGGTCCAAGTATGGCATTACTTCACCCTACAATCCCCACAAGGTCTGGGCAATGTTCTTGGAAACAGGAGGATGATCTCACCCGGTTGGAAGAAGGGTCGCAGAATAAAATAATGGTCCTTCTCTCTCTCAGGCCACTGCACACTGCTAAAATATATTGCTTCTTGACCTTTTGGCTAAGATTCCATGTAGAACAACTAAAATATTAGCTTCCTGTCAGCTTTACCACACTCGAGGCTATAATTTCTGACAGCTGCAAGAGATCTTGTGCTTTGTGGGGACCCAGATGAGCCCCTTTGTGATAGCTGAGTTTGTCCAAAAAGGCTGGGTCATAGACTATCCAGTCCAATAATCCACGTAATGCTTGCGTCTTCACTGCGATGTTTGCTGATATTCGCCTGGCTGGGGTTGTCCAGCCTGGGCTTGAATATCACCAGTGAAGGGCAGGGGACTCGCAGGCAGCCCATTCCATCTTTATCTTACTGTGTGCCTGACTACGAAAAAGTTCTTGCTTCTTTTGCACTGAAATCTACCTCACTAAAACTTGTGCTCATTAATTCTAGTTCTTCCCCTATGGGTCTATGCATAGCAAGTCAAATCCCTTTTTAACTATTTGAAGATAGCTGCTGTTTGTTCCCCAAGTCCTGTCTCTAGGTAAAATAACCTAGTCTCTTGAACACCTTCTCTTGGAATCTGCATTCAGGCTCTTTTACCAAGCATATCCCAAACATACTGTAATATGTGTACCCAGAATTGAATTCAGTACTGAGTTATCCACTTTCTCATCCTCAATATTATATATTTACTAGAGCAGCATAAAGAGCCATTAGATTTCTTTTGGAATCATAGCACACGGTTGACACATCTTGAGTTTATTATTAATCAAAATTCGCAAGTCTCTTACATACTTACTGCCACTAAACTTGTACAGTTGATTTTTGAACCCATGTATAGGATCTTATATTTATTCATTCTAATTCATTTTTTAGATTTGGACCATTGTTCTAGCTTCTCATACTCATTCTGAATCTTGCATCTTTTATCAACCCTATTTTCTGTCTGTCTTGGATTTTTATCATCTACAAATTTGTTGAGCATAACTTCCATATTTGCATCTTACTCATTGATATTACCAGGGCAGAGCTAAGGACAGAGGGCAAGTGAAAGTGGAAATTACAGTCCAATAATGAAGTAGCCTTACTATTTGCTCTAATAATAATGAGTTATGGATCTAACCAGCAGAGCAAGCCCTTGTGTGGTGGACCTGGTGTGGTGGGGGAGATCAATAACGTCTCAGTAACCTATATTCCTTATGATGTGCCATCTTAATTTAAAAAAGAAGTAAGAGGGGGCTGGCCCAGTGGCATAGTGGTTAAGTTCGTGCACTCCACTTCGGCGACCCAGGATTGATGGGTTCGGATCCTGGGTGCAGACTTACACACTGCTTATCAAGCCATGCTGTGGTGGCATCCCACATACAAAATAGAGGAAGATTGGCACAGATGTTAGCTCAGGGCCAATCTTCCTCACCAAAAAAAAAAAAAGAAAAAAGAAAAAGAAAAAGTAAGAAATTAAAGGCAGGCTTTAGAGCAAAAGTAAAAAACACCCGTTGATATATAAAATTTTTAAAAATATAGCCCAAGATTTCATTTGAGGCTCTGGTCACTTCCCCAAACCTCAATTGCTATTTTATTTAAAAACCAAACCCAAAACCAAACAAAAACCTTAGTGCAGAATAGATTAAACTTTTCAAAGTTGAGTTTCTAGATCATCTGTTTCAGTTAATTGGTGACCAGAGATGTGGTTTTGTTTAAACAAGCCCATATGTAGGCTTTCAACCCCTCCCCTTAAAATTAATTCCATAATTCTTAACAGTGACAGAAGCGTGTATGTGAAAGAAGGAAAAGAACTCAATTTCAGTGGGTACATTCTGACTGAATAACGAGAAAAAGTGGGCTTCAGGAGATACACATGAAGGATGGGTTGCATTTTCCACTTAGGAATGGGTGTAGCATGACTCTCCATGTTAAAGATTTCCAGGTAAGTTCAAGAGACAAATAACTGAAGCTGAATTCCATAAGGAAGTAGTAATTCCATTTCTGATTAATGACTGTCTGTAGGCAACACTGCCAGGACAGACAAATTGCTGCACTACATTCCACTTTTAAAAAACTCCTTTCATCAGTTGGATACTTAAACCTACTTTAACTTAGTCTAATTAATGAGATGTATGCCAGTATGAACAATCAGTGATGGGATCATTGTACTTTATTTTCCTTTTGTTTATGCAGTGTCATAGCTACATTTTTGGCTATGTTTTATGGTGTTATGACCTGGACTGCAAACAAATTCCTAGTCAAATTGTTTATAAAATAATTTTGGAGTCTAGTTTGTTTTAACTTCCGATCCTCTTCTGCTACATGTGCACATGCATACATGCCACACACATACCATTTATCTCTCTCAAATAGTCACAAACAGCTTTTTTCAGTAGAAGTATTGTAATTATAATTTATTTGTAGTTGAACATTGTATTTGTGAAGCACAATCTATCCTCGAAGATTTTTTACTTTTGAGGCTTGGATGGTTACAAGATTTTTACTTGTGACACAGAGATGGGTCAAAATCATCCTTCTCCCTAAACATACTCTCTGCTGTAACCACAGTGAACTCTGTGCAGATCTCCAAATGTGTATGATATAACCTTCTCCAAAGTTTTGCATGTGCTCTTCCCTTTGACTGGAATGTCCCCTTTTTCTGGCTCAATAATTCTTACCCATCAAAGTGAGGCTGAGTGCTCTCCAGGAAGTGTTCCCTGGTTCCTAGCACTTATTCAACTGCCCTTGTGCTTATCTTTTACATATCAGACATCACACTGTACTAAAAATGTGAATCTCTTTCTACGTCTTTTATTAACATTGTGTACCTGTAGATTATGTCATGTGTAGAAGGTGCTACTACTATGTGAGACATAATAGATGCTCAACAAATATAATACAGATTCTTTTTAAAGTACGGGGCCTTTCTTACTGTCCAGACTAGAATAGGTGCTTGTACTGTATATTTTCATAGAACACTGACCTTCTTTGCAGAACTTATCATATTTGTAACTAGTTTGATGTCTTCTCCTCCCCTAGATTGTAAGCTCCATGAGGCCATTTTCCTATGCTTCTTCCTGGCACAGTGACCAGCACAGAGTATTTGCTCAGTAAGGGTTGTTAAGTGGATGACAGATCAAATGAATTTCTGTGAAAGAAATTGATGAGGGGAGTGGTCCTCTTAGGTTTTAGTTTAATGTGAGGGGTTGCAAAGGGAGAGTGTTCTAGGAAAAGAGTAAGAAGGTAAAAGGGTTTCTTGAAAACTAACTAGACTAAAGGATAGAGAGGGGAGAAGGCAGTTGGGGTGAAGATGGAGCAGGGAAGGACACGGCATGGATGAAAGGAGAGTAGCATGAGGAGAATGGTTGATACCCTAAGTTGTGACTGTGGGTCACTGTGATGAAGGCCACAGGGAAGTGGGAGGTGGTGGAGTGGAGGTGATTAGGACCTGCCTAACCTTGGGGCTCCACATAGGACTTTGGCTTAAAGATGTTTTTCATGGTCTCAACAAGTCTACTTCCAAAAGTAGCTTGGCACTGAGAAAGAATTTTGACTTTGCTATCAGACAAATCTGGTTGTAAAATGCAGCTACGACACTTACTAGCTGTCTGACTTTGAGTAAGACATTTCACACTTCTGAGCCTCAGTTTCCTCATTTGTAAAAAGAGGACAATCATGTTTACCTTGAAGAATTGTGTGCAGTGAAATGAAAGATGTTCATATTGCATCTAACTCAGTCCCTGGCTCAGAGCAATTACTGAACAAGTGGGAGAAGTTGTTAATATTAACCAGACTTAATCTTTATGGAACTTTTGAATGGTTCTGTTCTTGGCCCCAAATTGTTCAGTATTTTTAATCAGTAGATTGAAGCATTCTTATCAAATTTAAAGAGGACACAAAACTGAGAAAAACAGCTAATATGTTGGCTGACAAGCTAAGCAGCCATAAATATCTCAACAACCAAGAAGGACAGGCTGAAACCAACATGATAAAATTAATAGGGACAAATTTAGACTCTTGCTTTTGTGTTTGAAGAGTCAGCTGAAACTGGAACAGGGGAGACCTCACTTAATAGTTTATAAGAGAAAGGCCCAAGGGTGTTAGCTGACTGTCAGCTTAACGTAAGCCAACTGGGTGAAGGCTGCCAAAAAGCTAATGTGATCTGAGGCCATGTGATGGAAATAGAGCATCCAGAAGAAACGAGGTAATCGTCCAAGTGTCCTCATGCTGGGAGGACAGCAGCAAGGGATTGTGCTCAGTTCTTGGCCTGTGCTTTAAGGGAGACACATCTAGAAGAAGGTTAGCAAGAGGGTCAAAGTTCTGGAAACCATGTCATATGGGCAATGGTCAAAGGAGCTGCGGATGTTTAGTCTGGGAAAGAAGAGACTGGAGTGGTACAGGGCTGGGGGTGGAGAGAGGTGGCATGGAGCATGCTGCAGCCTTAAATATCTGAAGGGTTTTCATTTGGACAAGGAATAGCCTCTGCAATGTGTCAAAGGATGGAAGAAATATTATGATTGGAAATTGGAAAGAAGGAAAATTTTGGTCGATATGTTTCAAAGTAATACTCATTGCAGCTGTACTCGCTAGCATGTATAAACCCTCACTATCACGGGGCACTCTGCTAAGCTCTTCTTACATACTACTGTCTTCTGTATTAGTTATCTAATCCTTACATCAACTCTGTAAGGTGGGTATTATTATCCTCATTTTGTAGATGAGGAAACTGACGCTTAGAATGAATTGATTTGCCTAAAGCTATCCAACAGGTTAAATGGTGAAGCTGTGGCACTAACTCAGGTCCCTTCTGACTAGAAAGCCTGTGATTTTTAGCCCTCTTGTGTATTTCACCTAGAGTTTCCTGGGACATGGGACTTTCAGTGCTAAAACCAGAATAGTCCCGGGTAAACCAGAATGGCTGGTCACTCTAATGTCATAGTGTGTTTCCCTGCATGCCCAAGGTGGAGGAGAACTTTGCTTCGTAGAAAGCTAGGATTATAGCTCAGTGCCTGGCTTTGGCTCAAGTTTCAAAGGTGCTTCCAGGAAATTTTCACTGTGCAGCTATGGAAATGGTCTGCCCCTAAGTGGCAGTGAGCATCCAATTCCTGGATGTAATCAAACAGAGGCTGGATGCCACCTATCAGAGTTGTTGAGGAGGAGAATTTTCTACTGGGCTTGTTGTCAGTAAAGACTAGTTCTACAATCCCTTCCACCTCTGTCATTCTGTGGTTCAGACAGAGAGGGCTCCTTTTCTGGACCCTGAGGTGATCCCCCAGGGCCTTTATCTAGAATTGAGAGTGTACTTGTGGGGCTGGTTTGATATGGTGTCTCAAGAAGCCTGGAACATGGACCCTTGTCTCCCGTTCTGCGGTCATTGGCCCCTGCTAAATGTAACCAAAAGCATGTGTACAAATGTTCTGAGATCTTTGCCCTCAGAGCACACATGCTTTGGATTTTCAACCCAAGGCTCTTCCAAGAAATATCCAGACACCAATTCATTATGTATAGGTCACTGATGTGTTTATTCATTTAAAAATCATTTCAAAAAGGAGAAACAAAACAGGTCTCAGTCAATCCTTTGGAATGCACTGATCAGTGAAATATCCTTTCATTGGTAGTCTTTAAAGGCCTCATGGCTGCGTGTCCGGGAGCCCATTAGTATTTTGAGAAAGATTTTAAAAACTTTCCTCGACACTTGAAATTAATCCTGTGAGTGTCTGTGTAGTGTTGCTTTGGAAAAGTCTTCTTTGTCTTATAGCCTGCACTGGAGTAGAACCGACACAGAAGAAGAATAGAGGCGTCATCACACGTTTGCCCCATGTAAGTTAGGACATCCTTAGTGATCCTCTGCTACCTCTCTTGGACAACCCACGGAGTAGTGAGATTACATCTTCCAAAGGGAGGCCTTTGGCCCTCGGTGAGTCTCTCTTGTCAGCTGAAGGAGATGCCCTCTTGTCCCTGACAATTTTGTGTGTGAGGCAGGCAAACACAGGTGGCCAACACAGAGGTTTCTCAATGGGGAAAACTGAAAACAGAGCAAAAATGTCCAAAGAAAATATGGCAACCTACAGAAGTCCACATTTTATCCCCTCTATGTCCTTATTCTATGCATACCTTCTCCATGAGGACCCAAGCAACAAACACCAGAGTCATTTTTAAATGTCTGTTTTCTTATATAGCTCTGCTGTTTCTGTTTTCTTCACTAACAGCCATCATTATTGAAGACCCATGTGGAGTCAAGCACTGTACTAAGTGTTTCATGTTATTATCTTATTTACTCCTCAAAATAACTCTCTGAGGTAGGCAATATTGTCCCCTCTTTATAAGTGAGGAAAATGAACCTCAGAGAGGTTAAATCTTGTCTGGAGTCACACAGTTAGTAAGTAGAAGAGCTGGGATTTGAACCCAGTTCTATCCAAAGCCTGTTTTCTTTTCACTATGCTACTCTGCTTCAATCTGACCTGAATCTGAACTTCTGCTCAAAGCCTACCTGAAATATGAAATATTTTTCCAAGACTTCCACACTCTAATAATTGTGGATCATTATCATCTTTTCCACAACTTGCTTTCACTGAGATACTCTAATCCTGAGGCCTCAGTGAAGCCTTCCTTCACGTCAGAGCCTGGATCCTTACTGCCTGAAGGCCTTCACTGGTCATTTTGAACAGCTCCTTATCTATGGCCTCCCAGAATCATGGCTCTGCTTGTCCTAAGGACAGATCTTCATTGCCTCTAAATCCAGCCCTTGGCTCTTCTCATTGAACATTCTTACCACTTGACATGAATATAATGCTATTTAATATCAGGAATATACTTTAACATCATAGCTTTCTGTTGAGATACTTTTGTTCAGTCTTAGTTTCTAAGCTCTCAGAAGATCAAATCTCTTTACCTGGAGCTGTGCTTTGTGGGGCAGTGGGAGGTGAGCAGAGGATGCTTACTATCTGCCCTCCTCATGTTTCCATAAAAGGGTAACTTTGCTAAGACTTCTGCCTCTCAGCAGTTCTGAGGAGGAAGAAGCCACCTTCTTCCCACACTCATCCCACCTTCCTTTGGCAGGAGAATGCCCTCTGTTTGGCCTCTCCCCCTGTATAAACCAATAAGTTTATAGATAAGTACGTGTTTTGATTGCCCCTATCTTTTCCTCAGGCTGGGTAGCGGCCTTCTGCTGAGTTGAGGTCATACGGAGCTTGCCCCACTAATCATTTTGGGCCTTAGGAGGAGACCATTGTCCAGGAGGTCAGCTTCCTGCCACATCTGGTTGTATTGGTACTGTAGTGTGGTAGACAAGGAGTTTATACGATAGGTGAGAGGTATCTACTCCACTATTTTTTTGTTTATATTTGTTATTAATATTATCTTCCATTTCTTATTTTGTTTTTTTGTACCTGTTATTAATATTATCTTCAATTTCTAATCTTATGTTATTGTACTTGTTATGAATATTATTCTCAATTTGCTATTTCTTTACAGAAATCTTTTAAGCCACTTGTCTAGTTTTCGAGGGCTAGTTTACTTAAAACTAGATGATGTGATTTGTAAGTTCACCTCTCCAGCCCTATATAAACTGAAATATGTGGCCATATAGGGAAAGCAAGCAAACAAGTGAGGGGTCCCTGAAAGCTTCTTTCCTTCATGGAGTTCTCATTCTTCCCTTGGGTTGTCTCCTGTGGCATATGTATGTCACACATGACCAGTCAGATCACCTGTGGGGGCCAGTGTTAATCTGAATTGGCAATATGAGCAAAGTTGAATTAATTTTTTTACAGATCAAGAATAAATATAATAATGAATAGATGTGCTAAAACTTTCTTAAGGAGGAAGGGAGAAGAATTTATCTGCCAGCTCCCACCTCCTTTTGATGAATATTTGCCCTCAGAGGTGTTAACACCCTCATTCTTATGAGTTTGGTGCGTGTGGCATTAAGTGGTCCGTTGGTGTCTCACTCTCAGTGGCAACAAGGCAACCACAGAGTAGGAGGCAAGAGGCAATTTTCAGGTCTGAGATTTGATTAATATGACCAACAGAAGCAGAGACAAATCCATTCAGTTAATCTCCTGCAGCCTTTACTTCAGACTGCTAACTAGGGGATCGAGATGGCAGAGTAGCAAGATGCTTAGCCCACCTCCTCACGTGAACACACCAAAACTACAGCTCCACATAGAACAATTATCTATGAGAACAACCTGAAGACTAGCAGAACAGATTTTCCACAACTCAGGATATAAAGGAAAAGCCACATGGAGACTGGTAGGAGGGGCAGAGACATGGTCTGGTTGAGACCCCCACTGCCTGCATGGTGATCCACATGCAGGAGGGATATCACAGTCACGGAGATCCTCCCTGAGGAGCAAGGGGTCTGAACCTATCAGGTTCCCCAGCCTGGGGGACTGCCCCAGGAGGATGAGCCCCCAGAACATCTGGCTTTGAAAACCAGCAGGGCTTAGGCCCCAGAGAGCCAGAGGGCTATAGGAAACTGAGACTCCACTCCTAAAGGGCGCACAGACAAACTCACTCCAAGTCACAGCACAGAGGCACCGGTTTGAAAAGTGCCTGGGTCATACATGAAGGAGATTTATTGACTACTTTTAGTGCATGTGCTGGAGGGGCAGGGATCTGTTGGAACTTTCTCAGGGGATGGAGGTGCTGGTGGGCACCATTTTCTTTTTTATTTTTTGCTTACCTTCTACCTAGCTGGCCTGGCACTGGTGGGGCCACTTCTGACTCTCCCCAACTACCTTACTAGCACCACTTGCTCTGCCCCAGTGTTTTCTCCTGTGGACTTACTCCAGCCCATGCTCCTACAAAGTGGTCCCCTGCCCCACCATACCCAGTGGCAGCCTCAGCCAGCACAGAGCCCCTCCAAAGTGACCTTTTTGCCCTGCCACACCAGGCGGGTGACCGTGGCTGGGACCAGCATCTTCCCGAAGTGGATCCTGCACTGGGGGGCTGACCCTTCACACCAGTGTACCTGCAATAGTTGAGGCCAGGCCTCATAGCCAGCTGCATTGGAGGCCTGTCCCCCCCACCAGTGTGCCTCCAGCTCTTGTGGCTGGGCCTTGCAGCCAGCTGTGCACCAGCCCCGCACGCCAGTGCACCACAGCAATCTTGGCCCAGCCACAGCAGGAGAGTACATGCAGGCCACACAGGGAATATCCCTAGAGCACCTGGCTCTGGCAACCAGGCGGAACTGTGCAACTGGGCCCCAAAGGACACCTTCTATATAAGACCGAGAGTTGTAGCTGATCTACCTAATACATAGAAACAAACACAGATTGTTAGGCAAAATGAGGAGACAAAGGAATATCTTCCAAATGAAAGAACAGAATAAAACCTCAGAAAAAGAACTAAACAAAATGGAGATAAGCAGTCTACCAGATAAAGAGTTCAAAGTAATGGTCATAAAGATGCTCACAAACTCAGGAGAAGAATGGAGAAACACTGTGAGAACTTCAACAAAGAGATAGAAAATATAAAAAAGAACCAGTCAGAGCTGAAGAATACAATAACTGAAATGAAAAATACACTAGACAGAATCAACAGCAGATTAGATGATGCAGAAAAGTCAGTTGATAAGAGCATATCAGCAATCTGGAAGACAGTAGTGGAAATCACCCAACCAAAATGGCAAAAAGAAAAAAGAATTTAAAAAATGAGGATAGTTTAAGAGATCTCTGGGACAACATCAAACATACTTCATTCACATTGTAGGGGTCCCAGAAGGAGAAGAGAGAGAAAGGGACAGAAAGCTTATTTGAAGGAATAATGGATAAAAATTTCCCTAACCTGGTGAAGGACACAGACATCCAAGTTCAAGAAGCACAGGGAGTCCCAAACAAGATGAACCCAAAGAGACCCACGTCAAGACACATTATGATTAAAATGTCAAAAGTTAAAGAGAGAATCTTAAAAGCAGCAAGAGAACAACTAGTTACATACAAGGGAGCCCCCATAAGACTATCAGGCAACTTTTCAGCAGAAACTTTACAGGCCAGAAGGGAATGGCACAACACATTCAAAGTGCTGAAAAGAAAAAACTTACAACCAATAATACTCTATCTGGTAAGGTTATCACTCAGAATTAAAGGAGAGATAGTTTCCCAGACAGGCAAAAGCTAAAAGAGTTCATCACCACTAACCTGACTCTACAAGAAATGTTAAAGGGACTTCTTTAAATGGAAAATAAAAGGCCATAACTAGAAATACAAAAATTATGAAAGAAAAAATCTCAATGGTAAAGGCAAATGTGTAGAAAAGGTAGTGGGTCAACCAGCTATATAGCTAGTATGAAAGTTAAAAGGCAAAAGTAGTAAAATCATCTATATCTACAATAAGTAGTTAAGGGATACACAAAATAAAAAGATGTAAAATATTATGCCAAAAACAAAAACATGGGGTGGGGGGAATAAAAATATAGTGCTTTGAGAATGCAATCAAACTTAAGCGACCATCAACTTAAAATAGACTACTATATACATAGGTTGTTATATAAGAACCTCATGTTATATAAGAACCTAACCACAAACCAAAACCCAACAATAGATACAGAAAAAATAAAGAGAAAGGAATACCAACATAATACTAAAGAAAGTCATCAAATCACAAGGGAAGAAAGCAAAAGAAGAAAGAAACAGAGAAGAATTACAAAAACAACCAGAAAACAATTAATACAAGGGCAATAAGTACATACCTATCAAAAATTACTTTAAATGTAAGTGGACTTAATGCTCCAATCAAAAGACATGGGGTGGCTGAGTGGATAAAAAAACAAGACCCATATATATAGTGCTTCCAAGAGACTCACTTCAGATCTAAAGACACACATAGACTGAAAGTGAGGGAATGGAAAGAGATAGTCTGTGCAAATGGAAACAAAGAGAAAGCTGGGGTAGCAATACTTATATCAGATAAAATAGACCTTAAAATAAAGACTATGACAAGAGACAAAGAAAGGCATTAAATAGTGATAAAAGGATCAATCCAACAGGGGATATAACACTTGTAAATATACGTGAACCCAACATAGGAGCACCCAAATACATAAAGCAAATATTAACAGATATAAAGGGAGAAATTAACAGTAATACAACAATAATAGGGGACTTTAACACCCTATTTACATCAATGGATAGATCATCCAGAGAGAAAATCAATAAGGAAATATTGGCCATAAGACCAGTTGGATTTAATAAATATATACAGAATATTCCATCCAAAACTAGCAGACTACACGTTCTTTTCAAATGCACATGGAAAATTCTCCAGGATAGATCACATGTTAAGCCACAAAACAAGTCTTAATAAATTTAAGAAGATTAAAATCATATCAGGTATCTTTTCTGACAAGAGTGGTATGAGACAAGAAATCAACTACAAGAAGAAAACTGGAAAAAACACAAACACATGGAATCTAAATAACTATCTACTAAACAACCAATGGGTCATTGGAGAAATTAAAAAATACCTTGAGAAAAATAAAAATGGAAACACACTGTTCCAAAATCAATGGGATGTAGTAAAGCAGTTCTAAGAGGGAAGTTTATAGCAATCCAGGCCTGCCCTAGGAAACAAGAAAAATCTCAAATAAACAATTTAACCTTACACCTAAAAGAACTAGAAAAAGAAGAACAAACAAAACCCAAAGTTAGTAGAAGGAAGAAAATAATAAATATCAGAGTGGAAATAAATGAAATAGAAACTATAAAAAGAAAAGATCAATGAAACTAAGAGCTGGCTCTTTGAAATGAGAAACAAATTTGATAAGCCTTTAGCCAGACTCAAAAAAAAGAAAGAGAAAGAGGGCTCAAATAAATAAATCAGAAACAAAAGAGAAGTTACAACTGACACCATGGAAATACAAAGGATCTTAAGAGATTATTATGAACAATTATATGCCAACAAATTGAACAACCTAGAAGAAATGGATAAATTCCTAGAAACATACAATCTTCCAAGAGTGAATCAGGAGGGAGAAATAGAAAAATCTGAACAGACTGATTACTAGTAATGAAATTGAATCAGTAATCAAAAAACTTCCAACAAACAAAAGTCCAGGACCAGATGGCTTCACAGATGAATTCTACCAAACATTTAGAGACGAGTTAATACCTATTCTTCTCAAACTATTCCAAAAAATTGAAGATGAAGGAATGCTTTAAAACTCATTCTATGAGGCTAGCATTACCCTGATACCAAAACCAGACAAAACACTACAGACCAAGGAAATTATAGGCCAATATCCCTGATGAACATAGACGCAAAAATCCTCAACAAAATATTAGCAAACTGAATTCAACGATCCATTAAAAGGATCATGCACCATGATCAAGTGGGATTTATCACAGGGATGCAAAGATGGTTCAATATCTGCAAATCAATCAACGTGATACACTACTTTAATAAAATGAAGAATAAAAATCACATGATCATCTCAATATATGCAGAAAAAGCTTTTGACAAAATTCAACATCCATTTATGAAAAAAACTCTCAATGAAGTGGGTATAGAGGGAACACACCTGAACATAATAAAGGCCATATATGACAGACCCACAGCTAGCATCATACTCAATGGTGAAAAGCTGAAAACATTTCCTCTAAGATCAGGAACAAGGCAAGGATGCTCACTGTCACTTTTATTCAACATAGTATTGGAAGTCCTAGCCACAGCAATTGGACAAGAAAAAGGAAAGTCATCCAAATTAGAAAGGATGAAGTAAAACTATCACTATTTGCAGATGACATGATACTATGTATATATATAGAAAATCCTAATGTCTCCATCAAAGAAATATTAGAACTAATAAATGAATTCAGTAAAGGTGCAGGATACAAATTAATATATAGGAATCTGTTGGGTTTCTATACACTAATAACAATTTATCAAAAAGAGAACATCAGAAAGAATAAAATACCTAGAAATAAATTTAACCAAGGTGGTGAAATACCTGTACTCTGAAAATTATAACACATTGATCAAAGAAATTGAAGATGACACAAATAAAAGGAAAGATATACCATACTTGTGGATTGGAAGAATTGATATTGTTAAAATATTTATACTACCCAAAGAAATCTACAGATTCAACACAATCCCTATCAAAATATCAGTGGCATTTTTAACAGAACTGTAACAAATTAATCCTGAAATTTGTATGGAATCACAAAAGACCCTGAATAGCCAAAGCAAACTTGAGAAAGAAAAACAAAGCTGGAGGTATCATGCTCCCTGATTTCAAACTGTACTACAAAGTTATAGCAATCAAAACAGTACAGTACTGGCACAAAAACAGACACAAAGATCAATGAAACAGAATAGAGAACCCAGAAATAAACCCACACCTATATGGTCAATTAATCTATGATGAAAGAGGCAAGAATATAATTTGGGGAAAAGACAGGCTCTTCAATAAATGGTGTTGGGCAAACTGGACAGCTACATGCAAAAGAATGAAACTGGACCACCTCTTTTTACACTTTTTACAAAAATAAACTAAAAGTGGATTAAAGACATGAAGGTAAGACCTGACACCATAAAACGCCTAGAAGAAAACATAGGCAGTAAACTCTTTGACATTGGTCTCAGCAATATTTTTTGGCTCTATCCCCTCAGGCAAGGGAAATAAAAGCAAAAATAAACAAATGGGAAAACATCAAACTAAAAAGCTTTGGCACAGCAACGGTAACCATCAACAAAATGAAAAGGCAAGCTACTAAATGGGAGAAGATATTTGCAAATGATAAGGGACTAATATCCAAAATATATAGAAAACTCATACAACTCAATATCAAAAAAAATAAACAATATGATTAAAACATGGGCAGAGGACCTGAATAGATATTTTTTCAAAGAAGGCATATGTATGGGCAACAGACACATGAAAAGATGCTCTACATCACTAATCATCAGGGAAATGCAATTCAAAACCACAATGAGATATCACTTCACACCTGTCAGAATGGTTATCATTAGAAAGACAACAAATAACAGGTGTTGGCGAAGGTATGGAGAAAAGGGAACCCTTGTGCCCTGTTGGTGAGAATGTAAATTGGTGCAGCCACTATGGAAAACAGTAAGGAGGCTCCTCAAAAAATTAAAAGTAGAACTACCATATGATCCAGCAATTCCATTTCTGGGTTTTACCCAAAGAAAACAAAAACACTAATTCTAAAAGATATATGCACCCCCATGTTTTTTGTACCCTTGTTTACAATAGCCAAGACATGGAAGCAACCTAAGTGTCCATCGATAGATGAATAAAGAATATGTGATATATATATCACATACACACACACACACACACACACACACACACATGCACACAATGGAATATTACTCAGCCATAAAAAAGAATAATATCTTGCCATTTGAACAACGTGGATGGACCTTGAGGGTATTGTGCTAAGTGAAATAAGTCAGAGAAGGAAAGATAAATACCATATTATTTCACTTGTATGTAAAATCTAAAAAACAAAACAAAATAGAAACAGTCTCATAGATAGAGAACAAACTGGTGGTTGCCAGAGGGGAGGGGTGTGGGGGTTGGGGCCAACCTTTAATGTAGACTCTAATGATGTTCCCCAGGGTTGGCCTACTGAATAAATTCTAGAAACCATCAGAGTCTACTTCAGAAAGCCGGGTGGCTTTCTCTATCGACTTTTCCACTTGGCCCAAGGCATTACCCCAGGTTTAGCAGGATGCATTTGGGATTGCACAGGCTCTGCCTTGGCCTGTGAGGAGAAAGTCTAGGCCAATTTTCTCAACAATAACAACTCTGGCCAGTGACTTGAATGCCTTCAAGATTCAAAGTGGTGTCACTGATCTCTTCTGCTAAAACTAGTGACAAATTTCTCATCACCTTTTTCTAATTGGATGACTCCTATCTGGAGGGATGAACACCCACAGTTTGTTGACACTTATTCAGGGTACAATGTTGCTGTTTTAGTTCATTCAGCTGAACCCAGCCACACCAATGCAGCCCTTATAATTAAACTGTGTCATGTATTTGTCTTTCCAGACCATTTACAGTTTAACAATAGTGTGAGTCCATCCACCTAGTCCCAAGAAACTTTACTTGGGGAGCAGTTCCCTGAATTTTGTTAGGGTTTATCAGCCACTCATGCTGGTGTGATAACACCACAGTCAAGGCTGTTGACAATAGGCGTCTGATTTGTCGACCAATGGAACATCTTCTATACAGTGAAAGCTTTGGACATCAGAAAGCAGGGGTATCTGTGCTATCCACTGGCGACAAATTGCAGAGGACGTTAGGTCCCCCTGGGAGAGGGCTGCAAACGTATATTGGAGGCTTTGCTACACGAATGTGAATTTATCTTGGCGCTCAGCTGCCTGCGGCGCAGAAAGGAAGGCTTTAGCACTGTTCAAGACAGGAGAGCAAGTGCTATCAGTCTGTGCAGTGAATTAAATTACAGGCACAATGTCTGGAGCTGTCACAGCTTTAGAACCAACAACTGAATTCAGTTATGATATTCCACTGTAAGCCTCCAGCTCCTGTTACACCTTTTTCAATGGTCTTGCGGACTGTTGTGTTGAAACATTGCATCTCTTGTGACCACTACTGCCTTCAAGTCCTTAATCAAGGCTGTGATTTCCCTTTCTCCTCCTGGGATTCTGTGTTATTTCTGTTGGATCATTTGAGAAGGGACAGGGAGGTGGGCTGGGGATTGAATTACATGTCTCACTAGCACTTCTACATATGTGGCTCTTCCCATCAGGAAAATCCCCGATGTACTTTATAAGCTTTCATGGTAAAAGTGTGAAACATCAACACTTACCTATTCAGCAGTGACAGCCACAATAACAGTACCTTGAACCCACTCAAAGGGCCCCATCCACAAGGTCACCTTAGCTTCCCTTCCCCACTGTGAATCTTGCCTAAACCCCATCAGTTGAATTCACCTGCACTGGACCAAGTAGAATGGTGACATAGCACCTGTGTCCAACACAGCCATAAAAGGTTGAATCATTTCCTTCCCAAAGTTGGCCGGCATACTCAGATGGATGCATATGGCCTTCAAGTCCCTTGGGATCAGAGGGACCTCGGTCCCACCCTTAATCATCTTTACCTTTAAGCAGCTAGGGTCAGGGAAGGCGGGATAAGGGATTAGCATGTATGTATGTAGCAAGAGAACAGTTCTGTAATCAGTAAGCAAGTCTTTGCATTTACTTTTGGTTTCCAGGGGCATGGCAGCTGCTTACAGCTCAATCAAATGAACCTCTAGTTCACCCAAAGCTCTATATTGAGAGGTAAGGTCATCATTACTGACACCATCAATTCCAGCTTTGGGGACTTCTTAGTTAAGTAGTCATGGATACTTGCCTTTGCTGGGGCCCCAGGGCTTGCTGCCTCATTGTCATGATAACGTCTTTTCCTCTGCCCACCTGGAGGAGTATAAGTAACACCATTTAGATGACGTGTTTTAATGCTACCTTTTGCTGTTCGGCCTTTAAATATTAACTCAAATCCTGTTCACACGCAGGTAGGAGAGTGGGGAGTTCCTTACTCCACTCCCTTTCCCACCACTTGGCAAGAACATTTGCTAATGGACCTCAGGGAGTCTTCTTATATCTCTGAATCTGGTCCACAGGGCCTTTGTCCTTTCCCTTCTAGAAAATTATGCTTCTGTCAGCACCCCGTTCTTGTTCCCAAAACTGTTGGGTCTGGGATTTGATTTTACCTTGTTTACAAGCTTGGAACTTATTTACTCTACTCACAAGTTAGCCTATTATTGTCTCATGGACACTGCCAGAAGACACAAGACTACTGGGTCAGAGATAAAAGAGTTATTACTCACGGCACAGCAAGCAGCATGAGCATCAGCATATTGGCACTGGTTTCCCCTTACTCCCAAGGCCCATGGAGGCAACTCAGTGGGTCCAGAGGGAGTCTGTGCACACAGTGGGTTTGTGTTGCTAAGGAACCCAGAGCCAAAGACCCAACATTTTCTGAGAAAGCAGAAAGCAAATCAGTCCCCCTTCCCCCGGGGAGTGAGCAGTTACATGGTAGCCAGGCTGTGGTCACCTTGACCTTCTTAATTGCCTATATGACTAGCTACAGTAGCTTCTTGGCATCAGGAACTAGATAAGCCTTGCAGTCTGGCACACTCAGCAAGAATGTGCAGGGACCCTAAAGGCCTCTCCCAACAGTGATGGGGTGGCTATGTGGCAGGCATTTTCAGATTGTGCCCATATGAAGCTGATGTGAATCTGCACAGAGTTGGTCCCTACAGCAGCAGTTGGGGCAGAACAAATAGTTCAGGGCCCACATACAAGTGAGGCTCAGATGTGTGCACGTGAGGTATCTGATACAGCTCTATGGAAATATGTGGCAATATTTTTCTTTTTATTGTTATCCTTATATGACTTCTCCAGGATGGTCTGTGGCTGCTTTTCTACATGGTAGGATCCCAAGTGCTTTGAGACAAGGGCCCTGAATTCCAAGTGGCTATTCACTGGTAACCCTGCTTGTCTTATTGTTGTTCTCTCCTAAATGGAACATCATCTAGTCATTAAAAGCAGTGAAACATTTTAAGGCCAAAGAACACCATGCTCATTTGCAAAATCTGATTTCAACTGGGGGAGTAAGTATTGGAAATAGTGACAGTTGACTATCATGTAATTTCACGTTTAGTGGATAGGAAATATATATGCCAAAATGTCATTGCTTGTTTGCATATGTTTTCAGAACAAACAACTCAAAATGTTCTCTATGGTACTTTTATTAGTAGAATGAGCACTAAGGGATGTCTTCCAGGGAAGAAATTTTGAGTGTTCAAAGCCCAGACACCCAAACCATAGCATTGTTAGTCTTATGTAGGGAGACAGGTCTTGACAGGGCTGAGCTAATGGACATGTGAGGTAGGTGGTCGACTGCCAGGGCTATTTAGATGGTAGGCAGGTTCCCCTCCACCAAATAACTCCCAATAGCTCATTTTGGTGCCTAAAAATTTAACATTAGTGATTTGGTCTTTTGCATATTGCTCTATTAAAATATAAACGTTTCCAGAGAGATAATAGGTTGTTCGCCAACCAACCCTTTCCTGACGAGCATGTCTGCAGGACTGTAGTATAATGGAGGAAACTAGAATCACTGATTGAATCAGGGCACTGACTTATATCTTGGGTCACTCTAAGAATTTTCTTTATAGAATAGTCCAGTTCCTTAAAAACATCCTTATTAATTTATTTTTGAATAGGCCATATACACATAGTTAAAAAATAAGTACAAAAATATATCTAGTGTAAAGTTTCTCTCTCACTCTCATTCCTTAGTCCTCCATTTTCCCTCAGGCAAATTTTACCAGTTATTTATACCATTTAAGTGATATTTTCTCCCCTCCCTCCACTACTTTTTTTTATACAAATGGCAGCATATTAGATGGACAATTATGCACCTTGACTTAGTTTTACTTAACTATACATCTTAGAGATAGTTCTGATCTGTTCATTGATTCTGCTTCATTTTTTTAAACAGCTGTAAAATATTTCATGGTATGGCCATAACAGAATCTATTCAGCCAGTCTTGCATTGATAGTACAAAGAACACATGACACATTCAAAGCAGAAAGCTCCTGGCACAAGTCTAGCAGGATGTACATGGTCCCCCTAGACTCTTTCCATCACATGGTGTGTTGGACAGACTTTAGTGTGACCCTCATGATCCCTGTCTCCTAGTATTCATGTTCTAGTGTGATCCTCTCCCCCTTGAGTGTTGGCAGCACCTGTGACTTGCTTCAAGTCAACAGAATATGGCAAAGGTGATGGGGTGTCACTCTCATGGTTATATTACATCATGTAAGACTCTGTCTTGCTAGCAGACTCTCTCTCTTTTGCCAGTTGTGAAGAAGCAAGCTTCCATGAATCCTACAGCCACAAGGAACTGAATGCTTTTGATAACCCATACTCTGGGAAGCACAGTCTTCCCTACTTGAGCCTCCGGATGAGAACTCAGTCCTGGCTGACACCTTGATTACAGCCTTGTGAGACTCTAAGCACAGGACTCAGCTAAACTGTGGCTGGATTTCACACTCACAGAAACTGTGAGATAATAAATGTGTGTTGTTTTAATCTGCTAAGTCTTGGTCATTTGTTATGCAGCTATAGAAAACTAACACAAGTACAAGCCTCCTACAAATATTTGCCTCCTCAAATATTTGTAACAGTGTTAGGAAGAGTCAGGGATTACTCAAGTAAGTTAGGAGACCCTCAGTATTGCATTCAAAGTTATAGTCTTGCTGTCAAGAGATACAACTTGTTTTCAGATGCCAGTTGCTTAGAAAGCTTGCACATTGGCATTGGTTTCAGGAAGAGATTTTGAAGTCCTTCTGTTGAGCCTTTTTGCTGTTAGGCAACCACCATAGTTATCCGTTGCACAAACTGCTCTGTGTCTTCACGATATTTTTACATACATTTCTTTGCACCCATGTGGGAGTATCAAGTAGGATAAATTCCTAGTAAAAATTCTGGGTCAAAGTGTATGTACATTTAAGATTTGTAAGATATTGACAAGTTGTCTTCCAAAAAAATTGTACCAATTTATATTACCATCAACAATGATGACAGTAGTGCTTGTTTTTCCACATCCTCCCTCCCTTTTCAAACTTTTTGATCTTTGTCAATATGAAAGCTGAAGAATGACATTTCAGTGTGATTATATTTTAAATTTTTTATTCTGGATAAGGCTAATTTCTTTTCACATGGGTAAGAACTGTTTTATTTCCTTTATTTGTAAACTGTCTATAGCTTGCATTCATTTTTCTGTTACTTTGTTGATTTTCTTCATTAGTCATTAAAATTTATTTGTAAAGAGTTCTTTATACATTAAAGACATTGTCTCTCATTTATATTGCAAATATTTTCCCAAGTTTTCCTTTGTCATTTTACGTTATTGTTTTTTTATACAGAATTTAAGTTTTTTAATGTAGCTGAGTTTTGCAGTTTTCTTTTGAAGTTTTAGATTTTGTGCCTAATGCATTCCTCACTCTAAGTTTATATGTAACTCTTCCATGCCCTCTACTATTACATTTATAGTCTCTCTCTCTCTCTCTCTCACTCTTTCTCTTTCTGTTTATCTCTTGGAGACATTTTCATGTTGTATTTTTAATGAATACTCAGTTATCTCAATATCATTATCTAATCATTCATTTTTTATTCACAGACTTGGACTGCTGCTTTCACCATATTCTAAATGGAACAGTTTTTTATGACTTTCAAGGAAGTTATCATAGAATGAGTTGAAAGTTCATATTAATAAGTGTAGGCAGAATATTTGATGATCTTTGAATTTTCACTCTTCCTCTTTCTCAAAATATCCGTCATACCGTGTTGTTAGTTTTCCTTATGTAGTGTCTCTTGCATTTATCTTTCCTTTTCATTTCCATTTTACCTGCTTTATTCAAGCTCTAATCTAAAGGATCGTGGTGTCTTAACAGGTCTTGCTGCTTATATCCTCATTCCAAGTCATCCTATATATTGCAACCAGATTAAACTTTTAAAAGATTCCACTTTTATTATATACATTCCTACAAAAAATTTTAAATTTCTCCCTTTTTTAGTACAAGAGACAGCATTTCTGAGCCCGGCATTCAAGGTACTCTGTGTTGGCCCTGTGGAGATTTTTAAGCTGTTGTCTCTCAGCTCAACGCCCCCCTGTACTCTGCCCTGTGAGGCTGGGAGACTCTGTGGGTTGCATTTTTGCTTTCCCAACTGGAGCCCTGTTGGCTCTGCCAATAGGGGGCACTAGAGGGAGACTGGGGGGCTGGAGCGGGAGAAGGGACTGTGGCTTCCTCTCTTGCTTCCTGTCTGCTAGTGGCTCCTTTGAGTGTAGTTCCAGCCTCATTTTTTATCCTGGCTGCTGCAGCGCCTTCCTGTAATAGCAGCTGCATCCAGTTTACCATCTTCCTCACACTTGGAGAACCAGCCTCCTTGAGCTCCCTGCCTGGAGATTCCAGCCCCAGCCTGTTCTCAGAGATTTGGGTTCCAGGCACATGGGCCCCTTCCTCTAAGTTTCTATGTTTTGATCATCCCTCTTCCCTTTGCCCCCCAGGCCTAGGGGTGATAGCTGCTTCCTGAAGTTGCTCCTTCCGTGATACCCTAGAGTTCTCTTTTTACCCTTTTTGGTACTTAGTTAACAACTTTATTTAACAACTCTTTATAGTAAATTCTCTCTGTTGAAATAATTGGTGTGGCTTCTGTTTCCTGATGGAACCCTCACTGATACAGACACCAAACCACCGTGTGGACTGTCTAAACTCCATACCCCAAACCAGACCCCTTGCTCCAATGAGAAAAGTCTACTTTTTCCATGGGCCAGTAAGTGGGTTTTTCCCTTTCCCAATTTTGAGAGCTTGCTTATATCAACCACTACCTGCAAAAGCTATCCAACATCTGCCAATTTGAATCCTGTCTTCCATAGCCTGGGTAGAATCTGCAGTCTCTTCTGAAAGCCCTTACTGACCAGTCCACAGTTTTCTCTCCCTTGCCCAGACGACTCATTTAACACTTAGTCCAATACCTATACCCTCCCCCATGTCAACTCTCTTATTAATTTACAGATATACAAGTTGGTGGTTTAGACCTCCGAGCGCATTCTGTCATAGGAATGGTGTCACACATGGTGGTTTAGGCAATGCCAAAATGGTACATAGGTTTTCAGGCTGCTCCATATAAGCCCATTTAACTCACGATGGAATTGAAATGTAAAGATTCAGGACTGGAACCTAATAATAATAGGTAACGGTGTTTTTGGGAAAAATTTGACATGGGGGTCCCATCTCATTTTGGTGCCCTCCCCACGAGAATAGGGCATCCTTGGTTCTGGTGATCTCAGCTGTGGCAGCTCCTGCCAGATCCACTTGGGGAGGGAGAGTTGAAAGCCCTGGAGGCAGCAGCACCTATATCTAGTCAGGGGCTGCTTGGATGCTGGACTGTTTGAGTGTTGGGGTCTTTATGTCAGGGACTGCCTGGACCACTTAGAGGTGAGTAGCTTTCTATGTGATATGCCTTCCTCCTAGCCTTCTGAAAGGCAGGACTGTACCTTGTATTTTAGATCTCACACAGTGCTTAGCTCAGCACCTTGGGCATAATAGGCCTACTTTCCCCAAAATATGCCTCCTGCTATTGCCTAGCCATTGTCTCTCTATACAACTTATTTTCTTCAAATACTTACATGTGATCTTTTGTTTTTGTGTGTGTGTGTGAGGAAGACCAGCCCTGAGCTAACATCCGTGCCCACCTTCCTCCACTTTATATGGGACGCCGCCACAGCATGGCTGACAAGCAGCCCATCGGCGGGCGCCCGGGATCCCAACCCGCGAACCCCGGGCTGCCAAGCGCGAACTAAGCCACTGCGCCACCGGGCGGCCCCTACAAATACTTAAAAAAAAACTCCTCCTGTGTTTTCATTTTGTTTTCCTTCAAGTAATAGTGGTAGAGGTATCTGAAAAGGAGAATCCAGTACCCAGGTAAGAATAGTCTACCTACTGAACATGAGGTCAAACCCATTTTCTCTACAGGTGGGATCATTAAAATTGGGGTTGGAATGGATACTTTAAAAAAAGCTTCCTTCAGTGGAAGAAGGGAGGAGAGGCCTAGAGTTGCCCTCAGCTGGAATGTCCTTCTGAGAACCTGATGCATGTTGGTAAGCTTCATAGTGTAGTGGAGGTGTAATGGCCAGGGGATCCGTCAGCCCTGCATTCAAAATCTACTTCCGCAACTTTGCAATGTGAAACATTAAGTAAGTTATTTGATTATTTGAATTTCAGTTTTCTCATGTATAACATGTTGATGATAATATTACTTCATGGAGTTAATTTGAGGAATAAAAAAGGTAACATGTAAGGTGTCTGCTATAGAGTCTGGCACATAGTAGGTATTTAGGTATCGAATAAATGTTACTTCCTTTTCCCTTTCTTTTAGAACTTAGCTTATTTGTACCTTGGGTTTAAAAATATGTATCCACTGGTACCACGAACTGTGAGCCAAGGCTGAAAAGTAGACCAAGTAACACAAACACTAGGCTTTGACGATCCATATGCAGTGTTTTTTCTATTCTTTGTTTCTCTACCCCCTGTTTTCTACCGATGTTGCACTGATAGGAATCATGCAAACATTTCCCCAAATGGTTAGAGCATTAGCACCGCAATTCATTCCTGATTACCTCCCTGGAGTGTGTTCTAACCTTTCTGGAATGTATTAATAAATGTTTTCAAGTTTACAACTCCTGGAAAGGGAGAAGCAGGATGAAACTTCAGAAGAAATCTTGAAATCTTAGTCTTTGGGAGTTAGCATTACTTTGGATACAACATTCTTACTGAAGTGACACACTGAAACCCTAAACCTTCTTTCCAGGGAGCAGGCTGGGAAAACCTTCAGTGATGCAATAGGCTATGAAGTTGCTGAAATGTAGCCTGAATTTTGGGAAATATGTGATGTGTTAAATAGCTGGGACTCCAGGGATGGTGATGCACTGGACCAGCTGTAGACCAAGACTTATTCAAGTCTCCTGACTCTGGGAGACTCAGTTTCTCAATATGAACAATGTGGAAGATAGTAATTATCTGCAAGTTCGTCTTCCTAAACTGCTGTATTTATGCATACTATTTGAGACTTTTTTTTCATTTGTTTCAAGTGTGTTCATAATTGCTTGTTGGAGCATTTTTATGATGGATGATTTAAAATTCTTATCAGATAATTCCAACATCTGTGTCGTCTTGGTGTTTGCCTCTGTTAATTGTCTTTTCTTGTTCAAGTTGAGATTTTCCTGGTTCTTGGTATGACAAGTGATTTTCATTTGTATCTTGGACATTTTGGGTATTGTGTTATGAGACTCTGGATCTTATTTAAATCTTCTGTTTTAGCAGCCTCTCTGGTTCCACACTGGTGCTGGGGGGGTGGGGCCCCTGCCTTTTTACTACCAAGTGAGGGTGGGAGTCCAGTTCCCCACTCAGCCCTCAGTGATACTCCAGGGGGGAAGGGGGCTTCATTATTGCTGTGGGTGGGTGGGGCCAGATTCTTCCTAGGCCTCTGCTGATAGACATCACCCAAGCTGGAAGGGAGAGGGTGTCGCTTTACTGCTGTCTACATGCCCTCCGCTGACATTGGGTGGAGACAGGGCTCACTATCTCTGGGAGGTGGTGAGAGACCTGGCTTCCCACTGAGCCTCCTCTGACACCACCCTGGCAGGTGGCTGGACCATTATGATCGAAGCAGACCTCCATAATATAACTAGCTCTCACTTTCCTTGTTTTCTCACTTAAAAAAAACTTTTGACATACACACAAAAGTAGAGAGAAGAGTATAATGAACTCCATAATCCCAACAACTAAGTTCAACAATTGTATTTTGCCAATCTAGTTTCATTTGTCTCCCCTAAACTTTTTCTTGTTCATATATTTTGCAGCAAATCCCAGTATTGTTTTATTTAGTAAAACATATTTTGTATGGAATAGGAAAAGTCACAATCTCAATTCCATAATCACTCAGCAAAATTAATAACAATTCCTTAATATAATTTTATATCAGTCTTCACTGAAGTTTTAATGATTGTGTCAAAAAAATCTTTTTTGTGTGTGAGGAAAATTGGCCCTGAGCTAACATCTGTGCCCATCTTCCTCTATTTTATATGTAGGACGCCTGCCACAGCATGGCTTGATGAGTGGTGCGTAGGTCCACACCCGGGATCTGAATCTGTGAACGCTGGGCCGCTGAAGTGAAGCGCATGAACTTAACTACTATGCCACCTGGCCGGTCCCCCTAAAATCATTTTTACACTTGGTTTTTCAAATTGCAGCTCCCATCTTAAAAACAAACAAATAAACAAACTAACAAACAGTCCCCTCTTGGTAGTTGCTGTTCACTTTTCTACTCTCCTTTATGATCAAATTTTGTAAAAGAGCCGTGTAAACTTACAGGAGCTGTCTCTAATTCCTCACCTCCCATTTTCTCTTTAACCCACTTTGATCAGGATTTTGTCCCTATAAATCCACTGGAATCACTCAAGGTCACTGATGGCCTCCATGTTGTCAAATCCAATGGTTCTTTTTCAATATTTACTCAACTCCCAAGCAGTTGAGAAAGCTGATGATTTTCTCCTTCTGGAACACTTTCTTCTCTTGGTTTCTGGGACATCATGCTCACCTTGTTTTCCTTCTCACTAGCTACTCCTCCCCTTTTTGACCTCTAATTTTTGGAATACTCTAGGAAGTACTTTGCTCTCTTCTCATCAGTATATCTTAGGTGATATCAAAAATTCATATGTTCATCCCCAACTTTTCCCCTGACCTCCAAGCTATGTGTCAAACTAGCATATTCAACATCTTTTCCTGAAATATTAAATGGGCATCTTAAACTTAACATCTCCAAATCAGGATTTGGGAAGAGCACAGGTGAGACTGTGCAAATCTTCCTCTTTTCAGCAAATGGCACAACAATAGTAAAAGGAAAGAGAGTAATGAATTCACTTGGCACTCTAAACTAAACTTGTCAGGGAAGGCTCTCTGAAGAGGGGCCGTTGAACAGAAATTAGAAGGATGAGAAGGATGCATTTAGGAGCAAGCTCAGGTTAAAAAGCAAGAGAGAAAGGGAGAGGGAGAGAGAGGGAGAGCAGAAGGGAGAGTGACAGGGAGAGAGGGAGAGAGAGGCAGGGAAAGAGACAAGGAGAGAAAGAGAAAGAGGGAGGGAGAGAAAGAGAAAGAAGGAGAGAGAGAGGGAGAGCAAAGGGGAGAGAGACAAGAAGAGAGAGGGAAAGAGTGGCAGGGAACGAGACAAGGAGAGAAAGGGAGAGAGAGAAAGAGAGAGTGAGAGTGAGAGAGAGGGATATAATTATATAATTGTATATATATATGTGTGTATATATATATACTCACATATATATATATATATATATATATATATATATGTCTCAGAATCCATCTTTATTATTTATTTTCTTACCCCCACATCCATCTATCAACAAATCCTTTTGGTTCCACCTTCAAAACAAATCTGGAATCTGAGCAGTGTTCATTATTTCCACCACCACATTTCCCAAGTCACTGTCATTTTTCTGTCGACCACTGCAGTAGTTTTCCAAATGGTCTTCCACTGGAATGTAATCTCTATCAGAACAGAGACCTGTTTTGTTCACTGATGTGCCTCCTGCACTTGCAGCAAAGTCTGGTGGATATTGATGCTCAGTCAATTATTTTTGAATGAATAAATGATCTCTCTATTGTCAACAACCAGAGTGATCTTTTAATGAGGTTCAAGGTACCTCTCTGCTCAATGAATACCCTCCAATGGTTTTGGATCACACATTAAACTTAAAATCTGACTCTAAACTTACACAATCTGGTTCCTGCTTATCTCCCTAACTCATCTCCATCACCTTTCCCCTTGCACCCTCTACTCCAGCAACATTGGTCCCCTTGATGTACCTCAAATACGCCATGCATGCTCCTATTTTATGGCTGCATATGGCTGTCCTTCTGCCTGGGACATTCTTTCCTTAGATCTTCACTTGGCTGACTCCTTGTCATCATTCTAGTTTCTGCTCAATGTCTCCTCTTCCTGACAACCTTACTTTAGAGTGCCAACTTAACTCGTTAATCTTTTTCCTTTTACCATGATGTTTTTCTTCATGGCCCTTATCACTAAGGACATTTATTAGTTTACTTCTTTATTGTCTATCATATTCACTGCAATGTAAGATCCATGAGGCATCCTTTTATGTAACTCTAGCTCGAGAAATATTGTCGAATGAAGAGATGCATTAATCCAGCAATACAACCTTCTTGCTTTACAGATGAGGACACTGAAGACCAGAGAGATGGGGTTACTTGCCAAAGTCTCTTGTTAAGTTGGTGGCTGAGTGGGGACTCCACTGCTATCCTCTAGCATCCCAGTCCAGAGCAAGTTTTACTACATGACATTGTCATGAGGCCCTGAGAATTCTATTAATCCCATTCCCTGCCTGTTATAAATACAGAGCTTGCTGCATGTTGTTATTTCACATCTTTAACAATAGTGCAAGCTGGCTGGCACTTCCCAGGATTTCCCAAAGGGGAGAGGAGGAGCAGAACACCTCTGCTGGTTTCTCCTCTGAAATAGAGACTTTGCAACGTCAGCCGCCGTGCCATTGTTGGACAACAATATATGTCTCAGAGGCAAGGAAAATTTCCCACACTTTGTGCTTACCAGACGCCTGGCTGGTGAGCCCTGGTCTCCCCATTACTCCTGGGTTCCTTGTTTCTTTTTCCTCTCTCTTTGTTATGTCATCTATTCATGACTGGGGCAAGATGCCATGCTATTCTTTCTCAATTCTGGATCAGCCTGTTATTAGCTATTCTCCTTGGGTGCTCTATTCATGAAAACCTAACCACCCCCAGTTGCAGTAGGTGAATTCCATGGAAAAGTGCAAGGCACATTTTTCCTGCTTGGTTTATGCTTTTCCTGTGATTCAGCAATCTTCAGAGGGAGCTCTTCATCATGTTACACCACCATGGCCTGTGTCTGCAGGTCCAAGGAGGCTAAGTCCAGTCCGAATTTTGTGGACATTCTCAAGGAATGCTAAAGCTAAGTTACAGCAAAGTGAGTCTGTGTTGTGGGTTTGTATGATCAATCTGTGGTTTTTGGGAGACTTAAAAATGGAAATGTTCTCATGGTAAGAGCAAGCTGGTAGAGAAGGTTAAACATGTGATGCTCAGGTCACTTTAGGTTAAACTTTAATTCTTTTCCAGGTGTACCTCCCCCCTAATCCCCCAATTCTAGCACTTTCCTAGGATACTCTGATTTCTGGACATCAGTTTCACCACTCAATAAGTGGAGCTGAGTAACAATCAACCTGATAAAAATCTGGTGTTTTGTATTGTGCTTTTAGTTATTTTTAGAAAGGAGCTGAGTCCAGGCAGAGCATCCTTTCATCTGCAGAGCTTAAGTGCAGGGTGTTGGAAAGTGAGACTCCAATTCATTTAACATGTGCTCGATCCTTTTGCCTCTGAAGTTATATACCTTTTCCCCTCAGTTCAGGAGTTATATATATGTATATGTATATGTGCTGTGTGTGTGTGTGTGTGCGCGCATGTGTGAATGAAAGAATTGAATTGAGTCCTAAAATGTCTCTGTCAAATCATCAGATAAAGTGAAAGCAGCACAAAACTGTGATTAAGAGCACAAAATCTAGGCTTCGGAGCCGGAAAGACCTGGACTCAAACTCCTGCTGCACATCTTGCTTGCTTTTTGATTTGGAAGAAGTTCCTTTTTCTTCCTGAGACTTGATTTCCTTACATGCAAAGTAGATTTACTAATAATATCAACCTCATAGGGTCAGCATGAGGGTTAAATAATGTGTGTGTGTATAGAAATGTATAAAATGCTTAGTATAGTTCTGGTATATGGTAAGTGTTTAATAATTATCAGTTATAATTATTAATGCAATGCACAGTGCCATAGAGACTGGATATTTTAGAAAATAGAATAGAATAGAATTTCTATTATATTAGAATAGAGGATATATAGAGTAGAAAATAGAATTGGATATTTTGCAATGTATCCCTTTCTCCTTAGAATTTCATTGGTGCTTCCCATCTCTGCCTAATTTCACATCGTCCCCAAAACAAACGTTCATGGTGGCCCTTTGAAGGAAATTTCTTCATTGCCTGGTGGTCTTTTGGGAGTCCCACAGGCATTCTTTTTCTAAAAGACCTCAGGTCATATTTCTGTTTTTCCCCTTAGTTCAAGCTGTTTCTGAAGATGTAGGAAGGGCACAAATTATTATGTGGGATTTATTCTCCCCATTCATCCTTGTAAAGGAATAAAATCAACCTAAAATGCCCATGATGGGCAGTGGGGAGAGAAAAAGAAGCATGAAAGAGGGTGGAGAGAAAAAGGAATGTGGAAATGGTAGTTTACTAGTTGGTACTGAGTTTGGCTACATGTAACAAATTCCAAATAATGGTGGCTCAAACAAGATAAAACTTTACTTATCTCATGTAGGAAAAGTTCTGAGGAAGGTGGCCCAGGGTTAATACGGCACTTCCTGGTCTTCTATGACTGGACTCTTCCAAATTTCCTCTCTATCATCCTTGATGTGTGACTTTTGGCCATAAGTTCTCTTTATGGTCCATGATAGCTGCTTCAGTCTTCATATTCACATTCTTGGGGACATCATAAAATAGATAAAACACAGGATGCCCAGTTAAATTTCAATTTAAGATAAACAACAAATACATTTTTAGTATAAGCATATCTCAAACTGCATAGGGTGTACTTATACTAAAAAATTGTTATTTATCTGAAATTCAAATTTAACTAGATGTTCGTGTATTTTCATTTGCTAAATTTGGCAACCTAACACATTCTAGGTAGGAAGAAGGAGAAGGAGGGCAGCAGGTCCAGGGTTGTTCCTCCCAGTTGAGTGAGCCCCTTTTATAAACTTCCACTTCCATCTCCTTGGTCACCCTTAGCTGTGAGGGGGAATGAATGGATGCCTAGAAGAAAACTGATGCTCTGTTAGTAAGGAAGAAGAAGAGGAAGCATATTAAATAGACAACAGAAGTTGCTGCCACCAGTGGAAATTTATCCCAGGGTTTTTGTCAGGTGGATGCCTGTAGGGATCAGAATCTCATGGCATTTTAAACACTTTCTTAACTGGGGACATCTTAGCATCTTCCCTTCAACCTCTCCACTTCTCTCCACCAGGCTAGCAGTGTTAGATGCTCCAAAGTAAGAGCCTGAGGACATTGTCCATCTTCCCAGAAGATGGCATCAGATCCTTTTTGTAAGGTAGAAATTAATAATAATAAAAAAATACCTTAGGGATTGTTAGGAATGTCTCTAACTTTGGGGAGTGAAGAGGACATATTTTGGACATGGTTTTGGGCTCTGTGCTAAGTATTGATCCATTCCATATCGTTTCATCTTCACAGCATTTCTTGAGATAAAAATGTAAACACAAACAAACAACAACCTTAGAACAGTTTAAAATAAACCAACAGCCTTCAAAATCCAATGAAAAACAAAAATTGGACTTTCCAATCTATCATACTTTATATTTGTTTTTTCATAATAAGAATTAATTTATTGTTAAAAAGTGAAGGAACTTTTATGTACCACAGGAGGACGATATCCAGTATGGTCAAAGGCAACACTAGCCAACAAACAAGAAAACAAGTAAGCTTATAAAAATGTATTTGAGCCCTTGGAAAGCTCCTGTCTGCAAACAACCAGCTTTTTAAAGAATTCTGGCAACAGATACAGAGCTGATGCAGTAGTTTGGCAGTGAGAAATCCACAGAGTAGCTTTGATGTTGGATTATGCCGAACATTGGCTAGGACTAGGCAGCAGCAGTGGCTTAAGGGCAACCCGTAGCACCCCTCTCTGATAAGCGGTGGTCCAGTGATAAACACATCACTTGGGTCTGGCAGGAGGAGGACTGTGGGCTGACAGACTTGAAAGACAGTGTCTCGTGGTGAAGCCAAGCAGACAGTCCACCTGAAGCACTGCTCTAAGAGGACTAGCCAGAGAAACAAACCCAGGTGCCTGCCCAGGTACCTAAGCATGAAGGTTGGAATGAAAGTGAGATGAAGACTCCCAGAGGTTTGCTCAAGATCCATAGTATAGTGACAAGGACTTTTTAAATTGTGCATTCAGCCTTTCCTGTGGCTGGGAAGATGTGGTTAATAGCACTGTGCTGGGGCCGCCCGGTGGCGCAGTGGTTTAGTCCACGCTTGGCAGCTCCGGGTTCGCGGGTTCGGATCCTGGGCGCCCACGGACGCACTGCTTGTCAGTCCATGCTGTGGCGGCGTCCCATAAAAAGTAGAGGAAGATGGGCATGGATGTTAGCCCAGGGCCAGTCTTCCTCAGCAAAAAGAGGAGGATTGGCAATGGATGTTAGCTCGGGGCTGGTCTTCCTCACACACACATAAAAGAGCACTGTGCTGGTTTGGACAAGGGCCAAGGAGACACAGCATGGTGGAAAGAAGTAGGGTGATTCCTGCTTGCCTGGGATCCAGTCTCAGGACTTTCAGTGCAAAACTGGGACAGTCCTGGTTCCTGTATGAAGAAAAAGGGTGTTTGAAGTCACAGGTGGACTTTGGGCCTATACAGTGAAGAATCACCAATTATCAGAGTTGAAAGGGATCTCAGAGGCTGGCCATGTAGGCACAATTTTTAACTCAATGTAGATGTCTCTAGACTATTCCCAACTGGCAGTCTCTTCCTGAACACTTCTGGATGGTTTGGCTTTATAGCTATTATCATGCTTTTTGAGAATTTTTACAATAGAAGGTTACGATTTCTTGTTCTTTTTTATTTTGATCTATCCAGGAACAAAAGTCCCTCATACACATTTCAGTCTCAGAATAACTAAGCATCTACTCATCGTATTATGATTACTTGAATATCAACATCAGTACAAACAGAGATGCACTGGGAAGATGACAGGATTTATAGCCAGAAGATCTGGGTTTGAGACTCAGCTCTATCACGCATGAATTCTTTGGCCATGCCACATTTGGAGGCTCAGAAAGGTTAGGTGACCTGCTCAATATAGCAAAGCATTGCAACGACCTAGAATCCATGCCCCAGAAAACTAAGCCCAAACTCTGATTTCCTCAGACTTCTTTTCCTTCTAAACTGTAATTCCCTTGAGGTGTTAGCTAACATAGTGCTAACGCTAAAACAGAAATCTGGGGGTCTTACCGATACTCTTCAGGCTATCATGGCACCAAAGAATTTAAAGAGGGCCATATCTTGATGACATATCTTTTTAGCTAAAAAATGTGCATATTATTATTTTGCATGTGCAGCCCAGCCTGTAACTTCTCAGTTCATTTTAACTGCAGTCCCATGACTGACACAGATGTTATTGCTCCCCAATTACAGTGTTTTCTGCTTGGAGGCATCTTGTCTTCTGTAATATATCATGAGCCAGAGCCCCAGTGCTAAACATTAGCTAGTAATTTATGACCATACCTTCCGAGGCAGAGAGGGCAGCCATAGCTCACTTTGGACTTGGAAAAGCACTTTAGGTTTTCCCTCAGCTCTTTTTTTCTCTTTTCTTTTTCTGCATTTGCTCATTACGATATCTTTTCAATTTAGGGATGGCCTGGATCCTGCCATGTAAATCAAAGAAGAGAGGGCCTGACTCAGCCGCCTAGCCTGGGTCACCTGGAACCCATTATGATACAGGATCATAAACACCTCCATTTTCCCTCCAGAGAGAGACCAGACCCACTGAAGTTAAGCTACCTGCATAAGAGTTGAGTGCGATCAGCTGTACTTAATCTTTAAATGTCCAACCCACTGATAACCTTTGGTTTGCTTTGATAACTATGAAATAAATTCTCACTGCATCGGATACCGGCATTCTGGTTTCTATTCAAGGCTGTGGTGCAGATGTCATGGAATCTTGGACTGGACAACAGTCCTTGGTGATCTCTGGGGCCAGTTACTGGCTTTCAGGCACTTAATTTCTAAGCCTCCCTCTGCCAACTCTGAATTTCCTCAGGGAATGACGTGGTATTTGTGTATTACCAAGCTTTAGGTACTCTATGGGGTGAAAACCACTTGGAGGTGGAAGAGAGGGGAGAAAAAGAAAGATCCATCAAATTCAAAGCTTTACATCACGGTATAACAGAAAGAACATTAGTCTAAGTTTCGAGTATCTTGGGTTTGAATTCAACTCTTCTATTCGCACCCCGCCTCACCTTCCCAGCAGTGCAATCTTGAGAAAAGATTGTTAACTCTTTTGGCTTTAGTTTTTCTCCCCCGTAAAACGAATGGGAATGGTCAATGCTTCTCAAACTTTCATGTATATATGAATTACTTGAGGATCTTGTAGATTTGTTGTGAGGATTAAATTAGTTAATATGTATAAAGCTGTTAGAAGAATGGCTGGCTCATAACACTCTGTAAATATTAATTTTATAACTATATAACATTATATCATGAGAATTTTCCCGTCATTCAAAAACACTTCAGAAATATAACCTTATCCAGACTTTGAAATATCCTCTTGTATGATTATATCTATAATAATTTATTTGTCCATTCTCTTATTTTATCTATTATAATGCTGTTCTGAAAGTCTTCGTATGTGATTCTTTGCCCACAGACATGAGTTTCCTACAGGTAGTAGAAAGTAAAACTAACAGGTTTCACTAAGGTCCTAACTACAGATCATTGGTAGTGACCAAATGAACTTCAATTTCATTTCAATTTAGCAAACGTGTATTGTACACCTCTCATGGGTCAGGCACCATGCCGGGTGTTGGGTACAGAGTGGTAAAAAGACAGGCATGAACCCTGGCCTCAGAGATCTTATAATCTAGCAGCAAAATCGGACATGAAAAATATAATTACAACCAAGTGTGAGGAGTGTTATGACAGGACATAGAGGGAGCACATAACAAGGGGACCTAATTCATGAAGAAGGGCCTTTAACCTGAGTCTGGATGGATAAGGAAGAGTTGTCTAGTGACGGGGAAGGGCAAGAGGCTGAGAGAATAGGAAGTACAGAGATAATTATTCATATTCTTCTGTTTATATCCTAATGGCTTATTTCTTTTGCTGGGGGCTACTGTCTTAATTTGAGTCTGATAGAGCATCAGAACTCTTTGTTGACTCTATCAAAACAATAATTTATATTTCTTATTTTGTTCCTCCTTGAGCCAAAGCCAGTGATAGTTTAAACAATGTTTGAATGGACTAAAAGTCCCTAATGGGGCAACTAAATAGATCAGGCAGTTAAACAGGTTAGAACCAAGTGTGACTGGGTCACCCTCTAATGAAATGATGACCATAATAGACACTACTGGCAACATGTATGTGCTTTCAAAGCTATAAGATAGTAACGTAATTTAATTTTAAAGGTTAAAAAAATAATTATGATGGGAATGCCTATAAATAATCATTTATTGGGGTTTTGCCTTAGAAAACCAAGTAGCTTAGTCAGACGTGAGAGCTTGTTTCACGTTTGGTTGCAGTACTGTCGTGTACCACAGTGATGCCGCAGCAGGACTTTGAATCTTCTTAGAAATTTATTCCTCATTGACTGGGATAAATCCTAGCTGTTGATGATCTCAGTTTTACGTGATTATATATGCTTCATAGTTATTTAATCAATTTGAAGGTTGAATCAAGCTGACTGATAAATTTCTAGTTAATATTTACCAAAATTATAACAAAATGCAGATTCAGGATTCTCAATGCGTATGTGCACTCCTTTGATGATACACTTCTGGAATTTAGGAATATTCAAGGCTATGATTTGTTATTGATAGTAGCTTGTGCTGGAAATGGAAGTGGGTAGAAGAGCTTGTTGCTGTTTTCTCCTCATCCTAAGTCATTCATTCATTCAACTAGAACCAAGGGTACAGCGAGCACAACAAAGAGAAGGCATAATCACACTCTTAAGTTTATCTTTAAGTTGTAGAAATAAATTCAGAGGAGACTAAAGCTAACTGAGCTTGAGTGGCGATAAGTGTTGGTGAGAATAGGATGTAAATTTCAGCTGACGATAATGGCTCCACCATTTATATCTAGCAAACGTTCAAAGAATAGTGGACAGACCCTCATGGTAGACATTTCTATCATCACCTGTGAGCAAGGTAATATTAAATACATCCAAGAAATACCATAAGTACTTAGTATTGGGCTAAAATAATCTTAATTTATGTTAATTTTTATTATAATTCTTCATACAGATAGTTTCACTCTGAATTTATATCATATTATGGCGGCATTGTGGAATAGTAAAACTGCATGGACTTTGAAGTCACACAGACCTCAGCTGAAATCCTGGCTCCACCACTGATGAATTATGTGAACTTGAGGTAAATAAAAAACCCTGCTGTGTCAGTTTCCTCATCTATAAGATGGATGTTTGCATGTGTATGCACGTCTGAGTGTCTCTCTATCTACCTATATACATAGAATAGGTAGATGCTCTTCTAAATTAACAAGTAAACTGTGTGTAAATTAATCAAGTGTATTATTACAGCAATTAGACTGCAGTCTGATATCTAAGGGAATATACAGGCTTGAAATTAGAAGTCTTTGAAATTGGTAAGTTAAAAAATGAATAATAATGTGTTGGCTAAATTTCAGTGATTTAGTGATCAAGCCAAACTAAAAATTAACTGGTGCTATAATTGATTTCTATAGAAGTATGAGACCAAATCTGCCCAGCTTATTTTATTATACTCCCTTTCTCCCTTTGGTATCTAAAAATGAAATGAAGGCCCCTTTTCTGGATCCATCCCTCTGTAATCAAGCTCCTGCCCCCAACTTATTCAACCAACCTCCCTGTATTACCAGCATGACCCTCCCATAGTCAGGCCAGTCCTCTCTGGGTTTTAGGACCTTCCCTTGCTTGTTCCCACCTTCATGCAGATCTCTGTTTTCAGAGAGCTTATAATCTAGTGGAGAAGAAGGACATTAAACAAAGTAATTATCGTAAAGTGAGATGAGTGTTATATGAAATTTACAGGGTGCCATAACAACAGAGAGCAGGGGAACCTAATCTGGCATTTCTGAGAAATGCCATTTATTCATTCAACGAATATTTGATGAACACTTAGTATGGACCAGACATGTATTAGGCCTAGTTGGGTATTTAAAAGGAAACGTAACAGACATAGTCTGTAAAAATGATGTTTAGGCTGGGACCTGAGGGGTGAATAAGAAATAACTACATGACAGGAGGTAGGAGAGGAAGACAATTTTCAGGGGATAGCTGGTGGGCTGAGTTTTGGTTTAATATGCAGTATGAGCTGAGTTCTAGCTAGCCCTGGGTTTCTGTATTGGGTAGCTGGGTAGGTGGGAGTGCCATTTACTGAAATGATGAATAGCAGGTTTGGGGAGTGAGGGGTCGGATATTCATTCACTTATTTATTCCAAAGTTACTTATTGACTGTATCCTCTGTGCCAGGCCCTGTTATAGGCATTAGGAATACAATGAACAAAAGGGACCAAAATTCCTGCCATGACGTAGCCTATAATCTAGTGGAGGGAAATTGACAATAAATAAAAAAGTACATATATGTCAGATATTTATAAGTGTTGTAAAGACAAATTAGTAAAAGAGGATAAGGAATGTTAGGTCAAGGAGTGGGTTGCAATTTTATATAGGATTTTCAGGGAAAGTCTTACCAAGAGGTGATAGTTGACTAAAGTCTTCAAAGATGTGAGAGAGCAAGTGCTTATTATGGAGGGAGAACAGACAGAGGAAAAGCAAGTGCAAAGGCCCTGTGGTGGGAGCATGTCTGGTTAGTATGGCTAGAGTGTCCTAAGTAGGGCAGAGAGTAGTAGGAGATGAGGTCAGAGAAGTGGAAGAATGGAGACAGATTGTATAGGGCCTTGGGGCCAATATAATGCTTTAGGCTTTTACTTAGAGCAGGATGGGTAGATACTGAAGAGTTTTGTGCAGAGGGGTGACACCTGATGTGTGTTTTAAAAATATCGCTCTGACTAAGTTCATCTTTGGACATGTTGAGTTATGGGCCTTCCCAGTGGGTTATTCAAAGAGAATTGAATGTGTGCATCTCGGCCTCGGGAGGGCTGCCGAGAGACACACGTGTGGGTCGTCAGTGATCAGGTGACAATGGCAGCCGTGGAGATGGATGAGACCATCATAGGGAATGTATGAAGTGCAAGGCGCATTGGTCCTGGGTGGTGTGCCTTGAGGTAGTTGGCAGAGGAGGAGAAGTCTGTGATGGGGACTCAGCAGACAGTGGCATCAGGAAGCCCAGGGAAGAGCCCTGACAAGGATGGGAGTCAGCAGTGACCAAAATATGCCAAGAGGTCACACAGGACAGAAGAGGGTCCGCTGGATTAAATGGCATGGGGGACATCAGCGACCTTGGCAAAAGCAGCTTCAATAGAGTGGTAACGGGAGGGAAGAGGAAGGTAAAGAAATTGACGAAGTGAGCACTCATCTCCGAGTCTGGCTGTGAAGGGGAGTGGAAGACAGGGGAGCTACTGAAGGAGGGGTTTGTAAGGTGAAAAAGAGTCAGTGTGATTAAATGTTGATAAAAAGAAGGCACCACCAAGAGAAGGAAGTTTAAATTCCAGAGAGGGGGTGATAGAGGACGTGAGATTTTCAAGAAGGTAGGCAGGAAAGCATGAAATCTGGGGCAGAGTGGAGAGAATTAGATTTACATGGAAGGAGGGACACTTGAGGGAACAACAGAGGGATGGAAGAGTGGTTGCTACTTGGTGAGAACGGGAAGCCTTGGTGGTACCTCACCCACATATATAATCCTTCAGATACATGGGGTGACATAACCTTATGGTGGGTCAAACATGGGGAGTGGGTGGCAACTACCGAGGCTACTGACTGTCACATGATAGAGAGAGCAACTTCTCAAGTGTCTCCCAGGAGCCCAAGAGCACGGACCTATTCTTGAGTGTGCCTTCTTTTTGCTTGCAAAATAGCAGTTGACCATCGGACAGGATCTGGTCTAATATCATGGAAAGAAAGATCATTTCCATCCCATCATCTTGTTCTGATTATTATTTCGGTTCAACATATATTTTGCAATAGTGCTCTCGCAAGGATTCATATTACATGCTTAAAAAAACGTATTAAATTAAAAATTTTTTTTGCAGATTTTTTTATTAACTTTTGGAACTTGTGACTAATTTGTTAGCTCTATTTATGATTCAGTCAAGTGGAATTTTCCCAATTCTCTCTAAAACCCACTCAGAAAATAAATACAGCTTAGCACCATACAATACATCCTTTTTTGTTGTTGTTGTTTTTTGCTTCAGAGGACTCACTTCAACAGGTGTAGGTAAGAAGAAATCTAAACTTAAATGTAAACTTGCCTTCAGTTTATTTGGAGTGTTACCAAATATTTTAATTACTTGGTCTATATTTTTTCTTTAATTTTGCCCTTTTAATGAATTTACTGAAATCAAATAATACCTTGCCACTTACTCTACACGAGAGAATTACAAAGGATTTTTTCTTCCTGTAGAAATGGAGAAAAGCATGATATGAACCATTCGCTAACAACTTTCCATGATTTAACTTGAAGCTTAATTTCAGAAAACCACTTTAGGAGTGCAAGAGAGCTGTTCACACTGACAAGCTGATCTTGCCAAACCATTCCCAGCCTTGAGTCCAGTTAAAGTCCGTCAACATAGAGGGAGGGTAAAAATGAAAATTCGGATTTAAAAGTGTGGCTTTTTTTTTCTCTGAAGAGATGTCTGGTATTTCCTTTTTTGTAACCACACCTTTTTCTTTTGGCTTCTTTGTGAGAAATTGTCCACACACAGCTCTTTTACCTAATGAAGTGTGATAATTAGGGAGAACTTCAAGATGGGGATACCATCTTTAAAGGATGTGCTAGGACTTGCCTTCTCAGGAAAGAACTAGAAGGAAGTTAACTGCTGAACTGCTTGTCTAAGCAGGAAGACTCGTGTCACTCTCAGAGAGATGTGTTGGTTCAACCAAAGTATTATTCACAGGGAAGGAGATTGGAGGATCCAAAAATAGTTTACCCTTGAAGTGAAGTCGTTGCCTTTTTAAGTTTGAAGTCACAGACACGTAATTGTACTAATCAGTGTGTGAGGAAGCCTTTACTTAATATTTAAAAATTATGGTCCCTATATTTCTGTTTATAGGATTTCAAGACTCCTCCAAAGTGGAAATCTGAAAAAAAAAATTGCATTATAAATTATTTGGAAGTTTCTCTTTGTAGAACTAAGCAACATGTCAAACATTTCATATATCTTATGACTCAGGCACCCACTTAAAACTTTCTCCTCTTGCGTTTGATTATAAAAAGAGTCCTTGAATAGGAAAATGAAGACGTTTGCTGGTTTTCCCTGGAGCTTTAATCAGTTGATATCCGACAGGTGCTTTTATTTCCCTGGCCTTGAAATCTTTCTGGATGGGATGTGGGAGAAATATTTGCGAATACCCTCTTAGTTAGCAAATAAATCTTTGTGGTTTTTTTTTCCATTTCTTGTCTGTATTCTTAGCTCATCATCCTCCCTTCAGTGCACATGTATATGCATGCCTCCAAAGTTTTTGTTCCTTTTCCTGCATCAAGGGCAGAAAACAGCTTTCAGAATGGGCTGACTGATCTGCAGCCACCCATCCATGACATGGCTGAGGACACAATCTGAATGTCTTCAGGTTTCATAGCCTATGAGTACAAATGAGGTCACATACATTAATACTGGGATTCTGTACCCATAATTGTTTACACTTGAATCATATAGTGCCCTGCAATGCTCCCCTGTGCATTCCTGGCAGCTTCCAGGGCTGTCTCTTGTTTACCAGATTCATCAGTGCATCTGGGAGCAGTCCCCTCTGGGCCTCTAAGTGGTCCACCTGGGCACTTGCTATACTCAGCTGAGCTCCATCCAGTGCTCTGCTGTTTCCCTCGCCACTCCTCTCTGCCAGGCAGAGCCCTGCCCTGGGTTAGATACTGTCTCGCAATTTTCTTCTGGCTTTCCCTCTAATCCCATTTCTTCAGAGCAGATCAAAAAGCTCAGTTAACAAGGTTGTGTGGACAACCACATGTCTCCAATTCCCTGCTTCTGTGCAGATCACAGGAAACTTTTCTTCCTTTGAATCTGATGCAAAAACCCCCAGGCAGAGTAAACTCATGGGAAAGATCAGAATCCCAGATGAGGCTTATCTGGAACACCTTGATACAGTAATTTCTCAGCGTCCTAAAATACAACATGAATTGAAACGAAACAAACATTTCTTGAGCACCTACTTTGTGCTCTGCACCGTGCTAGATACTTATCTTTATTTCATTTAATTCTTATAGCCCTTTGTATTATGTTGTTTATTGTTAATCTCATTTTAGAGATGAGAACACTGAGGCTCAGAGAGGATGAGGAATTCACCCACCAAAGATCACAGAGCTGATAAGGGCGGAGTTAGTATCCTGCTCCGGGATCCACGCTCACCCTCTTGCGCATTGCCTTTCACTCTGGAAAATAAGTTACTTTCATCAGAGCAAAATACACCTTAGCTTTTCAGAAGAAAAACTGCTCTAAAAAAGACATAATTCAAATTTTCTGTAAACGTAAAACTGATCAAAATAAAGTCTATTAATTTAAAAAAGATAAATACTCTTAGCTAAAGTGGGTTAAGTAGTGTATTTACACATTATCAGCATTATCACTTATTTCAGGTATTCACAAGAATAGTTAAATGACATAATTCATGTGAAAGTGCTAAGAAGGCACCACATTATTATGTGAAGATTACAATATGGGAATGAGTAAGGAATTACCTTCTTACATGGAATTTACATTATCCTAGTCTTGTAGGTTGGTGGGATGTTTGTGTAGCATTGTGGATCTTTACCTGCTAGATGAATAAACATAAACTCAGACTTTGTGGCTGCTGATTTGACACCTTTCACCAACATGAAATTGTCTTAAAAAATTCTTTCCAAGGAACTTAATATTTTGTAGATCTTTTATTCTTGTTCCAGAAGCCAAAACTCTTGATTTGCTGTTCTGTTGAGTGAAATATAATATGAGAGAGTTAATCTTGCAATAGTTCCTGTAACTGTGACTTGGGAAAAGGAAGGGAGTGGAGCTGACAGACAGCCCTCAACCACAGAGAATGTATGTGTGCAGAAACTGAGGTAGCGGGAAGGACACTGGAAGGCAATTTCTGGCCAGACAGAGCTGCTCTCCTGAGGAGGCACGAGTCTGGGGCCTGATATGGATAATTTGTTCCATTACTAACTGATAGCTGTTAGAGAGGAAGCTGTTTCACCTTTCTATCGAAAATATTCTAGTTTTTCTTTCTATTTAACTTCTTTGGAATGAGGAGGGATAAGGGATATCTTTTCACTATAGAGCTTCTGAGGGACTTTCCAAAGCCGCGTCCTTTCTAAATCTTAAAACAAGGTAACATATTAAGTTGTTATTCATACATTTTTTTTTGGCAGATAGAAAATATGATTCAAAGAATAAATGACTCAGAGCTGCTGCTGAACCCCTCCCTTCTGTGATCCAGAGCTCTTTCATAAATTTGGGAGCACTTCCCCTCCTCCTTACACTCTTGGCTTTACTGGGTGCTAAAACACCATAAAGAATGCAATTATGGTAAAGTGGTAATATTTTTCAGACAGTATTTAAGAGAGATGGCTAAAAAAAAAAGGGAAAACTAGAAAGCACTAAATATGGCGCACCTTTCCAATCTCTCAATCTTCTACCAGTAGCAGACCCGCTGTTCTCCTAATCTCCCAGTTCAAAAAAAAGTCAGCTTTGACTACATCCCTTCTGTGTTTTGCCATATATCACTGGTCCTAACTGGTGTTATGGAGGGAATGTGGCAAGTGAGAATGCTGTCCTGAGCATTCAGTTCAAATGGTACCAATATGGTGCTTACTGTCCTATGGTACTCTTGCTATTTTTGACCGCGTTTACGCCAGGACAGGCATAAGTCGTATTAGAACAAATATGCCTGGCTCGGAAATTCCCTCACTATAAGGAAGAGTAGATGACAGATACTCTATGGAAATTGGAATTGATGCCATATCTATAGCTTTCCCTTCTATGCAAAAACCCCGTTTTGATTACTGGCTTTGACACATCTGCAAAGATGGTGGTGGAAATAAAATTACTTCTGACACTGTAGCTTTCCCTCACTGGTTTAGAACCAACATAATAAGAGAAATGTTGAATGCCCAAGCAAGTAGCAATTCAAATGAATCCCACAAGAACAGGAAACCAAGTGGAAATCCAAATATAAGCTGTACCCTAAAGTTGCCATCAATAATTCCTGAAGTGAAAACAATGAAATTGGAATATTGTTTGGATTGCCCTCCCACCTGATAACTGGACAAGGAATCAGCCTATTTTCATCATTTCCAGTTTAAGAGCTAATGAGGTGGAGAAAGTTCAACAGAAACTGGGCAGTGACGTTTGCTCTTTTGTCAATGACAAAATCATGTAGCAATTTCCTGGCCTGCACAAACATCCCAATAAATCTCCTCTGTATACCATTAGGAAGAAGTTGTGTGGAACTGGGTGGACTTCAGAAGGCTGCTAACCTTGGGCGGCTCTGCTGTTATCCTGCTCTTATTGCTCAATGGAAAATTCAGCGGAATCACTAGGAGACTAGGTTCAGGGTCATAAATCTCCGAGAGATGCTCGCTGACATCCACGGTGCTCTGCGGAGTGAATTTACCAAGGTCATTCTTGCTGGGCTTCCTTTGAGTTGGAGGCTACAGCTTACTGTCAGGCCCTGAGCCAGGCTCTTAATCATCAAGGAAACCAGAGGGTGAGGGGTGGGGAGGCCATGAAAAGTAACTTTAGGCCTGGTCCCAGTGTCAAATGGAGCCTGAGAGGAAGCCCCATGCAGAATGGTAGCCCCTTGGGAGCCTCCCCACCATGGCTGACAGCCTTCTCTGCACCTGTTGCTTTAGTCCTATTACTCGGTCCTTAGGGGACTTCCCATCATTCTTTGAATCAAATATAAACTTCTGGCTCCTGTCTTCAAAGTTTTCTCATTATACTTTAAACATCTGCGCATATCCTCCACTCCCTCTTGGATCTAACCATACTGGTCTTCTGATATCTGCATCTGGCTTTCTCTCTCCTAAAGCTTAGTCACCCGTTGATGGAATGAATGACTGAATTCTTTTCCTTTGAATTCATTGTGGGTGACAAAAATACCAAAGGACAGGAGAGACCAGCAGGGACCAAAGGCATATTTGGAAGCCCTTTGAAGCAACAATGGGAGAATGGATGAGAATCCAACCAAGGTAAGGAATACAGCCAACAGGGAGATTGGGTTCACTCTACCTGGGGAGGTGGGGGTGGTAGAACAGGGTCTTGGAGCTGCCTCAGAGTTGCAGTGGGAAGATTTGGGACTCTGGAGCACTGGAGCCCTAGGTTTATGGTTTATAAATACCGATGTATTATTTAATTTGCTCCTCACTGCAGTGTCATGTGATAGACAAAGAAGGCATTATCATTCCCATTTTTGATGTGATAAACTGCGATTTTGAGAGATTATAAGACCTCGGCCAGTAAGTCTGAACCCCAGTCTTGTGATCATCAACTGTATGCTTTTTGGTTTTTTTTTTTTTTTTTTTTGGTGAGGAAGATTGACCCTGAGCTAACATCTGTGCCCACCTTCCTCTATTTTGTATATGGGACACTGCCACAGCATGGCTTGACTAGCATTGTGTAGGTCCATGCCTGGCATCCGAACCCGTGAACCCTGGGCTGCTGAAGCAAAGCATGCGAACCTAACCACTATGCCACCAGGCCCCAACTATATCTATTTTTTGTCAAAGGTTAGCAGTTTCTTTTGTAAAGACCTAAGTTATAAATATTTTAGTCTTTGTAGGCCACATGGTCTCTGCCACAACCACTCAACTCTGCCATTGTAGTATGCAAGCATCCATCCACACCCATGAACAATACAAGAACAAATAGGCATGGCCATGTTCCAATAAAGCCTTATTTACAAAAGTAGACAGAGTGGATATGGCTTATGGGCCGCAGTTTGCAGACCCCTGTCTTATGCCATAAAGCTGTCATTGACCTTACATCAAGAGTAAGGATTCATAGTCTGTTAAGTAATTTTGTAAATTTCAACTCTCAAAATGTAGATATTAAATAATGGAGTGTAAAGGAATACAACCTAACCTAATGTGATTCAGATAATAAAAAAGAACACAGGAATATTAGTCAAGGTGCAGGTTACTTAAGAGTGAGGTGGCAAGAACTCAGGAGACACCCACAGCAGACAAGGGAAGCAGATGATGCCGATCAGCTGATTTTCCAGGTGCCCCTGCAGTGAGTGCCTTGGGAACCCTGTGGATCTTTTCTCAGCTCTCCACCTTACTGGAGCTGTGGTTATGCCTCAGCTGAGCTGTAAGCCCTGCCTTTTCTACTCTGAGCACTTCTCCCAGAAGCTGTCATCTCCCTTCTAACATGACAAATATCCTGGAACTTGCTTCCTGGAGAGAAAATGCAGGCTCTTCCCTGAGGTCAAACCAGAAGCCTTGACAGGGAAGAGGTGCTGGGAGACTTGATAGAAACATCTTTGCCTTCTTCCCTACTTCTGGCTCCAGCCTGATGACCTTATTATTTGGTGACACTTTTCCTGTTTACCTGGCTGGCTAGCTCTGGTATTAAGCCTAGGAGGGAATATAGGAGAAATCCTAAGACTAGAACTCGCTCTTTGAACGTTGTAAATTCTATTTATATTCAGAAAAATGAACTTCTTAGCAGGCACCAGGAACCTCAAACTCTTATGGTCTTCAGTGTACATTTCCAGTCACATCTCGTCCCTATTGCTCTCTGTTGTTTCTGTCACCTGTGATGTTTTCTCTTCACCCTGTCACTTCCTCTCCACCTATCCAGTTCCTGCCCATCCTAAGGCCCAGCTCATAAAGGAGTTGCTGCCTCCTTCATGGAGCTTTCTCTGTTTAGTCCTTTACTGCCTGAACCATTCATTTAGCATTTTATTCTGTGCTGCTTTATGATCTCTCATGTCAATTAACTTTTCATATATGTCTTGTTCTGTGATGATAAGTCAGCTACATGAAGGCATTGGCTGGGTTTTAAATTATCTGTACCTTCCAGTGTATGCTACACTCATACTACAAACTCAGTAAACACCTGTTAAGTGGGCTAAAGCCATAACTATGATCTTTCAATGGGCCTCTAACATGGAGGTTCTCTTCTCTCAATTTTCTTACTGTCTCAGTGTTAAAGTTCTCTTATTTGGCTAGCTCTTGTGGTTTGTCACTGTTCCCTTCTCTCTCAGAACTTGATGTAAGTTCCCTCAGGGGCAGCTTGGCAGACATGAGTGACAGCACAGGTGAAATGGTCACTTTCCATTGATCCTCACATTGTCCAAGTCTAACTAGTGCCCCGTCAAATCCATGAGAGCAGAGACCATGTCTCACAATTAGATCATTTCTCACCATTATATTTCCTCCATTGGCAAGTGCCAGGCACGTGGTAGATAATAATTATTTGTTGCATGAAGGAATAGGGGAATGAATATTATCTTGACTTGGTCCTGGGGGACTCCCTTGCCCTATGGGAAGGGGGCTGATTGTCAAGAAGTGAGGGGATGGCCTTAGTTGTCCCTCCCTGTCAGAGCATCTCAGCCCCTTGGAATTTTGCTCTCACACGAGGCCTATCAGACCACATGCAGGTAGAATGTTTGATGGCTGACCCCAACATACCGAATTCCCATGGACCAGATCAGTCTTCTTCTCCCAGCAGGTAATCACAGCACAGAAATCCAACAACTAAAGTCACTTTCTGAGGCCATGCCTTCTAATCTAACCCACCGGAGTTTGCTTCATAGCTCACTGACATGTGTTTCCCATTTTTATCCACCACAAGTTTGGAAATCCCTCCACAGAATGGCTGAGTCACACGTGCAGTGAGTGCTCAGTGGTGACCATTTACTGGTTTGATTATTAAGGCAAAACCTGACTTAAGGGCCCAAATGATACAGCTATAGCCACTTGATTATCCATATGGTGAAATATTTCATTTTCCTGAACAACACTTCAACAAAAATATTTTCCTCTTTGGGGCATTTTGTAATAATACACTAAAGAAAACGCTTGACTGTATTTATTTAATTAGCTTTTATGCATACTTACCACAAGGTGGCAGTATAGCAGCCCCTACTTGCCTATTAGAGACTTGGACGTCCTTTAAATTCAGATAGTGGGGAGATATTTTTTTTCCGCTCAAGTTTCCAAAATCTAAAATCATGTCCAGATGACCTAATTTGTAGCTAGGTAGATTTTGTAATTAAATACATACCCACATAAGTCCCAATATGCACACACTCACAAATATTCTCAGGTACAACCTGTCCCATATGATGGGATGAATATTCTGCATATTCTGTCCAGCACTGAGTTAATCACATGTGAGTCATATGTATTAGTAATTAAGCAATCTCCCCTGTAAGTAGGCAAAATCAATTAAAAAGCTTGCTAATGCAATTTTGAAGGCAGTATACAAAGAATAACCCATTTCAGGGGTGGCATTATTATTGCAGACATGATGCCTCAGTAGTTCTGGGTTGAGATGGGGAGGGAATCCATAGCAGGAAGGTCTATATGAGGCTAGAGGGGAGAGGTGCAGAGGGAGGTCGTCATCATCCTTGGCGAAAAACATTCACTGAGCACAAATTTTCCATTATTTTATTGTCTACAAGCTGGTCCTTGCCTTTTAAGAGCTTAAGATCCAATGTTATAAACAACAGAGAAAAAAAACCCCAGAAAACATGTAAAAAGACAAGTACCATGACCATTATCTGAGAGGAAGAAGGGAAGGAAAGAAGGAAGAAACAATGATTTTATGTTTTGCCAGGGGATGAGAGAAGATAGTAGAAACAAGCACTATGGAATGGTCAAAAGGTCATGAGACTAATGAGAAGGAGCCCCACTTCTTGTCTTAGCTCTGCTCCTCACAGTTTTAGGGCACCTCAGCTTCCTCAGGTGCAGAAGGAAGCATCTGGACTTCAGTCTTGGAAGCATTAACAGAAATATGTTTTGTCAACGGTTGATGTTAACGGGTATTCTTCAGAAAGGATTTGTGTTGAAATAAGCTTGAGGAAAGCAAATTATTATATCGCATCTCATTCTCTCTCCTCCTCAGAAAGTCATAATGTATGTTACATATTAAAGCTCTGGGAGAGGAAACTGCTTTAACTTTGTTTAACTTGGCATTTCAAACTTAATTTAACCATTGAACACAATTCCTCTCTCCACCACACCCCAGGAAACAATTAATATCATATAGAATATTGATGATCTTTGGTAGATAATTTGGGAACCACTGAATTAAGAAGTCCATAAAGCTTGTTCTAGCTCTAAGAATCTGGATCAGAAGCTCCGGGAGGGCAGAGAAGCACATCTGACTTATTTACTCCTTACCCCTAGTACTTGTCATGGAGTTAATAATGTTTGCAAAATCAATGAATGAACTGGGGGAGTACAGATTTTTCCCCTCCCTTTCCTTCTTGGAAGCATGGGCTATGTCGATACCCCTCCTGAAGTTATGTACATATCAAATTAGAGCAACTCCAGCTAGAAAGAAGAGACAAAGACTTTTTTTAGTTTAATAACACAGGGGGATTATGCTGAGTTGTTCTTGGCAATGTAAAAGTGTGATTGTCTTGAAGACATTTGACCCTAATAGGATTGGTTTTCCATTTCCTCCCCTGTTTTCATGAGTGGAAGTCTTATCTAGATCCATCTAGAAAAACAAAATCAGGTGGAAGGAAATGATAGACAACCCTATTCTGAAGATCAAAGAGAAGAAGGGAATCCCAAGATGGAGGCAGAATTGGAGGTTTTTTAAGACACCAAGAGGCTCATGGTGGTGGCGGGTGAAGAGAGAGATTCTCAGAAGGGAGAAGCTCCCTGAAGGATGGGGACATGGTGACCAAGTGGTTGGCCTCAAAAATTAAGAAAGAAATTTGAGAAGTTGGTAGAATGAGCCAAATAAGGTGGAGGAATCACTCTACATACTAGTGAAACTCTCTATGGGTTACAATGGTGTCTTGAGTCAGAAGTAAAGAACTCATAGGTGTATTCTAGATTTGTATATGTGAGTATTCAGTTAAAAGTAAAACTTTTCTCAGGGACTAGACAGTACTATTCTGTTATTAGAGGCATAATAACGGAAGAGACAACTTGCTAAAAAGCCAACTCTACCAACAGAACAAGAGCTGTAGAGTGGGATTTCAGGCTGCACCCAGTCAAAGATTTCTGCTCCCACGTATGCACTCTTTTGGTCAAGACAAGCTCTGGGAGGCATCTGCTAAAATGCAATATGTAACCAGAAGAGAAGTAACAGAGTGACCCATTAGTGGTCATATTCACATTGCAAAGAACAGAGTCCTAGGAAACAGAAAATAGGTACATTTTGCTGGGGAAAGAGAAGAGAAGATGTGAAGTGTGGGGCAGTGCTGCAGGATTGCACCACGGAGGCCCTGGGAGTCAGGAACCAGGGCTGTGGGTGCCAAAGCTGAGGGGGACCCCAAATATAAGATGTGGGAAATGGCAGAGGTACGGTTTATCTACTTTACAATTTTGTTCAGAGCAGACGGAAAAAGAGACAATGTCAGGTAGAAAACAGAAGGTCTTAGAGGATAGCCCAGGCCTCTCTGTTTCTGCTTTATATCAACTGTCTTGATCTTATAAGTGATTTATCTCTAATAATAAATTATCCATGCTTGTGATTATTAAATATTTGTCAATATTTACATTAAATATTTATACAAATATATTTGTAATTAGAAAGTAAATTAAAGTCAAGATATAAAGTTATTCTTATAATTCTTCACTCTTTCTCACTTTAATTCCAACATGATGTCTTAATAAGGAGAAAAAGGAACAGGGTTGCAGCTGGCACTCTGGAGTTGCATTAAACCTGAAGTCTGTAACGTTTCCATCAAAAACTAGTGGACTCTGTCTGGCACTGATGTGGAGTTAATAATGGTAGTGATTATAAATTACGCTACTGCTCTACTTCCCTTCCAAGATATTTTGAGTTTTGTCACCATATAGTTCCTCTGTGGAGGTACGTCATGTATGTGAATGTCACCTAGCACCTGGCACCTATAATGCTGCAAAGGTTGATACTGTGGATTGAGTCCATCTCTGCAGCAATCAGGTGGAACAAGATTGCAGACTTACAATGGGACAAATCCTTCAGTCATGTGGATGTTATTTTTAAAGCAACACAAGTTTGTAAGAGTACCGTATTAACAAAATTTTCCATCATTTAGATACAATTCAGTTTTACATGGTTTGTGCTGTTTTTCCTAAGTCTTCCACCTAGAAAAATAAATATTAAAGAAAAAGGCCCAAACACCCATATAATACTTGGTATGTGGTGATTCCTACTAAAGAAAGATAAACTAACAAGTTTCAAAGCATAAATAGAATGTTAAACAATTTTATATCATTAATGTCAAGATGAAGTGTTAATTTTTTATCCAACAGGAAATGACTCTACTCAAGATATTTATTTTGTCTGCTTATTACAGTTTACTTTTAGGCAAAAAACTATTAATTTGGGTGAAAGGACATGATTTATACTACTGTCCTTGGTTACTCTGAAGATTTAAGTGTTATGTCAACTTTTCAACATGCAAAGCAGAAAGAAATTCAAGTATAAAATTAATTTTCATTAAGGAGAATTAATAGCTTCTTCAGGTTCCAATGTCACCATCCTCCTTAGTAAAACAACCAAAAAGTAAGAAGTCCTCATGTTGGCTTGTTAAAACGTTGTAATTGTTTTTGGCTTTTCAGGTGATAGATATATACCACTTTATGTAAAGAAATAGTGCACAGTTTGGAATTTTTGGTTCCAGTAGAAGTCCCCAAGAGATTTTATATGATTTAGACTGACAGATAAGAATCTTGTACAAGCCATGTAAGAGGACATAAGGGGGGCAAAGATAGGACCCACTATATACGTATGATAGATGGAAAACGGTCCCCAAAGATATCCTCGTCCTAATGCCCAGACCTGTGAATATATTACCTTACATGGAAAAAGGGACTTTGCAAATGTAATTAAATTAAGGATCTTCAGATGGAGAGATTATCCTGGTGGCCCCCATGTGATCACAAGGGTCCTTATAAGCGGGAGGCAAAAGGATCAAAGTCAGAAAAAGAAGCAGAGATTGGAGTGATGTGCTTTGAAGATGGAAGATGGGGCCATGAGGGTGGGAATATGGGCGGCCCCAGAAGCTGGACAAGGCGGGAAATGACTCTCACCGTGCCTCCGGAAGGAACACAGCCCTGCCAACTTTGCTTTTACCCCAGTGAGACCCATTTCAGACTTTTCTGACTTCCAGAACTGTAAGAAGATAAACTTGTGTTGTTTTAAGCGCTAAGTTGACGTTGGTTAGTTACAGCAGTGATAGGAAACTCATACCATGTGACCCAAAGCCCCCTTTTTCTTCAGAGAAAACTCCTGAGAGGTAAGCAATGTGGTGAAGAAGAAAGGAGTTGGAGTTCAACAGGTCATTGTTCAAAACCTGATTTTGCCACTTCCAGTCTGTGTGACCTTAAATAAGTTATTTAACTTCTGTGACCCTAAACTTTTTCATCAAGAAAGGGGGTTTTAATGGGAGTTAAATATGGTAAGATATGTAAAATGCCCAGAATAATGCCTAGATATTACCTTCAAGACAGATCTTCAAGAAATGTTACCCCCACTCTCCACCAGACTGCTGAAGATTTATTGCACAAAAACGGTCCACTTGGCAATTTCTACCTTGTGTTAGGAGCCCCCAACGCCTTGAGAAGACACCCATCCTACTAGGTTTTCAGGGTAAGTCAAGGCAAAAAGGCTGGCTTAGAGATTGTGGCCAAACCCGAAAACTTAAGAGGAGCTGAGATGTGCTCTCTGGGGTGACGGTTTGGCATTCCCTTGTGAACCTCTAACATTTCCTGTCTCACCTTGTCTATTACTGACCCAGGGACAGCACTCTCGTACGCCCAGCGGCACTGTGCTGATTCACGAAGAGGGTGAAAAGCCTGTATGTTCACAGACGGGTCATGACTACACTCACCTGCTGCTGTCTGGGTCTCAAAATCAAATCCCAGGCTTGTGGGCTTCGTGACTTACATGGTGCATGCAGTTGCCTGCGTACTGGTCCAGGCTGCTCCGTGAGTTCAGTGTTAGCAAAGTAGGGACCCATATTTCCAGTCAAGGATTTAGGTGCTCTGGAGAGCATGAACTGCTTTATGAAGCCGTTTTTCTTAGAGGATGGAATGATCCTGGAAAGGCCATATTTGCTTGGAAGAAAAACAAATTTGAAAGCATCACAAGTAAGAAAGGAAGATAGTTTCTTTCCTCATACTTAAAATCTCATAGTCAAAGGTGAGACCGAGGAGGGACAAATCTTTGCTGCTAAATGTGTTGGAGAGATGCATTCAAGTTTGTCCCTTTCTGGTATGTGGATTGGTCTCTGTCTACATTGTTTCTTCTAATCTTTACAAAAATTTTTTTCAGTCATGTTTAGTGGAGTCAAAGAAAGAAATTCAGTGCTGTAATAAAACCCACAACAAAGTTAATTTGGCCTATATTTAATAATCTGCATGTTTGTGATTGTTCTACATGGTAATTAGACAAAAATGGTAAGCAGTTCATATAAGTTCCTGTAATTGTTATTACTTGTATACTACCAAGCTATATTTTTTATGACTTTTTTGCTCTTAATTCCTTAGCTCAGAGTGGCCTACAAAGTACCACTGTTGCAGTTTAAATTTCATCAAACAAGCTTTGTAAGTTCTGGTCCTCCAAGAAGCAGATGCCAAGGTGGGATTAAGTGTGCTAGAGACTTACTGGGAGAAATGCCGGTGAAGGATAAAGGGAGGAGGCAGGAGCAGGCAGGAGGAGGCTTCAGACCAAGATGCAGGTCTGACACCTGTGAAGGAGAGGGGGAAGGAAAGAGATTGGGTGGGAAGAATCCCTAACTGTAGAATAGTTTGAAAAAAGTTTTGGCCAGACCAGTGAGGGGTCCCGGAGCTCAAGGTGTATGCTAGAGGAATCCTGATTCTCTCAAGAATGGGCCTACACTGTTCCCCACTGTGCTTGGTCATTGGCTGGGAGCAGCCTGCTGGAGGCACAGCCTAGGCTTAAACGTGGTGGTGGATCCAGCAGGACAGTAGCTGGGCTGCCATTTAGTCATGCTCCATGTAGCAGGAGAGCTGTGGGGGCATTTTCATGGCCACCCCATACACACTTATGCACATTAAAAAGCAAGGATCTGTGTGTTGATTCTTCAGTTAGTTCCTGGTTGCCCTAGTCCCATACGCCTTGCCCATTTCCAAGATCTGAGATGTTTTTGGTTACCCTTCAGGGTTTTCCAACCAGAATTGGTCCTGGGCTGTGGATTCTGCTTCTTTCTGTCTCCAGAGAAAAAATGAGGCCCACATGTGCTGGTTCTGTAAGGACTTCTAGGACAAGGGCATGGTTTTCCTATGTAAGGAAAGGGCAGAGGGGTTGAGAGAGCACACTGGATTCTTGGCTTCTGGGAGTCCTGGATTAGAGGGAGGGACTTGGTAGGCCCAGCATCTGTGGTGGGAACGAGAGGTCCGGTTGGAAGAGGTAGATAGAGAACAATCTCAGAAGGTGTGCTTGTCATTCCAGAGGGAACATGGGGAAACTGAGAGGGGAATATTAAGTCCATCTGTCCTGATCCCTGCCTAGGCACCCTTACATGACCAAGGCATGCTCCCCTGAAGGTGGCCTGTGTCCACCACCCTATCACCAAATAACTCCTCAGCTGCCAGCTGATGTCTAAAACTCCTTTAACCAGTATATAGCCATTCATTCCATAATTAGAAAAGTTTTAAAGTAGTCTTCTAGTTCACTAGACTGTAGTTAACTGCCTGATAGCTAGGTGTGTCTGTCCTTCTTCTAGATTGGGAGTTCTTTTGGTGTACAGACTGTGTCTATTCCTCATTCAGTTTCTAGCACCTGCCAAATGCCTGGCCCAGAATTCATTCTCAATGATTTTTTGTTGAACTGAATGGAATTGAATAGATGCAAATACTTCTGGGAGAGGTAGCATAGTCAAGATGGAATCACGTCAAAGTGGATAAATATCTGAGAGAGCAAAACTGGGGGCATTCAGATGTCCTGAATTCAAGTCTCAACTCCAGCACATTCTCCCTGTAAGACTGTAGATGAATATTTTACCCTTTCTGCATTTTAATTTCCTTCTTCTGAAATGAGGCCAAAGCACCCTTCCCTGCTAGCCTCAGCATTCCTGTGAGTATCAAATGATAAAGAAAGGACTTTGAAATGTAAAAGTGATGGATAAAGTTATATTATCTTTTTCTTGTTTTGTGGGGACTTAGGATTTAGTTTAAAGGTAGCCAGTGCTTGGAGCCAGGAGAGACTATGGACAGAGGGGTTTTAGGGACACCCGAGTCTGCCTGGGCAGGGAGGTATATTAGGCCATGCAGCACTGTAATTGCCAGTTGCAGGAAATTCTAGATTTTTTTTTTTTAAAGTGTAACTTTATTATGCACACATGAAGTAATTCACGGCTCACATCTAGATAGGCAGTTCCCCTGGTAGCTCCTAGGCTTTCTATAAACAGGAATAACTGCTATGCACTCAATACACTTGCTTTGACAATAAACCCTATAAACGACACAGCCACCCTTTCACTGCTGCAGAGAGGTGATGGACTGAAGTAACCTACTCTTGTTTAGCCCTTTATGATTTACCGAATGTTTTAACGTACATTACCATTTTGATTCCTCATAATTACTCTGAAAAAGGAAAATAACAGTTTCCATGACATCTCACCACTTAGTAGTTCAGAGCTGTTTAAGGAATTCTACAAGAAAAAATTGGATGGTGGTTAAAAGCTTGGGGTCAGATAGACCTGGTTTAGTCCAGGGCTTTGCAACGTGCTAGCTGTGTGAGCTTGGATAAGTAAATAACTTATCTCAGACCTAGTTTTCTATTCTGCAAAACGGAGGCTTAACTATTACTCAAATATTTTGTAGATAAATACAATAGCTCCCCATATGGATTTCAAGGAGGGAAAAGGATCTTGAATTTGGGATAAGCCTCAAGGACTTTCCTAAGTAGTGCTGACATTCAGATTAGCTGATGGAAGGCATGTGACGTTCTCAGCACAGAGACTGTCACGTCCTACGCATTCGATAAATATTCAATAAATATTCAAAACCAAAATGTTTTCACATATTTCACTCAGTCCTCCCAATAACCTCATAAAGCTTCTCATTACAAATGAAGAAACTGACGCTCAAGGAGCTTATGATTTGCCTCAGTTACATACCAGCCAAGTGTCAGAGCCAGATCTAAACGTCCAGCAAATCTGCTCCACTAGCAATACTGCTGCTTGTCCCAGTCAGAGACACTTGTCCCCAGCTGTGCTCATGAAGGAAAAGTAGATGGGGGGATCCAGCAGGACGGATTACCTACTGCAGAACGAGAAGACAAGCCTTTGCCATAGCATGATTAGAGTCAAATGACAAAGACTCCAGGTTCTGTTTTCTCTTTCCTTCAGCTTCAGTGAGCAGATCTCTGAGCTGAGAGTATTTCTAAGACCTTTATAAATTCCTAGCAACCCTGGTATGTGATCATTCATGGC